>OU343059.1:25521716-28215616 GCA_910593695.2 Ocypus olens
ATTAAAATCTCGATTTTAAAATCGAACGTAAAAAAGTGCAATTAAAATCGCAATTTAAAAACATAAAATTTTGACGTTTTTCATTGATTTTACGAAAATATTTCTTAACTTACTTTTAAATTACACAAAATTTGGCACATTTTGACGTTAGTCGTGAAAATCGGGCAACGCGTTCGGCTGCTATCCAATTTAAAAAATCAAAATCGTGATTTTAAAATATTCAAACTTTAAGAAAGTGCAATTTTAGCATTTTATGAGAACATTTTATAATTCGTTTTAAAATTACACTAAATTTGTCATATTTTGACGTTTGAATCATCCAAATCGGAAGCGTTTGACTATTTTGCAATTTAAAAAATCAAAATCGCAATTTTAAAATGTAAAATTTTGACGTTTTTCATTGATTTTACAAAAATATTTCTTAATTTACTTTTAAATTACACAAAATTTGGCACATTTTGACGCTAGTCATGAAAATCGGGCAACGCGTTCGGCTGTTATGCAATTTAACAAAAATCAAAATCTCGATATTAAAATATTCAAACTTTAAGAAAGTGCAATTTGAGCATTTTATGAGAACATTTTATAATTCGTTCTAAAATTACACTAAATTTGTCATATTTTGACGTTTGAATCATCAAAATCGGAAGCGTTTGACTATTTTGCAATTTAAAAAATCAAAATCGCAATTTAAAAATGTAAAATTTTGACGTTTTTCATTGATTTTACGAAAATATTTCTTAACTTACTTTTAAATTATACAAAATTTGGCACATTTTGACGCTAGTCGTGATAATCGGGCAACGCGTTCGGCTGTTATGCAATTAAAAAAAATCAAAATCGTGATTTTAAAATATTCAAACTTTAAGAAAGTGCAATTTCAGCATTTTACGAGAACATTTTATAATTCGTTTTAAAATTACACAAAATTTATCATATTTTGACGTTTGAATCATTCAAATCGGAAGCGTTTGTCTATTTTGCAATTTAAAAAATCAAAATCGCAATTTAAAAACGTAAAATTTTGACGTTTTTCATTGATTTTACGAAAATTTGTCTTAACTTACTCTTAAATTATTACACAAAATTTGGCACATTTTGACCCTAGTCATGAAAATCGGGCAACGCGTTCGGCTGCTATCCAATTTAAAAAATCAAAATCGTCATTTTAAAATATTCAAACTTTAAGAAAGTGGAACTTAAGCATTTTACGAGAACATTTTATAATGCATTATAAAATTACACAAAAAAATTATCATATTTTGACCTTTGAATCATCCAAATCGGAAGCGTTTGGCTATTTTGCAGTTTAAAAAATCAAAATAGCAATTAAAAAATGTAAAATTTTGACGGTTTTCATTGATTTTACAAAAATATTTCTTAACTTACTTTTAAATTACACAAAATTTGGCACATTTTGACGTTAGTCGTGAAAATCGGGCAACGCGTTCGGCTGCTATGCAATTTAAAAAATCAAAATCGTGATTTTAAAATATTTAAACTTTAAGAAAGTGCAATTTTAGCATTTTACGAGAACTTTTTATAAATTGTTTTAAAATTACACTAAACACGTCTGGCATTGACGTTTGAATAATCAAAATGAGAAATGTTTGACTGCAATTTAAAAAATCAAAATCGCAAAAACTTGTGGTTTTGCGTCGATTCTACGAAAATATTTCTTAAGCAAATTTTAAATTGCACGAAATTTGGTACATTTTGATTAATGATCAGAAATTTTTTATTTTGACATAGGTTGTTGTACATCGTTGAAAAGAGAAAAAAAGTCTATTTATGCGTGTAAAAATCAAATATGGCGGCCATTTGAACTAAGAAAGTTAGTATTAATATCTCGGAAACCGCCATCTTGAATTTTATTTTGACTTGATTTCTATATTTGCCTAATTAAACCAAGTAACTTTTGTTTAAAACTTTTTTTCGCATCTTTAATAATTATTGAGATATTTGATTTTTTTGAAAATCGCGATTTTCAGTTTCTTTTTAAATATTTTCTAAACTGCTCGGAATTTTGAAAATTTCTTAACATAATCTGAATGAGCATAGAAAACTGCACAACATTGCCCATTTAACCATATCTCTAGCTTTAAGAATAAGAAATATACCCATGCAATCCTACTCTATTTAGGACACCCAGTATACCTGCACACATACACACATACACATGCAATAAATAATAAAACTTAAAATACAAGTTAAAATGGATACAATAGAAATAAATAAGAATCAATACTAGAATATCAGTTAAAATTGATAAAATAGACAGTAAATACTAAAATATCATTTAAAATTAATAAAACATGAAATAAACGAGAATAAACAATAAAACTTTAGTTAAAATGGATAAAATAGGCAATAAATCGAATAAATACTAAAATATCAGTTAAAATTAATAAAATATGAAATAAATAAGAATAAATATTAAAATAATGGTTTAGACAACTATGACATATAACACAATAAACTAGATAAAAAGACACTAGCACTGCCATATGCTTACAATACAAATCCCTCAGCAATGTAGTCCTCAAAGCTGTTAAATAAAATTGAATAAAACTAAATTGAATTTGAAAATTTTAAATTATAAAACTGAACCCAAAAATTCAAATTCAATTTAGTTTTATTTTTCAAGTTAGGTAGAAATAAGGGATCTTAAACCAATGTTATTTCACTTAGTACTTAGTACTAGTAATAACGCAAATTTCTTTTGTATCACTCAATATCCGGCGTGGCACTAGCCAGGGAAGTAGTTGTTTCAATAAGTTATTTGTTTATAGTCTTAGTAAGACTTAATTTTGCTTGCAGAGTTACGAACAGGTTGAATATTTATATATTCAGGCTATATTTCGTTTTTTGAATTTATTTAATACTTTCTGCAATAAGTAAGGTTGTTTCTATTTTATTTATTAGTTTTTTGTTTATTCATAAATAATCTGTTACTCAGAAACCATTCAAAAGCAGCTGTCAAAGATGTATTTTGCATGTTATTTACAATAAGCGGTTCTTTGCTTGAATTGCTTATTATTGTGTCATCTGCAAAGAGGACTACATTAGATTCATTCAGGTACTTGGGCAAATCGTTCACATAGATTAGAAATAATATTGGAGCAAGTATTGACCCTTGAGGAACACCAATATTGCTCACCCTTAGTCCTGATTGATTGCCTTTGTGACAGACTGCCTGTTTCCGGTTGGACAAATATGATGATAATAAGTGGCAGCTGTCAGGGTGTATATTAGAGTGGTTCTTATTTTCGAAGTATGTGAAAATCAACGGGACAACCCGGAAACTTGCTCGTATAGATAAAAAACTAATAACTGTACATTTTGAGCCATATAGAACATTGCGTAACCGGGCCCTAGCCCTCTAAAATTTGAAAAAGTCGTTTTTTTATTTATTTTTTATTTTGTTTCATCCTAATATTAAACGGTCCACCTAAATGGCCAAAATATATATTTTGTGGATAAAGGACGTTAATATGTATCCAACAAGTATTTATTTGTTGAAATTGGACAAAAATTGACGAAGTTATGAATTTTTTAATGCTCCTCTATTCTATGAGAAAGCTATGACTAAGTGAACCAGACGCTTCACTTCAATTGGTAACCCATCTTACAGCTCGCAAGAGATAATCCGTGCGTGCCCTTATGTGCGTAATTTTGGGTGATTTTCTTGCGGCATGTGGTGCAGATTAACACCTGGTTAATCTGGTTTGATGTTTTCGGCGGCATTTTGTAACGATAATATGGTTAGTTGCTTTCAAAATGAGTGGAAGAACCATATTTGCAGATGCAATTTTTTTGTTCGGAATACCGCATAGCCAAATACTTTGCTCAAAACTATCATCTAGGAAGCAAGTGGTATCTTTGTTTTTCTTCAATCAGCGAGCACTTAATAAATTTACGCTTCAATGGAACGCTAGTTGTGGAAGTATTGTCTGTTGGTCCAAGGCTCATATTACGATTCAACGCAAACAATGTCGCATCGATAAAATGTAGTTATGGCATTAAAATTGGCAAAATCTTAGTAAGCGTTCTTCTCGAGAAACTGCAGCACATATAAATAAAGAAAAATAATTTGTTAAAAGTTTCAATGATTTGTTCGTTTTTGCTTTTGAAAATGCATCGCAAACAATGACAATTGAAGAGGACAAACCATTTCTATTATTGCAGAGAGAGAGAATGGAAGATAAGGATTAATCAATCGCATTGAAAGTTTCGCAGTGCAAGTGGAAAGACATTTGAAGCGGTTAGAAGTAGAGAAGGAAGAGAAAATCTGATCAGTCCAGCTGATTTGAATATTAATCCTACCTCAGATCTGGATCAGGACATAGAACCACAACCACAACGAGGAAAAATTGCATTTATCAATAAAAGGTTCTCATCTGCTTTAGACAAGTGTAAAATAAGTGACATAAATGCAGCTCATCTTCTGATTACCGTCTCTGAAATTTAAATCCAACATTTGGCCCCATTGTCAGGATTATATTGCCGGCAGTGAGATTCTTAACAAAATTCTTGTTGTGAATGCCATTTTAGAATGAAAAGTCAAATTAATCGAAGAATGTAATACTCTATTAACCAATGACAAGGAACAAAAAAAGTTTTTATTATTAAACTTTGAAGAGTATCACAAGACATTTTAATAAAAATGCATTAATTGGTGAAATCTAAAAACATGAAAGATCTAAATAAACAAGTACGATGTAACGGAAAATCATGACTCCATTAATTTTTGTCCGATTTCTAAAAATAAATTAATTTTGGATTCGTATTAACCTCTTCTGTCAACACAATATATAATTTCATCATAAGGGTGGACTGTTTAATTTTAGGGGGACCAAAATAAAATTAAAATAAAAAACCGACTTTTTCAAATTTTAGAGGGCTAGGCCCGGTTACGCAATGTTCGATACGGCTCAAAATTTACAGTTATTTGTTTTTTATCTATACGAACAAGTTTCCGGGTTGTCCCATTGATTTTCACATACTTCGAAACTCCGCCATATATGCTAAAACCACTCTAGTGTATATTGTAAGCATACAGCTTACGAATTAAAATTTCATGTGACACGCAGTCGAATGCTTTGGAGAGATCTAGAAAGGAAGATGTAGCTTATTCACCCTTCTCAAAGCAATCGGTTATCCAGTTCACTAAATCTAAAATAGCATTTGTAGTACATAACCCCTGCCTAAAGCCAAATTTTCTGTGGTTTAAGATCTTATTACTTTCAAGATATTCTACCGGTTGTTTTTTTAATAGTTTTTCAAATATTTTTGACAAAATTGGCAGTAAACTAATGCGTCTGTAGTTCGATGGATCATTCGGATCGCCCTTCTTAAAAATAGGTATTACTTTAGCAGTTTTTAGTGCATCTGGAAAATTTTTATTTGAAATACATAAATTTATTAATTTGCATAGTGGAGAGATCGGTGTATTTTTAACAATTTTAATCATTTCAACATTAATACCATATACCGGGTGATCCTAGGGTCAGTAAAAGCCCCATAACTTTTTTGCTATTTGAGATATTGACTTCTAGTTTTCTTGAACTGGTACCCAGACTTATTCTACATATTTTAAAAATATGTATGTTTTTGTACAGGGTCGATATCTCAAATAGCAAATAAGTTATGGGGCATTTACAGATCCCTGGGTCACCCGTATGTCGAAACTTTTGCTGGGTTTTAGATTACCGATCGCTTCCCTTACTTCGTTTTGTGTCACATGACGAAAATTATAAGACATGTTTACGGAAGGAACGTCACAACACATTAAAACAATAGGATTAACATTTGATTTTGGGAATGAATCCTGAATACTAATTGGTGCGTTAATAAAATATTTATTAAGATCATCCGCACTCTTGTGGCATTGTTCATCACTCGATTTAGTTTTTTTGGCTTTAGAACGTTCCATAAATGCTTTGAGGAATAGTTATAGGCTACCATATATTTAGTAAATGATTCTATTTTGCTTTGTTTTATAGCTAAATTATATTTTATTTTATAATTTGCTCTTATTTTATGTAGCTCCTGGTTATCTTTATTGTGGTTACAGGCAGCGTTCATCAAGGTTAAGTTCGACCTCATAGCCTTTAAATTTGTATTAAACCAATTTAGCTGTGGTTTGTTGGTGTTTTTTTTTTTTTTTTTTTTTTTAAAAGGAAGGATGATTGACGGAAATTTGGGTTGGGGAATTATGGATGATATTGGGACATTGGCTTAGACATCGTAGGTCATTCAGCCACAACCGATTATTTAGAATATATTATTTATATTAAATGAAAATGGACATCCACAAACACCCATGCCCTCGCCGGGATTCGAACCCAGGACCCTCCGCATTAGTTCTGGCGCGCTAACGCACGCGGCTAGTGGGCCGGCTTTTGTTGGTGTTAGTTTTAACTTTTACAATTTTATTTTCAAACGTCACATGGGATGCTGTTGATATTATGTTGTTGAAAATTTCAGTTTTTTCGTTTATGTTTATATTATGATTTAAAAAAATCCCAATTTACCTGGTCTATTAAATTTAAAAAAATATTATTTTCCCTTCTTCTTTAACTGGTCTAATTATTTTAGTGTCTTCTTTGGATATAAATTGCTCCAATGTGAAGGTTGTTTCAACTCCGTGGTGGTCCGATAATTCCGAGTTAATTGTTTGTTTATCGGTATTTATATTTGAAAATATATTATCTAGACAATTAGCATTCCTTGTGGGTGTAGAAAATGTACTCTGTAGGCCAAAAGTGTTTAAAAAGTCAGTTAATACGTACACTTATTAGGATCATTCCCATTAAATCTAACGTTGAAATCACCGGTTAAAATTATATTAGTATGCACAATACAGTTAAGAACGATTTAAAATCACCTACTGCGGAGCGATACACCACAATAAGATTGCAATTAAAATTATGTATGTATGTTCCAGCAATTTCACAGTCTTTTTCAATACAGTGTCTTGCAAGATTCAAATCACTGTATGTGTATGCCTCAACTGAAAGGATCATAACTCCCCCGTGTTTAAACGTCATTCTTGAAAACTGTGAAATTACTGAAAAATATTCAGAACACCTAAAATTATTGGCTAGATTTTTTTTTTAATAATTGCGACACCCGAAAATCTGAAAAAATCGTTCCAAAATTTGCGAAAAATGTTTACATTCAAAGGACTTTTCGTAATTATCTTAAAAACGCCCATTTGAATATTATTGATAAATAAAATCCCACCATATTTGGAACACCTAAGAGTTTAATTATCTAAAATGATTGGCTTATTTAAAAAAAATTATTTTAAGACCTGAAAAACTGAAAAAATATTGGATCGATGAGGCTTTTACTTGTTGAAACTCCATGGTATCATTTCCATGGAACATTGTTATGTTCATAAACGACATTGTTTCCGGTATCTCATCTAATATTTTGGTCTACGCAGACGATGTAAAAATCTTCCGTAAAATTACTGATATTGAAGACTGTAATTGTCTACAAAATGATCTTATGCGTATTAGTAATTGGTGCGACAAAAACAAACTTGTGCTAAATGTTAATAAATGCAAGTACATGTCCTTCGCGCGAAAGAAAACTCTAATAGAGTACATTTACAATATTAAATCTGTGCCGTTAGAGAGATGTTCGGGCATAAAAGATCTTGGCGTCACGTTTGACCCCGAATTAACTTTTTCCGCACATATTAAGAATGTATGTTCGGAATCTTATAAGATGCTGGGCTTTGTTAAACGTTCATGTAAGTCTTTCAATAACACAGGTGTTCTTAAACTTTTATATTTTGCATTTGTGCGTTCTAAATTGGAGTACTGTTGCCAGGTCTGGTCACCAGCTTATCAAATACACAATGTGTCAATTGAAAGGATACAGAAGAATTTTTTAAGATACCTATATTATAAGTCAATGTATGTATATCCGGACTACACTGTCTCATATCTGGATCTTTTAGCATTTTTTGAGTTCTCGCCTTTGTCAATCCGTAGAGATATCTATCGCATTGAATTTCTATATAAACTGGTAAATGGTAAAATACATAACCCTGATCTTCTTTCATGCGTTAACTTCTATACACCTAGATACAACTACAAAAATGCACCATTATTCAGATATGACACATGTAGAACGGGTGCGCACTTCAACTCGCCATTAATTATCATGCAAAGATTGTATAACTGTAACCAGCATTCGCTTGATATTTTTGGCAATAGTTCCAGAGAGTTCTCATCCCTATTACATGAATTACTATGATTTATGCTTTATAGTCAATTCTAATTTAATTATGTGAATATTTGCTATATTTTGTTCATTTATTTTTTTATCCTTTTGTTTTATTTTTTTATATGTTATATCTTGATATCTTTATTATCTTTATTACTTTTTCCCTGTAATTACATTCCACGATCTGTTGGGAAATAAAAGAATTATTATTATTATTATTATTATAAAACAAATAAAATTAATTTGAAACCATACACTGTGTTAGTGTTTTATTGAATGAAACTGAACAAACTCGATTTTTTACGATCCATAATCTTTCCATAACTCACTTAAAAACGCCCGTTTGAATATTGATGAATAAAGTCCTTCCATATTAAGAACACCTAAGAGTTTAATTATTTTAAATTATTGGCTAGATTTTTTACTTTCTCTGTTACAAAGTACGAGAAAGTATTGTGATCGTGAAAACTTTTTCAATTTTTTTTTACGGAAATATCCGTTTTGGGGTCCCTAGATGCCATTTCAACAATTTCTGGATTTTTTTTGTGTCTGCGTGCGTGTGTGTGTCTGTGTGTACGTGCGTCTGTATGTGTGTGTGTGTGTGTCTGTGTGTGTGTGTCGTGTGTGCGCGCTGTATCTCAAAAACTAATCGAGCAATTGAAATGAAACTTTGAACATCCGTCTTATTTAATAATCTGAAGAACTGAAAATCTTTTGGTAAAATTTTGTACACCGGAAGTGGGCGTTTACCTTAACAGTTTTTGGTTTTTTGCCAATACTTTCTTGAATATAAAAAATATCACAAAAACATTTAAACAAATATTGAAGACAATAAATAAAGGAACATCTTTTGTTTGAAAATATTATTCATAAAATCATTGTTATTCGAGAGAAAAATTCATTATTTTTTTGTTCATTTCTGGTTTATAATTATGAAACAATAATAGTTACAGCAAATTTGTGTGAATAATAATTGTAGAGAATACTAAAATGAACAATTTCTAAAGAATAAGTTTTTTTCGAAATCCCTTTAGTTTTTGAGTAAACTGAGTTTTTGAATTTGAAGTATAATTTTTCCATCTTTCATAATTTTGACGTTTTAAACGTCAGTTTCATCCGAGTTCACACAACGCTCGATGTACATTTAAAATATGATTTCAATTGAAAATAAACCATGAAAGGGCTATAAATGGCTATGATACCATAAAGTCGGAGAAAGTAACATGATGGCCACATCACCATTTTTTTACTTTCTCCGTTACGAAGTACGAGAAAGTATTGTGATCGTGATTTTTTTTTCAAATTTTTTTTTTACGGAAATATCCGTTTTGGGGTCCCTAGATACCATTTCAACAATGTCTGGAAAAAAATATATGAAACTTTGAACATACGTCTTATTTGATAATCTGAAGAACTGAAAAGCTTTTGGTAAAATTTCGTACACCGGAAGTGGGTGTTTACCTTAACTGTTTTTTGTTTTTTGCCAATATTTTCTTAAATATGAAAAATATCACAAAAACATTTAAACAAACATTGAAGACAACAAATAAATGAACATATTTTGCTTGAAAACATTTTTTATAAAATCATTTTTATTCGAGAAAAAAAAAAATTTTTTTATTTTTGGTTTATAATTATAAAACGATAACAGTTACAGCAAATTTATTTTAATAATAATTGCAAAATGAACAACTTATAAAGAATAAGTTTTTTTCGAAATCCCTTTAGTTTTTAAGTAAACTGAGTTTTTGAATTTGAAGTATAATTTATTTCATACTGTGTCAAATTCCAATACTTTACGTCAACAGTTTCAATCCGGGAAAACACAAAAAACGGCCGGTCCGGTAAAGTGTTGCTATTGGAAACACAAAATTAATCATGGCAATAACAATTATTCAAATTTAAGAAATAATTTATTCAAAAATACATAATATATGTATAATAAAAATTAACAATTAAACTTAAATATTAATGTTCAGATTAATAGTACAATTTGTATTGCCCTCAATAGTTACTGGAGGAAAATTACTGCTAAAACTAGTTTTATTAATAATTTCTTTGTTTTGCTGCTGCAATACTTCGACAAAGGTTTCTCCATTCAGTATCATCCTAGCAATTTTATTTTTGTTTTCCACAGAGTCTTCTATGTATTTTTCAGCCACAGACGAACTCTTCCAAGCACCGTGTCTTTTTAGTACTGCTAAATCAGCACCAGCATTGGCCAAAAGCGTAGCAGAAGTTCTCCGAAACGAATGACCAGTATACTTGTCAGGATCTTGAAGACCTAAAAACAGTGCAATTTGTTTTGGCATCCCTCCAATTGTGTGTATTCCTACCCTCTGTACGGTACACTTTGAATTTCTATATCCCAAAAATACCATTCTATGATCAACATTTTTTGGTCTCAGTGATACGTATTTTCTGAATAACTCCAAACATTTAATTTCATCTACTTCGTTTATTACAGTAAAGGTTCTTCTTTGATTTGTCTTAGTGCACGGAATTGTAATTACTAACTGCGTTTGAGTTTCCTGGATATCGTCTAGTGAAATATTGTACAATTCTTCTCTTCTACAACCACCAGCTACTCCAATCACAGCTACAACCTGTAAATTCAAAAAAATCGTATATTTTCTTGTTTTATTTAAAATTTCCTCTTACTTTTGCCAGAAGAAATTTATGAGTACAAGCTTCTTTCATAAATCTATAGATTTCTTCTCGGGTTAATGTTTTACATTGTTTCGATTCATGACCAATTGATTGTTTTTTCAGGAATGCTACCATTTTAGAAAAACGAGATATGTCAAGATTTTCATTCGCAATTAATGTTGATTTTATCATGGAATATTTCGGCCACAAAGAAGACGCACCTATTTTCTTAGACTAAAAACATTAGTTCACAAATAAAATAATAAATGTAATCATTTAAATTCTTACCAAATCTAAAAAATAGGCCAACATAACTTCTTCCGTAATTTTCATCACATTATTTTCTGCTTTCCATTCACAAAAATGACTGAATTGTTTTTGATACCTTTCACCAGACTTAATAGGTATTAATTTCGCACACGCTTCTTCAGATTTTCTTACAATTACTGGAGAATTTACAATTTCTGGGCAATTTGCATAAGAATTCATTTTGACACAACAAATTATTTAAACAAATTAAACAATTGCCAAACAACCGTTGCTAATCATGTAACGAAAATGTAACTAGATTTGGAGCATCTGTTATAGTAATTTTTAAATTAATTTCAATGTTTCTTTAAAACGCAATTTGACACAGAATGAAATAAAATACATAACGACATTCGTCCGTGAACACTTTTTACAGTACTCGTTTCGAATTTCAAGACTCGGCTCCTTTGTCGCCTCGTCTTTAAATGTCTCACTCATACTGTAAAGTATGTGTTCCCGGACTTATAACGTTAATTACTATTTTCAATGTTTCATAATTTTGACGTTTTAAACGTCAGTTTCATCAGAGATTACACAACGCTCACAGTACATTTAAAATATGATATAGCGTAAATATAAATGATACCATCGAGTCGGAGAAAGTAACATGATGGCCACATCACCATTTTTTTCTCTACATAACAGTCTGTCTGTGCGCGCTGTATCTCAAAAACTAATACAGAAATGAAACCATGAAACTTTCAGCTATAATGTCCCAAGGGCACTGATAATTTCGCGATAATTTTGACTAAACCCCGAAAGTGTGTTGCTTAGTAATTGCCCGACGCCGTCAGGCGGAGGGCAATTACTTAAAGCAACGCACTTGAGGGAACTAGTCAAAATTATCTCGAATTTATCATTGCCCGAGGTACATTCGGTAAGATAAGTTCTTGAATTATGTACAAAACTTGAAAAGCTATTTATTAAAAGTACAATTTTCAATTCGTATTTTCTTACCTCACAAAAATGCTGGAACAGTTTCCATACGTATTTTTTACTTTTGACCGTGTTTTTTGGTGTTGTAATTAAATTATTAATTGCTTCATCGCATTCTGTCCCGAAGCGTGATTCAGACATGTTTATACGTTGACAGATCGATCGTATTTTTTTATTCAAGGGTATCTATGAATATGATATAAATCTGAACATCGACACCGACAGCGGGGGTCTTATCAGCCTAAGTTTAACAAATCGCCCTGACGCGCGGGGTCTTACCGTTTCTCAGTGACATTGACGTTCTAAGTTTCTGTAGCGTGCGGCGTTCGACAAAAATGGACGAATCTGATTGGTTGTTTACTTATGAAAGAACTTATCAACATAAGTGTTATTTGAGAATTTGAAGAACTAAAAAGCTTTTGGTAAAATTTCGTATTTCCGAATATTTACCTTAACAGTTTTTTGTTCTTTTAGCCTTTTTGGTACTTCAGGACAATGTTTTCAGTTTTCTTAAGGGTATTTTTAATAGACCTTTCTACGAGGATTGTTTTTCAGGACTTATTTTTAGGACTTTTTCTTTCAGGACCTTTATTTTCAGGAACGGGATTTTTTCAGGATTTTTTTTTCGGAATGTTTTCGGGACTTTTCGTTGCGGACTTCTTTGCGGGATTTTTTTTATAATTTTCTTCATGACATTTTTTAGAATTTCTCTTTTCATGCCCTTTTTGGACCTTTTTAAAGAATTTTTTAGATATTTTTGGTTTTTTTTTCAACACTATTTTCAAAACTTTTTATTTGAGGAATTTTGTTAATGACTTATTTTAGGACTTTTTGCAGGATATTTTTTTCACGGACCATTTTAAGGACTTTTTACAATGCTATTTTTTCAGAAGTGTTTTTGTTTATTTTTTAAACACGTTATTTTCAGGGCAATTTTTCAAGACTGTTTTTACCGGACAATTTTTTTTTTATATTTCGGGATTTTTTTCGGAATTTTCTTCGACATTTTTTAGAATTTTTACTTTTCATGACCTTTTTTGGACTTTTCTAAGGACTTTTTCAGATATTTTTGGCATTTTTTTTCAAGACTATTTTCAAAACTTTTTATTTCCGGAATTTTGCAGTATTCTTTTTCAAGACACTTTGGGATTTTTTTTTCAGGATAATTTCTTCAGATCTTTTTAAAGACTTTTTACAATGCTTTTTTTCAGAAATGTTTTTGTTCATTTTTTAAACATGTTATTTTCAGGACAATTTTTCAAGGACAATTTTTACTTTCTCCGTTATGAAGTACGAGAAAGTATTGTGATCGTGATTTTTTTCCAAAATTTTTTTTTACGGAAATATCCGTTTTGGGGTCCCTAGATGCCATTTCAACAATTTCTGGAATTTTTACTTTCTCCGTTACGAAGTACGAGAAAGTATTGTGATCGTGATTTTTTTTTCAAAAATTTTTTTTACGGAAATATCCGTTTTGGGGTCCCTAGATGCCATTTCAACAATTTCTGGAAAAATTTTTTTTGTGTCTGTGTGTGTGATGGTGTGTCTGTGTGTGTGTGTGTGTGTGTGTGTGTGGCTGTGTGTGTGTCTGTCTGTGTGCGCTGTATCTCAAAAACCAATAGAGCAATTGATATGAAACTTTGAACATACGTCTTATTTGATAATCCGAAGAACTGAAAAGCTTTTGGTAAAATTTCGTACACCGGAAGTGGGTGTTTACCTTAACTGTTTTTTGTTTTTTGCCAATATTTTCCTTAATATAAAAAATATCACAAAAATATTTAAACAAACATTGAAGACAACAAAGAAATGAAAAGCGTCTGCTTGAAAATATTTTTCATAAAATCATTGCTATTCGAGAAAAACATTTATTTTATTTTTTTAATTTTTGGTTTATAATTATGAAACGATAATAGTTATAGCAATTTTATGTGAATAATAATTGTAGAGAATGCCAAAATGAACAACTTCTAAAGAATAAGTTTTTTACGAAATCTTGTTAGTTTTCGAGTAAACCTAGTTTTTGAATTTGATGTATATTTTTTCCATCTTTCATGATTTTGACGTTTTAAACGTCAGTTTCATCCGAGTTTACGCAACGCTCGATGTACATTTAAAATATGATTTCAATTGAAAATAAACCCATAAAACGTAAATATAAAGTCGGAGAAAGTAACATGATGGCCACATCACCATTTTTTTTTGTGTCTGTGTGTGTGTGTCTGTCTGTGTGCGCTGTATCTCAAAAACTAATAGAGCAATTGATATGAAACTTTGAACATAAGTCTTATTTGATAATCCGAAGAACTGAAAAGCTTTTGGTAAAATTTCGTACACCGGAAGTGGGTGTTTACCTTAACTGTTTTTTGTTTTTTGCCAATATTTTCTTAAATATGAAAAATATCACAAAAACATTTAAACAAACATCGAATACAACAAAGAAATAAACATCTTTTGCTATCATCGCTATTCGAGAAAAAAATTTATTAATTTTTTTTATAATTTTTGGTTTATAATTATGAAACGATAATAGTTACAGCAAATTTATGTGAATAATAATTATAGAGAATGCCAAAATGAACAACTTCTAAAGAATAAGTTTTTTTCGAAATCTCGTTAGTTTTTGAGTAAATCGAGTTTTTGAATTTGAAGTATAATTTTTCCATATTTCATGATTTTGACGTTTTAAACGTCAGTTTCATCCGAGTTTACGCAACGCTCGATGTACATTTAAAATATGATTTAAATTGAAAATAAACCCATGAAAACGTAAATATAAAGTCGGAGAAAGTAACATGATGGCCACATCACCATTTTTTTTATAATATTTCATCATTTATTTCTGGTATTTTGTATGGAAACTATTTTTCAGGACTTTTCTTCGCGGCTTTTATCTGGACTCTTTTTTCAAGACTTTCCTCCATGACTTTTTTTCGGGACTTTTTCGGGAATTTTTGAAGAACCTCTTGTTCAGGACTTCTTTTCAGGATTTTTTTCTGAATTTTCCTAATTACATTTTTCAGAATTATATTTCCGGGAATTTTTCCAAGCTTTCTTTACAGAAGTTTTTCACTACTCTATTTCAAGACATTTTTTCTAAGATTAATTTTTAAGACTTCTTGTTCCGGACTTTTTTTTAAACACTTTTTCGGACTTTTTACAGACATTTATTTCTGGTGTTTTATATGAAGACCTAATTTTTCAGGACTCTTCTCGCAGTACTTTTTTACGACTCTTTTTCACAACTTTTTAACAGGACTTTTAACAGGATATTTTTGGCATTTTTTTTTCAAGACTTTATTCTCAAAAGGACTTTTTTCAGAACTCTTTTTTCAGAACTTTCTTTCAGGTCTTTTTGAAGAAACTGTTTTTCAGGACAGTTTTGTCAGGACTATTTTTCAGGACTTTTTTCAAGACTTTCGTGTTCAGGACTTTCATTGGGGTTTTTAGGACTTTTTAATTAGGACTATTTTTAGAAATCTTTTTCAAGTTATCTTGTTTAGGACTTTTATTAGATTTTTTTAGGACTTTTTAATCAGGAATATTTTTAGAAATCTTTTTCAGGACTCTTTTTTAGCATTTTTTTTTAGTTTTTCAGTAAACTTACGGTAAAGATTATTATTAAAGAAACATAATTTGTCATTTTTACCTTTCTTAATTTTGTCGATTTAAACGCCATTACCACTCGATCATGTGAAACGTTCGATTTAAAATATGATTTAAATTGAAAATAATGAATGAATCTATAAATATAAATAACTATTATACCATCAAATCGGAGAAAGTAACATCATGGCCACATCACAATTTTTTAATTTTTGGGTGTATTTCACAGAGCTTTTGATTTATTATTTGACCTAATTCGACTCATCTAATAACTTCTCTTTCCATGGTGTGGTATTCATTAATATTAATATTCTCTCTTCGTTGCTTGGTATGCACTGAAAGTTAGTTCGTTGTTAGCACGATGGTGTAATTGATATTGAAACTCTAGATTACTTCTTAGTTGTTTTAAGTGGCTTGTATAGCACAGCAATTTGGGTTTAAAATTGTTAACAATTTTTCTTTATATTAAATGCTATTAAAATTGATTGAAATAAGTTTCAGAATTATTAACATTCTAGTTCATCGAATTTAGGACTGTATTGAATTTATTTGAAATTATTTCGCTTATTTGTCTACATTGTATTCTCTATACTGCAATAAAAGCCCCTTGCGGTCTGAGAAGTTCGTGTTAAGTACTACGACACTCTTATGGCTAACATTAGTAAATTGGTGTCAATGCACGTACTAATGGTATTGGTTAATCTTGTTGATGATGGTGAATTAAAACTATAGATGAGATTGAAGAATAAAAAGAATAAAGAAATTCTATAAATAAAATCTTTAATACAAACACTTACACAAATTGATATAGTACAATACAATTTATTTACAATTTAAGTTGGTGTAATATGTGCCTGTCTGGGCTATCGACCCTGTCTTTTACAATTATAAAGCTTATTTAGATACCATTAACTGTCAGGGTGATGCGAACAAATGAATTGATGAAGTGTGCGTGCAGAATGTTGGTGTTTAGGAAGGATATTGGGATAACCAGGAATACAGTATTTATTTTAGGAGGGCTATTCACTCACTTTTCACAAATCTAATATAATTAATCAAATTTAGTTCTTTCACTGATTCGAGTTAATACTATAAAAAATATAAACCCTTGTTATTTAAACATTCTCCCAAAAAAAGAAGCCGACTTTTGGGCGCAATACTTTGATTGATAATCCGTTGAGATCAGACTAAAAAATATTCAGTCATGCGCCCTCCGAGGATGTACGTTTAGAATATAAAGTTGAAAAAATACTGGATGTAAGCGAGATTACAGGTGTTCAGTCTCTTCCCTACGCTCCGACCGAACGAGTCGACTTGACAAGTTTGTTTTGTTCCGTGGTGTTAAGTAATGCAAAGTTATTTCGCTAATGTGAAATAAACAGTGAGTTCTAAATATATACTTATTTTATCTGTACTAAATGTAAACTTAAACTATTTTCTTACATTATAGTGTAAGATATACGTTTAGATTTATCCTTTTGATATTTTTGTCCATATGGTATTCCTAGATTATTTTATTAAAAATGTTTTTGATCTAGAGAATTTGTAAATGAATTAATGTTTATTATAAACATATTTTTATTTATAGAAACATATTATTGCTTATCTGAATCTTTCACTTTACTTATTTTAATTTAAAAAAACAGCACCATGATATTTTCTTTAAATTTGAAGTACTAAAATGAATAATAAGGCGAATTTCGGAGTAAATTATTGTTTTCATGATATGTAGTTTTGAATTTAGTTGTAGCACGAAGATACAATACTAATAATATTTATTTCCCAACAGGCATACAAATCTATTAAGATGGCTGTAGAAATAACAAATAAAATACAATTGCATACATGAGTAAAACATTACATTAAAGTATGATATTAATTAAAGAAGAATGCTTACATACACAGAGATAACTGTTTGTGATAAATATGATTACCGAATAAATAAAAATACAATATGTTTACAAATAATAAAGCTAGGGTAAAAATATAATACAATCTTGTATAAATAAACAAATAGAATTTTAAACGTCCATAAATTAAACCAAATAAGACTGGCTGAAAATCACATCAATCATCAAATGGTATTTTTGCTTTAGATATTTACGCAAAACAAAATTATCTAATGGCTAAATAATGCATTTTATACACAGATATTATAGCAATGAGAGTATAAGTACATAATAATCATGGTTGCGACCATTACTACGCGGTAATCTATGTTATAAATTGAAGAATTTTTAACGGGTGTGAAGTTAGCAATAGATCCAGCAATACATTTTAAAAATTCATATCTCGGAGAAAAGAAAAGCAATTCGAAAAAAAGTGAACCGTACCATTAGGGAAGGTCTAAATTAATAACACAAAAAGAATCAACCCTTCATTTTAACCCTTTATATTTCTTATCACTAATACAAGTACTTTAATAATCAAGAGTCAAAAAAACGTTACGGGCCCTCTTTCAACAAAAAAAAAATTCTCCGTAAGTCGCAGAAATCCGCACCTCGCGATTTAAATCTCGATTTTTGACAAAGTTTGCAATCAGCCATAACTAAATAAAAATTCTTATTCTTATCACTAATATAGGTACTTTCATAATCAAAAGTCAAAAAAACGTTACGGGCACTTCTTCAACCCTGAAAAAAATAATTTTCCGTAAGTCGCAGAAATCCACATTTCGGGATATTAATCTCCATTTTTGTAAAATTTGCAATCAGCCATAACTAAATAAAAATTCTTATTCTTATCACTAATATAGGTACTTTCATAATCAAAAGTCAAAAAAACATTACGGGCACTCCTTCAACCCAGAAAAAAATAATTTCTCCTTAAGTCGCGGAAATCCACTCCTCGCGATATAAATCTCGATTTTTGACAAAGTTTGCAATCAGCCATAACTTAATAAAAATTCTTATTCTTATCACTAATACAGGTACTTTCATAATCAAGAGTCAAAAAAAGACAGCCTCTTTTCTAAATTTTTAAAATTTTAAAAGAAAATTATACCTGGTATATTTTTTCATTATTCACCTTGCATTAATAACGATTGATTTTTTATTTTACTTACATGTGGATTTTAACCAAAAACACACTATTGCACAGAATATTGTTAAATCAATTCGAAAATCTCAGATCGCACAGATAACATTTGAAAGCTGTGAGTGAGTTAAGTTTTTTTTTTCAAGTGCAATTCTTTGCTATTGACCGTTTGCCCTGTTTGAAATCTTTTTTTTTTAATGAGTTTAACCCGGATATGCGCGCTGTCCATAGAGGAATTTACGGTCCTTTTGTCAAAATGTATTACCTGCAATAAATCATTGAGGCAATATATTTTCCTCTTTGACGTTTGGCATGAAAGGTTTGGGCGGTATGTACATACGAGTACCGAGAAACACAAATTATTATTCATCTTATTCATCAAGTTATAAGTTTTTTTTAGATTAAAGAAGTTGATTATGAAAGTACTTGTATTAGTAACAAGAATAATTGATTAAGTTATGGTGTGGATTTCCGCGACTTACGGAGAAATTATTTTTTTCTGGGTTGAAGGAGTGCCCGTAACGTATTTTTGACTTTTGATTATGAAAGTACCTTTATTAGTGATAAGAATAACAATTTTTATTTAGTTATGGGTGATTGCAAACTTTGTCAAAAATGGAGATTTATATCCCGAAATGTGGATTTTTGCGACTTACGGAGTAATTATTTTTTTCTGGGTTGAAGGAGTGCCCGTAACGTATTTTTGACTTTTGATTATGAAAGTACCTTTATTAGTGATAAGAATAACAATTTTTATTTAGTTATGGGTGATTGCAAACTTTGTCAAAAATGTAGATTTATATCCCGAAATGTGGATTTTTGCGACTTACGGAGTAATTATTTTTTTCTGGGTTGAAGGAGTGCCCGTAACGTTTTTTTGACTTTTGATTATGAAAGTACCTTTATTAGTGATAAGAATAAGAATTTGTATTTAGTTATGGCTTATTGCAAACTTTGTCAAAAATCGAGATTTATATCGCGAGGAGTGGATTTCCGCGACTTAAGGAGAAATTATTTTTTTCTGGGTTGAAGGAGTGCCCGTAACGTTTTTTTGACTTTTGATTATGAAAGTACCTATAATAGTGATAAGAATAAGAATTTTTATTTAGTTATGGCTGATTGCAAACTTTGTCAAAAATCGAGATTTCAATCGCGAGTTGCGGATTTCTGCGACTTACGGAGAATTTTTTTGTTGTTGTTTCTTTGACTCTTGATTATTAAAGTACTTGTATTAGTGATAAGAATAAGCATTGTTATTTATTTATGGCAGATTGGAAACTTAAAAAAAAAACTTTTTTGAAAGGGGTGAAAAAATATAAAGCGTTAAAATTAAGGGTTGATTCTTTTTTTGTTATTAATTTAGACCTTCCCGAATGGTATGGTTAACTTTTTTTTCGAATTGCTTTTCTTTTCTCCGAGAAATGAATTTTTAAAATCTATTGCTGGATCTATTGCTAACTTCACACCCGTGAATTTTTAACCACTACTGTTCAGTTTAATAACTTTTGACGGTCTTTTTCACGTGAAAAAAATTACAGAAGCGTAACATTTGTGAGGGAAGCAAATGGATTAACGTGAACAGGTAGAAAGGATTACACAATTACAAAATAATGAAAAGTGCCGAGTAGATTAACTCGGTTTGCTCGTTCAACAGATTAACTAGAGTGTAATTGCTTTGAAAATTTCGGCGGATTCCAGGAGATTAAACTTTGTACCTTTTGTACAGTTATATAAAATTTTTATATTTTGAATTTCGGGGAATTAATGTTTACTTTCTAAAACATGGATGTGAAAAGAGCTGTAATTTTGATTTAATATAAATACGCGATAATGTTCAGCATATTTCTTTTCGAAAGTACGGCCGGTTTGGCCTATACAGGGTGCTACAAATTCGATGCATTAGCATTGCTACCTCGGTAACTATGAGAGATAGAGAGTTGATTAAATAATGGGAAAGTTGCGGATTTTAATGCTGAATAATTTTTACTTTCCCCGTTACGATGTACGAGAAAGTATTGTGATCGTGAAAATTTTTTCAAATTTTTTCTTTATGGAAATATTCGTTTTGGGGTCCCTAGATGCCATTTCAACAATTTCTGAAAAAAAAATGTGTCTGTGGGTGTGTAAGTGTGCCTGTGCGCGTTGTATCTCAAAAACTAATACAACAATTAACATGAAGCTCTGAACATAAGCTTTATTTGACAATTCGAAGAACTGAAAAGCTTTTTGTAAAATTCTGTACGCCGGAAGTGGGTGTTTACCTTAACCGTTTTCTGTTTTTCCAATATTTTTTTAAATATCGAAAACATTCAAATAAATATTGAAGACAACTAAGAAGTGAACAAGATTTGTCTGAAAATATTTTTCATAAAATCATTTTTATTGGAGAAAAAAAAATTAATATTTTTTTAAATATCGAAAATTTTACGAAAACATTCAAATAAATATTGAAGACAACTAAGAAATGAACAAGATTTGTCTGAAAATATTTTTCATAAAATCATTTTTATTGGAGAAAAAAAAATAATTTTTTTTTTCATTTTTGGTTTATAATTATGAAACTATAATACTTACAGCAAATTTACATGATTAATAATTGTAAAGAATGCCAAATTGAACAACTTATAAAGAATACGTTTTTTTCAAAATTTCTTTGGTTTCTGAGTAAACCGACTATTAAACTCAACTCACGTGCTACAATTTTAGGTTATGTCGTAGACGAGCGATATAAATTCAAAATGCGCATGCTCGCATACTAGATCTAGGATGGAAATAGAGCGTGTTCTATTTTCATCCAATTTATTGTCCAAGATTTGATTTCTTGTATTACACGATACGAGAAGAAGGTATACAATTTATTTCAATACGCATTCCTGTTCTAATGTATACGTGTCTACTTGTGCGCGCTGTATCTCAAAAACTATACATGAATTAACATCAAACTTTGAACATAAGCTTTATTTGATAATCCGAAGAACTGAAAAGCTTTTGATAAAATTTCGTACACCAGAAGTTGGTGTTTATCTTAACCGTTTTTGGTTTTTCTCCGATATTTTTTTAAATATGAAAAATACTATAAAAGCACTTAAACAAATCTTGAAGACACCAAAGAAATTAACAACTTTTGTATGAAAATATTTTTCGTGAAATATATGGTTTTTGAAAAATAATAGTTATTAAATTTTTTTGTCAGTTTTGGTTTATAATTATGAAACGATAATAGTTACAGCAAATTTATTTTAATTATAATTGTAGAGAATTTCAAAATGAACAACTTATAAAGAATAAATATTTTTTAAAATCTCTTTTGTTTTTGAGTAAACTGACCATTAGAAGTATAATTTGTAATTTTCGTCTTTCCTAAGTTTGACGTTCTAAACGTCAGTTTCATCCAATTATACAAAACGCTGTTTGCAGTGGCGGCTCGTGAAACATGTTGATGGTAGAGCCACTTTTACAATTTATTAGATCGGATGATACTGGCGTTTGAAACGTCAAAATTATGAAAGATGGATGACAAATTATACAAATTAAATACCGGCAAAAAAATCAAAAAATCTGCACATAAAAATCAATCACACACGTTATAGATATTTATGCATTAAGGGAGATATGGAATGTTTTTCTCCCTAGGTTGACAGGTTTATAAGTCAGCCGAGGGTAAAGAACATGAATATCTCCCGTGGTGCATACAATATTTTATTTTTTAGTTAACAATTAGTAATTCGTAAAAATATGCAATATATCGATCTACAATATGTATTTGCATGGTTGCTATGAGTTTGTTTTAAATCAAACCGACCGAATTTCATGAACTGACGTTTATTTATTTTGATTTGATTTAACGTTAATGCTTTAACAACAAACGTACGGTTGTGAACAAACCTGAGAGAAAAGTTTAATTCCTGTCTGGCTATAAAGTTTGTCGTGAGCAGACGCGAGATTGTCTATCTTCAACCATCATCTTGAGCGGAGAATTTGGAAATTGTACATACTATTTGTCAGGTAAACAGGAGCAGACCTCATAACTCCCAACGGAGATATAACTCATATCTCCCGTGGGAGTTATGAGTACGCTTTCATGCCTTGTATCCACGACGATAATAGTAAATATCATACTACTAAAAAATAAAAAATCTAAAGTATAGATCAATAAAAAATACGCTCTTAATTAAAGTAAAAAACTAAAATATACGCCCAAAAGATCGAAAATTTAGACAAATTTCGAAAATTCGCGGTTAAAAAAATACAGAAAATCTCAAACAAAAAATAACAAAAAAATGGTGATGTGGCCATCATGTTACTTTCTCCGACTTATGGTATCATTTATATTTACGCTCTTATGGTTCATTTTCTATTTAAATCATATTTTAAATGTACATCGAGCGTTGTGTAAACTCGGATGAAACTGACGTTTAAAACGTCAAAATTATAAAAGATGGAAAAATTATACTTCAAATTTACAAACTCAGTTTACTTAAAAACTAAAGAGATTTCGACAAAAATTTATTCTTTATAAGTTGTTCATTTTGGCATTCTATACAATTATCATTAACATAAATTTGCTGTAACTATTATCGTTTCATAATTATAAACCAAAAATAAAAAAATCATATTTTTTTTTTCTCGAATAGCAATGATTTTATGAAAAATTATATTTTTCATATTTAAGAAAATATTGGCAAAAAACAAAAAACAGTTAAGGTAAACACCCACTTCCGGTGTACGAAATTTTACCAAAAGCTTTTCAGTTCTCCGGATTATCAAATAAGACGTATGTTCAAAGTTTCATACCAATTGCTCTATTAGTTTTTGAGATACAGCGCGCAGAGACACACACACACACACACACACACACACACACATACAGACACACACACAGACACACACACACACACACATACACACCATCACACACACACACACACACACACACACACACACACAAACAGACACCATTTTTTTTTTCCAGAAATTGTTGAAATGGCATCTAGGGACCTCAAAACGGATATTTCCGTAAAAAAAATTTTTGAAAAAAAAATCACGATCACAATACTTTCTCGTACTTCGTAACGGAGAAAGTAAAAATTGGAATGAAGAAATGAAAAATACAGGCCAAAGATCTAAAATATAGGCCAAAAAAATAAAAAATGCTAGTCTAAAAATAAAAAATTCAAGCCAAAAAATTAAAAATCAAGGAAAACGGAAATGATTCGCCATTTTCAGCCCCCAAAATAACTCTTTAGCTCAAAATAAGTTGCCGACCAGAAACTCAAAAACCTCAGTTCCTTTGTTGTCCCACAACAAAATTTTATGGACAAATAGTTTTCAGAATGGTCTGTCTTCAAAAAAAAACAACAAAAAAATTTGAAGAAAAATTAAATTTAATCGATTTTAGTCAAAAAGTAAAAAAAAACCGCCCATAAAAAATAATAATTCAAGTTAAAAAAAACTAAAATCAAGGGCAAGAAATCAAAAACCATCAAAAAAACTTGAAAATATCGGAAAAAAATAGAAAAAAGTCACGTATAAAAATAAATCATTTAGATTTAAAAAAATCTAAAACATAAAAAATTCAAACCTTCGACCAAAACTTCGATCCTAAAAATCTAAATTGCGGACCAAAAAATCGAAAATTTTAACAAACAAATCAAAAATTTAGAAAAAAAAGGCTAAAAGATTAAAAATTGAAACCAAAACATCAAAATCCAGGATTAACGATAAAAAATGAAAACAAGAAGATTGAAAATTTAATTACGAAAATTGCCATTTTCAGCACTTGGGGTGATTAGCCCCAGAAAACATAGGAAGGAACTCAAAATTTGCTCTGTAGCGAAGGAAATTTGCACTCGATGATTTGAAAAACTTAAAAAATGTATTACTTGAAGGTTTCGCATCATATAAACTTTAATTATTCAAAAATAGTCTATTTTTAATATCCTGAAAACAACGACATGCTCCTGCAGAAAACATAGGAAAAACCTCAAAATTTGCTCTGTAGTGAAGGAAATTTGCACTCAATGTTTTGGAAAAACGTAAAAAAATAATCACTTGCAGAATTGGCTCTTTATTAAAGTAAAAAACTAAAATATAAGCACAAAAATCGAAAATTTAGACAAATATCAAAAATTCGCGGCTAAAAAAATGTAGACCAAAAATCCGAAAATTTCAACGAAAAAAAATATAAAAGTTTAACTAAAATAAAGAATATTTCTTGCAAAAATTCTAAAATTTGGAACGAAGAAATGAAAAATACAGGTCAAATATCTACAATATAGCCAAAAAAATAAAAAATGCTGGTCTAAAAATAAAAAATGCAAACCAAAGAAATTGAAAAATCAAGGAAAACAAAATTCATTTGCAATTTTCAGCTCCTAAAATAACTCTTTAGCTCAAAATTTAGTTGCCGACCAGAAACTCGAAAACGGTAGTCAAAAAGTAAAAAAAATCGCCCATAAAAAATAGTAATTTAAGTTAGAAAATTTAAAATTAAGGGCTAGAAATCAGAAAACTTGAAAATATCGGCAAAAAATAAAAAAGTTGCGTATAAAAAGCAATCATATAGGTTAAAAAAATCTAAAATATAGGATAAAAATTAAAAACTTTGACCAAAAATTCGATCCTAAAAATCAAAATCCGAAAATTTAGAAGAAAATTTTTTTTTTTGGAAACTTGTATAGAACTTGTATAGACACAAAATTAGTCTGTCAAAATTTCAACCATCTGTTGCTATAAATTTGGAATTCCCATGCAAATTTCTGAAAAATGCGCCTTATTGGTCATCAAAAATAGCTTTTTAGTGCAACCATTTTTGTTGTGGTAAACTTGTGATTATTTTTTGAAGAAATTTATAAAGGGGCATTATTCAAAATTGGTCTGTCAAAATTTCAACCATCTGTCGAAAGAAATGTGAAATTCTCAATAGAATTTCTGAAAAAATTGCCCTTTTGTTGATCAAAATTTGCCTTTCAGTGAAACCATTTTTGTTGTGGTAAACTTGCGATGATTTTCTTTGAAAATTTGTAAAGACGCATTATTCAGAATTAGTTAGTAAAGTTTAAACCATATGTTAAAATAAATGTGCAATCCCTACTTGTATTTTGAAAAATGCGCATTTTTGGTCATCAAACTTTTCTTTTTAGTGGAACCATTTTTGTTGTGGTAAACTTTCGATTGCTTTCTTTGGAAATTTGTAAAAACACATTATTCAGAAATAGTCTCTCAAAATTTTAACCATCTGTTGAAATTAATGTGAAACTTCCACGTGGTGTTACAGATGTTGTTTAACATTTAAAAAGTTTTTTTAAGATTAGCTAAAAATTCTTGCTGAGCTCGAGTCTACAGGTAGTGCAATGGCTTCGTGGCTCTATATAACGAGCCGCCCCTGGCTGATTGTACATTTAAAATGTGATTTAAATTGAAAATAAACCATGAAAGTTTAAACGTACATAACTATACCATCAAATCGGAGAAAGTAACATAATGGCCACATCACCATTTTTTATAGAGAAATTTAAAATATTCTCACTTCTCATATTCGAAAAAAATCTGGAAAAGTAATTTTTGGTTTTTATTTTTTACGGCTTATTACTGGTCATTTTCTTAAGACACTTTTGTATGTTCTTCCAGAAAATTATATTAATTTTCAAATACGACGTTTCGTTATTTAGTTAACCACGTCATCTTAAGTTTTTTAAACCTGGAATTTTACTTTCTCCGTAACGAAGTATTGTAATCGTGAATTTTTTTTCAAAATTTGTTTTTTTGGAAATATCCGTTTTGGGGTCCCTAGATGCCATTTCAACAATTTCTGTAAAAAAAAATGTGTGTGTGTGTGCGAGTGTTTATGTCTGTGTCTGTGCGCGCTGTATCTCAAAAACTAATACAGCGATTAACATGAAACTTTGAACATAAGTCTTATTTGATAATCCGAAGAACTGAAAAGCTTTTGGTAAAATTTCGTACGCCGGAAGTGGGTGTTTACCTTAACCGTTTTTTTTCAAAACAAATTTCAAATAAATATTGAAGACAACTAAGAAATGAACATCTTTTGATTGAAAATATTTTTCATAAAATAATTTTTGTTGGAGAAAAACTTTATTAATTTTTTTTCATTTTTGGTTAATAATTATGAAACGATAATAGTTACAGCAAATTTACACGATTAATAATTGTAAAGAATGCCAAAATAAACAACTTATAAAGAATAAGTTTTTTTCGAAATCTCTTTGGTTTCCGAGTAAACTGACTATTAGAATTTGAAATAAAATTTATCATTTTCATCTTTCAAAATTTTGACGTTTTAAACCACACTCCCATCCGATTCGACAAACCGTTCGATGTACATTTAAAACAGGACATAAATTGAAAATAAACCATGATAGCGTAAATATAAATAAATATGATCAAATATGATGTGTGTGTGTGTGTGTCTGTCTGTGTGCGCTGTATCTCAAAAACTAATAGACCAATTGATATGAAACTTTCAACATACGTCTTATTTGATAATCCAAAGAACTGAAAAGCTTTTGGTAAAATTTCGTACACCGGAAGTGGGTGTTTACCTTAACTAATTTTTGTTTTTTGCCAATATTTTCTTAAATATGAAAAATATCATAAAAACATTTAAACAAACATTTAAGACAACAAAGAAATGAACACCTTTTGCTTGAAAATATTTTTTATAAAATCATTGCTATTCGAGAAAAAAATTATTGATTTTTTTTAAATTTTTGGTTTATAATTATGAAACGATAATAGTTACAGCAAATTTATGTCAATAATAATTGTAGAGAATGCCAAAATTAACAACTTCTAAAGAATAAGTATTTTTGAAATCTCGTTAGTTTTTGAGTAAACCGAGTGTTTGAATTTGATGTATAATTTTTCCATGTTTCATAATTTTGACGTTTTAGACGTCAGTTTCATCGGAGTTTACGAGATGTACATTTAAAATATTATTTCAATTGAAAATAAACCATGAAAACGTAAATATAAATGATACCATCAAGTCGGAGAAAGTAACATGATGGCCACATCACCATTTTTTTTACGGAAATATCCGTTTCGGGCTCCCTAGATGCCATTTTAACTCTCTCTCTCTCTCTGTAGGTGTGTGTGTGTGCATGTGTGTGTGTGTGTGAGTGTGTGTGGCTGTGGGCCTGTGTGTGCCTGTGCGCGCTTTATCTCAAAAACTAACAGAGCAATTGATATGAAACTTTGAACATAAGTCTTATTTGATAATTCGAAGAACTGAAAAGCTTTTGGTAAAATTTCGTACACCGGAAGTGGGTGTTTACCTTAACTGTTTTTGTTTTTTGCCAATATTTTCTTAAATATGTATAATATCACAAAAACATTTTTACAAATATTGAAGACAACAAAGAAATGAGCTTATTTTGTTTCAAATCATTTTTCATAAAATCATTGGTTTAAAAAAAAAATTTTTTTTTCATTTTTGGTTTATAATTATAATTATTATGTTTAATACAAGAAAAGGTAACTGTTTGAATAATGCGTTATCGAACATAGAAGAGTTATCGATTAATCCGTTGGATTCCGGCGTATCCGATCATATTGGATTTTATATTAAAATCAAAACTGAATAGGCCTTAAATATAGTAAAAACTCGTATAATGAGACCAATCACAGAGTCAGGCAAAATTAAACTATATAATTTACTGGATAGTACGGACTTTGGTTTTATTAATCTTGCAAATATTAATGCAGAAGAAAAATTTGACAGGTTCTTAAATACCATTCAAAACTATATTCTTCACTGTTTTCCAGAAAAGACATTCAGGTCATCAAAAAAGAATAATGTAATCTGGTATAATGATTCCTTAAAGAAAATGAGAACAACCCTTGCCCTAATGCGAGAAGCGAGTACAAGACTGCCAAATCTAAAGTCAAACTATTTAAAATATAAAAAGCAGTACAATATTGCCCTGAAAAATGCTCGAATAGCTGCAAATGAGGATTTTATTAACCGGTCCAATAATAATCCAAAAGAATTATGGTCGTTAATCCGAAGAAATGATATTAAATGTGATAACAATTGTGATATGACTCCAAACGATTTTAATGTATTTTTAGTTCAATTGCGGAACATCTACAAAAGTCTCGGCCTCAGTCTGATACTGATCCCATTAGACTACTGAATGAATTTCAAGGCCAGATTAGTTCATTTTTCGAATTTGATCAAGTTAGTCCGTTTGGAGTACGCAATATAGTAAGATCTCTGAAGTGCTCACATTCCCGCGATATTTATGGTATGTCAACGAGCCTACTGAAAAGTATTATTGATGTAATAATTTTACCCCTCACTAAACTAATTAATATGTGCTTACGGTCTGGCATATTCCCTAACTGTCTAAAAATTGGATGCATCATTCCAATTTTTAAATAGGGAAATACGATAGACGTAAATAATTACCGACCCATCTCTTTATTACATATAATTTCAAAGGTTCTAGAAAAAATCATGTTGCGGCAAATCAGGTCATTCTGTGAGAGGGAGAATATATTGCATTGTGGTCAGTTTGGCTTCCGCAAAGGATTATCAACTAGCGACGCAGTTAATGCCCTAATAGAAGAAATTCTAGAGGGATTTAATTCTAAATCGTATACAAGGGCCTCTTTCTTTGACCTGAGTAAGGCATTTGATTGCGTACCGCATGATGTACTTTTGCGGAAGCTTTACTGTTACAACTTCCACCCCAACGCTTGCCGTCTTGTCAGCTCGTACCTGCTAAACAGAAAGCAGTGTGTTTCATTTAATGGGTGCTTATCTTCGGAAACAAATATAAGCCATGATGTATGTCAAGGGTCTATACTTGGACCCTTACTTTTTTTGCCATACATAAACGATCTTCCCTTACAAGTTAAAAACCCAAAAATACTGCTATATGCTGATGACACCACCTGCATAAGTAAATCAAAGGATATAGAGTCAACAATGATAAACAGTGAGACTGCCAATACCCTTATATTCGACTGGTTTACGTCAAATAAATTAACAACTAACACTAATAAAACTGTGCATGTTCTGTTTAAAAACAGCGAATGCGATTTGTAGCTCCACCAAATTCTTGGGCTTGAATTTAGATTCAAAACTGAATTGGCATTCTCATGGTGAGTATATCTCCGTAAAATTTGTAAAGTTATATTCCTACTAAGAAGCCTTAGAAATTCATTATCTGTAAATGCACTTATAACAGCGTATTATTCGCTATTTCATAGCCACATCTCCTATGGAATTATCACATGGGGGCATTCCTCTATAATTAACCATTTATTTACCCTCCAAAGGCGAGCTGTTAGGGTGGTATCACATTTAAAGTATCGAGATGACTAGGCAGACGTTTGTAGATCTCCGTATTTTAACATTACCATGTATTTTCATTATGGAGTGTCTGAAATATGTTCGGAAACACATTTCATCCTACAGAATGCATGGAGAAATGCATACATATCAGACCCGTAATAACCATCTAATATATCCCTCACATCAACGGGTATCTAGATGTCGTAATGCTGCCAATTACTATGGGCCCAAACTATATAATGAGCTCCCTGCAGATGTAAAATCATGCAGCGATGCTTTATTCAATAAACATTTGAAGGACTATCTTCATAGGAAAGCATTCTACAGCATTGAGGAATGCCTGTCCAATAGATTTTATGATTTTTAATTAGTGAATGTTTAATTGCAATTTTAATTCTTTTTACCTTTGTCATATTTTATTGTTTTTAATCTGTATGACTTTATTTTTAATGTGTTACATAACTTTGATTATTGTATTATTTTATATTATTTGTATTGTATTTTATCGGTGTTTTTTTAATGCTTTTGTGTTATGCATTTATTTATTGTTTTAACTGATGTAATTTTAACTTCTCATGACGTATGTTTTATTTTATTTTACTTTATTTATGTTTGTTAATCATGTCTATTTATCCTGTGTTTTACTTAATATTTGAATTGTAAGTCAATTCTATCCTCTGACTTGTCTAAACTCTTGGTATTGGCACGAATAAACTATTATTATTATTATTATTAAACGTTAATAGTTACAGCAAATTTATGTTAATAATAATTGCAGAGAATGCCAAAATGAACAACTTATATAGAATAAGTTTTTTCCAAAATCTCTTTAGTTTTTGAGTAAACTGAGTTTTTGAATTTGGATATAAGTATAATTTTTCCATCTTTCATAATTTTGACGTTTTAAACGTCAGATTCATCCGAGACTACAAACGTTCGATGTACATTTAAAATATGATTTAAATTGAAAATAAACAACGAAAGCGTAAATATAAATGATACCATCAAGTCGGAGAAAGTAACATGATGGCCGCTTCACCATTTTTTATTTCATTTTAGAATTTTTGAACATTAATCATAAAAAAAAATTCGATTCAACATGCTATTTGCAATGTGTTAATATATTCATAACGAATATCACTCGAGTAATCGAAAATAATCGATAAATTTTGCCTAGTAACTCGACGTATTCTGCGAAACACCACGAGAGGGCTCGAGTGGTGTTTCGTTGCTCAGGGAATGATATTCGACTATGCTCTTTTGAATATTATAATTACTGAATATGCAAGGGCACAATTTTAAATAAAACTAATTAAAACTCTTTACAATGCGCATAAAGATGCGCATAATCAAAGAGGATGATCAATAGCAAAAGAAAACTTCGATTATTGTAATCGATAGTAGTAAAAGTAGAAGTAAACATAATCGATGTAAAAATCCATCCATTATTAAATTATTTGTTTATCTGTTTAAAATCTTAGTAAGACTTCATTTTGCATTCACGAACAGGTTGAATATTCAAATATTTCGTCTTTATTAATAATCTTTATTGTGTCACAATTTACTACCTACTACTATACTTACACTACTACTTATATTAATTAAAATTCAATTATATTAAAAGATAGTATGATACATCAGATGTGAATAGTATTATAGCATTTTGTTTTCGATTTTCTCATAAGTGCTGAAAATGGATAAAATTTGTAATAAATAACACATTACAATTAAAATTGAATAAAAGAATATCGAAATTGACTAAAATAAAGATCAGAAGAAGGTCTAAAATAGCAATAAATAATTTAAAAAAAAATAAGTAATATGAGCAGTACGTATAATAACTAAAAAATCTAACACAATAAAATATTAGAACTTAAAATGTAAAAAGCTATTTCTGAATTTAAAAATTCATACCAGCTATAGTATGCTTTCTTAAGAAGATTTTGTTTTATTTGCATACGGAAAGGATACAAATCTAGTTCCCTAATTCTTGATGGGAGTTTATTAAAAAAATTAATAGCATATCTTGTGCCGGTCAATGATTTGTTTAACCGGTGTGAGGAAGGATATATACCGAGTGTCTGGGATAAGAGGCGAACATAGGACTTTAACATGTAAAATTAAATGTGTATAATTATTAGCTGCCCTATTCATTTTAGAGAAAAATCGTAAAGGAATATTTTTTAGAGAATTAAAAATTGTAAATGCATCATCCATTTAATTTACGTTTATACCAGAATCCACCTCAGAAATAATAAAAATTACACATATTTAATTTTACATGTTAAATTTCGATGTTCGCCCCTTATCCCAGACACACGGTATATTATCCTTGTATCTAGTCGGATACGTATGGTTAGGTTCATGAATTGGATAACTACTGGGATGACTTTTTAAATATATTAGCAGTGTTGAAAGGAGTAATTTTTAATTTTCCTCAAATATTTCATAAAAGCACCCCCAGAATAACCCTCGCATAAAATATCCACCCCAAAAAATACCCCATCGATTGAAGTTCCCCAAAATAAACACCAAAACCTGAATTTACCCCCATTTTGCAGAAAACCCCCCAATCTGGCAACACTGGGATTAGAGAATAATAATCTGATAAGATTCAGAATTTGCACAAAAAAAAGTTTTATAATTCCGTTTTTCCGAAAATATGTAGGCAGTGCAAAAAGGCCATTTAAAAAATTAGAAAAATATTTAATCGTGCTGTGGTTTCCTCAAAATAATTAAAAGAATTCTTTAATTTTTCGGAAAGCCTTGCTAATTAACTTCTTAAAATTGTTCGCATTTTTTTTTCATAATTTCCAAACAGTTCCAGTTATACCGGGTGATCAGTTTCATTCCGGGCCAAAGTATTATATTTAACAATTACTAAAAAAACTAAATTGACTGCAGAAATTATTCTTTTGATTTAAATTTTTTTGAAAATAAAATCAAAAATCGAATCGAAATATTTGAAAATTAAGTAATTCATTAAATACAAATCGCACAGGGTGTATTTTCTATCTAAATATTAAAGTACGTACATTAGTTTTATCTTAAAACAACCACTATAATTAAATTTAAAACACTAAAACATAAAATTTCAAATTAAATGAATAACATAAAATTAATTCAAAAACCAAGTACAGGCCAAAAATATCATCAAAAATAAGGTTTGCAAAATCTAAATTAAAGGGGAAAAAAATCAAAAAATTTGGACCAAAAAAATATCGGCCAAAAATTTGCTCATAAAAATTAACAATTAAACAACATTAAAATAATAATTAGGGTAACAAACTAAAAACATGGATAAAAATTTGAAAACTCTTGGGGAAAATAACACAGCAGTCAAAAAAGAAACAAAAAATTTCAACTAAATCGAAAATGTTGGTTTAGGTGCGAAAAACATGTAAAATATAGGCCAAAAAAATCAAAAACCCTGGTCTAAAAAATCGTAAACTCACGGCAAAAATAAAAAATGTAGACCAGAAAAAAAAAAACTTTTAACTAAATATTCAAAAAAATTGGGTTATAGGACAAAAACTCTAAAATTTATAACAAAAAAATGAAAAACACAGACCAAACATCTGAAATATAGGCAAACAACCAAATATCCTTTATCCCAAAATAATTTGCCAAAACTATAAACTCGGAAATAATTTAAAAAATTCGGCCATAAAAACAATAATTCAGATTAAAAAAATCTAAAATGAAGGGCAAACAATCAAAATCTTCAAAAACTCTAAAATACCCTCAAAACAAAAAAAATCGCCCATAAAAATCAACAAGAGTGTAGACCAACCAAAAATTCGCTTAAAATGAATAATTAAGATTAAAAAACCTAAAAAAAGATCGAAAAATTAAAAATGTAGAAAATTTCAACAAACTATTAAAAAAATTTTGATCAAAATCAAAAACTCTGAAAGTTAGAACAAACATAGAAATCAAAAATACAGACCAAACATCTAAAATAAGCAAAAATAAAAACAAAATTCCTGGACTAAAAAATAAAAATATGCAGACTAAAAAATTGAAAAGTCAAGCAAAAGAAAAATAATTTGCTATTTTTAGTCCCAAAAATAACTCTAGCTTAAAATAAATTGCCGACCACAAACGCGAAAATGTTTAAAAAAAGATAAAGGACAAAAAATCTAAAACTCGAAAATACCGGCAAAAAAATTAGGCATAAAAGTGAATATTTCAGGTTGAAATAAAGGGCAGAAAAAAAAATTCGGGCCTAAAAATAAAAAAATGCCGACCAAAAAATCGAAAATTTTAACAAACAAATCAAAAATTTAAACCAAAATGAAGAAAAATTATTCAGTTATACAGAAACTGCAGGTCAAAAATTTAAAATATAGGTCAAAAAATAAAATTCCTGGTCTAAAAAATAAAAAATGCAAACAAAAAGATTGAATATTTAATATAATAATAATAATTTACTTACGGGCAACGAGTGTTAGTAGTAATTTTTAATTTCCCAAATATTTAATAAAAATCCCCCAAAATTACGCCGCTGTCCCTCTCCAAAATAATAAATTTTGAAAATAAAACGTAAATTCAGTGGATTTATTGGAAACTTATATACAAAATTAAAGTAGAATAAATATAAAATTTATTATTCATCTTCATCCGCAATATTTTTATCTTCTTTTCGGCACACATACATATTTTTTAAATGAAAGTGCAGCATCTCATTGGGAGTAACAAAATTACAAAAACGGCAATAATAGAATCCCTAGGATTTCATAAATGATATCGCAGGTTTTTCCTTATCGCTGAGGAAAATTACTGACTTCTTTATGGTAATGATGATTTCTCGCAAATGTATTAACATGTTCATTAATTTCCCCAAAAATACCCCTCGTATAAAATACCCACCCCAAAAAAATACTCCATTGATTGAAGTTCCCCAAAACACACCCCAAGACAATATTTTACCCCCATTTTGGGGAAAAAACCCTAATCTGGCAACACTGTATATTAGGCACTCGTATTTTATTTATTAAAATAGTCTCTATTATTCCCATCACTAGTTTTAATAAGTAACTAATTCAGTTATAAATTACAGTCGACGATTACGAAAATTAACACAAAGCACACAAAATAAAATGCTGGACCCCAATATCCCACCAAAGAACAAATTACCTATCCAAACACTTCAATTCATTTCATCATTTCATACTCAACAGACTAGCGAATAACGGACGAGACAGACTGACATAGAAGGGTAGGTCGATAGCCCTTGACGGTACATCATAAATGTAATATGTAAAATTATTGTAGAAAAAGTATGTGTCTGTCAATAAAGATGTTTCATATATATAAAATTCTGTACATTTAAGAGAAACAAATTCCTACATTCCTACCTATATGAAATAAAATGAAAAACATTTGTGCCATTCTCTAATATAGCTCTAGTAAAATTTTATGAATAATTACCACAGACACTCATAAAACAATTACGATTAAAAAGCCTCTGGATACCATCGCAAATCCTATAATTTGAACCTATTTTTCGTGGGTTCATGTCTAATCTAAAAGTTTTATAAATTTCAATGAGCAGCGATTTCATTACTTAGAATTATTTACGTTAATGTTAAGCAAGAGTATTTTTTAAAATGTCTGCATACATTGCTTTTAAATTAAGTCTGGTAGATATATTTTTCCCAAATCCAACGATGCATAAGAAGTTTAAGTGATATACGACAAAAATAAATAAAATATTTATTAATAGGAAACATTGAAGGATGCTGAAGGGAGCATAACATAAATTAATATATGTTATTACAAACTACAGCTTTATGTATATTGTAATACAATTTCGCAAAAAAAGATGTTTTTATTATCATTCTATATATTTATATTTATAATACCCATTTATATTATTTTTATATTATATTAACATAAAACCTAAACATTGTAATTATTTTAAGTGTGTAAGACCTCAGTCGATGGTCTGTTTTATTTCGTATAAATCAAGTACAATAAATTGTATTATTATTATTACGTTGGATTTATTAAAATATTTCTATGCATGTCATGAAAAATAATGAAAACAACTCCCATTTAAACGTCAGATTACCACTGCACTTTGTATTTCTACTAGTTTATCCTTAAATTATCCTAGTATTTTGTGTGAAACAACATAATAATAATAATAATAATAATATCGTATGTTCATTAAAAAAAACCTCAAGTGTGCCATGACTTTTTCGTTTTAAAAATTTCAGTTGGCACACTTGACACTTGTTGGGTATTGACATATAAACGTCAGATCTTTCTAGAAGTCACAATTATTCCGTGCTCACAATGGTTTACAGCAACCAGCAAAAAACGTTTCTAATTGAAAGTTATTCCCGAAATGGGACTAAAGTGAACGGAAATTGGGTGTATTCATTCGACGCACCTTTAGCAGAGTTTCGGGAAGAATTTCCTAACGTGCCCATTATTTATGATGAATTTAAAAATACTTTATCACGATCTGTTGTATTATTTCGTGAAACGGGTAGTATTCTCCGTAAACCAGGAAGTAGTAGACCAGTTAAACGAACTCAAGATGCTATTAACACAGCTCAAGAAATTTTGGAAGATAAACCTACTACTTCTCTGCGTTATTTATCACAGCAAATTAATTTATCGGTAGGAACATGCCACAAGCTTCTACGGAAAGATTTGCAAGTACTACCGTGGACAAAAAAAATGACACCCCTAATTTTATTAATGTAAATATGACTTTTAATTTGACAAACTGGCAAATGTCAATCTTGTCAGATATGTGTTAATCATATAGATATATGAACATAAATTGAATATGCCATACTTAAGTAACACACAGAAAGCACAAATTGCTATGCAGGTCAAATGTGGCAAATATATCAATGATGTAGCAGCTGAATTGAATGTAAGTAGACGTACAGTGCAAAAAATTTCAAAAATGTGGAGGAATGAAAGGCGATTGGAGCAGATTAAAGGTTTGGGCCGCCAAAAAGTTTCAAATAATGAAGAAAATGATGCTGTTATAAACTATTTAATAGAAAATCTGGTTGAAAATGCTACAAATGCCGCATTTATAACAAATTTTCCTGGAAGTTCCCGAACAGCTTGCAGACGTCTAAAGTTAAGTGCGTTATCTTGCCATGCCGCAGCCAGAAAACCTCTATTGACTCAAATTTAGGACAGCAAAATTGTTTTTGCACTGGAATATCTTCCGAGGCAAGAAGACTTTTGGAGTAAAGTGATATTTTCAGATAAAAAACGTTTCAATCATCCTATAATGGAAGAACTAAAGTATATCGGCCACGAAATGCACGATTCGAAGAATCCCATCTCCACAAACTTATTAAGCTAATTATTACTGTCACTGTCAAATATTAAGGTTACATAAGTCAAATTCACAACACTAAAAAATAAGAAATAATAGACACATGACAAATTAGGGGTGACATTTTTTTTGTCCACGGTAGTATACCCTTATCGCATAACATCGGTGCAAGCTTTGACTATATACTATTGGACTGCTAGCGCCGCTTCATGTGTGTCTCCAAGCAACGGTGGCGCGGCGGGACACTAAATGGTTGCAGTATGTTACTAAATTGGTACCTATTTTGTGTCTATGACATATGACTCTATGAGCTCGCATTGCATATTGTGATACCCTGCAATTTATTCACACCTTTGAATATATAAACATTTATATTGTCAAATATTCACACTATGACAAAATATTGCTATGCGAAAGGCTGCAATATGACCACGTATATATGCCAACGCGGTTATAATACTCGTCAGCTGATGTACACGTCAGTTGACTTTTGACTTATAACCTAAAATTCTGTATTAGATTTCCATCAAATCCGGAACTTCGCAAATTATGGGTTGATGATTTGCTTGTAAAGAACAGGCAGGAAAGTGGACCCGAGTTGCCGAAATATGCTCGCATTTGCATTCTCCACGTTGCTGATGAATAATACATCGAGAAATATTTTTTTTGCTTTCCGGTTTTTAAATTACGCTCCGTTTTCGGCTCCGGGGCGGGACTTATATCGGGCTCCAGCTCGTGGACAACTGATCATATGGGAAATGGAGGGGTAATAGCAGTCCATTAGTATATAGTCAAAGGGTGCAAGAGTTATTACCTGTTGATTACCACAGACGACTGGAATTTTGTCAGTGGTTTTTACAAAATGTAAACGAGGATGTTTTACAAATTACTTTTTTTACCGATGAAGCTCGGTTTTACAAGGATGGGTACATTAATTCCCAAACTATGAGAATTTGGTCGGATGAAAATTCTCGTATATATCGAGAGAAACCACTGCATCCAGAGAAAGTTGGCGCTTGGGCAGCGATTAGTAGTTAGGCCGATATTCCTAAAATCCTATTTTTATTATTAATAATAAAAATTAAATAACCGTGCATTCATTTTAGGTACGATAACTGCAAACCGTTATCGTACAGAAATTTGATTGCCTTTTATAAATGAATTAAATGATGACGAACTGCAAAGTGGAAATTTTCATCAAGACGGAGCAACTCCTCATTGCATAGTGGATAATTTGGCCATTTTGGAGGAATTTTTTGAGGACCGAATAATAAATCGAAATGCAAGGATCCCCTGGCCGCCCCGTTCATGCGATTTGACACCATGCGATTTTTTCTTGTGGCCTTACCTGAAAAATTGTATTTATGCACAACCAGTACACAATCTAGAAGACATGCGGCAACGAATTCAGATAAATTTATAGAAATTAACAATAGTCCAGTGTTGTTGCGGAGCGTAATGGAGGGTGTGCGATGAAGTGTTCAGGCTTATGTTCAAGAAGAAGGAAGGCACATACAACATTTATTTCGAAAAAAAAATTATTAATTTTTTTTTTAATTTTTGGTTTATAATTATGAAACGATAATAGTTACAGCAAATTTATGTGAATAATAATTGTAGAGAATGCCAAAATGAACAACTTCTAAAGAATAAGTTTTTTTCGAAATCGCGTTAGTTTTTGAGTAAACCTAGTTTTTGAATTTGACGTATAATTTTTCCATCTTTCATAATTTTGAAGTTTTAAACGTCAGTTTCATCCCCTCGATGTACATTTAAAATATGATTTCAATTGAAAATAAACCATGAAAACGTAAATATAAATGGCTATGATACCATCAAGTCGGAGAAAGTAACATGGATGGCCACATCACCATTTTTTTTTAATGAACATACTTTAGTAATATAGTGAATCTTATTTTGTAAAAAAGGAGTACAAAGATGAAGTAAATAATAAATAATATTAAGTAATTAAATAACAGTCAACTAACTGACATGTTGCAAGCATTTTTCGAATGCTTTACACATTGTGGTCTTTGCAGCAACCATTTTCCGAACGGAGAAGTTTCATAACCTCAAAAAAATTCCGACGTTATTAAAATTGCATTCATTTGATCAAATAATTCCTCCGTAAAGTATCTTAATAAAAATGGCACGATCTTGTCCCTTAAGTCTTTAGACTGTTTGAGCTGTATACGGTTTTAACTTGTGCCTTTGTACTCTGTGTGCTCTATTTGATTGTGCAATTTCCCCAGTGGAAGTTCTCGAATTCTCTTGCAAACTAAGAAACTCTAATTCGATGTGTTCATCAAACTTAAAGCTATTTTACACTACACTGAATAAGAAATGAGTTCATTTCTTGTGCAATTTAAATGGTCTAGTTTCATACAGTAAATTGTCCCAAAACTTGCGTAAAAATGAAAGCGGCTCTATTTCGTACCTACACAATTTTAAAATTTGACTCAATTTTTGGGACAATTCACTGTATGAAACTAGACAATTTAAAATGCACAAGAAATTTACTCATTTCTTCTTCAATAAATTGTGCTTTTACGTTTCCCCCGCTTGGGAGAATGTTTTTTTAATTTTCTTCAAGCATCGTGAATTTTTCAGGTTCGGGAACTTCTCTGTTCGGATAGCGGTTGCTGTAAAGCCACGCCGTTTGCCCTCAATTTTTAAAGCGTTCGAAAAATACTTGCAACATGTCAGTTGGTTCATAATTGTCCATTTATATTTTTGCACACAAAATACTAGGCCAGTCTAAGGATAAATTAAATAGAAATACGATCATGATCACTTTTTATCTTCATGGTATACTTGCAAATTTTATCATTTTAATAAACATTTTATTTATTTTAGTCGTATACAGGGTGTATTTGAAATAACGAACAGGCACGTAATCACAAAGAGATTATATTATTTTTTCTGCAGCCGTCCCGAAAATCAAACTTTCGGTATGATTTATTAAATCGAAAGTACCACTTTACATAAATCGTACCGAAAGTAGTTATTTTCGGAACGATTTTGTTTCACTTTCGGAGCGATTTCTATACTTTCGGGGCGCTTTTTGTTACTTTCGGGACGATTTTGCGTATATATGTAGGTGGCCTTGACAAAAACATGAACTTCGTATTTAATTATGACAGCGCTTGTCATAAAACATTCGTGTGTGTTTTTGCTTTTTTAAAAAAATGGTGATGTGGCCATCATGTTACTTTCTCCGACTTGATGGTATCATTTATATTTACCTTTTCATGGTTCATTTTCAATTGAAATCATATTTTAAATGTACATCGAGCGTTGCGTAAACTTGGATGAAACTGACGTTTAAAACGTCAAAATTATGAAACGGAAAAAATATACTTCAAATTCAAAAACTCGGTTTACTCAAAAACTAACGAGATTTCGAAAAAAACTTATTCTTTAGAAGTTGTTCATTTTGTTATTCACACAAATTTGCTGTAACTATCATCGTTTCATAATTATAAACCAAAAGTTAAAAAAAATTAATAAATTTTTTTCTCGAATAGCAATGATTTTATGAAAAATATTTTCAAGCAAAAGATGTTCATTTCTTTGTTGTCTTAAATGTTTGTTAAAATGTTTTTGTGATATTTTTCATATTTAAGAAAATATTGGCAAAAAACAAAAAACAGTTAAGGTAAACACCTACTTCCGGTGTACGAAATTTTACCAAAAGCTTTTCAGTTCTTCAGATTATCAAATAAGACGTATGTTGAAAGTTTCATATCAATTGCTCTATTAGTTTTTGAGATACAGCGCACACAGACAGACACACACACGCACACACACACAGACACACACACACACAGACACAAATTTTTTTTTTCCAGAAATTGTTGAAATGGCATCTAGGGACCCCAAAACGGATATTTCCGTAAAAAAAATTTTTGAAAAAAAAATCACGATCACAATACTTTCTCGTACTTCGTAACGGAGAAAGTAATAAAAAGCGGCTGCTGAAGAAATATTGTACGTAACGCGTTCCAAAAGTGATTTTACGGGATTCGCAAGATTCCAGGACGAGCCGCAGGAACTTGTTACGTAAATTACTATTAAACAATATTCGCAATTATTTTGTTTATAACTGCAACAAAAAGCCCGTAATTAATTATTAAAGTTAATGAGTGAAAATACGCAACATGTTTGGGGCAGTGGTAATGTGACCTAATTTTTAAACGGCATCGGCTTTAGATATCGAACAAGCGCGTAGGAAATATCTGAGTGCTCTTTAAGCATCAATGAATGGCGTATAAGCAGGCCGACGGCCTCGGGATTTATTGCTTCCACTTATTTGGAAATTTACAATGAATTGAGTAGGTGGATTTCAAGAAAAAGTATTTTTGCGTTTAGTCTTCGATGAAATGTGTTCAGACAAACACTTTTTTTTGTGAAAATGGCGCGACACATTTATTCCAATGAACGAGCGGACAAGTTAATTATTTATGGCGAGACTAGGTGCAATTCCGCGGAAGCAGTACGGCTTTATCAGGATCGGTTTCCCGAACGGCATTTACCAACACCAAATCGTTTTCGGGAGTTACTTCAAAGAGCACGCGAAACAGGGAGTTTGCATGTTACATGTTAATGAACTTGAGGACTGTTTATCTTTTACAAAAAAACGTTGCGATAACACTTCAAATTTCGGAGGCAAGAAATCGTATCTCGCGTTTTAAATAAACAAACACATATTCCATGCAGACCTAATTAAATGAGAAAAGCATCGGTTCTCAAAATGTTTAAAAAACCTCGAAAAGTTAGGAAAATTCTAAATTTTTTTTTTCGAATAAATTTTGACGGAAATGGGTTCACAAATATTTTGTGTATGTGCCCTTAAATGCCTATTCGTTATTTCAAATACACCCTGTATATTGTATCAACTTTAATTTTTTTGGTATCATTGGATGGAGAGAAAATATCTTAAAAACAAATATGTAGCTATTTAAAAAAAAAGGTCGACCATCCTTAGAAAATAACGTTGATGTTAAGAAATACAAAGTTAGTGGGTTTAGTAGTATATGTAACTAGTTTTTCAAGCTTAAGTTCCTGTATGTGAAATTGTGTTCTTTATGTGAAATAGTGAAATATAAAATTAAGAAAATTAACTGGTGACGAACGACGGCTCCGCTGCGCTGCACCGTTGTCCGTGCGTGGCCTATTAAATTTAAGCAGTTATCAGCCTTTGCGTATGCCATTAAAATTGACCAAAGTAACCGGTGACGAACGACGGCTCCGCAGCGTTACGCCGTCGTTAGTGCGTGGCCTATTAAAATTAAGCAATTAAACTGTGCGCAGCCTATTAAAATTGAAGAAGGTAACAGGTGACGAACGAATTTAAGGAAAAATAAAAATGAACTTTCACAAACCACACGCGTCGAGGAACTTCGGAAATGTAATTTGATGGTAACCCCAGTTTCTGAATCTGACATCTGTCAAATATGACAATGCACTATCAATGCATTTCTTAATTTGCTGTTTGGAAAGCACTCGGACGTTAACAGGAAGAAGCTTATTTTTTTCATTAACTTTGGGCCTCTAAAAATTATTTGGTGAGCGTCTGAGAAGCGTATACACATTATAAACCAACATACAAACAAAATTTAGGCCGCTAGTGATAGCGGTTGTTTTGGTCTTTGGCACCCCTTTGCGGCCGATGCGGCTGACGGGGTGACCGAAATGTTACCAAACTTTGGTGGTCTGCTTCAAATGGAACGCTTAATGATTTTCCAAAGTTTCACTGTTCTAACCCTCCCGAAAGTTATTTTTTTTCGAAATTGATTTTGAGGGGAACAATTTTCAACGTTCAAAAACGACAATAATTCAAAAATATATATCTCGGTTAATAACCAGGCGATTTAAAAAATTCAAAGTTTGTTTTACGTACACACAATACCGCAATGATAATCCGTCGCTAGATTCGTGATTATAAAAGGAATAGAAACATTCATTTTAAAACGATCGAAAATATTTACCGGCAAAATAAATAAAAGTTTAATGAATTTTTAAAATTAGAAGGAGGGGTCGGATCGAGAATAGTATATTCTGTAACAAGGTTAGAATGGAAATTCGATGCGAGTGGAATATTTCGAGCGCGAGCCGTTAGGCGAGCGCGAGGAACCACGAGCATCTGAATTTCCATTCTTACCGAGTATCAGACTATACTTTCTCCTCGACCAGATAAAATAGACTAATAAAATAATGAACACAAAGAACTTACGTTTTATTATCACGTTTGTGGTTATGTTTATAGTATTTTGACAATTGTGAAATCCAAGGCTAATTGTTTTATTCGAAACGATGTGAGAATATTCATTCTATCCCTTGTTATGGAATGAATTACATGCAAAACGCATAAGCGCATAGTGTTTTGTTCCATAACAAGAGTGAGAATGTGTACGTTCTATAATCAAAATTGATTTCAGAATGCTTAAATTCTACGGTGGTCGTGGAGAAACTTTATTTGGATTTTCTGTTGGGCTTGAGAAGGGCTTTACACCGGTGGTGTAATCAGATTTCCGATTGGAGAAAAAGAAATTGTGCTCCGCTGCTAAATTTCGCTTCCCCCTTCCGTATACAACGTCATATCTCGAAAACCACAAATCGGATCGAAAAACTTTATGAAGATCTTTGATCCGGATTAAATCGGTGACTGATATGCCGACGTCATATTTTTAATTTTCGAAAAAAAAATCGCAAAATTCTTCAAAAAACATTCAAAAATTGGCCGTAGATCGTAAACGGTGCGCCCCACAAAAAATATAGTTCCTACCTTTTCGATGCAGAATGCAATTCCAAATGGCATGCCGTTTAAATTTTTCGCGTGAGATGAAAAATGGCCGCTGTAGAATTTTTTTATTGAAATCGGGGGTGGTTTTCTTTGAATAACTCCTCGGGAAATATCAAAAATTCATAAGAGACATAAAATATAGATGGGAGTTAGTTCTACAAAACTCTATGAAATTGGGAGTCGTGGCCGTAAGGAGAAGCGCGCCCTTTTTTCCGGAAGCGTCCGAAATGTGATTTTTTAGAGAAACGCTTGAGGGGTTGCAACGGAATGAATTTTTTACGGAAACGTGCAACAGCAAACGTTGTGTCCCGATGCATTGTGGATTTTTTGAGCCATACTTGAATCCTCCAACTCAAAAATCCTGGGAGGAAATAGGTTTGGCGCGAACCTCTGCATCGCGAAAAATCGATTTTCAAAAATTCACCCCCGAGTCTAGGGGTGAGTTGGAAAATCGCGGTTTTTACGGGCCCCTAGAGGACGTTTCCGGCTTTCGGGAAAAAAATACAATTTATCGTTTTTTTGTTTCTTTGAGGTATTGGCAACTCTTTTTTTAAAGGGGTGGTTCAAGAGGGTTGGAATTTTAATGGTATATTTCTTGAATTATTTGTAATTTTTCATAAAAATTTCAAATCGCAATCTATAAGTGTTTTGAAAATATTGTAAAAAAACGTGATTTTGGGGCTTACGCGTTTTTTTTTTAATTTAATGAAGTTTGTATCATTAAAATTTGACTATAAATATTGGAGTTACGGCTTTCATTATTTAAGAAACAAATATACAGGATGTTTCAGAGCTCTGGAAACGGTCAATCACGTGCTTATTTGTCAAAATTTTGAAAAATGTTTTATACAAAAGTTGTGCAGAATAGTAAATAAATTTATATAGGGTGTCTCATAACAAAGTTACAGACCAAACTTATGTTTTTTTAAGAACACCCTGTATATTTTAGCATTTTTGGATCCCTCGTTACTTGGAGATTAAAATGACCTAAGGATGTGGGGGTTGATAACGGGCCGTTTTTGTGTTATTCAGTTGTTTATAAAACTAATAAAGATAATTTATTCTAATTTAGTAGTAAAGTTTAGTTGAACTTTAGTCTCAAAATTACTCTATCAACCAAAACATAACTCAGCGTATTATACAGGGTGACAGCCATTCGCATACTGCACAATTTCTATTTTTTTTTCAAATGGAACACCCTATATATTATTTCATAATTTCAAAGTTCATTAAATAAGCTTTCGTTTCATATAAGGTTTCGTATATCTGAGGTTGATGGTAAGTAAATGACAATTGAAGGTGAGAACCTGATATTTAGAGTTTTTGCAAAATGACCTTGATTTCCATGTTAAATTCTTAATGTTTAAATATTGACTCCTCGAATTATTTTACAAAAAGTGTCATTCAAACAAATTGAATCTAATTTTTCTTACATCATGAATTTTATTTAAATAATGGGAAAAATAATCTGAAATAGATCAAGAAGCAAATTTTATACTATTTTTACCTTAATAAATGTTCAAATTCTCGTCTGGTATTTGTTAACTGATATGGCGAAATTCTTACGCAGTGATCTTGAATAGAAGTTTGTAATTGTTCCAAATCTTCAAAATGGTTATCACTGTAAATCTTTGATTTTAAATTTCCCCATAGAAAGGAATCATTGGGAGAAAGGTTAGGACTGCGAACAAGCCAACAAATTTCATATCATCTACCAATAATTTTGCCATTAAATCTTTAAGTTAAGGATTCGAGGACGACACGCCTGCTATATGCACTAAATACATCAATTTGAAACCAAATTGTACCATATTGTGGTCAGTGGAATATGTTGATGATAGAGACACTTATACAATATCCCCCCTACTTTTTTGAAGTAACAAAGAACCATTTATCTTGCTAGACCAAAAAGTCAAAAATTTGGAACAAAACAGCCGAAGATCTAAAATATTGGCCAAAAAAAAAAAACCTCGTTTAAAAATAAAAATGCAATAAAAAAAACATTGAAATTACAAGCAAAGGAAAAATAATTTGCATTTTCAGCCCCAAAATAACTCTTTTCGGCTTAAAATAAGTTCCAACGAGAAATTCGAAAATAATAGCAAAAATAAATATCGATAGCCTTTTCACAGACAACGTAAAGCGGATTTCCAATTTTTAATACAATGTATTTAGATATTATTTTTGTGAATAAAGATGTTTGTATACCGGGTGTGGCACTTAAGACGCCTCGGACCATAGCTCCTTTACGATAAAAGCTATCGAAAAAAATCTAAGAACAAAGTGGTGCATAGTTACCGTCGCTATGTTTCAAAAATATTTCTAATCATCAGTGGCGTGCCGTACTCCAGTGGCGTACCAAACTTATGTTTTTTTAAATGGAATGCCCTATTTTTTATTGCAGATTTGGAAAGTGCTCGACGAGTACTTATTTTTTTATCTAACATGTTATACCCTTCACTTTAGCGGTTTCGCTGTTATAACCCCTTCTTTCAAAATTGCGCCCCATTTTTGAGATTTTTTTGTAGAGAAACTAATTGACGCCGGCGCCTAAATTTTGAATTGAGGTACAGGTTAAGACCTCGTATACCTTCACATAATTTTTTTTCGAGTAATTTATGGAAAAAAAATAATTTTTGATTGATCTTCGCATGTTGTCAATTTTTCCGAAAATTTCAAATGGCACCCCCCTAAAAAAGTTACGGCGTTTTACAGACAAAACTCTAAATTTTTCATTGGTGTAAAAAAAATTACACATTGCATAACAAAATTTCGGAGAAAAAGGAATTTCATTGCAAATGTCGGGTAACGTATTCCGTTCCCAAGTGTGCCATGAGAAAACAAAAGATTGGTAATTGTCAAAGTAAATTATTAGACGTCAGTAGCAGCCATAAGTCATTTTTGATAAACGTTCTAAAAATGTTCCGAACTCAAGAGGAAATGGTTGACATGATATTTATTCTTGGAGAATGTAACAAGAATTGTTTCTTGGCATCACGAGTGTACGTTGGGAGATATCCGCACAGGACACATCCAAATGAACGTGCGTTTCAAAAAGTGTTGGAGAGATTTACTACTACGGGAAGTGTGAAACGGCCAAGGAGAGTTAGAAAGAATGCAGTTATTACCGAAAATAATGAACTGCAGGTTCTGGAGGCAGTTATTGAAGATCCTCATACCAGTATCCGTGATATTATTAGGAATCACGATATTTCAACGCGATCCGTACATCGTGTTCTTAAAAAGTACAAATTCCGTCCATTTAAGATTCAACTGCACCAAGAATTGCAACCTCAAGATTTTCATGCGAGGCAAGATTTCTGCATGTGGGCTATCAACAAAATTGAGCAGGAGGAATCATTTCTTATGCGCGTATTATTTTCTGATGAAGCAACGTTCCATAGAAATGGGCATGTCAATCGCCACAACTACCATTATTACGCCGATGAAAACCCACAAGCCATGCGAATGATAAACCACCAGCAAAGATGGTCGCTGAATGTTTGGGGAGGCATACTTGGAGAACACCTTTTGGGTCCTTATTTCATCGAAGGGCACCTGAACGGCAACAGTTATTTGAGGTTCCTTCGCGACGACTTGGATGATCTCTTGGAAAATGTCCCTCTAGCCGCTCTTCGACAGATAGTTTTCCAGCACGATGGAGCTCCTGCACATAATAGCTGTGTCGTTCGGGAATTTCTCGATGAAACGTTTCCGGACTCCTGGATTGATCGTGAGGGTCCTGTGAGGTGGCCGCCAAGATCACCAGACCTCACTCCCCTTGACTTCTTCCTTTGGGGCCATATCAAAGACGAGGTTTACAGGACGGTACCAACTACTGTCGAGGATATGAGGGAGAGAATCCGCGCGGCTTTCCGCGGTATATCACCAGAAGTCCTTAGGGCAGTGTCTAGAGCCTGTGAGTCGAAGTTGCGGTTATGCCTCCTGCAGGAAGGTCGTCATTTCGAACATTTAGTTTAAGTTGTTAAATTTTCTTTATCTGCATTTTTCATATCATGTTGAATAAATAGGTACATACTATTATGTTGACCGTATTTGTGTATTTGTTTTCTCATGGCACACTTGGGAACGGAAAACGTTTCCCGACATTTGCGATGAAATTCCTTTTTTCTCAGAAATTTTGTTATGCAATGTGTAATTTTTTTTACACCAATGAAAAATTTAGAGTTTTGGCTGTACAACGCCGTAATTTTTTTAGGGGGGTGCCATTTGAAATTTTCGAAAAAAATGACAACATGCGAAGATCAATCAAAAATATTTTTTTTTCCATAAATTACCCGAAAAAAAATGATGTGAAGGTATACTACGTCTTAACCTGTACCTCTATTCAAAATTTAGGCGTCGGCGTCAATTAGTTTCTCTACAAAAAAATCTCAAAAATGGGGCGCAATTTTGAAAGAAGGGGTTATAACAGCGAAACCGCTAAAGTGAAGGGTATAACATGTTAGATAAAAAAATAAGTACTCGTCGAGCACTTTCCAAATCTGCAATAAAAAATAGGGCATACCATTTAAAAAAACATAAGTTTGGTACGCCACTGGAGTACGGCACGCCAATGATGATTAGAAATATTTTTGAAACATAGCGACGGTAACTATGCACCACTTTGTTTTTCGATAGCTTTTATCGTAAAGGAGCTATGGTCCGAGGCGTCTTAAGTGCCACACCCGGTATATAAAAATTTAAAAAAAAATCGCAAGAAAATCTAAAATATGGAAAATATGGGACAAAAAATAAAAAATGAAGAACAAAAATCTAAAATTCGTACCCTAAAATCAAACGGTAAACCAAAAAATAAAAAAAATTAACAAACGAATCGAAAATTTGAGTCGAAAAAAAGAAAATTTCGTCCAAAAGACCAAAAATTGAAACCAAGATAATCGAAAATACAAAAAAAGTATAAACCTACAATAGGGCCTAAAAAGGTGAGACAAAACTTCGACACCTCTGGCGTAAAGATAAAAAATCCAAAATCCAATCGAATTTTTTCGTTAAAATAAATAATATTCTTCATAAAAAAAATCTACAATATAGCCCAAAACGGAGAAAATTTAGACAAAATATCGAAAACGAGCGTGAAGATAAAAATTGCAGACAAAAAAAAATCGAACATTTCTACAAACCAATCGAATATTTTGGTCAAAATAAAGAAAAATAAAAAAATCGGGAATACAGAAATCTAAAATATGGGCAAAGGAATCAAGAATCCTGATCTAAAAATTAAAAAAAGCAGACAAAAAATCTAAATCTTAGGTAGAAGCTAAATAATTTGCCACTTTCAGCCGCCAAAAATAAGTTTCTGACCAGAAATTCGAAAATAATCAATAAATAAATAAAAAATCACAAAATAAAACCAATAATCCAAGTTAAAAAATGTAAAATAATGGATAGAAAATATACCAAAAATAAAAAAAATAAAAAAATATACGATAATAAATTGTGACCAAAAATCTAAAATTCTAGCCTAAAAATAAAAATAGTGGACCAAGGAAACAAAAATTTTGACAGACAAATAAAAAAAAAATAAAGAAACATTTATGGCAACAAGAAAACTACAATGCCAGAAAGTCGAAAATTTAGGCAGTATATCGAAAACTCAGGCCAGAAGATAACAAATGCAGACTAAAAAATCAAAAATTTCAATAGACAAAACTCGAAACACCGGAAAAATAAGAAGAAATCCCGCATATAAATCAATAATTCAGGTTATAGATATTTTAACCAAAATCAAGTCAAAAATTTGGAACTAGAATTAAGAATTCGGCCCGAAAAATCAAAAATGCGGACTAAAAGATTAAATTTTTTAACAATTAAATCGAAAATGTATGTCACAATAATAGTAATTTACGTAACAAGTTCCGAAAGTGATATTTTACGGGATGAGTAGGAAGTTTCCTGGACAAATATTTACTTTCGGTACGATTTATGTAAAGTGGTACTTTCTATTTAATAAATCATACCGAAAGTTTTATTTTCGGGACGGCTGCAGAAAAAGAATATTTAGGTCAGCAGATCAAAAATTTAGACCCAAAGGAATCGAAAATACAGGTCAAAAATCTAAAAATTCAAATTTCGGCGGGAAAATCAAAAATGCGGGCCAAAAAGTCGAAAATTTAAACAATTCAATGGCAAGTCAAAATAAAGGATATTTAGGCTAATAGTTTAAATATTTTGTTCAAAAATATCTAAAATACAGGTCAAAAATTTAAAAATTAAAAATGCGGGCCAAATAGTCGAAAATTTTAACCATGAAATCGAAAATTTAGGTCAAAATAAAGAATATTTAGGCCAAATGATCAAAAATTCAGCCAAAAAACAATTTGGAAATATATGCTTAATAATAAAAAATGCAGAATATTCTAGTAAGAAAAAGGTTTAAATGAGTCTCAAAAATCACTCTATTGTTCAAAATCATTTTCCAATATTTTTTTAATAGGAAAATATTTTTCTTTAATTTTCGATTTAATTGTCCAAAAAAGTGAAACTAATTTGAAAAAGAATTCAAGTAAAACCATTAACTTTGTTGTTTCACCTTTTGTGCCGGCAGTTTCGACAACTTTAGATTTAGTAGATACATTTTGAATAATTCAAATAAAACAATTCACTTGGTTAGTATGACTCTCGGTAGCGGCTCGTGGAACATGTTGATGGTACTTTTACAAGGCCCTCGCCTCCTTTTTTGAAGAAAGAACCATTAATCTTCGTAGTCCAAGATTATTTTGAGTTGTAAAGTAAAGGTTCATAATTTCAAACAGCCGAATTCAAACAAGCTGAAAATATGATTTATGCGTACTCATCGTGCGTTTACATTTTGTCCGACATGCACTAAATCTGTAACACCATTCTTACCACGTAACCTCACCATCTAACAATATACATGGAAAACAAAAAGAATTTTAAGAATTAATTAAAAATTCTTGCTGAACTTAAAACTACAGGTAGTGCCATAGCTCCTTGGCTCTATATAACGAGCCACCCCTGATTGTGGTGTATTCCAATATTTTCTGGAAGTTGGCGGATTTTCAGTTACCGAAAGCAGTACGTGAACAGTGTTTACATTTACGATACAAGTAACGTTATGAAGAACATTAAGAGAGAAAAGTTCTACGTCGCTCGTGCTTTTAAATTCTCGAGTAATGTAAAAGCAAATAACGTTACGTGTGTCGTAACATGGTTTATTTTATCCTATTTCCACTTTTTTAATTAAAAAACAATGTTTCTCGGGGATTGATATGAAATGTAAGATTTTTCGGACTGCTTTTAGGCCGTGAAATATCACTTTTGCGGACTAGGCTTTAAAATGCTTATTTATGCCTAGGCTGTAAAAGTAATGAGCCAATCAGGTGAGACTACGTCATGTTATTTCGCCAATCAGTTGAGACGCCGCGTCGACCAATAGAAGCCGCTCGGAAATTTGTTTGACATTACAATGTATTTTTCGCTTAATTGAGAGCTGCCTTAAAATTTCCCGTGCCAAAAAGGCTAAAAACTGGTTCCCCGAAGTTTTAATAATACCGCGCGTGTTTTCCCCGACCTCCATGCGAGTCCCTAACTTATCCACGCACCAAAATCGAGTCGCTGTACGGTGGCGAAATTTGTTTGCCACGACCGGCTCCTAGTGGCCCGGCATTTGACGTTTAAATGTCTTCGACCGGCGCACTTATTTCCTGGCACCGTAAAACGAGAGACTTTCCTTCATATATTGTCTGCGGAAGAAGCCCAATAACGGCTTCTGCGAAGTATTAACCCCGCGTAAGTTTTCTCCGAGCACCGTGTGTTTGCCTAACTTTCCCACGTAATTGAACCCGAGCAGCGATCGGAAAAATGATCAAATAGGATTTGGCGGCTTCGTATTATGTAAGTTTTATTTCGATTTAATCATTGAACAATAATAATATGAACATAATCACTGTAACATTTTTAATCGTAGAGAAATGTGTGTGATACCAAGAAAGTGCATTTTATTGAAAAGTTCCTGAATCAAAATGCATCACAAAGTAATGGCTTCCACCATCAACCATCAATCGAAATAATTATACGGTCCGTACGATTTAAATATTCATTGCATATCACTTACGAAATCATGATCATTATGATTATAAATGATTACACCACACACATCGTCAAAATGCGGGCAACACAATGTCTATTATAAATGTCAATTTTTGTTTTACTTGGGTACCTACGAAATTTTTACAAAGCTACCTGCGATATGTTGATAGAATTAAATATATTAAAAATTATCGCATTGTAAGTTATTATTAATTTCTCCTAAACAAACCGCGAAAAAAATTTGTGTTTAACTCGGTAATAAAGCAGATTTCCTGACTTGGCTGCATTCACTGAAACTCCAGCCGCGTCCGTAAATCTGTCACTTTATTGCCTTGTTAAACAAATAACTATTAATGAAAACTGCTAAAATACGAAATCATGTTTGTTTACAAATATCTCCATAGCAACGAGTTGCGTTAGATACATATACAACATAGTGTTGTTAAAGGTACCTTAACGTAACTCGTTGCTAAGGAGTTATTTGCATGTTACCATTATAGGATAAAATAAAAACATTAGCATTACAGTTAATGATCAACGGCGTTTTGTTCCAACAATTTTTTTTGATTTCCCCTTTGTATAAAAAGTATAAAAACAGTAAATTATACTTGTTTAACAAGAGGCAATGGGTGCTCGTTCCATTGGAGCAGTTGTACGCCAATAGATTCTCGTATTAAACTTGTATAATAAAAACTGGTTAGAATCACTTTTTTTACTTGTTTTCTTAACGGCTAAGAAAGTATATGTATACACTTAAAAGGTTGATCTTCGTTTCTGTTTGAAAAAATTGTAAATTGTAAATATACCATCAAATTAAAGAAAGTCTGGATGGGCATAATTATTTTGTAATTAGCACATCTTATTAATAAGTTGTTCGCTGAAGTCACGGGCAGCTGGTTTAATTAAGTATACTTTTGTCTCTCACAAACTTTAAATACATGCCTCCAGAAAATTAAAATGTCTGTTGAATTTAATCTCAACAGCCGCAAATATTTGATTACACGTAAATATGGAATTCCATTTTATTCGCAGAACTCTATAATGAACCTTTATATAAGTGGATATTAGAAATTAATTCGAGTGGAATAAATGGTTCAAATAATGAGTCAAACAACATACAGGAAATTAATTCAGAGAATTCAGCGGCTTACCTGCTTCAAATTATATTTTAAAATACATACGATTCTTTAATGCAAATTAAAAAAAGTCTTTTACGTCTTGAACTATCCCTTGGCGTGAAGAGTAACAATTGTTAATCCTATGGTCTACTAATTGGTCGCTCGAGTACTCTATTTGGTAAAATATTGGCCTTAAAATATCGTTAGTGTCAGAACGCCTACGTCAAAAAAAGAAAGTCTCTTATTAATATAACATCAAAATTTAATCCAATTTCGGCGGTCACGAACCCCGTTTCAGCGTTTTATCGGGGGTTTGGGTGCGCCACTGCCATTAGCTTTCTAGTGCTCGAATGCTTTACTTTTCTCGTGTACACTCGCCCGAATCAATATTTTATAACAGAACGGACAAGAGGTGTATGTGAGAGATAAAACGATTGCAATTAGAAACACAGTCCGATTTCATTTATTATTTAGTGTGGTATTTACTTTGCAAGCGACAAACATATGCATCCAATTAGAGTTATTTGAATTGGAGTAAATATTTAACTTGGGATTAAAAACAAACATAATATAAAAGAGAAAATGTATCGCCTGAAGTGACAAATATGTGCAACACGAAGTAAGTACATATAATAAAATCTCTTGTGAAAGAGAAACATTCTTAACGTAAAGATCTCATTATTAGATAAGAGTTGATTTAAATGTAAGAAAATACACCTTAGACAAAGCTGAAGTATAGTGTGTTTCAAAAAAAATATAATCGCAATCGCATTATGAATTGAAATGCGCATGTCGCTGATTAACGCAACGAGACGTTAACTGCCTGAATGTCATTAATATTAAAGGCAGTTTACATTAAGAAAAAAAAATCGCAGTCGCCTCTGAATGAAAATGCGCATCACAATGAGACATTAACTGTCTGAATGTCAACTGACTCCGTTCACTATTATCAAAGGCAGTATTCATTAGGACAATGTACCTAATGCATAAGTGCTCGTGGGCAGGAATGTGTGGGTTAGGGTGTAGAAGTAGATAAAATATTACATTTTTTTGTTGTCTAGTTTAATGTATAAATAGTTGAATTAATTAATTAATAGGAAATATTATATTAGTTGTAGCCTGAATGGAGACGTAGATCAGCAATAAAAAATGAACATTTTCAAAAAGACTAATCGTTCATCGAGTAATTTAATTGGCGCAGTCATTAGGATACTCAACGAGGCTAACAGTATTTTAATAACTTGTTTTTGTATTAACGAATTATTCGAGTATTCTGAAGCTCCTGTTATCTCTGAAAATTAGGAATCATCATCCAGGGCTCCTTCAGACATCGACGGCAAATAGTCTCCAAAACGATATTCTTTATAAAGCATGTTAGAGTTATATGCGTTAAATTGTCCGCCATTTAAATTTCAATAACTCTACAAGTGTACAATTTTTACGTTGTTCTCAGGCCTCTACAACTCTACGATTCTAAAGTGATTGACAGGTAATTAAAAGCACGAATCAGAATTTTACCTTTACTGAGAAAAAATAACATGTGTCACATATATAATGCTAAATAATTCGTCTTACAAAAGCCACATATTAGAACATAATCAAACATTTCTAATACCAATGAGAAACTGATTGACTCAACTTGGAAATATTATGCAAATAACTGCGAACTTTATATTTATTTTTATATTATAACCTGTTAATGTTAAATTGCTGTCAGTGCCAAATTGAAGAATTTGCCTAAAATTGCCGCTTTTAACCTTGAGTAGACTTCGTTAAAATTCGTAGCCCCATCGTGATCTCGACCATGCAATTTTGATACGTCGGCGAAATTTTCAATTATTTGTGAAACTGTTGTTTCTAACCTTGTGATTATTATTATTATTTTTATTTCTGTTTTATACGGGAATCCGCATTTTCACAAATACATTATATCAACAATATAAAAAAAATATTTGAAATTAAACTAATACTAACTCTAATACAAGTGTGCTTTGATTCAGCGTGTTTGATCAGTAACTTTAGTAATTCTACAAAATATAATAAAAACACTTTTACTTTATTCGTATAAAACATTTTTTTATTGTTGACTGCAGTTTCGGCAACTCAACTTGCTATAGTTTTGATAATGGCAAGTTGAGTTGCCGAAACCATAGTCACCAATGAAAAATAGTGTTAAACCAACAAAGTAAACGTGTTTTTATTATAATTACAACATGTATAATGGTGGCCTAGTGGGTAGCGTTCCTGCTTCTGGGCCTCGTGGTCGTGGGTTCGAATCCCATCCGTGCGGTCACTTTTTCGGAACGAAGAAGTGGCCGTGCGGGTCCATGGATGTCTAGTGTATGTCTTCCCATTCATTATCAAAATGAAATCTCAAGTAATTATCGTTAGTGGCCGAATAATACATGCTTACGCCAATTCCAAATCATCCGCACTTCCTCAACCCGAATTCCCGTCAACCATCCTTCCTTTAATTAAAAAAAAAACATGTATAACGAAGTAGAAGCCTCCACCATAAACAATTCCACAAAACTCTTCCGTTATTTACAGCTCGATCAGTTTCTCATTTTCATCTTTTTACTTTCTCCGTGCAAAGTACGAGAAAGTATTGTTTTCGTATTTTTTTTAAAGAAATTTCCAGTTTGGGGTCTTCCGAGATGATTCCTAGCATTTTTGAAATATGTTTATGTTTCTTTGGGCGCTGTAACTTAAATGCTAAAAAATATTTTCAAATTAATACTTAAACTTTATTCGATAATCTGAAGAACTGGAAGCTTTTGATAAAACACTCAAAACCAAGTGTTTTTTTTCTCAATTTTTTTTTAATATGAAAAAATTACAAAACTGTTCATTTAAATTCAATTTAATTTACTAACGGTTACACGTCTTTTATACAAAATATAAACAAAAAAAATTTCTTGTTCCATGTATAACTACCAATAATTAACAAAAAATATTTAATACTAAACATAACAATAATCAATAATAAAAAGTTACTGCTTATTTAAAAAAACATTTATTAAACAATCTTAAAGATAACAAAGAACTGTATATCTTTTTTAAATAAATGTATTTCTTATTTTTTTTTTCGTTTCTCTCGAAATAATTGGAAATAGAAAAGTTTCGACTTATTTGACTGAAAATTCCCAATTAACAACTTGTAAAAATAAATTTATTCAAACTGCTAGTTTTTGAAAAAAATGTTAAACATGCAAAATATTAGGAAAATCCATTTTATACCCTCAAATTGGAGAGTTACATGTTGGCCACATCAACAATTTTAAAAGATGATTTTTCTTACTCCAACCGCTTCTTTTTCAATTCTTCTGTTTTTTATAAATGATTTTGTTTTAAATTCAACTGTAGATATTTCTTTTATTTAAACTGGTTTTACAGACAAAATTTTTCTTTTTTATAGTTGCAATTTTTAAAATTTAAAACTTTACATTTATAAACTTATTTTCTAACTAGACGGTATTTTACAGATAAAATTATTTTCAATTCAACTGTTTTTTTATATATACATCTTTTTTTATTTAACTGTATGTACATATTTTTATAATTTTTTTTTAATCAACGGTTGATTTATTTATTTTTTCTTCAACTGTTTCCTTATAGATAGGAATATTTTAAATTCGAATTTTCTTTATAAAAATTAATTTCTTTTAATTCAACTTTATTCGTAATAAAAAAAGATTACATTTTTTCATCGATATAATTCTTTTAAATGTAATATTTTTTAAATTTTATTCTATTTTACACAGGATTTATTTTTGAATCCACCTAATTTATGTATAATTTTTTTTATTCAAAAGCTTTTTTACGAATTTGTTTTTTTAAATTCAAATTTAATTTTGTTAATTTAACAGTTGTTATAGATGCTGTTTTCATTTTTTTTGTCGATTAACTGTATTTTTACATATTAATGTTTTCAGTCAACGGTTGATTTATAGACGATTATTTTTTAAATTCAACTGTTTTCTTGGAGGTGCGATTTTTTAAATTAAATAATCTTTTTTTCATTAAGTTTTTATATTTTTATTTACGATTTTGTTTTTTTTTTTTAATCGACTTGATTTATACAAACGTCTGCTTTTTATATGCAAAATCTTTAAAATTTTACATAATCTTTGTAAACTTTTTTTAAACACTTTTTTCTTGATTCTTTATGATGAGATTTTTCAAATTCGAATTTTCTTTATAAAAATGAATTTCTTTTAATTCAACTTTATTTTGTAGTCAATAGCATAAATTAAATTTTTTATCGATATTTTTTTTAATTGTAATAATTAAATGCGATTTTTTTAAATTTTACTCTATTTTGTAGAAGATTGATTTTTTAATCAACTTAATTTATAAATTATTTTTTTTTTTTGAAGAGTTTTCTTTCAGATTTAATTTTTTTAAGTTGTTATAGATGATTTTTTAAATCTTTAAAATTGCACTTTATCTTTGTAGATCACCTTTTTAATTCAACTGTTGATTTATAAATTGCTTTTTTTGAAATCGACTGTTTTTTATATACTAAAGGAAAACGAAATGAAACACTTGTAATTCATGAAATTTCGACCATTATCAAGCCGCCATTACTCGGCGTATTTTCAGTAGATTTTGATGAATCTTTGAGGGAGAAAAACTTGTGTCTCCTTTAAAGTCATGCATGCGAAATTAAGTGTAACCCCTTCCGCCCCTCCTTTAGCGCCCCTGTAAAAAAAAGTTTTTTCAGGAAACCATGTCCAACTTTGACGATGTCTACGGAGTTGGAAACATTTTGCCGACTCAACCCACCACAAAGGCATTAAAATTTGATTCATCAAAATCGATTAAAAATACGCCGAGTTATGGCGGTTTGAAAATGGTCGAAATTTCACGAATTTTAAGTGTTTAATTTTTTTTCCACCAGTGTAGATAAGATTTTTTAAATTCAGCTTTCCTTTATAAATGATTTTTTTATATATATTTCTCCAGAAGAAATTTTCTAAAATTCAATTTTTTTCTTATCGGTACTTTTTGTAAATTCAACTATATTTTTATACAAGATTTTTATAAATCCACTTAATATTGTTTAATTTTTTTGAATGTAACTGTTTTTTATAGATTAAATTTTTAAATAAAACTTTCTCTTTATAGATGAATTTTTTTAACTTTTACTTTCATAAATTAATTTTTTTAAATTAATCAATATTTAAAAAAATTTTCTTTTTGATAAAAAATTGTTTTTTTAGATGTTTTTTAATTCAACTGTTGTTACGTAATAATAATCATAATAATAACGTTTATTTACGGCGTACGCCGATTATAAAAATTTAACAACAAAATGATTAATGAGATATTTTTCAATTACTTTTTCTTTTCCAGAGACATTAAACAACAACCCAGAATAGAGGCAATTATTGGAGGATTTCTTTTTAAAGCAAACGTAGAATTTAGCTTTTAGTATTCCTTTGTTGAATTAAAAAAAAAATCATCTATAAAGGCAAAGTTGAATTTAATAGTATATTACATAACTGGAGTTGTAAGCAAGTGAAAGATATTGCGTACGAGCCGCGTAGCGGCGAGTAATGTAATTTCACGGGCGCGTAATTGCGTTATAACTCGCGTTGTTTATTATGCTTTACCTTCGACCTTACAATTATTCGCTTGAACTAAAGACATATTGAAACTGAATGTTGTCAGGGTGACGTTTAAATATCTATTAAATTAGCCGGTAATGGCAATGTAGGACGACCACCAACTAAACAAACGAATTACCGTTCGAACAATTTTCCGTTGAATAATATATTGTCCAAAATATTGATTGAACAAATACGGATACGGATTGTTGTATTCACTCTCAAGTATTAATCTACGAAGATACCATTGCGATGGAAGTACCAATAAGGCATAGCGTGGAGTTTATTGTGTCGGTTATTCTTTTAACCAATAAGTTGCAATCTGACGTTTAAATGTCACTATCACTTTCAATATTTAAAGACGATCAGACGAATGAAGAGGGACTCGGCGGACGTTAATTGTAATTGGCTAATAAGTATATAATATAGGGTAATTCCATGCTATTTCAACAAAAGGTTGTGCTGCACTATTTTAATTTTTTTTTAATATCTTGCACAGATATTTATACATGTATGTAGAGTTCAAAACTAATTTAAGAAAAATAAAAATTCTTGCCATATGGCAGCAATGTCCCCGGATGGCGCATGAAACATGTACATTTTTGTAATTGCAAGCGTTTGCACAAAGTGGCATAACTTTCTTTCCAATTGAGCAAATTTAAAAATTCAAAAATCTCTTAACTCAGATTAAAGTGCCAAATAGTTTAGTGTAATTTTTAATCATCATTTGTTTTATTTTTTCAAATTTAATGGCCGTCAAAGTTTAGCATTGAAATTTGCATTTTTTTCTTTTTCGGCCCTGCTTTGGACTGGGAAGGGGCAATACACTCAAACCAAATTTAGTTTTCAAGTACAACGGTAACAATAGATTTTATCCGAGGCAAAAAAGTGTTTTAAACCTTTCTACATTTTTTTCGTTGGAGAAAATTGACATTTTCAACAAAATCCGTATTTTTCTAAAGCTGTATCTCCAGTGGGGTACACAGTGCAAATCTGAAATTTATACTACAAATGCTTCTATCCGGGAGGAACGCCATCATAAAATTTGGTAACTTTGTTTTGCCTAGTAACAATAATATTTAAGTTCAAATTTGTAATAATTTTTATGCAATCGGATTAAACATCGAACTTTAAATATAAGAAGCCGGTACTAAAATGGAACTCACCAGTACTACCAGTGATTATAATACACTTTTAAATATTATAATCTCTGGTACTAGGCATTAAAGTACTTACCAAGGGTTTCCGTACAACGAGGTGATTGGCGACTCATTAATGCAAATCATAGTCCTGGTGATGAAATTTAAAAAAGGTACCGCGGATCCTGAATAGAAACTTATTATTATTATTTAAAATGATTAAAGAATAAAATTAAATAAAACCATAAAAGTCATTAGACAATTGTCTTAAATTTGCGGCTGTTGGAAGTCAAGCTGCTGATTACGTTCTAGAATTTCCGTGTTAATCATTTTATTACAATTCTGTTAATCTTTTTATTACTTTTGAATTTAATTTAAACTATAATATTAATAAAAGGGCACTGCAGTGCCGAGGTAAATGCATTTTTTATGCAATCGAAAATTCTCTATTTTTAGATTTAAAATTGTAATTACTTACATTTTTCATCTAAAGATGTTCTAGCGTTTCAGTGGTAGAACTTGCGGATGTAATTATAGGTTATGTTGATATTTGTTTAACGCAAGATCAGTCAATTCTTAAGGTTGGATTAGCATCGCGCTCGTGGTTTAAACAAACACAGAAATTCTAGAACGTAATCAGCAGCTTGACTCCTGGCAGCCGCAAATTTAAGACAATTGTCTAATGAATTTTACGGCTTTATTCAATTTTATTCTTTAATCATTTTGAATATTAATACGTTTCTATTTAGGGTCCACGGTACCTTTCTAAATTTCACCACCAGGACTATGACTTGCATTAATGAGTCGCCAATCATGTCGTTGTACGGGAACCCTTGGTAGGTATTTTAATGCCTAGTACTAGTGATTATAATATTTACGAGTGTATTATAATCACTGCTAGTACTGGTGAGTTCCATTTTAGTGCCGGCTTCTAATATTTAAGTTCGATTTTTAATCCGATTGCATAAAAATTATTACAAATTAGAACTTAAATATTTTTGTTACTAGGCAAAACAAAGTTACCAAATTTTGTAATGGTGTTGCTCCCAGATAGAAGCATTGGTAGTATAAATTTCAGATTTTTACTGTGTACCCCACTGGAGATACAACTTTAGAAAAGTACGGATTTTGTTATAAATACCTATTTTCACCAGCGAAAAAAAATTAGAAGGGTTTAAAACACTTCAGATTTTTTACCACAGGTAAAATCTATTTTTACTATTGTACTTGCAAACTAAATTTGGTTTGATTGTACTGCCCCCTCCCTAGTCGAAAACAGGATCGAATAATGAAAAAAAATGCAAATCTCGATGGTAAATTTGAGGGCCAATGAATTTAAAAAACATATCAAATAATGAAAGAAAATGAAACCAAAATATTCACCACTTTAATCCGAGTTAGGAGATTTTTAAATTTTTAAATTTGCACAATTGGAAAGAAAGTTATGCCACTTTGCGCAAACGCTTGCAATTATAAAAATGTACATGTTTCATGCGCCATCCGGGGACATTGCTGCCACATGGCAAGAATTTTTATTTTTCTTAAATTAGTTTTGAACTCTACATACATGTATAAATATCTGTGCAAGATATTAAAAAAAAATAAAATAGTGCAGCACAACCTTTTGTTGAAATAGCATCGAATGACCCTATAGCGATGTACATAAGTGGTAATAGTACATATTACAAATTTATGTACAACATTTTACATTTATACAGGGGTTTCAGAGCTCTGGGAACGGCCAATCACGTGCTTATTTGTCAAAATTTTGAAAAATGTTTTATACAAAAGTTGTAAGTTGTGAAAAATAGTGAGCTGCATGCCCTAAAAATATTTGAATGTATACAGGGTGTCTCATAACAAAGTTACAGACAAAACTTATGTTTTTTTTTTTAAATGGAATACCCTGTGTATTTTAGCAGTTTTGGATTCCTCGTTACTTGAAGATTAAAATGTCCTAGGTTGTGGGGGTTGATAAGGGGCCGTTTTGTGATATTCAGTTGTTTATACAAAAATTTGAACAAAATTGTTAAAGTGCTCCCCTGAAACTAATAAAGATAATTTATTCTAATTTAGTGGTAAAGTTTAGTAGAACTTTAGTCTTCAAAATTACTCTATCAACCAAAACATAACTCAGCGTATTATACAGGGTGATAGCCATTCGCAAACTGCACAATTTATATTTTTTTCAAATGGCACACCCTATATATTATTTCATAATCTGAAAGTTCATAATAATAATAATTCAATTTATTTCAAAAAAATAATGCATATACCTACAACACACTAAGTTGAAAACGTCCAATATAGTAAACTGTAGCAAACATTATAGGAATTTTCACCAGTTGGTATTCAGAGAGTGAATAGAGTTCTCTTTGAATTAAGTAATCTTTAAGATTTCTTTTAAATGCGTTTAAATTGACTTCTACCTGAAGTGCTCTAGGAAGTTGATTAAAAATTTTTACTGCAGCATAGTACGGGGATTTTTCGTATATTACTAATTTATGGATTGGTAGATCATATAGATGTGTATTCCTAGTGAGATAAGAATGTTTTTTAGTACAATCTTTAAACACATGCCGATTTTTAAAATGATAAATAAGTACTTCATATACTAATAAGCTATAGAAGGTTAATATTCCTGCTGATTTGAAACGTCCTTTGCAGGAATCCTTATATTTCAAACCCAGAAGAATCCTGACTGCCTTCTTTTGAATTATAAATATTCTAGTACTAAATGAACTTCTTCCGTAAAATATTATTCCATATCTTATAATGGATTCGAAATTAGTATGATATAATGAAAGTAGTGTTTTTGTATCAAACATTTTTACCAAAATTCTAAATGTAAAGCAAGTCGTGTTTAACTTGGAACCAAGACTAGTACAATGTTCTTTCCAATCTAAATGCTGATCAATAGTCATTCCTAATATTTTACAATTATTTTTAAGGCCAATATTCGTATTTCCTAGCTGAATTTCGTTGATTTCATGGTTAATGTGTTTAGCACTGAATATTATTACATTTGTTTTCCCTTTATTTAATACTAATTTATTTTGATTCATCCATTTCTCTGCCATATTAAATAGCGCCTGAGCGTTTATTATTAAATTATTTAATGAATTTCTTTTGACTAAAATGCTTCTATCATCTGCATAGTTAATTATAGTATTTTCATTTGTTATTTTGGGAAGGTCGTTAATGTATATAAGAAATAAGAGTGGTCCTAAAATACTCCCTTGTGGGACGCCGATGTTTGTTGCGATTTCAGTGGATAATTTGTCTCTTATTTTTATTATTTGTGTTCGACCTGACAGATATGATTTTATAAGATCAAGTGCGACACCATGGATTCCATACAATTCCAGCTTAGTAAATAGTATTTGGTAATCCATCGTGTCGAAAGCCTTAGAGAGATCGAGAAATATTCCAATAGATTTATTCCCGTTTTCCATTGCTTCCACTATTTCCATTATATAGCTATATAAGACAGTAATGGGTGATTTAGATTTCATGAATCCATGTTGTGATTCATTAAATATTTTGTTTTTTATGAAGAAGTCAATTAATCTATTTGCGATTAGTTTTTCAATCACTTTCGAGAACACACTCAGTAGTGTCAGAGGTCTGTAGTTATTGAAGTCATTTGGGTCGCCTTTTTTAAATATAGGTATTATTATTCCTAATTTCAGACAAGAAGGAAATACTCCTTTTTCCAATATTTGGTTTACTAAATATTTTAATGGGAGCACCAATGCAGATGAATTTTAATGTTGATGATGATATTTTATCATAACCGGTAGAACGTTTATTTTTTAACTCATTTATTATGTTAAAAATCTCAGCTGATGACGCAGCTTTAAAAAATATTGATTTATGGAATCGTTCAACGTTAGACGAAAATAATGTATTAGGTAATTGCGTAATAAGTTGAGTTGCTACAGTGCTGAAATAAGCATTCATTTCATTGGTGTATTCTGAAACATGTTCAACATTATCACAGTTACCCTTTCCTAATTGTTTATTGATAATTCTCCACGTACTTTTGATTTTGTTGTCACTCTCTTGAATAATTCTAGCGTAATCATTCCTTTTAGCCTGCCAAAGCAGTTTACAATACTCAACGTTAGTTTTATTATAAAGGGCCTTAGCTTCAGAATTATAATGTTTTATCACATACAGTGAGTCTTTAAGGTTCTTATGACTAATGATTTCAGGAGAGTTATACACTTTATTCAAATCTTTGGTTACTTTCCGATTTATTTTTGGGCAAGCTTTGTTGAGCGAGTTATGTATAACTTTCATGAAACCAGTCCATGATTCATCTACATTGTTACTTATGTATACACATGACATATCAGAATTTTCTGTTAGTAAACATCTTAATTTTGAAATATTTTGACTGCTAAAATTTCTGACTAGACTGAGAGTTTCTTTTAGTGGAAAAGCCGGTACTCTCCATGTTAGTTTTTGAGTAAGATGGTCTGATATATGACTATCAAAGACTTGAGTGGTATAGTACACAGACATATTAGTTATAATATTGTCAATTAGTGAGTTGCAGGTTGAACTAATTCTCGTATCGCTATCAATCGTAATACTCGCATTGTATGATCTTAACAATGTCAAAAATTCAAACGATTCAGCACTATCATCTCTTATATTTATGTTGAAGTCCCCAGATATAATGTAAGTTGCTTTTTCCACTAATAACTTGTTTAATAAAAAGTTAAACTTTTGAAAAAATTCTACAATATTATGACTATATGGCGCTCTATAAATTATGATAATTACATATTTATTATTATAGAAGATACATTCGACTGCCGCACACTCAAACGCACTTATGGTTGATATTTTGTTTATATCGCTTCTCATTACACATTTCACACCATCGCGCATATATATTGCTGATCCACCGTAAGCTGTTTCTCTCCGAGGATGCTCCTCCCTACAGAACGACGACTTGAGAATGAAGTTATTCATTGTTAACATTTTTAGTTTGTCCGCCGATTGCCAGTGTTCCGTAAGTGTTAAGAATAGGCAATCAGTATGTTTTTCCGTGAGTGCTTCGAGTTTATTTATGTTATTTTTAATAGAACGTACTTCATTAAGTAAGCTTTCGTTTCATATAAGGTTTTATATATCTGAAGTTGATGGTCACTCTTATATTTCAAAATTCGTTGGTGATTTGCATGTTTTTATTATAAGTTTTAAATTCTAGGTACCAATCTTCTTAAATAAAAAAAACAGGTGTTGCGTAATGCAGAACACCATGTTCTTAATAACTATTCTGCACAACTTTTGTATAAAACATTTTTCGGAATTTTGAAAAATAAGCACGTGATTGACCGTTCCCTGAGCTCTGAAACACCCTGTATATGATCTATATATTCGTAATAGTTTGCTTATGAAAGTGAAAACAGTTCGGTAATTCATCAATTACAAAGTGGGAGTAGGTAATAGTATATTACGTAACAAGAGTTGTAAATAGCAAATTACGCGCAAGTGAAAAAATTGCGTACGAGCCGCGTAGCGGCGAGTAACGCAATTTCACGAGCGCGTAATTGCTTTACAACTCGCGTTATGTAGTATACTTTATCTACGACCACTCTCACCTTAATTTATATAAGAGAATGTGCGGAATAGCGAAGTGACAGCTTCGGGGTGCGTGATGTGACGTTTAACAATCGCGGACTACTATATTTAATAAAAACGAACAAACGCGCAACTCTCAACCAATCAAAAGTTCGTAAACGAAACTCACTAGTACCTTTAATTTACAAGCGGGCTCTAACATACGTGGGTGTTTTGGTGTATTTACGCAGTACGCGCATTGTACGATAATGGGCATTTACAGTAGTGGTCGTAGATAAAACAATTTTACTGTTTCTGTGCTGTTGTTTAATATCTCTGGAAATTTTTCACCTATAAGCACGTGCGTATTTTACTACTCCCAATATTTATTTCATTTTATTTATTGTTTATTCCTCGCATTTACATATTATAGGGTAATCCAACCCTGATTGCTGTTTATTCATAGTAAATGTGCGTTCAAAACCTTCATATTGATATTTATTTACAAAATGTTAACATCAAGGATACAAAAGTTGCAAACTGCGTTTTAGGTGCGGAGGTAAGACAATATTTACTAATTTATTTGCATAAATTGCACACTTTTCATTGCAGTGAATCATTCATGAGTCTGAACAGTATTAAATCTATGCGACCCTCTGAAAACAAATTTTCTTTTAATGTAGAAATTCTTGTTTCTGTGCCATCGCAGACTTTATAAGTAGAAAGCAAAAAATTCAACGTTGAAGCTTTGTATGAATTCAATAAATTTGTAAAAGATATTGTTATTCCCTTAACGGGTATATCTTTTAAATACATCATTAAATAAATTATCTGTTATTACCAGTATCTCTTCAAATGTCTAATTTACTAATTCCTATTGAAGTTTTCTAAACCGTGACGGTTTTGTCGACTAAATTTAAATTTAGATTATTTTTACGAATTGGCGGCCTTTTAGGATAACCTGTAGGCGTCGACATTAATGTCAGATTTGGTTACGTAAAGTTTCCATAGCGTTTTCAATAATTATTGCGTTCATTATAATTTGTATCATAATTATTAAGTCGGTGAGAACAACGCGGTTTCCATTACAAGGATGCTTACTTGTATAAGGATTATTATAATTACCTTGTAAAAACTGTCTTGAAACAAGTTTATTATAATGATTTTGGAGGTTGATAAATTGGCCTTGGGTTTCAAACATTTTTTAACCCTTAGTTAACGAGAAAAATGTAAAGTAGTCGCAACCATCGTTTTACAGACAACTAAAATGAGTTTATTTATGAATTTAACTTATAAATAATAAAGACAAAAGAAGTACCTGTTCGTAAGTCTTATTTTTTCTTAGTCTTATTTACTAAAGGGTGGGCCATCGCAAGGAATCTTTTTAAAATGTTAATAAAACACAAACGGCTAGGTGGAATTTCATGATCTTGCATTTATTTTGTAGCCCAGAGTATCCGGTTATACATGGAATATGACACCAGTTAAATGGCTGCCACGGCTGGCCTCACAATAGTCCATTCTATCGACCCAATTTTTCAGAACTTTTTTCAACGTCTGCGGCTCTATCTCAGCAATGGCATTTCGGATATTGACTTAAGATCATCAATCGTTGCTGGATCATTGGCATAACAACGTTCTTTAACGGCACCTCAGAGATAAAAGTCCATGGGCGTCAAATCGCAGCTCCTTGCTGGCCAATTCACATCTCCACGATAGCTGATTACACGATTTTCAACCTTGGGCCGCAATAAGTCGATAGTTTCGTTGCTAGTGTGGCATGTCGCTCCATCTTGTTGGAACCAGATGTTGCCCACATCCAAACCAGCAATTGGCTGCCAAAAAAAGTTTGCTATTATGGTCCTATAGCGGACCGTTTCGCCAGATTCAAAGAAATATGGGCCGATGATGTCGCCGGCCCATAATCCGCACCATACAGTCACTCGTTCGGGATGCATTGGCTGCTCAACGATCACCTGTTGGTTTTCCGATGTCCAAATCCTGAAGTTTTGCTTGTTTACATAGCCCTAGAGGTGAAAATGTGCTTCATCGGAAAAGATAATTTTTCGCCAAAATTCACCATCGGCTTCCAGCTGCTCTAAGGCCCAATTAGCCAAGTTGTATCGAAGTGGATGGTCAACTCTCTTCAACTGCTGTGTTATTTGGACCTCATAGGCGAATAAGCCGATGTCTTTATGCAAAATACAAATAATGTTCAATTGCTAAGAGCGATGATGAGTCGATGTTCTTCGGTTGGCTTGCACACTACGGACTACAGTAGCAATATTCTCGGATGTACGAACCGGACGATCGTGTGGAGCTTTAGTACGGTCCACCAGCATACCAGTTTCACGAACTTTGTGCACAAATTTCTTCACTTGCATTTGGTGCATATTCGCGACCGAATTTTGTACGCAATTTTCGCACTGATTCTACAATACACGAATTACATTAAAAGTACATTTTTAACATTTCCCAACGTTCATCAAGCGTATAGCATGCCATTTGGTTAACCGGGTGTTGTATACTGAAGAAATGTCATACATCAGATGTCAAATATCATGAAAGTAAAAATAAAGTAGTAGTTCAAAAAGATTCCAAGAGATGGCCCACCCTTTAGTAAAACTTAATGTTGCAGAGTCACGAACAGGTTGAATATTCATATATTCAGGCTTTCTTCGTCTTTATTATTTGTATTTAATAAATCTGGCATTCGATCTTAGGGGAATACGTTTTGTTCGTTAGTTAAGGGTTAATTCAATATTTATATTTCGAAATCGTTTGACAGCATTATTGATGGTGAGTTTAGTTCAATTGATGATTCAAGTCGAAGTTAGAAATGATCAAATATCGATTTAAAATGTGATTTATTAGATTTAAGATGTGGAAACATTTGATTTCACAAATTGAAATCATTCCAATTTGTACTGTTACGGTAGGAGATATTGGCGCTAATAGCACTTACAGAATAATCTCGTTGGTTCTCGAAAGTTCTGGTGTCTTCTACTCACTTCTAGATGGCAGTAATTGGAATATATAAGAAGGCTAGTGGCGCAACCACAAGTCAGTTCCTATGACACTGTTGTGAAATAAAATAGTGCGTACCTCCTTAAAACGTGTTTGTGCGTGTTTAAGTTTAAGACATCTTTGTAACAGTATTTTGATTTGAATTGTTGCTTTTGTGTGTGATTTAGTAGTATGGAAAAGAAGCGAAAAATTGATGGTGAATGCAGAAAATTCAAAGATCAGTGGAACATTCAGTATTTCGTAATTGAGTCCAGTAACAAGGCGCTATGTTTGATTTGCAATGAAAGCATAGCCGTTCTCAAGGAATATAACATTAAACGTCATTATGAAACAAAACATTTTCAAAATTACTCAAGCTATGAAGCGCGGATTGAAATCGCAGCAATCTTCATTTACAAAACTCAAAACCGAACAAGAGGCTGCAACTCGTGCCAGCTTTCGTGTGGCTCTTGAAATTGCAAAACGTGAAAAACCATTCACCGATGGAGAAATGATCAAAGAATGCATAATTGCAGCAGCCGAAGAAATGTGTCCTGAAAAGGTAAATTTATTAAAAACTGTCAGTATGTCAGCAAACACTGTGGCTCGAAGGGTAGAAAACATCGCTGAAAATATATCCTCTCAACGTCTTCGACAAAAATGGACATGTTGAGTGGTTTTCTTTGGCCTTGGATGAGTCAACGGATGTGTCAGATACTGCTCAGGGGTTGATTTATATTCGAGGAGTAGATAAAGTGCATGAAGAACTTCTTGATATGTATAGTATTCATGGCACAACTACTGGTACAGATATTTTTAAAGGAGTTGAAATGGCCATTAATCAAAAGAACCTTCGATGGAAAAACTTGAAATGTATTACAACTGATGGAGGCAAAAACATGAGTGGGAAAGATAAAGGAGTGGTCGCTCTTGTGTCAAAGGCTGTAGAAAATGACGGTGGTTCAAAACCATTAGTCTTACATTGTATCATTCATCAACAGTCTTTGTGCGGAAAATGTTTGGATATGTCTGAAGTTCTGAAACCAGTCATATCAACTGTTAATTTTATCAGATCTTTTGGGCTGAATCACCGACAATTCCGACAATTTATTGAAGAGATTGGAGAAAATGACTTACCTTATCATACTGCCATACGTTGGCTTAGTTGTGGGAAAGTCCTTCAGCGCTTTTTTGAACTTCGAGCAGTGATCGAAATTTTTTTGAATGAAAAGCATCGCCCTCTTACCGAATTACAAAACAACGCATGGCTGTGGAAGTTAGCATTCTATGTTGATTTGACAAAACATGTGAACGAACTGAATTTGAGATTGCAAGGAGAAAACCAGCATCTTCCTGATTTATACACTAATATCAAATCATTCCGGAAGAAATTGATACTGTTTCAATCACAACTACGAAGTAAATGTTTTTCACATTTTAAAACATGTGAAATATTCAGCCACACCACTGAGACTGAGTTTCCTATCGATTTTGCAATCGAAACTTCGAGTGCTTTGAAAATAAATTTTGATGCTCGTTTCTCGGACTTTGATGCCATTGCGAATCAAATTAAGATTTTTCAGAATCCTTTTGATACTGACATTGAAATCCTAGCCCCGGAACTTCAAATGGAAATGATTGATCTACAGTGCAGTGATATAATTAAAAACAAATATCAAAACTCATCTTTGTCGGAATTTTATAAGAGTCTTCCACTGACACAATTTGATAATTTGCATAAATTTGCTCGTGGGTTGTTTTCTGTTTTTGGTACTACTTATTTGTGTGAGAAGACCTTCTCCAAAATGAAGTACACAAAACATGTTTACAGATCTAAATTAACTGATGAGCATCTTAAATCTCTTTTAATAATTGGTGCAAGTAAAATTTGTCCACAACTATAAACTATTGTCAGTGGAAAATCTCAATTACATAAATCTCATTAGTATTTCATATGTCATTATGCTTGTTATAAGTTATGTTTTTATTTAAAATGTATAAAATGTTAGTTGGATTCATTTACATAATTTGTTAGTTATTATATACTGAAGTTAAATTTTCTGCATATTATACATGTCTTTACTCATTACAATTCTGTGTTTCTTTATCCAACTTATCACAAAAACAATAACAATAAGCCTACAACAATGTTATGAGTAGTTAGCCCATGGCCATATCAATGTAGATGTCATATTAATAATTATTCAACATAAAATTAGAATACTTCAGTAAACTAAATTTAATTTGATATAAAAAATATGTTCTCTAAAAGGAGTTTTCAAGTATGCTAGCTCTCCGCGGGCCGGACAAAATCTGTCCGCGGGCCGGATGTGGCCCTCGGGCCGTAGTTTGGAGACCCTTGTTCTAGACCAGTGTTTCCACACCCACTTTGCCAGGTCTGCTTCTTAATTCCCCCCCTTTAATTTTGAACAGCTTAAAATTACGTTAAAAAATAATATAGATTAGATTTAGCTTTGGTGTTAATAAAACATAAAAAAATTGAAAGGATTAAAACTAAAGAAACATGTATTCAAAATTTAAACTTACATACAAAAAAGTAAGATACATGGAATTCAATTATTTGTTCTAATTTTTACACAACAAACATATAATAAGCTATATAACATTAGAAGTTTTAGTAGGAACCTTGAGGTTGATGATCTTTACATAGATTATCAATATTCTATGGCTAGTTAATAATTTGGCATTTTTAAAATGTACTTTTGGCGTGCACATAGTGAAATGAGTGAAGATACGAACTTATTTTTATTATTGATCAATAATTTAGTCAAAATACGAATCTAAATTTATGATTTCTCAATAATATAGTCGACATACGAACCTAATTTTATGATTTATCAGTCGCTTAGCCGAGATGAAAACCTAATTTTTTTGTTTATGCTGGAGGCTTCTACTTCGTTATACATTTGAAATATTATAATAAAACACTTTTAACTTTGTTTTGTATACAAAACAAAGTTAAAAGTGTTTTATTATAATACCTAATTTTATGACTAATAATTTAGCTTTTTTTTTTTAATTTAGAAATTTTGGCTTGCCCTCACTGAAATCAACAAAGATACCTGTTTCCTACAATTTTTAATAATTTAGTCGACATACGACTATCAACAATGCACAGTGGTTCAGAATTCGAAAAAGCTGGCCAAAAGTCGAAAAATGAAAGTTAATATGTTGAGTTTAGTACAATATAGTCGTGTCCAGAGGGCTCCACGGGATGCCACACTGAAAAAATATGATTGTATTTACTTCAAATTGCCTCGTAATTCGCGTTCAAACTTGTTACTTTGTTAGACGCGTGGGAGACGTTCGGACGAAGTGAAAGTTTGGCGTCAGTTTTTCTCTATAAATACTAATCTTTATGTCCAGGGATTTTTTCCTTGTTATTATGGATCTTCCTGAAGGTAAATTAATGGTTATTACATTTAATATACATATAAAATTTTTGTTAGCAATTATAGGAATTTGCCTTAAAAATAGGTAGATGCATTTTAAACATTCATGAAATTTTTTTTTGCCTGTATATGCCCGTGTTCCTATAGCAATAAAACTATTTATTATATTGTCCTTTAACGTGATAAACAACAATTAGCTGCATTCACTTGCATTCCTAAGTGTAGGATTATTTTCATTGCTAAGGAGAAAATAAAAAAAATAGATATGACAGACAGACAGACACAGAGGCACAGGTACTTTTTTTTCACAAAAATTGTCGGAATCAATGAAACGGCTGTTCCGCAAAAAAAATGATTTTTTTCACAATATTTTCCCGTAGTTTGTACGGAGAAAGTAGAAACTAAATATGACAGACAGACAGACAGACACAAAGCCAGACACACATATTTTTTTACAAAAATTGTCCAAATCGACGAAATGGATATTTCCGCAAAGAAAAATTTTTTTTTTGATGATAACAATATTTTCCATTACTTTGTAAGGAAAAAGTAAAAATAAATAAGACAGTCAGACACAAAGGCAGACACATTTTTGTCACAAAAATTGTAGGAATCAACGAAATGGCTATTTCCGCAACAAAATATTGGAAATTTTTTACGATCACAATACTTTCCCGTGGTTTGTACGAATAAAGTAGAAAATAAATATGACAGACAGACAGACATAAAGGCAGACACACAGTTTTTTAAGAAAATTGTCGGAATCGACGAATTGGATATTTCTGCAAAAAGAAATTTTTTGGAATTTTTTACGATCACAATAGTTTCCCGTCAATTGGTACACACCCTGTATAGTATAAGTTATGGTTTTGGCCCGAGGGTGGAGAGTGCCACTGACTCGAAGCCTAAGGCCATAAACTATTTTATTAATTCATCCGTGGTGATTTCTTGCTACATTATTTTTTTTTAATATCATTAAGTTTTAATTTATTGAAAATTCAAATTACAATTTATACAAGAGAATAGAAATAATCGTAATTTATACGACACGTTTATTCTGCTCGTAACCATGGTAATAGGTGTGAATAAGAATGGAAGTTTTTCACTAATTTTGAAAATAATCATTAAATTGTTGTTAAAGTTGCGAATCTCTTCAGTGTGGCCAAATAAAGGTAAAAACAATTGTGACCAACTTGAAATTTTCAAAATTTACTCGAAATTTATACCATTTTATGGTATAGAAAAGACCTTCTACACATCCTGACTAAATTATAAAATAATCAAAGGAGAGCTGGGATCATTGGTTTTCTAAAATATTGGATTTCTCCAGTGAAGACAATAATAATTTTATCACTTATGTCCGCCATATTGGATCCGCCATTTTTCAGTTTTGACATCAAATTCACAATCTACCCATTTATGTTAATATTTATCAAGATTAAGACTTTTGGCCAGCTTTTTCGAATTCTGAAACACTGTGCAACGGTCCGGCCAACAATGCTGTTGTTAATGTTAAAAATATATAAGGTTGTGTTAATTCAGTTTATGTGTGTATTAATTGGAGTTCTAACCCGGAGTTTGGGGAAATACACCTCAATTGTACTTAAAATAAAAAAATGGTGATGTGGCCATCATGTTACTTTCTCCGATGGTATCAGTTTTATATTTACTCTTTTATGGTTTATTTTCAATTGAAATCATATTTTAAATGTAAATCGAACGCTTTGTAGAATCGGATGAAACTGACGTTTAAAACGTCAAAATTATGAAAGATGAAAATGACAAATACTTCAAATCCTAATAGCCAGTTTACTCAAAAACCAAAGAGATTTCGAAAAAACCTTATTTTTTATAAGTTGTTAATTTTGGAATTCTCTACAATTATTATGAACATAAATTTGCTGTAACTATTATCGTTTCATAATTATAAACCAAAAATTAAAAAAAAATAATAATTTATTTTCTCGAATAACAATGATTTTATGAAAAATATTTTCAAGCAAAAGATGTTCATTTCTTTGATGTCTTCAATATTTGTTTAAATATTTTTGTGATATTTGTCATATTTAAGAAAATATTGGCAAAAAACAAAAAACAGTTAAGGTAAACACCCACTTTAGGTGTACGAAATTTTACCAAAAGCTTTTCAGTTCTTCGGATTATCAAATAAGACGTATGTTCAAAGTTTCATATCAATTGCTCTATTAGTTTTTGAGATACAGCGCGCACAGACACACACACACACAGACACAATTTTTTTTTTCCAGAAATTGTTGAAATGGCATCTAGGGACCCCAAAACGGATATTTCGGTAAAAAAAAAATTTTGAAAAAAAAATCACCATCTTTCTCCGACTTGATGGTATAGCCATTTATATTTACGTTTTCATGGTTTACTTTCAATTGAAATCATATTGTATTTTTTTACATCGAGCGTTCTCTAAACTCGGATGAAACTGACGTTTTAAACGTCGAAATTATGAAAGATGGAAAAATTATACTTCAAATTCAAAAACTCAGTTTACTCAACAACTAAAGGAATTTCGAAAAAACGTATCCTTTATAAGTTGTTCATTTTAGCATTCTCTACAATTAATATAAATATAAATCTACTGTAACTATTATCGTTTCATAATTATAAACCAAAATTAAAAAAAAATAATAATAATTTTTTTTATCGAATAAAAATGGTTTTATGGAAAATATTTTCAAGCAAAAGATGTTTGGTTCTCTGTTGTCTTCAAAGTTTGTTTAAATGTTTTTGTGATATTTTTCATATTTAAGAAAATATTGTTAAAAAACAAAAAAACAGTTAAGGTAAACACCCACTTCCGGTGTACGAAATTTCACCAAAAGCTTTTCAGTTCTTCAGATTATCAAATAAGATGTATGTTCAAAGTTTCATATCAATTGCTCTATTAGTTTTTGAGATACAGCGCACATAGCCAGACACACACACACACACACATATACACACACACACACATCACACAAACACAGACACATTTTTTTTTCCAGAAATTGTTGAAATTGTATCTAGAGACCCCAAAACGGATATTTCCGTAAAAAAAATTTTTGAAGAAAAAATCACGATCATAATACTTTCTCGTACTTCGTAACGGAGAAAGTAAAAATTACAAAAGAACTCGGTACGTGTAAGTTTGGTCGTAACACTTTAATACAATATCTGTAATATAACATATTATAGATAATAATAATAATATAACATATTATTGATATTTAACCGTATTTCGTAAGCAAAACGTTAAATTTAACGGCTGAAAGTTATATTAAAATAAAGGATGGCTTATCGTTTTTCCAATGAATAAAACATTGATTGATTTTATTAAAACCAAACTTACATGGTTTAATAACCGAAACTAATCCAGAAAATAAAATTTTAAACATATTATTGGGAAGTACAATATACTTTTTCTACATGAACCTAAATCTGACAAGAAAATGTATTTTAACCCCTAAATGACTGTTGTTTAAGTTTTCCTTTTATGAAGTTGCCACCCTTTTTTCCACTTTGCAAACGATATTGAAGTCGGAATTTAATCAACATTGTTCGCTGAAACACGATTCGCTTAAATTAAAGCTTGCCTATAAAGGAAACTTATTCGATATTCCTTCGTTATGCGAACAATCTTTCTTACAAGTTTATAAGTAAAATTTACTGTATTGATGCCGTTCGGCTTTATCATTATTATTGTCCATAAAATTCGGTAATGGATTATGTTTATCTGTAAATTTTAATTCTTTCGAAATATTGATAAATATGTGTTTTTAAATTACATGTGGTCAATAATCCGTTTGGGAACAATCTTTCTTACAAGTTTATAAAGTAAAATTCTCAGTATTGATGATATTCGGCTTTATTATTATTATTATTTTCAATAAAATTCGGAAATAAATTATGTTTAATAAATGTAATAAAGATTAGAAATGGCCTAAATATATGAATACTCAACCTGTTCGTAACTGCAAAATTATGTTTACAATAATAATAATAATTTTCGAAACTCTTGGTAAAAATAACATTAAATTTTATTGATGAATATTTGTTTTTAAATTACATGTAGTAAATAATCCGTGGGCGTCGAAAGTAATCTTCATAGAAAATGATATACTGTATCGTAAATGGACCTATATTTGTGTTATTAAAAACGTGGTGTATATTGCACTATAAAAGTTGTCTAAAACTATGTTTTATCTAATATATAACGCGTGTTTAGTACATAAAATAACGATCATGGCATATGCTATGATATATTTGAATATTTTGGGTAGATTGATAGATTGATGCCTTATATTTGATTTGTAATTGTGAATAATTCGCTTTCTTGGTGCAGTGGCGTGTTACTATAAAAATTAATCATAACAAAAATAAAGCTGAAAACTTTCCATAAAGGTAGGAAGATGGCTTACAATAAGGAAAAGTGCATTTAAATATATTTATTGATATGTCCAATAAAACTCTTAATCAAATTATATCGGCCGAGGAGGTATGCCAAACTGGAGGTGGAGTGTTCCCCCCTGGTCGGTTTAAAAATAGTATTTTTTTTACAAACAAAATCAGCTTAAATATGTAAATATTCAACTTGTTCATAAATCTAAAAAAATATATCTTAACCCTTTCACTGCTACAGACATATATTTACGATCCGCTTCTGCGTACCTGTACAGCAATTGATGCATGAGATTTGCCAAATTAATTCTGTAAGACTTTTCATATGTCCTGACGTTTAAACCGTAAAAATTATGAAAAAAATGGAAAATGGAAAAATTATACTTCAAATTCAAAAACTCGGTTTACTCAAAAACTAACCAGATTTCGGAAAAAAACTTATTTTTTTAGAAGTTGTTGACTTTGGCATTCTCTACAATTATTATTCACATACATTTGCTGCAACTATTATCGTTTCATAATTATAAACCAAAAATTAAAAAAAAAAATAATACATTTTTTTCTTAAATAGCAATGATTTTATGAAAAATATTTTCAAGCAAAAGATGTTAATTTCTTTGTTATATTTAATATTTATTCCAGAAATTGTTGAAATGGTATCTAGGGTCCCCAAAACGGATATTACCGTAAAAAAAAAATTTGAAAAAAAAATCACGATCACAATACTTTCTTGTACTTCGTAACGGAGAAAGTAATTAAGGATAACTAAATTACATAGTAAGTCAACTAGTTTTTCAAGCTTAAGTTACTGTAGGTGAAATTGTGTTCTTTATGTGAAATAGTGAAATATAAAATTAAGAAAATTAACTAGTGACGAACGACGGCTCCGCTGCGCCGCGCCATCGTCCGTGCGTAGTTCAACCGGTGACGAACGACGGCTCCGCTGCGCTGCGCCATCGTCTATGCGTATCTCATTAAAATTGAGCAAAGTAACCGGTGGCTAACAGGAAGAAGCTTATTTTTTTCATTAACTTTGGGCCTCTAAAAATTATTTGGTGATGTTAACAAACTTTGGTGGTCTGCTTCAAATAGAACGCTTAATGATTTCCCAAAGTTTCACTGTTCTAACCCTCCCGGAAATATATTTTTTTTCGAAATTGATTTTCAGGGAAAAAATTTTCAACGTTCAAAAACGACAATAATTCAAAAATCCATATCTCCGTTAATAACCGGGCGATTTTAAAAATTCAAAGTTTGATTTACGTACACACAATACCGCAATGATAATCCATCGTTGGATTCGTGATTTAAAAAGGAATGGAAAAATTCATTTTAAAACGATCGAAAATATTTACCGGAAAAATAAATAAAAGTTTAATTAACTTTTAAAAGTAGAAGGAGGGGTCGGATCGAGACATTTTATTTGGGTTTTCTGTTAGGCTTGAGAAGGGCTTTCCGGTGGTGTAATCAGAAAATTGTGCCCGCTGCTAAATTTCGCTTCCCCCTTCCGTATACAACGTCATACCTCGAAAACCACAAATTGGATCGAAAAACTTTATGGGGATCTTTGATACGGATTAAATCGGTGACTAATATGACGTTAGATTTTTAATTTTTGAAAAAAAAATCGCAAAATTCTTCGAGAAATTCCCGCAAAACAATCAAAAATCGACCGTAAATCGTAAACGGTGCACCCCACAAAAAATATAGCCCCAACCTTTTCGACGCATAATGTAATTCCAAATGGCATGCCGCTTAAATTTATTGCGTGAGATAAAAAATGGCCGCTGTAGAATTTTTTGAATTCGGGGGTGGTTTTTTTTTAATAACTCTTCAAGGGTTTCAGATATCAAAAATTCATAAGGAACATAAAATGTAGAGACCGACTCGTTCTATATAAAAGTTATATAAAAATTAAAGTCGTTACTGTAAAGGGGTCGCGGCCCCGCTCGCCGAAGCACGAAAAAAGCGACCTCCGCAGAGAAAGGGTTGAAGCTCGCGAATGGAAAGGAGCCCCGAACCCTACGTACGCAATTATTGTGCCCCCATGCATTGGAGATTTTTTGAGTCTTATCCGAACGTTCCAACTCAAAACCCAAAAAGCCTTAGCATTAAATATGAAAAATATCACAAAAATATTTAAGCAAAAATTGAAGACAACAATGAAATTAACATCTTTGGTTTGAAAATATTTATTATAAAATTATTATTATTCGAGAAAAAATTAATTATTTCTTCTTTCATTTTTGGTATATAATTATGAAAGCTAATAGTTACAGCAAATATATGTTAATAATAATAGAGAATGCCAAAATGAATAATTTATGAAGAATACGTTTTTTTTGAAATCTCTTTAGTTTTTGAATTTGAAGTATAATTTTTTAATCTTTCATAATTTTGACGTTTGAAACGTCAGTTTTATCCGAGTCTTCGAAACGTTCGATGCACATTTAACATATGATTTAAATTGAAAATAAATCATGAAAGCGTAAATATAAATGATACCATCAAGTCGGTGAAAGTAACATGATGGCCACATCACCATTATTTTTAATACCAAAAAATGCCATTTTTGATTGTAAAAATCAACAATTTTTTGATGCTACTAATTTCTTTATTTACTGTTCAGTCGTACCGTTTGTGGTGGCAGAAATGCAGGATTTTTGACAATTTGTAATTGTTACTTTTGACCATTGGAAATTTCCCTTTTTTAGTATTGAAAAATGCTGATAGTGATAGTAGAAATGCTCGAATTTCGACATTTTTGGCATTTGGAAATTAATTTTATTGTTGAAACGCGCCGTTTTCAGTAATGAGCAATTTTTGACAGTATTGAATAGTTATTTTCAGCAATTAAAAATTTCCATTTGTGATAGTAGTGCTATTGTTGACAGTTCGAAATTGTCATTTTTAGCAGTTGAAATTTACTTTAATATCAAAAAAATGCCGTCTTTGATAGTAAAAAACCACAATTTGTGGCTGCTGCAAATTTCTTTATTTACCATTGAATCGTACCGTTTGTGATAGCAAAAATGCAGAATTACAAATACAAAAAGGCAAATTTTCTTTTTTAATATAAAAAATGCCGTTTTTAGCAGCTGCTAATTTCTTTATTTACCGTTGAATCGTGGCGTTTATGGTGGCAGAAATGCAGAATTTTTGATAATTCGAAATTTTCTTTTTTTTAATATAAAAAAATGCCGTTTTTGATAGTAAAAATCCACAATTTTTGACAGCTGTAAATTTCTTTGTGCCGTTTGCGATGGCAAAAATGCAGAATTTTTGACAAATCGAAATTGTCATTTTTGACGGTTATTTATTCGAAATTTCAGTATGAAAGTTTTGTTGAGTAATTTTATCCAAAAATTTTGATTTGGGTTTGAGATCCCAGTTCAATTCTTGATGCAGAATTTCGAAAATTTCTCACCGTGTTCACGTCACTGTCACTGAAGCTGGCTGCGATCTTGCAATTATCAAAGCAAAGAAACCGCGCGCGCCCTCACTTGCGCTACTTCAGCAAACCTAATGTCCTTTTGCAAATGACGGGGAACGAACGGGAAGCTCCAGTTACTATATTAAATTTGCAATACATTTTCACGCATAAAACAATTGCAACTTGCACGGGATGTCGCGGGATCACATTTAATTCACTGCATATATAGATTCTTTCATTAAAAAAAAAACGCGTATTTCAAATTTTCAACACGTATTCACAAATATAACGGGTGTCCGAAAAGGTTTTTACTATTTCAAGGTCATATTTCACGAGAACTGTTAGGAATGGGAGGATCTAACCAGTTGTAATCGTGAGCGTGTCTCTCGCAATTTCAGTAACAATGGAGCGATACACGGGGCCACAGCGCGCTTTTTGTGTAAAAGCGTTTTATCAAAACAACAATTCTTACGTCCAAGTTCGTCGCCTTTATCGTGCACATTTTAATTTACACGATATAAATCAAGCTCCGACGCGTCCGATATTGGAGTGATAACAACCCAAGGGAAAAACATTAGCAACCCCTACATAGTCCCAAAGTGACAGTATGGGCAGTAATGTCTGCACATGGTATCATTGATCCCTTTTTTTTGAAGATGGAAATCAACGCAGTGTCGCCGTTAACTCTAATCGTTATAGGGCAAAGCTGGAAAATTTTCTTGACCCAGAATTGCAAAATTTTGATGGCTTCAACCAAGACACTTGGTTTCAGCAGGATGGGGAGACTGCTTACACGGCGAATCTTACCATGCAGGTCGTTCGAAGGATGTTTCCAGGAAAGGTCATATCAAAAAATGGCGATATCAATTACCCTACCAGAAGTCCCGATTTAACTGTCATGGATTGTTTTGAGGGGGTTCCTTAAATTTAAAGGTTTACACTGACATTCCTGCAAATCTGAATCAGTTGAAGCAAAGAATTCGCTATGAAATTCGAGCAATTCCACAAGAAGTCTGTGTCCGCATGTTCGCCAATTTCAGAGAGCATTTGGAGGAGACGGTGCACGTGGGGGACACCATCTCGACGGCATATTTTTTTACAAATCAATTTCCACATTTTGTAGTAAATTTTTAAAATAAAAAATGTTAATGCAATTTAAAACTGAGTGAGTTATAATTTTTTTAAATAGTAAAAACCTTTTCGGACACCCGTTACAAACGATTTCGTCATCTGCTTGAGAGATAATGAACGCTAGCGTCACGTGCGGTCCTCGGCAAGGGAGGCTTTGACGGTACCTGCTCGAGGATTCAACCTAAACATTTGCCGTTTTGGAATTTGTTACTCTAACTTTAAGTGTACAAGATTTTATGGCGGTTTACCTCGAACGGTAACTTTCGGTTTTGGGGGTTTGGGCCAAGAATTTTGCATTTCAGGCCATTGTGTACCACAGCGAAAGGGTTCATATATATCTCTTATACTTGGGAGCGTTGAAACATGAGTTTTGAGAGCGGTAACATCGACAAAGAGCAAGGAATATTGTGCTAGGTTAAAATATGAAGGGTCGGGATAATGAATGTCATGAAAAAATATGCTGTATAGGAGGGGCGATAAAGGGGAACCTTGAGGAACCCCTTGCAGGATTGGATTTGTTGAATTTTCACTATTGGAAAGGAAATTATGTATCAGGATAATTAGATGTTGCAATATTTTCAACAGTAAACAATACAATTAATACAATTTATTTTCAGATTCTCATATCATGACCGAAGTCTCGAATTTCCCGAAATTAATCTACCTTACAAAAAATGTATCGTGCCTGCTTAAAAACACAACGGATTGGGATGCGTCATTCAACATCTCCGATCTACTTCAATTTTTGGAGTTCTACAACTGTAACTACACTGCAATGGATCAACCAACAGAAACTGAGGAATGTCCCAGCAATAACTGCATCGGATTCTTCCAGTACGTGGCGGTGGAATACGGAAAAAAGTATCACGTCTACGCGTCCCTCGTCATTTGTATATTCGGCATGATTTCGAATTTGATGAACATCATCGTGCTGACCAGAAAGGAACTGGCGACGGCTCCGATCAACAGGATTTTGACAGCGTTGGCCGTCACCGATATTTTAATTATGATGGAATATATACCGTTCGCCTATTATTATTATGTTGAGTTACCTGATAAGTTAAATTTTCCGTACTGGGGTGCTCTGTATATGCTGTTCCATATGCATTTTACGCAAGCGCTTCATACCGTTTCTATTTGCTTCACTATTATGTTAGCCGTTTGGAGGTATTTGGCTATTGGGTAAGTTGGTTTGTATTTACATTTATTTCGTACAGTGATGGCTCGCGAGGTGACTTATGGTACGGTCGAGGTAGTAAAGGTGGTAATATAGGTAGCCATCTCTGCAATCGACCTCCTATCTATCTGTATTGCCACCTTTGCTACCTCGACCGCAGGGTCGGCTGCAGACGCGGCTGGCGGCATGACCACACCTATCTGTATTATCACCTCTGCTACCTCGACCGCAGGGTCGGCTGCAGACGTGGCTGGCGGCATGACCACACCTATCTGTATTACTACCTCTGCTACCTCGGCCGTACCATGAGTGACCCCGCGAGCCGTCACTGAATTCGTAACATACAGTAGAATGATAAGACGGTGGTGGCAGATTATTTCAGGCAATTTTATGTTGGAGCTAATTTTAAATCAATTTTTAGATACCCCGATCAAACGCAAATCCTCTGCACAACCCGCCGTTGCAATCTGGGCATCTTCATAAGCTTCTGCCTAGCAATACTCCTTTGCACACCCGTGTATTTATCTTTCAAAGTTGGGACGACCGTCATCACTGAAGACAAGACGTATACCTTGTACGTAATAAAACTGAGCGACTTAGCCAGAGAAAACGGATACTTAGTACTGAACTTCTGGCTGTACGCAGTCATCATAAAACTTTTACCGTGCTGCCTGTTAACAGTAATAAGCATCTGGCTAATCCGAACGCTATTCATAGCGAAAAATAGGAAACAGATGCTAAAGGACTATAGCTCTTGTCCAGCCACAGATAGAAGAATTAAGAGTAAGTTAAAGCTGGAAAGACAAACGAGACGTACCACGAAAATGCTGGTGACCATCCTGCTCCTATTTTTGATAACCGAGTTCCCGCAAGGTATCTTCAGTTTAATAATTGGAATGAATGGGAAATGCGTGTTCCTAAAGTGTTACCAATATTTTGGAGAAGTCATGGACATCCTGGCCTTATTAAATGGTTCGATCACGTTCATTTTGTACTGTTGGATGAATAAAATGTTCAGGATCACATTCGGCAGATTATTTGGGAAAAACGTGCTGGCGATGTGGAGGCCTTCTGGTAATAGTGAGGTACACACAACGTACGTATAATGGACCTAATTTTTTTAGAAAGTTGAGATGCTTGGGTAATGATTGCTTGCACTCTTGGCGCATGGCAGAAACAGTTTTGAGCTCTTCCTACAAAAGACTGAAGTTATTTTAATAAGAATGCGATAATATATGATTGAGGTTAATCAACACGAAGACACTTTATAATAAAATAATGTATTGAATAAATTTTGCACTTGTTACAAATTTGAATTTAATATTGTGTGTCTGTGTAAATACATGAATACATATTTTTATTCAATTTAGCAGTTTGTAACGTTAAAATTTTGATTTACGAACTATAGGCAGCCCAATATACACACAAACAATGCACGTTGCAGAAATTAAATCTATTCAGCAAAGGGCGTAATAATTACCTCACCAAAAGTTAGTGGTTAGCAGTGGCGGGTAATTACCCCCCTAAGAATTTTTCGCTTAACAATTTTGATTGTTAAAAATTACCGATATTCCATATTCCAAACAAATAATATAACCGGTAAATTTTACAACGCTTTAAAACGTTGGAAAAGGATAGGGAGATTTCACGGAACAGGTGTATGAGAGCGGAAGCACCAGTTTATTTATCTTTTGTTATTACCCCCCCCCCCCCTAGACTAGTTGGTTGGAAACGCCCTTGGTGGTTAGAGCTATAAGTAACAATTTCAGTGTAGCGAGATTTCGGTTGATTCCTTTGGAAGTCTTCATAATTACACAAAATTCTGGGAATTTTTGGCACGGAAGCGTAACTTCTGTGAGAATAAATCGTGGTTGTAGTATTGCGCTATGACTAAACAATTTAGAAATCACTCACCAGTTTAATACGCTTGTCATAACTATGCTAGTCGGCCTCATGTTGGCGCCATTTTGTGACGCAATTATTTCACCCTCGATAATGTGATGAGAATTTAGATCTCCAATAACTTACCGTTCCATTTAATTGTTCCATCTCAATTATGTCAGTGACGACGTGGTGGGTATTACTTGTGATTTTAAGTATATAACAGGTGGCGTAGTTAAGTATTAGTATTGTTTCTATATTTCATAAGTGGTATTAAACATAAATCAAGTTGTCTATGATGGTCCTGTAAATAAAAAAATAAGTATAGCAATTATAAACCTTCAGAGCAAATAATTTTCATAAACACGAAATTTCTGTTCGTAAAACTAAAAAAATAGGTCTTAAACTCTGGATAATTACATTTCAAATATTAAAATTTGCATTTTATAAATACCTAGTACAACTATTAATACAAGATAATTTTCTCTATATAAAAAGATTAACAAAAAGAATATTTGAAATTCAATTTAGAATAATTTGGAACTGCGAATATTATCAAAGTAGGGCTAGAATTTTTCTTAGAAGGTTTCCAATTGCGAAGGTTCGAAGGTTTGAAGATTCGAAGATTAATAGAAAATCTTCGAAGCTTCAAAGTTTTGTAGTTTCGAAGATTCATAAAAAATCTTCTGGAATTCGAAATTACGTTTTTAAGTTTCGACGATTCGAAGATTCGAAATTACGAAGCTTCGAAGATTCGGAGTTACGAAGATTTGAAGTTTCGAAGCTTCGAACTTTCCAAATTGGTAATCTTCGAAGAGAAAATCCAGTCCTACTTTGATAATAATACTAGAAAAATTCGAAAACTTCGATGTTCGAAGTTCCCTTAGGATTCTTCGAAGCTTGGAAATCGCGAAGCTTTGAATTATTAGGACCTCTACATCAAAGTGATAAAACCAGAAAATATTTCAACAAGAGCACACAGTGCTATTTTAGTCTAGTGCTTCCAAGTGGGACAAATTTGATATTAATTGATTATAGTTATCAGTGTTATTATCAAAGTTGGAAACTAGAAAACATTTTGACATTTTTGCTTCTCTTCGGTGACACATTAATTTACAATGCATCCAGGCACTGACGATTCGCGGGTTTTTTTCTGGTACGGCCGAGGAACAAGAGGTGATAATACAGATAGGTGCGGTCACGCAGCCAGCCGTCTCTGCAACTGACCGTACCTATCTGTATTACCACCTCTTGTTCCTCGGCCGTACCAGAAAAAACCCCGCGAACCGTCACTGCATCCAAGTGAAACAAATTTGATAATAATTGATTGTAGTTACCAGTGTTATTATCAAATTTGTAAACCCGAGTATTTTGACAAGGGCACAAGGTGCTATTTTTGCTCCTCTTTAGTAACAAATTAATATTGAAATTTTTAAATCTTTAGAAAAACAATTGGTATCGGTCTAGCCAGATTTAACAGCAGATAGTGGCATGGAAATTCATAGCTGCAGCAGTTTTGGGAGTTTGAGATGAGATTCCAGTAGTACCTTAAATCTTGCATTCTTTGAAACGTACAAAAAAGTGCCTCTGTTAATCAAATCCTGCAATAACTAAGGGTAAGAAAAATAATTATATTTAAAATATCAGAATTATGTTTAAACGAATGAAAATGTAAATTAAGTTAATTTGTTTCGAGATTTATCTCTCCTTCGTGCTTACTTTTTGACTTAGATACAAGGAATGCAGAAAGAATATTTGAAATTCTATTTAAAATAACTTTAAACTGTGAATATTACACTAGCCAACAGCCATTTTGTCCTTGGGACTAGACTGAAATTTTTCGATTGATTGGGTGTAACAAAGTATCGAAATCGCGATGAAACCCCCGAGACTTTGGTTTTGAGGTTAGCATTCGCAAAAAACGTCTTTTTTTACTTTTTTCACTATAACTTTGGAACAACGCAAGTTAATAATAATAATAATAATAATAATATTTATTGCCTATTAATGTATACAGTAACACATACAGACACGTCAAAATTTACATTAACTATTAATTTGAATCTGAAAATACTGCTTGAAAGCATATAAACAGGGCTACATTTGGTATATAAATGACCTTGGTAGCGTAATCAAAACCCTAATAAAAAAAAATTCCGTAAAAAAACCGGAAAAATCGCGTATTTTGAAACATTTCTGCGATTTAAATCAATTATAAAAAAAAAACGACGCTAGATATCACAGATCAGTTTCGCTGACCTGAAAGCTTATTAAATGGGCTACAATTTCTGTATGGCACACCTCTGTGCCTTAATGAGAAGTCTTCGAAATAATGAGTTTTGTTTGAAAAAATCGCGAAATTTGCAATTTTTTCGTCCTTTTTCCCCTTCAAATATAAAATTCCACAACGCATTTAAAATCTGTCGTATGCATTTGAATGCCTATTAAAAGGGCTACAATTTCTACATGGCACACCTCTGTTACGTGATCAGATGTTTTGTAAACATTAATTTGTGTTTGAAGAAAATCACGAAAACTGCATTTTTTCGAATTTATTTTTCATTATTCATCAATATTTTTGAATAACATTTACATAGCATTTAGAAATCAGTCTAAAAAATATTAAAGAATTTGTAGTTTTTGTCATAAACTGTTCATTCTCATGTTTCTATTGTCCCGAAGGGAAAATTCAAATTCGCGCTGTTTTGTAACTATATTTCGTATTCCCCGCTCGGAATTTGTCCACACGTAGCGAACGTAGCGTCACCGCATTGGCGCCGAGCTGAGCCATCATTAACGGAATGATATTCAATGACTGATAGCATAGAAATTGTAAACAAATTTAGAATCTCAAATAATTTAGTAACCTCAATGGCTCGTGGGGTTCGCTACCACCAATTTGAATTCTGCGCGTCATTCGAACGACACGAACACAGTGTTCTAACATAAACAGATTAAATGTTGGAAAAGGTATTAAAAGTTGGAAAGGTTGGAAAATCATCAGTAAAAATTTCATATACGATATTTACATTTTAACTAATTTATAAATTTACACTTTGAATGTAACAGATTTGGATGATTTTCGAACAAGATCTCGTGGACTTTCTTGAAGCAATGTCCAAATATAATCTCCCAACATGTTGGCTTTACATTGTCGACCTTGGTATCGTTTTTCGAAATCCAAGATTTCTTGGTGAAATCTTTCGCCGTGTTCTTCAGAGTACACCCCCATGTTGTCCTTAAAATTGTCAATATGGGAATGGAGCATGAGGACTTTAAGTGACATACGACAACCCAGCTCTTGGAATTTCTGGATCATGTTTGAGTCGATAGTTCTGTAGTTGGGGTCCTTATTGTTTCCTAGAAATTGCCCGACTACTTCCTTGAAACTCATCCAAGCCGCTTCTTCTTCCCCGTTAAGTAATTGAGTAAAACCCTCCAATGCCATCAGTTTTCTTACTTGTTGTCCAGTAAAAACCCCAGCTTTGATTTTCGCCTGTGATATTTTTGGGAAGATATCTTTCAATGATTCAAAAGCTATTGACTCTGTGTTCTACGCAGTGACGAATTGCTTTACGAGGCCGAGTTTTAAGTGCAGTAGGGGCAAAATAATTTTCGCCGAATCAACCAATGGCTCCAACTTTACGTTATGTTCCCCTACGCAGTGTTCGTCTCGGTTCGGCCAATCTTCACGGATGTAATGGGAGTTCACATTTCTGCTACTCCATAAGCAAATGTAACATGGGTACTTCGTTCACCCCCCTTGAAGACCCACGAGAATCCCAATCATTTTGAAGTCCCCAATTACGTCCCAGCAGAAATCAGAATACTTGATAGCGCAAAGCAAAGTTTTTACACTGTCGTACGTTTTTTAAGTGTAGTTGAGTGGGCGACCGGTATAGTTGGATACTGATACCCATTGTGGAGTAAGGCGGCTTTTAGGCTGTTGGATGAACCGTCGATGAACAAGCTCAAATCTTGTGGCTGACACTCAATGCCTAGTGCCAAAAACAAACCATTCACATCGTGGCAGAAGCAGAGATTCTCACCATCAGTAAAAAACGCAGAGTATGCTTCGTGCCGCTTTCGATGACTTGAAACTGTTACATCAACGTCCATCAAGTTCCACTGTTTCAACCTGGACGTCAAAATCTCGGCCTTCTCTTTCGTAAGATCCAATTCTCTGATCAAGTCGTTTAGGTCAAATTGGTTCGGAAAGTGATGCTTAGGTGGTTTACTCGGGTGTTCAAACGACGACGCTGGTCCCAAGGAGTCTTGCTGGAGCGAGGCTGCACGTTCCACAGGTTGGGACTGGAAGAACATCGCCATGAGGCACAGGAGCAGACGACGACGGAATATCCGGGTACACAATCTCTGCTGCATTTGGGTCCGTGACAAAGAAGAAACAGTCTGTGACATGGTCGGATGGCTCCCTCCACATCAGTGGTACAGCAAACGGCATTCTCCTGTTTTCACCCCTCATCCAACCTATAAAATAAAAGAAAACACTCTAATGTAGTTCAAATTGTCCACAAGCGATTCCGCTAATCAAATGTATGCTTCTCTGCATACATGTGGATTAGCACTGGAGAAATTAGTACTTATGCGAGATCAGCTTAGGTAAAAACCGGCGATATTCTTACATTTCCCTAAACAACACAATATTTTATTTGAATTTGATTTAAAATTTTTTTTGATTTTAAACTTATTAAATTGTATAATACGTTTCCACTTAGTCGTGCACTTGTAACGTAATGGATTTTTTTTTGAGCAACTTGCCTTATATAAAACATTTTACTGAGTCATAAATGATACGAAACTTATTGGAATATTTACTCGCGGTAAGTTCGATATCTAGTTATAAGAATTAAGTTGTTCATTTTTACCTATTTAAATGATTTTACTTGAAACAAATTTTAATTAAAAAAATACTTCTGTGATGTCAAAATTTATTAATTGTCAGTCCTCTAAAGTAAAAAAAATAACCGAAAACGGAACTTACCTTCCAAATTTCTCCTGCACAATTCGCACGAAACATGGGGTACCCAGGGTTTGTCCTGATTCCGGATCGGAAAGCCAAAATATGACTCGTAGGCCTGACGAAGTTTTTCGCGATTCGCGAGAAAATGTTTGACATCTTTTTTTTTTTTTAATGCCGCACAAATATAACAAGCTGGGTGCTTGAATATCTTCGCGAAGACATCTGGGCAATTGTTTATGCACTAACACATGTTTGTGGTATCAATCCTCGAGCATCAATCTGTTTATGTTAGAAATGTTTGGCGCTTGGTTAGGAGACGGCGCTCGTCGGTGGCGCCACCTGTGCCGGTGCGGTGGCACTGCGTTCGTGTCGTTCGAATGGCGCGCAGAATTCAAATTGGTGGTAGCCATTGAGGTTACCAATTTATTTGAGATTCAAAATTTGTTTACAATTTCTATGCAATCAGTCATTGAATATCATTGTGTTAATGATGGATCAGCTCGGCGCCAGTGCGGTGACGCCGAGCTGTGTCAAATTCCGAGCGGGGAATACGAAATAGTTACAAAACATCGCGAATTTGAATCTTCCCTTCGGGACAATAAAAACATGAGAATGAACAGTTTATGACGAAAACCACAAATTCTTTAATATTTTTAGACTGATTTCTAAATGCTATGTAAATGTTATTCAAAAATATTGATGAATAATGAAAAATAAATTCGAAAAAATGCAGTTTTCGTGATTTTTTTCAAACACAAATTAATGTTTACAAAACTTCTGATCACGTAACAGAGGTGTGCCATGTAGAAATTGTAGCCCTTTTAATAGGCATTCAAATGCATACGACAGATTTTAAATGCGTTGTGGAATTTTATATTTGAAGGGGAAAAAGGCCCAAAAAATTGCAAATTTCGCGATTTTTTCAAACAAAACTCATTATTTCGAAAACTTCTCATTAAGGCACAGAGGTGTGCCATACAGAAATTGTAGCCCATTTAATAAGCTTTCAGGTCAGCGAAACTGATCTGTGATATCTAGCGTCGTTTTTTTTTTTATAATTGATTTAAATCGCAGAAATGTTTCAAAATACGCGATTTTTCCGGTTTTTTTACGGAATTTTTTTTTATTAGGGTTTTGATTACGCTACCAAGGTCATTTATATAACAAATGTAGCCCTGTTTATATGCTTTCAAGCAGTATTTTTAGATTCAAATTATCTTGCGTTGTTCCAAAGTTATAGTGAAAAAAGTAAAAAAAAGAGGTTATTTGCGAATCCTAACCTCAAAACCAAAGTCTCGGGGGTTTCATCGCGATTTCGGTACTTACACCCAAGCAATCAAAAAATTCCGGTCTAGTCCCATGGACAGAGAAAAAGTCCAATTTCGTTGGCTAGTGTTATAAACAAAGCCGGGCTGGAATTTTTTTTCGAAGATTTCAAATTTCAAAGGACCGAATCTTTGAAGATTCGAATATTCATAGAAAATCTTCGAAGATTGAAGTTTCAAAGTTTCTACGCTTCGAAGATTCGAAGTTTAGAAGATTTGCAGTTTCGAGCGAATTTTTAAGCGAATTAAAATATAAATTAAGTTAATTTAATTCGACATTTATCTCCGCCTAATGTTTAGTTTTGGAATTAGATACAAGGACTAAAAGAATAATATTTTAAATTCCATTTAGAATAACTGCGAATATTATTATAAAAGTAGGGCTGGAATTTTTTTCGAAGATTTCCAATTCCGAAGGTTTGAAGCTTCGAAGATTTGTAGATTCACAGAAAATCTTCGAAGATTGAAGTTCAATGTTTGAAACTCCATTTAAAATAACTTGAAACTGCGAATATTATTATTAAAGCAGGGCTGGAATTGTTTTTAAAGATTTCCAATTTCGAAGGTTCGAAGCTTCGAAGATCCGTAGATTCATAACAAATCTTTGAAGATTGAAGTTTAGAAGATTCGAAGTTACGAGCGAATTTTTAAGCGAAATAAAATATAAATTAAGTTAATTTAATTCGAAATTTATCTCTTCTTGGTGCTTAGTTTTTGACTTGGATACAAGGACTAACAAAAAGAATATATTAAATTCTATTTAGAATAACTAGAAACTGCGAATATTATTATTAAAGTAGGACTGGAATTTTTTTCGAAGATTTCCAATTTCGAAGGTTCGAAGATTCATAGATTCATAGAAAATCTTCGAAGATTGAAGTTTAATATTTGAAACTACATTTAAAATAACTTGAAACTGCGAATATTATTATTAAAGCACGGCTGGAATTTTTTTCGAAGATTTCCAATTTCGAAGGTTCGAAGCTTCGTAGATTCATAGAAAATCTTCGAAGATTGAAGTTTAATATTTGAAACTCCAGTTAAAATAACTTGAAACTGCTAATATTATTATTAAAGCAGGGCTGGAATTTTTTTCGAAGATTTCCAATTTCGAAGGTTCGAAGCTTCGAAAATTCGTAGATTCATAGAAAATCTTCGAAGATTTAAGTTTAATATTTGAAACTCCAGTTAAAATAACTTGAAACTGCTAATATTATTATTAAAGCACGGCTGGAATCTTTTTCGAAGATTTCCAATTTCGAAGGTTCGAAGCTTCGAAGATTCGTAGATTCATAGAAAATCTTCCAAGATTGAAGTTTAATATTTGAAACTCCAGTTAAAATAACTTGAAACTGCTAATATTATTATTAAAGCAGGGCTGGAATTTTTTTCGAAGATTTCCAATTTCGAAGGTTCGAAGCTTCGAAAATTCGTAGATTCATAGAAAATCTTTGATGATTTAAGTTTAATATTTGAAACTCCATTTAAAATAACTTGAAACTGCTAATATTATTATTAAAGCACGGCTGGAATTTTTTTCGAAGGTTTTCAATTTCGAAGGTTCGAAGCTTTGAAGATTCGTAGATTCATAGAAAATCTTCGAAGATTAAAGGTTAATATTTCAAACTCCATTTAAAGTAACTTGAAACTGCTAATATTATTATTAAAGCAGGGCTGGAATTTTTTTCGAAGATTTACAATTTTGAAGGTTCGATGCTTTGAAGATTCAAAGATTCATAGGAAATCTTAGAAGATTTCTAATTTCGAAGGTTCGAAGTTCCGAAGATTCGAAGATTAATAAAAAATCTTTGAAGATTGAAGTTTCGAATTTTCGAAGATTCGAAGTTTCGAAGCTTCAAACGATTTTTTAAGTGAATTAAAGTATAAGTTAAGTCAATTGAATTCGCGATTGATCTCTTCTTAGTGCTTCGTTTTTAACTTAGGTGTTAAGAAAATAATGTTAAATACCCTTACATGAATTTCTTCAACAACTCGTACACAAATTACTTTTATATTACTCGAGTTGTAAGTGGTGACTAATTGCTATAGTATAAAGAAATAATGATCTTGTTTGTTAACTTAGCGTAAATTTACCATTCTGACTTCCCAAGACTTGCTTGATTTTCATTAAGCTGCGTTATTTTCTCATTTCTATGCGCACTGGGTTTTTCTCTTATTACCATTAGTTGTAGTACTTTAAACCTACTGCTCAGTTTTGTTTTTTTGTAGTATTTTTTCGTAACCTTCAAAATGGGAAGCACAAAATTTTGTTTTTTTAGGTAGTATTTTTTAGTCTTCAGAAAGTAAATTTCAAGTAGCTAATGTCCGTAAAAAGTTTTCTTGGTACTATAAATAGTACCAAGGTACTACTTGTTATTGTTGGCACTACTTGTTTTACGCCTGGAAACCGAGAAAAAAAAGAGGGGAAGAACGCGTTCGTTAGGCTTTCTAATTTAAATTGCTACCTTTACCTTTTCTTGGTACTAGAAATATTACCAAGGTACTACTTGTTATTCTTGGTATCGCCGAGAAAGAAAGAGAAAACAACCCGTCTCAGTAAGGGTTTCTAATTTAAATTGTTACCTTTCCTCTTCTCGGTACCACAAGTAGTACCGAGGTACTACTTGTTATTACCCGGAAACCGAGAAAGAACGAGGAAAACTACCTCGTACTAAGGTACTACTTGTTATTATTGGTACTACTTTTTATAACTTGGCGTAAATTTACGTTTTTCCATTCTGACTTCCCAAGACTTGCTTGAATATACATTAAGCTGCGTTAGTTTTTCATTTCTATGTACACTGAGTTTTTCTTTTATTACCATTAGTTGTAGTTCTTTGAACCTACTAGTTTTGTTTTTTTTTTGTAGTATTCTTTTAGTAATTTCGTAACCGTGAAAATAGGTAGCACAGAAAAGTTTTCTGTGAAAGATGAGAAAATCTGTGGGGAATTTTGTGCAGATAAGTTATCCGATATAGGAAGTGATAATGAATCAGAGAATTATGATGAAGAAAGTAATATTTCTATCCAGGACTAAAATGTGTCTTCAGAAAGTAAATTTGAAATTAGTTAATATCCGTAAAAACTTTTCTTGGTACTATAAATAGTACCAAGGTACTAATTGTTATTGTTGGTACTACTTGTTTACACCTGGAAACCGAGAAAGAAAGAGGAGAAGAACCCTCCCGTTAGGCGTTAATGTATCTGCAACAAGTACGGATTTCTAATTTAAATTGCTACCTTTACCTTTTCTTGGTACTACAAATATAACCAAGGTATGTTATTCTTGGTATCGCCGAGAAAGAAGGAGAAAACAACCTGTCTCAGTAAGGGTTTCTGATTTAAATTGTTACCTTTCCTCTTATTGGTACTACAAGTAGTAACGAGGTACTACTTGTTATTACCTGATAACTGAGAAAGAACGATGAAAACTACCTCGTACTAAGGTACTACTTGTTATTATTGGTATTACTTTTTATTACCCGGGAACCGAGAAAGAAAGAGGAAAACAACCCGTCCTTTAAGTTTTCATGAATCTGCAACAAGTAATGCTTTCCATTTAAAATTCTTAATAATACTGTGACGTCGTCACAATTTTAATTTTGAAATAACCTTTTGAATATGTTTTTCTTTTCCTAAACCCGAACATCATTAAGAGTTCGATCTTTTAAAGGAAGTTCGAACAACATATTCTATTAAGACTGCTGTGAAGTTAGCAATAGATAAAGGAATATATTTCATGTTTTCAGCAAATATTACATTTATGACTGTTGTGAAGTTAGCAATATACGAAGGAATATATTTTCAGTAAGTTTTCAGCAAAATATTACATGTGTGACTGTTGTGAAAGCAATAGATGAAAGAATATATTTCAAGTTTTCATCAAAATATTACATTTGGGAGACCTGGTACAATAACAGCTTTGGGAAATCTAAATGCACTCATTTCCACCTGAAGAAAGTAGAAGTCAAATACAAATTGCTTTTAATATATGCAATTTATGCAAAAAAATTAAAAATCAAAAATTACTTTCCACAGCGCATTACCAGCTTTAAATAACCAAAATATGTTTTTTTAATAAGTATTTTAAGCCGTTTGGCCAATATTAAAATAATAAAGGTAACGATGTATCTGTGGATACCTTGCATATCTCTAAATCAATTTTATTATAATAAAATGAGCTTTTTACAATAAACGCTTTTATTCCGCAGCAGCACTTTAAAACCGCTTAGAATGTTCGACCGCTTCCACCACCTGAAGATCAGGTGATATTTTTAAGTTCTGAAAATTATTGTAAACAAATTTTATTCGTAATTTCAGGTCCAATATATCAGACTCGACGAAAGTTTAAAAACGCACTAAATATTTGTGTTAGGATGTGATAATATATTTTAAGTAAATGTGAATCATATTTTGTAATAATTTATACATGTGAAACTATTTTTAGACGAACAAGTGTTTTAAATATGTATTTACTATTGAATATTTAAGTTATGTGTAAAATGTTATTATCAATGTGTGCCATACTAATAAATACTGTAAAGAAATAATACCGTGAGATTAAAAAGTCGAAAATAGTTGGCAGCCCTTAAAACATAACCTAATTAACAGAAGTTCAGTGGCGTGAATGGGAATTTTGGCATGGAAAACCCTGAAATGTAAATAAAACAGCTAGATTATGAAACCTAAATATATTATTAATAGTACTGATCAGTTCTTGAAATAACTGCTAATGTTTAAAATAGGCAAAATCGGCAGATAAAAACACACAAAACTGTTTTTAAAGCAAGTAACCTTAAAAAATCACAATATGCCAAAATTAACAATATGTACACTGCGCTGGAGAATTCCAGACGGCCAATATGAATTATTATAGGGATTTTCAGAAAATGTGCTGCCAACTATTTTCGAATTTCTGATCTCACTATCAAGTGTTGAATTTTATGTTAACCTTCAAGAAATGATATGTTAATACGCTAACAAAAATTGTTGGAAACATTTAATTTCATTTCAACACGAGTCACTTCACTGGTCGACTCACTCATGGAGTTACCCATCTCTAGTTGGGAATAAAGGGTACATTTTAATTCCTGGTCGGATCGAAGGTCAACTTTGCAAAAATATGATCCAAATATGCGACTTTTTATGTGCGTTTTTTGTACAAAATAAATATGCAATATATCGGTAAAGACATTTTCTTGGCAATAAATTACCTACTATTTTACTACCTTATAGGGATGGGTGATATTTCTCGTATCTGTGATTTTTCACTGATATTGAAAAATCACAGGTCCCTACTGTTACTAATAGGCGAATTTCACTGCTACTTAAAATCACTCTTACTTAAAATCACTGCTACTTTAAATCACTGCTACTTAAAATCACTGCTACCTAAAATCACTGCTACTTAATATCACTGCTACTTAATATCAGTGTTACTTAAAATCACAGTTACTTAAAATCACTGCTACTTTAAATCACTGCTATTTAAACTGTGGCAAACTGTGACTGTTACTTAAAACATAATTGTAAGAAGCCAGTACAAGGTGGCATTTCTAAATGTTATTTAATATTCATTACTTTATTCTCCCATTCTTGCAGGGTTTTATATTTAAATTTTGAATAAATATTTAATAAAAATGACAAATATTTATAAAATGACATAGTATACCATATACAATGAAATAAATTACAACTTATGTACTAACAATTATTAATTAATGAATTGAGATTTTATAAAAACAAATTTATTATTATTATAAGCCACAAGCTCCGATAAACTTGATAAACCCAAAATGACTCAAAATTCACTTTAATTTAAGATTCAGTGCAAATATCTAAACATACAATATAAAATAATACCACGAAACTAATTTTGAAACTGCAAACTGAAAAAAATAAATAAGAACAATTTACTAAACTGCGAAAATCTCCAAATGCTCCTTGTTCAGGTGCTCAAAAAAATAAAACAATAATCTTCAAAAATCCATATCTCAATTGAAAATGGTTGAATATTCAAGCCCCAAATTGATTTTCAATAAGCGATACTACGGCCGCTGGGGACAATGTTTTATGGAATTTTGTCTGTGCGTTTAATTTGTTTTTCTGCGAAGTTTTCACTCAGGTGCTCAAAAAAATCAAATTAAAATTTTCAAAAATCCATATCTCCATTAAAAATTGCTGAATTTACAAAAACCAAATTAATTTTTAATAAGCGATACTTCGACCATTGCGGATATTGTTTTAAGGAATTTTTTCTACGCGTTTTATATTTTTTTCTGTCATGTTTTCATTCAAATCCATATCTCTATTGAAAATTGTTGGATTTACAAAAACCGAATTGATTTTGAATTAGCCATTCTTCGGCCATTGAGAATGATTTTGTATGAAATTTTGTTTGCGCGTTTTATATTTTTTCTGCGATGTTTTCATTCAAGTGCTCAAAAAAATAAAACTAAAATTTTCAAAAATCTATATCTACTTTAAAAATTGTTGTATTTACGAAAACCAAATTAATTTTTAATAAGCAATACTTTGACCATTGAGGATATTGTTTTAAGGAATTTTTTCTACTCGTTTTGTATTTTTTTCTGCGATGTTTTCATTCAAGTGCTCAAAAAATTAAAACGAAAATCCTCAAAAATCCATATCTCTATTGAAAATTGTTGCACTTACAAAAACCGAATTGATTATAAATTAGCCATTCTTCGGCCATTGAGGATGATTTTTTATGGAATTTTGTCTTCGCGTTTATATTTTTTCTGCGATGTTTTCATTCAAGTGCTCAAAAAAATAAAACAACATTTTTCAAAAAACTATATCTAAATTAAAAATTGTTGAATTTACAAAAACCAAATTAATTTTGAATAAGCGATACTTCGACCATTGAGGATATTTTTTTATGGAATTTTGTCTTCGCGTTTATATTTTTTCTGCGATGTTTTCATTCAAGTGCTCAAAAAAATAAAACTAAAATTTTCAAAAATCCATATAACCATTAAAAATTGTTGAATTTACAAAAACCAAATTAATTTTGAATACGCGATACTTCGACCATTGAGGATATTTTTTATGGAATTTTGTCTTCGCGTTTATATTTTTTCTGCGATGTTTTCATTCAAGTGCTCAAAAAATTAAAACGAAAATCCTCAAAAATCCATATCTCTATTGAAAATTGTTGGATTTACAAAAACCAAATTGATTTTGAATTAGCGATACTTCGGCCATTGAGGATGATTTCATATGGAATTTTGCCTGCATTTTTATATTTTTTTTCTGCGATGTTTTTGTTCAAGTGTAAAAATTAAAATAAAAATCTTCAAAAGGATTTTTGAAGATTTTCTGTATTGAAAATTGTTGAATTTACAAAAACCAAATTGATTTCGAATAAGCGGTACTTCGGCCATTTAGTACATTTTTTTTATTGGAATTTGGCCTGCACGTTTTATATTTTTTTCTGAGAGGTTTTTGGCCGAGTGCTCAAAAAATTAAAACGAAAATTTTCAAAAATCCATATCTCTTTTGGTAAATGATTTGATTTCAAAATAATCCTTCGAGAATAGAGCGAATAATCTTTTAAAAGATGTGTTTTTTCAGAAGTAAAACCGAAATAGGAATACATTTGCCACATGCCTAAAACTTTCCTACTTTTTTGAACAAATACTTCTCGAATTTTGAACTGAATCAAGGATGGTCGTATATTTATTTGGTATAGCAGATAATATAGTCAAAATATTACCTTCAGTCACATGTATAATATCAAAATGAACACTATTTACATGACCAGGTGGACAAATATTAGCAGAATCTTATCAAAAACATTTTTGAGAAACCATCAACAATTTCAGAAGGTGTTACGATGTTTACTAACCGTGATAATAGTCACAGTTTAAAATCACTGATATTAGAAAGTAGTAGTCACAGGTAGCAACGTGATTCAAAAGTAGCAGTTTTGCCCATCTCTACTACCTTATTTTACTTTATAATATAATTTGTGACATATCGTGTGAGCAACAATGTTTGCAGACAATTTAAATTTGCCGCCAAAAAATCTCAGGAATTTGATGGCTCTCTTTGTTTTGTGGTAAGTGATTTCCTGTTTTTAAGGTTAGAAAATTATAAAATTTAAGTTTCATTCTAAATTTACACAGTTTAAGTGAAATTGTCTTTGTTTACCATGGTGTTTACACCACAGCATGATCCTGAAAGCTCATTATAGAAGTGGAACTATGAATGAAGATGGCACATGGACATACTCGTTACAATCGTATCTGAATCAATTTAATCAAGCCTTCCCCGATGTCGACATTCCTTACAAAACATTTTTCTCGCATAAAACATTTGCCTAGAAAATGAAGGCCATCACTTTCAATATTTGCTATAAAATGAAGGATATTACGTTTATTATTGTACAAAACCTTAACATACTTTAATTAACTTTGTTAATTTAATTAAAATCGTAAAAATTAAATATGTAATTTATTTTGGGAAAAAATGTTTGCCACGCCAATGGAAAAGCAATCTTGATATCTTCCGTGATCAGTTGTACCGACATGCGTATTTCGTTGACTACCTATCAATTTGCAAGCATTGTTGCTCATTCTGTACATAAACTGAATATAAATGAGATATTTATCATACTTTGAGTTAGGCAACTTATTGTTCACACATATCCACTTGGACGCTACTGTCTATTATAGAGCGGCACATACCCATGGGCCATAATTATGAAGTGACTCGCGGTCAGCCATTTAAAATCGTCCTATATTTTAAATTGAAAAAAAAAACCTACAAAAAACATATTTTAAACCGCTAACAACAAATGTTACATTCATGACTCATTTCAACACGAGTCCCTTCACTAGTCGGCTCATTTACATAGTTTACACAGAAAGTTACCTATCTCTAGTTGGAAATACTTTTTCACTTCCTTCTTTATTGATCATCTGCATAATACCTTTGAAAATTGACATTTCTCCCACGGAAGCGATTAAATATGCCCCAAACCATACCATATTTTTAACAAGGACATTACTTGTTATTAACTGAATATTCGTTATGGCATTATCTAAGCAGTTAACTATTGCAACAAAATAAATTCCTTAATAATATTTGAGCAAAGTGTTTAAGAGTTCAAGAGTTCAGTTATAAAACAACTCCATTAAAAAATTTAAAGAACGTTTTTTTTTTACATTGATACAATAATTCCTCTATAGGTTAATATTTGAATCATTTAAATCAATTTAATCGCTAAGCAATTATCCAGAAGTGAACTACAGTGAACTAGCAGTGGCATATTTGCAACAACAATATATTCCATGCCACGATTTTTTTAAGCACGTTTAATAAAACAGATCTCACAAAAACGTACTCTGAGAAACAGCTACCTGTCAGATTGTTATATTGGCAGCCATTTTGCGCTTACAGCGTTGCTATTTTTACTTCCACCTCCTGACTTCGTACTGACTAATATACTAACATCAATCATTCTTTACATGTACCTACAGATTCAATTTCTTTTCGATTAATCGCTTATAAGTATTATCCACGCTGTATATCTCACAATTTCACATTTCAATTTTAAGGAGAGTTCAATAAATTGCTACTTAATATTTTGCATTTAATTTAAATTACAGTAATTTGATATTTCCTAATCTATTTAAGTTACTACACTTTGTTACCTTTACGTTTACTCACACGCAATATATTTTTAGAAATGCAGACGGACTGTCGGTTTTGATTTAAAAATAGTCGGCTGCCGAAATAAAGTTTTAATTCCTGCAACTTCTCTTCCAAGATACACATATAATTTTGATGTGTGAAATACATTAAATTCCATTTCAAGGAAATATTTAAATAATGTACCTAAAAACCTAATCTAGCGTAAATAAGTGATTAGGGCTGAAAAACTTTAGTCAATTGCCCTTTAAAACTCTGTTTGAAACTAGGTTTTTAATAAAGGTTTAGTAATTAACTAAGTGATTATTTTCCCCTTTCTCCCCTCTTATATAATATATTTTCTCACGATTTCTACAGCCTTAATCCATTACTATGGCTGATAGTGGAAGCCATTACTTTGTGATACATTGTGGTTTGGAACTTTTCAATAAATTACACTTTGTTGATATCACACGCGTATTTTATTTTTGCGACAACAGTTTCGATTCTTACAGGATAAGACTAACTGTTTGATAATGATCCTGTAAGGGTCGAAACGATAGTTGCAAAAATAAAATAAAAAACGTGTGTGATATCAACAAAGTGCAATTTATTGAAAAGTTCCTAATCCAAATCATTTTAACCCCTCATATACTCCAATTTGCTGTTGATACTGCGATTGTGTCTCACTCTAAATTGCTTGGCGAAGCGATCCGTTCTTTCCAAAACTGTTAATATCCACACCTGGTGTTCAACATGGCGTCTATCTAAAAATCCCAAAGTCCCACATAATCTCGTTCCATCGTATCAAACCCACCTCGCCATCAATATTTATAAATATTCCCGTCGCCATTCTGTAAATACCTTTCTTTTCTGGAACATACACGCAGAATTAAAAACTCCATCAAAGCCAGAGGTCTGACATACAAAAACGAGGGTATTTCCACAAAGGAGGCAGTCAAAATATATAATTTTATACATATGTCGCCCTCTGTTGGATTGTGGCTGCGTGGTGCTATATAATTCTCGTCCACGTTCCCTCCAAAATACCCTAGTAGTTGAACGATGCGCCCTTCGCACCCTTACAAAAATCCAGCATCCTCAAAATCCTCTGTTTAATTCCCCACAATAATTTTCTATATAAAGAGACAGATTTTTTTTTCCATTGTTGGGCGCTTTCCGTTGCTCATAAAGACGTTCGCTGTGTCCTTTTCCAATATTCAGACCCTAAAATGCCTTTGTAGTGTAATTGTCGAAAATATCATTACAATTCACCACTCAGAATAGCACGCTCAATCACAATCATACACATAATCCTTCTTCCTTTAACTTAACTTGCATAATATACAAAATACCAATCTGAAAACTGACGAGGTGCCTCCTGGTGGAGGTGGAGTATTGTTAACGATTTAGCATCATGGGGGATGGAAGTGTCCTGCAGTGACGGAAGGCAACATCTAGTCGTCATCGAAGAACAAAAGTGAAATAGCCCAGATGCTTAACCCAATGCATTCATACTTAAATGAATCGTTCGCAGATGTTGAGGCTAGACATTCAAACGAAATAAATGTATAGCTGTAAGGAAACACGAATCATCAACAAACCCACCTGGCATAACTATTAATGCTGTAGATACATGTAATATAACTGCCAATGCTTACAATGATTTTAATACTGGTGTAGCTTCAAATAGTAGTTAAATTTACCAACGAGAAGTTAGCCATGAAAGTACTAACTAATTCATAGACAAATCAACACACTACATCAAAGAACTGATGCTGAGGCCGAAAGACGACAGGTCGATAGTCTATTTGGTTTTAGAAGGGACATAATAGTTTAATTTTGTATTAATTATATGTAACATTTATCTGCTAAATAAATATACAGTGCGAATTTTAATTTTTTGAACATGCTAATTGCGACCATGTAAATTTTCGTACGTTCAATTAAAAAAAAAACACACTCCAATCGCATTCTGACTTGACAGTTCGCAACAAACTGTACAGTGAAGCTTTGTGTATTGCCTAGAGTACTAATTTGATTGAATCCCCTTCAGTGCAAGGAGTTACTGCGCGTTACACAAGAAAATTAGATATTTGTAAAAATACAAAAAAATACAAAAGTATTATAACAATTTACAGGAGCTGTTCGAAGTGCTCTCCTTTTTATTCTAAACAATAACCCAGACAATTCCCAAAAGCTTCGTCACAGTTTCTTAGAAAAGTAGGATTTATTTTATTACAGGTTGTATTTTCTATTGTAATTCTTCGGTATTCCATTTAACATTATTGTAAATTTTCCATTTTAGATAACCCCAAAGCAAAAATCATTCGGTGATAAATCAACTGACCGTGGAGGCCAGTATTGCACCAAATTTGCCAATCCAGCGACCTGGAAATATTTGGCGAAGATAACGAGTAATACTCCTGGTAGAATCCATTTGAAAAATTGCATTATCAATATTCAGTGCTTCGATTTCGGATATAATATGTTAAGCAGTTGTTTGGGGTGCTGTGGCTTCGGTAGCAACAGTGGACTGTGTACAATTTCGCGAGAGCTACCGACAGCGTGTGGTGATCAATTGGGAATGCACTTATGTCGGGAAACTGGGACTAAAGACAAATTAGCCGACTAACCTGTTGATGTGGTTCCTTGGCGTCCGTCTCCTTCCCGGGAAGTATTAAATGCCCGACACTTCGTGGTATAATTGAATTTGGCGATGGACGATTTGGTGATGATCAAAGTGATAAGCGAAGCACAATACGTGTTAGTCGCGCGGTTTCTTGGACGACTCTCTCTGTTGGCACCAATTGTTCAAATCGGCTAATTCTGGGTGAGGGTTAACAAAAACGGGAAAAATAGTGCGCATGGAAATAAAGGATGGAATGAAATGGCAAATAAATGCATTTAAATAAACTATCAATTCCTCTCGCGTTATTTGCACCGAACAGCAGTTCTAAATATTTACTTTCATTGACATTACCCTTAATAATTAAAGAAATTCCTGCCCAGACGTTTTTCGGGATTTCGGGTATGGGTCAAATTTTGCACTTGATCGTTTAACCCTTTCGTCCCCAATAGTATATATATGTACCACCAATATTCAAAAACATCTAAAAGGTAAATGAAACGTGTTTGATAATTACTTGAAGAAATTGTAGAATTTTCAGCGGCGTGTATTTAAAAAAAAAATTTCATAAGTTTGTAGATGCGCATTTTATATTTTTTTCGCGTAAAAACTTAAATGCGTTAAGACAGATTATTTAAATTTTCTAAATAGGTTTACAAAAGATCATTTTTGATAATTACTTGAAGAAATTAGAGACATTTCAGCGGCGTGTATTTTTTGAAAAAGTTTAGCTTTCTTTTCGGTTAAAAACTTAAATGCGTTAAGACAGATTATTAGTAGAAGGCAAAATAAATACTTCCTTGCCACTACCAAGACGGATCCTCTCAGCAAAAAGAGGAAGCTGTTCATCTACCTTCGGAAGGACAATCAAGGAGGAGATGTGCCCGTTGTACGCAAAACAAAATTCAAACAAGAACAAAAACCATTTGCACTGAGTGTAATATATCTTTATGTAAGAACTGTTTCTTATTGTACCATACAAAATAAAGGTATTGATTTTCCTTATTATAGTCTATAATTTCTAAAAGGTACTACCTGATGGTATACATAGGTACCCGGTATAAAACCTAATGGTACTTATATATACTGAACATAGGCAACACACAAAGCTTCAATGTACGGTACGTTGTGAACTGTCAAAGCACAATGCGATTGAAGTGTGTTTTTTTTTAAATTGAACATACGAAATTTTTCATGCTCGCAATTAGCATGGTCAGAGATTAAAAATTCGCACTGTATGTATGTATGCATGTGATTATTAAATCTATTCTCAGAATTAAAAATGTTGATGTGGCCATCATGTTACTTTCTTCTTCGATTTAATGATAATAGGCTTTTTAAGTGACATTTTTCATATTTATTGATTTCTTTCAAAATTAGTGAGATTTCCACGAATTCTTCATAAAACGTTTATTATGGTTTTCTCGACAAATCAAATTTGTTTATAAATTTATACTCCTGATATGGTTTAGGTTATTTTATTTTCCAGATTAGTTTCGATAGTACGCTACCGTCTTCGGGAGTATCGGGAGTACTTTATAATCCAATTTTAAACCATCAATATAATAGAATAATACCTTCAAGATATTATTTACAATTTATTTTGAATATAAATTTAATATAATTATAAACAAAAAAAAGTATTCATGTTTTTTTCGAAAATCAAAGAGTTTACTGGAAGTTTATTAACAAAAGATGCCCACTTCATTGTCATAATCAATATTTGTTAAAATGATTTTCTAATATTATTCATAGGTGAAAATAAATTTAAAAAAAAACAAGAAACGGTGAAATAAACTCCCATTTCTAGTGCAATTTTACCAAAAGCTATTCGGTTCTTCAGATTATCAAATAGAGGTTATGTTCAAAGTTAAATTAAAAAAATATTTGGTAATTTCTGAGATACAGCGCCCACAGGCAGGCATACACTCGGAGAGTCACACAGACATTTTTGAAAAATGATCAGGATCGTCTCATTGGACCTAAAAATGTATATTTCCATTAAAATTTCGAAACCGACAAATTTCTCGCACTTTGGGCGAAGAAAGTGAAAATGTCTCACAGAGTCTTTAATATACTGGTGGAAAAAATGTGTCGACTCCATCCACCATAAAGGCATTACAATTTGACCAATTCTCTATGTAGGACTCAAAAAACGAAGTTCCTACGACGATTTGGCACCAAGTTATGGGTATTTGAAAAAAAAGTGCATTTTGAGGTTTTTCGCACATAACTCGCGAATTTTCAACCAAATTGGATGATTCTTTCGGGAAAAAAAAATGGTGATGTGGCTATCTGAGTTTACCCCCTTAAAGTAGAGCCAAAATGGAATGTTTACTTTCTCCGTTACGAAGTACGAGAAAGTATTGTGTGTGTCTGTCTGTGCGTGCTGTATCTCAAAAACTAATTGAGCAATTGATACGAAACTTTGAACATAAGTCTTATATTTTCCAAAATAATAGAGAAGATTATGTTCGATCAGATTGTCTCCTTTCTTGAAACCAACAAACTTTTATCTCATTCTCAATATGGCTTTAGGGAAGGGAAATCTACTACTGATGCCATTGTCGATTTTGTAGATAAAATAGTAACTTGCTTCGAGGAAGGTAATTTTGCCATGGCCACGTTTCTTGACTTGAGCAAGGCCTTTGATTGTGTTTCTCACCATATACTCTTAAGGAAACTTTATTTATACAATTTTGAACCCTCTACATGCTGACTTCTGTCATCATATCTTTTAAATAGACAACAGGTGGTTTTCTACAATGGCTCAGTATCAGACCAGTTACCAAATCACCACGGTGTTCCACAAGGGTCAACTCTGAGACCCCTCTTGTACTTAATTTACAGCAATGATTTTGTGAAATACATGGATGATGTCAATGTTGTGCTTTTTGCTGATGATACAAATTTAATATCATCAGCGAAAGCACTTAATGATTCCAAATTATTGGATGAAACAGCTGAACAGAAAGCCGCTTGTTGGTTTAACAGCAATAAATTAAGCCTACATTTCAATAAAACATGTAAATTGTTATTTACTTTAAAAAATAGAGAAGTAGAAACCACTGAAAAATCAATTAAATTTCTTGGTCTGCATATCGACCATCTTATGTTGTGGGACTACAACGGTGATGAACTATCAAAGAAAATAAATAAATCTACATTCCTGTTAAGAAGTTTAAGCATGAATGTCTCAACAAATATAATGCGAACAGCTTATTTTTCCCTTATCCATTGTCATATGACATATGGAATTTTGGCGTGGGGTCACTCATTTTTTACTCATAGGTTGTTTGAATTGCAGCGCAAAGCAATACGAATTATTTCTGGTCTGGGGTATCGTGATGATTGCCGAGATGCATTTAAAGAACTTGGAATACTGACACTCCCTTGTATTTTTATTTATGAGTGCCTTATTTATGTTAGGAAAAACGTTAATAAATATCTGTGTCATCAATCCAATAATTCTCATAACACACGGATTAAAGAAAAAATATGTCCCATTATGCTACGGTTAAATCGTTCTAGAACTGGCACAAACTACTATGGCATCAAGTTTTTTTAATAAATTGCCAAAATCTATTAGGGATCTGCCACTAAAAACCTTTAAAACAACAGTAAAACGGCTATTACAAAGTCAAGCATTTTATAATTTCGAGGATTATTACAAATTCAATTTTTGATTAAATTTTATTAAATTATATTTATCTATGTTATTTTTTATACTACCAATATGTATACTTGTCCCATCTCAGTGTTTATCCATGTGTATTTTCTATTTATTAATTCTACTATATATTTATTATTTTATCTTATTTTATTGTACTTGTATAACGAATTTTAATATGTGTAAATTTTAATATCATTTTATACTGTAGTTATTTTCAAATGTTGTTTCACTACCTAGTAAAGCTATTACTCCTGACTTATGTAAAGCTATTTTAGTTCTGGAATCAATTAACTATTATTATTATTATTATTATTATTTAATAATCCGAAGAACTGAGAGGCTGTAAGGCCTTAACTGTTTTGTGTTTTTTGCCAATATTTTCTTAAATAGGAAAAATATCACAAAAACATTTAAACAAATATTGAAGACAACAAAGAAATGAGCTTATTTTGTTTGAAAACATTTTTCATATGGTTTCATGGTTTCATGGTTTCATGGTTTATAATTATAAAACGATAACAGTTACAGCAAATTTATGTTAATAATAATAGTAGAGAATGCCAACAACTTATAAAGAATAAGTTTTTTTCGAAATCTCTTTAGTTTTTGAGTTAACCGAGTTTTTGAATTTGAAGTATAATTTTTCCATCTTTTATAATTTTGACGTTAAAAACGTCAGTTTCATGCGAGTCTACAAAACGCTCGATGTACATTTAAAATATGATTTAAATTTAAAATAAACCATGAAAGCGTAAATTTAAATGATACCATTAAGTCGGAGAAAGTAACATGATAGCATGATAGCTACATCACCATATATACAGGGTCTTCATTTCAAAAGGAGCCACCCTGAATAACTTTGGATCTGAAGTAGTTACGGTTTTAAGAAAAAATACGTCAATTTTGTTTTCGAGGGGGAACTTAAGAAACACTGTTTTTAGAATTTTATCTTTCACCCCCTCACCCCCAGCCACCCCATCTTTAAAATTTCAAATGGCACCCCCTATTGTGCGATACCTCATTGTAAAGGGCATAAAAAATTCTATCCAGCAACGCAAAAATAATTGAAATCGGTTCATTTGTTTTGGAGAGAGAGGGTATTCATTTCAAAATAAGCCACCCTGAATAACCCTGGCTCTGAAGTAGTCACGGTTACAGGAAAAAACATGTCAATTTTGTTTTTGAGGCGGAACTTGAAAACACTGTTTTTAGAATTTTATCTTTCACCCCCTCACCCCCAGCCACCCCATCTTTAAAATTTCAAATGCGCGACACCTCATTTTAAAAGGCATACAAAATACTATCCAGCAAATAAAAATTAATTTAAATCAGTTCATTTGTTTCAGAGATATTCATATCAAAATATACCACACCAAAGATTGTGTGGCTGGGGGTGAAAGAAAAAATTATAGAAACAGTATTTTTCAAGTTCCACCCTCTAAAATAAAATTGACGTATTTTTGCTTAAAACCGTAACTACTTCAGATCCAAAGCTATTCAGGATGGCTTGTTTTGAAACAAAGACCCTCTTTTTCTAAAACAAATGAACTGATTACAAATATTTTTTATTTGCTAGATGGATATTTTGTATTGCCTTTAAAATGAGGTATCGCACAATAGAGAGTGCTATTTGAAATTTTAAAGTTGTGATAGTTGGGGTGAGGGGGTGAAAGATAGAATTCTAAGAACGGTGTTTTTTAAGTTCCCCCTCAAAAACAAAATTGACGTATTTTTTTTTGAAACCGTGACTACTTCAGAACCAGAGTTATTCAGGGTGGCGTATTTTGAATTGAATACCCTCTCTGAAACAAATGAACTGATTCGAATTATTTTTGCATTTCTAGATAGTATTTTTTAAGCTCTTTAAAATAAGGTATCGCACAATGGGGGATGCTATTTCAAATTATAAAGATGGGGTAGCTGGGGTGAGGGGTGAAAGATAGAATTCTAAAAACAGTGTTTTCAAGTTCTCCCTCAAAAACAAAATTGACGTATTTTTTCCTGTAACCGTGACTACTTCAGAACCAGGGTTATTCAGGGTGGCTTATTTTGAAATGAATACCCTCTCTCTCTAAAACAAATAAACTGATATCAATTATTTTTGCTTTGCTGGATAGTATTTTTTATGCCCTTTAAAATGAGGTATCGCACAATAGGGGGTGCCATTTGAAATTATAAAGATGGGGCGGCTGGGGGTGAGGGGGTAAAAGGTAAAATTATAAAAACAGTGTTTTCAAGTTCCGCCTCAAAAACAAAATTGACATATTTTTTTCTGTAACCGTGACTACTTCAGAACCAGAGTTATTTAGGGTGGCTTATTTTGAAATGAATACCCTCTCTCTCTAAAACAAATGAACCGATTTCAATTATTTTTGCTTTGCTGGATAGCATTTTTTATGCCCTTTAAAATAAGATTTTGCACAATAGGGGGTGCCATTTAAAATTTTAAAGATGGGGCGGCTGGGGGTGAGGGGGTGAAAGATAAAATTCTAAAAACAGTGTTTTTTAAGTTCCGCCTCGAAAACAAAATTGACGTATTTTTTCTTAAAACCGTAAGTACTTCAGATCCAAAGTTATTCAGAGTGGCTCCTTTTGAAATGAAGACCCTGTATATATATATTGTTATATGGTCAGGAGGTACTAAGAATCCCCGAAGGAAATTATAATCCACTTGAAACACATCAAATAAAGACACGGGTGACAACATGGAATGTACGGAGCTTCCACGAACCTGGAAAAATAAACAAAAAGCCCACATTTTGGCTCTAATTTGCAAGCGTAAAGTAGAGATTTACGCCCTAGGGAGAAAAAAATATAATTGTAACAATGGACTGGCGCGCGGGCTATAAGAACAAAGCTTTATACCAGTGATGGCGAACCTTTTCAGTTCGATGTCAAAATTTTGAAAAATCAAAACATAATTTTCGTGGCGTGTCACACACACACACACACACACACACACACACACACACAAAAGTAAAGACTAAAAGAATGGAAAAGAATGAAACATTTATAATTTTTGTATTAATTAATTATAATTTTGTTGATTATTAATTATTACTAACGTAAGTAATAATATTATTATTAATAACCAACTCTAGCCGTTATGAAAGACAAATATTTGAATTATGAATTTTTTTATCTTTGAAAATGAGCTCGCCTGTCATAGGTTCGCCGTCACTGCTCTATACTAATATAGAGCAACTACTAATAGTTGTTTTTTACTGACGTACATAATTAATAATGATACGGCTTTTAATACACACGCGCCTAATGGTCGGGCTCAAATTTAATGTAGGGGGAAGGGGGTGCATTTTGAATACATTTAAATCACACCGACACTGACACACACTGACAGCAAATTTTATAGAAACTTTATAAAGAGATTAATAGTCGAAGGACTAACAGAACTTCGTCTACTTTTATATTATTATTATGTTTCATTATAATTTTTTTAATTCAATCAATTATTATTATTAAATGACTGTTCTTATTGGCACCTATTACCATGTTTACTTAGAAATTAAGTATGTTATGGAAGCTACTCTGCAAAATTAAATCTTATTAAAACTACTAACAAATAACTTATTGAAACAACTACTTCCCTGGCTGATGCCACGCCGGATATTGAATGATACAAAAGAAATTTGCATGTTATTACAAGTATTACTAGATAAATAACATTGGTTTAAGATTGTTTATTTCTACGTACAAGACTTATCTTAATCTTAATCTGATCTTAAAATTAAATTTGAAAACTTTAAACTGTGAAAGGTATTATTAAAATGCAAGAGCCAAAAAACATTTTGACAAGGACACACAGTGCTAAACTTATCTAGTGTTACTAGATGAAACAAATTTGATAATGACTAAATATACAACTGAACTATAAAATATATAAAAATGAAGTAAATAGCCAAATTTATTTATTATTATTCGTAGTTATTTAAAAAAAAAAACTTATTTTAGTATCCAAGTATTGATATGAAAATTAGTATTATCAATATACGTAATCATTTTAAAATCGTAACAATCAACGCTATAAGTAAATGTAATTCATACAATACGTCATGTTTCATACAAGACAGAAGAAAGTGTCAACGTTAGAAATGATTAACAGCTCGGACGAAAGTTATATTTTATTTCAGATCTGAGCCAAAGAAAATATGGCACGTGGCCAGGATTAAAATGCTACAAGGCAATTATATTATTATCGTTAATAAAACTATTTCTGCATCTATTTAATTACATTGCAATTTTTACCCACAATTTACTGTCGTGACTTATACTCAGCAGCGGCGGCTCGTGGATGTTCGGCGAGGAGACTACGGAATAAAATTTGATCAAAACAGCAGCTTCCACTGAAAGAGTGGGTAGTGCAGCACGACCGGCATCTCTGTATTAGCCTCCTCTACGAATATCTACGAGCCGCCGTTTCATAATTCATAATTCGCTGTATCCGTCCAATCACAAATACAAATCCAAAAATCCAATAATATTTATCGGTAGCACAAAACATACTGTACAACACTTGGTTCGTTAAGTGCATTCAAACAGGTCTCGAAAATTAAAATTTTTAAAATTTCCCTTTACCTGTTAGAGAGCACTTACCGAACCTGTGTCCTAATATACTATAATCTTTCTGTAACTTGCGTGACACCCAACCTAAATTGGCACACATGGTGACATCTTATATAAGTCAATAACAAGCCAAAATTCGTCGGTGACGTCAGTGGCCAATTATACACGTGAAAATGACGTTTATTGTTTCCTCAATTTTGTCGTTCTTTGCTTGCCGTTTTTGAGATGTTAACTAAAGGTCATTTATGTTTTACATTCTAATTATAAAATACGAAATGTTGATTTCGTGCAAATTTTCGAATTCAAAATATAAACTGAAATATCAATTTAAAGACCCCTCGAGGAAATATGAAGGTGAAGGTTATTGGTACGTATAATATGACTTTATTGGGTTGTGATATTTCGACGCATAGTTCACGTCATTTTATATCGGGTGTGTAAAATTGGCGGATAATCTACACGTGGCTATGTTCTTTTTAAAGTTCTGAATAGAAAATGTCGATGAAAAAATTTTCTACCATGCCTCGTAGGCCATTAGGAGCCATTTAAAAGAAATGTACATTTGGCAACATAGCATTCACGAGCTGTCCTGTTTATCAATAATCTCATGTTTCAGAGTAGAAGGTAATAGATAGATAGAGTGGGGTTTATTTACAGATGCAAGGTAAAACAGATTATGAGTAAATAGAAAAATCCATTGTAATTGAACAAAATAAAACGAAAATAACACAGAAACACAAATACATTAAAACGCTGGCATTAATACAAACTGATAATAATCAGAAGAACAGAATTATTATAAATTTGGAACTAGCAAGTCGGAATGAATTCGTTCTGTCAAAAGTGACATAAGCGGGCGTGACGTTGCCGGATGTATTTTTGATGAAAATAAGCTAATTAAGAAGTGTTAAAAATACACGATTGAGATAGAAAGATAGCACACACTGACAAATAATTTTCAAGCTAGCCATACTACCGAAATTGCAGAGTTTTCCATAAGTTAAAATCGAATAACGCATATTTAACGACTGGATGTTCAAACTTTGAGGATCTCGTGAAGACCCAGGAAGCATGATACAACATTTTAGAATTAAGATAAGCTGCTTAGAATTTTTGAAAGAATATCGTCACGTATAAATTATCCACCAATTTATACACACCCGATATATGACGTCTTCCAAGTTTCTAAATAACAAAAAAAATAACAGATACATGGGGAAGGTAGAATCGCCTACAAAGCATGCCGCCTGATATAATGTTATGGGATGTGAAGTAATTTACCTATCGAGAAGGTGTTTGAAACGCGTGACTACTGTCTGTAATTGGTTACTTTGATATGACTCTCTTCATATACGAAGGGACACTGCTCATGCTGTGCTCCTGATTCAAAAAGGGTTGCACCGTACTATCCAATTACAGATAACTGACACATTTCAAACATCTTCTCGGTCAGTAAATCACTTCACATCCCATAACATCAGGCCACGCGGCATATCAGCAGAATAGGGTTGATGGTAAAAATATACAGACCCTAAAATTCGAGTCTGCTCTAAAATTTTGAGTGTTCTTTAAAATTTTGAATTTGAGCCTGCTTTGGAATTTTGAATTAAAATCTGCTTTAAAATTTTGAATTTGAGTCTACTTTGAAATTTTGAATTAAAGTCTGCTTTTAAATTTTGAATTTGAGTCTACTTTAAAATTTTGAATTTGAGTCGACTATGAAATTTTTAATTTGAGTCTGCTTTAAAATTTTGAATTTGAGTCCACTCTAAAATTTTGAATTTGAGTCCACTCTAAAATTTTGAATTTGAGACTGCTTTGAAATTTTGAATTTGGGTGTGTTTTAAAATTTTGAATTTTAGTCTACTCTAAAATTTTGAATTTGAATCTGCTGTAGAATTTTTGCACTTAAACATTCGGTCGGTTACTGAAATGCGTTGATTGATTGAAAAACCGTAGAGTGGTATACTCACTAAAATTTGGAAACAAACATATAGGTAATTTTCTTAAATTGATAGAAGTATTTTTGAAATGTTTATGTTAGAGCATACAAAAAAAGAGACACAGAGAAAGTTTTGCGCACAGGCGCTACGTGGGCTGGAAGCGTCCCTGGTATCAACAAAGTGTTAGTTTCACAAGTTTATTAATAAGTCGCCAAAATATGCTTGTACCAATACAACTCTGCCAAAGTTGCTAAGATCGAATATTATAATGCAATTAAAGCTAGATTAAGATTTATTTGATTACATAATGCAATTGGTTAATTTTTGCATGTGTTGTAAAGTAATAATTGAGTTTTTAGTTGTAAAGATCAACGCAGTATTTATAATTTCTGGGCATTATTACAGTAAATAATAATAATAATAATAATAATAATAATAGTAATAATAATAATAGTAATGATAATAATAATAATGATAGTAATAATAATAATAGTAAGCCACAAAAATCTTATTGGCAGAATAGTGCCAATGACTAACTTTTGATGAGCAGAGGGTGAAACTATAGCCGTCCCAAAATGTCACGACACATTGCGCAGTGAGCATCTTAAATGTCAAAAGAAGGGAATTCGAAAACATATAATTATTCAGGGAGCACCGCCGAGTGAACATAATGTTACTGAGTTTTTCTATTGCTTTTCACTATTTGTCAAATGGATTTCTCTATTTGTCACATGACTTTCACATTTTTCAAATATATTTCACTATTTATCAAGCAGTTTCGCTTTACATCAAAACACTTTCCTTATATGTCAAATATATTTCCCAGTCAGTCAGAAGAAAATAATTTACGACGCAGGAAGTCAAAAATCAGTAATGAAGTAAGAGGCCTGATAATAAGGCAAATGAATACTAGCTTAAGCAGTGTACTTAAGTCTACGTGCAGTTTTAGCCGCTTGCAGCTCATTTCTAAATCCTATCGAAGAAATGTTTTCTGTTTAGAAAAACTCAATTAGACGAGCTGGGTCTCAAAATGAAGATCAATTGTACGTCGCAGTTCACGAAGCTTCAAATAACATCACAGCGGAACATTGTAATAATTTTATACACCAAATAGAAACATATTTGAGTGATTGTTTGGAAAAAAATGAAATTGTGTCCTAAAAGTATAAACTTGTTTGTTAATAAAATATGTATTACCTTATTTTTATGTATAATAATTAATAATAAACTGATTTGTTGCCGTTTCTCAGCGTTATTACGAAAATATACCGGGTGACCCACGGATCTGTAAAAGCCCCATAACTTATTTGCTATTTGAGATATCGACTTCTAGTTTTCTTGAACTGGTACCGACACTTATTCTACATATTTTAAAAATATGTGTGCTTTTGTACAGGGTGTCCCAATATATATATAACAGAACAAAGTTATGTTTTTTTAAATAGAACACCCTATATTTTATACTTTATTTTTAACCCTCTTGAGAAGCTGATAAAAATAGTATAAGATAGTATGGGTCTATTATGGACGGTTGGTTAGTTATGGGTAAATTTGTGGCAAAAACATGTACACATCGAAACCATTGCAGAAGCGTTCCTAGCAAAGATAGCATCATTATTTATACACTAGAAAATTACCCACATCATAAAGAATAATACACATCGGCTTTGGTTCTCTTTTATTCATAGTGCTATACAGGGTGTCAACATACGCAAAACAATGGATAACTATTTTTTTCAAATGGAACACCCTGTATAAGTTGCCACCAATCTATGGCATTTTTAATAAGCTTTAAAATGATATACAGTTTGTATGACAAAATATTAAGGAGTCTTGAGATTTGTCAATAAAACCATATTTCTTTTGCCACCTTCTGCTGATTTTTGGATTTTCAGCCAAAATTATGCATTTTCTGGAAAAATTATAAGAGATCAAAGTTGTAGAGCGAAAAATTTCCGATTGATATAGGTCTAACTTTTAAGAAAATTCGTGCATTGCCCGCCAGAGCGCGCAAAATCGTGACCGTATATGCATTTTAGCGTTTTCTTTTCAAATTTTTTATTAATATACTTTATTTTCCGCACCCTCTAGCGGAAAAAGGGGAAATTATAGAGAAATAAAAATGGTCCATATCGATTGAAAATGTTCCGCTCTACAACTCTTAATAGAAGCAATTTTTGCCAAAAATGCATAATTTTCCCTTAAAACGCAAATTGAAAATGTATGTATCAATTTTTGCGTTTTCAATGGTTTTTTGCATTTTTAGCGAAAACTATGCATTTTGGGCAAAAATTGCTTCTTTTAAGAGTTGTAGAGCAATCAATCGACGTAGGACATTTGAATAATTCTATAATTACCCGTTTTTCTGCTAGACGACGTGAAAAATAAAGTACAGTGCAATTAATTAACAAAAAATTTGAGAAAAACGCTAAAATGCATATATGGTCACGATTTTGCGCACTCATGCGGGCAATGCACGCATTATTGGAAAAGTCGAAAGACCTATATCGATCGAAAATTTTCCGCTCTACAACTTTGGTCTCTTATTATTTTTTTCAGAAAATGCATAGTTTTGGCTGAAAATCCAAAAATGAGCAGGAGGTGACAAAAGAAAAATGTTTTTATGGATAAATCTCAAGAATCCTTAATATTTCATTATACAAATTGTACATCATTGGAAAGCTTATTAAACATTTCATGCATAGGTAGCAATATATAAAGGGTGTTCCATTTGAAAAAATAAATAGTTATCCATTATTTTGCGTATGTTGACACCCTGTATAGCAGTATGAACAAAAGAGAACCAAAGCCGATTTGTATTATTCTTCATGATGTGGAAAATTCTTTACTGTATAAAAAATGACGCTAGCTTTGCTAGGAGCGCTTCTGCAATGTTTTCAATGTGTCCTTGTTTTTGCCACAAATTTGCCCATAACTAACCAATCGTCCATAATAGACCCATACTATCTTATACTATTTTTATCCGCTTCTCAAGAGGGTTGAAAATAAAGTATAAAATATAGGGTGTTCCATTTAAAAAAAACATAACTTTGTTCTGTTATGTATAATGGGACACCCTGTACAAAAACATACATATTTTTAAAATATGTAGAATAAGTGTGGGTACAAGCTCAAGAAAACTAGAAGTCGATATCTCAAATAGCAAATAAGTTATGGGGCTTATACAGATCCCTGGGTCACCCGGTACAACAGAGGGACATATCGGGAAAGTCATTTGATAAATAGGGAAAGCTTTTGATATAAAATTGACAAACGTTAAATTTATTTGACAAATAGGGAAATTCATTTGATGAATAGTGAAAAGCAATAGAACAACTCTGTATTATAGAATCAATCGCGAAGTGATGATTCATCCTCAATTCGGTGGTACGGCCACGCGTAGATTTGTTATCGCTTTCTCTGCGAATACTTCCTCACTCTGAGCAAACTTTACTTCCAGGTGTCACGGCATTTTCGGACGGCACATGTAGGCATCGGGTTTGTGCCTAACATACCCCCATAAAGAGATGGAATATGGTGAAATTGCATTTCACTCAATTTTTAGTAATTACGGCAATAATAATAATAAACGTCTTTATTTACAGTAATGGGCGAAGTTTATCCATTAAGGCTAGTCTACCACTTAACCAATCAAACAAAAAAAAACACTCTTCTTTAGTTATGTTTTTTTTTATACAGGGCTTTTATTTTAACACTGCACATACTATTATTGACGCCTATGTTCAATCATAAAATAATCACATCAACGAATGGCATTTATAAGATATAAGATAAGATAAGATATTTTTTATTCCAAAAAGAATGGCATACATTCATGGACGAATCAAAATTGTAATGAGCGCGTTTCGCAAGTGTTAGTAGTTAACTCTAGTTGTACATATTGAGATCAGTGAGGTTGAGATGTAATATAAGTGTAAATCTAATTTAGTAAAATGCATAAAATGTATAATGATAAAGCCGATATAATAGCGTAATAGTAATTATAGTTAAATGTTATAATTCGTGTACAAAGGTTACGTAAAGCTTAGTATTATAACATGAGAAATAAAAATATACGTTAAAATTTGGTTTATACGACCGTGAGGTATTAATAATATATAAAATTCTTAAGGGCAGGGCACCCATAGTTTTTGAGAGATGTATTAATGTGATTTAAACCGTTATTCAACTAAAAGTTTTTTTTTTTGGTGTAATATGACTTCTATTTACAGGCGAATCCCATTTTGACAGTCATTTTTTTTAAATATTTAATAACAAAGAAACTAGATTATTGCTCTACATCGGCCTTAATTTAGGACGAAATATAATGAAATTTTGCCCTGTTAAAACAACAATATTATTACACATTGTGAAAAAATTTAAAAAAAAAAGTAAAATTGGTTCATGTAAACGGCTAAATTAAACTGTTTTTAATTGCAAAAATGTTGTAAGTTTTGCGTCTCGCAATATTAAAAAAACAGTATGTTGGATATTGTTCAAATTTTGTCACACTGTAGATGGAATTACTCTGATTATATTAATTTGTGTCTCAAGTCAATCGGATGAAAACTGTAGAAGTTGGAGGGCTTTTTATCACTGGTTGTTTCCGAGGTATATGATAGTTTTGTTGCCTACTCATTCGGTGTCGATTTTTGTGAATTTTTCATATATCTATTAGTCTAATAATAGGTATATGGGATTTTTAGTCTAGTAGTGCAACGAATTGACGTCCAGGCTGGCTGGTCGCTGCATTCGATAACATTAGGCTCCTCACCCACAGTACCATTTCATTCCAAAATTTAAATAAGGCAAAACATTTAAGTTGACTGCGTTACGGGGCGCCATATATGTCCGGTCGCGCGCTACCGTATTTGGAAGATAGAACTTTCCTACGGGCGGGAGGTTGTAACTTCGTCGTACTTTAACTGAATTAAAAGTTTTTCGTACCGATTAACTCGTGCCAAAAATTTGCAAAGAATATTTATCGATTCTTCCTTGAATCTTGGAGGCGTTCACTTCGTGGTACATTTTCAATTTCGATTTAAAGAAAACACTTAACTTTTTTATACCACTTTTATTTTACTTTACGTGACTAGTTTCAATTTCGTATTTTAAGTACTCAGTTTGATAATGATTACCGTGTAATTGAAACTAGTCACGTAAAGTAAAATAAAAGTGGTATAAAAAAGTTAAGTGTTTTCTTTAAATCGGAATATTTATCGAGTTGCTACCGTGCAGAAATTTTTTTTAATGTGCTAAATTATTAAACATATACTTGATTTAAAATTTTATTTAGAAAATTTAAAAAAACAACATTAAATTCTATAAAAATAAACTTACAAACATCAGTATTAAAAAAATAGATATTTGTTGTTGTAAATTGGATGACAAGTACTTTATATCAGGGTCATATTTCGTCACTTTTAGTAAAACACGCATAAAACTAGTTTCATTTATAAAACTGTCTTTTATAACATTCATCTCAAAATGAATGACTCACAAGCTTATGTAGGAGAAAAAAGTAATAGCCATCTCTAGTTTTTAAACAACTAAAGTTCCCGGGATGACATTTCCTCCTCTTAATATTTTAGAAAAAACGTCCAAATGTCGATAATTTTCAATTGTTTTTATGTCTTTTCCCAAATCGACAAATTTTTATTTAGATATACACTGAAGGAAAACAAAATGAAACACTTGAAATTCGTGAAATTTTGACCATTTTCAAACCGCCATAACTCGGCGTATTTTCAATCGATTTTGATGAATATTTAAGGGCCAAAAACTTTGAAGTGTCTTCTTTAAAGTCATGTATACGAACTTAAGCGTAACTTCTTTCGCCCCTCTCTAGCACTCCTGTGAAAGAAGAAGTTTTTTTCAGAAGACCATGTCCAAATTTGACGATGTCTATGGAGTTGTAATTTTTTTTCGATTTGATCCACCAAATAGGCATTAGAATTTAATCAATTCCCTATGCAGGACTCGAAGAAGGAAGTTCATACGATTTGTCACTAAGTTATGGGTGTTTGAAAAAAAAGTGCATTTTAAGTTTCTTCGCACATAACTCTTTTTCGACCAAATTTGATGATTCTTTTAGGGAAAAATCTCATTTTGACCCTACTTTAAAGGGGTAAACTCAGATTGAAATGATCTCTTTTGGAACCCTTTAACCCCCGAACAAAAAAAAAATACGTTGTTGTGCAAAAAACGCCCAACTTTGGCAACGTGTACCGAGTTGGAAAAAATGAGTCGACTCGATCCAATAAAAGGGCATTGACAAGTGTTCAATTACCTCAAGAACGAAGTTCCTACGGCGATTTGGCACAAAGTGATGGGTATTTAAAAAAAGTGCATTTTGTGGTCTTTTTATTTTTTCGTTTGGAGAGGCGTAGAGCCCTCTCTTTGAGTGGGGAATAAACGCTTTCAAAGAGGACACATTTTGCTTTTTATCTCTCAAAAGATCGTCGAAATCGGTTGAATAGAAGCTGAGTTATGACCATTTGAAAATTACTGAAATTTTTACAAATTTCAAGTGTTTAATTTTTTTCCGTCAGTGTAATTTGTTTGTTTTTATTGGACGAATGGAAAAATGGACGAATGGTTGTGAATTAGGCTCACATTTATTTCCGACCCTACAGAGATCGTTAAAGTAAGCCTTTTTTGACCTAAAATAAAGTTTTTTGTTAATGGAGTTCTAAGGTACAAAATGCGATATTCATGATGTCGCGCAAACAATTAATTTTCGTGCATACCTCAAAGAACATAAAAAGAAAATTTCATTCGTGAAAACGAAAACAATTTCGTCGAAAAACTTCGGACTTATGAGTCAAAAAAACACAAAATTCCCATAACTTGGTGCCAAATCGTCGTAGGAACTTCGTTCGTTGAGTCCTACAAAGGGAATTGATCAAATGTTATTGTCTTTATGGTGGATCGAGTCGAAAAAAATTTTCCAACTCCGTAGACATCGTCAAAGTTGGACATGGTTTCCAGAAAAAAACTTGTTTTTTCACAGGGGTGCTACAGAGGGCCGGAAGGGGTTACGCTTAATTTCGCATGCATGACTTTAAAGAAGACAGTTCAAAGTTTTTCGGCCTCAAAGATTCATCAAAATAGATTGAAAATACGCCGAGTTATGGCGGTTTGAAAATGGTCGAAATTTCACGAACTTCAAGTGTATCATTTTTTTTCCTTCAGTATAGAACTGGATTAATTGCTTTTCTATATCTTACAAATTAAGCCACTCAAAATTCTCCAAATTAAGTTTATCTGCTAATGTTTTGTCTGGATATAAAATGAATGAATTTTGATATTTCTGCAAATTGCCTGACTTGAAAATTCGTTTATTATCGACTGACTAACTGCAGAAAAATGGTCAATTGTAGGTGGCAGTTTAACCGGCTTCTACTATATGTATATTAGTAACATTTAATACAACAGCAGGAATAATGAATGAAATTACTATTGTAAATATAATAACGATCGACATTAGAAAATATACGAAATATTAACGAATGGGCAAGTAGCATCAAATATTCTTTTAATTCCTGAATATGAACCCGGTATTGAAATTTAGAAATGCAATCCACATTAGGCCCGCCGTTTATAAGCATTTCCGTTTGAAATATCAACTTTCCGTTTGGACACAATATTCTATACACCTACAGCTTCCAAAAAATGCAAAATATTTTTTTTATTTAATCTAACGAAGTAGACGGTACCCTTAATTGAAATTGTATGCAACCAAGTACACAAAGCTGACAGTGACACAACTCATTACCACTGAACTCTATACATACTGGAAGGGAGCCTGGTGCGCCTTTCCCTGAAAATATTGTGTCAGGCGCAGAAGAAAGAGAAGGAAGAAGCGTAAGGGCTTTGCATCGCGGTCTAACACGTTTCCGTATACCTGAAATCATAGCACCACGCAAACAATTTCTTTTACCTGTTGCTTCTACCTGCGAAAGGACGCTATCCGGACGAAATATGTGTTTAATAATGTTTGTTCTGTAGAGTAAACGTGAAAATGATGGCTAATTGTGTAGCATATGGATGTAAAACAGTTTATTCGAAGGACCCAAATATTTAGTTTCACTAAGTTTTTAAGTTTAAGTTTTTATGTAGTATTTATTTTTGTTTCAAACATTTGAATAGTACACGGGAATAATCAGAGTTCATTTTGCTCGAAAGAAAACGGCAGATACAGATTTTACAGAAAAATAATTAGCATTTATATCTTTATATGATATATGTACATATGTACTTTTCTTCATAAAATGACCTTAGGAATTACACCCTGAAATATTAGCACGTCATTAATACAAAACTGTATTTTGTATTGCTGTGTTCACAAAATTATACTTGCTGCTTTGTATATTTTACTATTTCAAAGTTGTCTAATTTTATTTCATAATTTGTATATTGTGTATGTGTTCACAAAATTGTACTTGCTGCTTTGTATATTTTGTATGTGTTAGCTAAATTGTACTTGCTGCATTTTTATAATTCTAATGCATTTTAATATACATAAATGTGTGTCCTGATTTTGTAGTTGTAGTGTGACTTTATTTTCAAAATAATTACCTATCCACATGAAATTCCATATAGACACAATTATCAGTAGGTATAACAAGGGTATCAAGCAGTACCTCATAAAATACAAATTTTACAGGAGAGAAAAAATCTACATGAGCAGATATATTAATAACAAAAAATATATTATTTTTAAGTGTAGTAAAAATTATATTTTGAAATTACATTTGCTATTTTTTGTTATTAATAAATCTGCTCATATCCTTCCTTTATCTCTCTTGTAAAATTTATATGTTTGTACTGCCTTTAGACCACCTATAACGCGAATCGCGCTAAATTCGCTATATTTGTCCCATGTACGGCATTGAGTAAGAGCGAGACAGCAAGCCCTTACGTCGGCGGGTTGCATACTTTCCACATTTGCCTCAATCGTTCGGCATATAGCATCCCTTCCAGTATGTATAGAGTTCAGTGCTCATTACGAATAAAGTTAGGTTATTTAAATTAAATACGGTTTCACAGAATTCCGTTCGTTTGCCTTTGTCTTCATTTGATAGTTGCTGATGATTTGAAAGCTTGTAAGCATTATATTTAAATTCATTTAATGTCTTACAAACAGAAGCTGAACTTATTTGAAACTATGCTGCAATAACTCTTCAAGATAATATGGGGTTCTATTCTACGTAACATAACGGTAATATATTATTTCTTTTAGCCCTTTACTATGAAAAATAAAATTAATAAAACTGAGAAAGTATGGTTGCCTACCTATTAATACGTTGATGTGATTATTTTACGATTGAACAATAACAAGCATTAACAATCATTTGTTCAGAGTTAAAATAAAAGCCCTGTATAATATAAATTAAAATAATCTATTATAAAACAGTGATATACTTAATCAATAAACTTGAATATTTTAATATGTCCTAATTTTAGTTATCTGACGTTTGTAACACATCGAAAATAAACGTTACTTTAACTAATAAAGGCTGCCATTGTGGATCTATTCTTTTTATTCTTTTCATAAACGACCTACAAGATACAATTAAGCACTGTAACTATTTATTATACGCTGGTGATCTAAAAATTTTCAGAAAAGTTGACACGTACAATGACTGCTTATTAATCCAGGAGGATATCTCCAACTTAAACGAATAGTGCATTAAAAACAGATTATATCTTAATGACGATAAGTGTTGTTCTGTCAATAACGAGATGTCAAAATCGTATTGATTTTACTTATTCCATCAATTCCACAAGATTAGTTAAGGTTGAAACCATCAAGGACCTGGGTATTACGTTTGATTGCAAAGTATCATTTACGACTCATATCGTAAACATTTGTTGTTTGTTACGAATATGGGGATATGTATGGCAGATTGGAAAAAAATTTAATGTCGAATGTCTTAAAACACTATATTGCTCTCTAGTCCGCTGCCACCTCGAATATGCCTCAACTATATGGACTCCACATTCACTCATCAACGTCTCTCGCTTGGAAGCAGTTCAGAAGAAATTCTTACGCTAGATTGAATATAAGAAAGGATCTAACCATATTCAAGGTGATTATTCAGCCGTAATAATAAGCCTCAACTTAAAAACATTGGAGGAGCGCAGGATTATAGCTGATTTAAGTATCCTATACCATATATCGAATGGAACGCTGGATTCGCCATACCTACTGGGACAACTATCAATTCACATTCCACAGAGGCTGAGGCGAATGAATAAAATCTACCACCTAGATACCTACCGGACTGCAGCGGACACTCATAACTCAATCATTCGCCTGATGAGCTTCGCAAACACATATTGGAATCATCCATGGTTTGATTTATTTAGAGAACCATATTCTTCATTTAAACACATGTGTGTGTGTGTGTGTGTATGGATATGTATATGTATGTGTGTATCATTGTTTAATTTACAGTTAAAATCGTAATTTTGGTTCTCATTTGTTGTAATACACACAAATTTTATAAATTAAAAAAAAAAAACGAAATATAGCCTGAATATATAAATATTCAACCTGTTCGTAACTCTGCAAGCAAAATTAAGTCTTACTAAGACTATAAACAAATAACTTATTGAAACAACTACTTCCCTGGCTAGTGCCACGCCGGATATTGAATGATACAAAATAAATTTGCGTTATTACTAGTACTAAGTACTAAGTGAAATAACATTGGTTTAAGATCCCCTATTTCTACCCACAGGACTAACTTGAAAAATAAAACTAAATTGAATTTGAAAACTTTAAATTATAAAACTGAACCCTAAAATATGTAAAAATTAAGTAAATAGCCATCTGCAGACGCGTTTCGAGATTTATCTCTCATCAGTGCAGCTTCGCATTTAAATTGAATGTTAAAGAATAAAATACACTTACGTGAGGGTGACCGTGACCGTGAAGGAGTCGTAAACAAATGAGGAGATTATAGAAGGGTTGGACTGATTTTATACCTGAATTTAGGTGATTAGTGAAAGTACAGATGTGAAGAAATAAATGATCTTGTTTTCAGTTGGAAAACCGATTACTCGATTTAAATAATTTTATGTTGTACAGTTAATTGAAAAATGGTAATTTACCGTAATAAATGGATTATTATTATTATTATTAATTGTGATTGAACAGTATATTGCAGAATATTCATGTAATGAAAGATAATAATTATATCCGTTCAGTTTAAATCATATGATTGTATATAAAAATTGTAATGTTAGTAAAATTAAATTTCTTGAAATTTGAGAAAATCTCACTTGTTGCAGATGCATTAAAAAAATAAAAATATTTCGTCTTTATTACATTTATTAGATTTCTCTACTATTCAAATAATTCCTTGATGATCAATCGTATATGTATTACGAAATTTATGCCAAATCCAGTGGATGCGTTTCAATGTTCAAATTGAGACCGAAATAATGTGCTAAATTTAGATTATGCCATGAATCAAATTTAAAATTGGGTTAGGCATTTACAAATACTTTTTAAATTGGGCCAAGAACGGTCAGCGGACACGATTAAGAAATAAATGGATCACACAATAAAATTCTTTCGCTAAAGCTATTATAAAGAAAATAATAGTAAACAGAAAGAGAAGTGATTCATTCAAGAATTTTGCACGTGTTGGCAAGCTTCGCAGCAAATCACGATCTAAAATTGGCCCTTCTCCACTCGATAGCTAATTTCGCTGGAGTGTATTGCATTACTTATTCTCCTATTCACTTTATTAGTTTTATAGATTCGTAGTTTAATCGTTTAATTGAATTAAACAGTTAAATCATAATAAAAGGCAGAAATACCTTTGGTCGATAGCCATTTAAAATTTAACTATTGAATTGTAATTTTATCTTATTTCTATTTTTTTTTTTAATTAAGAAAAATGTTTAATGAAAACCGCCAAAAAGCGAAATCATGTTTGTTTGTCAATATCTCCATAGCAACGAGTTGCGTTAAGATACATATAACAACACTAGTGTTGGTAAGAATTTCTTAACAACACTAGTGTTGTTAAAGGTACCTTAACGATACTCGTTGCTAAGGAGTTATTGGTATATTAACATTATAGGATAAATAAAATTATTAAACTTAATTAAAGTCTGATATTGTTTACATTAAAGTGTGAATCACAAGGTTACATAAAGCTGATATTCCATTGGCGAATCCAGGAGGGGAGGGATGGTGTGTTTACCCCATCGCCTCTCCCTTGATCCTAGATTTTAAAATCTTTCGTGACCTTTACGAAAATATTTTAAATATAAATGTTAATTTTGTGAAGTTGGGTAAAGTAAAACGCTTGTTTTGTTCCATAATTTTATTTTCAGTTGCCTGACACGTGTTTCGATCGGTTAGGATCATTTTCAAAGTGAAACTAATTTAATGTAATGAAATGTTACAATATATATACACAGGTAAGGCATGTTAATGGCGGGGTGAAATTACGGCGCTAATGATGTTGTCCGTGGTGATGATCTCGTGCTGGTTATTTAATAAGTAATCTCCGTTGGTTATGGACCTTTTAATCTCTAATCCCTCGAATAGAGTCAGCTTACGGCTTGTGTCTATACCAAGGGCGTTTCTAGCCAACTAGTCTAGGGGGGGTAATTAAAAAAAAAGATAAAAATATATATTTTTTATGAAATATTTGGGGAAAATTTAAAAAATCGCCTAGCAACACTGCTACCACGACTCTCCCGTCTCCTGTATAGGAAATAAAATCGAAACTTACTGGTGCTTCCACTCTCATACATCTGTTCCGTGAAATCTCTCTATCCTAAAAATTTACCGGTTATATTATTTGTTTGGAATATGGAATATCAGTAATTTTTAACAATAGAAATTGAGAAGCGACAAATTCTTAGGGGGGGTAATTACCCGATTACCCCCCCTTTGAAACCGCCACTGGTCTATGCAATGGTCCGCTAATCCTGTGTTTGTTGATCCGTTGATTATTGCTTTTTTGTGTGTTCACGCAGCCTTATTTCAAAATTTCTTCCCGTTTGTCCTATGTATTTGCCCTCAAAATTTTCACAGTTGATTCTGTACACCCCTGACTTTTTAAGAATATCTTTTGTTTCTATTTTGTTATTAATTATTTTGTGGCCTAAAATTTTGTGTTGACTTCTATTGCGTTTACGTTATGTGATTTTAGCTGTTTTCTAATTTTGTTACTGGTATTGTTTACAAATGGTATTGCTGCAAATATGTTTTTATCTTTTTCGACGACTGGGCTGTACAGTAGATGTTTTTTTTTTAAATCCTCTTCTTCCTTTTAATAATTTTGAAGACTGTGTTCTTATTATATCCGTTGTTGTTGGCAATCTGTATTAAAAGATCTACTGTACAGTCCAGTCGTCATTTCATCATTAGCGCCGTAATTTCACCCTGCCATTAACATGCCTTACCTGTGTATATATACTGTAACATTTCATTACATTAAGGCAACTGAAAATAAAATTATGGAACAACACAAGCGTTTAACTTTACCCAACTTGAAAATATGGTTCCATCAAGAAAGTAACACAAGTATTCAATATGTTAATTTTGTGTTATTCATTTTTCCTTCAATTCTTTTGATCTGTTTCGAGCGGAGTTCGAATTGATTTATCTCTATATAATCCTTTGAATGTATCACGCACCTTCTAGATACTATTTCCTCCATAATACAGCTTCAAAAACTGATTTGTACGCGACGATAAATACCGAAACTTGAAAACTGGAGTTGAATTTTTCTGAGTAAGAACAACATTTTCTCTTCTTCAGACGTATTCTGATAGTAAACGTATATGAGGTTATGTAGAGTTTCACATTCTGAACATTTTTTAGCTCTTATACCTTTTCCTTATAATAATCAAGAAAGCAGAAAATGGCATAAATTCCTATGGATACATAACCCGGTATACCCCACTATGAAATGACAAGTGTAGTTACTTCCAAAATAACAATTTTCAGATTTTGATTGATTCTTATTTTAATAGATCACTGTCGTAACTTCCATCTCTTGCCGTTTAGAAGCTATATAGTCAACAATTGCTTTACAGTTCGTAATCAACCAGTACGCTGTCAACTGATTTCTGGAACAAAAGTTCTGGGAGTTTGTTGATTTGAGGCTGCAGCGAACTTGTATTGTTAAAACATCAAAGAAGATAAAGCAAACAGATTCGATCTAGTTTGTCTATACTGCATGGAATAAGTCGGATGAAACAGGGATTGTTAGAGATGAAGAACGCGTGCGTCATAAGAACCATCTCCAGATGTTGTAGGATATGCCAAGCAGAATATTGATTTCCTGTAATATTGTCGTTCCCAAAGTGGACCTCTAGGAGTCCTTAGGAACCACTTGGGGGTTCGTAGCTATTGAGTTGATATATTCATTCCAAACATAAACGATTAATTAAGATTGTCAATTCAAGCAACAGAATTTGGGAAAAGCGCCATCTACTATTTTATCCAACCAATACTCTCTTGGTTGGGATAAAATGACCCTAATTTTAAATTATTTTTACCTACCCCCACTTTGTAATTGATGAATTACCGAATTGTTTTCACCAATCGTAAGCGACACATTACGAATATATAGAGCATATACTGGGTATTGACTTGACGGACGTAACATAGAAATTGCATGTTAATTTTCAAGTGTTCAAATATTGGCTCCTCTATTTATTTTAGAGACAAAATGTATGTAACTTTTTTGTAGAGGGTAAAATTCTGATTTTATTAATGTTCACACTTAACACTTTACGTTTCTCTAAGTTGAAATAATTAAGAAAAAGTAATGTAATTTTATAAAAAATAATGACATGCCATGGAATTGAAACAACAATTGCGGATATAAAAATGGCACAACATATCGCTGTCATTTGAGTAAAGTAAATATTGTCGAAATGATTTACACTACACAAGAAAAAAATCCCCATAATTAAGTGGTGTTATGCAGACCACAGTTATTAGAATTTTTGCGATATGCTTTCTATCCAGTTTTCAGACAGATCAATCCTGAAGAATCCACTGTTCAACGATTGGTAAGGTAGGGGAACAGTTTTAAATAACTGCAAGTGGGAAAATAAGGATATACAAGAACGAGAACCAGCAAGACCAAATCAAAAGGAATTAGATATTTTGTTGTCCGTCGAAGAAAATGCGGATATGAGTACGAGAAAAATAGGAGTCCAGTTGAATATTAACGATACAAATGTTTTTAAGGTTTTAAAGAAGCACATTTTTTACTTTTTTCGTTACGAAGTACGAGAAAGTATTGTGATCATGATTTTTTTTCAAAAAATTTTTTTACGGAACTATCCGTTTTGGGGTCCCTAGATGCCATTTCAACAATATCTGGAATTTTTTTTTTACTTTCTCCGTTACGAAGTACGAGAAAGTATTGTGATCGTGATTTTTTTTTCAAAATTTTTTTACGGAAATATCCGTTTTGGTGTCCCTAGATGCCAACAATTTCTGGAATTTTTTTTGTGTTTGTGTGTGTGCGCCTGCGTGTGTGTGTGCGTGTGGCTGTGGGTATGTGTGCCTCTGCTGTGCGCGCTGTATCTCAAAAATTAAAAGAGCAATTGATATGAAACTTTAACCATTCCTGTTATTTGATAATCTGAAGAGCTGAAAAGCTTTTGGTAAAATTTCGTTGAGCGGAAGTGGGCGTTTACCTTAACGGTTTTTTGTTTTTTGCCAATATTTTCTTGAATATGAAAAATATCACAAAAACATTTAAACAAACTTTGAAGACAACAAAGAGATGAACATCTTTTGCTTGAAAACATTTTTCATAAAAAATTTTTTTTAATTTTTGGTTTTTAATTATAAAACGATAATAGTTACAGCAAATTTATGTTAATAATAATTGTAGAGAATGCTAAAATGAACAACTTATAAAGAATAAGTTTTTTTCGAAATCCCTTTAGTTTTTGAGTAAACTGAGTTTTTAAATTTGAAGTATAATTTTTCCATCTTTCATAATTTTGACGTTTTAAACGTCAGTTTCATCCGAGTTTACGCAACGCTCGATGTACATTTAAAATATGATTTAAATTGAAAATAAACCATGAAAACGTAAATATAAATGGCTATGATACCATCAAGTCGGAGAAAGTAACATGATGGCCACATCACCATTTTTTCTTTTAAGTGTGAGTGCCATCAGGAATTAAGAGAGGGAAGTGTAAATCATTTCGAAAACATTTACTTTAACGAAATGACAACGATATATTGTGCCATTTTGATATCCGTAATTGTTGTTTCAATTCCATGGCATGCCATTATTTTTATAAAATCACATTACTTTTTCTTAATTATTTCAGCGTAGAGAAACGTAAAGTGTTAAGTGTGAACATTAATAAATTTGGAATTTTGCCCTCTACAAAAAAGTTAAATACATTTTTTCTCTAAAATAAATAAGGGAGCCAATATTTGAACACTTCAAAATTAACATGCGATTTCCTATGTTGCGTCCGCCAAGTCAACACCCTGTATAAAAGTTAAATCTTGTACATAAATGTGTAACATGTACTAATACCACTTATGTACCTCGCTATATTATATACTTAGACAATTATAATTAACGTCCGCCGAGTCCCTCTGCACTCGTCTGTTTGTCTTTAAATATCAAAAGTGACAGTGACATTTAAACGTCAGATTATAACTTATTGGTTAAAACAATAACCGACACAATAAACATCACGCTATGCCTTATTGGTACTTCTATCACTATGGTACCTTAGCAGATTAACACTTCAGAGTTAGTACAACGATCCGTATCCTTAAATTTGTTCAATATATTATTCGACGGAAAATTGTTCGAACGGTAATTCGTTTGTTTAGTTGGTAGTCGTCCTACATTGCCATTGGCGGCTAATTTAATACAAATTTCAACGTCATCCTGACAAGATTCAGTTTTAATATGTCTTTAGTTTAAGCGAATAAATGTAAGGTCGAAGGTAAAGTATAGTACATAACGCGAGTTGTAACGTAATTACGCGCTCGTGAAATTACGATATCTTACGTAATTCACTACTAGTTATCTAATATATTATTATAATACACTATAACTTTGTAAAACTTCGAAATTTTGTTTTCATGACTATAGTTTCGGCAGCTTCGTAATACTTAATTTACTATTCCTTCGATAAAGGCAAGTTAAAATTGCTCAAATTATAGTCAAGAAAATAATTTAAAAAAAGAAATATCAAACAGTTCCAACTGAGCCCATCAATATTGTCTGAATGACAGATACTTCCGATACTTCGGTTATTGCAATAAAATAAATAAATAAATCCTATAGATGGCGTTTGCTTACTGGTACTCATACTGTGCTATCGCTATGAAATCACTTTCATAAATGCGATTTCACCCTGATACCTCAGAGCTTGAAATTGTAAAATCTGCCATTGAGTCCAGAGGTTGATAATCCATGGCGGAGGATTTCTATCGTAAACAATGATACCTGGAATGTGGTTAATCAATATAGAGACAGGAAGATTTTTCGAACAAGTCGTGAGAAAGAAAGCAAGAGTCGTAGCCTAGGAATTTTCTCAACAACCAGGCGAAACTTTTGCGCCTGTCGCTAGATTCTGTTCCATTCGTCTTGCAATTTCCACACAGAAGAAGATGGATTTGATATACCTACGGCAAATTTATCGATGACAAGATCTATATACAGTATATAAAGGTCCCGTGTTACACCAAAAAAAACACTAGAGTACATCATTAAGGAAAAATATGCTCCATCGCACATTACAACCTAGGTCAAGATGATGCCCGAAGAATTGAAGTCGGGAAATAAGGTGTCAAATCAAGAGGGCACTGCGACAGGCCAGACGTTGCTGGTGGTAACGTTTGAGTTACGAGCTACGAAAATGTAGGGCAAGACTATTTCAACTAGATGGCTTAATAATTCGAATCTTCGTAACTTCGAAGAATCCAAAGAAACGAAGAGAACTTCGATTATCAAAGTTTTCGAATTTTTCGAAGAATCGATGTTGTGAAGTTTTGAAGTTAAACAGTTAAGGATTTAAACTTTTATGCAATTCCAAAATTTTTACCTCGAAAACCCAAGATGAAACTTAAGACGTGCATGCTGAGTTAATGTAATAATAAATTAACATAAAACTAATGTATTGGCAATGTAGAAAACAATAAATTTCTTGCAAAATGAATCGTATTTATTTTGATATAATTTGATATAAATTAACGTTTTCATTTGTCAATATTCGCGAAATGAGACTTTAAAACTTCGGAAATTCGAAAGTTAAAACATTCGAAGCTTCGAATCTTCGAAACTTCGAATCCTCAAAATTTCTAAACTTAAATCCTCGAAGATTTTCTTTGAATTTTCGAATCTTCGAAGCTTCGAAATTGGAAATATTCGAAGCTTCGAAATTGGAAATATTCGAAGCTTCGAAATTGGAAATCTTCGAAGAAAACTTCCAGCTCTAGTCTCAACGCTATCCCTGTTTATACGTGAAAGGAGCGTGGTAGGATCAAGTGATCGTAGTGTATCTGGATGATATTATTATCATGTCTAACACTTCTTCAACAATGGATGAAGTTTGAAAATTCCTTTGAAAGTCATTCGAAATCAAGGACCAAGAAAATACTGTATTGGAATCGAATTTTCTCGCGTTGATGTTGAGCCAAAGAGGGTACGTGGAGGATTTGCTGAGTCGTTATGGCTTGTCCGTTTCAACCCCACTGGAATCGGGTGCGAAAATATCAAGATCCAACAATGGTGATCAGGAAGTTGAGGATAATTTTCCCTACTGGAAACTAGGCGGTGCCCTGATATTCTACCCCTCAAATTCTATTAAATTCATTTACAGCATATAAAAAATGACTTCCATTCTCATTTTTTTTTTGCGTTTAGAAACGACCAAATTATTATTAAAAGAAATAAATAACGTTATATACAATAATTAAATTCTGGAACCACTGCAACCTTGAAAATACAATTATCTCAAAACCGGTTTTTTTTTCGTGACCAGACATATCCGCACAAGAAGACTGCTCACTCGAAACCTGCGCACAGCTAAAACTCCTCATACGGAATAATGCTCACACGGAAAACTACGCACACAGAAAATAAAGCACAGTGATATTTACGCACACGAAAATTACTCACACTGAAAAATGATCACACGGATAATTACTCACTTTTATCAATCCTGACAGGGTGCGTACAACAAATACTTTTGCTATAATTATTACATTTCACATTCATTTAAAAGCAACAATGTACTGTGTTTTTACTGTTATTTTTGAAAATGTGTTTATTTTTGGGAGTAATAAATTTTTGAAAATTATTGCTTAAAAAATACTGACATGATACAAAACATCTACCTTCAGAATTAACTACGATTTTTGAAACTATCAATTTTTGAGTTATGAATTTTTTAAGTTGTCGAATATTTGAACAAAGAAAAATAGAAAAAAATACTGATATAATTGAATTCCTTAAAAAAACTCTAATGCAATAATACATACATTAAAATTAAAATTGATTTTTAAAAACGAGTCAATTTTTGTTAAACACTTGAAGAAAACAAAAATCGTATACAAAATTTTGTTCCTCAAATATTTTGATGCATCCACTGAACGACTGCCTAAAACTAACTGTAATTTTTGAAAATGTATTTATTTTTGGATGTAATACATTTTTAAAAATTAATGTTTAAAAAAATACTGATATGATACGAAACATCTGCCTTTAGAATGAACTATGATTTTTAAATGTATCAATTTTTACGCGAGTTGTAAATTTTTGATATATTTTTTTAAGAAAAATAGAAAAAAACTAGTGATATGATTGAATTCCTTAAAAAAACTCTAATGCAATTATAATAGATTTAACTTTAAAATTTATTTTTGAAATCGAGTCAATTTTTGCGTGAGTTGTGAATTTTTGAAAATTAATAATTTAAGTTAAGTAATAAAATTTGTAAAATCCTACAAGTGTAAGGAATTTTAAATTAATTTAAACTTTAAAATTTGTACTCCATGATAAAAAAATCAGAAAAAAATATTTTGAATTGCAGTAGAATTAGTAAAATTCTACAAGTGTAACGAGTTTTGAATTCCAATTAAAATTAAATTTCTGCATTGGTTTAATCATTGAATTGATGAGCCGAATTTGCTTTAAAAGATTAAGATCTATAAACAGAACAACATATTTCTGATTTTCCGTTAAAACAGTTGCCAAATTATAGCTGAAAACAAATGACAACATTCTAAACATTGTCTGGGGAAACGAAATATGCATTCTACGAATTTAAAAGTTGTAAAAAATTGATTAAAAGTTCAACTTCTATGTAAAAAATAAACATTTTTGATTTCTTTTCTTATGTTAAAACAAAACAGCAATTTTCCAAACTGAAAATGGGAAAAGAAAAATTGCATAGAAGGATAGAAAAAAATAATCAAAGGATAATTCGTTTTAAGAGTTTAAAATTAATTGAAAAAAATATAGATTTCTGATTTCGAATAAAAATGAGTGCCAAATCCGAGATTAAAAAGAAACAGCACACACCAAAATCGAAAATTGTACGATTTAAAAAAATAATCATTGAATTGATATTTTCTTTATTGTTGAGCTCCAAAAAATAAACCCATTCGATGGTGAGATAGCTAACTGCAAGTGGTATTTGGTAAGAAGGTAAATATAATTATAAGATTCTGTACGATTTGTCAATGAGCTATTGGCCTGATGGTCTCTCCACATGCCGTATTTTTTTGTATATATTATTGTAGCATAACATAAATGAACTAATGACCTGATGGCCTCTACTACACCGTTATTTTTGTATTCAGATATTATTAAATCGCATAGAAAAAATCATTGTTGTGAATAATTCATTCAATAAATTTTACATAAATGAGCTATTGACCTGGTGGTCTCTCTACTATCGTTATTTGTGTTGAGAGATATTATTAAATCGCATTGAAAAATCCACAATAAATTATTCATTCAATAAAGTTTAATGAATTTCATTTAATCGCTTACCAACAGTAGGAACCATCTTCATAACTGATAATCCATTTCCATTAATGTAATTTTCAATATTCTGCACACACTAAAACACGCGAACACTCACTCACTCGGTGGAAGGTAAACTGCCGAATCGAACGGTTTTCAATGACTAAAAAGAGATTTAATCTGGAATGCGTTCGTGCATCGTAGATAAGGATTGATAACAGACGACGGAAGAATGTGTTTTTGCCGGATGATAATTGCCTCCGGGTTAAAGGTCAAATGATTCGGCGGTTCGCACCTGGTAAAATTTTCCAGTTCCACCGGTGAGTTTGTTCGGTGTTTTAGATTTTAACAGAGTGACGGAATGTTATTCTTAAATTTTAATTTTTGAGTTCACTGGATTTTGAAATACTTTCATTTGATCACGCGGCGAAGTTGTGAAAATTTCAAACAAGTTCGCCGACTCGAAAAAATAGAAAAATAATAGCCATCGACGTTAAACTTTCTAGAATAACTAGAAATGCATTCTAGATTATGATTTTGTGAAAATCCATTTACAGCCCTTCACTGGATTTTAAAATACTTTCATTTGATCAGGCGGAGAAGTTGTGAAAATTTCTAACAAGTTCGCCGACTTGAAAAAAATAGAAAAATAATAGGCATCGACGTTAAACTTTCTAGAATAACTAGAAATGCATTCTAGATTATGATTTCATGAAAATCCATTTACAGCCCTTCACTGGATTTTAAAATACTTTCATTTCATCAGGCGGAGAAGTTGTGAAAATTTCTAACAAGTTCGCCGACTTGAAAAAAATAGAAAAATAACAGCCATCGAAGTTAAACTTTCTAGAATAACTCGAAATGCATTCTAGATTATGATTTTGTGAAAATCCATTTACAGCCCTTCACTGGATTTTAAAATACTTTCATTTGATCAGGCGGAGAAGTTGTGAAAATTTCTAACAAGTTCGCCGACTTGAAAAAAATAGAAAAATAATAGGCATCGACGTTAAACTTTCTAGAATAACTAGAAATGCATTCTAGATTATGATTTCATGAAAATCCATTTACAGCCCTTCACTGGATTTTAAAATACTTTCATTTCATCAGGCGGAGAAGTTGTGAAAATTTCTAACAAGTTCGCCGACTCGAAAAAATAGAAAAATAATAGCCATCGACGTTAAACTTTCTAGAATAACTAGAAATGCATTCTAGATTATGATTTTGTGAAAATCCATTTACAGCCCTTCACTGGATTTTAAAATACTTTCATTTGATCAGGCGGAGAAGTTGTGAAAATTTCTAACAAGTTCGCCGACTTGAAAAAAATAGAAAAATAATAGGCATCGACGTTAAACTTTCTAGAATAACTAGAAATGCATTCTAGATTATGATTTCATGAAAATCCATTTACAGCCCTTCACTGGATTTTAAAATACTTTCATTTCATCAGGCGGAGAAGTTGTGAAAATTTCTAACAAGTTCGCCGACTTGAAAAAAATAGAAAAATAATAGCCATCGACGTTAAACTTTCTAGAATAACTAGAAATGCATTCTAGATTTCGATTTCGTGAAAATCCATTTACAGCCCTTCACTGGATTTTAAAATACTTTCATTTCATCAGGCGGCGAAGTTGTGAAAATTTCAAACAAGTTCGCCGACTCGAAAAAATAGAAAAATAATAGCCATCGACGTTAAACTTTCTAGAATAACTAGAAATGCATTCTAGATTATGATTTTGTGAAAATCCATTTACAGCCCTTCACTGGATTTTAAAATACTTTCATTTCATCAGGCGGAGAAGTTGTGAAAATTTCTAACAAGTTCGCCGACTTGAAAAAAATAGAAAAATAATAGGCATCGACGTTAAACTTTCTAGAATAACTAGAAATGCATTCTAGATTATGATTTCATGAAAATCCATTTACAGCCCTTCACTGGATTTTAAAATACTTTCATTTGATCAGGCGGAGAAGTTGTGAAAATTTCTAACAAGTTCGCCGACTTGAAAAAAATAGAAAAATAATAGGCATCGACGTTAAACTTTCTAGAATAACTAGAAATGCATTCTAGATTATGATTTCATGAAAATCCATTTACAGCCCTTCACTGGATTTTAAAATACTTTCATTTCATCAGGCGGAGAAGTTGTGAAAATTTCTAACAAGTTCGCCGACTTGAAAAAAATAGAAAAATAACAGCCATCGAAGTTAAACTTTCTAGAATAACTCGAAATGCATTCTAGATTATGATTTTGTGAAAATCCATTTACAGCCCTTCACTGGATTTTAAAATACTTTCATTTGATCAGGCGGAGAAGTTGTGAAAATTTCTAACAAGTTCGCCGACTTGAAAAAAATAGAAAAATAACAGCCATCGAAGTTAAACTTTCTAGAATAACTCGAAATGCATTCTAGATTATGATTTTGTGAAAATCCATTTACAGCCCTTCACTGGATTTTAAAATACTTTCATTTGATCAGGCGGAGAAGTTGTGAAAATTTCTAACAAGTTCGCCGACTTGAAAAAAATAGAAAAATAATAGGCATCGACGTTAAACTTTCTAGAATAACTAGAAATGCATTCTAGATTTCGATTTCGTGAAAATCCATTTACAGCCCTTCACTGGATTTTAAAATACTTTCATTTCATCAGGCGGAGAAGTTGTGAAAATTTCTAACAAGTTCGCCGACTTAAAAAAAATAGAAAAATAACAGCCATCGAAGTTAAACTTTCTAGAATAACTAGAAATGCATTCTAGATTTCGATTTCGTGAAAATCCATTTACAGCCCTTCACTGGATTTTAAAATACTTTCATTTCATCAGGCGGAGAAGTTGTGAAAATTTCTAACAAGTTCGCCGACTTGAAAAAAATAGAAAAATAACAGTCATCGAAGTTAAACTTTCTAGAATAACTAGAAATGCATTCTAGATTATGATTTCGTAAAAATCCATTTACAGCCCTTCACTGGATTTTAAAATACTTTCATTTTATCAGGCGGAGAAGTTGTGAAAATTTCTAACAAGTTCGCCGACTTGAAAAAAATAGAAAAATAACAGCCATCGAAGTTAAACTTTCTAGAATAACTAGAAATGCATTCTAGATTATGATTTTGTGAAAATCCATTTACAGCCCTTCACTGGATTTTAAAATACTTTCATTTCATCAGGCGGAGAAGTTGTGAAAATTTCTAACAAGTTCGCCGACTTGAAAAAAATAGAAAAATAACAGCCATCGAAATTAAACTTTCTAGAATAACTAGAAATGCATTCTAGATTATGATTTTGTGAAAATCCATTTACAGCCCTTCACTGGATTTTAAAATACTTTCATTTCATCAGGCGGAGAAGTTGTGAAAATTTCTAACAAGTTCGCCGACTTGAAAAAAATAGAAAAATAACAGCCATCGAAGTTAAACTTTCTAGAATAACTCGAAATGCATTCTAGATTATGATTTCGTGAAAATCCATTTACAGCCCTTCACTGGATTTTAAAATACTTTCATTTGATCAGGCGGAGAAGTTGTGAAAATTTCTAACAAGTTCGCCGACTTGAAAAAAATAGAAAAATAACAGCCATCGAAGTTAAACTTTCTAGAATAACTAGAAATGCATTCTAGATTATGATTTTGTGAAAATCCATTTACAGCCCTTCACTGGATTTTAAAATACTTTCATTTCATCAGGCGGAGAAGTTGTGAAAATTTCTAACAAGTTCGCCGACTTGAAAAAAATAGAAAAATAACAGCCATCGAAGTTAAACTTTCTAGAATAACTAGAAATGCATTCTAGATTATGATTTCGTGAAAATCCATTTACAGCCCTTCACTGGATTTTAAAATACTTTCATTTCATCAGGCGAAAAAATAGAAAAATAGAAAAATAATAGCCATCGACGTTAAACTTTCTAGAATAAGTAGAAATGCATTCTAGATTATGATTTCGTGAAAGTCCATTTATAACCCTTCACTGGATTTTAAAATACTTTCATTTGATAAGGCCGAGAAGTGGTGAAAATTGAAATATTCCCAACAGCAGAATCAATCGTTTATTAATACACGCTCTGTAGCGTAAATGTAGTATACGCTTTGGAGTGTTACAACCCTCTATTCGAATTTTCCAAACACATGCATATAGATACAGTAAAATTTAATTCTAATATAGATCTTCATTGATCGAACCTTAATAAAACTAAAAAGAAAACGAATTTAACATACCTGTGATGGCATTATCATTAAATTGTTTTTTCAAATTAATATATTAGACATTTATACTTTTTTCTACTCCCATCTCTAAACTACCATTTATTGCATATGTTTCCATGACACTAAGTGATTCTTTAAATACACCGTGACTTTGTGCATTTTAGTTATGGACTGAAGTTAGCTCCAGATTTTTAAATCGCTAAAATCAATTGAAACTCAAAATAAAGTTAGTTGTCACTTATCTACAATCTGGCAAAATAAAAAATTAATAAATGAAACAAGGAATACTTTCAACTTAAATCAAATGAATAAAACAAAAGATTAAAGAAATTTAGGGGAATCAATGATTTCTTTGAGCAATTTCCATGATGTCTCTAACGTAACTGTTAATGTATATTTACCCAAGTAGACTAATTTAATAATAATGTAATATTATCATGTTCATTTAAGATAATAAAATAATTTCAAAATTTTACCAATTTAGTCGTAGAAAAAGTATAGTATGCAATTCGTGTTATAAACTTCTTTAGACACTCGTTATTAAACACTCACTCCGCTCGTGCCTAATTAACTCGTGACTCAAGTGCCGCTTATAACACTTGTTGCATAATATACTATTAAAAACACAGTACATCGTTGCTTTTAAATTAATATGAAATGTAATCATTGTAGCAAAAATATTTGTTGTGCCCACCCCGCGAGGATTGATAAAAGTGAGCATTATTCCGTGTAAGGAGTTTTCGTGTGCGGAGTTTTCGCTGTGCGCAGTTTTCGCGTGAGCAGTCTTCCTATGCGGATATCACCAAACCACAATAATAATAATAATAATTAATGTATTTATTCGATGTAATCAATATTACATGAAACGTCATCGATGTATATAAAATAGCACTAACATATACAGGTTACAAAATACAGTTTACATTAACACGTTCGCTGCCACTACAATTGGGATTGCACATACGCAAGTACAGGACGGCAAATGCAAGTTGGCCAGACGCGCAGAGAGCAAGCGAAAGCTCTCTCTCTCTACAGCCGGCCGAGTACTGTCTCTGTAATAAGCAAGCACATATTCTTAGCGTGCGCTATTCATTTACAACTCTATCGGGCGCTCTCCTCCACATAATTGAATGTACCAAGAGTTAGCACCTCTTCACGAAATCTATCGAGAGTGCCCTTCGAAGGTACCGCCCACAATTTTGCCACTGCGCAACGGCAAGTTACGTTTGCCGTCCTGTATAAAATTGGACGCACTAGCGCGTCGGTGGCAGCGAACGTGTTAAACACAAACTTATTTTTTAAAAAGAAAATGTCATATGTTCGTGTATGGAGTAGAATACGTTGTCTAGCAAAAATATTTTAACAGCTTTTCCAAAAGATTTTATGTTAAGGATCTTCAGTTCGGTTGGCAGCTTGTTGTAAATGGTTGGACCCCAATAGGCCAATCCTTGTGAAGCTCGTATTCTGGTATGGAATTTGTAGTTGTTCTTGTCCGTGGGTATTGTACGAGTGGTAATGGTTATTGTGTAAAAACTTGTTCTTGTTACCGTGAACATGTTTAACGATGGTAAATATATATAAATTTGTTAAGGTAAGTATTTTATGTTTTTTTTAAATAGGGATCTGCAACTTTCTCTTCCAGGCACTCTGGATAGGGCACGAATAGCCCTTTTCTGGAGAATAGAAACTTTTTCCACATCTACGGCATTTCCCCAAAATATAATGCCATACTGGAGCAAAGAATGGAATTTTGCGAAATAGTAAGTTCGTGTCGCCAGGTAAGTACTAATTTTCATTAATCTTTTTATACAATAAATTCGATTGGGTAGTTTGTCGTATATTGTATGTGTGCAGACCAGTTTAATTTGGTGTCCATCATAATTCCCAGGAAATTGATGTAGTTGCTGTGTCTTTTGTCATTAACAGATAGTTCTTGAGTTTTCCCTTGATTTAGGGCTAGCATATTGCACCCTGTTCAGTCCTTGATTGCTCCAATAGAGTTGTTATTTCGCGTAATTTGATCCTCCTTCGATGAGCCTTCAACCAGGAATAATGTATGTCAGCGTAAAGATAGGGTTGAACTTCTGGTAGGTTAGCTGGTAAGTCGTTGATGTAGATGAGGAAACGCAATGGTCCCAAAATTGATCCTTGTGGGACAATATGTTTTACCTCAAATTCTGTTGACCGAGTATTTTTCCAATCTACAAATTGTACTCGCTTGGTGAGGTATGATTTCATAAGCGTAAGAGGTGTCCCTCTGGTTCCATAGAAATTTAATTTATGTAGCAAAACATCGTGGCTAATGGTATCGAAGGCTTTGGACAGATCGCAGCACGTCAAACCTATCTGACCGTTGTTATCCAATACTTCTGCGACTTTATTAAGCATAGCGGCAATTGCTGAAGTAGTAGAGTTTCCGGTCCTGAAGCCATATTGACGTGAGTCGTGATTTTATTACGTATTCCCAAATCTTGGACAGAACAGGAAGAATTGCAATAGGTCTTGGGTGGACAGGCTCATCAACATTAGCTTTTTCAGCAATAGGTATTATTTTCCCAATTTTAAGTTGGTCTGGAAAGTGGCCCTCCACCAAGCATTTATTTATTATTATGGAAATAGGTACAGCGATTTCTTCTGCAACATGTTTAATTAATTTGCTTGTCACATCATAGATGTCGCGTGTTTCTTTATCTTTGAGAGTTTTTATTGTTTTTCTTATTTCCTCCGGTGTCGTATTGTGGAAAAACAGGAGTGGTGGTTATATACACCTGACTTTCGTAGTTAGTAATCAAAAGTGATTTCACTATTTGGTATAATATTTTTGTTGGTTTCTCCAGCAACGTTTTTATATCGTGTTGAGCCATTTTTTCTGCCTTAAATTGCTTTCTATTTGTTTTTTCTTCTTCCCTCCAACTACTTTGTTTATTATGTTCCATATATTTTTTGTAGGTTTTGTGGATGCAAAATTTTTGACTCGTACTCATTCTTTTTAGATTTATTAACTTCTTCAAAAAAGTCTTTTTTAGATTGGAGTATGCTAGATAGGCTTCATCGGGTTTGGTGACGTATGCTATAAGAGCTAAGGCATCCAGGGTTTTTTGATGATGCTTAGATGCTCAGGTAAATTCTTTTTTATATTTGAGTTTCTTTGGCGTCGTTTTGTTTTGGGGCATATATGATTAAAGATACTGGGAAAGGTGTCAAAGAAATAAGAAAAGGAGTCTTGAGCATTGCAATCTGAAATTCCGTCCCAGGATTCTTCCTGCAGTGCTGTTTTAAAACGGTAAGTAGATTCTAATGTTAAGTTACGTGTAACATAAGTTGTTTAGGGCGATTTTTTTATTCTAGTCAGGCTGATGAGTTGTGCCATATGGTCCGAGAGATGTAGGTTTATAGTACTTATGCCTTTTACATCATCTTTTACATTTGTGAAAATGTTGTCGATGCACGTCGACGATATTTGTGTAACTCTAGAAGGTTTATCAAATAAAGGTTCCATGTTAAAGAGTTGCATTAATTCCAATAAGTTGTTTTTATTTATATATGTACTCAAAAAATTTGTATTAAAATCTCCCAACACAACTAATGGTAAGTTAGGAAAGTTTTTTAGGATATAATTTAGTGCTTCCTCCATTTTATTTAGGAATATTTTAAAATCTCCTACCGGCGAACGGTACACACTTATTAATATTATGTTTCATTCAGTGCAATGAACGGCTACTTGTTCAAAAAGTAACTCCACATTTAAGGTTTCCAAATTCAAAATTCGATATTTTATATGAGGCTTCATTATGATCAAAACCCCACCATGACTATGACATGTTCGTGTAAAGTGAATTGCAATCTCGTATACTTGGATTTGTATGTTATGTTATTCCCACTATATCGGCTTTTGGATTATTAATCTATTCAATCATCGTGATGACCGAAATGGAATTTTTACAAGTTTTTTGTCAATCCAAAACACTTTTTGTAGGGGTTTTCAGGGGGTCACTAAAGTCGAAAACTTCTTAGATCGCAAAATTCCATCGAGTTTCCTGCGAAATGCGCCTAGTTATGGCCAAAAAGGCGCAAAATGTAATTTTTATTTTCAAAACTGCATAACTTCGCGCCAAATCATCGCATCGACATGAATTTTGGAGGAAATTGGAGGAAAATTATTGAACTTTATTGTCATGATGGCCGATTGAGTCCACGATTTTTTTACACACGGTACAAGAAACCAAATTTGTACATTTAAACTTCAAAAACATTTTTTTTTCCTTTAGAGGGTGGCAGGGGGTGGAATCGTTTTAGCAACAAAACAATTCACATGACGTTGAAGAGAAAATTTTAATCTGTTCAGACTGCAAAAGTTTATCGATTTTGGTGCAAAATTACTCAAGTTATGGCCAAAAAGTGAAAAATGTCATTTTTTTTCAAAAATTCATAACTTTGCTCCAAATCATCGAAACGACTCGAATTTTTAAGGTATTCGAAGGAAATTGATTAAATTTTTCTGCCATTGTGGTGAAATTTCTCGCCGATTTTTTTTGGGCACGGTACAGCTTGTCAAAGTTGGACAATTTTTTACATAAAAAACATTTTTTTTTATCGCGTTGTTACGGGGGGGGGGGTGGCTTGGACTTGGGGTCAAAATCAACTACACATTCTTAAAGATAAAACTTAAATCTTTCCTAAAGTGAAAGATTAATCGATTTTCGACCAATTGAACCAAGTTACGACGGTTTGAAAAATTGAGTTTTTTCGCGATTTTTCGAGTGGCGCTTTTTTTCACGCCGAGTGTATTTGGTGGTTGTTATCAGTCCACGTTATCAAATAAATGAATAATAAAACAGAATTAAGCTACGAGGGACGGTGGGTGGTCCTTCTCGCACCCTCCAATTAGTTGATCACAAAATAATTTTGAAGAATCAGTCAATATTTTCTTCTTCATTTCTTTGATAATATGATACGATAACCTTCTATTTCTAGTTACAATTGTTCCTTAATTTTATTTATACACCAATTTTAATGTGTTGTACATAGTCACTCATTGCAAATTTTTATATATTTATTTGTATCCAGATGTTTATGTAAGTGTATATACCTCAAATTTTAATCAGTTTTTTACTAGTATGTAAGTTTTATATGATAACTTTTGTATAAATCATCTTTATGTATTTCATTCATTTTTATTCATCTCTAGCTTTAAGATCTAGATTAAGATATTTATTGTCTAATAAGGATGCCTCTTGCATTTATCACAATCAACATGCATATTATTATTATTATACTTAACCTAACTCCTCCATGGATGTAATATTCTTAATGGAAATAAACAAATTCTAAATTTGATTCTCTGGTTTTCGGCTCAACTGGTCAATATTTTAGAAAAATCCTTACACATTATATATAACGACAATACAATAGACAGATAATAAACAGATATAATCAGTATACATTTTCTTGTAATCAACGGTTTTCCAGATAATCGCCATCAAATGTAAAATAGCCTTTTTCAACGCTCAGAAAAATCGAAAAATCGTTGACTTTCTTTAAATCGGAAACAAGAGCAGACTTCCAATTCTACCATTAAGGAATAATTGGGTTTTAATATTACAGAAAAATCTGCGTTTTTATTCAGTTATCCAGATAATCGCCATCAAACCCAAAAATGACTATTTTCAACGCTCAAAAATCTTTTTTTTTAATGGAAACAAGAGCAGATTTGCAATACTACAGCAATATTAAGGAATAATTGAGTTGTAATATTACAGAAAAATATGAACATGTTTATTATTCAGTTATCCAGATACTCGATGTCAAACAAAGAATGGCTATTTTCAGCGCACAAAAATCGAAAAATCTTTAATTTCTTAAAACCGAAATCAAATGTAGACTTTTAAGTTTTAGAAAATCATTCAGAAAAAAATAGGCTTTAATTTCAGTAATTACCAGTCCACATCTCATATTAAATATCTTCCCCTCCTCGCTATACAAATCAAAAAAGGCGGAAATTCTTACCTCACACCCCGAAGGTGACATACCCTGGCCAAATATCCAAGACAACTATTGCCTCAAGAAACCAATAGTCTAAATTAAGAATTAACTAGAATTCAAATAATAAAGACGAAATACAGCCTGAATATCTGAATATTCAACATGTTCGTGACTCTGCAACATTAAGTCTTACTAAGACTATAAACAAATAACTTGTTGAAACAACTACCTTCCTGGCTAGTGCCACGCCAGATATTGAATGATACAAAAGAAATTTGCATGTTATTACAAGTATTTAATTTCTTTTGTATGGCCAGGGAAGTAGTGGTTTCAATAAGTTATTTGTAGTCTTAGTAAGACTTAATGTTGCAGAGTCATGAACAGGTTGAATATTCTATGTTTCGTCTTTATTATTTGTATTTAATAAATCTGCAATAAGTGACGTTGTCTCAAGTTAATTTAACTAGAATTATTTGGAAATATCAGACTCCAGGTGCATTTAATAAATCTTGGATTACATCGGGTGATTTGGAAATTGTTCAAATTACTGTAATTTAATATATACATTTAAAATTTGAATTGAATTTTCTACATCCACACCGTAACGCGCTCGTAAAACGTGTCTCAATCGAATCATCGGACACGACCAAATTTGGCAAAATTCGAAATTTTTCTCGATGTACCTAACTGCAAAGGTCGCAATTGCTCCAAAATTAAACGAAACGCATCAAAACAAACTGAGAAACTTATTCATGGTATGACGAAACTCCGGTGCGAGAGTACGAATTTATGCTTATAAATAGGTTGCGTTATAAGTGACGTCTTACGCTGGCCGGGATCTAGGGACCAGTTGCCATTCGCGAGAGTCACACCATCTTGAGACGCCGTTACTAATACACTAAAAAGTTGAAGAGTATTTGTTGTTAACAAAAAAAAAGTTTTTTCCCACCGACAAGATGGTTTACGAAAGCGACTTCTATACCACCAGGAGGCCATACAGGGCGACTCCATCATTGTCCACGTACACGATCACGGTAAGTCGATTTTTATTACTTATTTATTAATAAAAATAGTTAGTGGAGCCTGCGATTTTTGGTTTGCAATCCAAATTTAGTTAGAGCATAGTGGTTACTCACTTTACACACGCACACACCCACGCCGGTTATAAAAATAACTTGCTTGTAGATGTAGTTAAAAATGATTCCGCTGGATTGGGGACGAACGGCACCTAACAATTGGATTCTTGCAGAAACGTGAGATACCATGGGAGAAGGTTCCGTTCGTACCAAGACCCAGTTTGGTGCCCGATCCGATAACCGCCTTCGGGAAGCGAAAGCCGGAAAAGCTAAAATCGATTACCGAAAAAATGACCATCACACCTTTAGAAAGGGCGTCGATCAAACCGAAAATTCTGACCGAACCTCCGAAACCCTATGTTTCCGCGAGGGACTACACAAGGGAAAAAGTCCTGTCGAGCATCCGGAAACACGAACGCGGTCCCCTTCCTGATAGTCAAGACGTTGACGTCTTGCTAGCCAAAGTTCACAAGTTATCGGAGATGAAAAATCTGCCATATAAAAGAAATCTAGTGCTGGCGTCTTATCTACCTTGAACGCACTTTATTATAAGGAGAAACTGTTGTTTTGTTGAAATTATATTTTTACGAGCACAAGAATATTTTAGTGCTCAAACTAATTCAAATTGCAACCGTTTCTCCTATTGATATTTAGGAACTTTTTTACACACCTAAATATCATTTTTTTGAAGGTAGGCTTAAGGATATCACGAATGCATTTTTGTATAGAGACTTATTAATAATTCCACTAGCTTTTAGCAAGAAATGCCGCAGTATTTTCTAGTAGGTTCCACTACTATTTTTATTACAATATTGTAGTTGTAGCATTAACATTTCTAAGACTACATTAAAACGGGCAAATATTTTTAAACGTCCGTTTTGATGTATTTTCTAGATTTCGCTATATATTTTTTATGTATTTACAAATTAAGCTATTTTTTGAATTTTTATGTGATATCTGGATAACTGTGCTTGTGTTTATTGTTTTTTTATTCATATGCAGCAGATACAATAAACGTATTAGAAAAAAAAATCGTGTGTACATTTGTTTAAAGTCACATTCACAGATCATTGTGTTTGTCAAAAATTGCATGGAATATCAAAGACGTCCCTCACTGCTCCCCTCCTTTAAATGTTGTTTATTAAATAACCTTACAAGAAAACATAAACATAAACGGTACTCTTACGTAAATTTAATAACGCTCAATACAAATAAACAAAAAACTAAATTCCAAAATTAAATTAACAAAAATTTAAAATGCAATAATCATATTATTATTTTTAGTGAACATTAATTATTATCCAGTACTTGTATTTTAATTATATTTTCTGTCTGAGAATTTATAATTAAAAAGACTTAAGTCACAAAAGTATTTAAGTTGAATTACACTGGGCAACAAAAAAAAATATTTCCAACTGATTCTGAGTATCTGGAATCAGTTTTCTTCTGCAAGCTATGGTTATCATGCAATTTGACATTTTGATTTGTCATTATTTATCAAAAAAAAATGTTGTTGCCCTGTGTTATGAAATGCTTCTTCCGTATTTGGCAGTATCTTTAACACATTTATATATCGATATAAAATACATGTATCAAAGATACTGCCAAACTCTGACCCTATGAAAGTTGTTTATTTTGGCAATCCCTACAATGTTCGTATTATCATTATATATTTATAGCCCAAAAAAATTTCTATTATGTTTTTCGTCTCGAGAATCAAAGAGTTTATGAGAAATATTTTTGAACTTAAGATAATATACAGTTTAACCAAATGCAGAGCGCGATGACTAGCACGGCAGACTGAGAGGAATACATGACCACCCGAAGACAGTCATGATCATAATGTTATGTTTCTTCGCAACCGCCCAGACTCATTTGGTTGACTTATACATGTGAATGATATCTAAATTAAAGATAACATGTTAATCGTTATCTTCAACATTTATATGACCATTTTATAATATTTTTGAAATGAAATTTTAATTCCGAATTTCAATATTTTACTAAAAGCTTTTCAGTTTTTCATATTGTCAAACAAAGCTTTAATTTTGAGTCACGCACAGGTTCAATATTCATATATTCAGGCTACTTTCGTCTTTATTGAATGTTTTTAATGCTTCTGCAATAAGTGAGATTGTCTCAAATTTATTTAAATTTTGTTTCAAAATCTCCATTTGAGGGACATACACATTTTTCAAAATAGATTGATCGTCTTGTAAAATTCACAAAACGTATATTTCCGCTGAAATTTCGAAATCGAAAAAAAAACCCCGAAAACAATACTTTCTCGTACAATATGAATAAATTTATAAGTTATAACAATTTCAGTAAACCTTTTGAAATTTAATTTTCTTTCGTAAAAAAAAAGAAACGCTCACTTCCGGATTTCAAAATTTTACCAGAAACTTTTCAGTTCATATTGTTGTATTATTGTTTATATTTTTTGCTTCAAAATCTCTATTTGAGATACAGCATCTACAGACAGACCTAGCCACAGATATTTTTTAAAAATGATTGGAATCGTCTCGGAGGATCTCAAAACGTATATTTCCGTAGAATTTAAGAAAAATAAGACATATTTCTCTATCTACAATTTTAACTACTTTAATAGATAATCACATTTAAATCAATAATTCAGAGTGATAAATGCTAAAATGTGAACACAACTATTAATTTGATGAGTGAATTACAGTAATTAGTTAAGCATTTCGCTTAACTTAAAAATGCTCACAAAGAAACACAGATCACAATTGGATTTTAAATGTTTCTCAGTTTTTCTTTTCGGATAATAAAAGAAAATTAAAAAATGTAAATTTTACTCAACGTTATTACGACAAAGCGAATTCGAGTAGCAATTTTTTTAGAGTGTTTCTTTTTAGTTCAGTTTGGTTATATACAATGCAGGAAAAAAAAAATGAAACACTTGAAATTCGTGAAATTTTGACCATTTTCAAACCGCCATAACTCGGCGTATTGTCAATCGATATTAATGAATCTTTAAGGGCGAAAAACTTTGAAGTATCTTCTTTAAAGTCATGCATACGAACTTAAGCGTAACCCGTTCCGCCCCTCTCTAGCACCCATGTGAAAAAAAATGTGTTTTCAGGAAACCATTTTCAACTTTTACGATGTCTATGGATTTGGAAAAATTTTGTTGACTCGATCCACCATAAAGGCATTAAAATCTGATTAATTATCTATGCAGAACTGGCAGAACGAAGTTCCTACGACGATTTGGCACCAAGTTGTGGCTGGTTGAAAAAAGTGCATTTTGAAGTTTTTCGCACATAACGCGACTTTTCAACCAAATTTGATGATTCTTTTAGGAAAAAATCTCTTTTTGGCGCTACTTTAAGCGGGTAAACTCAGATTGTAATGATTCCTTTTCGAACCCATAAACCCCCGTACAAAAAAAACACGTTTTTGGGCAAAAAAAACGTCCAACTTCGACAACGTGTACCGAGTTGGATAAAATGTGTCGACTCGATCCACCAAAAGGGCATTGAAATATGTTCAATTACCTGTACAGTATTCAAAAACAAAGTTCCTACGGCAATTTGTCACAAAGTTATGGGTGTTTAAAAAAAAGTGCATTTTGTGGTCTTTTTATTTTTTGTTTGGAGGGGCGTAGAGCCCTCTCTCTGAGTGGAGGTAAACTCTCTCAAAGAGGATAAATTTTGCTTTTTATTTCTCAAAAGATCGTCGAAATCGGTTGAATATGGCCATTTGAAAATTACCTAAATTTTTACAAATCTCAAGTTGTTTTTTCCGATAGTGCAATTTGTTTGTTTTTATTGGACGAATGGAAAAAAGGACGAATGGTGGTGAGTTAGGCCCACATTTTTTTCCGATCTTACAGATATCGTTAAAGTAAGCCTTTTTTAACCTTTTTTTTGTTAATGAATTTTCGTGCATACCTCAAAGAACATGCAAAGAAAATTTCATTTGTGAAAGAGAAAACAATTTCGTCGAAAAACTTCGGACTTAAGAATAAAAAAACCACAAAATCCGATTTTTTCAAACACCCAAAACTTTGTGCCAAATCGTCGTAGGAACTTCGTTATTTGACTCCTGCGCAGGCAATTGAACACATTTCAATGCCCTTTTGTTGGATCGAGACGACACATTTTTTCCAACTCGGTACAAATTGATAAAGTTGGCCGTTTTTTGCCCAAAAACGTGTTGTTTTGTTTGGGGGTTGAAGGGTTCGAAATAGAATCATTCTAATCTGAGTTTACTCCCTTAAAGTAGAGCCAAAATGGAATTTTTCCTGAAAGAATCATCAAATTTTGTTGAAAAGTCACTGAGTTACGTGCGAAAAACCTCAAAATGCACTTTTTCTTCAAAAACCCATAACTTGGTGCCAAATCATCGTATGAACTTCGTCCTTTGAGTCGTGCAAAGGGAATTGATCAAATTTTAATGTCTTTGTGGTGGATTGAGTCGAAAAAAATTTTCCAATTCCGTAGACATCGTCAAAGTTGGACATGGTTTCCAGAAAAAAAAACTTTGTTTTTTACAGGTTCGCTAGAGGGGGGCGGAAGGGGTTACGCTTAATTTAGCGTGCATGACTTTAAAGAAGACACTTCAAAGTTTTTCGCTCTTAAAGATTCATCAAAATCGATTGAAAATACGCCGAGTTATGGCGGTTTGAAAATGGTCGAAATTTCACGAATTTAAAGTGTTTAATTTTTTTTCCTTCAGTATATTAACGGATTCACCATTTTACATATACAGTAGAGCGTCGATAATCCGGACGTCAAAAATCCGGACCATCGATCATTAAATTCCTGCGAAAAAGGTGAAGTGAATATATACATACAGGGTGTCCGAAAAGTATGGAATATCCCGTACAGCTCAGTAAATATCCACTTTAAAGAAAATATATTTAAATAGAATTGATTTAACACTTAGCTATCTACCACCTTGGATATATCAATTTTATTTTTTGCTATAAACAATAGCGCAACGAATAACAATACATTTTTTAAATGACAAGGCACATCTTTATTATACTCATGTTTTTTTCTCTTTTTAACGACACAAAACTTGATTACCTTTATCTAAAAATCAATCAATAAAAACAAGAAAATGTCTTGGATATTTATTTTTTGTAATATCAAATTGTTTAACAAATGAATAATGTATTTAAACTAAACTCACAGCAAATGTTCAAAGTGTAAACCATTCATGATTTGACAGTGGTTAATTCGGTTTTTAAAACCATTTTTTTTTTCGATACTACATGTACGATTTCATTAATGAAATGAAAATAAATATACAAGACTTTTTCTTATTTTTCTTGAAATTTTTCTTATGTAAATGTAATCAAGTTTTATGTCGTTGAAAACAGAAAAAAAAACTCTATCAATTGAGTATAATAAAGATGTGCCTTGTCATTAAAAAAAAATGTAAGTGTTATTCGTAGCGCTTTTGTTTATGGCAAAAAATAAAATTGATATACCCAAGGTGGTAGATAACTAAGTGTTAAATAACTTCTATTTAAAACTTGTTTCTCTAATGTGTATATTTACTGAGCTATACGGGATATTCCATACTTTTCGAACACCCTGTACATATGTATGTATATCCCTTCATTAAAATACATTATAAGTTCATATTAATAAATGGTTTTATTTATCTACTCCAATTCTTTAATCACTAAATTGAATTATTAACGGTATTAGCTTTTCTTTTTGTTATGAACTTAAACGATCTGTTTTTTGTTCTTTTCGAAAATCCGGACATTTTGATAATCCGGATAGGATCCGGTCACAATTAATCCGGATTATCGACGCTCTTCTGTACAAACAAAACAATATATACTAAATTTAAGTGAAGAAGGCGAAATTATAGGATTATACAAATTATTAGCTGCAAGAAATTTTGAATATTTGTTTACTATTTTACTTTACCCTTCAAGCTTATGTAATTACAGAGAAAAAAATAAATTCGAGTCGCATTTGTTTTTCAGTTTTTCAGCTAAAGGCTTCAAAAAATGGAAGAAATTTCAAAAATTTATTCACCATTTTATTTTACCCTTCAAGCTTTTGTAATTACAGCGAGAAAACGTAATTCGAGCCGCATTTGTTTTTCGGTTTTTCAGCCATAGGCTTCAAAAAATTAAAGAAATTTTGAAAATTTAGTCACTATTTTACTATATACTTCAAGTTCTTGTAATTATAGCAAAAAAGTGGAATGTCGAGTTGCAATTGTTTTTCAGGTTTTCAGCTGTATATTTAGAAGAATTGAAGAAATTTCGAAAATTTGTGCACTATTTTACTTTACTGTTCAAGCCCTTGTAATTATATCGACAATTGCCCTCATTTACACACTAACCAATGAAATCGAATAATGTTGATGACATGATCCAATAAAATTCTGATTATGATGCGTACCAGACCACGCTGCATGTTATGCATGGCAATTCACCCTGGGTGGTATCTAATCAGATAATCCATCATGTTGGTATTGCCTAGCAACGCGTTACTTCATTTTCAATAACATATAAAACGTCAGTTATTGCCGGACTTTTAAGCAGTTTGCTCCTGAATTCGATCTGTTTGTATTTTCGGGTGAAGTGTTAGTGCTTTCATCAGTAATAGTATTCATGGGCATTTCTCAAAATCTTGGTAAGCTCATTTTTACTACAATTATTGTGGCGCAGATTAATACACGTCTGACACTTGGTGTCACTAAATTTAACTTTTCAAATTATGAAGTGTGCACTTTCTGTTCCGCCAATTGTCTTCTCGAATCTAACTCGTGACTGATTTTTCCTGGGCAATTATTAGCGTCTGGATCACTTTTGCTTGTTGCTTCTAGAAAATCGTCGCAACAAGCAACCGTGATCCTGCCGCTAATAATTGCCGGCAAAATCATAGGCACTCGTTATATTACTGTTGAAAACTACAAATTCGAGTAGTGTTTGTTTTCAGTTGCAAGTTTCGAATAATTGAGGAAAATTAAAAAAAAAATCACTATATTATTATTATTTTATTCTTTAAACTCTTGTAATTGCTGCGAAAAAATGGAACTAGAATCGCAATTGTTTTGACTTTTTTAGTTACTCGAATCGAAATTATTGTGTAGTTTCGAACAATTGAAGAAATTTCATAAATTCTTTCACCTCATTATTCTATTGTTCAATCCCTTTTAATTATAGTGAAATAGTTATAGTTACGAGTTTCGAACAATTGACGAAAATTTAAAAAAAAATCAGTTTGTTATTTTACTTATTCTTACTTATTCACTCTTTGACTTTGCTTTTCAAACTTTTTAATTACAGTTAAAAAACCGGATTCGAGTAGCAATTGTTTTTCCGTTTTTCAGCTACAAGTTTTGAACAATTGAAGAAATTTGATAAATTTCGGAAATTTGTTCACCATTTTACTTTACTCTTCAAGCTCTTATAGTTATAGCGAAAACAAGAAATTCGATTCGCAATTGTTTTTCAGTATTTCAGCCAGAAGTTCTAGACAATTGAAGAAATTTTATAAATTAATTCAGCATCTCATTCTATTTTTCAAGCTTTTGCAATTGCAGCAAAAAAAAATTGAATTTGAGTCGATATTATTGTTTAGTTATTCAGTTACAAGTTCCGAATAATTAAAGAAATTTCAGAAATTCGTTCACCATCTTATTCTACTCTTTAACTTCTTTTAGTTGCATTAAATTAGCGAATTTGAATCGCGATTGTTTTTTAAGTTTTCAGCTATAACTTTCGAAAAATTGAAGAAATTTCAAAAATTCCTTTACCATCTTGCTCTATTCTTCAATCTCTTTTAATTACAGTGAAATGGCGAATTTGAGTCGCGATTGTTGTTCAGCTTTTTAGCTACATCTTTCAAACAATTTAAGAAATTTCAAAAATTTGTTCAATATGTTACTTTACTCGCTAAACTCTTGTAATTACAGCGGAAAATGGAATTCGGGCCGCAATTGTTTCTCAGTTTTTCAGCTATAAGTTCTAAATAATTGAAGAAGTTAAAAAAAAATCGTTCACTATCTTACTCTACTTTTCAAGCTCTTTTGATTACAGCGAATAACCGAATACCAGTCGTTTTTGTTTTTCAGATTTTTTGCTGTAAGTTCCGAACTATTGAAGATATTTCAAAAATTTGTTCACCACCTTCCGCTACTCTTTAAGCTTTTTTAATTAGTACAAAAAATGAATTTGAGTCGCAATTATTAAGTTCAGAAGAATTGAAAAAAATAAAAAAATTGTCCAATTTGTTACTTTACTCGTTAAACTCTTGTAATTACAGCGAAAAATAGAATTCTTGCTCTATTCTTCAATCTCTTTTAGTTACAGCGAAATAGCGAATTTAAGTCGCGATTATTTTTCAGTTTTTCAGATATAAGTTTCGAACAATTGAAGAAATTAAAAAAATTCATTCACCATCTTACTCTACTTTTCAAGCTCTTTTGATTACAGCGAAAAAACACTAACTAAAGTTATAATTTTTATTTATTAGTTTCATTCAAAGTGCTTACAAAAATCTAAATACATACAAATTATTCAGAATTAATTTGTATCGCACTTGCATCTTAGATGATCAATTGACAACATAGGTCAAGTGGGCTTGATTTTAAAATTTTATTTTTGTAGCAGAATTGTAATTACGAACGCATTGGGAGTAAAATTGAAAACCTTTATTTGTTGCAGATACAAATTTATTTATTTAACAAAAATTAAATTTCAAAAATGAAGTATAATTTAACTTAAATTAAATAAATGCATTGGGAGTAAAGTTACAAAGAATTACGACAATTGTATTTAAATAAATTTGAGACAACCTCACTTTTATAGATGCATTAAATAAATTAAATAAAGAAGAAATATAGTATGAATACATGAAAATATAGCCTGAATATTTGAATCGATGATCAACAAAAAAAGTAGATAGCACAAGGGGTACCTCAAGGATCTATCATGGGGCTTCTCCATTTTTTAATTTATATTAGTGACTTGACGTTATCAAATTAAATATGCATGTTCAAGACAGAACTACTGTTGATTTTTTATATTAAAAAAAATAATAAAAAAAATTCAAACTTGAAACTGTTAATGTTATTATTAAAGTGGGACAACTTGAAAATATTGTAACAAGGAAACACAGTGCTACACTAAACTTTGATAAATTATCGTTTAGAGTGATTGCATAAAAAAAAATTGAAAGGAGTGTTAAAGAATTAAAGAAAGCCGGAGCAAGTTGTCCGCTGGGAAATTTATTAATAAAACTTGGCGAACCTGCCAAAGATTTATTTCTAACCATTATTCTGGAACACACTTCGCCTTTGAGTGGAAGAAAAAATTAGGCGAGAGTGTTTCCTGCTTTAAATAACAGAAAAATCTATAAATATCTTTAATTTTATTAATTTTCTTTTGTAATTAACATTGATCATTTGGAAATGGGCAATAACTTTTTCTACATGTTTGACTGAATTATTGTTGAACACTCGGTGAAATATAATGAATATTAATCATTTAAACACAACATTGAGTTCATTAAATTCCCAAGAACTATTAACACCAATTAGAATGGATTTCTACCACTAGATATTAATTATTGACTGCGATAGAAGGACAAATAATAATATTTCTTAGGGTTTTAGATCGTAGTCACTTGATTTATATAAACATATTATATAATTTAATTTTATTAAAATCTATTTATGCAACAAGTGAGTAAAGTAATACTTCTTGTCACGAGTTGGAAAGATTGCCGCCCGAGCCGAATGCGAGTGAAAAAAAGTTGCTTTTCTCTCGAGTTTCATACAAATTTTTTTCTACGTCCGTTTAAATAAGTTCGATAAAACCTTAATCAATATTTATAACTAATACTTCTTTTAAATGAAGAAAATAATAATAATCATCAACAGTGGCGGCCCGTGTAACATGTTGATGGTAGAGCCACTTATACAATATACCTCCCTTCTTTTTAAAGAAAGAAAAAACGATTTATCTTCCTAGACCAAAGTAACGAAAGTGTTAAACATTCTTACTGAGCTTGAAATTGCAGGTAGTGCCATGGCTCATTAGCACTATATAACAAGCTGTCCCTGCTTAATTTGACAAAACGATGATTTGCAAATCTAATGTAATTTTTGTAGAATTTAGTCGACACGTTTAACATTTTTTTGAAAACTAAATTTTTTAAAAATTCACAATTTGCGAAATAATTGGTGGATTTTCAAAACCTCTATTTAGTTTGATAAAATGATGATTTGCAAATCTAATTTAATTTTTGTAGAATTTCGTTGACACGTTTTATATTGTTTTTTTTTTAATATTTTGCTCGAGTATTACACAATTCGAAATTTAAAATTTTCAAAAATTCACAACTTGCGAAGTAAATGGCGGATTTTCAAAAACTTCACTTAATTTGATAAAACGATTATTTGCAAATCTAATTTCATTTTTGTAGAATTTAGTCAACACGTTTTATATATTTTTTTAATTTTTTTGCTCGAGGATCACAATTCGAATATTAAAATTTTCAAAAATTCACAACTCGCGAAATAATTGGCGGATTTTTAAAAACTCTATTTAATTTGATAAAACGATGATTTGCAAATCTAATTTAATTTTTGTAGAATTTCGTCGACGTGTTTTATATATATTTTTAAATTTTCACTCGAGTAGTACATAATTTGAAAACTAAAATTTTCAAAAATTCACAACTCGCGAAATAATCGGTGGATTTTCAAATACTTCATTTAGTTTGATGAAACTATGTTTTGCAAAACCAATTTAATTTTTATAGAATTTAGCGTTTTATATTTTTTTTAATATTTTGCTGGAGTATTACACAATTCGAAAACGAAAATATTCAACAATTCACAACTCGCGATGTGATTGGTGGATTTATAAAAACTGCACTTAATTTGATAAAACAATGATTTGCAAATCTAATTTAGTTTTTGTAGAATTTAGTCGACACGTCTTATATTTTTTATTTATTTTTTTCGAGTATTGCACAATTGGAAATCTAAAATTTTAAAAAATTCACAACTCGCGAAATAATCGGTGGATTTTTAAATACTCCATTTAGTTCGATAAAACTATGATTTGCAAATCCAATTTATTTTTGCAGAATTTAGTTGACGCGTTTTATATATTTTTTAAATTTTTTGCTCGAGTATTACACAATTCGAAAACTAAAATTTTCAAAAATTCACAACTCGCGAAATAATCGGCGGATTTTAAAATACTCTATGTAGTTTGATAAAACGATGATTTCCAAATACAATTTAATTTTTGTAGAATTTAGTCGACAGGTTTATTTATTTTTTTTTAATTTTTGCTCGAGTATTACACAATTCTAAAACTAAAATTTTCAAAAATACACAAATTGCGAAATAATTAGCGGATTTTCAAAAACTCTATTTAATTTGACAAAACGATGATTTGCAAATTTTTGTAGCATTTAGTCGACACGTTTTATATTTTTTTAAATTCTTTGCTCGAGTATTACACAATTTGAAAACTAAAATTTTCAAAAATAATCGATGGATTTTCAAAAACTGCACGTAATTTGATAAAACGGTGATTTGCAAATGTATTTTAATTTTTGCAGAATTTTCTCGACACGTTTTATATATTTTTTGATTTTTTTGCGCGACTATTACACGATTCGAAAATTAAAATTTTCAAAAATTGACAACTCGCGGATTTTCAAAAAACTATACTTAATTTCAGTGGCGGCTCGTGGAACATGTGGTTGATAGCGCCACTTATACAATATAGCTCCCCCTCCCCTCCTTTTTTGAAGAAAGAAAAAGAACGATTAATTGGTAAAAAAGTGCTTTAGGAATTAATTAAAAGTTCTTGCTGAGCTTGAAACTATAGGTAGTGCTATGGCTCCTTGGCTCTACATAACGAGCCGCCCCTGATCATCAAGTTTTCTTCATCTGAAACGAATATTTGACGTTACGTTCATGGCACACTTTGTACAAACAATTTTTTAGATGCGTTAAAAAATGAACCGTTATGGAATTTTTTCACGCTTTTTGAAAGCTTCGAGAATTACATATTTTATGAACGCAAATTAATGAAAAAAACTCTACATTTTATAACGAACGTAGAAAAAAAATATTCACTTTTGACCAATTTCAATTTAGTTAAATTATGGATTACCACGCAGTAACGATCACATTCATTATTTTAAGAGTATCAAATTATTTAAGAAAATCGTTAATAACATAATTTGACGGTGTTGCTAAAATTACCTAAAGTGTAAAGGAACTTTAATTACGTAATGAAGCAATAAAAAAATTGTAGTCAAAACATTTACGATCTCCAAACTTAAATATTTTTCAAACTCTTGATATTTCCCGTTTTACCGCGAGCACTGAAATTCCTTAAGTTAACTGGAGAACTATTTATACTTCCTTGAAACGTGCCAAAGCTTTCGAATAAATATTTGCATACCGTTACTAAATATAACCGTGGAAATAATTCACTTTACTCAAATTGCAAAGAAAAAGTTTGTAATTTAGTTTTATTAATAATAAAAAAAGATTGTATTGAGCTTATTCTAAATGTATACATAAATGTTTCCTAACTATGTAGATTAGACATAACACGCACAAAGGTAAAATTTGTTATAATCGTACACTAAAAAAAAAATGTGATAACTGACTTAATTTTAAGAATATAAATAGAATATCTTGTAAAGGTTTTTCATGAGGTAATCGTGTGGATTTTATGCGATAATTTGCTTGTTTTAGAAAAGGAAAAATTATGCCTGAATATTGCTCTGTTGCTAACGATCATATTTTGTTGATATCTTATTGAAATATATTATTCATCGATGGCCTTTTTAAATTAAATAAATACTGTCTGCATACGTATACAATTTTGTATTTAAAAATAATCAAAAATAAAGAATCATTAATTTATTTACTCTTCATTCTGTTGGCAATTTAATATTGTATATACAAATATCTTTATGAATAGTGATTTATACATTTTAAGATATTTTTAAAGGATGCGTTATTTTTTGAACAATTATTAATAAAATGTAATTTTATAATTAATAATTATTTTTTAAACAATGAATTAAAAAAAAACTTTCAAATTAAAATGTATGCAAATGTACCAAATTAGTTTATTAACTTGCTTCGAAAATACATAGCGTCCGGCAGAAAGTTGGACACATATGGAGTTTTGTTTTATTATGAAGTTGTCGGAAAATTTTATTCATGCAAAAAGTTTCTGCATTATTTCAAACCCGAAAATGCAATCATGCAATCGCCGAAGTGAAATTGTCTGCTTGTGTGTTATAAAAAGTAAAACGACTAAAAAGTTGTTATTAAAGATAAGCAAACATGTTATTTAGAAAAGTTATTTAAAATTGACAGAAAAAAAAAATGTGAAACGTCTAAAGAGTAATATACCATTGTTATTACAGATAAGCAAAAATGTTATTCAGAAAAGTTATTTAAAATTAACAGAAATAAAAAAATGTGAAACGTCTAAAGAGTAATATACCATTGTTATTACAGATAAGCAAAAATGCTATTCAGAAAAGTTACTTAAAATTGACAGAAAGAAAAAATTTGAAACGACTAAAGAGAAATATACCATTGTTACTGTTATTAAAGATAAGCAAAAATATTACTCAGAAAAATTATTTAGAATTGACAAAATAAAAACTTGGTTTAGATTTCAGACTGTGATTTCGTCTTATTGTGGCATTTTCAAGAGAATTTTAAAATGTTTTTTTTTTAATTAGAATTACCTACAACCGATTTTTTGCAAAATTATTTTTTTGCAAATCATATTTTGATTGTGGAAAATTCTAATTTCGCATTTTAAAGTTTAGAGAACCACTAAAGATACTCTTAAAAATGTAACAACAAGGCGAAACCAGTCTAGAATCTAAACTAACAATAAGTTTTGTTTTTATTTAATTAATTTTTATTTTTTGCAAAAAAATATTTTGGCTGTAGCTAGGTCATTTTAATTTCGCAAAAAACCAGTTTAAAAATTTCTTGAAAATGCCACAATAAGGCGAAACTAGGCGAAAATCTAAACTTGGATTTTATTTCCTAGAATTAATTTTTGTTTTTTGCAAAAACCATATTTTGGTTGTATGGCATTTTAAACTTAAAAAAAATCATTTTAACATCTTCTTCAAAATGCTATAATAAGGCGGAACCAGTCGCCAATCTAAACTAAGGTTTTATTTCGTAGAATTAATTTTGAAAAATATTTTGGTTGTAGGTAATTCCAATTTCGCATTTTAAACTAAAAAAAAAACACTTTAAAATCCCTTTTAAAATGCATAGGAAGGCGAAACCAGTCGGGAATCTAAACTAAGTTTTTATTTAGTAGAATTAATTTTTAATTGTTCAAAAGAAAATATTTTGTTTGTAGGTAATTCTAATTTCGCATTTTAAACATTATTTTTTTTTAAATAAGGCGAAGTTTTTATTTCGTAATTTTTTTTTAATTTTTGCAAAAAAATATTTTGGTAGTAGGTAATTCTAATTTCGTATTTTAAACCTTAAAAAAGCATTTTACAATTCTCTTGAAAATGCCATAATAATGCGAAACCAGTCAAGAATCTAAACTAATATTTTATTTCGTGGAATTAATTTCTAATTTTTGCAAAAGAAATATTTTGTTTGTAGGTAGGTAATTCTAATTTCGCATTTTAAACATTAAAAAAAGTTTTAAAATACACTTTAAAATGCTACAATGAGGCGAAACTAAGTTTTTATTTCGTAAAATGTATTTTTAATTTTTGCAAAAACAAAATATTTTGGTAGGTAATTCTAATTTCGCATTTTAAACCTTAAAAAACAGTCTAAAATTCTCCTGAAAATGCCATAATAAGGCGAAATTAGTCAAGAATCTAAACTAAGATTTTATTTCGTGGAATTAATTTCTAATTTTTGCAAAAAAAATATTTTGTTTGTAGGTAATTCTAATTTCGCATTTTAAACATTAAAAAAAGTTCTAAAATTCACTTTAAAATGCTATAATAGGCCGAAACTAAGGTTTTATTTCGTAAAATTTATTTTTAATTTTTGTAAAAAAAAATATTTTGGTAGTTGGTAATTCTAATTCCGCATTTAAAACCTTAAAAAAACATTTTAAAATTCTCTTGAAATGCCATAATAAGGCGAAACCAGTCAAGAATCTAAACTAAGATTTTATTTCGTGGAATTAATTTCTAATTTTTGCAAAAAAAATATTTTGTTTGTAGGTAATTCTAATTTCGCATTTTAAACATTAAAAAAAGTTGTAACATACACTTTAAAATGCTATAATAAGGCGAAAGCAAGTTTTTATTTCGTAAAATTTATTTTTAATTTTTGCAACAAAAAAATATTTTAATAGTCGGTAATTATAATTTCACATTTTAAACCCTAAAAAACATTCTAAGATTCTCCTGAAAATGCCATAATAAGGCGAAATCAGTCAAGAATCTAAACTAAGATTTTATTTCGTGGAATTAGTTTCTAATTTTTCCAAACAAATATTTTGTTTGTAGGTAATTCTAATTTGACATTTTAAACCTTAAAAGAAGTTAAAATACACTTTAAAATGCTATAATAAGGCGAAAGTAAGTTTTTATTTCGTAAAATTTATTTTTAATTTTTGCAAAAAGAAATATTTTGGTAGTCGGTAATTCTAATTTCCATTTTAAACCCTAAAAAAACATTCTAAAATTCTTCTGAAGATACCATAATAAGGCGAAATCAGTAGGTAATTCTAATTTTGCGTTTAAAACATTAATAAAAGTTTCATAATACACTTTAAAATGCTATAATAAGGCGAAACTAAGTTTTCATTTCGTAAAATTTATTTTTAATTTTTGCAAAAACAAAATATTTTGTTTGTAGGTAGCTAATTCTAATTTCGCATTTTAAACATTAAAAAAAGTTTTAAAATACACTTAAAAAAAATATTTTGGTAGTAGGTAATTCTAATTTCGCATTTTAAAGCTTAAAAAGACATTTTAAAATTCTTTTGAAAATGCCATAATAATGCGAAACCAGTCAAGAATCTAAACTAAGATTTTATTTTGTGGAATTAATTTCTAATTTTTGCAAAAAAAAATATTTTGTTTGTAGGTAATTCTAATTTCGCATTTTAAACCCTAGAAAAACATTCTAAAATTCTCTTGAAAATGCCATAATAAGGCGAAACCAGTCAAGAATCTAAACTAAGTTTTTATTTCGGGGAATTAATATTTAGTATTTGCAAAAAAAAAAAATTTATTGTTTGGCATTTTAAAACTTAAAAGATCATTTTTAAATGAATATGCCATAATACATCTTATGCCATAAGCCAATCGATAATTTAAGCTTAGTTTTTATTTTGTTTGTTGGTAATTCTAAGTTCTCATTTTAAACACAAAAAAAACATTTTAAAATTTTCTTGAATTGCGAAACCAGTCGAGAATTTAAACATTCAGAATCTAAACTACGTTTTTATTTGTCAGAATTAACATCAAACATTTAGAAAATAAACTAAGCTTTTGTTTAATATTTATTTCACAGTACCATCTTTAATAATATGAACTACCAATACTTGAACATTAAAACAATTAAAGTTTTCGAAACGTTTAATAAAACATAAGAAAATTATCAAAAATAGTTTCTTGTTAATTGTTTAAGGATATTAGAATTATGAACAAAAATCGCATTGCCTAATTGCCAGTACACAAATTCAAGAATTGTAATAAGTAGAAAGAACACTGGCCACACGGACATGTATCTCAGGCCAAAAAAGAAGAAGAACATTTGGTAAAGCAACATGAATTTAAACTTCGTTTATTTATGAAAACATCAGTTAGTGAAGTTTTCTGGAGAAATGTTGGTTTTTAAATTGAATATATTTGTATTTCTATCAACTTTGTTAGTAGGACATAATTATTTAGTTGAAATCAATAATACAGTAAATCATTTTTAAAGGCTGAAAGACCTCTGGTCAATTGTTTCTTGAGGTCATTTGTAAAAGTGTCTCGATGAATGTAGAGTCTCTCTCTCTCTCTCTTATTTTTAAATGTCCAATGCCATCATCTCCTCTTTAGCATCAGAGCAATATCGCCATAATGGTGTTTTCTATACATTATTTCTTTTATAAGTACAACACCAATGATTTTTCCTATAAATCTTAGTTCAAAATCCAAAAACCTTATCAAGAAATAGAGAAATGTTGAAAGAATGCGCCTACAACGGCTCTTTTTCCCGCAGACTCCACGCTATTATACCGTACGTGAATCACCGGAACGTAGCCGCCGTGCAGCCGAAGAGCAATACTCCTACTCTTACACAAACGAGTCCAGCAGTAGCAACAACCCTTACTCCCGCCCCACGAGCCGCACTTACTCCTCAACCGACAGGGTGAGCCGTTCTTCCGATTACGGACCAGGAAGCTACTCCCACTCCAGCGAGCGCACTTCTCGTTCTAGCGGAGACGGTCCCGGAGGATACCACTCCAGCTACAGTTCCTCGACTTCCGGAAGGTTGCCCGGCGGAACCTCATATCGCCACTACTCGTACCGCGTATAATTTTTGTCAAAATTTGATGCAAATTCTAATACGAATTAACCAAAAAATAATGTTTTTCTTAGTTTAGGCCAAATGTATGTATAATTTATTTTAATAAATAAATAAACGAATAACAAAACACCGGTCTTCATCATTTCCCTCATCCAGCTCATAAATACATACATTCTATGCAACAAACACAGTGGTCGTGATTAATTAGTGCTAGTGCTTTAGGGTTCCAATTTTTTTAAATACTAATTCTATTCTATTTGCATTCCCCAGTCCGAACCTTCCAGACAAGTTAGGATTTTGCCCGGATTAGGAAAGGTGAGTACACCCATACAGTTTTCAAAAAAAGTACTATTATTTAGCCCATAACTGACCAATTTCATCAATCACTTTAGAAAGGATCTATGATAGCTTTACGTAATTTGCGGAGAATCTTAAAAGGGGATTAAAGGAAACTGTAATGTTATTAAAAAAAAATAGTCTGGTCGCATTTAGATACTAGCTATTCATGAATATAAAAGAAATTACTTCATTACCACGTATCTGCTGTGCAAAGAATAAAAAATATATGCTGTACCTTTCTGCACTCACAGCAAACTTGATTTGCCAATTTCCAGTTAGGTGACTCATGATATGGCCGAGGTGGTAATACAGATAGGTGCGGCCATCTCTGCAACCGACCATACCTCTCTGTATTGCCACCTTGGCTACCTCGGCCGTACCATGAATCATCCCGAGAGCTGTTACTGCTCATTTCTCCCAAGTCCACTTTTTGGATAAACTCCAAAATTTAAAATTCACCCCTCTGTAGTTTAGTGTTCCATGGGTAGGCGCATCATTGAGTATTAGGAATATTCAAGCCTAGGATATCTGGTGCCCCAGAAACTTTTTTTAATGATCTCAACAGATGTCGCTTACTTTACATTTAGATGCGATCTAAAAATTACAATTACCTAAAAGCATTCATTGGTCCTTTCTAAAATCATTGATTCAATTGGGCTGTTAACTAAATCAATTCGAATTTTGTTTTGTTTTGATCAATGTGAGACAGTCAGCATGTTAAATATTTTTTGAATTGAACGAATTTAGGTACATGTGGTACACACGTACGATCGCATCGTGCCCTACGTAGGCCACAAAAGGTTGAATGTGGTGACAAGTGCCCCGATTGTGGTACGCGTCAGACCGTCAACTCTGTACAGGGAATATGACAGAATCGAAAATAAATACAGACCGTTTACGTACCAATCGTACACCAACAACTACCTCAACTCTGATAGCCACGTGGTAAGAGGATTTGATGTATTCGCCGCTGCTGCTTCAGCTATGCTTCTTGTAGTCTATCTTTATAAGCAGATTTATTGGATCGAAATTTCTAATTACACACATAAGTAAAAATAATAATTGGTATTAAGATTTTATACAGATAGTTGAGATCTTGTGTCGAAAAATCCCGGTATGAAATTACGCTTCAATCGATTAATCGTACATTTGATTAATCGAATAATCGATTATTTGAATAATTGATGATTTTATTATTATTATTAATGGAAGCGCATTACCAGTTTTCGAGTTTCATCCGAACATAAAAAGTCCCTTCGGAAAGAAACCTCCGTAGTGCAATAAAAAAATTAGTTTCAATGGCCCACGATTCGAATGCCGAAAGAATATGTATGAAATGTACACTGTCGTATGTTAATGTTATACAGTTAATAAAGTTATAAATTATGTAAATTATTTTACGTAAATGTTTAACTTTGGGTTTTGTAACATTATATTTTCATAAATATAAACAAAATGTTCATCAGTTTAAAAGGCTCCAGGGTCTTATGATAATTAACAAGAAGTATTCAGTTTTTAAAAATCTTTATTTCGGTTAACATATTTTGTAATATTTCTAATATTGAATACATAACAGAAACATAAAAAAGCACTAATGATTCAGAAACTGATTCAGCAATGGTTGTTTCCTAATGTTATTTGTGTTAGATATTCGAATTCTTATTACAATGTGATAAATTCAATATATACAGTGTGTTTCCATTAATGGTGAACAAAATACGTATGTGAAATCGATTATTTAATGAATTGATCATTTGATTAATCGATTATTTGATGAATTGATCATTTGATTAATCGATTATTTGATTATTTGATTTATCGATTAATCGATTATTTTATTATTTGATTTATAGATGAATCGATTAATCGATTAGTTAATAATTTGATTGATCGATTAATCGATTAGTCGATTATTTGATTATTTTATTATGCGATCACTTGATTAATCGATATAATCGATCATTAAAAATAATCAATAATCGATTATTCATTTCCATAATCGAACACCCCTGGTTGTCAGGTTCAAAACTTGAGGGCTAAAAGAACAGGACACATTCCAAAAATACGGGACGCTTTTTAAAATACATTGTAACACTCCAAAAAATATCAAAAAAAAGCGAATGGCTTCGAAAACCGAGAGTTGCTGGATATTGCAATATGTTCTCTTGCGCAATTTTTCCCCTCAGTTCTCCATACTTGGAATTGGGTTGGCGTTAAAGTGAGCATCAATATAATACATTGGCGCCCTCTATAGCTATTATTACAACTAGGGAAATATGAATAGTATATTTCCCGAGGTTGGCTAGTTATATGGATGTATAGACAACCAAGGAAAATGTATTCATATTTCCCGTGTTGTAATCAATAGTTTTTTTTTTCTGATTGACAGAATATTGTTCTGTAAATGGGAAAATATTGGATTGTAAATTTTTGAATTTATCGGATTGGTAACGTTGCTAAGGGCCTTGTTTGTAAATATCATAGTTGGCTGGTTTGATTTTTGTGTTGTTTCATAAATTGAAATGTCAAACTATGTGTTAACGCAAGCGGCGAAAGAATGTTTGGTTCCGGTAAAATCCAAAGCTGCTTACACCAAAGTGTACGAAGATTTTAAAGACTGGAGGGAACAAAAATTTGGTGAACGGTGTCGGCGTCGTATTTTGAAGATTTGGTTATGTTGCTACGATTTTGTTATTAGGGAAATATGAGCGCTTCATATTTCCCTAGGGAAATATAAGTGCTTTATGACATATCGTAACTAAGGCAATATCACTCAATATTGTTTCAATCAGAAAAAAACAAATTCTAATACTTGCGGTTTAGATTTAGGAAGCCAAGTGGGCACAGGAAAGCTGCGCGTAAAAATTGCTCACCAAAAATTTATCATCTGAGAATACTATAATGTGCCGATATTGATGATTCGCTAAGTACAGGACATTTAGGGTTGTTGGAAGGATGAAAGACTTTAAGCCTGAATCCAGGATCTCGTAAAATTCATAACGGTTGGCAACCCTAAATCCCACGTTTAGTCAATATCCAGTGTTGCCGGGTTCAAAATTTAAAATTATTTTAGTACAACAAAGCTGTTGCTGTTCTCAGTTGGTAAGTTATTCTTACGCAACTTTTCTGCGCAGTTCTCCGTACTGTTGGAAATGGGTTGGGGGGGGAATATGGCGAATTCCCGCTCGTGCACTTTCTTGATTCCCTTTTCTCTCGTCGCCTAGCAACCTCTCCCGCGTCACAGCCATGCCACTTGATTCCATGCTCCAGGCGACGCCACAGCGCTAAAGTAATGCATTGGCAAGTAATCCTAATAGCTATGGTTTAGATTTATGGAGTCGCGGGGGACACAGGAGAGCTGCGGGTAAAATTTGCGCACGAGAAACTGATCACCTAGGCATACTGGATTGTGGGAAGGACGCAAGACTTTAAGCCTGAATTCAGATTGTTGTTTGAAATCCAGGATGGTTGGCAACCCTAAATCCCACGCCTTCGCCCATTTGTAACGTATTTAATTAGATTCTTCAGCACTATTCGTTTTTGTACTTTATTTGTTACTTCGCTTCAGATTATTGCTTAGGTTTCAGTTGACTCAATTATTTTTCACTGGTATTGAAAAGTCACAGGTCGCTACTGTTACTAATAGGCGGATTTCACCGTGACTGTGACTGCTGTTGTTAACTAAATCATGATTGCTACTTAAAATCTCAACTGTTACCCAAATTGTAACTGCTACTTAAACTGTGATTGCTACCTAAAATCACAATACTGTTAGCCAAACTGTGACTGCTACTTAACGCGTGATTGCTACTTGAAACGTGATTGCTACTCTAACTGCGTATCCTGTTACCGCATTATTAATAACTTTGTCGACAAACCCCTATTTAGTGGGCAGAACCACCCTCCACCACCGATGACCGGTTTATTTTGGTGGTGATAAAAGTAGTTTTTGCTATGAGGAACCCTGTTCTTAAATCTGTATTTTTTAACGAATTTTATTTCTATTGTTTTGTTAAAGTAATCTATTTCGATACATCAAATTATTGACTTAATGTATTAACCCTTTCAGCCCTGGATTTTTAAATTTGAAAAAAAAATGTTTGTTAATTATTATTAATGGGGAGCTTCTTAAGACCATAAATACCAAATTTGAACTCATTTGCTTATTTGCTTAGTTAATAAAGGAATTAATTAGTGAGGCTTTGTTGAAGTGACATCTAGTGATAAACAGAAAAATATGGATTGTCATAGTAAGTAGAGACATGTAAATGTTGCGGTGGCAATTACCACCACCAGTGCCGAAAGGGTTAAAGTTAGAGATGTAAAAGTTAAAAAAAATTCTAATTGAATTTTAACATGTTTACTTTGCCGTAATAATAATAAGGCACAGGTATTTATTGTTTGATTTAATTACCGTAGTTGACTTATTGACAAAAATTTAAAAAAAACTATAATATAATAAAAGTTTTGGCATCTATACTCGGTGCGCCGAACCCGTGGTATAATGGGTTTGCGTAATTTTCGCGTGATATTCGCTGATTGGTCAGCGCAAACGCATGTGAAGCGTGTGTCACGCAGCCGAAATTTTTAAACAGTCCCGTTGTTTGCCATGTGCTCTCGTGTTTCTGTCTTATTTAAATGTAGTGATTACGTTCTATCCATAAATCAGTCTATTTCAATTACAATTAAATAGGAAGTGGTAAATTTGTGGGTTAAAGTAGTAAGATTTATATTTCCGGCTCAAAACTAAAATGTGGCAGCGCAGTGTGAATCAGGATTTTCATAACGTGTTGACGAACTATCACGAGGACACGGGGTGAACGCAACGTGATCATACCACTGTAGTTGGACTACAACATTCGTTTGTTAGGAATACAAATTCCGTGCAAAATTTGGTTCGCTAGACTAGGGAGTGTTTTAAAAAATTTGAAAAAATTACAAATGAAGGCTCGTCCTACCCCCAAGTTTCAACTCTTCAATTTCAATTGAAAAAATACATCCTTGATAGAAACAAAACGAATCCAGGGACCAAGTCAAATAACGCGCTCTGGAAAGGTAGGGGATGTTTTAAATTTTTTGAAAAAATTAAGAATCAAGGCTCGTCCTACCCCCTGCCCACCCTAAAAGTTTCAACTCTTTGATTTAAATAGAGAAAATACGTCTTTGATAGAAACATAACGAACCCAGGGGCCAAGCCAAATAACGCGCTCCGGAAGGGTAGGGGGTGTTCTAAAAATTTTGAAAAAATTACTGATCAAGGCTCGTCCTACCCCCTACCTACCCTAAGAGTTTCAATTCTTTGATTTTAATAGAAAAAAATACGAATCCAGGGGCCAGGCCAAATAACGCGCACTAGAAGAGTTTGGAGTGTTTTAAAAATTTAACAAAATTACGGAGCAAGGCTCGTTATACCCTCTATCTACCCTAAGAGTTTCAACTCTTCGATTTAAAGAAAAAAATTCGCCCTTGAAAGTTTTCCTAAAATTTAAGAAAGGGTGTGGCATGATTAAGGTAAAAATTGGAAAAAGTGCTCCGAAAATATGTAATAGCTTGAGATTTTTTTCGCATTTTTTCGAGCAAAAATGACAATTTTATTGGTTTTGGGGTTTTGCCTCTGTTTTACTCTTTGGGGGCGGAACGCGGGGGTGTAAAGAGGCGAAGCAGCGGCACCGGTCGGGATCGACGTCAAATTTCATTGTGTGTATTTTTTTTTCAAATTAATTTGTCGAACAAAATTTTGTTCAACAAATAACAAAACAAAATTTGTTCGCATTTTTTCGAGCATAAATGACAATTTTATTGATCTTGGGGTTTTGTCTCTGTTTTTGTCTTGTGGAATGCGGGGGTGGAACGAGGCGGTACCGGTCGGGATCGACGTCAAATTTCATAGTGTGTATTTTTTTTAAAATTAATTTGTCGAACAAATTTTTTTCGCATTTTTTCGAGCATAAATAACAAGTTTATTGATCGTGCGGTTTTGCCTATGTTTTGCCTCTCTGGGGGCTGAACGCGGGGGTAAAAAGAGGCGGTACCGGTCGAGATCGATGTCAAATATCATAGTGTGTATTTTTTTTTAAATTAATTTGTCGAACAAATTTTTTTCGCATTTTTTCGAGCATCACTGATAATTTTATTGATCTTGGGGTTTTCTCTCTTTTACTCTCTGGGGGTGGAATGCGGGGGTGGAAAGAGGCGGTACCGGTCGGGATCGACGTCAAATTTCATAGTGTGTAATTTTTTTTTTAATTAATTTGTCGAACAAAATTTTTTCGCATTTTTTCAAGCATATATGACAATTTTATTGATCTTGGGGTTTTGCCTCTGTTTTACTCTCTGGGGGCGGAACGCGGGGGTGGAAAGAGGCGGTACCGGTTGGGATCGACATCAAATTTCATAGTGTGTAATTTTTTTAAAAATGAATTTGTCGAACAAAATTTTTTTCGCATTTTTTCGAGCATAAATGACAATTTCATTGATCTTGGGGTTTTGCCTCTGTTTTACCCCCTGGGGGCGGAACGCGGGGGTTGAAAGAGGCGGTACCGGTCGGGATCGACATCAAATTTCATAGTGTGTAATTTTTTTTTAAATTAATTTGTCGAAAAAATTTCTTTTCGCATTTTTTCGAGCATTACTGACAATTTTATTGAACTTGGGGTTATCTCTCTGTTTTACTCTCTGGGGGTGGAACGCGGGGGTGGAAAGAGGCAGTACCGGTCGGGATCGACGTCAAATTTCATAGTGTGTAATTTTTTTTTAATTAATTTGTCGAACAAAATTTTTTTCGCATTTTTTCGAGCGTAAATGACAATTTTATTGATTTTGGAGTTTTGCCTCTCTTTTACTCTCTGGGGGCGGAACGCGGGAGTGGAAAGAGGCGGTACCGGTTGGGATCGATGTCAAATTTCATAGTGTGTATTTTTTTTTAAATTAATTTGCCGAACAAAATTTGTTTTCGCATTTTTTCGAGCATAAATGACAATTTTATTGTTCTTGGGGTTTTGCCTCTGTTTTACTCTCTAGGGGCGGAACGCGGTGGTGGAAAGAGGCGGGACCGGTTGGGATCAATGTCAGATTTCATAGTGTGTAATTTTGTTCAAAATTAATTTGTCGAACAAATTTTTTTTCGCATTTTTTCGAGCATAAATGACAATTTTATTGATCTAAGGGTTTTGTCTCTGTTTTATTCTCTGGGGGTGGAACGCGGGGGTAGAAAGAGGCGGTACCGGTTGGGATCGACGTCAAATTTCATAGTGTGTAATTTTGTTCAAAATTAATTTGTCGAACAAATTTTTTTTCGCATTTTTTCGAGCATAAATGACAATTTTATTGATCTAAGGGTTTTGCCTCTGTTTTATTCTCTGGGGTTGGAACGCGGGGGTAGAAAGAGGCGGTACCGGTTGTGATCGACGTCAAATTTCATAGTGAGTAATTTTTTTTTTTTTAATTAATTTGTCGAACAAAATTTTTTTCGCATTTTTTCGAGCATAAATGACAATCTTATTGATCTTGGGGTTTTGCCTCAGTTTCACTCTCTGGGGGCGGAACGCGGGGGTGGAAAGAGGCGAGAGGCGGTACCGGTCGGGATCGACGTCAAATTTCATGGTGTGTAATTTTTTTTTAAATTATTTTTAGCTTTCATTTAAAAATTTTCTCCATCATTTTTTAATGATTATAACTTTCAAACGCATTGAATTAAATTCATTATTCAGAATTGGTTCTTCTTTCATTGAGCAATCGCTCTAGGTGTTCATTTTTGATGTAAAATCATCACTCCCATATTTTAGTCAAAATAACTCCTTTTTGTTTTTTAATTGAGTTCTAAAGAAGATTCGATGATAAATATACGTGCTAAATTTAAAAATCTTCCACCAAGGGAATTTTAAGTAATCGCCCTCGAAGTTAATTTCCAATGTAAAATCATCTGACTTTCGCAAATAAGTCAAAATTACTCAAAAACTTTGAGAGACGTATTTTTGGATTTATATGGATTTTTTAAAGAACGTTCAATTTTTAATCTGTGTGCCAAATTTAGTGAGGGAATTTCGAGTAATCGCCCCACTTTCATGATTAAACCAAAATAACTCTAAAATTGAGATAGGCATATTTTTGGATTTTGATTGAGTTTTCAAGAAAATTCAATTCTCAGTTTGCATGCCAAATTAGGTTATTTCGAAAAATCACCCTCGAAGTTAGTTTTTATTTAAAAGCATCACACTCTCACTATTGAATAAAAGTAAAACAAAGAAAAGGCGTATTTTTATTGATTTTCAAAGAACATTAAATTCTCAATTTGCGTGCCTAATTCGGCGATGTTCTACAGAGAGAATTTGGTGCAATTGCCCTCGAAATTAATTTTTGATGTAAAATTATCACATTTTTATAATTAAGTCAAAATAATTTTAAAACTAGGGATGACAGGGTTTTGGATTTTTATTTATTTACAAAGAACATTAAATTCTCAATCTGCCTGGAAAATTAATAATAATAATAATAATAATTTATTTACGGGTAACCCCTTTTACAAAAATAAACATAAAATACAGCAATACAAAACTAAAAATAAATATTTGAATTAAGAAAAAATAATTAAATAAAATACAAATTTGGTGACTACATACACTAAAATATAACTAAATATAAATTTACAAAAATAAGAAAATAAATTTAAAAAAAAATGAAATACAAGATTGACATCTGTCTAAACTAAAATGTAATTAAAAAAAACTGAAATACAAAATAAGCAAAACAAAAATCAATTCAAATCAAAATACAACGAAGCTGAAATAACGCAACGAAGAAATTAAACAACTAGTCTCTTATTTAAATTCCTTTTAAAAGAAAAATAAGAGGAATTAAATAAGTTTTTTTTTTGGTGATGTTCCTCCAAATAATTTTTCAGCAAACTAGAAAAGGTGTATTTTTTAGTTACAAAAGATTTGCAGGGAATATTAAATTCTCAGTTGTACCAAATTTGGAAATGTTCTCTTGGGGGAGTTTCGAGCAATCACCCTCGAAGTAATTTTTGTTGTAAAATCATCATTTTCACGATTCCGTTAAAATAATTCAAAAACTGGGCAAGGCATACTTTTGGATTTTGATTGATTTTCAAAGAACATTCAATTCTCAATTTGCGTGCCAAATTTGGTGAAAGCAAGGAAATTGCGTAATTTTGGATTTTTATAGATGTTCAAAGAACATCAAATTTTCAACTACAGCGATGTTCTAAAAAAGGGAATTTGGTGCAATCGTACTCGAAGTTCATTTTGATGTAAAATCATCACACTTTCAGAATTACGTCAAAATAACTAAAAAACTAGGAAAGAGCAGTTTTCCAACGAACATTCAATTTTTTATCTGCGAGCCAAATTTGGTGATGTTCTATCGAGGGTATTTTAAGCAATCGTCAATGTGTAATGAATATTGCTTTTAAAATTGTTAACTCCATCAGAAGTAAAAAAAATCAACCATTACTTCAAAATGGCGAATATCCAATCGAATAAAATATTTATAGACTATAAGAAAATCATCTTTAATTTTCACAAAAAAAAAACGAAATGGTGATTTCATTTAATTTAATTAGGTCATCTACAGACTTACACCGAGATATACAGTTTTCGCACCTGCTCACCAAACTTTAATTGATGAACGCAAATATAGTACATATGATGAAAATATATATACAGTTGTCGCAATTTCGCACCAAATTTTTAATTAATAACCGCAACGATGAATATATTGAAATATATTTATTAACATACTTAAGTGTGCAATTAAAAATTCGTCGTTGCAATACAATGTGTAATACATTCCTCTGGCTTTACTCCAAGCTTATTCCCATCTAGATGAAAGCCCGAAACCTCGCTCTCCATAACTCGTCTCTCTCTATCTCTCTCTATCATTCGCTAGCAACACTTAACACACCCACGCTTCGCTTCGTGATTTGCCGCTTTAATATATAAATACATGTGTACAATTTATTTCCAGAGGATTGTGTATATAAGAAACCCGATATCTAGCAGTTACCCGGTATACAAGTCCTCAACCTTGTATACCAGCCGGTATTACCCCACATACGGGTCGTACGCTTATTACCCGACGTACCTAAACTCTTATTATCCCAGATACCTAAACTCTTATTATCCGAGATTCCTAAACTCCTACTATTCAACCTACATAAACTCTTATTATCCGACTTATCCGTCGTACCTAAACTCTTATTATTACCCTTATTATCCGCTGACGAGAAAGTATCATACCTATAACTTCTACCCATCGCTTAGATGGTACGACTTAGCTATGTATCCGTCTTGGAGGTACAATCATTACGCTCGTGTAAGTAAGGGCGAAGGAAACGATGAAAAAAAAATAGGGGGAGGACATCGAAATGCATTTTTCGCTTAAAGCACGATATTTTTATACAATTTTTGTATAGCTGCCTAGCATCTACTACATTCATCATTCTAACAACTTTTCAAGTTACTTTTATCCGAAATTAACCTTTTGATTTTCTAGATCTTTGACGATGAAACGAGAAACATCCGCGCACAAACGGCGTCTATATTGCAAAGGATTCATGATCCAGTTCCTAGAAAAATTAGGTCTTTTCCTCTTCCGTATGTCAGCAGGTAATAATTTTATTTAAAGAAAAAAATATTGCAAATTCGAAAACAATACTTTCTCGTAGTTTATAAAGAGAAAATAAAAATGCCTTAGTAATGTTTTTTTTTGTTAAAACATGCTTGCTTTAATCAATTTTCACTATGTATGAAAATTAAGATTTTTCTGATGGGCTAAATTCTTAATTCTTCATCATTAGTCAATATCCAAATACGTGACTTTTTTGTAATTTAACCGACTTTATATTTTTGTATATAAAGGTAACTAAAGTAACGGGCTCCATAAATTTTATTTAATCTTTAAATATGTTTAATTGTGTTACATAGATATTAATTTTAAATAAAATCGTTCGTTATCTTAGACGGCTTCCATAAATGATGTCATGGGGTTTTCCTTTAATTCTACTCCTATGCCACAAGGTGTCGCACCATGCACCTTTGAATTCATCTCTAAGAAAACAGACTGATACCCCCTAAACCTGGGACACGATTTATGAAAGTTGTCTTAGGATGAAAATTTTACAATAACTTACATTTAAAATAATTAATATTTTACGGTCTCTTATTCACAAATAAAAGGTTCGACAACTATGAAGATAGCTATGGATCCTTGTGCAAATACCAGGATATGCCAGCTAGATTGTCAAACGATCATTACATCAATAGGATGCTGTTGTCTTCGCCATCCAGCAAATCCCAGTATACCGTCTACTCTACCGATCCAGTGAGGAAATATTTTGGTAAGTAGTTAATTAACTATAACAAGCAGTTCATCGCACCATTATTGCGTACTTACATTATATCAGTGCCGTACTTACCTATTTGGAGGCCTAGGCACAAAAATATTTGAGGCCCCATAAAATTTGTTAATAATAATCGTCTTTTATTTCAACGGAAACAATATATAATACTTCCATGATTAGCAGTAAAACTAAAATAAAGACATTTAATTACATATTTATGTGCGTAGAAATATGGCGAAGTTCAGCTTTACATATGTTCTTTAATTCTTGCATCTGTTTAGTAACCAAAGCAGTTTACCTACTTTAAAAATTCCGATTAAGACAAAAGTTATAAATTTTCAAAATTGTCCTTGCAGTAAGATTTAAATTCTAGCCAGAATTGAAAAAATAACAAATTGAAATAAACCTAATTAAACCATAACTTAAAATAATCTATAAAAATACTGTTGAGTAATTTAACTGCATTTTTCACTATTACACTTGAGAAGAAAACATACATCCTTGAAAGAAACATGAAAATAGGTATAATATTTTGGTCAAATTTTGAAAAATCATATCTCGTTAATGGGACACGATATCGTAAATCTACAGATAGTAGTGTTGTAGGCAGTTCTTTCTTAACAGATTAGAGTACTTTTACGTTAATTCCTTCTTAAAACAGATGGTGAAACCGCACCCCGAAAAAATCTTTTAAAAAGTGCAAAATGACTCGTCCTATAACCGTAGAGAGACTCCAAAAATTTTGAAAAAAGTACAAATGAAAGCTAGGCATACCCTTTATTAACCATAAGAATTTCACCTATTGCGTTTCAGAAGAAAAAAAATCGCAATGAATCATTTTGGTCACATTTCGAAAAATTATATCTCGTTAAGGGTGCACCAAACAGAAAAATGTGCCGATATTGTAGGGGGTCCTTTTGATATCATTAGAGTACTTTAGAGATATTTTCTATTAAAAACAGGGCGAAACCACACTCCGAAAAATGTTAAAAAAAACGCGGCGCCCCGGAGGCAATGTGGGGGTTCTAAAAGTTTTGAAAAAAATACAAATAAAAGCTGGAAGGACCCTCTGCCTACTGTAAAGATTTTAAAAAATATTTCAATGTTTTGCAAAAAAAATAATGAATTGAAGGAACGCTTTTCGGTTTCCTGCAAATAGAACATTTAGAATATATAATTATATAATAAATTAACATAATTAACTTTGGTTATTAAAGATTGTAGGGGATAACGCCTCCAATATGTCTAATATTCCGGATTGCAAACTAGAATACGAAATCATAGTGCTACAGCTTTTTATACCCTGTGCCAATCATTCTCTAATAAATTCAAAAAACGAAATATAGCCTGAATATATAAATATTCAACCTGTTCGTAACTCTGCAAGCAAAATTAAGTCTTACTAAGACTATAAACAAATAACTTATTGAAACAACTACTTCCCTGGCTAGTGCCACGCCGGATATTGAATGATACAAAAGAAATTTGCGTTATTACTAGTACTAAGTACTAAGTGTAATAACATTGGTTTAAGATCCCTTATTTCTACCCACAGGACTAACTTGAAAAATAAAACTAAATTGAATTTGAAAACTTTAAATTATAAAACTGAACCCAAAAAAATATGTAAAAATTAAGTAAATAGCCATCTGCAGACGCGTTTCGAGATTTATCTCTCATCAGTGCAGCTTCGCATTTAAATTGAATGTTAAAGAATTCTTTAACTGTGGCTTCCTCAGGAATTACAGTTTTTAATTATCTTTCCTGTTTTATTTGTAAATTCGTTAAATGAGATTCTGAGATTGGTTTTCCAACTGGGGTTTTCCCGTCTCTTGGTGTGACAAGAAATCAAATTTGTATTTCACGTTAATAAACATATAGGTAATTTCTTGGCATATCATGGCAAATACCAGAATTTATAAATAAAACGAATAAACTTTCATAAATGTAATAAACAACCTTTTCTTTTATTTACCTAATGCAACATGCGACACATCTACAAATATATTAAATAATGAATTTATTGAGCATATTTATTATTATTATTATTAATGGTGCTTATCTTACATTGGAATTTCCCACAATTTTCTACACTTTCGCCATCTACAAACGTGTTAAGTTTTGCCGACAGAAAAATACATTGAGTTGGTCGTCTGGTTATTCTGTGCTTCTGATGCAATCGGGACTATAGAAGCAATCAAAGTACATGTTATAATGATTGGGATAGGGCCCACCCATAATTTTCCAGTTTAATCTTATTTTTATCTACAAACCGAATCTTCAGGTGAATGAAATATTCTAGATGGGAAAATTAAATGGAAAAATTACTAAAATCAGTATTTGTAGTTAAAGTCAAAATCAAAGTGTGGTGGGTGGTCCCTATCCTATCTACCAATAAATATGTATATAGTATTGATTCTTCTGATATAAACGGAACCATAGAAGCAATTAAAGAACATGTTATACTGATTGTAAGGTGTGATGGGACCTACCCACTATCTTCCAGTTTAATTTTATCTTTAACTACAAACCGAATCTTCAGGTTAAAGAAATACTCTAGGTGGAGTAATTAAATGGAAAAATCACTAAAATCCGTATTTGTGAAAGTAAAAATTGGAGGGTGATGGGTGGGGCGTCCATGAAATTGTAGATCCATTCTCCTCGGCTTTTTAAAGGCTATATATCGTCTCAAAAATTTCCTTCTAACCTTCTAAATTTAGTATTCGCCGCTCTGGAAACCGTAGATGATAAATCCGTGCTGCAGCTCTTCGATTTTTATTACATAGAAATAAATTTGCAACATACCTGTTAATTTTGTTAATTCGCTATTGTTCATAATTATGTCTGAAACGCACATTAATAACAAATGGTTGACAATACTTATACAATAAATGACAGTAGGCACACTACATTTATTACCAAAAAAATCATGTGAACAAGATTTACTATTATCTTTTTCTGGCACAAATATTAACTTAAAACAAACATAACGGGCATAATTGGATTCAGAAAAACAATGTCTAATATTATAAAATTAGAAAAGTATATGCAACCATTTAAAAATTTAAAGTTGACCATCATTTGGCAATTCACTCGAAACAACGAAACAAATATTCAAAAGAAGAATTTCATAAAGACTGATTAACACAAAATAAACATTTTTTTAAGTCATTAATATTTTCGACAGAATAAAAATTAAAACTAGGTTCAAGGGAGGAAAAATTGCTGCCATTATCCTTCTCCTCATCGATCCGCCAATAATTCAAATATATGATCGAATACTTCTAAGCAGTGTTGCCAACCTGTCTTTAGTAATTGTCGGTCTAACTTCCAACGAAATGTCGGTACATGTTGTTAGTTTTTAAAATAGACGGATAGGGAAATTCTTCAACGCGAGGACGGTGAATTCGCGTATGATACGGATGGGACCGCGCTTGCACAGAGAACGAGGGGATTCACCGACTTACGGATTTGCAATTTTATTTCGATTGGTGATAAGTAGGGGATTTTAAGTATTGTAAAATGCTGAAATATGTGCATATACATATGCATTTAAAACCCCGAAAATATGCAACAAATATGCATTATTATATGCAAATATTAAAGCAATAAATTGAAATATGTCATTAAAAAAATGGTGATGTGGCCATCATATGTTACTTTCTCCGACTTTATATTTACGTTTTCATGGGTTTATCTTTAATTGAAATCATATTTTAAATGTACATCGAGCGTTGCGTAAACTTGATGAAACTGACGTTTAAAACGTCAAAATCATGAAAGATTGAAAAATTATACTTCAAATTCAAAAACTCGGTTTACTCAGAAACTAACGAGATTTCGAAAAAAACTTATTCTTTAGAAGTTGTTCATTTTGGAATTCTCTACAATTATTATTCACATAAATTTGCTGTAACTATTATCGTTTCATAATTATAAACCTAAAATTAAAAAAAATTAATAAATTTTTTTCTCGAATAGCAATGATTTTATGAAAAATATTTTCAAGCAAAAGATGTTAATTTCTTTATTGTCTTCGATGTTTGTTTAAATGTTTTTGTGATATTTTTCATATTTAAGAAAATATTGGCAAAAAACAAAAAACAGTTTACGTAAACACCCACTTCCGATGTACGAAAATTTACCAAAAGCTTTTCAGTTCTTCGTATTATCAAATAAGACGTATGTTCAAAGTTTCAAATCAATTGCTCTATTAGTTTTTGAGATACAGCGCGCACAGACAGACACACACACACACACACACACACACACACACACACACACACACACACACACACACACAGACACACACAGACACACACACACACACACAAATTTTTTCCAGAAATTGTTGAAATGGCATCTAGGGACCCAAAAACGGATATTTCCGTAAAAAAAAATTTTGAAAAAAAAATCACGATCACAATACTTTCTCGTACTTCGTAACGGAGAAAGTAAAAATACATAATTTTTTATATTTATAAACATTTTTAAGAAAAACATTTTTTTATTAATCTTAATAATTTGCCATACTTGTTGTAATTAGTACTCTTGTTAATAAAACTACAGTTAACAAATCACTGTCCGATACAACCACTTTCCTGGCTGATGCCACGACGAATATTGAATTATACAAAAATCGCAAATCATATTTTGCGACAATTTAATTTTCTTCAAATTTCTTTTTATGGAGAGACCTGATAAATATGAGAATTTCCTGGACGCCCTAAACTATTTCTTTCTCGTTCTACCTCTGATGCGTTACGCATATTTCAAACTAAACCGACAAAAATATGTGAAATTTCTACATGTTTCCTTTTTTTCCCTTTTCCAACGCCCAATTATACGAAGTTTGAAAATATTTTTTTTTTTTAATTCATAATTTGTTTAAAAATAAATGGATTTTCAAAAACCCATGTTATTTTAGAAGAGTGACATTTTCTTAACTAGGTATAATTTTTGTGATTTTTTTTCCTACATGTTTCTCTTCCCTTTCTCTTTCGGTATCTGAATGTTCGACGTCTCGAAAATCAAACATTTGAAACGTCAGCAACTCGCTTGAAAATTGGTGAATTTTTAAACACCAAAGGTATTTTAGAAGAGCGAGAATAATTTTTGGAAAAAAGAAAAAATTTTACAATTTTCCAATTTTTTTGGCCGAATCTCGAAAATCAAAAGTTTCAAAAATCTCTTGAAAAGAGACGGTTTTTCAAAACCTCAACTTATTTTAGAATATTGACGTTTTGTTAATTAGAACTAATTTTTGTAAACATTTTCCCACGTGTTTCTTATATTTTAATTTTTCTTTATTTTCTAACGTATAGTAGTTCGAAAATTAAAAATTTCAAAAATATGTAACTCTCTTGAAAAGAGATACATTTTCAAATTCTCAACTTATTTTAGAAGAATAATGTTTTGTTAATTGAACTTAATTTTCGATAATTTTTTCCTATACGTTTCCTATTTTTTTTTAAATATTATTTTCTTTTCCAACGTCCAAGTATTATTTGCTCGAAAATTACAAATAAAAAAAAATAGTGGCAGCGAACGTGTTAAAAATAAGTGGATAAACCCGAAATTTTTTGAGAAGAGTGATATGTTCTAGGTTTAATCTAGGTTTCTTTGAATGTCCAAATGTTAGACAGCTCGAAAAACAAACATTTTAAACATCAGCAACTCGCTTGAAAATTGCTGAATTTTCAAACACCAAAGGTATTTTAGAAGAGCGAGATATTTTAAGAATATTACTTGAAAAAAAAACTTTTTTACACGTTTCCAATTTTTTGGCCGTATGTCGAAAATCAAAAGTTTCCAAAATCTCTTGAAAAACCCCCAACTTATTTTAGAAGATTGAAGTTTTGTTAATTAAACCTAATTTTTGTAAAAAATTTCCCACATGTTTCTTACATTTTAATTTTTCTTTATTTTCCAACGTCCAAGTATTAGTTGTTCGAAAATCAAAAATTTCAAAAATTTGCATCACAGAGGCCACACAATTGGAAGTGTGAATGTGTACTCTGGCGGGAGAGAAATTGTGTGGCCTCTGTGGTGCAACTGGTAGCATCCCAGACCGGAGATCTGGAGGTTGCAGGTTCGATCCCTGTCGGAGGCAGGTTCACACTTTTGATTCAGCTATATACGGAGAATCTTCGTTTATTTATTTAATTATATAATTAGTTGTTCGCAAAACCATAATTTAAAAAATTTGTCGTATTCTTTACAGCTACGAGTAGAAGAATTTGCAGTACAAATTTAATCAACAAAAATGTATCCTTAAACTATCACATGTTCTCTCTTACCAGCAACAAAGTAAAACATATATAAATTTCATAGCCTTCAAGAAGATAAAAACCATCGCTCACTAGATCGGAGAGAATCGCGCGATCAATTTTTTCATTAAATCTCATCTTATGTGTAATGGCACATTGCCTTCTAGAGGATAAAAGCATTCGATCGTACGGTACACCATTTATAGTGGAAAACCATTTGTATTGTATTTTAACGATTTCAGACAATATTGGGAAATATAGAACGAAACTGAAATATTTTTTTATCGGTCTATTTCCTCATATATTTGTTTTAAAACTATATTTAGCAAATCCATAAGTCTATTCTTAAACACAATTTCTAGCCCATTTTGATATCGGTGCCATCGATTCATTTCTATTCAAACCACTCATAAATATTACTTTGGATGGATGTAATACGAAAACTGTTTTCAACTTAATAGTTGAATTAAACTACCATGAATAAAATTTTACAAAGCTTTAGGCGCTCATAGTTGAATTAAAAAAACAAAAACTACCACTACTTACAGTTTATAAAGATTCAGACGCCTTTGAAAAGAACGAAGGCAACAATTTCATAATTATTTGAGAGTTATACATGTTAGATTCTTATTTTAGGATAATTATTTGGAAGTAATACTTATTATATCTTTATTTTAGGTCAAGGTCATCTTGCATGTGTGACAATGGTTGGTGAGAAATCCCATCCACGCCGCAGGAACGTCTACGCCTACCAGGATCCCGTCAGGAACGACATCCAGCTCCTGAGCTACTACATCAACAAATTCCGCGAAGACAAGTCCCTGGCCAAACCGATCAAAGGTATAAAGAAACCCATTTTCAACGATTAGGGTGAAATATAGGCGATAAGTCAATCTATATTCCACTGCGACGGTTTATTTTCCATCTCATCTCATTTTGCTTTCCATTTTGCACCAGCGTCATCCAAGTTACTCAAAACACAAAAAAAAAAAAAAACACAAGTAGTTTTCCATAACAATCATATAATCATTAATTAAAAACTTTATACAGTATGTTTAAATACATTTTTTTAATGATAGTCACCTTTTCATAACGAAAAGTTTAAGAGTTCAATATGTGTTTCAATTTAATGTAGCATTTATATAATGGACATCAGAAAGAAATTAATGGTTTAAATGTTTAATTTATTATTGTAAAACTGTACATACATAAGTAATTAAAATTCATACACTATTGATTATTGCAAAACTAACTAAAGTTATATTTAATGTGCCAATCAGTTAAAAAATATACCTTAACCCAGTAGATATATTTTTTTCACAAACGTCGATTTCTCAGCTGTCGAAATCGAAATCATCACTCGGCCTATCGCCGATTTGCACCTCAGGAAAACTCAAGCATTTCTCTCCCTTGATATATAATCTACTATAACACCACTCTATATTAGTAGCCTCGATTTTGGATTATCTAAAAAATGCACATTGAAATCTTCAGTTAAGAAATGTATTTAGACAGACTGTAGTCTGTACATAACTTTCCTCTAGTTTTTTTTTCTGTGTCTAACAAACGTGTGTTCTGATGTGAATGGTTTTTCCTTACAGCTGATGCGAATGTAGAAGAACAACCTCAAAAACCTCAAGCCGCAATTAGTGAATAATCAAAAACAAACAAAAAAAAATGAAAGAAAAAAATATTTATTTTTGATATATACAAACGAACACAATTACACAATCAAATATGCTCATACTATAGTTTCCCTCACTACCATCGAACAACAACTGCACTAAATGCAAAGCGCTATTTTTGAAAGCAATTTTGGCTTTAATTTTTAATTTCGACTCAAAACTAAATTACGCACATGCTCTTCACTCTCATTCACTACGCTGACTAACACATTAATCAATTAAATTAAGTTTAAAATATATATAAACATAGTATGAGTATAAAACCCAAAAAACTGATCACTGCGAAACAATTTTATTTTCAATAAACACTTTATTTTTTAAAAAAACATGTTGTTTCATTGCGTTTTGTTAAAAATAAAACCTAGTTTGAATGTCTCCTTCGATCCTCAGAAAGCACTATACTAGACCGTAGTGCTGAATTTCACGTACCACTACAAAAACAGCATGAATTTTTTGTATTTTTTTTCAACAATTTTTTGTGTGACATATTTTTTTCGACTCTATACTGTACAAATTAAATAAACATATAAATAAATCCGATGAGTTTAAAATAAGACGAGATGGACCCCGGCGGTTAGGAGCGTCGAAGTAAAATAAATTGAATGTAAGTTATAAACTAAAATGTAAAACAATAACTAAAAACAAACGTGATATAAGCTTTTAATTTATTTTTTAAATTGAAGAGAGCTAGAAATGGTTATAAGGTCTTATTGGTTTTGATATAGTAACAAGTTTACGTTTACTAAACTTTCGGTTTCTGCTTTTATAAATCAAAATTTTCGAATGGTTAAGGTTTTGGATTCTTAGATTAAATTAGGACGCAATTTATAAATTTCACTCAAAAACTGTTGCAACGTAATCTTTGTCAAACGTTTATTTTATTAACTAATTTTTCAAATAGTGTCTGAATGGTCAAACCTATGCCAAAAAAAAAATATTTTTCAATTTTTATTTAATTTTAATTTTATATTTATAAATTAATATCTTCAAATGGTTGACGTTTTGAATTCTTAGATTAAATTAGGATGCAATTTATAAATTTCACTCAGAACATGTTTGTCAAAAGTTCATTTTACTTACAAATTTTTCAAATTTTTTTTTTTTAATTTAATGTAATTTTGTAAATAAATATGAATAGTTGTTTATTTTAATTTGTTATAATTAATGGTCTAATGTAATAACCACACAAAATATTACAATTTTCGGGTTATTCGTTATGTAAAATATTTTGTAAATTTTATTTGTTTTAAAAGAGATTCCGTAAATAAATAGATTGGTCAACTGTACATCGTTTGTTCCAGATAAATCTATGTTACTAAATTAAATAAAGACGAATTATAGCCTGGATGTATGAATATTCAACCTGTTCGTAATTAAGTCCAAGCCCAAGTAAAACTGGTTTTTGTTACGATCAGGTTGAACATTTTTGTATTCATTTATTTAACGATCCTGCAACAAGTAAGAGTTTTTTTATTTTAACTGTTTTATAACGATCAAATAGTTGGAATAAATCGAGTAAAATGCAACTTAAAAAGAAACCTTAAAATCATCAATGGCCTCTCTTACATAACTAAAAAATCGTTGCTGTTTTATTCCTACAGTAATTGACGACCTAAAAAAAGTTTAAGAAAAAATTTACATTAAATAAAAAAAAAATCTAACACATGGCAAACATGTCCACAGCAGATTACAATACAGTGCTAATTCGATGTATCTCTAGCAATTAATTTCGCACAAATTGTAGTGATTAATCCTCATCACGCAATCATCATTAACCGATTTCAGTAATACTATCTACCTCTCGACCCTCTCGGATATTCTCAGTACCTAGGCCTCTTGAAGGAGTCGACGGACCCGAAGAATCCGACGAATTACAAAAGTTGAAGAAAGAAAGAAACTCTAGATTGGCCAAAATTATGGTCATCGATGAAGAAGCTGTCAAAGCCGAAGCTTCCGTTAAAGTTTCTGAAGAAAGGTAGGCAATTATCTGAATATACATGTACACTCTGTTTGTTATAGCGTGATTAATTTGTCGTAAACTCATCGATGCGCCGTGGCAAAATAATAATAATATTAATAAAATATCTTTATTTCCCTTCAACCTTACAGTATCGGAAATATGTCATACAGTACAAAATAAAAATAAACAGACAAAATAATCAAATACACGAGTTTACTTACTTTAAATAAAAGCCACAATTAAAAAAATTAAAAATCACAATTAAAAAATTCCGCTATCGAATAGAACGAATATTGTATTAAGCGTAATCCTTTTTTTATTGACTTGTTTTGTTAATTTCTAAGAATACAGTTTAAAAGTTGAATGAAGTTATTTACTAGTAATTATACATTTTATAAATAACAATAATGTTATTTTATTTTAAAAATAATTAACATTTTCACGGAATTCAGAGCAAACATTACGATGGTTACTGAGCCGATCGATCAAATATTACAGCACCTACCGGGTAGGAGTGCCTGCCCATCTCGCCGTGAATTTATCACAGTATAACGAACAGACTATACTTTTATGTATTATTAATCAACCATTACACTTTATACTCAAAACTGTTATTAATTAACTGGAGTGCAATTTGTTAAATTTATAATTTGTAGAGCTAGGGCTGCCCAGAAGAGGGAAGAAGAAATGAAGAAACTCGCCGAACGCACTGCCAAAAAGGAGGAAAGCAGGAACAAGAAGTCAATTTTAGCGCAAATTGAAAGCGAACTTAGCGGAAAAGACCCCAAGGCGGAAGCTGCTGTAGCTGCTGCTGCCGCTGCTGAAGCAGCGGCCAAGAAAGCTGCTAAAGAAGAGGCGGCCAAAAAGGCTGCAGAAGAAGAGGCCGTCAAGAAGAAGGCCGAGGCCGAGGCGGAGGCTAAAGCCAAAAAGGAAGCCGAGGAAGCCGCCGCTAAAAAGAAAGCGGAGGAGGAGGCCGCTGCTGCTAAGAAGAAGGCCGCAGAAGAGGCAGCGAAAAAGGAGAAGGAGGCCAAGGAGGCTGCTGAAAAGGCTGCAGAACTTGAAAGATTAGCTGAACAAACGAGACAAGAAGAATTAGCAAAACAAGTAAGTGTAATTACAGGATGATCTTTGCATATGCGTAAACACATTATTGCGTTTAATTTAACTTATACAGTGTGTTTCAAAAATAAATTATGTCCTAATCATCGCTCCATTGCACAATGGTCAACATGTTTGACTAAACTGAATGATAACTACGAATGTTTAATCAAAGACATGAGAATTTCAATTCATAGGAGACTGCGATTAAGTTTTTTTTAAACACCACATAACAGAAATCTAGAGGCTACAGAGTCTATTCAAAATTTAAAATCTTGCCATTTTATATCTTGGGATTACATTACAGTTGAAGTAAAAGCTGTTACATAATGTGTATGCATTCATGTTCTTCAATGTTTTACCTCGCACAAACGATTATACCATGCGAGTCTGAGAAAACGGATAATAGCAAATTGACTTAAAGTGCGAAACGAATGTTGAAATTGGCATTTATTTGCGATTGGCGAAGCTAGAGATAGATGCGAGAGGATTGGTCGATTGCCTTTTGCAACACTTATCAGGCAATACCTGCGCAGATCATTCAACGATGACCTTTGGTTATTATTTATTAATTATTATCTTTTTTTGTTATTATTATATTATCTGTTTCCATTATGTATTCTGCGATAGAAAATTTTAATTTGCAAATGGTATTTTGGTAGTAATTCGGCTCACACTCCGTGAACGCCGTTAATAATAATAATAACAACGCCTTGGGGAACTTATTTTGTTCTTTCTAACAGCACCGCTTTTCCTCGCTCTCCTTATTGGCATATTTTCCGTTTTTACTTTCTCCGTTACGAAGTACGAGAAAGTATTGTGATCGTGATTTTTTTCAATTTTTTTTTACGGAAATATCCGTTTTGGGGTCCCTAGATGCCATTTCAACCATTTCTGGAAAAAAAAATCGTGTCTGTGTGTGCTGTGTTTGTGTGTGTGTTTGTTTTTTGCCAATATTTTCTTAAATATGAAAAATATCACTAAAACATTTTTACAAACATTGAAGACAACAAAGAAATGAACATCTTTTGCTAGAAAACATTTTTCATAAAATCATTTTTATTCGAGAATTTGTTTTTTGTTGTTTTCATTTTTGGTTTATAATTATAAAACGATAATAGTTACAGCAAATTTATGTTTATAATAATTGTAGAGAATGCTAAAATGAACAACTTATAAAGAATAACTTTTTTTTCGAAATCCCTTTAGTTTTTGAGTAAACTGAGTTTTTGAATTTGAAGTATAATTTTTCCTTCTTTCATAATTTTGACGTTTTAAACGTCAGTTTCATCCGAGTATACACAACGCTCGATGTACATTTAAAATATGATTTGAATTGAAAATAAACCATGAAAACGTAAATATCAATGGCTTTGATACCATCAAGTCGGAGAAAGTAACATGATGGCCACATGGGAATTTACCACGCCCAGGGGAACTTGTTCTTTGTAATATCGTCGCTCTTCTTCACTCTCGTTATTGGCCTATTGCCCGTTTTCTTAGACTCGCACGGTATTCGCAACACGATTATAGCCTGAAGTATAAGTTTCTTAACAAAGATAAATATTTCTTGGAATTCAATGAGTTAAGATTTTCACGTAATTGTAATCTTCCAGCGACTATAAAAACGACTATCTATGTATTAATATTAATTTACCTTTACAGGCTGAAATAGAAAAGGCCAAGAAAGAAGAAGAGGAAAAGGCACGCCTAGAGGAAGAAAAACGCGCTGCCGACGCCGCCAAAGCCGAAGAAGAAAAAGCGCAACTCTTGCGCCTAGAAGAGATTGCCCGTCAAGCAGAAGAAGAAAAGGAGGCGGAGCTCGCCCGGCAAGCGGAAGAGCTTGCCGAACTAGCGAGACAGGAAGCCGAAATAGCCGAACAGACCAAGCACGAAGAGGAAGCGGCGCAGGAACAAAGAAAGGAGGCGGACCACGCGGAAATCGAGAAGAAGGAGGTAGAACTCGCGGAATTGGAACAGAAAGAGAAGGAATTGAGCGAACTGGCGAAACAAGAGGCCGAAGTGGCCCAACAGGCGAGGCTCGAAGCCGACCAGGCCCAGATTGAAGTCCATGCTGAACCGGCAACGATTGAAGGTGTGAATATTACGGTCGAGGAAGAGACGGCGCCGATAGTTGAGGAGCCGCAAACGCCCGAAGAACCGATTCCGGAACCAGCGCAGGAACCTGCCGAGGAAGTACAAGAATAAATTCCTTTTTTTTTACTTAATTCACTCAAGTCATCAAAAAGATATGTTCAAAATATCACTTTTACTCTTTTATTTTTGTAATCGCATTTTCATGTTACGCATTTATGTTCGTTTATTTATATAAATATGTTAACTTGTTAAATAAAGTATTTAATATCGTTATTGTTTGTGGAGTTATGTTAAAGGACTACATATTATTGCAATGTTTCAGAAATACAGGGTGGGTAAAAGTAAGGAACCTTATTTTTATTTTCAGAAAAAAGGTTTTACAAAAGATTGCTACCTTTTTTTATTATGTGATACTGTTTGGAAATAATGTCATCGTTACGTTTTTAAATGGCAGTCTAGATTTTTTAATTCAAAAATTTGATAGCATTTTGGTTCCTTTGGCGTATATTTAAAAACCATGAGGTTGCATAATAGAGATTTCTAAAACATCGTACCACACTCATGACCAATAGAAAAATTAGTTCACGAGCCATAACCAAGACAACAACAAAATTTCTTGGAATTTTTTTGTAGGTAAACCAACCTAACTATGATTCATATTCTCTAAAATTACCTCTCGGTCCCGATTAATGCGTTCTTGATATGCGCTCCAAAAAATTCCCAGAAATAATTGATGCTCTTGTGTGATTATTGTAATAAGTGATAATTGAGTTTAATGTCTGATGACGCAGAGCTTGAGTTAGGGACGCAGAAAACCGGTGCTGCGTTGCTCTCGAGGAGGAGGTCGGACGACAGAACCAAAGACGAGTGTTCACCTGCACCCCCACCTCCCAGGGGAATCAATTTAACACTTTTTTCCGTCAAATTCTATCTTCTTTTACGGTTTTTGAGTTAGAGGATTGTTTTGTATCTTAAAATACTTGCAAATAATCTCTCTACAAAGTTGGGTCCCATTTTTTTGAATGAAAAACTTTGGGCCGCCATAGCGCGCTTAGTTTTGAATATATCGCAAAATTGTATTAATGTTTATTGTAGGAAATTCTTTTCTCTGCGATTATCTATTACCGCTGTTTTCATAACTATTACCATTGCGGAGTTATTATGGGGAGAACACCCCATTTTTTACATATTAACCCCTACAACGTCAACCGTAATCTCTAGGAGAAAATATTGCTATAGCCAATACGGTGGAATCTGGCGGCCGAGATCGTAAAACGGTCGGTCCGCCCTGAAGATCGACGCACCCTCGAAGAAAAGGTATTGGTGGTTCGTCTAATTGCATCCCATACATTTATTACTGTCCTTCGCTCCTATTGATATACGCACTTTTACACCAGTACTTCTCAACAAAGATTGGTTTGAGATAAAAAAATATTACGTCCCCTACTTACCGAACTCTGACCCTCTTTTACGACCACAGCCGCCAGATTCCAGAGAATGGGCTATATAAAAAATTGTAGATAAATATATTCCAGATCATTTTGGTAACCAGTATTTTATACGTTCGGCAAACCGTTTATAATATATGACCGTTTTACCTTGACCTTGCAGATTTTTTTTCATTTCAACCCTTCAAATAATTTAAAGGCAAGCGTCAAACGTGACAATCCAAATTCGAGATTTCAGGTTATAATTGCTTGCCACCATCACTCATTCCAGACAATTAATAAATGTCAGAATTAAGGGTTCTCGGTTAGGAGTGCAAGTAATGTGGATCAATCTTGACTTTTCCCGTCATCTTTCGTTGGCATCTTTACTTTCAGAGTAATGCTTCAATAATAATGTTTGCTGTGTCGATTTTCCATCAATTTTCATTGATTGTATTTAAATGTTTATTTAATTCAACAGTGATGGTGCATTATTACACTTCTGTTCTCCACACTGAGAAAACATGTAAACATTTTCCAAACGCATAATTATTTATCGAGATGTGCTCTATTGAAGTTTAGGGGTAAATGAAAACGTGCCCCTAAAAGTCAATGTTTGGCGAGTTCTAAAGCCCTAAACTACCGCTTGAATTTGTACTACCTCTTTAACGTTTTTCCTACCTCGGAGATACATTTTTAAAGAAAAAAAATCAGTTTTACTTTGGTCTCGAGCGAGTCTGCTATCTTTGGTTTAATTCCAAAAGAGTCTGCAAATCTCTCCAAACGTTCATAAACGACCAAAATCAATGAAAGAGAATGCGCCTCTTTCCGTTAACATTAGTGTTTTTCCAAATAAGTCTTAAAGGACCAAAACTAATTAAAGAAAATAAGCTTCTTACTGTTAACGTCCGAGTGCTTTCCAAACAACAAATTAAGAAATGCATTGATATTACATTGTCATGTTTGACAGGTTATGTCAGATTCAGAAGCTGTGGTTACTAGATTACATTCCCGAAGTTCCTCAACAGGGGTTGAGTAAGACGATCCAAAATAATATTTTATTTTTTTCACCCCCTCCTTGACTTTGGACAATGTGGTGTCTTTGAAATGACATCTATTGAGCAAATTTTATTGCCCCAATGATCCTCCCCACGGCTGTTAGGGCTTTCTCAAGAAATTATAGAAGAAAATTCGCCCAGCCTTCCGGGTACATTCTGGACAATTTAAAATTATTCTGACCTATCCAAAAAAGACCCCTCTATAACATTAATTCTTTTAATTTTTTTCGATTTTTAAACCATTGGAAATTTGAATGAAAATCGCATGAAATAGATTCGGCTGATATTTTAACCAAAGATACCTCTTACCACAAGGGGTATTACGCGACAAGTATTTTATCTCTGAGGGCCCCTTTCACGGTGCCCCGGCCTTAAAAGTGAGCGGTTCATGAGTATATCTCGGGAGTCTTCATGTATTCAGTTCTGACTTTGAGGAGTCTATCAAAGCTCCAGTATATTTACAAAGCATTCCCCTACAATATTTATGTTGGAACATTTTTTGATTTGTTGCCCCCTTAATGGGATATGAATTTTCAAAAAGTGGCCAAATTGTTTCTTCCTGTTTTCATGATTGTTTCAAGGATGTATTTTTTAAATTCTATTTAAATCGAAGAGCTTTTGGGCTTAGTAAAGCTTACAACGAATTTTCATCTGATTTTTTTTCAAAATTTTTGGAACGCCCTCTGCGGTTCTAAACCGCGTGATTTGGAAATGGTTGTAAGACATTGCGATTTCATCCCTTTTTCTAATTTAAATTAATGTAATTGTCATCTAATCCGTTCCTAAAGAACATCTCGACAAGATTTGTAGGGGCATCTTTTTTTTAAATTGGTGGCGCGTTTTCAAGAAATGATTTTTCAAATTTGTCATAAATTCTCCACCCCTTTAGAAACAAATTAAACAAACTTCGTCGTATTTGTGCAATTCTTTGGTGGATTAGCCAGATGCAGGGTTGTCTTTTCCACGCTTATTGGCGATCTATTATTTTTTAGCTCGACATTTCCGAAGCTCCCAACGGGGGTTCAAAATGGAAAAATAAAACTCAGATAGCTAATTTTTAAATAACTGTAAGAATCAAGTCGAAAACAAATACAAAATGTTTACATAAAGTTCGGTAACATTTTGGTCACCCCCACAGCCGCAACGGGGACCAAAACAACCCCAATATGTTGCGCCTAAAATTTTAATAAAACGAAGAAACTTTTCAATTTAATGCATTCTCCAGAGAAGCCTGCAATTTTAAATTAGGGTAACATCTCTCAATCCCACCCCCAACACAGGCAATACATTTTTAAAACGAAAAAAACGAAAAAATTCAATGTTTGCAACGTCAATTTTTCAAATCTCAAAAACGGAAATGTAATGTGTATATGTTTCTCAGGCCCACTTGCACCATTTTTTCGTTAAGCCTAGATTTTTAAAGTAGGATTTATATTTTAAGTCATGCTTAAAGTTAAGCGTCATGCACCATAGGAATTAATACAATTGCTTTAGTAAGCAAGCTCAAAGTGTTGCAACATCGTAAAATCTTGCGATTTTCACTTTTTAACGTTGGCGACATAGGTGTCCTTTTCTCACCTGATTTTGACATAAAGTGCGTGCGAGTCTTTTTACGCGAACAGCGTTGCTGTACGAACAGGGAAATAGTGAAATAATTATTAAGAATTCAATGCTCAATTAAATGTTTTTGAAGGCAGATGCACGCATAAAGAAATATCGGTGCGTAGAAAAGAGAGGTTATGTCATTATTAGCCAGTATTTTGCGTCAGGCCAAGTAATTTTAACAAAGTTTATTTGCGGACACGAAAACACCAAAAGAACGACAATTCGTCCAAATCATGAGAATGATCAAAACTTGTGGATAACTGAAATTAATATCCATGAGGTCTAAATCGTCTTCAAAAATATAGTCCACTCGAAAGTTTAATTCTTCAAGTGCCATTTTAAATATACTAGGAGTTTTGTTATTGAAAATAATATATTGTGCATAAATATCTGTCACAAGGGACCACTGAGGAACGAATTGAAGGTTATGTATGCAGACTTAAATTTTAAGCGGTCCATGACGACGACTTATTTAAAGTCTTGCTTAAGCTTTGCTTAAAGTATGGTGCAAGCAAAATACACACTTAAATGTTGCTTAAATTTTAAGAATGCTTTAAGCATGGCTTAATTACAATGGTGCAAGTGGGCCTAAATCGTCTTCAAAAATATCGTCCACTGCAAAGTTTAATTCTTCAAGTACCATTTCAAATATACTAGGAGTCTTGTTATTGAAAATAATTTATTGTGCATAAATATGTGTCCCAAGGGACCACTGACGGAACGAATTGAAGGTTATGTATGCAGACTTAAATTTTAAGCAGTCCATTACGACGATTGATTTAAAGTCTTGCTTAAGCTGTGCTTAAAGTATGGTGCAAGCAAAATACTCATTTAAATGTTGCTTAAATTTTAAGAATGCTTTAAGCATAGCTGCAAGTGGGCCTCAGTGATTGTGCATCTTGTTTGACAGATAACAGATTTATAAAGTGGGGTTGGCAATATTGATGAATTGTATGTTCGTCAAAATAGTAAAATCGGCGTGGTTTTTGTGATTAGAAATATAAACAAAACGTTGACCGTGTCCAGTCCCTGATATTTCCGTCAATAAGTTTCTCTTTATTTCCCGAGAAACGTCAAAAGTGCCGATCGTCGTGCGGTTTTCAAAGTACAATTCGACAATTAATTCGACGAAGAGAAAGCATGAGCAGCCATTATCATCAGCGGGTAAGCGCATTTGAAATGTTATTACAACAATAACCATCGCAAACGGCATCGACGATTGCAACGCCATCGGCGTAATCCAATAGTCCACCGGGGAATCCAATTGGAATCTACGTAAACTCTGTACCATTTTTATTTTGAATTAAGTTGGCTCTGTTAGGGAGACAGTTTTGTTGGCCAAGGTAAAAAGTCACTAGACTTGAAAAAAATGGGTTGTTTAAAAAAGAGGTTATATATTGACAGTGGGCACCGTTGCCATCAGTACACGATTGAGGCAATTATTTATTTCATTTAATATATTAATTGGGCAACATTATTAAAAAATTTGACGTTTAATAATTCTTTTACTGTCAGATTATTTCTGTTGGTGTTCATGTGTAAAACTTAATAAAACGAAAAATATCGTCAGAATTAAGGATTCTCGGTTAGGAGTGCAGGTAACGTAGATCATTCTTAACTTTTCCCGTCAGCTTTCGCTGGCTCCTTTACGAAATCTTCCGCATTGACCTTTATGGCAAGTTTTGAAATCGGATGAGTACTTTCAGAGTAATGCTTTATTAATAATATTAATGGTGGATTATTACTCTTCTGTTCTCCGCATTAAAAAAACATGTAAACATTTTCCAATCGCATACTTATTTATAGAGATATGCTTTATTAAAGTTTAAGTGTAAATGAAAACGTACCCCTAAAAGTCAATGTTTGGCGAGACCCCAAGTTACCGCTTGAATTTATACTACATCTTAAACGGATTCGCTACTTCGGAGATAAATTTTTAAAGACAAAAATCGCGTTTTTGTTTGGTCTCAATCGTGTCTGCTATCTTTGGGTTGTCTCCAAAAGAGTCTGCAAATCATTCCGAACGTTGATAAACGATCAAAATCACTGAAGAATGGGCCTCTTTCCGTTGGCATTCGTGTTTTCGAGATGACAAATTAGGATAGTTAATTTCGAAATGCATTGAATGTACCTACGTCAGATTTGACATATATCAGATTCGGGGTTAGCAATGTATGGAAAGTCTCGTTCTTTGGAATTTGACGTCAAGTGAAGTTTGGCAGTAAATTCTGAATTGCGTCAAAATTCTAAAATCGGCATGGTTTTCGTGATTGGAATTTAAAACAACATTTTGACCGAGTTATCATAAAATATTATACGGAGCGAAGTGTGTCAAAATACATTTCGACAAGTAATTAAGTAAAAGGTAAGCGCATTCAAAACTTTATAACAATATCACGGTGATAGTTGCGACCGTTACTACGTGGTTATTCATTATATAATCACTGAATAAAACACTTACTATGTTTTTTACCACAATTTATTTGATGTATGTACAAATATTACATATACATACATATCACGACTTAAAGTTTTGACGTTTTACTGTTATTATCAAGTGATATCGACAGTTAAACGTCGAAACTTAAGTTGTGATATTTATGTATATGTAATATTTGTACATACATCAAATAAATTGTGGTAAAAAACATAGTAAGTGTTTTATTCAGTGATTATATTTATAACAATAATAACCCTCATAAACATAACCCAGCATTGTATGCTCTGGCTTTTTCTGAGCCTAGAGCACATTCGAAGGCCTTGCAGTTAGAATCCGTGTAATTTCAAGTACCGTACCATCCTTAGATCGGGACTAATATTGCAATAAAAAAATCGACTTTAAGTCAAAATCAAATAAAACTATCGAAACTTAAAATAAAGAACGTTCAGTGAACAAAGTTTTAGAAACGTTTAGAAGAAACGAAAGAATGAGGTAGCAGAACCCTGAAGAATATCATAGATGATATCTTCAAAAGTTATGGTAACATTTTGTTCTTATCTTCAACTATTGACAAGTTATCTCTTTCATAAGAGATAATTTAGGTTGAGTGCATGCCTTAACATTGACAGAGTTTACCCAAGTCATTCAACGGTGGCGCGATTTTTCCCGCCGCTTTTCAAATTAACCACTACATGAATTATATGTTTTGATTAAATAATTTCTGTTTCTGTTGACACACGCCGGTAGTCACCAGTTACTTTGTTTTCATTCCCACTACTTTCGCCTTTTACCATTTTTATCATTGTTTAGGAATATATTTTGGAAGGCTTCATATCTTTGGCAATTCTTTCATTCATCTAAATGTGAGTAACTTCAGTGGGACCATAAGCGATTAATTATCTCTCATTGTATTTATGTTTTGTTTGGACTATGAAGCATCATGACTAGAAACTTTTCCTCTTACAATTCTCTTGAAATTTAACGAAGCTGGGTTTTCAAATTTTGATTGAATATTAAACAGATAATTTAACTCATGTATAAACAGGTGCATTTAAAATGGCGGACAATGACAATGATCTTTATATTAACAATGTTTGTAAACTTCAATTGGAAAGGGGCAGTTCGTGTCAGTTCTGAATACCTATGCGGTAATTGAAATCCGTTTCAGACACGCTTCCACGTGAAATTTTTTTCACGATTTTCATTTGGATCCATGTACCAGTTAAGTAAGTATTGTCCGTTCACCTTTTAGTAACGTGCATTTGCAATTAAAGCCGGCCACAGCATTTCGTACTTCGGCCACGAGATGTCGCAAGCGTACGGTAGCGCTGCAACGATGCGTGAAATGTAGAAATGGATTGCATTTAATATCCATTTTGTTCTATCATGTTCTAATAGTATGAAATAAACATGAAGGAAAAAAAAAAGAAACACTTAAAATTCGTGAAATTTCGACCATTTTCAAACCGCCATAACTCGGCGTATTTTCAATCGATTTTGATGAATCTTTGAGGGCGAAAAACTTTAAAGTATCTTCTTTAAAGTTATGCATGCGAACTTAAGCGTAAAAGTTTTTTTCTGGAAACCATGTCCAACTTTGACGATGTCTACTGAGTTGGAAGAATTTTGTCGACTCGATCCACCATAAAGACATTAAAATTTGATCAATTCCCTATGCAGGACTCAAAGAACGAAATTCCTACGACGATTTGGCACCAAGTTATGGGTGTTTGCAAAAAGTGCATTTCAAGGTTTTTCGCACATAACTCTTGACTTTTCAACCAAACTTGATAATTCTTTCGGGAAATAATCCCATTTTGGCTCTACTTTAAGGGGGTAAACTCAGATTGTAATAATTCCTTTTCGAACCCTTAAACCCTCGAACAAAAAAAAAACACGTCCTGCTTCGGCAACGTGTACCAAGTTGGAAAAAATGAGACCTTTTTGGAGGATAACTCAAAATTCTTACGTAGGATTTTGTTCCGCCCATAAGGACTTTTGTTCAGGATGTCAAAAGCTAGCTCCTTGCAAAAAATGGGACAATTTCGATGAAACCCATTTTACATTGAAATACTGCGGGGTCCTTTGTGTCGATTCAATGGCTCGTGAAAACAAATAAAATTGATCTGGCCAAATTCTAACCTCTTGTGGTATTACCCCCGATAATTCGTAGTTCTAGCCTAATTTATTTTATTAGTAACATGTGTAACTAAACTCCAAAATGAAAAGTTGTGTCAATATTTCGTCACTTTTTTCTTACCATTTATCATTAAAATTGCTATAACTTGTGATTAAGTTGTTATTAAAAATGTGATTATTATTTATAGAAACTAATAATTTAATTTAGTCACATTATGTCAGTGCCAAAACTCTAATTTGGTAAATATACCACAGTGGCCCAAAAAATCGGTACAAATTGGAAATAATAATATTTTCAATAATAATTAATGCATTAAATATTTGAACATTAAATATTGTTCCTCCATCAGAACACCTACAGACCGGTTTCAACCTTTCAGGTCTCATCAGTGTAGTTAGTTGCTGATGGGGAAAGGGAGATTACTATTGGAATATAAGTATTCCAAACACCGTTAACGGTAGAAACGCCAAAGTGGCGGAATGTATTGCCTGAATGCTGTACTGAACAAAATCCGGGTGGCTTTAACACCGACAAGATATGGACATTGCAAGCGGCGGCAAATATAACAATATTAATGTGAACATTAAATATTGTTCCCCCATCAGAACACCTACAGACCGGTTTCGACCTTCCAGGTCTCATCAGTGTAGTTAGTTAGAATTCAGGCAATAGATTCCGCCACTTTGGCGTTTCTACCATTAAATATTTCTTTTAAAAACAAAATTTTTACACTTTGTAGATTGCAAAATGATTAATTGTATTTTCGTTTTTTCTCGACGATATTTCTCATCAATAAAGGCTCTGCAAAGGTGGGAATTTATAATGCACCACAGCATCGCATTTGTAGATATTTGTAGCTAATGAAGATGTTGAACTATATCTGTAACCTTATAATTGAGATCATTTTGTTTTTGTTCATACATTTTGAAATAAAAAATTTCTTTAAAAAAATGTTTTCATGCCTTCATGTTATTAAGCAATACTTTTGAATCAGTACGATTTCTTTGGAGCAAAATTTCACCTCATTTAAAAGAAAAGAAATAGGTGTTTCACTATTATATTAATCATTTAAAAATATTAAAAACAAAGATATGGGAGTACAAAACTACTTGTACCGTTTTTTTGGCCCACTGTGTATAATTTTTTTTCACATCTTATGTTTTCCCCTATGTACTATGGCCCGCGTGACCCATGCATACAAAAAGATTGCCCTTTCCTATTCTAAAGTCTGCCACAGGGACAGCCAAGACTACCCGAGCACTCGCCCACTGTTGGCAAGTATAGGTAGAGGCCCAAGGGAGGCCAAGAGATGAGTTCTTCTGAGGGCATGCGACGTGTAAAAGGAATGCAGAGAGGCTCTAGAGAACACTAACGCCTAGAGTACTCAGCGACAGTGTCTACGGAGGCAGCCAAGGTTCTAGCTTCATTAGCTCCTCCAGACCGTAACAGAAGGGTCGTAACCGGGAAAAGACAAGCGTGCAACTTCTGTGGCCCTTCCAGACCTGGTCATAACAGAAGGGTCGTAACCGGGTAGTACCACAGGAAAAGGACACAAATTCCGCGAAGAAGGAGCTTTAAACATTCCCTAGTGCCATAATTTATTGATTATATATCTTGTTTTCTTTGATTTCGAGAAATTCGCTTTGAACATTTAGTTTTCAACCGATTATATTTGAGGAATTTACCGGATTCGGTGTGTCACTCATGAAAAACAACAGAGAGGTATTATCGGTGAACGTGCTGTTTATATTATTATTTTGCATTATCATGAGTTTTACTTAACAAATTGGGCAGAATTTTTGATGATTCCTAATCAAACGTGTTTGTATACAGAAACGTGCTCTATCGATCCGATGTTTTCATTTCAAGTTTTTCACCACATTAAGATTTAATAAACGTTTACACTTTATTTATTATTTAGAAGAAATTTTTACACTAATTTTACTCGTACATTTTAGAGTATTTTATGTACCCGATAAAATATGTAAGTTTGTTAATTAATAACATATGATATGAATGAAATATACAGGGTCCATTATAAAAGTGAAGCGCATTTTCTGGGAAAAATATATTTATTGATCGTACTGGTACAAATGCTTAAAATTCTTCAAAATTCTCCTCCGGCATCAATACACTTGCGGAGACGTTTCTGCCATGCCTGGAAGGCACCCTGAAACTCTTCGATAGGAATGTTGTAGCATTGTTTTAAGGTGAGTATAGACTAGAGCATTTACTAGTAACAGAACAACGAGCCGCTCTATCAAGGGCGTTTCCAGCCAACTAGTATAGGGGTGGTAATTAAAAAAAAAGATAAATAAACTGGTGCTTCAGCTCTCATATACCACACCTGTTCCGTGAAATCTCCCTATACTTTTCCAACGTTTTAAAGCGTTGGAAAAATTTACCGGTTATATTATTTGTTTGGAATATGGAATACCGGTAATTTTTAACAATAAAAATTGATAAGCGAAAAATTCTTATCCCCCCTTTGATAGTGCCACTGCAAAATATACCAAAAATTAAAAAAAAATAAAAATAGTGGACCAAGGAAACAAACATTTGAACAGACAAATAAAAATAAATAAAGAAAAAATTAGGGCAAAAGATTAACAAAAAATCTACAATGTTGGTCAAAAAGTCGAAAATTTAGACAAAACATGGAAAATTCGGACCTAAACATAATAAATGCAGACTAAACGAAAAACCAAAAATGGGAGCCAAAAAACCGAAAAATGTTAACAATAAAATCGAAAAGAAAAATTTAGGTCAAAAGATTTTGAAAAATAATCAATATTTATAATGTTGGCCAGAAAACCAAAAATTCGTCAGGAGAAATAAAAAATGCGGACCAAATAGTCGAACATTTTAACAATGAAATCGAAAATTTAGGTAAAAATAAAGAATATTTAGACCAAATGATCAAAAATTTAGCCAAAAAACAAATTGGGAATACAGGCTTAATAATAAAAAATAGGGCAGAAAGACCGATGGTCGGTAGCCCTTTATCAAATAAAAATAACATTTACTGTAGGTAAATAATTTAGTGTAACATAAACACGATAATAAAGATTTACTATTACTAATAAAAAATGCAGAATATTCTAAGAAAAGGGTTTAAATTAGTCTCAAAAATCACTCTATTGTTCAAAATCATTTTCCAATTTTTTTTTTAATAGGAAAATATTTTTCTTTAATTTTCGCTTTAATTAGCTTTAAAAGTTGAGACAAGGCACTTTTCTACTAAATGAAATCAGTGGCGGCTCGTGGAACATGTTGATGGTAGAGCCACAATATCCGTCCTCCTTTTTTGACGAAACAAAGAACCATTTATCTTGCTAGAAAAATCGAATATTTTGGCCAAAAAATCAAAAATTTGGAACAAAACAGCCGAAGATCTAAATTATCGGCCAAAAAATCAAAAACCTGGTTTAAAAATAAAAATGCACACCAAAAAATTGAAAATACAAGCAAAAGAAAAATAATTTGTCATTTTTAGCCCCAAAATAACTCTTTTTAGCTTAAAATAAGTTCCAAAGAGAAATTTGAAAATAATAGCAAAAATAAAAATCGATAGCCCTTTCACAGCCAACGGAAAGCGGATTTCAAGTTTTTAACATAATGTATTTAGATGTTATTTCTGTGAATAAAGATGTTTGTATATATAAAAATAAAAAATAAATTCGCAAGAAAATCTAAAATATGGGACAAAAAATAAAAAATTAAGACCAAAAATCTAAAATTCGTACCCAAAAATCAAAGCTGTAGACTAAAAAATCAAAATTTTTAACAAACGAATCGAAAATTTAAGTCGAATTAAAAAAAAATTCGGCCAAAAGACCAAAAATTGAAACAAAATATAGGCCAAAAAAGTAAAAACCTAAAAAGGTGAAAATTTAGACTAAACAACAAAACTTCGGGCGTAAAGATAAAAAATGCAGACAAAAAATCCAAAATTTCTACAAACCAATCGATTTTTTTCGTCAAAATAAAGAATATTTAGACCAAAAAAAAAAAAAATCTACAATATAGCCTAAAACGGTGAAAATTTAAACAAAACATCGAAAACGAGCGTAAAGATAAAAATTGCAGACAAAAAAATCGAACATTTCTACAAACCAATCGAATATTTTGGTCAAAATAAAGAAAAATAAAAAAAAGTTGGAAATGCAGAAATCTTAAATATGGGCCAAGGAATCAAGAATACTGATCTAAAAATAAAAAAGCAGACCAAAAAATCGAAAGGTAGAAGCAAAATAATTTGCCACCAAAAATAAGTTTCTGACCAGAAATTGTATCACCCTCACGAAGACGTCTTTTGACGACAGCATTTGAAACTAAGCATTTTCCTGTATTGTACTATTCGTTAGAACGTTACATTAAATAAAAATGCTCGAGAAAATGCTCTAGTGTATATCCACCCTTAGATGTTTTCCGTGGACTCCTTTCAGCTCTCTCTTCAGTCGGGGAAACAAAAAAAAAAGTCGCACGGAGCCAAGTTGGTAGTGTAAGGGGGCTGGGGGACCACCGGGGTGTTACTCCAGGCCAGGAAACTTGGAACGATGAAGGCCGTATGGCTGGGGGCATTGTCTAAACCATGGCTTTGATGTTGGCACTCACGCGCGTGACCCGTCGTTTCAATATCTTGAGCACCTGCAGATAAAAGGCGGAGTTGACAGTTGGGAGTCCGTGGAAAACATCCAAAAGCATGTTACAACCTTCCTAAAAGACATTCCCGTCGAGGCGTTTCAGGGACTCCGAACGTGTATTGATGCTGAGGGAGAGTATTTTGAAGAATTTTAAGCATTTGTACCGGTACGGTCAATAAATATATTTTTCACAGAAAATGCGCATTACTTAATGTCCCTGTAAATTATCGATGGAATATTATTTAAAGTTTTAAATGCACTCTTGATAACGCTGTAAGAAGCGAAACCAGTTGAGTAAATAATTAAAAATCAGTGAAATTTGTTAAATTCTTGGGTTAAAATAGCCAATCACCGTTTGCTTATACTGTTTATTTAACAACGGGAGCTTATTGCATCCTGACTACAGGAGCTTATCGAACCCTGACGACGGAAGCTTATCGCATCCTGGCGACGGGAGCTTATCACATCCTCACGACGGGAGCTTATCAGCTCAACCAATTCCAATCAGTTTGAATCGATATAAACGTACCACACTAGTTGTGGTGTCAATTTGAATGGAATATTTATAAATGATGACGAATTCCTTTGCTGTTGGTGTAAATTAGATAAAAGTGGTAAAGTTAAATGTGATAACCAGAAACTATTACTTGATCTATCTTCCACGATTAAGGATTTGCAAAATTCAGTAAAAACTCTAGTTACTGGTATGGAAAATCAGCGCTTGGAAATAACCGAGATGCGGAAAATCCTATCTTGCAATCTGAGAACAAGGAACTCAGACAATTGATAAATCATCTATCTGGTAGGATTAATTTGCTTGAATCCAAACCTGATTCACGAACCTCACCTGAAATGTCTCTGGTCCGCGAGTTGGAAGACCGAAAAAATAGGGAAATCAATATCATTGTATTTAATATTTCTGAAACTGAACAAGTTTTCGAAAAATAAAAAGCTAGTGATGAATCTACTCTAAAATCTATTTTTGCTTCGGTGGTTCCTTCCGCCAAAATCAATAATTTTTTCCGTTTGGTTAAGAAGGGAGATCGTGTTCGACTGGTTAAGGTTATTTTTTCGCAGCGTAAGGATGCAATATAAGTTTTAAAACATAAAAAGTTGCTTCCTCAGACTTTTAGAGTTCAGCCTGACTGAACCACAACTCAAAGAAACGAATTAAAAAAAAATTAGATGACTTAAAATCTCGAAATGACCCATACGGTACGTTAACAATCAACCTTGTATCACATCTCGAACTCCAACTCAAAAAAAATATTAATTTCCCAACAAATTGTTAACAGTGGTGTAATTTCGGCTTTCTATCAGAATGTTAGAGGCCTAAATTCTAAAACTACTGAATTTTATGATAATACCTGTACTTCAAATCATGATATCATCTTTATTGATGGCTTACTACTGATGCTAATAATTCAGAACTATTCCCTAACTCATATAGTGTATATCGTCAAGACAGATTAAACAAGATAGGTGGAGGAGTTGTACTTGCCATAAAAAATACTCTTTCATCAGATCATATACCTTTACCCCCGATACATGACTCCATTGATACTGTAGCCGTAAAATTAACTTACAATGCTGAGACAATATTGCTTATTTGCACCTACATTCCAAAAGCTCACATCGATATTTTGAATACATTTTTTGAAGTACTGGATCCTATTGTTACTCAATATGATGATTTGTTGATTATGGGAGATTTTAATATAGCAGAATATAACCATAGTCTGCAGAGTAACATACATACAAATTCCATAACAGCGTTGAATATTTTTTCAACATTTCATGACTTGAGGCAATGCAATAAAATCCCGAACAATCTGAACAGAATATTAGATCTTTCTATTATCTCCAGTCAACTAAATTCGGAACTGCAAAGAGACCTTGAGTCTCTTGTAGCTGAGGATCAACACCACCCTTCACTGCATTTAAGCCCCACTTTAGGATCTATAGAGGTTCCAAAATTTGAAGTACTACACGAACACAGATATAACTTTAGAAAAGCTAACTTTACAAAACTCTACAAGGACATAGGTAATATACATTGGGATAACTTATACAACAATTGATGATGTAGATGAAGCTTGTGATTTTTTATACTCTAAATTATACACTGCTCTTGATGCGAGTGTCCCCAAATTCAAACTGCGTAATCTCAAAAATGACACTCCGCCATGGTTTGATTTTGAATTGGTTCGTGACATTAAAAAAAGAGAATCTTCGATCTAAATATTTACGGTCAAAAAATTAAAGCCATCGCAGGGAATATCAAGACTCACGTAGACTCGTTAAACGCAATTTAAAATTAAGACGTGACCAGTATATACGCTCCGCTGAGAGTAAATTAAAAAGTGAACCAACTAAATTTTGGAATTACATCCACGCCATGAAAAATACCACCCGCATCCCTGGTAATATGAAAACTGAGAACGTGAATTAGTCTAGAGCCATTGATATTGTCAATGCATTTGCCAATCACTTTAAATCATCATATCCACCCACTACCCGTAATTACAATTCTACAAGCCCCGTGGTCAGTGGCGGTTTCAAAGGGGGGGTAATCGGGTAATTACCCCCCCTAAGAATTTTTCGCTTAACAATTTTTATTGTTAAAAATTACCGATATTCCATATTCCAAACAAATAATATATATAACGGGTAAATTTTTCCAGCGCTTTAAAACGTTGGAAAATTATAGGGAGATTTCATGGAACAGGTGTATACAGTGGCGGCTCGTGGAACATTTGGATGGTAGAGCCACTTAACATATAATGTAATAATGCACAGTGGGCCAAAACTCATGGTACAAATAGTTTTCTTCGTGAGCTGTTAGTATTTTAAAATAATTAATATAACAGTGAAAAGCCCAATTTTTACAGATAAGATGAAGTACTTTTGCTCTAAAAAATAATACTTAAACTTGTGCGCGGAGCAGTGGCGGCTCTAGGAAAATTTTGACGGTAGAGCCACTTAGCAGACACAATATATCTCACCGTCTCATTTTTGAGGAAAGAAAAATCGATCATTAAAAACCTTCACTTGTTGCAAATGCACTAAAAAAAAGACGAAAAATAGCCCGCATTAAATCTGTAATACCGTTCTTCGTCCACGGAAATCAATCAAACGACGAATTGTATTTTGTAACCTTATCTACATCTCTTTAACCTCTTAGGCACGGCTGAATTTTGCACGGGGCTGTTTCTCTGTACGGCAGAGTTCAATTTGAAAATCGCGTCTGCGAAAGCCACTATAGTGGCGCATAGTGTGATACTTTAAGAATTTAAAACTTATTTTTGGTTAGAAAACGGAAAATTATTTTTTATCTTATCTATATCTCTTTAATGACTACCGAAAGGAAAAAAAAAGAAAAATTAGAAGATTTAAAACGTTGAGGTGTGGTAAGTTATTTTTAAGTTATTTTATTTGAGTTTATTTTGTCCGGAAAATCTCCGACCTTAAATTACAATTTGTTGTTTATTATTTTTCGGTCTTTCCCGTAATTCCCAACTTTCCTTAAGTATTCTTTCCTAGTATTACGTTTATTAATCGCGCCATACCGCCTTTGTATATATATATTTAACCGACCAATTTGTAAACCCATCAGTTAACTATTGAAAATGAACACATCGTGTTCGAAATGTAAATTTAGTGTCATAAATAAACTAGTGAAGTAAGGAATTTAACTGTGTTTAATTATTTAATATATTAAACATATGTTTAATATTTTCTATTTAATTACGCAACTTCACAAATACATAATAATTATTTTGTGTAATGGTTTGTTAGTTGACCTAGGTTACTCTTTATTTTGACGTGTCTCACATTGTAAATACTATGCAAAGGACCAACTCTTATCTTATCTTAAAGAATTTCTTCTCTTTCGTTCAAGAATTGTCCTCAAAAAACTACTTTTTTTTTTCTGTCTTATTTGCATCTATTCGGCGAGTACAACACTTTGCAGAAAGAATTTGCCAAATTTGGTCATCCGTTCACAAGTTATCTTAAGTAAATGATTTTTTTGGTCCTGTACATTTATTCGATGAGTACAAATACTTTTCAGGAGGAATTTTTAAAATCGGCCATTTTGTTCAAGAGCTATCTTCTCATTTTTTTGGTCTTTTTTTAAATTTTATTCAAATTTAGATATAGTACATGACAAATTATAACAAAGTACTTCACAACAAAATCAAATTCTACATACGTCACAGAAAACAAGAACAAAATTATTTGCAATTGATATAATCCTCTACTGAGTAATATTCTTTTTCCATCAGAATTTTTTTTTGTTCATAGATACACTCGAGATATTTTTCTACATCTTCCGGACGAATATAAGACTTTGCCGAAAGAATTTTACAAATCTCGTCCTCGGTTCAAAAGTTAAAATGTTGAAAATTAAAAAAAATGCAATTTTTTCATTAATGTCATGAGAAAATTTCGTAACCCGTAATAAAATTACATAAAATTTGCCATATTTTGAAGTTTAAATCATCACAATTGAACAATGCGTGCAGCAGTAGTGCAATTTAAAAAAATCAAAATCTTGGAAATTTAAAAACTGCAATTTTGCATTTCTTGTTAATTTCACGAGAAAATATTGTAATCCGTTAAAAAATAATAGTAAATTCGCCATATTTTGACGTTTCATTAATTAAAATCGGACTACGCATTCGGCAGGTGTACAATTCCAAAAATTAAAATCGCGTTTTTTAAATACTGGAAATTTCAAAAATTGTAATTTTTTACATTTTGCGTTAATTTCGCGAGAAAATATATAAATCCATTTTAAAATAAAACTAAATTCGACATATTTAGAAGTTTAAATAATTATAATCGGAGAACGCATTCGGCAGTGTGCAATTTCAAAAATCGAAATTTCGATTTTAAAAAGTGAGATTTTTGCATTTTGTGTTAATTTCATGAAAATGTTTTGTAATCCGTTTTAACATTACACTAAATTTGCCACATTTTGACGTGTTTAAATCATCAAAATCAGACGACGCATTCGGCAGGTGTGCAATTTCAAATATCAAAATCGCGACAAAAATTACAAATTTAACGATGGCTACTTTTAACTGTCAACCTCCAAAAACTACAATCTTGAAATGCCAAAATTGTTCATTTTTAACAACCAAAAACTTATATTTTCAACTGCTAAAAATGGCAATTTTCAACTGCCAAAAACCACAATTCCCAACTGTCAAAAATGACAAATTTTCAACTGCAATCAATTACCGTTTTTAACTGTCAAAAACTGTAATTTTTATCTGTTTACAACGACCATCTGTTTACTGGCAGAAATGACAATTTTTTGGCTATTTTCAACTGCTAAAAATAATTTGAGCTACCAAAAATGACAATTCTCAACCCCCAAAAACTACAATTTTGAAATGCCAAAATTGATCATTTTCAACAACCAAAAACATATTTTCAACTGCTAAAAATGGCAATTTTCAACTGCCAAAAACCACAATTTCCAACTGTCAAAAATGACACTTTTCTGAAAGAATTTTTAATATCTGCCATTTTGTTCAAGAGCTATGCTTTGAAAACTGCAAAAAAATGAACGACGAATTTAATGTTTTATCTTATCTGCATCAATTCAGTGAGCACAATACTGTGCCGGAAGAATTTTCAAAATCAGATTATCCGTTGCATGAGTTATCCTCAAAAAAAGAACGACGGGTAACACTTTGCTGGCCATGCTTTGAAACAATTGAACGACGAATTTATTTTTTCTTTTATCTGCATCTATTCGATGAGTGAACAACACATTGCACCAAGAATTTTCAAAATCTAGTGATGCGTTCAAGATTTTTTTTTTTACATACAACATTTTTTTGTGGAACGAACAGAAACGAAGATACGCTAAATGACTTTATTCGTAAATAGTGCTTAGATCGACTGGAAACGCCTAAAAAACGAGTAAAAAATATTTTTTAGCCACTGGGTGTATGGAGAGCGGAAGCACCAGTTTATTTATCTTTTTTTATTACCCCCCCCCTAGACTAGTTGGTTGGAAACGCCCTTGCCCGTGGTCCCTGAAAGAATGGGTTTGTTTTCAATTTCCGAAGATGACGTCTTACAATAACTAAAACGGCTTAAACCTAAGATGACAGCTGGATTGGATAATATACCATCTTTCTTACTCACAGATTGCTGCTATGTCTTGTGTCAACCTCTAACTTATATTTTTAATCGGATTCTGAAAAATGGCATCTTTCCTCGGACCTGGAAGAGAGTTAAAATTGTGCCTGTTCATAAAATTGGTGAACGTAATCAGATCATGAACTATAGGCCTAGTGCTCTCTTGAGCAATTTTTCTAAAATATTTGAATGCATATTGAGCAAACATATATTTTTCAAGGTTCAAAATTCCATTACCATCAAACAACATGGTTTCATGACTGGCCGTTCTACAGCAACGAACTTAATGAACTTTACGCAGATCATCTCCGAAAATCTGCATATGCAGTGCCAAACCGATGTAATTTACACTGATCTGAGTAAAGCATTTGACAATATGCCACATGAAATACTGGTATCAAAGCTGAACTATTTCAATATAGCCGGTAATATCATTAACGTCTTATTTGAGGGACCGCTCACAGATTGTGGAGCATGGAGGCGCCCAATCTTTTCCGTATGAAGCAGTTGCTGGGGTACCTCAAGGATCCAACCTAGGGCCACTGTTATTTCTTCTATTTATTAATAACGTGTGTAGTGCCGTTTCATCTGAAGTATTACTGTATGCTGACGATATCAAACTATACAGGTAAATCAACAGCGTATCTGACAGCCGACTTCTTCAAGAGGACTTAAATAAATTACATGCTTGGTGTAATGAGAATGGACTTAAAATTAACATAAAAAAGTGTTAAGTGCTTACTTACTCCAGGAAAGTTAATACCATCCTTAGTCATTATTATATTGATCAGTTTATTCTGCAGAAAGTTTCTGAACTCAAGGACCCAGGTGTAACATTTGACTCTAAATTAAACTTTAAATGTCATATTCACAAGTTAATTAACGAGTGCTATCGACTCTTAGGTTTTATTCTAAGGAACTGTAAACAATTTTATAATATTGACACGCTTATTACACTATATGATTCATACATTAATAGTAAACTGATGTACTGCTCTGTAGTATGGTCGCCATACCTATTGAATTTAATTAGCTTGCTCGAGGGTGTGCAGAAAAAATTCTTAAAAGTATTTATCTTTCAAGAAGCATGGTGTTTACCCAGACAGAGCTGTATCGTACACCAGCCTACTACTTGAATTTAATCTATTGTCAATAGCAAACAAACATAGGTTTCTTTTAATTTGCAATTTATACAGGGTGTTTCAGAGCTCCGGGATCGGTCAATCACGTGCTTATTTGTCAAAATTTTGAAAAATGTTTTATATAAAAGTTGTGCAGAATAGTGAGCTGCACGCCCTAAAAATATTTAAATTTATACAGGCTGTCTCATAACAAAGTTATAGACCAAACTTATGTTTTTTTTAAATGGAACACCCTGTATATTTTAACATTTTTGGATTCCTCGTTACTTGGAGATTAACATGATCTAGGTTGTGGGGATTGAAACTGGGCCGTTTTTGTGTTATTCAGTTGTTTATACAAAAATTTGAACAAAATTGTTAAAGTGCTTCCCTAAAACTAATAAAGATAATTCATTCTAATTTAGTGGTAAAGTTTAGTTGAACTTTAGTCTTCAAAATTACTATATCATACAAAACGTAACTCAGCGAATTATAGAGGGTGATAGCCATTCGCAAACTGCACAATTTCTTCATTTTTTTAAATGGAACACCCTATATATTTTTTCATAATTTGAAAGTCTATTGAGTAAGCTTTCGTTTCATATTAGGTTTCGTATGTCTGAAGTTGATAGTGACTCAAGTATTTCAGAATTCGTTCGTAAGTTGCATGTTTCGGTTGAGAAGGATCCGTTTATAAGCGTTGTGTTTGCCTACAAAATCGTATTTTATGTTTTTGAGACATGTATTCAAATCTTGTATCCTACCATATTTCAACAAAAATCTGGATGCATTATTCCCAAATAAGTTATACAAACAATTATGTTTCAATACAGATAGAAAACTCTAGTAAAAACTTATAAATCAACTTAAATAACAAAACAATTTAATAACATAGGTACATAAAATGAAAAATAACAAAACAATTTAATAACATAAGTATATAAAATGAAAAATAACAATTTAAAGAAGTTTATAACATGTTTTCAAAATTTCGACCATTCTGATTTAAACAAATTCTGAGACGTTCAACGAACGATTTGTGAACTGCAACTAAAACTTGTGGCGTCACTGCAGAAAAAGCATTCCTAATTCGTATTCGCATATCTTCTGCTGTAGTCGGTGGTATACGGAACACCATGTCCTTGATATAGCCCCATAGAAAAAATCTAATTTCGTGAGGTCCGGCGACCTAGGTGGCCATAGTACAGGTCCGCCGCGACCTATCCACTTATTAGGGTAACGGTCATTCAAAAATTGTCGTACACTACGAGCAAAATGTGGTGGTGCACCATCCAACTGGATCCACATATCTCTTACTACGTTGCGTGGTACGTCAAGTAGGTACTCATCTAAATGATTCCTAAGAAATTCTTCAAACATTTCTCCATTCAGGCTGCCTTCAAAGAAGTGTGGTCCTATGACGCGAGTTCCTAGAATACCACCCCATACATTCAGGCTCCATCGATTTTGATTATTTACTGTCCTTGTGAAATGAGGATTGTGGTCCGAATAATAATGAAGGTTGTGTCTGTTTACCTTGCCATTATTGTGAAATGAAGCCTCATCAGTAAACAACACAAAATCAAAAAAATGTTCATTGTTTCCCAGAATATTAAGGGCCCAGTTACAGAATGCAGTTCTAGCGGGAAAATCTGCTTCTCCAAGCTGTTGTTCTAGGTGGATGTGGTAAGGGTGAAATTTGTGTTTCTTCAAAATTCTATGCGCTGAGGGCCGACTAATATCCAACTGATTATTTAATTCGGATAAACTTAATTTAGGGTTTTCAACTATCGATGCCAATACCAGGAATTCGCTATCTTCGTTAATTACAGGTTTGATTTGCACAAGTTTTGAATAATTAACGTTACCTGTAGTCTCAAATCGCTCTTGCACTCTTCTAAATGCTCCTTGTCGTGGACACCGCCTCTCGGGATACCGCTGTCCATACACTCGTGAAGCCAAAAGACAATTTTTATGACATTCGCCAAGAATGAAAATCATGTCAACCAATTCTTCTTGTGAGAAATTCATAATTATAAACTAAGATCACAACTTAAATGGTTCGATCTATTTTTGAGACTAATATAATAATTACTGTCACCTGTATTTTTTTGTTTGTTTATTTTAAATGATTGGTAACTAGATTTTAAAACTAATAATAAAAAACATGCAAATTACCAATGAATTTTGAAATATTAGAGTAACCATCAACTTCAGATATACGAAACCTTATATGAAACGAAAGCTTACTCAATGAACTTTTAAATTATGAAAAAATATATAGGGTGTTCCATTTGAAAAAATTAAGAAATTGTGCAGTTTGCGAATAACTATCACCCTGTATAATACGCTGAGTTATGTTTTGGATGATATAGTAATTTTGAAGACTAAAGTTCAACTAAACTTTACCACTAAATTAGAATGAATTATCTTTATTAGTTTCAGGGCAGTACTTTGTTCAAATTTTTGTATAAACAACTGAATAACACAAAAACGGCTCGGTTTCAATCACCGAAACTTAAGTCATTTTAATCTCCAAGTAACGAGGAATCCAAAAATGCTAAAATATACAGGGTGTTCTATTTAAAAAAACATAAGTTTGGTCTGTAACTTTGTTATGAGACACCCTGTATAAATTTAAATATTTTTAGGGCATGCAGATCACTATTCTGCACAACTTTTATATAAAACATTTTTCAAAATTTTGACAAATAAGCACGTGATTGACCGTTCCCAGAGCTCTGAAACACCCTGTATAAGCTTGTCAATGGCAGAGTTGATAATAAAATGTTTACTGAAAGACTTAAATTTTATGTTCCTAGACTAAGTTCACGCAACCCTGACACATTTTCATTTATAGTACCAAATTCAATTCATCACCATCACTCGCCCCTTTTTAAAATGTATAAATGTTACCATGAAGTTCAACACCAGGCGGATATTTGTCACCCTAGCTTTATATTTTTTTAAAATATTGAATCTTCACTGATTCCATAATGTTCTGTAATTATTATAATGCTTAATGCAATGTTTCACTTATGTATGCATCTGTATTTAATTTAATTTTATTTCATTTGTAACTTCAACAGCTATTATATTACCCTGTTAATGGATCTTGATATCTGTTGGGAAATAAATATTATTATTATTATTATTATTATTAAATCAATCTATTTACACATGTATCCGTTTGACAGTTCATAAAAAATTCCAGAAAACAGTGTGTTGACCAATAAATATTTGTTTTAATTCTGAAACAGAAATGCTCTTACCAAATGCACCTTGTACAATGATAAATGCTTATAATTTTGACAAAAATACCCTCCAATGTATTGCTTTGTGTAAGCAACATATTTTTTTTAGGATTTTTCGTCAAAATTACAGCGTCATCACTACTGCCCTTTTTTATAATATTATTATCAAAATTACAGCAGCATATTTTTTATAATACTATCATTAAAATTCTAATATTCGACGGCTTGTAATCGCTTATTACAATTAACGGAAGTTTTTTTTTTCTCTTATTCAATTTATTTTATCGTAGCACCATGTAATATGTTATTGACTCGAAAACGATGCCCGCGTGGGGGTACGGAAAGGTATCACAATACGTCACTGGAATCGGATATACGTAATGTATAGTGCTGTATGATTTCAGTTAACGTAAAGCAATACAGTGAATAGGAACGGTTTTCCACGTTTTACCATCTTACGAAACAGATGTTAATTGACCTACCATCAAGTATAGTTCCTAGTTGTAATCCATAATTAGAATAATTCGTAAAATAATGAAGCAGCCAAATTGTCAAATTGAAGAATGCAGTTCATCCATTTTAAGGTATTTACTATCAAAATGTATTAAATCGTGCGTTACATATTGATTCCGCCGCAATTAACTTGCGTCGGAGAAACAATTGTTCCATTCGGTCGATAAAGTCCATCCATAATATATAATCTAATCCCAATGCAGATCCCAACATGGTGCGCTTGGCCTTATTAAATCTCTTCATTTGCCTCTTCGGCCTTCGGCTACATTCCTGGCAAGGTTTTCTTCCCGATATGATTGTATTTAATAAGGAAACTAATCTTACTTTTACGTTATTTAGCATTGTGATCGACGATTTTGATTTAGAGAAAAAATGCATGGACATACCAGTTATAGTAGAAACTCAACAAGAGCCGCCACCTGCTTCGATACAAAAAATTTTGGTGAGTAAATTAAATCCAGGAAAATTATAAACTAAATATACTATTATTATTATGCTGCTATTTTGTAATACTATTAATTATTCTGTGATTAATTTGTAGTTTTGATTTGTAGTTGTACTTTATTTTGTAACCCTGTCAATGTACATTGAGTCTGTTGGGTTTTGTAAATAAATAAATTAATTAAAGCTTAATTACATTTGCTAACACATAAATTATATATTTTTAGGAAGAGGCCGAACATAGAAAGCACGAATTTTGGAAACTCATAGAAGAACATAGGGCCGTCGTGGAAAACTTAAAAAAGATCGAAAAGAAGGAAATCAAGCCTATCTACAAAATACCTGTAATAGGAGCCATGCGTAAATAACGAATAGAAAATTTCTTCACTTACCATAAGTGCCATAAATTGACTGGAAAAGGACTGATCGAAGTAATAATTTAATTTACTTTAAAATAATGTATTTGTTTCTTATATCGTTTAAAAAATAGAATAAATAATGTTATCTATAGAATTCACTATAGTGAGCTAATATGTACAAATAGGAACTACGCCTCGTTATTTTGGCACACTTGAAAATAATTTTGATTAATGTTTAGGTGACATGCAGAAAATACAATTTTAATAAATTAATGAACATCCAGGTTAGCACACTCTAGTGTCTTCTACATAGAGATTATTGACTTATTGGCAAAATATGTGCACGATTGCACGATGTTTGCAATCAATTCGTATTTTTGTATTTAATACAAGTGAGTAGAAAAATATTTTAATTAGTACCCTATATCCCGTGGCCTTATACGCTGCATTCAAACAATGCTAGCACCATTCATTATCGCGATACTCTTTCCTTTTATGGTCCAAAAATCCGTGCCGTTGGTGATGGCGAAGGATTCGATCATACTCCTCGAACCCTTCATCATCGGTCGTTTCTTGGTGGTGACCTTTGCTTCGCTTTCCGACAGGATGCCAGAACTTTCGGGTCTTGCAATTGGAACTAGTAGGAAGTCACCGTCCGGTTTAAAGCTGTGCCAATCTCTTCTGACTTGGTTTATGTATGATCCAGGGTCACCTGCGGTTGCAGCTACACTCGGAGCGATGGCCTCGGACATTGGATGGCTTCTGTAGTTGAAGCCTAGCACCATTAGAATGTCGTCCACGACTTTCTGTACAGCCAGTCGTAATTCCGCGTTTCGGTATCCGTATATCCATGGATTTAGTGCACTGTTTAATAATATTGGAAGTGCTAGATAGATGGCTACCCAGTGGGTTAAAATGTTTGTGTTGATGAAGACGTCCATTAGCATGCATATCTGAAACAATAAATAAAACGTGTTTGTAATCTTGTAAAATAGATATCAGCTAAAAGTATTAATTCTTTATATTCTCACTTGTTTCTAACTATATTACTGATCTCACATAAAATTATTAAACCAATACTAGAAATATTGTAATGCTATTAAATGTCGAACACAAAAATCATGCAAAATATGCTTAAAAGAATTTAGGCTTATTGGATGCTTGTAGATTTAATGATGATATTGGTTGAAGGATGATTTTAGATAATACAAATAACTAAAAAGGCTGGTCAAATTTTTAAAACCAGTTTTGAGTGTTTAAGGTTTTGTTTTTAAATATAAAAAATAATTATAATAAATTTAAAAAATCTTCAAGATATATTTTTTATTACTTATTTATTCTTGAATAAAAAAAAAACTAAACTTTAAATAAAAGGGCTGAGCTATATTAGAAAAAATCCATCAAGAAGGTTTTCTAAAATCTCACAAAATACTGGCGAATGCATGTTTCTGAAATTAAAAAATGTTTGAGCGTGAATTCCGGAAAAAATACTGGTAGCAAAACTCGTATTTTTGGATTATTTGCTTGTTTTACAACTAAGTATGTCTTGAAGATGGTGTTAAATATTGGACAAAATCCATCAAGGGGGTTTTCTGGAATTTAACAAAATCCACGCGAATGCATGTTTCGTTGTTTGAGAAATGTTTGAGTGTAAATTCAGGAAGAAATTGCAGCAACGTGGTTTTGGATTATTTGCTTGTTTTACAACTATATATGTCTTGAAGATGGTGTTTAATATTGGACAAAATCCATCAAGGGGTTTTCCTGGAATTTAACAAAATCCACGCGAATGCATGTTTCGTTGCTTGAGAAATGTTTGAGTGTAAATTCAGGAAGAAATTGCAGTAACGTATTATCGGATTATTTGCTTGTTTTACAACTATGTATGTCTTGAAGATGGTGCTAAATATTGGACGAAATCCATCGAGAGGTTTTACCGGAATTTAACAAAATCCACGCGAATGCATCTTCTGCTGCTTGAGAAATGTTTGAGCGTAAATTCAGAAAGAAATTGCAATAACGTATTTACGGATTATTTGCTTGTTTTACAACTATGTATGTCTTGAAGATGGTGTTAAATATTGGACTAAATCCATCAAGGGGTTTTTCTGAAATTTAACAAAATCCACGCGAATGCATGTTTCGTTGCTTAAGGAATGTTTGAGCGTAAATTCAGGAAAAAATTACAGTAACGTATTTTCGGATTATTTGCTTGTTTTAGAACTATATATGTCTTAAAGATGGTGTTAAATATTAGACAAAATCCATCAAGGGGTTTGGAATATAACAAAATCTACGCGAATGCATGTTTCGTTGTTTGAGAAATGTTTGAGCGTAAATAAATTCAAGATGAAATTGCAGTAACGTATTTTCGGATTATTTCCTTGTTTTACAACTATATATGTCTTGAAGATGGTGTTAAATATTGGACAAAATCCATCAAGGGGTTTGTCTGGAATTTAACAAAATCTACGCGAATGCATGTTTCGTTTCTTGAGAAATGTTTGAGCGTAAATTCGGGAAGAAATTGCAGTAACGTATTTTCGGATTATTTGCTTGTTTCACAACTAAATATGTCTGGAAGATGGTGTTAAATATTGGGTAAAATCCATCGAGGGGTTTTTCTGGAATATAACAAAATCCACGCGAATGCATGTTTCGTTGCTTGAGAAATGTTTGAAGCGTAAATTCAGGAAGAAATTGCAGCAACGTAGTTTTGGAATATTTGCTTGTTTTATAACGATATATGTCCAGAAGATGGTGTTAAATATTGGACAAAATCCATCGAGAGGTTTTACCGGAATTTAACAAAATCTACGCGAATGCATGTTTCGTTTCTTGAGAAATGTTTGAGCGTAAATTCAGGAAGAGATTGCAGTAACGTATTTTCGGATTATTTGCTTGTTTCAAAACTAAATATGTCTGGAAGATGGTGTTAAATATTGGACAAAATCCATCGAGGTTTTTTTCTGGAATTTAACAAAATCCACGCGAATGCATATTTCGTTGCTTGAGAAATGTTTGAGCGTAAATTCAGGAAGAAATTGCAGTAACGTATTTTCGGATTATTTGCTTGCTTGTTTAACAACTTTATATGTCTTGAAGATGGTGTTAAATATTGGACAAAATCCATCAAGAGATTTTTATTGAATTTAACAAAATCCACGCGAATGCATGTTTCGTTGCTTGAGCAATGTTTGAGCGTAAATTCAGGAAGAAATTGAAGTAACGTATTTTTGGATTATGTGCTTGTTTTACAACGATATATGTCCAGAAGATGGTGTTAAATATTGGACAAAATCCATCGAGAGGTTTTACCGAAATTTAACAAAATCTACGCGAATGCATGTTTCGTTTCTTGAGAAATGTTTGAGCGTAAATTCAGGAAGAAATTGCAGTAACGTATTTTCGGATTATTTGCTTGTTTCACAACTAAATATGTCTTGAAAATGGTGTTAAATATTGGACAAAATCCATCGAGAGGTTTTACCGGAATTTAACAAAATCTACGCGAATGCATGTTTCGTTTCTTGAGAAATGTTTGAGCGTAAATTCAGGAAGAAATTGCAGCAACGTATTTTCGGATTATTTGCTTGTTTCACAACTAAATATGCCTGGAAGATGGTGTTAAATATTGGGTAAAATCCATCGAGGGGTTTTTCTGGAATATAACAAAATCCACGCGAGTGCATGTTTCGTTGCTAGAGAAATATTTGAGCGTAAATTCAGGAAGAAATTGCAGTAACGTATTTTCGGATTATTTGCTTGTTTCACAACTAAATATGTCTGGAAGTTGATGTTAAATATTGGACAAAATCCATCGAGATTTTTTTCTGGAATTTAACAAAATCCACGCGAATGCATGTTTCGTTGCTTGAGAAATGTTTGAAGCGTAAATTCAGGAAGAAATTGCAGTAACGTATTTTCGGATTATCTGCTTGTTTCACAACTAAATATGTCTGGAAGATGGTGTTAAATATTGGACAAAATCCATCGAGGGGTTTTTCTGGAATTTAACAAAATTGGCGCGAATGCATGTTTTGTTGTTTGAGAAATGATTGAGCGTAAATTCAGGAAGAAATTGCAGTAACGTAGTTATTATTATTTGCTTGATTTACAATGATATATGTCCAGAAGATAGTGTTAAATATTGGACAAAATCCATCGAGAGGTTTTACCGAAATTTAACAAAATCTACGCGAATGCATGTTTCGTTTCTTGAGAAATGTTTGAGCGTAAATTCAGGAAGAAATTGCAGTAACGTATTTTTGGATTATTTGCTTGTTTTAGAATTATATATGTCTTGAAAGATGGTGGTAAATATTGGACAAAATCCATTAAGGAGTTTTTCTGGAATTTAACAAAATCCACGCGAATGCATGTTTCGTTGCTTGAGAAATGTTTGAAGCGTAAATTCAGGAAGAAATTGCAGTAACGTATTTTTGTATTATTTGCTTGTTTTACAACTATATATGTCTTGAAGATGGTGTTAAATATTGGACAAAATCCATCAAGGAGGTTTTCTGGAATTTAACAAAATCCACGCAAATGCATGTTTCGTTGCTTGAGAAATGTTTGAGCGTAAATTCAGGAAGAAATTGCAGTAACGTATTTTTGTATTATTTGCTTGTTTTACAACTATATATGTCTTGAAGATGGTGTTAAATATTGGACAAAATCCATCGAGAGGTTTTACCGGAATTTAACAAAATCTACGCGAATGCATGTTTCGTTTCTTGAGAAATGTTTGAGCGTAAATTCAGGAAGAAATTGCAGTAACGTATTTTCGGATTATTTGCTTGTTTCACAAATAAATATGTCCGGAAGATGGTGTTAAATATTGGGTAAAATCCATCGAGGGGTTTTTCTGGAATTTAACAAAATTCACGCGAATGCATGTTTTGTTGTTTGAGAAATGTTTGAGCGTAAACTCAGGAAGAAATTGCAGCAACGTAGTTTTGGATTATTTGCTTGTTTTATAACGATATATGTCCAGAAGATGGTGTTAAATATTGGACAAAATCCATCTAGAGGTTTTACCGGAATTTAACAAAATCTACGCGAATGCATGTTTCGTTTCTTGAGAAATGTTTGAGCGTAAATTCAGGAAGAAATTGCAGTAACGTATTTTCGGATTATTTGCTTGTTTCACAACTAAATATGCCTGGAAGATGGTGTTAAATATTGGGTAAAATCCATCGAGGGGTTTTTCTGGAATATAACAAAATACACGCGAATGCATGTTACGTTGCTTGCGAAATATTTGAGCGTAAATTCAGGAAGAAATTGCAGTAACGTATTTTCGGATTATTTGCTTGTTTTACAACTATATATGTTTTGACGATGGTATTAAATATTGGACAAGCTCTAATTCAAGTTTTGAGTGTTGTCATTTCGTTAAGTCACGATATATGATTTGTTTTGCAGTTTGCGAAAAATACGGCATTTCTACATAGATTTACAAATTTTGAAGTTGATTATTGGTGTGATAATTTTTTTTAAGAATTTTTCTTTTATTCTATGCAATTTTCTGACTTATTCAAATTTAGAGTGTTTTTATTTTGGTATTTTTTATCATGCCAATAACTCCTTAGCATCGAGTTACGTTAAGGTACCTTTAACAACACCAGTGTTGTTAAGAAATTCTTAACAAAACTAGTGTTGTTATATGTATCCTAACGCAACTCGTTGCTATGGAAATATTGGCAAACAAACATGATTTCGCTTTTTGACGGTTTTCATTACACATTTTTTTAAATTAAAAAATATAGAAATAGAATAAAATAAACCGTGTTACGACACACGTAATGTTATTTGCTTTTACATTACCCGAGAATTTAAACTTTACTCTCGTAATGTAAAATCCTTCATAACGTTACTTGTATCGTAAATTACTATTACAGTACCAGCAGTATGTCAAAAATACGGCATTTCTACATTGATTTACAATTTTGAAGTGATTATATTGAGGGGTTATGTATAAAATTAATGTGGTTCAATGTAACAAGCATTTATAACGATATTGATTTCGATGCAATATAGGAAGAGCATTGATGAGCGCCCACGCACGTTATCCGAGGATGTAGTTGGGGTACATAATGTACGTCATCACGCTGGACGTTGCCTTTTACATTAGTTCTATTTAGTGATATTGTATAACCTTAAATTTACATGGTGCACGTGACAACATTATTAATCTAGATAACGGCGAATGTGATATAAACACATTCCACGCGGTACGCAGTAATGTAACACAATTCGTGAACAATGCACTAATTAATAATGCAAAATTCCAACGTATTCCGCATTAGTATTTTAGTAATTATTCGTTTACTCCGTATTTGGGCAACGAAACAGGTATGGATGGAAATGACAGTAATGATGCATCATTTAAGTCTTAGACCTCAAGTTTGACAGACAATGATATTAGTAATTGGGTCGGATGTTTACATCTCAAGACAGCAGAACATAGGATAGGTATACTTAAAATATTCTGGATGCTTACAATGTACAATTGCGACCAAAAGAGGACGTCTCTCAAAGACTACAAATTACAAAGGTGTCCTATTTCTTTTTGGCCTAAATTGTACAGATGAAAAATAAAATATTTCTCTTTTAAGAAGACTTTGACTGCAGAGGGAAACTGCTTCTGTTGATGTTGTATGCCATTCACTAACATGGTGCTTCGGAGATACATAGTCCACACCGGGATAATATGACATGTGAGCGAAGTGTCTCTCTTTTTAGTCGCCTAGAATTCATCGGAGGTTTATCGGCTAACAGTAATTTTTACATGTGTGGACGATCTCATTGACGCGGGGAATATTTCAGCGGTTCTCGTTGCTTCGCTTGAGACTATGCTCCACCTACTGCTTCACTCTTCGATCTCCTTTTATAATTACCAGACATGCCACTTTTCATCACGTTTGCTTATACACACAAATCTACACAACTGAAGGATCTCGCGATCGAAGATCAGTTAAGCAAATTGCTTAACAAATACCGCTACTATTACTTGAATTAAATTTTGCGGCTCAATGCTCAAGCGTTGGCGTTGCTGTTTGACAATTAGAAATGGATACTTTACTACCATATTCTAAGTATACTTATATTCTTTAAGAATAAATTGAAATTAACTTGTAAACTCCATTATATGGCGACACCAAAAATATTTCCTTGCACAAAGGCTCTGCTTACCTTTGATGCTCCAGAAATGCATTGTTTGATTAAAAAGCTTCGGAATTCCGACGCACACAATTTAAATAGAATTCCAGTTGAAAGAATAAACATAAACTAGTAGAAAGCTCTGTGTAAACTCTTTATTTGTGTAGGTAAATAAACATTGTTCATATTTCTATATAAAATCAAATCAAACCACGCATTCAACTGGATTTAAGGATAAAGCGAATAGAACAATATAAAATCTAATAAAATACTCACTGTCATACTGCCATACTTATATCTTAAATAATTCTTTATTTAGTGTTTTTGTGCAGTAATAAATACATGCAACCTTGTGATAATTTGATATCTTTAATATGTTTAACACACAAATTATCTACTGTTTCATTCAATATTCGACGTGGTACTAGCCAGGAAAGTAGTTGTTTCAGTAGATGATTTGTTAATTGTAGTCTCTTAGAGACTCTTAAATTGTAGAAGACGCAAAGTATCGTATTTCACATTTTAATATAAAATCTGTCTCGTATAGAACATTTTAGTTTAAACGCATTTCATGTAAGCCGCCAACGCGTGTTATAAGACATGTTAAAACATGTCTCTTGTCACTTTTGTAAATATGGTTGAATTCTATCAACACATCATACATTACAAAATTACATTTGTATCCCTGTCATACGCAAAAATTATTATTTCCTTTATTCAGTGACCTTATCAATTTAATGCAGGCTCAGCTGTCTAAAGATGTTTTCAAGTTTTCAATATTAAATGTAAATCGCAAGACAGTTGGAATAAGTTATCATAAATTTATTTCATGCGCAGGATTATGTGATGCTATTTTGATGAAATTATAAGCTTTATTAAATAATAACATCGGTACGACGTAATTAACTTTAATGAACTAATTAAAATCTTCAAATTTTGTGTTTTAATTATCAACTGAACTGAATTTTTTTAATTTAAACCACATCACTTATTGTAATAGTATGTTATTAAACAAGTTTAATAAGAGTGGCACCAGTGCTCCAATGGAACGAATGCCAAAATGCCTCTTATTAAACAAGTGCAATATACATTTTTTTAATGTTTATGGATTTATTTTTAAGGTAAACTAAAAACCTAAACATATGGTGAGTTTTGACTGACATATGGTAGCACTGCAAGGCAAATTTATTATTTGATGTAAGAGAATATTTCTATGGCGATTTCAACAAACAATTTCTCAAACATTTCATAATTTGAACCACATCACTTATTGCAATAGTATTTTATTAAAATAATAGTAAAAATTTAAGACTAAAAAATACTACAGGCGAAAATTAAATATGGCTATGTATAAGAGGCAAAAAATTAACCAAGTACTAAAGATAAAAGTTAACTAAAAAGTACCAGAGACAAAAAAATGACTTAGAAGTACCGGTGACAAAAAAATCAATTAAAGAGTACTGGTGGTAAAAACTCAATACTAAAAAATATTACAGACAAAAAAAAGACTATGAAATACTTGCAATAAAAAATATGGACTAGAGACAAAAAAATGGACCAAGTAATAGAGACACAAGTTTACTAAAAGATACTAGGGACAATAAATTGACTAAGTACTAGAGACAAAAGAGAAAATGTTCAAGGAGTACTGGTGGTGAAAATTCAAGACCAAAATACCACAGACAAAACATTGACAAAGTACTAGGGATAAAACGATTAAAGAGTACTAGAGACAAAAAATTGACGGCGTATTAGAGACGACAGTTGACTAAAAGATACTAGAGATAAAAAAATGACTAAGAAGTACCAGTGACAAAAAATGTAGCGAAGGAAAAACCTGTAATATGAAATACTGGCGATATAAAATACGGCCCAATACTAGAGACAATAAATTAACTAAGTACTGCAGACAGAAGTTGACTAAAAAGTGCTAGAGACAAAAAATGAACAAGATGTATCGGTAACAAAAAAATTGCCTAAGAAGTATTGGTGCTAAAAAATCAAGACTAAAGAATACTATAGACAGAAAACTGACTATAAAATACTGGAAATAAAAAACTATGGCTAAGGACTAAAGACAAAAGTTGATCTAAGTACTAAAGACATCAGTTGGCTAAAAGATACTAGAGACAAGAAATTGACTGAGAACTGGGGACAAAAGTTGACTAAAAAGTACTAGAAACCATATAGTAATATGGAACACTGGCGATAAACTAAGGAGTACTAGAGACAAAAAATTGACCTAGTACTGCAGACAGAAGTTGACTAAAAAGTACTAGAGTCCAAAAATGAACAAGATGTACCAGTGACAAAAAAAATTGACTAAGGAGTACTGGTGGTAAAATCTCAATACTAAAAAATACTACAGACAAAAAATTGACAATGAGATACTGCCAATAAAAAATATGGCTAAAAACTAAAGACAAAAAATGATCTAAGTACTAGAGACATTAGTTGACTAAAAAGTACTAGATACAAGAAATTGACTAAGTACGGGGGGCAAAAGTTGACTAAAAAGTAGTAGAGGCAAAAAATTGACTAAGAAGTACCGGTGTCAAAAAATTTAACCAAGGAAAAAAAGTAATATGAAACACTAGCGATAAACTAAGGAGTACAAGAGACAAATATTTGCCCAAATACTGCAGAAGAAGTTGACTAAAAAGTACTAGAGATGAAAAATGAACAAGGTGTACTGGTGACAAAAAATTTGACTAAGGAGTACTGGTGATAAAAATTCAATACTAAATAATACTACAGACAAAAAATTTGCTATGAGATACTGCCAATAAAAAAGGCTAAGTACTAGAGACAAAAAATGATCGAAGTACTAGAGACATTAGTTGACTAAGTACTGGGGGTAAAAGTTGACTAAAAATAGTAGAGACAAAAAATTGACTAAGAAGTACCGGTGACAAAAAATGTAACCAAAGAAAAAATGTAATATGAAACACTAGCGATAAACTAAGGAGTACTAGAGACAAATATTTGACCAAGTACTGCAGACAGAAGTTGACTAAAAAGTACTAGAGATAAAAAAATGACTAAGAAGTACCGTTGACAAAAAGTTTAACCAAAGAAAAAATGTAAAATAAAATACTGACGATTAACTAAGGAGTACAAGAGACAAGTAATTGACTAAGTACTGCAGACAGAAGTTGACTAAAATGTACTAGAGACAAAACATTGACTAACTACTAAGGACAAAAGTTGACTAAAAAGTATTAAAGACAAATAATTGACTAAGAAATACCGGTGACAAAAATTGATCAAGGAAAAACATGTAATGTGAAATACTGGCGATAAAAAAAATCGGCCCAATACTAGAGACAATAATTTGGCTAAGTACTGCAGACAAAAGTTGAATAAAACGTACCAGAGAAAAAAATTAACAATATCTACAGGTGGCAAAAAATTTGACTAAGAAGTACTGGTGGTAAAAAAAATTGACTGTGACATATTGGTAATAAAAAATATGGCTACTTACTAGAGACAAAAAATTAACCAAGTACTAGAGACAAAAGTTGACAAAAAAAGTACTAGAGACAAAAATATTGACTAAGAAGTACCGGAGACAAAAATTGATCAAGGAGTACTGGTAAACACTCAAGACTAAAATTGACTAAGAAATACTGGCAATAAAAAAATATGGCTAAGTACTAGAGACAAAAAATGATCTAAGTAATAGAGACAAAAGTTGACTAAAAAGTACTATAGACAAAAAAATTACTAAGTAGTTTCAGTGACAAAAAATTTAACCAAAGAAAAAATGTATGAAACACTGGCGATGTACTGAGGGGTACTAGAGACAAATAATTGACTAAGTATTGCAGACAGAAGTTGACTAAAAAGTACTAGAGACAAAGCATTGACTAAGTACTAGGGACAAAAGTTGACCAAAAAGTACTAGAGCCAAAAAAATTATTAAGAAGTACCGCTGACAAAAAAATGAACCAAGGAGAAAATGTAATATGAAATACTGGCGATAATTGACTAAATACTACAGACAAAATTTGACCAAAAAGTACAAGAGACGGAGACAAAAATTGACTAAGAAGTACCGGTGTCAAAAAAATTAACCAAGGAAAAAATGTGATATGAAATAATGGCGATAAACTAAGGTGTACTAAAGACAAATAATTTACTAAGTACTGCAGACAGAAGTTGACTAAACTAAAAAGGACTAGAGATAAAACATTGACTAAGTACTAGGGACAAAAGTTGACTAAAAAGTACTAGAGCCAAAAAATTGACTAAGAAGTATCGCTAACAAAAAAATTAACCAAGGAGAAAATGTGATATGAAATACTGGCGATAATTGACTAAATACTAGAGACAAAAGTTGACTAAAAAGTACTAGAGACAGAGACAAAAACTTGACTAAGTACCGGTGTCAAAAAAATTTACCAAAGAAAAAAGGTGATATCAAATACTGGCGATAAACTAAGGTGTACTAAAGACAAATAATTTACTAAGTACTGTAGACAGAAGTTGACTAAAAAGTAGTAGAGACAAAACATTGACTAAGTACTAGGGACAAAAGTACTAGAAACAAAAAATTGACTAAGAAGTACCAGTGACAAAAAATTTAACCAAGGAAAGAATGTAATATAAAATATTGGCGATAAACTAAAGCGTACTAGAGACAAATAATTGACTAAGTTCTGCAGACAGAAGTTGACTAAAAAGTACTGCGGACAAAAAATAAACAAGATGTACCAGTGACAAAAAAATTGACTAAGGAATACTGGTGGTAAAAAAACTAATACGACCGACCAAAAAATGACACAACTAGAAACACAAAATTGACAAGGTATGATAGACAAAAGTTGACTAAAGGGTACCAGAGACAAAACATTGACTAAGAAGTACCAGTGACAAAAAAATTAATCAAGGAAAGAATGTAATATAAAATACTGGCGATAAACTAGACAAATAATTGACTAAGTTCTGCAGACAGAAGTTGACTCAAAAGTACTACGGACAAAAAATGAACAAGATGTACCGGTGACAAAAAAATTGACTAAGGAGTACTGGTGGTAAAAATACTAATACTACAGACCAAAGAATGGCACAACTAGAGACACAAAATTGACAAGGTATGATAGACAAAAGTTGACTAAAGGGTACCAAAGACAAAACATTGATTAAGAAGCACCGACTTTATTAAATAATAACATCGGCAAGTAGTTATCAATAATGAATTTTTGATTAATTAAAATTTTCGCGCAAAATATCAATTTATTGTGTGAAGTGAAGTTTTTTTAATTTGAACCACATCACTTATTGTGATAGTATATTAAGTATATTATTAAATTAGTTTAATAAGAGAGTCCATTGTGGCACGAGCGCTCCAATGGAACGAGTGACATGAGTGCTCCAATGGAACGAGTGCTCCAATGGAACGAGTGACATGAGTGCTCCAATGGAACGAGTGACATGAGTGCTTCAATGGAACGAGTAACATGAGTGTCAAATGGAATGAGTGACTTGAGTGCTCCAATGGAACGAGGGCCACAATGCTTCTTATTAAACAATGATTGTTTGTACCTAGGATTTAGCTATGGATTTATTTTTAAGATAAAATAAAAACCTAAATATATTGTAAGTTTGATTCTAACGTGTGGTAGCACTGAATAAATTTAATATTTAACATAAAGCAATATTTCTACGGCGATTTTAAGAGTGTATTAAAACAACAATTTCTCAGACATTTCTTAATTTGAACCACATCACTCATTGTTATAGTATGTTATTAAACAAGTTTAATAAGAGGATCTATTGTGGTACAAGTGCTCCAATGGAACGAGTGCCGCAGTATAGTAATATACAATTTTTAGTCCCTTGGATTTGGCTATGGATTTATTTTTAAAATAAAATAAAAACCTAAACATGTAGTGAGTTTTGAATGTAACATGTGGTAGCAAAAAAAAATAAAACCAAAATTAATAATTGACTTAAGAAAATATTTCTACGGCGATTTCAAGAGTGTATTGAAACAACAATTTCTCAGAAATATCTTGCACACTTTCAGAAATAAGGGAATACTTCCAAGTAAGTCGAAACCAATTTATGCTTATAGTATGTTACGTACTTGTTTAAACTTAGAGGTTACGTTTACATTTGTTTGGCCGTCCATTTGATCTCCGGCAGTTAACTGTCGCCGTTGTTCCGAAATGCCGTGTGAATGCATTCTCGGGATAAAATGTACTCTCGCTGTTTCTTCCGCGTTTAATAATAACGCCATTGTTAAACAGTTTTTGATGTAACAATAAGTCCAAATTGCCGAGTGAATGCATTTTCGGGTTAAAATGTACTCTCTCTGTTTCTTCCGTGTTTAATACTAACGCGCAACAGTTTTTAATGTAACAATAAGTCCGAGATGCCGTGTGAATGCATTTTCGGGTTAAAATGTGCTCTCGCTGTTTCTTCCGTGTTTAACAATAACGCGCATTGTTAAACAGTTTTTAATGTATCGATAAGTCCGAGATGCCGTATGAATGCATTCTCGGGTTAAAATGTTCTCTCGCTGTTTCTTCCGTGTTTAACAATAACGCTCATTGTTAAACAGTTTTTGATGCAACAATAAGTCCGAGATGCCGTGTGAATGCATTCTCCGGTTAAAGTGTGCTCTCACTGTTTCTTCCGTTTTTAACAATAGCGCTCATTGTCAGCTTTTAATGCAACAATAAGTCCATTCAATAAAATTAAAGTTGAAAAATTTCTTATAATATAATTCTTCATGTTGATTAGGAATATGTTATAAATGCCTAATCAATATGAAGAATTATATTATAAGATACATTATCATTACACGAAATACATTTCATTTTACAACGAAGTTGTTTTATGTTGGGCATAAGCCAGGTTCCGTACGATATTTGTTTTATATGTACACAAAACGTGCCTCGACGTAAGTAGCTGGGATTAGATGCCATTTTCAAAGAAAATGCACTCCATAAAATGGTTACCATCGCTCCCGGGTATTTAATCGATTATTCGAATTTCAATTTTTCTTATATACAAACTTCTTAATACTGTATACACCGTGTCCAAGATAAGAATGCACAGCATGGGGATCTTGAAAACGGTAAAACATACAGGGTTTAAATTAGGAAAAAGTTACACTATTCAGAGTATGTTTAAATGCCGATCGCAGAAATTCATGATTGTTTATCGTGTTCGAAATTTAAAAAAAATGTAATTTTTCGGATTTTTGATTTTTCCAGTTTTTGTATTTAATTATAATAATAGGTGGAAAGACCTCCTGGTCGATAGCCTATTGAAGTATTGTGATATTATAATGTAAGTCAACACTAAAAATTGTAAATATGTCTTCAAATAAAGATGTTTGTATATATAATAATAATATACATTTATTGCCCATACAGGAAACGAATCCCAATTACAGGACAAATCATATGAATATACATATAAACAACATCCATAATACAAATATGTAATTATAAATACAATATAAATTACTGTGTACGGTCAAGACATGAAATGATTGAACTTAAAGTATCACAGAAAATGTCACAATGTGGCGCTATAAAATTAAAGTTATTACAAATAATATTTAAGCGAGATTTCAGCCCATAATTTGTACGGTGGTACACGATATTAAAAGTAGGCTTCTGTCTGCTGCTGATGGTACATGCAGTCGAACTATGCCTAATATGTCGGATGAGTCAATAAAACCATGTAATAGTTTGTAGAGAATACTAACACCTGTCTTTTGCGTCGGTACTCAAGCGAATCAAAATTAAACAATTTAAGTAATTCATTGTGATATTGTGATCAAAACCTCTAATTGGATAATGACCTACTAACTTGAAATGCAAATATTTTAGGAATTTGCGTTGGACATTCTCTAGAACTTGTGACTGTTGCTGATTTTAGGGAGACCATATCAATGCAGCATACTCCAACTTGGAGCGATCATTCGCAAAATAAATAGTTTTAAATATGATTGGGTTTTGAAGGTTTGTTGAATTCCGATAAATGAAGCCAAGAGATTTAAAAGCATCATTGACAATAGCCTCAACATGATTATTAAATGATAGTTCGTAGTTAAAATATACGCCAAGGTCCTTGAAGACTTACTCTTTGTATTGAATTGGTATTGATACAATACTTAAACTGAATTAGATTGGATTTCCTAGTAAAAGACATGGATTTACATTTACTAACATTAAGTGCCAGTCTATTTGCCAGATACCAATTAGAAACTTTGTCTAAGTTACTTTGTAAGTGTTGACAGTTATTCATATTATTTACATTAGAATACATTTTTATATCATCCGCGTAAAGAAGATGTTCACAGTTCAATATTTCAGAGAGATCATTAATAAAAATATTAAATAGCAACGGGCCTAATATTGAACCCTGTGGCACACCTGACGTTGGGAAGTAGGAATTAGATTTAAAGCTGTTGAGAGTCACATAGGTTTCACGCTCCTTTAAATAGGAATACATGAATACTTTTGATGATTTGCAAAAACCAAAGTTATTCAACTTTTGTAAAAGAATATTATGATCGACTTTGTGGAATGCTTTTGGTAGGTCGGTGTAAACAACATCTAATTGTCCAGCTGAATCAAGTATTTCAGCAATACTTTGTGTAAATATAAATAAATTACTCACTGTTGAGCGACATGGTACAAAACCATGTTGTTTAACAGATATAAACGGTTTAATGTGGTTATAGATTTGATCATACAAAGCTCTCTCAAATACTTTCGCAATGTGTAGTAGGATTGCAATAGGACGGAAACTGTTAACGTTTATTAACGGCGAGGATGATTTTGGTATAGGGCAAATAGATGCAATTTTTAATTTCAAAATTTCCAAGTTGTAATTGACAAGTTAAATAACATAGCAAGTGGTTCACAGCATAAGACAGCACAATCCTGTAGAAGAAATGCAGGTAATTTATCATCGCCACCGGAATTGTTATTTGGAAGCTTTTTAAGAAGTTTAAGGACCGAGTTAGTTCGAATAGGTGAAAAGGTAAAGGTAGGTATATAACTGACTTTAGCAGGCTGAATGTTTTTAGATGAAGGGGTATGTACGGATTCAAAGAACGAAAACCATTTACTATATCATGAGGATTATCAAGTATTAGAGATGTCGGAATCCTAGATTTATTTGCCCTTTTAGAGTTTACGTAATTCAAAAATTGTTTTGGGTTAGACATAATCTGATTTTCTTATGATAAGCCCATTTTATGTTGCCCTTAATTAACGATCTCAACTTTCTAAATTTTGTTAGCTCAGCGGTTGAATGTTTAAGTTTCTTTCTGGTTAGGTTTTTTTCTTTAATAAGTTTAATAATTTAGTGATTAAACCAAGGTTGAAATATACTGCATAATTAAGTTATTCAAGATATTATAAAATTCCTCAAAAGCCTGATCAACATCATTCAACCCAGAAAAAGTGTTCCAATCAATACTGCATAAATGCTCATAAAGTCCTGGTTAGTTGCCTCTCTTGTAATTAAATTTAATGGTATTATTATTTATTGGAGATAATTCAGGAGTACCTGATAATGAAAATGTAAGTGAAGGATGATATGAATCCTCTACAACTAATGCATGTAACTCTCCTTGGACATATAACATTAGAATATATTAGATCCAAAAGATTACCACAAATGTTTTTTATTGTATTATATTGCTTAAGGCCTAAAAAGTTACAGAAATTATAAATAACACATGATTTATTAAGACAGGTATTGGAGCCAGAGGAAAAATTTGGGCAGTTAAAATCTCCTACAAAGATTACCGTATTGCTTTGAAAGTCAATTTGAGTTAATAGATCAAAGAATAGCGTTAAATCATTAATAGTAACATCAGGAGGTATATATATATATATATATATATATATATATATATATATATATAAGTAAGATTTAAGCTTACATTTACATTTTAATATGTCAATTGAAGGCACTTGAAATTTAATATGATCAGTAGTAATTATTTCAACTCTAAAACTATTGCGGACGGCAATCAGTACTCCACCACCTTTTGATTTACCGGACAGTATAGGGTCTCGATCGGTCCTGAAAACTATATAAGGGTCATTGAACAGTTCACTATTCACTACACTGGGAGACAGCTAAGTTTCGGTAAGGAGTATGGAGTATGATATCATAATCACCAACACTTACATTATTGTAGAAAGATTCAGTTTTTGTATTTAACCCACGGACGTTTTGATAATAAGCGTTGATGTTTCCGTTGGGCACAAAGTCTCATGAAGTTGTTGTATTTGTTACAATCTGGGGTATACCTTTAATGAACCTAATAGTTAGGTTTACTTCGCCTTTTTGTCGCTTTTCTTCTAGTAGAGCACGAGCTTCTTTAAGTAATTTGCTTTGTATTCGAGTACGGTCTGGTCCCACACGAATAGTGTTTAAGTTCAAGTTTTTACGTATTTTAATAAATCCGATAGCATCATCTTTGGTATTAAAGTTTATTGGGTCTAGGTCGTTCAGCAATTTTTCCTATTCTAAATAAAGAACTCTCCGGAACAGCACTTATAGCATCGGTGTTAGAATTCAAGGCGCGTTTAAGATATTCATAATCATCGCACTGCCTAGATTTAGGATCGGATTTATTTGATTCTGGGATATTATAAATCATAATATCCCATAATATAACGTTACTGGCTCTTTTTATTCTATCTTCAACCTCAAAAATAATATTTTCCGACGAACTTAGGGAATTATTATTACGCCGAGAATCAATTTCCTTTTTAAGAACAACATTTTCAGCTTTCAATTCTGCAACTTGTTCAGAAAGATGTACAAGTGATTCAGTACACGCGTTTACTTGCTGCTTAATTTCTTCAGAAAAGGGTACGAAATAGTTCTTAAATATTTCATCGATGGCTGAAATAATTTCAGATTTAGAACTAACGTCAAGTTCGTTGGAAGTTGAATTACGAGAAATATTCCAAGATTGAAGACACGTAGAACAAATCCACATTCCTTCAGGGGATTTCAAACAATTTTTTATTTTATTTGGTGGAATAAATTGGTTACATAAAACACAATTAGGCATAATGAACGATTTTTTTTTTAACAAAGCAAATGGTAAAATAGGATAAACAGGGACACTCGCTTCACACTGCAGAGCCAATTACAGTGACTAATTAAAAAAGAAGAATACAGAAGGGCCACGGAACGGTTTGTGCACAAATGAATAAAAAAATAGAGAATTAAACAGAAAATATATGCTAATAGGTGCGTTTGGTTGATACGCCGCTGGGAGACAACGTGCATCACTCTCGCTCGTAGCGCCAACAGCTGATGAGACCGGACCGACATTTTAATAATCCGATTACTCACCGATACTAGCTCGTTATTCACGATCCGACATAACAAACCACAAGCGGGATAGCTGATTACAGGATTGGCACTAATTAAATTAATTTAAACAACCACTAAATGCACGAAAGATTACTTCGTAAAACTGCGACAACAATGCGACCGTACAATGTCAACGGACGGATGTGGATTTGTTTTAAAAGACATTAAAAAACTAATGGCACTTTGTCATTGTCACTTTTTAAGCTCTACAAAATAGCGTCTTCAAATTTTTGATCCGATGTTTCATCTCCGAGAAATCATTATCAACTTAATTTTTTTATATGGCCACGAAAGTAGAAACACCTTGTATACGGTAGCATTTTTTATTTCAAATTTAACGATGTATCACACATTATGCTTCTAAAGCCAGAAAATAGAGAAAAATAAATATTAATATTTTGTAGGTTCTTAATCCAGTAGGCGTTGGAAAAAGAATTCAACGATTATTGCAAGTGTTCAAATAAGTTCCCATTATTTTCTAGACACAAGTATGCTCTTTGTGCAGTTAAATTTAAAACTTTGTCTAACATTTCTGAGGAGATTGTGTTAACTGCTGTCATACACTTGATTTTTTACATAACCCTACAGGAAAAAGTCTAACGGGCTCAAATCTGATGATCGGGCTGGCCAAGCTACTGCACTGTGAGTTTTTTGCAGAAAACCTCTGCGACAAATATTCACATGAATTTCTTGAGTTATGCGCTGGGGCACCATCTTGCTGAAACCTGCAGTTGTTAATTATTGCTAGAGATAATTCATCCAAGGCGTTTTCCAATTCAGTATTGTTGTGATAAATAAAGGGTCCTATTATTCTGCTACCTAAAATACCTATCCACATATTAAATCCAAATCGGTGTTGATGCCCTGCATATTTTTTAAATGAGAATTGTCTGTTGCGCTGTAATGTTTTTTACGCTGGTTAAAAATGCCATTGTTGGTTATCATGCTTTCATCAGACTAAATAACTTGAAAAAGTAAAGTTTGATTTTCTTGACATTTTCTGGTATACCATTCAGAAAAACTTGCCCGCTTTCTCTCGTCACCAGGTCTAAAACCCTGACAAATTCTAAATTTATGTGGATGAAATTTATTCTTTTGTAAAATGAAGTGGGCTGTAGATCTAGTTACCCCAGTCAGACGTTCAATTTGTTTTGTTGATATTTCAGGATTTTCAACAACGACTAGTAGAACAGTATTCGCTTTTTCTTAGTTGGATTGTTTTTTACGAGATGAAAACGGTTTTTTTAATGAACCAAATTCCTTTAAACTACATATCAAACGTCTAAACATGGACTTCTCAGGTTGTCTTCGATCAGGATAATTAGCAGAAAACATCTGCTCGGCAGCTACACCATTTCTGTGGTACAAGTTGTAACACGTCAACATATCAATTTTTTCTTCGTTTGTGAAATTTCCTCTTTCCATCGTAACACTTACAAATAAATTTTAACACTTTAACTCCTTATAAACAAAACAAGCAACTTCAAATTACGTTAGAACGTTTCTAACAATAATGTGACAGATCAAATAGAAATATTGCGATTTTTCCAATGCATACTAGTTTAAGAATCCACAAAACATTAAAATTGGTTTTTCTCTGTTTTTTGGCTTTAAAAGCATAATGTGTGATACATCGTTAAATTTGTAATCAAAAATGCTACCGTATACAAGGTGTTCATACTTTTGTGGCTATATGTATAAAAAAATGAAGTTGATGATGATTTCTCGGAGATGAAACATCGGATAAAAAATTCGAAGACGCCATTTTGTAGAGCTTAAAAAATGACAATGGCAAAGTGACATTAGTTTTTTAATATCTTTTAAAATAAGTACAAAAATTGGAAAAATCAAAAATCCGAAATATTTTGGAAAATTCCGAAAATGATAAACAATCATGAATTTCTGCGAACGGCATGTATACATACTCTGAATAGTGCAACTTTTTCCTAATTTAAGCCACCCTGTATCTTTTACCGTTTTCAATATGCCTATGCTACGACTGCAATGGCGAATTGGGGAACTAAGTAATTGAGAATGCTTACTGGCGGATTTTTTAATCGTGAATTTCAAAAATAAATGACTTGAAGGTATGAGTCTATTTTATTAGGTAGATGGATTGAAATATAAGATACTTTTTTTTCCATTGATGGGTAACTGTATGATAAAAAGGTTAACGACTAGTCCGAAAAATATAGTTATTTATGTAACTTGTCCGGGAAGTGACCGGTTACAGTATGAGCTTGGTGTTTATGGACGAAGCGATGCAGGAGCCGAGTCTACTAAGATTTTTCAATTATATGTAAAGTAGGTAGTAAAAGAAAATATATCTACAAATCTCACCTAATTTTAGAATTAAAAGACAAGTTGGATCTACTCAACATTTAAAAATGCTTGATAACTTATTCACAGTCTACATTAAAATTATATAAAATATTATACAGACAATTCGTCTAAGCTTTAGAATTAGGTTCTCAATATTTTTTTTTTGTTGATAACTCCTTCATCCTTCACTCATTTGTATAGAGATATAAATTATACATACAATTCGTGTATGCTTTAAAATTTCGTTCACCATTTCTGGTGTAAAATATCTAAAGAGCAGTTTGAACTTTGTTTATTGGTTGAGGATACAAATCCATAATAATAACAAATGCTTTTATAACGCAACTTTGCTTTGTTTTATAAGGTTGATAGGACATGAAGCAGTTCGACAACATAATTCTTTTTCTTCGGTCAATGCACTTTTGATTCATATTTTAACGCTGTTTATTAACTCTTAAATAAAAGTAATTTATCCTTACCTGCCCTTTGTTTCTTTTATGTATAATCCGTGGTATGTTCTGTATTGTGATAAGTTAGTCACTGTGAAGGACCGTGCAGTGTGAAGAGTGCCCCTGTTTATTTATCTTATCCATAATCATTTTAAACCGCGTTAATTGTATCTATTAAGAAATATGCCTAATAAAAAACCTACCAAGCCTAAATTAGAAAATATAAACTCTGATAATGCTACCCTGGCTGATCTGATGGATGCAGGATTGTCCTTGCAAAAATCGGTTGACAAATTATCTAGTGATAGCAATGAACTACGTAAAGAAAATGCTGAGCTAAAAACACTTTTACTTCACATGGATGACATCCGCAAGGAAAATGTTAGTTTAAAAGAGTACTTAAGGGATCTTTCTGAGAAATTTAATTTGCTTGAAGTAAATCTCAACAGCTCAAAAAACGGAGTCAAATCATCATGCACATCTGAGAATTCGACGGTAGAATTTACTTGAAAAATAATACAGGAGATTGCCGAACGTGAAACAGGAAATGTAATATTATTATTTATGGGCTGTCTGAATCCAACTCTAAATCTCGCCACTAGCAGTCTGATATGGACATCATCAGTGCTAAGGAAATACTTGGTATACTAGAAATTCAACAGGAGAATATCAAACCTATCAGACTTGGAAAATATGACGCTTCTTGTCCAAATAGGTCCAAACGTCCACTAAAAATAAGACTTTCCAGTTAATCTTTAGTTTTCACTGCAATCCATAACATTAGCAAACTCCGACATGGTCAAATTTTCAAAGACGTACACATCTCAAGGGATCAAACACCGTACCAATCGGAGTTCTATCGTAAGGTCAAAAGTGATTTACTTCAAAGGACGGCTGCTGGAGAACCACATATAAGAATTAAATACATCCGAGGTGTACCAACTATTACGAAGGATAACTCGGAAAACTAAATTTGCCCGGAAGCAATACTTTTAACCTTAATATATATTATCAAAATGTTCGTGGAATTAGATCTAAAACACATTTATTTTATACCAACTCTTATAACTCAATGTTTGATATTATATTTTTAACTGAAATCTGGTTAAACGATTTAGTAAATAACTCGGAAGTATTTAATAGTAGTTACAGTGTTGTGCGTAGTGATAGAAACTTTTCGTCAACCCAGCGATCAACTGGTGGTAGAGTTCTAATGGCGTTTGCGGATGGGATCTTTCTTGAACGTGTCAATACCACCCGTATTGAAACTTTAGTGCCACTAATTGATTTCATTCTATGCAAATGTAATTATAATTCTTTTATATTGTATAATTATTACAATTATTAAAATGGCGTCCAACTGTAATGGTCGCGATTTTGCTAGTGCCAAAGTAAATTTGAACAACTCAGAAAATACTAAAAGAAATTGTGCTTGTGTTTGTGGATCAGTAGCCAAGTCCGGAACACAGTGCGTAATATGTGGAAAACTGTATCATTCGAGCTGTACGCGTAAAGTGAAATCGTGCTACGGAGTTAACCTCAACACCAACGTGGCGATGGATCAAACCGAAGACAACTTTAACTTCGAAATGGAAGCATACATCAATCTAAAGGACCTGGTAATTGAATTAAAATCCAACAATTCATTCTTACTCGAGAAAGTCCGTCATTTAGAAGAGAAAATGAAAAACTCCGCCTAGAAGTTCCAGTTCGCGCCTAGTGCAGCAAATGCAAATGTAAACAATAGCGAGGTAGGCAACAATATATGCATTAATCGTCATCCCAACGAAACGCAAAGAAAACCTATTAATTCAACGTCAAGGCGTAAAGCGGCGCCGATAAATAACACAAATGATTTCAAACAGAATAACGGCAATACTCAAGATGTTCCGATCAACAAGGTGCCTAAAACACCCACCGTGGAAATTAATTCGGAACTTCCAATCGATCAAGAAGCTAAATGGATCCCTGTAAAAACAAGAAAGGGAAACAGGACTCCTCAAAACACAATTATTGGTTCTAACAATGGAATAAGGATGGCTCCCCCTAGATACGCCAGGATATATATATATATATATATATATATATATATATATATATATATAGGTAATTGTCTAGAAACTGTCACTACTCAAAGTATTGTTGATTATCTCAAAGAGAGTCATCCACTGATTCAAGTTAAAGAGATTAGTGAGTTAAAAACTAAAGGAATACACAAATCATTTAAACTGATTTTAACAATCTAGACACATTCATGTCAGCTAATACTTGGCCTGAGAGAGTGAAAGTAAGAAGATTTAATTTTCCCAAAACACCCACGCGAGGAAATTTTCTAAAAATGTCGGAAAAAATACAGTCAAAGTAGGAAGCAGTGTACTTAAGGAAAGTGACTATTTTCATTTATATTTCATTAACATTCAATCAATTCGCAACAAACTAAATGAACTCGAAGTATTCTTATTAGAACACTCACATGTATTTAATGTCATTTGTATAAGTGAACATTGGCTCAATAATTCCGAAATTACATCATTAAATATTAATAATTATGCACCTGCATCTTACTTTGCGAGATCAGAATTTTTGCATGGTGGTGTGATGCAGCTTATAAAAGATAATACTCAGTATAATGAAATTCAAACTATAAACAAATAATCACTTGAAAAACATTGTGAAATAGCTGCATCTAACCACCCTTTATTAAATATTATTATTATTAATGTATATAGATCTCCCAGTGGCGATTTTAATATGTTTTTAAATGTACTAGGACATATGCTGAATGAAATATAAACACATTATATTAGGGGGAGATTTCAACGTTCATTTTCTTTCCGATGATTACCGGGCAGTCGAACTCGTAAATCTTTTATCATCTTACGGACTGCGAGGGCTGCTTACCTTCAATACCAGAAACAATAATTGCCTGGACAACGTTTTTACGAATATAGAAAGAGCTGAAATCTCAATTTCTCCGATAGATTTCTGCCTGTCTGATGATGTTGGAATTTACATTAAGGTGCACAAGGCACTTCCCGAGCAAACACCTATTACGCGAATGCTTAGACCCGTTACAAAGCAAGGTAAATTTAATTTGTATCATACCCTAAAAAATACAGACTTCTCTTTTATTAACGAACAGCATTGTGTAAATTCAGTATTTACCGAATTTATGGAATTATTCGAGTATTATTTCTTAACATGTTTTCCATTAAAAAAAAATGACAACCTACAATAACCATGTGATCTGGTATAATCACGAACTTAAACAAATGCGTGAAACCATGTTTTTAATGAAAGAAGCTAGCTCGAGATTACCAGAACTCAAGCCTATGTTTGTGCAATTTAAAAAGCAATATAAATGTGCATTACATAACGCAAAAATTTACCACATACAGATACAGATCCGTTAAAATTTATAAATATAAAAACTTCTTCTAAATACTTGTCCTTTAGACAAGTAAGCGAGGTCGAAGTTCACATCCTTAAAAACTTCAAATGCACGAGATATTTATGGTATGTCAAGTGGAGCTATTAAATATGTAAACGATTTAATTATAGCTCCTGTAACAAAATTAATTAATAGCTGTATTCGTGAAAATGTATTTCCAACATGCCTCAAAATTGCAGCGGTTATTCCATTACATAAAAAAGATTCACTTGCTGATATTAACAATTACCGTCCTATATCGCTTTTGCCAATTATATCAAAGATATACGAAATATTGCTTTTCAATCAAATATTGAGTTTTCTTGATGAAAATCAAGTGCTAAGTGATAACCAATTTGGTTTTCGTAGAGGACGTTCAACGGTGGACGCGGTTAGGGTTTTTGTCGAAGAAATCATCGAGGCTTTTGAAGCTGGTAGATATGCAGCAACTTCATTCTTTAATCTTAGCAAGGCCTTTGACTGCATTTCTCATGACGTCTTACTTCGAAAATTATACTTTCATAATTTTAGTCCACTTAGTTGTCGATTAGTAAACTCATACCTTCAAAACAGAAGGCAAGGTGTTGTTGTCAATGTTAACGACCTACCATGCCATATTGAGAATGGTAACATTTTGATGTACGCCGATGACACAACATCAATAAATACGGACAGTGATTACCAAAATTCACTGAACCATAGAGAACAGCTAAATGATCAGGTTCGGAGGTGGTTTAACTCAAATAAACTTTCTTTAAATGTCGCGAAAACTGTTCATCTAGTGTTTTCTCTAAAATCTAACAACGAAGAGCATGGTTCTTGTAAATTTTTAGGAATTAACCTAGATACCAAATTAAGCTGGAAATCGCACGAACACGAACTGAGTAAAAAACTGAGCCGGGTGACATATTTGCTTAGGAACTTCCGAAATCTGTCGTTATTGCTGCATACCATTCCCTCTTCCAGTCCAACATAAAATATTGCATATTAACATGGGGTCACTCCAGTACTGCTACCAGAATATTTGGCTTGCAGCGCCGTGCCGTGCGAGTGCTGGCAGGCATAGGCTATAGAGATGAATGCAAAGAATCCTTTAAAAAACTTAAAATATTAACATTACCAGGACTATTTATTTTGGAATGTCTGCTGCATGTCCGTAAAAACGTTGTATCATATTTAACCCATGAAAATATTCACAGTCACAATACTAGGGGTCATGAGCTAATCTGCCCTGAACGATCAAGGCTCACTAGATGTAAAAACGGTATAAATTTTTATGGGCCAAAGATAACCTTCTGCCACATGAAGTGAAATCTCTCCCCATTGTAAAATTTAAAAATTCTGTTAAATCATACATGATAAGTAAAGCTTTCTTCAGCATAGGTGACTGTATATCAACAAAATTTCTAGATTTCAAATTGTGATCGTCCTAGTTTTAATGATAGTTGTACGGTTTTAATTACTTATCTCGCCGTTTGTTTTTTTAATAATTTATTTTAATCGATTTTTGTGCCCATGTATATTCATTTTAATTTGTCTGTAATATGTCCATTATATTTTACTTATTTATTCAACGGTTTTTAATATGTTCTTTACAATTTGGTGCAATTTGTTTGAATCAAGGTTGATACTGATTTTATAAGTTTTTAATTTTTGGACAGTTGTCCGCGTCCATGTTTATTTTAATTGATTTCGTTTATTTTATATATTATATTTTATTTATACATATATTTTATTATTCTAATTAGTCTTATTTATTATTTTACACGTGTGTTAATTATGTGTATTTATATGTTATTTTTTATTTATGAATATTTAAATTGTTCATGTTTGCATGCTATATTTATTACCAATGTTACTTCATTTCTTGTATATTTTCTTTCATTATCTACATGACGTTTGTAAACCATTGGGTATTAACAATAATAAATTACTTACTTACTTACTTACTTACTTACTTACTTACTTACTTACTTACCTACTTACTTACTTACTTACTTACTTACTATTCAATTGTTATATATGTTCCTCCCGACACTACTTGTGAAATGCTAGATATATTTTTGGAGGAAATAGAATTACTAATTATTGATAATCCTGTGATAATTATTGGTGATTTTAATATACCGGGTTTTGGAAATAAGAGATTCAATCGCATAATCCTAAAGTTCTTTCGCTTGTTAATTTTATTAACGTCTTAGAACTCGGTCAATTTAATAATGTTAGGAACACTAATAATAGGTTGCTCGATTTAGTTTTATGTAATTTTGACTGTAAAATCAATTTAGAACACGATACGTTTCCATTTGAATGAGGATCCACATCATCCTGCCTAATCAGCATTAATCGAAGTGAAAACATTTAGCAAGCCAGAATCCTTCCCTACTAATATTAATAAGAGGTATAACTTTAGAAAAGTCAATTATGTAGAGTTATATAACGATTTAAGCAATATTGATTGATCGTTCTTAGAATCCTGTAACTCGGCTAATGTGGCAGTCAATGAATTTTATAATATTTTGTATAATGTTCTCGATAAGCATGTTCCATTTTATAATAATAATAATAATAGACGTTTATTGCCCAACAGGAAACATGTCCCAATTACAAGACAACATACAATCATACATACAATATACAAAATAATACAATACAATTACAAATATAAATACAATACTAAGATAACTTTCTCAAAATATCTTATGACTGTTCCTCAAGTTGAGAACCAATTGAATTTAAAGAGTCATAAAATATATCACATTCGTGTGACAGTTTGTTAAAAGTACGGGAAATAATGTGCAATGGAGATTTTAGTCCATAATTAGTTCGATGAGCAGGGATATTAAATGTTGGCTTTTGCCTGCTGCTAAAGGATGGTATATGCAACCTAATTTCCCCCAATATATCAGAAGAGTCAATTAAATCATGCATCAGTTTATGAAGAAACATTACGCTCGATTTTTGTCGCCGGGATTCATGTGACTCAACATCAAACTTACTGAGTAACGTTCTGTGATCAAAACCCCGGACAGGATAGTTGCCTTCCAATTTAAAGCACAGAAATTTTAAAAATCTACGTTGAACACTTTCAAGGAGCTGACATTGGTGTTGATTTTGTGGAAACCACACTAAGGAGGCATACTCTAATTTCGGACGCACATAAGCATAATAAATTGTCTTTAAAATTACTGGATTTTGAAAATTAGTTGAATTCCGACCAATAAAGCCAAGAGACTTGAAAGAGTTTTTGACAATAGCTTCAATATGATAGTTAAAAGAAAATTTATAATCATAATAAACACCGAGATCTTTAAAGACTGTAACTCTTTCTATTGAAATTTCGTTAATAAGGTAGTTTACTTGAATGGGATTTGTTTTCCTAGTGAAAGACATAGATTTGCACTTTTCAACATTCAAATCTAGTCCATTAACCCGACACCATTCGGAAACCTTAAACAATTCATCTTGTAAATAGTGACAATCATTGATATTGTTTACCACAGAGTAAATTTTAAGGTCGTCAGCATAGAGAAGATGTTCACAGTTCAAGGTTTCCGACAGATCATTAATAAAAATATTGATGAGGAGAGGGCCTAATATTGACCCTTGTGGTACACCTGATGTCGGAAAATAGGAGCCAGATCTGAAATTATTATAGGTGACATACGATTCACGCTCATTGAGATAAGAATCTAATAATAATGTTGAGGAATTGCAAAAACCAAAGTAACTTAGCTTAGATAAGAGAATGTTATGATCAACCTCATCGAACGCTTTCGTCAAATCTGTGTAGATAACGTCTAGTTGACCAGCAGAGTCAAGGGTTTCAGCAATTTTGTGGGTGATTATACAAAGATTACTTACTGTTGAACGATGTGGTACAAAACCATGCTGTTTTACAGATAAGTAAGGTTTAATGTGTGTATAAATTTGGTCATACAGTGTTCGCTCATATATCTTCGCAATATGCGGTAGGATTGCTATGGGGCGAAAACTATTAATGTTTTCCGACCTGCCAGACGATTTAGGTATTGGACAAATGGATGCAATTTTCAAACTATTAGGAAAAGTACAAGTTTTAATAGATAAATTAAATAGTATAGCAAGCGGCTCGCTTAGCAGAACAGCACAATCTTTTAAAAGAAACGCAGGTAACTTATCATCACCAGCGGAGTTATTATTTGGAAGCTTTTTAAGAAGTTTGTAAACTGAGTCAGCTGATATAGGTGAAAAGGCAAAACTGGGGATATAGCTGACATCAGTGGGTATAATAATATTGTTAGATGAAGGACTATGTACGGATTCAAAGAACATACGAAATCCATTTACGATATCATGAGGATTATCAAGATGTCTATTATCATGTACCAATGTTGATGGAATCCTCGATCTATTGGAATTTTTGGAGTTTACATATGTCCAAAATTGTTTAGGGTTAGAAGAAATTTGATTTTCTACTGTAGATATATAATTCCGAAATGCCCATTTTATTTTACTTTTGATTAACGTTATTACAATAGACCCTGTGAGGTGAAGAGTGTGTCCCTGTAAATATACATATATTGTGCACTTTATTAATCTTAAACAATGCTCTGCATTAAATGCAACCAAATTATTAATGAAAGTGTTGAGAAATCATTTATTAGATGCGATGGATGTAATAAAACAATACATGTTATCTGCTCAGAATGAACTACCGCGGAGTTGAAATGCTTTGAATTGCGACCAAATTCAAAACGCCGTATAAAGTATATATGTCTCAACTGTGAGCAGGGCGTCCATCAAATACCAAAATTGATATCAATGATTAATGAGTTAAACGAAGATATTCGCAAACTCAAGGAAAAACGTACAACAAATCCTTATGAAAATTCTAACGTTGGCTCCGTGAACTCTAACACAACATTTGATACTGAAGTTGTTATAAATGAGATTTATGAACGCAATAAACGTTCTTCGTTCGCTTAGGAAGGTTTGATCCCTCCAATGAAACACGAAAACGTCCAATTCGTGTTCAGCTACCATCTAGTCAACCCGTTCGTAACTATATTACAAATTTTGTTAAAAATAAAACTGGTGGAAAATGGTCGACTCTCTCCGTTTCATATGATAAAACACCTATGCAAATGGATATGTATAAATCTGTAAAAAAAGAATTAAATGATCGTCTACTCAAAGGAGAATCTAAACTAAAAATAAAATACCGCAATGGTGTTCCTTTAATTGTTTCCTCGGAAAACTAGATTGCTCCAACGGCATAATCACCCCTCTGGCTACCACCCTGAATTTGTATTATCAGAACTCTCGGGGATTGAACTCTAAGACCCATACCTTTTACAGAAACTGCTGTGATTTATCATATGATATAATTTTAATTACTGAAACTTGGTTAAGTGAGTCAGTATTAAATTGTGAACTTTTTCCTCCTTTCTACAATGTTTTACGTAGTGATCGTCGGTTCTCATCTGTCAGTCGCTCTAGGGGCGGCGGCGTATTGATGGCTCTTGCCGAGTCAATTATATATAATGTTATTGACACATCGCATATTGCCAGCACTGTTCCCTTAATAGATTTATTACTATGTAATTGCATGATTGGATCTCGATATCTTATAATTGGTGTTGTCTATATATCTCCAGATTTGCAAAGTCATGACCTTGAACAATTTACGAGCGCTCTAGAAGTTTTACTACTCAACCGTGATTTCTTACTCATAGGTGATTTCAATGTGCCCAACTTTATTGACAATTCACCTACTGCTAAATAAAGTAACATTCAAAATTTTATCAAGATACTGGATATAAAACAATTTAACACCGTTACTAATAGTAATAATTAGTTTTATCTAATACTCTATGTAATATTGCAGTTGAACATTGTGAAGTGCCTATTGTTCCCGAAGATTTATTTCATCCTGCACTTGAAATTACTTTTCATATAACTGGTCCTGATGCTAACAAGTTTCCTTGTGGTAACAATATGCGCTATGATTTTCGCAAAACAAATTATGTGCTCTTATACCAGGACCTTAGTCTTATTGACTGGTCATTCCTAGAACAATGTAATAATGTAAACGAATCAGTGGAAATATTTTATAATGCTTTATATGCAGTTATCAACTTACACACGCCGAGAAAAGTTAACAGAAGATCAAACTATCCGGCCTGGTTTACATCAGATATAAAAATACACCTTAGAAATAAAGTATATTTCAGGAAAAAATGGCTCAAAACTAAAAATATATTCTATCTAAATGAATTCAAACGACTAAGATCATTGTCAAAACTTCTGATTAAAGAAGCATACAATATATACTTGGCAGACGTGGAAAATAGTATTAAAGATAATCCTAATGTATTATGGAACTTCCTTAACTGTAAAAAAGGTCAGTCTAGAATTCCACCTAAATTAAGAGATAACTCAATGGAATATACTGATCCACAGAAGATTGTTAATGCATTCGCTAAAGCTTTCACAGACAACTCCTCCTCGGATGCATAAAATTTTACTGTGGATCCCGATAGAGAAATTCTAACTCATAATTCATCATTCCCTATCTCCCCTAGCACTGAAGATGATCTGATAAAAATTATGTCTCAGTTTCCTAATAAATTTACCGCAGGGGATGATTTAATACCTAGTTTCCTCGTTCGCGACTGCAGTTTCATACTGTCAAAGCCTTTGTGTATAATTATGAATAGAGCTATTAACATGGGTATTTTTCCAGATGCTTGGAAGAAAGCAAGAATTTGTCCGGTTCACAAAAAAGGTGACCAGTCACTTTTATCCCAATACCGGGGTATTTCTATTTTATCCAACTTTGCAAAAGTTTTTGAGCAAGTGATGTATATAGATATTTATTCTAACGTATGCTCCTACATATCAACTTATCAACATGGCTTTATTCCAGGAAGATCCACAGTTACAAACCTGGCCTCAATCACCCAATATATCTGCGAGATCCTAGATAGACGTGGCCAAGTTGATGTGTTATACACAGATTTTTCTCGCGCGTTTGATACCCTCAACCATAAAATGCTTTTGAAAAAACTTGACTTTATAGGTTTATGCCCATTGGGTATCAAGCTACTGGAGTCTTATCTAAGTAATAGACTGTGTTAGGTCTCTTACAATGGCTACAGATCATGTGATTACTTTGTCTCGTCCGGTGTACCTCAAGGTTCAAATCTTGGTCCACTTTTGTTTGTAATTTTTATAAATGATTTACTTGCTTCGTTTAACTGCTCAGTACTTGCATATGGTGACGATATTAAAATATTCTCAGAAGTAAAGTCACAACATGATATGGAAGTTCTACAGAATAATTTAAATTTACTTGTTAATTGGTGTGACACAAATGGGCTGTTTCTAAATGTAGATAAGTGTTATTCGATGATCTTTTATCGGGGAAAATCTCCATTGCTGTACAAATATACAGTTAATAATCAGCAACTTGTACAGAAAACGACCATTAAGGATCTTGGTATAACATTTGATGCACATATGACTTTCAACAATCACATCGAGTTAATTACTTCTGCTGCCTATAAATCTTTGGGATTTATTATGCGAATATCAAAATATTTTAATGATGTGGAACTGCTAAAAACTTTGTTCAATTCTCTTGTACTAAGTAAGCTCGAATATGCAACAATTGTATGGTTTCCAATTAGTGCCGGCCACCAGATACTAATTGATAAAATACACCGTAAATTTCTTAAATTTCTCAGTTACAAGCTTGATGGTGTATATCCTATCAGAGGCTTCGACCACAGCGAACTGTTACTCCGCCACAATACAGCGTCACTATCTTCTAGGCGTGACATATCAAGTGCTAAGTTCTTATGGAAATTAATACATAATAAAATTGATTGCCCTTATTTACTAGGTAAATTTAATTTCCATGTGCCAAGGATATCGTCAAGACATTGCTGTACGTTCCAGAGAGCAACATCCAGAACCAACATTATACAGCGGGCCCCCATCACCACTATGTGTAACAATGCTGAGAAGGTGTTAGAGGATATATTTTTCGCTTTTATGTTGCGTTCGTACTAAGTAATACGATTAATCGTAATTCGGCTTTTGTTTCAATTTGTTTTACTCATTTTCTCTTGTTCTTGTTTTTTTTTATATCATAACATTTATTATATTTTCAGTTTTGTCCTGTAATTGGTTATTCCGTTGGACAATAAAGTCTATTATTATTATTATTATTATTATTATTATGTTTTTGAAATCAGCTGTCGTAATGGAACAGTTATGTTTAAGTTTCCTTCTGATTAAGTTCTTTTCTTTAATAAGTTTTATAATATCTGGATTAAACCATGGTGGATATTTATTATTTTGTTTCAATATAAAAGTTGGAATATACAGTGAGATCGCGCTATTTAAAATGCTATAAAAGTTTTCAAACGCCAGATCAACATCGGTAAATGTAGAAAGAGCACTCCAGTCAATGTCACATAGATATGCATATAGGGCTGGATAATTACCTCTTTTGAAATTGAACTGAAAAAGTGCAGGATGATATGAATCTTCAAGAACTAATGCAAGTGACTCCCTCTGAACACGACAGAAAACATTAGAGCATACTAGATCCAAAACATTATTTGAAGTATTTTTTACCGAGTTATATTGCTGAAGGCCCAAGAAGCTACAGAAATTAGAAATAATACATGATTTGCTAAGATAATTAATTAATTTATATATATATTATAATGTAAGCAAAACGAACCGCTTACCTCCATGGCTTACTGGCGAAATTATAAGGAATGTTAAATTGAAACTCCACTATCATCGAAAATGGAAATCCACAAATTCTTCATTTTATCGCTCCGAGTTTCAAAGATTGCGAAACCTCTCAAAATCTCAAATTTCCAATGCCTACAAGTCTTACGTATCCAAAATTGAGCGAAATCTTAGGAGTAAACCTAAACACATTTGGAACTTTGTTCGACAGAAGAAAGGTAATTCAAGAATTCCTTCTCAGCTAATTCATGAAGATAGGAAGCTATATTCACCACAAGAAATTGTTAACGGTTTTGCCGGAGTCTTCTTCCAAGCATACCTTCCTAAAGACACATCCATAACTGTTACAGATATATATTCTGATAAAGAATAATTCTCTGTGTGTAATATTTCTAAGACTGATATTATTAAGAGTATAAATAGATTTAAAAAAATCACCTATTTGTGTAGATGATATGATACCTAGCTTCCTTGTAAAAGACTGTAAGCACATATTTGTCAAACCCTTAACTACCATATTTAATTTAGCTCTCCACACAGCAATTTTTCCGGATTTATGGAAGACTGCAGTCATAAATCCAATGTTCAAAAAAGGAGACACCGCCGCGATGCTTAACTATAGGCCTATTTTGTCTAACTTTGCTAAAGTGTTTGAGCATGTCATCTATAATTCTATTTATTATCACGTGCACAAATATATCTCTCCCTGCCAACATGGGTTTATATCATGCCGATCAACGATTACCAAATTGGCAGTTATTACTCAATATATCGGGTGTGTATAAATTGGCGGATAATCTACACGTGGAGATGTTCTTCCTGAAATTCTAAATAGAAAATGTCGATGAAAAATGTTCTACCATGCCTCATAGGCCATCGGGAGCCATTTAAAGGAAATGTACATTTGGCAACATAGCGTTCACGAGCTGTCCTGTTTATCAATAATCTCATAGTTCAGAGTAGAAGGTAATAGAAGGTAAGACAGATTATGAGTAAATAGTAAAATCCATTGTAATTGAACAAAACAAAACGAAAATAACACAGAAATACAAATACACTGAAACCCGGGTACTAATACAAAATAATAACGAGAAAATCAGAACTGGCATAAACCTCGAACTAGCAAGTTTGAATGAATTCGTTGTGTCAAAAGTGACATAAGCGGGTGTGACGTTGCCGAACGTATTTTTGATGAAAATAAGCTACTTAAGAAGTGTTAACAATACATGTTTAAGATGGAAAGATAGCACACACTGACAAATAATTTTCAAACTAGCCATACTACCGAAGATGCAGAGTTTTCTGTAAATTAATATCGTAAAATAAAACATATTTAACGACTAGATGTTCAAACTTTGAGGACCTCGTGAAGGCTCAAGAAGCATGGTACAACATTTTAGAGTAAAGATAAGCTGCTGAGAATGTTTGGAAGAATATCGTCACGTATAGATTATCCGCCAATTTATACACACCTGATATAGCTAAATCTATTGATAAACAGCAACAGACGGACGTTATTTATACTGATTTCAGTCATGCGTTTGATACCATCGATCATAATATTTTATTAAAGAAACTTAACTCTTTTGGATTCACTTCGCAATTACTAAAATTTGTAGCATCGTATCGTACCTTGAAGACAGACAGAATTACGTTTATTACAATGGGTTGAATTCATATACAGGGTGTCAATTTGAAAACTTTCAATGCGAATATCTGTGAAAATAAAAGAGTTAGAAAAGCGCAATTTGGTACAAATGTTATACAGGTAGGGGGAACTGGAACCACCATATTTTGGTTATGGGGTGAGTGACCCCTTGGGCCCCATTCACCCTAACCCCAAAATTTTAAATGGCATCACCCCTTTTGTGATCCCTTAAATTAAACGTTTTTTCGAGTAGTATTCACCAGTACAAGATTTTTTTTTAAATTTAATACAGGGCCGAACAAAAAAGTATAATTAAAATAAAATAAATTCTATGAATTGCTATTTTATTGAATTGGATTCTTATAATTCATTCCATTTTGGGCTACAAAAAAGGATAATAAAATGTTTTGCTCCAAATACTCGAAGCAGTGGGTCAGGTTTCAACAAATAACAATTAGCTATTTCAGTCAGGTATCTAAATCGCAATTCTTTCAGCCATACTGTAAACCATGTCTAATACCGGATAAAAAAGAAAATAGTGAATTCGTCTGAAATTATTTCACTTCGATCGTTTTTGAATTTGACGTACAATCTAACACACCTGACTGCAGTAGGTGATTGTTATTTGTTGAAACCTGACCCACTGGTTCGAGTATTTGGAGAAAAAAAAAATATTATCCTTTTTTGTAGCCCAAAATGGAATGAATTATAAGAATCCAATTAAATAAAATAGCAATTCATAGAATTTATTTTATTTTAATTATACTTTTTTGTTCGGCCCTGTATTAAATTTAAAAAAAATTCTTGTACTGGTGAATACTACTCGAAAAAACGTTTAATTTAAGGGATCACAAAAGGGGTGATGCCATTTAAAATTTTGGGGTTAGGGTGAATGGGGCCCAAGGGGTCACTCACCCCATAACCAAAATATGGTGGTTCTAGTTCCCCCTACCTATATAACATTTGTACCAAATTGCGCTTTTCTAACTCTTTTATTTTCACAGATATTCGCATTGAAAGTTTTCAAATTGACAGCCTGTATATTTCATAGCTCATCTGGTGTTCTACAGGGGTCAAACTTGGGGCCGTTGCTCTTTATATTGTTTATAAATGACCTAGTAACCTCGATTTTGTGCCCTGTCTTGGCCTTTGCCGCTGATCTAAAGATATACAGGGTGCCCGGATTTCGTAGGGACAGCATGGGCAACTTCTGCATTTGAAGAGATAGAGAGATGGTCAAATTAGCAAAAAGGTGCAGGTTCGAGAGCTCATTAAAAATCCACCTCCAAATCCCACTTGTCTTGACCCAATTCTTCACAATCAAAATAAAATCAAAATCTCCTAATTTCTTTCATTTGCCGTAACGTTCCTTCTACTCAAGATATCGAGATGCGGTTTAAACCAATTTGCATGGCAATTTAAACACTTTCATTGGCACTTCGTAAAACCAATTTTATTTATGCAAATGTTTAGTAATCAAACCTAACCTCAAAATTTTAAATTGGTACCGCGCAATATTTTTGGCCCTTTTAAGAGGGTATTTTTTCTGAAATATCGAAATATCGAAACTTCTTCAAAATCAAGTATGCCGGAATAACAGTAGGTAGTAATAAAACAAAATTTATTTATAACAACGAACTGTCATACATACCCAACTACAAAAAAAATAAACGATAAATTACTAAAATAATCCGCCATTGTTATTATATTAATTATTTTACGGATAGTATTGCCATTAATATTGCGCAAAGTCTCCAGTACTGCTTCCTGCAATTCTTCAACGTTGTATGTAGGACCATAGACTTTATTTTTAACAGTTCCTCATAAAAAAGTATTACATGGAGCCTTTTAAATAGTCCATAACGATACGAGCATTATGCGAAGAGCACCCATCCTGTTGAAACCACATTTGTCTAGAAGTCTCCAGTGATAACTCTTCTATTAAATCTTCGATCTCCTCTTGTAGAGAGATACCTTTCTCCAGTTAAATTACCATTAAAAATAATGGGGCCTAGTAATCCATTGTTTATTATACCACACCAAACATTGAAACCGAACTTAACTTGGTTTTGAACTGGAAGAGTCAGCTGTTTGAGAGTAGTGATGCTTAATATGTCTATTAAACATACCACAATTGGTAAACATAGTTTAATCTGTCCACAAAACAATATTCTTGAAATTGGGATTTGTGTTCACTTGGCCCAAATACCAGTTGCAAAAGTGCAGTCTTCTTTCTGCATCTCCAGGTCGTAATCTTTGAGATGGTTTAAATTTATAACACTTGTACTTGTGTTTGTTCAAAATCTCTGAAACTCGAGTCTTTGGCACACCTACACTCTGCGAAATTTCTCTAATTTCTCTAGAAGAAACACACTTATCATTAGCTAAAACAAATTTTTCCTTTTCTTTATTATTCTTATTGTACATCTTTGGTCTTACTGCAGCGAACGAACCTGAATTCTTTAGATTCCTGTCTAATCGCAATATTGTTTTACGATCAGGTAATCGCCTTTCTGGATATTGAGCTCTATATGTTTCACGTGTAAGTTCAACGTTCTTGTAGCTACTTGATATACGTACAAAATACATCATATTTTTCAAAATTTTCCATTATAAGTTGAAGTAATAATACTTACACTATTGAGAGGCACGAAACATAACTTGACAGGCAATGTGATAAACAAAAAAACAAAGTTATTGTAATCATGGCACTAGTGATTTCCGCCCGTAAAAAGAATAAACTTAGTTTTTCAAAATCCATACCATGTGATACATTATTATATTCAGAAAAAAATACCGTCTTAAGAGGGCCAAAAAGATTGCGCGGTACCAATTTAAAATTTGGAGGTTAGGTTTGATTACTAAACATTTGCATAAATAAAATTGGTTTTACGAAGTGCCAATGAAAGTGTTTAAATTGCCATGCAAATTGGTTTAAACCGCATCTCGATATCTTGGGCAGAAGGAAAGTTACGGCAAATTGAAGAAATTAGGAGATTTTGTTTTTATTTTTATTTTGAAGAATTGGGTCATGACAAGTGGGATTTGTAGGTGGATTTTTAATGAGCTCTCGAACCTGCACCTTTTTGCTAATTTTACCATCTTTCTACCTCTTCAAATGCAGAAGTTGCCCATGTTGACCCTACGAAATCCGGGCACCCTGTATAATACAATTAATTGTATTCACAATGCTATCTACCTGCAAAAAAATCTTGATCTAATTACTGAGTGGTGTATTACTAATAAACTTAATTTGAATATTAATAAATGCTGTCTAGTTTCTTATGGTCGGAAACGTTCTTCCATTAAATTTATTTGATTACCATCTAAATTTTATTGATCATATAAACAATATCTCTGCATCTGCCTTTAAGATTTTGGGGTTTTTAATGCGTACTTGTTAGAAGTAAGTTAGAATATGCTTCTATTATATGGTATCCTTATTATAACAACGCTTCTCTTAAAATTGAACGTGTCCAAAGACGATTTTCAAAATTTTTATCTTTTAAAATGGACGGCATATATCCGGACAGATCCATCGATTATCAGAGCTTGTTGAATGAGCATAATTTCGTGTCATTATCAAATCGCCGGGAGAAATACAGTGCTTTGTTTATATTTAAGTTATTGAAGAATACCATAGACTGTCCACAGCTGCTTTCCTAAATAAATTTAAATATTCCTCGTTTACCATCTCGCTATTCCAACACTTTTTGTATCCCTACAGCCAGAACAAATATTTTGCGCCAATCACCATTAGTACATACGATATGAGCACCAATGGAAATAAGTTATATAATGATATTTTTATTGGTGATCATTGTTAACCAATTTCTAGCTCGTTTCACCCTATTTTCTTAAATGTAATTATATGTATATTATATTATAAGGTTACTTATAAGCTTCATTTTTTGTTGGTCATTAATTTTATTAGTTTTTTTTGCACACTTTGTATATCCCAGTATTGGTATTCCGTTTGGGCAATAAATAAATATTGTTATTATTATTATTATCGAGTCTGAGCATTTTCTAGTTTTAAACGAAAAGTGTAATCGACGACAGAACAATTATATCAATACCGACGAATGCCATGATCTCTTTATGCTAAAAATCAGGTGAACGCCATTCCAGAAAAATTGAAACGAAAAGCATCATTACCTTAAAAATTAGCAGTAGCAAAAGCGTGCCTATCGTTTATATTTAAGTACCCTAGCCCATAAGAACTTGAATAATCATGCTAACTATTCTATTTTTTAGCCAAAGCAACTGCCTTCAGAGCTGGCGCAGAGCGCTGTGCGTTCTAACTCCATGGCAACAAACCTTATTCACAAAAATATATCGATCGGATTCCTGATTGTGCAATTAATTACAAATCGTTCATTTGTAATATTAATGGATGAATAGCATTGTAGCATCGGTAATTCGCAGTTTCTTCAAACTTCCTTCCTAAAAAAAATAATATTTTTAATTCATCTACAACTAGTTTCAGGTTTATATTTAATTTTTGAATTCTTGTTATTCATTAAATACATTAAAATAAAAAAAATAAGTTTAACTGCGAAGAAAAAATATCCATTCGTGACAGGGCGAGACGAAGCGGGCCCCAAGAGACGCGATGCGCGCAGTAAACAAACACGCTAGCGATCGTGCCTCATAGATGTCTCCTGCTCTACACTAGACAAAGCCCATACTAAAGCGCATTATACAATATCTCCACAAAATACCACAGTATATTTTTGTATGAAACAATTAAACGTATAGGAAATAGATCAAAAATTAATAATTACAACAAACATTTTCCGTTTAAACTGCAATTATTGGGTGGGGTCAGGCCCCTAGGGCGAGCCGTATATTCCATTTTCATACGCGAAATATTGCATTCTACATATCATGAAGTATCCGACTAGAATCCTTTTTTTTAGACCAAACAATGTAATGGAAATTGAAAACCTGCTCATGGCAGTTTAATAACGCGCTCAGAATTTCAGAAGTAAATTTAATTGGTTATTTCATATTTCACCACTAAGTCCATGTAAAACGTTATATATCCAATGTGTATTATTTCATCATAAAATAACTTTATTTTGTAATGTGTGTTTTTATTTTGATGCAAAATCAATACCTGAATATGAATTTGTTAAAAGGGTTATTTCGACCATTTTGGTTTTCATTGCGTTTATTGTTCTCCGTTCATAAAGCTACATATTCATGTTAAAAAGGCATTAGTATACTATTTTGTAACCAAGCTAGCGCAATATGAAAATTGTGAAATTTTTTAAAAGGGCATTAATCCTGACTCGTTAATTTTGTTCTTAAAACGTTAAACAACACTTTTTATTTATTTGTCTATTTTTTGAGGCCATTGTACTTTCTAATGTAATAGAAATTGAGATACGGGTAAGGGTTGAGGTTTAGCCAAAGAAACTAATTGGAACTTTTTTGTAACATTTTGTAAGACTTAATTTTTTCTTTCTTTCTCTAATGGTAAAAAGTTATAACCAATTTAATTTTTTTTTCTGCTTGTTTTTTAATTTTTGTCGATATTTACTAATTATAAGGTCATAGGTGGATATTTAGCAGAAAAACATGTTTTGTAGCATTTTTCAAGACGAAAATTGTAGTTTTATTTTTTTATTTTTAGCCTTAATATAAAAAAATGGCGATGTGGCCTTCATGTTACTTTCTCCGATTTTATAGTATACTAGTTATAGCTAACTATATTAATACTTTATAGTTCATTTTCAATTTAAATTATATTTTAAATCGAGTTTCACATGGTCGAATGGTAATGACGTTTGAAACGTCAAAATTATGAAAGGTAAAAATGACAAATTATTTTTCAAATTCCAATAATCTGTACCGTAAGTTTACTGACAAACTAAAAAAGAAGTCCTGAAAAAACTCCTGAAGAAAGACTTGAAAAAAGCCCCGAAAGAGAGTGCTGTTAAAATATCCTGAAAAAATGTCCTGTAATAACAGTCTTGAAAAAACGTTATGAGAATAACATCGTAAAAAAATCCTGAAAAAAACCCTGTAAAAGGATCATTAAATAAGACCTGAAAAACTTCCGAGGAAATCGTCCTTAAAAATATTATTACTTCCAAAAATGTCCTGAAATATAGTACTTAAAAAAGTAGGAAAAGAAGGAAAAGGAAAAAAAATTCCCGAAAACATAATTGTGAAAGAAGCAATGAAGAAAATTCTGAAAAGAATCCTGAAAACAAGTCCCGAATAAGAGGTTCCTAAGAAAGTCTCGAAAAAATGTCCTGGAGGAACCGTCCTGGAAATAAAATCGTGAGAAACTATTTTGTCATATCTTTTATTTATCTTTTATTTATCTTTTATTTATTTATTATTTTAACAATTATTGATTGTTCCTCTTATCCCATTATATTTCTGCAATTTTAAAATGTAACATAGTTAGCTATTAACTGTATTTTAATTTAAATATATTTGACATATACATCCACATAATAGTGGCGAAGTTACGAATAAAGAATTTGAATTTGAATTTGAAAGAGTTTTGACAAAAGCTGTGAAAAAAATCCTGAAAAATAGTCTTCATACAAAATACCAGAAATAAATGTTCCGAAAAAGAGTCCTAAAAAGTCCTGAAGAAAGTTCAGATAAAGAATACCGATGAAATATCACAAAAAAAATTGTCCTGTAAAACAATCTTGAAAAATTACCCTGAAATAAAGAAAAAAGCATTGTAAAAAGTTCCTAAAATGGTCCTTAAAACGATCTGGTGAAATTGTCCAGAAAAAGAAATCCCAGAGTGTTGAAAAAAGTCATGCAAAAAGGCCCAAAATAAATCCTTAACAAAAATCCTGAAATAAAAAGTTTTGGAAATAGTCTTGAAAAAAAAAACGCTAAAAATATCTAAAAAAGGTCATGAAAAGAAATATTCTAAAAAATGTCACGAAGAAAATTTTAAATTTTTTTTTTCTGAAAAAAAACCTTAAAATGAATCCTGAACCAAAGGGTTCTTAAGAAAGTCCCGAAAACGTCCGGAGAAAAAATTCCTGAAAAAAAATCCTGTTAATAAAATTTTGAAAAGAAATTCTGAAAATAAAGGTCCTAAAAGAAAAAGTCCTAAAAATTAATCTTGAAAAAATTTTCTTAAAAAGTCCTGAAAAAGAATCCTCAAAGAAAAAGAAGTCCTTAAAAAAGACCTGAAAAAAGTTCTGAAAACATTGACCTGGAGTCCCAAAAATCTAAAATAACAAAAAAACTGTGTAGGTTATACGAAATTTTAGCAAAAGCTTTCCAGTTCTTCGGATTCTGAAATAACACTTACGTTCAAAGTTTCATGGTCTGTATTAGTTTTTGAGATACGGCGCGGACAGACTGTTATGTAGAGAAAAAATAATAAATAATAAAATATGATTTCAATTGAAAATAAACCATGGAAACGTAAACATAAATGATACCATCAAGTCGGAGAAAGTAACATGATGGCCACATCACCATTTTTTATATTCAAGAAAACATTGTCAAAAAAAAACAGTTAAGTTACTTTCTCCGATGGTATCATCATTTATATTTACACTTTTTTTCGATCTTATATGACGTGATCTTAGGTCAAACCTTACAATACCTGGTTCCTCTTTAATGAATGTTAAGTGGAGGCGCTACACCCATTACATTATTTTTTTTCGAGTTCTCCTAAACTATTTGATATTAAAAAAAAATCTCTGCATTAGTTCTCCATTATCTCCAATTGTCTAAGGCTTACCGTGAAGATTTCCAACGAATTCATAATAATAACAAAGATAATTTAGAAAAAATAATAACATTGAGAAAATCTAGACGGTATGTTCTGGTATTTATTATTTCATTTATTTATTATCAGTATTCCATCCTCTGTAATCATTTCTCCCAAGCAAGAAATTGCTTGAGCGAGTTAGTATGAACCAGTAAATAAGACTTCAAGATCTTCCAAAGTCAATTCAGGAAAATCCATAAGTTCTTCTGAACTTGTACTTTGGAAAGGGACTGATTTTTTATTCAAGTTGTCTGCAGAAAACATTCAATTCTACACCACAATCCAGCAACCGGAAACTATATTTCGAAATTGGTTGTGCAATAATCGGTATTTTTGGCACAAGATACCGTGAATCCCTTCGATTACCCAACGAACTTTAATGACAAATCTCGAAAAGTTTGATTCTTTAGCAGTTAGTTGATTTCATCTCGAAAACCTCGATCCAATAGAAAAATATCTCCAGGTTTAAGAATTTTGCTGATACCATTCGGGTTATTTAATACGCTTTCTAGGATTTGAGCATAATTAATATTTGCGTTAAATGGTCCAGGTAAATCAACTACGTATCCATTTGAAGTGCAAATTGTAAAGGGCTTGCATAACGGTGCATTTTTTGCCCTGAATATGACGTTTTTTGATAAATGTTGTTACTGCTTTTTTTCGTGTCGAATTTATTATCATCAATATCGTGTAGTAGTTGAGTTATTGGTGCTGTTTGACCAAGAAAAAACTCTCTGCTCTTAGAATCTACTCTAAAATATTCTAGAAGAACTTCTTTTTCAAAACAATCCAATACTGAATTAATAGAATAATTTACAACTCTTCCATTACAACTGCAATAAGCTTATCTGAGCTTTTAAATAAAACTGAAATTTTTGTCTGGAAAAATTCTACAAAACATCATTTATGAGTTTTCACAATTGTGCACTTTTCAAAATTTTGACAAATAAGCACGTGGTTGACCGTTCCCAGAGCTCTGAAACACCCTGTATATGGTTTGTTGTACTTTACTTCAAAAAAAAAGTTAGAAGGGGCTGGAACACCAAACTAAATCACCCTGTATATTGTAGAACTTCCTTTTACCTATCTCGAAATGTGATCTTCTCGTGTTGATCTGCCGCAGACTTTAAACTCATTACGGGGAAAATTATAATAAGTTCTATTCAAAGAGTCGATATAATTAGAAAACTTTTTTATTGTATGTCTTGAGGGAGTTTTTTATTTATATAAATTTCCCTAGCAATTATTTTTCTCCCGGCTGAACCTGATGAGGATTTGCATTTCCTGCAGCACAGTCAAAAGGTGATGCTACATTACAAATAAACAAGTGACGTTCTAGCATTCGTGATTTATGGATGTATTTCACCAAGTAACAGCCTCATCAATCCTAAATTGGAATAATATTCTCATTACATTCAAACTACATAACTTTGAATTATAATGAAAGGGTTTAAAATTACTCGAATGCTCGATCCATACGTTGCAGCAATTATATTTGTTGAACTTATCCAGTTACCTATTATGTTATACACTGTCTATTGAAGGCTACTTCTTGCCCTTATTATTGCCGCAATATATCTACCGGCGAGAAGTTAGCCATAAATTTCCTGCCGAATTTCCCCGGCGCAGCCAAGAAAAGTTTAAATTGATTTATTTTTTTAAATAGACTTAAAATAATAAAAGATAAATCAAAAATTAATACATGGTTCGTTTCACAATTTTTTTGTTTATTTACTCGACTGGTTTCGCTTGTTAGAGCATTTTTAAGAGTTACAACATTTTTCAAATTCAAAAACTTGAATTTAAAGTATAATTTTTCCATCTTTTATAATTTTGACGTTTTAAACGTCAGTTTCATGCAAGTCTACAAAACGCTCGATGTACATCTAAAATATGATTTAAATAGAAAATAAACCATGCAAATGTAAATATAAATGATGATACCATCGGAGAAAGTAACATGATGGCCACATCACCATTTTTTTAATCTATCGGCTTTTCCACTAATATATTTTTATTTGTTTGCCTCCCTAAATCAAATCCCAAACGCAAGGGCGTCACTTTTAAGACACTCTTTTAAGACCATTTTTATAATATTGAGATGCAAATTTCGTCTACTCCAATTGACCTTTAGAGTTTTTTCCAGCTAGGTTACGCCGATCGTTTTCTGATAATGCAAACATACATTAATTCTGAGTACACTTAGAGATTTTAAAGCTGATCACCAAAGTGTTAAGTATTTTAGATTTTTTTAAATCTGTAATTGCAAATTTCCTCCCTTTAAAAACGATGATTGTTTTCCAGTCTGGCAATAATACATTAATTCTGCGTATGATTTTAAAATTTGAAGGTAATTCTTATAATAAATACATGCATAAATTGAAAAAAATGTATATCAATTGCGAATGGCGAAAATAAATAAATAGGATAGGAACACAATTATGCCATTATCGTTCGTGAGATCAGAAGTACGCGTTTTATAAGTTTCCAAGTATAAACGTTGTCGAATATATTTGGAACTTATTTTTAGAACGCTCCACGTGATTATTGATCCCTTGCCATTTACCCTAGAGCCTTCATCATATGTTATGTAAATAGCGAAACTTGCTTTGTCTGTATTAGTTTAATATCTGACCTGTGATACCACAGGTATCTCACCTCCTAGTACTCGTTTAAGAGCTCCAAAATATTCGACAAATTTTGTTGGTTTTATGTACATACAGTACATTTTCTTTATCGTGGGCCATAGGATTTTACATACTAAAATTATACCTTGTGTTAATGTATATTTTATCATAAAATTTTTAAGGAAATTTTAGTTAGTAATAAATAAATTATTTTTCTACATGATGCGCTTAATTAGAATAACTTAAACATGTTTCATTCCATTAAAAAATGAAATTATTTAATATAAATAACTGAGCAAAAATAATCAAAGTGCCTTGAATTTACGAAATGTCAGATTGATTGGTGGGGCAAGTAATCAAACGAATTTATACTGGAAAATGTCTGTTTATACTGTTGAAGAACGGGTGGAATTTGTAACGGCAATTGTAAGAAGTTTGTCCAGCAGGGAAATAATTGTATTTTTCTACAAGAAGTCAGGGAATTTTTATTTTAGGGAAGTAGTTGACAACTTTTCTGCAGCTTATCCCGATCGTCCGGTTCTGAGCAAAAGCACTTTTGAATGGAATAAAACATTTTTTAATTATTCTAATTAAGCGCATCATGTAGAAAAATAATTGATTTATATTACTAAATAAAATTTGCTTCAAAATTATATGATAAAATATACATTAATACAAGGTATAATTTTTAGCATGTAAAATCCTATGGCCTACGATAAAAAAAAACATACGGAATATCTATATTGTTAACATAGATGTTACTGATTTTCTTTTTAATCTAAAAATATAATAATAATATTTATTGCTCAACAGGCTACAGTCTAATTACAGAGCAAAATCATAGATAAAAATAAAGAAAATGCAAATGTAATTGTTAATCATACACAAAACAAATTGCAAATGGATTGTTTGAAGTTTAAAATTTTTTGTCCGAATATGTCGTAAAGTGTAAGCATTTTTAAGGGGAGAGTTAGTATGATGACGTGTGTTAGATACGTGTATTCAAATTTACCAGTTTTTTTTCATATTTAGTCTACAGACATGTGCCGGTAGAAACATTTTAAATATGTTGGGTATTTCTTCTTAAAATAGATGTACTTTTAAAAGAGCGGTGATAAAATAACCTTTAACAAAATAATTTAAAAAAGGAGTTGAATGTACCTATTTATAAAATTTTACATTATGTATATAGTCAAAGGCAATACTAGTCTGAAAATCAACAATAAGTCCCTAATTGAAAATAATAAATATCTTCTAAACAGGTTAGAAATATTGGAGCAAAAACAAAATATCTTCCTATCCAAGGAACAAACCATTGTTACAGAAAATTCAACAAAAATAAATTCAAATTCTTAATTTTGTCAACCGATGGAGCAAGCTGTTCCGTCGAAAGCAAAAGTAAATAATAAATCAAAAATAAACGAAGAACAAAAACGGCAATCATCTAAAAAGAGTGTAGACAAATCGAAGGCGACAAAAAACACAAACAAAGATAATTTAGAAACGCATTCAAATAAAAATAAAAATATAATAACTGCACAAGTACAAGTACAAGACACAATAAATAAAATAGAAAACAATGTTTCATTAGATAAAGAACAAGATAAGTGGGAAACTCAAAAGAAAAGAAGAAGAGATAGTAATAACAAATTAATAAAGGGGAGGCAGGAGAACGCTGAATCTAAATTAACCGCTGTTCCCCGAATATCGTGGTATTTTCTAGGCAGACTAAATCCAAAAACAACAGTAGATGATGTCACCACATACATCAGGAAAAATACATATCCGACCGGTTATCTGGAAGCGGCGAAGTTAGAAATTAAAAAGGAAGATGAAGTCGCATTTAAAAGGAAAATTCCAAGATGCGGGTCTATGGCCCATTGACATAAAACTGCAAAGATATTCTTTTTTCGTCGAACTTCTAAAGACAAAAATATCGAAATAAAAGTAAATAAACAAAATATTCCACAAAATCAAATCAAAGTAGTGCATTTAAATGTACAAGGTTTGTATAAAAAATTAGAAGAAATAAATATTTTTACTGGCTTGGAGGAACCTACTTTTTTCTGTATTTCGGAACACTGGTGCAATGATGATAATATAGACTTTATGATATTGAACAACTATACCAGTGATGGGGAAACTACGGCCCGCGGAAAGGTTTAATCCGGCCCGTTTAAGAGTGCCGTCGCACAGTGGGGCCGATTACATCAAAAACTGGCAAAAATTATTTTCGTTGATTTAGTTGTTGGATATGATAAGTGACATTCATTTTAATAAAAATTAATAATTTATTGATACTGGGTGTTAAAAAAACGCCAAGTTTAAGCATTTTAATTTTGTAATTGCAATATTTTTGACAATTTTATCATACATGTAAAATCAATGTACATTAAATAACAAGGACAATTTGTGAAACTAGTTTAAAACAAGAACAAAAAATTATAAGGATAGATACGTCATATTAATAAATATATCTATAATAAGCAATCATCACTGTCACTGTCTTGAACGTCAGAGCTAGTAGTAGCAATATTTGGAGGTTGTAATAACTGTAGAACGTGTTTGTCTAACTGACTTGCTTTAATTTTTATTTGTCGCATCCTTGAAATTAAGGGATCTGATAAAGAGTGAATTATATCTTCGTTGGTGATTTCACGAGAACACTTATGGGAATGGTCTTCTCTATATTTTTTAAAGACTTTGTTAGTTGCTTCTAGCGCTTCTTCATTAAACTGTCCTATTGGAAGGCCTTTTCAATTATAATTAGTCCGTGAACTTTGTGGACAGTAGGAGGCATCGGATACCAAGGGAACTTGTTTACAAAAATCTTTGCAGTTTCTAATGTATATATTTTGAAAGCCTACATTAATATTATAACCACTAGCCATTGCAGTCAAAATTATATTAAGGCGTTTGATAATATTTACATCAATTCCGGTAATATTCGCTGATATGTCCGAATTATGGAAGAAACGCCTGGCTGTATTCCCATCATTACTACTACCACATTCAGGTTTGGGCTTATCTACTAAGTCCCCGTTCTGATTTGAATCTTTGAGTCTTTTTTGAATCTTGTCATTTTTTGAACATATGCGTATAAATACATCTAATATCATTTTTTGGCGAAGGCGATTGCAGTAGTACATCCACTAATGTTTTTTTGGTAAGAATAATATTCTCATCTAACGATCTTGTAATAAACGCAAGCGTTAAGAATATATATTTGGAGATAATTAATAAATTAGAAACAACCTTACTTGTTGCAGAAAGCATTAAATAAATTCAATTGATTATGTTCGGGTATTCATCGAATGATATTGGAATATATTTAAATTATTATCTTAAGATGGCAGTTAAAAGCGGTAAATGTTTTTGCAGTTTATAATAGCCGAGGTATTGGGCTAAAAGGTTTTGCAAAGGATTTTGCCCGACAATTCCGGAAACGTCACTTAATGTCTAGTTGAGTGCAGATTTACTAGTATTTGTTGGATGTTGTTTTTGCGTATGTAATAAAAATATAAAACAGACTGTTACATTTCAAATCTGCTGGCCAAAGGATAGTATTATGTTGAACATACCTCCAGGTTGTGAATCCATTTTTTAAACCACTTCGAACTTTGTCTTTTACAAATTATACTTTTAATTCGTCGACGCGTCGTAGAACCGAGTATCGGACATTACTCAACTTTACACTGTGCTAGTTATAAGGGTAGCAATCTCACCACCTAAAAACTTACGGTATATTGCAGGCAGGTCCCCTGAGCTTATGACACATAGGTTATAAATGTAAAATAACAGATTTTAATATTTTGGGTTTTTTCCAACTTTTGATACAATCGGCCCCACTGTGCGTCGTGAGAATGTTTGAACGCGTTTTTACTACGTAATGTGACGAACATAAAAACTACCTGCGGCGATATTCAAAACACAACAGTATTCTGGACAAATCCATCCGACCTAAACAGATGGCTCATCTTCGCTCGAAACTTCCAGACACTCTCGCAGGTAGGTATAAATACAAGCGAGGCCGCCCGAAGATCAGTTAGTTAGCGACTTAGTCAGTCATCTGCAACGACCCGCTGTGACTCGAGTAATTGTTTGTGTAATCCCCCAAATTCCCAGTGCCTCAACAAACTCCCGCGTAAGAGCATTAGTTAGCAGTGAGCTTTCGTCAATTGCGTTTCTGTGTGTTGTCCTCCGTAGTAGGTAACGTCTAAAATGGATGTTAAAAAAAGAAAAGTGGATTCAGAATGTCGAGTTTTTAAAGAAGAATGGACGTGGAAATATTTCTTTACTTTATTTAAAGAAAAACCTGTGTGCTTACTTTGCAATACAACTGTTGCATTTTTAAAAGAATATAACATTCAACGCCATTTCAAGAGCAAACATGAAAACCACTCCTACTCATCGTTAAGTGAAGAGGTGAAAAAAATTAAATCGAAAGATTTAATAAAAAATTTATCAAGTCAACAACAATTATTTCAGAGAGCTAATCATTCTCAAAGATGCGCTACGAAAGCCAGTTATGTGTTGGCTTATAATATTGCTAAATCTAATAAAGCATTTTCAGATGGTGAATTTATAAAGCAGTGCATGATAGATGTGTGCGATATTATGTGCCCTGACAAGAAAAAGGATTTTCAGTCACTGTCTCTCTCAAGAAGAACAATCACCGAGAGAATTGAAAATATTGATAAAAATCTAATTTCACAACTGACTACAAAAACTCAAAAATTTATTTTTTATTCAATTACCATGGATGAAAGTACAGATATCAGCGATACTGCGCAGTTACTCATATTTGTAAGAGGAATCAACGCCCACTTTGAAATTACAGAAGAACTTGCAGGGCTGCAGTCGATGAAAGGAACAACGACTGGTGCCGATATATTTTGTGAATTTGAAAATTGCATCGATAAACTTCGTTTACCTATTGACAAGCTATGTAATGTAACTACAGATGGTGCTCCTAATATGGTTGGAATCAATCAAGGATTTGTTGGGAAATTTAATTCTAAGTATCCGGAAAATGATGTTGTTTTTTTGCATTGCCTTATACATCAGGATGCTCTCTGTAAATCGGCTTTAGATATTGACCATATACTTAATATTGTTGTAAAACTAGTAAATATGATTCGTTCCAGAGGATTATTACATCGCCAGTTGCAACAGTTTTTGGAGTCCGTACATGCTGAGCATTCCGATATCCTATATTATTCAAAAGTTCGTTGGTTAAGTGCTGGAAAAGTATTTGAAAGAATTTGGGATTTAAAAGACGATATTGTGAATTTTCTTCTTGATAAAGACATTTATAATCAATTTGACGTCTTAGAAAACGAAACGTGGCTTTCTGATTTCGCTTTTTTCACAGACCTCCTCGTACACATGAATAAACTTAATCTCAAATTGCAAGGAAAAAATCAGTTTCTTCACGATATTTGGCAATACCTGAAAAGTTTCAAATTACAGTTATTATTATTTGCTAATCAGATCTCTAAATCTGATTTTTCTCATTTTCCAAGAATACAATCTTTAAAATTCACTATATCAAACAATAAGATTAAAAAATACGAAATTAATTTGAGAAAACTATCTACAGAATTTGAAAGGAGATTTCAGGACTTTAGAAAAATGGAACCAGAGTTTAGTATTTTTGCGACCCCATTCAATGTTAATTACGAAGAAGTTGATGCAAAATTTCAACTTGAGTTAATAGAACTGAACTGTAATACTCTCCTGAAACAAACTTTTCATACAGTACCATTACTAGAATTTTATAAAAATTTAAGTCCAGATAATTTCCCAAATCTAATTACTCATGCAATGAAGATAATGACAATGTTCGGCTCATCTTATATATGCGAACAAATCTTTTCAACAATGAAGCTTAGGAAAACTTCTTTAAGAAACAGAATTACAGATGATCACCTTTCATCAGTTTTAAGAATTTCTGCTTCGCAAATGGAACCGGACTATGATGAAATTTTGATGAAACAGTCTCAATTTCATTTTTCTCATGCACCATCAACCAGTAATGACACCAGAAAATAAAGTGATAATACTTTACATCAAGAACTACACTAAATTCATTTTATATTTTGTGCTACCATGGCGACTTTTGATCGGGATAACTTGGTGAATATTTTTCAGTTGGTTTCAAGGAGATTGACTGAAAGCCATTTACTTAGCAAAAACTGCGGGGTCCTTTAACTCACTTTCCTTGATTGCTTATCTATTTTAAAATTCCACCGCACGCCACTGGATTTATCGTATAGCCAGTACTCAAGTAAACGAGTACTACTGTTTAGTTCCACTATTTTCCCCAAGAGAAGGCCGGTTTTTTTAACCTAACCAACAAACATGGTGTGGTTTACAGGTTCCAGATAAACCTGCTCTACAGCTACATTTAAATTTAATTATGGACACAATTTCTGCTAATTTAAGGTGGCCTTTAATTGTATGGGATTTCCCCGTAAATGTCTTGTTTGCAAGCAAAGTCCTAATATATTGGCGGGTTCAGTTAAATCAGAATTTTTGCGGCCACATAGTATTAAATGCTTAGCATTTAAAATGTTTTGCCCATCAACAATACACCTGCTGTCTTGGTTAACATTCAAATATTGAAATCTTTGGCCGAGGCTTAAAAAATATTTATTTTCCATCAAATGACCTAAAAGTGTAATGGCTAATTTGGGTATTATAAATAAGTTTTTAAAGCAATTTAGATACAATTATCTATTTAAATATCAAGTAAATATCCCTCTGCAACAATATCACCACTTTAAACAGAGTTATCAAACACAGTTTTTTTTAAATAAAACGAGAAACTTGTACACAGAAGTAAACGGGAAAGCGAACGGAGTACTCGTTTTCTACAGCTGTTCCACCGCGATCGTAGCGCCCTCATCGGTATGTTTCGAGGCCAATAGCAACAACACCCCCATAATCTTCGTCCGTAACATCATCGTTAGCATTCTGACGTGGGCGAGAATGTAGCCATATAAGTTCCTCCAACAATTCATGCAACATCAAACGTCACTTTGAATAATAGTAATTTACGATACAAGTATCGTTATGAAAGTTTTTACATTACGAGAGAAAAGTTTGAAATTCTCGAGTAATGTAAAAGCACATAACGTTACGTGTGTCGTAACACGATTTATTTTATCCTGTTTCTATTTTTACTTTCTCCGTTACGAAGTACGAGAAAGTATTGTGATCGTGATTTTTTTTCAAAAATTTTTTTTACGGAAATATCCGTTTTGGGGTCCCTAGACGCCATTTCAACAATTTCTGGAAAAAAAAAAATTGTGTCTGTGTGTGTGTGTGTGTGTGTGTCTGTGTGTGTGTGTGTGTGTGTCTGTGTGCGCTGTATCTCAAAAACTAATACAGCAATTGATATGAAACTTTCAACATACGTCTTATTTGATAATCTGAAGAACTGAAAAGCTTTTGGTAAAATTTCGTACACCGGAAGTGGGTGTTTACCTTAACTGTTTTTTGTTTTTTGCCAATATTTTCTTAAATATGAAAAATATCACAAAAACATTTAAACAAACATGGAAGACAACAAAGAAATGAATATCTTTTGCTTAAAAATATTTTTCATAAAATCATTGCTATTCGAGAAAAAATTTTTTTTTTTATTTTTGGTTTATAATTATGAAACAATAATAGTTACACCAAATGTATGTGAATAATAATTGTAGAGAATGCCAAAATGAATAACTTGTAAAGAATAAGTTTTTTTCGAAATCTCGTTAGTTTTTGAGTAAACCGAGTTTTTAAATTTAAAGTATAATTTTTCCATCTTTCATGATTTTGACGTTTTAAACGTCAGTTTCATCCGAATTTACGCAACGCTCGATGTGCATTTAAAATATGATTTTAATTGAAAATAAACCCATGAAAACGTAAATATAAAGTCGGAGAAAGTAACATGATGGCCACATCACCATTTTTTTCTTTATGTTTAATGAAAACCATCAAAAAGCGAAATCATGTTTGTTTGTCAACACCTCCATAGCAACGGGTTGAGTTAAGATACATATAACAACACTAGTTTTGTTAAGAATTTCTTAACAACACTAGAGGTAATTTAAAAAAACCACAAAATTTTACAAAAAATTGCGAGTAGTGTATGTTACTACTGCCCTTTATAAATTACGCCCAACTTTATACAGAACCTTACAGGTACTTTTTGGTATGAGATAAAACCTGCATGTGTGTTATATTTCCGCATATAGGTGACGGCATTACAAGACAAATAACGTTGATATATAAATGTATACATATTTGTAAAACTAAGTATTAACCACCACTCATCAGTTCTGCATTGTATTTTGTAAGTAGACAAAAAAAGCACTAAACGATTTCTCGTTCAACTATTATGGCCACTGTAAAAACAGTGTTGGTGCTGCCATCTATATTTGATTCGATCAATTCCAACTAGAGAATTAATTTAACGCTGTCCTAAAAGGACGGTAGTAACATTTGGGTTAATCACTTTTTTTTTGTCCATGACCTGTGTAAACTATCTGTTATTCCAATACATTATATAATTAATAGAATGGCTTAAACAGGTAAAATTGATTGGTGAACTTAACAAGATAACTGCTTTGCGAAATTTTAAGAAAACACTGCCGAGCTTTGCCTAATAAACCGAAGACTTCTAACTACCGTTGACTCAATATTAGATATAGAGCTTACCATAAGCTTCATATTTGCACATATAATAAGCTTGTATTAGATATTTAATATAATTTATAAATAGAACAGTTGCCTACAGAGCGTATTTGATATCATACTTTACGGGAAAGTATTGTTTTCGTGACAATTTAAGAATTCGAAATTTGAGCAGAAATTTCCATTTTAAAGTTCACCGGGTGGCCGCGGTGGCCTAGTGAGTAGAGCTCCTGCTCACTGGTCTCATGGTCGTGGGTTCGAATCCCATCCGTGCGGTTACTTTTTCGGAACAAAGAAGTGGCCGTGCGGGTCCATGGATGTTTAGTGTACGTCCCATTCATTATTAAAAATGAAATCTCAAAAGCTATGTATCGTTAGTGGGCGAATAGCCTAGATGCTTAAGCCAATTCCCAAATCATCCGCACTTCCTCAACCCTTATTCCCGTCAACCATCCTTCCTTTTTTATAAAAAAAAGGTTCACCGAGATGAATCTGAGTCTATGTATAAGAAACCAATACTTTCCCGTAACATCATCAGAGATCAACTTCTATTTACTGAAAAGCAATACAATTAAAAAATAGAACACCCTTTTTGCATTTCAATAAACTGTAATGTAACCCTGGTGATGTTGTCGAGGACAGCGAAATATTGGATACAGAAATACTTACATTGCCCTCTTGCCGTTTCAACCCATACATAAAACTTCACGGTGTTAAATGTTAAATATACCCTGGATTTGGATATTTATTACTTTTCGATTTTGTTGTTAATCATAATATTCGCCAGCTTGATACTGTTAACTTCTATTGTTGTCACATGAGAATATTGCACATATTGTTCAGATCGTGATGAAATTTATGTAGGATATAGGTACCGTAATTTCAGACAGGGATTTATCGGATTATTGCACTAATGAGATATATCGCATAATTAAAGTTAAGCCTTCACATGTGGAAAATAGGATACTGAAATTATCCCCATTAGAGGCATTGGTGATTAAGAAATGGATAGGGCTCGATAAACACGTAAATGAACTTTACACGTGATGGTTATACAGTGTTTCAATAAGAAATTAATCGCAGTCGGCTATGATTGAAATGCGCATGTCCCTGACGCACAATGGACAACATTTTTGACGTTGTCTGAATGACAACTGCAAATTTTTAATCAAGTAGAAGGTTTATATTCATACAGTTAAACGATTTTTAATTATACGTTTTAAACGCAATCGTCCAAAATGTATTTTTTAAAATTGTTTAACTGTATGAATTTAAATATTATTCTTGATTAAAAATTTGCAGTTACACAATTATAACACTTACTGTCTGTATTATGGATTACCACTTACAAGGGGAGGATCAGATGTGTGACTCACCGATTTGATCCATCTTTGGTACACGTGTAGGTCATGACTAAAGTCCGGATTTATATGCGCTAAAAAAGGCATTATAATTTTTTTATTTGCGCTAAAAAGGCATTATAATTTGTTTATATGCGCTTAAAATTAGCCAATATATGCGACAAAATTATTAAAATATGGATTTTATATGCGGTTTAATTAAAAATAATGTTGCAAAATAAAAAAAAATACGAACAGCAAATGATGATAATTCATTTATTGGAATTACAATGTAGAACCAAAATTTGATTTTCATTTTCATTTTAGGTAAAGATAAATTACATGGAGTTCATGTTAAAATTTATTATGTCCTCCTCTGTCTCGCATTTCAAAATTCCACAAATCATTTTAATTTTTTCGTATCCCGGATTTCGATATAATACGCAAGTTAGGGAACTAATTTTAAATTTTCGTACAGTTCTTCAATAATTTTAAAAGCCTCAATTAAAGGCATTTGAGCTGTTTCCAAATTCTTGATTGCAGTTATTAAGATGCAAAAATGAGCAATAAAAGCTTATACAAGCAAAATATTTATACATGCAACACAATCTTTACATTTTTAAGTACTGCCGATTCTTCATCATGAAAATAAAGAAGAATATTTTCTAATTTTTCAAAATTATTGGCGTAGAATAAAGCAGCTTTCAGCCAAGCACAATTACCGGGTACTAGAGGTGGGCAGACAGTTCAGGAACCGGTTCAGTGAACCGGTTCAGTGAACCGGTTCTTAGCAGAGAGCGCTCAGGAACCGGTTCGCATAAAAGGAACCGCGGTTCCTCTGCTCTTTAATATGTACTTGGCTTTTTCTTCAAGAGTGAAAACCAGACGCGTACCCCTACCTGTAGAAGCGCCCCGGTAAAAGCGCATGAAATCACCTGCGGAAATTTCATGCATTTCCAAGAAAGGTTAACTGCGAAAATTTCATACGGTTCAGTCCACTATCAAGTGAACCACGAGCTTGATGCGGTTCCCGCTATGAACCGTAGATAATTTTAAGGGTTCGCACCTCGAAACGCATGGAATTTCCGCAGTAACTTCATGCGGTTCATACCAGGAACCGCATGAAGTTCTTGCAGGTAGCATTCCCGTTGAGAACCGCTTGAAGTTATCTGCAGAAACGTATCGCAGAAATTTCATGCGGTTCTCGTGATTTTTTTCAGTCCAGACTTTTTATATTTGGAATTTTAAATGAAAATGTGGAAACGTGTAATTAAATTCAACATTTTTTTTCTTTAAGTCAAAATTTGTTTTTTTTTATAAATTTTGTCTTTTAACTTTAATTAAATTTGACATTTGTATAGACTTAACGGGGTTAAGTAAAATTAGTCGTTTTTTGACGTTTGGCGATTTTAAGTTAAATTTCGACATTAATTTGAACATGGAGTCTATTAACTTTAATTCGATTTGGCATATTTTCTAGAGGCTTAACGACTTTAAATTTAATTAAAGTCAAAGGACTTTAGATAAATTATTGTAGAAATTTGACTTATAGTCGACAGAAAAAAGACTCATTTTGACTTAAAGCCGTTAAGCCTCTAAAAAAATGTCAAATTTAACTAAAGTCAAATTACTTTATGATAAATTATTTTAGAAATTTGACAGAAAAAATACTGATTTTGACTTAAAGTCGTATGCGTCTAAAAAAATGTCAAATTTAATTAAAGCCAAAGAGTGTGTCCAAATTAATGTCGTAATTTGACTTAAATTCGACAAGCGTTAAGAAAAAAAGACTAATTTTGACTTAAACACTTAAGCCTCTAGAAAATTTGTCAAATTTGGGTAGAATGAAAAGACTTTATGTGCAAATTAATGTCAAAATTTGACTTACAGTCAACAAACACCAAGAAAAACGACAAATTTTGACTTAAAGTCTTTGAGCCTCTAGAAAAATGTAAAATTTAAATAAAGTGAAGAGACTTTATGTCTAATTTACTGTCGAAATTTTACTTAAAGTTGAGAAGCGTAAAGAAAGTAAGACTACTTTTGACTTAAACCCTTAAGCCCCTAGAAAAAGTGTCAAATTTTGATAGAATTAAGAGACTTTACATGCAAATTAACGTCGAAATTTGACGTAAAGTCAACAAACTTCAAGAAAAACGACTAATTTTGACTTAAAGTCGAGTTTCTAGAAACAATGTCAAATTTAATTCAAGTTAAAAAAACATTATGACAAATTAATGAAAAGCGTCAAAAGATAGACTAATTTTGATTTAAACTCGTTAAGCCTCTGGAAAAATGTCAAATTTACTTAAAGTTCAAAGACTTTATGACAACTGAATGTAGAAATTTGACTTAAAGTCGACAAGTGTTAAAAAAAAAAACAAATTATGGATTAAATCCGTTAAGCCTCTAGAAAATATATAAAAATTTAATTCACGTTAAAAAACTTTATAAAAAATTAATGTCGAAATTTGACTTACATTTGATATAGGGACTTTATGTGCAAGCTAATGTCGAAATTTGTCTTACATTTGATAAGCGTCAACAAAAGACAAATTTTGACTTTAAAGACATTAAGCTATTAGAAAAAACGTTAAATTGAATTAAAGTGAAGAGACTTTATGTCTAATTTACTGTCGAAATTTTACTTAAAGTTGAGAAGCGTAAAGAAAGTAAGACTAATTTTGACTTAAACCCTTAAGCCCCTAGAAAAAGTGTCAAATTTTGATAGAATGAAGAGACTTTATATGCAAATTAATGTCGAAATTTGACGTAAAGTCAACAAACTTCAAGAAAAACGACTAATTTTGACTTTAAAGTCGAGTTTCTAGAAACAATGTCAAATTTAATTCAAGTTAAAAAACTTTATGACAAATTAATGAAAAGCGTCAAAAGATAGACTAATTTTGATTTAAACTCGTTAAGCCTCTGGAAAAATGTCAAATTTACTTAAAGTTAAAAGACTTTATGACAACTGAATGTAGAAATTTGACTTAAAGTTGACAAGTGTTAAGAAAAAAAAACAAATTATGGATTAAATCCGTTAAGCCTCTAAAAAATATATACAAATTTAATTCACGTTAAAAAACTTTATAACAAATTAATGTCGAAATTTGACTTATATTCGACGAGCGTTAAGAAAAAAAGACTAATTTTGATTTAAATCTTTAATCCTCTAAAAAAAATGTCAAATTGAATTAAAGTTAAACGACTTTATGTTCAAATTAATGTATAAATTAGACTTAAAGTCAACAAGCGTTAGGTAAAAAAGACTAATTTTGACTTAAAATCTAGACCTTCTAAAAAAGAGTCAAATTTAAAGTTAAAAGATTTTATGTCTAAATAATGTGTGAATTTGATTTAAAGTCAGCAAGCATCAAGAGAAAAAGACTAATTTTGACTTTAAAGGCGTTAAGTCTCTAGAAAACATGTCAAATTGAATTAAAGTGAAGAGACTTTATGTCCAAATTACCGTCGAAATTTGACTTAAAATTGAGAAGCGTTAAGAAAGCAAGACTAATTTTGACTTAAACCGTTAGCCTCTAGAAAAAGTGTCAAATTTTGATAGAATGAAGAGACTTTATATGCAAATTAATGTCGAAATTTGACGTAAAGTCAACAAACTTCAAGAAAAACGACTAATTTATGTAGGATATAGGTACCGTAATTTCAGACAGGGATTTATCGGATTATTGCACTAATGAGATATATCGCATAATTAAAGTTAAGCCTTCACATGTGGAAAATAGGATACTGAAATAATCCCCATTAGAGGCATTGGTGATTAAGAAATGGATAGGGCTCGATAAACACGTAAATGAACTTTACACGTGATGGTTATACAGAGTGTTTCAATAAGAAATTAATCGCAGTCGGCTATGATTGAAATGCGCATGTCCCTGACGCACAATGGACAACATTTTTGACGTTGTCTGAATGACAACTGCAAATTTTTAATCAAGTAGAAGGTTTATATTCATACAGTTAAACGATTTAAAATATAAATTTTGGGTACAATTAGGAGACTTTATGTGCAAATTATTGTCGAAATTTGACAAAGTCAACAAACCCCGAGACAAACGACTAATTTTGACTTAAAGTCGTTACGTTTCTAGAAACAATGTCACATTTAATTCAAGTTAAAAGACTTTATGAGAAAATAATGTCGACATCTGACTTGACGTTACGAAAAAGTACTAAGTTTGACTTAAAGCCATTAAGCATCTAGAAAAAATGGTGATGTGGCCATCATGTTACTTTCTCAGATTTGATGGTATCATAGCCATTTATATTTACGTTTTCATGGTTTATTTTCAATTGAAATCATATTTTAAATGTACATCGAGAGGATGACACTGACGTTTAAAACGTCAAAATTATAAAAGATGGAAAAATTATACTTCAAATTCAAAAACTCAGTTTACTCAAAAACTAAAGGGATTTCGAAAAAAACTTATTCTTTAGAAATTGTTCATTTTGTAATTTTCTACAATTATTATTCACATAAATTTGCTATAACTATTATCGTTTCATAATTATAAACCAAAAATTTAAAAAAAATTAATAATTTTTTTTCTCGAATAGCAATGATTTTATGAAAAATATTTTCAACCAAAAGATGTTAATTTCTTTGTTGTCTTCGATGCTTGTTTAAATATTTTTGTGATTTTTTTTCATATTTAAGAAAATATTGGCAAAAAACAAAAAACAGTTAAGGTAAACACCCACTTCCGGTGTACGAAATTTTACCAAAAGCTTTTCAGTTCTTCAGATTATCAAATAAGACGGATATTCAAAGTTTGATATCAATTTCTTTATTAGTTTTTGAGATACAGCGCACACAGCCAGACACACACACACAGACACACACACACACACACACACAACACACAGACACAATTTTTTTTTCCAGAAATTGTTGAAATGGCATCTAGGGACCCCAAAACGGATATTTCCGAAAAAAAAATTTTTGAAAAAAAAATCACGATCACAATACTTTCTCGTACTTCGTAACGGAGAAAGTAAAAATGACAAATTTAATTCAAGTTAAAAGACTTTATGATAAATTAATGACAAGCATCAAAAGATAGACTAATTTTGACTTAATCTCGTTAAGCCTCTGGAAAAAATTTCAAATTTACTTAAAGTTCAAAGACTTTATGACAACTGAATGTTGAAATTTGACTTAAAGTTGATAAGTGTTAAGAAAAAAACTCTAATTATGGACTAATGTGTCAAATTGAATTAACGTTAAAAGACTTTATAACAAAGTAATGTCGAAATTTGACTTAAAGTCAACGAACGTTAAGAAAAAAGACCCATTTTGACTTAAATCTTTAACCCTCTAGAAAAAAATGTCAAATTTAATCAAAGTTGAACTACTTTATGTTCATATTGTATAAATTTGACTTAAAGTCAACAAGCGTTAAGAACTAAGAACTAATTTTGATTTAAAACCTAAAGTGTCTAAAAAAAAGTTTCAAATTTAATTAAAGTTAACTTTATGTCCAAATGAATGTGTACATTTAACTTAGAGTCAACAAGCGTCAAGAGAAAAGATTAATTTTGACTTAAAGTTGTTAAACCTCTAGAAAATATACCAAATTGAATTAAAGTTAAAATACTATTTGTTCAAATTAATGTCGAAATTTGACGTCCAAAAACGACTAATTTTGAATTAAACCCATTAAGCCTCTGAAAAATGCCAAATTTAATTAACTTTAAAAACTCGAATGAATGTCAATATTTGACTGAAAGTGACAAGCGTCAAGAAAAAAAGGCTCATTTTGACTTAAAGCCGTTAAGACCCTAGAAAAAATGTTGACTTTAAATAAACGTTTTCACATTTTCATTTAAAATTCCAAATGTAAAACTTTAAATTAAAATTAAAAAAAAAAATCATGAGATAGAATAACGCAGATAACTTCAAGCGGTTCACTACGGGAACTCTATTTGCACGAAGTTACCGCGGAGACTACATGCGTTTCGAGGTGTGAACTGCTTGGAGCTATGAAAACTTTATGCGGTTCATACCAGGAACCGCATAAAGCTCGTGCAGATAGTGGAGTGAACCGCATGAAATTTTCGTAGTTAACTTCATGTGTATACTTGGTTTCCGCAGGTGACTTCATGCGGTTCCACCGGAGCGCTTCTACAGGTAGAGGTAGGCATCTGGTTTTCACTTTTGAATAAAAAGCCAAGTACATATTAAGGAACGGAGGAAGCGCGGTTCCTTTTGTCCAAACCGGTTCCAGAGCACTCTTTACTAAGAACCGGTTAATTGAACCGGTTCCTGAACTGTTTGTCCATCTCTACTTGCATCTGTTACACTCATCAGTCATGACCTACACGTGTGATGGGTCAAGCGGTGAGTCACACATCTGATCCTCCCCTTGTTAGTAACGGTCGCAACCATCATCATGATAAAATATCCTCTGGTTTATAAACTAGAAAATAATTTACTAAATATCATTTTATACAAGGCAACCTCACATCAATGACTACAATTATTACTCCCTACACAAGGGTCTCAGATTAGGTAATTATACTAGTTGTAGCTCCACCCAGCAAACAATATCCTCGGAAAATATGCGAAATAATTTCATAAAATTACCGCCAATCCGAGGAAATATTTAAGAAAATTACATTCTCATTAAACTGTTTACGGTTCTTGTTTTTTTATTGCATATTTAACTAATAGAGGCTCTTTTGAGGAACGAAAATGTATTCGAATTTTCGAATTAAAATTTAATGAATACGTAATTTTGGAGCCTTTGATTAAAAAGTTATACAAAGTAATTTGTTTATGTTTTCGTTCTTTGTTGTCTATACTGACCTGTATAAAACTGTATTTCTGTTAAAGCACCAATAAATTCATAGATCATTTTTTTTGGTTGTTTTTGCCCTAGGCTGCGACCATTCGCCACTAACGATGACAATTGTTTTATTTTATTTATTAAAATTTATTTTACCTAGTAGAGCTATTTAAATAATCCGAGGTCATTCAGAGGAAATTAATACTTTAACTAACACTCAATACATTACGCATGCTGATAGAAATTTAAGAAAAATAATAGATTCAGGAAGGCGTTTATCAATACTAAAATGGTAAACCAAGTATTTAAGAAATATACAAAGACTAAATTTACTCGATGAAGCCACAATATATGACATATCTCATGGTGACGATAGATCTATTTGATTGCGTGTTGTCATTTGACTTTGAATGCACGAATGCCAACTTTTTTTTTTAATACTTGTTTCTTTCTTCGTTCGAAGCGTGAAAGTATTATGATCGTGAATTTTTTTTTACGGAAATATAATATAAATAAATTTGAGATCCCTAGAGGCGATTTCAAAGATTTCTGGAAAAAAGAATTGTGTCTGTGTGCGCTGTATCTCAAAAACTAATTGAGCAATTGACATAAACTTTGAACATAAGTTTATCTTAACGGTTTTTTGTTTTCCTTCGATAGCTTTTTGAATATTAAAAATACTACAAAAACATTTAAACAAATCTCGAAGACAACAAAGAAATGAATATCTTTTGATTAAAAATATACGGAGGGAAAAAAAATGAAACATTTGAAATTCGTGACACATTTTTTCCAACTCGGTCCACGTTGCCAAAGTTTATGAAAATAAAGTCTTGGTAAACAATGTACTGAAAAAATCCTGAAAAAAGTCCTTGAATCGGGTCTTAAAAAAGTTCAGAGGAAAATTGGTTTAAAAAAATAAATCCCAAAAAGAGGTTTGAAAGAAGTTCTGAAAAAATACAGAAAACAAGTTCTTGAACAAAGTTTTGGAAAAATACTGAAAAAATCTTGAAAACGGGTTTGAAAAGTTCAGAATAAAATGTTTCGAATAAATTTCCTGAAAGAAATCCGAATAAACGTTCTGAAAAAGAGTCCCAATAAAGTCCTGAAAAAGAATTCTTGAAAACAAAATCTTAAGAAAGTCTTCAAAAAATCCTGAAAAGTTCTCGAAAAGCAGTCCTTAACAATGTCCTGAAACAAATTCTCTGAAAAAATCCATGAAAGAAATGGTAAAAAGGAGTCTTGAAAAAAAAGTGCTTATAATTTATATGTATGTGTTCTGACATCTACTAATAGTAAATCTGTACTTACTTGTATTAGTAGCAAACATTAACGATTTAAATAAATAAATAAAAAGTCCGAAAACAAAATCATAGAAAAAGTCCGAAAACAAAATCCTAGAAAAAGTCCGGAAAAAAGTTCTTAAAAACGTCCGGAAAGAAGTTCTTAAAAAAGTTTTGAAGAAAGAACTCCCGATAAAAAGTTCCGGTAATATTCTTAAAAAAAGAATCCTTGAAAAATCCTAAAAAGTCTTGAAAAAAATCCTAAAAAAAGTCCCGAAAAGAAATCCTGGAAAAGCAGTCCTTAACAATATCCCGAAACAAATGTTTGGAAAAATCCCTAAAAGAAGTCCTAAAATAGAGTTCTGAGAAAAAGTCTTGAAACGAAGTCCTAGAAAAAGTCCCGGAAAAAATTTCGATGAAAGAATACTCGAAAAAAGTGATGAAAAAGTTCTGATAGTATTCCTTAAAAGGATCTAAAAAAGTTCTGAAAACACTCCTAAAAAAAGTCATGGAAAAACAACATGAAAAACAAAGTCCAGAAAAAGAAGCCTTAAAAAGTACGGAAAAAAAGCTTTGAAAAAATTCTAGGAGAAAGTCCCGCAAAAGAATGTTCTAAAAAAAGTCCAAATAAAATCTCCTAAAAAAGTCCTGAAGAATATTTTTAAACAAATGTTTTTAATTTCTTTGTTATTTTTAATATTTGTTTGAATGTTTTTGTAATATTTTTCTTATTAAAAAAATATCAGAATAAAAAAGTATTGTAAAGTCCAAAAAAAGTTCTGTAAAAGTGTTCCTAAAATAGGGGTTTGAAGGCAAATCCTGAAGAAATGTTCAGAACAAAAGTTAAAAAAAATACTAAAAAGGCTTGACAAAATATTTGTACACAAAAGGGTTTCATTGCTTTTATTTATTTATATATATATTTTTAATATGTATTTCAATGTTTTTGTAATATTTATCATATTTAAAAAATTATCGGAATAAAACAAAAAACGTTTAAGGTAAACACCCACTTCCGGTTTACGAAATTTTACCAAAAGCTTTTCAGTTCTTCAGATTGTTAAATAAGACTTTAATTCATCTTATTACATCTTAATTATTATATTAGTTTTTAAGATTTTTAAGATACAATGCAAGCCGGCAGACACGCAGGCACAAAGATACATGGACACATAGACACACAGAAACACAGACACATAGACACACAGACACACAGGCACATAAACACACATACACATACATGCCACACAGATACAATTTTTTTTTTCAGAAATCGTTGAAACCTCATTTAGAGACCTTAAAATCAATATTTTTGTTAAAAAAATGTTGACAAAATCTTCACACAGACGCATGGATACACAGACTCACAGGCACAGATACACAGACAAATAGACACATAAACACATAGACACACAGGCACAGACACACAGGCACATAGATACACAGGCACATAGATACACAAATACCATAAATACACAGACGCATACACGCCACACAGGCACAATTTTTTTTTTTCAGAAATCACTGAAACCGCCTTTAGAGACCTTAAAATTGGTATTTTCGTTAAAAAAATAATTGACAACATTTTCACACAGACGCATGGACACACAAACTCACAGACATACAGGCACACAGACACATAGACACACAGACCCACCGACTCATAAACACACAAACACACAGGCTCACAGACACACAGACACATAGACACACTGACTCACCGACTTACAGACGCACAGGCACATAGACATACAGACACGCAGACACATAGACACATAGACACATAGACACATAGACACATAGACACATAGACACATAGACACATAGACACATAGACACATAGACACATAGACACATAGACACATAGACACATAGACACATAGACACATAAACACATAGACACATAGACACATAGACACATAGACACATAGACACACAAACAGACACACAGGTACATAAACACACATACACATACATGCCACACAGACACAATTTTTTTTTCAGAAATCGTTGAAACCTCATTTAGAGACCTTAAAATCAATATTTTCGCTAAAAAAAATGTTCACAAAATTTTCACACAGACGCATGGATACACAGACACATGGACACACAGACTCACAGGCACAGACACACAGTCACATGGACACACAGCCTCACAGGCACAGATACACAGACACATGGACACACAGACTCACAGGCACAGACACACAGTCACATGGACACACAGCCTCACAGGCACAGATACACAGACACATGGACACACAGACTCACAGGCACAGACACACAGACACATGGACACACAGCCTCACAGGCACAGATACACAGACACATAGACACACAGGCAGATAGATACACAGACACACAGGCACATGGACATACATCCTCACAGGCACAGACACATAGACACATAGACACACAGGCAGATAGATACACAGACAACATATCATAAACACACAGATGCATACACGCCACACAGACACCATTTTCTTCCAGAAATCGCTGAAACCGCCTATAGACACCTTAAAATTAATATTTTGTTTCCAAAACGTGTTTTCTTTTGTTCGGGGGTTAAAGGGTTCAAAAAGGGATCATTCTAATTTGAGTTTACCCCCTTAAAGAAGAGCTAAAGTGGGATTTTTTCAAGAAATAATCATCAAATTTGGTTGAAAAGTCGCACATAAATCAGTGCTAAAAACCTCAAAATGCACTTTTTTTAAAACACACATAACTTGTTGCCAAATCGTAGAAACTTCGTTCTTTGAGTTATGTATAGGGAATTGATCAAATTTTAATGCCTTTATGGTGGATCGAGTCGACAAAATTTTTCGAACTCCGTAGACATAGTCAAATTTGGACATGGTTTCCAGAAAAAAAACTTTTTTTTCACAGGGGTGCTAGAGGGGGACGGAAGGGGTTAAGCTTAAGTTCGCATGCATGACTTTAAAGAAGACACTTCAAAATTTTTCGTCCTCAAAGATTCATCACAATCTATTGAAAATACGCCGAATTATGGCGGTTTGAAAATGGTCGAAATTTCACGAATTTCAATTTTTTTCGTAAAATGTTTTTTTTAAACAATATTTATTATTATTTTTTGTCAATTTTGGTTTATAATTAGGTAGCGATAATGGCTACATCAAATTTATATTACTAGTAATTGCAAAGAATACCGAATTTAACAACTTATAAAGAATAAGTTTTTTCGATATCTCTTTAGCTTCTGTGTAAACTGACGGTAAACATGATTAGAATTTGAAGTATAAACTGTAATTTTCATTTGTCATAATTTTGAAATTTCAAACGTCAGTTTTATCTGATGCTTCAATACGCTTGATTTGCATTTAAAATATTATTTAAGTTGAAAATAAACCGCGAAAGTATGAATATAATGTAATGTTTTACTTTACAATTTAGAGGAGTCGAAATCAGTTGAAATTAAAGAGAAAATCAAGGACGATTTTTTAAAAATTGATAATATTCTTAAACCATATGATTAATTAATTTCTCACTTAACCCGTGGTGAAACATAATTATATAATTTGATTAGACTGAAGAGAGAAAAATAAAATCAGTGAACGAAAACCAAGTGTTTTAATTAATCAAATTCTTAAACCTCTTCAAGTTGACGTAAAACCTGCCAAAGTTTTTAGAAATCGGCAAATAAACCTTGTAGACCTTTATAAATAATTTTCCATGATGAACAATCTGCTAAATTAGTTCTCAAATCGAATTCTAGGAACAATAACACGCGCTTACATTTCAAAAGTGATCGCACTGACAAAGAGAATATTTTAACAAGGTTAAGTCTCAACTTACATCGAGAATTGAGAACGGGGAGAAAGATCTTACGATGAAATATCGTAACGATGTACTTTTTATATCTACCATAACTCATACAGGTAGTTCAGAGGTTCCAAAAGCTCTTAGTCTATTATCATAACGTTGGAGGTATGCGGACCAAATTAAAGGAATTCATGTTAAATGTTAATAATTGTATTTATGATGTTATAATTTTAACTGAAACTTGGTTGTATGGTGAATTTCTTAATAGTCAATTACAGATACCTAATTACGATATTTTTAGATTCGATAGATTCATGAGCAGTACTGTAAAGCTACGCGCACACTTGTCGGAATCGGACTGACGGCACGCATCGGATAAAATTGCTTAACACAGTTAGTTAGAGTCAACGTACATTTATCCGTTCCATGCCGTACCGATAAATGTGCGTTGACTCGTTTACAACTGTGTTAAACAATTTTAGCCGATGCGTGCCGTCCGTCCGATTCCGGACAAGTGTGCGCGTAGCTTTAGAAGGAGAGGTATTCTTATTGCTCTGGAACATTGTTTCAAATCTACCCTGGTTTCTGGAATTGCCGACATTGAACACCTAGTTATTTCTGCCTCAATTAACAGTGCAAAGTACATTATTGGTGGTGTTTGTATTACTCCTGGTTCTTTTGATACAATTTACAATGATCATTGTAATATTATTGAATCTCTTGGGGCTCAGCATATTAATCATGAATTCTTAATTTGTGGTGACTTTAATTTGAATTCTGTTTCATGGGATACTACTCGTTATGTATTACATTCTCCTAGTCCGCAGGCGGAGACAATTAATAATTCATATAATTTCTGAAATTTAAATTAATTTTATTCCGAGCTCGAGAGGAATCTTTCTCGATTTGTTTTTTACGGATTGTGTTAATATATCTGTCTCTACTAAGCACTTGCCGTCACCATTTCGCATACACTTGATCATTTCCTCTTAATTCATTGAAAAAAACAATTTATACATATGAGAGAGTTTATATATTTAGACATGTAAATTACTCGGGTCTAAATGACTATAAATTGACTTAGGCCGTTTTTTTTTGTATTATATATTTAAATGAATAATGAAAATAAATGAAGAAATGAATAATGTAAGACATATACAACAACCACGGAGCCGAGCGAATACTTCTCGATTCCCGAAAAATCTTCCGCCAGGGATGGGAATCGAACCCACACAAGCGCTCGCCTCTACCCACTACACCAACGGACCTACACCCTCATTACGAGTTAATTGGGTAAATATTTTGTCTCAAGACGACGTAAATATAGCAGTAGAAAACTTGTACAAGACTTTGTATGTTGGTATGTATTTATTTATACCGACCACAGAGTTACGAAAGAAACATTCTAAATTTCCTGCGTGGTTTAATAGAGAGTTAATTAGTCCATAGGAAAAAATGGTGATGTGGCCATCATGCTACTTTCTCAGACTTTATGATATCATAGCCATTCATATTTACGTTTTCATGATTTATTTTCAATTGAAATCATATTTTAAATGTACATCGAGCTTTGCGTAAACTCCGATGAAACTGACGTTTAAAACGTCAAAATTATGAAAGATGGAAAAATTATACTTCAAATTCAAAAACTCGGTTTACTCAAAAACTAACGAGATTTCGAAAAAAACTTATTCTTTAGAAGTTGTTCATTTTGGTATTCTCTACAATTATTATTTACACAAATTTGCTGTAACTATTATCGTTTCATAATTATAAACCAAACATTGAAAAAAAATTAATAAATTTTTTTCTCGAATAGCAATGATTTTATCAAAAATATTTTCAAGCAAAAGATGTTCATTTATTTGTTGTATTTAATGTTTCTTTAAATGTTTTTGTGATATTTTTCATATTTAAGAAGATATTGGCAAAAAACGAAAAACAGTTAAGGTAAACGCCCACTTCCGGTGTATAAAATTTTACCAAAAGCTTTTCAGCTCTTCAGATTATCAAATAAGACGTATGTTGACAGTTTCATATCAATTGCTTTATTAGTTTTTGAGATACAGCGCACACAGACAGACACACACACACACACACACACACACAGACACAAAAAAAAATTTCAGAAATTGTTGAAATGGCATCAGGGACCCCAAAAAGGATATTTCCGCAAAAAAAAAAATTTGAAAAAAAAATCACGATCACAATACTTTCTCGTACTTCGTAACGGAGAAAGTAAAAATTAGCTCACGTTAGATATAAAAATACAAGTCATCACAGTGACTATATAATTTTCAGTAATTTACGACCCGAATGTAAAGTAAAATCTATTGAGCTCCGTAATGAATATTTAAGAAAGACATAATCTAATGTTTTTATCATCCTCGTTCTTTTTGTAAATTTACGAATGATTCCCGGAAGGTAAATAGTTTCCCTAAATACATTACGTATCAAGATAAAGTTGGAGTGGGCGAACTGGATATAGTAAATTTTTTCGCCGATTTCTTTTCAACAGTATAAATAAATTATACTATCGTGTGAGCCACAAACTTTTGTTTGAGAGTTGGCTGTGTCTGTGAGATAAATGTGGTACGTCATGAGACTGGCTTAGTTAAACTGAATTAGATTTAAAAAACTGAATTAATCTCAGACATGACTGCTATATTTCTCTCTCACAGACATGGCCAACTCAGAAACAAAATACTGTTGCTCACACCTTATAATTGATGCATCTAATATCAATATAGTTTTTTTTTTCAGGAATGATGGCGTTCACATCATCAATTCCAAAGTCCCGAATCAATCCGTTCAAGATCACAATAGTGCGCATTGGCTTTAAATGGGATGTTTTTTTTTTACTGAATTCTACATTAAAACATCCCTAAGATTTTTTTTTCTGACATTCAAACAATCCTGTAAACGAATCATGTCGATGAATACCTTATTGGAAGGCACTAAATGATATTTTAAATGTACATCGAGCGTTTTGCAGGGTCGGATGATACTGACGTTTAAAACGTCAAAATTGTGAAAGATGGAAATGATACGATTATACTTCAAATTCTAATCATCTTTACCGTCAGTTTACTCAAAAACTAAAGGGATTCCAAAAAAAAAATTAAACATTTTCTACAATTGTTTTTAATACAAATTTGCTGTAACCATTATCGTTTCTTAATTATAAACTAAAAATTGACAAAAAATTTACCTCATGAACTGCATCTAAAGGTAAAAGGGGATTTCCATTATGCTTTTCCTTAGTGAAGTACTCGTTTGCCTTCGGTACCATGTTTTGGGCTTTTGTGGTTATTTTTATGAAACAACTATTTCTACAATTATTTACACTAAACTAAACCAATACATAATACGAAAAACTCTGCGAAAATACGAAAAAAAACGAAGAACTAATGTAAAACTAAAACAAATAGAAACAAGCCCACATAAACAGAGAACAACAAATCCAACAACATTACTCCAAACACACCTTCCAACCAAGGATTACAAATCTCAGCAATACAACATTTACCCACGAAGAACAGAAGTTACTAAATCAAGGACACAAATACGCTCCAGACCTTAATCCACCTAACATCACCAAAATCGCCATTGAATTGGAAGCCGCCATACAAGGACAACCTAATGAAGAAATTTTACGAGGTGAATGCATACATTAATAAAAACAGAAGAGAGAACACAAACACAAGAACAGAATAAACATAAGGTACTAACACAACAAACTAACGAACAAATTATTAATAGACTGAAAAAGAAAATCAAACATAATAATTTAGTAGTAGTCACTGCGGATAAGAATTCTGGTTTGGTCATTCTAGATCGAGAAGATTATAACAACAAAATACAATCTTTTCTCAATGAAAATAACTATATATTACTCGATAATAATCCACTTAAGAAATATATTAACAAAACTAAAGGAATAATCAAGAATACCAAACCAACATTATTAAAATATAAGGATGTTAATACTAATAATAACAAAACATTTATCCCTATGAACCCCATATCACCAATACTATATGGACAACCAAAACGACATAAAAAAACTAACACAAATAACAATATCCCCATAAGACCAGTTAACACCACCTACGATACACCAGCACAAATCCTAGCCCAAAATATCAATCATATTTTCAAACACCATATTAACTTTTAACCTAAACACACTATAACGAACAGACAAGAACTAATTAAAACGTTGACAGACATCAAGCTACCATCACTATACACTCTCATATCTTTTGACATAACCAATATGTAATCAAACATACCTATCAAAGAAACACTTAACATCATGAAAACCATATTACCTAATACCATTAACGACATAGAAGACCAAAACAATATCATAAAAATCATTCAACACGTCACAGAACAAAATTTTTGCTTATTCGATAACAAATTTTATCAAATGGAAGATGGACTACCCATGGGCTCTAATATAAGTGGACTCCTCGCAGATATTTATATTGACCATATAGAACAAAATATTCATAATCTTAATAATGCCAACAATATCATCCTCTGGAAAAGATACGTCGATGACATAATATGCATATGGAAAGGAGACAATAACAATGATATCAACAAATTTCACACAGACATTAATAAAATACACCCAAATATCCAATTCACTATAGACCGGGAAAAAAACAACTCACTTAATTTTCTAGATATCACCATCACTAAGAACAATCAAAACCTACTTTTTTTCCATATACCGTAAACCATCACAAACAGATACCATTATACCATTTCACTCAATCCATCATCACACACATAAATTAGCAGCATTCCACGCATATATCAATAGACTAATAAATACACCTATGACAGAAACTCAAAACAACATGAAATCAATATTATCAAACAAATTGCCTTTAACAATCAATACAATCCGAACTTAATAGACAAACTTATATATAAAAAAACAACAAAAAATGCTTTTTCCACCTCTAAAAACAATGAAAATACAAACTCAAAATACTCCATTCATATATAAAAAATTCACCATACACGGACCTATCACACATAAAATACAAAAATTACTATACCAATATAACATTAAACCAGCATACAAAAACAATCTGACACTAAAACAAATACTTTGTAACCCCAAAGATAAGACAGACATAATGGACAAAAACGGCGTCTACTCATTAACTTGCGATGACTGCGGAGCCACCTATATTGGAGAAACCGGAAGAGCTATAAAAAACAGAATTAAAGAACATTTCTCTCAAACATACAATTCAAACTTTGGCAGACATTTATACATTCACAACCACACTTGCAAAAATCCAGATTACATTAAATTATTACAGCAAATGAACAAAGGACAACTAAACCTTTTAGAACAATACGAAATTGAAAAACTAATCAACACCAACACTTCAATGCACTGCTTAAACGACCAAATACAATCACACAATACACCACTATTCAAAACTCTAAGTCACCCATACAAATTATAAATTCTGTTTACATACTATAACTCGCATTTACTTCATATTCATACACACTATACACTAAACATTCACACCAACAAAACAATACTATATACACTGCCACACTCAATAACACAAAAACACTCGATAAAATATCGATAAAATACCACAACCACGCGGATAGAACTAATTAATTTACTATAATTCCAGGCACACAATATAATTAATAACACACACATACACAACGACAGAACAACACCCACGTAAGTTACACACACTAATATCAACTTATCAAAATAACACAAATAATAAATAAACCACTCCAATAACAGGTTAAGATAATTAAAAACAGAACCAAAAAACATCACAATCGCCATAAATCCCACATCTGTACCTCATATCAAACACAACATGGAATACATCCAAAACCAAAACATATTTTACATTTATTAGATGTGTAAGTATATTCAGATCTTTTATACATTTATTAGGATAATAACCCATACTACCAAATATATTGTTCAAATTACTAATGCCATAATACACTTTAACAATATTTTTTACAAAAAAAAAAAAATTATATAACTGTATCCGCTAGAAGATTATAAATGTACCCCTTTCGCCCCCTGCGTTATAATTTTATATTTTGTTTTTTTTTTATAAATTTATATATTTCGTATCTTTGTAGTTTTTCTGCTGAAGATGGATAATATCCGAAACTAGTACAGAAAAATAAAATTTCAACTAAATACTGGGACGTACGTCATTTTATTACCATTTAAACATTACCCAGTAATCATGGATTACAACACCAACAATTCAAATAGAAATACTCTAACAACTTGCAAATTAAAGACGATTAGTGAACGCTACTGACAGATGACTGACGGTTCTTGTGTGCGTTGTGTCAAGGTAGACATGCGCTATAACGGCGTCTTTGTCTAACCAATGCCACACGTTTTCGAGCGGTGGGCACTGCTATCGGCACTTGTATCAAAGCAGAAGACATACATTTCTACTATTGACTACGATGATGCTCTTATAATACCCTGCGTTCAACATTGTTTGATAGACATTTGAATTTGGCGCGTTGTTTTTCATATTGCAATGTTGGTATCTTCGTGCGAGAGTGTCAAATCGATCATTAGTACCCGCAGAATTAATTGTCAGTGCGATCGTGTGTGCTTTATAGATATTTAGTCTTACATTCACGTTTTATACCATCCATCTTACTGCAGATATTTTATTGGTAAGTTAAAAAATAACCACATTAACACATTCAAATCTTAATTATGAAATGTGATTTTAGGTTAAGAATGCCGTTTGAAGATCACCACAACAGGTTTATCCTTGAAGCATATTTTCGAACAGGGACACGTAACGCAGAAGGGAGTTGGAATTATTCCTATCAAAATTGCGAGGAACAATTTCATGAGCAGTTTCCTGATGTTGAGTTTGGTCACAATTACTTTGTGCAACATATTCGCCGTATTGTTACCAGATTCCATGAAACCGGCAGCGTTTCCAAAAGGAAAATCTACAGGCCGAACTACTGTCCTTACGGAAGCAGTCGTTGAAGATATTCAACAAAGAATAGATGTGAGTCCGAAGAAATCGTTCCGATGTTTGTCTACTCAGACACATTTATCGCTCGGTATATGTCAGAAGGCTTGCAAAAAAATTTTACATTTACATCCGTACAAGGTAACTGCAACTCAACAGTTGCTGCCGCCTGATTATCCAGGTGCAGTATTGCAATTGGTTTAACGAGTTCCTGAATGATGACGATTTGTTAGATTTAACGTTCTACAGTAACGAAGCTTGGTTTCACCTTAGCGGCTATGTGAACTCGCAAAACCATAGAGTGTGGGTTGCAGAAAACCCCCATATATTTGTTGAGGTTCCGTTACATCCTCAGAAGGTTGGTCTATGGCTGGCAATGTCCCGAAGGAGAATCTATGGCCCTATTTTTTTTAATGACAATATTAACGCAGCTCGCTATCGGGAATTACTCTTGGATCCTTTTATCGAACAACTTCATGATGATGAATTGCAGCAAGGATACTTTCCGCAGGACGGAGCTACTGCGCATACTGCAAATACAACGTTAAATCACCTGCGGCAGTTCTGCGGAGATAGGTTAATTAGCAAAGATCTATGGCCACCTCGCTCACCAGATTTGACTATTTTATGTTCGGATATTTAAAAAACAAAGTGTATACTGATCGACTCCACACTTTACAAGAACTGCGCAATACAATAACAGAAGCGGTGCACAATGTTACACCTGAAATTTTACAAAATATCTTCAACAACATAAAACGCCGGGTAAATTTGTGTTTGGATCAAATTGGGCAACATTTTGAACATCTGTTATAGTTTAGTTCAAAATAAATTCCCTAATAGTCCTGCCACTGGTAAGTACCAACATTAAAAGTTTTTCTAGGAGCGGGAAATTCAAACAGCTATCAAACAATAACGAACACACGGTAGTATAAAATAATAGAAATCCGCTTGTTTTTGATATGTTCAGAAACTGAAATGTTCGGTTTTTAATGAAAAATAATACCATCCTGTATTTGATACCTCTGAATTCAAATTTTCAATAAAAGTTTCAAAATTCAAAATGGCAGACCCAATATGGTGGAATTTTTTTGTAAAAAATATTCAGTTTTTATTCAAAATAAATATCGTTCAGTCTTTGAAATCTCTGAGCCCAAATTTGGAATAAAGAATTCTAAATTCTAAATGGCGGATCCAATATGGCCAATAATATTTTTAAATTAAATTTTAAATTTTAAAGTACTTGTAACTGATGTTATTTTAATGTGTTTGGATTTTAAGTTTATTTATACATTTAGGATTGTATTGATATGTTTCACGTGAATGTTTATATTCATCATGAAATAAATTATTTCATTTGATTTGATTAAATATTTAGATTTTAATGCAACTTCGCGATTTCGCCGAAGTTGGTTTTAATGATTCTTAATTTCTCAAATTGTCAAATATATCCATATACGCCAGCTCATTCATGGTACCCGTGTTTTCCATTCAATGCCAGAACAGAAATGCAAGAATGTTGGCTCGGCATATACTTTGTCGGGTATGATTTTTTCACGACAGAGAATATTCTACTTGAGGATATTTGTGATAGAAAACGCAAAATCACTGCTAACGGAAAATTTCCATCCATTCGCTCGCAAAATTCACGAAATACTGATGGCTGCGTGCGCGTGCGCGTGCGGATAAAACACGTCACAGAAGTCGCAAAGGCGAATAAAGGCAAACGACTGAGATATATATGCACTACATTTTCATAATAGTCGAATAAGGGTAAAATTGAGTAATTTTTAGTAATGCCTTAATATATTATTAAATCGATTAAAATTTCATCCTTACTTGACACTTAAATTTTTTATTATGTGAACTAATAACTAAATGGTTTTATTTAATACACCTGTAACTGAGGTACTTCTTAATGTAAATAAATTATTAAACCGCTCTATTGTTAACTTTAAAAAAATTAAACCAAGCGCGCATAGACGTATTTCATTCAAATTGAATGTTATATTTGTGCTTATTGCTTACCGATTTAATGTTTACATGCGATTGTTTTGTTGAAAAATGTATTTTTACCCTTAATTAGGATGTCTACTATAAAGTTATCAACACTAATGATTTTTTTTTGGACTCGCTAGATTAGCATTCTGGCCCACTGTGCGGCGGCGGCACAAATACGTTGCATTTCACACATTTCATTTTAAAAAGTGAATATTTATATTTATTCACAAGAAAGAACAAAGGAGAAACTGACACGTGGATTCGATTGTGTCTGGCTTTTACAGTCTATTTATTCGCGGAAGGTCGAATGTCAATTGATAATGTCTGTAATTTGTAGAATTTAATGGCTAATATCTCCAAAAAAGTATACTAATTAGCCAAATAATTGACGAAGTAGCACTAAGCACTTATTTTCACGTTCACGTAATTGAGTATAAAAACGAGAATTGTAGGTTGACTATTTACCACGAAAAACTCACTTTAAACACGGAACATTAAAATACACGTGCGGTCGACGCAATAGAAATTTAATTCTCTTGTAAGTTATCACCTGGAGTATGCATCTCGAATCTTCAAGTCGATATTGAAAGAATTGAGAGTGTACAGAAAAAGTTTTGGAGATACATAGAATTTAAATATAGTATCAGACATGTCCAAGGCTCCTATACATCTATAATGACCCTTTTGAAGATGCATTACCTGGTAATCCGTAAACCAATTTCTGATCTAAGCATGCTTCATAACATACTTAATGCCTCCACTAATTCTTCAGTTTTATTATCATAGATAAATTTATTAGCTTTGTGTTTTAAGAAACAATAACATATTTTTTTTGTGAAACGCTATAATACAAATCTGGCATATAATAATTCTGTAAGTCGTCTGCTTAGATTGGCAAAGGACCTTAATGATCAGGATATTTTTGATACCAACATCTTTAATTTTATACGTACACTTAGGAATAAGTTTAAATAATTTTCATTGTATATAGTTTACGTAATCTTCATTGTAAAATTTTCTGACCATTTAATAAGAGATTATAATTTAATTAGGTTCAATTAATTTAATTAATTTAATAAGTTAATCTAGTTTAAAGTTTCATTTGTTCTGTTACATTGTTGTAAATTGGGGTTTCCCGTAGATAGTATGAATAAAAAAACTATTAAACCATCAATTAGGAGAAATATTCATTTTGTGACTTACATAATTTGGAAGGTTTAGATGGTAAAGCAGTTTGGAGATTACCCCAAAACTTAACCCCATCTTAGGATTTGCTTAACCATGCGCACGTTCGGCATTATTTTTTTTAGTTCAGCTATGTTATTATACTTTATTTAAGTTATAACGTCATAGCACTCGTATTGTTATTATGCAAAATGAAGCAATTTATTATTTATTATCATTATTATTAAATACTATTATATTAACCCTCAGCTAAGTTTCTAATAATCGCAATTATCGCTTTACAGAGAACTAAATTGAGTTCATTTATGAATTGACGGTGGCTGCGCCGGGAACTTACAATTTACGTCATTCAATTCAATTCAATGTGTTTATTGTCGTGAATATGGCAGCATTCAATATAGCGGGATTACTTTGTTGTCGAATATGGCGCAGCATTCGTTAGATAAGGGTTAAAATTGGTGATTATTTTTCTGAATAGCAATATTTTCAACCGAGAAAGAAACAAAATCGTAGTCACTAAAAACGTTAAAAGCAAGTGCAGAAATTAAAAGTTTAGAAAGTTACATTTTTTACAAGTTGCTTGAATTTATAATAGAGGTAATACTAGTTTGGATTACTTATCGAATTACCTTCCAATTGAAGTATCAAAAAGGGTAGCCTCCCATTAAAAAAAAAAACAGTAGAGAAGGGTTGGGTGTAAAGGGAGCACAACTTGAACTTCAAAGGTGCATTAACATTTTCATTTTTTTTAAATTATAAATTCGACGTATTTGAGGAGTTTCTTCAAACATTACGTTTACAAAAGTTATGGCCTTGTTGCAATACTTTTAACACACGCTATACAGGGTAACAGGAAACTGTAAGAGATAGAGAAACGGTTAAATGGGCAAAGAAGTGCAGTTTTACGAGCCCAATAAAATAACACTTTCAAAGTTTTCAAAAAAGTAAAGGGTAATTAGATATTTTGAAAAATGTGAAAAGTGTAAATATTTCCAAATAAATATATCTTGGTTATTATGACAGATAGAAAAAACTGTAAAGGGCAAAGTTGTAGATAATTTTACGCAGCTTAATAAAATATATTCAGAAAAATTTTAAAGACATTCTTTTCCGAGATATGACGCAAACTTACATTTTTTTTTAATAGAAATCATAGTTGGCTATGACCTTATTAGAAAGGCGATTTTTTTTCTCTTTAATCCGATACCACATATGACATAGTTATTTCTAAAAATAAGTGAGTTACAGTCATTTTTAAGTTTTATTATAAATAAAAAATTGTTAGCCATGAAAAAGATGAAATTGCATTTGCAATCGCATTTATAACAACAATAAAATATTGTAATTTTGAAATATTTGAAATCATTATTGTAGTATACATTTTTGTTAGTTTTAATATAGCAAACTCATAATCATTGTTATTATTTATGTTTAGTTTAAAAAAAAATTACCACAGTTTTGTTATAATATATTGTATATATTTGTAGAGCCCTTGATTGGACATGTCTGCTGGGTTTTTGTAATAAATATATAAATAGTTTTCTTTAGCCCTTGCCGCTAACCCAAGAAATTTACGCTTTCAAGTCCAGCAAAGATTACCCTTACTATCGCTAAATATAAACACGCATATATTTACTAAAAATAAATTAGTCTTCATAATTCAATAAATATCTCAAAAAAAAACTAGATTTTGAGATAATTACACTAAAGCCTAGCTTGTAGTTATGCCCAAGTTGATCACTGTCTAATTGCTTAAAAAATATAAAAACAATCGCCATCAACTTAAAACCTTTCAAAATTACTCAAAATAGATTATGCTTCACAATTCAATTAAAATCTAAAACACCTATTGTCTCTAATTTAAGATAATCACAAGTGAACACAGCTTGCAGCTCTGTCGAAGTTACCTCTTTCTGTAGTTTTCATAAAATATAAAAACAATTGCCATCGACTAGAAACTTTTCAAATTTACTGAAACTAGATTCTGCTTTATAATTCAACTTAAATTTTCAAAACCGTCTTTCGCTATATTTTAAAATAATCACAGGAGAACACACTTTGTAGTTATACTGAAGTTACTTACTGTCCGATGGTTTAAAAAAATATAAAAAAACAATCGCCACAGTCTTGAAATTTTCCAAATTTACTCAAAATATATTCATCTTCATAATTCTATCAAAATTTCAAAACACTCCAAAAGTAGATTTTGAGTTAATCACACGAAAGCGCATATTGCAATTATGCTGAAGATGCTCACTGTCCAATAGGGTAAAGCAAGACAATCGCCTCCAACTTGAAACCTCACAAAATGACTCCAAATTGTTTATGCTTCACAATTCAATCAAAATCTAGAAACACCCCTTGACTACAGTTCGAGATAATCACAAGAAAATACGGCTTGTAGCTATGTCGAAGTTGCCTCCTGTCTGAACGTTTAAAAATAGTTATTTATGCAACAAGTGAGTAAAGTTGCTTTACTCTCGAGTTTCATACAAATTTTTTTCTACATCCGTAACTTTAAATAAATTCGATAAAACCTTAATCAATTTTTATAAGTAATAATACTTTTTTTAAATAAAGAAAATGAAGTTTTCTTGATCGGAAACGAATGTTTGACATTTATCGGCAGAACTCGCGGCGTGTTCATGACACACTTTGCGCAAACAATTTTATAGTAGCATTAAAAAATGAACAGCTACGGCACTTTTTTTCACGCAAAAGAGTGAAAAAATGAACCGTTATGGCACTTTTTTCACGCTGTTTGTAGGGTTTATAAATTACATATTTTATGAACCCAAATTAATGAAAAAACTGTACATTTTATAACGGACGTAGAAAAATATAAAAACAATCGCCATCGACTAGAAACTTTTCAAATTTACTCAAACTAGTCTCTGCTTTATAATTCAATCAAAATATCAAAACAGCCTTTTACTGAATTTGAAAATAGATGCACGGGAATAAACGTTATAATTAACTCACTGTCTGATGATTTAAAAAATATAAAAAACAATAGCCTCAGCCTTGAAACTTTCCAAATTTACTCTGAACATATTCAGCTTTATAATTAAATCAAAATTTTAAAACACCCCTTTACTAGATTTTTAAATGATCACACGGAAACACATCTCGTAGCCAAATTGAAGTTGCCCACTCTGCGATGTATTAATAGTATATTACATAACTAGAGTTGTAAGTAGCAAATTACGCGTAAGTGAAAGCTATTGCGTACGAGCCGCGTAGCGGCGAGTAACATAATTTCACGAGCGCATAATTGCTTTACAACACGCGTTATGTACTATACCTTACCTTCGACCTTACATTTATTCGTTAAAATTAAAAACATATTGAAACTGAATCTTGTTAGGCTGACGTTTAAATTTGTATTAAATTGCCGGTAATAGCAATGTAGAACGACTACTAACTAAACAAACGAAGCAACGTTCTAACAATTTTCCGTCGAATATATTGTCCAACACATTGATTGAACAAATTTACGGATACGGATTGTTGTACTCACTCTTAATGTGTTAATCTATTAAGATACTATTGCGATGGAAGTACTAATAAGGCGCGGCGTGAATTTATTGTGTCGGTTATTGTTTTAACCAATAAGTTGTTATCTGACGTATAAATGTAACTGTCACTTTTGATATTTAAAGACGAACAAACGAATGCAGAGGGACTCGGCCGACGTTAATTGTAATTGGCTAATAAGTATATAATATAGCGAGGTACATAAGTGGTAATAGTACATGTTACACATTTATGTACAACATTTAACATTTATATATGCTCTATGCATTCGTAATGGGTCGCTTACGTTTGGTGAAAACAGTTCGATAATTCATCAATTACAAAGTGGGAGTAGGTAGAAAAAATAAAAACAATTACCGTTGACGAAACTTTCCAAAATTTACTCAAAATTCATTCAGGATTATAATTCCCTCAAAACTGCAAATACTACATGTATGGGTTTTTAGATAAATCCTTGTTAACAATGCTTAGGGATTTTTTTGAAAATTAGCAACGACTCGAAAATTACTCAAAATTCATTCAGGGTTATAATTCCATGTAAAACTATTACCACCCATTCGTAAAGGGCATAGCCCTATAAGATGGTAAAAAGTCCCTCGTCCGGGATTTTGACCGGACTTGGTGCATTCGATTCGGTATCAAAAAAGACTAATGTTTTTTCAGTATTTTTTTGATAACTCGAGCTAGAGATAATATTTTTTTCCATGCGGCGTTCGAAAGCACATTTATTTGCCTCATTGTGGTATTTTTTTCAAATGATATTTTTCCTTTATGATCCCGTGGGCGGCCTCTACCACCCATCTTAACTTGGTCACAAATCAAAAGGAAGGGAGGTGGAGCATTTCGAGGCCTGGTATTATATCACATGTTGACAAAGGGTTAGAAACAGGGGTTGAAAGTTGGTTCTCGACAAATAGGAGTTTTTCAATGTCAGAAAGGCCCGCTCAGTGGTTTTTAGGTATAGTGATGCTTTTCCCGGGGTCAGTTTCTTAATTGAATGTTTTGAAGGGTTAGAAATAAGGGCTACATGTATTTTTTGGACGAAGGGTATTTCCGGTGAAACCGGAAGTATAGTAGTAACACAAAATATGGCATCATATGCGTTATGTGTCATTATACTTGCCTGCAAAGTTTCATAAATTTAGCCCTTTTTTTTTTTAAGATTACTTGGTTCCATACTTTATCCCAACTCTGTATACTAAACACGTAAGCCCTAAAATCATGTTTTTTACAATATTTTCAAAACGCTTATAGATGGCAATTTGAAATTTTTACGAAAAATCACAAATAATTCAAGAAATATACCATCAAAATTTCAACCCTCTAGAACCACTCCTTAAAAAAGGGTTGCCAACCCCTCAAAGAAACAAAAAACGATAAATTTTATTTTTTTTCCCGAAAGCCGAAAACGTCCTCTAGGGGCCCATGAAAATCGCGATTTTCCAACTCACCCCTAGACTCAGGGGTGAATTTTTTAAAAGCGATTTTTCGCAATGCAGAGGTTCGCGCCAAACCTATCTCCTCCCAGGATTTTTGAGTTGAAGGATTCAAATATGGCTCAAAAAATCCCCAATACATCGGGACACAACGTTTGCTGTCGCACGTTGCCGTAAAAAATTCCGTCGCAACCCCTCAAGCGTTTTTCTAAAAAATCACATTTCGGATGCTTCCGAAAAAAGGGCGCGCTTCCCCTTACGGCCACCATTCCGAATTTTATAGATTTTTGTAGAACTAACTACCCTCTACATTTTATGTCTCTTACGAATTTTTGATATCTCAAACCCCCGAGGAGTTATTCAAAGAAAACCTCCCCCGATTTCCATTAAAAAATTCTACAGCGGCCATTTTTCATCTCATGCAAGAAATTTAAATGGCATGCCATTCGAAATTGCATTTTGCGTCGAAAAAGTTAGGGCTATATTTTTGTGAGGAGCACCGTTTGCGATCTACGGCCGATTTTTGAATATTTTGCGGGAATTTTTCGAAGAATTTTGCGATTTTTTTTTCGATAATTAAAAATCTGACGACGGCATATTAGTCACCGATTTAATCCGTATCAAAGATCCCCACAAAGTTTTTCGATCCGATTTGTGGTTTTCGAGATATGACGTTGTATACGGAAGGGGGACGCGAAATTTAGCCGCGGGGCACAATTTTTTTTCTCCAATCTAATCTGGTTAAACCACCGGAAAGCCCTTCTCAAGCCCAACAGAAAATTCAAATAAAATTGCTCGACCCGACCCCTCCTTCTAATTTTAAAAATTCATTAAACTTTTATTTATTTTGCCGGTAAATATTTTCGATCCTTTTAAAATGAATTTTTCTATTCCTTTTGAAATCACGAATCTAACGACGGATTATCATTGCGGTATTGTGTGTACGTAAAACAAACTTTGAATTGTTTAAATCGCCCTGTTATTAACCGAGATATGGATTTTTGAATTATTGTCGTTTTTAAACGTTGAAAATTTTTCCCCTGATTATTTCATTCAAATCATTTAGAACCGATCAGAACTCCCAAGTTGTACCAGGTGACCTGTTTTAATAAACGGAAATACCGCATCGTACCACGAATTTTTTCCGGAAAAACCTCACTATGCTAGGCAGAGTTGGACTCTGTCACGTTTCTGTTATTAAACATGTTTAATAACTGAACGCATATAGTAATATATACAGTGATAATAATTGCACTATCATTAACGAAGAAAATATGCTTCGATCCCAACGGCGGAAATTCTCTCTGATCGACTGCCAAATGAGACGATTTTCTGACAGATTGGGCAAGTCCGAACAGGCACAGTAACAGTTTTTCCTGTGTCTCGTTGGTAACGCAATAGTATATTACGTACCGAGTCGGGATAAACATCATTACAGCCGAGGGCATAGATTGCAAACCGAGGCGCGAAGCGCCAAGGTTTGCAATTGCGCGAGGCTGGAATTGTGTTCCCGCGAGGTATGTATACTATTTTATTCACAATCACGAAATGTAATGATAAAAGTAAAATTGTTTGATTTTGGTACACATATTTATTTCAATGTCGGACATATTTAATTCGTAAAAAAATTGACGTATGGGTGTCACTTAAACCTCAGTACCACACTTTTTATAATTGTGGTAAGTAGTGTATTACATAATACAGCTAGATTACGTGGAGAACCCGAGCCACCAGCAGATAATGATGTAATTCAATACGACTTACGGCAATTGACATAAAATGGGGTAAACGTGCATTTCACGTAACGGACAAAAGTAAACGCAACAACTTCCGGGAACCAAAAGTTAAATGATTCGCATGTTGACATAACTAATAACTAATTTCGGGTAACGGGAACGAGAAGCTTGCTATATTTTCGCCTCCGTTCCCGTCCTCGTTACTGTCCGCGGGTTGTTGTGAAGGCGCATTTATTATGAGGTTACGGTTTTGACACTTGATGGGTTGTTGGGATGTTGCCAACCTGAGATATGCATAAATCCGTTTCGTGTAAGAGCACAAATCATTAATATCCACTTATAAATAAGAAGTACTTAATGAAGAGGATGGTTGCGACCGTTATGACGTGGTAATCCATAATTAAACAGAATTGTAAAATTCACTTCAGAGTAGATTCGTTGGAGAACCGAGCGCATGATTGATGTCAATTTGACGTTTATATAAACTAACAATTGACTGTTTCTGTATTTCGAAATAGAGGTTCGCAAAATGTTTCTGTACCTCGAAATAGACGTTAGTAATAGAATATTACCCATCTCGAAGAGGGAATCGCTAATATCCCAACTTTTTCGAGGTTAAAAATATGCATATTATTATAGTGATTGTGAATAAACTAGGAATACAAACATATAAACGTCAAATTAACCCACCAACTTTTCAATTTATTATTTTGTGGATCAGTGAAATTAATTAAGGTAATTCAAGATTTCTGGTTTCGATACAAAAAGGAATAGTGAAATCGACGCCTACGTACCTAAAAAAACTTCAAAAACACATAACCAGCTGTTTGTGGCCTTTTGTGATGTAAACCAATATGAAATTGATGAACATACATCTATTACACAATTATACAACCTTTTGAAATCTTGGGTGTTCAATATGTACTGAATCGATGAAAGTAGGTACAGAGAGTGTGTTGTAAAAGTGACCTGAAATGTATCTGCGAAAAGTCTGCACGTATTGTAAAAACTACAGTATTAGCTTTGATTGTTTTAAGGATATTCGAGACGCACGTAAAAGAAGAGAATTACAAAAATTTTCCGACATGCGAATAAAAAATGCAGCTGCCCTATCAAGAGAAGACATTTTGACGAGTACTTTACATGATGGTAGGATTCCTTTACAGAAGAGAAAAGAAAACATGCTAAAACTTGCTTAAATAACACCATTGGCAGCTCATAAAACCAATTAATAAAACCGTTTAAGAAATATGTCTTATTTATTTGTAAGAAATGTGTAAGGAAATTGCTTTTCATGAAATAATCATAAGTAAAACCACAAGAGGTTTATTTTTTCCGGAAAAACTTCGAAATTTTTCACGATAACTTTGTTGTTTATTAATTTCACGAGAGCAAAATCACCTCTTACATCGCGAGACCGCAGGTCGAGCGATTTGGTGATTTTGCTCGAGTTAAATTTTAGAAAACAACAAAGTTTAAGTGAAAATTTTTGAAGTTTTTCCTGGATAAAAATAAAACTTGAGTGGTTTTTGGCATGAAAATCAATTTCGAAAAAAAATAATTTGGGGGGGGGGGGGGTTAGAACAGTGAAACTTTGGGAAGTCATTAAGCGTTCCATTTGAAGCAGACCACCAAAGTTTGGTAACATTTCGGTCACCCCGTCAGCCCCATCAGTCGCAACGGGGTGCCAAAGTCCAAAACATCCAAGTAGCGGCCTAAATTTTGTTTGTATGTTGGTTTGTAATGTCTATACGCTTCTCAGACGCTCACCAAATAATTTTTAGAGGCCCAAAGTTAATAAAAAAAAATAAGCTTCTTCCTGTTAACGTACGAGTGCTTTCCAAACAGCAAATTAAGAAATGCATTGATAGTGCATTGTCATATTTGACAGATGTCAGATTCAGAAACTGGGGTTACCACCAGATTACGTTTCCGAAGTTCCTCGACGCGTGTGGCTTGTGAAAGTTCATTTTTATTTTTCCTTAAATTCGTTCGTCACCTGTTACCTTCTTCAATTTTAATAGGCTGCGCACAGTTTAATTGCTTAATTTTAATAGGCCACGCACTAACGACGGCGCAACGCAGCGGAGCCGTCGTTCGTCACCAGTTACTTTGGTCAATTTTAATAGGCTACGCAAAGACGACGGCGCAGCGCAACGGAGCCGTCGTTTGTCACCAGTTACTTTGGTCAATTTTAAAGGGATACGCAAAGACGACGGCGAAGCGCAGAGAGAGACTTTTGGGATTCTTTGAATGCAACAACTTACTAGACATATCTCAGCATGACTTCCTCAAAGGTAGATCAACTACTATAACAATTTTTGAGTATCTTAATAGCATAACAGATGCCCTGGACAGAGGGGAGTTTCTAATGGGAATATTTCTGGATCTCTCTAAGGTGTTTAATAAAATCACTAACTTAGCTAACAGGCCAAATATTGTCAAAGTTAACGAAATGATGTCTGACACTCAAACAAGAAATATAGGGGACCCTTAAGGAAGCATCCTTGGAACACTTCTTTTTGAGTTACCTCAATACATAAAAAAAGAAGAGGAGACGTCAAAATATATGCAGATGATACAAATTATGTTTGTTAAAAGCACATCAACAAACAAGAGAATAAATGTTGTAGAGAGATCTTTTATGAAAAGGATAGAATAGTTTTAAATTGTCCAGGATGTACAGGAAAGGCTGTGCGAATTTGTATCCTCTAATTTCTAAAGAAGGCCCTCAAGACCACAGGGAGGGCCATTGGGACGATCAAATTTACTCGATCCGTGCTAGGTCATAGCTGCCACATTGCCTAAACAGGACATCACCATCGGCAGTACAAAAGGGGGTGCAAAATGGTAAAACATGCTTTTAAATCGTTTTCGGCAGTTTGAAATTGGGAAAATTCAGTGTTTTAAAAAGTATGCACTTTATGTAAGAATTTTGTATATGTTTTCGATTTAGTTTCAACAGTTATTACAAAATATGACTTTTGAGTTTAATTACATTTTTCCGTTTTCCACCCCCGCTGAGAAGTTTCAAGAATGTCGAGCTAAAAAAATAACGAATCACCGTAAATTGTAGAAAAGACGGTCCTGCATATAACAGTTTTAATTTTGCTATTTTAATTTTACATTTTATATTTTATATTTCTAATTTTCTATTTTAATTTTAAATTTTTTTAATTTTTTTGAAAGCCAGTTGTATCCTCTGCGATCCCTAAAAGTTTAAGCTTTTCGACTTGAAAAGAAAAAAAAGTCCGTAAAAAAAGAAATACGAACCCAGGAGCTCTGGGTGGTCCCAAAAATTTTGAAAAAATAGAGAAGAAAGCTCGTTGTGCCCTTTACCAACTTAAAAAATTTCAGCTCTTCAATTTGAATAGGAAAAACACGTCCCTGAAAGAAACTTGAAAACAGGTGGATACAATGTGGTCAATATTTGAAAAATCGTATCTCGTTAAGGGAGCGTCAAATTAAAAAATGTTCCAACATAAATATTGTAGGGGAATGCTTTGTGAATATACTGGAGCTTCGACAGACTCTTCAAAGTTAAAACTAAAGGCGTAAAGACTCCCGAAAAAATAATCTTGAATCGCTCACTTTTAAGGCCGGGGGAAAAATTTGGTGCCTTGACACATAAAAAAATTCATAACTCGCGAACGATTAGAAAAATAAATTATCCAATTATCTTTCAGATTATAATAATTATTCCTGATATGATAATCGCTTAATACAAGAAAACTATTGAGATTAGGAACAGGGAACCCTTATACAATCTGAAAGATAATTGGATTCTACTTAAGAATACGTTACTAAATATAGGGTGTGCCATTTGAAAAAACGAAGTTATTTAACTTTATAAGTTCGGTTTTTCTACCGCATTTTTTTATCACCCTGTATAATTTTTTGTATGAAATCATGGTTGGCTCTATAGTTCGAACCTTCAACCAAATAATAGAAATGATTTTAATCGTTCAACGTCAATCACTGGGGCAAAAATAAAATTTCACCCAGACCGTGCATTTCAACAAATCTTCAAATATTTCGAAAACGGCAAAGAATAGGTATAGGGAGTATTGAAGTAACTCACCTTTATTTGCTCCATATAATTCAAAAATGACAAAAAATACAGCGTGTTCCATTTAAAAAAAAACATAAGTTTGATCTTTAACTTTGTTATGAGACACCCTGTATAAATTTAATTATTTTTAGGGCGTGCAGCTCACTAATATACACAACTTTTGTATAAAACATTTTTTGAAATTTTGACAAATAACACGTGCTTATTGACCATTCCCAGAGCTCTCAAACACCCTGTATATAATTTGCTCACTCGATGACAATTGATAGACACCACATCACGCAAAAGCGCCACCTCTCTCGTCCGTGCAGAAGGGGGTGAAAAAAATAAAAAATAAACATTATTTTAAATCATTTCGCTCAAACCCCGCTGAGGAACTTCGAGAATGTAATCTGGTGGTAACCCCAGTTTCTGGTAACCCCAGTTTCTGGTAACCCCAGTTTCTGAATCTGAAATCCATCAAATGTGACAATGCACTATCTATGCATTTCTTAATTTATTTGCTGTTTGGAGACCACTCGAACGTTAACAGGAAGAAGTTAATTTTTTTATCAACTTTGGGCCTCTAAAAATTATTTGGTGAACGTCTGAGAAGCGTATACACATTACACACCGACATGCAAACAGAATTTAGGGCGGTACTGATTGGGGTTGTTTTGGTCTTTGGCACACCGTTGCAGCCGATGCGGCTGACGGGGTGACCGACATGTTACCAAACTTTGGTGGTCTGCTTCAAATGGAACTCTTAATGATTTCCCAAAGTTTCATTGTTCTAACCCTTTTGGAAATTCTTTTTTTTCGAAATTGATTTTCCGGGGAAAAATTTTCAACGTTCAAAAACGACAATAATTCAAATATTCATATCTCGGTTAATAACCGGGCGATTTTAAAAATGCAAAGTTTGTATTACGTATACACAATACCGCAATGGTAATCCGTCGTTGGATTCGTGATTTAAAAAGGAATAGAAAAATTCATTTTGAAACGATCGAAAATATTTACCGGCAAAATGAATAAAAGTTTAATTAATTTTTAAAATTAGAAGGAGAAGTCGGATCGAGAAATTTTATTTGGATTTTCTGTTGGGTTTGAGAAGGGCTTTCCGGCGGTGTAATCAAATTTCCTATCGGACAAAAAATGTTGTGCCCCGCTGGTCAATTTCGCTTCCCCGTTCCGTATACGTCATATCTCGAAAACTAAAAATTGGAGCGAAAATCTTTAGGGGATTTTGATACGGATTAAATCGACGACTGACATGCCGTCGTCGGATTTTTAATTTTAGAAAAAAAAATCGTAAAATTCTTTGAAAAATTGCCGGAAAACAATCAAAAATCGGCCGTAGATCGTAAACGGTGCGCCCCACGAAAAGTATAGTTCTTACCTTTTCGACGCAAAATAAAATTCCTAATAAACAAATTAGAAAAAACTTTACTTGTTGCAGAAAGCATTAGATAAATACAAGAAAACGAAATGTAGCCTGAATATATGAATATTCAACCTGTTCGTTAATCTGCAAGCAAAAAATTAAGTCTTACTAACACTATAAACAAATAACTTATTGAAACAACTACTTCCCTGGCTAGTGCCACGCCGGATATTGAATGATACAAAAGAAATTTGCATGTTATTACTAGTACTACTAGATAATAACATTGGTTTAAGATCGTCTATTTCTACATACAAGACTAACTTTGAAAATTATTCTAAAATGAAATGTGAAACTTGAAACTGTAAATGTTATTATTAAAATGAAAAAACCAGAAAACATTTTGACAAGGACACACAGTGCTAAACTTATCTAGTGTTACTAGATGAAACAAATTTGATAATAACAAAAATACCACTGAATTAAAAAATATATGAAAATTAAGTAATTGGCCATCTGCAGACGCGTTTCGAGATTTATCTCTCATCAGTGCAGCTTCGCATTTAAATTGAATGTTAAATAATAAAATACACTTACGTGAAGGTGATCGTGAACGTGAAGACGTCGTAAACGACTGAGGAGATTATGGAAGGCTTGAACGGGTTTGTCTGGAATTTTTTTATTGAAATCGGGGGTGGTTTTCTTTCAATTACTCTTCAGGGATTGGAGATATCGAAAATTCGTAAGAGAAATAAAATGTAGAGGGGAGCTAGTTCTACAAAACACTATAAATTAAAGTCGTAATCATAAGGGCAAGCGCTCCCTTTTTTCCGGAAGCGTCCGAAATGTGATTTTTTAGAAAAATGGCTAAGGGATTGCAACCTCAGCTGGCACCTCAATGTTCTATAGTAACCTTTGTGTCCCAATTCATTGGGGATTTTTTGAGCCTAGTCCCAGTTTTCCTGCTCAAAAATCCAGGGGTGTGAAAGTTTTGGCGTGAACCTCTGCATCGCGAAAAATCGATTTTCAAAAATTCACCCCAGGGTTACTGGGTGAGATGGAAAATTGCGAATTTCACAGGACCCTAGAGGACATTTTCGGCTTTCAGGAAAAAAAAAATTAAAAAAAAATTGAGGGGTTGGCAACCCTTTTTTTTAAGGGGTGGTCGGAGCTGGTTGAAATTAATAAAATATACAATAGTATATTTCTTGAATTATTTAAGAATGAATGAAATTTTCAACGACCTACCTATAATGGTTTTTGAAATATTTAAAAAAAAACGTGATTTAGGCTTTGAGCTTTTAGTATATTGTTGGGTACACCCTTAACAATAAGGTCATTGTTTTAGTATTGCACAATGTTGTGAAATGCTTAGGTTAGCACAAATTATGTATAAATAGGTAGGGAAGCGCCTAGTAATTAAACAGTCAATCTTGCCACACCTCTCGCGCTATTGGTCTGTCAATAGTCTCCGGTACGGTTTCGCGCTACTGTATTTATTTTTAACAGTAATAAACAAGTAGTGTTTTTAAATAACCATCGATTAATTTATCGAACTGCTTTCACAAATCGTTATTAACCTCCGAGTGAAATAGTGACCATTTGGGATTACCTAAAGTGACTAGTGAACCTCATTTGGATTATCATAAATAATTGGCTGGGATCCATAACCAACTCACCCTAGTGTCAGAAGTTTCAAAGTTTTCAACTTGTCCAACTCCGAAGCAACTCCCAAATTTGAAGAGCTGTATTTCGGGACGCGAAAATATATTAACGATTGGCGTATTCAAAACAGCACATGACTGGTTCACAACAAATTATTTAATACCGAATGAAGAAAAAACCAAGATAATTATTTTTCAAACAAAATCACTGCCACTGAATAGCGTATACCTAAATAATAAATTTGTGTGCAAGCAACAAAGCGCTAAATTACTTGGTCTAATACTATATGGCCAATTAAATTTTAAATTGCATTGTGAAGGATTAATAAAAAAAAAAACCGTAAGTTATGCTTTGAGAGTATTAGAGTCTGTGATAAAAAAAAAACACTAATATCTCTTTAATGTGCAAAGTTTGAATCTCTTCTGATTTATGGTATTATGTTCTACGGATCTAGTACCTACTCAAATAATGCAAGTAAAACGTTTTTGCGATTTTCAACAGTAATATAACGAGTGCCTACGATTTTGCCGGAAATTATTAGCGGCAGGATCACGATTGCTTGTTGCGACGAAAATCAACTGCGAAGCAGGAGTGCCGATTTTCTAGAAGCAACAAGCAAGAGTGATCCAGACGCTAATAATTGCCCAGGAAAAATCAGTCACGAGTTAGATTCGAGAAGACAATTGGCCGAACAAAAAGTTCACATTTCATAATTTGAAAAGTTAAATTTAGTGACACCAAGTGTCAGACGTGTATTAATCTGCGCCACAATAATTGTAGTAAAAATAAGCTTACCAAGATTTTGAGAAATGCCTATGAATACCATCACTGATAAAAGCACTAACACTTCAACCGAAAATACAAACAGATCGAATTCAGGAGCAAACTGTTTAATGGTCCGACAATAACTGACGTTTTATACGGTATAGAACATGTAGCAACACGTTGCTAGGCAATACCAACATGAGAGATTATCTGATTAGATACCACCCAGGGTGAATTGCCATGCATAATATGCAGCGTGGTCCGTTACGCATCGTAATTAGGATTTTATTGGATTATGTCATCAACTTTATTCGATTTCATTGGTTAGTAAGTAAATTAGGGCAATTGTCAACAGTAACATAACGAGTGCCTATGATTTTGCCGGCAATTTTTAGCGGCAGGATCACGATTGCTTGTTGCGACGAAAATCAACAGCGAAGCAGGAGTGCCGATTTTCTAGAAGCAACAAGCAAGAGTGATTCAGACGCTAATAATTGCCTAGGAAAAATCAGTCACGAGTTAGATTCGAGAAGACAATTGGCCGAACAGAAAGTTCACACTTCTTAATTTGAAAAATTAAATTTAGTGACACCAAATGTCAGACGTGTATTTATCTGCGCCACAATAATTGTAGTAAAAATGAGCTTACCAAGATTTTGAGAAATGCCTATGAATACTATTACTTATGAAAGCACTAAAACTTCACCCGAAAATACAAACAGATCGAATTCAGGAGCAAACTGCTTAAAAGTCCGGCAATAACTGACGTTTTATACGTTATAGAAAATGTACTAACGAGTTGCTGGGCAATACCAACATGAGAGATTATCTGATTAGATACCACCCAGGGTGAATTGCCATGCATAACATGGAGCGTGGTCTGTTACGCATCGTAATTAGAATTTTATTGGATCATCTCATCAACATTATTCGATTTCATTGGTTAGTAAGTAAATAAGGGCAATTGTCTCAGTAATTACCATACTCAAAATACCCAATTCACTTCATTTGTTGTATGCTAAAAGGAACCTGATTATTCCAAACTAAAACACAATCTGTAAGCTGTAGAATCTAGTGAGTTTTTCTCAATTATTCAAGTTGTATTATCGGTGAATAAAGAATGAAGGAAATAAATTATTAAATAATATTTAATATAAATTACCTGGAACGGCAACCATAACGTCAGGAACATTCCAGTAGTAATAGCGAGAGCAACCCCATACCTGGCTACTGCTGCTCCATGGCTGTTATGCAAGGAATGCCGAACTTCCGATATTGCCCTCGCATGTCCTCTGGCCACAACATAGATGTACCCATAACACACTAGAAGAATGCAGGCGCTCGGTCCATAAACGGCACAGAACATAAAGAGCTGTATCGGTCGAGCAACCACACTACCAAACGAGCAGTAATCACCCCCACTGGAATTAAAACAACGAAAAGCACTTAGAATGAAATATAAATAATATAAAGAAGGAAAACGTCACTTACTACATCTTAAATTCCTGTTCATTGATCATGTAGTAGGTAAACGGAGAGAATCCAACTAACGTAGAGTAGATCCAGAACACTATTATGTACCTTTCTATAGCAGTGTGCGTTATAAGGTTATTGTATCTTAAAGGTCTGGCTAAGGAAGTGAATCTATCCACAGCTATAGCGACCATCACCAACACCGAAACACAGCAGAGTGTTATGGCAACTCCATAATTCAACAAGCAAACTCGCACACTCGTTAAATGATGAAGTCCGCACAGCTCCAGATACATTCCGATAGGCATAAACAATCCAATTCCCAGATCCGAGGTAGCCAAAGACATTACCAGGTAATTGCTTGGTGTTCTTAACCTTTTAAACCTGTACAGGGAGATCATCACTAAAGAATTCCCCACTATTATAGTTGGCGAGAACAAGAATACAACTAGGATTGCGAAGACGATGACCAGCGGAGGGGTTAACTTGGCGAAGGAATGTGTTACGTTCACGTCAATCGAACCATTATCAATCCCGTCCAAACTCACCGTGTAATAAACCAGGGCTTGATGTGTGTTATTCAAGAGCACTTTCTCCATGTAGCTACATTGGATTAATATTAATCTAATAATTATCTACTAATTTCAAATGTGCGCTTCCCACCCATCACTAAAATTTAAAAAAAAATCATTAGTCGCGATTTAATTAATTAAATCATTCACTTACTTGCTCTTGTGGGGGTTGAACGAGAAATAGCGGGTGGTGGCTGTACGGCATGTTGTTGCACAACTGCTTCTCTGATGATAGTGCTATTCGCCGGCGCTTTGTGGGGTAGAAGTGTAGACGCGCGCAGGTTATCATTTCCGGCGTTCGATTCGGAACATTTTCAAAGTAAAAAATCATTACTGTTATTGCCACACGCTTCACTGCCACATTACGGTCCCCGAAGTTAATCATTTATAATTATAAATCAACAAATTGCGGTTTCTGTTCGGCGACCGTACACGAGGTGCGTAAATAAACTTGAACTTGATCTAAAAATTATTTATTTATTTATTGTTTACTACCCAACAGCCACAAAGGCCAGTTACAGGACAAATAAAAAAAAAACATACATACATACTAATACATAAATAATAATGATAGAACACATACCCATATATGTATAGTGCGCGCCGAAAGTATGTAATATATTCAGTAAAACCGAAATAAAATATTTTTAGAAAATATACTCGAGCAGGTCTATTTTCTTTTACAAAAATACACATTTTTGCATGAAAGTCGATTTTCAGTCATTTGTTTTTGAATAACGACGTCATCCATTTTGTTTTTAAATGGTAACCCCCCATTTTTGTTCTTGATTTTGAGACATTGGACATTTTTCCAGTAAATTTTGAAAAATTTTCAGGTTTGGTGTTGATAGAATAAAAAAAATAAATTCGCCCATCAGTTGTTTTTCAATTGTTTTTCTCGGATAACCCTCGAACCAGCAGTGGCTCGTGGATGTTCGGCGAGGGTCTGCGGAAGAAAATTTGACCAAAACAACAGCGAAATATTGTCTTCCTCTATAAGAGAAAATAGTGCAGCGCAAGCGGCATCTCCATTTTAGCCTTTACAAAGATCCACGAGCCGCCGCTGCCTTGAACGAATGATGAATTAAATATAGTATTGTACTTGGCTAATAAGTTAAGCTCAGACGAAAAGCCGAAATTAGACATTTCATTGTTTGACGCAAAAAATCAAACATTTCTACAAATATTTGAAATTTAAATAAACAATTCCTTAACCATAAATCCCGCAGACTCTATTTTACAAATAAATATCAAAGTAAATTAATTTTTTCGCGGATTGATATGACATGTAAGATTTTTCGGACTGTATTTAGGCCGTGAAATATCACTTTTGCGGACTATGCTTTAAAAATGATTATTTATGCCTAGGCTGTAGAAGTAATGAGCCAATCAGGTGAGACTACGTCATGCTTTTGCTAATCATATTATTAGAATATATGATGTACCTTCACTGAAATTGTATATTTACTGTATTCGTGTTAAAAAGTATTTTTACGTCAATAAATATTATTATTATTATTATTTCGCCAATCAGATGAGACACCGCGTCGACCAATACAAGCCGCCCAGAAATTTGTTTGACATTACAATGTATTTTTCGCTTAATTGAGAGTTGCCTTCGAATTTCCCTTACCAAAAAGGCCAAAAACAGATTCCTCGAAGTTTTAATAACACCGCGTGTGATTTTCCCGACCTCCATGCGAGTCCCACGCACAAAAATCGAGTCGCCGAACGGTGACGAAATTTGCTTGCCGTGACCGGCTCCTAGTGGCCCGGCATTTGACGTTTAAACGTCGTCGACCGGCGCACTTATTTCCTGGCATAGTAGAGCGAGAGACTTTCCTTCAGATGTTGCCTGTGAAAGAAGCCCAATAACGGCTTCTGCGAAGTATTAACAACCCGCGTAAGTTTCTCCAAGCACCGCGTGTTTACCTAACTTTACCACGTAATTGAACCCGAGCAGCAATCGGGATAAAGGATTTGGAGGTTACGTATTATGTAAGTTTTATTTCAATGTAATCATTGAATAATAGTAATATTAACATAATGACTTTAATATTTTTAATCGTAAAGAAATATGCGTGATACCAACAAAGTGCATTTTTTTGAAAAGTTCCTGAATTGCTGAATCAAAATGTATCTCAAAGTAATGGCTTTCACCATCAACCATATGTAAACAAATGGTGATGTGGCCATCATGTTACTTTCTCCGACTTGATGGCATCATAGCCATTTATATTTACGTTTTCATGATTTATTGAAATCATATTTTAAATGTACATCGAACGTTACGTAAACTCGGATGAAACTGACGTTTAAAACGTCAAAATCATGAAACATGGAAAAATTATACTTCAAATTCAAAAACTAACGAGATTTCGAAAAAAACTTATTTTTTAGAAGTTGTTCATTTTTTACAATTATTATTCACATAAATTTGCTGTAACTATTATCGTTTCATAATTATAAACCAAAAATGGAAAACAAATTAATAATTTTTTTTTCTCGAAAAGCAACGATTTTGTGAAAAATATTTTCAAGCAAAAGATGTTCATTTCTTTGTTGTCTTTAATGTTTGTTTAAATGTTTTTGTGATATTTTTCATATTTAAGAAAATATTGGCAAAAAACAAAAAACAGTTAAGGTAAACACCCACTTCCGGTGTACGAAATTTTACCAAAAGCTTTTTAGTTCTTCAGATTATCAAATAAGACGTATGTTCAAAGTTTCTTATTAATTGCTCTATTGGTTTTTAAGATACAGCGCACACAGACAGACACTCACACACACACACACAAACACAGACACAATTTTTTTTTTCAGAAATTGTTAAAATGGCATCTAGGGACCCCAAAATGGATATTTCCGTAAAAAAAATTTTTGAAAAAGAAAATCACGATCACAATACTTTCTCGTACTTCTTAACGGAGAAAGTAATAATGGTGATGTGGTCATCATATTACTTTCTCCGATGGTATCATCATTTATATTTACACTTTCATGGTTTATTTTCTATTGAAATCATATTTTAAATATACATCGAGCGTTTTGTAGACTCGCATGAAACTGACATTTAAAACGTCAAAATTATAAAAAATGGAAAAATTATACTTTGAATTCAAAAACTCAGTTTACTCAAAAACTAAAGAGATTTTGAAAAAAACTGTTTTCAAACAAAATAATCTCACTTCTTTATTGTCTTCAATATTTGTTTAAATGTTTTTGTGATATTCTCCATATTTAGGAAAATATTGGCAAAAAACAAAAAACAGTTAAGGTAAACACCCACTTCCGGTGTATGAAATTTTACCAAAAGCTTTTCAGTTCTTTGGATTATCGAATAAGACTTATGTTCAAAGTTTCATATCAATTGCTCTATTTGTTTTTGAGATACAGCGCGCACAGACACGCACACAGACAATTTTTTTTTCCAGAAATTGTTAAAATGGCATCTAGGGATCCCAAAACTGATATTTCCGTAAAAAAAAATTTTGAAAAGAAAATCACGATCACAATACTTTCTCGTACTTCGTAACGGAGAAAGTAAAAATGTATTGAAGAGTTTTACTCGAAATAATTATAAACTTTATTGCCTTGTTAAACAAATAACTATTATCTAAAAATAAACCCCATATTTAAATTAGAACCCACTAAAACAAAGAATATAAAATTAAATAAATCTCCTAAAATTAATACAAAACCCTTGAAAATACAGGTCAAAAAATTTAAAAAGGTAGGTTGCAAAATTTAAAATAAAGAGCAAAAATCAAAAACTTTGACCACAAAAAAAAAATTTCAAAAAAAATCAAAAATTTCCGCGTAAAAATTAATAATTCAGATTAAAAAATCTAAAATGTAGGACAAAAAATTAAAAATTTCGGGCCTGAAAATCGAAAATGCTGAAATATCGAAAATTTCAACAAACCAATCAAAAATGTTGGCCAAAATAAAGAATTATATGCGAGAATTTTTTTTGGGTATTTTCGAGTTTTGTTTGTTGAAATTTTTGATTTTTTGGTCTGCATTTTTTATCTTTAGGCCCGAGTTTTCGATGTTTTGTCTAAATTCTCAGGTCTACAAATAAAAAAATACAGACCAAGAAATCCTAAATTTCAACAAACGAATCGAAAATATTTTGGCAAAAAAATCAAAAATTTGGAACTAATCTAAAATATCGGCAAAAAATCAAAAATCCTGGTCCAAAAATAAAAATATAGACCAAATATTTGAAAATACAAGCTAAAAATAAATAATCTACCATTTTCAGCCCCAAAAATAGCTTTAGCTTAAAATAAGTTCCAACGAGAAATTTGAAAATATAGCAAAAAAAAATCGCTCAATAAAATGATTAATTCAGTTTAAGAAAATCTAAAATATTGGACAAAAAATGAAAAATGAAGACCAAAAATCTAAAATTTAAAGTAGTGGATCAACAAATTAAAATTTGTAACAAACAAATCGAAAATTTCAACAAACAAATCGAAAATTTAAATGAAAATAAAGAAAATTTTGACCGAAAGACCAAATTTTTGAAAAAATCGAAAATACAAAATATAAGGTTGGGTAAAGTAAAACGCTTGTTTTGTTCCATAATTTTATTTTCAGTTGCCTGACATGTGTTTCGATCGGTTAGGATCATTTTCAAAGTTTAACTTTTAACTGACACGTGTTTCGAAAGTTAAACTTTGAAAATGATCCTAACCGATCGAAACACATGTCAGGCAACTGAAAATAAAATTATGGAACAAAACAAGCGTTTTACTCTACCCCAACTTGAAAATATGGTTCCATCAAGAAAGTAGCACAAGTATTCAAAATACAAAATATAGGCTAAAAAAGTAAAAATCTACAATAACGGCATAAAAAAGTGAAAATTAGACAAAACATCGAGAACTCGGGCGTAAAGATAAAAAATGCAGACAAGAAAAATCGAAAATTTTGGTCAAAATAAAGAATTAAATAAATATTGTATGAAGATTCTTCGTATAAAATAAAGAACATTTAAGTCAAAAATTAAAAAAAAACGAAAATATGGGCCAAAGAATAAAGAATGATCCAAAAATAAAAAACGCAGACAAAAAAAATCGAAAATTTAAGAAGAAGCAAAATAATTTTCCACTTTCAGCCCCCAAAAATAAGTTTCTGACGAGAAATTCGAAAATAATAGCCAAAAAATTCACACATTAAAGTCAATAATTCAAGTCTGAAATAATAACAATAATAATAATAATAAATTGTCTTTATTGCGAGAAAAAAAAAAGTACAAGAAATATCATGGCAGAGTAGGCGAAGTTCAGTGAGGTAGTAACCTCTTACTGCTCTTCCACATAACCTACTAATTTACTAAACTAAAACTAAAACTAAATTAAATTACAATAAATGTACATTTAGGTTAGGAGTAGTATTACTTTATTGCAACTTATAGGAAATATAGAAAAATTTCTGTTTACTTTCTACCTAATCAACTCAATATACAGTGCGCGCCTAAAATATGGAATATATTCAGTAGAACCGCAATAAAATATTTTTGAAAACAATTCTCGAACAGGTCAATATTCTTTTATAAAAATACACATTTTTGCATGAAAGTCGATTTTCAGTCGTCATTTGTTTTTGAGTAATGGCGTCATTAATTTAGTTTTTAATTGGCAACCCCCTACAATTGTTCTCGATTTTGAAAGATCTTTTCATTGTCGAACTAGAAGTATAAAAATGTTGCCATCTTACATAAGACATTTTTCGAGTAAATGACAATTGAAGGTGAGAACTTGATATTTAGAGTTTTTGCAAAATGACCTTGTTCCAGTGCTTGTTGCAATTTCTAAGCAACAATGATCTTGACCTTCCATATAGTACAATATGGCTTCAGCAAGGTGGCGCATCCCCGCACCAGGCGCGTTTTTTTGTAGAAACTGTTCTTGAAAATTTTGAATATTTTCCAGGCTAATTCTGCGCAGTGGGGAATCTGTTATATTTTAGCATCATGTTATAATATACAGGGTGTTCCACGAGGTAGTAGACAGCCGATATCTCGAAAACGGTTAGTGGTACAAGAATGAAATTTGGTGGATTTAAAGGGTTTGAAATGATGCTCTTTTTTAAATACATAGATTTCATTTCCATTTCTCCTTTCCGGAAAAATGACATCAACTTCAAAATTTCAAATGGGGCACCCTGTAAATTTATGGATTTTTGGAAAGGTGATTGAAAGGCAAATTCAGCGCTACAATATTATGTTAGAGTTTTATTGTAAATTAAGGGAGTATTGTTGAAGTAATAATCAAAATCAATAATCGCGGTGACATGGATTAACAAAACAAAACGTCAAACAAAAAATTTAAAACATTTCGTATCAAATGTTCGATGTCAAGTTGAGAATATATTCTGATTAAGTGTAAGTAATGCGCCCCATTTTTACGTACAACAAATATGTCGATATTGTCTATGGAGAATCCCGCAAAAACAGAAGACTCTCCCGAGTTAAATATTTGAATCGCCTTACGTCGAACAATAGTACCAAGAAAGATTACGCAGAAGTTCTTTTCCGGTTGGGCGAAAAGGCCGGTTCTAAATTAGAGAGCAATGATGTGGTGGCAACAGGATGGTGTAGCCCCTAATTATTCTCGGCGAGTTACTGCGTATATCGATTTCCAAGGACACTGAATCGGATGAAATACTACGATAAATTATCCAGTGCTATAAAATAAAAGAATACAAATGTATAGGTAAATTTTACGACTTATAACCTGAGTCCCTGCCACTTACAACTTTTATTAACTGGTTTGTTATCTTTGTTCATTGTTTTTATATAGATTGTTTTTTTGTTTTGTTTTTGTAATATAAAAATAATTTGGTATCCCTGTATTTGTCTTTCTGTCACATTTCAAAAAATTTATAAATATACAGGGTGTCCCATTTGAAATTCTGAAGTTAATGTAATTTTTCCGGAAATGGAGAAACGGAAATGAATTCTATGTATTCAAAAGGGGGCATCATTTCAAACCATTTAAATCCACCAAATTTCATTCTCGTACTACTAACCGTTTTCGAGATATCGGCTGTCTACTACCTCATGGGACATCCTGTATATAATGGAATATTATCAGGACCCATTGCAAGGTTCTGTTTTAAAGATTTCGGAGCAGCCATAAATTCATCCAAATTAAATGTTCCAATTGATAATAATGATATAACGACATAACAGATGAAAAATAGTCAGCAGATGCATCAGTTATATCTTGAGATTGATCAAGTGCATTACCTATTTTAATCAAACCTGAAATTCGTGTTTTACCTTTGCGTTCATTAATATATTCCCACAGTTTTTGGGGTTTACGTTTAACGCTTCAATAGAAATTAAATAATGTGAAAAGTCTGTGTTTTTATGTTTTGCATTAACCAGCACAAAACTGTAATTTGGTAATAGTAGTTTAGAATTTTTTTTTAAATTCTCAGATAACGCTGTTTACGTCTAATACTCTGAATGGTTAAACGTGAGACCAAAATAGAAAATTATGAGCTTTACTAATTCTAAAGGGTACGCATAATTCAATATAACTATTTAAGATTTTATAAAATTCATCGCACGCTAAGTCAGGATCCCTCAAGCTGACAACAGAATCCCAAGTTGTTTCAAGTATGTGTTTATAAAGAAGCGAGAAATTAGCTTTCTTGAAATTATAAGTCGGCTGAGCTGAGCAAAACTTTCTTAGAGGGTTAACATCAACCAAGGCATATTATATTCAACGATGGCTGATAATTATCTTCAAGAACAACTGGAGAATCGTTTCGTGCTACCATGCAATTTAGATTTTCAGAACTTACTACTAAATCTAACATACCATTGAAACTATTCCTACAAACGTTTAGTTGATTTGTTGAATGAATAAATTAGAGACAATCTCACTTGTTGCAGAAGCGAAATATAGCCTGAATATATGAATATTTAACCTGTTCCTAACTCTGCAAAGCAAAATTAAGTCTTACTTCGACTATAAACAAATAACGTATTGAAACAACTACTTCCTGAATGAAAGTCAATAAAACTAGATAAACTCAAAGATCTACTACATTGTATAACAGGATAACTTGATACATTAAAATCACCAACCATTATAAATTTATCATCAAGAAGAAGTTTTGATTCTAAAACGCTGAATAATTGTGAATACGAGGTCGCAGATATCTGAGGCGGTATAATATTATAATAACTATTAAAAATATACATACGTAAACAAACCACATCAATTTTGGAATTTTCTAGTTGAAGATCATTAATCATTATCTCATCAGTGACAAAGCCACCAAGCCACCGCCACCCCGCCCTAGAGATCTGTCCTTGCGTTTAACAGTGAATCATTTCCCCAGGTTTCGCTTAGAAGAATTAGGTCTACATCATTGGATTCTAGTACTTTATTATAAAATGTAAATGTTTTACAATTCAAACCACGTACATTTTGATAATAAAATTTTAAACCTGACTGTTTGGCATGAATGCGTTTTTTGCTTGTACTATGCGGGGCAAACCATCTTCATATTTTAAATAGATATTTTCGCTGTTTTCCTTGCAAGATCTTAAATCACGGAGCGTATTCTTCTTCACTTCGGCCTTGCGAGGGGTCCTTACCCCTCCTTTTGTTGATACAGATGTTGCAATATTCTTTACATTTCCGTAATTTGTTTCCAATATTTAAGATTTTCTGTGCGATGTGTGACGAAACGAACACAACTTTTAGTAGTCTAGGTTTCACATTTGGTAGCTCAGGGCTGATACCAAATATGAATTATTGTGAATAATGAATTATTAATGGTTACTTATAATTTCAGGTATCAAATGACAAAATGTATCAAATTTTATCAGTTTGAATCGATAAGGCTGTTAAAATTCTATGGTATTACTTAATAAAACTCTGAGGCGTTAAAGTAACCAAGTCTGAAACCATTGTTAACGTTTAAAATTTGATTTTTTGACAGGCTTCGAACATCAATTCCCAGCCCTGATGCTACTTCTATTAAGCGGTTCAAGTAAAGATTTTCTGTTTCAATTCGTAGCCAACTCACTTTTAAAATCCGAGTGATTTTTTAAGTTTGATTCACTGTGATATATCAGTCACGACCATAAAAAAGAACTTAACCGAAGAACTCGAGGATTAAAACCAACGAGCCATACAGACTGTGCATTCGATTCAGAAGCAACGAGATCTCGAAAGTTACTTTTGCGAAAACGGTGTTAATTTAAAAGCTTTTCATGCGCTTTAACGGTATATTTATGCAGATCCTCAGTCATACATATTCCCTCCTGTAAATATGAATTTCAAAGCAGGAACCTTTTGAATGTTTATTAAACTGGGGGCGCTAACAAGATATGTAAATGCTGGGATGATTTTTAAGTGCTGTTAATTTTTATCAATGAAAAAAAATCTTTATTTGGCCATCATGAATTTTTATGTTATTTTGCATAGTTATCGATTTCTTGCAAAAACTTGTTAGATTTAGAGAAAGAGAAACTTATAAGTTGTTCATTTTGGCATTCTCTATAATTTTTAATTATTATTTACCTAATAATAATAGGTGAGATGACAGAAAAACGATAAATAATGGGGTAGCTTGACATTACAACAATGTTTGCATTGTCGAAATCGATAACAGAAAAACGGTAATTAGGTGAGTAGCTTTTAAAATTATAAAAACATGATGTTCATGACAACAAATGTTATTGTCTCGTTAAATTACTAGGTAACAAGGTACGCAAAAAAACGATTTTTGGATAATTAACCTCGATCTAGGTATATTACTACCGAAAACAAATTTGATGTAACTATGATGATTTCATAATCATGGACCGAGAGGACGACTATGTGTAAAGTACCAGCAAAAGTGATTAAGGAAAACGCACAGAGATCACAGTGGGCTTGAACCCGTCGTAAATTCCTCGCTTAGCTCTTCCGATTTTCTTTGAGTATTCCATTCCTGGACTTATAAGAAGGTCAAAAAAATCCACCGTAATTGCCGATTTTGAGAAAAAAAACATTTTTTATGGAAAATTTGAGAAATCATGGATTTTTTTCGCACATCCTCAGGCCAAGGCAGGGTTATTTGATTAAAACAAGGTTTGTTGGACATTGTCGAACGGTAAAACTCCAACAGTCAAATATTTCCATGAATACTGCCCCAAATAGTTATTCAACTCCAGAGAAATGGATTTGTGAGGGAAAAATGAAATTAATAGGAAAACTGATTTCTTTGCAATCGTTTAATTTTATCGACAACTATTGTTCACTTTGTACACTTTCGAACACTTCAAAATAAGGTCTGGGAAAACAAATAATAATATCAAAACCAAAAAAAAAGAAAGCTCTATTGGCACATACTACATTTTCTATTCCATCGCTTCCTCTCCCTTCTCTTATATTTTTCCCACGCCAATCTCGCCCCGGCTCCGTCCTCTCTCATCCATTCATTCACTCTTTTTCTCCCTCCCACCCATTCCTCACACACTCCCTCGCACTCCTCTGCCAAATGTCTCCATGTATCCCTCCCCCATTCACACATTACGCATTTCCCATACTCTACACCCATCCATCTTTCCCTCCCTCTCTCTCCTGATCCACACCTGACTCTTGCCAGCGTCACCATTTCCTCTCTGCTCAACTCCCTCTCACTCAAATACCTCGGCAGCCTCCCATGCACCTGCCACCTCTCATACATACTAGGAGTGTTCAAATGAAAAGGTACCAAACGGCACTGTGGGTATAAATGAAGACTTTATTAAAAGGCCGTAGCACAACGATCCCATTGATTAACGCGCCGAAGGATTCCTTGTTCCCAAAGTTCCTGTGGCCGTGACGAGACCCAGTCCTGCACAGCATCCTTGAGTTATTCGTCCGAGTTGAAGCGCTTCCCTTTCAGATGTTCTTTTCAGGGGACGAAACATATGGAAATCGCATATCGACATGTACGGGCTGTATGGCGGATACACCCTCCGTGAGTAGCCCCGGTCTTTTGTTCTTGATGGACCTGCGTAGGCTTCAGAGTGTCTGGAGTTAATGGTTCTTCTGTGCTGGAGGAATTCAGCAAGTAGTGGACGTCGAAAAGACGTTGAGCAACATCTTGCCTGCTGACGCCACGGCTTTGAACTTTTTAAGGGGAGGTGACGTCACATGCTTCCACTGCATGTTGTCCCGCTTTGTCTCTGGCTCGTAGTGATGGCACCAGCTGTCAATACGTGTGACGATCTTTATGATATCGAAACAGATGTTAAAGTTCTAGCCCCATATGCAGTTCCTTTTGCTGGTTGGTGAGCTGCTTCGGTCTAACATCTTCTACTGTCAGAAATCGCATAATGCCACGCTGCTCCTCAATCGTCGAATTTTGCGCAGTGACGCGTCAATTGGAAGGCGCTCTTTATAATAATAATAATAATAATAAACATTTTATTCACTGATCATAAAACCATAATATAAATTAAAGATAATACAGCTTTGATATGGAATAAGTTAATTACATAAATAATTAATAAAAAATTATAATAATGATAATTAATAACAGCAATAATAACAATTTCTCTGGCAGATTACAGTTTAATAGTATTACATATTTAATAATAATAGGTTATTTTGTACTATATGATAGTGTCATTTAACTAATCTTCAATTGAATAATAACATGTATCAATCAGTAGCGTTTTCAGTCGTTTTTTGAATACATTTATATTTGTGGAACTCCTAAAATCATGGGGGAGTTTATTGTATACCTCTGGCCCTCTAATTCGGGGAGAGAGTCTCCTTATTCTTAGTCTAGTATTATCTATATAAATGAGTGAGTTGCTTCTTGTCGGATAAGTGTGAACACTAGATGCTTCTTTAAAGTTGGATTTTTGTTTAAACACAAACAAGCATAATTCATACACATAGAGACATGGCAGAGGCATTAAATATAGTTGTCGGAATATTGGTCGGCAGTGAGCTGTCATAGAGACACCAGCAATACATCTTATTATTTGTTTCTGAGCGATGAAAATAGACTGTAGATGCCTTGAGCATCCCCAGAAGCACACTCCATATGTTAGTCGAGATTTGACGGTAGCATGGTAAAAGTTTACTAGTTGAGGTAACTCAAGTACTGCTCGCAGGCATCTTAATTGCTCTCGAAAATCTTGGAAAAGCTAGTGTACTACCAGATAATTGATTACGTTAATGAAAACAATATCATTCCTGAGAATCAATCAGGATTTCGTAAAGGCCATAGTTGTACAACAGCATTACTGGGACTATCTGATGATATTGTTTCTAATTCAGATAAAGGTCTTGTCACCTGCTTAGTATTACTAGACTTTTCCAAGGCGTTCGATACTATATCACATCGTCTATTACTCGCTATCTTGAGATATATTGGAGTATCAGAAAATAGTCTGGAGTTCTTTTCAAGTTACCTTCTGGATAGGAAAAAATTGGTTAAAATTAAAGGTCATTTTTCAGATTTCTTAACTGTTAACAGCGACATCCCCCAAGGTTCAATTTTGGGGCCTTTATTCTTTAATCTGTACACGGCATTTATGAAAAAATATATGGCAACCTGCAAGCTAATTCAATATGCAGACGATAGTCAGCTATATCACTCATTTAACCCCTCTAACCACGTGGTTGCGTGTAATAATATTAACACCGATCTTCAGAATTTCTGTAATGCTGCGAAGCGCCACAGCTTGGTTTTAAATCCTAATAAATGTAAAATTATGTTTTTCAATTATCACCTCATAAAAACAGTGAATAGTCCCATTAATATAGATATCGATGGTAAAAAAATCGAAGTAGTAAAATCAGCCAGAAATCTTGGTGTCATTATTGATGATAAATTACACTTTGGTGCACATGTGGCGAGAATGAAGCAGAAAGCATACTGCAATCTAAAGCTTATTTACAATCTACGTAGTTTTATTGACATTTCAACTAGGAAGATTTTATGTACCTCAATGGTACTCTCACAGTTTAATTTTGCCTGTGAGGTATTTTCTCCGTTTTTATGAAAAACTGATATCAACGGTATTCAAAAAATGCAAAACAATTGTATACGATATGTATTTGGCTTGAAAAAATACGATAGGGTCAGCCATAAACTAAAAGAATTAAATTGGTTGAACATGTCTAATCGTTTCAAACTCCTTACATTTGTGCTTTATAAGAAAATTCTTATTAATAAGATACCTGAAACACTTTATAAACGCATATATTTTAGAGACTCTTTGCACGACGTAAATATACGTTGGAAAAAAAATATTAATATACCCAAACACAGAACTGAATATTTTAAAAAAACATTCACATACAATATCACTGCGATGAATTCGTTGCCTTGTAGCAACGTAAACAATATCAGACTATTTAAGAAACAACTGTTTAGTTATCTACAAGATCATTAAAAAAAATATATTATGTAAATTATTTACGGATACTAATTATTATAAGTTAATTTTTAGTGTTGAGTGGAAGAGCAGCAATGTTATTTATAACATATATGCTGAACTCCGCCTATTTTCCTCTTTATTATTTCTTTATGTATTATATTTATACCTATGTATTATCTTAAGTTATCACTGTAATGTACTGTATGTTCACTTTGTTATGTATTGATGAGGTAAATAAAGTCTTAATAAATAAATAAATAATAAATAAATTGAAAACACGTTACATTTAGGGTTTTAGTTAGGCCATTGCAGTGATATCCCCAATCCAAATTTTCATCAAAATTTATTCTTAGAAATTTTATTTGTGTACTAAGTTGCAAGACTGTGTTTTGAATTTTAGGTGCTATTTGTAATTCCTTTTTACACTGTTTAGTTCTGAAACGTACCAGAGTGGTTTTAGATTCATTGACAAATAGTTTATTAGCTGCAAACCAGATGTTGAACCTTGAAAGAACATCCGTGCATTCCTGTTCTACTCTGACTTTTTACTTATAACCGCCGAGGTATCATCCGCATATAGTATAACTTCCTGTGACATGTAGTCAGGCAAATCGTTAATGTATATTATAAATACAATAGGCCCCATAATTGACCCTTGCGGAACCACAATATCTATGGGAACTTCGTCTGTAAGATATAAGTATCTGATTTACTTGACTTTGATCTAACTTTTACCTGTTGTTTTCGATTGTGAAGGTAGGATGCAAACCAGTCGAGTACTAAACCTCTAATCCCATACCTTTCCAACTTGTCAAGTAGCAGATTGATATTAACGCAGTCAAAAGCACGACTTAAGTCCAAGAATAAACCAACTGGATATTCTCCTTTTTCAAGAAGAGTAACCACTGCTTCGTAGAACTTGTCTATAGCCGTCATTGTTGATTTTTTTTCTGTGAAACCATGCTGCATTTTGGAAAATAGATTGTGCTTTTTGAAGAAGTTTAGTAATCGAGAGGCCATACACATTTCAATGACTTTAGAAAAGCATGAAATTAAAGCGACTGGTCTATAATTATCGACTTTAAATTTATCCTTATTTTTAAATATTGGTACTACATTACTTCTCTTCAGTATATTCGGAAACGTTCCACTCTCGAATGATTTGTTAATTATATATGTTAATGGTGTACTGAATTGCTTAGATACTTATTTTAAAATTTTATGAGGAATGCCGTCAGGTCCACTAGAAAATTTATTTTTAAGCTTTGAAATGATCTTGAAAACTTCATCTTCACTTACTGGAGATAAGTAAAATGTGTTTAAATTTCTTGAAAGCAGAGTACCCTCGTTTACTATAGGAATATTATTAACAATATCAATGGGAGTCGTTTGAAAGTAGTTATTGAAAGTATCCGCAATTAGCTTCATGTTATCCGAGAGGTTTCCATTTATCTCGATTGCTATATTTTCATCTTCTCTCTTATTATTACTTAGTTCGTTAATGATAGACCATGCTGTCTTCGATTTGTTTTCTGAATTATTTATTTTTTGTTGGTAAAATTGCTTTTTTGTGTTTTAATTAATAAGCGATGCTTGCGTTTTCGGTCTTGATAAAGAGGCCACAATTCATGAAATACTCTTGCGAGATTGTTAGATCATGTAGTTGTCTACTAGAAGTTTTAATTGTACAATTGAACCTCGATTTCCATTGCTTAGTTTTATTTTGCTTCATTGGAAAACATATGTGATAGTGATACTGAAATGTAGCTACAAATATATTAAATGCATCATCCGTTGAAGTTGATTCATATACGTCATTCCAGTTCTCTCTTTCCAGGACATATATTAACTTTTCACTTTTCTCTCTGGTAAATGCACGAGCTTTGCATTTCGTATCAGATTCACATTCGTTTTCCAGGTTAGAATTAAATAATAATGTTTTTCGTGGATTTATATGAAATGTAAGATTTTTCGGACTGTTTTTAGGTCGTGAAATATTCCTTTTGCGGACTAGGCTTTAAAAATGCTTATTTATGCCTTGGCTGTAAAAGTAATGAGCCAATCAGGTGAGACTACATCATGTTATTTCGCCAATCAGATGAGACACCGCGTCGACCAATAAAAGCCGCCCAGGAATTTGTTTGACATTACAATGTATTTTTCGCTTAATTGAGAGTTGCCTTCGAATTTTCCGTACCAAAAAGGCCAAAACAGGTTCCCCGAAGTTTTAATAACACCGCGTGTGATTTCCCTGACCTCCACGCGATTCCCTAACTTATCCACCCACAAAAATCGAGTCGCCGAACGGTGGCGAAATGTTTGCCGTGACTGGCTCCTAGTGGCCCGGCATTTGACGTTTAAACGTCGTCGGCCGGCGCACTTACTTCTTGGCACAGTAAAACGAGAGACTTTCCTTCAGATGTTGCCTGCGAAAGAAGCCCAATAACGGCTTCTGCGAAGTATTAACAACCCCGCGTAAGTTTTCTCCGAGCACCGTGTGTTTACCTAACTTTCCCACGTAATTGAACCCGAGCAGCAATCGAAAAGGATTTGGAGGTTACGTATAATGTAAGTTTTATTTCAATTTAATCATTGAACAATAATAATATGAACATAATGACTTTAATATTTTGAATGGTAAAGAAATGTGTGTGATACCAAGAAAGTGAATTTTATTGAAAAGTTTCCACTTTTCCTGTGTGTGAAATTTGCGCGGTAATACTACTGGGCTTGGGTGGGTGCGATTCTTGTGCGCTCGGTGCTTTGGCGCACATATTATGATTAGCCCGTGATTGCTGCGGCTGTTGTTCTTGCATGATCGGTTGCCTACGATGATTGGAGTTCGCGGCTTCAAGGAAATTTATTTGTTGTCGGAGAATATCATTTTTCTCGCGGACTTCTTCAATGATCGCATCTTTGTGTTTTAAGATCTCCTTTAGATACATTATCTCTTGCAGTAGATGAGCAGAATCAGAATAGTCGCGTTGCAATTCCAATTGAGACATAACCTCAGTTTGTGACACAACAGAATCTTCTCCAATCGAATCTTTGCGTTTACCGGTGCAGTTATGCTTTTTTAAGCAGGCAGGATGAAACTGTTTATTACATTTATCACAAAGCACAAAATCTCGCACTAGAGCACGACATTTCCCACAAGTTTAGCCGAATTTATGGTCCTCGGGATTAACTTTACCGTCGGCTATGATTTTTCGTATTATAAGAGCCTCTGCTCTCTCCTGCGCATGTGGGCCAGAGGCCTACACGGAAAGCCCGGCCCGGCCCGACATCGGGCCGGGCTGGGCCGAGCCGTATTTTTTAAACTCCGGGCCGGGCCGGGCCGGGCCGGGCTTTCCGATGGATAGATTAACCCGGGCTTGGATAACTTTAATTTTAATATATTTTGAAAAGCAACAACTATGTGAATTGAAAAAAAAAGTTATTAACACGAATTCAATGTATTTTAAGAATTTCAAGGAATACATGGGTCCAGTAATTTTATTTATTTAATTTAACATTTTTCTGGGACGGGCCAGGCCGGGTCGGGCTTTGAATATTCAGCTCCGGGCCGGGCCGGTAGCACATTTTCGTTTCATCGGGTCGGGCCGGGCCGGGCCGGGTTTTAAATTTTCACTGTCGGGCCGGGCCGGGCCGGGCTTTCGAAAACCCGCTTCTGTAGGGCTCTGATGTGGGCACCCGCGCATGCTCCGATCCACGCCCGCGATTCCAATCGCATCCCTAGATGTGTAGCTACGTTCTCCCATAGCGGCATATGCAAATGTGTTAAGGGTTACGCTCTTATATCGTTTCGTACCTTTTCATTTGAACACTATAATATCATTATATTCACTGCCTCTCCTGAATTTCCACTTCCTTTTCCTTCTCTTTCATCCACGCTTCCGCAATCGCTCCACTCTCTATCCATTCTTTCAACCGACAATCCCACCCTCTCATACATTCTCCTTCGCTCCATTCTCCACTTGTACTCTCCTGCACCCACACACGTTTTCCATACCTCATTCACCAATCTCTCCTCCTCTAATTCACACAACTTCATCTCATATCTGACCACTCTCTCCATTCCCTCTATTTGTTTCCTGAAGCAGTATGTACCCTGGCGTAGACTGTTCCACCCTCCACCATATGCTTCAAGAACCACCGCTGCTCTCTCTCTACATATTCAAACCCCTTCGTAGCCCATAATGTATGGGGTACATTAAAATCGTTCTCACACATGTATCCCACATACATGCCATTCTAAAATTGTTTTTCATACATTTTCCCCACTTCCCCCATACAATACCCCACGCTTTCCTCGCCTTACCCTGTACCCATTTTACGTATTCCACGTACACGTACCCTCCCGTACTTTTAAATACGAAACCCATTTATCTGAACACCTTAACCCTCTCGACTCTCTCACCCTTTCACTCTTCCCTCCCTTCCTTTATTCCTAAATCTCATCCACTTCGTTTTCCATCCGTTCACACATAGTCCTCTCTTATCCATATACCTCTCCGCTCTCTTCAACATATCTCTTCCCACCATTAACACCATATCATCCGCATACGCTAACATCCATACCTTGCTTCTTCTACACAACCCCACCCGCTTGCCCCTTCCTCAACACTTCTTCCAACTCGCTAATATATAAGTTAAACAACAAAGGGCTCAGCAAGCAGCCCTGCCTCGCCCCCATTCATGTTCTAAATGTCTTCGACACTTCCATTCCCACTTTCGCTACCGCCCACGTTTCCTCAAACATTCCTCTTAACCACTCTACCATCTCGTCACTCACCCCTTTCCTTCTTAAACACTCTATCGAGCTCTCCCTCGGTATACTGTTATACGCTGCCTTTAAGTCCAGAAACACTACTCTTTCTTTCATGACTCTCTCTGCCATCCTTGACAGGGTGAAGATCTGATCTCTGGTACTTCTTCCTTTTATAAAACCCCTCTGCCTCTCCGGTAGCAGCCCCTTTTCTTCAATTTCTCTCTCCAACCTAGTCTTCACCACAATCATTGCAATTTTATAATTTTATATCTACTGCCCATGACTATTACTCCTCTATAATTGTCCACCTTATCGTGCTCTCCTCTTTTGTGATCTGGGCACACCACACCCACGCTCCATGACGCAGGTAAGTCCGCTTCCCCTTTCCGCCTTCAGTCCATCCATTCCTGCTGCTTTACCTCGTTTCACTTCCTCGAACGCTTTCTCTACCTCCTCCTCTGAGAAATCCTCCATCACTCTCCGTAGCCTTCCGTCCCCTATTCTTTCTGGCCGTCCGCTGTTTCCTTTGCACTTCTTTGTCCATTCCTATATTGATACCCCTATCTGCATCTTCATTTATCCTCTTTTCAGGATATTCCACATGTTTGGTTCACTCTTACAGTTCTCATTTCCTCACTTGTTCTCTCCAAGGTCTGTATCTTCTTCCTTTCACATATACTATCATATTTTTTTCTAGCTGCCACCACCCGCCTCTCTTCCCCTCCGCTCCCTAACCATTCTCTCATTGCCTCCGTCAATTCCCTCTTTGCCAGTCGACATTCTTCGTCAAACCACGTACTCTCCTTCACCTTTTTTCCCTTCACTTTTCTTCCGCATCCCACTATGACCTCCTCCATCTCCTCCATTGATCCAACTTTATTCCACTGCACCGTCTCCAGCCTTTTCTTTATATGTCTAATTGCATTTATCCCACTCTCTATTCTCCCACATTCCTGTTCTTGCTCCACTTCTTTCCCCTTGTCCTAATATTAAAACCAAAGTTATTCATTTTTGTCTACCGGTAACCGACAAATTCCAAATGAACGCTGTTATATTCTCGGACTGCAGTCAGTAATTTATTGACATAATCTGGATGGCATTTCGCGACCTTATATTTTTCCCAGGTTATTTTAAAATGATGCAGGAATTCCATGGCCTGTTCGCTAAAAAAGCCTAATCCTCTTTTTGTTTTTGCACAAAACTCAGTAACATGAAAAAATACAGCGTGGACTTTTGGTGTTACACTAATCCGGAGATCTAAATAGCTTTTGTTGAACATTTCAATCGCTTTTAAGTAGTTTGATTGAGATCCTTTAAAAAACACGATTCAACCACTGTTCTAAAATCTTGGAAACATTTGAAATAATTTAAGCATCCCGGTCTGCATATTTTTCGCAAAATATCAATTTTCTCTAATAGCAGTTTGCATGAATTACCCGCAAAGGCAGGTGCCCCGTGCACAAAAGTAGATAGGTAAAACAGGTTCTAGCTCAATATACATGTTTTTTTTTCCTATAAGGATATGTAAACTTTTATCAAAAACAGGTTCTAGCTCAATATACATGGTTTTTTTCCATAAGGATTTATCAACTTTTTTTCAACCGAAAAGTGGACCACAAGTTCGATAGGACATTGGATTAAAAATTGACAATTGTAAATGTCCACATTGGGGAAAAAAATGTGATTTAATTGCTGGAATTTGCAATTGTCCACTTTTCGGTTGAAAAAAGTTGATAAATCCTGATGGGAAAAAAACATGTAAATTCAAAGTCGTACTCTTCTTTCATCCGAATACAGAGTATTCTCAACAGCAAGCATTAAATGCAATTTAGGGGGTGCAATGATATCAAGAATTTGTCTGGTGTCATCCGTGCCTCTTGAGAGAATGGGCGCATTTGAACAGTTTCTGTATTTTTTAGCAAGAGACTTTTTGAAATTCATTTTTTCCCACTCTACATAGTTTTTTTGGCAAGTTTCAAATCAGCCGCGATCGTTCCAGGAAAATGATTTATATGCAAGACGGATCATAAATGATGAACATTTTCGTACTTTTGGCGAAGATCTATTACAACGGAATCAGGTGTTTGCACTGAAAGGAACCCTCTCCCACCATCAATACCGAATTTTAAATGAGGATCGTTAAGGTTTCGAGATTCTTTTAAGCGATTTATCAAGGCCGTGACATCTTTTCAATAGACTAATATTTCGCCCGCTTTAGATGTTATTGTGGCACATTTTTGGAAGTCGAAATTCATCTAGCCTATGTCGGTATGTGGATAGCTTCTCTCTTAAGTGTGTTTTTTAGAGAAGCCACACGTAAGTCTCGAGCCACTCCTTGGACTACGTTGCTAGAAAGACCATAATTTATCCCTATTCTCGAAACGTCTTCTGCAGAAATCCGTTGCAGGCTGCTTGGTTTTGGGACGAATTCAATAATGAGAGGTCTATCGTGTATCTGAGTGAGCAATTTTTTTCCTGAGTCTGTGCCATTTGGACCACAATTTGCAAATATATCTTTTATCAAACAACTCGACAAATGTTCGTTTTGTTTTTCAGGGAGTGATTTGTTTACGTGTTCCTGGAAACTCGAAAAAAAAAATTTTGTACTACAGAAATGTTTTTTCCCTACTGAATAAGTGTGACCACAATTCGCGCCCTTGTTCTTCTCCTTCTTCTTACTATTTTCGTTCATTCTTCTAGTTTAGCAGGTTCCATATGACATTCCAGTTTCCTGAGCCAAGTGCCGCAAGAAATGTCTGTTAAAATGTGGTGGCACCAATTCATGATAGGCCTTCATTTTGTAGGGATGCAAGGGAAGGCAAAATTTAGATTTTTTTGCCAAACCGCGGCCAAACAGGCAGCGGCGCTTTCAAACTTCGAATATTCAAAACTTCAATCTTCGGAGATTTTCAATTGTTCTTCGAAGCTTCGAACCTTCTAAATTGGAAATCTTCGAAGAAAAATGCCAGCTCTTGTACCTATAAACAATTTGTGCTTTAGAATTTGATCAAAAGTGACAATTTTTGACGCTGTTATCAAAGATACAAAAAATTAGACACAGACACAGTCATAGCCGCCCCTTACCTAATTGTAAGTAATTGTTCATCGCATGGTACAATTGTTCGTATGGAATGGCATCGTGATTACATACGAAACAACTAATTGAAGAAGTTTCGCCATGAAACAAAGAGAACATCATGTTCGAGATATCATAGAAAGGACCAAACTCTACACAAAAATGCTTTTGAACAATTTTTATTATTGCCAGGAACGCACAAACTGATGCGTGAGTTGGAAGGATCGGATATGGGCGAGTGTAGAGGAAGGAAGGGAGACAGTGCCATTGACTTCCAATTACCCTAACTGGTTGTCGCTCTAAAAGAAGAAGAAAGAGGAAAGGTAGACCGCGGATAATCAAGAGTTTGCTGTATACGGATCCTGTCACCCATCCGGGAGTCACAGCAAAGGATTGTAGAAGGTCTAAAGAGAAAATATGCAAAATTTCGGGCCTATTATTCAAAATGTTGCTTTAGAATTGGCTGGGAGTTAAATGAGGTATGTTGCATATTATTACGTCATGAGACTAGATTAGTTCAACTGAATTAGATTTAAAAAAATGAATTAATCTTAAACTTGACTGCTATGTTTCTCTCTTTTAGACATGGCCAACTCAACAAAATTCTATGGCTCACATCTTAGTAATGTTCCCATAATACGCACACATATAAACATAAAATGGATAGACATGATTTAAATTTTATCAGTAGAAATTTTTTTAATTTCCAGTTTCGAAACTTCAAAATTCATAGAATATCTTCGAAGATTGAAATTTCGAAGTTTCGAAGATTCGAATCGAAGCACCGAACACGGGAAAGATGGTTCGTGCATTTAGGTCAAATGTAGATAGCTCGGAAAATTTGATACCATATGTAAGGTTAACGCTCCTAGAATAGGGTTTCTTAACCTTTTTGCAGTCAAGGACCACTTTTAACAATCTGACGAACCCCTTAACTTAATATAGGTTTATAAATAAAAATTCACTTGGTTTGTTTCACGATTAAATTGTTTTATTATATATATAATAAAACAATTTAATCATGAAACAAACCAAGTGAATTTTTATTTATAAACCTATATTAACATAATGTTTCACCAAGTGATCAATGAGAAACAAGTATATGACCCCTTAATTTAATTATATGGAAAGAAAACAAGGCATTTTGATCTCTACTGAAATTTAAGATGATCACTGCACAATATGTCACCAGATATTTGGAGGCCTATACCTACATACATACATTTTAAGATAGATCACGCGCAGTATTTATTGTCTTCATATCTGGAAATGGACCTCCAATTTTTAGCTATGAGCGACTTTCCACCTTAGTGGAAAAGTCAACAGACATAATGTTCGCATATGGGGGTTACAAAATCCACATTCAACATTGCAACACGAAAAAAACTCACCAAAGATAAATGTGTTCTGTGCCTTATCCCGTACAAAGGTTTATGGACCTTTTTCTTTGCGGAAGAAAACTGTAACTGGAATAACATACCTAGATATGTTGGAACAATTTCTGTTCCCTCAAGTTAGGCAAGATTCACAGGACTTCATTTTCCAACAGGATGGCACTCCGCCCCATAGGATAGGTCGCAGGAGAAATGAAGACCTGGCTCTACACTTCTGGCTACCAAGATCTCCAGATCTCATCCCATGTGACTATTTCTTATGGGGTTATGTTAAAGAAGCTGTTTACGTCCCGCCTCAACCAACAACTCTGAACGATCTGCGGAACCGTATCACTGCTGCCGTGCACTCGGTAACAACAGATATGGTTTGTCGTGTGTGATACGTGTGTCGTACCATCGTTTAGAATAACCCTGTATTACAGCATTCAAACAACTTAACATTATTTTAATAATATTTAATTTAGATACAAGTCTTGTTTTTTTTTAAATATAAATATTAAATTAAAGTTAGTTATATGCACAAACATTCATGGAAAAGTTAATTGTCACACAAAATGATATATCTCGGCAATGATTACAAAAACTTAATATTAACATTGAATCACCAAGTCCAACATTCTTCCTCATTCGCTAGATAAACATATATACTGGGTGGAAACTTTAACTGGAACAAATTAGGTATTTATGAAATGAGAAGTTCCAGAATAAAATCCTCGGACACGTCGATTTTGGTTTTTTATTGCGCAGTTTTTAGAGTCTTTAATAGATATTTACGGGACCAGCTTTGTAAATTCATTTTTACTGGGCTCACTTGGAGTTTGTGAGGCGAGCGACGCAGGAGCGAACCTCATAACCAAGTGAGCCCAGTAAAAATTAATTGCAAAGCGTGTCTTGTATAAAGTTTTATTTTCACTTTTCAAAAGCTTTCTTTAAAATAAATAATAAACAAACAAAAATAGGACGCTATGATTTAGGCGACAGTACACATGAAATGAGATAGTGGCTATTGTGGCGCTACGCGCTGTTCGCTAGATTTGATTTGACATAAGTTTTGTGAAATTATGGCTGAAGCTTATGTAAGTATACAAGCACTTGCGGATGCTGCAAGTGCGGAAATATTACCGATAGTTTCGAAAGAGCGATATGATAAACAATATACAGCATTTTGTGAATGGCGTAAAACGAAAGGAGTAGAAGGAGTAAATCAAAATATGGTTCTGGCATTTATTTATGAACAAGTAAGTTGATTTAAATAGTTGCTATCTCACATTTGTTTGTTTTTAGTCTAACAAATATAAACCTTCTTCCCTATGGGCGTTCTATTCGATGTTAAAGAAGACATTAATATCTTACGAGAACGTTAATATTGGAGGGTTTCCTAAAGTATCGTCTTTTTTAAAATCGAAATCGTTGGGATACGTATCAAAGAAATCGTCTGATTTAAGTAGAGCAGAGCTAGATAGATTTCTAAAAGAGGCTCCAAACAAAGATTTTTTGTTGGTAAAAGTAATAAATATTAATTATAGACACTTTGTCGTTTTGTGCAAAATGTAAAAGATGAAGGAGCTGTGACAGTTGTCAAAATTCTTGACACGAAAACACACGTTGACAGAGCATTTACAATTCTTCCCGATGGCGATGGGTTCAATCCTGTCGATATACTTCGACAATATATGAAATTGCGACCAAGTCATGTCAATAATGATCGATATTTTTTATCATATCGCAACGGAAAGTGCACTGTGCAGCCAGTGGGTATCAAAACATTGGGAAAATATCCATGTACAATAGTGGAATATTTGGGATTGCAAAATCTAAAATCCTACACAGGGCATTGCTACCGTCGTACATCGGCTACATTGTTGGCAAATGCTGGCGCTGGTGTATTAACATTAAAGCGTCATGGCTGTTGACAAACATCCACAGTTGCCGAAAATTATGTAGCCGAATCAATGTGCAATAAAATAAAAATTGCGAAAATGATTCAAAGTAACAACAATAATGTCAATGAACCGTCTTTAGTTTCAGTTGCATCAGTTTCCAACGAAAATATTAATATGTCGATTGATAATAAGTGACTGGAAACTTGCAAATGAACTTGCACCAAGACTCAAAATGTACAATAAATATTTATAATTATAAACCTGACGACGCTTCAGTTTAATCAGTAGCAAGCGTTAATAATAAAATATAAACTTCACGAGTCACGACCTCTAGCGGCAGTAATCACAGTAATGTGAAGTTTGTCAATATGTCAATATAACCAACAAATTCCGATGACATGTTGGCAGCCATATTTACAAGATTAAAAAATAAACATGAATGAGAGAGATAGCGGTTTAACAGGTCTGCAACCAATGTGAATAAACAAGAAAGAGAGAGATCGTTGACTTAAGAGTCCTGCTTCAATTTATTACAGGTTTCATAATTACAAAGACGAATTTACACTGTAACCAAAAATGCATGTAATGTATCATTTACATGAACGGTGGTAATAAAAATAGTTTGACATCACTAGCCTTTCACGTATGATGACATTTTTTAAAATGGAAACCATTTTTTTTATTTCACTAAATTTGTAGCCCTTTTTATTCTCTTTTTGCGCTACCGTTCTATATTGCTATGCTTACTGTGTGTGTATTTAGTCACGTTCGAATGGCTTTCCCGGACTAATTTCGGTTGCCAGGAAACTCACAAAATAACAAGCCTGTTCTGAGTCATGACAGTCCTAGTACCGTTATGGGCTAGATAAAAGAGCAGCGATTTTTAATTATAAAAGTCGTTTTGAACTATTTTTTTACTATTTTTATAACTATTTGAAATCGGTAGCGCAAAAAATACTATACAACACTCGGTTCGTTAAGTGCATTCAAACAGGTCTCGAAAATTACAAATACTCGGCCCTACGGGTCTCGTATTTTTAAAATTTTCTCGACCTGTTAGAGAGCACTTACCGAACTTGTGTCGTAATATACTATTACGACTTTGTAAAAATAATTGTTATTTGTTTTTTCTATTTAAGAAATTAAATTAATTTAATTAATTATTATTTAAGAAATGAGACAAACTTCACCAAAAATGTTTCAAAATGTAAGGGATTGGTTTTGACGCCGATTGGCCTTTTGCCAAGAGAGGAATGGTGCTCATTTTGAACATTTGATACAATAAATATAATTTTTTCAATTTCTGAAATAAAAAAACCAAAAAAACAAAATATTTTTACACTGCCGTAAAGATAATAAAAAGGGCTACAAATTTAGTGAAATAAAAAAAATGGTTTCCACTAAAAAAATGTCTATGACGTCATACGTGAAAGATTAGTGACGTCATATTATTTTTGAAGACGCTCAAAAGTGCGGAATAAAAAACATAAATCGACTTGTCCGAGAATTTTGTTCTGGTACTTCTAATTTCATAAATACCGAATTTGTTTCAGTTGAAGTTTGCACCCTGTATATGTATATTACCAATGATTACAAAAATTCAATATTATTATTAAATGATCAGGTCCCTCATTCATCCTCATTCCTATAAATTTCCAAGCCCGTCTGCATCGCGGCCTCCACTGTTTCGATCGGTTCCGGATCGTCTTTCTGCTTGTATCCAATTTCATGATACCGCACAGGATACGTTAATTGATTGCCCTTATCCCATGTGTACAGCTCCTGAAACGGGGACTTAAATAAATAACGAGCGTTGACGAATACGTAAATGAGACACACCCTATTTCGGTGATTGTAGCCCACCATTGTGGTGTTCCTAAATGGATTAGTGAACGGCAAATTTACATCGAGTAAAGTGTTTTTGTACAAATCCAAAGCGAAGCGAATTCTGGAGTCTCTGTCTACCGCGCTGTCGACCGCATAGAGGACTCCGCAAACGACGAACATTTCGCCCACTTTGTGGTGGTTTAAGCTGATGTTCCATATGTATTGGATCTGAAGCGTGTTTGCATCTATCTAAAATTGTTTTAATATTTACGTATTGGTATTATTAATGATAGTAATATGAAATGTGTATTCATTCTACTCAATTTAGATTCTGAATATTTAAAATTTAAAATTCTCGACTAGTCCGTCCTATTATGGCATTTTCAAGGAAAAGCAAAAATTATTTGATAATTTAACCCTTAACGAACGAATGCCGCCATATTAGAGACATTATAAATTATTCCCGGCGCATCCACCAGACGAGCAATCCACAAATAAGCTTATTTTAATTGTCTGTAAAAGATTATAAACCAGCTCGTTAGCCAAGGGTTAATTATACACTTTTTCTCGCTCTAGTAGTAATAAAGCAAATAATTTGTTGAAATTCCGTCGATCTACTGGTCATTATTCTATAAAAATGCGCCCATTCGTTAAGGGTTCAAATTAAAATCTTAAAACAATCAGTTTATTAAATTGAACGCAAAACCGAGTTTTCCTTCATGCATAATTCAGTTCACGAGTTTAAAAAACCGCGTATCGTTTATATGCAGAAACGTCAGAGATTATATCCACGTACGTAGCACAAACTACACCTTAGTTGAGTAAAAATGTAATCCCGTTTTGTCACATCTAGATGGCGGAGGGTAGATTATGAATTCTTAACACGTGAACGCTTATCTTACGTTATAAATTCACCTTCATAACGGCGGTGTTGTTACTTTCCTGGATACCAAAAATAACCCACAGTCCATTGTCATCCACGCTAAAGTCCATGTAATTGTTGCCGGTGGTGTATAAATAATTGGATCCGTTGGTGGCGACCAGAGGCACATCCACGCCGGACGTGCTCTCGTTGTCCAGGTTCAATTTGATAATCTTCGGTTTGTCGCGCGCATTATAGTAGAACGAGCCGTTATAAACGACGTGCGCGTTTCCTTTGAAGGGGTAGATTAAATTGTAAGACCTGAAACTGGTAAATCAACTAGGATACGAATAATGGGACTTCTCACCGTGTGGGATTGTCCAGGCGAAAGGCCACTTTATCATCGAACTGGAAAAGCTTGTACGCATCGTCCTCGTTGGTCGCGTAGTATTTATCTCCGTCCTTTTCTAAAGGATCTCGCATCCAGCATCCGTATGTTTGATTGATGTAGCGGTGATATACTGGTTTTCCAACAGCGTATAAAACACAATCTAAAAAAAATGTTCTGGTATAATATATGTATCTATAGTAGAAATATTTTACTTCGAAGATTTCCCAAGCTTCGAAGATACATGGAAAATCTTCGAAGATTGAAGTTGCGAAGTTTCGAAGATTCGAAGCTTAAAATGTTTCGATAATTCATGGAAAATCTTCGAGGATTGAAGTTGCGAAGTTTCGAAGATTCGCAGCTTCAAATTTTTCGATAATTTATAGAAACACTTCGAAGATTGAAGTTTCGAAGTTTCGTAAATTCGTAACTTTTTAAGTCTCATTTCGCAAATATTGACAAATGAAAAAGTTAATTCATATCATTATTATTATTCAAAAACTGATTAAAACGATTAATTTTGTAAGATATTCGAAGATTTGAAGCTTCGATTTTTTAATTTCGAATTATCAAAATTTTGAAGTCTCATTTCGCGAATATTAAATCAAAAAGTTAATTCACTTCATTATTATTTTTTTAAAGTAATCAAAACGATTAAGTTTGTAAGATATTCGAAGATTCTAAAATTTAAAGCTTCGTTTTTTTTAGTTTGGAATTTTCGAGCTTTCGAAGTCTTATTTCGCAAATATTGACAAATTAAAAAGTTAATTCATAACGTTATTATTATTTAAAAACTAATAAAAACGGTTAATTAAATGAAAAAGTTAATTCATATCATTGTTTTTATTATTTTAAAGCTAATAAAAACGATTAATTTTGTAGAGATATTCGAGGATTGTAAAGATTTGAAATTTAGATTTTTTAAGTTTTGAAGTTTCGAAGTCTCATTTCGCGAATATTGAAAAATACAAAAGTTGATTCATATCATTATCATTATTTAAAAATTAATAATAACGATACATTTTGCAAGATATTCGAAGATTCGAAGATTTAAAGCTTCGCGAATATTGACAAATGATAAAGTTAATTCATATTATTATTATTATTTTGAATCTAGTAAAAATGTCTAATTTTGCAAGATATTCGAAGATTTGAAGATTAGATTTTTTTTAGTTTTCGAATTTTCGAAGTTACGGAGTCTCATTTCGCGAATATTAAAAAATGAAAAAGTTAATTCATATCATTATCATTATTTAAAAACTGACAATAACGATGAATTTTGCAAGATATTCGAAGATTCTAAGGTTTGAAGCTTCGATTTTTTAAGTTTCGAAGTCTCATTTCGCGAATATTGACAAATGATGAAGTTAATTCATATCATTATTATTATTTAAAAACTGATCAAAACGATTTATTTTGCAAGACATTCGAAGATTCGAAGAATTTAAACTTCCGAAAGTATCGGATTTTCAAAGATTCGAAATCTCATTTCGCGAATATTGACAAATAAAAACAATAATTCATATCGTTATTATTATTTAAAAACCAATAAAAACGATTGATTTTGCAAGATATTGGAAGATTGTAAAGATTTGAAGCTTAGATTTTTAAGTTTCGAATTTTCGAAAGTTCGAAGTCTCATTTCGCGAATATTGATAAATATAAAAGTTAATTCATATCATTATTATTATTTAAAAACTAATAGAAACAAGTAAATATGCAAGATATTCGAAGATTCGAAGATTAGAAGCTTCGAATTTTTGAAATTTAGAAGTCTCATTCGTGAATATTGGCAAATGATAAAGTTAGCTCATATCAATATCACATATTATTATTTAAAAAATAATAAAAACGATTAATTTTGCAAGGTATATAAAGATTTGATTTTTTAAGTTTCGAATATTCGAAGTTTCGAACTCTCATTTCGCAAATATTGACTAATAATAAAATTAATTTATATTATTATTATTATTTCAAAACTAATAAAAACGGTTAATTTTGCAATATATTCGAAGATTCGAAGAAATGAAGCTTCTATTTTCTTAAGTTTTGATTTTCCGAAGTTTCGAAGTCTCATTTCGCGAATATTACCAAATGATAAAGTTAATTCATATTATTATTATTATTTTAAAACTAGTAAAAACGAATAATTTTGTAAGATATTCGAAGATTTAAAGATTCGATTTTTTAAGTTTCGAAGTCTCATTTCGCGAATATTGACAAATGATGAAGTTAATTCATATCATTATTATTATTTAAAAACTGATCAAAACGATTTATTTTGCAAGACATTCGAAGATTCGAAGAATTTAAACTTCCGAAAGTATCGGATTTTCAAAGATTCGAAATCTCATTTCGCGAATATTGACAAATAAAAACAATAATTCATATCGTTATTATTATTTAAAAACCAATAAAAACGATTGATTTTGCAAGATATTGGAAGATTGTAAAGATTTGAAGCTTAGATTTTTAAGTTTCGAATTTTCGAAAGTTCGAAGTCTCATTTCGCGAATATTGATAAATATAAAAGTTAATTCATATCATTATTATTATTTAAAAACTAATAGAAACAAGTAAATATGCAAGATATTCGAAGATTCGAAGATTAGAAGCTTCGAATTTTTGAAATTTAGAAGTCTCATTCGTGAATATTGGCAAATGATAAAGTTAGCTCATATCAATATCACATATTATTATTTAAAAAATAATAAAAACGATTAATTTTGCAAGGTATATAAAGATTTGATTTTTTAAGTTTCGAATATTCGAAGTTTCGAACTCTCATTTCGCAAATATTGACTAATAATAAAATTAATTTATATTATTATTATTATTTCAAAACTAATAAAAACGGTTAATTTTGCAATATATTCGAAGATTCGAAGAAATGAAGCTTCTATTTTCTTAAGTTTTGATTTTCCGAAGTTTCGAAGTCTCATTTCGCGAATATTGACAAATGATAAAGTTAATTCACATAATTACTATTATTTAAAAACTAATAAAAACGGTTAATTTTGCAAGACATTCAAAGATTCGGAGTTTTGAATCTACGATTTTTTTAAGTTTGGAATTTTCGAGCTTTCAAAGTCTCATTTCGTACATATTGACAAATAAAAAAGTTCATTCATATCATTATTACTATTTAAAACAATAAAAACGATTAATATTGCAAGATATTCAAAAATTATAAGATTTTAAGCTTCAATTTTTTTAAAGTTTCGAATTTTCGAAGTTTTGAAGTCACTTCGCGAATATTAAAAAATGAAAAAGTTAATTCATATCATCATCATTATTTAAAAACTGATAATAAAGATGCATTTTGCAAGATATTCGAAGATTCGAAGATTTGATGCTTCGATTGTTTTAAGTTTCGAATTTTCGAAGTTTCGAAGTCTCATTTCGCGAATATTACCAAATGATAAAGTTAATTCATATTATTATTATTATTTTAAAACTAGTAAAAACGAATAATTTTGTAAGATATTCGAAGATTTAAAGATTCGATTTTTTAAGTTTCGAAGTCTCATTTCGAGAATATTGACAAATGATAAAGTTAATTCATATCATTATTATTAATATTAAAAAACTGATAAAAACCATTAATTTTGCAGAATATTTGAAGATTCGAAGAAATGAGGCATCGATTTTTTTTTTTAAGTTTCGAATTTTCGAAGTTTCGAAGTCTCATTTCGCGAATATTGACAAATGAGAAAAATAATTCATATCATTATTATTATTTAAAAACCAATAAAAACGATTGATTTTGCAAGATATTGGAAGATTGCAAAGATTTGAAGCTTAGATTTTTAAGTTTCGAATATTTGAAAGTTCGAAGTCTCATTTCGCGAATATTGATAAATATAAAAGTTAATTCATATCATTATTATTATTTAAAAACTAATAAAAACAATTAAATTTGCAAGATATTCGAAGATTCGAAGATTTGAAGCTTCGATTTTTTTTAAGTTTCGACTTTTCAAAGTTTAAAAACCTCATTTCGTGAATATTGGCAAATGAAAAAGTTCATTCATATCATTATTATTATTTAAAAACTAATCAAAGTAATTAATTTTGCAAGATATTCGAAGATTCCAAGATTAGAAGCTTCGATTTTTTTAAGTTTCGAATTTTCGAAATTTAGAAGTCTCATTTCGAGAATATTGACAAATGAAAACATTACTATAAATCATTATCATTATTTAAAAACTAATAATAACGATGAATTTTACACGACTTTCGAAGATTGGAAGATATGAAGATTCGATTTTTTCAAGTTGAAATGGTAAAGTTAATTCATATCATTATTGTTATTTTAAAAATAATAAAAACGATTAATTTTGCAAGATATTCGAAGATTCAGAGATTTGAATCAACGATGTTTTTAAGTTTAGAATTTTCGAAATTTCGAATTCTCATTTTGCGAATATTGACAAATTAAAAAATTAATTCATATCATTATTATTATTATTAGTTAAAAACTAATAAAGACGATTAATTTTGCAAGATATTCGAAGATTTGATTTTTTAAGTTTCGAAGTCTCATTTCGCGAATATTGATAAATGACAAAGTAAATTCATTTCAAATTATTTAGAAAGTAGTAAAAAAATCATTTTGCGAGATATGTAATTGTTGTTTACCTTGGCAATATATTAATTCGATGTTAATTTATTATTACAGCAACTTAGCATGCGCATCTTAAGTTTCAATTAGGGTTTTCAAAGTAAAATTTTTGAAATTAAACAAAAGTTTAAATCCCTGGTCCGTTTAGGGTTTTGGGATTGAAAAAAACGAAAACTTCGAAACTTCACAACATCAATTCTTCGAAAAATTCGAAAACTTCGACACTTCTAAACTCAGAATCTTCGAATAATTCGAAAATTTTAATATTCGAAGTTCTCTTTGTTTCTTCTGATTCTTCGAAGCTTCACAAGTTCAATTCTTTGAAAAAATCTAAAACTTCAAAACTTCGCAACTTCTATACTTCTTCTTCGCAACTTGGAATCTTGGAAAAATTCGAAAACTTCGCTATTCGAAGTTCTCTTCGTTTCTTCGGATTATTCGAAGCCTCACAACTACGATTCTACGAAAAATTCCAAAACTTCGTATCTTCGATACTTTCAATCTGCGCAACTTCGAATCTTCTAAAAATTAGAAAATTTCGATATTCGAAGTTCTCTTCGTTTCTTCGGATTATTCGAAGCTTCGAAGTTGCGAAGCTTTGAGTTATTAGGACCCGTAATCTTTTTTTTAATTTGTTTTCGGCGTTATGCCTGGCCTTGGTGCTATGACCATTAGCCATCATCAATTTTTATACAGGGTTGGGATAAAGTATGGAACCAAGTAAATATCTTTAAAACAAAAAGGGCTGAATTTATGAAACTTTGCAGGCAAGTATAATGACACATAACGCATCTAATGCCATACTGTTACTACTGTACTTCCGGTTTCACCGGAAATACTGTCAACTTTTTTTAAGTTTAAATGTGACACCCTGTATATTTTTCCATTTTCAAATATGCACCTTTTCAACCATTATAATGATATAGGGTTTGGACTTGTGTTTTTTTAAATAATAAATAAAATAAAAAATGAAATTTGAGAATTTCATAACAATTTTGTTCAACCCTTGAAAATTTTGATTTATAAATATTAGAATTGCTCTCAGGGAATGTTGTATTAAAAATATTGCATGCATCTTGTGGAGATCTCTATCAATCTCCAAAACTAACCATCATTAACAAAGTAATTTTTTCACGTTCAGTTAGTTCACCCAAAATTGAATAGCAATGTTAATATTTCATATGGATATTATCTGTCAGTTACAGAAAACGTAAAAAACATGAAATTGTTTTATCAGAAAACAGTGTAAAAAGATGTAAAAAACCAACTCGACGTAGAATTATTTTATTTAATATTTAAAAAACTACAAATCACACACCCACCGAACCATACATCATTGCAATTGTTGGAAAAGTATCTATTCGAAAATGTAAAAATATACAGAGTGTCCCATTTAAATTAAAAAAGTTGACGGTATTTCCGGTGAAATTATACTTGCCTGCAAAGTTTCATAAATTTAGCCCTGTTTGTTTTAAAGATATTTACTTGGTTCCGTACTTTATCCCAACCCGGAATATTTATATATGTATTTTTAAATTATAAATTAAATAAATAAATTAACAAATGAATAATGAAAGACGTATACAAACAATCACGGACCCGAACGAATACTTCTCGAATCCGAAAAATCTTCGGCCCGGGCTGGATACAGCCGGCACAAGCGCTCGCCTATACCCACTACACCAATGGACCGCCCACCCCTAATCTATTACTAGGATATAAAACATATTAGTGTGGCAATCATGTAACTAGTGCGAATTCATTGTATTCCGATAGTTTAGTTATCAATATTATATTATTAACTAAATTTTTGTAATAAAGAATTAAAATGTAAATTATGCGTATTTGAATATTTAAAACTCAAAGATGCCTCAATCGCAACATTCCAAACTCTCGCATTATTTTCTTTACAAACTCAAAGATGCCTTCAATCGCAACTCTCTATTTTGTTTACATTTGTAAAATACCTAAAACTTGTTCAGCGCATTCCATTACATTCAGGAAAGTTGAAGAACTTTAACAGGATCATTTACCATAATCTTTTTCCCCTTTGCGTAACAATTGCGCGTCATTTGTACGTATTTCAGAAGCAGTTTAGAGGCGAACTGTTCCGCCCCGTTTATGCAAGGCGAAAACGGCCAATTTCTTCCTTAATTGGCTACATTAGCATAACTAGATTCCACGGGGCTGTTAATTAAATCCGACTGAGCCTAAACACGTCCTAAATTTAGGCGCGAGTGCACTTGACGTTAAACTTGTTTAGTGATAATTTAAAACAACTCGAAACTTACGAAAACTACAAAACGGAGATAAATTATTTATCGCAACAATTATTATACAAAGCATGCTACAGATATTAAAATTACTGTATAATTCTCAATAAATTATTAAGGCCCGCATTCATGAACGTCCGTAAACCATTTAATGGACTGCTAAAATTATCAATTTGGTATTCACAAACGATTGTAATGTTAAATCACTTGTTAAATCGAACGTAAATATAACGGGCCATTTTCGAGTAATTTAAATTTAACGAGGCGTCAAATTAGCATTTCTTGCAGGTGTTTGCATACTGTAATATATTTCCTCAAAAATTACTCTAATAGAGAAATTATTGAAAAATATTGGGATATATTAAAAATAACTGCATTTTCTACAGCGGCGGCTCGTGGATGTTCGGCAGTGAGGCAACGGAAGAAAATTTGACCGAAAAAGCAACGGAATATTTGCTTTCTCTATTGGAGTAAGTAGTGCAGCACGAGCGACATCTTTGTCTTTGCCTCACCTACGGAAATCCACGAGCCACCGCTGATATTCTAACATATTAACATATTTTTCAATAAGCTCATTTTTCTATTGGAATGACTTGTTTACCTGTAGTCCGATTTGGAAATCCTGGATAAGTATAATTACTGAACTGCCTTATCTCCCATTTCCCTATAAGATCAAACAGCGACACTCCAGAATCCCTGCATTTGAATTCCTTAGGATCGAGACATTCCGTGCAGAGTACCGGAGGTGGACAGATATTGTCTTGCGACAATCTCTTCGGCGGCTTCTGTCCGATCTCGATGACTCTCGTGTCGTAGACTGGTGGTGGCGTGGCGAGGCTCGGATCTATCTCTGCAAACATTAATTTTAGACTGAATGTACGAACGTTTTATAAATGCTCACGTACGATAGAGCTCGAAGGTTCCTCTCGTTATCCCTTTTTCGTTTTTTGCGACGCAGTAATACAGAGTGTAATCGTGCCTATTTAGCCTCGTGATGTTGAGCTGCATACGAATCGTGTATCCGTTTCTCCCCAAAGTGTTGTCTATTCTGTATTTTTCGCCATTTTCTAATAAACGGCCGTCGGCTCTTTCCCAGTATCTAAAACATGTTTGGTAGTGGAATGATTATTACAATACAAAATCACAAAAAAATGAAAACTAGAAAAAACGGTTTTGCACCATTGATTTAAGAAATTAGTAAAAAATAAAAACAATGCCTCGTTGATAAAATTATGAAGGGTACTTATTAAATAAGATGTGACAATTTCCCTATTATTGTATCATCAGCATAAACTATTAAATATTTTGAGGTTCAGTCTGGAATGTTCAATATCATTGATAAAGGTGATAAATAATATAGGTCCTAGTATTGAACCTCATGGTACCCAACATCTACTGGTAGTGTAATTGATGTGCCACCACCATAAGCAACTAGCTGCTTTCTATGATCTAAAATGTCTTGTTTTTTTTAATATTAGGACCAAGGACTAGAATATAAACATCTGTTAACTTGTATATTGTACAAGATGAAATGCAAATTTTGCTAATACATTTTGATAATATTATTTAAGAACTCATTGAAAATAATAATTTATATATTACAATTATATTATTGTGCAATTATTACTTGCATGGAGAAAAGATACGTTATGTAGTAGAGTGGTTCTTATTTTAGACGTATGTGAAATCTACGAGACAACCCAGAAACTTGTTTGTATAGACAAAAAACTAACAACTGTAAATTTTGAGCCAAATTGAACATCGCGTAACCGAGCCATAGCCCTCTAAAATTTGAAAAAGTCGGTTTATTTTCTTTATTTTCATTTTGGTCTATCCTAATTGCCAAATTATATATTATGTTGATTTTGTTGAAATTGGAATAAAATTGACGAAGTTATAAATGTTTTAACGCCCCTCCATTCATTGAAATTGGAATTAGATTATAAGTGAACCTGACACTACACGTCAATTGGTAACCCCATCTCGTATTTATCTTTTGACATTTAGTAATATTAGTTTGATGCAGAGGTTTTAGTCTGCGCCACAGTCCGCAAGAGTGTAGAGGAGTAATTTTCTTGCGGACTGTTGCGCATAGTAACGGTGACATTTTGTAACGAAATTATAAAGTTGCTTTCAAAATGAGTGAAAGAACCTATCTGTAGGTGAACTTTATTTGATCAAAATCAAAAATTTGGAACTAAAAATGAAATTACAGGCCAAAGGTCTAAATTTCTGCCGGAAAATCAAAAAACCTGGATTAAAAGTAAAAAATGCGGACGAAATAATAGAGAATTCAAGTAAAGGAAAATTAATTTGCCATTTTCACCCCAAAAATAACTCTTTAGCTCAAAGTAATTTCCAGCCAGAAACTTGGAAATAATAGCCAAAAAATAAAAAAAAATCACGCAATAAAATCAATAATTCAAGTTGAAAAATCTAAAAAAATATGACGGAAAATCATAAATTTAGACCAAATATCGAAAATTCGAGTCTAAAAATCAAAAAGTCCGATTAAAAAATTGAACAAAATTTCGGCCACAATAAAGAAAAATTTAGACCGCAAAGTCGAAAATGCAAGTGAAAAAATCTAGAATATAGGCCAAAAAATGAAAAATCAACAACCGGCCCAAAATCAAACATTTTGACCCAAAATCGTAAACTCGGGCTTAAAATTTAAAAAAATGCAGACCAAAAAAATCTAAAATTTCTGCTAAAATAAAGGAAATATAGGACAGAAGATAATGAATTTAGACTACAAAATCGAAAATACAGGTCAAAAATCTAAAATATATACTTCAAAAAAATCCACAATCGGGACCAAGAAATCAAAAAATTTGACCAAAAATCGAAAACTCTGGTATAAAAATAAAAAATGCAGACACAATAACCAACAATTCAGGTTAAAATATCAAAATATAGGGCCAAAAATAAGACATTCGAGCTTAAAAATAAAAAAAATACGGACAAAAAAATCGAAAATTTAGGCCAAAATAAAGAATACTTGGGCCGAATGATCACAAAAAACCAAAAAAAAAAATTAAAAAATCGAAAAATCACGCCAAAGATCTTAAATATGAGCCAAAAAATCGAAAATCCCGGTCTAAAAATAATAAATGCTGACCAAAAAAATTGAAAATTCAAGTAAAAGAAAAACAATTGTTTTTATATACAGGGTGCTTCAAAAAAATGTATACACACTTTGAACTTCCATAGAAAATTTATTTACCGTTCTACAAAGTTAAATTTCAGGAAATTAGAAAGCTGAAAGTCCAATGTAAATGAAACATAAATAACAAATGTTAATACTGTTCAAATTGGTGACCTGCAGCATCAATACAATTCTGAGTACGAGTCACCACTGATTCTGTACATCGTATCAAAACGTCCAATGAGATTTCTCTACACACGGCTTGAATCTCATTCCAAAGAATGTCTAGGTTACGTGGTTTACGTTTGTACACCTCATTTTTTACTGTGCCCCATAAGAAGAAATCCAGTGGTGTAAGGTCTGGGGAGCGTGCTGGAAACTCGATTGGCCCCCTGCGTCCTATCTACTGGCCCGGCAAATTTTGATCCAGGTAAGCTCGTACGTCCCTGTGATAGTGCGGCGGGGCACCATCTTGTTGAAAATAAAACATATCATTACCGTATAATGCACGATACAGAATCAGTGGTGACTCGTACTCAGAATTGTATTGATGCTGCAGGTCACCAATTTGAACAGTATTAACATTTGTTATTTATGTTTCATTTACATTGGACTTTCAGCTTTCTAATTTCCTGAAATTTAACTTTGTAGAACGGTAAATAAATTTTCTATGGAAGTTCAAAGTGTGTATACATTTTTTTGAAGCACCCTGTATTTTTGGGAGCATTAAAATTAATACCATTTTTCATACTTTCGCGCTCTGTTCAAAAAATTGTATCACACAATTTGATTAACGTGTCTCCAGCTTTTTCCAAAATCTTAATGTAGAATGAATTTTGAGTTATTTAGGAAAGTTTCAAATCGATTTTTATATTTATTTGATTATAATGTTTCATAAGTTCGCGGGCTGTTAAAATAAAAGTATCATAAAATTAAGTTTCGATATGTATCCAGATTTTCCCAAAATCATAATTTTCAATTCATTTTGAGTTATTTTGGAAGGTTTCAAATCTTTGACATTTGTTTTTACATTTATTTCAAACTACCAAAATTATAACAATTTTGTTCCGATTATTCGCACTGATTATAAGAAATTATCACAAAATCTGGTGATGGTGTGGAAGTATTTTTACTTTCTCCGTTACGAAGTACGAGAAAGTATTGTGATCGTGATTTTTTTTCAAATTTTTTTTTTACGGAAATATCCCTTTTGGCGTCCCTAGATGCCATTTCAACAATTTCTGGAAAAAAAATGTTTTGTGTCTTTCTATGCGTGTGTGTGTATGTGTGTGTGTCTGTGCGCGCTGTATCTCAAAAACTAATAGAACAATAAGCACGAAACTTTGAACATAAGCTTTATTTGACAATTCGAAAAACTAAAAAGCTTTTGGTAAAGTTCTGTACACCAAAAGTGGGTGTTTACCTTAACCGTTTTTTGTTTTTTTCCAATATTTTTTTAAATATGGAAAATTTTAGGAAAACATTCAAATAAATTTTGAAGATAATAATGAAATGAACATCTTTTCAACAAAAAAATGAACATGTTTTGTTTGAAAATATTTTTCATAAAATCATTTTTATTGGATAAATACAAGAAAACGAAATGTAGCCTGAATATATGAATATTCAACCTGTTCGTTAATCTGCAAGCAAAAAATTAAGTCTTACTAAGACTATAATCAAATAACTTATTGAAACAACTACTTCCCTGGCTAGTGCCACGCCGGATATTGAATGATATTGAATGAAGAAATTTGCATGTTATTACTAGTACTACTAGATAATAACATTGGTTTAAGATCGTTTATTTCTACATTCGTTTTCTTGTATTTATCTAATGCTTTCTGCAACAAGTAAAGTTGTTTCTAATTTGTTCATTTTTATTGGACAAAAAAAATTATTAATTTTTCTTTCATTTTTGGTTTATAATTATGAAACGATAATAGTTACAGCAAATTTACATGATTAATAATTGTAAAGAATGTCAAATTGAACAACTTATAAATAATCCAAAGAACTGAAAAGCTTTTGGTAAAATTTCGTACACCGGAAGTGGGTGTTTACCTTTACCTTAACCGTTTTTTGTTTTGCTCCGATATTTTTTTAAATATGAAAAATACTATAAAAGCACTTAAACAAAACTTGAAGATAACAAAGAAATTAACATCTTTTGTTTGAAAATATTTTTTGTAAAATGTGTGGTTTTTGAAAAATAATAGTTATTAAATAGTTATTATTTTTTTGTCATTTTTGGTTTATAATTATGAAACAATAATAGTTACAGCAAATTTATTTTAATAATAATTGAAGAGAATGCCAAAATAAAGAATAAGTATTTTTCGAAATCTCTTTGGTTTTTAAGTAAACTGACTATTAGAATTTAAAGTATAATTTGTCATTTTCATCTTTCATAAAATTGACGTTTTAAACGTCAGTTTCATCCGATTCTACAAAACGCTGTATGTGAATTTAAAACATGATTTGAATTGAAAATAAACCATGAAAGCGTAAATATAAATGATACCATCAAGTCGGAGAAAATAACATGATGGCCACATCACCATTTTTTTACGTAATAATAATCTTAAGTAATTTTAAAAAAATTGAGTCCACAATAATTGTTTTTGTATTTTTTTGAGAGCATTAAAATTATTACAATTTTCATAATTTCACGCGCTGTTCAAAAAGAAGTATCACAAGGTTTGGTTCAGGTATGTATCCCGATTTTCCCAAAATCATAATTTCGAATGATTTTTGAGTTTTTTTTTTGTTTTCGGCGTTATGCCAGGCCTTCGTGCCATGGCCATTAGCCATCATCAATTTTTATATATGTATTTTAAGTTATAAATTAAATGAATAAATGAACAAATGCATAATAAAAGACGTATACAAACAACCACGGACCCGAACGAATACTTCTCGAAACCGAAAAGTCGTTCGTCCAGGCTGGGAATGTAACCCTCACGGCCGCGGTGCAACCGGCACAAGCGCTCGCCTGTACCCACTACACCAACGGCTCTGATTTTTGAGTAATTTTGGAAAGTTTCAAATTGATGGCAATTGTTCTTATTTATTTGAAGCCACCAAAATTATAACAATTTTTCACAATTTTTCGTGATAACTGATTACATGAAATTAATTGAACATAATAATAATCTAAGTAATTTTAGAAAATTCTAAGTCAACAACAATTGTTTTTATATTTTATTTTTTAGAGCATTAAATTAATTACAGTTTTCCATAATTTCGCTCGCTGTTCAAATGAAAGTAAGGCAAAATTTGGTTTTGGTGTGTATCCAGATTATTTCGAAATCATAATTTCGAATGTATTTTGAGTTATTTTAGAAAGTTTTAAATAGATGGCAATTATTTTTGTATTTTTTTCAAACCATTAAAATTATTACAATTTTTCATCATTTCGCGCGCTATTAAAATAAAATTTATGTAAAATTTGACGTTGGCGTGGATCTACGTTTTCACGAAAACATAATCACGATTGAATTTTGAGTAATTTTGGAAAGTTTCAAATCGATGGGTGGGCCTTATCCAACAATCAAGACAGTAGAATCGAAATATGGGTTTTAACGGTAGGTTTGTGTTTATTTTTGTAAAGATCCAACTGTTAAAACTGTGGTCATATGTTTAACTTTTAGGATTGTAGGATAATCGAAAATTTTAATAAACAAATCGAACATTTAGGTCACAATAAAGAATATTTAGGCCAAAACAATTGGTAAAAAATGGGTAAAACAGGCCAAAGATCTTAAATATGAGCCAAAAAAACAAGAATAAAAAATGCAGACCAAAATATTGAAAATTAAAATAGAAGAAAAGTTTATAGCCCCAAAATTAAATGTTTAGCCTAAAATAAGTTTCCGAGCCAAAACTCAAAAATAATTGCCAAATAAAAATATGTATGCAGAGAACAATATTCAGGTGACAAAATCTAAAATAAAGGACAAACAACCAAAAATTTATGCCAAAAAAGTCGAAAATACCGCAAAAAAATTAAATGCGCGCAAAATAATCAATAATTAAGTTTAAAAAATCCAAAATATAGGGCCTACAAATCAAAAAAAAGTGTTGTTATGGCATAAAAATGGCAAAATTTTAATAAGCACTCTTCTGGAAAAACTGCAGCACATAATTTGTTGAAAAAAAAATTATTTGTTCGATGTTTCTCCTGAAAATGCATTGCAAGCAATGGTGATTGAAGAAGACAAACAATATGTATTAACGCAGAGAGAGCGGAAGAGCAGGATCAATGATTGGAATTGAAAGTTTCGCAGTGCAAGTGAAAAGGTGATGTTTGAAGCGCTTAGAAGGTGCTAGAATGAACAGAAAATCTGATCAAGAAATGGCAGCGAAAATGGTAATAACGGCCCAACAGAGTCTTATAACAGAAGCTAAAAGTGCTGCGCAGTCAAGGAGATGCGTTAAGTTTGGAACAAATTTAGAGTTACATCGCATTTGGCGAGCCTCGGCGAAGATAGAATTTTAAAAGAGTTGAAAAAGCGAGGCATAGTTGCAGTATTGCAAATTAAACCAGGATGATGTGGTGACATAATCTTCGTTTAATGTAACATAAAAATAGAAACACCTAGAAGGAATAAGAAATTTAGCCGAAATGTTTGACTATTGAAAAGTAACGTTTGATTCAATTTTAAAGAAAAAGAACAAAGGGTCTATTTTTAATCAATAATGCGTTGCTCTGCCCCTGTTATACACTCCCTCGCTCTTTATACCATTGATTCCAACAGATGGTCTAGATCTATTTGTGGTATTGAAAACAGCAAAACTGCATTCATCAAAATGACGACAGCCCTTAAAACCGTGATCTAACTAAAAACACCAAAATGAGACTCTATTTATTAATTATATAAAAAAATTAATTGACGTGTACAACTATAAATTGAGATGGAGATAGAGAATTGCTGAAAAACTACTTTTAGGCTTTTCATTTATTTCATGGCCGCGTATATTTAAAATATTTTCTGAAATATTCATTAAAATTCATTAAGAAAATTTAAGAAATCTGTTTCAAAGTTCGCATTTTGTATAGAAAAAAATTTTATGCATATCTTCTGGAAAGATTAGTATTAATTTATGATTAACTCATCGAGGAGATTTCGGGAAGATTGTAAGCAAATATTCGCATTTTGCAAAGCATGGAAAAACATTAATTTTTATTACATTTTCACAGATTTTGTTCCAAAATCATTTTTTCAAGAACCAGATTTTGAAAAAATTATATATCTATTTTCAGATCCCTACAGATAATCCGGACAATTGTTTTGGGAAAAAATATTTGCGTCTTTTTGTTTTTAAAAACTAAAAAACTAAAATTCATTGAAAATAATGCACTTTTCATTTTCCACGAAAACATTTACAATATTTTAACTGGAAAAAACGAAAAATTAAAAAATGCATTTAATGATTTGAAAAAAATTGTAAAAATATTCTTGTCAGACAAATTTGCGTTAAAAGATCAAATTCCATAAAAATATAATGAGCTTTTAATTTTCAATGAAAACATTTACTGGAAAAACAACGAAAAATCAAAAAATGCATTCAACGATTTGAAAAATTGTAAAAATATTCTTATCAGGCAAATTTGTTTAAAAGATTAAAATCCATTAAAAATAATGCACTTTTCATTTTTTATGAAAACATTTACCATAGTTTAACTGGAAAAAATTGAAAAATCAAAAAATTCCAAAAATGCATTCAACGATTTGAAAAAAATTGTAAAAAATATTCTTATCGGACAAATTTGCGTAAAAAGAGTAAAATCCATAAAAATAATGCCCTTTTAATTTTCTATGGAAACATTAACATTATTCTAACTGGAAAAACAACGAAAAATAAAAAAAATGTATTAAAGGACTTCAAAAATTGTAAAAATGTTCTTATTATACAAATTTGAGTTAAAAGATCAAATTCCATAAAAAATTTAATGCGCTTTTAATTGTCCATGCAAACATTTATAATATTCTAGCTGGAAAAACAACGAAAAATAAAGGAAATTAAAAAGTGAAAAATTGTCAGGCTAATTTGTTTAAAAGATCAAAATTCATTAAAAATGATGCACTTTTCATTTTCCACAAAAACATTTAGAATATCTTAACAAAAAAACGAAAAATCAAAAAATTAAAAAATGCATTCAACGATTTGAAAATAAATGTAAAAATATTCTTGTCACACAAATTTGCGTTAAAAGATCAAATTCTATAAAAATATAATGCGCTTTTAATTTTCCATGAAAACATTTCTAACTGAAAAAAACAACAAAAAATAAAAAAATGTATTCAACGATTTGAAAAATTGTAAAAATATTCTTATCAGGCAAATTTGCTTTAAAGATCAAAATTCATAAAAAATAATGGAAAAAAATCAAAAAAGCAAAAATGCATGCCACGATTTGAAAAAAAAATTGTATAAATTTTCTTAAGAGACGAATTTGCGTTAAAAGATCAAATTCCATAAAAATATAATGCCCTTTTAATTTTTCAAAAAAACATTTACAATATTCTAACTGGAAAAACAACGAAAAATCAAAGCATGTATTCAACGATTTGAAAAATTGCAAAATATTCTTATCAAACAAATTTGCGTTAAAAGATCAAAATCCATAAAAAAGGCATTTATTTTTTATTTTTCATGAAAGATTTACAATAATACAGGTATTCAACTGAAACTTTCAGTATATCCTATATTTGACAATCCGAAGAACTGAAAAACTTTTGATAACTAGACCTTCCTTTTTAGAAAATTATAGATATGAAAAATATTTAAAAAATCTTTGTAAATATAAATGTTAAAGATAACAAAGGACTGCAAAATGTTCATTTGTTAATTTTTAGATTTTATTTTGTTGTATAACTACATTTGTATTGAATGTTTTCTAAAAAAATTATTCATCAGAACGATATTGGGGAAATTTTTGAAAATGTTCGTTTTTCCAGAGCAAAGATTAAGATGAAAAATTGCGGAAAAAATAATATTGACTTATTTCTGGATTTTTCTTTCGTTTTACAGCTACAACTATCCAGAGTGTTTTCTGAAAAAAATCAATTCAAACGGTTTTCGGGAAAATTGGAGAATTTCTTTGCATTTTGCAAAGCATTGATTTTGATGAGAAATTCTGGAAAACTGGTCATAACCTATATTTATATTTTTCTTTTGTTTCATAACTACTTTTATCTTGAATGTTTTCTGGAAAATATATTCGCATTCTATAATGAGATTTTCGGGAAATTTAAGAGATCTAATCCAAAGTTTGTATTTTACAAAGCAAGGATTTAAATGGAAAATTCCGAAAAACAGTTATTTTTTTTATTAAATAGTTACAAATACCAATTTTTAAAAAATATTTTTTATATTGATTTAAGGGATTTTAAGGAAATCAAACGTTTGGGAAAATTTAAGAAATCTAATCAAGGGTTTGTTTTTGCATAGCAGTAATTTTAATAGGAAATTACGGAAAGACTAGCTACAACCTAATATTATATACAAACATCTTTATTTAAGAATTGATACAAATATATATACATACATATAAAAATTTATGGTTTTCCGCAATTCTTAATTGGCTATCGACCGGAGGTCTTTCAGCCAGTCTTCTTCAGTCTGTACGTCTCTGTCAGTTATGATTAATGTGATGAAAAGATGAAATGAATTGAAATATGGTGGTATTTGGATGTTTAATTTTTGGAATGATATTGGGGTTACGTGGTAAGCAAAGATGATTTAGGATGTGTAAGATGTGAGGATTAGTGGCAAATTTAGAGGATAGGTGGATAAGGCGTTGGTCAATTGGAGTTATTTGGGATTTTTGATAGAGTAAGGTATTTGAAGGATTGTGTAGTGGATTGTTGGGGTGTCTGATTTTTGTTAACGTTCTGAGCGCTGATCTCTCACCCACCTGCAAATTCCTTAGTACGGCTGGGCGTGGATTATGGAAGAGGATAGAGGCATAATCAAGTAAGGGTCGGCATATCATCTTATATATGTGTACTGCAGTTTTGGTGGAAATACCTTTGTTTTTGTATGTAAGTGATCTGAAATACCGGGCCCTTTTTATGATTTTTTGTTTGAGGATTTGGGTATGCGATTTAAAGGTGAGTTTGGGATCAAAGGTGATACCAAGATATTTGCAGGTGGCCGACGGTGGGATAAGGGTGTTATTCAAGGATATTGAGAAAGGAGAGTTTGCTGCACGGTGGAAGGGTATTAGGAGATGAGATTTGTTTGAATTGATGCTAATATTATATTTTTCTTTTATTTTATAGGTACATATGTCTAAAGTATTTCTTGAAAAAACTTAATAAAAGTCAATGACGGGATTTCGGAAAATTTAAGAAACTCCGTATTTTACCAAACCATGATTTTGATCGGAAATTCCGGAAAACTAGACTAGTCCATTATTTAATTTTTCTTTCGTTTTAAAGGTAGATATATCTAAAGTATTTCTTGGAAAACAGAAATTTCCTATTTTTGAATTTTCCTTTGTCCAGAATGTTTCCTCAATGAATATTTATAATAATTCGATTTTCATCAAAAATTAAAGGAAAACTTATCATAACGTATTTTTATTTGATTTAAAAGATATATATGTCTAGAATGTTTCCTAAAAAAATTCAAATATATTAAGGGAGTTTTGGGTAAATTGAAAAAATCTGGTCAAAATGTGTATTTGTGGAAAACCTGTTAATCTTAGCCCACGCTCAGGTTCAAGAAATGCCGTTAACCAAGTATATTTTTATATCATTCCATGCGCAAACATTTTTCCTAATTACAACAGTATCGCAATTCCTAACATATTAAAAGTTAATTGCAGAAAACTCGTATTAAGAATTGTTCTAATAGACATTTTAATGAATAAAAATCAAAGGTGGCATTGAAAAAATATCTGTTAACATTATTTAGTAGTATTTGTTATTTATTATTATACTTCTGAATAGTTATTAAATACCCATTTGTTGCCCGGCGCCTGCACCAGAATTATTATACTGAGTCCTTAATTCCACCTTCCTGCTTTTATAGTTCAGTTAATAAATAAGTTACAATTTTAAAATTTTGCAGACTTCATTTGCATTCTAGGACATATTTCAGGAAAATATTTTTGAGTCTACAGGGTGTCCCAAGAAAGTAAGACGTCATGATGATACATCTTTGTAGATTACATGCTGTATATTTTATTGCTTATTTACGTCCCTTTTATGGTTATCTACATCAAGGGCGTTTGCAGCCAACTACTCTAGGGGGGGGGGGGGGGTAATTTAAAAAAAAGATAAATAAACTGGTGCTTCCGCTCTCATACACCTGTTCCATGAAATCTCCCTATCCTTTTCCAACGTTTGAAAGCGTTGGAAAAATTTACCGGTTACATTATTTATTTGGAATATAGAATATCCGTAATTTTTAATAACAAAAATTGATAAGCGAAAAATTCTTAGGGGGGGTAATTACCCGATTACCCCCCCCCCCCCCCCCTTGAAACTGCCACTGACCTACATACCCCTAAAATTTTATTAAAATCGGTTTAGTAATAGCACAAAAAATCAATACTTGCACCATTGATTTAAAAAATTCATAAAAAATAACAATAGTGCCTCGTTAAAAAAATTAAACAGATAACTCATTAAATAAGGCCTGACAGTCCTGTTAACCAAGTTTGATTGATATGAATCAGACAGGGAGCCCAAAATTCAGTGTTAAACTTTTGAGCACTTTTTTTTTTATTGAAGCCCCTTTATATTTTTATATAATTCCTTGCGGAATTTAAAAATTAACATTTTTTTCTGATTATAACCCTATCGCAGGTCCTAATATATTAAAATTTATTTACGAAAAACTCGTTTTATCCATTATTTCAATAGAAAATTTGTTGATATAACAAATTTAGTTATTAAAATTGTTTGTTATACTTATATGTTTTTCTATTAATAATTTGAATTCAATGAAATAAAAATTAATTGAATATTTTCTCGTTCAAATTCGTATTACTAATTGTACCTAATTGCCTCTGGAAAGGACTCCACTTCGCACTCCATCATCGCAGTGGTCCCATTAGCTGCGCCAATCTTCTCCCTCCTCAATCTAATTAGTGGAACAACTAGAAAAAAATAAAATAAAAACGACTAACCCATTTATTTCCCAACGTGTAGAATTTGTACGTACAGTGTATTTCCAGAATGAACGTTTGATTTACTTGCGGTGGGACACCGTTGTCAGCGACGCATTGGTAAGTTCCCATGTGTATTCGACTAATTAATGTAATATTAAGTGAATGCCCTGCCACGGTGAGTGCTAAAAATGAAAATTTACATACGATGGTTTTTAATTTTCTAAGTATATGTTATTACCTTGCCAAGGTCCCATTGTAATGGGTTGCCCATCAGTGCGTATCCACTCCACATGGGGCTTAGGAACACCTGTTGCAGCGCAATGGAGGGTAACATTATCACCCTCGGTTATTATCGCAGGTCCAATTGGCGAACCATGTTGATTCCCTAAAAAATATATTTATCTACAATGATACAAGAAGTTGGTCATATTAAGGCAGCGCCGCGTGACATCAAAAGACAGCAATTCTAAAAGGCTACCAAACATATGGGAGGAATAAACATCGATGAAAAAGTGAAAACATTAGTAAAACAGTAAATATAAATTATATGTAAACTGTGATACGACCAACAATAATTACGTATGGAATGTAAACCGCGGTGATAAACAAAACAGAAGAGGAAGAGCTAAAGATACAAGAAAGGAAAATAAAGAGAAACATGAATAAAGACAAACAAAGAAATAGAAGAAGAACTGAGATGAGAAAACATTACAAGATGCATAAAGGCACAACGACTGAGTAGGGCAGGCCATATTGTGAGAACGAAACACACCCATCAAAGAAAAACACGTTGGAGCCCTCTATGGAAGAAAAGAAAGAGAAGGCCACAAAAGCTGGAATAAGAAGACAAAGAGGCAATAGGAGTCAAAAACTATGTAGAAGCCGGCCCACTAGCCGCGTGCGTTAGCGCGCCAGAATTAATGCGGAGGGTCCTGTGTTCGAATCCCGGCGAGGGCATGGGTGTTTGTGGATGTCTATTTTCATTTAATATGAATAATATATTATAAATTATCGGTTGTGACGCTATCTAAGCCAATGTCCCCATATCATCCATAATTCCCCAACCCAAATTTCCGTCAATCATCCTTCCTTTAACAAAAAGAAAGTATGTAGAAACCGGAAATAGTGGAGAGAAATAATAAACACAACCAAAACGGACAAAAAAAGAAGAAAATAGGAATAATCCACCTCAGAAAATTGATTTAAAAATACTCAAAAGAGTATCTATGATCCTTTGAGCATTGAACGGTTTCATGAAGATGATGATTTGAAACCATTTAAAAATTGAACTATAACATAAAATTTTAACATGTGTATTAAATTTTCAACTAAAACTTTAGACGCAGAATAAGTTATTTATTTAAACAGGCTCTTATTTTATAGTGTAATAATAACACAATTCTTTCAGAATCGGCATAAATAAACGATATACAAACAATTTTAGATTTATTAAATACTATTGTACGTATGCATCTGCCACGACCAATTTTTGTATATTTAATCATATTTTGAGTATGGAGGGTCAAACAATGTATACTCAAGGATACGCACGGACTCTATTCGTTTAGAAAAAATGACCGCTCGGATGGGATTCGAACCCAAGACCCCTACATCCAGAAGCAGGAACTCTATTTATTTTATTTATTTATTTATTTATTTACAAAACCCAACAGACTCAATGTCCATTGACAGGGTTACAAAATAAAGTACAACTACAAATTAATCACAGAATAATTAACAGCATAACTACTAACATAAAATTACAAATAACTTGCGAATTATAAAGGTGCATACAACAAAATGATCGAAGAATAAACTTAGTTAAATTGCTTGAAGACATTTTACTACATCGCGCTTAAATTGAGGAAATGATCAAGTTCTCCAGAAAATTGATTAAACAGCCGAGACAATCGTACGAAGGGAGAATTTAAATAGTAGTTTTTCTTTGTTTCTTTATAAACAAAGACATCAGATCGCCTTATAGAAAGACGTGGTATTTTAAAATTAAATAAACTCAAGAGCTGCTGGTCGTCAATGCAATAATGGATTATTTTGTACAGGAAGCACAAACTTACATATACCGGGTGTCTCAGCCTTTTATTTCGACAACGCTTGGTCGAATGTGACTGGGACAAAAAATTGTATGACTAAAGTGAATCCAAGGAACCCACTGATGAATTTATTTTTTACCGGAATAATCCGGAAGTACCCGGAACCGGTATTAATTGATAGGTCTTTTTTAAAAGAAACAACTTTTATTAAAATGTTTTTTTAACATTCTGCATATTTACAAAAATAAACGAAAAAACCAAATTGAAAATTATCCATTTAACACTCAATTTCCTCGAGTAGGCTTTACTTTTTTGTTATGTCAAAATAATTGACGTACGTGAATATTTGAAGTAAAATAAATTATTATTATCAAAGTGTTGAATGTGTCAACATGGTTTTGATATGCTGATGATATTAGGTGAATGCGGCCAAAACTATCGTGCTGCTGAGCGAATTTATGCTGAGCGATACCCTCAACGAGCCAATCAGTTAAAAAATGTTTTTCGGCGCCTTGCAGAACGAGTTAAGACAACTGGTAAGCTACAGCCCAGCCACAACAAAGGTCGAAGTATCAGAAAACGTGTTCAAGGTGAGATATTCTTGCAGTAATTGCTCTGAACCCGAACATCTCGACTAGAAGAATGGAAATCGAGGCTGGAATAAGTCGCTCCACTTCTTGGAGAGTTTTAAAAACAAACAAATTCCATCCATGCCATATCTCTCTACACCAGAAACTTGAAGAACGGCATTTTCAAGATAGGTTTAATTTTTGTGAATTGTTGTCTCATAAAAATTATAATTTCCATCACAAAATTTTATGGATAGATGAGGCGACATTCAAAAGCAACGGAGTTGTTAATTTACATAATGCTCACTACTGGAGTAATGAAAACTCTCATTGGTTAAGAGAAGTTGATAATCAACACGTGTGGACCCTTAATGTTTGGTGTGGTATTTTAGGAAACCAAATAATTGGTCCGCATTTTTTTGATGGTTTATTAAACGGAGCTAAATACGCTGATTTTTAGAAAATAATCTTATTGACCTTCTAGATGACGTTCCATATACGACTCGTTTAATAATGTATTTGCAACAAGATGGTTGTCCAGCTCATTAAGCAAGAGTTTCTCTACAAACCGTTGATCACCTTCTCCCTGGTCGATGGATTGGAAGGCTAGGACTATTTCTATGGTCACCTCGTTCTCCTGGCATAGCGGCTCTTGACTTCTTCTTGTGGGGATGTATTAAAGATTTAGTCTATAAAGAGCTTCCAACCACGAGGGATAATATGAAGGAGAGGATACGAAATGTCTGCCGTTCACTTAGTGAAGATGAAATACTACAGGCCGTCAACGACGTTCGAAATCGGCTACAAAGATGCATTGATCAAGAAGAAAGGCAATTTGAACATACCATAAATAATTTAATAGTTAATAGTTAATTATCATTTTTTTTACTTTCACACTCTTATTTGAATTGTTGAATAAAATACTTTCAAACAATTGGTATTTTTTAATTATCGTAAATATGCAAAATATTATAAGACCTATCAATTAATACCATACTACCATTTGAAATTTTAAAGTTACTTCCAGTTCCGGGTACTTTCAGATTATTCCGGTAAAAAATAAATTCATCAGTGGATTCCTTGGGTTCACTTTGGTAATACATTTTTTTGTCCCAGTCACACCCGGTATATGCCTACTGTGTATAGAAATGAAATCAAATTCACGTAGTAAGTCTGTATAGGGCACATCAAACCTGTATTCATGATACTTTACAAAGTATAAGTAGAGAAGAAACTTTTTCTGTATACTTTCTAAAGTATTTATATATTTTGAATACATCGGTGACCATATCATCACACAATAAGACATTTTACTCAGAATTAATGACTTAAAGAGTATACTCATTACTTTAATATCCGTAAATGCTTTACAGTTTCGTATAATAAATCCAAGTACGGACACCCTGTATAAATTTAAATATTTTTAGGGCCTGCAGCTCTTCTCAATACCTCTGCGGTGAAATATAATTAATATATGAAATAATATAAGAAATCCGTTTCGGACACTCTTCCACGTGAAAATTATTTCACGATTTTCATTCCGATCCATGTATAAGTTGAGTAAGTGTTGTCCATTCACCAATAATACACATTTAGTTACGTACATTTGCAATTAAAGCCCGACATAGTATTTTGTACTTCGGCCTGGTGTCGTGAGATGTCGCAAGTGTACGGTAGCGCTGCCACAATGCGTGAAATGCAGAATTGGTTTGCATTTAATATCCATCTTGTTCTATCATGTTCTAATAGTATAAAATAAACATTTTTGTATTTGTGCACTTGGCGTCTTCTCTCTTATATGTGTCGGAAATAAGTGCAACGGCGATTAAACGATCAGCCGTTATTGGTCTCCTTACTTGTGTCGCTTGTAATGTGTGAGTGTGCGTGTGTGTGAGAAAATTATCAGATTATAATAATTATTCCTGATTTGTTAATCGCCGAATACAAGAAAACTATTGAGATTAGGAACAGGGAACCCTTATACAATCTGAAAGATAATTGGATTTTACTTAAGAATACGTTACTATATATAGGGTGTGCCATTTGAAAAAACGAAGTTATTTAACTTTATAAGTTCGGTTTTTCTACCGCATTTTTTTTATCACCCTGTATAATTTTTTGTATGAAATCATGGTTGGCTCTATAGTTCGAACCTTCAACCAAATAATAGAAATGATTTTAATCGTTCAACGTCAATCACGGGGGCAAAAATAAAATTTCACTCAGATCATGCATTTCAACAAATCTTCAAATATTTCGAAAACGGAAAACAATAGGTATAGGGAGTATTGAAATAACTCACCTTTATTTGCTCCATATAACTCAAAAATGACAAAAAATACAGGGTGTTCCATTAAAAAAAAAACATAAGTTTGGTCTGTAACTTTGTTATGAGACACCCTGTATAAATTTTAATATTTTTAGGGCGCACAGCTCATTATTGTACACAACTTTTGTATATAACATTTTTTGAAATTTTGAAAAATAAGCACGTGATTGACCGTTCCCAGAGCTCTGAAACACCCTGTATATAACGAAAAGTATCGGCCCCAAAATACTACCCTGAGGTACCCCTATGTTAAGGGTGGAGTAATCGTTATTAATTTTGACTATTTGTTTTCTATTTTCCAAGTAATTCTTAATTAAATCGTAACAGACGCCGCTGATACCATAGTGCTCCAGTTTTTCTAATAGTATACGGTAATTCATGGTATCAAATGCCTTAGACAGGTCAAGAAATATTCCCATGGGAATCTCTCCCCTCTCCAAGACATCTGCAACAATGGATATATACTGAAATAACGCGGTATTTGTTGATTTATTTTTAAGAAACCCGTGCTGCGAGTCATTAAATAAATTGAATCTGTTGAAGTATTTTATCAGTCGTTTGGCTAAAAATTTTTCGACAATTTTTGAAAAAATACTGAGAAGCATTATAGGTCTATAATTAGTAAATAAATTTGGGTCTCCATTTTTATATATTGGCCTTAATATTCCGATCTTTAAACAGTCAGGAAATACTCCTGTTGACATTGTGACATTTATTAAGTAAGTTAATGGCTCAACAAGATGAATTGCGGCTGCTTTCAAAAGTTGTGCATTCATCTCATCGGGGTCCGTCAACTTGGCCCCCCACTTTCGATTTTTTGGAAAAAAAAGTGTTGCTCCAGAAAGCCCTTAGCTAGCTCCAGCTAGCTCCACAAAAATTAGAGCTGGCTCCAAAAAGGTAAAAAAGTTATAGGGGTTTGAAATTTGGTGGGGCCAAGTTGACGTTTGCCCCCCACTTTTGATTTTTTAACTTTTTTTTTAAGATTTAGATTCCTCAGACCTGGCTCCAGCAGGCTCCATCAATTTTAAAGCTAGCTCCACCCCACAACCCTTAAAAAATTACAAAAACAGTTTTCACCCTAGCCCCCACTTCAATATTTTTTACTTAATTTTAAGTGATCAAACCTATAGCTTAAACCTGGCTCCAGCCGAATATGTAAAAAAATTTGGAAAAAAGAAAACGGATAAAAAGATATAAGGGTTTTAATTATAAGACGTGAGCTTTCCTGAATCCTGTATGCGCATTCCCAATTGTGTGATCATATTATAACGTTAAATGCGAATTTTCGGTTAAATCCAACGGAGTTGGTGCCAATTACCAATTACATTATTATATACGGTAATAAGGGTTCCTTAAATATTGCATTACCATCATGTAGGCCTTAGGGCCGTCCTTGAAATAAATATTTAACTTATAAACAATTCGTATATTTGATAAATTATTATTTATTACTTATTTGAAATATATATTGAAAATTAAAATTTAGTCAAATGTGTGTGTTCAATCAAAAGGATGGCAAATATTGTAAATTGATAAGACAGTGGCGTAGTGAGAGATTAATTGAGGCATGTGAAAATATTGCCAATTTCAACGAAACTTGGTACACGTACTGTTTATAGCCCGGAAAAAAATAATTTGAGGCTAAAATAGCCCTAGCATCTCTGGGGTTGGAGTGGGCTAGAGGTGACATGCGAAAATACTGTAAAATTCAACGAAACTTGGTACACGTACTATTTATAACCTGGAAAAAAATAATTTGAGGGTGAAATAGCCCTACCATCTCGGGGGGTGGACTGGGCTAGGGGTGGCATGCGAAAATATTGTCAAATTCAACGAAACTTAGAACACATACTACTTATAACCTGAAAAAAACAATGTGAGGGAAAATAGCCCTAGCATCGCGGGGGGCGGAGTGGGCTGGGTGGAGATTTATCCATAAAACATTTTTCTTTTGTCACCCCCTACTGATTTTTGGATTTTCAGCCAAAACTATGTCATTTTCTGAAAAAAAAATATAAGAGACCAAAGTTGTAGAGCGGAAAATTTTCGATCGACATAGGTCTTTTGACTTTTCAAATAATGCGTGCATTGCCCGCAGGAGTACGCAAAATCGTGACCTTATATGCATTTTAGCGTTTTTTCAAATTCTTTATTAATTAATTGAAAAAACGGGAAATTATAGGAAAATTAAAATACCCAATATCGATTCAAACTTTTCCGCTCAACAACTCTTAATAAAAGCATATTTTGCCCAAAATGCATAGTTTTCGCTAAAAATGCAAAAAACCATTGAAAAACGCAAAAATTGATACATACAGTTTCAATTTGCATTTTTAGCGAAAACTTTGCATTTTGGGTAAAAGTTGCTTCTAATAAGAGTTGTAGAGCTCGACGTTTACTCCGTTTTTTGTTTAAACGTTTAAACATGTAAACGTTTACCGTTTATTTGTCACGAATAAAACACGTTAAGCTTAATAAACGTTTACAACCCGTAAACTAGAAATGATTACTCATATTTTTATACTCCATTTGGGGTCCAAAAGTCATATCTCGATGTTTCGTAAGATTCCCAATAATTTTACACATTCGATTCAAACAGGAAACACCTGGTCTATAGGGGGTTGAACCCTTTAAACTTCGAATGCCGACGTTTCGGACGGTTTTCGAGAAACTATTTACTTATTAAGGTGTTCCAAATAATAATAATTTATTCATTTTTTTCCGCTACCGGAAATATTGTAAAACACGGCGAATGAACTTCGAATATTTGCAGGGTGGGTTATACGTTTCTATATTAAACGACTTTCGTCAACACGTTTAAACGAAAAAATCCGTTTAAACGTATACACGTGTAAACGTGAATATTCGTTTAAACGTGAATATTCGTTTAAACGCGAATATCCGTTTAAACGTTTAAAAACCGCTTTCTAAGAACACGTTTATCCGTGTACACGTGTATCCGTGTATTAACGAGCCCTATTTTCAATCGATATAGGTCATTCGAATTTTAGTATAATTTCCCATTTTTCCGTTAGAGGGTGCGAAAAATAAAGTATGGTGCAATTTTTAATAAAAAAAATTGAAAAAAAACGTCAAGTGCATATGCGGTCTGGCGGGCAAAACACGTATTATTTGAAAAGTCGAAAGACCTATATCGATCAGAAATTTTACACTCTACTATGTTGGTCTCTTATAAGTTTTCCAGGTAATGCACAGTTTTGGCTGAAAATCCAAAAATCAGCAGAAGGTAACAAAAGAAAAATGCATTTATTGATAAATCTCAAGAATCCTTAATATTTTATTATACAAAATGCATATCATTGGAAAGCTTATCAAAAACGCCATAGATTGGTGGCAACATATATAGGGTGTTCTATTTGAAAAAAAAAGTTATCCATTGTTTTGCGTTTGTTAACATTCTGTATGGCAGTATAAACAAAAAAGGACCAAAGCCGATGTGTATTATTCTTCATGATGTGGAAAGTTTTTTTAGTAAAAAATGATGCTATCTTTGCTAGGAACGCTTCTGTAATGTTTTCAATGTGCACATGTTTTTGCCACAAAATTGCCCATAACTAACCAAACTCTCCATAATAGACCCATAGTATCTTATACTATTTTTATCAGCTTCTTAAGAGGATTAAAAATAAAGTATAAAATATGGGGTGTTCCATTTAAAAAAACATAACTTTGATCTGTTATTTATACTGGGACACCCTGTACAAAAACATACATATTTTTAAAATATGTAGAATGGGTGTGAGTACCAGTTCATGAAAATTAGAAGTCGATTTCTCAAATAGCAAATACGTTATGGGGCTTTTACAAATCCCTGGGTCGCCCGGTATAAGCGTATACAGTTTTGCTAAAAATGTAGGCACAACAAGAAATTTTAGTTGTTTAACTGTTGTCTCTAATAATTTCATTTCGTGTACATTTTCAACTGGTGATTTTTTCTTCTAACTTCAGATTTCTTTAACACAACTTTGTTTTGGGTCACAAACAAATGTATTACGCAATAACAACAAGTAGTATCGACTATTAGTGAATTTGTTTACCTAACATACGGAATATAAACAGCACTTTGCGATCATTGACAAAAATGACAAACTAAATGAAGACCCATTGCACGAGAATTTGATGATATAGGTATCTTATCAAATCCCCCACTGCTGGTTTCGTTTGCGGTTAATCACCTTTTAAAGGCTGAAATTCTGAAATACCAAGATTTGTTTAAACGACAGGTAAATTTTCGTCAATGTTCGTAAAGTTATTTTTTTTAGTCCGTATTTTATGCCAATCAAACGTAACAAAAATTAAATCGATACTATTTGTAGTTGATTGAGTTATACATTTGATTATATCGGAAAACAGGGTTTTGTTTAGGAAATCTAAAATTTAAAAAAATCATCGTTGAAAAGATTTGTCACTACTGCTTTGAAATATGAACGACAAGAATTAGTTTTTATGGCAAATATGATGAAATTATCGACTTCAGGAAATATTAGTAAGTATAATTCGCTCATCGGTTGTCTACATATTCTTTGGGTGAAAAGATGATTTCAAGATAAAGCTATAAACCTTAAAAAATGTAATTTATATTTTTTAAATGCGACATATTTTTAATATTTAATGTTTTTATGTAAAAATAGGTAGATTATAAATATTTTGCATTATTGTGATTTCTCCAGTTTGAATGAATGTTTATCAGTTTGTAATACTTAATATACTTATAGATCTCCTAAAATTCTAAAGCGATTATTTATATTTTGTTAGTTTTTTAAATAATATACAGGGTTCTGCATCTCACCTCCCGTCTTCTCTAGCTCAGTAGAATAATTAATAATCGATTTATAGTTATATGAAAAACTGTAAAACAATTAAATTTTTATTTTACAATTTTTGCTCATTATTTAACTATTTTGGTGAAATTCTTGGTTGTCGCGATAGGAGACCGATTTTGGACTAGTGTATCTCTTCGCTGCACTAGTTATATAATGGAGTAAATCGACTTACCGATTTACTGTTTCACCCTCACTCAGTTTCTTTCCGGGTTATAAATTGGAAGTGTACCAAGTTTCGTTAAATTTGACAATATTTCCGCATGCCACCCCTAGCCCACTCCATCCCCTGAGATGCTAGGGCTATTTTACCCTCACATTATTTTTTTGCAGGTTATAAATATTACATGTACCATGTTTCGTTGAATTTGACAATATTTTCACATGTCACCCCTAGCCCACTCCACCCCCTGAGATGCTAGGGCTATTTTTCCCTTACATTATTTTTTTCCAGGTTATAAATAGTACGTGTACCAAGTTTCGTTGAATTTGACAATATTTTGGCCCGCCACCACCCCCTGAGATGCTGGGGCTATTTTACCCTCAAATTATTTTTTTCCGGGTTATAAATATTACGTATACCGAGTTTCGTTGAATTTTACAGTATTTTCGCATGTCACCCTAGCCCATTCCACCCCCTGAGATGCTAGGGCTATTTTAGCCTCAAATTATTTTTTTCCGGGCTATAAATAGTACGTGTACCAAGTTTCGTTGAAATTGGCAATATTTTCACATGCCTCAATTAATCTCTCACTACGCCACTGTCTTATCAATTTACAATATTTGCCATCCTTTTGATTCAACACGCACATTTGACTAAATTTTAATTTTCAATATATATTTCAAATAATTAATAAATAATAATTTATCAAATATACGAATTGTTTATAAGTTGAATATTTATTTCAAGGACGGCCCTAAGGCCTAAATGATGGTAATGCAATATTTAAGGAACTCTTATTACCGTAGATAATAATGTAATTGGTAATTGGCACCAACTCCGTTGTATTTAACCGAAAATTCGCATTTAACGTTATAATATGATCACACAATTGGGAATGCGCATACAGGATTCAGGAAAGCTCACGTCTTATAATTAAAACCCTTATATCTTTTTATCCGTTTTCTTTTTTCCAAAAATTTTTACATATTCGGCTGGAGCCAGGTTTAAGCTATAAAATCACTTAAAATTAAGTAAAAAAATATTGAAGTGGGGGCTAGGGTGAAAACTGTTTTTGTAATTTTTTAGGGGTTGTGGGGTGGAGCCAGCTTTAAAATTGATGGAGCCTGCTGGAGCTAGGTTTGAGGAATCTAAATTAAAAAAAAAAGTTAAAAAATCAAAAGTGGGGGGCAAACGTCAACTTGGCCCCGCCAAATTTCAAACCCCTATAACTTTTTTACCTTTTTGGAGCCAGCTCTAATTTATGTGGAGCTAGCTGGAGCTAGCTAAGGGCTTTCTGGAGCAACACTTTTTTTCCAAAAAATCGAAAGTGGGGGGGCCAAGTTGACGGACCCATCTCATCGTAACCTCACGAGGCTTAATTTTTTAGTTCTTTTATTATATTAAATACTTCTTCAGGTGTAGTAGGTGTTTAGTACATTGATTGGTAATTATTTATGATCGAATTAATAAATGTTACTTGTGGTTTATTTTTTGTTCGTTCTTCTGTATTACAGAAGAAATCATTTAATTCATTAATTTTATTAATAAATAGTAATTCGTTGCTGTCTGTATTTTTATTAGTTTTTCCCAGGTGGGCATTAATTACCTACTAAGTACTTTTCATTTTATTATCACTATTCAGTATTACAGACTTCACCTTCCGCGCGGTAAGCTTTTATTGTCGATAACATATCCCTGTATCTAATTATTTCAGGAGTGTCATATTTTCTCGTTGCTCTTTTTTGGTTAATATGTTTAATACATGTTTTCGGTCAAGAATTATTTAAAGCTGATTGTATAACACCCATGAAGTTATTCCAGATATCATTTGTATTAGGGTGGATATACACTAGAGCATTTTCTCGAGCATTTCTATGTAATGTAACGTTCTAATGAATGTTACAATACAGGAAAATGCTCAGTTTCAAAAGCTGTCGTCAAAAGACGTCTGGTTCGTGAGGGTGATACACTAGAACACATCATAGAGCGGCTCGTTGTTCTGTTACTAGTAAATGCTCTAGTCTATACTCACCTTTAGCAGTACATTTATTTTCCCAGATATTAGGAGCCGACAGTTCGTTTACAAATTTAGTTACAATTTTCATTATTGAATAAGCGTTTTTTATCAATATTAGCATTAACATGCACTGGTTTGTCTGCATACCAGCTAAGTTTTTGTGCTAGATGGTCCGACTTCTGAGATTCGAAAACACTTGTTCGATAATCTTCATCCATGTTAGTAATTACATTATCAATTTGTGAATTTCTTGTTTTTGCTAATCGTGTGAACTTATCTATTGTTAGTTTTGCGTTAAATGATTGAACTAAGTTTTTAAATTCTAGAGCTTCTAGTGTTTTCATGCTTGTATCTATGTTAAAATATCCTGCGTTTTCTTTCAGTAGTATATTAAGCAACGTATCTAGTTTTTTAATAAAATCCGTATAGTTATTTCTATCAGGGGCGCGATAAATCACTACTAGAGTATACTTCAGTTTTGTTTTTCCATTCAATGGATGCACACTCAAATGTTCCACTTATCGCCAGTTTGTTGATGTCATTCCGAGATTTCCACTGCACATTATTACGCACCTATATCACTGATCCGTCGTAGGCTGTGTGCCTCGATTGATGTCCAGGTCTGCAAAATGACGTTGCAAGAGTAAACTTTTCAATTGTTTTCAAAGATTATCTTTTTTTTGCCAATGTTCAGTGAGCATCAAAAACAAACAATCTTAATGTTCTTCCATCATCGCGTTAATTTTGTCAGTGTTATTATTTAAGGATCTAATGTTTAAATGTATTATTGATATCTCAAGTTTTTCAGGGTTCTTGCTGCCATTTAAGATATTTACGTAGTTGCTGGTGCTCTTTTGCGTTCCGCAAAAAAAAGAATATCGTTGCAGTTTCAAGTCTGCTGGCCACTCGAGTGGATCTTTAAACTTATCCTCATATCGTTTTTCAAATCCTATTTTGTAAGCACGTTCATCTTCATTTTTAATTTTCACTTCCATTACTTGAAGTTGTCCAGTAGGGCATATATTGGCTCTTATATAGGACTCGACGTCTGCTGGTGTTGTGTTGGGGCTTGCTCTTCTTAAAAAGTACCACATTAACCTAGGAGCTGCTGCCAGTTTTCCTTTATTTTCTCCTGTTCCCATTGTTACGAGCTGTGAATATTGCCGTTTTCCTTTTCTATGTGTAGCAATTTGCCAATTTTCGTAATCCATGTTGGGATTTTCTTTTTCAGTGTTTATGTTTTCCAATGCTTTCTGAAGTTGTGACAACTGAATTTTATTTGGTCCGTCCGTTTGTTTTCGTTCAGGTGTATTATTTGTATTTCTTGCATTTTGTTGCCGTAGGTCTTGTTTGTTTATGGTTCTTTTATATGTTTGTTGTTTCTGTGTGTCTCGATTTATTAGATTTGTTTTTAATACTGCAGTGTATGTTTGCTCCACCTCTGGTTTGTTTGAGGAAGTTGGTGTTGACTGATAATCCTTTTCTGTATTATTGGTTTATTTTGGGGCTGTTTTTGTTCCAGAATTTCTAACCTTCCTAACAGGTATTTATTATTCTCTGTTAATGTCTCATTATTAGTTTTAAGAATGCGGTTCATCTCCTCCAAGTGTGTAATTATCTGCTTTAAATGTTTTATTTCTTGTAGCAATGGGTGGCTAACAGTATCCCCGTCTGTTCTCCATAGTGCATACATGATTGGAATCTCGCTTACCTTTCTCGAAACATCCCGGATGGAACGTTGCCCAACACACACTACACTCAACACTGTCTCTCCTTATCGATTTCTTACAATATTTATATGTACAAACTTTATTATTGCTTGTTATATCACTAGCTTCATCTTCATCTACTATACTGTCCGCCATCTTTCCAAGAATAAATAAATAAATAAAATTATGAATTGTTACCTTTTTGTACACATCTTGATTATGGCAATTATTCCAACACGAAACCCAGAATTGTATTATTTTTTAAGGTATTTAAATTTTAAGTAAACATTTTCCATTAATTATTAATTCTCCGTACTTGCGATGGTGGCAAATTTAACTCAGCTGCTAGATTTATCATTACCACCTCTTGAATAATTTTATTACCGTATGGTATGCGACAATTTGTTTAATTGTTTCTAATTCCATGGCACGGATGATTTTTGGTAAGCGCTACATAGATTGCCAATAATAGCTATTTATGTAACAAGTCCACAATATAGCACTTTCTTGGACAAGACGTTTTATGGCCGAGCGAGCGAAGCGAGAGAGGCTAATAACGGAGGCGAGTCCATGAAGTGCTATTGTGGACGAGTTACATACAAAGCTTTTTGTTCGACTGCTTTTAGCATTTTTGGAATGCTTTTAAAATACAAGCTGAAGCAATTTATTTATATATATATATTTTAATCATAGTGTGCATTTGCTGCCACACTAATGTCAGTCATTGTAAATTTCATAGAGAATGGATGATTAGGTTAAACAATCTAACTCGCACAATAAACGTCCAAACCTTGCAAACTTCTTCAGGAGTAAGTGTAATGAATAATAGTAAGTACTATCGCTATAAACCACTATCATAGTTGATCTCTCTTTTGTATGAGTAATTTGAATTGTATTTATTAGGTGTTCTAACCAAAATTAAAATCTGTCATTTCTGACACTGACATAAGAGTCCAATTTACTTTATCAATTATGGGACTAGTACGAAATGGTGTACATTTCGGCCCAAAAACAAACCGCAAAAGTTACTATTTTCGTACAGTCGAACATAAAAGTGTTTTAAGCGATTATATGTTCATTTATGATATTAAATGTATGTTGTCATCATAATAAATTGAGCATTCAGATGTGATAAAAAATAAATATGGCTTCCATAAGAAATAAGTTGATGATGGTACAAAAGAAACGAAATATTTTACAAAGAAAAATCTTACACCATTTATTAGATAATAAAAAAGTGCTTTCCGTTTTTAAATATCACCTTAAATAACGCAGATATAAAGAAAAAAAGAAAAATTTTCAGTTTTTTAACATAACTCTAAAACAAATTTTTTTAATTAATTTTTTCAACGGATTATTAATCAGCATAAAATTCTGCAAAAGTGCCAAATTTAAATATACCATATATCTCTTCTAATAAGCGAGATCCCCATGGTGAGCCTCGAATTTCAAACACCCTGTATATGTGAAAGTAGTTAATGGAAAACTATTTTAAACGTATAAACATGCAATTTTAACATATTCTCATTCATTTTAAACTTTCATTTACACGAACCACCCTTTCTTGAAACGTAGCAAGTATGTAAGTATTAAATAGCAACGATCAAACAAGTCATTAAAGATTTGTATTATAATTCAGCAGAAACGTAGTACCACGTACGGATATGTCAGAAAAACACGCGAAGAGTCTTTCCACACGGAAATGTCAATGTTCCTTGAAATCGATAAATAATGCAGCTTTTGTGGTGATAGTGCTGAATATACATTAAAGGAGATATACAGTGCGCGCCTAAAGTATGGAATATATTCAGTAAAACCGAAATAAAATATTTTTGAAAAAAATCCTCAAACAAGTCGATTTTCTTTTATAAAAATACACATTTTTGCATGAAAGTCGATTTTCAGTCGTCATTTGTTTTTGAGTTATGACGTCCGCCATTTTGTTTTTAAATGGCAACCCCCTATTTTTGTTCTTGATTTTGAGAGATCTTTTCATTGTCGAACTGGCAGTGTAAAAATATTGCCATCTTACATAAGAAATTTTTCGACAATGAAAAGATCTCTCAAAATTAAGAACAAAAATAGGGGGTTGCCATTTAAAAACAAAATGGCAGACGTCATAACTCAAAAACAAATGACGACTAAAAATCGACTTTCATGCAAAAATGTGTATTTTTATAAAATAAAATCGACCTGTTCGAAGATTTTTTCCAAAAATATTTTATTTCGGTTTTACTGAATATATTCCATACTTTAGGCGCGCACTGTATAATGACCGTAAATTATTGATTGAATATAAATCGAAAGAAACATTGATTCATGGGCATATCGGTCGGTGATAAGTTGTTAACATGTGTGAAAACGTATGGAAGGGCGGAAGACTAGGACGGACCGTTTTGTCCTTATTAGGGACTCATCAGCTAGCCCCATCCGCGCGCTTAACTTACCGGCTATCGATGGTGGTATAAGTAATTCGGCGCTGCCATTCACCTTCGTCTTCCAGGCGTTTATGCCCGGAATTCCCGGAGTCCCGTGGTTTCCGGGTTTTCCCGGCCGTCCTCTGGGTCCCGTTAAACCTGCACACAAACACTCATATGTAGATAAGCAGGAAATATAGTTTGGCATTAAACAGAGCACAGCTTCCATTATTTTCCTTGATCCCGTAAAATGTGGGCTTAATCTATAAGCATAAGCGGTAATATATTTACCTTTCGGTCCCTGGGGGCCGTGGGGGCCTTGAGGACCAGTGAGGCCGGGCCTTCCTGGAATAAAGAATAAGGTTTCATCAGTAAACTTCGCTGCTTGTAAAAGATGTAATCAATAAATGCGCCTTTCTATTTTACAACAATGTAGCGTACGATAAGAAATGAAATATGTTATTAAAATTATACGATTTGATGAAAAATAGATAAACCTCAATTTTTGCAGAAGCATTGAAAAATTAAAATTATTTATAATATTCATAAATTCATCTTTATTTTTTTTGCGTTGGCGTCAATCCATATCAAATCAACCAATGATGATCGCTGATAAGATTTATTTATTTTTATTATTTTTTACCTATGTTTGTACTATATTCAGCAGGGGGGCACCTAGGGGGGTGGCTATCGGGCTTGAGCCGCCCCCCCCCCCCCCCAAAAGACATTAATATACCGAATGTTAACCATCAAACCTGGCCATAGCAAAATAGTGCTTTTTGGAATTTTATTTAATTGTAATGCCATTGCTATAATGCACTTTTATTTAATTTCACGATTTTCAGTTTATACATATGTGTGTATTTGAGTTATTATATGAGTAAGTCCCCCCCCCCAAGTCAAATTTCCGGGTGCGCGATTGTCCAAAATTTTTTTTTTACAACTTTACACTCTGATCACATCAAAATTTCCAAAAATCTAGAATTGGTGCGAATACAGTTTTTTCAAGAAATCAATTTGGAATTAATATCGGGTAATTTTGGAAAGTTTGAAGTCGATGGCAATTGTTTTTTATATTTATTTTGGGTCTCCAACATTGGTTCTATTTTTTACAATTTTACACACCGAGCACATCAAAATCTTCAAAAATCCAGTAACGTTATGAATGTGGCATTTTAAGATATCAATTTTGAATGAATTTTGAGTGATTTTGGAAAGTTTCAAGTCGATATCAATTGTTTTTATAATAATAATAAAAATCGTTTATTGCCCTCCTTAGAGGTATACAATGGGCAGGAAAATGAATTTATGACATTAAAGTAATATTTTATGTACTAAACTTGTATGTAGTCGGTAAATGTATACTTTAACAATCACATCAAAATTAAAAATTATAACAAAAAGTGCGTTCCACGTTATGTTCGATGAATCCGAAAAAAGTTGACGTACAACGACGAGCGGGCACGGTTCCACCCGACGCGTATAATACAGTGCGATCGAATAAAAGTTAGTCAACGTTGGCCATGAGCCAAAATTCCTAAACTTATTGGCAAGTGTCAAGCTGGCGTATATTGATATTTTCAAATTTAGAAACTAAGAAAATACATGCGGATTTTTGTTCATGACCTGCTTTGACTAATTTTTTATTCGATCACGCTGTATTATTACTGTACATTTTAATAGATATTAACAATTTTTGACAGTTGTAAATTGATATTTTTACCAGTTGAAAATGTTCTTTTTACGGCCAATGTGCCATTTGTGATGATAGAAATGCGATTTTTGACAGTTGTCATTTTTAGCAGTTGAAATTTTCTTTTATCTTTTAATATCGAAAACGCAATTTTTGATTGTAAAAATCCACAATTTATGGATGTTACTAATTTCTTTATTTACTGTTGAATCGTGCCGTTTGTGGTGGCAGAAATGCAGAATTTTTGATAATTTGTAATTGTTACTTGAAAAATTTCCCTTTTTTAATATTGAAAAATGCCGATAGTGATATTAGAAATGCTCAAATTTTGACAGTTAAATAATTTTGGCTTTTAGAATTTTTCTTTTTAATGTTGAAATGAAACCGTTTCCAGTAATGACCAATTTTTGACAGTCTAAATAGTTATTTTTGGCAATTGAAATTTCCTTTTTATTGCCAACGTGCCATTTGTGATAGTATATATGTGCGATTTTTGATATTTTTAGCAGTTAAAATTTTCTTTTTTTTAATATCAAAAAATGCCCTTTCGGGCAGCTGCTAATTTCCTTAATTACCTCTCAATCGTGCGATTTGTGATGGCAGAAATGCAGAATTTTTGACAATTCGAAATTGTCATTTTTGACGGTTAGAAATGTATCTTTTCACTATTGAAAAATGCTGTTTCTGGCAGTAGAATTGCACAATTTTTGACAATTTGTAACTTTTGGCCGTTTAAAATTTCCCTTTTTTAATATTGAAAAATGCTGATGGTGATAGTAGAAATGCTCAAATTTTGACAGTTTTGGCATTTGTGAAATTTTCTTTTTATTGTTGAAAAGTGCCGTTTCAGTAATGAGCAATTTTTGACAGTATTGGATAGTTATTTTCAGCAATTGAAAATTTCGTTTTTACTGCTAAGTGCCATTTGTGGTAGTAGTGCTATTTTCACAGTTCGAATTTGTCATTTTTAGCAGTTGAAATTTACTTTTTTTAATATCAAAAATGCCGTAAATAGTAAAAAAACATAATTTTTGACAGCTGCAAATTTCTTTATTTATCGTTGAATCGTGCCGTTTGTGGTGGCAGAAATGCAGAATTTTTTACAATTCGAAATTGTCATTTTTGACGGTTAAAAATATATTTTTTTACTATTGAAAAATGCCGTTTCGATGGAAATTTCTCTTTTTTAATATAGAAAAATACTAAAGGTGATAATAGAAATGCTCAAATTTTGACAGTTTTGGCATTTGGAAATTTTCTTTTTATTGGTGAAAAGTGCCATTTTCAATAATGAGCAATTTTTGACAGTATTGGATAGTTATTTTCTGAAATTGAAAATTTCCTTTTTACTGCTAAGTGCCATTTGTAATAGTAATGCTATTTTTGATAATTCGAATTTGTCATTTTTTGCAGTTGAAATTTACTTCTTTTTAATATCAAAATTTACTATCTTTTATAATAAAAAACCGTAATTTTTGACAGCTGAACATTTCTTTATTTACCGTTGAATCGTGCCGTTTGTGCTGGCAGAAATACAGAATTTTTGACAATTCGAAATTACCCTTTTTAGCAGTTAAAATTTTCTTTTTCTAATGTTAAAAAATGTCGTTTTTGATAGTAACAATCCACAATTTTGGATCGCTGCAAATTTTTTTATGTGCAGTTTGTGGTGGCAGAAATGCAGAATTTTTGACAATTTGAAATTGTCATTTTTGACGGTTAAAAATATGTCTTTTTACTATTGACAAATGCCGTTTCTAACAGTAAAATTGCACAATTTTTAACAATTTATAATTGTTACTTTTGGCCATTGGAAATTTCCCTATTGAAAAATGCCGATAGTGATAGAATAAATGCTCCAATTTTGACAGTTAAAAATTTTTGCATTTGTAAATTTTCTATTTATTGTTGAAACTTACCGGTTTCAGTTATGAGCAATTTTTGACAGTACTGTATAGTTATTTTTAACAATTGAAAATTTCTTTTTTACTGCCATTTGTGATAGCAGTGCTATTTTTGACAGTTCTAAATTGTCATTTTCAGTAGTTGAAATTTACTTCTTTTTATAATATCAAAAAAATGCCGTCTTCGATAGTAAAAAAACATCATTTCTGGCAGCTGCAAATTTCTTTATTTACCATTGAATCGTACCGTTTGTGGTGTTTTGAGTCTCCAAAATTGATTCAAATTTTTACAATTTTACACACTGAGCATATCAAAATTTAAAGAAAAAATTTGAGTAAAAAATCGACTTGGAATAAATTTTGAGTAATTTTTTAACGTTTCAAGTCGATAGCAATTGTTTCTATATTTATTTCGGTTCTATTTTTTACAATTTTACACACCGAGCACATCAAAATTTTCAAAAATCCGGCAACGTTATGAATGTGGCATTTTAAGAAATCAATTTCAAATGAATTTTGAGTAATTTTGAAAAGTTTCAAGATGATGGCAATTGTTTTTATATTTAATTTGAGTCTCCAAAATTCGTTAATTTTTTTTTTCAATTTTACCCTGCGAGTAATTTCCAAAAATTATGAAATGGCGCGAATGCAATTTTTTTAAGAAACCAATTTGGAATGAATTTTGAGTAATATTGGAAAAATGCAAGTCGATAGCAATTGTTTTCATATTTATTGTGAGTCTTCAAAATTGGTTCAAATTTTTACAATTTTGCACACGGAGCATATCAAAATTTCCAAAAAATCTAGAAATGGCGTGAATATAGTTTTTTAAGTAAGAAATCAATTTGGAATTAATTTTGAGTAATTTTGGGACTTTTTTAGTCGATAGCAATTGTTTTTATATTTATTTTAAGACTCCAACATTGATTCAATTTTTTACTATTTTACACACCGAGCACATCAAAATTTTTAAAAATCCAGTAACGTTATGAATGTGACATTTTAAGATATATATTTTGAATGGATTTTGAATGATTTTGGAAAATTTCAAGTCGATAGCAATTGTTTCTATATTTATTTTGAATCTCCAAAATTGGTTCATTTTTGTTTTCAATTTTACACTCCGACTGCATCGAAATTAGAAAAAATAATCTAGAAATGGTGCGAATACAGTTTTTTTAAGAAACACAGTTTGGAATTAATTTTGAGTCATTTTGGAAAGTTTCAAGTCGTTAGCAATTGTTTTCATATTTATGTTGAATCTCCAAAATTGGTTGAAATTTTTACAATTTTACACACTGAGCATATCAAAATTTCCAAAAATCTATAAATATGTATTTTTTTAAGTAAGAAATCAATTTTGAATTAATTTTAAGTAATTTTGGAAAGTTTCAAGTCGATAGCAATTGTTTTTATAATTATTTCGGGTCTCCAACATTTTTCACAATTTTACACACCGAGCATATCAAAATTTTAAAAAATCCAGTAACGTTATGAATGTGGCATTTTAAGATATCAATTTCGAATGAATTTTAAGTGATTTTGGAAAGTTTCAAGTCGATGGCAATTGTTTTTATATTTATTTTGCGTCTCTAAAATTGGTTCTATTTTTTTTCAATTCTATACTCCGACCACATCAAAATTTCCAAAAATCTCTAAATAGTGCGAATACAGTTTTTATTAACGAAATCAATTTGGAATGAATTTTGACTAATTTTTCAAAGTTTCAAGTCGATTTTTTTAAATTTATTTTGTCTCTAAAATTGGTTCAATTTCTTTTCAATTTTACACAGCAAAATTTCCAAAAATCTAGAAATGGTGCGAATACAGTTTTCTTAAGAAATCAATTCGGAATGAATTTTGAGTAAATTTGATAAGTTTCAAGTCGATAGCAAGTTTTTATATTTATTTTGTGTCTCCAAAATCAGGCGCGCACCCAGGGGGTGGCTCTCGCGCTTGGCCCCGCATAGAATGACATAAAAAAAATGGTGATGTGGCCATCATGGTACTTTCTCCGATGGTATCATCATTTATATTTACACTCTAATGGTTTATTTTCTATTTAAATCATATTTTAAATGTACATCGAGCGTTTTGTAGACTCGCATGAAACTAACGTTTAAAACGTCAAAATTATGAAACATGGAAAAATTATACTGCAAATTTAAAAACTCAGTTTACTCAAAAACCAAAGAGATTTCGAAAAAAACTTATTCTTTATAAGTTGTTCATTTTGGTATTCTCTACAATTATTATTAACATAAATTTGCTGTAACTATTATCGTTTCATAATTATAAACCAAAAATTAAAAAAATAATAATACATTTTTTTCTCGAATAACAATAATTTTATGAAAAATGTGTTCAAACAAAATAATTTCATTTATTTATTGTCTTCAATATTTGTTTAAATATTTTTGTGATATTTTTCATATTTAAGAAAATATTGGCAAAAAACAAAAAACAGTTAAGGTAAACGCCCACTTCCGGTGTACGAAATTTTACCAAAAGCTTTTCAGTTCTTCGGATTATCAAATAAGAAGTATGTTCAAAGTTTCATTTCAATTGCTCTATTAGTTTTTGAGATACAGCGCGCACAGACAGACACACACACACACACACACACACACACACACACACACACACACACACACACACACACACACAGACACACACACACACACACACACACAGACACAAAATTTTTTTTTCCAGAAATTGTTGAAATGGCATCTAGGGACCCCAAAACGGATATTTCCGTAAAAAAAAATTTTGAAAAAAAAATCACGATCACAATACTTTCTCGTACTTCGTAACGGAGAAAGTAAAATACAGTGGCTCCAATTTAAAATAAGAAAAATAAGTGCTTACAGTTTGAAAAGTTTGACACTATATTGTGGACACCCTGTATAATTCATTTTAATCAAATTTAGTTAACGAGACTATAGACTTTATTTAATAAGTACCTTGTAACGAGGCACTATTTTTATGTTGTATTCATTTTTTAACCCAATGCACTGCAATGGTGCAAAAATGATCTTTTTATTATTATTATTTTTATTATTATTTATTTAATTATATTAATACTCCGTAATTCGGGAAACCATCGAATATGATCCTTTTTACTTTTTTTTGCTGATATCACTGAACCGATTTGAATAAAATTTTAGGGGTATGTAGGCAACCATAAAAGGTAACTAAATAAGCGATAAAATCAGGACACACTTTTTTGGGACACCCTGTATAATCAAAAATATTTTCCTGAAATGATACAAATATATTCTACAAAATATCGAAATCTTAACATAATTCGTAAATTAACTATAGAAGACAGGATGTGAAATGCAGGACCCTGTATATTAGATAAATTCGAAATGAAATGCAGAAATGTCAGACAAATTCTGAACTTTTTTTTAATATTTACTTTCATTAACATTTTCTCATTTCAACTCTGCGAAATTATTACCACCAGTATCCCGTAGAAGTATTTGCATAAATGCAGCTTATGAAATGCTCTTAATTGCCTCCATAAATTCATTTCTGTAATTGTTTCGCTTTTGGGCGCGCAAATGCAGGAAGCATATTTCTCCGAGGCCTATTTACAAAAGCGACCAGGACATTCCAATTCCCAGTTTTTTAAATTAAAAAATGTGGGAAGCATTAAAAACTTCGGAAGAGTGTGATGAGAAACTTAATGCGTTTACTAATTCACTCGGGTCCAATATCCATAAAACGCGACAGAAAAGAAAGTGGAGAGTACGTAAATAGGCTTGTATTTAAGGAATCTAAATACGTATTTTTCAAAATTGAAATTTTAACATTAATATTTAACACACACTCGCGAGCGAACGACAGAACCGTACACACGTGCTCCGCAGCTAGTAAACGTTTACGCCAGATAAATACCACTAAAACTAGCGAAACATTAGCAAAGTACGCTCCCAGGAGCACAATGGTAAAATCCACCGTCAGAAAAGGGCATCCATTCGAAAAAAAAAGAGGCCGGCCGAAGAAAGATGATTCCAGCCAAAAACCGAAGAAACGCCAAACATCAGCACCACGGCCGACGACAGCGATAACTCCATATCAGAGACGATTGAGCCAATGCGACTGGATTCCACGGTAAATCACACTCACTCATCTGCTAACATTATCAACGCACCATCTCAATCAATATCCAAAACTTATCACACTACGTCAGACGCTAATCATCACAAAACAATTACGAACATACGTTCTATATTAAATTAGTTATAGACATATCCAGAATTAGATTCGCGTCCATATGGACAGAAAATAATTTTGACAATAACGCCATCATCATTGAAACAAAACTGGGATTCGTACTTAAATCCAACGCTAGTAAAGAAACCATTTCCGAAAATCTAAAACAACTGATTTTAAAAAAAGTTATATTAAACTTCTACGTAGCTCAACCAAACCGCTCGCCGCGTAAATCGGCACCCGAAGAATCGTACATCTGTGTCATTAAATCCGTTGAGTTCGAAATTGAGGACAAACAAATAAGTAACCACCTTCTGAAAAACGAAATATCTCATCGATTCTGCAAAAGAATGATTTCACTGGTCTAGCATCAACCTTCATCCGTGAATTAACCGGCTCCCATCAGCACTATTTGAAACTCCTCAAAGATAAATTTAAATACATGCTGAAAGTATACAACGTCATAGAAACGATCCCGCCACTACCGCTGCCAATCCCCTGCAATAAATGTTTTAAATTTGATCATGTAACGGAAACGTGTACAGAAGATCTAGTCTGCGGGAAATGTGACGGACCCCACAAAACATCATCGTGCACGACATCTCTGGTGGAAACATGTACTGCATGCAAGAAGGAAGGACACGGAGCCTGGTCCACCAAATGCGCAAACAGGCCACGCAAACCGATTGAGGGGATCCCTAATGTAAAACTACAGTCTTCAAATAAAAAATCAGCCGACATGGACAGTTCACTGACGAAGACCTCTCGCATTCATGATCCCATCACATTACACGATCATATCATTAACACTTACGTAACTAAACTCAATTCGCCTAAACACACTGACCGACAAGTTCTCATTAAAAAAATGGTGATGTGGCCATCATGTTACTTTCTCCGACTTGATGGTATCATTTATATTTACGCTTCCATGGTTTATTTTCAATTTAAATCATATTTTAAGTGTGCATCGAACGTTTCGTAGACTCGGATAAAATTGACGTTTAAAACGTCAAAATTATGAAAGATGGAAAAATTATACTTCAAATTCAAAAACTTAGTTTACTCCAAAACTAAAGGGATTTCGAAAAAAACTTATTCTTTATAAGTTGTTCATTTTAGCATTATATACAAGTATTATTCACATAAATTTGCTGTAACTGTTATCGTTTCAAAATTATGAACCAGAAATGAAAAAAATAATAATAAATTTTTTTCTCGAATAACAATGATTTTATAAAAAATATTTTCAAACAAAAGATATTCATTTATTTGTTGTCTTCAATATTTGTTTAAATATTTTTGAGATATTTTTCATATTTAAGAAGATATTGGCAAAAAACAAAAAACAGTTTAGGTAAACACCCACTTCCGGTGTACGAAATTTTACCAAAAGCTTTTCAGTTCTTCGGATTATCAAATAAGACGTATGTTGAAAGTTTCATATCCATTGCTTTATTAGTTTTTGAGATACAGCGCACACAGACAGACACACACACACACAGACACACACACACACACACACACACACAGACACACACACACACACACAGACACAAATTTTTTTTTTCCAGAAATTGTTGAAATGGCATCTAGGGACCCCAAAACGGATATTTCCGTAAAAAAAATTTTTGAAAAAAAAATCACGATCACAATACTTTCTCGTACTTCGTAACGGAGAAAGTAAAAACTAAAACAACGATTCATCGAATCATATCAAATCGATACATGTATATCAATTTCCAGTAACCGTATTTTCATCGTCATGTTTGACCTCATGCACCCTAAAACTACCCCTCCTGTTTCCCCTGTTAAGGGAGTCCGTATATCCCACTCGATCATAAGCAACGGATAATATACGATTTCTGTATTGTAACATCAATGGGCTTACAAATCAATCCTACCTCCTCAACCACTATATATCCCAAAATGATCCCCAAGTCGTCCTCCTTCTAGAGACTAAAACAACTTCTCCTGCTACTCTTCCTAAATGGCACTATCTATATAACCCATCATCTATCCTTAATCAGAATCAACGTGGCGGTTCCCTGGTCATGACCCATCCTTCCCATCCTATCGGCAAAGTAAACCCCCCCAAAATAAACAACCTCCTAAACGAAGCACTACATTTTACGCTGCCATTCCAGTCTTTAACCCTGCATGTGTTCCTTGTTTACATTCACCCCCATTCCCGAATTGATGAAACAATATTTACAAAAGCATCCCTATACGACCACTGCATAATTATAGGTGACCTGAATGTAAATAAAAATAAACAAAAGCAGCTAAATTCCTTCATTTCCCAATCCAACTTTGTCAAAATTAATACCCCCCCAACTTTTATTATGTCAGATATCCAAAGTACCACTCCCGATATCCTTCTATGTACTTCTAACCTTAAACCCCTGATCCATTCCCTCTCACTAACTCCTGACCCCGGCTCTGATCACCTCGCTATCCAGTTTGACCTAAAAATTCCTTTAAATAATATTCCTCCCCCACCAAACTTTGTAATGGCCTTTGTAAATAGTGACGTTGACAGAATAAACGAAGGCATGACTAACTTTATCCAAGACAACCCAACTTTGTCTCCCTTTGTAATCAATGAGTTTAATGAATTTCTATCATCATCAATTATCCGAAATACTCCTAGAATAAAAAGACTTTCTTTTAAATATCCCCTCCCGAATTATATACTCAGACTGATCAAATTTAAAAGACAGTTGTACAGACATTCAGGTAACGGACGATACACATCTAAAAACAAAATTTAATAAATTGAACAAAGACATCCAAACCCTAATTTCGGAATACAAAAAAGATAAATGGATAAAAGCCTGTGAGAAAATTAATGACTTACACGGCAAAACATACTGGACTACAATAAATAGACTATCTAAATACAAACAAATAGACTATATCAAAAGTATAATAGACCCTGACACAAACACTGACGTTACGGACGATTGTGAAATAGCTAACATCTTTGACAAGCACTTTAAATCGACTTTTCAATTCTCATACGACAGTGACTTTAATGACAACCAATTACGATTCATAGACTCCCTTAACCCTCAAACTCCCGTACCACCACCTCCACAAGACCTAATTACCGAAGACGAATATATTAGTAAGCTTAAGTCTGGCAAGAACTCTGCACCCGGATTCGATAATATATCCCGCTCTATCCTCAAAAACCTCTCCTTTAACACCCACTCCTATATAGTTCGGATCTATAATTATGCAATGGCTCATCAACATTTCCCTCCCGTCTGGAAAAAAGGAATTATTGTATGCATACATAAACCAAACCCAAGCCCTTCCCTTATCACCAGCTACCGTCCTATCACACTCCTACCTGTTCTCGGGAAAATATTTGGATCCCTCCTTAAAGACAGAATACAAAATTTCATATCCTCTCATATCCCAAAGTATCAGTTTGGATTCCGACCAAAGTCATCTACCCAATTGCCCCTCGTTATCCTGGCGTCAAATCTGCAAACAGCCCATTTAGAAGGCAAACAGTCCGCTGTGCTCTTCCTAGACGCTAAAAAAGCGTTTGACTCGGTACGGCACAGAGGATTGCTATACAAATGCCACATTCTAAAACTCCCAATCTATCTCCTTATCCTTATTGACAAATTCCTATCAAATAGATCCTTTCAAGTAAAATGTCTCTCAGCTTTATCCTTTATATTTCTTCCACACCAAGGTGTACCATATGGATCCCCACTCTCCCCACTCTCCCCACTCCTGTACAATATATTCTGCTATGATATGTACCATTCCGACCCAAAAGTATTTAACCAGTCCCAGTATATTTTGCCGATGACACCGCCCTCGTTACACATTCATCTACCCTAAAATCCACAATAGATTCACTGCAATCCCTCATAAACCAAACCCAATCCTGGTTCTCCAAATGGCGATTATTAATTAACCCCACTAAATCCCAAATGTTGATCCCTTTTCACCGCATCTGTCCTAAATCTCCATCAATTTGTATTTCCAACTGTAGAATAAATCCGTCACCATCTTGCAAGTACCTTGGAATGACCCTTGATCCTAAACTCTCCTTTAAGATCCATACACAGAAAATCAAAGCAAGTGCTACAGCAAGGGCTCGGCACTTCAGAGGTATTACCTACAAAAATAGAGGTATTTCCACCCAAACAGCTGCGCAAATTTATAAAACTATTTGGCGTCCCTTGTTGGAGTACGGATTCATTCTGCTAGCTACCTCGTGTCGCCCATCCCGCAATAATATCCTAGTTGCTGAACGCTCCTCCCTCAGAATCCGCACCAAAATCCGTCACCCAAACAATCCTGTTTTTAATCCATCTAATCAACTCCTCTATGAACTAACAACAGTTAAACCCATTGATGAACGATATCCATTGCTTATGGAAAAATTCCTAAAATCGTCCACCAACCTAAGTATTCTCAACCTTTATTGTATAACCCAAAATTCTGCAATCACACCCAAATTCAAAATTCCCTTGTCCACTATTTTCGAAAACATTATTTCACTTCGCAAAACATAATCATCTACGTCCGTTTTGACAGCAAACCAAAAAAACGACAGACAAGAACTAATAAGCTAAGGCTGAAAGACCACTGGTCGGTCGATAACCAATTTAGCTTATATTGTTTAGTTTATCATTTCTGTTTATATATTGTCTATATTTGTAAAAAGAAAATAGTTAAATAAAGATGTTACTATATATATTTAACACATATTTCCTTTTCTTATAATATACAAAAATGTGGACAATTGTCTGCTACCTATTAATTACTCGGGTTCTGGCAAATAAAAGGGACTTTCTTAATTCAGTTCTAAGAATTTGTTTTCGAAGAATTCGCTGTCGAAGGATTTACATTCGAATAATTTACATTCGAAGAATTTACTTTCAAATAATTTACTTCCGAAGAATTTTCTTTCGAAGAATTTACATTCGAAGAATTTACTTTCGAAGACTTATGAAGAATTTACATATAACCTCTAAATCTGATCGCGCCAGTTACAACTGCATATGCATTCCTTCAGAATTAAACCTTGTTATAATATATAGTTATAACTATGTTTATGTAAACATATTTAATAAATAGCACTCATACAAGGTGTGGATAAAGTCTGGAATAAAATTCATGTTTCTGTTATCTTGGGTTTGATGCAAAAACCTTGAAACAGGTCGATTTCGTTTTTATCCCGTGCGCTTTATCACGTAGTAAATTTGATTCTGTGGCCAGCTGGTTGCATCCAGGCGTGACGTCATCAATTTTTTCAAATTGCAATCCCCCACTTTTATTATCCCTTGTCGTTAGGCACTTCATGATTCATAAAACATTGTAAAAAGTTTGTTATCTTACATAACAAATTTTTTGAGAAACATTTTAATTTTATTTTTCTGGCAAAAATTATCGGTAGTAATATACCTAGATCGAGGTTAATTATCAAAAAATCGTTTTTTGAGTACCTTGTTACCTAGTAATTTAACGAGACAATAACATTTGTTGTCTGGTTAATAACCAGTTGACAACAAATGTTATGTCGAGATGAATTACTAAAAGGTAACAGGTACGAAAAAAATGTTTTTTTGATAATTCATCCAAGCTCGCGGTGTATATGGGTAGATAATTTACCAAATGAAATAATCATAAGGAACAGGAAAAGTTATGGTTTATTACAAGTTGAATAATTTGGTTTGCTACAATAGTAATTGTAAAAATTAATACTTAATGTCAGTGTCATAATGTCATAAACATCATGTTTTTATAATTTTAAAAGCTACTCACCTAATTACCGTTTTTCTGTTATCGATAATGACAATGCAAAACATTGTTGAAATGTCAAGCTACCCCATTAATTATCGATTTTCTGTTATCGCATCTATTATTATGTGGTAAATTATCAATATAACCAGACTTTATTCACACCCTGTATGTGTGTCTTTATCATTGCAATAATAAAAAATCATACCATCAGTCCCATTCCTGCCGTCCCTCCCGGGAATGCCGGGAAGTCCGTCCTTCCCCGGCGTACCGTCGAGACCGTTCCTGCCGGGCATTCCATCGAACCCGGGCTCTCCCGGCACGCCGTCCCTTCCATCCAAACCGGGCCTCCCCTGAGTTCCCTTCTCACCGGGATGTCCTGGGTGTCCTTGAAAAAAAAAATCGGTACAACTGAACGTATCGTTCGCTGCAGTGGATATATATTTTTACCTCTGGGTCCCATAGGGCCCGGAATTCCTGGGAATCCAGTCTCTCCACGTTCTCCCTTCGGCCCGGTCGGTCCCACCGGACCAGGGGGACTGGGAGGGCAATGTTTCGCCACGGCAGTGCAGTAACCCCGAATCGAAGGCAACTGAAATTTAATTACAATTTAATTACCTAATTCGTTTTGTGTGATACATGGTGGCCCATCTATTGGTTGCTTTTTGAACTATCGATTATTTCGGCTTTGACAGCTCGAATGACTTAAATATTTAGTAAAAGGTTTGCAGTTTACGAAATGGTTAAGTTTTTTCCAGCTCGGTGGTTATGTCAATAAGGAAAACTACCGCATTTGGGGCTCAGAAAATCCACACGTAATCATGGAAAAGTCACTGCACCCACAATGAGTGACTGTTTGGTGCGGTATGTGGTCCAGCGGCATCATTGGTCAGTTTTTCTTAGAAAACGAAGCAGCAGCCGCCGTAAACGTCAATGGTGAGCGCTATCGCGGCATGTTAGAAATTATTTTCTTTCCCCGAATGGAAGAGGAAGACATCGGCGGCATTTGGTTCCAGCAGGACGGCGCCACGTGCCTCACAGCCAACGTTACAGTCGAACTTTTGCGCGGTACGTTCGAAAATCGCATAATTAACCGAAACGGCGAAGTCAACTGGCCGCCTCGCAGCTGCGATTTGACCCCGTTGGACTATTTTTTGTGGGGAGCCGTCAAGGATAAGTGCTAAGCCAACCATCCAGAGACGATTGACGACCTAAAGCACGAGATTGAAGTCGCCATTGCAGCCATTGAGGGCCACACCATCGAAAATTTCATGAAAAATTGGGTCGACAGAATGGGCTACTGCAAAGCCAGCCGGGGCAGCCATATGAATGAAGTGGTCTTCCACTATTAAACCGCAATGTTGAGGCTATTCAATACAAAAAAATAATTGAAAAATATCCACCCGTCTTTTTTTAAAATGCAACTTTTTCGTGAGACACCCTATATAAATGTGAAGAATATAAAGAGAGGATAGTCTAGAGAGTGTCGCTTTGTATTAGGGGTCCTAATGATTCGAAGCTACGCAACTTCGAAGCTTCCGAAGAAACGAAGAGAACTTTGAAAGTTTCAAAATTTCGAAGTTACGAAGTTCTGAAGTTTTCGATTTTTTCAACAGTTAGGGATTGAAGCTTTTGTGTAATTTCAAAATGTTTACTCGGAAAACCCAAGACGAAACATAAGTTGCTGTAATCACTCATGAAATAATTTTTCTACCATAACATTTTTTCTTATTAACTACCGGGTGCGGCAAAACAGACAGTGCAGTTTGGAACGCCCAGTACATCCCGCTTGGTGGAGGTACCTACCTGGGAGGGATCTCATTGTGTCGGGGGGGTCGTGCCGTTTTTAGTCTGGAGAACATCGGGGCTTCGCCGTCCGGACGTTTCCTGAAAATGGCCGTTCTGCCGTCGCCACCCAACGGGCCTTTCGGCTGCATTTCAATCTCGTCCCTCGCCGTAATTTAATCGCGAGCTGGGTGCGTACATTAAAAGAAACTGGTTCCACACAAAGACGTAGGGGTTTAGAAAGACCCAGAATGGTAAGAACACCCAAAAATGCAGCGAAAGTAAGAAAAGCTATCGAACGGTCACCTACATGTTCTGCCCAGAAGCATGCAACAGCATTGGCCATTGCTGACTGCTCTCTAAGACGGATATTGCATGAAGACTCATTCCACCCCTACAAGATGATGATTGTTCAAAAGTTAATGCCCCCCTGATTATGAAAACCGCATGAATCGCTCCCAAGAAATCTTGAACCGGATCAACTTTTTTCAGTAGTGACGAGGCCCACTTCCATCTCTATGGAGGGATGAATAAACAAAATTTTCGATACTGGGCTGTAAATAACCTAAGGCAACTTCACGAGAGACCATTTCACTCCCCAAAAGTCACCGTGTGGTGTGCGATTTCCAAATTTGGGGTGATTGGGCCTTATTTTTTTGAAGACGACGGACGAACCGTAACTGTCAATGCTGAACGTTATGCCTTCATGTTGGAAAAAAAATTTTAACCTTGATTGGAAGAACTGATGTAGGAAGCAGATCTGGGAGACATCTAGTTTCAGCAGGACGGGGCTACGGCCCATACTGCTCGAGTTCCAATGACAAAACCAGTGGCGGCTCGTGGAACATGTTGATGGTAGAGCCACTTTTTTCATTTATTAGATCGAATGATACTGGCGTTTGAAACGTGAAAATTATGAAAGATGGAAATGACAACTTATATAAATTAAATAGGTACCGACAAAAAAATCAAAAATTTGCACATAAAAATCAATCACACACGTTTAAAATCTAAAGTATAAACCAATAAAAAATACGCTCTTAATTAAAGTAAAAAACTAAAATATACGCCCAAAAGATCGAAAATTTAGACAAATTTCGAAAATTTGCGGTTAAAAAATGCAGAAAATTTCAACAAAAAAAAAAATTAGTTCGAAGAAATAAAAAATACAGTCCATAGATCTAAAATATAAGCCAAAAAAATCAAAAATTCTGGTCTAAAAATAAAAAATTCAAACCAAAAAATTGAAAAATCAAGGAAAACGAAAATATTTCGCCATTTTCAGCTCCCAAAATAACTCTTTAGCTCAAAATAAGTTACCGACCAGAAACTCGAAAACCTCAGTACCTGGAAGTCCCACAACAAAATTTTATGGACCAATAGTGTTCAGAATGGTATGTCTTGAAAAAATTTTTTTGAAAAAAAATAAAATTTAATCGATTTTAGTCAAAAAGTAACCAAAAAGTAACCAAAAAGTAACCAAAAAGTAAAAAAAATCGCCCATAAAAAATAATAATTCAAGTTAAAAAATCTAAAATCAAGGGCAAGAAATCGAAAACCGTCAAAAAAACTTGAAAAAATCGGCAAAAAAATAAAAAAAGTCGCGTATAAAAATCAATCATTTAGTAAAAAAATCTAAGATATAGGATAAAAAATTCAAAACTTCGACCAAAACTTCGATCCTAAAAATCAAAATTGCGGACCAAAAAAATCGAAAATTTTAACAAACAAATCGAAAATTTAGAAAAAAAAATAAAGCTAAAAGATTACAAATTTAGACCAAAATATCAAAATCCGGACTTAACGATAAAAAATGAAAATTCAAGTACGAGAATTGCTATTTTCAGCACTCGGGGTGATTAGCCCCAGAAAACATAGGAACAAACTCAAAATTTGAAAAATTGTAAAAAATTAATCACTAGTAGAATTAGCTCCAAAATTACTAAAACTATGCACAGTGTACTTTTCATTACTTGTAAAAATAATTGCAATATTGCTACTGAAAACAACAGAAATTGACTCAAAAGTGCACTGGAGGGAATTGAAATTGCACTCAATGTTTTGAAAAATCGTAAAAAAAATAATCACTTGCACAATTAGCTCCTAATTAGGGTAAAAAAGTAACATTTAAGCACAAAAAATCGAAAATTTAGTCAAATATCAAAAATTCGCGGTTAAAAAAATGCAAACCAAAAGTCCGAGAATTCAAAAAATCAAAAAGTTTAACCAAAGAGGATTATATAAAGAGTGGCAATGTAATGGACTGAATATGAAACCAAGTTTTCGATCCGATTTCTGATTCATTCACGTGCATAGAGATAACACCCCGCTGATGATTGGCAGTGAAACCATCCCCTCCCGTGGACTTAAGACAAATATGAAATTAGTCCACCAATAACAGTCGGAGCGACAGACATGGAATTACTATCAATCCTTCCCTCTCTGTTCTTAGTTAGTACCGAATCCGGAAACTAGAGGCTCGGTTCTAAAACTGGATCCAAAATCAGTTCATTACATTGCCACTCTTTATATAATCCTCTTTGGTTTAACCAAAATAAAGAATATTTCGGGCAAAAACAAAAATTTGGAACGAAGACATTAAAAATACAGGTCAAATATCTACAATATAGGCCAAAAAAATTAAAAATGTTGATTTAAAAATAAAAAATGCAAACCAAAAAAATTTAAAAATCAAGGAAAACAAAATTCATTTGCAATTTTCAGCTCCTAAAATAACTATTTAACTCAAAATTAGTTGGCGAATGTAAAAAAATTCGCCCATAAAAAATAATAATTCAAGTTAGAAAATCTAAAATAAAGGGCTAGAAATAAAAAAAAGTTGCGTATAAAAAGGAATCATTTAGGTTAAAAAAATCTAAAATATAGGATAGAAAATTAAAAACTTTGACCAAAAATTCGATCCTTAAAATCTAAATTGTGGACAAATTTGTCTTTACAAATTTCCAAAGAAAATAATTTTCTTCTAAATTTTCGATTTTTTTGTTAAATTTTTCGGATTTTTGGTCCACAATTTAGATTTTAAGGATCGAATTTTTGGTCAAAGTTTTTACCCATTATTCAAAATTAGTCTGTCAAAATTTCAACCATCTGTTGCAATAAATGTGGAATTCCCATGGAAATTTCTGAAAAATGCACCTTATTGGTCACCAAAATTTGTTTTTTAGTGAAACCATTTTTGTTGTGGTAAACTTGGGATTATTTTCTTTGTAAATTTGTAAAGACACATTATTTAGAATTAGGCAGTCAAAATTCCAATCATCTGTTGCAATAAATTTAGAATTTAGGTTAAAAAAATCTAAAATATAGGATAAAAAATTAAAAACTTTGACCAAAAATTCGATCCTTAAAATCTAAATTGTGGACAAATTTATCTTTACAAATTTCCAAAGAAAATAATTTTCTTCTAAATTTTCGATTTTTTTCTTAAAGTTTTCGGATTTTTGGTCCACAATTTAGATTTTAAGGATCGAATTTTTGGTCAAAGTTTTTACCCATTATTCAAAATTAGTCTGTCAAAATTTCAAGCATGTGTTGCAATAAATGTGGAATTCCCATGGAAATTTCTGAAAAATGCGCCTTATTGGTCATCAAAATTTGTTTTTTTAGTGCAACCATTTTTGTTGTGGTAAACTTGGGATTATTTTCTTTGTAAATTTATAAAGACACATTATTCCGAATTAGGCAGTCAAAATTTCAACCATCTGTTGCAATAAATTTAGAATTGCCATATGAATTTCTAAAAAATCCGCTTTTTTTTGTTAACAAAATTTGCTTTTCTAGTGCAATCATTTTTGTTGTGGTAAACTTGTGATTATTTTTTGAAGAAATTTATAAAGGGACATTATTCAAAATTGATCTGTCAAAATTTCAACCATCTGTCGAAAGAAATGTGGAATTCTCAAGTGAATTGCCTTTTTTGGTGATCAAAATTTGCCTTTTAGTGAAACCATTTTTGTTGTAGTAAACTTGCGACGATTTTCTTTGAAAATTTGTAAAGACGCATTATTCAGAATTAGTCAAAGTTTAAACCATCTGTTAAAATAAATGTGCAATCCCTACTTGTATTTTGAAAAATGCGCCTTTTTGGTCATCAAAATTTTCTTTTTAGTGCAAACATTTTTATTGTGGTAAACTTGCGATTGCTTTCTTTGGAAATTTGTGAAAACACATTATTCGGAAATAGTCTTTCAAAATTTTAATCATCTGTTGAAATTAATGTGGAACTTCCACGCGGTGTTACAGGTGTTGTTTAACATTTAAAAAGTGTTTTTAAGAATCAGTTAAAATTTTTTGCTGAGCTTGAGTCTACAGGTAGTGCCATGGCTCCGTGGCTCTATATAACGAGCCGCCCCTGGACAAAACTGCGACAGGTGTCCCTGGGCGCCTCGTTTCTCTGAGAGGTGATGTGGAGTGGCCCGCACGCTCCCCTGATCTGAGCATTTGTGACTTCTTCCTGTGGGGCTACCTGAAGGAAAAGGTTTTTAGGCATCGACCTCGCACCTAAGAAGAACTCAGGGATTGAATTCGGGAGGAAATCGCCGCTATACCCATCGAGATGTGCCAAAATGTGGCCGAGAATTTCAGAAATCGCCTTCATCAATGTACCGCTGCTGGGGGTCATCATCTTTCTGATGTCATCTTCAGGACTTAATGCATAAAACGGCATGATGTACCGATTAAGATAAAATAAACCCCATTTCTTTAAGTTGCACCGTTTTTTTTTAATAGCCCTTCAAAACTGCACTGCCTGTTTTGCCGCACCTTGTATTTTGTACTCTCATTATATTTCTTTAAAAAATTGCCTAATGACTTCGAAACTTCAATCTTCGAAATTTTTCTTCGAAGATTTCCAGTTTCGAAGTTTCCAAGATTTGAAGATTCATAGAAAATATCTTCGAAACTTCTAAACTGGAAATCTTTGAAAAAAAAATTCCAGCCTTACTTAGTATGCATATTTGCCATGGATTTTGGTTATCTTAAGATATACACAGTTGGTTAAGTTTAGACAAAGTTGCGTATTTTTATGCTTAAATATTATCGTTATTATCCTGACTTTAATAACCCTTTGAGTCCAAAGCAGAGCGATCGCGATCTTCGCAATCGATAAATACATTGCGCTGTTTGGCGTTTTTCGACCATGTGCTACCAACTACCCCTGAGAGCCAAAGGATTAAAGGAATTTTTTGGACTGTATAAAACATAATTTCTGAATGTATTTATTGGGCTTAGCTAAATTGTCTTCAATTGTAAATACTTTCACACAGGGCGGCTCGTTATATAGAGCCAATGAGCCATGGCACTACCTCTAGTTTTGAGCTCAGCAAGAATTTTTAATTAATTCTTAAAATTATTTTTCTTTGACGGTGAGGTTAGGTGGACGAAGAATGGTGTTACAGATTGAGTGCATGTCTGGGACAAATTGTAAGCGCACGATAAATCGAAAGTACACATAAATAATATTTTCAGCTTGTTCGGCTGTTTGAAATTATGAACCTTTACTTTACAACTCAAAATAATCTTGGACTATGAAGATTAATCGATCTTTCTTTCTTAAAAAAAATGAGGCGATGGCCTCCCCATATTATAAAAGTACCATCAACATGTTCCACGAGCCGCTACTGAGAGTCGTGAATTGTTTTATTCGAATTATTAAAAATGTATCTACTAAATTTAAAGTTGTCGAAACTGCCGACACAAAAGGTGAAACAATAAGGTGATCCCAACAAAGTTAGTTTCAGTTTTTTAGACGATTAAAGCGAAAATAAAAAAAAAATATTTTCCTATTAAAAAAAAATGGAAAATTCTTTTGAACAATAGACTGATTTTTGAGACTAATTTAAACAATTTTATAACTATATAATATTCTGCATTTTTTATTATTAAGACTGTATTTTCGATTTTTTTTGTCTAAATTTTTGATCATTTAGCCTAAATATTTTTTTATATATACAAACATCTTTATTTAAGAATTGATACAATTATATATACATACCGGGTGACCCAGGGATCTGTAAAAGCCCCGTAACTTGTTTGCTATTTGAGATATCGACTTCTAGTTTTCTTGAAATGGTACCCACACTTATTCTACATATTTTAAAAATATGTATGTTTTTGTACAGGGTGTCCCAATATACATAACGGAACAAAGTTATGTTTTTTTAAATGGAACACCCTATATTTTATACATTATTTTCAACCCTCTTGAGAAGCTGATAAAAATAGTATAAGATACTATGGGTCTATTATGGACGATTGGCTAGTTATGGGCAAATTTGTGGCAAAAACATGTACACATTAAAAACATTGCAGAAGCGTTCCTAGCAAAGATAGCATCATTATTTATACACTAGAAAATTTCCCACATCATAAAGAATAATACACATCGGCTTTGGTTCTCTTTTAATCATAGTGATATACAGGGTGTCAACATAGGCAAAACAATGGATAACTATTTTTTTTCAAATGGAACACCCTATATAAGTTGCCACCAATCTATGGCATTTATAATAAGCTTTCCAATGATATACAGTTTGTATAACAAAATATTAAGGATTCTTGAGATTTATCAATAAAAACATATTTCTTTTGCCACCTTCCCCTGATTTTTGGATTTTCAGACAAAACTATACATTTTCATGAAAAATTATAAGAGACCAAAGTTGTAGAGCGAAAAATTTCCGATCGATGTGGTTCTTTCAACTTTTAAGATAATGCCTGCATTACCCGCCAGAGCGCGCAAAATCGTGACCGTATATGCATTTTAGCGTTTTCTTTTAAATTTTTTTATTAATAAATTGCACTATACTTTATTTTCCGCACCCTCTAGCGGAAAAACGGGAAATTAAAATGGCCCATATCGATTGAAAATGTTCCGCTCTACAACTCTTAATAGAAGCAATTTTTGCCAAAAATGCATAGTTTTCCCTAAAATGCAAATTGAAAATGTATATATCAATGTTTGCGTTTTTCAATGTTTTTTTGTATTTTTAGCGAAAACGATGCATTTTGGGCAAAAATTGCTTCTTTTAAGAGTTGTAGAGCGGAATTTTTTCAATCGATGTAGGTCATTTGAATAATTCTATAATTACCCAGTTTTCTGCTAGAGGACGTGGAAAATAAAGTATAGTGCAATTAATTAACAAAAAATTTGAGAAAAACGCTAAAATGCATATACGGTCACGATTTTGGGCACTCTGGCGGGCAATGCACGCATTATTGGAAAAGTCGAAAGACCTATGTCGATTGAAAATTTTCCGCTCTACAACTTTGGTCTCTTATTATTTTTTCAGAAATGCATAGTTTTGGCTGAAAATCCAAAAATGAGCAGGAGGCGACAAAAGAAAAATGTTTTTATGGATAAATCTCAAGAATCCTTAATATTTCATTATACAAATTGTACATCATTGGAAAGCTTATTAAAAATTCCATGCACTGGTGGCAAGATATATAGGGTGTTCCATTTGAAAAAAAATAGTTATCCAATATTTTGCGTATGTTGACACCCTGTATAGCAGTATCAACAAAAAAGAATCAAAGCCGATTTGTATTATTCTTCATGATGTGGAAAATTCTTCAGTTTATAAAAAATGACGATGGCTTTGCTAGGAGCACTTCTGCAATTTTTGCAATGTGTCCTTGTTTTTGCTACAAATTTGCCCATAACTAACCAATCGTCGATAATAGACCTTTACTATCTTATACTATTTTTATTAGCTTATTAAGAGGGTTGAAAATAAAGTATAATATATAGGGTGTTCCATTTAAAAAAACATAACTTTGGTCTGGTATGTATATTGGGACACCCTGTACAAAAACATACATATTTTTAAAATATGTAGAATAAGTGTGGGTACCTGTTCAAGAAAACTAAAAGTCGATATCTTAAATAGCAAATACGTTATGGGGCTTTTACAGAACCCTGGGTCACCCGGTACATATAAACATTTATGGTTTTCCGCAATTCTTAATTGGCTATCGACCGGAGGTCTTTCAACCAGTCTTCTTCAGAAAGATGAAATGAATTGAAATATGGTGGTATCTGGATGTTTAATTTTTGGAATGATATTGGGGTTACGAGTATTTTTTTATTTTGACCTAAATTTTCGATTTCATTGTTAAAATTTTCGACTATTTGGTCCGCATTTTTTATTTCTCTCGACAAATTTTTAGTTTTTAAATTTTTGACCTGTATTTTCGATATTTTTGGTCAAAATATATTAAATTTTAGCCTAGATATCCTTTAATTTGACCTCTTGCGATTTAATTGTTTAAATTTTCGACTTTTTGGCTTGCATTTTTTTATTTTTCCGCCAAATTTCAATTTTTAGATTTTTGAACTGTATTTTAGATTTTTTTTTGGTCTAAATTTTTGATCATTTGCTCTAAATGTTCTTTATTTTGACCTAAATTTTCGATTTAATTGTTGAAATTTAGATCAAGTTCCAAATTTTTGATTTGATTTATTAATTATTCATTTATAAGCGAGATTTTTTCTATTTTTTTTTTGGTATTTTCAAGTATTGTTTATTGAAATTTTCGATTTTTTAGTCTGCATTTATTATCTTTACGTCCGAGTTTTCGATATTTTGTCTAGATTTTCGACACTGTGGATTTTTTTTTTAAATCTTTTGCCCTAGATTTTTCTTTATTGTTTTCTATTTGTCTGTTAAAATGTTTAATTCCTTGGTCCACTGTTTTTATTTCTAGGAATTTTAGATTTTTTGTTTTAATTTTTTATCGAATATTTTAGATTTTTGGTATATTTTTTATCCTATATTTTAGATTTTTAACTTGGATTATTGATTTTATTTCATGATTTTTTTTCACTTTTTGCTATTATTTTCGAATTTCTGGTCAGAATTATTTTGCTTCTACGAATTCTATGTATTTTCGATTTTTTTGTTCCATTTTTTACTTTCTCCGTTACGAAGTACGAGAAAGTATTGTGATCGTGATTTTTTTTTCAAAAAAATTTTTTACGGAAATATCCGTTTTGGGGTCCCTAGATGCCATTTCAACAATTTTTGGAAAAAAAAAATTGTGTCTGTGTGTGTGTGTGTCTGTGTCTGTGTGTGTGTGTGTCTGTACGCGCTGTATCTCAAAAACTAATAGACCAATTGATATGAAACTTTGAACATAAGTTTTATTTGATAATCCGAAGAACTGAAAAGCTTTTGGTAAAATTTCGGACACCGGAAGTGGGTGTTTACCTTAACTGTTTTTTGTTTTTTGCCAATATTTTCTTAAATATGAAAAATATCACAAAAATATTTAAACAAATATTGAAGACAATAAAGAAATGCAATTATTTTGTTTGAAAACATTTTTTATAAAATCATTGCTATTCGAGAAAAAAATGTATTAATTTTTTTTCATTTTTGGTATACAATTATGAAACGCTAATAGTTAAAGCAAATTTATGTTAATAATAATTATAGAAAATGCCAAAATGAACAATTTATGAAGAATAAGTTTTTTTCGAAATCTCTTTAGTTTTTGAGTAAACTGAGTTTTTGAATTTGAAGTACATTTTCGATCTTTCATAATTTTGACGTTTTAAACGTCAGTTTTATCCGAGTCTACGAAACGTTCGATGCACACTTAAAATATGATTTAAATTGAAAATAAACCGTGGAAGCGTAAATATAAATGATACCATCAAGTCGGAGAAAGTAACATGATGGCCACATCACCATTTTTTAAATTTACCTTTATTTTGATCGAAATTTTCGACTGGTTTGTAGAAAAGTAACTTTACGCACGTTTTCGATGTTTTGTCTAAATTTTCACCGTTTTAGGCCCTACTGTAGATTTTTACTTTTTGGCCAATATTTTGTATTTTAGATTATTTTGGTTTCAATTTTTGGTCTTTTGGCCAAAATTTTCTTTATTTCGACTTGAATTTTCGATTCGTTTGTTAAAAATTTTGATTTTTTGGTCTATCGCTTTGATTTTTGGGTACGAATTTTAGATTTTTGGTCTTAATTTTTTATTTTTGTCCCATATGTTAGATTTGCTTAACTTGAATTATTGAGTTTATTGTGCGATTTTTTTTTTCTCGTTGGAACTTATTTTAAGCTAAACAGAGTTATTTTTGGGGCTGAAAATGGCAAATTATTTTTCTTTTGCTTGTATTTTCAATTTTTTGGTCTGCATTTTTTGGCCGATATTTTGGATCTTCGGCTGTTTTGTTCCAAATTTTTGATTTGCTGGCCAAAATATTCGATTGGTCAAGGAAGATAAATGGTTCTTTGTTTCTTCAAAAAAGGAGGGGGCATATTATATAAGTGGCTCTACCATCAACATGTTCCACGAGCCGCTACTGTTTTTTATAAGTAATATGCATAACTAAGTTATTAACATTAAATGATAAGATTTCACGAACATCTATTATGTTTTGCAGGTATTAAAATCAATGGAATCCGCAAAAATAATTACACTACATAAAGTGTGGCAAGGGATATCGAGCGATGAATAAACCAATTTAGCCCAGTTTTCCTATTTGAGAGCGAGCAAATTCTCGGATCGCGCATTACTACTTCAAAGGGCGCAAAGCAGATGCAATTACTATAACTAACCAGAAAACAACTTTCAACAGTTACAACCGTAAAGCACTCTGCCGTGTTTAATTAACCCGTTAAGTTATGAAATAGTGCGTAAACAATTTTCACAATAAATTAATGTTTACGTAGTACGTATTTAAGTAGAGCTTTCCCAAAATCTGGTGTCACCAATTTTCACAATAAATGAATATTTACAAAAACACGTATTTAAGTAGAGCCTTCCCAAAATCTGGTATCACATTGCGCAGTGAACATCTTAAATTTCACGCCGGAAACTCATAAATATTCAGCGACCGCCGCTGAGTGAACATATTGTAAATATGTAAATGTAAATTTTCATTTTTTGCGTTCGAGTGTTCGTCATTGATAAAAATACATTTTCAAAAATTCGTAACTCGACTGAAAATTGCTGCAGATTCAAAAGCCAAAATTATTTTGAAAGATCGACGTCTTGTGAAGTGAATTGAATTTTTGTAGTATTTTATCCCTGCGTTTCATATTAATGTGGCATTCGAAATTGCGACATTGAAAAAAATACATTTTCAAAAATTCATAATTCGACTAAAAATTACTGCATATTCAAAAACCCAAATTATTTTGAAATATCAACGTCGTGTAGAGTGATTTCAATTTTTGCAGCATTTTATCCCTACGTTTCATATTAATTTTTAATTTTTCGCGCTCGAGAGTTCGAAATACATTTTCAGAAATTCATAACTCGACTGAAAATTGCTGCACATTCAAAAACCAAAATTATGTTGAAAGATCGACGGCTTGTGAAGTAATCTGAATTTTTGTAGGATTTTATCCTTCTGTTTTATATTAATTTTTAATTTTTTGCACTCGAGTGTTCGTTATTGAAAAAAATACATTTTCAAAAAAATTAAGATTACTTTGTTTCATAGAAATGTATATTTCAGTTATTTTGTATTTTTCAAGGGCGATGTCCCGCTAATAAATGTATTAATATTATTATTAATTCGAGTAAGAAAAATTTGCATGTTGGGATTAGAACAATTCTACAACCTTTATTACTCGTAGAATTCTCTTCAAAATTTCCAAAACTGCTTAGAAATAATTCATTTTTCACATACTAGATAATTATTTTGATATTTTTAAGCTATAAACAATATGGCGACAGTCTAAACTTGAATACGCGGAAGCGAAATTTACATCTTGAAATAAGGGAAATTCTAAAAATATAATAAAAACACTTTTACTTTGTTGGTATAACGCGGATTTTTATTGTTGACTATAGTTTCGGCAACTCAACTTGCCATTATCAAAACATAAAGTAAAAGTGTTTTTATTATATTTACAACATGTATAACAAAGTAGACGCATCCACCATAAACAATAAATGCTAAAAAAATATCGCTTTTGGAATTATTTTCAAAATTTCCAAAACTACTTAGTAATGATACATTTTTAATACATTAGGAAACAATTGATAAAATTTTTAGCTAGAAATAAAACGGCGACTTTTGAAGCTTGAATTCGAGAAAGCGAAATTTACATCTGGGGATTATAAATATAGTAAAAACATTATCAATCGTGGAATTTTCTTAAAAATTTCTAAAACGAATTAGAAAATAATGCATTTTTGACATTCTAGAAAACAATTCATATTTTTAAGTTAGAAACAAAATGGAGACATTCGAAACTTGAATTCGAGAAAGCGAAATTTGCATCTAAGGATTTTAAAATTTCTAAGAACATTATCACTCGTACAATTTACTTTAAATTGACCACTTAGATATAGTAGACATACTAGAAAACAATTGGCATTTCTAAGCTAGAAACAGACTGGCCACATTCTCAACTGGGTCAATCCAAGTGAATAAAAATTAAGTTCGTTGCTTGGCCATTTTTAAATATTTTGATTTTTTTATATGCGATTACCCTATAATTGAGTTCAAAAGTTAAAAAAAAATACCTTGCACCATTACTATACAGCGTGTCCCCGAATGGTCTGTACAACGCCCTACCACATATTCTCTGAAACAAAATAAGACGATTTAACTAAACTTATCTCTATCCAAAAGTGGTTCCTAAGCCATCTACGAGGCCTCAAAGATATTATTTTTTTTCATTATTTTTCAAATATTTTTATTTTGGAATTAGGTAAGAAAACCTAATTTGGCACATTTAATTACATTGATACCATGCACTTTTTGCGATATGTTTCTTTATCCTACGTCTAAAGTAAGTGGTCAAACTAGGACCATCGACTTCTTAAGATACCTAAATATTTTTATTCAACAGGTCAAATCATAAGGAATACTTTTTTTCTGCAAGATCATTCAATTTTACGTATTTTTTGTCTCTTATAAAATTTTGCTATTTTCCCCACAAAAAAATATTTTTATTTGTCAAAAAAAAGTAATAAAATTATGAACAATATTTTGCTTCTCAAAACAATTAACAAAGTAGAAATAAAGATAGGTACCTAACAATAAACACAAATTTATTAGTTTCACAACAAATGTTCAAACTGATTGCCATTTTCAGCAATACAACAATTTACACGTCGCAAAAAATTAAAATGGACGTTGTAAAACACCAACATTGTTTTTTTTTATTTTCTTACCTAATTCCAAAATAAAAATATTTGAAAAATAATGAAAAAAAATAATATCTTTGAGGCCTCGTAGATGGCTAAGGAACCACTTTTGGATAGAGATAAGTTTAGTTAAATCGTCTTATTTTGTTTCAGAGAATATGTGGTAGAGCGTTGTACAGACCATTCGGGGACACCCTGTATTTGTAAGATCACGACGTGTTTTCAAGTTAATTCATTTTCATTAGCGTTAATTTGAATATCTCTGCACTATGTTAAGTTACAACATTGCAATTGACATGATTGTTTCATTTACAACAATGTTTATTACCCAAAAGATCCAAAATTTAAAAATAACTAGTAAAATGGAAGTTTGGTATTGAAAATTTAAAAAATCCACTTTAGACCCAAAAATAACAACCAAAATTTATCACAGTGTATTTTTTTCTCTAGCTAGATACCATAAACTACTAGCTTTATATAGAGCAAGAACCCTGACAAATTTATAATTGTTTGAAATTTGAAAATCTTTATTTTTTGTAAAGTTCGGGGCTAGTTAGTGTTCTTGCTCTATATAAGGCTAGTAGTTTATATCTAATTGGAAAAAAAAAATCATAAAAATACTGAACTGAACATAAATATAATTTCATTGATCCATGTTACACTTAAAAATAAAAATTAATAATTGCCGTTTAGATTGAAAAAGTACCTGTAATGTATTAAATATGAGTTTGTTTTATTCAGGGTATGTTAGTTTGGAACGGGTATTGAGTTGTGTTGCATTCATTTAAACGAATTCCTTTTAAAATTTAAAGGGAAGGTCGAACGCAGGTACTAAGGGTGAAGAATGGGAACATCTGGCATATCTTTTTGGAAGCTTGTCCAGACCTCGTCTCTAGCAGGCAGAAAAGGTTCGAATATGGTCATAAATTACAATTTCTACACCATCATGTAGAGAATAGAATCCCTAATCGTCGGTAGTAAACAACCCGCAAATTGTACCCTTGGATCCCGCTCGTCTGGCCATTTTACTATGGTCGAGGCAATTGATGTATAAAGTTATTAAAACAAAATTACATTCAACTAGAGTCAAAAACTAGTTTTATTAAGTGATTGAAAAGTAGTACTGTTTATTACACGTATAATACATATTAAGTTAAAATATCTACTTCGTTGATTTATAAAGTTATTTTATGTCCCAGGTTCCCTTTTAAGCGTCCCGAGATACTTAAACTGCGGATAAAAACTATTCGTAGAGAAAATTGGTATCCCTCCAGAACAAGTAGGCTGTGTAGCGAACATTTTTTAAGTACTGACTATCAACTGAAACCAGGATATACTGCGAAGCCCCTAAAACTCGATGCTGTACCATGTGTTTTTGATTTCCCAAAGCACTTATTAAAGAAGACTGTGGCACGTAAAGAAGTAATAAGAAAAGTAAATGTAATGCCAAAGGTGTCTCAGAAATGAACGCCATAAATTTTAGAGATGATATATTATCAGGATTCATATAATAAGTGAGGTTATACCAATTGTTTTTATATTAAATTATGTGTTATTATTTCGGGGATAATTTGCCACATAATAATAGATGCGATAACAGAAAATCGATAATTAATGGGGTAGCTTGACATTACAACAATGTTTTGCATTGTCATCAAGTTAGGTTCGATAACAGAAAAAACGGCCTAATTACCGTAGCTTTTAAAATTATAAAAACATGATGGTCATGACATTATGACACTGACATTAAATTTTTTACAATTACTCTTGTGGCAAACCAAACTATTCAACTTGTAATAAACCATAACTTTTACTTTACCTTATTTTTACTTCATTTGGTAAATTATCCACCCAAATATACCACGAACTTTGATGAATTATCAAGAAACATTTGTTTGTACCTGTTACCTTTTAGTAATTCATCTCGACATAACATTTGTTGTCAACTGGTTATTAACCGAAAGTCTTAAATAGTCTTTTGCAACTATCATGTAATATTTCACTAACCTATAAAATAATCTACAATGTAATTGTTATAGTAAATACTAAACTTCAACAATTACATTTTGCAGATATCAAGTGAACCCGAAGCAAATGCCATGGATATTAATTTTAGTGACTCAGATTCACAATTAAATTTGCCATCCACATCTGCAGTAAAACCTGTTAAAAAATTCCTGAATATTGAAACACAAACTACTGAAAGCCTTGATAATGCAATGTTTAATTTGCATCGAAAGGTGAAAACTTTGAGGCAAAAGGTCAAACGAAGAGATTTAAAAATATCAAGTACGAAGGATCTTGTCAAAACAATTACTGAGAGTGGTTTCAGTAACGACAACTTAAATGGAGTTTTAACAAATTACTTCGAAGGTAAGAATAAAATGAAAATCAATAAGTATAGAAAATAGAGAGGGAGCAGTTATAGTTCTTGGAGCGGATGTTGGGGCTAGAGAAGTCGACACCCGGATACATTCTGTTACAGGAGACGAACATGGAGAGATTGACATGTGAGGCGGTAGAGAGAATGGTGAAGTATGAAATGAAACTATGTGGGTTAGGGGAGGAGAGATTGGTGAGGGCGGTGTGGGAGACGTGTGTCAATGTAGAAGGGGGAGATGGAGACAAGAGAGAAAGAGAATGTATGAAAGGGTAGAAGGTGAAATAGTGGTTTGGTAGGGGTGTGAAAGTAGCGGCATGGGTGAAAGAGAAGATGAAGACGCAGGAGAGGATATGTTTGGAAGATGGCAAGTGTATGGGAGGTTACCGAGATACCTGAGTGAGGTTGGGTGGAGCAGGGAAGAGAGGGTGATAATGGCGAGGGCTAGGTGTGGGTCTGGAGATAGGGGGAGGAAGAAATGGATGGGAGAGGATTATATGAGATGTAGACTATGCGAATGGGGGAAGGATACGTGGAGACATCTGGCGGAAGAGTGTGAGGGTGTGAATGAGGAATGGGTGGGAGTGAAAGGGAACAGAAGAGTGACAGAGTGGATGAGGGAGGATGGGGCTGGGGTAGACGCTAGAGCAGACATGTCAAACACGCGGCCCGCGGGCCGCATGCGGCCCGCTTACAAGTTGCCTGCGGCCCGGCAAGGTTGGTATCAAATATTTTAAAAAAATTATATACAAGGTAAAAATATTTTTTTTTTTTTGGTTTCAATTGTAGTTTTTTTTTTGGTAATGCGGCCCGCGACTTGTGTGTAATACTTGATGTGGCCCTTGGTGGTAAACGTTTTTGACATGCCTGCTCTAGAGACTTCAAAAGGGATATTTCCGTAAAAAAAATGACAAACTTTCACAATCACAATAGACACACACACACATTTTTTTTTTCCCAGAAATATTTGAAATGGACTTTAGGGACCGCAAAACGGATGTTTCCGTTAAAAAAATTTTGGAAAAATGTTCGCGGTCACAATACAAAAACAGCCATAATTATTTTTCCAGAAATATCTGAAATGGACTAGAGAGCTCAAAACGTACATTTCGCTTAAAAAAAATCGAATTTTTTTTCACGGTTACAATACAGATACGCATAATTTTTTTTCTAGAAATATTTGAAATGGACTACTCTACGGATATTTCCGTTAAAAAAATTTTTGGAAAAACTTTCACGCTCACAGTATGTACACACACAGACACATACACACCACATTTTTTTTCCAGAAATATTTCAAATGTACGCCAGGGACCTCAAAACAGTAAAAAAAAATTGAAAGAATTTTCACAATCACAATACAGACACAGACACAATTTTTCTTTTCCAGAAATATTTGAAATGGACTCTACAGACTTTAAAACAGATATTTCCGTAAAAAAAAATTGAAAAATTTTTCACAATCACAATGGAGACACTCACACACAATTTTTTTTCCCAGAAATATTTTAAATGGACTCTAGAGAGCTCAAAACGAATATTTCCGTTAAAAAAATGTTTGGAAAAAATTTCACAGTAACAATACAGACACACAAACAATTTTTACAGACACATATACAATTTTTCTTTTGCAGAAACATTTGAAATGGACTCTAGAGACCCGAAAACGGATATTTCCGTGAAAAAAAATTTGAAAATATTTTTGCGATCACAATACAGATACACACACTATTTTTATTTTCCCGAAATATTTGAAGTGGACTCTAGAGACCTCAAAACGGATATTTCCGTGAAAAAAAATTTGAAAAATTTTTTGCGATCACAATACAGGCACACACACAATTTTTCTTTTCCAGAAATATTTGAAATGGACTCTAAAGACATCAAAACGGATATTTCCGACAAAAAATGTTTAAAAAAATTTTCACGATCACAATACAGACCCACACACAATTTTTCTTTTCTTTTCTTTTCTTTGAAATGGACTCTAGAGACCTCAAAACGAATATTTCCGTGAAAAAAAATTTGCAAAAATTTTCACAATCACATTAGAGACACAGAGAAACACACAAACACATACATTTTTTTCCCCCAGAAATATTTGAAATAGACTCTAGGGAACTCAAAACGGATATTTCCGTAAAAAAAAATTTACGGTCACAATACAGACACACATATTTTTTTTTCCAGAAATGTTTGAAATGGACTCGAGGGACCTCAAAACGGATATTTCCGTTAAAAAAATTTTGAAAAAGTTTTATGACCACAATACAGACACATATTTTTTTCCAGAAATATTTGAAATGGATTCTAGGACATCAAAACAGATATTTCCGTTCAAAAAAAAATTCTGAAAACTTTTTCAGTCACAACACAGGCGCACACATAATTTTTTTCCAGAAATATTTGAAATGGACTCTATAGACCTCAAAACGGATATTTCCGTTAAAAAAAAATTGACAACATTTTCACGGTCACAATACAGACACATAATTTTTTTCCAATAATATTTGAAATGGACTCTTAGAGACGTCAAAACGGATATTTCCGTTAAAAAAATTTCACGATCACAATACAGACACACAAAATTTGTCTTTTACAGAAATATTTGAAATGGTCTCTAGAGCAGGCATGTCAAACACGCGGCCCGGCAAGGTTGGTATCAAATATAAAAACAAATTATGTACAAGGTAAAAATAATAATTTTTTGTTTGGTTTCAATTGTAGTTTTTTTGGTAATGCGGCCCGCGGCTTGTGTGTAATACTTGATGTGGCCCTTGGTGGTAAATGAGTTTGACATGCCTGCGCTAGAGAAAGTGGGACGCGAGAAGGAAGACAGGAGGTGAAGGGAAACGAGAGGCGGGGAAGAACGATTATAATTTGTGTATATAGGTTACGTTAAGATTATGATTATAAGATTATGATTATGCCAATAAAGGTTTTTTGTTTGTTTTTGTTTTGTTTTTTTTTTTGTTTTTTTATTTAAGTTTACCGCTCGAACTGCTGCTCCTTCAAAAAAAGGAAGAAAAACTAAAACACCCTGGACAACACAGATATTCTTCATTAATGAAGAAATTTGCCCATACGCTGTATTTTTACTCCCCAAACTTTGTACGGCAACATTTTGTGCTGCCAAATGGGCGTACCATAAGAAAATGCTTGTATAGTTTGAACTGCCAGCCCGGCATCTTATCGGAAGTATTGGCATATTTCAAAGATGAAGTGAAAAAGCAACCTTATTTAAAACATTGTGCCCTGATTGTAGATGCAATGTACATAAGAAAAAAAATAATTTGGGACCAAACACAAGGACAATTCACTGGTAATATTGATTATGGAGGCATTGTAGATGTTGATTATGAAATGGCAGCTTCATATTTCGAGCATCCATGCATTCCATCAGAAAATGTATATTGCGTGTTAGATGCTTGCCATATGCTGAAGTTGGCCAGAAATACATTTGCAGAAAGAAATTTATCATCTACTTCCAGACAAATTAAGGTACTCCCAACCTTAAAAAGTTGGATGAAATGCAAGTCACTGAGCAATTGCGGTTAGCAAATTCTGTTAGTTCGCACCATATTTATTATAAAAATAAAGTGATGAATGTTCAATTAGCTGCTCAAGCATTAAGTAGCGGAGTAGCAGATGCTTTAGAGTATTTAAAAGATTGTGGTAGTTCCGACTTCCACAGTAGAATTCATTCGAAAGATTGACAAAATATTTGATATTTTAAATTCGAGGACTCTTTGCGCGAAGGGGTATAAGGCACCGCTTAGACCTGGCACAATTTCTTATTTTCATGAAGTGTTTGCTGATACAATAACGTATTTTAAAACATTACAAATTGATGGTATACAAGCTATCTATCATAACAGAAAAATGGTGATGTGGCCATCATGTTACTTTCTCCGATTTGACGATTAGACCAAACCCTTGAAAATACTGGCAAAACATTAAAACATCGCTGCTTCAGGTTAAAAATCTAAAATATTCGCCAATCAAAAATTCGCTGATAGAAATCAATAATTAAACAATAAAACTAAAACATAGGCCCAAAAATATCCCAATATCGGAAACTATGACCTAAACATATTTAGGCAAAAAAATTAAAAATTTGGAATAAATTGAGGCGAAAACCAGGTAAAGATCTAAAATATGGACCAAAAAAATGCAGACCAAAATATTGTAAATTTATAATATAGGACAAAAAAAAACAAAATTTAGACCAAATACCGAAAATTTGGGGCTAAAAATAAAAAATACAGATTAAAAAATCGAAAATCTTAATAAACAAATAGAAAATTTCAGCCAAATAAAGAACTCTTAGGACAGAAGATCAAAAATTTGGACCAAAAAATCGAAAATACAGGTCAAAATTTAACAATTGTGGCCAAAAGATCGGGCCTAAAAATAAAAAAATGCAGACCAAAAAGTAAAAAAATCGAAAATCTTAATAAACAAATCACAAATTTTGGCCAAATAAAGAAACCTTAGGACATCAAAAATCCAAAATACAAATCAAAATTCAACAATTGTGGCAAAAAATCGAAAATTAAGACGAAAAATCGAAAGCACGAGCTTAAAAATCAAAATACTGGCCAAAAAGTAGAAAATTTCAACAGATCATTTTAAAATTGAGACCAACATAAAGAATATTTATGAAAAAAAATCAAGAATTTAAAGGAAAAATATCGAAGAAACAGGCAAAAAATATAAAATACGAGCACAAAAATTCTGGTCTCAAAATAATTTGCCCCAAAAATTACAAAAGCTCAATTTAAGATACGATCCGAAACTCTAAAATAATGGCAAAAAAAAATAAAAAAATGGTGTTACTTTTTCCGATTTGATGGTATTGTACTTTATGTTTACACTTTCATGGTTTATTTTCAATTGAAATCACATTTTAAATGTGCATAGAGCGTTTAGTAAAATCGGATGAAACTGACGTTTAAAACGTCAAAATTATGAAAGATCAAATTGACAAATTATACTTCAAATTCTAATAGTCAATTTACTCAAAAACCAAAGAGATTTCGAAAAATACTTATTCCATAGAAGTTGTTCATTTTGGCATTCTCTACAATTATTATTAAAATACATTTGCTGTAAGTATTATCGTTTCATAATTTTAAACCAAAAATTACAAAAAAAAAATAATTGCTATTATTTCTCAAAAACCATACGTTTCACGAAAAATATTTTCAAGCAAAAGATGTTCATTTCTTTTCTTTCTTGAAGATTTGTTTTTGTGCTTTTATAGTACTTTTCATATTTAAAAAATTATCGGAGAAAAACAAAAAATGGTTAAGGTAAACACCTACTTCCGGTGTACGAAATTTTACCAAAAGCTTTTCAGTTCTTCGGATTATAAAATAAGGGTTATGTTCAAAGTTTGATATCAATTCAAGTAGTAGTTTGTTAGATACAGCGCGCACAAGCAAACAGGCATACATTTTAACAGGAATGCATATTAAAAAAAAAAAATTCCAGAAATTGTTGAAATGGCATCTAGGGACCCCAAAACGGATATTTCCGTAAAAAAAAAATTTGAAAAAAAAATCACGATCACAATACTTTCTCGTACTTCGTAACGGAGAAAGTAAAAATGGTGATGTGACCATCATATTACTTTCTCCGACTTGATGGTATCATTTATATTTACGCTTCCATGGTTTATTTTCAATTTAAATCATATTTTAAGTGTGAATCGAACGTTTTGTAGACTCGGATAAAACTGACGTTTAAAACGTCAAAATTATGAAAGATGGAAAAATGTACTTCAAATTAAAAAACTCAGTTTACTCAAAAACTAAAGAGATTTCGAAAAAAACTTATTCTTTATAAATTGTTCATTTTGGCATTCTCTACAATTATTATTAACATAAATTTGCTGCAACTATTAGCGTTTCATAATTGTATACCAAAAATGAAAAAAAAAAAAAAAATTCTCGAATAACAAAGATTTTATGAAAAATGTTTTCAAACAAAATAATTGAATTTCTTTATTGTCTTCAATATTTGTTAAAATGTTTTTGTGATATTTTTCATATTTAAGAAAATATTGGCAAAAAACAAAAAACAGTTAAGGTAAACGCCCACTTCCGGTGTACGAAATTTTACCAAAAGCTTTTCAGTTCTTCGGATTATCAAATAAAACTTATGTTCAAAGTTTTATTTCAATTGGTGTATTAGTTTTTGAGATACAGCGCGCACACACACACACACACACACACACACACACACAGACACAAATTTTTTTTTCCAGAAATTGTTGAAATGGCATCTAGGGACCCCAAAACGGATATTTCCGTAAAAAAAAATTTTGAAAAAAAAATCACGATCACAATACTTTCTCGTACTTCGTAACGGAGAAAGTAAAAAACATTTATACTGGGATTCATTACAACAATGGAAAGTACCCTTACTTTAACAAAAGATCTTTTTAATTTAAAAGAAACCCCTTTGCAGTATTTTCTTTGTTGTAAATGTTCCCAAGATCATTTGGAGTTATATTTTTCATGCTTAAGATCAAGGGGAGGTTGGAATAATAACCCCAATGCTCAGCAATTGAGGTGGTCACTGAGACAATTATTATTTCGTAATGCAGTTACGACAAGTGTTCATGGCAATTGTAGTGATTTTGAAAATTACAGCACTCCAATTTTTGAATTTAGAAGTCATGAGAGACAGAGGCAAATGACTACGAATTATGAAGATCTGGATGAATTTGATAAATTTATCAAATATGTAGATCAAAAAAAATTATCAGATTTTCAAGAAAATATTATTTATTATATATCTGGATATATAGTCCGCAAATTAGTTGAAAAACTAAGTTCTAGTCATTGTATTGACATTTTAATGCACAAAATTGAAATTACCGAAGATCACCCATACAGTGCCAGTGACGAGAATTTAAAAAAATTTACCAACCACATAACTCGGGGTGGTTTGGTGTACGCATCGAGAATTGTTTTTCAAATTGTACATTTTGCTGAAAAGCAATTTCGCTATTTAATTGATAAAAAAATTACTAGTAAATTCTGCTATTAAATACTTTTCAACTAAAATTAATATGTTTAAACCTTACCATCCACCCATTCAGGAATTTCTTTCTGAAGAGTTGCATGAAACACAATTAATACGAAAAATTATCGAGATATTTTTGAAATGTAGAATGAGTCACCACTCAAAACTTGTAAATTTGGGATTACATGGAACAGCTCCAACGGTGCGACATAAAATGAATAAAGTAGTTTTATTTCAAAATTATTGAGACTTATTTATTTTTGTAATTTAAATTTTAGTTGTATGTACATATTTGATGTCAATGTGAAAATATAATTTTTTCGCATCCTATTAAATAATGTAAACGTTGCTGAATCATTTTTGATTGAGAAAGTTGTCCATTACTCGGCCGAATCATTTTCTCCACAGGTGACGTCCAATCAAATGATAGCATTTTCATTGCCCAACAGATTTTAGCCAATGAAATGATAGCAGTTTCATTGCCCAACAGTTTAGTTGTTGTTATGGTTGCCATTTGTTTGTATAAACACGCTTCATAAACGTCAAAATTTCTCCAGTGGACTGCTCAACAGATTAGTGTTTTAGGTACGTTCACATATACACTCTTTCGCGGGTTATTGAATATCGTTCTAACCGAGCTTTACTTACACAGGCCGTACAGGACAAATTCTAGTGTGTCAATGCCAAAATTGTGTTATATCCGTCGCGATTGGAGTGGCGCGTAGAATTTTAAGCAGACAAAAAAATTTCAAGCATCTAATCCGGTGCGAGACAGGCGGAGACAAAAAGTGTGCGTTTTTATATTGTGCGATGTTTTTGCATTTACACGTACGTTCCTTCGCCCGGGATTGGAAAGGGCCAGACTAATCGTGCGGGATTGCGCATACGTGTGAGTGCCGCTTTTAAGTAGTAGCCTGTGCTCCACCATATTTGTTTTGTTACTACGGTTACCATTGAAAACATGAATTCATAAACATCCTAATTTTGTCAGCGGAATGCCTCAATTTGCAAATATGAGGAACATTCTTCGTTATAATTTAATATAAACAGAAAAATCTTTAGGTAATTATTTAATATAATGCGAAAAAGTATAGTATTAAACTCGTGAGCAAGTTGGCCATTGCCACGAGGGTGAAGTTTGCAACACGAGCCGTAGGCGAGTGTTGCAATTCTCCCAACTTTCTCACTCATTTAATAATATACTATTAAATTTAAAATCTGTGTTTTATTTTAAACTGGACAATGTTCATGAAATGTTTCAAATAAAATTATTTCTATAGAGAAATAATTGTTTTTCATTTTAAACTCCTATTCCTACATATATCCCTATAAGATAGAGAGAGAGAGGTACCCAACAGCAACGCGGGTTGCTGCAAAATTGACTTGCCTCGGGCGTTTTACATTGCGTGTCCTTTCCAGTTGTATTCTAGTTCAATGAGTACAGCAGAGAAATCTCGGAAAACCAATTAGAATTCTTAGAACTTTATGCTTGAGAATGGAGTCCTGTCTATGTCGCAGGGTCATAAAAATAATTTGTTCTCCAAATTGTGTGTCATCTTGTGGCTATATGATTTTAGCTTTGGATTTTCCTTACATGTTTTTTTTGCGTCGTTTTGTTTTCCATAATTTGTTTATTTTCCCTTTGTCTATTATAATTATTTTACTTTTCCACGTTTAGTTCTGGACTTGAATTTAAATAAGATTAGTTATTTGTTCCTTCTGTTCGGTTTTTCTTTTTCCTTATATGCATTCGTTAATACTCGTTAGTATGTATTCTTGCAATTGCTGCTTAAACGTTTGTAAGTCTTCAATACTAGGTAGATATTGGGTTAGGGAGTTCTATTGCTTAACTCTATCCACTAGAATGCTTTGGGTTAAGGCATTTGTATGATTTACGAGAATGTTACTGCTCCGTCTTGTGAGATGTTATGTTAGTTTCCCTAATAATATCTTATGAATGTGAGTTATCCTATCCATTTAAATTTTCTGTTTGATTGTTACTTCCTCCACCAGTCGATATAGAATATATGTTGGTGTAGTGCAGGCATGTCAAACTCATTTACCACCAAGGGCCACATCAAGTATTACACACAAGCCGCGGGCTGCATTACCATAAAAAACTACAATTGAAACCAAACAAAAAATAATTATTTTTACCTTGTACATAATTTTTTTTTATATTTGATACCAACCTTGCCGGGCCGCGTGTTTGACATGCCTGCTCTAGAGACCATTTCAAATATTTCTGTAAAAGAAAAATTTTGTGTGTCTGTATTGTGATCGTGAATTTTTTTTAACGGAAATATCCGTTTTGACGTCTCTAAGAGTCCATTTCAAATATTACTGGAAAAAAAATTATGTATCTGTATTGTGACCGTGAAAATGTTGTCAATTTTTTTTTAACGGAAATATCCGTTTTGAGGTCTATAGAGTCCATTTCAAATATTTCTGGAAAAAAATTGTGTGCGCCTGTATTGTGACTGAAAAATTTTTCAGAATTTTTTTTTGAACGGAAATATCTGTTTTGATGTCCTAGAATCCATTTCTAATATTTCTGGAAAAAAATATGTCTGTATTGTGGTCATAAAACTTTTTCAAAATTTTTTTAACGGAAATATCCGTTTTGAGGTCCCTAGAGTCCATTTCAAACATTTCTGGAAAAAAAAAATTATGTGTGTCTGTATTGTGACCGTAAATTTTTTTTACGGAAATATCCGTTTTGAGTTCCCTAGAGTCTATTTCACATATTTCTGGGGGAAAAAATGTATGTGTTTGTGTGTTTCTCTGTGTCTCTAATGTGATTGTGAAAATTTTTGCAAATTTTTCTTCACGGAAATATTCGTTTTGAGGTCTCTAGAGTCCATTTCAAATAAAAGAAAAGAAAAGAAAAATTGTGTGTGGGTCTGTATTGTGATCGTGAAAATATCCGTTTTGATGTCTTTAGAGTCCATTTCAAATATTTCTGGAAAAGAAAAATTGTGTGTGTGCCTGTATTGTGATCGCAAAAAATTTTTCAAAATTTTTTTCACGGAAATATCCGTTTTGAGGTCTCTAGAGTCCACTTCAAATATTTCGGGAAAATAAAAATAGTGTGTGTATCTGTATTGTGATCGCAAAAATATTTTCAAATTTTTTTCACGGAAATATCCGTTTTCGGGTCTCTAGAGTCCATTTCAAATGTTTCTGCAAAAGAAAAATTGTATGTGTGTCTGTAAAAATTGTTTGTGTGTCTGTATTGTTACTGTGAAATTTTTTCCAAACATTTTTTTAACGGAAATATTCGTTTTGAGCTCTCTAGAGTACATTTCAAATATTTCTGGGGAAAAAAAAATTGTGTGTGAGTGTCTCCATTGTGATTGTGAAAAATTTTTCCATTTTTTTTTACGGAAATATCTGTTTTAAAGTCTCTAGAGTCCATTTCAAATATTTCTGGAAAAGAAAAATTGTGTCTGTGTCTGTATTGTGATTGTGAAAATTCTTTCAATTTTTTTTACTGTTTTGAGGTCCCTGGCGTACATTTGTAATATTTCTGGAAAAAAAAATGTGGTGTGTATGTGTCTGTGTGTGTACATACTGTGAGCGTGAAAGTTTTTCCAAAAATGTTTTTAACGGAAATATCCGTTTTGAGGTCACTAGAGTAGTCTATTTCAAATATTTCTAGAAAAAAAATTATGCGTGTCTGTATTGTAACCGTGAAAAAAAATTCAATTTTTTTTAAGGGAAATGTACGTTTTGAGCTCTCTAGTCCATTTCAGATATTTCTGGAAAAATAATTATGGGTGTTTTTGTATTGTGACCACGAACATTTTTCCAAAATTTTTTTAACGGAAACATCCGTTTTGCGGTCCCTAAAGTCTATTTCAAATATTTCTGGGAAAAAAAAATTGTGTGTGTGTGTCTATTGTGATTGTGAAAGTTTTTACGGAAATATCCCTTTTGAAGTCTCTAGAGCAGGCATGTCAAACACGTTTACCACCAAGGGCCACATCAAGTATTACACACAAGTCGCATTACCAAAAAAAACTACAATTGAAACCAAAAAAAAAAAATTATTTTTACCTTGTATATAATTTTTTTTAAATATTTGTCTCTGAAGCATATTTAAATTTTGTGCAGTTAGTCCCTGCAAATTAGACATTCTTTGGGGAAATTTTACCCACAGCTTAGCGACCTGTGTACTTAGGTGCATTAGGACTGTCAGGAGACTATTTTTACCTGGTGCTCGCATGATAAAGGGTGGTTACTCCAAAATCATGCTTTTTCATGCGTGCGCCAGGTGAAAATAGTCTTCAGACATTCCAAATACACGTAAGTTTACAGGTCGCTAAGCTGTGTGTAAAATTTCTCTAAAACGTCATTTCTTTGTCTAATTTGAAGGAACTTTGTTGTCCAGCCCCATACACCACATAGATCATTTAATTTTGATACAATGTGCATGATTTTTGAGAGATTAGATATACTGCACCTATTGCTGAGCTACATTTGGCTGTTATATGTTTGTTCCATTTTAAGTCATCTGTAATGGTTAAACCAAGATATTTGGTTTCAGATTTTCTTTCAACCAAATTGTCTATATTTTCTGTATGTTTAATTAGTTACTAAACCTTAATTAAAATCCTAATTCCATACAGGGTTTTAAAGGGTAATTGACTAAAGTCTTTCCGCCCCTGTATGTTTACTTTTTTATGTGTTATTATCTTGCATGTTTTACGCTCATTCATTGTGATTATGGATTTGCGATATTTCACGTATCTGTGATTTTTTACTGGTATTGAAAAATCACAGGTCGTTACCGTTACTAATAGGCGAATTTCACAGCTACTTAAAATCACTGTTACTTAAAATCACTGTTACTTAAAATCATTGTTACTTAAAATCACTGCTATTTGAAACCACTACTACTTAAAATCACTGCTATTTAAACTGTGACAAACTGTGATTACTACTTAAACTGTGACTGTTACTTAAAACATAATAGTAAGAAGACAGTACAAGGTGGCATTTCTAAATGTTATTTAATATTCATTACTTTATTCTCCCATTTTTGCAGGGTATTATATTTAAATTTTGAATAAATATTTAATAAAAAAGGCAGATATTTATAAAACGCCATAGTATACCATATAAAATGAAATAAATTACAACTTATGTACTAACAATTATTAATTAATTCATTGAGATTTTATAAAAACGAAAAAATTATCTTGCCCGGCATGGAATTGAACCACAAACTCGCTCTGATCGATCAAGTAATGGGTCCGACGACTTAATAAACCCAAAATGTCTCAATTCATTTTAATTTAAGATTCAGTGCAAATATCTAAACATACATTTGAAAATAATACCTTGAAACTAATTTTGATAATTGCAAACTTCATGAACTGAAAAAAAAATTCATAAAAACAATTTACCAAACTGCAAAAATCTCCAAATGGTCCTTGTTCAGGTGCTCGAAAAATTTAAACTAAAATTTTCAAAAATCCATATCTCCATTAAAAACTGTGGAATTTACAAAAACCAAATTGTGAATAAGCGATACTTCGACCATTGAGGATATTTCTTATGGAATTTTGTCGGCGCGTTTTATATTTGTTCTGCGATGTTTTCATTCAAGTGCTCAAAAAAATAAAACTAAAATTTTCAAAAATCCATATCTCCATTTAAAATTGTTGAATTTACAAAAACCAAATTAATTTTGAATAAACGATTCTTCGAACATTGAAGATATTGTTTTAAGAATTTTTTTCTACGCGCTTTGTATTTTTTTCTGCGATGTTTTCATTCAAGTGTTCAAAAAATTAAAACGAAAATCCCCAAAAATCCATCTCTATTGAAAATTGTTGAATTTACAAAAAACCAAATTGGTTTTGAATTAGCTATACTTCAACCACCATTGAGGATATATCTAATAGAATTTTGTTGGCGCGTTTTATATTTGTTCTGTGATGTTTTCATTCAAGTGCTCAAAAAAAATTAAACTAAAATTTTCAAAAATCCATATCTCTATTTGTTGTTGAATGTACAAAAGTCAAATTAATTTTGAATAAATGATTCTTCGACCATTAAAGATAAAGATAAAGAATTTTTTCAACGTGTTTTATATTTTTTTCTGCGTTGTTTTCGTTCAAGTTCTCAAAAAATTTAAAAATCAAGGAAAACGAAAATAATTCGCCATTTTCAGCTCCCAAAATAACTTTTTTATTAAATTCATATCTCCAATAAAAATTGTTGAATTAACAAAAACCAAATTGATTTTGAATAAGCGATACTTCGACCATTAAGAATATTTTTTAAGGAATTTTTTCAACGTGAAAACATCGCAGAACAAATATAAAACGCGCTGACAAAATTCCATAAGAAATATCCTCAATGGTCGAAGTATAGCTAATTTAAAATCAATTTGGTTTTTGTAAATTCCACAGTTTTTAATGGAGAAATGGATTTTTGAGGATTTGCGTTTTAATTTTTTGAGAACTTGAATGAAAACAACGCAGAAAAAAATATAACACGAAAATCCTCAAAAATACATATCTATTGAAAATTGTTGAATTTACAAAAAAACATATTGATTTTGAATTAGCTATAGTTCGGCCATTGAGGCTGATTTCTTATGGAATTTTGTCTACGCGTTTTATATTTTTTCTGCGATGTTTTCATTCAAGTGTTCAAAAAATTAAAACCAAAATCCTCAAAAATACATATCTCTATTGAAAATTATTGAATTTATAAAAAGAATAATTTTTTATGGAATTTTGTCGGCGCGTTTTATATTTTTTCTGCGATGTTTTCATTCAAGTGCTCAAAATAAGTCACATTCAAGTCACAATACTTTCTGTCGAGACATACTGTGTCCTCTATAAATTTATGTTAGACACGAAAACAAAAATATAATATCAATCCATATAGGCAACATATTTACTTAATATAACATACTCCCAAAATGGTTGCTAAATGTGGCCCAAGGGCCAAGACTATGTGTGTATATGATAATATTTATATACAATTGCTCGGTTAATTACAAATATGTCGTGACTGAATGGCATACGCCTAAGTCAAAAAAACCAATACTTTCTCGTACTTCGTAACGGAGAAAGTAAAAATGGTGATGTGGCCATCATGTTACTTTCTCCGACTTGATGGTATCATTTATATTTACGCTTTCATGGTTTATTTTAAATTTAAATTATATTTTAAATGTACATCGAACGTTTTGTAAACTCGGATGAAACTGACGTTTAAAACGTTAAAATTATGAAAGATGGAAAAATTATACTTCAAATTCAAAAACTCAGTTTACTCAAAAACTAAAGGGATTTCGAAAAAAACTTTATAATTTGTTCATTTTAGCATTCTCTACAATTATTACTCACATAAATTTGCTGTAACTATTATCGTTTTATAATTATAAGCCAAAAATTAAAAAAATTATAATACATTTTTTTCTCGAATAAAAATAATTTTATAAAAAATATTTTCAAGCAAAAGATGGTCATTTCTTTGTTGTCCTCAATGTTTGTTTAAATGTTTTTGTGATATTTTTCATATTTAAGAAAATATTGGCAGAAAACAAAAAACAGTTAAGGTAAACACCCACTTCCGGTGTACGAAATTTTACCAAAAGCTTTTCAGTTCTTCAGATTATCAAATAAGACGGAAGTTAAAAGTGTCATATCAATTGCTCTATTAGTTGTTGAGATACAGCGCACACAGCAGACACACACACAGACACACACACAGTCACACACACGCACGACCCACACAGACACAACAATTTTTTTCCAGAAATTGTTGAAATGGTATCTAGGGACCCCAAAACGGATATTTCCGCAAAAAAAAAATTTGAAAAAAAAATCACGATCACAATACTTTCTCGCACTTCGTAACGGAGAAAGTAAAAAAATTCCAGAAATTGTTGAAATGGTATCTAGGGACCCCAAAACGGATATTTTCGTAAAAAAAATTTTGAAAAAAAAAATCACGATCACAATACTTTCTCGTACTTCGTAACGGAGAAAGTAAAAACTGTAATTATCTCTTTTTGATATTTTAAAATAATCAGATTTGAACACACCGAGGCACATTTTCACGTTGTCTATTTTTTAATTGGTAAAGAAAAAATTAAAAAAACCACTGCCACAAATTTCAAACTTTAAAAATTGACTTATAGTTGATCGGACTGTATAATTCTATAGAATTTTTTTAATAATCCCTTCTCGATATATCGAAATAATCATTTTTGAATACACCATGTCATATTTTTAGTTTACACATTTTTCAAGTTAGCGAAAAAAAATTTAAAAACAACCGCCATAAAAATTTGCCTTTTAAAACATTCCCATTGTTGATTCTACTGTGTGATTCTTTACAAATATGTAACCTCCTCTCGTCAAGATTTTAAAATAATCGCATTTTAACCAGGGGCGGCTCGTTATATAGAGCCGAGGAGCCATGGCACTACCTGTAGACTCACACTCGGCAAGAATTTTTAATTCATTCTTAAAACACTTTTTCGCCCGTTACTTTGGTCTAAGAAGATAAATCGTTCCATTTTTCTTCAGAAAAGGAGGGGGTGGGGCTATATAGTGGCTCTACCACTGAAATTAAGTACAGTTTTTGAAAATCCACGAGTTGTGAATTTTTGAAAATTTTAATTTTCGAATTGTGTAATATTCGTACAAAAAAATTTAAAAAAAATATAAAACGTGTCGACAAAATTCTGCAAAAATTAAAATACATTTGCAAATCACCGTTTTATTAAATTAAATGCAGTTTTTGAAAATCTATTAAATTTTTGAAAATTTTAGATTTCCAATAGAGTATTTGAAGCTCCACCGATTATTTCACGAGTTGTGAATTTTAAAAAAATTTAGTTTTCGAATTGTGTACTACTCGAGTGAAAATTTTTAAAAAAATATATAAAACGTGTCGACGAAATTCTACAAAAATTAAATTAGATTTGCAAATCATCGTTTTATCAAACTAAATATAGTTTTTGAGAATCCGCCAATTATTTTGCGAATTGTGAATTTTTGAAAATTTTAGTTTTCGAATTGTGTAATACTCGAGCAAAAAATTTAAAACAAAATATAAAACGTGACGACTAAATTCTACAAAAATTAAACTAGATTTGCAAATCATTGTTTTATCAAATCAAGTGCTGTTTTTGAAAATCCAGCAATTATTTCCCGAGTTGTGAATTTTTGAAAATTTTAGTTTTCGAATTGTGTAATACTCGAGCAAAAAATTTAAAACAAAATATAAAACGTGACGACTAAATTCTACAAAAATTAAACTAGATTTGAAAATCATTGTTTTATCAAATTTAGTATAGTTTATGAAAATCCACTAATTATTTCGCGAGTTGTGAATTTTTGAAAATTTTAATATTCGTTGTGTAATCCTCGAGCAAAAATTTTAAGAAAATATATAAACGTGACGACTAAAATTTAGTTAAATTTGCAAATCATTGTTTTATCAAATTATTTGAAGTTTTTGAAAATCCATCAATTACTTCGCAAGTTGTAAATTTTTGAAAATTTTAGATTTCGAATTGTGTAATATTCGAGCAAAAAATAAACAACAATATAAGACGTGTCGACGAAATTCTACAAAAATTAAATTAGATTTGAAAATTATCGTTTTATCAAATTAAATAGAGTTTTTGAAAATCCGCCAATTATTTCGCGAGTTGTGAAGTTTTGAAAATTTTAATATTCGAATTGTGTAATCCTCGAGCAAAAATTTTAAAAAAATATATAAACGTGACGACTAAATTCTACTAAAATTTAATTAAACTTGCAAATCATTGTTTTATCAAACTATGTGAAGTTTTTGAAAATCCATCAATTACTTCGCAAGTTGTGAATTTTTGAAAATTTTAGATTTCGAATTGTGTAATATTCGAACAAAAAATAAACAACAATATAAGACGTGTCGACGAAATTCTACAAAAATTAAATTAGATTTGAAAATTATCGTTTTATCAAATCAAATAAGTTTTTGAAAAACCGCCAATTATTTCGCGAGTTGTGATTCTTTGAAAATTTTAGTTTTCGAATTGTGTAATACTCGAGCAAACAAAAGATATAAAACGTGTTGACTAAATTCTACAAAAATTAAACTATATTTGCAAATCATTGTTTTATCAAATTAAGTGTGGTTTTTGAAATTCCACTAATTATTTCGTGAGTTGTGAATTTTTGAAAATTTTAGTTTTCGAATTGTGTAATACTCGAGCAAAAAAAAATATTAAACGTGTCGACTAAATTCTACAAAAATTACATTAGATTTGCAAATCATCGTTTTAAAAAAAAAGCAGGGACAGCTCGTTATATAGTGCCAAGGAGCCATGGCACTACCTGTAGTTTCAAGCTCAGCAAGAATTTTGAAAACACTTTCGCCAGTTGCTTTGGTCTAGGAAGATAAATCGTTCTTTGTTTCTTCAAAAAGGGGGGGGGGGTATGTTGTATAAGTGGCTCTACCATTAACATGTTCCACGAGCCGCTACTGATTTTAACACGCCGTGTTACATTAATGGCCGAACATTTTTTAAGTTAAACAAAAAAAAATACAACTGCGACAAACTTACTGTAATTATCTTTTCCTGAAATTTTGAAATAATCGCATTTGAAAAAGTCAAAGTCAAAAGGCACCGAAAAAATTAAAATTTTAGAGTTGGTCACAATAAACGTTTCCAATTGTAAAAATTGAGAAAAAAACAAAATCGGTTAATACATTTACATTTCGTGATTTTCGAGAAACTGCAATTTTGACTGTTTTCAAAAGAATTTATTTTATACATTTGTGAATAGAACTAAATGGGCCATATTTTAATCTTTAGAGCACACTACAATATAACAGCACATTCTATTGTGCAATTTTAAAAATCATATTTACGAATTTTGACTTGAGATTCAAATTTTACGTTATTCGATGATTTTATCAAAATCGAACATTATGTTCGGAAGTACTGTAATTTTGAAAAATACGAATCTCAATTTTCGAGACATACGACTCGAAAAACATGAGTTTCTGACGTTTTTGGGTTTGAATGAAACATTAAAAACTTGAGTCCCCGCTGAGCGTTGTGGTAAACACGGTCATTGTACCATCTTCCTTTGCCGTGCCGAAGAAGGCAAGAAGTAGTGGTCGCGCATCACCGAATTGAAGATAAATCATCAATCGCCACCGATTCTGTGTCTATATTTACATTATGTTCACTTGGCGACACTCGCTGGATAATTATGAGTTTCCGGCGTGAAATTTAAGATGTTCATTGCGCAATGTGACACCAGATTTTTCGAAGGCTCTACTTCAATACGTGTTTATGTAAACATTAATTTATTGTGAAAATTGGTGACACCAGATTTTGGGAAAGCTTTACTTAAATACGTACTACGTAAACATTAAGTGATTTTGGGATGGCTCTATTTACAATGTAAGGTGTTTCTTTAACATATCGTATTTATTAACAAGTCAATATTGATGAGCAACTTAGCATAATTAAGAATCACGTGGTCATTGCGAACATTTAGATCGGTTTGTTATTAACTTACGGTAACTCTGCAGTAACTCGTTAACCAAACCCAGTTGTCACCCTTTCCGGTCTTCTGCCTCTCGATCTCATCTTTCGCCTGCAGTTCGCTCCTCATGTTCGGGGGAAAGAAATCGACGACACCTTCGCCGTGGGGGTCGTCCAGGTTGTTCGTACTCCTTTTCGCCCTCGGTTTCTCCTCGCGCAAATCACCACTGTCATTTTTTAAAATGCCCCTCACAATCGTCGCTATTTCATCCTTGCACAGACCTCTCCGCACTGAATTCATGAGGTATTCCTCGATGTCTTTCTTTGGCACATAATTTTCACGTATTTCCGAGTTTATCATGCGATATATGTAATGCGCCAAACATATCTCCGTGAGGAAGATGAACAGAACACAGCACAACACGCGGAGGGTGTAATTTGGATTCGATTGCGTGTAGGGTATAAATTTTTCCGGGGTATTTAATTCCTCGATCTTCGGTTTGGTCGTGGCTGACATCTTCGAATTGTCTGGCTACATATCAGCGCGAGCGAGAGTGCACACCGTTCGAACGTCTGATTGCAGTCGCGTCCGCCGTAATACTAAAGTGGCGAATGACTGCTCCTCAAGCACTCAACTCTCAACTTGCCTTCAATTCTTTTAATAAATAAGATAAATTGCGTGGGCGCGCGTATGATGATTTGTACTAATTGCACACACTGTTAATGCTCTCCCCAACTGAACAGTTACAAATCTAGTCTAGTTTAATAACTAACATCAACATGTTACAGTGATTGTTTAACTAACATCAACATGTTACAGTGATTGATTGTCTCTATTTTTAAACTGTTTACTAATTGCGTTTCGCCGCTTAATTAAGACGGAGGATATAAATCTAAAAATGTTGCTTTATTCAAAATAAATACGTGTGCGAAACATCTAGCTTCCAGTTCGGGACATGCGTGGGTGGCGGAGCGAACTTCGACATAAATATCATCTGCATTTCCGTACATTTCACATCTGGATTGCTTTGACTAGCGCATGTTTAATTTTCAGGAGCTGTTCATTTATTTACTTTTTAATAGCACATTGGCACACATTTTAAAATTGTGGCGTCACAAGAATTCCTTTCAACGATTTACAACGCTACAAGAAAATCATAATCCCTGCTCTTGCACTTTGGTCCTCTAGCCCAGGTGCAGATGGGCCATACGGGAAAATGGAAAATCCCACCGAATTTTCTACCAGAAATCCCCAGAATTTTCAGCGGGTAAAATATTTAACGAAAAGCTGTGAATTTTATGGAAGCTACCTTATAAAAATCACTTGCGTCTCGCACGTACATCACAAAGTTTTTAAGATTTTCTATCAGCGCTGTAGTTCGCAAAAACAAGTATTTCAGTGGGAATATTGACTGATATTGATGGCAAATATCTTATTAGGATTTTTAATCGTGAAAAAGCATTTAAGATGAAGAACGGTGGGATAAGGAATTGGCTAACATATAATAAATTCTGTACGGTATATTTAGCGTATTCCAAAAGCGCTGAAAATGACATGTGTGTATTAAGTGCGCAAAGTACGTGTTTGCCGATTAAGATAGACAGTTTTGAAATCGGCAAATAGGTTCCGCGCTCTAAATTACGCACAATATTTTTTCTGCAGAAAAAACCCAATATATATATATATAGCTAATATACAGTAGAGTGGTTATATGGGGGAGTTTCGAAGTATGTGAAAATCAACGGTACAACCCGGAAACTTGTTCATATAGATAAAAAACTGATAACTGTAAATTTTGAACTATATCGACCAAGGCCCAACCGAGCCCTGGGCGTCTAAAATTTGAAAGAATCGGGTTTTCCCCCTTTTTTTCATTTTAGCCCCCCTAATATTAAACGGTCCACCCTAATGGTCAAATGATATATTGTGTAGACAGTGGATGTTAATATGAATTGAAAACGAATTTATTTGTTAAAATCTGACTAAAATTGACAGAGTTGTGAATGTTTCAGTTATATCATACTTGTATATTTCGATGTTTTGTGACCTAATCCTTCATCGACGGTAATTAGAAGATGCGCGGCATTTCTGTCACTTATTTTACACTTGTCTAAAGCAGATGAGATCCCTTCACTGATAAATGCAATGCTTGTGGTTATGGTTCCATTTCCTGATCCAGATCTGAAGCAGTATCATTATTCAAATCAGCTGGACTGTTATTATCATTTTCGCTGCCATTTTTTGATCAGATTTTCTCTTCCTTCTGGCCTCTTCTTCTAAGCGCTTCAAACGTCACTTTTTTACTTGCACTGCGATACTCTCTTTCAATACCAATAATTGATTCAGGTCTTATACTCTCTCTGCATTAATAGAAATTGTTTGTGTTCTTCAATTATCATTGTTTGCAATGCATTTTCAGGAGCAACATCGAACAATTCTTTTTTTGCGGTATTTTCGAGTTTTTTGGTATAAAGTTTAGAGTTTTTGTTCTTTATTTTAGATTGTGTTACCTGGATATTGTTTTTTATGCATGCATATTTTTATTCGGCAATTATTTTCGAGTTTCCAGTAGGAAACTTATTTTAAGCTAAAAATTTAATTTTGGGGCTACAAATTTTTCTTCTACTTGAATTTTCAATTTTTTGGTGTGCATTTTTCATTTCTAGACCGGTATTCTTGATTTTTTGGCTCATATTTAAGATCTTTGGCAAGTTTTACCAATTTTTTTACTAATTTGTTTGGCCTCAATATTCTTTATTTTGGTCTTAATTTCCGATTTGTTTGTTAAAATTATCCTATAATCCTAAAAGTTAAACATATCACCACAGTTTTAACAGTTAGATCTTTACAAATTAAAGACAAACCTACGGTTAAAACCCATATTTCGATTCTACTGTCTCAATTGTAGGATAAGGCCCACCCATCGATTTTAAACTTTCTAAAATTACTCAAAATTCAATGGAGATTATGTTTTCGCGAAAATTGTAATTATTTTAATGCTCTCAAACAAATATAAAAACAATTGTTGTCGACTTAAAATTTTCTAAAATTACTTAAAAATCATTCGAAATTATTATTATGTGAAAAATCAGCAGATTTTGTCATAATTTCATGTAATCACTTATCACGAAAAATCGGGAAAAATTGTTATAATTTTGGTGGCTTTAAATAAATATAAAGACAATTACCATCAATTTAAAACTTTCCAAAATTACTCAAAAATCATTCGAAATTACGATTTTCTAAAAATCAGGATACACACCTGAACCAAATTTTGTGATACTTCTATTTGAACAGCGCGTGAAATTATAAAAATCGTAATAATTTTAATGCTCTCAAAAAAATACAAAAACAATTGTTGTGGACTCAAATTTTTCTAAAATTACTAAAATATCATTAGAGATTATTATTAACTAATAATACTTACACACCATCACCAGATTTTGTGATAATTTCTTGTAAGCAGTGCGAATAATCGGAAAAAGATTGTTATAATTTTGGTGGCTTGAAATAAATATAAAAACAACTGCCAACGATTTAAAGCCTTCCAAAATAACTCAAAATTTATTCGAAATTATGATTTTGGGAAAATCTGGTTACATATCAAAACCAAATTTTTATTTGAACAGCACGCAATCTTATGAAAAATGATAATCATTTTAATGCTCTCAAGAATATACAAAAACAATTGTCAAACAAAAACTAAAAATTTTCCGAAATTACTCAAAAATAATTTGAGATTATTATTATGCGGAAAACTTGTTATAATTTCATGTAATCAATGCGAAAAATCGCAAAAAATTGTTATAATTTTGGTGGCTTGAAATAAATTTAAAAATCGATTTGAACTTTCCTAAATAACTCAAAATTCATTCGACATGAAGATTTTGGAAAAAGCTGGACACACACCTTGATCAAATTGTGTAATACAATTTTTTGAACAGAGCGCGAAATTATGAAAAATTGTATTCATTCTAATGCTCTCAAAGAACATATAAGAACAATTATTTTTCTTTTACTAGAATTTTCAATTTTTTAGTCAACATTTATTATTTACAGACCGAGATTTTTTATTCTTTGTCTCCTATTTAAGATCTTTGGCCTGTTTTTTTTTCGATTTTTCACTATTTTTTTGGTCTTTTGTGATCATTCAGTCGAAATATTCTTTATTTTGGCCCAAATTTTCAATTTTCTGGTCCGTATTTTTTATTTTTAGGCTCGAATTTCTTATTTTTGGCCCTATAGTTTGAATTTCTAACCTAAATGATTGATTATTGTATCTACATTTTTATTTTTAAACCAGAGTTTTCGATTTTTGGTCAACATTTTTGATTTTTTGGTCCCGACTGTGGATTTTTTTTAGTATATATTTCAGATTTTTGACCTGTATTTTCGATTTTGTAAAATTCAAGATCTTCTGTCCTACATTTTCTTCATTTTGGCAGAAAATTTCGATTTGTTTGGTCTGCATTTTTTATTTTTAGGCCAGAGTCAAAATGTTTGATTTTTCATTTTTTTGCCTAGATTATTTACTTGCTATTTCGACTTTGTGGTATAAATTTTTCTTTATTTTGTCCGAGATTTTGTTCAATTTTTTTAATCTGCGTTTTTGATTTTTAGTCCCGAATTTTCGATTTTGGTCTAACTTTATTATTTTCTTCATATTTTTTAGATTTTTTAACTTGAATGATTGATTTTATTGAGGGATTTTTGTTTATTTTGTGGCTATTATTTTCGAGTTTCTGGTCAGAAACTTACTTTGAGCTTAAGAATTATTTTGGGGATGAAAATGGCAATTTAATTTTCCTTTACTTGAATTCTCAAGTTTTCGGTCTACATTTTTTATTTTTAGTCCAAGGTGTTTGATTTTCCAGCCGATATTTTAGATCTTTGGCCTGTAGTTTCATAAAACATTAATAATTTCGTCAATTTTAGTCAAATTTCAACAAATAAACACGTTTTGGATTCACATTAACGTCCTCTATCGACACAATATATAATTTGGCCTTAGGGTGGACCGTTTAACATTAGGGTGGAACAAAATGAAAAAAAGGGAATAAACCTACTTTTTCAAATTTTAGAGGACAAGGGCTCGGTTACGGATTGTTCGATATGGCTCAAAATTTACGGATATTAGTTTTTCATCTATACGAACAAGTTTCAGGGTTGTCCCATTGATTTTCATATACTTCTAAAATAAGAACCACTATAATATACAGTTAGACGCATTCTTAGTTGATAATAATAAATTTGATACATTAAGTTTAAGTGAGCATTGGCTGAACGAATATGAACCAGGGGCGGCTCGTTATGTAGAGCCAAGGAGCCATGGCACTACTTCTAATTTCAACCTCAGCAAGGATTTTTAAATGGTTCTAAAAAAACTGATTCGTCAATTTAGATGGCAAAACAATTTTAATGAGCAGGGAAAAATCGTAAGGCATTTGTTCCCCAACGCAACGTCGCACCCTTTTAACGGTGCCAACTTACTTCTGGCACGACATTTCGTTAGAATATAGGCTGTACCGGGGTGGTGCGCCGTTGGGGGTGGAACGTGCCTTCAGTGTTAGCTAGTCAGCAGAAAATCCGCTAGACCTGGCCGATTTTGAATCCGAATTCGTAACAATTTTCGTTTTAGCGGCTGGCGGATTTTCTAGCGGAATTATGTTGGATTGATGAAAACACTAGCGTAATTAAATTTAAATTTAAACTTTATTTTTGAAGGATAAATTTTAGAAGAGAGAAATCAGGAACATGAAACATTAATTAAAAAAAAAACTTCCTAACTTCCGGAAAAAGTGACACATTTTCAAAAATTAAAGTTAGTTTTTTAATTAATTTCGTTAATATATACATATAAAAAGTAGATAATTTTGTTCAAGTCTTTAAATATTTATTTTCAAAAAGATATATTTACAAGAGAAAACGCAAAAACTTAAAACATTCATAAAAAAAAAATCATAACTTACGCAAAAATTGATACATTCCAAAAAGTTAATTCTAAAAGGAAATGTTTTGTGAATGTATTAAAATTTGTGTGAAATTCTATCATATTAGTATTTTTTTAAATACAAGAAAACGAAATGTAGCCTGAATATATGAATATTCAACCTGTTCGTTAATCTGCAAGCAAAAAATTAAGTCTTACTAAGACTATATCTATTATCTATATCTATTATAGTCTTAGTAAGACTTATTTTTTTGCTTGCAGATTAACGAACAGGTTGAATATTCATATATTCAGGCTACATTTCGTTTTCTTGTATTTATCTAATGCTTTCTGCAACAAGTAAAGTTGTTTCTAATTTGTTTAGTATTTTTTTTTAGATTTTTAGTCAAGTATTCGACAAATTAAAACGTCAACTTTCAAACAAAAAATGAACACATTTTCAAAAATGAAAGTTGGTTTTAAAGCTAGTCGTTCTGTGAATATGTTAAAATATTTGAGGAACTAACTTTTGTTTTAAATTTTTTGTTTTGTTTTGTTTGTTACGTAACTTAAAATATTAATTTTCAAAAATTCATAACTCGTGCAGAAATTGATATACTTTCAAAAAACGTAGTTAATTCTAAAGGCAGTATGTTTTTAAACATTAATTTAAAAAAAATTATCACCCAAAAATAAACACATTTTCAAAAATTACAGTTAGTTTTAAAAGTGCTCGTTCTGTGGATGTATCAAAATATTTGAGGAACTCAATTTTGTTTACGATTTTTGGTTTGTTTAAGTGTTTAACAAAAATTTTCAAAAATCAAAGTTAGTAATTTTAAAGGCACATGTATTATGATTAATTATGATTCATATCAGTATTATTTTTTTCCCATTTTTTTGCTGGTCAAATATTTGACAATAAAAAAAAACTTATAACTCTCATAGAAATTGACCCATTTTCAAAAATCAAATCAATGTTAAAATTTTTAAGCAATTTTTGAATCCTCTGACGAATTTTTCCAATTGGAACGTCAAAATCTAGAGAATTTAATGTTCTTTAAAAAAGCATTCAAACATTTTAAAATATATTGTTTTTAAGGGTTCAAATTGCAGTTTTTTTTTGTGCTGCGAGCAAATTATTTTTGAAAATTCAAATTTTACAAGCGTATAACTTCTGAATTCTTTGACAGATTTTTTCAATCGTAACGTCAAAATCTGGTGAATTTTATGTTCTTTAAAAAGCATTCAAACATCTGAAAATATTTTTTCTTAAGTGTTCAAATTGCAGTTTTTTATACTAAGTACAAATTATTTTTGAAATAAAAAAAAATTTCTGAAAATTTCTGAATCGCTTGACGGATTTTTTCCAACCGAAACGTCAAAATCTAGTGAATTTTATGTTTTTTTTAAGTATTCAAACATCTAAAAATATTTTCTTAAGTGTTCAAATTGCAGTTTTTTTTTGAGCGGCGCGCAAAATATTTTTGAAAATCCAAATTTTATAAGCGCGTAATATCTGAATACTTCAACGGATTTTTCCAATCGAAACGTCAAAATCTGGTGAATTTTATGTTTTTTAAAAAAGTATTCAAACATTTGAAAATATTTTTTTCTAAAGTGTTCAAATTGCAGTTTTGTGCTGCGAGCAAATTATTTTTGAAAACACATAACTTCAAAATCCTTTGACGGATTTTTCCAATTGAAACGTCAAAATCTAGCGAATTTTTTCACTTGAATGAGTACGTTCTGTCATCACTTTTTACCCGCAATACCTATATTCATGGAGGTGTTCTGCAGTTAAATAAACTAAATATTTCTTATAACAATCTAGTTCGTATTAACGGACTTACTAAAGAAAAATCTGTGAAATATCTGCAGTTGTCCTCCCTGAGTGTGGTCTTACTGTTGTAACAATCTACCTACCACCATTCAGTGATTTTAACGAATTTATGTTAATTATGAACAAATTACTATATAGAATAAATACTAATAATGGCGTCATTATTGGCGGTGAATTTAATTAGGCTCATTCTACATGAAATCGCCTAATGGGTGTTGCCCTCATGTCAAAGTTTTTTTTTCTTGTCAGCAAGTATTTTATGATAAACGATGATTTTTTTTTCAGAATTTTGGAATCAAAACTGAGGTCAGGGGGTCATTTTGAAATTTGACCCAATTTCAACAACATGGCGCCAACGGACAAGGTGGCTTTGAAGTTTTTAATAACTGTAACTTTGTTATTTATGAACCAATGTTGTTCATTTTCGTGTAATTTGAAAGACAAAAGTGTAAGCTATAAAATAGAATTTGTAAAATACTGGAAATTTGCATATAACCTTCCCGAATGTGCAATATTTTTTTTTTAAATGTATGCAAATTTCAGGAATGTATTACTGCTAAACCACAAGGTTCACCACCTTCATTTTTTTTTCATCATGCTAATAATCAATTTTTTTCATTACAAAAAAAATCAATTTTTTGTGGTTGGACAATTAAAAAAAAAGAGACATGGAAAATGCAAAAATATTATTATTCTCATAATAAATGGTCTTACATAGGTTAATTCTTAATTAGTTCACAAAATAATAAAGATTTGTATTTTTTCTGAATCTGAACATTGAAACATATATTTTTTACTTTCTCCGTTGCGAAGTACGAGAAAGTATTGTGATCGTGATTTTTTTTCAAATTTTTTTTTACTGAAATATCCGTTTTGGGGTCCCTAGATGCCATTTCAACAATTTCTGGAAAAAATGGTGATGTGGCCATCATGTTACTTTCTCCGACTTTATGGTATCATAGCTATTTATATTTACGTTTTCATGGTTTATTTTCAATTAAAATCATATTTTAAATGTACATCGCGCGTTATGTAAACTCGGATGAAACTGACGTTTAAAACGTCAAAATTATGAAAGATGGAAAAATTATACTTCAAATTCAAAAACTCGGTTTACTCAAAAACTAACGAGATTTCGAAAAAAACTTATTATTTAGAAGTTATTCATTTTGGCATTCTCTACAATTATTATTTACATAAATTTGCTGTAACTATTATTGTTTCATAATTATAAACCAAAATTTAAAAAATTAATAACCAATTTTTTTCTCGAATAGCAATGATTTTATTAAAAACATTTCCAAGCAAAAGATGTGCATTTGTTTGTTGTCTTCAATGTTTGTTTAAATATTTTTGTGATATTTTTCATATTTAAGAAAATATTGGCAAAAAACAAAAAACAGTTAAGGTAAACACCCACGGTGTACAAAATTTTACCAAAAGCTTTTCAGTTCTTCGGATTATCAAATAAGACGTATGTTCAAAGTTTCATATCAATTGCTTTATTAGTTTTTGAGATACAGCGCGTATCAAGTAAGCAAACCATTGATTTCGAGTAGAAATAACAGGTGTTTTGTTGTTTTTTGAGCAAGTAGCAGCTGTCAAAATAATGTCAATTGAAGGATAGTTGAATTATCTACATTTTTGCAACAAAGTGCAATTTATCCTAGAAAATCTTAAATTAAACATTCGATTCCGAGAGGAAAACTAGCGATTGCTCGGTTTGAAGGTAAGTGACAGCAGTCAACTGAACGACAATTCCATTATCTACAATTTCTGCCAAGATGTTTGCGCTACGAGGCGCCGCTGTCGCTAGAAAATTAACCCCTCGCAAACCATCGACTTTGAATGTAAAATAAAAGGCGATTGGTGGGTTTTTGGGGCAAGTGATAGCTGTAAAAATAGTATCAACTTAAAAAAATGCATTGTCTTTGATTTCTACTTGAAAATATTTGCGCTCCAGGGCGGAGTTTACGCTGGAATATTGAACATTTCTGCAAACCGATTTAGAGTGGAAAACAACAGGCGATTGCGCGGTTTATAAACTAATTTACGTGAGTAAAGATAGTTTTATGTTCAACTGGTTGGATTGTAGGATAGGGCCCACCTACCACCCATCCCAACAATTTTTACTTAACCTAAAACAGTGTTTATGTATTTCTTGTTGTTATACAACTCTTATTATAAATATACCTACAGAAAACTGAAAACAGGGATTGTTGGTTAAGTAAACGAAGAAATTAAGGGCGATGGGTGTGCCCTATCTCACTATCTGGATGGTTTAATAGATGTAAAGTAAACGATCAACAAAATAATAAAATGTCTTTTTTTTGTAAATTGTTTTACGTGAGAAAAATTTGTTTTGTGTTCTACTGTTTATATTGCAGGATAGGGCCCACCCACCATCCACCGAATCAAATTTACTTTAACCTACAAACATTGTTTATGTATTCGTTGTTGCTATATAACTTGTGTTTCAGTTATTTTAACAGAAAATCAAGCACAGGGTTTGTAGGTTAGGTAAACGTGGAAACGAAGGGTGGTGGGTGGGCCCTATCCTGTTATCCAAGAGCTGGAATATAAACTAGTGTTTTACAGAGGCAAGGGGAAAATGTATGAATTTATTAAATGAAAGTAATATTTTAAATATTAAACTTGAATGTAGCCGCTGAACGTATACTTTAACAATCACAAAAAAATAAAAAATTATAACAAAAAGTGCTTTCCGCGTTGTGTTCGATGAACGCGAAAATATTAGTATTCCTCAGGACTCACACTGTGGACCTTTGCTGTTCTTAATGTTTATCAACGACATTGCTCTAAATTTTAAATCTTGCAGGTTTCTCATTTACGCTGATGACATAACAGTATATTATTAAACGAGTGAGAAAGTTGGCCATTGCCACGAGGGTGAAGTTTGCAACACGAGCCGTAGTTGCAAGTTCGTGATCGAACTCATAATTTACTATATAATGGCTGTTATAATCGCTCCTATAATAATATGCTATTATATAAAGCCTATCTTTCTGCTACAAAAAAGAGTCATACAAAATAAGATAAAGAAAGTAATTAAATAAAAACATACACTCACACAAAAAATTAGATTGGATTAAATAATTTTATAAATACAACTACACTATCATACAATAACATCAAAAATTTGTGCCCTTCCCTTGCCCTTCCCTTGCCCTTCCCTTGCCCTTCCCTACAATTAACGTCCGCCGAGTCCCTCTGCATTCGTCTGTTCGTCTTTAAATATCAAAAGTGACAGTGACATTTAAACGTCAGATTACAACTTATTGGTTAAAACAATAACCGACACAATAAACTTCACGCTAAACCTTATTGGTACTTCCATCGCAATGGTATCTTAGTAGATTAACACTTCAGAGTGAGTACAACGAGACGTATCCTAAAATTTGTTCAATCAATGTATTGGACAATATATTATTCGACGGAAAATTGTTCGAGGGGTAATTTGTTTGTTTAGTTGGTAGTCGTCCTACATTGCCATTACCGGCTAATTTAATACAAATTTAAACGTCACCCTGACAAGATTCAGTTTCAATATGTCTTTAGTTTAAGCGAATAAATGTAAGGTCGAAGGTAAAGTATAGTACATAACGCGAGTTGTAACGCAATTACGCGCTTGTGAAATTACGTTACTCGCCGCTACGCGGCTCGTACGCAATATCTTTCACTTGCGCGTAATTTGCTACTTACAACTCTATGTAATATGCTATTACACATTCGTCGTGGGATTAGCCGTACAAGTAGTTATTTGAATGGTAAGGTAACTTGTTTATTATAATCTTTTAAGACTATATTGTAGAATACGAAAAGCATATTATTTCTCATTTTAATTAATTCTAGTGCACTTTTATATAAACATCTGAATACTATTATTGTGGTTGACATCATTGCTTGTCGGATATTTAGACTAGTTTTATTTCACGCGTCAAATTATCGATCATTTCCAGTGAATTATCGCCGGCAAAACGATTCAGCCCTAATAAATTTAATGTAACGACGTGATAGCGAGCTTAATTCAATTTTAAATTAATTACACCACGAAACATTCCATTGTATTAGTAGATATTTAATTAGAACCGCCATTATAACTTCGCCCCTAACAAGTTCCCGTCTCCACAACTAACTTTTAAATTGTGTATGCACCGTCTACAACTAATTTAAGTTTTAGAATTTAAATAACACGCTAAATATGCCCGAATACCTCATTATTACATCCAGATTAAAGTTTCATAACTATTTATCTTGACAAGTAAAGATAAACTGTGTAGTTATTGTAATCTCAAGTTGTGACATTCATATCTAGAAATTTAGCAACGGTCGATTTTAGTAGAGGTGATTAATCCAACTCTAGTTGGGTAAACCCCCCAATGGTCAGGCGTAGAAAAAAATATGTTTTTCATGCATGATACCGATAAATATAACCAAAAGAAGAAGCAAATGCAAAATATAATGTTTTTTATTTTTTTTATCACTTGCCAAAATGTTTTGTTTAGCGCCATCTTGAATTTATTAATGTTAACTTAATTCTGGTGGGCACTAACTTGAATTTGTTTATTACCAATTTAAACTTAAAAAGGTATAAATTTGAACTAAAATCCAATATGTTTTGGACTGCGGCAATCAGATTTATGTGCTAAAACAGATTTTCGAGATAAACGCATGATTGTTTAATTGGAAAGATGGTACTTTTTTATAAGACTCAACCAAAACTTCAATATCGACTTTTTAGCACAAGCCTGGTTTCCGCAGTTCATATACACATTGAGCCCTATTCTGTTTTTATCACTTTCGAAAAAATTCATTTCATCGAAAACTTTTCACTTCACGCAAGTTTCCGATTCTGTTTCTATCACCGATCGAGTTTCGAATGACGTCAGTAGAAAAATAAGGTTCAGTTTTATCACCGAGTTCGGAGCAGCAGGAGGATTCTAAACCTCTCAAACGATACGTAACGTATCGAGTCGGCCATTTTGTCCCCTAGATTGCGATTCTAAACGTATTTGACTCGAAATTTTCGACTCGAATTCGTCGATTTCCAGACGGTACCTAACGAGGTGTCGAGTAGCATGTCTCTTTGTCAATCTATATGACTATCAGGTTATAAGTGTGTGTTAACCATAAAATTGTGAAAACTTTTTTTATTTCGGTTTATTATTGCTGCGGGAACAAAAAGCAGCAGCCGAAAATTATTATTTGCTGCAATTTTAACGACATTTTCGGGATTTTAGCAATCCATTTGAGACGTCGAAATGAGAATTAGAATATTTATTTTAAAAACAACAAATTTGTGAGAGTTTCGAACGAAAGCACCCATATTAGATAGTAATTAGTACCTATCAATTCCATAATTCTTCAAAATTAACTTAATTACAGTTCGCTTCAAGTGCACTCGGTACTGATTTTCCCACGTAAATTTGAAAAATGGCTAAAGCTTGCCGTTATTAGTTCACTTGCTTCGAATTTACAGTGTTGTCACACTTACTTTATCACGTTAGAAACGGAATACCAATTTGCCGTTCGATCGAAAACGATGTGATAAATTTTCACGGCGTAAAGTTATCACCTTGATAAAAACAGAACAGGGCCCATTATGTGTACCTCTCTAATTTATAACCATGTTAACCTATTATAGTAATAAATACGGAATTATGGATGTCTATATTTTAAATCTGTTTTTGAAAAACTGACCCCCAAAATTATTTTCTGGATCCGCCCTTGTAACTCATTTGGGAAATAAAGCCCTCATCATTTTACCCGTTGATACAATGGCTTTCACCATTCCGTTACGGCAACCCAATTTTCACGTAATTTCAAGTTTTACCTTATGACCAGAGATGGCGCGACGCGAGTAGATCCCTGAAATTCCTCAGTTAATAGATCCAATGTCAGTTCGTGTGTGTAAAATTTTACAAAATGTCAACTTTGAAATAAAAACAAACCGTTTACACGAGATTTTTGAATGAATGTCACCGCATAACGTTTAATTATATTGTTGGCGCACGGCTAGCGAGAAGACAATGGCCGGGGAGGCCTGTTCCAGTGGAAATAAACGCAAGACCAAATTGTCCAGGCAGGGATCCAGTAGGTCAGGGAAAGAATCGGAAATCGAGGGAGACAATAGGTCCTCGGTGGGCCTGGTGGGCCCTCAAACCACGAGGGGCGGTGTCAGGGTTTATAAAATCGTGGTTCTTGGAGATGGAGGCGTTGGCAAATCAGGTACGTGATAAACTGCACCCAAACTTAAGATACATATTAAAAGTGACAGTAAAATATACCTGGAATATCAGTTATCACTCTACCTGTTATCAGTTGTGCTGCCGTACATTTTTAATAGTTTACGCCAGGCAACTGTATTAGAAATGTCACAATGTGATTGATATAGCCAAAAATGTATTTAACTAAGCATACACGTTAAAATATTAAGATGTTTATGTACTATTGTGAAACTGCATTCAAAATAATCAATAATATTTATAATCAATTTTGTCTTATTAATTGATTTAAGTTATTTAACGTATGAAGTGATTTTTATAGTAACCAACTATTTAACGGTAGGTGTATAGTATAATTGGTAGTGCAAAAAAAAATCATTTTGAGTGATTTATAATTAGTCAAAATTCTTCCATTTGCTATATGTTATTCGGAAATGTACAAGAAATCGATGAATCTTTGGAAAAACTGAAATTTCCCATTAACCACTTCGCGCCCATGCTGCTTTGATTTAATCCCAGATTTGATTAAAAATTACTTCTTTGTTGTTGTTAACTTTTTCTACGAAATATGATTTCGCTGTCACAAACTTTCCCATTTATGCAAAAAAATATGAAAAAATATTCCATAGATAGCACTAAAGAAGTAATTTTTTTTGTACAATGTTTTTGTTTTCATTTTTCGCTTGTTGCCACATGTGGCCAACCTGGGCGTGAAGAGGTTAATAACAAAGTTAGGTTTATAGTGATATTTTTGAAATGTAATGTAAACACGAAGTTGATTTTTACCATAACTGTTGATTGATTCATCGAAAAATAAAGGAGACATTAATTAATTTAGATCGGTTGTCCTTCTAATTCATGATATTTTAGCCATTTTCTAATTGAACGAGAAATAATAGTAATTGAGGTATCTAGGGCGTTATGAGTATAATAACGCCCCAGGTCGACGGTGTACAACCTGAGGGCCTCTGGCCCGAGGGATGTACGTCGATCGTGGGCGTTATGCTCATAACGCCCGTGGTGCCTTCAACGTTTTATGTCCTACCTATATGTGAACAATAAATTTCAAAATGACGACAAGTTTTGTTTTATAAGTTGGCATGTAAATAAATTTAGGTGTCACATTGACATCTATCAGTTATTGCTGTTGATCATAAGTCGACGAAATGGCTTCATCAAGAAGTATTAAGTTACCCCAAGAAATATTAAATAGAGTGGCAAAAGCAAGAGAAGCGTTAGTGCCAGCAAGATCAAGAGCTATATACGAAAAGGAATTCAATAGCTTCTAACATTGGTTGAACGTCCATGAAATTAAGGCAGTAAATGAAACAGTCCTACTAGATTATTTTCAGGAACTTTCTGAAACATTTGCTCCAAATTCTTTTTGGACAAAATACTCGATGCTAAAGAAAGAGTTGACATTAAATAAATTCATAAAAACCACAGAAAGATTTATGGAGTTAGAAGTATTTTTAAAACAATCATCCAGAAATTATGTACCAAAAAAATCAAAAGTCTTGACGCGAGAACAAGTGGTATTATTTTTGAACACCGCCCCTGTAGAAGAATTTCTTTTGGATATGGTAATATTAGTGATAGGCATTTTTGGGGCATGTCGCCGGCATGAATTTGTGCAAATGAAAATCGGAGATATTAAGGATACTGGTGCGAACATTGAAATCACAATTTCACATTGCAAAAACGGTCAACCGAGAAGCTTTGTCATCGTACAGGATGAAGAAATTAATGCTATAAGTCTTGTGAGACCTCAAAATTGTAGTACAGACAGATTCTTTTTGAATTACCAAAATAAGAAATGTACGGTACAGCATGTAGGAAAAAATAAGTTTGGTAGTATACCATCAAGGATTGCACAATATTTGGGTTTGCCTGAGGGATATAAATATACTGGACATTGTTTCCGACGCACTGCTGCAACTTTGCACTCTAATGCGGGCGGCAGCATAGAAAATTTACAACGTTTGGGAGGCTGGAAAAGCCGGAGCATTGCACAAAGTTACGTAGATGAGAGTATGCGAGCAAAGATAAACAATGCTACGTTAATTGTTGGGTCCTCTAAAGATGTACTTTCCTCGTCCAGTGAGATTTCAATACCGATGACTTCAAGAACACTAAGCGACGATAATATTTCAAACGTAGCTATGTGTTTAGCCCCGTCCGTTATAGGAACCTTCACAAACTGCACATAATATAATAAATAATAAGTAGTATATGTAACGTTAACGCCCGGGCATTATAAAAAATAATGTCGCACTAAGCTATTATAAGTTCTGTAATATGTCATAAATTTAATTCATTATTATCAATTAATTTGTAGGTAGGACATAAATGTTTTTACCTACTCCCACTTTGTAATTGATGAATTACCGAACTGTTTCCACCAATCGTAAGCGACCCATTACGAATATATAGAGCATATATAAATGTTAAATGTTGTACATAAATGTGTAACATGTACTATTACCACTTATGTACCTCGCTATATTATATAATTATTAGCCAATTACAATTAACGTCCGCCGCGTCCCTCTGCATTCGTCTGTTCGTCTTGAAATATCAAAAGTGACAGTGACATTTAAACGTCAGATTACAATTTATTGGTTAACACAATAACCGACACAATAAACTTCACGCCATGCCTTATTGGTACTTCCATCGCAATGTTATCTTCGTAGATTAACACTTCAGAGAAAGTACGACGATCCGTATCCTTAAATTTGTTCAATCAATGTATTGGACAATATATTATTCGACGGTAAATTGTTTGAACGGTAATTCGTTTGTTTAGTTGGTAGTCGTCCTGCATTGCCATTACCGGCTAATTTAATACAAATTTAAACGTCACCCTGACAAGATTCGGTTTCAATATGTCTTTAGTTTAAGCGAATAAATGTAAGGTCGAAGGTAAAGTATAGTACATAACGCGAGTTGTAACGCAATTACGCGCTCGTGAAACTACGTTACTCGCCGCTACGCGGCTCGTATGCAATATCTTTCACTTGCGCGTAATTTGCTACTTACAACTCTAGTTATGTAATATACTATTAATAAGTCGCTCCGAACATTACAATAGTAGTTTTTATATATCAAGATAACAATATTCTATTTATAAATAATTGAGTTAATCAATATTGAAAATGTGCCATATTTATGAAATTTCTAAAGCCTCTCGCCTCTTCCACCCCGCATAACCCAACAAAGTGCAGAGCAAGATAGACGCTTAGGGTTGGGAGCTGTCATAAAAAGTGAAGTACCTTCAATTCATGAATATGTTGTTGTTATTTGAGAATTGTGCATTTGAAGAAGCAATATTCAAACTTCCACTGCCGGTTTAACCGAAAATTACCTTAACTTTTCTATTTCAAATGAAACACTCTGTATATGTTTACATAATTTAAATTCACTAAATTCTGAGTTTATAGATGTAACATAAGTGACCTTATTGTAGGTGTTTTTTTGTTTAAATTTAAGTTATATATGCTTTAAGATATACAGGGTATCCCACGAGATAGTAGACAGCCGAAATCTCTCAAAAATTGTTGGTTGTACGAAAATGAAATTTGGTGGCTTTAAATGGTTTGAAATGATGCCCCTTTCTGAATACAAATATTTCATTTCCGTATAGGGACACCCTATAAAAAAAAAAGGGAGGTCCGCTGCCACCTGGGAAACCTGATTGCCGTAACAATCCCGACAAAACCCGAAACTCTGAAACGTGATTCACATAAAGAGAAATTGAGAAGTCTTTGGGATTTTTTTTTTCAGGACAATCTTCAGAACTTTCTTTCGGGTCTTTTTTATGGAATTTTTTTGCAAGACTTTTTTAGGATTCTTTTAATTGCATTTTATAAGATTATTTTCATTAATTTTTAGCATTTTTTTTTAATTACATTTACATTTTTCTTTATTTTCAGGACTTTTTTAAAGTCTCTTTCAGGACATTGATTGATGCAATTGAAAATTGTGTCTTTGTGTATGTGAGTTTGTGTGTGTCTGTCTGTGCACGCTGTATCTCAAAAACTAATAGAGCAATTGATATGAAACTTTGAACATACGTCTTATTTGATAACCCGAAGAACTGAAAAGCTTTTGGTAAAATTTCCTACACCGGAAGTGGGTGTTTACCTTTAACTGTTTTTTTGTTTTTTCCCAATATTTCGAAATCTCTCTAGTTTTCGAGTAAACTAATTTTTTAAATTTGAAGTATTATTTTTCCATCTTTCATAATTTTGACGTTTTAAACATCAGTTTCATCTGAGTCTACAAAACGCTCGATGATCATTTAAAATATGATTTCAATTGAAAATAAACCATGAAAGCGTAAATATAAATATTACCACAATTGACTTGTGTAAAACTGTTTTGTTAATGCACCAATAAATAAATAAATAAATAAAAGTCGGAGAAAGTAACATGATGGCAACATCACCATTTTTTAAAGATGTTTTAAGACTTTATTTTCAAAACTTTATTTCGTGATCTTTTTCAAAACTTTATTTCGTGATCTTTTTCAAAACTTTTTCAGAATCTCTTTCAGGATAAATTTCAACTTTTTCAGGATTTTTTTCTCAAAATTTTTTTCAGGGACCTTTTTTTGGGGACTTTTTAAAATACTTTTTTCCTACGACACCATGATAAACTTGTCAATAGCGCACAATTAAGTGGGCTAGAAACATGACAATATCATTCATCTGTCAAAAATCCCATATCGTCACTTGTGTGATATTATTTCATAAGAGGTTGCATTTATCAAGCGTGCATACGAACTATCAAATGTTGACAGTTTCTGTCAGTCAGAATCGTTGTGTTTGTAATTATACCGAGTGTCTGGGATAAGGGGCGAACATAGGGATTTAACATGTAAAATTAAATATGTCTAATTATTAGCTCCACTATTCAATTTAGAGAAAAATCGTAAAGGAATATTTTTTAGAGAATTAAAAATTGTAAATGTATCATCCATTTAATTTACGTTTCTACCAGAATACGCCTCAGAAATAATAAAAATAGGTTTAACCATTTACCATTTAATAAAAACCCTTGCCATGACTTTGACAAATGTCATGTTATGGTGAGAATAATTTTGCTAGTCAAATATCAATTCATGAACAATAATCCGAGTTGCGCTTCGCCTCGTTCATCAAACTTCACACTCGCTTGATATTTGACACTTTCTGCCCTCGTTATGAAATATACTATTTCAGGACTTTTTTTCAGAATTTTTTATCAGGATTGATTTTCAAAACTTTTTTTTCTCAGAATCTTGTTTAGCACTTTTTTTTCAGGAATGTTGTTAAGCACTTTTTCAAGATTCTTTTTCAATACTGATTTTCAAGACTTTCTTATAGGACTTTTGTTCAGAAGCATTTATTTGGGACTTTTTTTACGATTTTCATGATTTTTTATCTATTATACTTTCTTTCAGTACTATTTTTTCAGGCCGTTTTCAGGATTTTTTAATGCCTTTTTTCCGCTCTTATCAAAGGCCTTTTTTCAGGACTTTTCGTTTTTTCTTTTTGTGTGTCAGGACAATTTTTTATAGAACTTTTTTTAGGACTTTATCAAGTTTGTTTTAAGGATTTCTTTTCTCGACTTTTTTTAGGACGTGTTTTGTCAGAACTAGAAATGGGTAATTTAAATTTAAACAAAAACTAATGACCAAAAGGTCACTTATGCTACATCTAAAAACTCGAATTTAGAGACGAATTACATTATGTAAAAATGTACAAGGTGTTCTATTTGAAATAAGGTAATTTCCGGTTACACCGGAAGAGAATTTTTTATTGAAAGTCCTCATGTCGACACACTTTATTCTCTAAAAACACCATACTAAATTTCATAGAGTTATTTGTAAAAATGCAAATGATATTTAGGGCCTACCAGAATTCAGTTACACCCATATACACTTAACTTTTATCTAGTTTCTAAGTGTATACATATTTTTTTATTTATTTCCAGTTTGTATTATTATATTTCACTAAAAACCTCACAGCTGTAAACAATTTTGGTGTAAATTCGTTAAAATCGATCAATAAAAAGTTAAGTTTCGAATGATATATATTCGAGTACAGATTTATATAATGATTTTCGAATGATCATTTCAATTATAAAAATAAGTTCTCGAGATAATCGATTATTTTCATAATCGAATGAATCGGTTACCATCATTCGAATGATCCCATCACTAGTAAATTAAAATTTATTATAGACTCGGCACCGTTTGTTTATCTAATGCTGACAGTACAAGCTCGAGAGACGAAGACCCCACACCAGGGGAGCGCGAACATATACGTGGTGTTCTCGCCTATTTCTACACGCGAACGAAAGTATTCATTGATAGGGAACTGTGGCGTCTCTTTAATATTTCTGCGCAGGGGTTAAATCCATTTTATTTTGTAGAAAATCGAGATTTGTCATAAGGGTTTTTTCTTTCTATCTACGAGGAGTACGCAGAAAATTTTTGGTGCATGAATTTTGAAACACCCTGTATAATTGAATATTCATAGATGATGATTTGTTTCAGCGGTGACGCTACAGTTTGTTAGTCACAGTTTTCTGGACTACCACGACCCGACCATCGGTAAGTTTGGTGTAACTTTTATGTAGGATAGTGAGTGAAGTCTTTTGAATTTGCAGAGGATTCCTATCAACAACAAGCTGTTATTGATGGGGAGCCTGCACTACTTGATATTTTAGATACTGCCGGACAGGTATGAACATTATTGAGCAATGTGGTTTTATGGCTGTTAGTAAATGTGTTACAGGAAAATGGGAAATATCACAGTGTGAGTAATAATCATGGTGTAAATAACAATTTTATTGGGATCAGTAATGATATTTTAATTTTTGCTCAAATCATGTTTAAATCCTTATATCTTTATCTCATATAAAGTAATAAAAAAACTTCAATCTTAGTATCATTTACTGGCGTGGGCTTGAAGTTCTCTAATCCAGCCATATTCAAAGTGTCCTCGACGGAGCCCTGGGCTCCCCAAGGCCATTGCGAGGGCTCCGCAAATATAATATAACCTACAAAAGCAAGAAACAATTTCATCAATTTACAGTTAAATCAATACAGAGTTATGTAAAGTACCTATTTTTGTTTGATTTTCATCAAAGAATGTACGTAAAACCTTGTTCTGTTTACTTTGGAGCTCCGAAAATATTTAATGCTTTAAAAGGGTTCCATCGCTAGAAAAGATTGAGAACCGCTGCTCTAATCAGTGCCTGGCCAATGCATCGGTCTGCTCCAAGCAACCATACTTTGTGTCAAACACATAAACTCTCTAAACATGCAAATGAATAATAACGTATGTTCATTAGAAAAAATCCCAAGAGTGCCATGATTTTTTGTTTTTAAAAATTTAAGTTGGCAGATCTTTCTACAAGTCACAATTATTTCGTGGTTACAATGGTTTACGCAACCAGCAAAAAACGTTTTTAGTTGAAAGTTATTTCCGAAATGGCACTAATGTGACGGAAATTGGATATAATAATTCCATGCACCTTTGGCAGATTTTCAGGAAGAATTTCCTAACGTTCCCATTATTTATGAATCATTTAGAAATACCTTATCACGATTATTTATGAATAATTTAGAAATACCTTATCACGATCTGTTATATTATTTCATGAAACGGGTAGTATTCTCCGTAAACCAAGAAATGGTAGACCAGTCAAACATACTTAGGATGTTATTAACACGTTCGCTGCCACCGTCGCGCTAGTGCGTCCAACTTTATACTTGCGTATGTGCAATCCCAATTGTAGTGGCAGCGAACGTATTAACACAGCTCAAGAAATTTTGGAAGAACTGGAACATAACATAAGTAACATAACCTCAATATGTGGTACCAACTTAAGTTTAAAAAAGAATGAATCATGGCACACTTGAGATTTTTTTTTAATGAACAAACGTTATAATGAACTTTCTTTTGTACCTAAATGTTTGGTATGTTATTTTACTTTTCATATTGAGATACTTGAATGATAATGAAATACTAACAAGAAGTAATGTTTCAGGTTGAATTCACTGCCATGCGGGACCAATACATGCGATGTGGAGAGGGATTCTTAATATGTTATAGCGTAACGGACCGCCACAGTTTTCAGGAGGCCCTGGAGTACCGGAAACTGATACAAAAGGTGCGGGCATCCGAGGACACGCCCTTGGTGCTGGTGGGCAATAAATTCGACTTGCAAATGCAGCGCAGAGTGAGCACCGAGGAGGGAAAATCATTGGCCAGGCAATTCGGGTGCCCGTTCTACGAGACATCGGCAGCTTTACGCACGTACGTCGACGACGCCTTCCACACACTAGTAAGAGAGATAAGAGTGAAGGAGAGGCAAAAATTGGGCCTGCCCAGTAATGACAGGAAGTCGCACAGACACAGTAAATGGTGGCGGTTGCGGAGTATATTCGCGCTGGTTTTTAAGCGTAAAAGACACACAGGTTACAGTTCGTAAATCAGTATTTCTAGGTTTTTCATTGTGACGACCATGTTGTATTGTTTGTTTGGATTGAATGTATGTAGATATACAAATACTTTATGATTGAAGGGACCAGCAGATATAAGGGGGTAGGTTTTGATAAAGAACATTTATTTAGATTTATCATCAATGAAATTTATTAATAGCAATTTTAAGTCTAAATGTTTAAAATTCCCAACTATTTTACAGCATTATCAAAAGTATTTAATTTAATTGAAATATTCCCTACTAGTATTTAGACTTATAATTTCTTTAAAATCTTTGGTGTAAACGTTGTGTATGCTAATTTCAACAGCTTCATTAATTTTCATGAATTAAATCAATCTGTTATGATGGAAGTTAGTTGAATCCCCTTTAACCAGTTGCCCCTTGAATTGTCATTTCTTTCGATTAATGCTCTAAATGTGTTTATTTATTACACATATTATTTGTGCATTCCAAACAGCTAATTACGATTAACATGTGAACGAGTTCTGCTGGCCAGATCGAAAAAAATACATATATATATATATGTATACATATATATCACGTGCAATACTAGTCACTCTTTTAGTTAGGCTACTGTATATTTCGTTATTATTTAGTAAAGTTTATTAAAAAGATCATAAGATAAGTGCACATGCCTAATAGGCTAATAATAACAAAACTAACCGGAAGAATATATAATTATATATTAAATTTATTTTGTTATATATAGTTGTTAATAATCTAGTCACAATAATTTATGCATCTCTGTCCTAAGTCATTGCAGCTTTTGTAACAGTTAGTGATAGCGTTCTTTTAAAATAGTCGACAATATAGGTACTAATATTAAGGGCAGAAACTTACGACGATAATAATTTTCCATGGAGACTTATGTTTTATTGTTAAATTAGCATTGAAACTGAGATGGTATTTTAATAATAGTATTAGTTACCATGTACGTACAAATTTAATATATTTTTAGGTGTGACCGTTTCTTTTCAAGCGTTGTATATTTTTCTATATGTATAAAAGTTGTAGCAATCCAAACTGTCAATGTATAAATGTACTTTACGTAGTTTTCAGATCGTGTAACTACATTCAAGCGATGGACGGGTATTTTGCATGTTTGAAATTGGGTGCAATTTTGTTCATTATTTTATAAGCGACGATGTGGCTATGATGAACATACAAGGAGCACACACTACTGTAAAACTCTGCATTAATATGTATTTAATGTGAGTTATCTATTTACAAAGTGAATCAAATAAATAAACTGTGTAATGTTTGTAAATAAAATTTTTGTTAGAACTCTTTTTAGCTTATTACCTATACATACATACGGGATCTGGACATAATCCCAACAGCCGATATCCCGACTAGCCAGAATCCCGACAGGGTTAAAATCCCGACAACCTGGACAAATCATTGATTCTATATTATTCATAATAATATTAATTAAATACTATTTTTCAGTAAATATTACATAGTACTAATTAATAGTTTTATAATTTTAAAATGATGTCATTACTGATATGAATTTTGACAAATTGAATTGATGTCAAAGATTGAAATCAAAATTTAGGAAATTAATTTTATTAAAAAAAAAATTATACACATTTCAATTTATCTACATGCCGTGTCCCTTCATGTAATTTCTCGTGTTGCTTGAAACGTAGAATGTTAATGCATAAAGTTTATAGTTAAAAATGTACAAAATATACTTCATCATCATGCCGACTGACGATTATTGTCATGTCGAATAAACTACAAATTTGATTATTTTCATGTTATGTGAACCACAAATCGTCACCTGGATGACTTCATTTTCACAGTTTACCGCATAACTGACGGACATTCCACCTTCAGACAAGGGTCTGACGAGTTTTTTTTTTAATGAGTTACAGTTAGTAAATATTTACCTCAACAATTTTCAACGTGCATAAAATAACTAATCGGAAAACTTTTCTTGAATAGTTCTGCAGCCTACCACAATTCTACCTACCGCTGATGGAGTGTCTGATGGTCGGATACCTTATGAACAAAATATCAACTACCTGTGGTATAAAATTGAGCGTACATAAAATTACTTGATTGAAAGTGACACTAGCTCCTGGACTATAAAGAGAATAAAAAGGGCTACAAATTTAGTAAAATAAAAAAAAAAATGTCTATGACGTCATAAGAGAAAGACAAGTGATGTCATACTATTTTTAAAGAGGCTAAAAAGTGCGCAATAAAAAACAAAAATCGACGTGTCCGAGGATTTTTTTCTGGAACTTCTCATTTCATAAATACCGAATTTGTTCCAGTTAAAGTTTCCACCCTGTATTACATTACACAAAATTAGATTAAAGGGGTTAGTACGGCCCTGACTGGGCTAACGATCATAGGTCTTTCTGCCCTGTCTCAGAAAATTTGCACGTCGAGTCGATTAACCGTCTTGATGTTGCGATCTAATGAATTGATGTAGCGTAGTGATGGAGTATTTAAATTTCGGAGGGATGTTTGGGTTGCGGGGGATACAATATTTGTTTAATATGGTGATGTTAATATGATTAGTGGCAAATTTCTTGGCGATAGCTAATGTTCGTTGGGTTATAGGAACTATTTGGGTAGAGGAGTGTATTGGATGGGTTATTAGGGTGTTGGATTTTTGTTAGCGTTCTGAGGGCGGATCTTTCTGCTACACGGAAGTTTTGGAGGGTGGGATGTCGGCATTGGGTAAAAATAATAGAACTGTAATCTAACAAGGGGTGGCATATCGCTTTATAGATATTTACGGCGGTTTTCACTGTAATGCCTTGATTTTTATAAGTAAGTGCGTGTCGCGCCCTAGTTTTGATTTTATTTTTAACAGAAAGGGAATGGAGTTTGAAGGATAATTTGGAGTCAAACAATATACCGAGGTATTTACAGGTGTGGGATGGGGATATATTGGTATTAGTAATTTTTATTTTGGGTGATGGAGTAATTTCATGGTATGGGATGAAAAGTTTAGATTTATTGGGATTGATTTCGAGACGCCATTTGGCTATTATTGCTGTGTCATCGGCAAATTGGAGAGGGTATAATGTAGGGCTGAAGTGAGAGGGGTCTAGATTGAAAATATCGTGGCAATATATATTATATAAAATGGGAGAGAGAGAAGAACCTTACGGAACCCCTTGTTGCAGGGAAAAGGACGGGGAGAGTGCTTGCCGGATTTTTACTTAACATGTTCGGTTAAGTAGAAATTGATTTATTAGATTAATAAGGTGATGGGGTAAGTTAAGCAGAAAGCACTTGTAAAGCAAACCTTTGTGCTATACCGAGTCAAATGCTTTTTTTATATCTAAAAAGGCTACAGCGGACTTATTGCCTTCAAGGTGCATTGTTTGGAGGTTTGAAGTAAGGATTGTAAGCTGAAGGGTAGTTGATTTATTAGAGAAGAAGCCAAATTGGGAATCGGGGATGGAGGGACTTACAACGTTAAGGATTTTTTGCTTTAGAAGCGATTCAAAAATTTTTCCAAGCACTGGGAGAAGGGTAATTGGACGGTAGCTTGCGACATCTGAGGGGTTGTTGTCATATTTTGGGAGAATGATGCCCATTTTCCATTCTGGAGGGATGTATTGGTTGGTGTAGCAGAAGTTGAGAATTTTAAGGATAAGTTTGTGGATGTGGTCGGGAAATTTTCCAACGATATAACGGGCAATGTTGTCGTGGCCTGGGGCTGAATTTTTCCCAGTGTGCAATACTGAAAAATAGTCGGTCTCGTCAAACGTGTCGTCTGGTGGAGGAGGGGTGGGATTCGTGTCGAATGAATTATACCAATTGTTTACTGTCTCTTGAAAATCGTTGTCAAAATTACTATTAGTTGAAAATTTAAAAGTCTTATGAAAATGTCCTGCAAATGTTTTTGAAATTGTCACGTCGTCAGTCAGAATTGCATTGTCCGTCAGTTCTTTAATGTTGTTGATATGAGTCGAGGTTTTATATCTTGATAATTTTTTAATTTGGGTCCAATACTTCTTGCCTTTGAGATCATTAATCTGTTTGCAAGATTCAGCCCACTTGTCTTTTTTGTATTCAAAAATTCGGTTACGAATGTCTTTGTTTAGTTTATTAAATTTTGCTTTTAGTGAACTGTCGTCATAGAATTTTATGTCCCGGTATATCTGTCGCTTGAATATAATGAGTCGAAGGATGTATTTTGGGAGCGGTTATTTGTACTGGGTTCCCCACAATAGGCTACCCATTTTAATATTTGAATTAATTTTTTTTCAGTTTACAAAACAAACTTTTTATTATACTAAATTACAGCTAACTCTTTGGGATTTATGATAACATAAATATTTGGCTAATTTAACTCTAACTTTTAAAAATCACGTCTTCTAAATGTCTTCCACCAACTTCAACAGATTTTTCAATATTAGATAAAAAGTGGTTTATTACACGGCGTAGCAAACCTTTGTCTATTCCTTCAACTTCTTCACAAATTTTGACTTTGAGTTCCTCGATTGTACCTGGACGACTCGCAAACACTTTGGCTTTTAAATATCCCCACAGGAAAAAATCGAGTGCCGTTAAGTCGGGGGACCTCGAAGGCTAAGGCAAATTTCCGAATCGAGAAATGAGTCGGCCATTAAACGTTTCTCGCAGAACCCGCATTGAGTTTCTGGCGGTATGAGCTGTTGCCCCATCTTGTTGGAATAGTAAGGCATTGTTTAGTAATCCTCGTCTATTTAATTCTGGAATGAGGAATGTCTCTAGCATGTTTACGTAGCGCTCGGATGTTACTGTTACAACGCGGTTATTTTCATCCTCAAAAAAATATGGACAAATAATACCAAAAGATCCTACTCCGCACCACACAACAACTTTTGGATTATGGAGGTTCTGTGTAAAGATTTCACGAGGATTTTCATTTGACCAGTATCTAAAATTCTGTTTATTAACCATGCCGTTCAAATAAAAAATTGCTTCGTCGCTCATTAAGAGACTAATTCACAGCTCCTTGATGTAAATTCAAAAATTCTTGACAAAATGCGAACCTTGCTTCTTTATCTTGATTTATAAGTTGCTGTGCCATTTGGTATTTATAGGGATGAAATTTTAAATCTCTTTGAAGAATTCGATCTAAGCTTCCCTTTGATATTCCTATGATAAGGGTTTGTCGATTAGCAAACCTTTTAGGACTTCTCGTAAACGCAATTCTTAACTCGTTCAATATTTTCTGGTGTACGAACTGTTCTTCGACGTCCAGGCTTCTTCAAATTTTGTACAGAACCATTTTCACGCCAATGACGAACCCATAACTTAACAGTTTTACGATTTGGCGCGTGACCTCTATTGTAGTTATTAAACTGACGCCGGAATGTACGCCTAACTTCTTCTATCGAATTGCTTCTTATGTAAGTTTCTACACAAAACACTCATTGTTGGACTGAGTAATCCATGAAAGTTCAATAATTATGATGAAAACTAACAAAATTCTCGTAGAAAAATAACGTTCCACAAAATGATTAATATAAAACTTATTTGTGACAGGTGCCTACTTGATCAATAATTAACTTAAATCCCAAAGACTACAGAACAAACTTATTTAGTTATCTCGTAGGGAATTAATTAGTAAAATAAAATGGGTAGTCTATTATGAGGAACCCTGTGATACCATTTTTCAAGTTTGGGAGTGTGGCATATTATGGAGTCGGCTAGAAAGGAATTGAAATGAGTAATCATGGAGGGAGTTATGTCCTGAACTATGCTAAATGAATTAGCAATGTCTTCAGATACTCTGTTAATATTATACTGCTGGAAGTTTAGAATAGACTCAAGCGGGGAATGTGAAGGCTGGGAAAGGGTGTCTATATCAAACTGGATGGGTAAATGATCAGAACCTAAATCTGGGATAAGAGTGGTGTTGTGGATTAAGTGACGAATATTGGAGGTACATAGAAATATATCAGGTGTTGCTTGGTTTTCATTCGTATAAATGTAGGAGTTGGGATTCGTTGAAAGTTTGAGTTAGAAAGGAATGTGGATATGTGACGGGATTTTGGCTTATTTACATTGAAGTCACCAATAATAATGGCGTGGTCGTACAGCGATGCTTTAATGAATATTGACTCTTCTATGGGAGAGTGAGGATGGATGAATGTAGGAAAACATGAAGAGAGAATTGGGGAAGAGGAAGGGTAAAGTGAAGACATTCATTGAGAGGATTATTAATACACGGCGGATTGGCTTTTCTAAAGGGTAAGGTTGGGCTGAAGGAGGCAATGGAACCTCCTCGTTGATAGTTGTTGGACGTTGTTGATGGAATTTGGATAGATTTCCAGTTATTAAAAATGAAATCATCTTTAGTTTTAGATTCGACGAGGAGGTTGACATTGATCGGGTTATTTACAAGGTAGTGGAATAAAAGGTGGGATTTATTATGAATTGAGTTAATGTTAGAATATAGGAATCGTACAATAGCCATTGGTAACAGTAGCAGAACTAGTGTGTACCCCAGATTTTGGAAAAACTGGAGGGATTGTGTTGGGAAATTTCAAGTCAAACATTACAATAAACATGCGGTTACCAGAAAATGAAACATGAGTGTGAATCTGATAAGAGTCAATGAACCGACCTCGTAATTTCTTGAGGAGTTCTTGTCTGTCTTTTACAATTGACGAGTTAATTTCATTCGAATAGGTGTCTAAAATGAAATCGTGAAGAGTGGTGAACGCGTGAGTCTTGTTTTATGGATCGGCAGATTTTTGGTTAGTGACATGTATTTTAACATTTGGGATTCTCTCGATGGGCTTCCTGGGGCGCTTCTTGCAGACCATGATGCATGGCCTTCTTGGTTACATGATATGCATTTCTCTATTAGTGTTGTTGTACAAGCTGAAGTCAAATGCGGTCCTATACATTTGGCACTCGTGAACAAGTTGGCCATTGCTACTCGGGTGAATTGCAACACGAGCCGTAGGCGAGTGTTGCAAACACCACCCTCATCGCAATGGCCAACTTTCTCATTCGTTTAATAATATACTATTGTAACATGTCTGTTAATTCGCCATTGTACATGATTATATCTGAAACATACACTAATAACAAATGGTTGACATCAGCGGCGGCTCATGGATTTCCGTAGGTGAGGTAAAGACAAAGATGCCACTCGTGCTGCCGTACTTACTCCAATACAGGAAGCAAATATTCCGTTGTTTTTTCGGTCAAAATTTCTTCCGTTGCCTCACCACCGAACATCCACCAGCCTGGTTGACTATCATTTGGCAATGAAGTTAATTTTGAAAAAATATATAGTTACCGTCATTCTATAGTATTTAAACAGCCATTGACTTTATTTTTTAGTTCATTCAAATCGGTCAATAAATATCAGAGCTATGGCGTTGGGCGTTTTTTATCGAACACACGGTATACTGAGAGATCAAAAGTTGGCAGCACATTTTGCCTTGAAATCTCCAATGCAGTGCACATGCGTTTTGTTTGTTTTGACATCTTGTGGTTTTTTAAGGTTACTTGTCTTAAAAATAAACAAAATAAGCAGATATAAACACTAAACATTTTTTTTTGTAGAGACTTTCAGAAAACATGCTGACAACTATTTTTGACTTATTGATATCACGGTACATATCCTCTACTATTTTAATTTTGTCTGATTTATAATTTTATATATCTGCATATAATGCTTAATTATCTGTTTTTATTACTTATGAGCCATATTATATCGGGTGTGTATAAATTGGTGGATAATCTACACATGACGATATTCTCCATAAAATTCTCAGCAGCTTATCTTTATTCTAAAATGTTGTACCATGGTTCCTGGGCCTTCACGAGTTTGATCATCCAGTCGTTAAATATGCAATTTCGGTAGTATGACTAGTTTGAAAATTATTTGTCAGTGTGTGCTGTCTTTCTATCTCGAACTTGAATTTTTAACACTTCTTGATCAGCTTATTTTCATAAAAAACACGTTCGGCAACATGACACCCGCTTATGTCACTTTTGACACAAGTAATTCATTCAAACTTGCTAGTTCCAAGTTTGTGCCAATTCTGCTTTTCTCATTATTATCAGTTTGTATTAGTGCCCAGGTTTCAGTGTATTTGTGTTTCAGTGTTATTTTCGTTTTGTTTTGTACAATTACAATGGATTTTACTATTTACTCATAATCTGTTTTACCTTGCATCTGTAAATAAACCCCGCTCTATCTATCTATTACCTTCTACTCTGAACCATGAGATTATTGATAAACAGGACAGCTCGTGAACGCTATGTTGCCTAATGTACATTTCTTTTAAATGGCTACTGATGGCCTATGAGGCATGGTAGAACATTTTTTCATTGACTTTTTCTATTCAGAATTTTAGGAAGAACATCGCCACGTGTAGATTATCCGCCAATTTATACACACCCGATATATCAACTATGTGCATGACGTATATAAACCATTCGGTATTGACAAGAATAAACTACTACTACTACTGCTACTAATGACACATTTTTGTCGTTAATACTACATTCGGGCCGATTCTGTGTTTAACACTTCGTAGGATCTTGTTGGCACTTGAATGGAAATTAGAAGATCTGTATCTACCCACGTCAATGTAAATTTAACACAGTTAGATTAATAGGATAAGCTGGAAAAGTGGTAATAAGATAACACAATTATTAATTTGAATTCTGTATTAAAAACTTATTCTTCCAATTAATTAGTTTATCTTTTAAATACACTTTCTCTTGAGCTGTAGCAAAGGAGTAGTCAATGGATTGAAAAGATACATTCCACAGGTCCTCCTCTGTCAATCCAAGGTGTTCACTTGCTAAAAGGTGTTCCCTTGAGAGGCTGGTACAAAAAACACCTTTGTCGTCAGTCTGAAATAGCAATATTTCGGTAGGTAATTATGGGTATTATCAGACTACTAAAAAAATGTGCCTATGGTTGACACAATAAAAAACAGAGTAGAGAGAACTTGAAAGTGTGTATTAAATAAAATGAGAACAAAATGCCGAATAGTATTGGTAACCAATACGCTCATCGTATTCACAAACAATGGTCCGTTCCCTTATTCGACACTATTCGGTTTAATGAATAATTTTGATGGTAGAAAGACCGCTGGTCGATAACATTTTAAAATATGAAAGAATGCTATTTGTATACAGTATTGTCCATATTAATGTAACAAAGAATAAGGATCATTTACTTAAATCAGTTAGGAATAAGAGCCAAAATAAAAAATTCAGCATTTTAGGCTTTCATCTCAATAAAATTGAGACAACAGTTGAGATCGGCGAATAGTGAAAGCACATTATAAGACAAAGTAATAAAAGACATGAAATTGTAAAGTAATATTTCCACAAAAAAATGACAAACATTGGAGGGGAATCATTACCTCCATACCTACTAGAAGTTAGGGAACATTTGGTTTATACTAACCGATAGGGAGAAAGGTAGCTTCCGCTTGATCCACTCTTGTAGATGATGATTTTCATATTGATCAACCGTACCGCAGACTACATTAGAAGTCAAGCAACATTCTGCGAAGTACAAAAGAAATCGAATAATTACATTATTAGCTGTAAATATACTCACCAATTGGAATAGCTTTTTTAATATACAATTCCCAGCATTCTTTTGAACCTCCATATTTTGGATGAATAAAAGTGGCATGCCCCAATCGATCCGGAGCAAAATTCAGCATATCCACAACCTCTTGTTCATTAACAACTTCCCCGCAATGTAAGGTTACGTGCAAATTATCGCTCCTACATTCACGGAAAACTTCCTCCGGAAACCCACCCTCCTTGGGATTTCCACAAAGGTCCAATCCAACAACAACATTTGGATACCTCTCTTTCATCTTCTTCACCAGCTCTAACGTATCGAAAGAACTTTCAAGGTCGTGACGCCTATCAATCGATAGTATTAACTTTACGAGAATGTCGGATTTATTGTCCGTAATTGCTCGCACGATTGAATCAACGTATTCCCACTTTGTCATTCCAAATTCGGCTCGTGGTGTAGTTCGAAGTTCCAAATATATACAGTTATCTCTGTAAAATTCATCAATTACGGATGTTGTAGCTTTGTAAATGGAAGTTACACTGCAAGTGGCTTGATGTGCGATTTTGAAAAGCGTGAAACATTCGTCTAGAGTGCGACTTGTTTTATTAAACAGTTTTGTCAGTGATTGGTATTCGCTGACGTATTCATCTAAACATCCTAGTTCTTTAAGGGTTTCTTCACTTAATGAACCGTTTAAATGTGCGTGTAATTCCTGGCAAAAGAAAGTTGTGCATGATTGGACAGTTATTTTAACGATGCAGTATAAGGTTTCATATGTCTCACCACAGAGTGGCTTCATCAGGTAGATGAAAATATGATTCAAACGTTTTTTGTAATTGCAAAATTAAGATTTTAACTTTTACCACTTTATTCCTGATTATCCGGTGTCTTCGTACACTCCGGATATTACATTGAGAGAAAAAAATCATGAAAACTCACTCACTCAAGATTTATAACAAAAATGAAACACTATTAAATGAACAACAAGAACTTCCAGAACACCCTACCCCAACAACTACCATAGTAAAGTATGTTCATTAAAAAAAAACCTCAAGTGTGCCATGATTTTTTATTTTTGAAAATTTAAGTTGGTAACACATATTGAGGTTATGTTACTTGCGGCATATTCCTACCGATAAATTAATTTCCTGTGATAAACGACGCAGAGAAGACGTAAGTTTACCTTCCAAAATTCCTTGGGCAGTGTTAATAGCATCCTAAGTACGTTAAGTACGACTGGTCTACCACTTCCTGGTTTACAGAGAATACTACCCGTTTCATGAAATAATACAACAGATCGTGATAAGGTATTTTTAAATTCATCATAAATAATGAGAACGTTAGGAAATTCTTCCTGAAACTCTGCCATAGGTGCGGAATGAATACACCCAATTTCCGTCCACTTTAGTCCCATTTCAGAAATAACTTTCAACTAGAAACGTTTTTTGCTGGGTGCTGTAAACCATTGTGACAACGGAATAATTGTGACTTTTAGAACGATCTGACGTTTTGTATGTCAATTCCTAACATGTATGCCAACTTAAATTTTTTTAAATAAAAAATCATGGCACACTTTTTTTTTAATGAACATACGATATTAGGTTGGCAAATAAGTTCGTTCAATTGTTGTTTCATTCGGATTCGCTTTTCTTTTCGCAGCGCTATCGTGCACATCGAACACTCATTTGAAATGTTATGTTTCACTGTTTATTTTGTGCTTTGTTTGTTTTGCCAGTATTGTGTGTGCTGCATAGCTGTGAATATGGAAATAAATATCATACATTATCATCACATTTTGCTCTACTATTTTAAAAGAGACAAACGATGCTCATAAGATATGCCGTGTGTATGAAGATGATGCCTGAACAGAACGCTTATGTCAAATTCTGTTCTGGAGACGTCGACAGCAATGATGCAGGCATTCCGACCGAGATTAATTCCAGTAACTTTAAGGCTATATATTTAATAAAGGCGAAAAATAGCCTGAATGTATAAATATTCAACATATTTGTGACTGCAAAGTGCATCTGCAACAAGTAAAGTGCAATTGATGTAAATATATTTCAACCGTTTCGAGAGATTGCTATGACATTGAATATTATATCCCACACAACTGAGCCAACTTGTTTAAATTTCTCGGCTTAATGCTTGGGTGGCACACCAATTAACCGAAGCTAACTTGACCACGGTATATCCATCTGTGATTTGCTATGAAAACGCCAAAAAAACGAGCTATTTTCCAAACGAATGGAAACAGGTGATGAAAAATGGGTCGTCTATGATAATGTAATGTGTAAAAGATCATGGGGGCACATTGCATCCAAAGACAATAATGCTCTCTGTATGGTGGTATTTCAAGGGTGTCATCTGTTATGAACTATTACCATCAGGCAAAATAATTGATTCAACTGTATACTGTTCCCAATCAACGCAATCTGCACAAAATGACCAGAATTGGCAAATCGCAAGGGTGTCGTCTTTCACCACGACAACGTCATTGACCACTCGGAATAACTTGCTTAGTAATAGTAATTTATTAAATGTACAGTGGGCCAAAAAAAAACCGTACAAATTTTAAATATTCATATTTTCAATAATAATTACCGCATTAAATATTGCTTTGAAAAACAAAATATTTACTCTTTGTAGATTGCAAAAATAATTAATTTTTGAAAAGTTTTTTTAATCGAGGATATTTTACATTAATGAAGACTCTGGAAAGTCGGGAGTTTATAAAGCACCGCCGCCTCGCATTTGTAGGTACGAAATCAGTGGGCCATGATTTATTTTTATTTTATAATGAATCTTAGACATTAGCTGTCACTTCTATCGGTCATTTTAGTTGTGACAAAAATTGTTTGCCTAAATAAAGAAGATAAGATATTCATTAAACATTTGTTCCAATATGACAATTTATCTGCACGAAAGATTGTGAACAAAACCCACAAAAGGGTTGGTCGGTTATAAGTATTCAGCCAGATTTAAACATACCCTCTATCTCTTCTAATAAGCGAGATCCCCATGGTGAGCCTCGAATTTGAAACACCCTGTATATCCACTATGCAGATAAATTACATATTTAAAATATAATGGAATTTAAGAACATGAATGTAGATTTTACATCATTTTGCAATATTTTACTTGTTCTCAGTTTGAGCTTGCTCAGATATGTTATTGATCCAAGTGTGCTAACTGGGACATATGTAAGTACAATTAAGTATATAAAATCTCTAATCTAAAATGGAGAATATAAAATATAACAACTATTGCTAATTTTGCACATTATATCACATATGACAAGCATAGGCTTGGCTGCGATATTTTGCCGGATCCTCCGTATTTATCAGATCTAGGCCCTTCCGTTATAAAGGTTTTTTTTTACGTAAAACTCAAATTTATTTTATATTTTTGAACTTGTATTCTTAACCACCAAAATAAGTTTCATAAACGTTACATTTTAATGAAGTAACTTACTATTTTAGGAAGCTGCTTACAGTATTCCTTCATCTTTAAACTCATATTCTTACAGAGTTTCTAAAAACTACGAAATCTAGCAAATGTTCGCAGCTGCGGTGATATGTTAATCGCAGGTTTTATAGGTTAGGAATGACAACATTTACAGGCTGTGATATATAACAAATTTAAAGATTATTAGATTGTATTTCAACGTTTTAATACCAAAATCATTAGTTTGGCGAGTTGTGAGCTTTTAAACATGCAATTAAATCCAAGTTCAACGCTACCTACCGGACGATAGCTGAACTATCAATTGGCGATTAGCGCTAGAAATGTAAAAATTTAGTAACGAGTTTTATATCAAATTATAGAATATTAATGATGTATAACTGATAAATAACTACGCAATTTTGCTGTGTTTTGCAAATGAAGATTTATTAAATGTAACAGTCGGTGATAGAGTTCGCTGTAAAGCTAAATATTGAAATTTAAAGCGTGTTCCAGTAGTTAAAAACTGGTTTAATTAATAAGTACGGTGGATTTATTTTACTTTTTGTCTTTGTTTTAGTGCATTATGGGAAAACCTAATTTTCTCGTTACAGTGAACTGAATTACCGACATGGTGTTCCGCTAAAAATTTAATTTGCAAATTACAGCGAAACCGTTTAATTTCCTCAGTTATTTTATACACCATTCGATTCAAAATTAAATTGTCTAACATTTGATTTATGACCCGTTGCTAATTTTTTACAGTTTGGTTATAGGTATAAAGTTCGAGGGTTTTGGCGCTAGTGGTAAATATGCACTTAGTAGTTCAGTTACCGTCCGGTAGGTGGCGCCAACGCGGTGAAAATTGCGAACATGGTTTAATTAAAAGTTTAAAACCTCATAACTCGTCATACTGATCTGATTTTGGTAATTGAAACGTTGAACTTACTGAAAATATTGTAATCTTTCAATCTGATATAAAAAACGTGCTTAAAAATCGTGGAATGATAATAGTATATTGTACAACAAGAGTGGATATGATGCCCATATCTCACGAAGGCAACGAGCCTTTAGGCGAGTGCCCCAATGCCAAGTTAGATATGGGTTTTCATATCCACTCGCGTTGTACAGATAACTTTTTCTACGACTAAAATCCCTTTCACTTTTCATAATGAATAGTGAAAAAACATGTAAATTAATTTATCTGACGTTTGATGTGTGACGTTTTCTCGTCGCGGCCACGTCTCCATTATAAAAAAAGTCACTGTAATGCGTGGTCTACAATGTTGAAGGTTTATCAGTTTTAGAAATGTTTTATATGCACGTAATCATAACGTTTTCATTGATAGTTTTCACCACAGAACACCAGTGACGGTTCGCGGGATTTTTTCTGGTACGGCCGAGGAACAAGAGGTAGTAATACAGATAGGTGCGGTCACGCAGCCAGCCGTCTCTGCAACTGACCCTACCTATCTGTATTGCCACCCTTGCTCCCTCGGCCGTACCAGAAAAAACTCCGCGAACCGTCACTGCAGACTACATACCTTTTTCACATTCTTACTTGTACACCAATCCATATATTGTTTGTATGCTAAGTCATATTTTGGACGGGATCTGATCGGCAGTAATCCCTGCTGGATATCTTGAGCATTTCCTAATTTCAGGTGGGGTACAATCGAATCACTTTCACTTTCTATGATGATTTCCGATTATATAAAACTGTAAATTAATTATTTGACGTTTGATGATGATGACGCTGCCGTCGCCGGAACGTTCTATAACAATGGTTGTTTATTATCTGTAACATTAATCAATATACGGCAAGGAATAGAAAAAGTTTAAAAGCTCATAACTCGTCATACTGATCTGATTTTTGTAATTGAAACGTTGAACTTACTGAAAATATTGTAATCTTTCAATCTGATATATAAAACGTGCTTAAAAAAAATCGTGGAATGATAAATATTATTGCTGCTAATATGCCACGGTTGCGTAGTTAAATTCTGGATAATTGCTAAACGTTTAAATCAGTGGCGTGCGGTGGAATTTTAAAGTAGGGAAGCAATCAAGGAAAGTGAATTAAATTTACTTACCTATTTCTAATGAAGTTCTATTCTTCTATTTACTTTTGAAAATTCATCTATAACGTCTTCATATATGAAAGAAATGTATAAATTTATAGGTTCTTGACAAGATCCTTTTCTATCGATAATATAGCCAAATTTGAGAGTCTTTTTCTCCTGTAGAATTTCTCATGAAGTTTTTAATGCGTTTTAAAACTGAAAAACTGCATTCCACCGAAGCACTGGTAGCTGGAATAGTGAACACTAATTCACAAAGTCTAGTCACTTCACAACATGCTTTATCTAGTCCAATTTCTTTTAAAAATTGTAACATTCCTAGAAGATTTTTTGTAGCTGCTTCAGGAGTTGTATATAAAACGCAAGTTGAGATCGCAAAGCGTGTGTCAAAAATATTATAATTAACTTCGAAGGAATAGGGCTTCTTCGGGAAAAGGCAAATCTCTGTACTTATTAAAATTGCACAATTCTACAAATTTTAAGTCACTAAAAATTTTAAATCTGTCTCGTATTTGTTAAACCAGATTGTCAATTATTTCCACAATCGCTAACTTTGTCACTTCGAAGACGTTTATTCTTCGTTCTATTCCAGACCAACTCAAATTTGTCTCGATGTCGAATGAGATTTTGTTCAAACTCTGCAATTTTTGTAATACAAAACCAATATCATTTGATTTTGTTTGTAAAATATCGTATAAAACGTCTGTATATGGAAAAATGTCGTAAAACAAGTTGAGTAAAAAATTAAAATTTAAATCATTCTTTAATAACTCTAAATAACCTCTTGCACCGTTTGTAGTCTCTGTAGTCATTTAATATATTTTCAAATAGTAATATTAGATATTCTCGATAATCATAAACTGTACCAACCAGTTTGCCATTATAATTCCAGCGTGTTGAACATACCTTTGGAAATCTTTTTCTACCATTTCATTCAACGCCTGCGTTCTCTTCGTCGATTTTGAAAAAGATGAAGCTAATCCACACAAGGTTAAAAAATACCTTGCATTCTTTAATACTACCAACAGACTGAGATAGCATTAAATTCAGTTTATGAGCGAAAAAGTGTAGAAAAATGGCGGTATTAAAAATGTCTTTTACTTTAGCTTGGTCTCCACCTAAGTGTCCTGCCATTAGAGCTCCTTCATCGTAGCTTTGAGCTACTAATTTCGTACCACTATTAAGGTTATTTTGTACAATGCTGCATACAATTTTATTTATCGCTTCAGTCGTTCTGTCAGCCGTAATATCCAAAAATCCGAAAAACTTATCTTGAACAGTTGCATCTTTTTTCACATATCGCACAACCACAGAAAGTTAGTAATGCCTGTAGTTTCGTCTAAGATAATGGAAATAAATGAGACGTCTTTAATTTCATTTTTAATTGTTTCCAATATTACACAACCTAAACAGTTTACTTAGTCGTTCTGAATTCGATTAGAGGTTCCGCGAAATACTGTCGAGGGCTGATCCAGATGGTGGTTTAATATCTCATCATATTTTTCCTAAAAAATAAGCAAATCCATGTAATTTCCTCGGTTTGAGGAGTCATGACCTTCATCGCGTCCTTTGAAACTGAGTTCATGTTCGGGGAGATAACATGTGACGTCAATTAATCTTTTTAAAATACTTCTGTTTTTATGTTGTGTATGACTTAAACTGAGTTGAGAATTCAAACTATGTTCAATACGTGTTTTGCCGAATGTTTTTTCTTTAAATACGGCTTCTAAATGAGATTTGCTTCGTGTCTTTTAACGTTTTTATGCAAATTATTCAAGTCGCAATAGCCGACGGACACAAATACAGATTTGTCATTAATATTAAATAAAATACAAGGCCAACAGAACAGTTTTCCAATGTTCTTGCAACCAGTTAACCACTCGTTCTGTTCATAGATATTTTCATTAAAATGTCTAGTAAAGTTTTTCACTTTCGTAGTGTCACAATACGAAGGATGGGGTGGAGGCAGAAAAAGTCTTATGGGCGCGATAACGATCGCTATTATTTACACACGGAGTTACAGAAAAAAATGTTCAAAGTTCAAAAAAAATAAAATATGTACACGGAAAATGTCAATAAAATAAAGTCACGAAAAATAAACAGTCACAAAAACAATAGTCACCAACACTCAATGTTCATGAAGCACCGGAATATCCGAAGAATACGGCGGCGGCGGCGACGAAGAAGGCAGAGGGGTGGTGGTGTTGGCTGACTGATTGTTGTAGAAGTCTGAGTCGACTGATTGTGTTTCGTCTGATTGTCTCCGGGTTGCGGGTGGTGGTGGTGGTAGGGTGTGACAGGAGCGTCGAGGTTGGCGCACGTGTTCTAACCGGCAAAAGGCTCTTCCAAGAACAATTTGGGTTCGAACCGATTTTGTCACGTAGGCATCGGAAGGCGGATCGACAGCCCATTGTGTTGTCCTGGCAGCTGCGCATTTCCACTAATGGTTCTGCGAAAACGGTCTTAACGATGCCCTCGGTAAATCGGCGCACAGCGGGTACAGCCTTATCTTCATTGTGTTGTTACTGGCGCTGTACTTCTAAAATTATCTCGTTTGGAAATTTCAATAATGTGGAATTTATGTTAATATTGAAAAGGAGCAATGGTTAGCACATAAAATGCAAATTAAGATAATTACGCATTTGTCAAGACGCGTAGATAAACTAAGCGCCGATAACAGTAGTCAAATTTAAAATTGGAACCGGCCGACCTTCCTTTATTATATTGTATTTTTCTTGAAACGCAAATTGAGAAAATCGTTTTCTTTTCAATAAAACAAAAACTACACATTCACATTCACCCACCGCAACTGCACTCGTGTTTTTAAACTCTAGAGTTGTGATTTTAACAATTCCGCCGTCATTTTAAAACTGACGGTAAAGAAGCGGTCGCGATCGCCGCTTGCAGACGAGTCTGAACTTGCAGTTTAAAGCCTGGTTTACACGGGTATAGTAATCAGTAGAGTAGAGTAGTTAGTAGAGTAACTCTACCAGTAGAGTAGAGTTTAGTTGCAGTGTACAAGTTGTTGCGCAATAATTTTATTTTAAAAATGGTTAAGTTCTCGGAGGATGAAACAATTAAACTTGTTGATTTATTTTTTGAACAAGAGTGTCTGTGGAATTTACGCAATATACACTATAGAAACAAGGACATGAGGCTGGCCGCGGAAAAAGAAATCATCAACAAACTTGGCAAAACCGGCTTTGGTGTATCTGAATTAAAACAAAAGATTAAAAACTTACGATGTACTTATAACCAAGAATGTCTTAAAGTAAAGAAATCCACTAAATCAGGTGGAGGAGCAGATGATATCTACATCCCAAATATAAAATGGTTTGGTGCATTTGACAAAATAATGAAATTGGCCAAAGGAGGAAAAAAAACTGACGGCTGTGTGGTAAGTTACAAAATATTATATTGTTGATAGGTACATTACATTTAACGTTAAAAGTTCTTGAAACACAGTAAAAACGTAAAAAATTTAATTAAAAAACATTCTTGTACTGCCATGGCACGGCACCTTCATTATTAAAATAATGTTTGAATTTTTCTCTCATTTTGTTTGCCATATCTGATGACTTTTTGCCGCCATAACGTTCAATATTTCGTAGTTCAGTAATTTCTTGCCGCCACTGCCCTGGGATAATCTCTCTAGTTTCAGTTTCGTAATCAACGGTACCATGGGGTAAGTATGAGTGTTTACATGTTTTTGTCAACCAATTGTGAAGGGTACAAGCAGCTTGAACAATTTTGTTTACTGTCGTTAACTTTACAGCTAAAGTTCTTTCAAACACCCTAAAACCGCTAACTAGAATTCCAAATGCATTCTCTGATACTCTTCTTGCTCTGCTCAGGCGATAGTTGTATACTTGTTTACTGATACTTAGCGGAATACTTCTATGTCGGTTGTATGGCTTCATCAAATACTTTGTAAGTGGAAATGCATCATCTCCTACAATAACTCTCCCAGCAGGAAGTAGATTATTTTCTAATTTTTCATACAGTGCGCAGTTTTTAAAAACACCTCCATCTGCATTAGATCGTTTAAAACCAACATTAATATATGTGAAGCAGTATTTATGGTCAACAAGTGCCATAAGTACGATGCTATTTTGACCTTTATAATTAAAGTATTCGCTACCTGAATTTGGGGGTGCTTTAATTAAAATGTGCTTCCCATCGATCGCTCCGCAGCAATGTGGGAAGTTCCACTGCGTATCGAAGCCGTCTTCCAGAATTTTCCAATCGTCTCCTGCAGGCATCTGAAACATTTTTTGTTTTTGTTTTTAGGAAACCAAAATTTCGGAAAATAGAAATCATGAAGAGGAAGAAGGCACTGTCGATGAACCAGCTACAGCTACACCGGAAATCCAGAGCAGCAAAGCTTTTTCAAAAACCCCAACATCATATAAGCCTCCAGCGGCCAAAAGAAAGAAATTGGAAAATTTAACAGAAGCTGTACAACAGCTTCGGGAACTAAGTCAAAATATTCAAGACAGTTTAAACAATGAGCATGAAGCGTTTGGAAATTTTGTTGCAGCTACTTTAAATAACTTACGTAAAGCTGATGCACAAATGGCACAGCATGACATTCAGGGTGTTTTATTAAAATACAGCTTGGCTAATGTTGATGCCCCAAAACATTCAAGTTTTCAAGGACCCAATTCAACAAAAAATCCCCAAACGACACCCTGTTATTCATATAATAGTAGTCTTCAATCTCCATACTCAAATCATTCTACGGATGGATATCCTCATCTACAGTATGGTGAGAGCACTACCTCAACATTTTATGCAGATGAATATACCAATGCACCTGAACAAACTAATGCTGAAGGACAGAATCTCAACTTAGATGATACTAGCCTTGCAAATCAACATACCAATGATGATAATATTACTTCGCAAGCTTTAAGGTTAATGGAAAATTGACAAGGATACATGTCTACCTTTTGTTTCAAAATTATATTTTAATTCACTTGTTTAATATAATTATGTTAAACATTTATAATTATCTTGTTTAATAAAATTATCTTAAAAAATAAATTTATTGAATTTTACCTACCTTGATTGAATCGGCCAAAACTTCAGAGATGGCATCACACACCTCTGGAATGAACTTGGAAATTGCAGGTCTTGAGACCCTAAAAAAAATGTTAAAGGCTTCTGTAGCTGTTCCCAGTAGCTAGAAAGTTCAATGTAACTTGTAGTTTGACCTCAGCTTTTATAGCATCTCTCATAGTCGTATTTTCGCGTTGAATTTTGTCTTTCACCATGCTCAACAGCTGTTCAAAATTTTCTGGTGTCATTCTGAGACACCGTTTATATTCTAACTGATCCTCTAAGGTTAACTCTTTTAGTAGAAGCGATGTTGCTCCGAGTGAATCTCTTCTTTTGAGCCATTCTCTCACCCATACTCTTTCTTCTCTTTTTATCTCCTCATCAATCGCTTCCGCAAACTCCCTAACCAGAGCTGTTAAAACTCTAGGCAAATAATTGTGCTTCAATTTCTTAAACACCATTTCACTTCATATAGTATAGAACTACTGTACTCTACTCTACTATGTGTAAACGAACAAAAATCAAAAGTGGTAGAGTAGCTAGTAGAGTTCACTCCAGTAACTACTCTACTCTCCTGTTTACTATACCCGTGTAAACCAGGCTTAAAGCGTGATTTACACGGGCAAGTAAAACTATAGCAAGTTTATATCTGAGAGTACTTGGAAATATTTTGCGTAATGTAAACAGTGCCCGAGAGTTCTCTCCCAGCAAGTAACAAAACTTGTGGCAAGTGGTTGCAGCGAAAATCGCTTGCAGGTCTAAACAAGTTCGGAGAGCGCTCTGGGAACATACAATTTACTTCCGTGTTGTTAAAAGTTGTGTGCAAGTGGATAGTGCAATAACTACAAAATGGAGGGAAAACGCGTGTGGTCAAAAGAAGATACCTTGGCTTTAATAAATATTTTTGAGAGTTTCCCGGAATTGTGGCAAATAAAATTAAATATTTACAGGGATAGAGTTAAAAAAAGAGCTTTAAAATTCATAGCAGAAAAATTTGATACAAATGAGGCTGAAATTCAGCAGAAACTACATAACCTTCGTACCCAAGCAAACCAGGAGTGGAACAAAATTAGAAAAAGAAAAAGTGGTCAAGGTACTGATGATAACTAAAGGAGTTCCTGGGAATATTTTAAATCGCTAAAATTCCTTCTTGATCTAAATATAACGTCGGGGACTGAGGATAATTTATCGAGGATAATACGCACCGCATTAAGGTTAACTTACAATTCTAAATATGTTTATACTGCCAAGAAATTCTTCTCGGATTTCTTTAGCCGTTACTGAGTAATTGTGAGTATTTCTGTTCTGTAGTGGCAAGAGATTTTCTTTTGGCAGTCCTTCATTGCGCCAATTACCATTTTCATCATTTTCGGCATCAAAAGTGCCCGTTGGCGCATATAGTCCGTTCTCCGGAATCTGACGGCTGTGGTCGTAAAAGAGGGTCGGAGTTCGTAAGTAGTGGACGTAATATTTTTTATCTCAAACCAATCTTTGTTGAGAAGTACTGATGTAAAAGTGCGTGTACCAATCGGAGCGAAGGACAGTAATAAATGTATGGGATGCAATTAGATGAACGACCAATACCTTTTCTTTGAGGGTGTGTCAATCCTCAGGGCGGACCGACCGTTTTACGACCTCGGCCGCCACATTCCACCGAATATGCTATATACATATATTGGTATACGTTTTACGAGACATAAGAAAATTATGGAGTGCACATATTGCTGTTGTTATTATTTTTACTTTTTGTGGTGCAAGCGGAATTGGTTTTCTTAAAATTCGAAATCTACTTGCAATGATACCAAATAAATTTTCAACTATTCGTCTTGCCCTTGACAGACGATAATTATAAATACGAACAATACCTGGTTGATTTCTAAATGGATACGGTTTCATTAAATATGGTTTAAGCGCAAAAGCGTCATCGGCAACGACTACATGGGGTACCTGCTTAGTACGCCCAGATAACGTATCTGGAGGGGGCAAATTTAATGTATTTTCTTGCAAAGCTGTGGACAATCCACAAGCATTAAAAATTCCTCCATCAGATACTCTTTCATTAGCGCCAATATTGGCATAAATTATTTTATAATTTGCATCAGCAAGTGCCATGAGAACAATACTATGTGTTCCTTTGTAATTATAGTAATAACTTCCACTGCTAGGAGGTGCTTATATAACAATATGCTTTCCGTCTAATGCTCCTACACAATGAGGGAAGTTCTATTTTTCCTCAAACTGTTTTGCATGCGCCTTCCATTCTTCTTCTGTAGTGGGCACCTAAAAGTTAATGTTTTGTTACCTTTTGTAGGATGTGTCAGAAAACACTGCAACTACGTCTTTGCAAGAGCAAGTAACTGAGACAATGCCCAAGACCTCCGATAAGAAATGTCTAAAAAAAAGTAGATGCATTGACAATGATATTATGGAAAAAGCAATGACTGAATTAAATAAGCCATGCGATGAGTTTGATACATTTGCTTGTAAACTTAGATGTTTGCAATCTGACCACAACAAAAGGAAACTGAAACGAATAATTCAGAAACCATTAGATATATCAGAAATCGACGATAATGAAAGAAGTTTATCAGTTCTATCTACACACTCACAAAGATCAATCTATTCGAACGACTCACAAGCATCAATTTATTTTGAATACTCACCAGTGCCTGCACTTCAATCCATAGAATCACATTTACAAATATCTCATCTACTTCCCATTGTTCATCCATCACCCTCATGCATTAATACAAATTCTTGTAGTTCTCAATATGACAAGAAATTAAGTAAATAAACCAAATGAATTAAGTCTTACCTTCAAAGAATCCTTTTTTAGAACCTCCTTCAGAGCCTCACAGCATTCAGGAATTATCTTTAAGATCGTACATACAGGAATTCGAAACAGATACATGAGAGAATGATATGAATCGCCTAAAAAGAAGTTTTTTCTTTATGTTTGCAATTTAGTTTTATCCTATTTCTTATGTTTTGTGTAAAAGAATAAAATAATGTGTTTCTTAAATTTGGAACATTCCTTTGTATGTTACAAAATAAATGTTTATGTACCTGGGTATATTTCATATCATTATTTTAATTTTTAAACTTACCTGTTGCTAAAAACCTTAACGTCAGAGCCAATCGTTCTCTTGGTTTGATAGATTCGCGCATATTTGTATCCAATTTTGATATTTTATCCGAAACTAATTGCAGTAAAAAGTTAAAGTCGGTTTCTGACATCCGCAGAATTTTTTTTAAATTTATTCGGATCTTCACTTCTTAATTCATATAATAACATCGATTTCCGATTATCCATTCTTTGACCCATATTCTTTTTCGAGCCTCTTTTCTTCGTTGTTTGCGAGAAATTTCAATGAGAATAGCAGCGGCTACAACCCTCTTTCTAAGGCGAGACATTTTTCAACAATAGATTATTCTATACCGTGTATACGCGTCTGCAATCACTTGCTGGAAGTATGCACCAAGTAATGTCTATAGAGCTCTTGCCGAGAGGAATTGCTTTTACAATTTGCTTATATGTAAACGCTGGCGCAAGTTACTCTCAGAAGTGCTATTGCAATTTACTATCCCGTGTAAATCACGCTTAAAAATATAACTGACTTAAAGAACATCGGCGCGGCGGCGACATTCGAGCCGTTCCGAGCCCGTTATAAAGAAGCGCGCGAGAACGCAGCGTCCAGACTCCAGAGTCGCCTGGCCCTGTAGCTTCAACACGCTCGCAGTAATTTATGTTCACCATGGAGCGGTTTTTCCTCAAATGTACCAAATAAAAATATTGCTTCGTTTTACTTTATGAAAAATCATTTTACATTAATTTTTAAAAGGGAAGCACTACTTCCACCGCTTCCATGGACCGCACACCGCTGGTTAAATTAATAATAATAGTAATAATAATTTATTAAATGTATAAAAATATGAAAATACAAAATAGTGATATTGATTTGGATGATTTAAACGTTAATATGTAGAGGAATGAATGTTTTAATGTAAAATTACGTTTAACGTAGAAAAGTTTACGTTCTTTAAATTTATTAATGGAGTTATTTTATAACCGAATAGCACTTGAACGCATTGCTTAATTATTAATAAATAATTAGTTTTTAGCGGTGTCGATTGTTAAGTTTTAAGCTTGGTTCAGTTTAAGTGCAGACGGTATTATAAATCATAGGAAAATCTTCCAATTAACTTCCGTTTAGATACAAATTGGAAGATTTTCCTACAAGATAAATGCATAATTACAAACCCGCACATTTTTTTTAGAATCTCAGCTTCTACAATATCGACTTAGATTTGTGAACATTGCACAACACCCCGAACCAGTGCCGTCTTTTGGGATGAATGGGCCCCTGGGCACAACATCATCTGGGGCCCCCTATAACGTTTTACTCACACATTCAGACTGTTCAATTCTCAGATTTACTTACAAAATTTTTGGAATAAACTGTATCCCTATGTATGTATGTATTAAAACATATGTTTAAAAAAAAATCCAAACTCGGATTTTAAAATTTCTTTTAATATTTTTTGGAAATTATTTTTTCCGAGTTTAAAACCTAATTCGGTATAAGTAAAAATATTAAATAAATCAAAAAATATTATTAATTAACTAATAAATTGTTAACAATATTTATTTAACAATTACTATTATTGAAGGGAACTATCATTTTTTTTTCGAAAGGTATTTTAAATACCTTTACTAACAAAAAAAATTCAATAAATTCGGTTTAAAATTGATCGAGATATTAATTTATTAATCAGGGTAACCCTTCGGAATCATCAGAAAATTAGGATTTCTCAGTACACATGTGCATTTTTATGACAATTTTTTAAAACCGATTTCTAAAAAAAAAGAAGTTATTTAGGTATTAGTTTCATAAACAGAAATAAGAAATATCAATAAAATCAAAATCTGCTTTGATTGAAATTCTAGACACCATCACAGGGTATCGATCACGATCTCTTCAAAGCTAAGCATTGTCCGGCGCGTTCAGTATTTGAATGGGTGACCCAATGTAAAAAAAAAATATTAAAAAAAATTAAAATGTATTAATGATAGAAATAATGTGTATAATAATAATGTTAACTGTTCGGACAAGTATCAAACTTGTCTGACCAACTTTTTTTGATAGAATTCTGATAGAAATTCTGGTAGAATCTGTCCAGAAACCATAACATAACTTCTGGCCAGATTCTGGCCACTGAAGCGTTTCATGAATGTAAGGTTTCTGTTGACACAAATATGGCCAGATTATAAACAATTACTGGCGCCTTTTCCTACCAGGGATACAATAAGAATAACTCAATTACATTTACAAAATATGTTTTATTATAAATTATTATACTCGTTTGCGACATTTCTTTGAACAAAAATCGTTTATTATTTCAGATATATCCAAGCTTTTCAAAATATCGTTCTCAATGCATAATAATGCAAGTGAATTCAAACGCGACTGGCTAATATTATTGCGCTGGTAGTTTTTCAAATTTTTGAGCCTTGAAAATGAGCGCTCCCCAGTCGCATTTGTCACCATCATACACAAGAATATTCTAAGTGCAATCTCGATATTGGGAAAAACTGATTTAATCTGATCCGAAATTATTTTTTGGTACAATAACGGGAGGCTGCAGCAATCTTCTTCACCTATATAATGTTTAAGTTGGATGCACTCATTTAGTAGATCGTCTTTGTCCAGATCTTTATTATAGACATTAACTAACACTTCACATTTTCTGGAAAGTTCTTCTGACTCGATTACCTTCAATTCTGTTAAAAATGCAAATAAATTGGCAATGTTATCATATGCATCACTTCGTTTTGCCAAATCGCTAATTAACAGATCTACCACTGGAATGTAAGTTTCAATTTTGAACCTTTCGGATGAATTCAATTCTACTTCTTCGGCCGCACCATCGTATCTTGTGCGAAGCACACTACGTTTTCGCTCTCGTTTGTTTATATCACTGTATACGAAGGTTGGACACATTGTCTTGGCTTTTAATTCGTATACGTTAAATTGGTCTCTTACTTCATTGAGATACATGCTCAATGCTTTGAGAACGTTGGCCGCTGTAAGAATGTTGACTTTCGCGGACTGTAAAGTTTGGCTTGTTTTGTTTACCCTTTCTAAGACGTCGTTCCATAAAGTGGTGAGAAACACTGTTTCTAAATGTGCCATCTTCTTGCTCAATCCGGTTGCTTCCAGTTTTGTACTTGCATCTTCTTGTTTTGATTCCAATGACAACATATCTAATGCTTCCTTAATATTGTCATAGCATTTGTATAATGCATTGACAGCATCAAAGCGTGACGACCATCTTGTGTCTGAAAGTCGTTTTACGACGTTTTTTTGTAACTTTGTTGTAAGGATATTCCACCTATAAGTTGATCCCGCAAAAAAAGAGTAAAGTCGCCTAATAAAATCAAAATACTTGATACTTTGCTGACAACAAGATGCAGCTTTAACTCCCACTAAATTTAAACTATGCGAAGCACATGGGACATAAAGAGCAAATTCATTAAACTCCCGAATCTTTGTTTGTAACCCGTTATAACGTCCAGACATATTAGCCGCGTTGTCATATGATTGTCCCCGACAATTTGATATGGGAATCTTTTTCTCGTTTAAAAAGTTAATAACCACGTCTGATAGGCTTTGGGCATCATGCGAAAAAATCGGGATAAACATCAGAAAACGTTCCACAGGTTGATGACCTCGCACATACCGTAGAGTAAATGTTAGCTGATCTGTGTGTGCAATATCGGGGGTGGAATCAACACTAATGGAATAATATTTTGGTTCTTGAATTTCTTTTAGAATTACTCTTAAAACGTGGTGCCCCAACACTTCGATGAACTCTTCGTATGTGTTAGCCGATAAATATGACACTTTGCCACTTCCACAGTTCCCATACTGTTTTAAATGATTCTCCAAAAAAGGGTCAAATTCACTGACTAATTCAAGAACACCTAAATAGTTTCCGTTATTTGGCGATCCAATTACTTCATCATCTCCTCGGAAGGCCAGTCCACGAGATGCCAAGAAACGAACTACCGCTACAACGCGCGTCAAGACCTTCTTCCAATATTCTTCCTCAGCTTGAAATTGCTTGCGCAATAAGGAATCCACAGTAGAGATTTCCTTATGGCGCGAAAGATAGGATGCCATGCACTTGTGATGTTCTTTACTATTTTCGTGCTCTGCAATTAAATTGTTATGCTTCCAATCGTTGAAACCGACGGTAGCAAATGGAGAATCAAGACTGGACAATAAACGGCAGACGAAACAAAATACACATCCAGTTGATGGCGAATAAAGTAGCCAATCACGTGTCACAAATTCGCCGTTTCGTAGCTCCCTTCTAAATATCTTTATGGATACGTATCTAGTCACCTCTTTATATTTTCTTGCAGATTTTAAAAAATTGCCGTCAAGATTTTGGTATCTCAATGGGCCATTTTTGATCCAAGCATCTATTAAATTGATATTTTTTCTGTCCCATAAACCGGGATCTGTCTCATCGGCATTGAATTCTGTTTCGCACACGGGTTTGTCAATATTTTCAAATTGACTGCTGCTGCTGCTAGACGCAACTAGTGCAACTAGGGGAATACCCGCACTTTCTCGCGCAAAACTTTCGTGTGTTCCTGTTGGTGATTCTTCGGTGAGATGGGTGTCATCTTTTTTTAACCACTGTGTTAGTTTGGGTAACTTATTAATTTTGTCTATCTCATTCGCTGCTCTCTTTCTCTTCTGTGCGCCACTCAACTCGACACGTTTCATTTTGTTCTAAGAAGAGTGACGAGAATCGATTTTTTTAAATATCAATAAAAATGTAATTTAGAGGGAATACTTACTAGTGTAGGGGTTGTGGGGGTACAGCCAGCACTCGGTACTAACTTGTATACAATAATACAAGTGATATTTTCCGCGATCGCACACACAACGATTAATTATTTAGAGTGGTTACAAAAAATGCGTGAAAATGTGTACGCTATCGCGATCTGGCAGACACTGCTAACTGCTAATCACTGCTTAAGAGATATGGGAAACGGGGCATAAGAAACGAGCTTTACGCCGCTAATATTGGATGGCGCCACCATAGAAATTCGATGGATTTCTGTAAATTATGTTGTTGCGAACACTAGACGGCGCTTTTCCGGTAAAATTTATCTACATGCCGTGTAATTCCCCGCTAGGATTCCCCGTGTTACTTGAAACGTAGAATGTCAAACAGTGTGGAAATCGAGGACGAATAAAACAATCATTTCTTGTGTTAGCCTCATAACACAATATGTACAAAATATATGTGTACATCACCCAATAAAACATTATTAGCAAGGTAAATATTGGTTAACAAAATCACTATGTTTTACTATTTATATTAAGTAGAATAAATATTATTCAACTTGCCCAACTAGTTTTGTTCACACGAACATTCTCGAAAGGAGAACGCACAAAACTTGTGGAATTATAATGTTTAATTAATATAAATTCTAAAACAAGTAAAACCAAGTGTTTTTGATTACCAATATTTAACTTATTTTAGTATAGTACGATGGGTTGGTGTTCGTTCACGCCGCTATTTATAGATGGCGCTTATCTATTCCAATTTATCAACATGCCTTGTAGCTTCCTGTTATTCCATGATGCCGCCTTTCAGCGTCAATGCAGTTTGCCGAAGAGTACGCGCAAAACAATATGCAATTTTATATGTTTTTAAATCGTGTTTTTACAACTGCGCGTATTTTTCAGCATACTACCTTGGTACCTTGGAGCATTGACGCTGCAAGGCGGTATGAACGCTCAAACGAAATCCACTGTTCGGCTCGCATCTATAAACGCGCAAAAATTGTATTCACAAAATTGTTAAGCTCTGCTCTTTCCTAATTACTGTCAGGTTATGAGTGTTTTACGACCGCAACGAATAAAACTTTTGCGTCATAGGAGCACACTTAAGATTTGGTCCAAGTACAAGTATGTACATTTGAATTATTACAACGCTTCTACTACTTCCGTTTATGAATTTATTAAAGTCGTGGTTTTTATCGCGATGGGGCCCCCGTTAGCGCGGGGCCCCTGGGCAAGTGCCCACCGTGCTCATGCGGAAAGATGGCCCTGCCCCGAACTTGTTGGATTCTCATAAAATGTTTGCGAATCGCAGTGTCAGCTGCCCCCTCCTAGTTTTGAGTTACACAAATCATGAAATTAAAATATGTCTCGAATAAATGGATCGAAGGACGATCAAACTTATTAAACAAGACTACAAGACAGTGTTGCCATACGTACGGTAATTACCATACTTACGGTAATCTGAGCGAAAGTACGGTATACGGTCCAAATGTTAAAACCGTACAAAATGTACGGTAATTTTCACCCTGTATAAAAGCATTCTTACCGCGTTTTTAATTCGACAAATTTATCGCGCGGTAGCAATGGCCGCTCTAATAAAAATTGCCTAATATTCAAAGGTAAAACAATGAACAAATTCAAAGAAAAATAAATACAGATATGATTGAATTCCTAAAATTTTGAATGAATTTTAAAAAATTAATATTTTTGGTAGTAGAAGAAAAAATCTAAAAAAAATAAATAGTGACATTAAAGAATTCCACAAAAATTTTAAAATCTTTACAATACATCTAGCTTTAAAAGTAACTTTTTTTTTTTTAAATTTTTCAATTTCTTATGAATTTTTGAAAATTAATATTTTACGTTGTCGAACAGTTCAACAAATAAAAATAAATACTTATATGATGGAATTACCATTACCATTGAAAATGTGTAAATTCTGCTCGAGTTATAAATTTTTAACGAATTTTTAAGTGGTCGAATATTTAAAGCAGGAAAAACTAAAAAAAAAATCATATCCCTATGATTGAATTCCATAAAAAAACTCTGATGCAATTTACCTTTAAAATTAACCTTGATTTTTGAAACTGAGTCAATTTTCGTGTTAGTTATGAATTTTTGAAAATTAATATTTTTAGTTGTTGAAGAAGAACAAAAAAAATATCTAAAACAAATAGATAGTAATATAATTGAATTTCACAACCATTTTAAAATAGTTCTACTTTACAACTAACAAATTGCAAATTCGCCAAATTCTCCCCAAGTTATAATTTTTTGTAAATTATTTTTTGTAAATTGTCAAACAATTGAACAAATTTAGAGAAAATAAATACTCAAATGCTCAAAATTTTTATTATATCCACAAGATTTAACATAAATTTTGATTTTCGAGTTATACATTTTTTTAAATGAATTTTTAAGTGGTCAAATATTTTTACAAGGAAAAATTAGAGAAAAAAATCATATCGATATGATCGAATTCCTTAAAAACCCTGATGAAATCACAATACATTTACCTTTAAAATTAACCTTGATTTTTGAAATTAAGTCGATTTTTGCGCGAGGTATGAATTTTTGAAAATTAATATTTTGGCTAAAAAATAAATACTGATATAATATTAATTCCTCAAAAATTTTGATATCTTTACAAAACGTTTACCTTTAAAATTAACTAACTCTGCCGATTTCTGCATGAGTTATGAATTTTTGAAAATTGGTCGAAATATTTGAACAAAGAAAAAATAGAAAAATAAAATAATATCGATATGATTGAATTCTTTAAAAAGTCCGATGCTATATGTTCATTTTTGGGTTTTAAATTGTCGTTTTTGGCAGTTGAAATTGTCATTTTTGGCAGTTAAAAATGGTCGTTACCGACACTTTAAAGTTGCCATTTTTGGTAGTTGAAAATTGGCCTTCTTTGCAGTTAAAAAATGGTATGTTTGGCAGTTAAAAATTGTCGTTTTTGGCAGTTGAAAATTGTCATTTTTGGCTTTTAAAATGGTCGTTTCCGACATTTGAAAATTTGCCATTTTTGCAGTTAAAAAATGGCATTTTTGGCAGTTGAAAATTGTCATTTTTGGCAGTTAAAAATGGTCATTTCGGATACTTGATATATTACATGATATGATAGAATTTATCAAAAATTAAAAAAATACAAGTATATTCACAAAACATCTGTTATAAATGTTTAAAAATGATTTTTTTTAATTTGTCGAATATTTGAACAAAATAAAAAAAATCGAATTATCTTTCAGATTATAATAATTATTCCTGATATGATAATCGCCGAATACAAGAAAACTATTGAAATTAGGAACAGGGAACCCTTATACAATCTGAAAGATAACTGGATTCTACTTACTAAATACAGGGTGTGCCATTTGAAAAAACGAAGGTTTTCAACTTTATAAGTTGGGTTTTTCTACCGCATTTTTTATCACCCTGTGTAATTATTTGTATGAAATCTTGGCTCTATAGTTTGAACCCTTAACCAAATAATAGAAATGATTTTAATCGTTCAACGTCAATCACTGGGGCAAAAATAAAATTTCACCTAGACCATGCATTTCAACAAATCTTCAAATATTTCGAAAACGGCAAACAATAGGTATAGGGAGTATTGAAGTAACTCACTTTTATTTGCTCCATATAATTCAAAAATGACAAAAAATACATGGTGTTCTATTTAAAAAAAACGTAAGTTTGGTCTGTAACTTTGTTATGAGACACCCTGTATAATTTAAATATTTTTAGGACGTGCAGCTCACTATTATACACAACTTTTGTATAAAACATTTTTCGAAATTTTGAAAAATACGCACCGTTCCCAGAGCTCTGAAACACCCTGTATATAAATAATATATGATAATTATTTACCTTTAAAATTAACTTTGATAATAAAACTAATATTTAAAGTTATCGAAGACTTGAATAAAAAATCAATTTTTCAATACACTTACAAAGCATCTCCTTTTAAAATTTACTGTAATTTTTGAAAATGCGTCACTTTTTTCGTAAGTTATGAATTTTTGAAAATTAAGTTTTAAGTTGTCGAACAAAAAAAATTTAGTAAGTATATTCACAAAACATCTGCCTTTAAAATCAACTTAGACTTTTGAAAATGTATCAGTTTTTGCGTGAGATTAATTTTTGAAAATTAATATTTAAAGTTGTTGAAGACAAAAAATTGTTTTTTTTTTCATATTTTCACAATCATCTATTTAATTTAATTTATTTAATGTGCCAATAACCAAGGGTTTATATACATAATATAAATAAGTGGTTTCAATAAATAAAATAAAATATGAGTCATAACAGATATAAAAAAAAAATTAAACTTACAGGGTGTAGAAATATGCAAAAGATGCGTTCAGAAAGAAAACTGTAACATGGATAAATAACAAATGTATCTTTCTTTAAAACTAACATTTTTGAAAATGTGTTACTTTTTTCAATTTTTAAAAACGAATTTTTAAACAAGGAAAAATTAGAAAGAAAAATATCGCTATGATTGAATTTCATAAAAAAACTCTGATGCAATCATAATACCTTTAAAATTAATCTTGATTTTTGAAACTTAGTCAGCATTTGTGTTAGTTATGAATTTTTGAAAATTAATGTTTTAGGTTGTTGAATACTTAAACAAAACTAAAATCGAAAAAACATAAGGTTTGATATGATAAGAATTCCTCAAATATTTTAGAATATTCACAGAACATCTACCTTTATTTTTCGAAAATGTATTAATTTTTCCGTGAGTTATTTTTTTTTAAATTAATTTTGCGCTTTCTCTTTTTCGTTTCGTTTCGAAAATAAAGTTCAAATTTAAATGTAATTACGGTAGTTTTCTCAACTATCCAACACAATTCCGTTAGAAAATCCGCCAGCCGCTAAAACGAAAATTACTCAAAATCCGCCAGATCTAGCGGATTTTCCGCAGACCTGGCAACACTGCCTATGGGAAGTATTGAAATCTATCTCGCCCCGATAATTAACATTATATTAGCAGATAGGACCATTAGCGTCGATTTATGTAACAAATGCGTAGAAAAATGTGCAAATCCCCGAAATAATCCAATAGAACGTTTTTTATGTGATATTTTTGGTAAAAATTTTTTTAGAAAACCTTCGGTTCACCTCTGAATTCGTAAGTTTATATCATTGTAAGTGTGTATTTCTCGTAGTCCATACCCTAATAAATTATCACATCTAACATGTGCGTACAAGACTAAATTTTTTAGCTCCATTCTCTCCAGGATGACAGAAGAAGCAAATTAAAATGTAAGAAGTACTCATACAGTTTCGAAACATTTATTTCCACAAAATATTTATAAAACACTGCAGCGTGAATTAGGAAATTACACTTGTCATGATAATACGTATATATGCATATAGAAAAGGGCACAGTTCAGTCACAGAGGTAGAAGTCAAAGGGCAGACTTTTTCCGAAAGCGTTTTTAGGTAAAGATATGTATTTTTGATTCTTCGCCAAAGTTAAAAAAAATATATCTGGTCCTACATGGAAACTTCATATTAATGGACAGAGTATCAGCACAGAGTACATTTACATATTACTTTAACCAGTGACGGTTCGCGGGTTTTTTTCTGGTACGGCCTAGGTAGCATAGGTGGCAATTACAGATAGGTAGAATCGGTTGCAGAGACGGCTGGTGGCGTATTACCACCTCTGCTACCTCTCCCGCACCAGAAAAACCCCGCGAACCGTCACTGACTTTAACCTTTAAGTAGGCGCAACATTCACAAACTAGCTCTAATGGTTTATTTAACCCGCCATTGGTGACGCAAATTTGACTTTGATCAATGGTGACGCCGGTCTCATGCACCGGGGTTTTCAACTGAAGTTTTTTTGAAACGTGTTACTAATAGTTCATGTTTTTTTTTAATTTACGCTCTTTGACAATAAAACAAAGATATTTAATTAATTTAAGCTCTGCAATGCGGCAGCTACTTGAAATTGCAACAAAAAACAATAACGGAGAATAAAGTTATTCGAATATTTTAACACACCCGGTTTTACAGACCAGTAGGTCACCACTGGCGGGTTAAAACATTTATTACACTGTTTTTATTTATATTTATATATAAATAAAAATGACTTATTCAAGTAAACATTGATGGATAGATATGGTTGATACGTCGTGATGAAATTCTTAAGTCACTAGATTGGATTTAATAATTTCCTAGTTTTATATTCAGATTTCTGGCACGTGTTTCAACAATTGCTTGTCATTATCAAAGGAGTACTCTAAAAGTATCAATCTGTATCTATGTATTTGAATCATTAAACACAGTTATATTCCTTACTTCACTCGTTTATTTATAACACTGTTATAAATAAACGCCCGAAGTAAGGAATATAACTGTGTTTAATTATTTAATTACGCAACTTCACATAACTCACAAATGCATAATAATATGTATTTGAAAATGACAAGTCATTGTGGGAGCACGTATAAGGAAACTGAATATAAAACTATGAAATTAAACAGGTGTTTAACCCAAGAGGTTGCTGTTCCATTTAGTAAGGTTTTTCAATTGAACTGTGCGCTATTGTTAACTTCAAAAATAAACATCTATCGATATCAGCTTCAACCTCAAAAGTTGTTTTAATTTTTGTTTGCTTATGTTTAATCAATGCAAATATTACAACGATCATAAGTAATCCAAAACTGTGAAGCCGAGTGATTTGTTGGCTTAACTGACATAGTAAATATAATAATAAGGAAGATACCGATAGTGCACACTTATTCAGAGTCCTTAATATATAACCATGTACATGCATTTGACTACCTATAGTATACAATACTAGTTGTTCACATATAACTTATAGTGAAACATTTAGAGTTTTCTGCCTGTGAGTTCCAGATAAACTAAAGATATCGCTCTTGATATCAATAGTACACACTCATAGTTGTACATTCAGAGTCCTTAATATATAACCATGTACATGCGTCTGACTATACATAATATACAATAATAATTGTCAACTTTTAACTTAAAGTGAAACATTTTGAGTTCTGTGACTGTGGATTCCAGATAAACTGAAGATATCGCTCTCGATGGTAATGGTCCACACTTATAGTTGTACATTCAGGGTCCCTAATATATAACCACGTACATGCATCTGACTATATATAACATATAATAATAATTGCCAACTTTTAACTTAGAGTGAAACATTTAGAGTTCTGTGACTGGATTCCAGATAAACTAAAGATATCGCTCTCGATGGCAATGATCCACACTTATAGTTGTACATTCAGGGTCCTTAATATATAACCATGTATATGCATCTGATTATATAATATACAATAATAATTGTCAATATATAACTTAGAGTGAAACATTTAGAGTACTGCGACTATGGATTCCAGAGAAATTAAAGATATCGCTCTCGATAGCAGTATTGCATACTAATAGTTGTACATTTAGAGTCCTTAATATATATATATATATCTATGTACATTAGAGTGGTTATTATTTTCGAAGTATGTGAAAACCAACGGGACAACCCGGAAACTTGTTCGTATAGACAAAAAACTAATAACTGTAAATTTTGAGCCATATCGAACATTGCGTAACCGGGCCCTAGCCCTCTAAAATTTGAAAAAGTGTTTTTTTTATTTTTTTTAAATTTTGGTTCATCCTAATATTAAACGGGCCATCTTAATAGCCAAAATATATATTTTGTGGATAGACGTTAATATGTATCCAAAAAGTGTTTATTTGTTGAAATTAGACTAAAAATGATGGATTTTTTTATGCCCCTCTATTCATTGAAATTGAAATTACATTACAAGATAGCCATGACTTAGTGAACCAGACGCTTCACTTCAATTGGTAACCCCATCCTATTTTTATCTTTTGACATTTGGTAATATTAGTTTGATGCGGAGGTTTTAATCTGCGCCACAGCTCGCAAGAGAGGATCCCTGCGTGCCCTTATGTGCCTAATGGAGTAATTTTCTTGCGGTCTGTGACGCAGATTAATCTGGTTTATGTTTTCGGCGGCATTTTGTAACGATATTATAAAGTTGTTTTCAAAATGAGTGGAAGAACCATATTTGAAGATGCAATTTATTTGATCGGAATACCGCATAGCCAAATACTTTGCTCAAAACTACCATCTAGAAAGCAAGTGTTATCTTTGTTTTTCTCCAATCAACGAGTACTGAAAATGAATTTACGCTTCTGTCAAGCGCTAGTTATGGAAGAAATGGTCTGTTGATCAAATGCTCATATTCCGATTCAACGCAAACAACGTCGCATCGATAATAAGCACTCTTCTCGAGATACTGCAGCACATATAAATAAAGAAAAATAATTTGTTAAAAGTTTCAATGATTTGTTCGATTTTGCTTCTGAAAAAGCATTGCAAACAATAACAATTAAAGAAGACAACCCATTTCTATTAATGCAGAGAGAGAATGGAAGATCAGGATCAATCAATCAATCATTAAAAGTTTCGCGGTGCAAGTGGAAAGTGCGTTTGAAGCGGTTAGAAGTAGAGAAGGAAGAGAAAATCTGATCAAGAAATGGCAGTCTCGTCCACTTCTGTCTCAATGGAAACAAGAAGCCAGGGATTCAAGCGAAAATGGTTATAAAGATCTAAAATATTGGCCAAATCAAAAAAACCTGGTTTAAAAATAAAAATGCAGACCAAAAAATTAAAAATACAAGCAAAAGAAAAATAATTTACCATTTTCAGCCCCAAAAATAACTCTTTTAAGCTTAACATAAGTTCAACGAAAAATTCGAAAATAATAGCAAATATAATTTTTTTTAAAAATTCGCACAATAAAATCAATCATTCAAGTTGAGAAAATCTAAAATATGGAACAAAAATAAAAAATTAAGACCAAAAATCTAAAATTCGTTGCCAAAAATCAAAGTGGTAGACCAAAAAATCAAATTTTTTAACAAACGAATCGAAAATAAATAAAATTTCGGCCAAAAGACGAAAAATTGAAACCAAAATAATCGAAAATACAAAATATTGGCCTAAAATGGTGAAAATTTGGACGAAACATCGAAAACGAGCGTAAAGTTAAAAATTGCAGAATAAAAAAAATCGAACATTCTTCAAACCAATCGAATATTTTGGCTAAAATAAAAAAAAAATAAGAAAAAATCGAAAATTAGAAATCTAAAATTTGGGCAAAAGAATCAAGAATCCTGATCTAAAAATGAAAAACGCAGACAAAAAATCGAAAACTTAGGTAGAAGCAAAATAATTTGCCACTTTCAGCCGCCAAATATAAGTTTCGGACCAGAAATTCGAAAATAATAGCAAAAAATAAAAAAAATCAAGAAATAAAATCAATAATTCAAGTTAAAAAATCTAAAATATAGGATAAAAAATATACGATAAAGAATTGAGACCAAAAATCTAAAATTCCGCCCTTAAAATAAAAATAGTGGACCAAGGAAAGAAAAATTTTAACAGACAAATAAACAAAAAATAAAGAAAAATTTAGGGCAAAAGATTTAAAAAAAATCCACAATGTTGGCCAGAAAGTCGAAAATTTTGACAAAACATTGAAAACTCGGCCCTAAAGATAATAAATGCAGACTAAACGAAAAATAAAAAATGGGGGCCAAAAAATCGAAAATTTTAACAATAAAATCGAAAAGTTAGGTCAAAATAAAGAAAAATTTAGGCCAAAAGATTAAAAATAATAATAAAAATCTGTAGTTATGACCATAAAGTCTAAAAATTTAGACAGTACATCGAAAACTCGGGCCTGAAGATAATAAATGCAGACTAAAAAATAAAAAATTTCAACAAATAAAACTCGAAAATAACGGAAAAAAATTAAAAAAATCTCTCATATAAATCAATTATTCAGGTTATAGATATTTTAACCAAAATCAAATAAAAAAATTGGAACTAGAATTAAAAATTTGGCCTGAAAAATAAAAAATGCCGACCAAAAAATCATAATTTTTAACAATTAAATCGAAAATTTATGTCAAAATAAAGAATATTTAGTGCAAAAGATCAAAAATTTAGACAAAAAAATCTAAAATAAAGGTCAAAACTCGAATAAATAAAAATTCGGCTCGAAAAATCAAAAATACGGACAAAAAAAAAGAAAATTTTAACAAGTAAATAGAAAATTTATGTCATACATTTCGGCGGGGAAATTAAAAATGTGGGCCAAAAAGTCGAAAATTTAAACAATGAAGTCGCAAATTTAGGTCAAAATAAAGGATATTTAGGCCAAAAGTTGAAATATTTTTACCAAAAATTTCGAAAATATAGGTCAAAAATAATTTAAAAACTAAAAATTCGTCGGGAAACATAAAAAATGCGGACCAAATAGTCGAAGATTTAAAGAATGAAATCGAAAATTTAGGTCAAAATGAAGAAAATTTAGACAAAAAAAAAATAGAAAATACCGTCTTAATAATGAAAAATGCAGAATATTCTAGTAAGAGAATGGTTTAAATTAGTCTTAAAAATCACTCTATTGTTCAAAATAATTTTCCAATTTTTTTTTAATAGGAAAATATTTTATTTTATTTTCGCTTTAGTGGTCCAAAAAAAAGTGAAACTAATTTGGAAAAGAATTCAAATAAAACCGTTAACTTTGTTGGGATCACCTTATTGTTTCAGCTTTTGTGCTTTAGTAGATACGCTTTGAATAATTCAAATAAATCAATTTACTTGGTTCGTATTACTCTCAGTAGCGGCTCGTATTGATGGTACTTTTACAGTATATAATATAATTTTTTTGAAGAAAGAAAGTACGATTAATCTTCATAGTCCAAGATTAGTTTGAGTTGTAAAGTAAAGGTTCATAATTTCAAACAAGCTGAAAATATGTATGTGTACTTTCGATTTATCGTGCGTTTACATTTTATCCCAGACATGCAGTAAATCTGTAACTCGTAACCTCATCAACATTGAAAAATAATTTTAAGAATTAATTAAAATTTTTTGCCGAATCAAAACTAGACGTAGTGCCATGGCTCCTTGGCTCTATATGACGAGCCGCCACTGCCCACAAAGAGGAAAAATTGCATTTGTCAATAAAAGAATCTCATCTGCCGTTCATCTTCTGATTACCGTCGCTGGAGGATTAGGTCACAATGTAAACGATTTAATTATTATTACATATTATTCATCATTGCGGGCTATGAAATTTGAAACCAAAATTTGGCCCTAATGTCAGGATTATATTGCCGGCAGTGAGATTCTTTACAAAATTCATTGACATTTTGGAATGAAAAGTCAAATTAATCGAAGAATGTAATACTCTCTTAACCAATGGCAAGGAACAAAAGAAGTTTTTATTATTAAACTTTGAAGAGTATCACAAGAGATTTTAATAAAAATGCATTAATTGGTAATATCTAAAAAACACGAAATATCAATAAATACATGTATGATGTAACTAAAACATCATAACTCCTTTAATTTTAGTCCGATTTCAACAAATCAATTCATTTTGGATTCATATTAACCTCCTCTGTCGACACAATATATAATTTCACCATTAGGGTGGACTGTTTAATTTTAGGGGGGACCAAAATAAAAAAGATATAAAAAACCGACTTTTTCAAATTTTAGAGGGCTAGGGCCCGGTCACGCAATGTTCGATATGGCTCAAAATTTACAGTTATTAGTTTTTTATCTATACGAACAAGTTTCCGGGTTGTCCCGTTAATTTTCACATACTTCGAAACCCCACCATATATGCTAAAACCACTCTAATGTACATGCATCTGATTAATAAAATCGAATAATAATTGTCAACTTTTAATTTCGAGTGAAACATTTAGTGACTGCGGATTCCAGAAAAACTAAAGATATCACACTAATAGTTGTACATTTAGAGTCCTTAATATATAACCATGTACATGCGTCTGACTATATATAACATACAATAATAATTGTCAACTTTTAACTTAGAGTGAAACATTTAGAGTTCTGCGACTATGGATTCCAGATAAACTAAAGATATCGCTCTCGATGGCAATGGTCCACACTTATAGTTGTACATTCAGGGTCCTTAATATATAACCATGTATATGCATCTGATTATATAATATACAATAATAATTGTCAACATATAACTTAGAGTGAAACATTTAGAATACTGCGACTATGGATTCCAGAGAAATTAAAGATATCGCTCTCGATAGCAGTATTGCATACTAATAGTTGTACATTTAGAGTCCTTAATATATATCCATGTACATGGATCTGACTAATAAAATCAAATAATAATTGTCAACTTTTAATTTCGAGTGAAACATTTAGAGTTTTGCGACTGTGGATTCCAGAAAAACTAAAGATATCACACTAATAGTTGTACATTTAGAGTCCTTAATATATACTGGTTTGAATGAAAAATGCAACACCAAGAAAAACAGCCGGAATTTATTTATTTTTTCTACAATTGATGGCGTTCGGTATAAAAAGTAACTCATTAAAATTTCAATCAAAAACTCCTTCGTCAAACCTCTTTTTAGGATGATTTTATATACGAAAAACAGCAATATCAAATGGTGTTTTTATAAACATGGAACAATTTGGATTAGTTTTCTCGTGATAATAGTGCGAAGAACATCATTTGAAATGCCCAGAGTTCGTAACTGTCGAAATTTTGTACAACTAAGTGATTTCGAGCGAGGTCGTATTATTGGCATGAGAGAGGATGGTCTTTCGTTTAGAGAAATTGCCAATAGAATGGAACGTGATGCAACCACAGTAATGAGGTGCTGGCAAAGATGGTCTGTGGAAGGTTTTCATGGACGTCGGAGAGGATCTGGACCACAGCGAAGAACGACAGACCGCGAAGAACGCAGGTTGAGACTTCTGGCGATAAGAGAAAGATTATCCACTACGCGGGCCATTGGAAACACTTGGAGGGATATATTAAATGTTAGAATCTCAATGGCATCGATATATCATCGAATACGGAGTTTTGGAACGCGTAGTTATCGTCCTTTTTGTTGCCTTCCCCTGACTCCACGTCATAGAGCTTCTAGGTTGGAATGGTGTAGAGAACGGGTGAATTGGAGACAAGAATGCCAACAAATTGTGTTCACTGACGAATCCAGATTTTGTTTATGGGCCAACGATGGATGTAGACGTGTCAGACGTTTCCGCGGGGAAAATATGGACTTCGCGCTTCCTCGGATTACTGCTCTCACGCAGTTGGTGATGATTTGGGGTGCCATCACGTATGGTGGTAGGTCCCCTCTACTTTTTATTCCTGGCACCCTAAATGCTTGGCGCTACGTACAGACTATTCTAGAGCCCGTTGCACTGCCGTACTTACAAGGGTTGCAAAACCCTATCTTTCAGCAAGATAATGCTCGCCCACATACAGCAAGGGTAACAATAGAGTGTTTAGAAGAAGCTAACGTTGTAGTGCTTCCATGGCCTTCTCGTTCACCAGACCTTTCCCCCATCGAACATGTTTGGGATATGATAGGCGTCAGACTAGGAAATTTACCCCGTGCCCCAGACACTTTGGACGAACTTCGTTTGCGGATTCAGGAAGCTTGGGATGAGCTACCTTAAGAAGATATTGATCACCTCATTCAAAGCATGCCGAACCGCGTGAATGAGTGCATTAGAAACAACGAAGGACCGACTCATTATTAAAAATAATGCTTGTGTAAGGGTCATTCCATGCTATTTCAACAAATTTAAGAAAAATAAAAATTCTTGCCATGTGGCAGCAATGTCCCCGGATGGAGCATGAAACATGTACATTTTTGTAAATGCAAGCGTTTGCGCAAAGTGGCATAACTTTCTTTCCAATGGTGCAAATTTAAAAATTTAAAAAACTCTTAACTCAGATTAAAGTGCCGAAGAGTTTAGTGTAATTTTCATTCATTATTTGTTTTATTTTTTCAAATATAATGGCCGTCAAAGTTTAGCATTGATATTTGCATTTTTTTCATTTTTCGGCCTTGCTTTGGACTGAGAAGGGGGCAAAACACTCAAACCAAATTTAGTTTGTAAGTACAACGGTAAAAATAGATTTTATCTGAGGCAAAAAATCTAAAGTGTTTTAAACCCTTCTAATTTTTTTTCGCTGGAGAAAATTGGCATTTTCAAGAAAATCCGTATTTTTCTAAAGCTGTATCTCCAGTGGGGCACACAGTAAAAATCTGAAATTTATAATACCAATGCTTCTATCCGGGAGCAACACCATTACACAATTTGGTAACTTTGTTTTGCCTAGTAATAAAAATATTTAAGTTCAAATTTGTAATAATTTTTATGCAATCGGATTAAAAATTGAACTTTAAATATTAGAAGCCGGTACTAAAATGGAACTCACCAGTACTAGCAGAGATTATAATACACTTGTGAGTATTATAATCTCTGGTACTAGGCATTAAAGTACTTACCAAGGGTTTTCGTACAACGAGGTGATTGGCGACTCATTAATGCAAATCATAGTCCTGGTGATGAAATTTAAAAAAAAGGTACAATGGATCCTGAATAGAAACTTATTATTATTATTCAAAATGATTAAAGAATAAAATTGAATAAAACCATAAAAGTCATTAGACAATTGTCTTAAATTTGCGGCTGTTGGGAGTCAAGCTGCTGATTACGTTCTAGAATTTCTGTGTTAATCATTTTATTACAATTCTGTTAATCCTTTTATTACTATTGAATTTAATTTAAACTATAATATTAATGAAAGGGCACTTTAGTGCTGAGGTAAATGTATTTTTTATGCAATCGAAAATACTCTATTTTCAGATTTAAAATTGTAATTACTTACGTTTTTCATCTAAAGATGTTCTAGCGTTTCAGTGGTAGAACTTGCAGATGTAATTATAGGTTATGTTGATATTTGTTTAACGCAAGATCAGTAAATTCTTAAGGTTGGATTAGCATCGCGCGCATGATTTAAACAATCACAGAAATTCTAGAACGTAATCAGCAGCTTGACTCCCGACAGCCGCAAATTTAAAACAATTGTCTAATAAATTTTACGGCTTTATTCAATTTTATTCTTTAATCATTTTGAATAATAATACGTCTATATTTAGGGTCCACGGTACCTTTTTAAATTTCATCACCAGGACGCATTAATGAGTCGCCAATCATCTCGTTGTACGGAAACCCTTGGTAGGTATTTTAATGCCTAGTACCAGTGATTATAATATTTACAAGTGTATTATAATCATTGCTAGTACTGGTGAGTTCCATTTTAGTGTCGGCTTCTAATATTTAAAGTTCGATTTTTAATCCGATTGCATAAAAATTATTACAAATTTGAACATAAATATTTTTGTTACTAGGCAAAACAAAGCTACCAAATTTTTTAATGGTGTTGCTCCCGGATAGAAGCATTGGTAGTATAAATTTCAGATTTTTACTATGTACCCCACTGGAGATACAGCTTTAGACAAATACGGATTTTGTTGAAAATGTCTAATTTCACCAGCAAAAAAAAAAATAGAAGGGTTTAAAACACTTCAGATTTTTTGCCACAGATAAAATCTATTGTTACTATTCTACTTGCAAACTAAATTTGGTTTGATTATATTGCCCCCTTCCCAGTCGAAAACAGGATCGAATAATGAAAAAAATGCAAATCCTGATGGTAAATTTAAGGGCCAATAAATTTGAAAAACATATCAAATTATGAAAGAAAATTAAACCAAAATATTCACCACTTTAATCTGCGTTAGGAGATTTTCTAATTTTTAAATTTGCTCAATTCGAAAAATTGTTATACCACTTTGCGCAAATGCTTGTAATCACAATAATGTACATGTTTCAAGCTCCATCTGGGAACATATCTGCCACGCAGCAACATTTTATTTTTTTCTAAAATTAGTTTTGTACTCTAGATACATGTATAAATATCTGTGCAAAATATAAAACAAAATAAAAATGGTGCAGCACAACCTTTTGTTGAAATAGCATGGAATGACCCGTAAGTAAGTTTTTCAACTGAAATTTTGATCGTTTACTTGAGACATTCAAACACAACTTCTGTGAAATTTTCATTAAAATCTGACCATAACTTCTTGGTGTTGCATTTTTCATTCAAACCAGTATATGTATATCCATGTACATGCATCTGACTAATAAAATAAAAAAAAATATTGTCAACTCTTAATTTCGAGTCAAACATTTAGAATTTTGCGACTGTGGATTCCAGAAAAAGTAAAGATATCACACTAATAGTTGTACATTTAGAGTCCTTAATATATAACCAAGTACCTGCATCTGACTATATGTAATATACAGCAAATAACTTAGAGTGAAACATTTAGTGTTATATGACTATGGGTTTCAATCAGGCGCGCACCCAGGGGGGTAGCTATCGGGCTTGACACCCCGCCCACTTTTATTTAATATCATATTCACGGATTTTCAGTTTACACATATCTTTGTTTGTGTTATTATTAGCGTGAGCCCCCCCCCCCCCCCCCAAGCCAAATTTCTGGGTGCGCGCCCGGTTCCAATTAAACCAAAGATACCGCTCTTGACTGTATTTAAACTTTTGATTTTTTTGAAATTTCGAATTGTGTGCTCTCTACACCACGCGCCTACTTAAAGGTTAACAACGATGCACAAGTTTCCAGATACACAAAACAAAACATTTAATATCTATATATTTATATTTAGTAATATTCTTTTTAAACAACTATTTCTAAATATGTTTTATTTGTCTAGTACACATTATGCGCGATTGAATGTGATTTATTTGATTCATAGTAACAAGTATATGTATATATAGTAATATAATTTACCATTTATTAAATTAAGTAACAAATTTCCCGTAACATAATGTAAAATGTTGCCTGGAACAGAAAGCGTTAGTGCTGAAGATTTGAATTATCGGACGCGCCACTTACTAGGAAAATAGGTGAGAAGTCAGTCACTAAAAGTTTTATAGACTCAGCTTGCAAACGGGATCGGTTTCTTGCAATTTTTTCACGTCGCTCAGCGTCGTGTATCCCAATTCGTCGACCTCTTTCCATTTCGCATAGTTCAGCCTCATGTTTGCCACCAGTTCAGGCATGTCGATAAAAGCTGTAATTATAACAATATTCTTTAAAAAATAATAATCCACGATTTAGTCAGTGTAAACTGATCAATTAAAAAAAAAGTTAGTTTTCTAATCCAACATGAGAATATTTTTCAATTCAATAGTTCGTTTTGAAAGCAAAGTAAGAAGACCATTTCTACCTCCAGCCTGTCAGCAGCAAAAGCAAAATACAAAACTCCAGCCTGTCGAAAGCAAAACGTGGGCTCTTATAGTACCTCATCAAAAATGGTGTTTTGACCCAAGCGTCAAAACAATAAGCAGGGCCGATCCTACCGGCGAAGCCCGCGGATTACCAATAGTGTCCGCGGCGTCCGAAATCTGCAAAATTTATTCGCTGAAATAGCGGCCGGTCGCCTGGACCCCTGTCTAAAGTGTATCCGATTTCTAACCGGGTGATGATTTTACCAAAGAAGCAGAAGTGTCGCATCTTCATCTGAGGTTCGTATAAGAAAAAACCGCGGATGTCCAATTATGAATCATGCGATGAAAGTGTTTTGGATCCTAGGGAAAAATTTAGAATTCACTTTTATTTATAAATATTGGACATCGCTATTAATTTGATATCCGAACGTTCTGAACTGCTAGAAAATTGCTGCTCCTTGTTTAAATTTTTGCTAGTATTTCATTCTGGAGAGTCCGAATTTCTAAGAAAATGTTGTATGGATTTAGATATTAAATTACAGATAACCGAAAATGGAAAATTGATAAAAGATTTAGAAGGAATGGAACTCCTAAAAGATTTGTATCCTTTAGAGCAGGGGTCTCCAAACTTTTTCCATCGCGGGCCATATATACAATTCTTCATAACCTAGTGGGTCAAGATATAATCAATTTTATAACTAATTTCAAAACCTATAACAAAAAATCGTTGTAGAATTTTAAAATGTGACATTTACGGAACATGTGGGCTTGTCGTGGGCCGGATTCGTTGGGGTCGCGGGCCGCATTTGGCCCGCGGGCCGTAGTTTGGAGACCCCTGCTTTAGAGAAATATTGTCTAATCATTCCCAACTAAAACTATTAGAAATTTTAAATCATTTAATTAGCCAAGACTTAGTTCTTAGTTTTCCAAATTTCAGTATTAGTCTAAGAATATTTTGCGATTTGCTAATTTAGCCATAATTTCTATTGAAAATGAGATGAATTAGCATATAAAAAAATCACGAAAAAAATTGTTTTAGAATTTAGATCAACACTGAGTAGGGTTCGAATGGTCGATGTTCTCGCCACTAAACTGAAGGTTTGATCATAATCTACTCTCTTTGCGAACAACCTTTGATCACCAATCTGGCCTTGAATTTGCCGATCGATCCATCGGCGTTTGTTTTTACTTTGTGGCGTCGTTATAGGTCTCTGGTTCCTCGAAGGTCGTCATGTGAGCATCACATAATCCTGGAATTTCTGTGGAGCTGTAAGATCCACTCGATTGCATAGTTTACGTGTAGTCTCACAGTTATCTCCTCTTCATTGGCTTCCGGCATTTCTAAAATTGTCCAATCACTATAACTGTCACTGTCATCGAGTTTCCAAAATTATATTTCCTCGACTTCTTAAATCGTTCAGGTCAGTAGGCTTCATATCTTCAACTTCGTTGCTTTCTGGAGGTATATTAATCCCTTTTTCCAACTTTTTTTTTCGATGACGTCCTTGAATCTATAGAACTTGTTATCCTCTTCACTATGGATCCTGTATCCATCGTCATTATCATAGCTAATGAGGATTCTTCTAATGGCCTTCGGATTCATTTTCGTCCTTGGCTCCTTTGATATGAATATACATGAATTCATCAATTTGAACCAATGTTTTAAACATGGTTTCCTACCATACGACAGCTCGAAAGGTGAGGTTCATGTTAAGAATGAAGGTACGTGTTCGTATCATCTCAGCCCAAAGTGCCTGAGGAATATTTCCATGCGTGTGCATCATTGCTCTAGCACTGTACGATTCCCTCTCACTGAACTTGTTTTGTTCCGGAGTGTAGGGTATTGAACAATACCTTTCTTGTGTAGACTGGTCCTGATCTGTTTGTTGTCGAATTGCCATTATCACGCGGCAGCTCCCGACTGTTTCTGCCTCAGCTAGGAACTGGCTCAGATTTTCTGCAACTTCGGATATTTCCTTTTCCCGTAGAAAATAAACTGTCCTGAATTTTGTGTAATCGTCATTGAAAAGCACAACATATCGATATCCAGACCTTGATTCTTGAAATAGACCCCAGACATCCTTGTGAATTTGCTCTCTCTTCGCACAGTTCACTATGCATTTCTACGTTCATGTCAAACTCCCTGATCAGTAGCGATTTCACATGGCGCTTGTTTTAATGTCCGAATCGTTCATAGCACAACCCTTGGTCACTGTATTGAGCTCATTTGATAGGGTTCAAACTTCTCACGACCAACTGGAAGAGTCCTCTGACGAGTTCCCTCCAATTGTTCACTAGGAAATTATAAACTTCAACTGACGAATCGTTTATGGCACAACTGCAACAGGTTTCCCTTACTCACTGCATTGTCCTCATTTGATAAGGTTCAACTTCTCACGACCCACTTGAACAGTCCTCCATGGCGAGTTCCTTTCAAGTGTCGACTAGGAAGTTGCAGACTTCAGTTGATGAGAAAAATTGGCTGCCCAAGTATTTATACTGGACTGCAAGCACGGAGAACAAATTCCTCTTGATTCGGGGTACACACCAAACATCAGCCAAGGTATTAGGAGTGTTCAAATGAAAAGGTACGAAACAACACCGTGGGTATAAATGAAGACTTTATTAATAGTATACACCATAGACCGTAGCACAACGAACCCATTGATTAACGAGCCGAAAGGTTCCTTGTTCTCAAAGTTCCTGTGGCCGTGACGAGACCCAGTCCTGCACAGTATCCTTAAGTTTGTCGTCCAAGTCGAAGCGCTTCCCTTTCAGATGCTTTTTCAGGGGACCAAACTCATGGAAATCACAGGGCGACATGTCCAGGCTGGTCAAGCTGTTCCCACTCGAACTTGGTCAGTTCCGCGTGTGCATCAGCAAAAGAAACTACGTATGGGGATAGCACTTCAACATCGTTTCGGTAGCATGAAGACCCCGCTTTCCTGAAGCGGATCATTACAGATGATGAGAGCTGGTGCCATCACGAGGAAGAGACAAGTAGGGACAGCATGCGTCGTCATCGCCCCCTAAAAAGTTCAAAGCCGTGGCGGCAGCAGGCAGGGTGTTGCTCATCGTGTTTTTCGACGTCCACGGTCTACTACTTGGTTCATGTCGCCGATTTCCATGAGCGCTTTGACTCGGATGACGAACTTAAGGATGCTGTGTAGGACTGGATCTCGTCACGGCTACAGCAACTTTGGGAACAAGGAATCCGTCGGCTCGGAAATCAATGGGATCGTAGTGCTGCGGCCTTTTGTGTATACTTTTAATAAAGTCTTCATTTATACCCAGAGTGTCGTTTCGTACCTTTTCATTTGAACACTCCTATAATTTTGTACCATTTTTCTTGGATTGATGCCCCAACGTATTCCGATGGCTTCGATTTTCTCACCATTTTCGGTAGTCACTGTGTGTTGAAAAGGACTCGAACGTTTTAAAGCAATATGGCTTGTCGCACCAATATCATCCCTGCATCTCGATGACTCAGTGTGTGTTTCAATTGAGCTAACAGTGATGAGTATCATATTTCTGTCGGACTCTGGTTTACTAGGCTTTGGAAGACGGCTACCAGTAATTCATTTTCTGCACACTTTAACCATGTAATTTGGCTTCCAGCTGTAGTTGGATATCAGTTGTTTTTTCTTTTTCTTCGCATCGACTGAATTTCGATGCAGTGATGACTTCTTCGATTATTGCAGGTGAGAGTTTCCTGCTTGGTGAATCCAGCTCCCTTGGTCCGTAAAGCCCATTTATACGGACATAGTTGATTGATTAAGCTATCCACCATTCTATCACTTTTGCGCACAGCATCCAACTGGGTTTAAAAGAAAAATACTCCTCTGGCAATGTATTCAGAATTGTACAATGCAAAAATACATCTGGCAGTCCCGGATTACATGCAGATTCTTAAGTCATTTCTTCTTTCAATTTTGACCAAACATATTTCAAATTTGAAATATGTGTATACGCTCTGACATGATATTTTTCTACTTTAAAACTTTAAAAAATATTACTTATCTTTTATAATTTAATTTTTGTTAATTAATGTCCTAAATAATGTTACATTTCCTTGTAATTGGATATATGTCTGTTGGGAAATAAATAGTTATTATTATTATAACAGAGGATTTTTAAATTTTTCGACTTGAAAAATAAAAGAGAGTAAAGAAATGTTTTACTGCACGTGAGGGGGCGGCCAACTCATCATATGCACGCGGGCGGTCAAGGGTCTAGGATCGGCCCTGACCATAAAAAAAATACGGGATTTTGGTATTCATTTTTCGATCTTTGAAGGTGCTAGTAGTCACTGGCAAGATCACAGCCAATAAATGCTTATTAAGACCCATCAGAAATTGTAGTTGCGAAAAACAAATGTCAATTTAAAGCCCGAGCCGCGTTCGCAAATATTAATAATCCGAAAAAAAAAACCATTTTTTTAATAATCACCGTAAACCATTAAAGTGTCATTCATTTTCATCTGGAGAACGAAAAAAAACGATAAAAACGATTGCCGATATGAAATTTTAGCTAGCTAAAATAGGAAAAAAGTTAGAAAATTTCATTGTTTATTTTCAATTTAAATCATATTTTAAAATAAGCGTTTTCCAGGATCGGATGATACTGAAGTTTAAAACTACTTCTGCGTGCATCGATTTAACATATAATATTCAAACCGAACTGGACCAACATAACTTTGCCATTATCATTTTCATAGACTTGAAAAAAGCGTTTGATACTATATCTACAACAATGTTAGTAAATAAACTAGAACAACTTGGTATTAGAGGTTCACATCTGAATTTAATAAGCACGTACCTTCGAGGCAGGAAACAACAAACAAAAATCAACCAAACAATTAGTGACACACTATCTCCAGAATATGGTCTACCACAGGGAGGAGTTCTACCACCTACTTTATACATAACATACATCAACGACATATTTGATTTGATATACGCCGATGACACGTGCATCTTATATAGTGGAAAAGATTTAGATCAGCTCGAGCAGACAGTCAACGAGGAATTAAGAAAAAACAACACGTGGTTTTCCGATAATCACTTATCAGTGAACGAAGACAAAACAACGTATATGCTACTCGCACAAAAAAATTAAGTTAGAAGAAACTTAAGTTTAACTATTCAAAATACCACCATAAAAAAGCAGGCGAAACTAAATATCTAGGACTGATTCTAAGCGAAGATTTCAAATGGGACAAACATATACGCAGCTTAACAAAAAAAAAAACAGTTTGGCAACTGGAGTCATATACAGAACCAAAAAACTAATACCCTTGAAGTCAATGAAAAGTATATACCGGGTGTGGCACTTAAGACGCCTCGGACCATAGCTCCTTTACGATAAAAGCTATCGAAAGAAATCTAAGAACAAAGTGGTGCATAGTTACCGTCGCTATGTTTTAAAAATATTTCTAATCATCAGTGGCGTGCCGTACTCCAGTGGCGTACCAAACTTATGTTTTTTTAAATGGAATGCCCTATTTTTTATTGCAGATTTGGAAAGTGCTCGACGAGTACTTATTTTTTATCTAACATGTTATACCCTTCACTTTAGCGGTTTCGCTGTTATAACCCCTTGTTTCAAAATTGCGCCCCATTTTTGAGATTTTTTTGTAGAGAAACTAATTGACGCCGGCGCCTAAATTTTGAATTGAGGTACAGGTTAAGACCTCGTATACCTTCACATAATTTTTTTTCGGGTAATTTATGGAAAAAAAATAATTTTTGATTGATCTTCGCATGTTGTCATTTTTTCCGAAAATTTCAAATGGCACCCCCCTAAAAAAATTACGGCGTTGTACAGCCAAAACTCTAAATTTTTCATTGGTGTAAAAAAAATTACACATTGCATAACAAAATTTAGGAGAAAAAAGGAATTTCATCGCAAATGTCGGGAAACGTTTTCCGTTCCCAAGTGTGCCATGAGAAAACAAAAGATTGGTAATTGTCAAAGTACCAAAACAAATACACAAATACGGTCAACATAATAGTATGTACCTATTTATCCAACATGATATGAAAAATGCAGATAAAGAAAATTTAACAACTTAAACTAAATGTTCGAAATGACTTCCTGCTGGAGGCATAACCGCAACTTCTGGTGATATACCGCAGTTCATTATTTTCGGTAATAACTGCCTTCTTTCTAACTCTCCTTGGCCGTTTCACACTTCCCGTAGTAGTAAATCTCTCCAACACTTTTTGAAACGCACGTTCATTTGGATGTGTCCTGTGCGGATATCTCCTAGCGTACACTCGTGATGCCAAGAAACAATTCTTGTTACATTCTCCAAGAATAAATATCATGTCAACCATTTCCTCTTGAGTTCGGAACATTTTTAGAACGTTTATCAAAAATGACTTATGGCTGCTACTGACGTCTAATAATTTACTTTGACAATTACCAATCTTTTGTTTTCTCATGGCACACTTGGGAACGGAAAACGTTTCCCGACATTTGCGATGAAATTCCTTTTTTCTCCGAAATTTTGTTATGCAATGTGTAATTTTTTTTACACCAATGAAAAATTTAGAGTTTTGGCTGTACAACGCCGTAATTTTTTTAGGGGGGTGCCATTTGAAATTTTCGGAAAAAATGACAACATGCGAAGATCAATCAAAAATTATTTTTTTGCCATAAATTACCCGAAAAAAAATTATGTGAAGGTATACGAGGTCTTAACCTGTACTTCAATTCAAAATTTAGGTGCCGGCGTCAATTAGTTTCTCTACAAAAAAATTTCAAAAATGGGGCGCAATTTTGAAAGAAGGGGTTATAACAGCGAAACCGCTAAAGTGAAGGGTATAACATGTTAGATAAAAAAATAAGTACTCGTCGAGCACTTTCCAAATCTGCAATAAAAAATAGGGCATTCCATTTAAAAAAACATAAGTTTGGTACGCCACTGGAGTACGGCACGCCACTGATGATTAGAAATATTTTTAAAACATAGCGACGGTAACTATGCACCACTTTGTTCTTAGATTTTTTTCGATAGCTTTTATCGTAAAGGAGCTATGGTCCGAGGCGTCTTAAGTGCCACACCCGGTATAACACCCTTTTTACATCAAAAATCAATTATCTTTGTAGTATTTGGGGAGGTACTAGCGCGCATATTATTAATATAATTCAAAGACAGCAAAATAAAATACTTAAAATAATTTACGAACTTGACAGCTATATGACCTTATACCAGAACTGACGATCATTAACAAAATCAATCTGGACCGATGTAAAGCCATACATGGAATAATAAACAATTACGTAAAAAAATGGTGATGTGGCGATCATGTTACTTTCTCCGACTTGATGGTATCATTTATATTTACGCTTTCATGGTTTATTTTAAATTTAAATCATATTTTAAATGAACATCGAGCGTTTTGTAGAATCGAAGAACCTAACGTTTAAAACGTCAAAATTATTAAAGATGAAAATGCTCGGTTTACTTAAAAACCAAAGAGATTTCGAAAGAAACTTATTCTTTATAAGTTGTTCATTTTAGCATTCTCTACAATTATTAACATAAATTTGCTGTAACTGTTACCGTTTCATAATTATAAACCAATAATGAAAAAAGCAAATTTCTCGAATAGCAATGATTTTACGAAAAATATTTTCAAACAAGACTTGTTCATTTTTTTGTTGTGTTTAAATGTTTTTGTGATATTTTTCATATTTAAAAAAATATTGGAAGAAAACAAAAAGCCCATTTCCGGTGTACGAAATTTTACGGAAAGCTTTTCAGTTCTTCAGATTATCAAATAAGACTTATGTTCAAAGTCTCATATGAATTGCTCAATTTGGCCAGTTTTTCCCAAAGTAATTCAAGGTCATATAGACCGACCATTATGAAAATGAAATCCAAAAGTTTTTTAATTGGTTTATAAACATTATTTTTTTACTGACGAAGGAGTGGATAAATAATTCTGAAAAAAATTATGAAAATAGTCCACTAAATTAACCATTTGACCAATTTTTTCCAAGGTTATTCAAGGTTATTTCGACCCAGAAAAAAATTCAAAAGATTTTAAACATAACTTTTTAAATCGATTTTTTATCATTATTTTTATACTATAGAGCAAGTGGATGAAAAAATCTGAAAAAATTCATAAAAATGGTCCACCCAATTAACCATTTGACCAATTTTTTCCAAGGTCATTCAACATAACTTTTTAAATCGATTTTTAATCATTATTTTTATAGTGGCCAACGAGTGGATGAAAAATTCAGAAAAAAATCACCCAATTACCCATTTGACCAATTTTCCCATTCATTCAAGGTCATTTAGTTACTGGAAAAAATCCAAAAGTTTGATTTTTTTTAAATTATTTTTTTACCAACGAACGAGTTGATGAACAATTCTAAAAAAAATCATGAAAATAGTCTACCAAATTACACATTTGACCAATCTTTTTCAAAGTCATTCTAGCCCATTTAGACACTAAAATATTCCAAAAGTTTTTGAAATCGATTTGTTAAACAATATTTTTTTACTGACGAACGAGTGGATGAAAAATTCTGAAAAAATTCATGAAAATAGTCCATACAATTACATATTTGACCCTTTTTTCCAAGGTCATTTGAACGCTAAAAAAATTCCAAAAGTTTTTTAATCGATTTTTTAAACACTTTTTTTACACTAACGGACAAGTTGATGAAAAATTCTGAAAAATTTTACGAAAATAGTCCACCCAATTACCGATTTGAACGCTTACGAAGTTACTTTATTTAATTATTTATTTACTTTTATTACTTTATTTATTTATAAAAAAAATACGATTTTTTGTTTTGATTTAAAGAAAAAATGAGATTTTGGCAATTTGTGTTGATTTAAGGTGAAAGTTTTCCAATGATTTTTAAAAATGTGTTAAATTCACTACATGTTCAAGTTTAAATCATCAAATCTAGCAACGCGTTCAGCAGTTACGTAATTAAAATTGTTTTGACTTGAAAATTTGCGTTTTTTGACAATTTGCATTTTTAGCAATTTGCGTTGATTTAAGATGGAAATTTTACAATCATTTTTTAAAACGTATTAAATTCGTTACATTCGCTACACGATTAAATCATCAAAATCTAACAACGCGTTCAACAGTTATATCATTTTTTAAAAATACGATTTCTTGTTTTGATTTAAAAATTTACGATTTTGGCAATTTGCATTGATTTAAGGGGGAAATTTTCCAATAACTTTTCAAAAAGTGATAAATTCGCTATAATTTCAAGTTTAAAAAATCAAAATCCAACAACGCGTTTAATAGTTAAAAAAATACGATATTTAAGTTTTGATTTTTGACAATTTACATTGATTTAAGATGAACATTTTCCAATGATTATTTAAAATGTGTTAATTTCGCTACATTTCCACGTTTAAATAATCAAAATCTCACAATGCGTTTAGCAGTTACCTAATTATTTTTTTGTTTGTTTTGACTTAAACAATTGCGTTTTTGGCAATTTGCGTTGATTTAACATGGAAATTTTTCAATGATTTTTCAAAAAGTGTTAAATTCGCTACATGTTCAAGTTTAAATCATCAAAATCTAATGACGCGTTCGACAGTTACGTAATTTATAAAAAATACGATTTTTTGTTTTTATTAAAAAATTGAGATTTTGGCAAATACGTTAATTTAAGGTAGAAATTTTCCAATGATTTTTCAAAAAGCGTTAAATTCGCTACATTTTTAAAATCCAACAACGCGTCCAACAGTTATATGTTTTTTTTTTAAATACGATTTATTGTTTTGATTTAAAAATTTGCGATTTTGGCAATTGATTTAAGATGAAAATTTCCTAATAATTTTTTAAAATGTGTTAAATTTGCTACATTTTCACGTTTAAATAATCAAAATCTAACAACACGTTCAGCAGTTATGTAATTTAAAAAAATGGTGATGTGGCCATCATGTTACTTTCTCCGACTTGATGGTATCATTTATATTTACGCTTCCATGGTTTATTTTCAATTTAAATCATATTTTAAGTGTGCATCGAACGTTTCGTAGACTCGGATAAAACTGACGTTTAAAACGTCAAAATTATGAAAGATGGAAAAATGTACTTCAAATTCAAAAACTCAATTTACTCAAAAACTAAAGAGATTTCGAAAAAAACTTATTCTTCATAAATTGTTCATTTTGGCATTCTCTACAATTATTATTGACATAAATTTGCTGTAACTATTAGCGTTTCATAATTGTATACCAAAAATGAAAAAAAAAATAATAAATTTTTTTCTGGAATAACAATGATTTTATGAAAAATGTTTTCAAACAAAATAATCGCATTTCTTTATTGTCTTCAATATTTGTTTAAACGTTTTTGTGATATTTTTCATATTTAAGAAAATATTGGCAAAAAACAAAAAACAGTTAGGGTAACACCCACTTCCGGTGTACGAAATTTTACCAAAAGCTTTTCAGTTCTTCGGATTATCAAATAAAACTCATGTTTAAAGTTTAATATCAATTGGTCTATTAGTTTTTGAGATACAGCGCGCACAGAAACACACACACACACACACAGACACACACACACACAGACACAAATATTTTTTTTCCAGAAATTGTTGAAATGGCATCTAGGGACCCCAAAACGGATATTTCCGTAAAAAAATTTTTTGAAAAAAAAATCACGATCACAATACTTTCTCGTACTTCGTAACGGAGAAAGTAAAAACATAAACCTAATCAAAAATAAAGAAATACACGAACACAACACACATACAAAAGACAATATCATGATCAAACCAAATACGACCGATGTACTAAAAAATAGTATATTTGTGTCAGGAGTAAAGATATGCAACAACTTACCAACTTACTTACTTACCAACAACAATACGACAGTTGTCAGATATGGACAAATTCAAACACTATACCAAACAATACTTTCTCACACATAACCAAGCATAAAAAAAAGAAAAAAGTATCTACCCCTTGAATAACAATTATATTAACCATTCATCTAATTAACTACTTTAATCATAAAAAAATCACGCACTCTACACATTTATTATTAACCTTAGCATTTAAATTTCACGTATGTTGCTTCTGCAGCCAGGGGGTTTTCATTCTTTCATTTTTTCTTTTGTTGTTATTCATCTACACAGGTTTTTTTTTATTATTTTACTTTTTTGGAAAAAGTCTTCAAAACCAGAATTGAAATCTCATCTCAGTTCTGAAGGAGGCACACTTCTTATAAAAAAAATGGGATTGACACATGCAGATAGGCTTGTGCTTGTAGCTACATGTGTTGAAACCAAACAATTAAAAAAAAAAACGTCAAAATGAAAGATGGAAATGACAAATATACTTCATATCTACTCAGTTTACCCAAAAACTGAAGAGATTTCGAAGAAAACGTACTCTTTATAAGTTGTTCATTTTGGCATACTCTACAAATATTATTAATATAAATTTGATGTAACTATTATCGTTTCATAATTATGAACCAAAAATGACAAAAAAATAAGTGCATCGAATAATGGAAACTTACCGTGCCAGGCATCCATCATGTCGTTTATGATAAAATCGATAAAACCAACTTGTGACTTTGGTATGGAACAAGTGGCCCTGTCGAACATGGGCATGACGACGGGAAGACCTTTCAGTTTCTCCTCATCGGTTTGCTGGAAGTACTCTTCAGCTATTCTCCGAGCCCACTCCACGCATATCGAGATTGGCCGCGTCGGGTTTGAGACGTCCGCACATTTTATCATTATGCGCTTTACCAGCGTGATGTTTTCCGGCACATCTAGTTGAAACCCTGAATTGGGGTTATCCTGTATTAAAAAAAAAACGATATAATAAAATAAAATCCATCAACAATTCCCACGACTACGATTTAAAGTTTTGTATTGTCATTAAACATTAAATTGTTCATTGTAACAACAGTTATGTAATAATCGATCAATTTAAATTAAGGGCGGAGAAGGTTTCATATTCCCGAATAAAAAAAAACCGAGCAAATAAAATAAAATCAACCAAAAATACTACTACGATAGTTTTGTATTGCCATTAACATTTATGTAATAATCAATTAATTAATGAAGGGCGGGGGAAGGTTTTCTATGATCACCATTGGCCTAGACCAGGTATGTCAAACACGCGGCCCGCTTACAAGTTGTTTGCGGCCCGGCAAGGTTGGTATCAAATATTAAAAAAAAAAAATTATATACAAGGTAAAAATAATTATTTTTTGTTTGGTTTCAATTGTAGTTTTTTTTGGTAATGCGGCCCGCGGCTTGTGTGTAATACTTGATGTGGCCCTTGGTGGTAAACGAGTTTGACATGCCCGGCCTAGACCATTGTTAAAGTTTCATTTCGCAATAAAATAAATAAAGTGATGTGTAAAAATTCAGGATTAAACAGTATCTAATTATGTTAACAATGTTAACATTTTAAGGATCTACGAATAAATAACATCTACAGATTGGTACATATTTGAATTGTAATGTATGATCCTAAAGAAACACTTTAGCTTTTTCTGCTATAAACTTTGAAAGTGTTGCAAACATGAGGCTTTTCAATCTATAAAGGGTTAGTATTCAACAAGAGGTGTCATTTTAAAACGCAATTTTTTTGTGTAAAGTGGTGATACGTTTTCTCATATTTGAAGCGAATAACAACTCATATAACTCTAGTGTGAACCACCCATGGGCCCCCTCCTGTATGTCGAAACCTAGCTGTGAAGACCCTCACTGGCATCAGCATCCCTTCAATCCTAAGTTTGTGCTTTAGAATTATGATAGGAATTAAGATAAAAATAGAAACCTACAAGGAAACGGTTGTGGCAGATGGCCTAGTTGCCGACGTCAAAAAAGAAAAAAAAACAAACTTTAACATAGCCCCACTGAGAAAAGTCTAATGGTGTTAAATCGCACGATCTCGGCGGCAAATTGAAGTCTCCATTTCGAGAAATCACACGTTCGGGAATTTTGTCACGCTGAAAATAAACACCGTCTACGTCCATAGCATCAATTTCATACAAAAAAAAAAAATTACATCGTTAGATAACGTAATCCATTCACTGAAACGGTCAGCATCACCTTCAAAAAATATACCACCAGCCCAAAAACCGCATCAATCTGTCACTAATTTTGAATGGAGAGGTTATTCCGCTATTTTGTTTGGGTTTTCAAAGCCCCAGATGCGACAGTTTGGTTGTTTACAAACCCAGACAGATGGAAATAAGCTTCAGCACTCATATTTTATTTTAGAACTTTAGTAGTTGGTGGAGCATTGGCGTAGACTTTATCTTTATCATAGCCCCACAGAAAATAAGTCCAATGGTGTTAAATCTAGCGATTTCTTGAACTCAATGGAGCCAATGTTGTGGCAAGTGGCGCCGTCCTGCTGAAAATAAACGTTCGTAGCATCAATTTCATGCCAAAAAATGGCAGTCAATATCGTTCGGTAATGCAATCCATTAATTGAAACGGTCGCACCAGCATCATCTTCAAAAAGATACCGACAAGATCACTCGATGTGAATGGAGAGGTTGTCCCATTATTTTTCTTGGGTTTTCGAAGCCCCGGGTATGACAGTTTTATTTGGTTATTACACTATTTTGTTTTCCGTGTTTATTGTTTAACGGCGATAAATAGTGGACGGAGGTAGGAGTTACCGACTTGGTACACCTAAGTGAAAACATTAAAAACCATGAGAATTCCAAACGTCATCTACAAAACATAATGGATTTAGCTTTACTAGGGACCGTTGATATTAGATCTTAATTAACTGCAGCTTATTGGGAAAATTTACCGCAAAATAACGACAATGTGAAAACAAAAAAATATGTTTTATTAAAAATAATAAACTGCATAAAATTTTTGTGGAGCATTCGAATTGGCACTGTGAGGACATGACCAATCTGATGCGTCCCAAAATCCGGGGATATTTCGCGGATTGATAAATTTCTCTACTGAGCTGGTTTCAACTTTAAGTGAACACCTGAAAAATGCTTCCGTATTTAAAGGTACTTCTAAAGAAATACAAAACGACCTTTTGGATTGCATGCTTGAGGTCTGTCGTGAAGAAATCATCAAGGAAATTAATAAGGCATCTTTTGTGGCGGTCATGGCTGATGAAACGACGGATGTGTCTATAAAAACTCAAATGGTGGTAATTTTGAGATATAGGCGCGATGGTGAACCAATTGAACGTTTTTGGAGATATTTAAATCCTGAAAAAGGAGACGCTAAAAATATTTTAAGTACCGTAGATCCATTAGTAGAAAATTCTCCTAACAAGCTAGTTGCGCAAAGTTATGATGGAGCAGCGGTTATAAGTGGTCAACATGCAGGAGTTGTAAGAATTAAACATAAATATCCATCTGCTCATTTTATACATTGTTATGCCCATCAATTAAATTTGATTGTTTCCAAGGCTGCTTCTACAAACCCTCATGTTCCTGTCTTTTTCGGAAAGTTCCCCATGGTGCTACAACTCGCTGGAATTTGAGCATACGTACACTTAATGTTGTGTTTAAGCACAGAGAGTCTCTCATTGTATGTATGGAAGAAATAGTGGAAAACTCTATTCAAACAACCGTGTGCAGCGCGGTTAACTCTATTCTACGTATGTTACAGGATTCAGTGTCCTTTTTTTGGCACACGTTTTTTCATCACGTTATGCAACACGTTGATATTTTATTTAATCAATTGCAAAAGAGATAAACTGATCCAACAGAAGTAAAACATGCCATTTAGAACTTCGTCCATACTCGGAATACCATCGATGACATTATTATCGAAGCTACAAATATGTATAGTGAAGCACCACAAAGTAAACGAAAACGGCCCGATAATAGCAAATTTGATCACCATGTTGCCGCTTTAGAGGTATGTGATGTTACTACGAATGTTGTCAAATATAGACTTATCTTTAAAGACCATCTACTAGCTGCATCCCTTTTTTCCCTGAACGTTTTCGAGAATATTATGACAAGTTTCCCGATGATACGTTAACTGCTACTTGCTTAGCTTATCCCACACTTAAAAAATAACGACTACGAACGGAGCTGTCCGTTATTTATCCAAGAATTAAATGGTGCGTTACCCCTTTTGAAATCTCTTATCAGAAACAATTTAGAAGGAAAAAAAATGTAGAAATAAATGTAACTGTAACAACCCCTATGTCGACAGTGGAAGCTGAGCGATGTTTCTCTACCTTAAAACGAATTAAGACCTTTCTTCGTAATACAATGTCCGAGGATCGATTATAGTCCGTTCTCCGGAATCTGACGGCTGTGGTCGTAAAAGAGGGTCGGAGTTCGGTAAGTAGGGGACGTAATATTTTTTATCTCAAACCAATCTTTGTTGAGAAGTACTGGTGTAAAAGTGCGTATACCAATCGGAGCGAAGGACAGTAATAAATGTATGGGATGCAATTAGACGAACCACCAATACCTTTTCTTTGAGGGTGCGTCGATCCTCAGGGCGGACCGACCGTTTTACGACCTCGGCCGCCACATTCCACCGAATATGCTATAACAGCGTGGTCTATGATCTCTATAGAAAATAAATATATTTCTGAAATTGATATATTTAATGAGAAGGTCAATGACAAATTTGCTGCTAGGAAAGACAGAAGAATACAATTAACATATAAACGTTAGGTGATAGTATTTTAATGTTTTTGCATTTTGGTTCATTTTAAGTTACTCATATTTTTGTGTCTCTTTATTCTATTTTATTTCATGATTTTGACTTTTGCTTTAAAACTTAAAGTTAAAATGATTTATATTTAATCACGTATATATTTTTAGTGTTATGTATTATTATTATTATTAGTATTTTTTGTAAAGTATCCTGTAGCGGTTTTTCCGTTGGGAAATAAAGACATTATTGTTATTATTATTATTATTGCTTTATAGAAACTTTCATCCCTCGAAACATCTCAGTGTTTGCAACCGCAGAAGACCCACTACAGTATTAGACGATCCGCCACTGGAACTACTTATAAAGAATGTGTGATGAATACATTATGCAATACAAGTGCCAATTTATTACAGGGAAAGATTTTGATGTCTTTTATCCACTCCTACTTTGTAATTAATGAATTACCGAACTGTTTTCACCAATCGTAAGCGACCCCTTACGAATAGCATGTATAAATGTAAAATGTAGTTCATAAATTTGTAAGATATAATCTTACAACTTATGTACATCGCTATATTACGATATAAAGAAAACACTTAACTTTTTTATACCACTTTTATTTTACTTTACGTGGTAAAGTAAAATAAAAAAGTTTTCTTTATATCGAAATTGAAAATGTACCACGAAGTGAACGCCTCCAAGATTCAAGAATCACTATATTATATACTTAACGTCTGTTCGTCTTTAAATATCAAAAGTGACAGTGATATTTAAATGTCAGATTACAACAATTGGTTATGAACCGACACAATAAACTCGTCACCATGACTTCCTTCGCAATAATATCTCAGCAGATTAACACTTCAGAACTAGTAAAACGATGGGTGTCCTTAAAGTTGTTCAATCGACGTGTTGGACAATACTGGTGGAACAAAAATGAAACACTTGAAATTCGTGAAACATCGACCATTTTTAAACGCCATAACTCGGCGTATTTTCAATCGATTGTGTGAATTTATTTTTCAATTCGAAAAATTTTAAAACCCTCTGTAATCTTTTCGTAAGGTTTTAAGGCAGAAAAATATCATGTCAGATCGCATATACACATATTTAAAATTTGTCTGAATTGATAGAAGAAATGACTAAAGAATTTGCAAGTAACCCGGGATGGCCAGATGTATTTTTGCTTTGTAAAATTCTGGATACATTAACAGGGAGTATTTTTCTATTAAATCCAGCTGAATGGTGAGGGAAAAAAATGATAGAACGGTTGATAGCTTAATCAATCAACAATGTTCGTATAAGGAACCAAGGGAGTTGGATCCATCAAGCAGGAAGCTATCACCTGCAATCATCGAAGAAGTCATCACAGCAACGAAGTTCAGTCTATGCGAAGAAAAAGAAAAAAACTGCAACTACTGCAGGAAGCCTAATGGTTAAAGTGTGCAGGAAATGGATTGCTTATAGCTGTCCTCCGAAGCCTAGTAAACTGAAATCCGATACAAATATGATACTCGTCACTGTTAGCTCAACTGAAACGAGATAAAGGGATGACAATGGTGCGATAAGCCATATTTTAAATGATCAGATTTGCTTTAGGACGTTCGTGTCTTTTTCAACTGAACACACAGTGACCACAGCAAATGGTGAGAAAATCCAAACCATTGGAACACGTGAAGTAGAAGTTGAAATAGCAATCCACGGAAAACAGTACAAAATTACCTTGGCTGATATTTGATCAATCAAGATAAATCTGTTCTCCGTGCTTGCAGTCCAGGATAAGTACTCGGACAGCCAATTCATCTTCATCAGCTGAAGTCTGCAACTTGTTAGTCAACAATTGGAGGAAGCTCGTGGTGGAAGACTGTTCAATTTGGCGGGAGAAGTTCGAACCCTATCAGATGAGGTCAATGCAGTGAGTAAGGAAAACTTGCTGCAGTTGTACCATAAACGATTCGGAAGGAGCTTGACATGAACGTAGAAATGCATAGTGCACTGTGTGAAGGTTACATTTATGATAAAGCTCATCGGCTACCGTTCATCACGAGGTCCAGAACTACGGAAACGTGAGATCGAATTCGCACGGATGTTTGCGGTCCATTTCAAGAATCGAAGTCTGGATATTGATATTTTGTGCTTTTCAAGGACGATCACAAAAATTCAGGACAGTATTTTCTGTGGCAAAAATCCGAAATTGCTGAAAAACTGAGCCAGTTCCTAGCTGAGGAAGAAACAGTGTGGAGCTGCTGAGTGATAATGGCAGGGAGTTCGACAAGAAACAGATCTGGACCAGTTTATACAAGAAAGGTATTATTCAACTCCGGAACAAAACGGGTCCAGTTAGAGGGAAAATCGTACGGTGGTGGAAACTGCTAGAGAAATGATGCATGCGCATGGAAAAATTCCTCAGGCACTTTGGGCCGAGATGATACGAACAGGTACCTGCGTCCTTAATAGGACAGGGTCTAGAAAACCAGTTTTGAAACATTGGTTCAAATTCATGTATTTTCTATCGAAGGAGCAAAGGACGACAATGGATCCAAAGGCCGTTAAAGGAATCCTCATCGGTTATGATAACGACCACGGACACAGTATCTACAGTGAAGAGAAAAACAAGCTCTATAGATCCAAAGACGTCATCTTTAAAGAAAAATTGTGGAAAACGGGGTTATTATACCCCAGGAAGCAACGAAGCTGAAGAGATTGACCTGAACGACAGCAAATCCCGGAATGAAGAAAACGAAGAAATAGAATTCTGGAAACCCGATAACAGTGACAGTGATCTCAGAAATGCCGAAAATCAATGAAGAAGATAATGCTGGTGAGACTACGCGGAAACTTCGTAACCGAGTGGATCTTATAGCTCTACAGAAATTTCCGGATTATGTGATGCTCACCTCAACGACCTTCGAGGAATCAGACACCTACATCGACTCCACAAAGTAAAAACAAGGCCAGATTGGTGATCAAAGAGTTTTCGCAAAGAAGAGGACTAGATTATGATCAAACCTTCAGTTCAGTAACAAGAACATCGACTATTCGAACGCTACTCATCGTCAGTGTTAATCTAAATTCTAAATTCTAAAACAATACTTCTCGCGATTTTTTTTATGCAAATTCATTAATTACCTAGAAATTATGGCTAAATTAGCAAATCGCTCTCTGTTAATTTGGAAAAACTCCTTTCGCCGGAAGCCACAGTTATCGATATTGTTAAAAATATTTTTAGACTAATACTGAAATTTGGAAAACAAGGAACTAAGTCTTGGCTAATTAAATGATTTAAAATTTCTAATGGTTTTAATTGAGAATGATTAGGAGATAGTTCTCTAAAAAGATAACAATACTTTTAGGAGTTCGATTCCATCTCAATCTTTGGTCAATTTTCGGTTTTCGGTTATCTGTAATTTAATATCTAACTCCATACAACATTTTGTTAAATATTCGGATTCTGCAGAATGAAATACCAACAAAAATTTAAACAAGGAGCAGTAATTTTCTAACAGCTCAGAACGTTCGGATATCAAATTAATAGCGATGCCCAAAATTTCAAAAGAAAAGTGAATTCAAAACTTTTCTCTAGGATCCAAAATATTTTCATCAGCGATTTTCAGATGCTTTGTGATACTTCTTCTGTTCTTCTGTTTTGAAATCGGATACACTTCCTACAGGAGTCCAGGCAACCGGCCGGTATTTCGGGGCGCTCGGATTAAAATTTACAGATTTCGGACGTCGCGGACCCTCTATTGGTGGTCCGTTTCGCAGGTTTCGTTATTTGGTATAGCAGATAAAATAGCCTAAATATGACCTTCAGTCACAGGTTTCATGTCAAAAGGAATACTATTTACGTGACCGGGTGGACAAATATTACCAGAATGATATCGAAAACATTTTTAAGAAACCATTGACAATTTCAGAAGGTGTTACGACGTTTACTAACCGTGATCACAGTCACAGTTTAAAATCACTGATATTAGAAAGTAGCAATCACAGGTAGCAACGTGATTCAAAAGTAGCAGTTTTGCCCATCTCTAATCGATATATCGATGGTCTAGCGCACAATTGTTGTAAGTGCAAAATGTATTATTTTGCACAAATCAAAAAAGTAAGTTGTCATTTGTGTGAAAATTAAAACAAAACATATTTTAATAATTTAATTTTTATTTTTGGTATGTTGTACTATAATGAATCAATTTCTACATCTATTTCTGTTACTAACTTAAAAGAAAATGTGAATATTTTAATAAATTTCACTAACAACACTTACAACATTTGTGCACTACACCATCGATATTAAAATAGAAACAGTTTTGATCGTATCATCGAAACGCTAGGTATTTTTTTTAATTACGTATTTTTTTATTATATATTTTTTAGATATCTCTGAAGCGAATTTTCGTGGTCCATTCGCCGCTGCCCTTCCAATATTATGTTTTCTCTGAGGCCACCTACGAAATACTTGGTGGCTCCCAGAAGGGCTATATGGCCCACGTTGAGAACCGCTACTTTAGATCATAGTTATCTTCTTATTTTCGAGATCTATATTATTACCATGATTACAAATAAAGGAGGTGTAATCTGCAAACAAAAACCTTGGTCGGGGTTTTATATATGGGTAAATCGTTTATGCATACGATAAATAGGATCTGGCCCATTACTGAACCTCGAGGAACCCCGTGGATATTATATAATTGAAGTACCCGCCGAGTATTGACCATATTTAACACCATAACTGATGTTATGGTCGGTCCCTTTTTTTGCCGGTTTTGACGGTGGAGACAATTTTAGTAGGTCGCTAAGCGCCTAACCCGGTCCTGATTTCACTTTGGAAGAGAATAAATCACAGACGAAGACGACTGTGGTAAAATATTTGACGTACGAGAGAGAAGGGGCAAATCAAGGACTTCTGTGTGTAAAATATACTAAAATTTGCTACGTAGCCGAACTCTTTTAGAGATGTATATGGTGCCTCTCACAATCGTATGACATATATAGTGATAGAACCGCCTTAAGCAGTGGCGGCTCGTGGAACATGTTGATGGTAGAACCACTTATATAATACACCCCCCCCCCTTTTTTTGAACAAACAAAGAACCATTTATCTTCCGAGACCAATCGAATATTTCGGCAAAAAATCAAAAATTTGGAACAAAACAGCTTAAGATCTAAAATATCGGCAAAAAAAAAACAAAAATCCTGATTTAAAAATAAAAATGCAGACCAAAAAATGGAAAATACAAGCAAAAGAAAAATAATTTGCCATTTGCAGCCCCAAATATAACTCTTTTTTGCTTAAAATAAGTTCCAACGAAAAGAGAAATTCGAAAATAATAGCAAAAATTAAAATTTAAAAAAATAAATAAATTCGCACAATAAAATCAATAATTCAAGTTAAGAAAATCTAAAATATGGGACAAAAATAAAAAATTAAGACCTAAAATCTAATATTCCGACCCAAAAATCAAAGTGGTAGACCAAAAAAAAGTCGAAATAAATAAAATTTCGGCCAAAAGACCTAAAATTAAAACCAAAACAATCGAAAATACAAAATATAGGCCAAAAAAGTAGGGCCTGAAAAGTTGAAAATTTAGACAAAACATCGAAAACTCGGGCGCAAAGATAAAAATGCTGGCAAAAAATCGAAAATTTCTACAAACCTATCGAATTTTTTCGTCAAAATAAAAAATATTTAGACCAAAACATAAAGAATCTACAATATAGCCTAAAACGGTAAAAATTTAGAAAAAACATCGAAAACGGGTGTAAAGATAAAAATTGCAGACAAAAAAAATCGAAAATTTCTACAAATCAATCGAATATTTTGGTCAAAGTAAACAAAACTAAAAATAATTGAAACAAAAAAATCGAAAATACAGAAATATAAAATATGGGCCAAAGAATCAAGAATCCTGATCTAAAAATAAAAAACGCAGACAAAAATTTAAAAATTTGGTAGAATCAAAATAATTTGCCAAAAATAAGTTTGTGATCATAAATTCGAAAATAATAATCCAAGTTAGAAAATCTAAAATATTGGATAAAAAATAGACTAAAAATCTAAAATATACGATACAAAATTTAGACCAAATATCTAAAATTCTGCCTCAAAAAGAAAAATGGTGGACCAAGGAAAGAAAAATTTTAACAGACAAATAAAGAAAATTTTAGGACAGAAGATAAAAGAAAATAAAAATCTACAATGTTGGCCAAAAAGTCTAAAACACTAAACAAAAAATCAAAAATGCAGACCAAAAAATCGATTTTGACAATAAAATCGAAAAGTTAGGTCAAAATAAAGAAACATTTAGGTCAAGAGATTTCAAAAATAATAGTAAAAATTTGTAATGTTGGCCAGAAAGTCGAAAATTTAGACATTGCATAGAAAATTCGGCCCTAAATATAATAAATGCAGGCTAAAAAATTGAAAATTTCAACAAACAAAACTCGAAAATACCGGAAAAAATAAAAAAATCTTGCATATAAATCAATAATTCAGGGTATAAATATTTTAGTCAAAATCAAATCAAAAATTTTGAACTAGAATTAAAATTTCGGCCCGAAAAATCAAAAATGCAGACCAAAGAATAAAAAATTTGAACAATTAAATCGAAAATATAGGTCAAAATAAAGAATATTTAGGATATTTAAAAAAAATCAAAAACACAAAGATAAAATATTTTGACCAAAAATATCGAAAATACATGTCAAAAATTTAAAAATTAAAAATTCGTTGGGAAAAATAAAAAATGCGGACCAAACCGTCGAAAATTTTACCAATGAAATCAAAAATTTAGGCCAAAATAAATAATGTTTGGGCCAAATAATCAAAAATTTAGACAAAATTTACAGGTCAAAAATCTATGATTTAAAAATTCATCTTGAAAAATCAAAAATACGGACCAAAAAAAACAAAAATTTAAACAATTAAATCGAAAATTTGTCAAAATATAGAATATTTAGGTTAAAAGATCAAAAATTTAGACCCAAAAGAATACAAAATACCGGTAAAAATCTAAAACATAAAAATTCGGCGGGAAAATCAAAAATGCGGGCCAAAAAGTAGAAAATTTAAACAATTAAATCGCAAATTTAGGTCAAAATGAAGGATATTTAGGACAAAAGATAAAATATTGTGACCAAAAATATCGAAAATACAGGTCAAAAATTTGAAATTTAATAATTTAATAAAATAATAATACCAAATAGTCGAAAATTAAAACAATTAAATCAAAAATTTAGGTTAAAATAAAGAATAATGATCAAAAATTTAGACAAAAAAAATCAAAAATGCAGGCTTAATAATAAAAAATGCAGAATATTCAAGTCAGAAAATGGTTTAAATTAGTCTCAAAAATCACTTCAAAGTAATTTTCCAATTTTTTCTTAATAGCAAAACATTTTTTTTTATTTTCGCTTTAATTATTCAAAAATGAGAAACTAATTTGAAAAAGAATACAAATAAAACCATTAACTGGGATCACCTTATTGTTTCACCTTTTGTGCCGGCAGTTTCGACAACTTCAGATTTAGTAGATACATTTTAAATAATTCAAATAAAACAATTCATTTGGTTATGAGTCTCAGTAGCGGCTTGTGGAACATCTTGATGGTACTTATACAATATGGGGAGGCCCCCGCCTCCTTTTTTGAAGAAAGAAAGAAATTCATCTTCATGGTCGAAGGTTATTTTGAGTTTTAAAGTAAAGGTTCATAATTTCAAAGAGCCGAATTCAAACAAGCTGAAAATATGATTTATGTGTACTTTCGATTTATCGTGCGTTTACATATTTTGTCCCAGACATGCACTAAATCTGTAACACCATTCTTCGTCCACGTAACCTCACCATCAAACAAAACACACGGAAAACAAAAAAAAGGTTTCATTAAAGTTATGCAGGCGTTGTTTAACATTTACACTGGCGAAAAAGTGTTTTAAGAATTAATTAAAAATTCTTGCTGACCTTGAGACTACAACAAGTAGTGCCATGGCTCCTTGGTTCTATATAACGAGCCGCCCCTGGCCTTAAGTACAATTTATTTGTTAGGGATGGGAATTATAACATCGTTTTTGCCAAATATGTGATAAAGCCAGTAAGAATTTACAAACAGTTATCGATATATCAACAACGACTGCAATGTTCGGCTATTTTAAATTATTACTACTGTCAAAAATTGTGTAATATAATATAGATAAAAACAATACAGAAGAAAAAGCTTCAATTACCGTTAGTCAAGAAGGACAATAATTTATCAGTGCTGTCAATAAATCTTGATTTAGTTAATGCATTTGATTTTACTGTTATTACCATATAAATAGTTTCGCTAGTAAGAAATCCGGAAAATGTAGGTATATAAAAATGTTTATATCTGCTTGTTAACATTTGTCCATTTAATGTTTTTTTTGTGTTTGTGCTAAGTTTGTATTATTTTTTATATGGTATTTTATGACAAAAGTGGGAGGTGGTATAATATAGTTGCCTATGTACGAAACAAGTCATAATCCGGCCCTGACAATCACTTTATATTAGAAAATAGCACTCACCTCTACATCGGACGATGATTTCGGACAGAAAACATGCACGAATTTCGTTAAATGCTCAAAATGTTTGGTCATTTCCGTGGCCAAAATCATGTCTACCACATTGTACCTTGCAATTTTGTACGATTCCTTATCTAAATTTTTAAATACATTACATCGCTCCTCACCTGAAATAAAAAAGATATATGTACTCGCGAGGAAATCAGTCAAACTTGTTGGAAAATAATCCTTTAGAATTTCGTATTGGGGAAATCACCAAAACGGGCTGTTAAACTCATCATTTTATCATAAACCAAAGTATATTGACTAGGTCTATGATAATAAATGGGTTTAAGCTAGTGACGGTTCGTGGAGTAACTTATAACAGATAGACAAGGTCGGTTGCAGCGTGACCACATCTATCTGTATTACCACCTCTGCTAGCACGGCCGTACCAAGAGCCGTTACTGGTTCAATTTTGGTAAATTTCCCAGATACGGAGTTTCTTCTTCGATTTTTTTTCCAAATCAACACACCTAAAGTTATTTTAAAAGTAAGCGCTGCGTGATGCGATTCTAAAATTGTTATATCGTTATAAAGTATGGCTAATGGATTATCGGAATTTGCCAGGAAAGCACTCGATTTTCCGGGATGATCAATATCGTGAGCTGCCGCAGCTATTAGGGCCGTCGTCTCGTCCATCGGATCCATGATGGACTTCATCCTTTCCTTCTCCAGAAATCCAGCGACTGCCTGAAATTTACATTTTGTTTACAAAGTTTAACTTTAGTTTATTTTTATAATTACCTGCATCACGTCTGCAGCGTGGGTAGAATTGTGATAAGAATTTTGCATGTGATAACAGGATTCAACTTTTAACAGCCAATTATATAGCGTGCCAACATCGCAATTTAGAGCCGTGGCCGAGTCGAAGTGTGAAAATAAATTGTAGCCTAGATATAAAAGTGGTCTCTTATCACTTATTAATTCTAATTTAAAAATGTTAAAATCCCATTGCAGAGAACTGTCCAGCAATTTATCGATATAACCAGACGGTGTATTCTAGAATAATGCTAGATAAAAAAAATGTGAAACCCAAAAATAATAATTTCACCTTCATTCGAATTCCTGTTTTTGATACTCTGAATATGCTTGAATCGTTACTACTCCGTCTTGAATTTAAGGTGTATGTGGGTACATTGCTGTTCTGCAAAATTGAATTTTGGTTATATCGAGCGTAAAACAGAAAATTTAATACGAACGGAAAGCAACGCGCCAATAAGATCGGATGCCACCGGTTCTTCGTGCCTCGCTTCTTCTTTAACTGTTGGTGCGTACAGTTCTGTGCATCTCAGCATTTCCACGGCTCTCTCCAGCATGAGTGCGGCCTCCACGTTGTTGGCTTGCAATCCTTGCGCTTCATAGATAAGCGCAATAACCTATAAATTATTTGAAATGTTATGTAAATACGAGGAATAAACAATAAATACAATACAATACAATATAAATGTAATTCAAGTTTTGATGGTGGTTACAGAAAATTGTGGTGTCTTTTATCTTTGATGATATTTTATAGGTATACTATAGAATACCAAACTAGAAGAAAAAAATCCTTTTCGCTGCTTGAAATGTTACGAAGCCTTTCCGCTAAGTTGTTTCAGGTAAACTATAAGATACCAAACGAGAGGAAAAAATCCTTTTTGCTGCTTGAAGTTTTACGAAGATTTTTCGCCAATTTATGGGGCATTCCACAAAATGACGACCCAAAAAAAGTGGCATGTTCTCGGAATCGGTTCGTACTGTGTTTCGTGATAGTATTTTTAATAAGCTTATTTAAGGCCATATTAGTTCCACATTTGATTTGGTTGTTTCAGAGAGATATAGAGGATTTTATTTTCAGAAAAGTCAAAAATTCGAAATTTTCAAAAAAAAATTTAAATCTCTGCATAGGCTCATGCTACTGGTAGAATATGTTAAGTTTACACGTTGATTGTATTTTTTCAATTTGAAAAATTGAAATTAAAATTGAGGTGAGTGCCACCTTCGATTTTCTTTAAAAATTTTCAGAATGACCTCTGAAATGTGCAGAATGTTAGTTGGAAGCGGCATCGTGGGATTTGAAAGGGTCTCTGAGATATAATTTTTTTTCTGACTCAATGAATAGTAAAAGCGGAACTTCGATGAGAACCAATTATTCAGATGCACATTATTTCGGCGAGAATTCCAAAAAATTAAATCTTATGCATTTTTAATCTTCTCATATGTGAAAACGTAATACTGGAAACCTTAAGTGCATTTTTGTAGAACTGGTATTTACAATAAAAGAAGTTGTGTCGCTCGAGCAAAATGTATACACAACAAAGATTTGTATGCATCTACAATCCAAAAACAAGTTCTAAAGTAAAGTGACAGTTCGGTTTTGACTATTCAGTTCGACGAGTTCGTAACACGAAGATGGGCACGAGAACCGAAACGGAACCGTTGTTGTAACCCTTACAAACTGAAAAAAAACATTTAATAAATAAATAAAGTGGAGCTCTTATTCTGTATTTTGCAGTACGAATTATGTCATTTCTTATTTTCAAGTATATTTCACCATTATTAGGCGGACACTAGTAAATCCCAAGTAACGGTTTCCATATTACGTTTTCACAACGAAGAGAAGCTTAAAAATGTATAAGATTTCTTTTTTTGCAATTCTTACTGAAATAGAGTTCATCCGAATAATTGGTTCTCATCTGAGTTCCGTTTCTACCATACATAGAGTCAGAAAAAAAATTATATCTCAGAGACCCTTCCGAATCCCACGATGCCGCTCCCACCAAACATTCTGCATATTTCACAGGTTATTCTGAAAATTTTTAAAGAAAATCGAAGGTGGCACTCTCCTTTCAATTTTACACTCAACGTGTGGACTTAACATGTTCTACTATTTTTTTCTGAAAAGTTCAATTGAGGAGTTGAACTGCAAAACTCAACAAATCCACTTTTATAATTTGTTTAGAAACCGCGAAAAACGTTTGGGAAGTCTATTTGTTGCTTAAAAAAAATGAATGTATAGCCGCAGTTTTAAATATGATTTGTTGCGTTTTGAAAGGTAATTCACACATATTCGGATTTATCTATGTTTGGACAGTAAGAATCGATACCAAGCTCATTTTGGCCCAAAATTGGATTGGTTGAGTTTTGCAGTTCAACTCCTCAATTCATTGTTATTAGGTTTTGTCCACAAAGGGTTCTCCCGGTTAAGATAGGCGAAATGCCCCCAGATTCGGAATTCCTAATTAACCAAATAATGTTGTATCTTGAAGTAAGAATTATCCGCGGACATGGTTTATATGGTCCCCCACCCCTCCCCTCACCCCACCTGGGGTCAAAAAGCGTTATTTTTTGTTTTAATTTTTTATCTGACGAGGTGTGTAATGCAAAATTCTGAAAAAAATTATCAAGGTAGGTTATCAAGAGACCGATCAATAGAATTTTTTTCAAGGTCATCCAAGGTCATGTGGTGTCTCAAAAAAATTTAAAAAATAAATTTTTAATTTTTTGGGGTAGAAATCGTTGAGGTGCACGCCGTTTTTTTTTCACTGTTTTATAAAAGTCGATTAATTTTACCTCTGACAGGAACTTTTAATACATTTCGAGTGGTGCGTCATCCCTAAAAATCTAATTTTCCTCTTTCTTTTTCGATTTTTTCAATTTTACAGGTTAGGGTTGAGGTTTAGACAAAAAACTAATAAAAACTTTTTGTAGAGTTTTGTAAGACAAACATTTTGTTTTTTTAATTTTTTTTTCTATCTTCAATGGTAAAAAAGTTATAACCAATTTAAAATATGTTTCCTACTTGATTTTTTAATTTTTGTCGATATTTACCAATTATAAGGGCACAGGTAGATATTTAACAGAAAAACTCATAAGACATGTTTTGTAGCATTTTTCAAGACGAAAATTAAAAAGTTTTATTTTTATATTTTTAGCCTTAATACAAAAAAATGATGTGTAAATCAATTTATAAGTTTATAAAAAATACATAGTTACTAATGTAAAAAAAATGATTTTCTTCATTTGTGATTATATTAAAGTGAATTATAATAATATACAATATACAGGGTGGAGCAACGCTTACGACGCGGTCATTTTATGGAAAACCATGCAACTTTGTTGTATTCTTTTCGAATGGATAGATGTAGAATCGTTGTGTGCACAATTTAAAATTATTACCAGTTATACAGGGTGCCCCATAAAAAAGATACACATCAAAGTTATGTTTTTTTAAATGAAATACCCTGTATTTTTTGTTATTTTTGAATTCCAGAGAACGAACAAGTGTGAGTTACTTCAATATTCCCTATACCTATCGTTTACCGTTTTCGAAATATTTACAGATTTGTTGAAATACATGGTACAAATGAAATTTTATATTTGCCCCAGTGATTGACGTTGAACCATTACAATAATTTTTATTGTTTGGTTGAAGGTTTGAACTACAGCGCCAGCCATAATTTTATATAAAAAATTATACAGGGTGATAAAAAAAATGGGGTGCAAAATCCTAACTTATAAAGTTGAATAACTTTCTATCATTCGAAAAGAAGAACACAAAGTTGCATGGTTTTCCAGAAAAAGACCGCGTCGTAAGCGTTGCCTCAACCTGTATATGTAAATTACATTTTTAATCTTCATCACTATCTTCATTAATCACTGGTACAAAGTTATCTTTATCGAAAATATTTGACAACATTTCAGCGGGACGTACTATTTTTGATAACCATCGGCCGTAAGAAAGATGGTATACCAAACTAGCCACATGAGAACAACATCCAACAGTGCGTAGTCCATTAGCACAATCCATAAGTTCTTCTGAAGTTGTACTTTGTAAGGGGACTGATTTTTTATTCAAGTTTTCTGCAGCAATCTTTTCAGCAATAGCGTTGACCTCCAGGAATGTCGATTTCATTCTATTTACTATAATATTTGTCTTATCATCCATAAGGTTAAGTCGTTTTCCTAATTTATTTTGTAGAAAACAAGCAATTCTACACCACAATCCAGCAACCGGCAACATGCTGTTTCGAAATTGGTTGTGCAATAATAATCTGTATTTTTGGCACAAGATACCATGAATCACTTCGATTACCCAACAAAGTTTAGTGACAAATCTCGAAAAGTTTGATTCTTTAGCAGTTAGTTGATTTCTATTACCTTTAAGAACTGGCATGAGGACCATGAATATTTTATTTTTCAAGTGATCCACAACATTTAGAAAACCTCTATCCAAGATAAAAATATCTCCAGGTTTAAGATTTTTGCTGATACCATTTGGATTATTTAATACGCTTTCTAAGATTTGAGCATTTGGAAAAAAATGGTGATGTGGCCATCATGTTACTTACTCCGATTTGACGATTAGACCAAAACTTTGAAAATACTGACAAAACATTAAAAAATCGCTGCTTTAGGTTAAAAATCTAAAATATTCGCCAATCAAAAATTCGCTGATAGAAATCAATAATTAAACAATAAGACTAAAACATAGGCCCAAAAAAATCCAAATATCGAAAATTATGGCCTAAACATAAAAAAAAACGCAAACTAAAACATCGAAAATTTCAACAAACACATCGAAAATGTTGTCCAAAATAAAGATTATTTACGCAAAAAAAATTAAAAATTTGGAATAAAGTGAGGCGAAAACAGGTAAAGGTAAAGATCTAAAATATGGACCAAAAAAATGCAGACCGAAATATTGTAAATTCAAGTAAAAGAAAAAATATTTAGCTAGTCCCTAAAATAATTCTTTGGCTCAAAATAAGTTTCCGACCAGAAACTCGAAAATAATGCAAAAAAAAACAATAATTCAGGTTAAAAAGTAAAGGGCAAAAAATCAAAAACCGACCAAAAAAACTCGAAAATACCGGCAAAAAAATCGCTCATAAAAATCAATATTTCAGATTAGAAAATTTAAAATACGAGTATAACACAAAAAAGCTAAAACTTAAACCAACAATTAGGACCTAAATATCAAAAATACGGACCAAAAAATCGAAACTTTTAACACGCAACCTAAATTTTCACGCCAAAATAAAGAATATTTAGGCCAAAATAAAGAATATTTAGGTCAAAAATAAAAAAATTGGAATAGAAAACGAAGTTACAGGCCAGAGATCCAAAAATGCAGATAAAAAATTCAAGTAAAGGAAAAATAGTTTGCCGTTTTCACCTTCAAAGTTTCTGAACAGAAACTCAAATTGAAAATAAAAAAATTCAAAATATGGGTCAAGAAAACAAAAAAATAGACCAAATACTGAAAATTTGGGACAAAAAAAAATTAAAAAAAGCAGGCCACAATAAAGAATATTTAGGCCAAAAATCAAAACTTTGAAAAAAAAGTAATTACAGGCCAGAGATCTAAAAATGCAGATAAAAAAAAATTCAAGCAAAGAAATTTGCCATTTTCACCCGCAAAATAACCCTGTAGCTCAAAGTAAGTTTCCGAACAGAAACTAAAATTGAAAATTGAAAAATTTAAAATATAGGACAAAAAAAACAAAATTTGGACCAAATACCGAAAATTTGGGGCTAAAAATTAAAAATACAGATTAAAAAATCGAAAATCTTAATAAACAAATGGAAAATTTCAGCCAAAAATTCTGGTCTAAAAATAATTTGCCCCAAAAATAACACAAGCTCAAATTAAGATACGATGCAAAACTCTAAAATAATGGCAAAAAAAATAAAAAAATGGTGTTACTTTTTTCGATTTAATGGTACAGTACTTTATGTTTACACTTTCATGGTTTATTTTCATTTGAAATCACATTTTAAATGTGCATAGAGCGTCTAGTAAAATCAGATGAGACTGACGTTTAAAACGTCAAAATTATGAAAGATGAAAATGACAAATTATACTTTAAATCCTAATAGTCAATTTACTCAAAAACCAAAGACATTTCGAAAAATACTTATTCTATATAAGTTGTTCATTTTGGCATTCTCTACAATTATTTTTAAAATACATTTGCTGTAAGTATTACGGTTTCATAATTTTAAACCAAAAATTACAAAAAAATTAATTGCTATTATTTTTCAAAAATCATACATTTCACGAAAAATATTTTCAAGCAAAACATGTTCATTTCTTTGCTTTCTTCAAGATTTGTTTGAGTGCTTTTATAGTACTTTTCATATTTAAAAAATTATCGGAGAAAAACAAAAAAACGGTTAAGGTAAACACCTACTTCCGGTGTACGAAATTTTACCAAAAGCTTTTCAGTTCTTCAGATTATCAAATAAGACGTATGTTCAAAGTTTGATGTTCATTCAAGTAGTAGTTTTTTAGATACAGCGCGCATAAGCAAACAGGCATACATTTTAACAGGAATGCATATTGAAAAAATGGTGATGTGGCCATCATGTTACTTTCTCCGATTTGATGGTCTCATAGCCATTTATATTTACGTTTTCACGGTTTATTTTCAATTGAAATCATATTTTAAATGTACATCGGGCGTTGCGTAAACTCGGGTGAATCTGACGTTTAAAACGTCAAAATTATGAAAGATTGAAAAATTACACTTCAAATTAAAAAACTCAGTTTACTCAAAAACTAACGAGATTTCGAAAAAAACTTATTCTTTAGAAGTTGTTCATTTTAGCATTCTCTACAATTATTATTAACATAAATTTGCTGTAACTATTAACGTTTCATAATTATTAACCAATAATTAAAAAAATAATAATAAATTTTTTTCTCGAATAGCAATGATTTTATGAAAAATATTTTCAAGCAAAAGATGTTCATTTATTTGTTGTCTTCAATGTTTGTTTAAATATTTTTGTGATATTTTTCATATTTAAGAAAATATTGGCAAAAAACAAAAAACAGTTAAGGTAAACGCCCACTTCCGGTGTACGAAATTTTACCAAAAGCTTTTCAGTTCTTCGGATTATCAAATAAGACGTATGTTCAAAGTTTTATATTAATTGCTCTATTAGTTTTTGAGATACAGCGCACACAGACAGACACACACACACACACACAGACACACACACACAGGCAGACACACACACACACACACACACACACACACACACACACACACACACACACACACACACACACACAGACACAAAAAAAAAATTTCCAGAAATTGTTGAAATGGCCTCTAGGGACCCCAAAACGGATATTTCCGTAAAAAAAATTTTTGGAAAAAAAATCACGATCACAATACTTTCTCGTACTTCGTAACGGAGAAAGTAAAAATGGTGATTTTGGCCATCATGTTACTTTCTCCGACTTGATGCTATCATAGCCATTTATATTTACGTTTTCATTGTTTATTTTCAATTGAAATCATATTTTAAATGTACATCGAGCATTTCGTAAACTCGGATGAAACTGACGTTTAAAACGTCAAAATTATGAAAGATGTAAAAAATACCCTACAAATTATACTTCAAATTCAAAAACTCGGTTTACTCAAAAACTAACGAGATTTCGAAGAAAACATATTCTTTATAAGTTGTTCACTTTGGCATTCTCTACAATTATTATTCATATAAATTTGCTGTAACTATTATCGTTTTATAATTATAAACCAAAAATTAAAAAAATAATAATAATTTTTTTTCTCGAATAAAAATGATTTTATGAAAAATATTTTCAAGCAAAAGATGTGCATTTCTTTGTTGTCTTCAAAGTTTGTTTAAATGTTTTTGTGATATTTTTCATATTTAAGAAAATATTGGCAAAAAACAAAAAACAGTTAAGGTAAACGCCCACTTCCGGTGTACGAAATTTTACCAAAAGCTTTTCAGTTCTTCAGATTATCAAATAAGATGGATCTATAAACTTTTATATCAATTGCTTGAATGTTTCCGTAAAAAAAATTAAAAAAAAAAAAATCACGATCACAATACTTTCTCGTACTTCGTAACGGAGAAAGTAAAAACAAAAAACAGTAAACACCCACTTCCGGTGTACGAAATTTTACCAAAAGCTTTTCAGTTCTTCGGATTATCGAATAAGACTTATGTTCAAAGTTTCATACCTAATGCTGTATTAGTTTTTGAGATACAGCGCGCATAGACACACACACACAAAGACACAATTTTTTTTTCCAGAAATTGTTGAAATGGTATCTAGGGACCCCAAAAGGGATGTTTCCGTAAAAAAAAAATTTGAAAAAAAATCACGATCACAATACTTTCTCGTACTTCGTAACAGAGAAAATAAATAAAAATAAAACTAAAGTTTTCGTCTTGAAAAATTCTACAAAACATCGCTTATGAGTTTTTCTGCTAAATATCCACCTGTGCCCTTATAATTGGTAAATATCGACAAAAACCAAAATTTTTGTCTTTCCAAATGCTACAAAAAAGTTTTGATTGATTTTTTGTCTAAACCTCAACCCTCACCTGTAAAATTAAAAAAATTGACAAAATTGCGGAAAATTGGATTTTTAGGGATGACGCAACACTCGAAATGAGTTAAAAGAGGTAAAATTAATCGGCTCTTATAAAATAGTGAAAAAAACGGCGTGCACCTCAATGCTTTCTTCCTCAAAAAATGAAAAAAATTTTTTTTAATTTTTTTGAGACACCAAATGACCTTGAAAAAATTTCGATTGATAGGCCTCTTGATAACCTACCTTAATGATTTTTTTTCAGAATTTTGCATTAAACACATCGTCAGATAAAAAATTAAAACAAAAAATAACCCTTTTTGACCCTAAGTGGGGTGAGGGGAGGGGCGGAGACCTTATAAACCATGTCCGCGGATAATTCGTACCTCAAGATACAACGTTATTTGGTTAATCAGGAATTCCGAATCTGGGGGTATTTCGCTTATCTTAACCGGGGGGACCCTTTTTATTGTAGCATGAACCAATGCAGAGATATATTTTGTTGAAAACTTCGAATTTTCGACTTTTCTGAAAATTAAATCCTCTATATCTCCGAAACATCGAATCAAATGTGGAACTAACATGGCCTTAAATACGCTTATTAAAAATACTATCACGAAACACAGTATGAACCGATTCCGAGAACATGCCACTTTTTTTGGGTCGTCATTTTGTGGAATGCCCCTTATATAATTTTAATTCTTACCTTCGTAATAGGTGCCTCTAATGGAAGTTTGGCCAAAGAGTTTCGCCTATAATAATCACTAGTAATACTTTTAACATCTAAAGAACCCTTTCGCAGCGAATGAATGCTGCCACGCGATTGCGAAAACAGCGCTTCCGTCGGGGTTTCCATTACCACGAGGAAGTGCGTCGGCAGGCTAAAACGTGTCCGTTATCACACCACCTATTACCATCAATTTTGTACCTTACCGTCCAGCACACACGATGGGCAGCGCTCTGCACATGGTGCTTATGGCATCCAAAGATTTTCTCTTGAAAGTGATAACCCCCTGCCAATTTTTCCCCCTTGACAACTGGTTGATCATTCCATTAGTCTGGACGATATCGTGAGCCAATTGCTCGTTAATGGTACGACCCAAAGTTTCGTCTTGCCGAAAGCCCAACATCCTCTCGCAGGCCCCGTTCAAAAACTACAATAATAAACTATCATTTTAATGTATTGACAGCTTAAAATGCGTGCGGATGCTACCTGCATTCTTCCAATGTCATCCGTGACTATGATGGGATCCTTGCAGATGTTTATCGCAGCGTAGAGAATCTGCATGGTGCCGATCTGAGCTGTTGATCGACAGTCGGAGTTCTTCAACTGGGTCAGCTCATTTATCCAATTAATTGTGTTTATAGATTCGACGAGACACTAGGTTTAGAAAAATGAAAGTTTTGGTTATTTATTTATAAAGTAGTCTTACCCTATTAAATCCTGATTCTAATATGGACGTGATGAATATATCGTCCTTCTCGAACGCACTGCAAGAAAATTAAATCATGGTAGATATTACTTAGTTTGGTACGTCACGCTTACCTTTTCTTTGTAATTGCAACTATTACGATGTGTTGACAACCTTTTGTGTTGCGTATAGATCTGTAATGAAATTATGAATTTATATAAAATATTGAATGCATTCGCCACTCAAGCATGATAAGATTTATACCTGCAAAGTGTGTCATAATCGAGTGACTTGGACGATCGGCAATCTATAATAATGAGATCATGGTGTGTGAATTGGAACTCTTCCAGCGCCTTGTCGTAGGTCGACGAACAGGTGATTTCAAAGACGAGCTTCTCGGCGGCATGTTTGAGAGCTTCGGCTGTCGCATCCAGGATCGGAAAGACCAACATCAGCTGAAACCAAGGGTAATATTACCCGTACAGCGCTTAACCGAAGGCCGATCGTACCTTAAGAGGGTTCCGACTGGGTGGTATTATAAATCCGTGTTTTTCCTCTTGTACACTTTTCTGCAACATAGAATTCCAACATTAGCACTTCAGGTGTGACTCAAAACGGCGAGAATCGGTCAAAATTACAATTCGTGTATCCTCTATTGTGGTTTTGGTACATTTGCACTTATAATCTGCGTTTACTGCGGCGGTGGCGGCGTTGATTTTAACATTTCCTTTCAAATACTGTTTCTGACTTGGCAACAAAACGTCAGGTTTAATCGAAGTGGACTTATCTTCGCTCGCAACTACATATCTTTTACGGACATAGCGCGTTCTAGATTCTTCCATTCACATACGTAAAAATTACAACTAAAACCATTTACTTTACTCCTATAGTTAACAATACAAACTAACGACAACTGTATAACCTACAATTCAAAAAAGTGATGACATGTGTACTAAAACGTCAATCAAATAAAAATTACATCATTTGTAAGCCATCATGTTACTTTCTCCGATTTGATAGTAATTATTTATATTTATACTTTCACGGTGTTTTATATTTTTAAAGGCAGAAAGACCTCTGGTTGATAGCCATTCGGCAGATTAGCAAACTAGCATCATTTTATCATATGCCCGTTCGAGCGGATGATACTTCACCGTCAGTTTACTCAAAAACTCGAAAGATTTCGAAAAAAATGTATTCTTTATAAGTTGCTCACTTCAGCATTCTTTGTAATTATTGTTGATGTAAATTTGATGTAACTATTATTGTTACGTAGTTATAAACCTAAAATGACAAACATTTTCAAAATTTTTTATTTAAAAAAATAATTATTTTATAAAAAATATTTTGTTGCCTTCAATATTTATTTAAATGTTTTTGTTTCATTTTCATATTAAAGCAAAGGATTTTCACGAATTACGTATTAAGGACATTTTCAAAATTCTAATTAAGAATTCATTTTGGATATACAGGGTGGTTCAAAAGTCTGGAAACTGCGAATTTATTTCGCGCACGGGTAGAAAATCGGAATTCTGATACTGGGATTTAGTAATTTTGCCCGAGGAATCAAATGGGCCTATCAGATTTTGGGCCCGATGGGGCCTTATAAGAGATATGAGGCTCAACTTTGAAATTTTAAATGCAAACCTATATTTTTTGTTGCAGATTCGGATTCAGCGGAAAATTTTACATCCAAATTGGCTAAAACCCAAAATTTTTTGGTCCATTTTTTGCTCAAAAGTCTGAGGACGTCTGGTTCATTGAATCCAGTCGAGAAAAATCGAAACACTTATCTTGGAGTCTCTAGGACTTTGCTTGGGGAATTAAATGGGCCCATCAGATTTTGGATTCTATCAGGTCTTATGGAACTTCCATGCCAGAATGCCTTGAAGACAAACATTTAATTTTCCCGCCAATTACCACTTCTGACTAATTTTGTTTGTTGTTTGGGCTTAGAAAGCCTCAAAGCGATGTTTTCTCTCGCACTCACTAAGCAATAAATACAATAAGACTCGACGCACACGTACCCATACATAACACGGGAAATATTTTCCTGTGTGTTATTAGATTTATGTTGTTAAATCCAATATTGAAATCAATACGCTCAATACAATGTTCCACAATAGTTACAACTTTTGTCCTCGCAAATTATTTTGTGTTAAAACATTCCCTGCTTCTTAATGACAAAAGTTAACGTAAATCAGTTGAACGTGGTCATTGTGTGAAAAATCATAGTTACCTCGATATCACCTAAATAAATCGTGTTACAATCGCTAATTTTTCCATAAGTTTTTTCTTCGAACTAAGTATGCCCTTAACCACCACAGAATAGATATCTTGATAATGCGTGGATACGGTGACAAACAGAGGTCATATGAGAGTGCTGCGAATTTGTAAACGGTTGACCGGTTTACGGCGACCGTCTGTAGCAGACTTGCCAAGATCGGGTCGGGGTAAAAGTGCTACGAATGAGGAGAAAGCCTTTGAGGTTCTTCTCAGTGTCATCGAGGATTCTCATGTGAGCCAAAAAAAGTTGTCCCAAACTCTTGGGGTAAGTAAAGCATCAGTCCAAAGAGTTTTAAAAACAAATGGTTGGCATCCCTATAAAATGCGCTTAGTCCATGAGCTCACCCCAGAAGACTTTGATCGTCGTCTGGAATATTGTGAGGTAATGATGGAGAGATATGTTGCTGATAATTTCACCTTTTTCTGGACGTGTTCCTCGGATGAGGCAGGATTCAGTTTGAATGGCGAGGTGAATCGCCACAATATGAGATATTGGGCCGATGAAAATCCACACTGGATGCGAGATACACACACGCAATGGCAGGATAAGATCAATGTTTGGGCTGGAATTTTGAATAACCAAATAATTATTTTTCTACATGTAAATTTCACTCACGCCCGCTACTTAGAGATGCTGGAACGGCATATCATTTCAGCAATTCGTGCTTGGATTTTAAGTGGAAAACGTATAGTATCAACAAGATGCATTTTGCATTACTCGTTAGGCAGTTTCTAATGTTACATTTCCTGGGCGCTGAATAGGTAGAAGAGGTGCCATCTAGTGGCCACCAATATCTCCCGACCTCACCCCTCTAGACTTCTTTTATTGGGGCGATTTAAAAGATAGAGTCTACGAAACCAAGCCTGCGAATGCCGAAGAACTCCAGAGAAGGATAGAGAAGGATAGTGGAGGTGTCAGATAACCCCGGAGATGTTGGCATGAGTGAATGAGGAAATCTACCAACGACTAGCGTACTGCACTGCAGTGGATTGACACCAATTCGAACACATTATAAAATAATCTTGTCCAGTACCGTAACAAATTATAAATAAAGTAAAATCCGCAATAAAAAGTAGAGTGTCATATAAAGTTCCAGGGCTGATCCCTGTACCTGTCATATGACCCTATGAGACTCAAATGGTTTACCCGAGTCCTAGAGACTCCAAGATTACTTTTTCTGTTTTTCTCGACTGGGTTGAATTAACCAGACGTCCCCAGACTTTTGAACAAAAAACGCACCATAGGGCCAAAAATGGACCAAAAAATTTTGTGTTTTAGCCAATTTGGATGTTAAATTTTCCGCTGAATTCGAATCCGTAATAAAAAATATAGGTTTGCATTTGAAATTTCAAAGTTGGACCTCATATCTCTTATAAAGCCCCATCGGGCCCAAAATCTGATGGGTAAAATTATTAAAAACCCCAGTATCAGAATTCAGATTTTCTACCCGTGCGCTAAATAAATTCGCCGTTTCTAGACTTTTGAACCATCCTGAATACTCAGTGACATGGAAATCGCAACACCAAGAAGGAGCAGGAATTTTTTGACCAAACTTGCCAGAAACGTTTAATTCTTGAAAGATATCAATTGATTAAAATTTCGTTCATATGGATCAAGTGATCATGGCTTATTAGACAGTTCTTTCAGGTGTATGTTTTGCAAGATTTCGTTTAGTTCTTTATTGTTGTTGCTTGAGGTCGTTTGTTTTGTAGTTAAAATAGAGACTAAGAGTGCTCCAACGTGGAAATTACCGCTAATTAAGCAAATTATACAGAGGTCGTATTGTTGGGATGCGCGAAGGTGATTTTTCATTCAGAGAAATTGTAAATCGCTTAAACCGGAACCAATCCACCATCATCCGCTACTATCAGGAATGGACTAGGGAGGGTCAGGAACGTCGCCGAACAGGATCGGGGGGCGAAGAAGAACAAATGAGGTGCAGGTTCGATTTATAACAACAAGAGACTGATTCTCCAGTACCAGATCAATTACTGATGAATGGTTAGGTAACGTCCTGTAAGCCTTTGAACGGTTTACCCCAGAATACGTGCTTTTGGTTTGCAATCCTATCGACCACAATTGGTGTTACCACTAACGGATCAACACAGACGGCAACGTTTAAAGTGGTACAGGTTGCGACTGCACTGTAACCTAGAGTGGTACAGGGTAGTGTTTAGTGATGAATCCCGATTCTGTTTGGGGATGCATAATGGCTGTATGAGGGTTAGACGAAGAAGTGCTGAACGTCACTGTGAAGTAAATCGAGTGCAAGTGCGAATCCCGCCATTTTGGGCCAACGATTCAGACTTATGGTTCGTCCAGGTAGAGAGCCAGTTCCAGATCGCAGGCATCGTCACCGACGAGACGAAATACGGACACATAGCAGGCAACCTAGAAGCACGATATGCCAAGGAAATCCGAGTCCAATTTTTGATCTACACAGGAGCAGACGTCTGCGTTTTCCCACGGAAACTCGTAAAGCGAACCGGCAACGCTGCCGCATACAAACTTTACGCAGCGAATGGAACTGTGATAAATACGTACGGCACAGTAAACTTGAACTTGGATCTAAATTTAAGGAGGAATTTCCCATGGCGGTTTGTGATTGCGAATGTACAAAGGGCGATAATTGGGGCCGATTTCCTAGCCCACTACTAGCTACTACCCGACATCCGACACCGAAAACTCAGGGACGCCAAAACTAGCATCATCACACCCGGCCAACTGACGACAAGCGACGAGGCAACGGTGAGCACGATCAACAACAGTAAAAAATACCACCAAATCCTGAGCGAATTCCCTGAGATCTGCAAACCAGTCGGGTTACCAGCAACCACACGACATGGAACAGTGCACCACATCCAAACAACGCCAGGCCAAACAATATCCAGCAGACCACGCCGACTCGCACCCGACAAGCTACGAATAGCGAAAAGCGAATTCAAAACAATGTGTGAAATGGGGATAGCGTGACCATTGAAAAGCCCATGGTCCTCGCCACTTCACCTAGTGTCGAAAAAAAAACGCAGAATGGAGACCGTGCGGCGATTACCGAGCACTGAACGCAAGAACGATCCCGGATAAATACCCCGTTCCGCATATCGAAGATTGCGCCCACCAACTACACGGCACCACACATTTCTCCACGAACGATTTGGTCAGAGCCTACCATCAAATACCCGTAGCAGAGGACGACATTCCAAAAACAGCAATCACCACGCCATTCGGACTATTCGAATTCCCATTTATGACGTTTGGTCTACGCAACGCAGCGCAGACATTCCAACGGTTCATGGACGGAATCCTGCGAGACCTGGAATTTGGCTACGTGTATATCGACGACATTCTGGTGGCCTCCAAATCAGAGGACGAACACGAGAAGCACTTACGACAACTTTTCAACGACTACGAAATAACGGAATAGTAATCAACCCAGCCAAGTGTGAATTCGGAGCATCCAGGATAGCTTTTCTAGGATACTTGATATCCGGAGAAGGAACCACACCGCTCACCGACAAGGTAGTGACCATCCAGAACGTGCAGCAGCCCGAAATAGCGAAGAGACTAAGACAAATGCTCGGAATGATCAACTACTATAGAAGGTTCATTCCCAACACTGCTAGGGTACAAGCCCCGCTGAATGATCTCCTGAAAGGCAAGAAGAAAGGCAACCAACCCGTCGAGTGGACAAATGACGCACGAGCCGCGTTCGCGCGAGGCATCACTGTTGGCGCATCCATAGCCCAACGTACCCCTAGCAGTCACGACCGACGCTTCAGACTACTCTACTAGGAGGCGTCATACAACAAATGACACAGGGAGAGTGTAAACCACTAGCTTTCATATCACGGAAGTTATCAACAGCTGAATAGAAGTATGCAGCGTATGACCGAGAGCTTCTTGCAATATACGCCACCATAAGGCAATATCAGCACCTCCTGGAGGGACGAACATTCACGATATTCACAGATCATAAACCGATCACGTTTGCTTTCGCACCACAGAAGCCCGAGAAGTGCTCGCCGAGATAATTCCGATATCTCGACTACATCGGCCAATTTTCCACCGATATCCAACATATCAAGGGGAAAGAGAACATGGTAGCAGACACACTCAACAGGATTGAGCGCATCGATGCAGGGGCAGACTTTGCAGCCCTAGGAGCCGACCAGCGGTCCGACCTAGAACTGCAACGAATCCTGAGCGACACGAAATCCAGCCTACAGCTAAAAAAAAATCTTCCTACCGGAATCTAACTGCTAAATTTTCTGCGACACGACAACCAACACAGCCCGACCCTACCTCACACGCGACTACAGATAGGCAGCATTCAACAGCCAACATCAACTGTCACACCCTGGTGCCAACGCAACCACGAAACTGGTCACACAGAAATTCGTATGACCCGGCGCACAGTGGGACGGATGACAGTTCTAGCGCGACAAAAGTCAAATGGACCGTTTTTTTTTAAATAAAAGTAATGTTTTTTCGGCTGCTGATTTCCAATGTGAGTGTTCTTTTTTAATTTGCGCCCATCTAAAGGCTATAATTCGAAAAATACACCTAAAAAATTACATTTTTTTATGTAGGTTTTCAAATAATAATGACAAAATAATTGGCACAAGATATATGTCCAATATACTTGCGATGAAGTAAAAAAATACCATTAAAAGCAGTTATTTCCGGTGATATTTGTTTCAAAGAATTCTTTTTGTCATCTTAATTTTTATTTTATAATTCAACAAAGAAATTTTTTCTCAAATCTGGATTTATTTTGAAGGTTAAAGTCAAAATAAAACTAACTTCTGTAGCTAAAAATTGTTTACTTTCAATGTTTTAAATCGTTTTTTTTTTTAATGGAAGCACTCAACGGATCGCCTCGGCATCGATCGAATACGGAGAGTTACAGATTAGTGTCCAAATATCGAAATGAAGGACATTTAGGAGGACAATATTCAAGGGAGGGTGGAACATACAAAAAGGCGTTAATTTTGTAAATTTACGCTGTCATAATTTGTTAAGAAGATATAGTCGAAAAATAAAAATATAGCTGTTCTTTGGGATGAGTTAAGGGGTGAAACACGAGTTTTCGTCGAGAAAAAGAAATACGTATCAAATATTTTGGGCCCCTCTACAAATCCACTAAATTTCATTAAAATCGGAGTGCAACACATGGGTTACTTCTCTTGCTAGTACATAACTTTGCAAGTTATCGTAAGTTATCGCAAGTTATCGCAGCTAGAACATGCTAAGAATCATGTGAAATTGTCTGAAGAAAAATGACATTCAAGCCGTTTTTCGGCAAAATTCGGCAATTTTGTTGTATAATCCAAAATATATCCAAATTTATAATAAAATTAACGATGAAATCAAAAAATTATAACGACAAATAAGAACAACTGAAAAATGCTTATCACTGAAAAAACAATTGTTATCATGTACTAATTGCACAAAAAAAATCCCAATTATTTATATGCACATTTACTAACTGTTTTCTGCATTTGAATATGTACAAATACGCTCGTTCATATCAACGCGTAAGTATTCCGCAAGGTGAGTATAGTCATTGTCGCATTTCACAGCAAGTGTATATGCGACGCGACAGGTGACTTCTAACGGTTATTTTGATTAAAGAAGTGTTATAGAAAGAGGTTTTCAGATTTTTTTTTTTTTGGGAGTATAAATTTTTTGACTTTTGTCGCGCTAGAATAGTCATCCGTCCCACTGTGCGGCGTACGAAAAGATTGCGAACGTTGGAGCAGGCATGCATAGCCTGCCAACGATCGAAAATCACCCGACATAACGCCCTGACAGCAGGAGAATTCAGGCAACCATCAGCGAAATTCGAACATGTACACATCGACATAGTGGGACCACTGCCCGAAGCAGAAGGGAAGAAATACCTGCTAACGTGCATCGACCGATTTTCATGATGGCCAGAAGCGATCCCAATGGCCAACATCGAAGGGGAAACAGTCGCCCGGCTATTCACGACGCATTGGATAGCCAGGTTCGGCACACCAGCAAGAGTCACGACAGACCAAGGACGCCAGTTCGAATCCCAGTTGTTTAAAAAACTTTAAGCAACTATAGGATTCACGAGACACCGCACCACGCCATATCATCCACAGGCAAACGGTCTAGTAGAGCGATTCCACAGACATCTGAAGGTAGCATTAATGTGCCACACCGACATCCGATGGACAGAGGCACTACCGATCGTCCTGCTAGGCATACGGACGGGTTGGAAGGACGATAACAAAACCACATCAGCAGAGATGGTGTACGGTCAGATACTGCGACTCCCAGGAAAAATGCTAACCAACCAAAGAGGTCAAAAGTCAATCGAAGCCGAAAATTACGCTACCCAGTTAAAACGCGCGTTCAGAACAATCAAACCCGTGCAAACGACACAACACAACAAATCGAAGCCCTTCGTTTTCAAAGACCTAGCGACGGCTTCACACGTTTTCGTACGGATCGACGTGATGCGAAAAACTCTGCAGCCCCCCTACGAAGGACCATTCCGAGTGATTAAACGAACAAAGAACACCATCACGATCGACCGGCACGGACAAACTACGACAGTCTCAACAGAGCGAATCAAACCAGCATTCACGGAACAAACTTATGATGACCCGACCGAGCCAACCGTTATCGCAAAACAGACCACGAAACCACCTATGGTCACAAGTTCCGGGCGAATCAGCAAACCTACGGTGCGTTTCGTAGAGTGATTCCATCACAAGGAAGGGGGTATGTGGCGATCCGCGCCAGGGCGCGCGAAAGACGCTCGCCACTAGGGTGACTCACCACCAGCGGCACTCGCTACGCACGATCCTTCACCAAAGGAAACCGGCCGCCCGCAACCTGAACAGAGGGCGCGCCCTACGCTCGCACGACGGTTGTGGCCGCACGACCCACTTAAATAGGGTATGTGCCCCCTCATCTCGTCACTTCGATCAGCGCACTGCAATCGAACAGTCAGTACAGTCGGTAAGATAGTCTGGCAAGCGAGCTCGCCAAGGCACGCAACACGAGCTCACCAAGGCACGTAAATCAAAGCAAGCTCACCAAGGCACGCTACGACAAGCTCCCCACGGCATCCGATGCTACGCCTTCCGGTCCGGCAGCATCAGACCCGGAGCACATCACGCCGGAGTCGACGCCACGTCAGTAGAAGAGTACGACGCTACTGCATGGACCACCCGAGGCTATTATCACCAATGCCATCGACACCACGGAGGCGAGGCCCGCAGCGAACCCGAGGACCAGCAAGGACGCACGCCATCCCAAAGCCTGTGTCACCGCTGCCACCATCGCCGACGAGGACCCCCCACGTATAGGACACCACGACCACTGAATCTGATCGAGGTCCTGTACATCGAAGTGAACCCGACGACCGTGCACCCACAGGATCCGCGCCGATTTTCAGTCCGCGGCAGCGCTCGCGGAATCCTCGTCGCGATACCGTCACCGCGCTAACCTTAATTATCTGTACCTGTATATATTCGTATTCTGTAAATAAACTGTTATGACCACATCGAATTCTCTTGGATCCAACGAACTACGCAACGCAACCCCCCACAGTCACAATATTGAAATTTCTGTTGGGAGGTCTGTGCACCAAACTGTGGGGATTATAGTATGGCGTGCTATAACTTATGGGAGTAGGTCTCATTTGGTATTCATTCGAGGCAATATGGACGCCCTGCGATATGAGGATGAGGTGGTAGAACCCCATATTCTTCCATTTCTTCACCAGTTGGAACACCCACTTTTCCAGCAGGATAATGCCCGTCCCGATGTCGCAAGACGTTCTATGGACATATTTGCAGATGATATTGTCAATCTCTTGCCATGTCCAGCCCTATCTCCCGATCTTTCGCCAATCGAGCGTGTTTGGAAGAAGACTGACAACTTACTGCATCCTCCGCGGATGTTGCAAGCTCTACAGCCTGAATTACAGGTTGTTAGAGACACAATACCTCAAGAGGAAATCGATCATCTGCTAAAGTCGATGCCACAAACAGCGAGGGAGTGTGTAACCAATAGGGAAGACCAACCCATTATTATTTAAAAAAATTATGTTTACATTTTGTACTTTTGTTAATTTTCTTTAAAATTTTAATCAATTGATACCTTTGAATAGTTAAACGTTTCTGACAAGTTTGGTCAAAAAATTCCTACTCCTTCTTGGTGTTGCGATTTCCATGTCACTCGTATTTAGGAACTTTCAAGTTGATGGCAAATGTTTACATAATTTTTCAAGCCACCAAATATTTACTTTTTTTTGTTTGTTGAAATTAATGCAAATGTTCACCACGTACGATTTTCTCAAAATACGCATTAAGGACATTTTCAACTTTCCCAAAATCCTAATTAAGAATGCATTTTGGATAAATTTGAAAACTTTCAAGTGGATGGCAAATGTTTCGTGCCGGCCTCTCTACTGTGGATGCTGTTAACGCATTTGTCGAAGAGGTTCTTCAACGATTTGAGGCAGGGATGTACACCACCACCTCATTTCTGGACCTTAGCAGAGCGTTCGACTGCGTTTGTCGTGACACACTCATCCGGAAACTATATTTCTATAATTTTCAGCCTAACAGCTGTAGGCTCATAAACTCATATCTAACGGGAAGAACACAAATTACACAATTAAATCAAAAATCATAGGACGATATGGACCTGATGTATGGTGTACCACAAGGGTCCATCTTAGGGCCACTTATGTTTTTGATTTATATAAATGATTTACCATACTCAATCACTGATAGTAATTTTTTCCTTTATGCTGACGATACAACTGTTATGAATAAATCCCTAATATTACAATCAGCTCTAGATCAAAATAAAACTAGTGTAAACCGTACATCCAGGTGGTTTGCTACAAATAAGCTTACAATAAATAGTGAAAAGACAACTCATCTAACATTTTCTCTGAAAAGTCCGGCCAATATTCAATTAAATGTGAAATTTTTGGGATTTCATTTGGATAGCAAACTCACCCGGAGTACGTACGGGGATGAGATGGCATGCAAAATATCTCGTAAAATATTTCTACTACGACAACTAGCAAATTGTATCCACAAATCTAGTCTAAGATCCATATATTTTGCCATATGTGAGTTACGGTATAATAACATGGGGTCACTCAGCTATAATAACTCGGTTGTTTGGTCTACAGAGGAGAGCAATAAGATTATTGTCTGGCATGACATACAGACAAAACTGTAAAGAAGCATTTAGAAACCTAGGGATACTAACACTACCATCCCTGTACATATTACAATGCTTAATATACGTCCACAAAAATATCAATAATTATTCCTTAAAGAACACAATACATGCGTATGAAACCCGAAACAATACGAATATAAATCTAGATCGCTCTCGTCTATCGAAATCTAGAAACGGAATGAATTACTACGGTCCAAAAGCGTACAATAAACTCCCTGAGTCTATCAGATCACTAAACGATAAAAAATTCAAAATCAAAATAAAAACATATTTTTTGCAAAAAGTATTTTATAATATCGATGAAATTTTAAATGATAACTTTGAAATTCCTTAATACCTGAACTGCTTTTCCCTGAAACATTCGTTGAGACAGTTATTATAACAAATATCACATAGTGCTTAATTCACCTTAGGTCACTTCCTAAATTGTCCATTTTTAAAATAATTTATAACAAATTTTAACTATTTCGATTTTATAAAATCCTGTTCACTTTGTCTGTGAATTTGTACATTCCTTTTAATATGTAAATGTTTCTGTTGCGTAAACATCTTATTATTTCATTTTATTTTATTTATATCAACAAAATATGTCTTACTATGTATTAACTGTTCTAATTTTTAATTGTCATTTATATACTTTTTAAATATTGTTTGTAAATTCCTATACACTGGAGTTATATCTAATATTGTTAATTGACCTGTGTAATCTATTACTAACACCAATAAAGATTTATTATTTATTATTTATATAATTTTTTCAAGCAATCAAAATATTTACAATTTTCTTGGAAATTAAAGCAAATGTTCACGTAGGATTTTCTGAAAATATATATTAAGTACATTCATAACTTTCTCAAAATCCTAATTAAGAATGCATTTAGGCTAAATTTGGAAACTATCAAGTCGATGGCCAATGTTTATATATTTTTTTCAAGCCATCAAAATATTGATTTTTTTTTTGAAAATTAAAGCAAATGTTCACGTAGAATTTTCGCAAAATACGCATTAAGGACATTTTTAAGTTTCCCAAAATCCTAATTAAGAATGCATTTTGGATAAATTTTGAAACTTTCAAGTCGATATATAATTTTTTCAAGCCATCAAAATATTTACTTTTTTTTGGAAATGTTCACGTATGATTTTCTTAAAATACTCAGCAAAAATGTACATTTGTTGCCTTCATTGCATCTTTCTGAAAGGGCTTTGGCGAAGGTCTTTCTGCCCTAAAAGAATAATTTTGTATTCTTTGGGGGAAACGGTGGAACGATTTAATTTTAGGATTTTATTTCCCTGTACACTTTCTTTCCGATTACCTGAACATTTTAATAAACATCTGTTTCGAATGTTGCGAAAAATTACAATTTTTTTAAATTTTAATTCTTCCAATGCTAAATCGAGTTTTTAAACTGGAACATACATGAGCACGATAATTCGACACCTGGAGGAAAGTTTTTTTGTGCGATTTCGAAGTTACACAACTGCCAACCGCTTTGTCAGATTTTGATGATTGTAACGTCAAACTTACGAAAATTTAGCGCACTTTGAAATCTGGTTTAAATTTGTTTACATAAAATCAACACAAAATGCCAAAATCGTCGTTTTCAAAGTCCGAAAATAGATTATCACGATATTGATTTTTAAAATTGCACAACTGTCGAACGTGTAGTTCAGTTTTGATGATAAGCTAAATTTAGCGTAATTTAAAAATTGAATGAAAAATATTTTCCGGAAATTAATACAAAATGTAAAAATCGCATGTGTTTATAGTTCGAAGATTTTAAAATCCTGGTTTTGATTTTTAAAATTGGAAAACTGCCAAACGCGTTGTCCGATTTTGATGATTCTCGTTAAACTGTTGAAAATTTATTGTGTACTTAAATCTGGTTTAATTTTTTTACATGCAATCAACGCAAAATGCCATAATCGTTGTTTTCAAAAACCGAAAATAGAAAATCACTGACTGAAAATGATTTTCGTGAAATTAATACAAAATGTAAAAAACGCATTTGTTTAAAGTTTGAAGATTTTAAAATCGTGGTTTTTATGTTTGAAATTGCACAACTGCCGAACGCCTTGTCCAACTTGATAATTCTAACGTAAAATTGTCAACAATTCAGTGCACTTTAAAATCTGGTTTAAATTTTTTACATGAAATTAACGCAAAATGCGAAAATCGTCGTTTTCAAAAACGGAAAATGGAAAATCACGATATTGATTTTTGAAATTGCACAATTGCCGTTGTTCAGTTTTGATGATTGAAACGTCAAAACAAGGCGAATTTAGTGTAATCTTGAAATTAATTGAAAATTATTTTCGTGAAATTAATACAAAATGTAAAAATCGCATTTGTTCAAAGTTCGAAGATTTTAAAATCGAGGTTTTGAAAGAAATTGCACAACTGCCAAACGGATTGTTCGATTTTGATGATTCTAACGGCAAACTGTCAAAAATGTAGTGCAGTTTAAAATCTGGTTTAAATTTATTATATGTAATTAACGCAAAATGCCAAAATGACCGAAAATAGAAAATCCGGATATTGATTTTTGAAATTGCACAATTGTCAAACGCATTGTTCGGTTTTGTTGATTGAAACGTCAAAATAAGGTGAAAATGTAATTTTAAAACTGACTAAAATTTATTTTCCTGAAATTAACACAAAATGTAAAAATTGCATTTGTTTAAAGTTTAAAGATTTTAAAATCGTGGTTCTGATTTTTAAAATTGCACAACTGCCGACCACGTTGTCCGATTTTGATTATTCTAATGTCAAACTGTCGAACATTTAGTGTACTTTAAAATCTGGTTTACATTTTTTTACAACGCAAAATGCCAAAATCGTCGTTTTCAAAAACCGAAAATAGAAAATCACTATATTTGTTTTTGAAATTGCACAACTGTCGAACGTGTTGTGCTGTTTTAATAATTGAATCATCAAAATAAGGCGAATTTAGTATGATTTTGAAACTGACTGAAATTTATTTACACAAAATGTAAAAATCGCATTGGTTTAAAGTTCGAAGATTTTAAAATCGTGATTTCGATTTTTTAAATTGCACAACTGTCAAACACTTTGTCAGATGTTGATGATTCTAACGTCAAACTGTCGAAAAAATAGAGCACTTTAAAATCTGGTTTAATTATTTTACATGAAACTAACGCAAAATTGCACGAAAAATTATTACAAATTTCCTTCGCGAAATAAATAATAATAATAATAATAATAATAATACTTTATTTGTGTGAGTACCCGATGATTTACACAAGTCAGATGATACATATTATAAATTAACTGTATCATAAGATAAATAACGAAGAAATCAAATATGGAGTTTAAGCATTAAGTTTTGCACAACTGCCAAACGCGTTGTCCGATTTTGATGTTTCTAACGTCAAATAGTGGAACATTTAGTGTAATTTAAAAAGATTTAATAAATAGTATCGTGAAATTAACGGAAAACGTTAAAATTGCACGTTTTAAAATCCAAAACTTTAAAATTGCAATTTTAACTTTTTTAATTGCGCAACTGCCAAACGCTTTGTCTGATTTTTATAATTCAAACGTCAAAATATGGCAAATTTAGTCTAAAATTGGTTAATTTTTTTTACGTGAAATAATCACAAACTGCAAATATCGCGCTCTTTAAATAACAACATCGTGATTTCGGTTTTTGAAATTGCACAAATGCCGAACTCGTTCGATAATTTTGATAATTCAAATATCAAAATAAGGCGGATTTTAAAACTGATTACAAATTATTTTCGTGAAATTAACACATAATTAAATTAATCGCACGTTTCAAAGTTCGATGATTTCAAAACCGTGATTTTGATTTTTTTTAATTGCACAACTGCCGAACGCGTTGTTCGATTTTGATGGTTCAAACGTCAAAATAATGCGAATTCAGTGTAAATTTAAAGCGGATAACGACATTTTCCCGCGACAACTCTGGAGGAGCCAGGGGAGGCAATGGGGGCCTTTCCCCGTTGGGCCTAGATTTTTTGTGGTTTGTCCTGAAAATATTTACGAAAATGTCAGTGGAGGTATAAAAAAAATAAATGATAATTTTGTGCTGCTTTTTTTCTTTTTAACATGTTCGGCATTAGGGAAATTTGTAACTAAAACAAGGAAGGACCCTCCTCCGATTTTAATCTTTGAATTTGCCTCCTTCATTTCCAGAATTAATTCTAGACATGGTGATGAAGATTATTTTGTTATTTTTTTTATCTATGTAAATGATTAATGATGTATATTATGATGATAAAAAATTGTGAATGAGATGATTGTGATGAGTGAAGATACACAAAATACAAATACAGCCAACGATCACAACATTCATTCATTACATTAACAAGACATGTTTTCGTATGTGTTCTTTGGATTCCATTTTAAATAATTTTATGTCTTCAATGTGTCATTCAATTATTTTAAATATTTGTTTCGCCTCTCTCGTAGAAACCTCCAGGACCCACCCCTGTTATTTACCGTTTTTGATTAGAAATGTTCATTCTTATTTTTCAGGGTCAGCTCCTAGTTTCTACAGATATTTCTAGTGTGAAAACATACCGTCTTTCATGAAACTGCAAATTTTATGTTTGACTCCATTTGACGATGCAGAAAGAAAAACAAGCTGAGCGGAAGGAAGAGGTCCAGTGGGTAGTGAACACTTAAAATTTGATCTTAACACCTTCACTAAATCGAATTTTTCCGTTTCAGATTTATGGCAAGAAATTAAAAAATGGTGATGTTGCCATCATGTTACTTTCTCCGACTTGGTATCATTTATATTTACGCTTTCATGGTTTATTTTTAATTTAAATCGTATTTAAAATGTACATCAAACGTTTTGTAGACTCGAATGAAACTGGCGTTTAAAACGTCAAGATGGAAAATTTTTACTTCAAATTCAAAAACTCAGTTTATTCAAAAACTAAAGAGATTTAGAAAAAAACTTATTCTTTATAAGTTGTTCATTTTGGCATTCTCTACAATTATTATTCACATAAATTATCGTTTCATAATTATAAACCAAAAATGAAAAAAAAAAATTTTTTTCTCGAATAACAATGATTTTATGAAAAATATTTTCAAACCAAATATTAAGATAAATAAAATCAAGAAAAAAAAAAGTTGACCTTAAGAAATTGCAGTAAAATTCAATTGGTTCTACGAGGCGAACTATGTAATCTGGAGATCTGAAATTTGGCATGAAGTCATATTTAGGGTACCCAAACAAATGTACAATTTAACATCATTAAACGAAGAATAAAAATTGCTATTCGATGGTATAAATTAAATTACTATTCAACACCACTAAAAGGCAGAAAACCGCCCCTCAAGTGCACTGCTCTAATATTATTGGGACCCGCCGTCTCGCCGATTCACTTTTTCTGTTATTTCATTTTTGGGCTACAGATAATCTTATCTGTTTGCATTGATACCATCCATTTCACCACTATACACAGTTTATTAGTTTATGTAAAATTGTTTTCTCCTCTGTACTCTCTGCCTTTATCCCCGCCATTGCCCAGTGATTATTTATTGTATTTGTTAATTTTGAAGTCGCCACTACGGGCACAGCTGGCGTGAAGTGTGTGCCTCCTTGTTACACATCCTTTGCTTAATCTGTACTTATAATTTAAACTTTCATTAATAATGGATAAAAATATTTGCAATAAATGTAAAAAGTCAGTTGTGAATTCTAAAATTGAATGTATGAAATGCAATAAAAAATATCACGTAAATTGCTCCGTGAAAGTAAAGAAGGCGGTATTTTTAAATGATGATGAGTTCGACTGCTGCAGCGACAATCCACTACCCACGTCGCCGAATGTCGATGCTAATTCGCTGAATTCTTCCTTCATGTTAGCGGAAATCAAAAACTCTATATCTACTTTGCTTGTCGAATTTGAGCGCCAGCGCCAAGTTCTAAAATTGGAAAATCAGCAACTAAAATCTACAGTACAATCCCTTTAGAGTAGAATTGAGATATTAGAGAATAATGTTCCAAAAGACAATAGTTCTCTTTTAAATGAATTGGCTGAACGTCGCGCACGTGAGACAAATTTAATCATACACGGACTACCTGAGTCGGAAAGATTGGATGTCAAGATAAGAAAACTTGAGGATTATAACACCGTGATTACCATGTTAAAACCCATCAACGATAATTTAATAACAAACTCGGTGGTACGTCTTGGTCGCAAGGGTACCACACCGCGCCCCATGAAAACAATATTGAATGATTTATTGTATGTTAAGGAAATTATGACAAGCAGGAATAAACTTCCATCTCAAGTTAGAATTCATCGAGATAAAACACCACTACAAAGAGAAGAATTTAAGGAAATTTTGCAAGCGCTCAAGAGGAGGCAGGATAATGGTGAACTAAACTTAACTATAAAGTATATAAATTCTCAACCCAAAATTGTAAGAGTACCACAGGAAAACTAGAGAACGCCCAACAGACCTCAATAACTAAATATAAATTAAATTGTTATTATCAGAATACAAACAGCATACGGAACAAATTACATGATGTATATAATAACACTACTTGCAACTACAATGATATAATATTTTTAACGGAGACGTGCTTAGATAGTTCTTTTATTGACAATGAAATTATGACACAAAATTACAATATATTTCGCCATGATAGAGCACAACGAATTGGAGGTGGTGTACTAATAGGAGTAAGAAATACATTTATTTCCAGAAGGCTAACTCTTAATTTTCCGGTAGAACTTCCTATAGAGTGTGTGGCCGTGGAACTTATCAGCGATAATTCTCCAGTTACTTTACTATGTATCTATATTCCGCCTAATCTTAGCTCTGATGTATATGAGGAGATGTTTGATGTATTAACCACTCAAATCAATATGGCAAATCGTACTATTCTTTTGGGAGATTTCAACATCCCCGAATATACCCAAAATAAGGTTGGACTCTCTATAAACAAACTGGGGGCATTAGATAGATAGATAGATAGATAGATAGATTTATTACACACATAAACCATTTACAACAAAAAAATAACTTTCTTAGCTTCTGCAATATGTGCCAACACAACTACGTCAGAAATGAAAACGGTGTAACCTTAGACTTAATTATAACCTCATCAGACATTGAATGTGTTGCTAATAAAGAAATTGGGCCTCTTGTCAAGGAAGATGTACATCATCCAGCATTATCTTGTGAATTTGTGCTAATTTCACGTCTCACCCCAAACTTTAAAGGTGATAACTCAGGACTCTATAATTTTAAAAGAGCTAACTTTTCATTACTTCACACACATCTACAACACATCGACTGGGGTGAATTATTCGCAAACTCTACTGTAGACATCGCCTGTAGCCTACTCTATCAGCAAATATATGAAGGATTCGATCTTTACGTACCAAAATTTAAAAATAAGAAAGAATCCAGAAACTATCCATCTTATTTTGATAAAACAATAACTATAGCCTTAGAAGAAAAAAATAACCTGAGGAGAATATATCTTAAAACCAAAACCACAGTGAATAAAAATAAATTTAATCTGTCTAGAAGTAAATTTAAATGTACAATTAAACAGGCTAAAAAAACTACATCAGGCAAGCAGAGGAACAATTAAATTCTGATCCGACTAAATTTTGGTCACACATAAATTCATTAAAAGGAACCTCAAGAATTCCAGTAACAGTAAACTATTTAGGCAATCAATACACAGATGCCAGTGACATAGTAAACTGCTTCGCTGATGTATTAAATGTGTTCACACGAGTGAGGAAGACGCTGAAATAAATTGAAACACTCCATGAATCTTTAGAGTTTCTGAAAATTTAGTTCTTCACCATTTAAAGAAATTATGTGCTAAGTTTACTATGGGATTGGACCAAATTCCGTCATTTTTAGTGAAAGACTGTGCAAATGTTTTATATCCACCAATTACACATATTTTTGATTTAATATTAAAATATGGAAAGTTTCCCACCATCTGGAAAAATGTTCGTGTATGCCCCACCTTCAAGAATGGTGATAAGAGTGAGGCAGTGAATTATCGGCCAATTGCGTTAGTCAGCATTTTCTCGAAGGTGCTTGAGTCCATATTGAGTGAACAAATAACGTATTTAGTGCGCACGCAAATTGTTACTCAACAACACGATTTTGTTTCGCGCAAATCAACCATGTCTAACCTTAAATTTCACCCAATATGTATCCGCCTCCTTAGATGATAGATGTCAGGTGGATGTAATATACACGGACTTTAGAAAGGCCTTTGATGCAGTATCGCATAACACCCTCATTAACAAATTAAAAACTTATAACATTACTTCTAATGTTATAAACGTAATTCAATCATACTTAACAAATCGGCTTCACTTCGTACAGTATCAGGGTTCTACACACCAAATAAGGGGATCCCGCAAGGCTCCAGTCTTGGTCCGCTGCTTTTTATACTATTTATAAATGACTTAGTACAATATATTAAATCACCGTGTTTGTTATACGCCGATGATTTGAAAATGTATTGTAGAATTACCAGCTTAAATGAGTGCATTGAGTTGCAACATGATTTGGATAAGTTAAGTGAATGGTGTAACATAAACAAATTGTATCTGAACTATGATAAGTGCTCAATAATGACATTTTCCAGGAAAATTGATAATATCCATTATGAATATAAGCTGGATGCTTGTGTGTTGAAAAGAATAAATGAGACAAAGGATCTTGGTGTGATGTTTGATAACAAACTTACTTTTAACTACCATGTTTGTCATATTGTAAATCAATGTCACCGTCTTCTAGGATTCATAATAAGAAACAGTAAAGACTTTTACAGAAGTGAAACAGTCATAACATTATTTAATGCGTTAATAATAAGCAAAATTGAATATTGTTCACCAATTTGGTCGCCTATGCATGATACATACACTGTATACTAGAGTGGTTTTAGTGTATATGGTGGAGTTTCGAAGTATGTGAAAATCAACGGGACAACCCGGAAACTTGTTCGTATAGATAAAAAACTAATAACTGTACATTTTGAGCCATATCGAACATTGCGTAACCGGGCCCTAGCCCTCTAAAATTTGAAAAAGTCGGTTTTTTATTTTAATTTTATTTTGGTCCCCCCTAAAATTAAACAGTCCACCCTAATGGTGAAATTATATATTGTGTCGATAGAAGAGGCTAATGCGAATCCAAAATTAATTTATTTTTTGAAATCGGACTAAAATTAATGGAGTTATGATTTTTTAGTTACATCATACTTGTATATTTCGATATTTCATGTTTTTAGATATTACCAATTAATGCATTTTTATTAAAATCGCCTGTGATACTCTTCAAAGTTTAATAATAAAAACTTCTTTTGTTCCCTGTCATTAGTTAATAGAGTATTACATTCTTCCATTCATTTGACTTTTCATTCTAAAATGTCATTCACAACAAGAATTTTGTTAAAAATCTCACTGCCGGCAATATAATCCTGACATTGGGGCCAAATGTTGGATTCAAATTCCATAGCCCGCACTGATGAATAATATGTAATAATAATAATTAAATCGTTTACATTGTGACCTAAACCTTCAGCGACGGTAATCAGAAGATGAACGGCATTTATGTCACTTATTTTACACTTGTCTAAAGCAGATGAGAACCTTTTATTGATAAATGCAATTTTTCCACGTTGTGGTTGTGGTTCTTTGTCCTGATCCAGATCTGAGGTAGGATTAATATTCAAATCAGCTGGACTATTACTACTATTTTTGTTTGAATCGCTCTTGTTTCCATTGAGACAGAAACTGACGAGACTGCCATTTCTTGATCAGATTTTCACTTCCTTCTCTACTTCTAACCGCTTCAAATGTCTTTCCACTTGCACTGCGAAACTTTCAATGCCATTGATTTATCCTTATCTTCCATTCTCTCTCTCTGCATTAACAGAAATGGTTTGTCTTCTTGTCTTATTTATATGTGCTGCAGTTTTTCGAGAAGAACGCTACTAAGATTTTGCCAATTTTTATGCCATAACTACATTTTTATCGATGCGACGTTGTTTGCGTTGAATCGGAATATGAGCCTTTGACCAACAGACAATACTTCCATAACTAGCGTTTCACTGAAGCGTAAATTTATTAAGTATTCGCTGATTGGAGAAAAACAAAGATACTACTTGCTTCCTAGATGGTAGTTTTGAGGGACGTATTTGGCTATGCGGTATTCCGATCAAATAAATTGCATCTGCAAATATTGTTCTTCCACTTATTTTGAAAGCAACTTTATAATATCGTTACAAAATGCCGCCGAAAACATCAAACTAGATTAACCAGGTGTTAATCTGCGCCACAGGCCGTAAGAAAATCACCTACTCTATTACGCACATAAGGGCACGCACGGATTATATCTTGCGAGCTGTGGTGCATCAAACTAATATTACCAAATGTCAAAAGATAAAAATAAGGGTTACCAATTGAAGTGAAGCGTCTGGTTCACTTAGTCATGGCTTTCTTATAGTGTAATTTCAATTTCAATGAATAGAGGGGCATTAAAAAATTCATAACTTCGTAAATTTTAGTCCAATTTCTTTTTGGATACATATTAACGTCCTTTATCCTCAAAATATATATTTTGGCCATCTAGGTGGACCGTTTAATATTAGGATGAACCAAAATAAAAATAAAAATAAAAAACTGACTTTTTCAAATTTTAGAGGGCTAGGGCCCGGTTACGCAATGTTCGATATGGCTCAAAATTTACAGTTATTAGTTTTTTATCTATACGAACAAGTTTCCGGGTTGTCCCGTTGATTTTCACATACTTCGAAACTCCACCAGTGGTGTAAAACCACCAGTGGTGTAAAACCACTCTAGTACACAGTGTATATAAATTGCCAATTTAACGGCCCTAGACCATCGATGAGAAATTGTCGGTCATTTGGTTTCTGTATGCCTAATTCGCGCCATCATACAAATTCTCCATTGATCAACATGTGTATGTTATATAATCATATTCAAAACAATTGCGATATTTTTGGGAAAACTTTAATTGATTTCAAAAAGTGTGTAATAGAATGTTTGTCTTAAGCATGTATGATCTAAACATCTTTTATATATCTTTTATTTTAATATATTCGTGCACTACAATTAAGATTTGTTCTGTAATTGGACATTCGTCTGTTGGGCAATAAATTATTATTATTATTATTATTATAGCTAAATCGGAGAGGAGGGCGTGAAATGGACTGATCACTTGACGTGGAATTGCATAGTAATAAAGTCGAAACAATTAAAACCAAAATTGACTTTTTCGGTTTTTATCAAATATCTCCGGAAGTAGTAGAATATTTTAAATTTCTTTTTAACAAACAGTTCAGCATTAAAAATTCTTTTTAAAAATCAACAGTGTTTAACTCTTTAGTATCTTTATACTGGAGACTTCTACTTCGTCATATATTTTATATAATAAATAAAACACAAACTAATAGTATCTATTTTTATGTTCATAGCAGACCAAAATTATGAAGCTTAGCAAGGAGATGTCTCTAGTCCAGACGTCGCCAAAGTGGTCTGTATAGACCCCCAGGGGTCTATTTAACAAAAGTCGGGATCGATCTAAGGGGGTCGAAGGAAAAAAAATTGAAAAAATGTAAGGAGATATAAACCTCAATTTTCATATTTTCTGCTAGTGAACATGAAACCTTTTTCAGTGGAAACGTTTTATTTAGAGGAAATGTATGAATATATATTTAGATCCCGCATTTGGAAAAAAAAAATTAAACTATTTAAGGTCATCGTCATTTATGTCCTTATGTATAATTTTTTTAACAAATATTATTATTACAGGAAATACAAGCCATAAATATCAATCATTGTGTGTAAACAAAGTGAAAGAGTGTTACAACAAATCACTAACCGTATCTAACCTGCAAATGGCTCCTTCGCCAGAGGATGTTAATATTCTGCACAATTGTGAGTATTCCAGTGAACTCATAAAAACGTATTCTGATCTTATAGCTGAGCTAAAATTATCTAACAGCCTGTTATTAGAAAAGATCGATCATTTAGAAAAAGAAAATAAATTGTTAAAAAGTAACTCAAATTTGGGAATTAAACATGTCGAATTGGAAAATAATAGCGAAATCGAAAATGTAAACAAACCGCTTGATATAGACAACCCAATTTGCGGTGTAATATCATCAATTAACAATTTAAATTCGATTGATGTGGATGCCGTGCAATCATTCTTTTTACAGTCCCAGAGTAGTCAATACACACATTTTTTTACACCAGTGGATAGGTTTTGAAATTTAGTACATTTACGAAATTACGCTATCAAGATTTGTTCAGAAGTTATAGCCAAAAGACAAAAATATGGCTGATTTTCGAGAGGCGAGATCACAAAAAATACGTATTGAATATTTTGACCCCCTCTACAAATCCACCAAATTTCATTAAAATCGGAGAAGAACACTTGGATTAGTTGCCTTGTAAGTACAGAAATAAATTAAATGTGGAGTTTCGTGGGGAATTAAAACTGACCAATTTTGAACCCAAAATAGCGAACCTTGTAAAGAAACACCAGATGCACCCATCTCATTGATTAAGAAGCAATAAATCAGTAGTTACTGTACTTATTATTTTTACTTATTTATAATTACTTATTATTTAATAAATATTAAGGTGTTTAAATTTGAACTTATATTTCATAAAACTATTGTTACACAATGTACAATTACTTTAATAAATATTTAAAATCATAAAATAAATGTACAAACACAGTACCTAACCTAATAGATAATTTTATTTTAATTAACTGAAAATTAATTTTGTGGGGGTCGATGGAGATTTCGAAAAATTATATAGGGGTCGATGATCAAAAAAGTTTAGCGACCCCTGCTCTAGTCAATGTAGTTTTAATAAAATGTCATTATTTAAAATCAGACAGAAAAATATTATAATATAAAACGGTTCGGTGATATATCCGCACAGAAAGACTGTTCACGCAAAAACTGCGCACAGAAAACTGCGCACAGCGAAAACTCCCCACACGGAATAATGCTCACACGGAAAACTCCGCACACAGAAAATAACGCACAGTGATAATTGCGCACATGAAAACTGCTCACACTGAAAAATGCTCACACGGAAAATTACTCACTTTTATCAATCGTCACAGGGTGCGCACAACAAATATTTTTGCTATAATTATTACATTTCACATTAATTTAAAAGCAACAATGTACTGTGTTTTTAATTAAAAGTATAAATGTCTAATATATTAATTTGAATAAACAATTTAATGATAATGCCATCACATGTATGTTAAATTTATTTTCTTTTTAGTTTTATTGAGGTTTGATCATTGAAGATCTAGATTAGAATTAAATTTTACTGGATCTATATGCATGTGTTTGGAAGATTCTAATAGAGGGTTGTAACACTTCAAAGCTTATACTACCTTTACGCTACAGAGCTTGTATTAATAAACGATGATTCTACTGTTTCGTATATTTCAATTTTCACAACTTCTCGGCCTGATCAAATGAACATATTTTAAAATCCAGCGAAGGAGTGTAAATGGATTTTCGCAAAATCATAATCTAGAATGCATTTCTAGTTATTCTGGAAAGTTTAACGTCGTTGGAAATGGTTTTTATATTTTTTTCGAGCCGGCGAACTTGCTACAAATTTTCACAACTTCGCCGCCTGATCAAAGTATTTGAAATTCCAGTGAACTCAAAAATTAAAATTCAAGAATAACACTCCGTCGCGCTCTTAAAATCTAAAATACCGAACAAACTCACCGGTGGAACTGGAAAATTTTACCAGGTGCGAACCGCCGAATCATTTGACCTTTGCCCCGGAGGCAATAAGTATCCGGCGTAGATGTTTGCAAAAAACACATTCTTTCGTCGTCTGTTATCAATCCTTATCCACCGAAATTGAAAACCGTTCGATTCGGCAGTTTACCTTCCACCGAGTGAGTGAGTGTTCGCGTGTTTTAGTGTGTGTAGAATATTGAAAATTACATTAATGGAAATGGATTATCAGTTATGAAGATGGTTCCTATTGTTGGTAAGCGATTAAATGAAAGTAATTAAACTTTATTAGATGAATAATTTATTGTGAATTTTTCAATGCGATTTAATAATATCTCTCAACACAAATAACTATAGGAGTAGAGAGACCATCAAGTGAATAGCTCATTTATGTAAAATTTATGGAATGAATTATTCACAATAATGATTTTTTCAATGCGATTTAATAATATCTGAATACAAAAATAACGGTGTAGTAGAGACCATCAGGTCAATAGTTCATTTATGTTATGCTACAATAATGTATACAAAAAAATACGGCATTAGTAGCTTATTGACAAATCGTACAGAATCTTATAATTACATTTACCTTCTTATCAAATACCAGTTAGCTTTCTCACCATCGAATGGAGCTTAAATAACCAATTAAAAAAAATATTAATTCAATGATTAATTTTTTAAATCGTACAATTTTCGATTTTGGTGTGTTGCTGTTTATTTTCAATTTCGGATTTGGCACTCATTTTTATTCGAAATCCGAAATCTATATTTTTTTCAATTAATTGCAAACTCTTAAAACGAATTTCTCCTTTGACTATTTTTTTCTATCCGTCTAAGCAATTTTTTCCCCATTTTCAGTTTTGACAATTGCTGTTTTGTTTTAACCTAAGATGAGAAATCAAAAATGTTTATTTTTTTACATAGAAGTTGAACTTTTAATAATTTTTATGTTGTTTTTTGTCAACTTTGTTTATCTCTATAAAAATAATAACCATAATATTTTATTGTTGTTAAAAATAACTGCAATTATTTTACCTTCATCTTTTTCATGGCTAAGTATTTTTTCATTTATAATAAATCTTAAAAATGACTGCAACTCACTTATTTTTAGAAATAACTATGTTATATGTGATATCGGATTAAAGAGAAAAAAAAGTCTTTCGAATGAGGTCATAGCCAACTATGGTTTCCATTAAAAAAATGTAAGTTTGCGTCATATCTCGGAAAATAATGGCGTTAAAATTTTTCAGAATTTATTTTATTAAGCTGCGTAAAATTATTTACAACTTTGTACTTTACAGTTTTTTTTCTGTCATAATAACTGAGATATGTTTATTTGAAAAAATTGACACTTTTTACAGTTTTCAAAATATCTAGTCACACTTCACTTTTTTGAAAACTTTGAAAATGTTATTTTATTGGACTCATTTAACTACACCTTTTTACCCATTTAACCGTTTCTCTATCTCTTATTGTTTCCGAGATCCCCATTGAGAACATCGAATAAAACTCACCCTGTATATTATTATTATTATTATTAAAAATCAATGTTCAATTTAAAGTTAAATGTATTATAATTGCAATAGAGTTTTTTAAGGAATTCAATCATATCAGTATTTTTCTATTTTTCTATTTTTCTTAAAAATAATATATCAAAAATTCACAACACGCGCAAAAAAATCGTAGTTCATTCTAAAAGGAGATGTTTCGTATCATATCAGTATATTTTTTAACATTAATTTTCAAAAATTTATTACATCCAAAAACACATTTTCAAAAATTCTAGTTAGTTTTAAAGGCAGTCGTTCTGTGGATGTATCAAAATATTTGAGGAACTCAATTTTGTTTACGATTTTTGTTTTGTTTAGGTGTTTAACAAAAATTGACTCGTTTCCAAAAATCAAAATTCAATCATGTCAATATTTTTTTTTACTTTCTCCGTTACGAAGTACGAGAAAGTATTGTGATCGTGATTTTTTTTTCAATTTTTTTTTTACGGAAATATCCGTTTTGGGGTCCCTAGATGCCATTTCAACAATTTTTGGAAAAATTTGTGTCTGTGTGTGTGTGTGTCTGACTGTGCGCGCTGTATCTCAAAAACTCATAGAGCAATTAATATGAAACTTTGAACATACGTCTTATTTGATAATCCGAAGAACTGGTAAAATTTCGTACACCGGAAGTGGGTGTTTACCTTAACGGTTTTTTTTTGCCAATATTTTCTTAAATATGAAAAATATCACAAAAATATTTAAACAAACATTGAGGATAACAAAGAAATTAACATCTTTTGCTTGAAAATATTTTTCATAAAATCATTGTTATTCGAGAAAAAAAATAATTTTGTTTTTTTTTAATTTTTGGTTTATAATTATGAAACGATAATGGTTACAGCAAATTTATGTTAATAATAATTGTTCAGAATGCTAAAATGAACAACTTATAAAGAGTAACTTTTTTTCTAAATCCTTTTAGTTTTTGAGTAAACAGAGTTTTTGAATTTGAAGTATAATTTTTCCGTTTCATAATTTTGACGTTTTAAACGTCAGTTTCATCGAAGTTTACGCAACGCTCGATGTACATTTAAAATATGATTTCAATAAACCATGAAAACGTAAATATAAATGGCTATGATTTCATCAAGTCGGAGAAAGTAATATGTTGGCCACATCACCATTTTTTTAAATATCACAAGAATATTTAAACAAACATCGAAGACAACAACGAAATGAACATCTTTTGCTTGAAAATATTTTTCATAAAATCATTGCTATTCGAGAAAAAAATTGTTTTTGTTTATAATTATGAAACGATAATAGTTACAGCAAATTTATGTTCATAATAATTGTAGAGAATGCTGAAATGAACAACTTCTAAAGAATACATTTTGTTCGAAATCTCGTTAGTTTTTGAGTAAGCCGAGTTTTTGAATTTGAAGTATAATTTTTCCATCTTTCACGATTTTGACGTTTTAAATGTCAGTTTCAACCGAGTTTACGCAACGTTTGATGTACATTTAAAATATGATTTCAAATGAAAATAAACGCATGAAAACGTAAATATAAAGTCGGAGAAAGTAACATGATGGCCACATCACCATTTTTCTATTTTTCTTTGTTCAATTATTCGACAACTTAAAAAAATATTAAAAATTCATAACTCACGCAAAAATTTATACATTTTCAAAAATCGTAGTTTAATTTTAAAGGTAGATGTTTTGCATCATATCAGTATTTTTTTAAACAATAATTTTCAAAAATTTATTACATCAAAAAATAAACACATTTTCAAAAATTACAGTAAAAACACAGTACATTGCTTTTAAATTAATGTAAAATGTAATAATTATAGCAAAAATATTTGTTGTGCGCACCCTGTGAGGATTGATAAAAGTGATTAATTTTCTGTGTGCGGAGTTTTCCGTGTGAGCATTATTCCGTGTGAGGAGTTTTCGTGTGCGGAGTTTTCGCTGTGCGCACATTTTTGTGCGCAGTTTTCGCGTGAGCAGTCTTCCTGTGCGGATATGTCTGGTCACGATATAAAACTTACAGTGGGTAATCCCTCGTTATCGATAATAAGTTAGGTAAAGTTGAATACCCTTAAAGCTTATATATTTATACTATATTTCTTTACATTGTAGTAGTACGTCCAATCAGTTCCTATAAATATGCCAATAAAACGAAATTATATGGCAATTTTTACACCTTATCAGAGAAAAGACATGCCTCAGCGCCATTTACTGATCATATGCTAAATTGCTGAGCATGCGGCATAGGCTATGCCACATAACCTATAATTCCAACGCTCACGCACGTTAAACAAATAACATAATTATAATGTGTGCTTATTACGTATACATATAAATTTTAAATTAACAAATTAATAAGACATTCACGACAACCACGGACCCGAACAAATATTTCTCAGTCCAAAAAATCTTTCGCCCGGGCGGGGAATCGAAAGCCCTCGACTCGTGATGCAACAGGCAACTGCACACGCACTTAACATCGAAGAGTATACAATAATGATTTACGACTTCGCAAAAACAATTACAATTACTCGATTCGAGTTTGATCCTGTTTACTACAAAATCGAGTGCTGTTTTCTTGCACAAGAAAATAGTGACATCTAAAACGTGCTTTACATCTGCTGAATTATTATTTTCAAAATTTATGTTACGGCCCTTGATGTTGCCTTTGTAAAAATATTTTAGAAAAATTTAGTGTGATCTCTAAAATGGACTTTACATCTGCCCAACGATCATTTAAAAAAATAATGTTATTAGAAAAAATGCATCGCAATCATCAAATAGGTAATTTAAATAACTGCACATTGAATACCGTGTATTTTATATAACAAATACACTAATTTTGTTTACGACGTTATTACATTATCGCATCAGCACGTTTTGCAAAAATATTCTTAGTGTAGTATCTCCGCACCAGCACAAATAAACAACATCGAAACGTTGAATTTACCAGAGGCTTCAGGATCGAGCTCTGATCTTTAAAGTTGGACTTCTTCGGAACACCATCAACAACATCGGGAGCAATTTGAAACTGTACGGTCGGTCTCCTTTTGTAAGTCGCGTTTACCTGCTCCACTTCATTGTTATCGGCCACATCAACATCCTTCACTTTAGTCCCGCACGCGCCAAAACACAACCACGCCAAACCGTCCGAGGAAGACGTCTTCTTCTTCTCTTCGGCCGCAGCATCGCCGCCGTCTTTGCACTTGTGATAGACGTCTTCGTTGCAGCGTTCGCAACGCAGCGACATAATGAGACTAACAGAGAAATGGCGAAATTTTCGATTCTGTGTTCAAAATTCAGTGGAAATCATCATCTACTGCCACCGTTATCACGAATTTATATTGATAAGATAGCGCGACTATCCAACTTGCGATTAAATATGTAATCTCATTAAATTTTAGCACGTCGGTATGCATAAACAGAATTTATTTATAACCATTCGAATTGTATACACTTACTACATCAAATAAAGATTTCACTCAGATAGATAATGTGGGTTTAATTATTCGCATTCTCCGTCACTTGGAAAAATAACGGTGTTATCAATAAAATCAACTAATACTAGGGATTTAATATTAATGCCCTGGTTATTTAATCTAATAGATTTGATCAGGCCACATGTTAAATTTAAATTAACTTGAAATAATTATTGCGATATTATTTATTTATTTTAATGACTAATAAAAATACCTAAGTGGTCATACAGTCAGTTGTTGTGATGGAGTTTATAAGTTTAATTCAACTGAATTATTGCACATATATAGATGATAAGAATGAAATGTTATTTACAATAATACACTGGTGAAAAAAAAGAAACACGGAAAAATGAATTAGTGAAATTTGCACGTTTTTTCAAACATCCATAACTTGGTGCGAATCGTCGTAGGAACTTCGTCCTTTGAGTCCTGCATAGGGAATTGATCAAATTTTAATGCCTTTATGGTGGATCGAGTCGACAAAACTCCGTACACATCATCAAAGTTGGACATGGTTTCCTGAAAAAAACATTTTTTTTCACAGGGGTGCTAGAAGGGGCGGAAGGGGTTGCGCTTAAGTTTGCATGCAATGCTTTGAAGAAGACACTTCAAGTTCTTCGCCCTCAAAGATTCATCAAAATCGATTGAAAACACGCCGAGTTATGGCGGTTTGAAAATGGTCGAAATTTCAAAAATTTCAAGTGTTTCTTTTTTTTTCCACCAGTATACATTGTATTCCAAACCATTTCCAATTTGGAAAGATACAGGGAAAATGTAATAGAGTAGCGTATCCAAAGGGGTTCCGCGCGTATTGACAAAACAAAAACTATTTAAAAATCAAGAGTATTTGAAGCTCGTTCGCAAAAAAAAAAAATGAAAAAAAAAATTACAAAAATCATTCTTTTTCATCAGAAGAACGAGAAAAATCGATTGGCGTTATACAATTTCAGCTAGCTTAAATAGCAAAAAATGGTAATGTGGCCATCCTGTTACTTTCTCCGACTTGATGGTATCACAGTCGTTTATATTTACGCTTTCTGGTTTATTTTCAATTTAAATCATATTTTAAATGTACATCGATCGTTTTGTAGACTCGGATGAATCTGACGTTTAAAACGTCAAAATTATGAAAGATGGAAAAATTATACTTCAAATTCAAAAACTCAGTTTACTTAAAAAAAAACTTATTCTTTACAAGTTGTTAATTTTGGCATTCTCTACAATTACATTAATTTGCTGTAACTATTATCGTTTCATAATTATAAACCAAAAATTAAAAAAAAACTGAACAAGAAAGTCTTGAAAAAGACTTCTAAAAATAGTCCTAATTAAAAAGTCCCAAAAAAATGTAATAAAAGTCCTGAACAAGAAAGTCTTGAAAAAGATTTCTAAAAATAGTCCTAAAAACCCTAATAAAAGTCCTGAACACGAAAGTCTTGAAAAAGTCTCGATAAAAAAGTCCTGATAAAAAGTTCTAAAAAAGAGTCCTGACAAAAAAATGTCTTCTAAAACATTTCCTTAAAAATGACCAGAAATAAAGTGCTAAAAAAGAGTTCTATCAAAAAAAGTCCTGAAAAAATTCCTGGAGAAACAGTTTTGAGAGTAAAGTCTTGAAAAAAGAGTCCTGTTAAAAAGTTGTGAAAAACAGTCGTAGAAAAGTCCAGAAAAAAGGAATGCAAGAAGAGTTCTAAAAAATTAAGTCTTCATATAAAACTCCAGAAATAAATGATAAAAAGATAAAAATCCTGGAAGAAGTCCGAAAAAGTGTCTCAAAAAAAAGTCCGGAACAAGAAGTCCTGAAAATGAATCCTATAAAAAATGTCCTGAAATATAGTACTGAAAAAAGTCCTGTAAAGAAGGCTTGAAAACAATTCCCGAAAAATGTAATTAAGAAAATTCAGAAAAGAATCCTGAAAAGAAGTCCTGAACAAGAGGTTCTTAAGAAATTCTGGAAAAAGTCCCAGTCTTGAAAGTAAAGTCTTGAAAAAAGAATCCTGATAAAAGCCGCGAAGAAAAGTCCTGAAAAGTCTCCATACAAAATACCAGAAATAAATTTCCGGAAAAAAAACCCAAAAATTCTGAAAGAAAGCTAAATTAAGTCCTGAAGAAAGTTCAGGAAAAGAGTCCTGATGAAATATCATAAGAAAATTGTTCTAAAAATAACAAGTTTAAAAAATAAACAAAAAAATTTCTGGAAAAAAATCATTGTAATAAGTCCTTAAATTGGTCCTTAAAAAGATCTGAAGAAATTATCCTGAAAAAGAAATCCCAAAGTGTCGTGAAAAAAAAATCCTGCAAAATGGCTTAAAATAAGTTATTAACAAAATTCCATAAATAAAAAGTTTTGAAAATAAAAAGGAGAATTCTAAAAAATGTCATGAAGAAAATTCTGAAAAATTTTTCTGAAAAAATCGCGAAATATCAAAAAAAAATTGTCCTGTAAAAACAGTCTTAAAAAATTGACTTAAAAATAACATTTTTTGAAAGAAAAAGCATTGTAAAAAATCCTTTAAATGGTCCTTAAAAATATCTAAAGAAATTGCCCTGAAAAAGAAATCCCAGTCTTAAAAAAAAGTCCCGCAAAAAGGCCTAAAATAAGTCCTTAGCAAAATTCCTGAAATAGAAAGGTTTAAAATTGTCTTGAAAAAAAATGCTAAAAACATCTGATGAAGTCCTTAAAGAGGTCAAAAAAAGTAAAAATTCTAAAAAATGTCATGAAGAAAATATCATAAATATCATAAAAAATTGTCCTTGAAAAATTGCCCTGAAAATAACATGTTTAAAAAATAAACAAAAAAATTTATGAAAAAAAAGCATTGTGAAAAGCCCTTAAAATGGTCCTTGAAAAGATCTGAAGAAATTGTCTTAAAAAGAGATTCCAAAGAGTCTTGAAAAAATGTCCTGCAAAAAGGCCTAAAATAAGTCCTTCACAAAATTCCTCAAATAAAAAGTTTTAAAAATAAAGCTAAAAATATCTGAAAAAGTCCGTAAAAAGGTCCAAAAAAGGTCATGAAAAGAGAAATTCTAAAAATTTTTTTCTAAAAAAATCCCGAAAAGAAGTACTCAACGAAAAGTCCCAAAAATGTTCCGAAAAAAATCCCGTTTTTGAAAAGAAATTCTAAAAATAAAGGTTATGAAAGAAAAAGTTTTAAAAATATGTTTTGAAGTCCTGAAAAATAATCTTCCAAGGTCTTTTAAAAATGCCTTTAAAAAAGTTCTGAAAACATTGTCCTGAAGTACCAAAAAGGCTAAAAGAACAAAAACCTGTTAAGGTAAATATTCGGAAATACGAAATTTTACCAAAAGCTTTTTAGTTCTTAAAATTCTCATGTTCAAAGTTTCATATCAATTGCTCTATTCGTTTTTGAGATACTTTATACTTTAATAGCAAAAAATGGTGATGTGGCCATTATGTTACTTTCTCCGACTTGATGGTCATGATCATTTATATTTACGCTTTCATGGATTATTTTCAATTGAAATCATATTTTAAATGTACATCGAGCGTTTTGTAGACTCGGATGAAGCTGATGTTTAAAACGTCAAAATTATGAAAGATGGAAAAATTATACTACAAATTCAAAAACTCAGTTTACTCAAAAACTAAAGGGATTTCGAAAAAAACTTATTCTTTATAAGTTGTTCATTTTAGCATTCTCTATAAATATTATTAACATAAATTTGCTGTAACTATTATCGTTTTATAATTATAAACCAAAAATTAAAAAAAAAATGGTGATGTGGCCATCATGTTACTTTCTCCGACTTTATATTTACGTTTTCATGGGTTTATTTTCAATTGAAATCATATTTTAAATGTACATCGAGCGTTGCGTAAACTCGGATGAAACTGACGTTTAAAACGTCAAAATCATGAAAGATGGAAAAATTATATTTCAAATTCAAAAACTCAGTTTACTCAAAAACTAACGAGATTTCGAAAAAAACTTATTCTTTAGAAGTTGTTCATTTTGGTATTCTGTACAATTATTATTAACATAACATTTCTGTAACTATTATCGTTTTATAATTATAAACCAAAAATTTAAAAAATAATAATACATTTTTTTCTCGAATAAAAATGATTTTATGAAAAATGTTTTTAAGCAAAAGATGTTCATTTCTTTGTTGTCTTCAAAGTTTGTTTGAATGTTTTTGTGATATTTTTCATATTTAAGCAAATATTGGCAAAAAACAAAAAACAGTTAAGGTAAACGTCCACTTCCGGTGTACGAAATTTTACCAAAAGTTTTTCAGTTTTTCATATTATCAAATAAGATGGATGTTCAAAGTTTCATATCAATTGCTCTATTAGTTTTTGAGATACAGCGCACACAGCAAACACACACACACACACACACGCACACACACACACAGACCCAATTTTTTTTTTCCAGAAATTTCTCGAGTAAAAATGATTTTATGAAAATGTTTTTCAAACAAAAGATGTTCATTTCTTTGTTGTCTTCAATGTTTGTTTAAATGTTTTTGTGATATTTTCCATATTTAAGAAAATATTGGCAAAAAACAAAAAATAGTAAAGGTAAACTCCCACTTCCGGTGTACGAAATTTTACCAAAAGCTTTTCAGTTCTTCAGATTATCAAATAAGACGGATGTTCAAAGTTTCATATCAATTGCTCTATCAGTTTTTGAGATACAGCGCGCAAAGACACACACACACACACAAAATTTATCCAGAAATTGTTGAAATGGCATCTAGGGACCCCAAAACGGATATTTCAGTAAAATAAATTTTGGAAAAAAAAATCACGATCACAATACTTTCTCGTACTTCGTAACGGAGAAAGTAAAAAACGATAGAAAATTTTCTCGAGAATACGGAATCTGAAATAAGAATCTATTGATATGATAATGAAGTTGCATTTTAATAATTCGACTTGAGAAATCTCTGCGTGGTTGGCATAGTAATTTTATTGACACTTTGTCGTGAATTAATTACACCGGGATGTAATAGGGAACGTTACTTTGAGATAGGCACGCCGATCAAATCTACATGTGCGTGTGTGGTAACACGAATGAGTAAAATCGTAATTAACATTAATTATTACCTACTGGTGCCGACAGTTACTACATATCAATCATTTGATATGAAATGCTGTGTAGGCAATATATTTGATTTAATTCTAGTACAATGAGGTGTCAAAACTGCCAGTTTAACCGAAAATCAATGTAGTTCTTAGGTTATACTGACAGTTTTGACTAAGACATATAATCTCTCATGTTTAAGCAGTGAACCTAAGATGGCGGTATGACAGCATCGTGGAGGCAATTGAAAACTCGAATGGAATTGTTAATGGTAGATTACCTGCGAGGCAGGAAATGGATGCTTTATTTAGAGCAAATAACTAGTTTTTCAAGCTAAAGATTCTTTTGGTAAAATTGTCTTCTTTAATTTAAATAATAAAAAAAAAAATTAAAGTAACTGATGACGAACGACGGCTCCGCTGCGCTGCGCCGTCGTCCGTGTGTAACCTGTAAAAATAGAGCAAAGTAACCGGTGACGAACGACGGCTCCGCTGCGCTGCGCCGTCGTCTGAGCGTATCCCATCTAAATTGACCAAAGTAACCGTAGTGCGTTGCACATTAAATTTAAACAAAGTTACCGGTGACGAACGTCGGCTCCGCTGCGCCGTCGATGAAACACATATGTATTTTTTAAATTATTTTTCATTTTTTATTTTTCGTTTTTCATTTTTCATTTTTCATTTTTCATTTTTCATTTTTCATTTTTTATTTTTCATTTTTCATTTTTCATTTTTCATTTTCATGTTTCATTTTTTATTTTTCATTTTTCATTTTTCATTTTTCATTTTTCATTTTTCATTTTTGAGTTTTAATTTTTCATTTTTCATTTTTCATTTTTCATTTTCCATTTTCCATTTTCCATTTTTCATTTTTCGTTATTCATTTTTAATTTAATTTGTATTTCCTTTATTTTTCTTTGAGAACCACTTGCTTCCTCTGCGACCCCTAATAGTTTCGGTTTTCCGACTTGAAAAGTGCAACGGGCGCGTAGGGTACTTCCGAAAAATTTGAAAAAATATCTTCTTCCCTCAATTTCAGTTTTTCGACTTTAAAAGACAAAAAAATACAGCCTTAAAAGTGGAAAAACGAACCCTGAGGGGCGCAAATGGCGTGCAGAGGTAGTTCCAATATTTAAAAAAAATAGAGATGTAAGATCGTTATTCGTACCCTTTACGAATTCTAAACTTTAAATGGAAAAAAAATACGCCCCTAAAAGAAACAGTTAGAAACAATGTGGTCAATCTTTGAAAAATCGTATCCCGTTAAGGGAACAACAACAACAAATCAAAAAATGTTCAACCATAAAAATTGTAGGGTAATGCTTTGTCAATATACTGGAGCTTCGACAAACTCTTTAAAGTCAAAACTGAAGGCATAAAGACTCCCGAAAAATCATCTTGAAACGCTCACTTTTAAAGCCGGGCCCCGGGACGCGGCTGATAGGTTCCTAACCGAAACACGCGACTTTGATGTCATGTCAATGTCATTAAACCTGAAAATTGAGAGCAATTATAACCTTGTTCCAGATATGTGTGACGCACAGATGATGAGTTCCTAACCTAAACCCGCGACTTTAAACATGTCATGTCAATGTCATTAAATCTGAAAATTGAGTGCAATCATAACCTTGTTCCCGACATGACAGTGAATGTCTTGTCTGATGCACAGCTGATAGGTTTCTAACCTAAACCCACGACTTTAAGCATGTCATGTCAATGTCATTAAATCTGAAAATTATGTGCACTCCTAACCTTGTTTTAGATATGTCAGTGAATGTCATGTCTGACACACAGCTGATAGGTTCCTAACCTAAACCCGCGACTTTGGCATGTCATGTCAAGGTCATTAAATCTGAAAATTGTGTGCAATCATAACCTTGTTCCAGAGTTGCCAATGAATGTCATGTCTGACGTACAGCTGATAGGTTCCTAATCTAAACCCGCGACTTTGGCATGTCATGTCAATGTCATTCAATCTGAAAATTGTGTGCAATCATAACCTTGTTCCAGATATGTCAGTGAATGTCATGTCTGACGTACAGCTGATAGGTTCCTAACCTAAACCCGCGACTTTGGCATGTCATGTCAATGTCATTAAATCTGAAAATTATGTGCAATCCTAACCTTGTTTTAGATATGTCAGTGAATGTCATGTCTGACACACAGCTGATAGGTTCCTAACCTAAACCCGCGACTTTGGCATGTCATGTCAAGGTCATTAAATCTGAAAATTGTGTGCAATCATAACCTTGTTCCAGAGTTGCCAATGAATGTCATGTCTGACGTACAGCTGATAGGTTCCTAATCTAAACCCGCGACTTTGGCATGTCATGTCAATGTCATTCAATCTGAAAATTGTGTGCAATCATAACCTTGTTCCAGATATGTCAGTGAATGTCATGTCTGACGTACAGCTGATAGGTTCCTAACCTAAACCCGCGACTTTGGCATGTCATGTCAATGTCATTAAATCTGAAAATTATGTGCAATCCTAACCTTGTTTTAGATATGTCAGTGAATGTCATGTCTGACGCACAGCTGATAGGTTCCTAACCTAAACCCGCGACTTTGGCATGTCATGTCAATGTCATTAAACCTGAAAATTGTGTGCAATCGTAACCTTGTTCCAGAGTTGCCAATGAATGTCATGTCTGACGTACAGCTGATAGGTTCCTAATCTAAACCCGCGACTTTGGCATGTCATGTCAATGTCATTCAATCTGAAAATTGTGTGCAATCATAACCGTGTTCCAGATATGTCAGTGAATGTCATGTCTGACGTACAGCTGATAGGTTCCTAACCTAAACCCGCGACTTTGGCATGTCATGTCAATGTCATTCAATCTGAAAATTGTGTGCAATCATAACCTTGTTCCAGATATGTCAGTTAGTGTCATGTCTGACGCACAGCTGATAGGTTCCTGACTTAAACCCGCGACTTTAAGCATGGCATGTTAATGTCATTCAATCTGAAATTTTTCAATCTGATAGAAACTGTCATTTTATATGAAAGAAGCTTGAAAACAGGTGGAAACGATGAGGTCAATCTTTGAAAAATCGTATCCCGTTAAGGGAGCAACAAATCAAAAAATGTTCCAACGTAAATATTGTAGGGAAAAACTTTGTAAATATACTGGAGCTTTGACAGACTCTTCAAAGTCAAAACTAAATGCATGAAGATAAAGGTAATCTTGAATCGCTCACTTTTAAGGCCGGGGCCCCGGGAAGAGGGCCCCCAGAGAAAAAATATTTGTCACGCGGTACCCCTTCTGCCGAAAGGTATCTTTGGTGAAAATTTCAGCCTAATCCGTGTAATGCGATTTTCACTTAAATTTCCGACGGTTTACTCATGAAAAATGAAAAATATGGTGCCTCGACAGATAAAAAAAATCATAACTAACGATTAAAAAAATCAAAAAATTATGACAATAAATGCTATAGAGGGGTCTTTTGTGGAGAGGATAGAATAGTTTTAAATTGTCCAGGTTAAATTGTACCCGGAAGGCCGGGCAGATTTTCTTGTATAATTTCTTGAGGAGGCCCCTACGGCCACGGGGAGGATCACGGGGACGATCAAATTTCCTCATTCGATGACAATTGATAGGCACCACATTAAAGCGCCACCTCTCTCATCCGTGCAGAAGAGGGTGAAAAAATAAAAAAAAAACATTATTTTAAATCGTTTTGCGCGTTGAGGAACTTCGAGAATGTAATCTGGTGGTAGCCCAAGTTTCTGAATCTGACATCGTTGAGGAACCTCGAGTATGCAATCTGGTGGTAACCCCAGTTTCTGAATCTGACATCTGTCAAATGTGACAATGCACTATCAATGCATTTCTTAATTTGCAGTTTGGAGAGCACTCGGACGTTAACGGGAAGAAGCTTTTTTTTTTCATTAACTTTGGGCCTCTAAAAATTATTTGGTGAGCGTTTGAGAAGCGTATACACATTACAAACCAACATTCAAACAAAATTTAGGCCGTTACTGATAGGGGTTGTTTCGGTCTTTGGCACCCCGTTGCGGCTGGTGGGGCTGACGTGGTGACCGAAATGTTACCAAACTTTGGTGGTCTGCTCCAAATGGAACTCTTAATGATTTCCTAAAGTTTCATTGTTCTAGACCTCCCGGAAATATTTTTTTTTCTCAATTGATTTTCCGGGGAAAAATATTCAACGTTCAAAAACGACAATTATTCAAATATCCATATCTCGGTAAATAATTGGGCGAATTTAAAAATTCAATGTTTGTTTCACGTACACACAATACTGCAATGATAATCCGTCGTTAGATTCATGATTTAAAAAGGAATAGAAACATTCATTTTAAAACGATCGAAAATATTTACCGGCAAAATTAATAAAAGTTTAATGAATTTTTTAAATTAGAAGGAGGGGTCGGATCGAGAAATTTTATTTGGATTTTCTATTGGGCTTGACAAGGGTTTATCGGTAGTGCAATCAGATTTCCGATCGAACAAAAAAATGATGTGCCACGCTCAATTTCGCTTCCCTCTTCCGTATACAACGTCATATCTCGAAAACTAAAAATCGGATAGAAAAACTTTATTGGGATCTTTGATACGGATTGAATCGACAAATGATTTGACGTGGATATACTGGGAAGGCTGTGTGATTTTTTTTCGTCTAATTTCTAAAGGTTTCTAAAGAAGGCCCTAAAGACCACAGGAAAGATCTTTGGTACGATCAAATTTTCTCAATCCGTGCTTCGTCATAGCTGCCACATTTCCTAAACAGGAAATCTCCATCGGCAGTGCAGAACAGGGTTAAAAAAAATAAAATATGTTTTGAAATCGTTTTAGGCTGTTTGGGAAAAATCAGTATTTTAAAAAGTATGCACTTTATGTAAAAATTTTGTATATGTTTTCGATTTGGTTTCAATAGTTATTGAAAAATCTGGCATTTGAGTTGAATTCAATTTTTTCCCTTCCACACCCCTGCTGAAGTATTTCGAGAATGTCGAATTAAAAAATTACGGAAGGGTAGCTGTTTCAATTTTTTTTAAATTACGGAGCAAGGCCGGTTGTACCCCGAACCTACCCTAAAAGTTTCAACTCTTCAATTTAAATAGAAAAAATACAACCTTTTTCCGGGGTGGGCCAAATGTGTGTTAAGTGTTAAGAAGGTTTTGAAAAAATGGGGGTCTTTTGTGAAGAGGATAGAATAGTTGTAAATTGTCCAGGATGCACCCGGAAGGCCGGGCCGAATTGTCTTGTGTAATTTCTTGAGAAGGCCCCGACGGCCACGGGGTGGATCATGGGGATGATGAAATTGGCTCATTCGATGACAATTGATTGACACTACATTGCCCAAAAGCACCACCTCCCTCAACCGTGCAGAAGGGGGTGAAAAAAAGAAAAAACACATTATTTTAAATTGTTTTGCTCCAACCACACGCTTCGAGGAGTGTAATCTGGCGGTAACCCCAGTTTCCGAATCTGACATCTGTCAAATGTGACAATGCACCATCAATGCATTTCTTAATTTGCTGTTTGGAGAGCACTCGAACGTTAACAGTAAGAAGTTTATTTTTTTCTCATCAACTTTGTGCCTCTAAAAATTATTTGGTGAGCGTCTGAAAAGCGTATACACATTACAAACCGACATAGAAACAGCATTTAGGGCGGTACTAAATGGGGTTGTTTCGGTCTTTGGCACCCCGTTGCGGCTGACGGGGTGACCGAAATGTTACCAAACTTTGGTGGTCTGCTTCAAATGGAACTCTTAATGATTTCCCAAGGTTTCATTGTTCTAACCCTCCCGGAAATATTTTTTTTCTCTCAATTGATTTTCCGGGGAAAAATTTTCAACGTTCAAAAACGACAATAATTCAAATATCCATATCTCGCTTAATAACGGAGCGATTTTAAAAATTCCAAGTGCGTTTTACGTACACGCAATACCGCAATGATAATCCGTCGTTGGATTCGTGATTTAAGATGGAATAGAAAAATTCATTTTGAAACGATCGAAAATATTTACCGGCAAAATAAATGAAAGTTTAATGAATTTTTTAAATTAGAAGGAGGGGTCAGATCGAGAAATCTTATTTGGATTTTCTGTTGGGCTTGAGAAGGGCTTTCCGGTGGTGTAATCAGATTTCAAATCGGATAAAAAAATGTTGTGCCCCGCTGGTCAATTTCGCTTCCCCGTTCCGTGTACAACGTCATTTCTCGAAAACTAAAAATCGGATAGAAAAACTTTATGGGGATCTTTGATGCGGATTAAATCGATGATTGATATGACGTCGTAAGATTTTTAATTTTCGAAAAAAAAAAATCGTAAAATTCTTCGAAAAATTGCCGGAAAACAATCTAAAATCGGCCGTAGATCGTAAACAGTGTGCCCCACAAAAAATATGGCTCCAAGCTTTTCGACGCAAAATTAAATTCTGAATGGCACTTTGTTTAAATTTTTTGCGTCGGATTAAAAATGGCCGCTCTAGAATTTTTTTATTGAAATCTAAGGTGGTTTTCTTTGAATAACTCTTCAAGGGTTGTAGATATCAAAAATCCGTAAGAGACATGAAATGTAGAGACGGACTCGTTCTACAAATTTCATTGAAAATTCTAGTCGCGACTGTAAAGGGGGCGCGGCCCCGATCGCGGAAGCACAAAAAAAGCCACCTCTGCAGAGAAAGGGTTGCTGCTCGCTAAAGGAGAGGAGCACCGGACCCTACGTACGTGGCCGTTGTGCCCCCATGCATTGTGGATTTTTTGAGCCGTATCCGATCGTTCCAACTTAAAAACCAAAAAAGGCTTAGCATTTGGCGTAAACCTCTGCATCGCGAAAAATCGATTTTCAAAAATTCACCCCGGCGTCCAGGGGTGGGTTAGAAAATTGCGGTTTTCACGGGCCCCTAGAGGAGCCTCCGGTCTATCGGAAACTTGTAGCATTTTGTCGATTTATTTGTAATTAGGGGGTGGCAACCCTAAATGTGGACGGTTGATGGGCGGATTTTGAAATTTTGATGGTGTTATTTTTTGAATTATTTAGATTTTTCGTGAAAATTTCAACTCGCTAGTAATTTCGGTTTTCTCAAAACAGCCATCCTGGCCTTAGGCTTTTAGTATATATTAACTAGTTGTCCAAGCTTAAGATTATTTATGTAATAATTAGTTGTGTAAAAATTTTAAATAAAAAAAAAAAAAAAAAAAAAATTTTTTTTTTTTTTATTTTTATTTTTTTTTTTTTTTAGCAAATCCCATCTAAATTGACCAAAGTAACCGTAGTGCGGTATTTTTTATTTTTCATTTTTCATTTTTCATTCTTCATTTTTCATTTTTCATTTTTCATTTTCAATTTTTTATTTTTTATTTTTAATTTTTTATTTTAAATTTTAAATTTTTAATTTTTAATTTTTTATTTTTAATTTTTTATTTTTTATTTTTAATTTTTAATTTTTAATTTTTAATTTTTAATTTTTAATTTTTAATTTTTAATTTTTAATTTTTAATTTTTACTTTTTTTTTATTTTTTATTTTTTATTTTTATTTTTCATTTTTCATTTTTCATTTTTCCTTTTTTATTTTAAATTTTTAATTTTTAATTTTTAATTTTTAATTTTTAATTTTTAATTTTTAATTTTTAAGTTTTAATTTTTTATTTTCTGAAAAAAAAAATTTCAATCTGACGAAAACTGTTATTTTATATGAGTAATTTTAAAATGCATTCGAAACCCAAAACCATCGAAAATGGATGACGCTGATATATATTTTTAATCTCACAGGAAGTCTATAAAAGGAACAATTGAGGTCGAGTGAGAAAAGTGAGAAAAGATGCTCTATTAATCGCGATAGAATCAATGCATTTCTTAATTTGCCGATTTGAAAACACTCGGCCATTCACAGAAACTTATTTTTTTCATTCATTTTAACCTTTAAGAATTATTTAGTGAGCGTCTGAAAAACAAATCCACTTTACATTCCCGTTTTTAAGGTTTGAAAAATTAACGATGCTAAAATTGAATTTTTATGGGCAGAAACGACAAAGTGGCGGAATCTATTGCCTGAATGCTGTACTAAACAGCATTCAGACAATAGATTCGGTGGCTTGAAACTTAAAAAAATTCATAACTCGAAAACGATTGAAAAAATCGAAAATATTCAAAGAATAAATGTTGTAGAGGGGTCTTTTGTGAAGAGGATGAAGTAGGTTTAAATTGTCCAGCATATACAGGGAAGGCTGTGCGAATTTTTTTCTTTTAATTTCTAAATGTTTCTAAAGAAAACCCTCGGTAAGTAAGTATGCACTTTACGTAAAAATTTTGTATATGTTTTTGATTTAGTTTCAATAGTTATTGAAAAATCTGACATTTGAATTTAATTCAATTTTTTCCCTTCCACACCCCTACTGAAATATGTCAAAAATGTTGAATTAAAAAATTAAGGAAGCGTAACGGGTGTTTCAAAAATTTTTAAAAAATTATGGAGCAAGGCCAGTTGCACCCCGAACCTACCCTAAAAGTTTCAACTCTCCAATTTAAACAGAAAAAAATACATCCATGAAATAAGTTGAAAGCAAATTCTGCGGTAGGCCAAATAACGCGCTCTGGAGAGATGGGGGGTGTTTGAAAAATTTTGAAAAAATTACGGATCATGGCTCGACCTACCCCCTATCAACCCTTAAAGTTTCAACTCTTAGATTTCCATAGAAAAAAATACGTCCTCATAAGAAAAAAAAAACGAACTCGGGGGGTGAATATGAAGCGTAAGGGGCCCCCCGGCGATAAATTACTTGTCACGCGGTGCCCCTTCAGAGGAAAGGTATCGTTGGTGAAAATTTCAGCCAAATCAGTGTCATGCGATTTTCACTCAAATTTCCGATGGTTTACTCATGAAAAATGAAAAATTTTGTGCATTAAAACATAAAAAATATCATAACTCGCAAACGATTAGAAAAATCGAAAATATTTAAAGAATAAATGTTGTAGAGGAGTCTTTTGTGAAGAAGATGGAGTAGGTTTAAATTGTCCAGAATATACAGGGAAGGCTGTGCGATTTTTTTTCTTTTAATTTTAAAATGTTTCTAAAAAAGGCCCTAACGACCACAGGAAAGATCATTGGGACGATCAAATTGGCTCAATCCGTACCCCGTCATGGCTGCCACATTTCCTGAAAAGGTCATCTCCGTCGGCAGTACAGAAGAGGGTAAAAAAAATAAAATATATTTTTAAATCGTTTTAGGCAGTTGAAAATTGGGGAAAATCGTTATTTCAAAAAGTATGCACTTTATGTAAAAATTTAGTACATGTTTTTGATTTAGTTTCAATAGTTATTGTAAAATCTGACATTTGAATTCGATTCAACTTTTTCCCTTCCACACCCCTGCTGAAATATTTCGAAAATGTCGAATTAAAAAATTACGAAAGGGTAACGGGTGTCTCAAAAATTTTGAAAAAATTACGAAGCAAGGCCAATTGTACCCCAAACCTATCCTAAAAGTTTCAACTCTTCAATGTAAATAGAAAAAAATACGTCCTTGAAAGAAGTTGAAAACAAATTCAGGGGTGAGCCAAATAGGGCGCTCTGGAGAGATGGGGGGTGCTTGAAAAATTTAAAAAAAATTACGAACCATAACTCGAACCACCCTCTACCCACCCTAAAAGTTTCAACTCTTACATTTCCATAGAAAAAAATACGTCCTCATAAGAAAAAAAAAATCGCACTCGGGGGGTTAAAATGAAGCGTAAGGGGGCCCCCTGAGGTAAAATACTTGTCACGCGGTGCCCCTTCAGCCGAAAAGTATCTTTGGTAAAAATTTCAGACAAATCCGTGTCATGCGATTTTCACTCAAATTTCCGATGGTTTACTCATGAAAAATGAAAAATTTTGTGCCTTGAAACATAAAAAAATTCATAACTCACAAACAATTAGAAAAATCGAAAATATTCAAAGAATAAATGTTGTAGAGGGGTCTTTTGTGAAGAGGATGGAGTAGTTTTAAATTATCCAGGATGTACAGGGAAGGCTGTGCGATTTTTTTTCTTTTAATTTCTAAATGTTTCTAAAGAAGGCCCTAACGACCACAGGAAAGATCATTGGAACGATCAAATTGGCTCAATCCGTACCTCGTCATGGCTGCCATATTGCCTGAAAAGATCATCTTCGTCGGCAGTACAGAAGAGGGTAAAAAAAAAAAAATATATTTTTAAATCGTTTTAGGCAGTTGAAAATTGGGGAAAATCGGTATTTCAAAAAGTATGCACTTTATGAAAAAATTTTGTATATGTTTTTGATTAAGTTACAATAGTTATTGAAAAATCTGACATTTGAATTCAATTCAACTTTTTCCCTTCCACACCCCTGCTGAAAAATTTTGAAAATGTCGAATTAAAAAATTAAGGAAGCGTAACGGGTGTTTCAAAAATTTTGAAAAAATTACGGAGCAAGGCCAATTGCACCCCAAACCTATCCTAGAAGTTTCAACTCTTCAATTTGAATAGAAAAAAATACGTCCTTGAAAGAAGATGAAAACAAATTCAGGGGTGGGCCAAATAACGCGCTCTGGAGAGGTGGGGGGTGTCTGAAATTTTTTGAAAAAATTACGGATCATGACTCGAACCACCCTCTACCCACCCTCAAAGTTTCAATTCTTAGATTTCCATAGACAAAAATACATCCTGATAAGAAAAAAAAAATCACATTCGTGGGGTTAAAATGAAGCGTAAGGGAGCCCCCAGAGGTAAAATACTTATCACACGGTGACCCTTCTGCCGAAAGGTATCTTTAGTAAAAATTTCAGCCAAATCTGTGTCATGCGATTTTCACTCAAATTTCCGATGGTTTACTCATGAAAAATGAAAAATTTTGTGCCTTGAAACATAAAAAAATTCATAACTCGCAAACGATTAGAAAAATCGAAAATATTCAAAGAATAAATGTTGTAGAGGAGTCTTTGGTGAAGAAGATGGAGTAGGTTTAAATTTTCCAGAATAAACAGGGAAGGCTGTGCGATTTTTTTCTTTTAATTTTAAAATGTTTCTAAAAAAGGCCCTAACGACCACAGGAAAGATCATTGGAACGATCAAATTGGCTTAATCCGTGCCCCGTCATGGCTGCCATATTTCCTGAAAAGGTCATCTCTGTCAGCAGTACAGAAGAGGGTAAAAAAAAATAAAATATATTTTTAAATCGTTTTAGGCAGTTGAAAATTGGGGAAAATCGGTATTTCAAAAATAATGCACTTTATGTAAAAATTTTGTATATATTTTTGATTAAGTTTCAATAGTTATTGAAAAATCTGACATTTGAATTCAATTCAACTTTTTCCCTTCCACACCCCTACTGAAATATGTCGAAAATGTCGAATTAAAAAATTACGGGAAGGTAACGGGTATTTCAAAAATTTTGAAAAAATTACGGAGCAAGGCCCGTTGTCCCCCGAAGCTACCCTGAAAGTTTCAACTCTTCAATTTAAATAGAAAAAAATACGTCCTTGAAAGAAGATGAAAACAAATTCAGGGGTGGGCCAAATAGCGCTTCCTGGAGAGATGGGAAGTGCTTGACAAATTTTGAAAAAATTACGGATCATGGCTCATCTCACCCTCTACCCACCCTAAAAGTTTCAACTCTTAGATTTCCATAGAAAAAAATACGTCTTCATAAGAAAAAAAAAATCGCACTCGGGGGGTTAAAATGAAGCGCAAGGGGGGCCCCAGAGAAAAAATACTTATCACGTGGTGACCCTTCTGCCAAAAGGTATCTTTGGTGAAAATGTCAGCCAAATCCGTGTCATGCGATTTTCACTCAAATTTCCGATGGTTTTACTCATGAAAAATGAAAAATTTTGTGCATTGAAACATAAAAAAAATCATAACTTGCAAACGATTAGAAAAATCGAAAATATTCAAAGAGTAAATGTTGTAGAGGGGTCTCTAGTGAAGAGGATAGAGTTGGTTTAAATTGTCCAGAATATACAGGGAAGACTGTGCAATTTTTTTTCTTTTAATTTTTAAATGTTTCTAAAGAAGGCCCTAACGACCACAGGAAAGATCATTGAGACGATCAAATTGGCTCAATCCGTGCCCCGTCATAGCTACCACATTGCCTCAAAAGGACATCTCCATCGGCAGTGCAGAAGAGGGTAAAAAAAAATAAAATATATTTTTAAATCGTTTTAGGCAGTTGAAAATTGGGGAAAATCGGTATTTTAAAAAGTATACACTTTATGTAAAAATTTTGTACATGTTTTTGATTTAGTTTCAATAGGTATTGAAAAATCTGACATTTGAATTCGATTCAACTTTTTCCCTTCCACACCCCTGCTGAAAAATTTCGAAAATGTCGAATTAAAAAATTAAGGAAGCGTAACGGGTGTCTCAAAAATTTTGAAAAAATTACGGAGCAAGGCCAATTATACCCCGAACCTACCCTAAAAGTTTCAACTCTTCAATTTAAATAGAAAAAAATACGTCCTTGAAAGAAGATGAAAACAAATTCAGGGGTGGGCCAAATAACGCGCTCTGGAGAAGTGGTGGCTCATCCCACTCTACCCACCCTAAAAGTTTCAACTCTTAGATTTTTATAGAAAAAAATACGTCCTCAAAAGAAAAAAAAAACGCACTCGGGGAGTTCAGAAAAACGGAGCCAGTGGGTGCAAATAAGACGTAGGGGTGGTTTTTTAAAAATACTCTAAATGTAAGCTTATTTAATTAAAAAGAAACCAAAATCCATCCTCAAACGAAGAAAAATGGAGCCAGGGGGTGCAAATTGACTGTAGGGGTGGTTTTACAAAAATGCAGTAAATTTAAGCTTATTTGATTCAAAAGAAACCAAAATCCATCCTCAAACGAAGAAAAACGGAGCCAGGGGGTGCTAATTGGCTGTAGGGGTGGTTTTACAAAAATGCACTAAAAGTAAGCTTATTTAATTAAAAAGAAACCAAAATCCATCCTCAAACGAAGAAAAACGGAGCCAGGGGGTGCAAATTGGCTGTAGGAGTGGTTTTACAAAAATGCAGTAAATTTAAGCTTATTTGATTCAAAAGAAACCAAAATCCATCCTCAAACGAAGAAAAGCGGAGCCAGGGGGTGCAAATAAGGCGTAGGGGTGGTTTAAAAAAAACAACTTGAATTTTAAGCTTTTCGACTTGAAGGGAAAAAATATTGCACCCACAGCTCCATTTTTCTTCTATTAACATCTTTAAAAGAAGAAAAACGAAGCCAGGGGGTGCAAATGGGGTGAAGGGGTGATTAAAAAAAATAACTTAAAGTTTAAGCTTATTTAATTGAAAAGAAAAAAATTACATCCTTAAAAAAAGAAAAACGAACGCTGAGGGTTGCAAATGGGGCGTAGGGGGTGGTTCCAAAAAATTTGAAAAAAATACCAATGAAAGTTAATTATATCTTCTGACATCCCTGAAAGTTTCAGCTTTTCTAATTGAAAAGAAAAAAATACATCCTTAAAAGAAGAAAAACAAACACAGAGGGGTGCAAATTGGGCGTAGGGGTAGTTCCAAAAAATTTGAAAAAATTACCAATGAAAGTTAATTATATCTTCTGACATCCCTGAAAGTTTCAGCTTTTCTAATTGAAAAGAAAAAAATACATCCTTAAAAGAAGAAAAACAAACACAGAGGGGTGCAAATTGGGCGTAGGGGTAGTTCCAAAAAATTTGAAAAAATTACCAATGAATCCGAATTATATTTTCTGCGATCCCTTAAAGTTTCAGCTTTTCGAATTGAAAAGAAAAAAATACATCCTTAAAAGAAGAAACACGAACCCTGAGGCCCGGCCAAATAATGCGCACTGGAAGGGTAGGGGGTGTTTTAAATTGTTTGAAAAAATTATCAATTAAAGCTCACTATATTTACTATCAACCCTGAAAGTTTCAACTCTTCAATTTAAATAGAAAAAATTACGTCCTCTAAAGAAGTAAAACGAACCCGTGAATCCGTCGTTATATTCGCTATTAATAATGGGAACGCGTGACCATTGCGCAAACATGACCCATCCTGTCCGCTCGTTAATGTTAAGGAATAATCGATATCCCGGACCTATCTCAATTTCACGGCGTGTCGGACCCGCGTCCATACGGCAATTTTCCCTTTCGTTTACAACGTCATATCTCGAAAACTACAAATCGGATCGAAAAACTTTATAGGAAACATTCGATTCAGATTGAATCGACGATTGATATGCCGTCATCAGATTTTTCATTTTCGAAAAAAAAAAATCGCAAAATTCTTCGAAAAATTACTGTAAATCAATAAAAAAATCGGCCGTAGATCGTAAACGGTGCGCCCCACGAAAAATTTTGTTCTTTCCTTTTCGACGCAAAATGAAATTCCAAATGATATGCCGTTTAAATTTTTTTTTTTTGATAAAAAATGCGCGCTGTAGAATTTTTTTATTGAAATCGGGGGTGGTTTTCCTTGAATAACTCCTCGGGGGTTGGAAATATCAAAAATTCGTAAGAGACAAAAAATGTAGAGACGGACTCGATCTACAAAAATCATTGAAAATTATAATTATGGCTGTTAAGGGGACGCGCCCCCACTTGCCGAAGCACGAAAAAAGCCGCCCCCGCAGAGAAAGGGTTGTAGCTCGGGAACGGTGAATTTCCGAGGGACGAAAATAGGTGGCCTTTGTGTACCGAAGTATTTGGGATTTTTTGAGCCATATTTGAATCCTCCAACTCAAAAATCCTGGGAGGAGATAGTTTTGGCGCGAACCTCTGCATCGCGAAAAATCGATTTTCAAAAATTCACCCCGGCGTCCAGGGGTGGGTTAGAAAATTGCGGTTTTCACGGGTCCCTAGAGGAGCCTCCCGTTTATCAGAAACTTTAAAAATTTTGTCGATATATTTTTAATTGAGGGGGTGGCAACCCTAAATGTAGAGGGTTGATGTGCGGGGGTTGAAATTTTAATAGTCTTATTTTTTGAATTATTTAGATTTTTCGTGAAAATTTCAGCTCGCTACCTATTATAGTTTTCTCAAAACAGCGATTTGGGGAACTGTCTTTTAGTATATATTAACTAGTTTTCCTAGGCTAAAGCCTACTATATGTAATATTATTATATAGGTAAATATAGAAATTAAAAAAAAAAAAAAAAAAAAAAAGATTACTTGGTGACGGACGACGGCTCCGCTGCGCTGCGCCGTCGTCCGTGCAAGAAAAGTAATCGGTGACGAACGACGGCTCCGCTGCGCTGCGCCGTCGTCCGTGCGAGTAAAATAATCGATGACGAACGACGGCTCCGCTGCGCTGCGCCGTCGTCCGTGCGAGTAAAGTAATCGATGACGAACGACGGCTCCGCTGCGCTGCGCCGTCGTCCGTGCGAGTAAAGTAATCGGTGACGAACGACGGCTCCGCTGCGCTGCGCCGTCGTCCGTGCAAGTAAAGTAATCGTGCGAGTAAAGTAACCGGTGACGAACAACGACTGCGCTGCGCCGTCGATGAAGAACATAAATATTTTTAAATTATTTTTTATTTTTTATTTTTCACTTTCCATTTTTCATTTTTCATTTTTCTTTTTTCATTTTTCATTTTTCATTTTTCATTTTTCATTTTTCATTTTTCATTTTTCATTTTTCATTTTTCATTTTTCATTTTTCATTTTTCATGTTTCATTTTTCATTTTTCATTTTTCATTTTTCATTTTTCATTTTTCATTTTTCATTTTTCATTTTTCGTTATTCATTTTTCATTTTTTATTTTTTTTTTTTGTATTTCCTTTATTTTTCTTTGAGAGCCACTTGCGATCCCTAATAGTTTCCGCTTTTCGACTTAAAAAGTGCAAATGGCGCGTAGGGGTAGTTCCGAAAATTTTTAAAAAATATCTTCTCCCATCCCTGTGAATTTCAGTTTTCCGACTTTAAAAGACTAAAAAATACGGCCCTGAAAGTGGAAAAACGAACCCAGAGGGGTGCAAATAACGTGTAGAGGTAGTTATAAAATTTAAAAAAATAATAAAGATGTAAGATCGTTACTCGTACCCTCGTAATATACTGGAGCTTCGACAAACTCTTTAAAGTCAAAACTGAAGGCATAAAGACTCCCGAAAAATAATCTTGAATCGCTCACTTTTAAAGCCGGGCCCCGGGACGCGGCTGATAAGTTCCTAACCGAAACCCGCGACTTTGATGTCATGTCAATGTCATTAAATCTAAAAATTGAGTGCAATCATAACCTTGTTCCAGATATGTCTGACGCACAGCTGATAGGTTCCTAACCTAAACCCGCGACTTTGGCATGTCATGTCAATGTCATTAAATCTGACAATTGTGTGCAATCATAACCTTGTTTCAGATATGTCAGTGAATGTCATGTCTGACGCACAGCTGATAGGTTCCTAACCTAAACCCGCGCCTTTGGCATGTCATGTCAATGTCATTAAATCTGACAATTGTGTGCAATCATAACCTTGTTTCAGATATGTCAGTGAATGTCATGTCTGACGCACAGCTGATAGGTTCCTAACCCAAACCCGCGACTTTGGCATGTCATGTCAATGTCATTAAATCTGACAATTGTGTGCAATCATAACCTTGTTTCAGATATGTCAGTGAATGTCATGTCTGACGCACAGCTGATAGGTTCCTAACCTAAACCCGCGCCTTTGGCATGTCATGTCAATGTCATTAAATCTGACAATTGTGTGCAATCATAACCTTGTTTCAGATAGGTCAGTGAATGTCATGTCTGACGCACAGCTGATAGGTTCCTAACCTAAACCCGCGATTTTGGCATGTCATGTCAATGTCATTAAATCTGACAATTGTGTGCAATCATAACCTTGTTTCAGATATGTCAGTGAATGTCATGTCTGACGCACAGCTGATAGGTTCCTAACCTAAACCCTCGACTTTGGCATGTCATGTCAATGTCATTAAATCTGACAATTGTGTGCAATCATAACCTTGTCTCAGATATGTCAGTGAATGTCATGTCTGACGCACAGCTGATAGGTTCCTAACCTAAACCCGCGTCTTTGGCATGTCATGTCAATGTCATTAAATCTGACAATTGTGTGCAATCATAACCTTGTTTCAGATATGTCAGTGAACGTAATGTCTGACGCACAGCTGATAGGTTCCTAACCTAAACCCGCGCCTTTGGCATGTCATGTCAATGTCATTAAATCTGACTATTGTGTGCAATCATAACCTTGTTCCAAATATGCCAGTCAATGTCATGTCTGACGTACAGCTGATAGGTTCCTAACCTAAACCCGCGCCTTTGGCATGTCATGTCAATGTCATTAAATCTGAAAATTGTGTGCAATTATAACCTTGTTTCAGATATGTCAGTGAATGTCATATCCGACGCACAGCTGATAAGTTCCTAACCTAAACCCGCGACTTTAAGCATATCATGTCAATGTCATTAAATCTGAAAATTTTCAATGTGACGAAAACTGTTATTTTATATGAGTAATTTTAAAATGCATTCGAAACTCAAAACCATCGAAAATGGGTGACGCTGATATATATTTTTACTCTCACAGGAAATCTACAAAATGAACAATTGAGGTGGAGTGAGAAAAGTGAGAAAAGGTGCTCTATAAATCGCGATAAAATCAATGCATTTCTTGATTTGTCGATTTGAAAGCACTCGGCCATTAACAGAAAGAAGCTTATTTTTTCATTCATTTTAACCTTTAAGAATTATTTAGTGAGCGTCTGAGAAACAAATCCACTTTACATTCCCGTTTTTAAGGTTTGACAAATTGACGTTGCAAAAATTGAATTTTTTGGGGCAGAAACGCCAAAGTAGCGGAATCTATTGCCTGAATGCTGTACTAAACCACCAGGATTTGGTTCAGCATTCAAGCAATAGATTTGGTAGCTTGAAACTTAGAAAAATTCATAACTCGCAAAGGATTAAAAAAATCGAAAATATGCAAAGAATAAATGTTGTGGAGAGGTCTCTTGTGAAGAGGATGGAGTGGGTTTAAATTGTCCAGGATGTACAGGGAAGGCTGTGCGAATTTTTTTCTTCTAATTTCTAAATGTTTCTAAAGAAGGCTCTAACGACCACAGGAAAGATCATTGGGACGATCAAATTGGCTCAATCCGTGCCCCGTCATAGCTGCCACATTGCCTGAAAAGGACATCTCCATCGGCAGTGCAGAAGAGGGTAAAAAAAAAATATATATATTTTTAAATCGTTTTTGGCAGTTGAAAATAGGGGAAAATCGGTATTTCAAAAAGTATGCACTTTATGTAAAAATTTTGTATATGTTTTTGATTTAGCTTCAATATTTATTGAAAAATCTGACATTTGAATTGAATTCAATTTTTTCCCTTCCACCCCCCGATGAAATATGTCCAAAATGTCGAATTAAAAAATTACGGAAGGGTAACGGGTGTTTCAAAAATTTTGAAAAAATTACGGAGCAAAGTCAATTATACCCCGAACCTACCCTAAAAGTTTCAACTCTTTAATTTAAAAAGAAAAAAATACGTCTTTGAAAAAAGATGAAAACAAATTGTGGGGCGGACCAAATAGCGCGCTCTGGAGAGGTGGAGGGTGCTTGAAAAATTTTGAAAAAATTACGGATCATGACTCGAACCACCCCCTACCTACCCTTAAAGTTTCAACTCTTAGATTTCCATAGAAAAAAATACGTCCTCATAAGAAAAAAAAAATTGCACTCGGGGGGTTAAAATGAAGTGTAAGGGGGCCCCCAGAGAAAAAATACTTGTCACGTGGTGCCCCTTCAGCCGAAAGGTATCTTTGGTAAAAATATCAGCCAAATCCGTGTCATGCGATTTTCACTCAAATTTCCGATGGTTTACTCATGAAAAATGAAAGATTTTGTGCATTGAAACATAAAAAAATTTATAACTCGCAAACGTTTAGAAAAATCGAAAATATTCAAAGAATAAATGTTGTAGAGGGGTCTTTTCTGAAGAGGATGGAGTAGGTTTAACTTGTCCAGAATTTACAGGGAAGGCTGTGCGAATTTTTTTCTTCTAATTTCTAAATGTTTCTAAAGAAGGCCCTAACGACCACAGGAAAGATCATTGGAACGATCAAATTGGCTCAATCTATGCCCCGTCATAATAGCTACATTGCCTGAAAAGGACATCTCCATCGACAGTGCAGAAGAGGGTAAAAAAAATAAAATATATTTTTAAATCGTTTTAGGCAGTTGAAAACTGGGGAAAATCGATATTTTAAAAAGTATGCACTTTATGTAAAAATTTTGTATATGTTTTTGATTTAGTTTCAATAGTTATTGAAAAATCTGATATTTGAATTGAATTCAATTTTTTCCCTTCAACACCCCTGCTGAAATATTTCGAAAATGTCTAATTAAAAAATTACGGAAGGGTAACGGGTGTTTCAAAAATTTTGAAAAAATTACGGAGCAAGGTCAATTATACCCCGAACCTACCCTAAAAGTTTCAACTCTCCAATTTAAAAAGAAAAAAATACGTCCTTGAAAAAAGATGAAAACAAATTATGGGGTGGGCCAAATAGCGCGCTCTGGAGAAGTGGGGGGTGCTTGAAAAATTTTGAAAAAATTACGGATCATGACTCGAACCACCCTCTACCCACCCTTAAAGTTTCAACTCTTAGATTTTTATAGAAACAAATACGTCCTCATAAGAAAAAAAAATCGCACTCGGGGGGTTAAAATGAAGCGTAATGAGGCCCCCAGAGAAAAAATACTTGTCACGTGGTGCCCCTTAAGGCGAAAGGTATCTTTGGTGAAAATTTCAGCCAAATCCGTGTCATGCGATTTTCACTCAAATTTCCGATGGTTTACTCATGAAAAATTAAAAATTTCGTACCTTGAAACATAAAAAAATTCATAACTCGCAAACGATTGAAAAAATAGAAAATATTCAAAGAATAAATGTTGTAGAAGGGTCTCTTGTGGAGAGGATAGGGTAGGTTTAAATTGTCCAGGATATACAGGGAAGGCTGTGCGAATTTTTTTCTTCTAATTTTCAAATGTTTCTAAAGAAGGCCCTAACGACCACAGGAAAGATCGTTGGGACTATTAAATTGGCTCAATCCATGCCCCGTCATAGCTGCCACATTGCCTGAAAAGAACATCTCCATCGGCAGTGCAGAAGAGGGTAAAAAAAAATAAAATATATTTTTAAATCGTTTTAGGCAGTTGAAAATTGGGGAAAATCGGTATTTCAAAAAGTATGCACTTTATGTAAAAATTTTGTATATGTTTTTGATTTAGCTTCAATATTTATTGAAAAATCTGACATTTGAATTGAATTCCATTATTTCCCTTCCACACCCCTGCTGAAATATGTCGAAAATGTCGAATTAAAAAATTACGGAAGGGTAACGGGTGTTTCAAAAATTTTGAAAAAATTACGGAGCAAGGTCAATTGTACCCCGAACCTACCCTAAAAGTTTCAACTCTTTAATTTGAATAGAAAAAAATACGTCCTTGAAAGAAAATGAAAACAAATTCAGCGGTGGGCCAAATAACGCGCTCTGGAGAAATGGGGGGTGTTTGAAAAATTTTGAAAAAATTACGGATCATGACTCGAACCACCCTCTACCCACCCTTAAAGTTTCAACTCTTAGATTTTTATAGAAACAAATACGTCCTCATAAGAAAAAAAAATCGCACTCGGGGGGTTAAAATGAAGCGTAATAAGGCCCCCAGAGAAAAAATACTTGTCACGTGGTGCCCCTTAAGGCGAAAGGTATCTTTGGTGAAAATTTCAGCCAAATCCGTGTCATGCGATTTTCACTCAAATTTCCGATGGTTTACTCATGAAAAATGAAAAATATGGTGCCTCGACACATAAAAAAGCTCACAACTCGCGAACGATTAGAAAAATCAAAAAATAATGAAAATAAATGTTGTAGAGGGGTCTTTTGTGGAGAGGATGGAGTGGTTTTAAATTGTCCAGGATGTACCCGGAAGGCCGTGCCGAATTTTTTTGTATAATTTCTTGAGAAGGCCCCGACGGCCACGGGGTGAATCATGGGGACGATGAAATTTGCTCATTCGATGACAATTGATAGACACTACATTGCCCAAAAGCACCACCTCTCTAATCCGTGCAGAAGGGGGTGAAAAAAATTAAAAACGCTATATTTTCAATCGTTTTGCTCAAACCACACGCTTCGAGGAGTGTAATCTGGCGGTAACCCCGGTTTATGGTAACCCCAGTTTCCGAATCTGACATTTGTCAAATGTGACAATGCAGTATCAATGCAGTATCAATGCATTTCATAATTGGATGCTTGGAGGGCACTCGGACGTTAACAGGAAGAAGCTTATTGTTTACTCATCAACTTTGGGCCTCTAAAAATGATTTGGTGAGCGTCTGAGAAGCGTATACACATGACAAACCGTCATACAAACAGAATTTAGAGCGGTACTGATAGGGGTGTGTCGGTCTTTGGCACCCCGTTGGGGCCGACGGGGTGACCGAAATGTTACCAAATTTTGGTGGTCTGCTTTAAATGGAACGCTTAATGATCTCCCAAAGTTTCATTGTTCTAACCTTCCCGGAAATATTTATTTTTCTCAATTGATTTTTTCCGGGGAAAAATTTTCAACGTTCAAAAACGACAATAATTCAAATATCCATATCTCGGTTAATAATGGGGCGATTTGAAAAATTCCAAGTGTGTTTTACGTACACGCAATATCGCAATGATAATCCGTCCTTGGATTCGTGATTTAAGAAGGAATAGAAAAATTCATTTTGAAACGATCGAAAATATTTACCGGCAAAATAAATAAAAGTTTAATGAATTTTTAAAATTAGAAGGAGGGGTCGGATCGAGAAATTTTATTTGGATTTTCTGTTGGGCTTGAGAAGGGCTTTCCGGTGGTGTAATCAGATTTGCGATCGGACAAAAAAAATGTTGTGCCCCGCTGGTCAAATTCGCTTCCCCGTTCCGTATACAACGTCATATCTCGAAAACTAAAAATCGGATCGAAAAACTTTATTGGGATCTTTGATACGGATCAAATCGACGACTGACATGCCGTCGTCAGATTTTTAATTTTCGAAAAAAAAAAATCGAAAAATTTTTCGAAAAATTCCCGGAAAATAATTGAAAATTGGCCGTAGATCGTAAACGGTACGCCCCACGAAAAATATAGCCTTTACCTTTTCGACGCAAAATTAAATTCCCAATGGCACTCTGTTGAAATTTTTTGCATCCGATTAAAAATGGCCGCTCTAGAATTTTTTATTGAAATCGGGGGTGGTTTTATTTAAATAACTCTTCAAGGGTTGAAGATATCAAAAATCCGTAAGAGATATAAATTGTAGTAACGGACTCGTTCTATAAAATTCATTGAAAATTCTAGTCGCGACTGTAAAGGTGGCGCGGCCCCGCTCGCGGAAGCACAAAAAAAGCCACTTCTGCAGAGAAAGGGTTGTGGCTCGGGAACGGAGAATTTCCGAGGGACGAACATAGGTGGCCTTTGTGCACCGAAGTATTTGGGATTTTTTGAGCCCTATCCGAACGTTCCAACTTGAAACACAAAAAAGCCTTAGCATTTCGCGTAAAGGTCTGCATCTGCGAAAAATCGACTTTCAAAAAATCACCCTGTAGTTATGGGGCACGATGGACAATTGCGAATTTCACGGGCCCCTAGAGGAGCCCGAGGCCTATCTGGTACAGTGGGAAATTTTGATTTTTTTTTTCTTTTGTGATGTTGGCAACACTTTTTTTGAGGGGGCAGTCGGAGAAGATTGAAATTTTAATAGAAGGTGTGTTGAATTTTTTATGATTTTTCGTGAAAATTTCAAATCGCTATCTATAAGGGTTCAAAAGTTATTTGTAAAAATAACGCTCAGAAAGTTACTCATTTAGTATATATTAACTAGTTTTTCAAGCTAAAGTTACTTTTAGGTAAAACTACTTTTTAAGTATAAATTTTTAAATTAAAAAACAAAAAAAATTCTTGGTGACGGACGACGGCTCCGCTGCGCTGCGCCGTCGTCCGTGTGTAACCTGTAAAAATAAAGCAAAGTAACCGGTGACGAACGACGGCTCCGCTGCGCTGCGCCGTCGTCTGAGCGTATCCCACTAAAATTGACCAAAGTAACTGGTGACGAACGATTTGGAATACAAAGTTACAGACTTTCCGGGGAGGTACCGAACCAAACTAAATACAGCACTCGTGAGTAAGGCCGCTTTCGTTCAGTTGAATTGTAAATAACAATTTTTTCAAGTCCCGTTAGGGCCAGTGTAACAGAAGTTGTCAAGAATCAGCAACATTGTATGCAATCATAACCTTGTTTCAGATATGTCAGTGAATGTCATGTCTGACGCACAGCTAATGGGTTCCTAACCTAAACCCGCGACTTGAAGCATGTCATGTCAATGTCATTAAATCTGAAAATTGTGTGCAATCATAACCTTGTTCCAGATATGTTAGTAAATGTCATGTCTGACGCATATTTTTTTCCATTTTTCATTTTTCATTTTTTTCCATTTTTCATTTTTCATTTTTCATTTTTCATTTTTCATTTTATATTTTTAATTTTTTATTTTAATTTTTAATTTTTTTAATTTTTTTGAAAGCTAGTTGTATCCTCTGCGATCCCTAAAAGTTTAAGCTTTTCAACTTGAAAAGAAAAAAAAATCCTTAAAAAAACAAATACGAACCCAGGAGCTGCAAATGGTGCTTGGGAGTAGTCCCAAACATTTTTAAAACACAAAGATGGAAGCTTGTTGTGCCCTTTATCAACTTTAAACATTTCAGCTCTTCAATTTGAATATGACAAATACACGTCCCTTAAAGAAACTTGAAAAATGTTAGAAACAATTTGGTCAATATTTGAAAAATCGAATCCCGTTAAGGGAACAACAGATAAAAAAAATGCTCCAACATAAATATTGTATAGTAAAGCTTTTTTAATATACTGGAGCTTTGACAGACTCTTCAAAGTCAAAACTGAAGGCATGAAGACTCCCGAAAAATAATTTTGAATCGCCCACTTTTAAGGCCGGGGCCACGGAACGGGGGCCCCCAGAGATAAAATACCTGCCACGTGGTGCCCCTTCAGGCGAAAGGTATCTTTGGTGAAAATTTCAGTCGAATCCGTGTCATGCGATTTTCACTCACATTTCCGATGGTTTTACTCATAAAAAATAAAAATATGGTGCCTTAACGCATTAAAAATTCATAACTCGCAAATGATTAGAAAAATCAAAAATAATTAGAATAAATGTTGTAGAGGGGTCTTTTGTGGAGAGGATAGAATATTTTTCAATTGTCCAGCATGTACCCGGAAGGCCGGGCCGAATTTTCTTGTATAATTTCTTGAGAAGGCCCCGTCGGCCACGGATCCTCCCCGTGACGATGAAATTTGCTCATTCGATGACAATTGATAGACACCACTTTGCCCAAAAGCAATGAAGGGGGTGAAAAAAATAAAATACATTATTTTAAATCATTTCGCTCAAACCACGCGCGTTGGGGAACTTCGAGAATGTAATCTGGTGGTAAGTTTCTGGTAACCCCAGTTTCTGAATCTGACTTCTGTCAAATGTGACAATGCACTATCAAATGCGTTTCTTAATTTTCTGTTTGAAAAGCACTCGGAAGTTAACAGGAAGAAGCTTATTTTCTTTCATCAACTTAGGGCCTCTAAAAATTATTTGCTGAACGTCTAAGAAGCGTATACACATTACAAACCGACATACACACAGAATTTAGAGCGGTACTGATAGGGTTGTTTCGGTCTTTGGCACCCCGTTGTGGCCGATGCGGCTGACGGGGTGACCGAAATGTTACCAAACTTTGGTGGTCTGCTTTAAATGGAACGCTTAATGATTTCCCAAAGTTTAATTATTCTAACCCCCCCAGAAATATTTCTTTTTCTCAATTGAATTTCTGGGGAAAAATTTTCAACGTTCAAAAACGACAATAATTTAAATATCGATATCTCGGTTAATAACGGGGCGATTTAAAAAAATTCAAAGTTTGTTTTGCGTGCACGCAATACCGCAATGATAATCCGTCGTTGGATTCGTGATTTAAGATGGAATAGAAAAATTCATTTTGAAACGATCGAAAATATTTACCGGCAAAATAAATAAAAGTTTAATGAATTGTTAAAATTAGATGGAGGGGTTGGATCGAGAAATTTTATTTGGATTTTCTGTTGGGCTTGAGAAAGGCTTTCCGGTGGTGTAATCAGATTTCAGATCGGACAAAAAATGTAGTGCCCCGCTGCTCAATTTCGCTTCCCCGTTCGGTATACAACGTCCTATCTCGAAAACTAAAAATCGGATCGACAAACTTAATGAGGATCTTTGATGCGGATTAAATCGACGACTGAAATGCCGTCGTCAGATTTTTAATTTTCGAGAAAAAAAATCGTAAAATTTTTCGAAAAATTCCCGGAAAACAATCGAAAATCGGCCATAGATCGTAAACCCCCAAACCTACCCTTAAAGTTTCAAATCTTTAATTCAAATAGAAAAAAATACGCCCTTGAAAGAAATTGAAAACAAATTCTGAGGTGGGCAAAAAAGCGCGCTGTGGAGAGGTGGGGGATGTTTGAAAAATTTTGAAATAATTACGGATCATCGCTCGTCCCACCCCCTACCCACCCTGAAAGTTTCAACTCTTAGATTTCCATTAAAAAAAAATACCTCCTCATAAGAAAAATGAAACGAACTGGGGGGGTTAAAATGAAGCGTAAGGGCTCCCCCAGAGATAAAATACTTGTCACGCGGTGCCCCTTCAGGCGAAAGGTATATTTGGTGAACATTTTAGCCGAATCCGTGTCATGCGATTTTAGCTCAAATTTCCGATGTTTACTCATGAAAAATGAAAAATTTGGTGCCTTGACACATACAAAAATTCATAACTCGCAACGATTAGAAAAATCAAAAAATAATTAGAATAAATGTTGTAGAGGGGTCTTTTGTGGAGAGAATAGAATGATTTTAAATTGTCCAGGATGTATCCGGAAGGCCGGGCCGAATTTTCTTGAATAATTTCTTATGAAGGCCCCGACGGCCACGGGGTGGATCATGGGGCGATGAAATTTGCTCATTCGATGACAATTGATTGACACTATATTGCCCAAAAGCACCACCTCTCTCATCCGTGCAGAAGGGGGTGAAAAAAATAAAAAATACATTATTTTAAATCGTTTCGCACAAACCACGCGCGTTGGGGAACTTCGAGAATGTAACCTGGTGGTAACCCCAGTTTTTAAATCTGACATCTGTCAAATGTGACAATGCAGCATCAATGCATTTCTCAATTTGCTGTTTGAAGAGCACTCGGACGTTAACAGGAAGAAGCTTAGTTTTTTCTCATCAACTTTGGGCCTCTAAAAATTATTTGGTGAGCGTCTGAGAAGCCTATACACATTACAAACCGACATACAAACAGAATTTAGAGCGGTACTGATTGGGGTGTTTCGGTCTTTGGCACCCCGTTGCGGCCGATGCGGCTGACGGGGTGACCGAACTGTTACCAAACTTTGGTGGCCTGCTTCAAATGGAACGCTTAACGATTTCCCAAATTCTCATTGTTCTAACCCTCCTGGAAATATTTTTTTTCTCAATTGATTTTCCGGGGAAAAATTTTAAACGTTCAAAAACGACAATAATTCAAATATCCATATCTCGATTAATAACGGGGCGATTTTAAAAATTCCAATTGTGTTTTACGTACACGCAATACCGCAATGATAATCCGTCGTTGGATTCGTGATTTAAGATGGATAATAAAAATTCATTTTGAAACGATCGAAAATATTTACCGGCAAAATAAATAAAAGTTTAATGCATTTTTAAAATTAGAAGGAGGGGTCGGATCGAGAAATTTTATTTGGATTTTCTGTTGGGCTTGAGAAGGGCTTTCCGATGGTGTAATCAGATTTCAGATCGGACAAAAAAATGTTGTGCCCCGCTGGTCAATTTCGCTTCCCCGTTCCGTATACAACGTCATATCTCGAAAACTAAAAATCGGATAAAAAAACTTTATGGGAATCTTTGATGCGGATTAAATCGACGACTGATATGCCGTCGTCAGATTTTTAATTTTCGAAAAAAAAAAAACGTAAAATTCTTCGAAAAATTGCCGGAAACCAATAGAAAATTGGCCGTGGATCGTAAACGGTGCGCCCCACAAAAAATATAGTCCTCAGCTTTTCGACGCAGAAATAAATTCCGAATGGCACTTTGTTTAAATTTTTTGCGTCGGATTAAAAATTGCCGCTCTAGAATTTTTCAATTGAAATCTGCGGTGGTTTTCTTTGAATAACTCTTTAAGGGTTGCAGATATCAAAAATTTGTAAGAGACATAAAATGTAGAGACGGACCGGTTCTACAATACTCATTAAAAATTCTAGTCGCGACTGTAAAGGGGGCGCGGCCCCGATTGCGGAAGCATAAAAAAAGCCACCTCTGCAGAGAAAGGGTTGCTGCTCGCTAACGGAGAGGAGCAGCGGACCCTACGTACGTGGCCGTTGTGCCCCCATGCATTGTGGATTTTTTGAGCCGTATCCGATCGTTCCAACTAAAAAACCAAAAAAGGCTTAGCATTTGGCGTAAACCTCTGCATCGCGAAAAATCGATTTTCAAAAATTCATCCCGGCGTCCAGGGGTGAGTTGGAAAATCGCGGTTTTCGCGGGCCCCTAGAGGAGCCTCTGGTCTATATGAAACTTGTAAAATTTTGTCGATTTATTTGTAATTAAGGGGGTGGTAACCCTTTATTTACACGGTTGATTGGCGGGGTTTGAAATTTTAGAAATCTTATTTTTTGAATTATTTAGATTTTTCGTGAAAATTTCAACTCGCTAGTAATTTCGGTTTTCTCAAAACAGCCATCCTGGCCTTAGGCTTTTAGTATATATTAATTAATTCGTGCTATGAGCCTGGTAAAGTCACCTTCCTGCAGAGGCTATTTTTCCATATATAAATGAATAAATAGTAAAAATCGATCTATTTGAGGATTTTTTTATTTTTCGCACCATTTCATGTCATACTACCGTAATTGGAACTGCAAGTTGATACATTGTATTACTTTACATGCTTGAACTGCAATTATTATTCATCCATTTAAGAACAAATTAATAATTAACTCGTTGGAGCCTCAGTTGAAATTTTCGCCTATTTTTTTCGGCTTTGCGTCAGGGCTTGGTGATTAACCATTAGCCAATATCAATTGTTTGTATTTTCCTTCTAATATAATCTTCGTTTGAGATGATGCGAACTGGTCTTTAATATTAAACAGCCGCACATATCAGGCGGCTTGTGGAACATGTTGATGGTAGAGTCACTTATATAATACACCCCGCCCCCCCTTTTTTTTAAGAAACAAAGAACCATTTATCTTCCGAGACCAATTAAATATTTTGGCCAAAAAAATCAAAAATTAGGAACAAAACACCCTAAAAAATCAAAAATCCTGATTTAAAAATAAAAATGCAGACCAAAAAATGGAAAATACAAACAAAAGAAAAATAACTTGCCAATTTCAGCCCAAAATATAACTCTTTTTAGCTTAAAATAAGTTTCAACGAGAAATTCGAAAATAATAGCAAAAATTAAAATTTAAAAAAATAAAAAAAATCGCACAATAAAATCAATAATTCAAGTTAAGAAAATGTAAAATATGGGACAAAAAATAAAAAAATTAAGACCTAAAATCTAAAATTCCGACCCAAAAATCAAAGTGGTAGACCAAAAAATCAAATTTTTTAACAAAGGAATCGAAAATTTAAGTCGTAATAAAGAAAATTTCGGCCAAAAGACCTACAATTGAAACCAAAACAATCGAAAATACAAAATACAGGCCAAAAAAGTAGGGCCTGAAAAGGGAAAAATTTAGACAAAACATCGAAAACTCGGGCGCAAAGATAAAAAATGCTGGCAAAAAATCGAAAATTTCTACAAACCTATCGAAATTTTTCGTCAAAATAAAAAATATTTAGACAAAAACATAAAGAAATCTACAATATAGCCTAAAACGGTAAAAATTTAGACAAAAAAGAAAATAAAGAAAAATAAAAAGAATTGAAACAAAAAAATCGAAAATACAGAAATCCAAATTATGGGCCAAAGAATCAAGAATCCTGATCTAAAAATAAAAAACGCAGACAAAAAATTAAAAACTTAGGTAGAAGCAAAATAATTTGCCAAAAATAAGTTTCTGATCAGAAATTCGAAAATAATAATCCAAGTTAGAAAATCTAAAATATTGGATAAAAAAATAGACTAAAAATCTAAAATATCCGATACAAAATTTAGACCAAATATCTAAAATTCTGGCTTAAAAATAAAAATGGTGGACCAAGGAAAGAAAAATTTTAACAGACAAATAAAGAAAATTTTAGGGCAGAAGATAAAAGAAAATAAAAACCTACAATGTTGGCCAAAAAGTCTAAAATTTAGACAAAACATTGAAAACTCGGGCCTAAAGATAATAAACGCAGACTGAACAAAAAATCAAAAATGCGGATAAAAAAAAATTGATTTTGACAATAAAATCGAAAAGTTAGGTCAAAATAAAGAAAAATTTAGGTCAAAAGATTAAAAAAATAACAATAAAAATTTGTAATGTTGGCCAGAAAGTCGAAAATTTAGACATTGCATAGAAAATTCGGCCTTAAATATAATAAATGCAGGCTAAAAAATTGAAAAGTTCAACAAACAAAACTCGAAAATAACGGAAAAAATAAACAAAAACTTGCATATAAATCAATAATTCAGGTTATAAATATTTTAATCAAAATCAAATCAAAAATTTGGAACTAGAATTAAAATTTCGGCCGAAAAAATCAAAAATGCGGACGAAGGAATAAAAAATGTGAACAATTAAATCGAAAATATAGGTCAAAATAAAGAATATTTAGAATATTAAAAAAAAAATCAAAAATACAGAGATAAAATATTTTGACCAAAAATATTGAAAATAAATGTCAAAAATTAAAAAATTTAAAAATTCGTCGGGAAAAATAAAAAATGCATACCAAACAGTCGAAAATTTTACCAATTAAATCGAAAATTTAGGCCAAAATAAATAATGTTTGGGCCAAATAATCAAAAATTTAGATAAAAAAAACTAATATACGGGTCAAAAATCTAAAAATTAAAAATTTCAATTAAACATTCATATTAATTAATCCATTCATTGCTATTATTTCTAAGTTAGTTAACTTGTAATAATGTTACTTATCAACTATTATGTATTAGTTCTTAAGCTTTGCACACATGTAAAATTATGTATTATAAAGGGGTTTCCCGTTAATAAATAATAATAATAATAAAAATCAAAAATACGGACCAAAAAAAAATCAAAAATTTTAACAATTAAATCAAAAATTTGTCAAACTAAATTATATTTAGGTCAAAAGATTCTGTTTTTCCCTACTAATTTAATTTTAATTTATTTAATTTATGTTTCTACACATTTACAATATATTTTAAGTTATTAATTAATCAATTATTATAATTTAAATCTCATTCCTGTAATTAATGTATATGTTGTAAAAAAGGGGTTACCAGTTAATAAACGTTTATTTATTATTCTTATTTCAACTTTTGATTTGTTTGTTAAGAAAAAATTTTTTTGGTCCACCACTTTGATTTTTAGGTACGAATGATAGATTTTTGGTCTTCATTTCTTATTTTTTTTACCCATATTTTAGATTTTCTTAACCTGTATTATTTATTGTGCGATCTTTTAAAACAATTTGGATAATATTTTCGAATTTCTCGTCGGAACTTATTTTAAGATAAAAAGAGTTATTTTTAGGGTTGAAAGTGGCAAATTATTTTTCTTTTGCTTGTTTTTCAATTTTTTAGTCTGCATTTTTATTTTTAGCTCAGGTTTTTTTGCCGATATTTTAGATTTGTTCCAATTTTTTTATTTTTTGGTCAAAATATTCGATTCATTTGTTGAAATGTTGGATTTATCGGTCTGCATTTTTTATTTTTAGACCTGAGTTTTTGACCTTTTGTCCTAAATTTAAGACAAAATAAAAATAAACAAAAAAAATTCAGACCAAAAAATCGAAAATTTCAACAAACAAAAGAAAAAACCGAAAAAAAATCTCGCATATAAATCAATAATTCTTTATTTTGGCCTACATTTTTTATTGCTTTGTTAAAATTTGCGATATTTCCGCATGTTCGATTTTCAGGCCCGACGTTTTGGTCAAAATTTTTGATATTTTGTCCTACACTTTAGATTTTTTAACCTGAATTATTTAATTTTACCCGGAAATTTTTGATTTTTTTGCGGTCGCAGTTTTGGTGCTCGAAGTTTTTGATTTTTGTCCTTTAGATTTTGCCACCTACATTTTTTAATTTTTTGACCTGTATTTTCAAGGGTTTTGTATTCATTTCAGGTTATTTATTTGATTTTATATTTTTTATATTCGTGGTGGGTTTTAATTAAAAAATGGGGTTTATTTTTAGATAAAATTAATTTACTTCGATATTTATTTGGAAAATATAGTCTGCGGGATTTATGTTAGAGAATTATTTAATTTTCAAATATTTGCAGGAATTTTGGATTTTTTTGCATCAAACAATGAAATGTATAATCTAGTTTTTTTTTAATCTGATCTAAACTTATTTGCTAAGTACAATACTAGACTTCATCATTCGTTCAAGGCAGCGGCGGCTCGTGGATCTTCGTAGGGGAGGCTCGTGCTGCACCACTTGCTCTTATAGAGGAAGCAAATATTCCACTGCTATTTTGGTCAAATTTTCTTTTTTTCTTTTCCGTGGCCTCCTCGCCGAACATCCACGAGCCGCCGCTAGTTCAAGGGTTATCCGAGAAAAACAAACAAATGAAAATATTTGAAGGGTGAATTTAATTTCTGTATGTACCATTCAAGAATTATTCTATAAAAAAAATAGAAACAAATTGATGGAAATCAATTGTAAGCAATGCAGAAGCTTTATTATTGATTAGTTTATACAATGTGTTTTAAATAGAAAGTAATCGCAGTCAGGGGCGGCTCGTTATATAGAGCCCAGGAGCCATGGTACTACCTGTAGTTTCAAGCTCAGTAAGAATTTTTAATTAATTTTTACTTTGGTCTAGGAAGATAAATCGTTCTTTGTTTTTTTACAGTGGCTCTACCATCAACATATTCCACGAACCGCCAGTGGTTAGTATGACTCTCAGTAGCGGCTCGTGGAACATCTTGATGGTACTTATACCCCTCCTTTTTTGAAGAAAAAAAGAAATTTATCTTCATGGTCCAAGGTTATTTTGAGTTGTAAAGTAAAGGTTCATAATTTTAAATACCCGAATTCAAACAAGCTAAAAATATGTTTTATGTGTACTTTCGATTTATCGTGCGTTTACATTTTGTCCCAGACATGCACTAAATCTGTAACACCATTCTTCGTCCACGTAACCTCACCATCAAACAATACACACGGAAAATAAAAAAAATGTTTCATTAAAGTTATGCAGGCGTTGTTTATCATTTAAACTGGCGAAAAAGTGTTTTACGAATTAATTAAAAATTCTTGCTGACCTTGAAACTACAACAGGTAGTGCAATGGCTCCTTGGCTCTATATAACGAGCCGCCCCTGGCACATATACAGGGTTCGTCAAAATTACTGGAACGCCCAAATAAATCTCGAACAATACAAAAATTCAAACAAAGGTTTCTTAAAACGAAATGTAGCCTGAATATATTAATATTCCACCTGTTCGTAACTCTGCAAGCAAAATTAAGTCTTACTAAGACTTTAAAGAAATAACTTATTGAAACAACTACGTCCCTGGCTAGTGCCACGCCGGATATTGAATGATATAAAAGAAATTTGCGTTATTATAGTACTACTGGTTAAAAACATTGGTTTAAGATCGTTTATTTCCACCCACAGGACTAACTTGAAAATTAAACTAAATTGAATTTGAAAACTTTAAACTATAAAACTGAACCCTAAAATATGTAAAAATTAAGTTAATATTGAATGCTTCTGCAACAGGTATAAACAGGCCATTGCTTAAATATATTTTTAATATATAGGGTGCTTATTTTATTATGGAAATGTGGCAACTTTTCGTTTTTTTAATAGAATACCCTGAATATTTTTACATTTATTAATTTTAATATTGATTCTTAGAATCTTTTGTAGGAATAATTTGTTTTTTATAAATTGCATCAGTTTCGAGTTATAATAAGCAATTAATACAGATTCCTGAAGATCAAATTAAGAATATTTTGACGAACCCTGTATAAGCAAGAACGTCCTAATTTATTTCCCTATCCGCACGGCATGAGATTTTAAGTAATTTACGGACCCAATTCCATATTTACGAAGCGATTTTTTTAATTTAAATGTCGTCGCATTCCGGTTTCGTAATTTCAGGTGGGTTTCATTGGTTTGGAAAAGAATCGAGGGAATTTCTAGTTTGCGCTCTCGGCGCAATTTATATTTCAGAATTCGTTCAGCGAACCTCCAGGCGTGCGCGTTTTTAAAAATTCTTTCTGAATAAATAAAATAAGCGCTTTTCTTCCATTCCATGAAATCTGGCCTCTATCATCGTGAGAAGGTAGAATATCACAAACAGTTCTGGGGTTTAATAAAGTCAAGGGTGCAGTATGAATGCAATAAAAGGAGATTGTATACTTGAAATATGGATTGAAAAATGTACTGTGTTGTAACCTAGTAATACTTTTAAAAATATTATGTAGAGAAATACACTGCTTTTTGTCTTCTACAAAAAGCATCGTATTTATAATTTTAAATTTATTCAGCTAGAAGAAGTCAGGGATTTCACTCGAGTTTCGAGTGTTTTAGGGCGGCATTTTAATATTTCTGTATAAATTATGATATAAAAAAATAATAAGCAAGCATTGAAACAAAAAGCGAAGAAACTTTTTGGGGCTTGTTGACTTGTTGGCTAAATACGACCCAGTCTTATGTAACCATTAGAGATGGGCAAAACTGCTACTTTTGAATCACGTTGCTACCTGTGATTGCTACTTTCTAATATCAGTGATTTTAAACTGTGATCACGGTCAGTAAACGCAGTAACACCTTCTGAAATTGTTAATGGTTTCTCAAAAATGTTTTTGATATGATTCTGCTAATATTTGTCCACCTGGTCACGTAAATAGTGTTCCTTTTGATATTATACCTGTGACTGAAGGTAATATTTTGGCTATATTATCTGCTATATCAAATAAATACACGACTATCCTTGATTCAGTTCAAAATTCGAGAAGTATTTGGAAATTTTTGCAGAAAAACAGAATGTTTGTTCAATAAATTCGAAAAGTTTTACCTCTGAAAAAAACGCATCTTTTGAAAGATTACTTGCTCTGTTCTCGATTATTTTGAAATAAAAATTTTCGTAATTCTTTGAGCACTTCGCAGAAAAAAATTTTTTTAACGTGCAGGAAAAATAAAAAATTATCCTCAATGGCCGAAGTACCGCTTATTCGAAATCAATTTGGTTTTTGTAAATTCAACAATTTTCAATACAGAAAATCTTCAAAAATCCTTTTGAAGATTTTCGTTTTAATTTTTTAACACTTGAACAAAAACATCGCAGAAAAAAATATAAAAATGCAGGAAAAATTCCATATAAAATCATCCTCAATGGCCAAAGTATCGCTAATTCAAAATCAATTCGGTTTTTGTAAATTCAACAATTTTCAATAAAGATATGGATTTTTGAAGATTTTTCGTTTTAATTTTTTGAGCACTTGAATGAAAACATAGCAGAAAAAAATATAAAAATACAAGCAAAATTCCATTTGAAATAATCCTCAATGGCCGAAGTATCGCTAATTCAAAATCAATTCGGTTTTTGTAAATTTAACAATTTTCAATAGAGATATGAATGGTTGAGGATTTTCGTTTTAATTTTTTGAGCACTGAAGGAAAACGTCGCAGAAAAAAAATAAAACCCGCAGATAAAATTCCATAAAAAAATATCCTTAATGGTCTAAGTATCGCTTATTCAAAATCAATTTGGTTTTTGTAAATTAAACAATTTTTAATGGAGATATGAACTTTTGAAAATTTTAGTTTTATTTTTTTACGCACCTGAATGAAAACATCGTAGAAAAAATATAAAACGCGCAGACAAAATCCATAAAAAATCATCATCAATGGCCGAAGTATTTCTAATTCAAAATCAATTTGGTTTTTGTATATTCAACAATTTTTAATAGAGATGTGGATTTTTGAAGATTTTCGTTTTATTTTTTTGAGCACCTGAAGGAAAACGTCGCAGAAGAAAAAATATAACGCCCAGACAAAATTCCATAAAAAATATCCTCAATGGTCGAAGTATCGCTTATTCAAAATCAGTTTGGTTTTTGTAAATTCAACAATTTTCAATAGAGATATGGATTTTTGAAGATTTTCGTTTTAATTTTTTGAGCACTGAAGGAAAACGTCGCAGAAAAAAAAATAAAACCCGCAGACAAAATTCCATAAAAAATATCCCCAATGGTCGACGTATCGATTATTAAAAATAAATTTGGGTTTTGAAAATTCAACAATGTTTAATGGAGATATGAATTTCTGAAAATTTTAGTTTTATTTTTTTACGCACCTGAATGAAAACATCGCAGAAAAAATATAAAACACACAGACAAAATCTATAAAAAATCATCCTCAATGGCCGAAGTATATCTAATTCAAAATCAATTTGGTTTTTGTAAATTCAACAATTTTCAATAGAGATATGGATTTTTGAAGATTTTCGTTTTAATTTTTTGAGCACTGAAGGAAAACGTCGCAGAAGAAAAAATAAAACGCGTAGAAAAAAATCCTTAAAACAATATCCTCAATGGTTGAAGTATCGCTCATTCAAAATCAATTTGGTTTTTGTAAATCCAACAATTTTCAATAGAGATATGGATTTTTGAAGATTTTCGTTATAATTTTTTGAGCACTGAAGGAAAACGTCGCAGAAAAAAAATAAAAATAGAAAAAATTCCTTAAAACAATATCCTCAATGGTTGAAGTATCGCTTATTCCAAATCAATTTGGTTTTAGTAAATTCAACAATTTTTAATGGAGATATGGATTTTTAAAGATTTTCGTTCTAATTTTTTGAGCACTTGAATGAAAACATCGCAAAAAAAAATATAAAAATGCAAGCAAAATTCCATTTGAAATAATCCTCAATGGCCGAAGTATCGCTAATTCAAAATCAATTCAGTTTTTGTAAATTCAACAATTTTCAATAGAGATATGGATTTTTGAAGATTTTCGTTTTAATTTTTTGAGCACTGAAGGAAAACGTCGCAGAAAAAAAAATAAAACGCGCAGACAAAATTCTATAAAAAATATCCTCAAAGGTCGAAATATCGCTTATTCGAAATCAATTTGATTTTTGTAAATTGTACAATTTTTAATGGAGATATGAATTTTTGAAAATGTTAGTTTTATTTTTTCACGCACCTGAATGAAAATATCGCAGAAAAAATATAAAACGCGCAGATAAAACCCATTAAAAATCATTCTTAATAGCCGAAGTATAGCTAATTCAAAATCAATTTGGTTTTTGTAAATTCAACAATTTTCAATAGAGATATGGATTTTTGAAGATTTTCGTTTTAATTTTTTGAGCACTGGAGGAAAACGTCGCAGAAAAAAAATAAAACGCGTAGAAAAAAATCTTTAAAACAATATCCTAAATGGTTGAAGTATCGCTCATTCAAAATCAATTTGGTTTTTGTAAATTCAACAATTTTCAATAGATATATGGGTTTTTGAAGATTTTCGTTTTAATTTTTTGAGCACTGAAGGAAAACGTCGCAGAAAAAAAAATAAAACGCGTAGAAAATATTCCTTAAAATAATATCCTCCATGGTTAAAGTATTGCTTATTCCAAATCAATTTGGTTTTAGTAAATTCAACAATTTTTAATGGAGGTATGGATTTTTGAAGATTTTTGTTTTAATTTTTTGAGCACTTGAATGAAAACATCGCAGAAAAAAATATAAAACGCGTAAAAAAAATTCCTTTAAACAATATCCTCAATTCTGTTTTTGTAAATTCAACAATTTTCAATAGAGATATGGATTTTTGAAGATTTTCGTTTTAATTTTTTGCGCACTTGAATAAGAACATTCATTTCATTCAATTTTAAGATTAGTTTCGTGGTATTATTTTAAAATGTATATTTAAATATTTGCACTGAATCTTAAATTAAAATGAATTTTGAGTCATTTTGGGTTTATTAAGTCGTCGGACTCACTTTCGATCACAGCGAGTTTGTGGTTCAATGCCATGCCTGGCAAGATATTTTTTTCGTTTTTATAAAATCTCAATTAATTAATTTATAATTGTTAGTACATGAGTTGTAATTTACATCATTTTATAAATATTTGTCTTTTTAATTAAATATTTATTCAAAATTTAAATACCCTACAAAAATGGGAGAATAAAGTAATGAATATTAAATAACATTTGGAAATGTCACCTTGTACTGTCTTCTTACAATTATATTTTAAGTAACTGTCACAGTTTAAGTAGCAATCGCAGTTTAAATAGAAGTGATTTTAGGTAGCAGTGATTTAAAGAACCAGCAATTTTAAGTAGTAGTAAGTTGTCGAATATTTGAACAAAGAAAAACTAGAAGAAAAATCATATCGATATGATTGAATTCCTTAGAAACTCTGATGCAATGATAATACAGTTACCTTTAAAATTAACCTTAATTTTTGTGAGTTATAAATTTTTGAAAATTAATATTTTCAGTTGTTAAAGACGAACAAAAAAGTAAAATAATGAATAGTGATACAATAGAATTTCACAACATTTTTTAAACCTTTACTACCTTTAAAACTAACTTAAATTTTTGAAAGTCAATTTCTCTGTTATAAATGTTTGAAAATTAATGTTTTAAGTTGTTGGAGACTTTTTATATTCACAAAACATCTCCCTTTAAAACTTTAATTTTTGACTTTTTCCTTAAGTTATGAATTTTAAGTGTTTTAACTTGTTGAACATTTAAACAAAACAAAAATCGAAAGCAAAATTGAGCTCCATAAATATTTTAATAAATAGACAGAACGGCTAAATACCTTTATAACTTTGATTTTTAAAACGTGTTCATTTTTGGGTGTTTTGAAAATTAAGTTGTTGAACGAAAAAAAATCTGGTATGGTAGAATTTATCAAAAATTCTAGTACATATATTCACAAAACGTCTGCCTTAGAATTATCTTCGATGTTGGAAAATGTGTCTGTTTTTGCGTTATAAATTTTCAAAAATGTTTTTTTTTAAATTTGTCGAATTTTTGAACAAAAAAAAAATAGAAAAAAAAATATTACTGATATGATTGAATTCCTTAAAAACTCTAATGCAATCATAATACATTTACCCTTGAAATTACCTTTGAGTTTTGAAAATGCGTCTATTTTTTGCTTGAGTTATGAATTAATATTTAAAGTTGTCAAACACTTAAACAAAACATAATTTGAAAACAAAATTGAGTTCCTTAAACGTTCCAGAACGACTACCTTTAAAATTAACTTTGATTTTTGTAAATGTATTCATTTTTGGGTGTCATGAATTTTTGAAAATTAAGATTTCAAGTTGTCGAACTAAAAAAAAATACTGATATGATAGAATTTGTCAAAAACTTTAATAAGTATATTCACAAAACATCTGCCTTAGGAATCAGCTTAGATTTTTGAAAATGTGTCCATTTTTACGTCAGTTATAAATTTAAAAGAATGATTTTTTTTAAGTTTCTCGAATATTTGAATAAAGAAAAAATAGAAAAACAATAATACTGATATGATTGAGTTTCTTAAAAACTCTAATGCAAACATAATACATTTACCTTTAAAATTAACTTTGAATTTTGTTTATTTTTGCGTGAGGTATGAATTTTTGTAGATTAATATTTTAAGTTAAGTTAACTTTTACAAAACATATAAATTTTAAAAAATCAATATTTAAAGTTGTTGAACACTTGAACAAAAAAATCTATTGTTTTAAATATATTCACAAAACATCTACTCTTAAAACCAACTTTAATTTTTTTAAATGTGTAACTTTTTCCGTAAGTTATGAATTTAAAAAATTTTCTTTTAATATTTTTTTTAAACTAAAAAAAAATCCACTTTGTTGTTACTCACATTCATACATCACCACAATAGAAAAGAATAGAATGGAATTTGATAATCAAATTCATTTTTATTCGTTTCTACGATATTTTTTTACAAATTTTTTTTTTTTAACTTATTTATGACATAAAACGCCTTATTTAAAAGATGACTACGAAAAAAATGTCATAATCTGTCATTTGATGCGAAAAATAAATGTAATTCAATAAATGTTTTTGCCGAATATAGCGTCATCTGTCGCTTATCGAAATTATTTTTTCTGATAAAAGCCTCATATTTTTCAGCATAGAATCCAAATCTGCAATAAAAAATAGGGGTTCCCATTTAAGATTTCAAAGTTACCCCCCTCCCCGCCTCAGGATGGGGGGGCAGTTCACATTTCACACCACATGATAGGGCTCAAAAAACAGTTTTGGACTTATTTTTTTAAATCTCAATCCGATTTGTATTTCTCGAGATATTTGGGGTGTACGGGTGGTCTGAAACACCCTATATAAGTTATATACAAAAAAAAATGTTTATTTACCATCTACCTAAAGTAAAGTGAGGTAGGAGAATGAAAAAATTAAAACCAAAAACGGGGAAAAACGGAATGAGTTCCTGAAAATCAAAAATAACTTGAACGAAATGAAAAGAAAAAAGAGAAAACGAACGTTGAGAGAAAATAGAAAGAGCTAAGAAAACACTGAAGGCAAACATGTTAAAATAGGATACAATAGTAATAATAGATGGGAAGGAATGGAGATTAAACAAAAATTGAGAACCACTTGAAGAAACAAAATCAAAAAACTAAGAATGAAAACGGGATAACCTTAGATGCAGTGTGAAAATGGAAACTAAAACAAATAAAGAATACTTTGGAAGTGACTTGAAGAAGGCTGGAATATCTAGCCATAACAGCAAAGGATTGGTAAGACTAACGAACAAAGTAGAAGTAGAAGGAGAAAATATAGCAGCAGCGGTAGTAATACACAAAACACTGGAACAACAACTGGAAAGCAAAGAACAAGAGAATATTGAAATAGGAATTGCGGGATATGTACAAAAGCTAAACCAAGAAAACTACAACAATAATAGCATACGACGCAAATGAAGTTGGGAATGACGCAGAAAAAGGCAAGTTTCGGAAAGAGCTGGAACTAATGATGGAGAAAGCTAAAGGAAAAATATAAGTGGTAGGTGACCTCAATGCAAGAGTTGGGGACTATGAGAAAGCAATAGGACAATACGGAGAAAACATTATAAATAGCAGCGGAAAAAGACTTCTGCACAAGAAACAATCTAATAATCATTTTTTATTACAAAGTCATTTAGAAAAACAATGAAGACCATAAGAACTAGCTATATAAAGAACAAGAATGGGGAGATAATAAAGGAAGAAGATGAGATAATATAAAGATGGACACAATACTTCCAGGAACTGTCAGAAGGTGAAAATTAAGCAGAACTGAAGAAAAATAAGACAATGGTGAATATCCAATAAACAATAGTAATAACACGTTTGGTACAAATCATTGTAAATTTCTGCAGACGTATAAGTGTAAGAAAATTGATGCAGTGAAGCTTAAACATAGAAGAAGCGTTCTTAACATGATTAATCTTTAATCTAAAAAAAAGGGATTCATGTCGAAATACTTTTAAGACAAACAATATTCTTACTGTTAGTTCTGTTTATATTTATAACAGTGCAATATATGTTTGGAATAGCAAAGGCAACATGGCGTCAGGGGAGGCATTGCCTCACCATTAATTTTCTATATTATAAAAATATAATCTTATTCAATAAATGTCTTCCGTGTTGGCTTTAATATTGATAATTAATAACTATGCAGTAATTATAAATTGTTGTGTTAACGGAATGTTCCCGATATTGTATGATTAGAATTAGTGCGCCGACACAGGCCGGACTTGAGGCAAATGTAAAGCAGCGCGATCGGAATTTATGCAACTTAATATGCGTCCATACAGTTAACATATATCGCATTCATTGTAATGTGCAGATTTATTTCGATATTGGAGGCGAGCCTCAGAAGCTTCTCTTTGGTCGGAAATCACCCGCGTGATGGAGAGAGAACAGTCGCAGCGCTCGCTATTATCAGTTGTGTTAAGGCCAGTACTGCCAAGTCCACGGAAAATCCACTACATCTGGTGGATTTTGAATCCGAATTGCGGAATAATTTTCGTTTTAGCGGCTGGTGGATTTGCTTATGGAATTATGTTGAATCAATGAGGAAACTAGCGTAATTCAATTTAAACTTTATTTTCAAAACATCTATTTTACAAGAGGAAAAGCAGAAACTTGAAACATTAACTAAAAAAAAAATCATAACTCACGCAAAAATTAACACATTTTTTTTTGCTAATCGAATTTTTTTTTTAATAAAAACCCAATATATTTTAGAGTAGAATCCAAATCTGCAATAAAAAATAGGGGTAACTATTTAAGATTTCAAAGTTAACCCCCACCCCGCCCCAGGGGGGAGGGGAGGTGATTTACATTTTACACCACATGATAGAGCTCAAAAACCAAACGTATTTCTTTGTATGTCAATCCGATTTGTATGCGCCAACTATTTGGGATGTACGGGTGGGCTGAAACACCAGGTATATACCGGGTGTCCCATTTTAATCTTTCAGGTGGAATATATCAAGACAAGTGCGCCCAATCGAAAAAGTTGTTAATGCAAAGTTTACTGGTTTGCAGGGGGACATTTGATTCTGTTATCAATTTCACCCCCCACCCCCCAGGGGGGTGAATAACAGGGGTAACTTCTGAATCTTAAATAGGAACCCCCATTTTTTATTGCAAATTCGGAAAGTGTGAAAAAAACTGTGAAGGTTTCACTCAGAAACTTTTTTCGTATGGGCAACAGGTGGCGCTGTAATCGTCAATATTAGATTATTTTACACTTAATCTAGAATTGATGTAAAAATGCCACCTAATGATTACAAAATAATCAGATTCCAGACATAAGCGCCCTTTGACAACTTGATGCATTTCTGTACATCAATTTTCAGTGCACAAACAAAATTTTACGATTCTGGCTCATAAATTCTCTTATTCGTAATGGAAATATGAACAGATTGCTTATTGAAATACAATATCTTAATTTAAAAATTGGACCGTTCGACCCTAGTTTATGCGTTACGTTACAAATAACTCGTTTGTCCCTTTAAGTTTAATACAAAGGTTAAAACAAATATGTGTAAACATTTGTGTCAGAAATTAAAAAAAAAATTTTTTTTCAAAAAACAAAAAGTCCCCTAAATACGTAGTCAGTTCCGTAATGTTTGTTCTTAGACACAACTGCCATTATTGGAGTGATGAAAATCCCCATTGGGTTCGATCGATCGACCATCGACATCGCTGGAGCGTCAACGTTTGGTGCGGTATCGTGGATTCGCAAATAGTTGGACCACACTTCTTTGAGAAAACGCTCAATGGGGAACGCTATCTGCATTTCTTGCAAGGCGGCCTTCCTGCGCTTTTGGATGACATTCCGTACGCCACAAGGTTAACGATGTGGTTTCAGCAAGATGGTGCACCTCCGCATTTTGCACGAATTGTGCGGAATCATTTGGACGCCGCATATCCAAAAAAGTGGATTGGTCGCGGGTGGCCTGTGCAATGGCCACCTAGATTGCCGGATCTAACGTCTCCAGACTTTTTCCTCTGGGGATACATCAAGGACGCAGTATTTCGTGAGCGGCCGACAACTCGTGAAAATATGAAGGAGCGCATCCGACAAGCTTGTTTGGCTATAACACCTGCTACGTTGACGGCGACGGTTCGGAATTTTGAAAAACGAGTCAATCTTTGTATTCGAGAACACGGTGGTCACATCGAACACCTCCTAAAATGATCTTCTTACTCAACGAAAATTTTACCTAAAACTGATCCGTACAAAAAACAATAATAATTTTGACATCTTTCTCTTTGAACTGCACAATTTCATTTCGAATTTCTATTACCTACCCTTGTACCTACAGACGTCAAAGTGGTGGTGGTTGAGTGGTGGTGGTAAGTAGATTGGCTTTTTCAATTCAATTTGTTTAAACTTTTTTACATCAATTCTAGATTAAGTGTAAAATAATCTAATATTGACGATTACAGCGCCACCTGTTGCCCATACGAAAAAAGTTTATGAGTAAAACCTACATAGTTTTTTTCACACTTTCCGAATTTGCAATAAAAAATGGGGGTTCCTATTTAAGATTCAGAAGTTACCCCTGTTATTCACCCCCCTGGGGGGTGGGGGGTGAAATTGATAACAGAATCAAATGTCCCCCTGCAAACCACTAAACTTTGCATTAGACAATCAATTAGATTGGGCGCACTTGTCTCGATATATTCCACCTGAAAGATTTAAATGGGACACCCTGTATATAATAATAAAATTTTCAAATTTTTCTACAATCGTTGGGGGAAGTCGTTTTAATTAAAAACGGTTTTTGCTTATATTATATTTTATAAATTTCGTAAATGAATAATAGTCCGTTACGTTTAACCTTTCAAATGTAACAATAATAACTTCACTTATTCTACCTTAATTAGCCTGTTTCGCCGCGAGGAAATCTTCGAGAAATCATTTGCCCTTTAATTAACGTTATTTCATAATTGAAAGCGACCGAAACAAGCACCATTGATGAAAGCACAGAAGGTCGTGCGAAAGTAGAATTCCTACTTGTATCATTTGAGAATATAATTTTACTTGCTTGCAGGCACCACACGATTCGATTCGGTAAAGAGGATTGCAAACTCGAGCACACAAAACTGGCGTTGCATTTGGATGTCTTTAGTAAACGAGAAAATAACAAATTGCGATGCTTTCTTTCCCCCATTTGCAAGTCACAGTCTGGACAAGCCCATCCTATCCATCAAATCGATTGATCGTCCACACAGCAAATCCATTGTTTGGGATGTAACAAAAAAAAGGTGGGCATTCATAAAAAAAAGATCTTTTATTTTATGCCAAGGACGTAACACAATGAGATTGTTCATTTTGTCTAACTTTATATTATGCTCATATAAAAATGAAACTTATTAATGCAATAGGTTGTTTAATAATAAAATCCAGATTATTTGTAATCACCGGTATCAACTTAGTTTTATCTTTATTAGATTCAAACTCGATAAAATTCTTGATAGATGATGCGAAAAATATGTAAATGCGAATTTTATTGATAATAGTTTATCGGGGATTTATATTTTATGTTAGGCTCAAGGCTAATATAATTATTTTCAGCCTATATACGTAGTATCTACATTTGGGTAAACCCCCTCTGGTAATGTGCTCAAAAATATGTGCCAAGTTAATTCGGTTAATTTGTAATAATCACATGGCTGATATTTTAAAGGTGAAAGGTGTCCGTTTCTCAAGTACAGTGATTTTGCCTGATGTCTTTGCTTCCAGTGTAAATTCGTTTAATTTATTCCATTCACGTGTCTAAAAATCTAATTTGTGAACTTAATTTGAACGAAATCTATCAAGATGTAAAAAACGAAAACTGTAAGAAATGAAACAGCAAAAAATATAAAATTAATTAAATATGTATTTACTTAGTTTAAATAATTTAGATGTATACAAGTGTCTACTATTTTTTTTTTATGTTCCAAGTGGTTACGTATATGTCGACTGTGGTCTTTGGGCCCTCGGGAAAAAGTCCAACCATAAAAAAAAATACATAACTATAACATAAAAGTCGTGCGTAAATAAATCAGCGACCATTAAATTGTAAACTCACACTCACGCCATTGTAAACAATAACTGTCGTATAAATCGTTATTTGGCAAACAGAAACAACACAATGCTCTACGTTAAAAATACATCAGACACGTTTTCTTGAAAAGCTTAAAGTGATTGAAGTAAGCGTGTGCAGGGTTAAATTGATTAGATTTTAATCTCAAATCGTGGATGTCGCTCCGAAAATTAAATTTCTCTTCATACTTCACTAATGTACAAATATACAAGTTGCGACGGTTTCTTTCCTTTTGCTTTATTAAATAATTTAAATTTAGTGCTTTTTCATAATTCACTTTAAAAATACATATATCAAAGATGGTGGTGATTTATTTTTGGAATTATAAAAGAGAGTGTTTAAAATTTCATACCACATTTAGTCAACCATTAAATCTCGCACTTTTCAAATAGAACACCCTATATATTTTCACATATTCTGACGCAGAACTCAATTCTGCATTGATCTATTCCAGCATTTCCTATAGCTATCTTCTTTCGTTTTTAAGATATTCAACATATTTCTAAAAAATGGTGATGTGACCATCATGTTACTTTCTCCGACTTGATGGTATCATAGCCATTTATATTTACGTTTTCATGGTTTATTTTCAATTTAAATCATATTTTAAATGTAAAGGGTGACCGACGGGAACCTGAAAATTTTGAAATGAACACTACTCATTTGTTTCTCACTGAAAAAGCAATTCTATTACAGAAAAATCTTCGTAATTGCATGCCACTTGAAATGCATATTATAAACGAAAGATAATGTCAGACATAATGTCCACTTTCTCGAATGCAGTTTTCACGCCTTCGCTAAAAATTGTTATGTAGGTGTTCCAATATCTTATGATCAATTTTTGCCACTTCCTGGCTCACTGCCTCCTTCAGGTCAGTCAAAGTGAGGGGTTTGTGAGTAGAGTCACGTGATTTGCGGTATCGCCACAAAAAGAAGTTAATTGGCCACGAGATGTCGCTGAAACGTGAAATGACCGTTCCTGGAAACATATGATGAACCACGTCCATTGAAAACTATACAGGATGTGGTGTGGCACCATCTTGTTGAAAATAAACATTTTACATGTTGTGTAGACGCCGTTTTCTCAATTGTGGACGCAAGAAAGTGTTAAGCACGTGAATATAACTTTCGGCGTTGGCAGTGTCACCAATTTTATCTTCAAACAATAAGGGCCAATGATGCCGAAAGTGCCAATCGCACGGGCTCGAGTGGAGGGGTTTTTTGTGAATGTTGCGAAGATTCTCACTGGTCCAGTATCTTAAATTTTCTGGTCTACTGAAATGGCATTGAGTAGCGAGGCCAACGGCTGCGGGGTCCCCACCCTATCTGCCCTAACGATCGCATGCTAGCCATTTTAAAAACGTCCGATTTCCGTCGGTCACCCGTTACATCGAGCGTTGTGTAAACTCGGATGAAACTGACGTTTAAAACGTCAAAATTATGAAAGATAGAAAAATTATACTTCAAATTCAAAAACTCAGTTTACTCAAAAACTAAAGGGATTTCGAAAAAAACTTATTCTTTATAAGTTGTTCATTTTAGCATTCTCTACAATTATTATTAACATAAATTTGCTGTAACTGTTATCTTTTTATAATTATAAATAATTTTGTAATATTTTTCATATTTAAGAAAATATTGGCAAAAAACGAAGAACAGTTAAGGTAAACGCCACTTCCGGTGTACGAAATTTTACCAAAAGCTTTTCAGACACTCACATACACACACATACACACACACACACACACACACACACACACGCACACACACACAGACACACGCACACACACACAGACACACGCACACACACACAGACACAACATTTTTTTTCCAGAAATTGTTCAAATGGCATCTAAGGATCCCAAAACGGATATTTCTGTGAAAAAAAATTTAAAAAAAATATCACGATCACAAATCTTTCTCGTACTTCGTAACGGAGAAAGTAAAAAGTAATGACGATAACCCTAAAATAATAGCAAATGATTTCAATGAACACACTACAGCGTTTAACTCAAAACACGACCTCTATTCCATTATGCAGATGCAATTCGGAAAATCCAAATTCATTCTTCTTTCAGACGGTTAGCAAAACCGAAATTTTTCATATTGTATATAATTTTAAAAAATGGTGATGTGGCCATCATGTTACTTTCTCCGACTTGATGGTATCATAGTTATTTATATTTACGCTTTCAAGGTTTATTTTCTATTTAAATCACATTTTAAATGTACACCAAGCGTTTTCTGCTCATGAAACTGACGTTTAAAATGTCAAAATTATAAAAGATGGAAATATTATACTTCAAATCCAAAAATTCGGTTTACTCAAAAACTAAAGCGATTTCGAAAAAAACTTATTCTAAGTTGTTCATTTTGGCATTCTTTATATTGTTAACATAAATTTGCTGTAACTATTATAGTTTCATAATTATAAACCAAAAATGAAAAAAAAAATACATTTTTTTCTCGAATAACAATGATTTTATGAAAAATGTTTTCAAACAAAATAAGCTCATTTCTTTGTTGTCTTCAATATTTGTTTAAATATTTTTGTGATATTTTTCATATTTAAGAAAATATTGGCAAAAAACCAAAAATAGTTAAGGTAAACACCCATTTCCGGTGTACGAAATTTTACCAAAAGCTTTTCAGTTCGTCAGATTATCAAATAAGACGTATGTTCAAAGTTTCATATCAATTGCTCTATTAGTTTTTGAGATACAGCGCGCACAGACACACACACACATACAGACACAATTTTTTTTTCCAGAAATTGTTGAACTGGCATCTAGGGACCCTAAAACGGATATTTCCGTAAAAAAATTTTGAAACAAAAATCACGATCACAATACTTTCTCGTACTTCGTAACGGAGAAAGTAAAAATACGCCGATATTCCGTGCAATAGAAAACACTTTTTGGGTCGAACATAATCCGCTTCTCGATCGTCAAAAAATGTGGTTTCAACATGATGGTGCACCAGCTTACTTCAAAGCACATTTTCATGAACGATAGATTGGTCGTGGGGGTTACTTGACCAAGTAGCAATTAGATGGAATGTAATTCAACAAGATGGTGTAACTCTAGCGCATGTTTACGACTTGGTGTCATACTTGCAATTCAAGTCCAAGTCCAAGAATGACATTTTGAATAACTCTTACTGTTCTTACATAACGATTTGTATGTTCCAGTTATTTTTCTGTAACTAATTTTTTCTACAACCTTCTGAACAGGGCGACTTTGATGCATTCGAATGATTCCATGCAATTTCATTTTGTTTTCTAGGCCCGCTTGATAAATTACATTACCATTGTATTCTATTGCACAGAAAATTGACGCATTTTGACAAACATGTTAATATCTTGAAAAAAAAGGATAGGCATAGGGAATGTCAGTATAGATCAATGCAGAATTGAAGTATGCGTCAATATACAGGGTTAGGCATGTGTGTCGGAATACCTGATTTCTGTTGTCTTCTTATTTCTTTAAAGAGACATGTGTATAGTTTTATTTATTCTATTCAGTGACGTATTTTGATTTTTTTACAGCTACCCTATTTTTCGAGATATGACGTTATCGGCAGTTTTTTTTTAAATGGAACACCCCGTATATTTTTACATTTTCGAATAGATACTTTTCCAACAATTGCAATGATGTGGTTTGGTGGGTGTGCGACTTGTGGTTTTTTAAAATATTAAATTAAATAATTCAACATCGAGTTGGCTTTTTAAATCTTTTTACTCTGTTTTCTGATAAAACAATTTCGTGTTTCTATGTTTTATGTATCCATGTGAAATATTAACATTGCTGTTTAATTTTGGACGAACTAACTGAACGTGAAAAAAATACGCTGTTAATGATGGTTAGTTTTGGAGATTGGTAGAGATCTCGATTTTTACATTTTTAGAAAATTCATAAATTTCATTTTTTATTATTTTATTTATTATTAAAAAAAAAACACAAGTCGCACACCCATCAAACCCTATATAATTGTAATTGTTGAAAGGGTGTCTTTTAGAAAATGTAAAAATATACAGGATCATTTATTTAAAAAAACTGCCGATGACATCATATCTCGAAAAATAGGATAGCTGTAGAAAATTAAAATATGTCACCAAGTAGAATAAATAAAACTATACACATTTCTTTTTGAAGAAATAAGAAAACAACAGACATTTAGCCAGAAATCAGGTGTTCCGACACATATGCCCAACCCTGTATGTAAAAATATGTACAGTGTTCCAATGGTTTAAGTTGATTTTTCCTCTATAGTTGAAGAATCCTGTTACACAATCAACAAGACAGATGAACATATTTTTACATGTTGTGACACATAATTTAATTCTACATTGATCTATACTAGCATTATATTTTTTTTTTTCGTTTTCAAGGTATTAATATGTTTGTAAAAATAAGTTCATCTTCTGTGCAATAGAAAAACAAAGTGAATGTAATTTAATACCTTGAAAACGAGGATATGGGTGGATAGGTATAGGGAATGCTAGTATAGATCAATGCAAAATTGAATTCTGCGTCAGAATATGGAAAAATATATAGGGTGTTCCGTTAAAACAAATCGAAATTCAATGGTTTAAAATTGACTAAATGTGATAATAAATTTTTATCACTATTTATTTTAGAATTTCAAAAATAAATCACTACTGAGAACCTTCGGCTATTGGCGTTTTCTAGCCAACATCTTCGATTTTTAAAGTAAATTATGAAAAAGCACCGAATTATTTAATTTAGAGGTTATGTTTTTAATGATTTTTTACAAAAATTTTATATAGAATTCAAATTTGCAAAAAAATATAGTATTCCATTTAAAATAAGGAAGTTGATGTTGACCTCCGGTGTAACCGGAAGTCGTACAACCTTAAAAAAACTTTAATTGGAAAAAGCATACTCGATGTTTTAGGTATTTTTATTAAGAAAAGATGCGCAGGTCTTGAAAATTGCAGTATTTTTAACATTGATAACAGATTTCAACTTACAATTTACATTGAAAATAATATTGATTTAAGAAGAAATATGTGATCAAAAATATTATTTCATTTGTTTATTGAACTTCTTACCGAGGCATACATATATACATTGTGTTTCGCTTCTCATCTTCACATTCCTTTATTTTCTGTATTTATTTTCTGATAGATTTTATATAATTAAACTATCCTTCAAAAGATTTATTTCTTTTAAATAAGTTTACTACAATTCTAAAGCATACATCGATCAAACTATAGCAAGAAATTGAAAAACCATAGTAGCCCTAGTTTTATTGTAAGTATTAAGAAATTTAAATTTAAAATTATATTTTGAATAATTTTTCAAATCTATTTTTGTCGCGGTAGGCCTCAGGATTACAGCCAAATTGTTTTAAAAATGTAAAAAAGAATTACTTGTAAAGGATATAATTGCCCAAAATTTGAAATCCACCAAAAAATAAATAAGAGACATATGTGAAGGTGAGAAGTGAAAACTAGTATAATAAAATTTATAATAAATAAAAAAAAGTTTAACGATTTTGGGGAGCAGCGAAACCGGTCGGTTAATTTAATTGACTTTCTATGGCACTCTTTATTCTAGTTTTTCAATATTATACATAATTAACAATTAAAATTTTTGAATAAAAATTTAAATTCAGAATTAAATGATTGATATAATCATATAAAAGTTATTAAAAAATTACTCAGCATTATATTAATATATCAATCATATAATAATTCTAAGTCATTTTTTAAATAATTTTTTTCGATAACAATTTTCCAATTTTTTTCTTTCAATTCTGTTTCAATAGGCTCCACGATTGCAGTAAAATTATTTTAAAAAATTAAAAAACAACCCTTTCAGAGGATAGTTTAATTATGTATAATTGGAAATGTGTCAGAAAATAAATAAGAAAGATACAGGGATCTGAAAATCTGCAGTTTGTATACACGAAAAAAGTAAAATTGTTTGCACAAAGTCTGTCATGAACGCTTCGCAACACGCCGATAAATGTCAATCATTCGTTTCCGATCAAGACTTGATGATTATTATTTTTTTCATTTAAAAACAGTATTATTACTTATAAAAATTGATTAAGGTTTTATCGAATTTATTTAAAGTTACGGATGTAGAAAAAAATTTGTATGAAACTCGAGAGTAAAGCAACTTTTTTCACTTGTAGGAATTGCCTATTCGTGAAAAAAAGTATTACTTTACTCACTTTTTGCATAAATAACTATTTTGATCCGCGCATTACAAAACTTTCTAGAGCCTATTGATCGAAGTATTGTCACCGCCGTCGCGAGACAATAAGTTAGAAAAACACTTGTATCTAAATTTTGGTCAAAATTGGTCGATATATCATTTTTCATTTTTGGGCCGCCATACTGGATCCGCCATTTTAAATTTAATAAATCTTACTTCAGATTAGTATTCAGCGACCGTGAAAACCCGTATATCTAAATTTTGGTTGAAATTGGTCAATGCATCATTTTTGGTCCGCTATACTGGATACGCCATTTCTAATTTGGCAAATCTAACTTCAGATTAGTGTTTTGGTTGAAATTGCTGAAAATTATTTTTAAGTCCGCCATATTGGATCCGCTGTTATGAATTTTTCATCGTGTTCCGCGACCCCAAAAACGCAATAAAACACATTTTGAGTGCGCAATTTGAGCAATAACAATTATTCATATAAATGTGTTACCAAAACTTTAAATGCGTTTTCTCGAAACATATTTTTTCCAAACTGCGTGCACGATAATATGAAAACGGTTCCATCTATTAACTTCTAACTTTGATCCTCTTAAAGAAAACACTTTTTCTGGGACCTTATACCTATGTTATACAAAAAAAATCAATATGTTATACATTCACAGAGAAAAATAATGCATACTTTATTTTATTCCTTTTTTTGTATTTATATTTTTTCCATTAAGAAATGTCTTTGCACTGGAGTATTTTACGTAATTTATTTCAAATTAAAGAATGCTTATATTTAGCTTTTATAGCTGAATAAGAAATAAGGTTGCAGATCATAAATATTGCACGGTGTGCATTGACAACTATCAACTGTTACTCTCCATTCATTTCCCAAACATATTATGGTGAAACTACCGAAAAAATAGCTCACATTCTCCGCAAACAAAACCATCAAATCACGTTTAAACCTAGCTGCAAATTATAAAGTATATTATTCAATTCAAAAGATAAAATCAATCCATTAAAGAAATCAGGTGTTTCGATATAAAGAAAACACTTAACTTTTTTATACCACTTTTATTTTACTTTACGTGACTAGTTTCAATTACACGGTAATCATTATTAAACTGAGTACTTAAAATACGAAATACAAAGGTATATATACTAAAATTAGAACGCTTCAAAAAGAGGGGTGTACATCAGGTCAACCTGGTCGTTGAGGATGGAAATTCCCGGATTAATTTTTGCCTTGTGAATTTCAAGGGCTTCCAGTAAATCCATTGTTCTACCTTTTTCGGTGAGATGGATTACTGAAAGTACATCCTTGCCGAAATTATGGTTTGATTCTAACAGATGATTTGAAAAGGTTGAATTATTATGTTTTAAATTGTATGATCTAAGATGTTCTTTTAATCTAATTTAAAAATTACGACCTGATTGTCCTTTGTACAATCCTCCACAATCTGGACATGTTAAACTGTAAATTCCTGACTTGTACATACTATTTATTGGCGTTTTTGCATTAAAAATTAAATTAGAGAGTTTGGTGTTGGATCTAAACACAATGTCAACGTCTCGTTTTTTAAAAATATTTTTAATTTTTGAACTTATTGTTCCAAAGAAAGTTAATATTTTATATGATTTGTTTTCTGTGGCTGGATTGGTAGCATATATGTAATTTTGAATTTGTTTTCATTGAAATTTATTAATTAATTTGGATATAAGTCATTCTGGATAGCCATTATTAGTAGCAATTTGTTTTATTGTATTGATTTCTTTCTTAAGGGATTCGGAGCTAAGTGGAATTTTGAATGCACGGGTTATCATTGAGTAGAAACTTGCTATTTTATGTTTATATGGATGGCGGGAGGAATTTGGGATAATTGTATCTGTGAAAGTAGGTTTACGGTATATGTCGAATGTAAGTTTATTATTAGTTCTAGTTAATGTTAGAAATTAATTTTGTTATTGCATTCTGTTTCTACTGTGAACTTAATGGATGGATGAAGGGAGTTAAGAAAAGTTAGAAAAGTAGAAATCAGGTGTTTATGAAATTTCTTGTTCCGAATGCAATAGTGTATATGTAGTACAAATCGGTCGTAGTTTCGAAAAAATATATTCTGAACATTTCCGAGCATGTTGTACCTTATGGTGGCTTCATTGGGTACGATAATTGTGTGCTAATGCATGATCGCAAGGACAGTGGTGCAGTATCTTGAAAATGTTGGGATTGAGACACTAGATTGGCCAGCAATGAGTCCTGACGCAAATGCCATAGAACACGCATGGGACATCCTCAATCGACGTATACGAGCACGAAATCCAGCTCATAATTCTATTGCAGAACTAAGAATTGCTGGACAGGAAGAATGGCATCGAATTCAGGAAGACACCATCAAAGATGGGGAGCATGCCTAGGAGGATGCAGGCTATTGTTAGAGCTAGAGGGGGAAATACCAAGCACTAAATTGTTAATTATGTTGCCTTAAATTATTGTTATATTTTCGTTATTGTTACTCGTTAATGCCTCTACAAAATCGTTGTAAAGCTTTAATGTGTTATTTATTTGAGCAGTATTATACGTAAAATACTCCAGTGCAAAGAAATTTGCAATAAAAACCACCTAAAACGTTAATGGAAAAAATATAAATAGAAAAGGAAAGGACTAACAAAAATAGCAATATTTTTGTCTGTGAGCGTATTTTTTAGAGCCAGCAAATTGAAAAACAAAAAAATGGTGATGTGGCCATCATGTTACTTTCTCCGATGGTATCATCATTTATATTTACTCTGTCATGGTTTATTTTCTATTTAAATCATAATTTAATGTACATCGAGCGTTTTGTAAACTGACGTTTAAAACGGCAAAATTATAAAAGATGGAAAAATTACTTTAAATTCAAAAACTCAGTTTACTCAAAAACTAAAAAAAAAATCGAAGAAAACTTATTCTTTATAAGTTGTTCATTTTGGCATTCTCTACAATTATTATAACATACATTTGCTGTAACTATTATCGTTTCATAATTATAAACCAAAAATAAAAAAAAATAAAATTCTCGAATAACAATGATTTTATGAAAAATGTTTTCAAACAAAATAATCTAATTTCTTTATTGTCTTCAATATTTGTTTAAATGTTTTTGTGATATTTTTCATATTTAAGAAAATATTGGCAAAAAACAAAAAAAAACAGTTAAGGTAAACACCCACTTCCGGTATACGAAATTTTACCAAAAGCTTTTCAGTTCTTCTGATTATCAAATAAGACGTATGTTCAAAGTTTCATATCAATTTCTCTATTAGTTTTTGAGATACAGCGCGCACAGACACACGCACACACACACACACACACGCGCGCGCGCTCACACACAGACACAATTTTTTTTTTCCAGAAATTGTTGAAATGGCATCTAGGGACCCCAAAACGGATATTAGCAGGTTAGCTTCTGGACTAAGCACAATCAAGTTTTTCGTTACAAACTTCCACAGATTGTCAGAGTCACATTTTGAAATCCTCTGGTCGAATAAAAACTTATTGGTACTTAAGGTTGGAATGTAATACTCCAAAGCAAAAACGTAATTAGTGTACGCAAATCTCATTTGTTGCAGATGCATTAAATAAATGGAATAAAGACGAAATAGAGCCTGAATATATGAATATTCGACCTATCCGTGACTCTTAAGACTTATTAAGGGCCGGTTGCGTAAAACTTTTGAACCATTGTTCAACATTGATTTTCAGTTCAGCATAAAAATTACGTTGCTCAATGTGGTAATTTTACTCGAACTAAATCAAACGGCAACTCAATCTTAACGGTTGATTGAGGCCGTTCAAGCTGATGGAACTACAGTTCATTACACACATAACCTATTTTAAATACGTATACGTCGACTCTGATTGTGGTTTTTATTAAAAATGGAATACGTACGCGAAGTGAGGGATGATGAGGAGTTTGCAGAGTTGGTGGAATTAACCTTGTGACCAAAAATAACAAGATTGTTCAGAGAGCGGGTAAAATGGAACAGTATATAATTTATAAAAAAAGTTTTGACTCTCAAAAGAGACTGTGAGAAATGTATTGCAACAAATTTCGCTAGCTATATCATTTAAAACGGCAAGGTATTTACACAAAGCAAACATAGCTGCTACGTTGTAGATTGTGCAAACCCTTAACACAACAATTATATCAATCAACCTTGACAGTTAAGGCCAATAACTGATTAATAATTTTTTTATGTAAAAGGTACTATCTATGTAATTAAAGTAATACTACTATATTTCCAAAATATTTAAAAAATCATGCCCTAACACCAGAAGATAAGCTTCTTTTAATGCTGCGCTTTCTAACTACAGGATCCATGTTGCTAGTAATCGGGGATTTTAGTGGAGTTGACAAATCCACCGCAAGCAGAACTGCCCACAAAGTAACATAAGGGGCGAACATAGGAATTTAACATAAAATTAAATATGTGGAATTATTAGCTCCCCTATTCATTTTAGAAAAAAATCGTAAAGGAATATTTTTTAGAGAATTAAAAATTGTAAATGTATCATCCATTTCATTTACGTTTGTACCAGAATTCACCTCAGAGATAATAAATAGTTATTTAAACAACAAGGAACGTAAGGACGTATTAACATTTGAGGTAGGCGAATACGAGCCGAGGCACCTGTTACCGACAAAATTGAAAAAGGTATGTGCCCTGTTACGACTCTTTAAGCAGTGGTTATGTAAAAAGGATGCCGATGCTATAGGTATAGACGAAAATGTGTTGCTCGCCTATATGTTGGAGCGTTACATTTCTGTTTATTAATTTCCTAGGTCCGTAAGTAAAAATTAAGTTCCGTCGCCAAGGACAACAAACACCACGAATGTTATCAGCCACTTACGGTACCTGTAACCATGGATGCAATGCTTATTTACATTGGCGGTAGCGGAAAAAATAAGTTGAACAATGTTCCATTTAATAAAAACCCTTGCCAAGAGTTTGGTAAGTGTCATGTTATGGTTAGAATCATTTTGCTAGTCAGATGTCAATAAATATTAAGATATTAATAAAATTCAGAGCACTTTACGAACTTAAACAATACCAATAACCTAAAATGTTTTCATTACATTGGCGTCATTCGGCGTTTCAGGTTCACCAACTTACACAAATCAACGATCTACGGAACTCGGCTTCATTTCTATTTATGCAACGATATTGATTGTGATTCAAGTTCACTTTTCGATCTTGGTTCATATGAACTCTGGTTCATTTCAGTTTTATGCAACCGGCCCTTAGACTACAAACAAACAGTAGCGGCTCGTGGAACATGTTTATGGTAGAGCCACTTTAAAAATATACCCCCTCTCCTATTTTGAAGAAAGAAAGAACGATTTATTTTCCTAGATCAAAGTAACTGGCGAAAAAGTGTTTTAAGAATTAATTATACATTCTTGCTGAGCTTGAAACTACAGGCAGTGCATGGCGCTATATAACGAACCGCCCCTGTAACCAAATAACTTATAGTTTATAATCGTAGTAAGACTTAATTTTGCAGACAGGAACAGGTTGAATGATTATATATTCAGGCTGTGTTTCGCCTTTATTACATTTATTATTTACTGTTACTACTATTTACTATTATGCTCTAACCTTATAAAGAATAATCAATTATTGTTTCCCTATTAGACGACAAACAACATACCGGTTTCGGACTCTTAGTCCTCGTCAGTGCAGTAGAGTCGCTAATCGAATTCTTGGCGCCAGAAATATACAGATGGCGGTAAAACGCTAAATCGACGAACAAATGTGAGTTGAATTCCGCTTTCGCTAAGAATTTTGCGAACTCTGTTTTCGTCACAAAACCGAAATTTATGTGTAATAAAATAATTTTCGTTAATATGAAATCAGTTTTCATTAATGTGAAGTCTTGTTTTAAATTTTTCAAATCATACTGCAAAAGGTATAACTTTTAACTTTGTTATGCTATGTTCGATAAAAAACGCCCAACGCCATAACTCTGTTATTTATTGACCGATTTGAATGAACTAAAAAATAAAGTCAATGGCTGTTTAAATACTATAAAATGACGGTAATTATATATTTTTTTTAAATCAACTTCATTGCCAAATGATAGTCAACTTTAAATTTTTAAATGGCTGCATATACTTTTCTAATTTTATAATATTACACATTGTTTTTCTGAATCCAAATATGCACGTTATGTTGGTTTTAATTTAATATTTATGCCAAAAAAAGATAATAATAAATCTTGTTCACATATTTTTTTTGGTAATATATGTGTGCTTAAAAAAAATCGAATCGACAAATATAATTTATTGTATAAGTAATGTCAACCATTTGTTATTAATGTGTGTTGAACAATGGCGAATTAACAGACATGTTACAAATTTATTTTCTATGTAATAGAAATCGAAGAGCTGCGGCACGAATTTATCATCTACGGTATCCAGAGCGGCAAATACTAGAACCTAAATTTAAAATTTTCTAATTTAAGACAATATGGAGCCTTTAAAAAGTCGAAGACAGTGGATCGACAACAATTTCGTGGACTTGCAGAGTTAGACGTTCTACTTAGTGTTAATAATAACAATAATCACAGAACATTTAAATCGCAAGTGAATGAATACTTGCACTACTTATTTATTTTATTCTACATTGAGTTGTAACATAGGTACTTATTTATTGGGTGCTTATTATTCAGGTTTGACATAACCTTACAACAAATGATTTTTGTCACTTTTTTCCAAGGCAGGCTAATTATAATTTTTGAAAAATGTAATTTTAAATGGAAGATTTATTTTAATTTTTTTCGACCAAAATATTGAACGAAAAATAACATATTGGGAAATATCTCGAAACTTGAGCAACACGGAAAAAAATGTTTCCAATAAAAGTTTTAGGGTTCAGAGGGGGGCATATGTTGGTGACCATGAAAATGACCTTGGTGTTCATTTTCAAGGTCAACCGAAGGTCAACTTTGATTTTTCAAATAGAACCCCCTATATTTTATTACGGGATCGTTTTCCAGGGGAAAGAATACAAACTTTTTGTAGGAAACGTTTTTTTCTAAATGCTCTTTCTTTCGTTTTTTCACGAATTTTGTCCTTCATGTTGTTTGAAATCAGGCGAATCCAGGCATTTTCGTTTTTCAAAATTTGTTGTAGCCATCATGTTGCTTTCTCTGATTTGATGGAATAAAAGGGATTTTTATGATACATTTCATATTTATCGATTTTTTTGCAGAATTTAGGGGGATTTCGAAAAATATTTCTGATATTTATTATTATTCAATAATAAATGGAAACAAAATGTCATCACTCTGAACTTGAATTTGATAGTGTAATATGCACCTCGTGATTAAACAATTTTTCAAATGATCTTAGAAATTACATATTTTTGACATCAGAAAAAATAAATGATGCACCTTGCTTGGGCACAAATTGGCAGCACTCTAAACTTGAATTTGAGTGAGTGAAACGTGCACGTCGTGATTAAAAAAATTCTAAAAATATCATCGCAGGTGGAATTACCTTCCATTTTTCGAATGCTCTCAGAAATGATATATTTTTGACACATCCAAAAAATAATTGAGGCATCTTGCTTGTAAACAAAATAACGGCACTCTGAACTTTACTTTGAGTGACTGAAATGTGCACCTCATGATTAAATAATTTCCAGAAATATTATCGCACGTGGAATTCAAATTTTTCAAAAGAAATGACATATTGTTTACGTATCAAATAATAACTGACGGCTCATCGCGTTGCTCTGCTCACGCACCTTTGATGCTAATGCTGAGGGATAATGTATGTATCGCAGCCTGGATTCATCTGAGATTTTAAATAACATGGACAAAATTCGTGAAAAAAAAGGATTTTCGAAAAAACGTTTCCTACAAAAAGTTTGTATTTTTCCCATGGAATACGATCCCGCAATAAAAAAATAGGGGGTTCTATTTAAAAAATCAAAGTTGACTTTCGTTTGATCTTGAAAACTAACGCCACGGTCATTTTCAAGGTCACCAGCATACGTCCCCCGCCGAACCCTGCAACTTTCATCTGAAACATTTTTTGCCATGTTGCTTAGGTTTCGAGATGTTTGGGATGGCAGTTTGAAATGGGACCCCTGTATACTGCCATTTAAAAATGTTAAGTTGGCTATCGTTTGACAATGAAGTTATTATTGAAAAAAATCAATATTGATGTCATTTGTTAGTATTTAAACCACCATTGATTTTGGTTTTTAGTTCATTCATTTCGGTCAATAAATAACAGAGTTATGGCGTTGGGCGTTTTTTATCGAACACACGGTATAAATAAATAAATTGCAATCAAAATATACCACGAAGTGAATTGAAGTTCGAAGTTTTTATGTTAAAAAGAGAGAACTGTCCAATGTTTTATGTTGTTTGGAGCCTTATTCAATGGCTGAATTTTATAGTTATGTATAAGTTTAAATTTCTGTGTTACTTGTGCAGTATTATTTCTTTCTAGTGTTCATTGGAAAATAATAAATTTATTTATTTAGTATTTATTAAATTGATTGTGGACTAAAACTCGAGGGAGTTTTGAATCATTGTTAACACAATATAGAGTGTATGCCGCAAATATACATATAATTTAAATAAGGATTTGCACGTAAGAAGTACAGAAAATATATACCAATTTTTATCTGATGCCCAACATTTACGGTTATTAAGAAGCTATGCAAATATCTTGCGATAATGAAAATTAGCTTAAAAAAGTCACCGTGTTGAACGATAATAAGGCATATATTACATCTTAAATATATTAAACGCAAATGGATTTAATTGAAAAAAACTTACCAAAATTGCGGATAGAGATATTTCCATGACCAAGACAAACAGATACATATTTAGTTGCAGGATCTGCGACTATTTTACTGATATGCCCACTATTACTCACATCTTCAGTTATGTGTCCGATGCTGGTGGAAGATAACTTTAACGTTTAACGCATTTAACTTTACCGCATTTCTGTTTTGGTAACGACCTTTCACACAAAGACTAACCAATCTAGACATATCTGTCAATGTCATTGCGACGTAATAATTGTGCATCGTTTAGGGATTTTTACTTTCTCTCTGCGAATTACGGGAAAGTATTGCGATCGTAAAAATCATTTAAAATTTTCTTTTAATTTAATTTATTTATTTACGGTTACACCTTTTTTATACAAAATATAAACAAAAACAATTCGTCTTAAATTCTATAACAAGCAATAATCATAAATACAGTTATTGCCCATATAAAAACATTAAATTTATTCTTGATAAATCCGACTTAAAATGCTGAGTAGATGAAAATAAATAAAAATTGGCGTTATTATTTAACGAAAATTGCGATTATTTTTTATTTTTTTTATGCTTATGCTGTATCTGTTAGTGTGCGGTGCATCTCAAAAAGTAATCCAGGAATTGAAATGGAACTATGAACATGAGCTTTATTTGATAATCCGAAAGATTGAGCAGCTTTGGTAAAATTATGGTCTACCGGAAGTGACTGGTTACCTTAACAGTTTTTTTGTTTTTATTAGAAAATCTGTTTAAATATGATAAATATTACAAATATCTTTATATAAATGATGAAGATAACAAATAATTGCTTATAGTTTGTTAATTAACATATTATAAAAACTTGAGAAAAACTTAAAAATTGAAACATTTTGACTTTTCTTGGTCTATAATTATGAAGTGATGATAGTTATATCAAACTTACATAAACAAAAATTGCCGAAAATATCACGATGAATCATTTTTAATGAACAAGTTTTTTCGAAATCCTACTAGATTTTGAAAAAAAAAATCGATAAATATAAAATATATAAAAAAATTCTTTTATTACAACTTCGTTTTTAAAACCCTAAAATTTTATCTACAATAGACCAATTTGCAGTTCTATGCACAGTGATAGACTCAAGCTGTTGTAAGTGGATGTGGTAAGGGTGAAATTTATGTTTTTTCACAAGTCTATGTGCTGAAGGCCGACTAATATCCAACTGAGTATTTAATTCGGATAAAAATAATTTAGGATTTTAAATGACCGATGCCAAAACCAGGAATTCGTTGCCTTCGTTAACTACAGGATTGATTTGTACAGGTTTTGCATAGTTAACGTTACCTGTAGCCTCAAATCGCTCTTGTACTCTTCGAAATGCTTCTTGTAGTGGACACGGTAAGAAGAATTTCGTGTGTCGTGAATGGACAGCGATATCCGGGCTCTATACACTCGCGACGGAAATAGACAGTTTTTGCGACATTCCGCAAGAATGAAAATCATGTCAACGAATTCCTCTTGGGAAAAATTCATGATTATGAACTGAGATCACAACTTAAATTGTAAAATCTATTTTTGAGATCAATGTAGTAATTATTGTCACCTGTTTTTTTTTATTTAAAATGATTGGTACCTAGATTTTAAAACTAATAATAAAAACATGCAAATTACCAACGAATTTTGAAATATTAGACTAACCATCGACTTCAGATATGAAACGAAAGCTTACTTATTGAACGAACTTTTAAATTATGAAATAATATACGGGGTGTTCCATTAAAAAAAACATAAGTTTGGTCTGTAATTTCGTTATGAAACACCCCGTATAAATTTAAATATTTTTAGGGCGTGCAGCTCACTATTCTGCACAACTTTTGTATAAAACATTTTTCGAAATTTTGAGAAATAAGCACGTGATTGCCCCGTTCCCAGAGCTCTGAAACACCCTGTACACGTTGATTTTTCAGTTTCATACAATGAATTATTAAACATATTTGATGTAAAGTCTCTATAGAGTCGTCGCAGTATTGCTATGAGAATATAACTGATTTGAAATAATACAACTCAAATCTGGGACGCTGATTGGCTGGCACTGAAAATACAACTCAAATCTTGGACGCTGATTGGCTGGCACTGATAATACAACTGATCCTTGAAAATACAACTCGAATGTAGGACGCTGATTGGCTAGCGCTAATACAAACTAGACAGTGACAGTGGCTGCCAGACGGCGCATTCATTACACGAATTTGTAAATTTCCGCTGCGTTTATACAAAATGCGGCGTTTTTGAAACCGCCTTCGCTGCGGTTATAAAAGAAGTGAAAAATTACGTTCCGAACATACAAAACCAAAACAAATTTTATATGTAATTCGTTATATTCTCTAACCGAACATAACGCGTGGGGAGATTAAAACCATTGCAATTTTATTTTGAAATACACTCGTTATAATCTCGGATGAAAATGCAACGACTGCGACTTGTGATTTCATTGAAAAAAATTGCAATGGTATAATCTCCCCACTTGTTATATTATAACTGATAATGTTTCTCCATCGCGATATTCATCCTGATATCGATAATTCCAACTTTGTTTCCCAAATTGTCTTAATGTACCAAAATTATAATCACGGCACACTGTGATGTTGCTCAATGTAAGCAACACCACAGCTCATCATTATTATGTACCAAATGTAGAACTAGATAAGTTACAAGTTCTACAGAATAAATGTCTTAGATCTATTCTACAGTGTGACAAAAAATCGAATGTTAAAGATATGCTAAGTAAGTTAAATCTATTCTCGGTCCGGCAGTCACTTTATTTTAGGAATATGTGTTTCGTTTATAACATGGTTAATCACCATCTCCCGGAGTATCTTAGTGGCGCAATTGTTAAAAATAGTGACATTCATACCTATATTACAAGATCAAGGAATCACTTACATGTCGCAATTGTGCACAAACAAACAACATATAGATCATTATTTTATGAAGGATTTATAAAATTTAAAGAATTAAATTTACAATTTAAGGAAACCACTACTATTAAAAAATTTAAACAACTTCTGCGAACTTATGTCATAACAAACTATAATTATAATTAAATGTATTAGTACAATAATTAAGGTAGCTTTCCGCGACCCGCATGTATTTGTGTGTCAACATAGTGCTAAACTAATTTTTAATTGTTTTTGTGATATGTAATACTGTGTAGGATATTTATATATGTAATTTCATTACATTTAATAAAATACTACTACTACTACTACTATCAGTAAATACCATCCAGAAATTATAACCAGTTGACGGTTCGGTGATACGTCCGCACAGGAAGACTGCTCTCGCGAAAACTGGGCACAGAAAACTGCGCACAGCGGAAACTCTGCACACGAAAACTCCTCACACGGAATAATGCTCACACGGAAAACTCCGCACACAGAATATAACGCACAGTGATAATTGCGCACACGAAAATTGCTCATTTTTATCAATCCTCACAGGGTGCGCACAACAAAAATTTGCTATAATTATTACATTTCACATTAATTTAAAAGCAACAATGTACTGTGTTTTTAATTAAAAGTATAAATGTCTAATATATTAATTTGAATAAACAATTTAAAGATAATGCCATCACAGGTATGTTAAATTTATTTTCTTTTTAGTTTTATTAAGGATTGATCATTAAAGATCTGGATTAGAATTAAATTTTACTCGATCTATATGCATGTGTTTGGAAAATTCTATTAAAGGGTTGTAACACTCCAAAGCTTATCCTACATTTACGCTACAGAGCGTGTATTAATAAACGATGATTCTGCTGTTTCGTATATTTCAATTTTCACTTCTCCGCCTGATCAAATGAAAATATTTTAAAATCCAGTGAAGGGGTGTAAATGGATTTTCACGAAATCATAATCTAGAATGCATTTCTAGTTATTCTAGAAAGTTTAATGTCGATGGGTATTATTTTTCTATTTTTTTCGAGCCGGCGAAATTGCTAGAAATTTTCACAACTTCGCCGCCTGATCACATGAAAGTATTTCAAATTCCAGTGAACTAAAAAATTCAAATTCAAGAATAACACTACGTCACGCTGTTAAAATCTAAAACATCGAACAAACTCACCGGTGGAACTGGAACATTTTGCCAGGTGCGAACCGCCGAATCATTTGACCTTTGCCCCGGAGGCAATTAGTATCCGGCGTAGATGTTTGCAAAAAACACATTCTTTCGTCGTGTGTTATCAATCCTTATCCACGATGCATGAACGCATACCAGATTAAATCTCTTTTTAGTCATTGAAAACCGTTCGATTCGGCAGTTTACCTTCCACCTAGTGAGTGATTGTTCGCGTATTTTAGTGTGTGCAGAATATCGAAAATTACATTAATGGAAATGGATTATCAGTTATGAAGATAGTTCCTACTATTGGCAAGCGCCTCAAAAATGCCCCAAAAATCAATGACATAAAGAATGAATGTATACATGCCACCATAGCCTTTCCTTATTTAAAATCCATATATTCCTAGCCTATATCCATCTACAATCTAAAATTGATGAAACAATTTTTACAAAAGCTTCTCTGTATGACAATGTCATAATAATAGGTGATTTTAATAGCAATAAAGCTAAAAAGGCTAAAATTTCCAACTTCCTTGCCCACTCCAGTTTCAACCAAATTAAAACAGACCCTACATTCATCATGAACGATAACCAATCCTCTACTCCCGATATCCTTCTCTGCTCCCATAATATAAAACATCTAATACACTCGGTAACCCTAGTTCCTGACCTGTGCTCCGATCACCTCTCTATAAGTTTTCAATTGAACATAAAGCAAAATCCAATCTAAATATTACCCGAATTTATCCTGGATTATAAACGAGCAAATATAACCAAAATAGCACGCGATCTCCAAAGCTACATATCACTTAATCCAAATGTTAATTCCCAGGTTACAACTGAATTTAATATTCTATTAGCTAACTCATTTGAAAAACATACTCCCAAAATCCTCAGACAACACTACAAATATTCCCTCCCAAAATTTATCTTACGCTTCATTAAATACAAACGACAGCTTTATAGAGACTTTAGACAGTTAGAAGACGCACAAATTAAAAGGACATTAAACAAACTGAACAAAGACGTACAGAAACTAATTTTTGAATACAAAACACACATTCGGATATGTTGCCGCCGATTTACGACGGTCTCGCGATTCCAAGCAGAGGAAAAAGAGAGACCCTTATACTGCAGCCGGGCGGAGGCAAGCCAGCGGGTGCCTTTGTGTCGGGGCACGTTCGACCCTAATCGAGGGAAATAAAGTTTTGGCAAGGACGAACCGGCCGTAACTACGGGGCAGTACAACACCACAGGCCAAATCTCTGGTGCTATTGTGGCGGGCACGTTTGACCTGAATGTACAGGCCATAAAATTTTGGAACGGGATGTGTCAGTCTTGGAACCAGATGGTGGGTGTTTTTGGAAATTTACTGCTTCCAGCAAAAGGACCAATCAAGCCACCAGGACCATCTCCCACCCCTAAACAAGGGAAGGGGGAAAACGTCCCCTGAGGAAGGGCCGCGAGGGAGAAGAAGTCAGTCGAACTCAAGACGTCGCGATAGACAATTATCTTGGTTATATTGTATGTATTTACGTGCCTCTACGATATAGTCATATTACAGTTTGTAATAAATAGTATTTTGAGTAATTCTACGTTTCTTTTGCGTAAATTAACGAACAGGATAGAAACATGCAAAAATATAAATACTTTAGATGGAAAGACTTAATGGAGGGAAATAAAAAAATTAAAGTACAAGACTTTTAATAATATTACTGAAATCAAAGACCCCACAACGAAAAGACCTCTTACAAAAGGACATAGCAGAAGCATACGCTCATTCATTCAACAACACATATCAAATTAACAACGACAGTTAATTCGACAAGGACTTCTTCGAGATAATTAACACGTGGTTTGAAAACCGCGACATGCCAGCCCCACCGCCGCCACCTCCCCCAGACGACAGACTAGATGAAGAGACATACTACCGACTTTAAAAAACATGAAAAACACATCCCCAGGACATGACAAAGTTCACAGACAAATATTTAAAATGCTTCCAAAATCCATACACTCCTATATGATAAAAATCCTTAATTATATTTTTCTACTCCCACCTCTAAAATGCTATTTATTGCATATGTTTCTATGACGCTAAGTGACTCTTTAAATACACCTTGACAAACTGTGACTTTGTGCATTTTAGTCATGGACTGAAGTTAACTCCAGATTTTTAAATGGCTAAAATTAATTGAAACTCAAAATCAAGTTAGTCGTCACTTTCAACTATCTGTCAAAATAAAAAAATAAATAAATGAAACAAAGAATACTTTCAACTTAAATCAAATAAATAATACACAACATCAAAGAAATTTAGTAGAATCAATGATTTCCTTTAGCAATTGCCATAATGTCTCTAACGTAACTGTTAATGTATATTTACCCAAGTAGACTAATTTAATAATATTGTACTATTACCATGTTCATTTAAGATAATAAAATAATTTCAAAATTTTACCAATTTAGTCGTAGAAAAAGTATAGTATGTAATTCGTGTTATAAACTTCTCTAGACACTCGTTATTAAACACTCGCTCCGCTGCGGTCCGCTCGTGCCTAATTTACTCGTGACTAAAGTGCCGTTTATAACACTTGTTGCATAATATGCTATTATATCCACCAGCTTTTCCCACAGGGATGGAAACACGGAATAATTATATGCATACCAAAACCCAACAACGACCCTTCCCAGATTGGTAGTTATCGTCCTATCACGCTTTTACCAGTCCTAGGAAAACTGTATGAAGCCTTCCTAAAAGAGAAAATTAGCTCCCATGTATCCAAATATATTCCAATTTACCAATTCGGCTTCCGTCGTAACCGTTCAACCGCACTACCCCTTTATATTCTTACCTCCAACTGCCAAACTACACATATCGAGGGCAAAAAATCTGCCACATTATTCCTACATATTGCCAAGGCCTTCGATTCCGTATGGCACCGAGGTTTATTATACAAATGCAGTCTCCAGAATTTCCTATTCCAGCGTAAATTATAAGTTAGATTCCACCAAACTCTTTCTTCAGTCTTTACTCCTCACCAAGGCGTTCCGCAAGGATCTCCTCTATCCCCTCTTTTATACAACATTTATTGTTACGACCTTTACAATCCTGACCCAGAATATATGAATCCATCATCCTACCCTTAGCAATTTGCAGACGATACCACCTTAGTTACGCATTCCTCATCCACAAAAGCCGCATTAAAATCCCTACAACAATTTTCCAATATTACATGCAAATGGTTTTCCAAGTGGAGACTGAAAATAAACACGAATAAATCCCAACTTCTTCTCCCCTACCATCGTATTCAACCCAATCCTTTATCTATACATCCAAATGGGTCCGCTATTCCTTCTAATCCACAAGCTAAATATCTAGGCATCCTACTTGATCCCAAACTATCGTTTAAAAAACACACGGTATCGATAAAGAACAAAGTTAAAGCTCGGACTAAACACTTTCGCGCCCTCACTTATAAGTCGCAGGGAATTAGCATCAATACCTGTGCAAAGATTTATAAAATGATCTGCCGACCAATTATTGAATACAGTGCTGTCCTATATACCAATCCTTGTCCAGCCTCACTTCGAAACCTCCAAGTGGGGAAACGGTCCTCCTTGCGAACTAAATTGCGACACCCATTAAATCCTCTCCATAATCCTTCTAATAAACTCCTTTACGAAACCACCAACATACAACCTATCGAAGATAGGATCCGATTTCTCGCAGAACGATTTGCCTGTACAGAATCAAATTTTGAAATCCTTAGGAAAATGTGCATCCCAAGAAATCCTAATATAACGGCTAGATTTAAAAATCCAACTTCAACCATATTTGAATACGTAACATCTCTAAATCCTACAACCCCACCTTGAATTGAGCAATCCAAGCAGAACTCGCGGCGGAAAGACCTAAGGTCGATAGCCCTTATCAGGACTCAAAATATGAAAAATTCTAACTGTAGGAATAAAAAAAAAAGTACTAAATGCAATTACTGATAATAAAGATTTCTTATATATCGGGTGTGTATAAATTGGCGGATAATCTACACGTGGCGATGTTCTTCCTAAAATTCTGAAAAGAAAACGTCGATGAATAAATGTTCTGCCATGCCTCATAGGCCATCAGGAGCCATTTAAAAGAAATGTACATTTGGCAACATAGCATTCACGAGCGACCCTGCTTATCAATAATCTCCTGGTTCAGAGTAGAAGGTAATAGATAGATAGAGCGAGGTTTATTTACAGATGCAAGGTAATACAGGTTATGAGGAAATAGTAAAATCCATTGTAATTGAACAAAACAAAATGAAAATAAAACAAAAACACAAATACACTGAAACGCGGGCGCTAATACAAACTGATAATAATGAGAACAGCAGAATTGGCACGAACATGGAACTAGCAAGTTTGAATGAATTATTTGTGTCAAAGTGACATAAGCGGGTGTCACGTTGCCGAACGTATTTTTTATGAAAATAAGCTAAAATAGAAACAACCTTACTTATTGCAGAGAAAAGAAAATAAGCTAATTAAGAAGTGTTAAAAATACAACTTTGAGATGGAAAGATAGCACACACTGACAAATAATTTTTAAACTAGTCGTACTGTCGAAATTGCAGGGTTTTCTGTAAATTAATAACGAATAATAACACATATTTAATGACTGAATGTTCAAACTTAGAGGACCTCGTGAAGGATCAGGGAGCATGGTACAACATTTTAGAATTAGGAGAAGCTGCTTAGAATTTTTGAAAGAATATCGTCACGTGTAGATTATCCGCCAATTTATACACACCTGATATAATAGGATCGTTTGATCGGAACTGCAGTCATTATTAAATAAACAGTATGATATTAACTAAGTAAAAGTGCGTTTTATTTAAATAATAATAGGAGACAAATTAAATTTTAAAAAGATGTAATTTATGCCAGAATATTAATGGTGGACTTTTTGAGCATTTTTTGTATTATTAAAATGTGTCTCCTATTATTATTGAAATCAAATGCACTTTTACTTAGTTAATATCATACTATTTATTTATTAGTGACTGCAGTTTTGATCAAACGATCCTATTATTATTTTTATAATTAAAGAATTATTATACGGTGTTTTTTTGACATCTTTGTTTATCTTTATAAAAATAATAACTACAATATATTATTGTGGTTATAAACAACTGCAATTGTTTTACTTTCATCTTTTTCGTGGCTAACTATTTTCTTATTTATAATAAAACTTTTTTATAAATAAGAGCCAATATGGCCAGCTCAAGGCGGCTACTATTTATGTACAATTTTTGGATGAATAAATGAACCAATGAATAATGTCAGACGTATACAACAACCATGGACCTGAGCGAATACTTCTCGAGCCCCGAAAAATCTTTCGCCCGGGCTGGGATTCGAACCCACACGGCACGCGGTGCAATAATAAAACTGAAAATGACTGTAACTCACATATTTTTATAAATAACTGTGTCATTTGTGATACCGGATTAAAGAGAAAAAATAGTCTTTCGAATGAGGTCATAGCCAACTATGGTTTCCATTTAAAAAAAAATGTAAGTTTGCGTCATATCTCGAAAAATAATGGCGTTAAAATTTTTCTGAATTTATTTTATTTATAAGCTGCGTAAAATTATCTACAACTTTGTCCTTTACAGTTTTAATAACTGAGATATAATTTATTTGAAAAAATTGACACTTTATATTTTTCAAAATATCTAGTTACCCTTCACTTTTTTGAAAACTTTGAAAGTATTATTTTATTGGACTCGAAAAACTACACTTCTTTGCCCATTTAACCGTTTCTCTATCTCTTATAGTTTCCGAGATCCCTATAGAGAACATCGAAAAAAACTCACCCTTTATATTATTATTATTATTATTATTAAAATTCAATGTTAATTTTAAAGTTAAATGTATTATAATTGCATTAGAGTTTTTTTAAGGAATTTAATCGTATCAGTATTTTTTTTTCTGTTTTTCTTAAAAATAATATATCAAAAATTCTCAACTCACGCAAAAATTGATACATTTTTAAAAATCGTAGTTAATTCTAAAAGCAGATGTTTCGTATCATATCAGTATATTTTTTAACATTAATTTTCAAAAATTTATTACATCCAAACACATTTTCAAAAATTATAGTTAGTTTTAAAGGCAGTCGTTCTGTGGATGTATCAAAATATTTGAGGAACTCAATTTTGTTTACGATTTTTGTTTTGTTTAAGTGTTTAACATAAATTGACTCGTTTTCAAAAATCAAATTTAATTTTAAAGTTAAATATATTATTATTGCATTAGAGGATTTTTTTTAAGGAATTCAATCATATCAGTATTATTTATTTTTCTATTTTTCTTTGTTCAAATATTCAACAATTTTCAAAAATTCATTACATCAAAAAATAAACACATTTTCAAAAATTACAGTAAAAACACAGTAAATTATTTCTTTTAAATTAATGTGAAATGTAATAATTATAGCAAAAATATTTGTTGTGCGCACCCTGTGAGGATTGATGAAAGTGAGTAATTTTCCGTGTGAGCATTTTTCAGTGTGAGCAATTTTCGTGTGCGCAATTATCACTGTGCGGAGTTTTCCGTGTGAGCATTATTCCGTATGAGGAGTTTTCGTGTGCGGAGTTTTCGCTGTGCGCACATTTTTGTGCGCAGTTTTCGTGTGAGCTGTCTTCCTGTGCGGATATGTCTGGTCACGCCAGTTGACATATTTGGCGACTTGTTCGGCGCATTTAAAAGGAAAGTTCAGAATTTCTTATAATTTGTTCAATTTAATATAGCTGATTTGTTCTTTTAGATATACCGTATTTAATTGACGTACACCATTCCTTATGGGTTTCTTGTTTAGTTTAGATGAATAAAATTAGCTTTATTCTTGTATTTTATTTTTATTTTTCATATCGAATTATTAGTGTTTTTTACTTTCTCCGTTACGAAGTACGAGAAAGTATTGTGATCGTGATTTTTTTTTCAAAATTTTTTTTTGCGGAAATATCCGTTTTGGAGTCCCTAGATACCATTTCAACAATTTCTGGAATTTTTTTTTTGTGTCTGTGTGTGTGTCTGTGTGTGTGTGTGTGTGTGTGTGTGTGTGTCATGGTGTGTGTGTGTGTGTGTGTGTGTCTGTCTGTGTGCGCTGTATCTCAAAAACTAACAGAGCAATTGATATGAAACTTTGAACATACGTCTTATTTGATAATTTGAAGAACTGAAAAGCTTTTGGTAAAATTTCGTACACCGGAAGTGGGTGTTTACCTTAACTGTTTTTTGTTTTTTGCCAATATTTTCTTAAATATCAAAAATATCACAAAAATTTTTAAACAAACATTAAAGACAACAAAGAAATGAATATCTTTTGCTTGAAAATATTTTTCATAAAATCATTGCTATTCGAGAAAAAAATTTATTAATTTTTTTTATATTTTTGGTTTATAATTATGAAACGATAATAGTTACAGCAAATTTATGTGAATAATAATTGTAGAAAATTACAAAATGAACAATTTCTAAAGAATAAGTTTTTTTCGAAATGCCTTTAGTTTTTGAGTAAACTGAGTTTTTGAATTTGAAGTATAATTTTTCCATCTTTTATAATTTTGACGTTTTAAACGTCAGTGTCATCCTCTCGATGTACATTTAAAATATGATTTAAATTGAAAATAAACCATGAAAGCGTAAATATAAATAATACCATCAAGTCGGAGAAAGTAACATGATGGCCACATCACCATTTTTTCTTAATGTTTTCCTATTAATTCTTAAGTACTTAAATAAAGTATTAGTATTAATTATTATATTTATATTATTATTATTATTAATACATTTAATTTCCCATTAATTGGAAAAGTTCTGTTGGGAATAAATAAATAAATAAAGAATATATTACGCAATATGTTATGAAAGTGCTCCATTGTTTAACTACAGACACATTTTAAACACTAAATTTAGTGATGAAAATTACATTTTCGAAGGTGACGTTGGAAAAAAAAAATGCAATGTCCACTTTTGCCAGGCGAAGCCACCCTATTGTGTCAATGCTCAGCTTTTTGCAACAACCGACTTCGGCAATGACGAAACAACCATTCGCCCATCGTAAAAGAAAGATATAAAAGGAAAATATAAATACACGAACATTATTTAGCTACTTTCAATATAATACAAATTAAAAAAACTTACATTAAGATCGATTCGTTCCTCTTCGGGAGAAATCGGCAAAGAGATCCTCCGATGCCCATTAGAATCTGAAACACAAGATTTCGAGTTTCTTTAGTAATCAGTAATTAATTAAAATGGAAAACCCTTACTTGCATTAAATCAATTAAATAAAGACGAAAAGTAGCTCGAACATTTAATATTCACCCTATTGGTAACATGGAAAACCCTTACTTGTTGCAGATGCATCAAATCAATTGAATAAAGACGAAAAGAAGCCTGAACATTTAATATTCACCCTGTTCGTAACTTTTGCAGAATATTAAATATTCGTCTTTATTTAATTGAATTAGATTTTATAGCTGCGTAGATTGAATTGCTCCATGGCTACGCTAATTGTACAGAGGAAATGTATAGAATCAATAAGCTTTTGGTGTATGTGTGTGTGTGCGTATCCGTTTCGAGGGGATGCCTGTGATTTGATTTGAGGTCGAGTGAAAAGATTTTTGTCCTGAAATAGATTGTATTCATTGATCTAGTTCGATGTGAGCTTTGCAACATAAATTGATTATAATAATTCTTTGGCAAAAATGAAAAAGATATTAGTTAATCAGAATATACCGAATGTTTGATAATGGGGGGCGGTGGAAAAATACAATTTTGAAAATGTAATTTGAAAATTAATGCACTTTATGTCGCAGTTGTAAGTAAAATTTGGATTAAGGAAAATTATTGGGTTCAATGCAGAGCAGAACATCCTTTACTCGGCCAGACTTTGTTACAACGAATTTAGAGATAAATTTCCGGCACTAATTTGAGAAACATCATTACATCATTTCGAGAAATTGGCAGTATTAGTAAAACATAAAAAATATTTGAGAATGAAAGGCACATTATGGTGAACAAACCCCAGTTAAGTTAATTTAATAAGTCACTTATCACTTCACGGAACATTATTAAAAAAAAACTTGTTAATAAAATACACTTTGTTCCTGAATTAAAAGTGATGCCTTCCACCGTCAACCATATCATTGCTAAGAAAACATTGCAAATACATCCTTACAGAATACAACTTTATCAAGAATTGTTACCTCTTGATTAAAAACCCAAGTTTTGATAAACGACATCAATGCTGAACTGTTGGATTTATCTTTTTACTTTCTCCGTTACGAAGTACGAGAAAGTATTGTGATCGTGATTTTTTTTTTCAAAATTTTTTTTACGGAAATATCAGTTTTGGGGTCCCTAGATGCCATTTCAACAATAATTTCTGGAATTTTTTTTTTGTGGCTGTGTGTGTGTGTGTGTATGTGTCTGTCTGTCTGTGCGCGCTGTATCTCAAAAACTAATAGAGTAATTGATATGAAACTTTGAACATACGTCTTATTTGATAATCCGAAGAACTGAAAAGCTTTTGGTAAAATTTCGTACACCGGAAGTGGGTATTTACCTTAACTGTTTTTTGTTTTTTGACAATATTTTCCCAAATATGTAAAATATCACAAAAACATTTAAACAAATATTGAAGACAACAAAGAAATGAGCTAATTTTGTGAAAAAACATTTTTCATAAAATCATTGTTATTCTGAGTTTTTGAATTTGAAGTATAATTTTTCCATCTTTCATAATTTTGACGTTTTAAACGTCAGTTTCATCCGAGTCTATTAAACGCTCGATGTACATTTAAAATATGATTTAAATTGATAAGTTCTTTCATAAGTAAACAACCAATCAGATTCGTCCATTTTTGTCGAACGCCGCACGCTACAGAAACTTAGAACGTCAATGTCACTGAGAAACGGTAAGACCCCGCGCGTCAGGGCGATTTGTTAAACTTAGGCTGATAAGACCCCCGCTGTCGGTGTCGATGTTCAGATTTATATCATATTCATAGATACCCTTGAATAAAAAATTACGATCGATCTGTCAACGTATAAACATGTCTGAATCACGCTTCGGGACAGAATGCGATGAAGCAATTAATAATTTAATTACAACACCAAAAAACACGGTCAAAAGTAAAAAATACGTATGGAAACTGTTCCAGCATTTTTGTGAGGTAAGAAAATACGAATTGAAAATTGTACTTTTAATAAATAGCTTTTCAAGTTTTGTACATAATTCAAGAACTTATCTTACCGAATGTACCTCGGGCAATGATAAATTCGAGATAATTTTGACTAGTTCCCTCAAGTGTGTTGCTTTAAGTAATTGCCCTCCGCCTGACGGCGTCGGGCAATTACTAAGCAACACACTTTCGGGGTTTAGTCAAAATTATCGCGAAATTATCAGTGCCCTTGGGACATTATAGCTGAAAAGAAACCATGAAAGCATAAATATAAATGATACCATCAAGTCGGAGAAAGTAACATGATGGCCACATCACCATTTTTTATTGAAACCCTTATGTCGCTGCTGTCTTCGCGATTCACGATCAGTTGATTTGGATGTTGGTTTAGGTTGACGCAATTGTCCCAGGGTCGCTACATTTTTTTTTTTTAATCAGAAGTATTACCGAATCCGAAGTCAAAACTCCGTAGTAACATAAGTAAAAAGTCAAAATCCGTAGATTCCCAAGCCAAAAATCATAAGACCATAAGAAACAATGAAATGCTCTGAGAACGATTTATGCACTAATTCGGCAAATCCGTACCAGTCAAAAGGGGCTGTGATTGAGAAAGGGTACAAATTACCTGAAATGCTATTTCCAAGAAAAAAGAGGGGCCTTGGCATGCATGGGTTTTTCCAAATTTCGGTAGCTGTAATGGACAACGCACCTTACTCCAGTGCTTGTATCCGAAAAGTTATAAAGTAATTATGAGGGTATTTTGCCGACTTTTGCAGCCCTCATACAGCTTAGCCTTGTATCTCCGAATATACTATACACTTCAAAAGCTGCACGAGACTGCAGCTAAAACCTACGCGATTTTTTAGTACATAAAAGGTTCTTCAAAATATTATATGACAAATAATGAACAAATGCAAACTGTTTTTAATCAATTAGGAAACATATAACTTGCGTTAAAATACGCCTTGACTCTTCGTAGAGGAAAATGCATAAGGAGTAATTAAATCTGACAACGCAAAAACTCAAAATAAATATAATTGTACTGTTTTGGAAAGGACTCGAAAAGACCTATAAAAGTATGTACATTTTTTTCTAACATAGTTTTTTAGATATTCCGACATGTCCACTGATTTCTACAATTCGTTCCACTGTGCGTCGATGATTTCTATCTTAGCATGCTTTGTAGGGTCAGACAGACACAATTTTCAGATATTATGAACAACCTCCATCCTCAAATCAAGTTATCCCCTATAAACATTATTTGCACAAACTGTAATCAATTGTCACCGTATTGTGATTTATCTAATGACTCTCTTAGTCATATCATTACACAGTGCAATCAATCGCTATTAACCAGTTTGTAGCCAGTTTTGTTTTGTGATCATTATGTTAGTGTGTAATACTTCTTGTGTATGTTGTCACGCAATTGGGAGTTAATTCCTGTAGGGCAATAAATACCTATTTATTTATTTATTTATTATAATTTCTTTTAATTTATTAACGGAAATCTAAACTAACTTTTGACATTTTTAGAAAAGCAACCTTTAGTGATTCCATTATCCGCAATCAATCAAAACATCTCTTTAATCAGAAAATAGCAGTTTTTGGTTCGATGATACATAGAGCAATTAATTTATCACTATCCGACTCGTCTCTTCAAAAGCAGCATAAGCAATACTTTTTTTGTCAATAAGTTGAAATAGAAACCAGGCTGTAAACACTACATACATACACTACGCAGATATATAACCCTTCTCCTTGGGCCCTAGTGATCCGCCGGATACGTCTCCGTCCCGCCTTCTGGGCGCAAGTGGATCCAGAGGGTTTCTATGGTATCAAAAGAATTCAATGAAAAATTGAATAACATAAAATAAAAATTAATAATAATTCTTCAAAACAACACACAATACCATTACATAATTGGATAAAAAAATATTGGACGAATAAAATATTCAGTAATTCAATATAATAAAATATGATAACTGGTATATGTATTTTTATGTAGCATTTCTCTATTGAAAGCTAAAGACATGCCTTCGCAAATATACGAAAAACTAAAACTCTACTTTATTTTCATGAGAATTATTGGTTGTAATTATTTACGATACGATTGCAAAAATTCCAGGCTAATGCATGATTATTCACTTACTGCTAAGTTAAGATATGGAACCTTGTGTACTTTCTTTCTCTTTCTAGGATGGCAGCTGTTCCCAAAAATAAATAGTGGCAGCATAGTGGTTAATCTTTTAGAAGTTTTTCAATACGTGGTTCTGTTTTCTACGCTACTTACGATACCCTCGTTGATATTCGGATCGCAGGAAAAATGTGTAAAACTATTCACCAAATTCGAGAATCTAGAAAAACTCCTTACGTACATGAAAATTGATATAGCTAATGATGTGCAAAGCAAAATTCAATCCATCGTGGATACAGTATTTTTAATTGCTTCCATTGGCAGTTCTGTTGTTTACATTATTTTATTTTTTGATAACACTATAAAAGATGCAGTTAAACTTAAATTAATTTGCTTTAGTGTCTACGCAAGCTTATTATTACCAAAAGCATTCGTATTGACTTTAACAAAAACCTGCAACACGTTGAATAATATTTTGTGTGAAGAATTAAACGAAAATACATACTACTGTAAGACCTGCTCTTTGAAAAATAATGAAACTTTACAATCCGCTGATATGAAACATATGTGTCCACTGCATAGGCTTTGGTAAGGAACATGTTTATTAGTTTGCTTTGATTAAAATATCATTAAGGACGACGTCTATTATCTAATTTTGTAAGATAAATAATAAACATTCATTAATTGTTGCTTGTAATTTACGGTGGATAATTCTATAAAATTGGTACGAAGTTTTAAACAACAGACATCGCTTTTAATGATCTTTATATCGTAACTATCACATAGTGGGTTTATAGCTCCATAATGAACTTCCAAATTCCGTTTTCCCAGAGGCAGCACTTTGCCAATGAGACGAAAGTGGATCGAAACCGCTCCGAAGTTTTTGATGACGAGGATACAATAATTAATGTTTATTTTAGCTGTGCAGAATTTCTATATTCAACAGTGAAACATGTATTTGAGAGTACAATGGACTTATTTCAACTTACATTTTTCGTATTTGTTTTGACTGTTGTATTAGAATGCGGATTAGATTTTAAACATTTTTGAATATAATAGTTTCACACGGATTAGTGATTAACGTCAAGTCGGAAATGATTATATTCCGGGAAGAAAACGTAAACATCCTCCTGACCTAGATTCAGAAAAATGCAATTCATAAAAATCAACGTCCAAAACAAGACCAGAAAAATACTAATAAGTAAATTCACGGGAAAGTTCATGAACTCAAACATACAAGAGGCAATTTGGCACGTGTATTCTTAAACGTGGCGGGGGCTAATCAACTTATAAAAGGGAAGAAATCGCGAAACTCGAGAGATTGAAGAATGGGCGATCCATGATCCTACAACATAAGATGTGAGTATTCTCCGATAAAAAAAGGGGTTAACTGAAAACGATAAACGACCGCATCCGAGTAATCACTCTGCAACGAAATGTGAAACAATTCACATTTGAATAATTACTCTATTACGAAATGCGAAATACAGATCAAATGAATAACTACATCCGAGTAATCTCTCTGCAACGAAATGTGAAACAATTCACATTTGAGTTATTACTCTGCCGGGAAATGCGAAATCGTTAAAGAAAGAATGACTAACCTGAGTTAGTAGACATTATGCCACGAATTACTTTCTTCACAATCTCCAGTCGCTTTGAGCGCTAGGATTATGGGTTGTGTAGAAAGGGGATATCGCCAGACGCTTTGAGCGCTAGGAAAAGAACCTCCAAAATTTAATGTCTAATAACTTTAACTTGCCGTTATTGAACGTATTGCTTTCTTTACAACCTCCAGACGCTTTGAGCGCTAGGACCATGGGTTGTATAGAAAGGGATATCGCCAGACGCTTTGAGCGCTAGGAGAAGAGCCCCAATTACCATCCGAAAAAATAACTAACCTGGGTTAGCAGACATTATGCCACGATTTACTTTCTTCATAACCTCCAGACGCTTTCAGCGCTAGGAGCATGGGTTGTGTAGAAAGTGGGTATCGCCAGATGCTTTGCGCGCTAGGAAAAGAACCTCCAAAATTTAATGTCTAGTAATGTTAACTTGTCATTATTGAACGTATTGCTTTCCTTACAACCTCCAGACGCTTTGAGCGCTGGGACCATGGATTGTATAGAAAAGGATATCAACAGACGCTTTGAGCGCTAGGAAAAGAGCCCCAATTACCGAAAAAAAACCCGAAAGAATGACTAACCTGGATTAGCAGACATTATGCCACGAATTACTTTCTTCATAACCTCCAGACGCTTTGAGCGCTAGGAAAAGAACACCCAATATCTGATGGTAATCTTATTCTCCGAACGAAAAAGTGTAGGTCCATTGCCAAGCCTCACGTCGTTGCAAACAATTCGGAGTCATACGTATTCTGGTCTGGTCAAAAAGGAAGTACAACGCCGAACAAAATCTCAAATTCTTGCAATATTCTTTTGTAAAATGTTCGACGACAGTTCTGAGACTGGTTTTCCCACAGGGTTTTCCCAAATCTATTGGCACAACAAGGAAATATGTTCATAAATCAAATGACATACTCATTGTTGTACCAATGCAAATGCCAGAACTGATAAATTAAATGAATAAACGTCCATTCATTCAACAAACAATTTCATTTACCTAAACCTAACCAACACGCAATGACACTCGTAACAAATCTGTTAAATAATTTAAGGGTTACTACAAAAATTAAACACAACTTATGTAAGTACAAAAAGGTCAGACTTGACGTGCTACAATGTCCTTAGGTTAAACCTATGAAATATCTTTTCTGTTTATTTTAATATGACAAAGAGATGATGTGAACATTTTCACAAGCTTTTTATAATCGTGGTCCTGCCTCCCTGGTATCTCTTGCATCCTGCCTCAGACCGACCCTGATTATCCTTGAGGAAACATATATAATGTATAATATATTATTGAAAAATGGTGAACAAACGTATTGAATCATCTGAATCATCTGATTCAACAAAACAGTGTTTTTTGGTTAGGTTAAAGTGGAAACTCAGAGCGGTTTGTTTGTAAAAACTCTGGGGCGTTTAACGGGTTGGAGAGTAGGATAGGGCCCACCCAACACCCTTCGTTTCCACTTTAACTTAAGGCTCCTGGAGCGTACCTCTAAATTCATTTAAAACATTATTCACAAACGGATAAAGACTTAAAAGTGAAATTTTGAATTCACCTCTGTAAATATATTCTAAAGAGTAGCACGGATTTATTTTTTTTATAATAATGTTCATAAACAATTTAAATACTAATACTTCCGTAATTTAGAAAAAAAAATCCGTCGTACTCTGGGGTAATTTATTTAAAATTTATTATTCAAATAATATTTTTTCATATTTTCGAAACTGTATCCGAAATTTGAATAATAAGTTATTCATTTTAATACTCTGTCGTAGTGCGCCCTCTGCGGCGTTCTTGTTTAACGGGCTGTGCATATGTGAGGAGGCGTTCCCAAGGCGGGTTCTTGCTGTAACTTTAGCCGCGTTATCTAAATTACACAGTGGTGTTACTAAACATATACCTCTTTCGTGGCAAGAGGGATTAACGACTCATACAACACTTGTGTGAAATTATTGGGTTTCAATAAATATATAACAAATCTTTATTGCCAATATACAATGTATTTATGATTAAAATTTCTTCTCTTTGGTCCTGACAACCGGCTATTACCCGAGGGCTTTTCGTCGATTTCTGCGTATTTCATTGAAATATTTTAGATTAGCCTGTAATGTACTACAAAATTAAGAAATGAAATTATTAATTTCTATCTCGTGCATCAATGCAAAAAATATATTTAGATTAATTAAAAATTAAATATTAAAAATTAAAAATTAAAAATTAAAAATTAAAAATTAAAAATTAAAAATTAAAAATTAAAAATTAAAAATTAAAAATTAAAAATTAAAAATTAAAAATTAAAAATTAAAAATTAAAAATTAAAAATTAAAAATTAAAAATTAAAAATTAAAAATTAAAAATTAAAAATTAAAAATTAAAAATTAAAAATTAAAAATTAAAAATTAAAAATTAAAAATTAAAAATTAAAAATTAAAAATTAAAAATTAAAAATTAAAAATTAAAAATTAAAAATTAAAAATTAAAAATTAAAAATTAAAAATTAAAAATTAAAAATTAAAAATTAAAAATTAAAAATTAAAAATTAAAAATTAAAAATTAAAAATTAAAAATTAAAAATTAAAAATTAAAAATTAAAAATTAAAAATTAAAAATTAAAAATTAAAAATTAAAAATTAAAAATTAAAAATTAAAAATTAAAAATTAAAAATTAAAAATTAAAAATTAAAAATTAAAAATTAAAAATTAAAAATTAAAAATTAAAAATTAAAAATTAAAAATTAAGTTTGAGTTTCTTTAGATGGTTTGTTAAAGAATTTGGCCTATGGTATTTAACGCCTCTGTGGGATTTTATTAGCCTCAATTTGGACTTGCTTAAATTTAATTTGTTAAGTTCCTCTTCAAGCGAGTGCATCTTATCTAGCATAATCGAATTAGTGTATTTTAGTTCACTTATTCCTTCCCTTAGGCTAGAATTGAACTAACCTTCCCTAGGGAGGGAAATGATTACTTCTCTCCCTGCGAGGTTCCATTATTTATTTTAACTGTCACGCCTGGCAGATTTTTTTTCCAGGTTGGATTTTAGAAACGAACGTTTTATTCTTAAAATAAATCTTTGTCATACGATTGAATCAGTTCTCTTCGTGAAATATTTTCAACTTCGGTTCCACCGCAAGTAGCACCAAATTTGTTATTTTAAATGGAACACCCTATATATTAGTATATTTTTGGATTCCTCTTTTAAATTTCAATATATTTTGTAGGAACGTTTGTACTTGTCTATTTTAGTTTTCAAGAAAATTAATTATTTCTAAAATTTTGTACTCAAAAGGGCAACTTTAAATCTGCCTATAACTTCTTTGACAGTTTCCAATTATATTACTCATAGAGGCATCCTCTAGGTACAATTAGAGGTACAAATCATATGTCTGTCTTATTCTTACGAGAAGTTTCAGGCAGATTTCAAGAAGCCTTTTTGAGGTCAAAATTTTATACAGGATGTCTACGGTTTAGCGTAGACATCCTGTATATCTCGGGTGAGAATGCTATTTTGCCCTCGGTGCGTTCTATCCCTTAGGCTTTCGCCTTCGGGATACAAATTTGCACCTCGGGAAAAATCACTCATTTCTCTCCCTTGATATACAACCTACTGTTATTGTTCACTTTGAAAAGTCGGTCATGATGGTATCGCATGTAGACGCTAATAATGTAGAATACATTGTTTTCAAATTTATTGGTGGGAAAAGAGTAAATTTTTCAAAACATAGGCAATACGAAACACGATGTGAACCACCAGTAACGTTTCGTTTTCAGAACAAATGATGATACAATAAAATTAAACAGAAATAATCATTACTACCAAAATCAGGAACAGGTTAATATATCAGGAAGGGTGATCTTGTTATTTTATTATTCATACTCATCAAGGAATTCTCGAGAGGTATATTAATATAAAATTAAATTTTTTTGCGTATTTTTTTTTTTAATTATAGAATGCCAGTGATACAGAGATATGAAGTAACAAAATGGTAAAACTTTAAAAGACTAGAATGAATAGACTCTGGAAAAGCTAGAAATCACGGATTAGATAAATCAATTGGCGTAACTTCTCTTCTGAATTACAAATTAAATATATTCTTTTTTTATTTAAAAAAACGATTAAATTAAAAAAAAACACTTGATATGTTTCACATATTAAATTATTAATTCCGACTACTTTTGGCTGCAAGCCATTTTCAGGGAATGTGCATATCAAGTGATTTTTCTTAAATTTAATCATTTTTGAAATCATGTTTTATCAAGTGATCAATGAGAATGAGTTAACCCTCTATTGCATATTGTTCCCAAATGGGAACATAATTTTTGTTATGCAAAGTTCTGCTATATTACGAAATAAATAATTACTAAAATAAATAAAACAGATTCGAAAATCGCAAGAGATCCTCAACAAAATTTATTTTTGAGGAAATCCTTCAGAAGACTTTATTTTTTTCTTTATTTCTCAACTGGTAGCGCAAACGTGTTCGTACAGCGCACAGAAAAACTAAACAAACCAATAACAAGTAACTCTAACGAAATGGAGCAATTTTTAGGAATATTGATTTGGATGTCCTCTCATCAGACAACTTTCCTTAAGCAGGTATTGGACCACTAAAACCAGAATGTTTCAAATTACGGATGTTATGCCTCTAAACAAGTTAGAAGACCTCAAACGCTTTCTTCATTTCTTTGATAATTGTGTTGCTGCCAAAAATATTGATAAAATTACATCACTACTAAACCAAACGTTAACACGTTTTATAAAAAATATAATTTTGCCTTATTGCTTTAATCATTTAATGTAAAAACTTATATTTTTATGTTTAAATAAATCGTGCAATAGAGGGTTAAAAACTAAATATGGTATTTTTTTAAGTAAAAAAGAGTAAGGTATACTGTCATTAAATAAATATGTTTTTTCTATTTTGCGACTAAAACGGAGTCATTAACGCACTCATATGGGTTCGTTAATGGCTCGCCGAGTGCTTTAATAATTTAATTTTTCTAGGTTGGCACCGTTGAAATTCAGAGCTGTCAACCTGTGCTAAATTTTCGGCAAGATAGTTTTGAGGTTATGTGATGTGTGGAAATCGCAAACTAATTTCAAATTTAAAAGTCAATTATTAGTGTTACCAACCACTATACAATTTTCTGAATATGTATGGACGATTTTTTAATTTAGAAATGAAATAAAAAGGACAAAATAGAAAAAATACTGTAAAAAACTCGTTTAAAAGGCGTTTTTTCGCACTTGTCCATTAGAAAACTCCTCGGTACGCTCGTCGTTTTCTAAACTTGGACGCGTGCGAAAAAATCGAGCTTATTGAACTCGTTTTTGAATATACTATTTAGGTATTAAAAAATATATGTGGCCACCATCATTACTTTTTCCGATTTATCTATAGTAGGGTTTTTTCCAGATATTTTTTTCATATTTATCGATTTTATAGAAAAATTGAGTGAGATTTCGTAAAATACTAATTACTTATAAATCATTAATTTTGGCGTTTTCTACAATTGTTTATTAAAATTTCATGCCACTATTTCAATTTCATAATTGTACCAAAACAAAATGTTATATTTTTTTGTTTATTCGGGAATTAAGGGGTTAATTAAAAATATTTATTAATTTGTTCATTTTTACTTTGTGTTCAACATTTGTTAAAATGTTTTTGTAATATTTTTCATATTTAGAAAAATATCGGAAATAACAAAAAAAATTATACGTCAATTTTGCAAAAAATAACAAGAATAGTGAATTCATCATCGAAGCCAACACTACGGAAATACTCTGAAGAAGCGCGCTTGGAGCTGAGATTTTCTGTTAATGATTTACATAAATCTGTCGTCACTTTAGATAAGACGGTCCCTCCCTTTTACAAATATACACAAGATTCTAATAGTCAGTCAAGTCAAATAAGTATAATAGTGCTGAGCGCCAATATTTCATTCAAGTGACTGGTCCACTCTTGACGACCACATCCTTGTCTCGCTACATTAATATCACATATGGTGCTCTTCTAGGGCTTTCGCGGGTTAGATGCAAGAGCAAGGGGTTGGTTTGTTTACATTTCGATTTCTTCGTCGGTATCCAATGCCCTTAACCCTTAAGTGGTCCGGTGCCTTATTTTGTTACCATTAACTCTTAACTGGTCCGAGGTAGTCTGTTTTTGCTTCCTTTTCTAATAGTTTTTCGGTCCTGAGACCATGAAACATTTCCTTATCAGTTCAATGCATAGATTTGGGTACATTTAAAGTTGTTTTTTGCTTGTATGGGTGTGTGTGTCGCGCTCAGCTTGTGCGCCTGATGGACTCTCCGATGGAGGCAATGGCTTCCTTGGGTTGAGAGGATAGCTTTTAGCTCGGAGAAAGTAACATGATGGCCACATCACCGTTTTATTTTCTGATGAAGCTTGGTGTGAAACACCCGGTGAGGTTATGTATGCAAGAGGCACTTTTTTTGTAAACACAGCGTATTTTGCTTCAGTTTTTTTTTATTGTTAAATTAGTAATGTTTTTAAAAACTTTTAGTAATAAATTATTTGTTTCATTATGTTTTTTATAGATTACAAATTAATTACTTATTATGAAGTAAACAAAACAACTGCATTAACTGCAACTGAATATACTTCTGATTATCTCTGAATCAAAGAATGTTTTCAAAATTGTCACCTCTTATAAAAAATTATGAGGTACAATACTGCATGTATTCCTTATATTATACCTATACTGAATTATATTTTGTATGTGCGATGTAAATGTCCTGAAATTTAAAGACTCAAAATTGATATTGAATATGCATCGACGAGTTCGTTTGAAGTGTAGGCCAATTCAAAGCTGAAATACACGCCTCTATGTGACACAGAATTTCATTATTGAATTGATTGTAGTTTCACAGGCTTGGCGCTATAAAAATGGTTCAACAAGTCAAATTAATTTCGCTTCGGAATTAATTTGGTGCGTTTTAATTAAAATGCACTAAAATTGAAATTTCAAAGGAACTTGCTGATAATATTACACGTGTGAGCTCGCGCAATTTATTCAGTGGTGTTGCGTACATACAGAAGGTTATCGCCAATATTAAACTACGCTTTTCAATGAGGGCCATCGCCATAGAAAATACTGTCCCCTCACGCCCTTTAACCTAATCAAATAGCAGTAGTAGTAAATAATAAAAATAGTGCAAATAGTAGCTCCGTAAATGGTATTAGTAGTGTTCAACAACTATAAATTTTAATAATTTTAATAATAATATAAATGGCGAACGGATATCCCAGCGCATCCACCAGACTTAAAATTAATATCCATTTCTTCATTATTTAATTTAACCAAAATTAGCCTATAAAACTACAGTACAAAATTAAATTATCGCGCTTAAATTGATTTTTGTTTATGGGTTACTTTATACAAATACAGCATTCTTTGACGCATTAAAAAAAATTACACCAACATGTAGATAATGTTCTACTTAAGCGATTTAAATTTAATTTTGAGTAAAATTGTCTATAACTTTTTCATGATTTTTTTTTTCTCGAGTCCACCCAAACTCGCACTACAAAATGGTCCAATAAGACAGTGTTTGGCGCACTTTAAATTTAATTACACCAATGTGCAGATATTACTTTACTTAAGGGATCGAAATAATAACATTTTGGGTAAAATTGGTAATAACTTTCTTATTATTTTTTTTTCTCGAGTCCACCCGAATAAAATTATAAACTACAAAATGGCAAGATTTTAAAGTCCAATAAAGCAGTTTTGGATACATTTTAAATCAATTTTTTTAACACCAACGTGTAGATATGTGTTTACTTAAGGGATCTAAATAATACAATTTTGGTCAAAATTGTTTGTAACTTTTTTATGATGTTTTTCTCAATTCCACCCGAGTCCAATAAAGCAGAGTTTCAAATTTATTTTTTTTTAACACCAGCGTGCAGATATGAGTCTGAGTCTACTGAAGCAATTTAAATAATAACATTTTGTGCAAAATTGTTTATAACTTTTTGATGATTTTTTTCTCGAGACCGCTCGAATTACCTTTATAAAATGACAAGATTTTAAATTCCAATAAAGCAGTGTTTGACGATAATTTTTTAACTCCCGCGTGAAGATATGAGTCTACTTAACCCTTTGAGGAGCACATTTTTGGGAAGGAGATGAAATGGGGAAATTAATGGCACTTTGGCACTTCGGGTTTTCGGGGTCACTGGTTCCGATTTCGGTGTCGGAAATGAGTTTTGACAGCTAACTGTCAAATCGGCTGTCAAGTGACGGAAATGCAATTTAATAGGCGTTCATTGGCCGATCTAGGAAGGTTACAGACCAATAATGATGTGGAAAGAATTTTCCGATAGTTGACAGCTGTCAAAAACTGTCAAAATGGACAGAATGTAGTGAAAAACAAGTTGAGCGTCGTTTCCCGCTTCCCAAGGTCGCTGAACAAGATTGCAACATCGGAAAAGAGTTTTGACAGCTTGTCAACTGTCAAACCAGCTGTCAAGTCATGTATTATAAAATCAAACCCAGTAGCCAGTCGTTCATTGACTCTCAGGGAATATAATTGATGACTAACAATGAAGTGGGATGAATATGTTGGCAGTTGACAGCGGTCAAATAACTGTCCCAGTGAAGAGAACGAAATCAAAATACAAGATTGGCATGGTTTTACCGGACAGAATATCGATATCCGAGATGGGCATTGGCAGCTGGCAACTGCTAAACTATCTGTAAAATAATGTATCAGCAAAGATCATACAAAAATCAGCATTTATTGAATATTTTGTGATATTTGAGGACCAAGCTTGCTGCCAACTGCAGATCTTGACAACAGCCGACACAGACCTGTCAGGATGGAGCAGTAGACATAAAAATACGAATTGGACGTCATTCTATAGCTTTCTGAGACCGCTAAGTAACGTTAACATATCCAGAATGAGTTTTGGCAGCTTTACACTCACTCAAACTTTCAAATTGTGACAAGCAAGATAATTCACAATCATTGTAAGTTTTTTATCTTTCTTTTGTTTATTTCTAATTAAAAAAAAATTATACGTATCACGTATTGTTTTACATTTTTGCTGGCGTTTGTTACGATTTCAGGATGTTTTAACTAGATGGAATTTCTCATAACAATTGCTCTTCTCATCTATGCACAGGAAAATATTGCAGGTTTTGCAATAAAATTTTGTCCGTTTTTCATTTGCGTTTGAACTGCAAAATGCACATCGGTGTCAAGTTTCTCGAGTATCTAGAAAATTAGGTCTCTGAGCTGTTCTCACACTGTAAGGCACTTGCAGCACAACATTTCTAGAAGGAAGCTCGGACGAAGGTCTTCCTCTTTTTAGACGATCAGGAAATCCTAATAGGTGATGAACCACTGATAGCCGGAAGTCTTTGAGCGATAAAGTTTTCTGTGGAAAGGACAGTTTATATAAAATAAAAGAATTCACCAAAGTCACGTCTACGAAGTGCCAAAAAATTCGATGCACCATTTCTTACTCTTGCGAGATATTTGGTAACAATTTTTCATGGCATCCGCTTTGTCAACGCAGCCCATATGGGCATTATAATCCTTGGCTACAATCGGACATGAAACTACCTGCAGAGTTCCATCTTTCTGCTTTCTTCTGGTTTCTGAGATGATAGAAGCGTCGTTTAAATTGGTTAGAAAATGTAACGGCTTCTTATCGATCCACTTCACCCATTGTATGCCTTTATAAGAAGTCCAGAATTCGCTATCCCCGCGCGACATTTCTCTATCTCTCGTTTGTAGTAAATCTTTCCTATTTTTCCGCACCGTTCCACATGCCAAAATTTCGTCAACTAGCAAACTCGACATCAAGTCCACGGTGGTAAAATAAATATCAAAATAAATACAATAGTTTTTATTGTCCAGGGTTCGAGTCAGATCTCTTACTAACCTTTCGTCTAAGAAACGTTCTGGTCTTCCCTGGACCTTTCCGGTATACATATGGAACTCACAAATATAGCCATAATGATCAGATCTCACCCAAGATTTGAAGCCTCTCGGGACCGGTTTCATGGGTACGTACTGCTTCATGGAGCTTCTGCCCTTGAACTTGATCATGCTCTCATCCACCGCTTGATTTATAGTTGGGTCATAAAATCGCAAATATGTGTCTGAGAGGTTGTCAAGAAAGGGTCTTACTTTGTACAATTTATCGTACCCAGCTTCATTCTTCGTTGGTTCTTTGGAACTGTCATTCAGATGTAAACTGGATAGTAAAAACGAAAATCTCTTCACGCTCATCGTAGAACTAACATAACGATCATTGAGCTGGACGTTGGAAGACCAATAATCGCGGTAGGATGGTAACCGCTTAACTCCCATCATTATGTTCAGACCGAGAAATTGTTTGATTGCTTGGGGGGTGATATCCGTGAATTATTTTTTCTGTTGACAGCAATAGAGATTAGATTGATCTGCAATGGAGTTGATATTGGTTTCAGAAAATAAACATAAAAAAGAATCTCCCGGGCTCATGACATTCTCTGGTAGATTTTTAGGGCCAGTATGTTCGACAAAAGGTTTATTGGTAGCACCCCTACGCTTTCTCTCCCAGATTCCGTCCATCCTAGATAGCCGAATGCTTAGAGGAGTATCGTCATCTGAGTCACTAGCCTCATCTGACTTTCTCTCTAGAGCACTGAGCCCGATAAATGGCTCTTCTGATAAATCATCCTGACAGAGAGACTCCTCGTCTTCGCTATCCTCGAAATTGTCATTTTCTGATTCGCTATCACTTGGGATTTCATCCTCTTCAAAATCTTGAATCCTCATTTCAAAATACAAAATTTTTCCAGATAGAAAATATTCTTACGGAATAACGGAAGATGATCTAACTTGATAGCTCTTTTGGCAATTGACATTACAAAAGATATTTTAGGCACTGAAATCGCGAACAGTGACCGTGAAAACCTATAAAATGAGTGGCAGCTTCTATTTGTGTGACACTTGCACCATCTTGACAGTCCGTTGACAACTGTCAACTGTCAACCAATATTTTAGGTATTGAAATCGCGAATAGTGACCGCGAAAACCTATAAAATGAGTGGCAACTTCCATTTCTATGAGCCTTGCACCATCTTGGCAGTCCAATGACAACTGTCAAGTACTATTGCCATATCGAACAATTCACAAGTTGTAGAATGAGCGATACACTCCGAAGTCCCCATCTCAAATCAGGCTCCTCAATAATGCCCCGAATGCAGATTAGATTTTAATTACCATTCTCGTCTTTTGACAGTCTATTCGCAGCTGCCAATTGCCAAAATATATATCAGCTTATCGTAAGTCAGGACTATAGCACACCAGAAAATGAAATCAGCGCGTTTTTTGCGAATCTCAAATATGTTGTGAATCTTGACAGCTGTTTTGACAGTTGACAGTTCTCAAAAGTCATTTTTTACACCGGATTCGTAATCAGCGACCCTAGAAACATATATCTAGATGATAAAATCATATTGTTAATTGCAAAAATTTTACGTGACCGATTTTTTTTATCTTTATTTGTTAATAACAAATTCCCAGTAAACAATAATGCCAAATTTTTAGTTTGGGTAGTTGAGGGATCTCATAAAACCCCCAACACCCATTGTCTACGTGAGACATGGCCTAGGGTACAAAATAATGTCATCTGAGCGAGGGAATGTAGGTGGGAGGTATATGTCCCACCGCCCCGCAAAGGGTTAAACGACTTAAGCAATACAATTTTCGGTAAAATTGTTTATGACTCTGTTATGATTCTTTTCCTTTAGTTTACCAGAACAACCATTGTAAAATGTCAAGATTTTAAAGTCCAATAAAACAGTGTTTAACGTGTTTTGAATTTAATTTTTAGATAAGAGTCTTCTTAAGGGAAGAAATCCCTTTAGAATTTTTTATACATATTTAGAAGTTATAATATATGAAGAAGATACTGCTAAAAGGAAAAATCGAAATATCAAATATTTACTGATATATGCATTGATATACATATTTACTGAGTTATAGTTAGAATATTTCAAGCGAAAACACCATCACATTTTATTTTGTTTTATCGTATCGAAACTTTAAACGCGATTATCTCCGAACTACATTTTCAAAAACTGCTCACACAGGATGTTGGTCGATCTCACTGAAATTTTTAGAGGTTTCTGTCTGTGATATTACTGGAAGGATAAACCTAAAGTTTGAAGGATATCGCATAGATAATTTTTTTTTTTGGGGTAATACTGTCGAAGAAAAGGTCAAAAATTTGAACTTTTGGTTACAAAGCCTGCGTAATTTTCAATTGTATACTTTTTTTATAATTCTATAAGTTTATCCTTTTCCTAAATGTGTCAGTAATTGAAAAAAAAAATGTTTCAAAAATTGCTCATACTGCAGCTCAAAAGGTGGTCGATTGATCTCACTGATATTTTTTATGGTTTCTATCTGTGATATTACCGGAAGGATAAACCTAAAGTTTCAAGGATATAAATACATTTTTCTTTTGGGTAAAACTGTCGAAAAAAAGGTCAAACATTTTAACTTTTGGTTACAAAGCCTGAGAATTGTATTCTTTTTTATATTTTTATATGTTTATCCTTCCACTAAATGTGTCAGTAATTGAAAAAAAAAAGTTTTCCGTTTCAGATGAACAATAAAAATGTGAAAGATGCCTGGGGAAAAGGCTATAACGTCGTCATTTTTTTTTGTAAAAAAATGGTTTTTACCCATAACCAGTAATAAAATCGTAATAAAATTTTAAAATGATGCAATTATTTCATCACCCTCAAAAAAATTCATAAAAATGGCTTATTTTAGGGCGTCTAAAGCCTAAAAAAATTTAAACAATAAAATCTTTGGTAAAATTATTTATAACTTAACTCTAGTCCTTTTTCTCTAGTTCACTCGAGCTTCCTATATAAAATGGCAAGATTTCAAAGTCCAATAAATCAGAATTTGGCGTATTTTAAATTGAATTTTTTAAGACCAAGATGTGTAGATGTGATTCTACTTAAGGCATCTAAATAATATAGTTTTTGGGAAATTTTTTTATAACTTTTCTATGATTTTTTTTTTCTCGAATACACCCGAACTACCGTTATAAAATGATAAGATTTCAAAGTCCAATAAAGCAGTTTTTGATACATTTTTTAAATTTAATTTCTTAACACCTTAGTCTACTTGACCGATTTAAAGAATAAAGTTTTCGGTAAAATTGTTAATAACTTTTTATGATTGTTTTCTTCTCGAGTCCACTCGAAGTCATACTGTAAAATGACAAGATTTAAAAGCCCAATAAAGCTGTGTTTGACGCATTTTAATTTTAATTTTTGAACACCAACATGTCGATATAAATCTACTTAAGCGATTTAAATAATAAAATTTTGGGGAAAATTGTATATAACTTTTTCATGATTTTTTTTCTTGGATCCATTGAAACCTATAAAATGACAAGATTTTATAGTCTAATAAAGATGTGTTTGACGCATTTTAAATTTTATTTTCTAACACCAACATGTATATAGATAGATATAGATACAAGTTCACTTAAGCGATTTAAAGAATACAATTTTGGGTAAAATTGTTTATAACTTTTTATGATTTTTTTAGTCCAGCCGAACTACCTTATTTTGTGTTATATTATCTTATCAATTGTTAGGAGCGTTCGAGACACTATAACAACGCTGATGGCGGCCATTTTAAAACCTGCTGAATGTGTTATTTGTTTGGGAGAAATGAATAATAACTTGCTATGCGGTAATTTTCAATATATTTAATTCTATCAACATGTCGCAGGTAGCTTTGTAAAAATTTCGTAGGTGCCCAGGTAAAACAAAAATTGACATTTATAATAGACATTGTGGTATCCGCATTTTGACGATGTGCGTGGTGTAATCATTTATAATCATAATGATCATGATTTCGTAAGTTACATGCAATGAATATTTAAATCGGACGGACCGTATAATTATTTCGAGTAAAACTCTTCAAAACATTTATTTACTAATATGGTTGATGGTGGAAGCCATTACTCTGTTATACATTTTGATTCAGGAATTCAAGAAATTTTAAATAAAATGCACTTTCTTGGTATCACACACATTTCTTTACGATTAAAAATGTTAAAGTCATGTTCATATTATTATTTCAATGATTAAATTGAAATAAAACTTACAGAATACGTAACCTCCAAATCCTTTTCGATTATTTTTCCAATTGCTGCTCGGGTTCAATTACGGTGTTCAAACGTCAAATGCCAGGCCACTAGGAGTCGGTTATGGCAAACAAATTTCTCCACCGTTCGGCGACTCGATTTTTGTGCGTGGATAAGTTGGGGACTCGCATGGAGGTCGGGGAAAACACACGCAGTGTTATTAAAACTTCGCGGAACCTGGTTTTAGCCTTTTTGGCACGGGAAATTCGAAGGCAACTCTCAATTAAGCGAAAAATACATTCTAATGTCAAACAAATTTCGGGGTGGCTTCTATTGGTCAACGCGGCGTCTCATCTGATTGGCCACGAAGTCTCACCTGATTGGCTCATTACTTTTACAGCCTAGGCATAAATAAGCATTTTTAAAGCCTAGTCCTCAAAAGTGATATTTCACGGCCTAAAATCAGTCCGAAAAATCTTACATTTCTTATCAATCCGCGAAAAAAATAATATTGTTATGATTGAATTCCTTAAAAACTATAATAAAATCATAATACATTTATCTTTAAAATTAACTATGATTTTTGAAAATGAGTTAATTTTGCGTGAGTTACGAGTTTTTGAAAATTATTATTTTATGTTTGCGAACACAAACAAAACAAAACAAAATTGAGTTCCTCTAATATTTTAACATATTCACAGAACGACTATCTTTAAAACTAACTTTGATTTTTGAAAATGGGTTCATTTTTGGATGTTATGAATTTTTTTTTATGAATTTTTTTAAGTTTTTAACTTTCCAAGTTATCGAACAACTGAAACAATTTAAACAAATAAATACTGAAATAATAGAATTTCTCAAAAATTTAAGTATATAATATATTCACAAAATATCTGCATTTAGAATCAACCAAGATTTTTTAAAATGAGTCCATTTTTGCGTGATTTATGATTTGTTTTAAAATATTTTTTTTAAGTTGCTGAATATTTGAACAGAGAAAAATAGAAAAAAATATTAATACTGATATGACTGAAAAAAAAACTCTAAGGCAATCATAATACATTTATCTTTCAAATTAAATATGATTTTTAAAAATGAGTCAATTTTTGGGAGTTGTGAATTTTTAAAAATTAATATTTTAAGTTGTCGAACTGTTAAACAAAAAAATGGTGATGTGGCAAATCATGAAAGATGGAAAAATTATACTTCAAATTCAAAAACTCGGTTTACTTAAAAACTAACGAGATTTCGAAAAAAAACTTATTCTTTAGAAGTGGTTCATTTTGGCATTCTGTACAATTATTATTAACATAACATTTCTGTAACTATTATCGTTTTATAATTATAAACCAAAAATTAAAAAAATAATAATACATTTTTTTCTCGAATAAAAATGATTTTATGAAAAATGTTTTCAAGCAAAAGATGTTAATTTCTTTGTTGTCTTCAAAGTTTGTTTGAATGTTTTTGTGATATTTTTCATATTTAAGAAAATATTGGCAAAAAACAAAAAACAGTTAAGGTAAACGCCCACTTCCGGTGTACGAAATTTTACCAAAAGCTTTTCAGCTCTTCAGATTATCAAATAAGATGGATGTTCAAAGTTTCATATGAATTGCTCTATTAGTTTTTGAGATACAGCGCACACAGACAGACACACACACACACACACACACAGACACACACACACACAGACACACACACAGACACAATTTTTTTTTTCCAGAAATTGTTGAAATGGCATCTAGGGACCCCAAAACGGATATTTCCGTAAAAAAAATTTTTGAAAAAAAAATCACGATCACAATACTTTCTCGTACTTCGTAACGGAGAAAGTAAAAAGAGCTCCTCCAATATTTTAATATATCCACAGAACGACCACCTTCAAAATTAACTTTGATTTTTGAAAATGTGTTCATTTTTGGGTGTATGAATTTTTACTTTCTCCGTTACGAAGTACGAGAAAGTATTGTGATCGTGATTTTTTTTTCAAAAATTTTTTTTACGGAAATATCCGTTTTGGGGTCCCTAGATGCCATTTCAACAATTTCTGGAATTTTTTTTTTGTGTCTGTGTGTGTGTCTGTGTGTGTGTGTGTCTGTCTGTGTGCGCTGTATCTCAAAAACTAACAGAGCAATTGATATGAAACTTTGAACATACGTCTTATTTGATAATCCGAAGAACTGAAAAGCTTTTGGTAAAATTTCGTACACCGGAAGTGGGTGTTTACCTTAACTGTTTTTTGTTTTTTGCCAATATTTTTTTAAATATGAAAAATATCACAAAAAAATTTAAACAAACATTGAAGACAACAAAGAAATGAACATCTTTTGCTTAAAAATATTTTTCATAAAATCATTGCTATTCGAGAAAAAAAATTATTAATTTTTTTTAAATATTTGGTTTATAATTATGAAACGTTAATAGTTACAACAAATTTAAGTGAATAATAATTGTAGAGAATGCCAAAATGAACAACTTCTAAAGAATAAGTTTCTTTTTAAATCTCATTAGTTTTTGAGTAAACCGAGTTTTTTAATTTGAAGTATAATTTTTCCATCTTTCATAATTTTGACGTTTTAAACGTCAATTTCACCCGAGTTTACGCAACGCTCGAAGTACATTTAAAATATGATTTCAATAGAAAATAAACCATGAAAACGTAAATATACATGATACCATCAAGTCGGAGAAAGTAACATGATGGCCACATCACCATTTTTTAATTAACTTGTCAAACAAAGTAAATACGGATATGATAGAATTTTTCAAAAATTTAAGTAATTCATTCATAAAACATCTGCCTTTAGAATTAACCACGATTTTTGAAAATGTGTCAATTTTTGCGTGTTATGAATTTTTGAAAATTAGTTTTTTCAAAAAAAAAATAGAAAAAATAATAATACAGTTATGATTGAATTTCTTAAAAACTATAATAAAATGATAATACATTTATCTTTAAAATTAACTATGATTTTTGAAAATGAGTCAATTTTGCGCGAGTTACGAGTTTTTAAAAATTATTATTTTATGTTTGCGAACACAAACAAAACAAAATTGAGTTCCTCTAATATTTTAATATGTTCACAGAACGACCACCTTTAAAACTAACTTTGATTCTTGAAAATGTATTCATTTTTAGGTTTGTGAATTTTTGAAAATTAAAGATTTAACTTCTAAAAAAAAAAGAATATTGTTATGATGGAATTTCCTAAAATTTTCAGTATAATCACAAAACCTTAAAAACTGCCCTTAGAATTAAGTTCGAATTATTCATTTATAAATAATTAATATTTAAAGGTGAATTTGAACAAAAATATCTATTTTTTTAATACATTCACAAAACATCCACATTTAAAACTAACTTTAGTTTTTGAAAATGAAGTCACTTTTTCCGTAAGTTATGTTTTTTTTTTTAATTCCTGTTTTACGTTTCTGCTTTGACTCAAATATCTTTTGAAAATATAGGAAATTACACTAGTTTTCTCAAAAATTCCGCTAGAAAATCCGTCCGCCGCTAAAACGAAAATTATTCGGCAATTCGGATTTAGAATCTGCCAGGTCAAGTGGATTTTCTGCTGACTTGGTAACACTGTGTCTGACACATTAGAGATAGGTAACTTGTCTCAAAAAAGTTATTTTTGACTTTAACTTACAACTTTTCTCATGATCATTTAACACATTTTACGTTAGTAGACCGCCGCCTATAATTTAAAATATGGGTCGCCCATAGTGATCAAAAGTTTGGCCAACCCTGGATTATAGTAAGGCGTTTGCTTCAGTAAGCTATGACGAGATTTACACTTACATTGGCCTCGGTAAATCCGCTAGGAAATTACTCAATAATAGGACGAAGGCAGTGTGTAGAAGTCGACAAAAATAGATCAAGATTTGTTAATATTGAATAGGAAGTCCCTCAGGGTTCTATGCTAGGACCCCTTTTATTTTCAATCTATACTCGTACAACATTAAATCAGTTACAATAGTGTAGGATTCATATGTATGCAGACGACTTTTTCTCATAACTCTTATAATAAGGTAGAATCCGCTTTGCAAAGAATTTATAACTTTTCTTGTACTTTGAACTTGGTGCGTAATCCTTCAAAAAGTATGTTCTTGTTATTTTGCAGTGACAAGGTATGTAAACAATTAAATTACTTCTTGAATCTTGGAGGCGTTCACTTCGTGGTACATTTTCAATTTCGATATAAAGAAAACACTTAACTTTTTTATACCACTTTTATTTTACTATACGTGACTAGTTTCAATTACACGGTAATCATTATCAAACTGAGTACTTAAAATACGAAATACAAAGGTAAATTACTCATTAGATATTTCCATTAATGGTAAGAATATTCCTTATTCAGAGGGTACTAAAAGTTTAGATATAAGAAACAAATTAATAAGCCTAATAAGAAGGTTGTACGTAACAAATTTCAAAAAATGTAATGCCTATGTTCTATTTCATTTCTCTTATTGCGTACACATATCATTCCAGTCTGCAAACTAAATTTAAAAAAAATGCAATTCCTATGTTCATTTTTCTTTTTGCTTTACACTCCACTGTTCTGCAATTGATGAAATCACGTTGAATAGGAATCACGTTACTTTAAAATAACTCATCTCTCTCCTAATTTGAAATTATTTGTGATGTCACTAGTAGTGCTTGAGCTTTATCTGAAACATTTTTCGTTTATCAATTGCATGTTTTTGCACCAATAATAAATTATCCATATATATTATTCGAAGATTCTACGTCAGATTTTATTAGAGCTATCCTAAAATCTGGTGTGAACATCTTCAATTTCAAGAGAGGGGACGCCAGAAACTCATAATTATTCATTAACATAATGTAAATTATTAGTGATGATTAATCTTTAATTCGGTAATGCAGCGTAGATTTGTTATCGCGTTCACTCCGAATAGTTTCTCACTCTGCTTAAACTGTACCCACAGGTGTCACGACATTTTGGGTTGGCTCTACGCATTTACAAGACATATAAGAGGCGCAATCGCCTAGAGCTGGACATTGAAAAAATGAGCAAATATTTTTCTGCCAAATAATTTGAGAAGATATTGCTGCAGTCCATATTTGCCCTCCTGGTTGTCTGCTTTATGTTTGGGTGACGTGATAATAATTCAAGATATTTAAACTTAAACTTTATGGGAGCATTCTTTTCATACGGTATCGCAATCCCGTCTTTCAATGCCAAAGTTGCATTTTAAGTTAATAGATATATACAATCCAAATGCGCAATGGGTTAATCATGTGTAAGTGCATTTGACTGCATGCACATTACATATTATTCAAACAAATTTGCTAATGTACTAGCGTATTTTTGAAACATTGCAACAATTCTTATGAATTATTGTATGATTTACAGTACACGCGATTACTTTTATTGCCGCCAACAAACTTGCATGATACTTATTATTAGATTAAATATAGAGTAAGTAGGCGAAGAGAACGATAATATGGCACTTTTATTGCTGCCAATTGTCCTGAGTACAATACCCACTATACCCTAAGAGTGGTGTACGTAATTAGATCAATCGCATAACTTTTAACGACTATAAGTGCTTAATGTATTTAATTTTTACTTAAGGGGTCATTCCTAGTTAGGAAGCCGAAAAATGGATTTTGTTTGCGTAAAATATAAAACTTGTTTAAAATTGAGTTGATCTATGTGGTAGCACGTATTTTCACGAATGCAACATAAATTTTATAAGAAAAAATATTAGCAATAAAAAAAGTTTTGGCCATCCTCCTGAAGGCCGTTGAAAAACAAACAGGTTTCGCGGTGATCACTGCTGCTCGGATTTGGATTATCAGAAATAATTAAAAAACAAAAAAAATATCTCTAATATATTAAAGTTAGTAATTGAGGGAACAGTTTGTCGATATATTGATCTGCGACATAATGGCGGACTTTTTTTTATGAAAATATCGCTCGTTTTTCGCCAAGAAAAAAGAAACTATACGTCGAAAAAAAAATCCTTCGTTCAATCACTGGCCTATTATATCTTAAATAGATGTGCCAAGTTTGAAAAAAATCGGTCCAGTAGTTTTCTAGATATCGTGGTCACAGTCAAAACGGTTTTGAGAAATACGCGTTTAAAGTTTCGACTCCGTTTGACTATGCGAATGGAGCGTTCTTTGAACGTCTGTAACTTCGTCAATTTTAATCAGACTAATTCCAAATTTTTAGGAAATATTCTTCAAACATTGTACTTAGTGAAAATGTTAATACCCAAAAATCGATTTTTTTAAATTTCTAACTAGGCGTGACGTAATGCTTCTTCAGTCTGTAGTTTACTTTTTCCGCTACCGAAATCGTAAATAAGCATTGCATACATAGTTACAGGTACCGTAAGTGGCTGATAACATTCGTGTTGTTTGTTGTGCTTGGCGACGAAACTTAATTTTTACTTACGGACCTAGGAAAATAATACACAGAAACGTAACGTTCCAACATATAGGCGAGCAACACATTTTCGTCTATACCTATAGCATCGGCATTCTTTTTACATAATCACTGCTTAAAAGAATCGTAACAGGGCACATACCTTTTTCGAGTTTGTCGCAATATTCGCAGCTTTGTTTGCATCCATGCCCGCAGAAAGTTTCACTGGATTGACACAAACAAACAAAATTCGGCATTATTTTCTCGGTTGCTGGGTTGCTATAGGACGCTTAGGTGACTATAAAAATTTGAATCCCAAATGTTACAAGCCATATTTTAGAATATTTTCTGATCTTTTTAGAGTATTATATTTCCGGTAGCGAAAAAAATTAATAAGCAACACGGAACGTAATGACAATTAATACGTCGTTACGTTCCTTGTTGCTTAAATAACTATTGATGTCGAATAATTATCGTATTCAATGAACTAGCAAAACAAGACAAACATGTTGTCAGTTGTGTAAATACTGATCCTGTAAATGATTTTTTTTTCTATTATTTTTGGTATTATATATATTATTATATTTTTATATTTGACAACTTAAAAAAAAATAACTTTCAAAAATTCATAACACGCAAAAATTGACACATTTTCAAAAATTGTGGTTTATTCTAAAGGCAGATGTTTTATGAATATATGTACTTCAATTTTTAAAAAATTCTATCATATCCGTATTTACTTTGTCAAGTTAATTAAAAAAAATCATACAACGAAAAATTAAAGTTAATTTTAAAGGTAGTCGTTTTGTGGATATATTAAAATATTTGAGGAGCTTAATAATGTTTTGTTTAAGAGTTCGACAACTTAAAATATTAATTTTTGAAAATTCACAACTCGCAAACATTGACTCATTTTTAATAATCATGGTCAATTTTAAAAATAAATGTATTATGATTGCCTTAAAGTTTTTAAGGAATTCAATCATATCAGTTTTAATATTTTTTTCTATTTTTCTTCTGTTCAAATATTCAGCAACTTAAAAAAATATTTTTAAGAAATTTATAAATCATGCAAAAATGGACTCATTTTAAAAAATCTTGGTTGATTCTAAATGCAGATGTTTTGTGAATATATTATATACTTAAATTTTCGAGAAATTGTATTATTTCAGTATTTATTTTCGAGAAATTGTATTATTTCAGTATTTATTTGTTTAATTTTTTTTAATCAAGTGTTCGATAACTTAAAAAAAATAATAAAAACAAAAATCATAACACCCAAAATGAACACATTTTCAAAAATCAAAGTTATTTTTAAAGGTAGTCGTTCTGTGGATGTATTAAAATATTTGAGGACATCTGAAAATATTAATTATCAAAAATTCATAACACGCAAAAATTGACTCATTTTCAAAAACCACAGTTAATTTGAAAGATAAATGTATTAGCATTAGGGTTTTTAAGGAAGTCAATCAATACCAGTATTTTTTATATCTTTTCGTTTTCAAGTATCTGACAACTAAAAAAATCATTTTTAAAACTTATCTTTCAACTCAAGCAGAAATTGACACATCTTCAACAATCAAAGTTTATTTTAATCTTGTCAATATATTAAAATTTTTGAGCAATTCCATCGTAAGTATTTATTTTCTTTAGATTTTTTAATTCAATTGTTCGACAACTTAAAACATTAAATTTCGAAAATTCATAACTCACGGAAAAATAGGCAATCAAAAAATAAAGTTATTTTTGAAGATAGATATTTTGTAAAGATATTATACCGGGTATTTCAGACCACCCGTACAACCCAAAAATCTCGCGAAATACAAATCAGATTGACATACAAAAAAATACGTCTAATTTTTTTTTGAGCTCAATCATGTTGTGTGAAATTTAAACCACCACCCCGCCCCGGGGGGGTAACTTTGAAATCTTAAATAGGTACCCCTATGTTTATTGCAGATTTGGCTTCTACTCTAAAATATATTAGGTTTTTATTCGAAACATTTTTTCGATTAGCAAAAAAAAATTGTTTTTTTTATTATTAAAAAAATCCTGTTTGTCGTTACAAACATTCATATATTACCACAATAGAAAATAATTGAATGAAATTTGATAATCAAATTGATTTTTATTCGTTTCTACGTTTTTTTTTTTGCTTATTTCTGACATAAAATTACGAATGATTTCAATCAACGCCGCCAAGAGATGACTACGTAAAAATGTCGTAATCTATCATTTGATGCGAGAAATAAATATAATTCAATAAATGTTTTTGCCGAATATAGCACCATCTGTCGCTCATCGAATTTTTTTTCGGATAAAAACCTAATATTTTTTAGCATAGAATCCAAATCTGCAATAAAAAATAGGGTTTCCCATTTAAGATTTCAAAGTTACTCTCCTCCCTGACCCAGAGGGGAGGTGGGGCGGTTCACATTTCACAAGCTCAAGAACATTTTTGGACATATTTTTTTTTATCTCAATCCGATTCGTGTTTCAGGAGATATTTGGGGTGTACGGGTGGTCTGAAACCCGTCTATTTTTTTAGATTTTTTTTTGTTCAAGTCGTCAAGAACTATAAATATTAATTTTCAAAAATTCATAACATAAAAAATGAATACACTCAAATTTTTAAGGAATTTAATCATATCTGCATTTATTTTTCTTTCAATTTTTCATACCTAATGATATTCAGTCCTAATTTGTACGCAAAATGTTAAATTGAACTGCTGAACGTTATGCTAAAATAAGAGATAAAAATAATAAAAATAAATAATCACACATTTTTAACATTGAATTAACATTTTGCATAGGAAATAGAGCCGAGTATAGATGTTCTAAAAATATTTATATGTTTTAAGAAGAAAACATTTTAAAAACGGTAAAAATCTGTGGCGACAGATTGATTTAAAAATGGATTTAATAAAAAAATAATTTCGTAACAGAATTAGCGTTGAAATGTTAATTTATTGCAATAAGGGGATGATTGAATGGACAAATCAATTGTTGCCATCAATTCAAGGTAACACATTCAATTTGCAATACGTACATTGAAAAATCGAGGCTCAGACATGGCTTGAAGCTTTGACTTTATAAATATAGTCAAAGGCCTGAAGATAATGAATAATGATAATTGAAGAATGTTTACAGATGTTTGTTGAGTTTTGTAACATCGATATGTTTTGTTTTATTTGTTTTCGTATATTTTCTAGCGGAATTACGTTGGCTACCTGGCGGAAATATCCTGTGACCAGTTGGCAACTCTGATCAGATAGGCAGGCGACTATAAAAACACACTTTTCATTTAAAAAGTATTTTGAAAATTTTATTTGGAAAGGAGAAAAAGTTTTTCAAAATTCGTACAAAAATTTGTTTCAAACTTCTTTGGGTAATTTTAAAAACTCTATTTTTAAGAAGACATTTTTTAAATTGTAGACGAGTAAAAGTTCCCCGAGAAAAATAACGCACTTGCAGTGATCAGAAATTCGCGTAAAATACACGCGAAAATATATAATTGTTTGAATTCCTTTAAGCAATTTTAAAAAATCGTTTAAAAAAAAATTCTAATAAAATTCAATTGAATTGAAATGGAGATTTTTCAAATTTTGTGTTTTTTAAAGAATTTTGTAAATTTTAGTCGATTTGGAAAATTTGAGATTTGAAAAATTTGCAGTAACGAACATTTAAAATTTGTTTGTATTATTTTGAAAATTATTTTCTTATTGTATCATGAAAATTTAAATCGGCTGACGTACTGGTTAAAGGTTTTCATATAAAAATTGGCACAATCTAAAAATTCTCTTGTGATAATTTTGAAAACCTCTTTTTAAAGTTATCTAAAACTCTTTGTCGTTTGACCCAGCGGGTGAAAGTTTCTGTAAAAACAAAAAATGTGCATTAAAATTAACATTTTTCCAATTCCTTCAAGTAATTTTAAAAATAACGAGCTGTGTAGGTTCTAAAAATTTCCGCAAAGTTCATGTGTAAAAATTGTTACTTTTAAATTTGTTTGAATAATTTTGATAACCATTTTCATGACTACTAAATTATTTCAGAATTTTAGAATTTGTAGTTATTACAAAATATACATTTGACATACATTTTGAGTATGTTCAAAAAGTTTCAAGTCGAAAGCAAAAAAAGTTTTTATGTTCGACTGTACGTAAATAGTAACTTTGGCGGTTTGTTTTTAGGCCGAAATATACACCATTTCGTACTAGTCCCATAATTGATAAAGTAAATTGGACTCTTATGTCAGTCCCAGAAATGACAGATTTTAATTTTGATTAGGACAAATAAATACAATGCAAATTACTCATGCAAAAGAGAGATCAACTATGATAGTGGTTTATAGCGATAGTACTTACTATTATTCATTACACTTACTCCTAAAGAAGTTTGCAAGGTTTGGACGTTTATTGTGCAAGTTAGATTGTTTAACCTAATCATCCATTCTCTATGAAATTTACAATGACTGACATTAGTGTGGCAGAAAATGCACACTATGATTAAAATATATATAAATAAATTGCTTCAGCTTGTATTTTAAAAGTATTCCTAAAATGCTAAAAGCAGTCGAACATAAAGCTTTGTATGTAACTCGACCACAATAGCACTTCATGGCTCGCCTCCGTTATTAGCCTCTCTCGCTTCGCTCGCTCGGCCATAAAACGTCTCGTCCAAGAAAGTGCTATATTGTGGACTTGTTACATAAATAGCTATTACATTGTTTATGATGACCGACTTTAACAACCACATCAAACCCTAAGGATTTTTTAGTTTTTTAAAATAGAAATTTCGCTTGCATATTGAGTAATTTTAGAAAGTTTCAAGTCGATACATTGCGTTGCCAGTTACTGCAGTTGAAGTTACTAGGTCATTTTCGAAATATGATTCAGTTGTAATATAACAACACCAAATTTTAAATCATGTTGTTCTGTCTTTTATAACAACTCAGTATTGTTTATACCGGGTGTTAAAAAAAATGTTTAACCTTTAATTTTCGACGTTGAATAAGGCCCTGAAATTGAAAGTAAACGGAACATGTTACTCTATCTACAGATAGTTTGAACCTTCTGTTGTGAACCCCAAAGGTATTATTTAAGTTCACGTATCAGTGTTAATGTGGTACCTGTTCGAGTCGATTCGTGAAAAATTGTGATCATTGTGCCAGAAAAAAAATCTGAGCATTTTTTTCTCTGTGGATTATTCCGAGATTGCCGAAACAAAAGCGTGCGATATTTGTTCCAGAAGAAGCGAGAAAAAGTCGCACATGCTATGTCGCAGTTGCGAGAGGTCGATGTGCGACATACATCGCACATATTTATATGTGCGTCGAATGCTCTTTTGGGATCGAATAATTGTCTTTTACATTATAATAGCCTTTTTTCTTCATAATAATAGTTTTAAAAATATTTTCATATTCATATTTAACATTAAATTGACTTTATATTAGAAAAATACTAATATAATTTTTTCGTCAAAAATCCCACCTTCGATCATGAAAATAAATATACTTTTTGGAAAGGTCGCAAAATTTCTTAATTCCACTTGGAATGATACTATTTCAGGTTTTCAGGTTCACACTATTTTTTTTTAGCTGAAAATTGAAATTACTACCGTATTTTTTGCAAAAAAAACTCATATTTGCGGAATTTTTTTTGCAAAATTTTTTTTCACATGTAAAGTTGCAGATTTCGAAAACTATTCACATATTCTTGTAACTAGAGGTTCAGAATGTATCCCAGATTGTTATTTTTTATTTTTTGTCAATTTAACATTAATTGGCCGAAGTTCAAAAGCGTGGGGTGTACCACACCCCGAATGACTATTACATCATTTTTCGGAGGTGTGACAATTAAGGGTTAAATAAAAACTAACGTATAACCTTGTACATTTTTATACAGGGTGTTAAAAAATGTTTAAATAAAAACTAACTTATAATAATGTACATTTTTTTAAATTTCCATAATTTATAATTTCATACTAGGTACGATCATATAGAATTTTTGGTCCCTAATCACAATCATAATATTACAACTGCCATATGGGCTGCGAATCCATTATTCCTTTTATCATGTAATAAATTAGCATTAATAAGTCACAGAAATAGCAGAGATAATAATATTTAAATATAATAAGGCATTGGTATCCATGCAAGACAGAGAGGTAAGCAATCTGAAAACATTGATTTATGTTTGATAGTTTTGTACATATTTTTTAAGTAGTATATAGGTGAGTTTAACATATCAATGGTAACTTATACCGCAATAATCGATTTATAATTAGAATTAATTAGTGCTCTTGGAAGCATTACATCATCCCGTCTTGGGTTATGGTTGCGTTCTAGAAATCGCGTGGTCTAATTTCCGTTAATGAGCAAACACTACCTGTAATTAACATTCAGGAAGACTTATCTCTATCGGGTTAAAATAATATAGTATTTAATTATTTGTAAATTATTAGTGCCTTAAATAGTATTAAAAATGACAGGGCAGAAAGACCTAAGGTCGATAGCCTAGACAGACTTACCAAAGTAAATTTATTATACACGCAAATAAATTACTACATGTAAATTAGTCTGGATAAAGATGTATGTATACAGGTTGCCCGTTTTTGGAGCTCAAGCATGGTGATCTCGGTTATTTGAAGAGATACAAGGTCGGTTAAATTGCCCAATCTAGAGTGTAATATAATGCCATTTTGAAACATTCCGACTACTTCCAAAGATATCCGAAGATATCCGAAAAAAATCGAAATTTTCAAAAAATGTTTTTATTTTCTTACACTCAAGATTGGGTAACTTTGCCCTAGTTTAACCGACCTAGGATCTCTTCAAATAACCGGGATCCCTATGCTTGACTACCCTGTATATACACCGTGTCCAAGATAAGAATAGGGATCTTGAAAACGGTAAAAGATACAGGGTGGCTTAAATTATAAAAAAGTTACACCATTCAGAGTATGTTTACATGCCGATCGCAGAAATTAATGATTGTTTATCGTTTTTGAAATTTTAAAAAAATGCAATTTTTCGGATTTTTGATTTTTCTAATTATTGTATTTATTTTAATGGTACTTTGTCACTGTCACTTTTTAAGCTCTACAAAATGGCGTCTTCGAATTTTTTATCCGATGTTTCATCTCCATGGCCACAAAAGTAGAAACACCTTGTATACTAGAGTGGTTCTTATTTTAGAAGTATATGAAAATCAACGGGACAACCCGGAAACTTGTTCGTATAGATGAAAAACTAATAACCGTAAATTTTGAGCCATATCGAACATTGCGCAACCGAGCCCTAGCCCTCCAAAATTTGAAAAAGTGGGTTTATTCTCTTTTTTTTCATTTTGGTCCACCCTAATCTTAAACGGTCCACCCTAATGGCCAAATTATATATTATGTCGATAGAGGGAGTTAATGTGAATCCAAAACGTGTTTATTTGTTGAAATTGGACTAAAATTGACGAAGTTATTAATGTTTTACGAAACTACAAGCCAAAAATCCAAAATATCGGCCGGAAAATCAAAAACCCTGAACTAAAAGTAAAAAATGCAGACCGAAAACTTGAGAATTCAAGTAAAGGAAAATTAATTTGCCATTTTCACCCCGAAAATAATAAGCTCAAAATAAATTTCTGGCCAGAAACTCGGAAATAATAGTCAGAAAATAAAAAATAAAATCGCCCAACATTCAAGTTAAAAAATCTAAACAATATGAAGAAAATCATAAATTTTCGACTTCGGTCTAGAAAATTCGGGACTGAAAATTAAAAACACAGATTAAAAAAAATTGAACAAAATTTCGATCAAAATAAGGAAAAAATTATACCGCAAAGTCGAAAATGCAAGTAAAAAAACTAAAAAAGAGGCCAAAACATGAAAAAACACCAATCGTGGCCAAAAATCAAACATTTTGACTCGGGCCTAAAAATAAAAAATGCAGACCAAACAAATCAAAATTTTCTGCCAAAATAAAGGAAATGTAGGACAGAAGATTCTGAATTTAGACTACAAAATCGAAAATGCAGGTCAAAAATCAGAAATATATACTAATGAAAAATCCACAATCGAGACCAAAAAATCAAAAATTTTGACCAAAACTCGAAAATTCTGGTTTAAAAATAAAAAATGTAGACACAACAATCAATCATTAAGGTTACTAATTCAAACTACAGGACCAAAAATAAGAAATTCGAGCCTAAAAATAAAAAATACGGACCAGAAAATTGAAAATTTAGGCCAAAATAAAGAATGTTTCGACTGAATGATCACAAAAGACCAAAAAATTAGTCAAAAATCGAAGAAAACAGGCAAAAGATCTTAAATATGAGCCAAAAAATCGAAAATCCCGGTCTGGAAATAAAAAATGGTAACCAAAAAATTCAAAATTAAAGTAAAAGAAAAACAATTGTTCTTATATATTTTTATATTAATAGAATTAATATAATTTTGCATAATTTCGCGCTCTGTTCAAAAAATTGTATCACACAATTTGATAAAGGTGTGTGTCCAACTTTTTCCAAAATCTGCATGTCGACTGAATTTTGAGTTTTTTAGGAAAGTTTTAAATCGATTTTTATATTTATTTCAAGCCACCAAAATTATAACAATTTTTTGCAGTGATTACATGAAATTATGACAAAATCTGGTGATGGTGTATCAGCAGTTTTCCGCACAATAATAATCTCAAATGATTTTTGAGTAATTTCGGAAAATTTTAAGTTTTTGTTTGACAATTGTTTTTGTAAATTTTTGAGAGCATTAAAATGATTAAAAATTTTCATAAGTTCGCGTGCTGTTCAAGTAAAAATTGGTTTTGATATTTATCCAGATTTTCCCAAAATCATAATTTCGAATAAATTTTGAGTTATTTTGGAAGGTTTTAAATCGTTGGCAGTTGTTTTTATATTTATTTTAAGCCACCAAAATTATAACAATCTTTTTCCGATTATTCGCACTGATTACAAGAAATTATCACAAAATCTGGTGATGGTGTGTAAGTATTTGTTTACGTAATAATAATCTCTAATGATTTTTGAGTAATTTTAGAAAATTTTGAGTCCACAACAATTGTTTTTGTATTTTTTTGAGAGCATTAAAATTATTACAATTTTCATAATTTCAAGCGCTGTTCGAATAGAAGTATCACAAAATTTGGTTCAGGTGTGTATCCAGATTTCCCAAAATCGTGATTTTTGAGTTATTTTGGAATGTTTTGAATTGATGGCAATTGTCTTTATATTTATTTAAAGCCACCAAAATTATAACAATTTTTCACGATTTTTCGTGATAACTGATTACATAAAATCTGCTGATTTTTCACATAATAATAATAATTTCGAATGATTTCTAAGTAATTTTAGAAAATTTTAAGTCGACAACAATTGTTTTTATATTTGTTTGAGAGCATTAAAATAATTACAATTTTCCATAATTTCGTGCGCTGTTCAAATAAAAGTACACAAAATTTGGTTTTAGTGTGTATCCAGATTATTCCGAAATCATAATTTCGAATGTATTTTGAGTTATTTTAGAAAGTTTCAAATCGATGACAATTATTTTTGTATTTATTTGAAACCATTCAAATTACTACAATGTTTCATAGTTTCGCGCGCTATTGAAATAAAATGTATGTAAAATTTGACGTTGGTATGGATCTACCTTTTCAGGAAAACATAATCTTGATTGAATTTTGAGTAATTTTGGAAATCGAACCATAACCACAAGCATTGCATTTATCAGTGAAGGGATCTCATCTGCTTTAGACAAGTGTAAAATATGTGACAGAAATGCTGCGCGGGGGCCGCGGTGGCCTAGTGAGTAGCGTTCCTGCTTCTGGGCCTCGTGGTCGTGGGTTCGAATCCCATCCGTGCGGTCACTTTTTCAGAACGAAGAAGTGGCCGTGCGGGTTCGTTAGTGGCCGAACAGCAAATCGCTTAGGCCAATTCCCTTATAGCAATTCACTCTCCTTAACCCGCAATTCCATCAAACATCCTTCATTTTTTGAAAAAAAAGGAAAATGCTGCGCATCTTCTAATTACCGTCGATGAAGGATTAGGTCACAAAACATCGAAATATACAAGTATGATATAACTGAAACATTCACAATTTTAGTCAGATTTTAACAAATACATTCGTTTTGGATTCGTATTAACATCTTCTGTCGGCACAGTATATCATTTGACCATTAGGGTGGACCGTTTAATATTAGGGGGGGCTAAAATGAAAAAAAAGGAGAAAAAATAGATTTTTTTTTCAAATTTTAGACGCCCAGGGCTCGGTTAGGCATGATAGATATAGCTCAAAATTTACAGTTATAAGTTCTTTATCTATACGAATAAGTTTCCGGGTTGTCCCGTTGATTTCCACATACTTCGAAACTCCACCATATATGCTAAAACCACTCTATTGTATACGGTAGCATTTTTTATTACAAATTTAACGATGTATCACACATTATGCTTCTAAAGCCAAAAAAAAAACAGAGAAAAATAGATTTTAATATTTAGTAGGTTCTTAATCCAGTAGGCGCTGGAAAGAGAATTCAACGATTATTGCAAGTGTTGCAAATAAGTTCCCATTATTTTGCAGACACAAGTATGCTCTTTGTACAGTTGAATTTAAAACTTTGTCCAAGATTTCTGAGGAGATTGTGATAACTGCTGCTATAACCGATGCCAATAATTGTTCTTCATTTTCAAAAGTTGAGTCATACACTTGATTTTTTACATAATCCCACAGGAAAAAGTCTAACGGGCTCAAATCTGGTGATCGGGCAGGCCAAGCTAATTCGCTGTAAGTTCCAATCCATTTTTCAGGAAACCTCTGCGATAAATATTTCCGTACATTTCTTGAGTTATGCGCTGGGGCACCATCTTGCTGAAACCAGCAGTTTTTAATTATTGCTAGAGAAAATTCATCCAAAGCGTTTTTCAATTCAGTCTGCAGCAATTTAAGATACCGCTCGGAATTTAAATTGTTGTGATAAATAAAGGGTCCTATTATTCTGCTACCTAAAATACCTATCCATATATTAAGCCTTAAATGTATCGTGTTGCCATTTGGCAACACAGGTATTTTCAGGTTCTACATTCCCTGTAGGAACATTAGAATGTTTTTTACGCATTTTAGCCAAAAAGTAACAAACCGCTCACAAGTATTAGTAAACGGTGCACGCCATTCATGCGTCGTAGATTTTTAACCGCAAATAATGCGCTTCGATTGGTGTCCATGCACATGTGCTCACAGTGCGATTATCAACAGTAATATAACGAGTGCCTATGATTTTGCCGGAAATTATTAGCGGCAGGATCACGATTGCTTGTTGCGACGAAAATCGGCACGACTGCGAAGCAGGAGTGCCGATTTTCTAGAAGCAACAAGCAAGAGTGATCCAGACGCTAATAATTGCCCAGGAAAAATCAGTCACGAGTTAGATTCGAGAAGACAATTGGCCGAACAGAAAGTTCACATTTCATAATTTGAAAAGTTAAATTTATTGACACCAAGTGTCAGACGTGTATTAATCTGCGCCACAATAATTGTAGTAAAAATGAGCTTACCAAGATTTTGAGAAATGCCTATGAATACCATCACTGATGAAAGCACTAACACTTCACCCGAAAATACAAACAGATCGAATTCAGGAGCAAACTGCTTAAAAGTCCGGCAATAACTGACGTTTTATATGTTATAGAACATATACTAACGCGTTGCTAGGCAATACCAACATGAGAGATTATCTGATTAGATACCACCCAGGGTTAATTGCCATGCATAATATGCAGCGTGGTCCGTTACGCATCGTAATTAAGATTTTATTGGATCATGTCATCAACTTTATTCGATTTCATTGGTTAGTAAGTAAATGAGGGCAATTGTCAAAATAATGATTATCGCTGTTTTCATGAGAATTCGTACAAGGAAAATTATTACCATCATACACCAAGGTATGTATATCAATAATGTACCGTAATACCATCCGTATTATTATATACAGGGTTGGGCATATGTGTCGGAACACCTGATTTCCGGCTAAACGTCTGTTGTTTTCTTATTACTTTTAAAAGAAATGTTTATGGCTTTATTTATTCTATTCAGTGACGTACTTTGATTTTCAACAGCTGCTCTATTTTTGGAGATATGACGTCATCAGCAATTTTTTTAAATACATCACCCTGTATATTTTTGCATTTTCGAATAGACACTTTTCCGACAATTACAATGATATAGGATTTGGTGGGTGTGCGACTTGTGGTTTTCTAAATATTACATAAAATAATTCAATCCGTCACAAGTTGACTTTCATCTTTTTTCCACGGCTTTCTGATAAAACATGTGTGTGTTTTTGTTTACTGTCACTGACAGATAGTTTCCGTGTTAAATGTTAACATTGCTGTTCAATTATGGGTGAACTAAGTGAACGTGAAAGAATTACGTTGTTAATGATGGTTGGTTTTGGAGATAGGCAGAGATCTCTACAAGATGCATGCAATATTTTTAATGCAACATTCCCTGATAGAAATTCTCATATTTCAAAATCAACAGTTTCAAGGGTTGTGCAAAAGTTTCACGAAACGGGAAGTGTTAAAAATCGCACAAAATCCGGTCGACGTAAATGGGCCACAAATGAAGATAATTCACTTGATGTCCTTCTGAATCTACAAGAAGAACCAAAAACGTCAGTACCTAAATTAGCTTTACATCACAGTATTAGCCAGAGATCGGTAAGGAGGATATTGTCCAAAAATAACTTTCATCCGTATAAAGTACATTTAGTGCAGGAATTAAATGTAGATGATCCTGATAGAAGGATGCAGTTTTGTCAGGAAATGATGGATAACATTGAAATTAATAGTAACTTTGTTAATGACATAGTATTTTCTGATGAATAAACATTTTGCCTGGATGGTTTTGTAAATCGACATAACTGTCGCTACTGGGCTGATCAGAATCCTTACTGGATGAAAGAAAGTCACACCCAACACCCTCAGAAATTAAATGTATGGGCGGGGATAATCAGAGGACATATCATCGGACCATTCTTTCTTAGAGAAAATTTAAACTCCAACCGGTATTTACAACTTTTGCGCGAGCAAATTATTCCGGCATTAATTGGGTTATTTCCAAACGAGCTAAATCCCGAACTATTGTCAGATGGTATTTGGTATCAGCAAGATGGAGCTCCGCCTCATTACGGAATTAACGTGCGTCAATATCTAAATGAAATATTTCCACAGAGATGGGTAGGTCGAAGAGGACATATTGAATGGCCACCACGATCACCTGATTTAAGTCCTCTGGACTACTTTCTTTGAGGCCATTTAAAATCTGTGGTCTACAAGTCCAAACCTCAGTCGTTAGAAGAGTTGGAAGATAGAATTAATTAGAAATTAATGGCTGTGCAAGAAATACCACTGCAGACTATTCACAACTCTTTAAAAGCGTTCGTTGATCGTTTAGGCTATTGTCAGGCTACTGAAGGTCACCATTTTGAACATTTATTATGATTTTTTTTTTCTTAATATTAAATGCTCTATATTTTGTAATAAAAATTTCATTTTCCATTATTTTATTTAATATTTAGAAAACCACAAGTCGCACACCCACCAAACCCTATATCATTGTAATTGTTGGAAAAGCATCTATTCGAAAATGTAAAAATATACAGGGTGATCCATTAAAAAAAAATTGCTGATGACGTCATAACCCTAAAAATAGATCAGCTGTTGAAAATTAAAGTATGTCACTGAATAGAATAAATAAACCAATAAACATTTCTTTTAGAAGTAATAAGAAATCAATAGACGTTTAGCCAGAAATCAGGTGTTCCGACACATATGCCCAACCCTGTATAGTGTACCTAGGAGAATATCATGCTTTGTAGCTGATTGGCTACATTGCGCATTCACGATTCTCTTATAGTAATTATCAACACTTTTTTTATAGTAAATGCTTAGTTTCTTATTTACATGTTATGGTTCAAATATGTTCAAATATCACATATATTTTTGAGGATGGATAAAAAGCCTTTATCCGATCGAGAGCTAGAGAGTTGGTGGGAAAATTTCACTGGCTTGGAGAGTGAAGACGAGAACGAGATATTCGAAGACGATGACAGTTTGAATGACCCTCCTTATGAACCTGCTTCAGATGACGATAATGAGGATCAAAAAGATCGCGGAATGACTTCAGAACTGCTAGACGATATTTCCGTTTTATATTGTTCAAAATTAGACCTCTCCTCGATCACCTGACCAGTAAATTCAATAAAATACCTCCTGAGGAACATCTCTCAATTGATGAGCAAATGTGCTCTACTAAAGTAAGACATTACATGAAGCAATATCTGCCCATGAAAGCCCATAAATTGGGATTCAAATTATTTGTCTTGTCTGGAATATCTGGCTTCGCGTAGATTTTTTAAATATACAGCCAGGAAAATGGTACGACTCGCCCTGTAGAGGAGCCAAATCTGGGTGCTATATCAAATATTGTTCTCGATTCGTTGCCACGGTAGATGGAATGGATGTGTCTTCCCTAGTAGTGTAGGTGTTGATGCCCTGCATTAATGAGAATTGTCTGTTGACCAATAATGTTTGTTACGTCGGTTAAAAATGCCATTGTTGGTTATCATTAGAGAGAGGATTTTATGCATTATAAAAAGCTGAAATATGTGCATATCCAGAGTGTTTCAGAGCTCTGGGAACGGTCAATCACGTGCTTATTTGTCAAAATTTTGAAAAATGTTTTATATAAAAGTCGTGCAGAATAGTGATCTGCATGCCCTAAAAATATTTAAATTTATACAGGGTGTCTCATAACAAAGTTACAGACCAAACTTATGTTTTTTTAAATGGAACACCCTGTTTATTTTAGCATTTTTGGATTTCTCATTACTTGGAGATTAAAATGACTTAGGTTTCGGCGATTGAAACCGAGCCGTTTTTGTGTTATTCAGTTGTTTATACAAAAATTTGAACAAAATTGTTAAAGTACTACCCTGAAACTAATAAAGATAATTCATTCTAATTTAGTGGTAAAGTTTAGTTGGACTTTAGTCTTCAAAATTACTATATCATCCAAAACATAACTCAGCGTATTATACAGGGTGATAGTTATTCGCAAACTGCACAATTTCTTAATATTTTCAAATGGAACACCCTATATATTTTTTCATAATTTAAAAGCCCTTTGAGTAAGCTTTCGTTTCATATAAGGTTTCGTATATCTGAAGTTGATGGTTACTCTAATATTTCAAAATTCATTGGTAATTTGCATGTTTTTTATTATTAGTTTTAAAATCTAGTTACCAATCATTTAAAATAAACAAACAAAAAAATACAGGTGACAGTAATTATTATATTAGTCTCAAAAATAGATCGAACCATTTAAGTTGTGTGATCTTAGTTTATAATTATGAATTTCTCACAAGAAGAATTGGTTGACATGATTTTCATTCTTGGCGAATGTCACAAAAATTGTCTTTTGGCTTCACGAGTGTATGGACAGCGGTATCCCGAGAGGCGGTGTGCACGACAAGGAGCATTTAGAAGAGTGCAAGAGCGATTTGAGAGTACAGGTAACGTTAATTATTCAAAACCTATGCAAAGCAAACCTGTAATTAACGAAGATAGCGAATTCCTGGTATTGGCATCGATAGTTGAAAACCCTGAATTAAGTTTATCCGAATTAAATAATCAGTTGGATATTAGTCGGCCCTCAGCGCATAGAATTTTGAAGAAATACAAATTTCACCCTTACCACATCCACTTAGAACAACAGCTTGGAGAAGCAGATTTTCCCGCTAGAACTGCATTCTGTAACTGGGCCCTTAATATTCTGGGAAACAATGAATTTTTTTGATTTTGTGTTGTTTACTGATGAGGCTTCATTTCACAATAATGGCAAGGTAAACAGACACAACCTTCATTATTATTCGGACCACAATCCTCATTTCACAAGGACAGTAAATAATCAAATTCTAGGAACTCGCGTCATAGGACCACACTTCTTTGAAGGCAGCCTGAATGGAGAAATGTTTGAAGAATTTCTTAGGAATCATTTAGATGAGTACATACTTGACGTACCACGCAACGTAGTAAGAGATATGTGGATCCAGTTGGATGCTGCACCACCACATTTTGCTCGCAGTGTACGACAATTTTTGAATGACCGTTACCCTAATAAGTGGATAGGTCGCGGCGGACCTGTACTATGGCCACCTAGGTCGTCGGACCTCACGAAATGAGATTTTTTTTCTATGGGGCTATATGAAGGACATGGTGTTCCGTATACCACCGAATTAGGAATGCTTTTTCTGCAGTAACGCCACAAGTTTTAGTTGCAGTTCACAAATCGTTCGTTGAACGTCTCAGAATTTGTTTAAATCAGAATGGTCAAAATTTTGAAAACATGTTGTAAACTTCTTTAAATTGTTATTTTTCATTTTATATACTTATGTTATTAAATTGTTTTGTTATTTTTCATTTTATATACTTATGTTATTAAATTGTTTTATTATTTAAGTTGATTTATAAGTTTTTACTATAGTTCTCTATCTATATTGAAACATAATTGTTTGTATAACTTATTGGGAATAATGCATCCAGATTTTGTTGAAATATGGGAGGATACAAGATTTGAATACATGTCTCAAAAACATAAAATACGATTTTGTAGGCAAACACAACGCTTATAAACGGATCCTTCTCAACAGAAACATGCAACTTACGAACGAATTCTGAAATACTCGAGTCACTATCAACTTCAGACATACGAAACCTGATATGAAACGAAAGCTTACTCAATAGACTTTATGAAATTATGAAAAAATATATAGGGTGTTCCATTTAAAAAAATGAAGAAATTGTGCAGTTTGCGAATGGCTATCACCCTGTATAATACGCTGAGTTACGTTTTGGATGATATAGTAATTTTGAAGACTAAACTTCAACTAAACTTTACCACTAAATTAGAATGAATTATCTTTATTAGTTTTAGGGAAGCACTTTAACAATTTTGTTCAAATTTTTGTATAAACAACTGAATAACACAAAAACGGCCCAGTTTCAATCCCCACAACCTAGGTCATGTTAATCTCCAAGTAACCAGGAATCCAAAAATGTTAAAACATACAGGGTGTTCCATTTAAAAAAAACATAAGTTTGGTCTGTAACTTTGTTATGAGACACCCTGTATAAATTTAAATATTTTTAGGGCGTGCAGCTTACTATTATGCACAACTTTTATATAAAACATTTTTCAAAATTTTGATAAATAAGCACGAGATTGACCGATCCCAGAGCTCTGAAACACCCTGTATATGCATCTAAAACGTCGAAAATATGCAACAAATATGCATTATTATATTGAAAAATGCAAGTAATAAATTAAAATATGTTAAAAATACATAAATTTGTTTATATACATTTTTAATAAACAAAATAAAGCCACATACATTTATTAATGTTAATAATAAAAAGAAGAAATTAAAATTACCATACTTGTCGATAATTAACAAATTACATTTTGAAACAACTACTTTCTTGGTTAATGTCCTAAAATCCTATTACAAAATCTCAATCTACAATGATTTTTGAATAAATTTAGAGAATTTTAAGCCGATGGCAATTGTTTTTATATTTTTTTCCCGTCGCTGAAATGATTAAAATTTTTCACAATTTTTCATTCGTTCATGTGGGATTATCTCTAAAATCAGGGAAGGATTTTTTTAATAGTATTAAAAAATTGTAATGTACAATGATTTTTGAATAAATATAGAGAGTTTTAAGACGATGGCATTTTTAAATATTTTTCTTCAAACGTTGAAATTGTTATCATTTTTTTTAAGTTTGCTCTCTATTAAACTAATTTTCTCAAAACGTAGGTTTTGCATGCTTACAAATTTTACACTATAATAATCTAAAATGAAGTTTAAGTAAATTTTAAGAGTTTTACGCCGATGGAAATTGTTTTTAATTTTTTTTCCAGTCGCCGAAAAGATTCAAATTTTTCACAATTTTGCGTTCCGTTCTCATGTGGGATTTTCTCTAAATTTGGAGAAGGATTTTTTTAAATATCATTACAAAATCGTAATCTACAATGATTTTTGAATAAATTTAGGAAGTTTTAAGCCGATAGCATTTTTTTACATTTTTCTTCAATCGTTGAATTTGTTACCATTTGTTTACAATTTTGCTCTGTATTAAACTAAGATTTTCTCAAAAATTGGGCTTTGCATGCTTACACCTTTTACACCGCCATAATCTAGAATAACGATTATTAATTATTTTTATATATTTTTTTTTTTCAGACGCCGTAAAGATTAAAATTTTTTACAATTTTGCGATTCGTTCATGTGGGATTGTCTCCAAAATTAGGGCAGGATTTTTTAAATATTATTACAAAATCGTATTCTACGATTATTTTTGAATAAATTTAGAAACTTTTAAGCCAATGGCAATTGTTTTTATATTTTTTCCCAGTCGCTGAAATGATTAAAATTTTTCACAATTTTTCATTTCATTCATGTAGGATTATCTCTAAATTTAAGGAAAATTTTTTTAATCTGATTACAAAATCGCAATCTGCAATGAATTGAATAAATGAATTTAGAGAGTTTCAAGCCGATGGCAATTGTTTTTATATTTTTCCAGTCGCCGAAAAGATGAAAATTTTTCACAATTTTTCATTTCGTTCATGTGGAATTATCTCTTAAATAAGGGAAGGATTTTTTTAATAATATTACAAAATCGTAATCTACAATGATTTTTTAATAAATTTAAAAAATTTTAAGCCGATGGCAATTGTTTTTGTATTTTTCCGGTCGCCGAAAAGATAAAAAAATCACAAATTTTCGTTCAATTCATTTGGGAATATCTTTAAAATTAGGGAAGTATTTTTTAATCTTATTACAAAATCGTAACCTACAATGCGTTTTGAGTAAAGTTAAAACATCTTATTTTTTAACAAACACAATTTATAAGATGCTCACATCATGTGAGCATTTAGATTTCAGGTATAGATCCATTCCATGTATTTCTTTAATCGGTATATCCACTTAACATTTGACATTTATGAACTTTCAACCGATTATGGGTTAATCAAAGACACTATTACAATTTTCATGAATAACTAGACCTAAAATTAAAAGGTTCATTAAAAATTGTGTTTAAAGTAATTTACCATTTTCCACATGCGGTACAAAACACTAATTCGCCCTCTATACGGAGCTCTGCTATATTTTTTTATCCATACCGGTACTATTTTTTTTCTTCGGCATCTTAATGTTAACAAAACGTTAAATATTACCATTATATGTTAAAATATGCATAATATTGGATCATATGTATGCAAAATATGCAATATATGCAAAAATATGCATTTTGCATAAAATCCTCTCTCTAGCTATCATGCTTTCATCAGACCAAATAACTTGAAAAGGAAAAGTTTGATTTTCTTGACATTTTCTGGTATACCATTCACAAAAACTTGCTCGCCTTCTCTCGTCACTAGGACTAAGACCCTGACAAATTTTAAATTTATGTGGATGAAATTTATTCTTTTGTAAAATGAAGTGGGCTGTAGATCTAGCTACCCCAGTCTGACGTTCAATTTGTCTTGTTGATATTTCAGGATTTTCAACAACGGCTGGTAGAACAGTATTCGCTTTTTCTTCGTTGGATTGTTTTTTACGAGGTGAAAACGGTTTTTTGAATGAACCAAATTCCTTTAAATTACCGTCTAAACATGGACTTCTCAGGTTGTCTTCGTTCAGGATAATTTTCAGAATACTTCTTTTCAGCAGCTACACAATTTATGTGGCAAAGATGTAACACGTCAACATATCAAAATTTCTTCGTTTGTGAAATTTCCTCTTTCCATCGTAATAAATTACATACAAATAAATTTTAATACTTTAACTTCTTATAAACAAAACAAACAACTTCAAAATACGTTAGAACGTTTTTAACAATTATGTGACAGATCAAATAGAAATATTGCAATTGTTCCAATGCATACTTTTTAAACACCTACTAGATTAAGAACCCACAAAACATTAAAATTTATTTTTCTCTGTTTTTTTTGACTTTAGAAGCATAATGTATGTTACATCGTTAAATTTGTAATACAAAATGCTACCGTATACAAGGTGAAACACCTACTACTTTTGTGGCTATATAAAAAAATTAAGTTGATGATGACTTCTCGGATAAAAAATTCGAAGACGCCATTTTGTAGAGTTTAAAAAGTGACAATGACAAAGTGCCATTAGTTTCTGCGATCGGCATGTAAACATACTCTGAATAGTGCAACTTTTTCCTAATTTAAGCCACCCTGTATCTTTTACAGTTTTCAAGATCCTCACGCTGTGCATTTTTATTTTGGACACGATGTATAGGTATATTAAAAATGCACAATATGTTTCACAGGGTGCTAAATGAGAACCAAATCCAAGAAGCAGCCTTAAATACTTAGACTTTCAGTTATACAAACTGTATTTATACAATAATCAATAAACCCACAAGTGGCACAAGCCGCAATGCAATTAAAGTGGTGGTGAGATTTGTGCGAAACGAAATTGGATAAATATTGAAGAAACGCAATTTATTTATTCGGCTACATATCAAGCTTATGTTGCAGCCAAATAAATGTTAGTGAGGTAGAATCTAATATCCCGATTCTTTATTGACATATATGCTAGATATTGTACTTGAAACCTTACAATATTGATTCTACTCCAGTCGTATATTCTTGATGTATATTATCCACTTCAATTCATAGCGGAAGAAATATTATAATAATATTTGTTACCACAAATATCATATTTTGGATGATTAGTTGGATTATTTGATATATGCAGCTAGAATGATTTTGTAAGGTATTTCCACTAATTCAGCCCAATAAACCGTAATTCGAACTAATTGTATCGTATTTCACATTTCGGCCTCGAATTAATTTCATTCTAAACTGTTCGTAGTATGGGATATATTCACCTGCGTTAAATTCGTTTTGCTTGATTGAGCTGATATCAATACACACCGAACCGTTTAATAATGTTTAATCCCAATTTGGCGTCATTCGATTGCTCTTGCAAAATTAAATAGAATTTTCGTATTACCGAATCGTGATAATTGTTTCATTGGAGGGTAGTGTTATTTGTATTCAATTAACTTATTCAAATTAGCCACCGTAACTTGATCCTTTGAATATGTAATTTTGTGGAGAATATGTGTTTTTAATGAAACCTATTTCTACTTCTAATCTCATCTAATGTGTATTGTTCGATCAATTTTTATTTATGTTTTAGACCTACACTACAAAAATGATAGAAAATAAATTTCCATGTTATTAACCCTTTGGGTCCCAGGGGTCGTTGGAAGCCAATAGCGCTTGTCTCAAAACATCTCAACAGGGCGATCGCGCTGTTTGGGACTTGCAGTACGTTAAGTCTGACCTTTCTGTACTTACTTACGTTGTGTTTAATCTTTGTAGTAACCCTCAATTATTTAACAGATTCGTTACGAGTGTCGATGAGTGTTGGTTAGGTTTAGATATGTGAAATGCTTGTTTGTTGAATGAATGGACGTTTATTGATTTGATTTATCAGTACTGGCATTTCCCTTGGTACAACTAATCATATCTGATTTATGAATATACTTCCTTGCTGTACCAATAGATCTGGAAAAACCCTGTGGGAAAAATCCTTAGGCAATTTTTCAAAATTCTCCAACAGAGCATTGAGACATAGATGGTATTAAAAAATCATAACTCCATTTCGGCGTAATTCACATTGAATTTTATTTATGCAGTGCCTCTGGAAGTATATTTAACGAACACAAACTCTCAAAAGTGCGTGAAAATATTTTATTAGTCCTTTAGCAATTTTTCAAAATTTTCGAAACGAGCATTAAGACGTAGATGGTATTAAAAAAATCATAACTCCATTTTGGCGTAATTTACATTGATTTTTATTTATGCAGTGCCTTTCTGGAAGTATATTTAACGAACACAAACTCTCAAAAATGTGTGAAAATATTTTATAAGTCCTTTGGCAATTTCTCAAAATTTTCGAACCGAGCATTAAGACGTAGATGGTATTAAAAAATCATAAATCCATTTCGGCGTAATTTGCATTGAATTTTATTTATGCAGTGCCTCTCTGGGAGTATGTTTAATGAACACAAACGCTCAAAAATGCGTAAAAATATTTTATAATCCCTTGGGCAATTTTTCAAAATTTTCGAACAGAGCATTGAGACGTAGATGGTATTTAAAAAAAATCATAACTGTAATACGGCGTAATTTGCATTGAATTTTATTTATGCAGTGCCTCTGGAAGTATATTTAACGAACACAAACTCTCAAAAGTGCGTGAAAATATTTTATTAGTCCTTTAGCAATTTTTCAAAATTTTCGAAACGAGCATTAAGACGTAGATGGTATTAAAAAAATCATAACTCCATTTTGGCGTAATTAACATTGATTTTTATTTATGCAGTGCCTTTCAGGAAGTATATTTAACGAACACAAACTCTCAAAAATGCGTGAAAATATTTTATAAGTCCTTTGGCAATTTCTCAAAATTTTCGAACCGAGCATTAAGACGTAGATGGTATTAAAAAATCATAAATCCATTTCGGCGTAATTTGCATTGAATTTTATTTATGCAGTGCCTCTCTGGGAGTATGTTTAATGAACACAAACTCTCAAAAATGCGAGAAAATATTTTATAATCCCTTGGGCAATTTTTCAAAATTTTCGAACAGAGCATTGATACGTAGATGGTATTTAAAAAAAATCATAACTCTAATACGGCGTAATTTGCATTGAATTTTATTTATGCAGTGCCTCTCTGGAAGTATATTTAACGAACACAAACTCTCAAAAATGCGTGAAAATATTTTATAAGTCCTTTGGCAATTTTTCAAAATTTTCGAACCGAGCATTGAGACGTAGATGGTATTAAAAAATCATAACTCCATTTTGGCGTAATTTACATTGAATTTTATTTATGCAGTGCCTCTCTGAAAGTATATTTAACGAACACAAACTCTCAAAATTGCGTGAAAATATTTTATAATAGCTTGGGAAATTTTTCAAAATTTTCGTATCGAGCATTGAGACGTAGATGGTATTAAAAAATCATAACTCCAATTCGGCGTAATTTACGTTGAATTTGATTTATGCAGTGCCTCTCTGGAAGTATATTTAACGAACACAAACTCAAAAATGCGTGAAAGTATTTTATAATCCCTTGGGCAATTTTTCAAAATTTTCGAACAGAGCATTGAGACGTAGATGGTATTAAAAAAATCATAATTCCATTTCGGCGGAATTTACATTGAATTTTATTTATGCAGTGCCTCTCTGGAAGTATATTTAACGAACACAAACTCTTAAAAGTGCGTGAAAATATTTCATAAGCCCTATGGCAATTTTTCAAAATTTTCGAACAGAGCATTAAGACGTAGATGGTATTAAAAAACTCATAACTCCATTTCGACGTAAATTGCATTGAATTTGATTTATGCAGTGCCTCTCTTGAAGTATATTTAACGAACACAAACTATCAAAAATGCGTGAAAATATTTTATAATAGCTTGGGCAATTTTTCAAAATTTTCGAACAGAGCATTGAGCCGTAGATGGTATTAAAAAAATCATAATTCCATTTCGGCGTAATTTTCATAAAATTTTATTTATGCAGTGCCTCTCTGGAAGTATATTTAACGAACACAAACTCTCAAAAATGCGTGAAAATATTTTATAAGCCCTTTGGAAATTTGTCAAAATTTTCGAACCGAGCATTGAGACGTAGATGATATTAAAAAAATCATAACTCCATTTCGGCGTAATTTACGTTCAATTTCACGTATACACTACATTTTTGGAAGTGTGTTTAATAGTTATTAAGTCTTTAAAATGCAGTTTGTCGAACATTTTACAAAATAACGCTGCAAGAATTTGAGATTTATGACTACACATCGGCTGTCGTACTTCCTCTTTGACCAGACCAGATAAGCTGAGTCAGAACAAAACGTCGGTTGCTTAGCAACGGGCCTCCTCGCTGTATGTATATGAATATTTCACTCGATTTCAATGAATAACCCAAACAATCAGCCGAGAGACCCCCTTTCCACATAAGTACACAGCGCTTAGAGCGTCCGGAGGTTATGGAGAAAGCAATACGTTCTATAATGACAGGTTAAGATTATTCGAACTTGAGACACCCCAACGACAGCCCGTTCTATCACACCCAAGTCCAAGTCTCAAGCTGTGAAGAAAGCAAGATTGTTCAATAATGTCAATTTTTGTCAGTCATACTTTCTGATTGGGGATTCTCTATCTGAGAATAATTTACTAACCGAAAGTCAGGGCTCGATCACTACTTAGAGCAGCCAAGAGACACTCTCTCCGAATACTCTTTGAATACTTCGAATTTACCTTATGCGTCATATATGACTTATCCTAGTTCTAACCGTGCCAGTTATTTTACGTAGACTGTCAATGAAGAAATCTAAGTCCTAGCAATAGATATTTAATGACACATTTTATAAACAGGTGATCTTAGACGGTAATTTGTATTACAATTTTGAAAGTAAAATAAATTCCTGGAGCGAGATGGTTTTGCCGGAACATTAAAATTTAATTTGGATAACAATATTTCATCAGAGATTTGTCCATTTATATTCATAGTCGTGTGGCAGATATGTACCATATTTTCGAAAATATAATGTTTTAAAAAAAATTCTTTGTACCTTCTCCAGATGAATGATATTTATTTGATAATATGGGGTCCACATAACTGAAGAATATTCGAGCTTACTCCGAATGAAGCTGTAATAAAAAGCTTTTAAAGGGTCTAAATTGGTAAACATTTTAGTATTACAAAGTACAAATCCAAGTATTTTCTGACAGTCAGTAATCATTTTCCGATAATGTTCTCTAAAGCTCAACTGACTGTCCATCATAACTCCGAGGTCACGAAAAGAGTCCACACGGTCTAATGATGAGCCCAACATTGAGTAATCAAACTGTATAGTATTCCGCTTCCTACTGAATGATATTACCTTGCACTTCTCAATTTTCGGTTCTAATTCATTTTTAATGTACCAATCTACCAAGGTAGATATATCGTTTTGTAGAATAATAGAATCAGCAGTAGTAATAATTGTGCGATATGCTTTTATGTCATCAGCGTACATCGAATATTGAGAACTTAACACGGGAGCATCATTAATACATATGAGAAAAAACAAGGGGCCTAGATTTGATCCTTGAGGGATACCACTAGTAGATATATAATTTTTAGATTTAGCGCCATGACAACAAACAAATTGTTTCCTATTAAATAGATATGAAGAGATTAGCTGCAATAAGTTATAATCAAGACCACAAGATGACAATTTCATTAAAAGTATATTATGAGATATCCTGTCAAATGCGTTTGTTAAGTCACTGTATATCACATCAGTTTGATACCTATTATCAAGGTCGCAAGAAATATCGTCGACAAAATTTATGAGATTGGTAGTTGTTGATTTACCCTTTAAGAAACCATGCTGACTTACTAATATTTTTGATTTAACATGTTCATAAGTTACAAAGAAGTGACATTCCACGGTAATGGTTAATCTTGTCGACTGTGCCCTTTTTATGAATAGGAGTAATCTTTGTGATTTTCCGGCATTCCAGAAAAGTCTTCGATTTTAAAATGAGGTTATAGATATGCTGTAGTGGAACAGAAAGAGGGTCGGCACAATCTTTCATAACAAGAGCTGGGATGTTATCAACAGTAATATAACGAGTGCCTATGATTTTGCCGGCAATTATTAGCGGCAGGATCACGATTTTCTAGAAGCAACAAGCAAGAGTGATCCAAACGCTAATAATTGCCTAGGAAAAATCAGTCACGAGTTAGATTCGAGAAGACAATTGGCCGAACAGAACATTTCATAATTTGAAAAGTTAAATTTAGTGACACCAAGTGTCAGACGTGTATTAATCTGCGCCACAATAATTGTAGTAAAAATGAGCTTACCAAGATTTTGAGAAATGCCTATGAATACTATTACTTATGAAAGCACTAACACCCGAAAATACAAACAGATCGAATTCGGGAGCAAACTGCTTAAAAGTCCGGCAATAACTGACGTTTCATATGGTATAGAAAATATACTAACGCGTTGCTAGGCAATACCAACATGAGAGATTATCTGATTAGATACCACCCAGGGTTAATTGCCATGCATAACATGGAGCGTGGTCTGTTACGCATCGTAATTAGAATTTTATTGGCTCATCTCATCAACTTTATTCGATTTCATTGGTTAATAAGTAAATGAGGGCAATTGTCAGGGCCATAAGTAAAGCTGGATTTAATTGATTTCATAGCTTTATTAATATCATCTGCTATAATCTGTTTAAAAGATAGGAGATGTAAGGAGTCAATATCGGATTTCGTATCCGAATATTTGCAACTGAGTGGAACTAAAGTCTGAGAAAGGAAATTTGCAAAACTAGCTGATATCTGATCGGGTGTTAGCAGACTACATCGATATAGGACATATTTTCTGGTATGCATGGTATGCCTTTTCGTTCTTTAATAAATGTCCCTAGTTACTTTGGATTCTTTTTTACATTGGCTTCGATAGAATTTATATAATGTGTATAATCGGCATTGATATTTTGTTTTACTTTGCGACGAATCTCTTTAAATTAAAGTTTATTGGATGCATAATTGTGTTTTGAGGTCAGCTTTCGCAATTAGTTTTTTTCTTTGATGTTCCTCCTAGTTACGGGTGAAAACCACATAGGAAATTTGTTTTTTTTTTTTGTTAATTTTCTTATGAACCGTAAGATTAAATATGTTATTTAATGTTTCATAAAGATGAAGACAGGCATTGTCGGGAGAAGTGGATACTAAAACTGAGGACCAGTCTGTGCTAGCTATTGATTCATGTAGTAATGGAAAATTAGCTTTTCTAAAGTTAAAACTTACAGTTTTAGATACCATCTCCTTATTCTTATGTTTCGGCATACGCATAAGTACGTTGAATAATGTCTGTTTCTAACTTCGCATTTCGTAGCAGAATGGTTACTCGGATGTGATTCTTGAATTCGCATTTCGTATTACAGGGATCACTCGGATATATCTTAGCAGAGCGATTACTCAGATGCGGTCGGTCATAAAACTAGTGCTGCATTTCGCAGTAATCACTCGGATGTGAATCGTGAATTCAGATTTCGTATTAGACTGATTACTCGGATGCGGTTGTTCATGGAATCCGTGCTTTAACGTAAGAGTAATTACTCGGAGGTGAATTATTTCACATTTCGTAGCAGAGTAATTACTCGGATGCAGTAATTCATTAAAACAAGTTCACTTCTTGTTCCCTTTTCCCTCGAAGTCAGGAAATTTTTTGGGCTCCAGAAAAGCGTCAAAAAAGGCTAAAATCAATCGACCATTAATGGACAAATTTGCTTCCGAAAAAAAAATATAAAAGTGCTATCTAGTATGTAAAAAGGGTTGAATTTTGCGATTAGAATATTATTTTTAAGTTTATTTTTGAAGTTCATCGAACCTAAAATAAGTGTGATTCGCTTGTTTTATTGATACAAAAAAAACATTCTGTGATCAGGAATAGCATTTTAGGGGTGTAAAGGGAAATGAAAGGGGTGCAAAGTCAATTAAAAAGTAACCGATAATTTTTTTTTGCGACAAGACAAGTGGGGATTTGAGGTTGCTGATTTCGAATTTGACATCAATTTAGCATCAAGTTTAATCTGAGTTGACAGCTTTGTCTTCTTTGATTAACCAATCAATTTTCTTGCTTAACGTTTCCTCTTATCATACTTATAAGTATGTTCCATTTTATATTGTAAGCAAAACGAACCGCTTTCCTCCATGGTTTACTGGAGAAATTATAAGGAATATTAAATTGAAACTTCACTATCATCGAAAATGGAAATTCACAAATTCTTCATTTTATCGCTCCGAGTTTAAAAGATTGGGAAACCTCACAAAATCTCAAATTTCCAATGCCTACAAGTCTTACAAATCCAAAATTGAGCGAAATCTTAGGTGTAAACCTAAAGACATTTGGACAGAAGAAAGGTAATTTAAGAATACCTTCTCAGCTAATTCATGAAGATAGGAAGCTATCTTCACCAGAAGAAATTGTTAACGGTTTTGCCGGAGTCTTCTCCCAAGCATACCTTCCTAAAGACACATCCATAACTGTATTTATTTAATAATAATATAATATTCTGATAAAGAATAATTCTCTGTGTGTAATATTTCTGAGACTGATATTATTAAGAGTATAAATAGATTAAAAAATTCACCTATTTGTGGTGATGATATGATACCTAGCTTCCGTGTAAAAGACTGTAAACACATATTTGTCAAACTCCTAACTATCATATTTAATTTAGCTCTCCACACAGCAACTTTTCCGGATTTAAGCCAAAATGCTTAACTGTAGGCCAATTGCCAATTTTGTCTAACTTTGCTAAAGTGTTTGAGGATGTCATCTATAATTATATTTATTATCACGTGCACAAATATATCTCTCCCTACCAACACGGGTTTTTATCAGGCCGATCAGCGATCACTAATTTGGCAGTTATTACTCAATATATAGCTGAGTCTATTGATAAACAGTAACAGACGGACGTTATTTATAATGATTTCAGTCGTGCGTTTGATACCATCGATCATAATATTTTATTAAGGAAACTTAGCTCTTTTGGATTCACTTCCCAATTACTAAAATTTGTAGCATCGTACCTTGAAAACAGACAGAATTACGTCTATTACAATGGGTTTAGGTCATATATATTTCATAGCTCATCTGGTGTACCACAGGGGTCAAACTTGGGGCCGTTCTTTATATTGTTTATAAATGATCTAGTAACTTCGATGTCGTGCCCTGTCTTGGCCTATGCCGATGATCTAAAGATATATAATACAATAAATTGCATTTACAATGCCATCTACCTGCAACAAAATCTTGATCTAATTACTGAATGGTGTATTACTAATAAACTTAATTTGAATATTAATAAATGCTGTGTAGTTCCTTATGGTCGGAAACGTTTTTCCATTAAGTTTCATTATAATATTCATGGCACCCCTCTTAAAGTAAATACCCAGATTAGGGATCTTGGTGTATTATTTGATTACCATCTAAATTTTATTGATCATTTAAACAATATCTCTGCATCTGCCTTTAAGATTTTGGGGTTTTTAAGGCGTACGTCTAAATACTTTACTGATTTGGTTGTATTGAAAACATTGTATCATGCACTTGTTAGAAGTAAGTTAGAATATGCTTCTGTTATATGGTATCCCTATTATAACAATGCTTCTCTTAAAATTGAACGTGTCCAAAGACGATTTTTTAAATTTTTATCTTATAAAATGGAAGGCATATATCCGGACAGATCCATCGATTATCAGAGCTTGTTGAATGCGCATAATTTCGTGTCATTCTCAAATCGCCGGGAGAATTACAGCGCTTTGTTTATATTTAAATTATTGAAAAATACCATAGACTGTCTACAGCTACTTTCCTAAATAAATTTAAATATTCCTCGTTTACAATCTCGGTATTCCAACACTTTTTGTATCCCTACAGCGAGAACAAATATTTTGCGCCAATCACCCTTAGTACATATGAGCACCAATAGAAATAAGTTATATAATGATATTTTTATTGGTGATCATTGTTAATCAATTTCAAGATAGTTTCATCCTATTTTGTAGAATTTAGTTATATGTTTATTATATTATTCATATATTACAAGTATATTTATAAGCTTTATTTTTTGTTGGTTATTAATTTTACTAGCTGTTTTTTTGCACACTTTGTATATCCCAGTATTGCTCCGTTTGGGCAATAAATAAATATTATTATTATTATTATTATAAAACAATACATTGTCTGAAAGTGGAAGCCAATTTGGCTAGCGACCTCCGGTCTTTCTGCCTTCTTTTGCAGATTTATTCGTATTCGAATATTCGAATATTTTTTTTGCAGATTTATTCGAATATTCGAATTATTTGTATTCGATTCTCAGCCCAATAGTACTGATTTGAAAATAACATTGGTTTAAGAACGTTTATTTCTATGTACAACGACTAATTTGAAAATAATTTAAAATTTGCTTTAAAAATGTATTAGTTTGAGCTGATACGTTTGATGAAAACGTCAAGAATAAATAACAACAGTGTGAATATTTTTAAAGCCTGACAAAACCGTAATGAAAAAATATCATGGCCTACCTCGTGTCTAAAATAATCGTGAATTGTGTGTATGTGCATGTGTTTCGGCCTGAGAAATGAGCAGCTCCTCCTGTATGTATGTGTATGGGGACATGAGCACTCTAAAATCTGCAATTCGTGACAGCAACAGTAGAAAGAGGGGTACACAATTCTCTAAATGAATCCAATTTGCCCTAGACTTTATGGAACAATAAAAATTTATAAAGTACGAAATCGAATAAGCATATGTACATTTCACAGCTAAGAGTGTATCTGTCATACTCAAACGTATATTTAGGAAGGTAGTCAGAATTTAAAAGCTCCCTAAAAAAATAGTATACTTAACAAAACGAAGCAGAATTCAATTTAATATACAACAAGAATTAGTGTATTATTTAATAGTCGTAGAGAAAGTATTTCTCGCACGCTTGAATTAAATGTAGGTGTTTTCTGAGTACTTGCCAACTTTTTGACTAAATGGCTATTACGGTCTACTTTGGGAGAAGACTGACTGCAGTTTTACCGACAGAAAGGGACCTATATTTTCAATCTATATTTAATGACTTTGCATTAAAAAAAAATTGACGAGGTAGACTTTTCTTTTCGAGGCGGCAATTTTAATGTGCATACAGCGGATTTTTTTTTAATTCGGCGCTGTCGGAAATACGAAATTAGCGCTCACTTCAAATTCTTACTTATTTGTACACAATTAATTCCAAATGAATCCATTTTTATTATTTGAATCATTAGAAAAAAAAACAATTTTTTCAACAGAAATAATGAACATAAACGGAATTTGTGAAATCACAAGCATCGCAAGAAACAAAAAGTCTAACACTTTTTTCGTTGTACGGCAATAGATTTTTGTCGCCCCTCTGATGGAAAAGAATGGGCACTTTAATGGTCTAGGATTATAATTAAGAAGGTTGATTTTTTACATTTTTTTCATTTTCTAATTTTCTGGGCAAACGCGCCATGGGCTTCAAATGGACATTGGCAGAAATAGAAGTGAAATTGAGAAGGCGGTGGATGGGCCCTATCCCACCCTTCAATTCATGGATGATAAACGAGACTTACATGTAGAAAGAAATACATAAAAGTAAGAAAGACAGTTAAGACATTATTCTAGGTTCTAGTTGGAATTTAGTTAAATAATTTTTTATAACTAAAAAATAATAGCCATTTAGTCAAAAAGTTGGCAAGTACTCAGAAAACACCTACATTTAATTCAAGCGTGCGAGAAATACTTTCTCGACGACTATTAAATAATACACTAATTCTTGTTGTATATTAAATTGAATAGTAGCATAAATTCTTCACAACGTGATTTCTTACAAAGAAATCACTCCAGATTGGCCAATCACATTCTTTGATTTTTAAGAATTCACACTAATATGAAAAAATCACCGAGAGTATCCTCCTAATAAGTCGCCATTTGAAACGTCAAATACACCAGTTACTTATAACGTCAAGTACACCAATATTTATTGCTGTTGTCTCGCATAATTTTTATTAATATAATATTTACAGTGGACGTTAGTAGTAATAGTGATAATGATCTAACATACACCTCCTGAACTTCGAGAAATTGCACAAGCATCCGCAATGAATTAACTGGTGGAAAAGTCCAAAAGTCCAAATATCAGTAATTGTAGCAACTTCACTATAACTTTTGCGAAAAAGTAAAATTAGATTACTTATTCCATACTTAGCAGGTCACATTATAACAGCATAGTTTAACATTTTAAGTGTTAATAAAGATTTGTATTAAAAACTATGGGGTCATTTCATGCTATTTCAACAAAAGGTTGTGCTGCACCATTTTAATTTTTTTTAATATTTTGCACAGATATTTATACATGTTTCTAGAGTTAAAAACTAATTTAAGAAAAATAAAAATTCTTGCCATGTGGCAGCAATGTCCCCGGATGGAGCATGAAATATGTACATTTTTGTAATTGCAAGCGTTTGCGCAAAGTGGCATAACTTTCTTTCCAATTGTGCAAATTTAAAAATTTAAAAATCTCTTAACGCAGATTAAAGTGCCGAATAGTTTAGTGTATTTTTCATTCATCATTTGTTTTATTTTTTCAAATTTAATGGCCGTCAAAGTTTAGCATTGAGATTTGCATTTTTTTCATTTTTCGGCCCTGCTTTGAACTGAGAAGGGGGCAAATACACTCAAACCAAATTTAGTTTGCAAGTACAACGGTAACAATAGATTTTATCTGAGGCAAAAAATCTAAAGTGTTTTAAACCCTTCTAAATTTTTTTCGCTGGAGAAAATTGGCATTTTCAAAAAGCGAAAAAAAAAATTAAAAGGGTTTAAAACACTTTAGATGTTTTTCCTCAGATAAAATCTATTGTTACCGTTGTACTTGCAAACTAAATTTGGTTTGAGTGTATTGCCCCCTTCCCAGTCGAAAACAGGATCGAATAATGAAAAAAATGCAAATCTCGATGGTAAATTGGAGGGCCAATAAATTTGAAAAACATATCAAATAATGAAAGAAAATTAAACCAAAATATTCACCACTTTAATCTGAGTTAGGAGATTTTCAAATTTTTAAATTTGCTTAATTCGAAAAATTGTTATACCACTTTGCGCAAATGCTTGTAATCACAAAAATATACATGTTTCAAGCTCCATCTGGGGACATATCTGCCACGCGGCAACATTTTTTTTTTTCTAAAATAAGTTTTGTACTCTAGATACATGTATAAATATCTATGCAAAATATAAAACAAAATAAAAATGGTGCAGCACAACCTTTTGTTGAAATAGCATGGAATGACCCTATGATTAAGTTTATCAGGGGCGGCTCGTTATATAGAGCCAAGGAGCCATGGCACTACCTGTGGTTTCATGTTTTCGCCAATTACTTTGGTCTAGGAAGATAAATAGTTCTTTCTTTATTTTGTTGTCTAAAATTGTATTTCTTAGCTGACGATAATGGTGTGTTGCAATTGTCAATAATGGTTTGTTACAGTTGTCAATAATGATATTTATACCGCTATATAAGCAGAAATATAAGAAGTTGTAAACTTTTCAAATATCTTGGGAATGTGTGACAAGATGGCAATAGGTCGATAGTTAGGAATACGATTTTTAGTGCCCTTTTTATGAATGGGGGTAATAAGGGCTTTCTTCCAATAACTTGTAAATTATCCAGATCTCAATGAATTGTTAAAAATAATCGCGAGAGGACGACAAAGAGAAAACCCTCATTCTTTGAGGAATATACCAGGCAAACCATTAGAACCCATTGAATTGTTAGGCTTTAGGTGTGAAAGTTAATCTAAAATAGAAGATATACCAATGCGGGTATGCAATGTAAGTTTAAATGAGAATAACCCACGTCAAACATAGGCAAGTCGCTAGAGTCCCTATACACCGACCCAAAAAAAGGTTGCAAATGAATTCACCACTTCCTTTTCATCACTTATAGTTTCCCCGTGTCTTGCTTGTAATCCTGAGGAGGCTTCACTCACATTCGCAGCCCTCGACCTCGGCCCCCCAATTTTGATAGGTCTTGTAAAATGGTTGTCTCTAATCCTTATGACGTTTGATCAGTCACCCACAAAACGTTTCTCGATGGTTTCTCATTTTCATCTTCTTACTTTCTTCGTTCAAGGTACGAGAAAGTATTGCTTTCGTGATTTTTTTATACGAGCCCTTACAACTAAATATTCGGACCAACAAAAAATTATTAAAAACCTTAATTTACACAAACTAAATGATGAAATTAACATTATAATAAAGTCTATCATTTATAATAAATATTTAAATGGTTTGTTTTTTATACACATTAAAATGCACTATGGGCGAATAAACAAAAAATATTGCACAATATCGTGACAACTATATGTTCGGACAATTTAAGGAATTACTATGTTGATATAGCGCTACATCGCCATGCGCTTTTACAACCGCTGCAATCCTGTTTTGCTTCGTTTTTATTAATGATCGACATGTGTCAGGGTCGAAACTTTGCCATAATTCACCCAATTTCATCTTCAAATCGGCAACAGTTCTTTGGGGATCATCACGCAATTTTTGTTTCATTTTATGCCACAATGTTTGGATAATATTAAGGTCCGGACTGTTCGAAGGCCACGAGAGAACCTTGATGTTATTGTCCCCAAACCATTTTTTAGTAGTTTTTGCCGCACGGCATGCAGCACCGTCCTGTTGGAATAAAAAACTCATGTCTGGGTAAAGTTCTTTCGCGCTTGGCATAAGACTATTTTTCTTTTAATTTCTTTAATATTTTGCTGAATTCATTGTACCTTCTGCCACCTCAAACGTTCCTAGACACGCTGCGGACATGCACCCCCAAATTATAATGCCCTTAGAAAATTGTACTGTTCTTTTGAAGCAATTTTTATAAAATGCTTCATTTGTAGTTCAAATAACCCGTTTGCGAAAGACTCCCACGCACACGTCAAACTTCGACTCGTCACTAAATATGACTTTGGACCAGTCTTCAACGGTCCATGACATCTTCGTTTTTTGCCCAAATGAGCCTATTTATTTTTTGCTTTTCTATTAGTAGAGGTTTTTCTTTCGCCTAAAGCGTTAAGAATAATAAAAAATCATGAACTTAATAAAAACTTTCGCACCGACTTTATAAAAACTGAGTCCTGATTTGTGTATTCACTTTCTGCAGCACTCCTTCGATAAGGCCGTTCCTGTTTCAGCATTCCACTGTATTGTGGTGGCTCTTACAGTGTTAAAATTTTTACTAGTAAATGCCGATCCCTGTCAGACACAATTCCCGGTCTACCCGAAATTTTGCCTTTGGATTGGACACTTCCACTCTCACGATAATGCCTAAGTATGCCCCCAGCTGTCGACTTGGCCAAATCTGCAATTTCACGTATTGTTTTGCCCTGACAATATTTGTTATTATCAATTCACGAATTTTTACATTTGTCGTACTTCCTCTGGCCATTTTTAACTAAATTTATCAACATTTTTGACGCAACGGTTTCTAACAAGTAATTGACAAGTAACTAAAAACTTTTGACAAGTAAATGTCAAAAATTGTTTATATCACACAATGTAACTAGATAAATCCGAACATTTAGTTGCCACGATATTGTGTAATACTTTTGTTAATGTATTCGCCCCTACTTCATTTCAATGTGTATGGGAACCGAACCATTTAAATATTTATTATATATGATAGACTTTAACATAATGTCAATGTAGTTCTTTAATTTAATCATTAAGTTTGCGTTAATTAAGGTTTTTAATAAATTTTTATTTTTCCTAACAACGTTTAGTTGTTAGGGCTCGTAACATAAATTTCCAGTTTGAGGTCTTCCGAGATGATTTCGACCATCTTTTAAATATGTTTATGCATCTATGTATCTCAAAAAATTGATACAGATTTTATTTATTTTTTATTTATTTATTTAATATACACGGCAGCGCCATTTTTACAAAATGATTTCCGAAAACTATTCTAATACTAAAACTAAAACTAACTAAGTTATAAACTAAACATATAATTATAAATAAGGTACAGTAGAAAATATAAAACATATTTAAATATTGCGCAAAAGAATGAAAAGCAATTACAAAAGAATTTGATAGTTATTTTGAGTTTAAATTAATTTACTTATATTGATAATGTTTAATGTGGATTTGAATTTTGAAAAATTATCACCAAATATGTCGAAATTAGCATTGGAATTTAGCAAATTTGCATAGCTCATAATTCGTTGAGTTGGATTACTTAGACTATAATTATTTGATATTATATCTAATCTAAATATTGGTTTAGCCCTTAAAGTACGATTTGATACAGGAAAATCAATATTTTCTAAAACATCACAAGAAGTCATACCATTGTCAATTTTGAATAAGAAACATAAATCTGATTTTATCCTTCGCAAATTAAGACATTAAATATATAATAAACTACAAACCGAGTTATAATCTTTAACGGATAAATTTAATTTGAATGATATAAATGAAATAAATTTCCGCTGGACGCGTTCAATTTGTTCAATGTAACGTTTATAGTAAGGTGCCCATATAATAGATGCATATTCGACGTTGGATCGAACCAAGCTGTAATACAAAATTTTTAATGTATCGTAGCTAAAATCTCTACAGTGTCTCAATAAAAAGCCTATTAGTTCGAGAGCTTTCTTACAAATAAAATTGATATGTTCCCTGAATAAGAGCTTCGTATCAAAATAAACTCCAAGGTCCCGAATATAATTAACTTTTTCTAAATCAATGTTGGCTATATTGTAGTTAAATTCTATTAAGCAAGAACGTCTACTGAAAGTAATAACTTTACATTTCCCGATGTTTAACGGAAGTTCATTGCAATCACACCAATCGCATAAGTTATCTAAATCAGATTGGAGCTCACAGCTATGTGAGATATCATCAACCGGGTGATACAACTTTAAGTCGTCTGCAAATAATAAACATCTAGCATAGTTAAAGCAATCACATATATCGTTGACAAATAGAAGGAATAAAATCGGTCCAACATGTGAACCTTGAGGCACACCCGACAAAACTTTAATATTGGAAGATAGATGGTTATTAATTTTGACTATTTGTTGGCGATTGATTAGGAAACTATTAATCCAATGAATAATGTGATCGTTAAATCCATAATAAATGAGTTTATTGATGAGAATAGAGTGTTGAACCCTGTCGAATGCCTTTGAAAAATTAGTATAAACTGTGTCCACCTGTACATGATCTCGAAAGGCATTCAACAAAAACACTTCAAATTCCAATAAATTTGTTACCGTGGACTTTCCTTCCATAAAGCCATGTTGCTGTTTACATAATATTTGCTTAGATAACCAAGCAAGTTGTTTACTGACCAATTTGTCCATAATTTTAGGTATTATAGATTGGAGAGCCACCACTCGATAGTCTTCTATATTTTTACGATTACCACTTTTAAAGATTGGATTAATATAACTTAACTTCCAAACATCGGGAAATTTTGCTTCCTGCAGGGATGATATAAATAACGTGTGAATTGGAATTGCCAATGAACAAACACAGTTGGCCAAAAAGTGACCCGGAATCCCATCCGGACCACAGCTGAAATTATTTTGTTGTAATATCAATTCATTAAAAACTTCCTCAACAGACACATATAAATTATCACTATTAACCCTCAGGGGAGATTTGGATTTATTTACATAGTTTCTATTACATGTATTTCTAGGAACATAAACAGCAGAAAACCATTCGGCAAAGGCGTTAGCAATTTCAACTCCGTCAGTAAAGATGTTATCCTTGAATATCATTGATGATGGTAGACCGGATGTATTCCTCGTTACATTTGTAAATCTCCATTCTTCTGATGGGTTCCTATGGATGTTGAGTTGAATACGGTCGCAGTAAGAAGTATAAAGTTGTTTACTCAATAATGAGCATTGTTCCCGAATGCGGCTAAATACTTCGTGGTCCTCTGGATCTCCCGTACTTTTATATTTGGCATGCGCTTTTTTTTCTTCGTAGTAAGTGCTATCAAAGTTTTATTGAACCATTCGGATAGTTGAGTGATTTCCTTACTTTTATTGGAACGAACATTGCGAATGCTTGGTAAACAGTTTCATAAAAGAGTCTTACTTTATTATCAATATCACAATTATAAAACAACTTATCCCAATCAACATTGCACAAAAGCTATTAATTCCTGAATAATTACAATTTTTTAAATCATGCCATACTTCTCAAAAATATAAAGTGCTCTCAAACGAATTTAAGTAACAAGAAATTTCGTACCCATTATGATGAAATGTATTTGCACATATATTATCAATAGCTAAACCCATAGAAACATCTTGTAACGTAGAAAAACAGAGATCTAAATAACAACCTCTACCATTTGGATATGTATTAATTTGAAACATATTTAAAAAATGGTGATGTGGCCATCATGTTACTTTCTCCGACTTTATATTTACGTTTTCATGGGTTTATTTTCAATTTAAATCATATTTGAAATGTACATCGAGCGTTGCGTAAACTCGGATGAAACTGACGTTTAAAACGTCAAAATCATGAAAGTTGGAAAAATTATACTTCAAATTCAAAAACTAGGTTTACTCGAAAACTAACGAGATTTCGAAGAAAACTTATTCTTTAGAAGTTGTTTATTTTGGCATTCTCTACAATTATTATTCAAATAAAATTGCTGTAACTATTATCGTTTCATAATTATAAACCAAAAATTTAAAAAAATTAATTAATTTTTTTCTGAATAGCAATGATTTTATGAAAAATATTTTCAAGCAAAAGCTATTCACTTATTTATTGTCTTCGATGTTTGTTTAAATGTTTTTGTGATATTTTTTATATTTAAGAAAATATTGGCAAAAAACAAAAAACAGTTAAGGTAGACACCCACTTCCGGTGTACGAAATTTTACCAAAAGCTTTTCAGTTCTTCGGATTATCAGATAAGACGTATGTTCAAAGTTTCATATTAATTGCTCTATTGGTTTTTGAGATACAGCGCACACAGACAGACACACACACACACACACACACACACACACACACACACACACACACACAGACACAAAAAATTTTTTTCCAGAAATTGTTGAAATGGCATCTAGGGACCCCAAAACGGATATTTCCGCAAAAAAAAATTTTGAAAAGAAAATCACGATCACAATACTTTCTCGTACTTCGTAACGGAGAAAGTAAAAAACTAAATGTTTCCAGAATTATATTAGCAGACAGATTAGCACTAATATTGTGTTGCTCTCCAAAACAGTCCTTTGTCCAATTAATGTCAGGTAAATTATAATCCCCGCAGATTAAAAATTCTGAATCACTGTAATTATATGATAATGACTAAACCGTTTTAGTGTGTTTCAAATATTTGTCGATGTTTGTGTTGGGAGGAATGTATACCCCACCAATAATTATTGTATTCATTCCTATTTTTATAGATACAAATAGTTGTTCTACAGAGTTTTCATCCAGAGAAATTTCCATTTAAATTTAGATACTATTGATTTCCGAATAGCAATTAATATACCACCTCTGCGACTCTTGTTACTTGTTACTGATGAACGGTCAGAGCGAAATATAACAAAATCATTTAATAGGAACTCACTATCAGCAAAATCAGCGGTAAGCCATGTTTCGACTAAAATAATAATATTATAATCACATAGATTAATTGTATGCATCAGTTCTTTTAATTTAGTTCTAATTCCGCCAGCATTATGGAAGTATATTTTTAGATTTTTGTTGTTATTGCTTCCTTCGATTTTTCAATTATGCTTGAATTCCGATTATTATCGACAATTTGTGGGTGGTTGTTAATATATTTAATCATCAAATTTTCATCTCCGTTCGCCTTTCTTTCCTCCAAGTCCTTATATAGAGACCTTATATGATTACGCTGCATGATAGTTAGGTCTGTTTTGATTTTGATTTCGGTTTTATTAATTGTTTTCTTCGTTGTCTTAAAAATGTGTTCCACGGTCGATCCACTATCAAAAATTAATTTCATAGGACGCGGTTTGTCATTTTTTCGCCCAACACGGATAATTTTTATCGGGGGTTTAATATTGGGAAATGATTTAAATAGGTCGACAATAGCGGTCATGTAATGGTTTATACTTTCCAAAATTTCATTTATAACACTGTCATTAGACATGCAAGTGGATGCAAAAATGTTTTGATTGTCATTTTTTCCGTTATAGAAACAGCATTAGTTTTGTTAATTAATTCTTCCAATTGGTGAATTTTTCCTACCAATTGTTCTACGGTACTATTCATTCTCACATTTTCTTGCTTTAAATTATGTAATTCATTGATTAATACTTTTAACTCCGTATTTTCTGCCGCTAATTTATCACATTTTAATGACACTGCACACACAGATTCTTTAAGTTCTTTGATAGCCAGAACCAGATCTTTAAAAGTAGTTTTGCAATCATGATCAACAATGCAACCTTGGTGATAGTATTTATTGCATGTCGAACAAGTAGTTTTATTAGCTACCCTGCTACCACATTTGCCAGAGCAAAGATAATCAATTTGATTCGATTTTAATGCTTTAGATGATTTATCAGGTTTATTAGACATTGTAATAACTTTAATATTTAACCAAAAGCAAAAGGATTACACTCTTCACACCAGTGAGGGTATTCACGGTGACTAATAAAACAACACAAGACTGACCCGATGGAAGGGATGAACATAAGAAAACAAAGGAGTAATAAAATTAAAATGCAAAAACTAATTAAGATTAAAAAAGTAACAGTTATTCCGGGATTTAAACCACGAGTAAAAAAAAAAACGTATTCTGTACTTCTTTTAAATGATTATATTGTTTACCTTTGAGGTTATAATTCTGATCCAATATAATAACACTGAATTCAAGTTTGTTTCAGTATAATTTGACAAAACAAATGTTTGGATGGGTAACACAGTTACTTACTGTTACGTTGATGTGTAACTGAACTTAGAAAACGCTCTATCAATACTTAAATTTTCCACTTTTCACTCGCTAACGTATTGACACGTACCTTTTAATGACACGTACCTTTTAATTTGCAATTATTGCAAAGTTTCAAATTAGTCTTTAAATATAAGCTTTATTTGATAATCTGAAGAACTGAAAGATTTTGATAAAATATTGAAAAGATATTTGTCTATTTTTTTTGGTTTATTTTCAATTTAAATCATATTTTAAATGTACATCGAGCGTTTTGTAGACTCGGATAAAACTGACGTTTTTTATACGAAAAGTATTACAAGTGTTTATTTATATGTTATATATGACGCCACACCATCCTCCACCTAGAAATAGGAAGAAAAAGAAACAACAGAGGAAAAGGTAACTCGTTTAGAGGGTCGTTCTGTTCTACCTGTGGGATGTCGCTTTAGTATTGAACGCAGCGGCAGAACAGGAGGAGAAAAATATGGTGATGTGGCTGGCCATCAAGTTACTTTCTCATTTATATTTATATTTACGCTTTCGTGGTTTATTTTCACTTTAAATCATATTTTAAATGTACATCGAGCGTTTTGTAGACTCGGATGAAACTGACGTTTAAAACGTCAAAATTATGAAAGATGGAAAAATTATACTTCAAATTCAAAAACTCAGTTTACTCAGTTTACTCAAAAACCAAAGGGATTTCGAAAAAAACTTATTCTTTATAAGTTGTTCATTTTAGCATTCTCTACAATTATTATTAACATAAATTTGCTGTTACTATTATCGTTTTATAATTATAAACCAAAATTTTTCTCGAATAAATATGATTTCATAAAAAATGTCTTTAAGCAAAAGATGTTCATTTCTTTGTTGTCTTCAATGTTTGTTTAAATGTTTTTGTAATATTTTCCATATTTAAGAAAATATTGGCAAAAAAGAAAAACAAAAAACAGTTAAGGTAAACACCTACTTTCGGTGTGCGAAATTTTACCAAAAGCTTTTCAGTTCTTTAGATTATCAAATAAGACGTATGTTCAAAGTTCCATATCAAATGCTTTATTAGTTTTTGAGATACAGCGCGCACAGACAGACGCACACACAGACACACAGGTTGTTATGTGAACAGTAGTAATTTAACATATTTCACCTCACAGTTTGGTGTGAGGACTCAAATATAAAAACACAACATTTCACTAACGCGGCCCTTCGTAGAGACTAATAATTACGCGCACAAAGGAATAAATTAGACCATGGATTGTTAAACACAAGAAAAACAAAGGTTATATGGGTTTTGATCAGAATATGATATGATAAATAATCCAAATAAATTTTGTTTTTGCAATCATTAGTGCGAATCGGTTTTTATTACTTACAGTTTTTATTTTGTCGTACGATAATATGCCCATAGCGCGTTTTGGTTAAATGCTGAAAACGGGAGTGAAAAAGTGGGTGTTTACCTTAACCGGAAAGAGGCTTCAAAACCGAGCGCAAGCGGTCCCTTCGTTAATTAAGGGATTAGCGCTTATGCTTGTTTGCCGAACTTTGCTTTTACGTGGTCGAATGAAAATAGAATACTTAAATCCATCCATCCAGCGACCAGGAGAATAATATAATACAATCGCGAGTTAATTACAAATTTGTTTTCGGTAGGAATTTTTGTGAAAATGCGCGTCCATTTTCTCGAAAAAGGCGTGAAGAATTTACTAGTGATGAGTTATTTTCTAGTAACTGTTGCTAAAAAATAGGTAGTTATTTAAACGGTTATTTGGTAACCGTTATTTAAAGTAACGTCAGAAAACTTTACTCAGTAACAGGTTGTAATATAGTAAACCTCATATTCTAATTGAATTTTTCCTGATTCTAAATTGTTATTTTTTATATATATTAGTACATTATAACTAGCGGGTAAAAGAATTAATGTTATTTTTGCCTGATCAGTCATTTTCTTTAGTTTACAAGCTTTGCTCTCCGGCGGTTCGATGAATTTATGGCCCATGGCTGCATTGTAAAGTATGTTCATTAAAAAAAAAACCCAAGTGCGATTTTTTATTTTTAAAAATTTAAGTTGGTAACACATATTGAGGCTATGTTACTGATGTTATGTTCCTACCGATAAATTCATTTGCTGTGACAAGCGACGCGGAGAAATCGTAGGCTCATCTTCCAAAATTTCTTGTGCTGTGTTAAGGGGGAACACCACCTTGAGTGATGAAAAAATAGGTTATTTTCGTATTTTATTTTCGGCATGAAAATAAGTCAGGAGGGCAAATCGTTTTCGATGGTTTTATTTAGTGATAAACCGGCTTCGAAACAATTTTTTTTTCGCGCTGATCGCGGCCACCTTGAGGCCGCTGCACCAGGTGGCGCAGATGTCCTCATGCGCGAGATCGCCCCAATGCGGGGAGATTCCTGGTCCCCCAAGTCATCCTGCAATAAAAATTACTTTGGAATATTATTCTACATAATATTTCGCAACGAAACACAGGAGATTTTTCGAAAAAGTTGATTTTTACGAAAATTGTGGCCTTCCGAAAAACTCATTGTCAGCCCCAAAAATTAGTGACAAAAACGTGCACCAAAAATCGAATTCTCGAAATATCGAAAATCCGGCCCGCATTTCGTTAGACAATTCAATTCTTAATACAGTCGGCAAAACCGCATCGAAATCGGATGTAATCTTTCCGAGAATTTTCCCCCGCAGTTTTGAAAAATACTGTTTCAAGATAAACGCGTTTAAAGTTTTGGGAAAGTTTAACTTGAGATAACTTTCTCGTTTGTTCAGTTTGCACGACGACTATTGGGTATTATATATTTTCTGCATCAGTGAACACGAATTTGAGGTCAGATTTGCAAAATTCAAGATGGTGGATGCACCAAAAGAAATTTGTATCAACCAATTTTGACCAAAATTTCGATATATTGGTTTTTGCTGTCGCTGGACGTAAATTTATTATAAGATTAGTCAAATTCAAGATGGTAGACCAAAAAATGTTGTATTTATCAGGGGCGGCTCGTTATGTAGAGCCAAGGAGCCATGGCCTCAAATTTCAGGCTCAGCCAGATGTTTTTATTAATTCTAAAAACAGTGTTTTTTATTTTTTTAAGAATGACTTTTGAACGAACGAGCAGACTGAAAATTGTTCTCATCGAATAGATGCAGGTAAAAACAAAAAATAAATTCGTCCTTTGGTTGTTTGAAAGGACGACCAAATTTTAAAAATCCGTTCAGCCCGTCGAATAGAAAATGAAATGCGGCGTTCAATTGATATTTTTTGAGGATAAACTGATTTTGAAAATTTTTCCAGCAAAGTATTTTACGCACTGAATCGGCGTAAATAAGATAAAACATTAAATTCGCCGTTCAATTGTTTTGTGGTTTTGAAAAGATAAGTCTTAAAACAGGACAGATGTAGATTAAATTAAATTCGCTTCTATTATCGTTGAGGATAACTCTTCAATGAGTTTTCAAATTCTTTTAGCAAAGTGTTGTAGAAAATATGCAAGCTACAAAATTAAATTTCTTGTTAAATCAATTTCCGGTTTTTACTTTCTTTGTTACAAAGTACGAGGAAGTATAGAGAGTTTTGGTTGGATTTAAAAAAAAAAATTTAATGGAAATATCCGTTTTGAGGTCCCTAGAGACGATTTCAACAATATCTGAAAAATGGTGATGTGGCCATCATGTTACTTTCTTCGATTTGATAAGTATAAATATAAATAACTATTATAATATTAAATCAGAGAAAGAAACATGATGGCCACATTACCATTTTTTAAAGATTACTTTTGAACTGATGACCAGAATTATAATATTCTTTGAGCAAACTCTTATATTTTCAACCAAAAGATGTAGATAGAACCAAAAAACGAAATTCGTTGTTCAATTACTTTTTGGGTTTTAGAGGATAACATTTGAATGGATGATCAAATTTGGCAACTTCTTTCAGCAAAGTGATGTATTCATCGAATAGATGCAGATAAGACAAAAAAAAAATAAATTCGTCGTTAAGTTGTTTTCTGGTGATAGATGGTAACTCTTGAACGAATAACAAGATTTTGATCGTTCTTTCAGTAAAGTATTGCAGATACATAAAAAATGGTGATGTGGCCATCATGTTACTTTCTCCGATTTGATGGTATCATCATTTATATTTACACTTTCATGGTTTTTCTATTTAAATCATATTTCAAGTGCACATCGAACGTTTCGTAGACTCGGATGAAACTGACGTTTAAAACGTCAAAATTATAAAAGATGGAAAAATTATACTTTAAATTCAAAAACTCGGTTTACTCAAAAACTAAAGAGATTTCGAAAAAAACTTATTTATACTTACTTATAAGTTGTTCATTTTCTCTACAATTATTATTAACATAAATTTCCTTTAACTATTATCGTTTCATAATTATAAACCAAAAATGAAAAAAAATTATAATTTTTTTTTCTCGAATAACAATGATTTTATGAAAAATGTTTTCAAACAAAATAAGCTCATTTCTTTGTTGTCTTCAATATTTGTTTAAATGTTTTGTGATATTTTTCATATTTAAGAAAATATTGGCAAAACACAAAAAACAGTTAAGGTAAACACCCACTTCCGGTCTACGAAATTTTACCAAAAGCTTTTCAGTTCTTCGGATTATCAAATAATTTAAATGTTCAACGTTTTATATCAATTGCTCTATTAGTTTTTGAGATACAGCGCGTACAGCCAGACACACACACACACACAGCCCCACACACACACACAGCCCCACACACACACACAGACACAAACATTTTTCTCCAGAAATTGTTGAAATGGCATCTAGGGACCCAAAAGCAGATATTTCCGTAAAAAAAATTGAAAAAAAAATCGCGATCACAATACTTTCTCGTACTTCATAACGGAGAAAGTAAAAAATAAATTAGTTCTTCAATTGTTCTGTGGTTTTGAGAAGATAACTCTTAAACAAAATAGCCGATTTTAAAAACTTCCTGAAAAGTATTGTACTTGCCAAATTAACCTTTTATTATAATAAACTTAATACAACCCATTTTTTTTTTAATGTGCCACTGTATCATATGTTAAGCAGTTATCACAGAGTACAAAGTTTTTTTTGATATATTCTCTTGCAGATTATCTAAATTCTCGGTTGATTTAAAAGAAACTTTTAGTTTAATTTCTTAGATTTGTTTTTTTTGTTGTTATTATTATTATTTAATGTATTATTGTATTTTCGACGTTTCCATATTATTGGATGTATTTCTGTTGGAAAATAAATAAACGTAGACAGAACCAAAAACATAATTCATCTTTAATTGATTTGGGTTTTTTAACTTTTAACCGGAACAAATTTGGTACAAAGTGTTTGTTTTTATTCTGCAAAAACTTGCATTTTCTTATCATAGTTGGTTGATGTTTTGTGAAATAGACATGTATGAGTATTGTAGGCGACAGGTTTTTAGTTCCCGTTGTTTCATCAAACCGACTATCAGGCGCTGCTTACCAAAACTTTTTGCAGAACACAATGTATGATCTTTTGGACGACATTCCTCTGGCTCCAGCATGATGGTGCTCCAGCTAATTTTTTTATTGTCGTTAGAGAATTATAAGTCTATTGTACTCCTATAAATAGCCTCGAGGAGCTGCAGCTAAGAAGTAATCAAAACTACCAAACAAATCCGATCCAATGAAGGTGAAAGAGTTCAAACAAAGATGTCGCGCCTGCTTGGAAATGGAAGGATGGCATTTCGAACATCTGTAACTCTTTGTTTTTCTTAGAAGCTACCCTTGTTTATTTGCACATAATCAATAAGTAATAAATAATTGCAAATAAATGTTTCAAACAAGAATAATCTTCCATATCTCCAAAATCGTTACTTTGAGGACCCATGTTTACTAAGACTTTTTGTTTATTTTGGTTTATAGTACTACCCCCTTAAATATTTTACACTCTTAACACTCTGTATATGCAGGTTACTTTTCGTCTTTATTGAATTTATTTAATGCTTCCGCAACAAGTAAAGGTTTACAACGTCAATGATCGTTTTTTTATTCTTCAAAAAGAAGACGGATAATAATAATAATAATAATAATAATAATTTATTGGTGCGAGTACAAAAAGTTTACACAGGTCAAATGGTTCATGGGATATACACAATATAAATGCAACAAAATACATAACTAAACTAGAACATAACTAAACTAGAACATTAAAAAAACGAATTAAAATACAAACGATAAGTTAAAATCATTAGTTAATAAGTTAAAATAAATAAGAATACAATACAAAACAAGTTAAAATCATATTAAAAACATGTCAATACCTTGTAGATTGCTTGATAAACATTCATGTATACTATAAAATGCCTTACTGATAAAATATTTTTTTATGGTGGATTTAAATTTATTGTATGGTAAATATTTAATATTATCCGGAAGCAAATTTAATAATTTTGGGCCATAGTAGTTAATGCCATTTTGGGTTTTACACAGTCTAGGGCAACTGGGATAGATCTTCGAAACCTGCCTTGTATTGTGGTCATGAATTTGTGCATGCGTTTGGTATCTATTCATGTTCCTTTTTACAAATAACAAACATTCCAAGGCAAACATACAAGGGAGTGTTAAAAGTTTTAGTGTAGTAAAACTCGATTTACAGTGCTCTCTATACGGCAAATTACATATAGCCCTAATTGCTCTTCTTTGAAGCCCAAATATCCTTCCGCAAATACTCGAGTGCCCCCAAGCTAACAAACAGTATGATATATGCGACTGACATAAGGCAAAATACGCCGAACGTAGTGCTACTTGTGGAAGTGAATTACTAAGACGTCTTAATAAGTGTATATTTTTGCAAAGTCTCGTCGCAAGTACATCACTATGCTTATTCCAATTTTGTTTAGAGTCAAGATATATACCTAAAAACTTTGACTCTGTTACCATGAATGGGTGAGAAGTTTTAAGAGAGAAAATAACAGTTTCTGATTTGTTTAAATTAAGCTTCAATAAGTTAGAGTTTAACCATTCATGAGTAATAGATTGTGCATGAGAACCTCGGATTTTTGCTACCTGAAGATCAGTTGATGCAGATTTAATTGTTGTATCGTCTGCATACAGGATAACAGAAGATTCAGTATAAATTTTAGGTAAATCATTTATATATATTAAAAACAGCAAAGGACCGAGAATGGATCCTTGCGGGACACCATGTTTGATTGGAATAGATGATGAGTACCTATCGCCAATACGTACCATTTGATGCCTATCACAGAGATAGGAGTTTATTAATCTACAACTAGATGGAGAAAAGTTGTAACAGTAAAGCTTTCGTAAGAGAATCTCATGTGAAACACAGTCAAACGCCTTACTGAGGTCTAGAAACGTACCAATGGAATACATTCCAGTTTCAAATCCTAATAGAATTTCCTCAGTGAAACTAGTAACTGCGTCACTAGTTGATCTTCCCATACGAAAACCATACTGCATATCAGAGAGCAAACTATTTTCTTCTATGAACTGACTAATTTGGTTGGATAATATTTTTTCAATAATTTTAGAAATAATAGGCAGAAGCGATATTGGTCAATAGTTACTCAAATCACTAGCATCGTCATTTTAAAAAATTGGAATAACACATGCCCGCTTCAGGGCATTTGGAAAAATTCCAGATTGAATGCAAGCATTTATCAAATTAGTGAGAGGCTCAATTACTGTATCCACGATAGATTTAAGTATATCGGCATTGAGTTCATAAATATCTCTACCATTAGTGTGCTTAATATTTTTTATAATGTCCCTTATTTCCGCAGAACTTACCTCCCTAAATTTGAAGTAGGGTGTATTTGCGAAGGTTTTGGATTTTAACATAAGATGTTATACATACATATATTGTATGCCAAGTGGCTCTACCCTCAAAATGTTCCACGAGCCGCCACTGGTATTTATCAATTTGGAATGTGTCAACTTCGCTCGCTTGGCGTCGTCGTTGACGCAAAAATTGTAGCACGTCGGACCGACTTGAAGCTGCAGAACCTGCATTATTTGCATAATGTCGTGAAGTTCATCATTGTAATTGCAAGCAGCAGTACCGGCCGCGATGTCTACCACTGACTTCCCAGAATGGACAACTTTTGGAGCGATCTGCCAGAGCGTCGCGTTGAAACTTTCGTTAGGCACGTTCCAGCAAGTCATCCCGGCTCAGTTGTATAGACAGGACCGGAGAGCGTCGAAAATCTTCTTCTTCGTCTGGCTTGCGTCGATATCCCTGAAGTACATCCGTCGCTTTCGCCTTCTGCCAGGAGCACCTGACGCTCGCTTAGCGCGCCGGGGCTTTTTTTAGAAAATGGTCACGTTAACCAGTTAAATGTTTCTGGCGGACTTTGGATGAATGCTAAATTAAAGTACGCATCCCAAGGAATATTTTAAGCCAAAAAACAAAAAAATCGATTTTTTTAAAAGGTCAAGGTGGCGTCCCCCCTTAATATCACATCCGATCAAGTGCCTTTGATCGGTCTATCACTTTCTGGTTTACGGAGATAAGCTAGATCATGATTAGGTATTTTTAAATTCATCATAATTAATGGGAACGTTATGAAATTCTTCCTGAAACTCAGCCAAAAGTGCGTCGAATGAATACACCCAAGAGCACGAAATGTGCAGTGAATAGACGTCCATACAAATGACTTTTTTCGTAGTAAAAACACCGAATTAATTATCCAAAAACTATCTACAAGTATATAAAAGTGCGGCGCATCACAGTGTTAAGTGCCTGTTTAATCAGTGCATCACATTTGATCTCAAGAAAAATCAAATCGGCGAAATGGAGCAGGTATTTGTAAATTTAATAAAAACGGCGGAATTCAAAGATACATTTAAGGCCGTTTTAGCCGATACGATTTGGAGCGCTGTTAAATCTGCCTTACTAGAGGTCAATAAAGAGATGCAGATTTTACGGAAGATTTTTCGGAATTAGATACGGTTAATTCGAAATATGAATCCTTGTTGAGGCAGTGCCACAATACAAAACAACTAGGGAAAAGGAACAACCTTATAATATACGGCGTACCCGATAACAACGATAATGAAGACATCCAGATTAATGTAGCTGACATTTTTAATCGGAAGCTTGGTGTAGTCGTCCCAATAGAAGCAATTAATAAAACGCATAGGATTGGAAGAAAAGTGAATAACGGAAAGCCCCGTCCAGTGGTGATGCAATTTATAAACGGTAAACATCGCACGGAAATTTATAAAAACAAGAAAAAGCTCAAAGGCACCACAATAGCTGTAAAAGAAGATCTAACGACGCGCCGTGTAAGCGGGCCCGCACACGGCCAATTATTAGTTGAGCGATAGTTTAGTCGAGGTCTATAGAGGCATTACCGTAAATGCAAGTGCGCACACACACCAACTATCGTCCAGCCCGATTTTTCAGTCAAAAACAGTTGGTGAGCCCTTATGATTAAATAACCGTTCTACTATCGTACAACTGGCATAGTTCCACAATTCCAGTGGGAGTGCGCACACGATCGATAGTTTAGTTGGTCATCGATCGTAAAAAGCCCGCGATAAGATATATAAATGCATATTCTTAAATATTGATATGCTGACAATATCCCGTTGGATCTATCCGCATCTAGTAAAATGCAATTAAATGGTGATGATTAAATTTTTCAGATTTTGCCTATCTAAGCCCTCTCGTGCATATTTTAGTTACATCGAGCATATGTAATCATATTTTAGCTTATTTGAGCATGTTTAATAATATTTAAGCAACATTTTTATTACATAAATTAATAATAATAAGTAATACTAACTGTCTACACGCTCCACATAAATTGAGTTGTGTCGGCGTCGTATTGTGTGCGCACGCCACACGATTTCTCCTCGACTAAATAGTTTAGTTGGTGGAGAATCGTAACATGTATCCAACTCAACTAAATAGTTTAGTCGTTGAACAATTGTCCGTATGCGGGGCCCCTAAATGTTTTAAAGTCCGGTAGTGAAAAATTCGGGAAAAATAATGTTTGGTCGAATTATGGTTTTATCTACATTAAGATGGATCATGAAATCAAGAAAGTGCAAGATTTAATGGAACTAAATAAGCTACTTAATGTCGGCAATAAAATCTAATGTATAAAATTACATTTTTCAGACATTTAAATAACTTCTGATCAGAACTTTATTTTATTGTTTATAATTTATTAGTACAAGATTGAACATTGTATTTTATTTTAAAATATAATCATAGGGCATTAGCCGCAATTTCTATTCACATTTGCTCACATTTGTTATTTTTATTTTACATTATTATTCTTGTTTCAGTGCATTTTTGTTATTTTGAAGAGATTTAAGAATGAAAGACCTAAAAATTGCTTTTGTAAATGTTAGATCTTTAATTTTTAATTTTGTAGATGTAAAAGAATGCTTATTATGTGAAAATTACCATATACTTGGCATTTCAGAGACTTGGTTAACACAACAAATATCAACAGTCTCAGTAGATGTTGACGGTTATAAATTTATAAGAAATGACAGAGGCTCTCGAGGTGGAGGCGTTGCTTTTTATATAATAAATTATTTAAAATTCGGAATTTTAAATTGTATACAGTTGGTGGATATTGAGCAAATTTGGATTAAGCTATCAATAGTTAAACATGTATATATTATTGGTACTATATATAGACCACCCAATAAAAACTTCCGGAATTTTTTAAACATGTTGGAGGACACAATGTCTGAGTTTGTAATATTGTCAGATTATAATATGTGTGGTGGAGATTTTAATATAAATCTATTGGAATCAGAATCATCTAGGGCCAGATTTTTTCTGCAATGTGTTGATGCATTTAATTTGAAACAATTAATTAACTTACCTACACTAAAGTGACCGTATTTTCAATGAGACAAAGCGGGACAAATGGGATGAAATGAGAATTACAATTTAGTTATATATATTTTATTGTATACATTCATATATTTGTACAAAAATGTATTTATTATTAATTATTGGTCATCATGATTTTTAATCAAATTAAATTTTTTATTTAAAAAAAATTATGATTTTCTTTCACGGTCATATTTTTGATCCGAGTAAATATTTTGCAATAGATTCGGATCATTTATGAAAATGTCGTGAAATATTTCACATGAATTGATCAAATTATATTTTACACTTAATATAGATTTTAAAGTTAATGTTCAACTGCGTTTTTTCAGTTGTCCATATTTTATTGAAACTAGCAAAAAAAAACACGTTCTGTTTCTGCATTTGTTCCTGGAAGGGAGAGCGCGAATTCTACAATTTTCAAAATATTTTAATAAGGAATATTATTCTGTTTAAAATGAAGGAATAACTCCGTCCATTTTTTGCCTGTTTCCACATTTGCAGACAACCAACATTTAATTTTTTTCATCTGTAACATATCTTTTTACCAATGACACCCCATCAAAAAGATCATTTTCGTAAATATTAATTTTTGGAAAATGGTTACTAATATATTCAATAGATTTTTCCACATATTCCCATAAAATCTCCTTTTTTAATGTCACCCAGTGAAAATTTTTAATATCTTCAAATTGAACTGTCCATTCTTCAAGATATTCCAAGCAGTTATTATAAAAAAATTTGACATGTTTAAAAAAATCGGGTCGTTTAATGGCACCTTGTTCTTCCAACCTAGTGATGTCTTTTCGAATAATTAAAGGAATGTAATCATTATCAATTTTTTCTCGTAATTTTGTTCTTAAATTATTGATTTCATTTGACACTTCCGTAATTGAAATTTTGTCCCCTTCAATGATTTTTACAGCATTGTGAAATAATGTAGCTTGGTTGTGGATGAACTGAAGCCAAATTTGTGATGTGTCATTTTCAAAAAAGAGCTGCAATATTCTTGGACATTTATCTTGTGATAAAAAGTATGATTTTAATGATTCGTATATTTTTAAAATATTTTCTACAGCTGGTAAAAGAGCTAGCTATCGTGTTTTGCTGTAACCAAGAATTCTTTTATATTCGATTTCTTCGGCGATTTTACATGCTAAAAATTATACCTTGTGTTAATGTATATTTTATCATTAAATTTTGAAGGAAATTTTAGTTAGTAATAAATCAATTATTTTTCTACATGATGCGCTTAGTCAGAAGAATTTAAACATGTTTGATTCCATTAAATTACCTTGAATTTCTGAAATGTCAGATTGATTAGTGAATCTATTTTATTTTTTAATGGAATAAAACATGTTTAAGTTAATCTAATTAGGCGCATCATGTGGAAAAGTAATTGATTTATTACTAACTAAAATTTACTTTAAAATTAATGTTAAAGTATACAATAACACAAGGTATAATTTTTAGCATGTAAAATCCTATGGCTCACGATAAAAAAAACATACTGTATATAAAAATACGAATAAATTTTTGCAATCATATTTTCAACATCAACTGGAAATAAGTCAGATGCTGTTTGAATAGTATTATGTAGAATGTGCGCTGCACAACCTACTCCAATAATTGTTTGGTTCATATGTTCGGTAAGTTTCGTAAAAACGTTATTGGTGCCTCTTCTAGCTTTTCCACCAAAATTTGCGTTAGTGTTATCCGCACAATAGGCAACAATTTTATTGTTCAAATTATTCTTGTTTTATTAAATAGTACTTATTGAATCAAAAATTATTTGTGAAGTTTCGCCCCGCAATGAAACAAAATCTAATATTCTAATTTTAATTCCTGTTTCTGGATCAAAAAATGTAACAATTGTGGGAAATAATTTTAAATCTTTGTGGTTGGAAGCATCAGAATATATGGATATAAATGCGCATTTCTCTAATTCTTTCTGCAATTGTAAAAACGAATATGGTAAAAAAACATGAAAAGTAATCGCTTCGGTTTTTGTCCTTGCACATGCAATTTTTTTGTCGTATAATGTTTTGATCATTTGCGACGTACAATCCATTGATCTGAAACTTTGATTGTGGTTTATGGTGTGGAAAGCAAATAGCCCTTCCGCTAATGCTAGCTGTTTTTCCGTGTTGCCAAAGCTAGCACTGCGAAAAAACTGTTCCATTTTAGACGAGGAAGCGGCATTATTCAAATTCTTTTGTGCTTCTTTGTCGCTAGATGTTTAGTAATATCGTTTTTTCCACCATGTGAGACCGAAAATTCAGCATTGTATTTATCACACCGTACCATATAATATATTTTTTTTTTTTTAACAAATGGAAATTCTCTGCTTAGCTCTTCATTCTCTTTTTTCACTCCGCTTTTATTCTGTGGGTTAATACTAAGACAGAAAGAGCAAGAGAAGAAGAAATTAACCGATAGGATTATGAAGCTGGAAAATATGGAGGAAATCAGAGAGAAGGGAAGAAGAAGGAAGAATATAATTTTAAATGGAATAAGTGGAAGGGGACGTGGAAGAGGTGGTAAATAAGCTAGCAGAGAGTATGAAAATCGCGATACACTTTGAAGAGGCTGTGAGGCTAGGAGTTAAGAAGGAGGGAAAGAAACGGCCAATTCTAGTTAGATGTGCGAACATGGAGGATAAGCAGTGAATGATGGCAAAGAAGAGTAGCTTAAGGGACGCAAAGAGTACTATTTACATAGATGATGACCTCACGAAGAACGAGAGAGAGATTCAGATTAAAATTAAAAGGACAGCATGGGAAGGAAGAAACAAAGGGAAGAAAGTACAAGTATACTATCAAAAAATACGCGTAGAGAATGAGTGGTGGACTTGGAATACGGAGATGGGGGCTTTGGAGAAGGGGACATGGGGGTCAAAAAACGTGCGCAAGAACCAGGGTAGAGGAGTGGAAGAGGAAGGAAAGTAGATAACATACGAGGGGGAGGGAATGTGTCGTTTTGGAACGTCAAGCAACGAGACAAGGAGGGGGCAAGAGGACCAAAAAAAATGAGAAGGGAGGAGGAAGCAGGAGCAGAGGAGGGGGAAGAGAGGATGAGAAAGCAGGAAGTGAAAAAAAACTGAGGTAGAACGAAAAGAAGGAGAGGAAGTGAGGGGGGAGGTTAAGGGGAGCTGTGATGGAAGAGCCAGAGGAGCAGAAGTCCAGTGAGAAAGGCAGGTGGCGAGGAGATACAGGTGGGGTAGTGGGGAAAGAAGAGTCGGTAACAATGGGGTTTTGAAACATAGCGGGAATAAAGTCAAAGGGCAAGGAGGGTAGGTGGAAGAAGGACTTTGAGGATTGGGTAGCTGGGAAAGACGTAGTGGGGATAGTAGAGACATGTATGGTGAAGGAGGAATGGGGAGAAGTGAAAAGATGGTTGCCCGGAGGTTTTAAATGGGAGATGAAGGAGGCAACAAGATGTGCGATGAAAGGGAGAGCGAAGAGGAACTAACTAGCGAATGTTAGTTGGATGGAGAGAGGACAGGAAAGGTGGCAAGATGGAGATTATGGAGGGAGGCGAAGGGCTGATGTGGTTGAAATGGCAACAGGGAAGATACCAGATTGATGTGGGAGTGGTTTACGTTAGTAAAAACTGGGGAGAGATTAAAAGGGAGATAGATAAGAGAGCTGGGGAAGGAGGAAGGTGGATGGTGGGGGGAGACTTCAATGCAAGGATAGGTGAGATGGGTGGAGGTATTGGGGAGGACGGGGCGATGAAGAAAAGAAATTCGCAAGATAAGCACATAAATGGAGATGGCAGAAGGATGAGGGAGTGGGCGATGGAGGAGGGATGGGAAATAATAAATGGATGCACAGAAGGGGATTGGGAAGGGAAGAGGACATACATCGGACCAAGGGGATCATCAGTGATTGACTATATAGCAATCAAAGGTATCTCGAGAGAAGAATGGAGGTGGAGGAAACCATGGGATCGGATCATTTGCCAATAAAAGTGGAGATACGGACAAGGGGGAAGGATGGAACAAGAACAGGAAGTTGTGAGAATAGAGAGCGGGATAAGTGCAATTATACATATGAAAAAAAGGTTGGAGAAGGTGCAGTGGAATGAAGTTGTATCAATGGAGGAAATGGAGGAGGTCATACTGGGATGCGAAAGAAGAGTGAAGGGAAAGAAGTTGAATAAGAGTACGTGGTTTGATGAAGAATGTCAGCTGGCAAAGAGGGAAGTGAGGGAGGCAATGAGAGAATGCTTATGGAGCAGAGGGGAAGAGAGGCGGGTGGTGGCAGCTAGAAAAAAGTATGATAGTATATGTGAAAGGAAGAAGATACAGGCATTGGAGAGAACAAGTGAGGAAATGAGAAAGTGTAAGAGTGAAGCAGAAATGTGGAATATCCTGAAAAAGGTGAAAAGAAGAGGCAGATAGGGGTATCAATACAAAAGTGGTCAGAGAAGTCCAAAGGAAGTAGCGGACGATCGGAGAGTATAGGGGACGGAGGACTAAGGGGAGTGATGGAGGACTTCTCAGAGGAGGAGGTTGAGAAAGCGTTTGAGGAAGTGAAACGAGGGAAAGCAGCAGGAATGGATGGACTGAAGGCGGAGATGTGGAAGGAGATAGGAAAAGAGGGAAATGATAAGTTCAGGGAGCTGTTAAATCAAATGTGGAGAGGGGAAGCAGACTTACCTGCATCATGGAAAGTAGGTGTGGTATGCCCAGTTCACAAAGGAGGAGAGCACGATAAGGTGGACAATTATAGAGGGATAACAGTCATGGGCAGTGGCTATAAGATTGCCATGATTGTGGTGAAGAACAGGTTGGAGAAAGAAGTAAAAGAGAAAAGGCTGCTTCCAGAGACGCAGGGGGATTTTAGAAAAGGGAGGGGCACCAGAGATCAGATCTTCACCCTGGCAAGGTTGGTTGAAAGAGTAATGGAAGAAAGAGGAAGTGTATATGCAGTGTTCCTGGACCTAAAGGCAGCGTATGACAGTATACCGAGGGAGAGCCTGATAGCGTGTTTGAGAAAGAAAGGGGTGAGTGACGGGATGGTAGAATGGATAAGAGGAATGTATGAGGAAACGTGGGCGGTAGCGAAAGTGGGAATGGAAGTGGCGGAGAAATCTAGAACATGGATGGGGGTGAGGCAGGGCTGCCCGCTTTGCTGTTTAACTTGTATATGAGCGAGTTTGAAGAAGTGTTGAGGAAAGGACAAGAGGGTGGGGTGGTGGTTGGAAGAAGCAAGGTATGGATGTTGGCGTATGCGGATGATATGGTGTTAATGGTGAGAGACTGGGAAGGGATGAGGGATATGTTGAAGAGAGCGGAGAGGTATATGGATAAGAGAGGGCTGTGTGTGAATGTAGGGAAAACGAAGTGGATGAGATTTACGAATAAAGGAAGGGAGGGAAGAGTGAGAGAGGAGAGACTGGTGAAAGAGGTGTGGGAAACATGTGTGGGTATAGGAGAGTACAAATGGAGAATGGAGCGAAAGAGAATGTATGAGAGGGTGGGGTTGTCGGAAGCCAAAGCGAAGGATTGGATAAAGAGTGGAAGGAATGCGGCAGCGTGGGTGAAAGAGAAGGAGAAGGAAGTGGAAATTCAGGAGAGGCAGGGTTGTATCAGGGAGAGTGAGTATAATGATATGTATGAAAGATGGCAGGTGCATGGGAGGTTGCCGAGATACCTGGGTGAGAAGGGGCTAGGGAGGAAATGGTGATGCTGGCAAGAGCCAGGTGTGGATCAGGAGAGAGAGGGAGGAGTATGGATGGGTACAGAGTATGGGAGATGTGTATTGTGTGAATGGGGGAGGGATACTTGAAGACATTTGGCAGAGGAGTGCGAGGGTGTGTGTGAGGAATGGGTGGGAGGGGGGAAAAGAGTGAACGAATGGATGAGAGAGGACGGAACCGGGGTGAAGACACTGGCGAGGTTGGGGTGGGAAAAGGAGAGGAGAAGGAAATGAAGTTAATTATGGAAGATGTATTTTATTTTTATGCCAATAAAGGTCCTTTTTTTTACTATAAATAAATTTAAAAAATACTACAAAGGCTAAAAAACTGTATTAAATTTTACCTTGACCGTTAAGTTGTGGCGAGTATTGCTCTACCTTCGTCAATCAAATAATGAGTCAAACCGAAAGTCAAATTGAAAACAACAAACCGCACTGTCTGCACTTATCTGAATTAAGCCGAGACGTAACGACAATGGTCGAACACCACCGATTAAATCTACCTCGGTACATTGCCTAATTTAGTTTACTCTGCATGCATTTTATGAGTTTTTTGATGTATTTTTATTTCTTTATATTCACCATAATACTTAATAAATAATAGGTAATATATTTTTACAGTACATTAAAATAAGAAATGCAGATATTTTCTAAAAAGCGGGACATTTTTTTAAATCGGCGGGACGCGGTACAATCCACCAAAAGCGGGACTGTCCCGCCAAAATCGGGACGTGTGGTCACTTTAACCTACACATATCTCAAAAAATAATTTTACTTTAATCGATTTAATTTTGATTTCAAATAAAATAGAAACTTGTGTTTGTGATTCAGCGGATTTATTTACTCATGTAAATGATCGGCATCTGTTAGTTTCGTGTACTGTACCAATTACAGTGCCGACAAAAAAATATACCGAGTGTCTGGGATAAGGGGCGAACATAGGGATTTAACATGTAAAATTAAATATGTGTAATTATTAGCTCCCCTATTCATTTTAGAGAAAAATTGTAAAGGAATATTTTTTAGAGAATTAAAAATTGTAAATAAATCATCCATTTAATTTACGTTTGTACCAGAATTCACCTCAGAAATAATAAAAATAAGTTGAACAATGTACCATTTAAAAAAAAAACCTTGCCATGAGTTTGACAAATGTCATGTTATGGTGAGAATAATTTTTCTAGTCAGATATCAATTCACGCATTGTAATTACTATGAACAATAACGTTGGGCTCGTTGTAAAATGTGAACTAGCATTCTTCGGTAAAACAGACCCACTGCAAAAAGTTAAACTTAGTTTAGTTTTTAGTTAGTTTATTAATTCGCAGCAAATGTTGCTATTTTAAATATGTAAATGCATATTAATGTAAGTATATTGTTCTCCTTAAATGAACTACGGCAAGTCTCCAATCTAATTTTGTTAAAAAATAATCTTAATGTTCTTTTCTGGGCTATGAATATCCTTTGAATATGACTTCTTTCCCACGCTGGTATATTATAGGAGAGATGAGGATATACCTATGAGCAGTAGAGAGTTATGATTGACTCTGGTGGTAAAATTGGTTTTAGTTTAAGAACTGTATAGTAAGCAGTATTTAATTTACTACACACATAATCAACATGCTGACACCAGGTGAGTTGCTCATCCTCGGCAATCCCAAGAAATTTGGTGTCTTTCTATTAAAAAAACTGAATGTTTACTCTTTTATTATTGTATGGAAGTAAATTATTAGCATTCATAATGGTTTGTATTTGATCGATCCTCTATTATTTTGCAGAATACACGCCTCCTTTCTTCATCCACTAACAGTATCTCCTGATGGCATTGATGTTTTTAAGAATGATAACCATGCTTCTTCAGAATTTTCTGTACAGAGAATTTAGACACGTTGCACTCACGAGCAATGCATCATATGATAGTTGTTGGTTCAGCATTTATCAAACCCAAAACTGTTTCTTCCAATTCATCGTTGTTTCTTCTGTTCCATTTGCATGTAATGTCACGAACTCTAAGTAAACTGACGCCACTGCAAAATGTTTTGATAATTAATACGCTCTCTTCATTGGAATAACTCAGATTATTGTTCATAGTAATTACAATGCGTGAATTGATATTTGACTAGCAAAATTATTCTCGCCATAACATGACATTTGTCAAAGTCATGGCAAGGGTTTTTATTAAATGGTAAATGGTTAAACTTATTTTTATTATTTCTGAGGTGAATTCTGATATAAACGTAAATTAAATGGATGATACATTTACAATTTTTAATTCTCTAAATAATATTCTTTTACGATTTTTCTCTAAAATGAATAGGGGAGCTAATAATTACACATAATTAATTTTACATGTTAAATCCCTATGTTCGCCCCTTATCCCAGACACTCGGTATAATAACTACAAGGAACCTTAAAAATACAGATCTCAAACTTCTAGAAGATTTTTTTAAATATTACACCGTTTCACCTCATTCTATAAACTTAAAATATAAATGAAAAAATGTGTTTATTTAATTTATTGGTGATTGGAATATTCGATACTGTGGCACCTTTGCGTATTTTAAAAGTAAATAAACCCAGACCAGAGTGGCGAACGGATACAATTAAGATTGATCTTCGGGACAAGGCCTTTACAAAATATAAACGCACGAAAAACCCTAGTCATTGGGAATTCTACAAATCACTTAGAAATCATACAAACATAGCGGTTCGCAACGAAAAAAAGCATTACTTAGAGTTCAGCATTAATCATAAGGGCGAAAAAGATTTCTGGAAGGCGTTAAAAGCCATGAATATACAGGGTGTTTCAGAGCTCTGAATTTCGAAAAAAAATTTATACAAAAGTTGTGTATAATAGTGAGCTGCACGCCCTAAAACATTTTAAATTTATACAAGGTGTCTCATAACAAAGTTACAGACCAAACTTATGTTTTTTTAAATGAAACACCCTGTATTTTTTGTCATTTTTGAATTATATGGAGCAAATAAAGGTGAGTTACTTCAATACTCCCTATACCTATTGTTTGCCGTTTTCGAAATATTTGAAGATTTGTTGAAATGCATGGTCTGGGTGAAATTTTATTTTTGCCCCAGTGATTGACCGCTGAAACACCCAGTATATAACAAAACATCAAACATAGTATTACCGGACACACTAAACGAACCTAATACTATAAATAATTACTTGTCAGGCTGCCAAATAAACATGCCTCCCGTCGATAAGGAGATATTAAATTTTTATAATGGAAATACCTATACTAAGTTTCATCAACTATTAACTTTTAAAGCAATAAATGAAAGCTCTGTATATGGATATTTATTAGATATTAAATCAAACGTGAAAGGCGTAGATAACATGAATGTTTCAATGCTTCTAATGTGTTGCCCACATATTTTACCTTATATTACAAATATAGTCAATAGCTGCATAATTGACAGTCAGTTTCCGAATATTTGGAAAGTCTCGCGTATTTTACCTTTACCAAAAATAAAGATCCCTGTAGGTTTCGGAGACTTAAGGCCGATTAGTATACTACCCTTACTATCAAAAGTTGCTGAAAAGGCCATAAAAATCAAATTTATGAATTTATAATGAATTATAATGTACTACCGTCTTATCAATCTGGCTTTCGACCTGCTCATAGATGCGCAACAGCATTATTGTCTATAACAGATGATATAATAAGAGAAACTGATGCTGGAAAAACAACTGCCTTCGTCCTTCTCGACTATTCAAAGGCGTTTGATACAATCTGCCACGAACTTCTTTTTGCTATTTTGCATTATGTTGGACTTTCAAGTAACGCAATCAATTTGATTAAGAGTTATTTATCTAATAGGACACAATATGTTAAAACGGATTTAGGTAGATCTGCTGAGATTGGTATTGTGTGCGGTGTACCTCAAGGATCTATCCTTGGTCCAATTTTATTTACGTTATATACTTGTTACCTAACAAAATGAGTACAATATTGTAAAACTCATCTGTATGCTGATGATACTTAGTTGTATTTTTCATATGACTCCAATGAAGTAGAAAACGCCAATGCCATTATTAATGAAGACCTAGAGAAATTAATTAATACATCACTTAAAAATAAATCCTTCAAAGTCATCGGTTATCATTTTTGGAAAGAAGAAAATTGAAGTTAAAAATAAAATCCAAATTCTAATTAAAGGTTCAGGAATTGAATGTGTCGATACGACGAAGATTCTGATCTTCGGTTTAAGAAGCATGTGAATAAATGTATTCAAGCCGCATACATGAATTTAAAACTTTTATATCCAAGCCGTCATATCCTCTATGACAGCGTTTCCCAAAGTGTGGGTCGCGACCCGGCACTGGGTCGCAGAAGAATTTTGCCGGGTCGCGTAAAAATATTGTAAAAACACAAAAAAAATGTTAGTTAGTCACTAGGAATGGTGGCAAAGTGTGTATTTATAGTTTTTCGTATAGCAGACTTTTTACCAAATTATGTGATCATAAACACCTTTTTTTGTATTGAAATTCACGATGGCTTTTAAAGAGAAACGTTTTAAAACGTCTGAGCTAGATATAGATTTCACTCTATAGTTCTATAAAAATTGAAACAAACCTTAAACTTTTGACATTTCTCTAAAATAGATTGCACTTTAAATATCTACTAAATTTTGGAAATATTCCTACCTTAGGTTTCAAAATAATCACATTTCAACATTCAAACAACCTCTCATTTTTTTTTCAAATATATTGCACTTATTTTTTCTGCAAGAAAATGCATACGTTACTAAGCTAGATTTAGAAATATTCACACTTGAACACGCCAAAGTCAAGCATTTTCCAAATCGCCAAAAAATATAAAACCAATTGATTTTTTTAAACTCACTTAAAATGTATTGTAACTTCATTTTTCGATAAAAAAATTTGCTACCCTAGATTTTGGAATAATCACACTCCTGTTCAATTCTGAGGTCGAACATTTTACAAGCCCCCAAAAAACGCAAAAACAGTTGCAGCATTCTCGAACCTTTTCCAATTTAATCAAAATAGATTCTATTCAAATCTGTCAACGCTCTTAGCTTCAATTTTAAAATATTTACCTTTAAACACTGAATTCAATTTTGGGGTTGGACATCTTCCAAGTTGCTTTGAAAATAAAAACCAATTGCAAAAAATTCCAGACTTTTCAAATTTACTCAAAACGGATTAATTTTCATTTCTATAATAAAATCGGCAAACATCCTAGGCCCAAATTTTGAAATAATCACACGTGCATTAAAAAAGCATTTTTTACTTAAATTTACTCAAAACATATGAATCTTCGGTTTCAAGTTTTTCCGAAACTCAAACATTTTTGAAAACGCAAAATCATGCATTCGCCTAGATTTTCTTAATTTTCTAGAAAACAACTTAGTGGATTCTCTTCAAATTTTACAAGCACATTCTATAGATTCGTAGTAATAAAACAACTAAATAATAAAAAAAAAATTGAGTTAGTTTTTCCGAAATTTCAAATCGAACATTTTTGAAAGTGTAAAATTATGCATTCACCTAGATGTCCTTAATTTCCTAGAAAATTGATCAGTGAACATACATAACCATTTTTTTCGGTTTCTTATTACGCAACAATATAACATATAAAACTGTAATTAACTGAGTCCGAATGGGCTATCGACCTGCGGTCTTTCGGCCTCCTTAGTGGATTATCTTCAAATTGTAAAAGCACACTCTGTAGACTTCTAGTAATAAAGCAAGTAAATAATGCCAAAATAGTTTAAGCTAATTTTTCCAAAATTTCAACTCGAACATTTTTAAAAGCGAAAAATATGGATTTGGCTAGATTTTCTTAATTTCTAAGAAAGTCCCTTAGTGGATTATCTTTAAACTTTAAAAGCACACTATGTATACTTCTAGCAATAAAACAAGTAAATAATCAGAAAAGAATTTGAGCTAGTTTTTCCGAAATTTTGACTTAAACATTTTTGAAAACGCAAAATCATGCATTCGCCTAGATTTCCTTAATTTCCTAGAAAATAACTTGGTGGATTATCTTCAAATTTCACAAGCATATTCTATAGATTCGTAGTAGTAAATAATAGAAAAATAATGTGAGCTAGTTTTCTCCGAAATTTCAACTCAAATATTTTTGAAAGTGCAAAATTATGCATTCACCTAGATGGTCTTAATTTCCTAGAAAATCCCTTAGTGAATTATCTTTAAATGTAAAAGCACACTCTGTAGGCTACTAGTAATAAAGCAAGTAAATAATTCCAAAATAGTCTAAGCTTATTTTTCTAAAATTTCAACTCAAACATTTTTGAAAGTGAAAAATATGCATTTGGCTAGATTTTCTTAATTTCCAAGAAAGGCCCTTAGTGGATTTTTTTTTAATTTAAAAGCACACTCTGTATACTTCTAGCAATAAAACAAGCAAATAATAACAAAAAAAAAGATTTGTACTAGTTTTTCCGAAATTTTTGAAAATGCAAAATCATGCATTTGCCTAGAAAACGGCGTAGTGGAATATATTTAAATTTTACAACCACTTTCTATAGATTAATAAAACAAGTAAATAATCAAGTAAATAATCAACAAATAATTTGAGCTAGTTTTTCCGAGATTTCAACTCAAACATTTTTGAAAGTGCAAAATTATGCATTCACCTAGATTTTCTTAATTTCCAAGAAAATCTCTCAGTGGATTATCTTCAAACTTTAAAAGTACACTCTGTAGACTTCCAGTAATAAAACAAGTAAATAATCAAAAAAATCATTTGGGCTAGTTTTATTGAAATTTTAACTGAAACAATTTTGAAAGTAAAAAATACGCATTCGGCAGATTAGTGTTTCACAACGTGGACGATCGACCAGTGGCGTCTCGTGGATGTTCGGCGGTGGGGCAACAGAAGAAAATTTGATCGAAACAGCAACGAAATATTTGTTTCCTCTATAAGAGTAAGCAGTGCGGCACGAGCAACGTCTAAATTAGGCGTTTATCTGACAATCCGTATTTGGAGGCCGATGGTAATTTTGTAGGGGCGAATGCATTTTGAACACCAGCTTGCAAAGATGGCTCAAATCGCCTAAAAATTTGATCAAGATTATGTCTTTCGAAATTAGAACCAAATGTTATTAAACTTTTCTAAAATCAAACAACTTGCATATTTGCCAAGTTGCGTTGAATTCCCATGTAAGTTTTTAGTATTTAAATGTGGATTAAAGATTTTTTTTCTGTCGGAATTGAAAAGGAAGAAATATTTAATCTTGGTGAACAAGAAGTTGATAATTCAATTGAAATTTCATGCGACACCGATCTAAAAGTGTTTGAAACTGTACCACTAATTTATTTTTGGTTGCGGTGTCAAAAAGAGTATCCAAGCGCAAGCGAAAAAGCGATACAATTTTTAATGCCTTTTTCACCACTTATACGTGTGAAGCTGCATTATCAGCCTTAAAAAAAGTATCGAAATAGATTGGATGTCGAACCTAATTTGGGAATAAAATTGACACCATTACCTCCTAATTTTAAATTGTTATGTGATGACAAACAACATCATCCTTTGCACTAAGGACAAAATATGTAAAACAAAGTTTACTTCGGGGCTCTCCGTCGCGGAGCGGGTTGGCTCCCGTTTTCGGTGCGAGGCGTCATGGGTTCGACTCCCATGCTCGGGCGATAGCTTTTATTAACGAGAAGTTATCGTTCGGGTTCATGGTTGTTCAGTATTTGTCTCATTCATTATAAAAATGAATTTTAAAATTCGGAATAGCTAATCACTTGCGCCAATTCCCTGAATAATTCACTCTCCTTAACCCGCTATTGCGTCAAACATCCTTCCTTTTATTAAAAGAAAAGTTTACTTCATTTACTAAAGTTTTAAATTAATATAATTGTTAATTTTTTAATTACTTATATTTTTCTTATACATATAATTATTTTGCAATTTTTGTGTATGTAATAAACAAACAAATAACTTGATTTTTATTAAAAAATAAAATTTGTTTTGTGAATAAATGTAAGGTGGGTCGCGAAAAATGTTAAAACCTTGTACCGGGTCGCGGTCAAAAAAGTTTGGGAAACGCTGCTCTATGAAAATAATAAACTTAAACTTTGTGACCTTTTAGTGTTAAGTCACTTTAATTTCTGCGATGCTGTTTATGGTCCATGTCTTGATAGAGGCACACAAATTCGTATAGAAAAAGTACAAAAGTCATGTTTAAGATTTGTTTATGTTATACGTAAATATGATAACGTATCTCATAAATGAAAAGACGCGAAGTGGTTAAGCATGGAACAGAGACGTTTTTTTTGGATTGCATTACTTTGTATCACAAAATTATAATATTAGGTAAACCATCGTATCTGTATTGCAGGTTAACATTCCGAACTGATGTTCATACTCTAAATTTACGTTTTTCAGGAGAAGCTTTGCATTTAATATATATAAACTTTACAATAGTGTACCAACAAATCATAAAGTTCTGAACGTCAAATGTTTTAAAAATGCCGATAGATCAAATTTGCTTCATATTTAAGCCAACTTATATTTTCTGCTGGGTATAAACTAGAATCATTATAGTACAATCTACAAAAGAGTTACTGGAGCTGCAAAATGTATGTTCTTGGGTCTTGTTTTGGAATTATTATTTATGGAAAACGAATATAATGTATCTCTATCGTATTCCTAGGGCTGAAACTTAGATCAACTTTAGTTGTTTTTAGTCCTATTTGCTTAATCAAAATGTACTTTTCTCTATTTTCTTTTTCTATTGATTTGTAGATATTATATATTTTGGTTGCAAATAAATATATTATTATATTATATTATATTATTATTATAATTTCCGTCCACTTTAGTCCCATTTCGGAAATAACTTTCGACTAGTAACGTTTTTTGCTGGTTGCTGTAAACCATTGTGACCACGGAATAATTGTGACTTTTAGAAAGATCTGACGTTTGTATGTCAATTCCTAACTTGTGCGCCAACTTAAATTTTTTTAAAGAAAAAATCATGGCATACCGGAGCGCATTAGCTGACTTAACATTTTCGGAGTGTCATTTAAAAAAAATAATTAGTTAATTAACCAATAGATCGGGCAAAAAAATAGCATAAACATCACGAGCGTTAGTGCTACCGGTCTCGGCTAACGCGTCGGTCCCCACACTATTACCTTCCACCGTTATAACGCACTTGCTGCCCTTGATACTTAATATACTATAAGAAGTGATTTATTATTGAATCGTTCTTCTTGTATAAAATAACTTTTGGGGAAAACCACCGTTAGTAGAAGTTTTGAATAACTGCTACTGTTACTATTTCATAGTAAGCAGATAGTGAAAATAACGCTCTTTGTTAAATGCCATCTAACATTCAGTGCGACTACCGTAATTTCAGATTATCTTATTTAGAAAATAACATTTGTCGAAACTGTAGTCACTAATTATTAATAAAATGTTTATGGCAATACATTTATGATAATAATAGGCCTTTATTTTCCCAACCTTTACATAAAAATACGAACAAAGCAATATTCACAAATTATACATGTTATAAAAATTACAAGGTGCCAGTTCAGGATATGAAATTTGAAATTTTCCTATTGATTCATTTGTACTGTCTTTCTAAAACTAGCTATTATTAGCTGCTATGTAACGGGTGTCCGAAAAGGTTTTTACTATTTAAAAAAATTATAACTCATTCAGTTTTAAATTGCATTAACATTTTTTATTTTTAAAATTAACTACAAAATGTGGAAATTTATTTGTGAAAAATTATGCCGCCGAAATGGTATCCCCCACGCGCACAGTCTTCTCTAAACGCTCTCTGAAATTGGCAAACACGCGGACACAGACTTCTTGTGGAATTGCTCGGATTTCATTGCGAATTCTTTGCTTCGACTGATTCAGATTTGCAGGAATGTCAGTATAAACCTTTGAAGATGGAAATCAACGCAGTGTCACCGTTAACTCTAATCGTTATAGGGCAATGCTGGAAATTTTTCTTGAACCAGAATTGCAAAATTTTGATGGCTTCAACCAAGACGCTTGGTTTCAGCAGGATGGGGCGACTGCTCACACTACGAATCTTACCATGCAGGTCGTTCGAAGGATGTTTCCAGGAAAGGTCATATAAAAAAATGGCGATATCTATTATCCTCCTAGAAGTCCCGATTTAACTGTCATAGATTTTTTTTGTGGGTGTTCCTTAAATCAAAGGTTTACACGGACGTTCCTGCAAATCTGAATCAGTTGAAGCAAAGAATTCGCGATGAAATTCGAGCAATTCCACAAGAAATCTGTGTCCGCGTGTTCGCCAATTTCAGAGAGCGTTTGGAGGAGATGGTGTGCGTGGGGGGGCACCATCTCGACGGCATAATTTTTCATAAATAAATTTCCACATTTTTTAGTAAAAAATATTAATGCAATTTAAAACTGAATGAGTTATAATTTTTTTAAATAGTAAAAACCTTTTCGGACACCCGTTAAAAGATTACTGGCCAATTAGAAATTTTTATCATGGAATTATTTTAGTAGCAACATTTGCAGGGCACGCAAATGAAAATGTTGATTCTTCTTAATATACAGTGCGCGCCTAAAGTATGGAATGTATTTAATAAAACCGAAATAAAATATTTTTGGAAAAAATACTCGAACAGGTCGATTTTCTTTTATAAAAATACACATTTTTGCATGAAAGTTGATTTTCAGTCGTCATTTATTTTTGAGTTATGATGTGCGCCATTTTGTTTTTAAATGGCAACCCCATATTTTTGTTCTTGATTTGGAGAGATCTTTTCATTGTCGAACTGGCAGTATAAAAATATTGAAATCTTACATAAGACAATTTTCGAGTAAATGACAATTGAAGATGAAAACTTGATATTTAGAGTTTTTGCAAAATAACCTTTTTCCAGCGCTTTTTTTTTCCAAACAAAAATGATCTTGACCTTCCATATCATCATATAATACAATATGATTTCAGCGCACCCCCGCACTAGGCGCATTTATTGACAATTGCTTTACGAATAAGTGGATAGTGAAGCAGATAAGGACCGATAGAATAGCCCGCGAGAGAGATGAATGCGCAGAATTAGCCTGGAAAATATTCGAAATGTTCAAGAAGGATTAGAAGAATTTCTACATGTTCGACAAACAAAAAAAAAAACAAAAAAATGCCTATTGCGGGGATGCGCCGTCTTGCTGAAACCATATTGTATTATTGTATTATATGGAAGGTCAAGATCATTGTTGTTTGGAAAAATTGCTACACAAGCGCTGGAACAAGGTCATTTTGCAAAAACTCTAAATATGAAGTTGTCACTTTCAATTTTCATTTACTCGAAAAATTTCTTATGTAAGATGGCAATATTTTTATACTGCTAGTTCGACAATGAAAAGATCTCTCAAAATCAAGAACAAAAATAAGGGGTTGCCATTTAAAAACAAAATGGCGGACGTCATAACCTTCAATTGTCATTTACTCGAAAAATGTCTTATGTAAGATAGCAATATTTTTATACTGCCAGTTCGACAATGAAAAGATCTCTCAAAATCAAGAACAAAAATAAGGGGTTGCCATTTAAAAACAAAATGGCGGACGTCATAACTCAAAACCAAATCGACTTTCATGCAAAAATGTGTATTTTTATAAAAGAAAATCGACCTGTTCGAGGATTTTTTCCAAAAATATTTGATTTCGGTTTTATTGAATATATTCCATACTTTAGGCGCGCACTGTATAAATTAAATACCTTGTTTTTTTTTGTGAAATATATCATTGAATTTACTTATCGTCGGTATTCGTGGATTTGCATAGATTCTGACCGTTTAATTATTCAAATCCATTAAACTCGAAAATCCTTGTCCCGTGCCAGTTACAATGAAATCGTTAATGAGCCATTGGTGTAGTAAAATGGAAAAATTCTAAAAATATGTATCGGTAGTTTGGCTGATTGGGCGGCTGAATCCAAATAAGGTGCTAAACACAAACAATGAATGGTTACGCAAAAGAGCGGTGCAAACACAATCGAAGTAATTTTCCCATTTACGTCACCAACTGTGATCGCATAAACTCATCGTAAAATATACAACCGAGAATGGATTCACATTCAAGTCATGACGTCTGTATTATCTTTTATTCAATTAGCGCATACTTGCGTTACAAAAATAAAAACGTTCAATAATTCTAGACATTATATAAACAAACATGTGTTAAAAAAATAGTTCAATAATTCTTCATATTATACTGGGTTCCCCATAATAGGCTACCCATTTTAATATTTGAATTATTTTTTTTTCAGTTAACAAAACAAACTTTTTATTATACTAAATTACAGCTCTTTGGGATTTATAACATAAATATTTGGCTAATTTAATTCTAACTTTTAAAAATCACGTCTTCTAAATGACCTCCACCAACTTCCAACACATTTTTTCAATATTAGATAAATAAGTGGTTCATTACACGGCGTAGCAAATCTTTGTCTATTCCTTCAACTTCTTCACGATTTTTGACTTTGAGTTCCTCGATTGTACCTGGACGACTCGCAAACACTTTGGCTTTTAAATATCCCCAAAGGAAAAAATCGGGTGCCGTTAAGTCGGGGAACCTCGAAGGCCAAGGCAAATTTCCGAATCGAGAAATGAGTCGGCCATTAAACGTTTCTCGTAGAACCCGCATTGTGTTTCTGGCGGTATGAGCTGTTGCCCCATCTTGTTGGAATAGTAAGGCATTATTTAGTAATCCTCGTCTATTTAATTCTGGAATGAGGAATGTCTCTAGCATGTTTACGTAGCGCTCGGATGTTACTGTTACAGCGCGGTTATTTTCATCCTCAAAAAAATATGGACCAATAATACCAAAAGATCTTACACCACACCACACAACAACTTTTGGATTATGGAGGTTCTGTGTAAAGATTTCACGAGGATTTTTATTTGACCAGTATCTAAAATTCGGTTTATTAACCATGCCGTTCAAATAAAAATTTACTTCGTCGCTCATTAAGAGACTGTGAATTGCTCCTTGATGTAAATTCAAAAATTCTTGACAAAATGCTAACCTTGCTTCTTTATCTTGATTTATAAGTTGCTGTGCCATTTGGTATTTATAGGGATGAAATTTTAAATCTCTTTGAAGAATTCGATCTAAGCTTCCCTTTGATATTCCTAGGATAAGGGTTTGTCGATTAGCAGACCTTTTAGGACTTCTTGTAAACGCAATTCTAACTCGTTCAATATTTTCTGGTGTACGAACTGTTCTTCAACGTCCAGGCTTCTTCAAATTTTATACAGAACCATTTTTACGCCAATGACGAACCCATAATAGTTTTACGATTTGGCGCGTGACCTCTATTGTTGTTATTAAACTGACGCCGGAATGCACGCCTAACTTCTTCTATCGAACTGCTTCTTATGTAAGTTTCTACACAAAACACACGTTGTTGGACTGAGTAATTCATGAAAGTTAAATAATTATGATGAAAACTAACAAACTTCTCGTAGAAAAATAACGTTCCACAAAATTATTAATATAAAACTTATTTGTGACAGGTGCATACTTGATCAATAATTAACTTAAATCCCAAAGACTGCAGAACATAATCCCATAGAGATAAACTTATTTAGTTATCTCGTAGGGAATTAATAAATAAAATAAAATGGGTAGTCTATTATGGGGAACCCTGTATAATGTAATTATTTGAATGATCGGTTTTTGCATATTTTATCCATCGCCCAAATTAGTACTTATCGCGACTGAAGTTAGTAATTGGTGTGCCCCTTTCTGTCTCATTGCACCAGTTATGCCGGTTTGTAGTATACACATTTAATTTTTTTAATAATTTTAATAACAAAATATTTCATAGCTGTTCAAAAACTTTTTTTTCCACTCTGGAGATGGTGGTATCTCAAAAACACGTTTTTTAAGGCTTTAACAGCTTCTTGAGGTGGATTGCTGCTTAATTTCCAGTTCATACAAGTATTTGCAAGTGTCGTCACCTGTTGCATACGATTCCTCGGTCGATTTTTTTAAGCATTTCCTTACAAGATTTTTCCTGAGCTTCCGTCAAATTATGTGGAACCCATCGAGAGCAGATCTTTTTGACAGCTAGATGTTCATAAAAAATACTGTAGTCGTCGAAATGCCCAAGGATGCCTCTATCTCCGATCTTTTTCAATCATGTTGCGCACAGTGTCGATATTTTTGGAATTACAACCGTTTTTTGCTTGACCTTCACAAAATTCATAACTGTCGCAAAAGAAATTCTGCAAATTAACTGTAAGCAGTCTTTTCCGATGCTGATTACCAAAAGTATAACGAAGCGATTCTATGCGTTGATGTTGAGTTTACCCTTTATTAAAATCGTGAAAAATGTCCACAAAATTGCGTTTTTTAAACACTCTCACTGTAAATTTATAAGCTGCCACTGTTTTCAAATTTTACGAAAATACATAGCAATGACACATCTCAGTGGCGCCACCTAGTGGTCGTTTGTAGAGACTTATAAAATCTTGTTCCAGAGTTTAGCTCTTGATAAGCACTGACAGTCCCTTGCAATCTTTCAAGATCTTATAATAAGATCATTTATGCAATACACAGGGTGGTAAGTCAAGTATATTTTAAATAAAACTCTTACCTGCTTCCACGTTTCTATTTCCAGATTTTTAAACGTATTTCAGTTTATTATCACCATTTTCAGAGATCATTTGCAAATGCTTCTAATTAACCGAATCTCAAAATAGTAACATAAATTCACGAATAAGGTTAATAGGTTTTGAATCAATTTATATGTTTACTAACATTTTCCCGACACGTGTGCGATTCATTTCCAATCGACTATAACATTCTTTCATACAAATTGTATGAAGAATACAAGAATATGCGAAGAATCGCCGAATATTATTAAATGCATTAATTTTGTATTAGCAACAAAAGTTATAAATTTTCTAATTATATGGTACTTGTGGCATTTTTTTTCTTTTATATATTAGAAATTCCCTGAAATGTTTTTGCTTACTTTATTACTAGATAAATTGTTTAAACAGTTGGTGCAATTGTAATATTACAAGTGGAAACAAAACGACAACAATGTAAACTTAAATTGAGACAGCAAAAAATGCATTTAACGATTTGAAAAATTGTAAAAATATTTTTATCAGACAAATTTGCTTCGAAAGATCAAAATCCATAAAAAATAATGCACTTTTAATTTTGCATGAAAACATTTACAAAATTTTTGACTGGAAAAAAATGAAAAATCTAAAAATTTTAAAATGCATTCAACGATTTGAAAAATTGTAAAAATGTTGTTATCAAACAAATTTGCGTTAAAAGATCAAATTTCATGAAAATATTAAACGCTCCTAATTTTCTATGAAAACATTTACAATATTCTAACTGGAAAAACAACGAAAAATCAAAAAATGTATTCAACGATTTGAAAAATTGTAAACATATTCTTATTAGACAAATTTGCTTTGAAAGATTAAAATCCATTTAAAATAATACACTTTTAATTTTGCATGAAAATATTTACAATATTTTAACTTGAAAAAAACGAAAAATCAAAAAAAATTCAAAAATACATTCAACGATTTGAAGAAAATTGTAAAAATATTCTTATCTAAAAAATTTGCTTTGAAAGATCAAAATCCTTAAAAAATAATGCGCTTTTAAGTTTCTATGGAAACATTTACATTATTCTAACTGGAAATATAACGAAAAATAATCAAAAAATGCATTCAACGATTTTAAAAATTGTGCAAATGTTGTTATCAGGCAAATTTAATCAAAAGATCAAAATCCATTAAAAATAATGCACTTTTCATTTTCCAAGAAAACATTTACAATATTTTAACTGAAAAAAAACGAAAAAATTCAAAAAAGTATTCAACAATTTGAAAAATATAAAAATATTCTTATCAGATAAATTTGTATTAAAAGATCAAAATCCATAAAAATAATGCGCTTTTAATTTCCATGAAAACATTTACAATATTCTAACTGGAAAAACAAAGACAAATCAAAAAATGCATTCAAGGAATTTGAAAAATTGTACAAATGTTGTTATCAGGCAAATTTATTTAAAAGATCAAAATCCTTTAAAAATAATGCAGTTTGCATTTTCCATGAAAACATATACAATATTTTAACTGGAAAAGTACGATAAATAAAAAAATAAAAAATGCATTCAACGATTTGAAGAAAATTGTAAAAATATTCTTACCTAAAAAATTTGCGTTAAAAGATCAAATTCCATAAAAATATAATGCATTTTCCATGAAAACATTTACAAATTGGGAAAAACAACGAACAATAAAAAAAATCAAAACATGCATTCAACAATTTCAAAAATTGTAAAAATATTCTTAAAGGGCAAATTTGCTTTAAAAGATCAAAATCCATTAAAAATAATGCACTTTTCATTTCCCATGAAATCATGTACAATATTTTAACTGGAATAAAACCAAAAATCTAAAAACTAAAAAATGCATTCAACGATTTGAAAAAAAAAGTAAATATATTCTTGTTAGACAAATTTGCGTTAAAAAGATCAAATTCCATAAAAATATAATGCGCTTATAATTTTCCATAAAAAAAACATTTACAATATACTAACTAAAAAAATAAAGAAAAAGAAAAAAAATATGCATTCAAACATTTGAAAAATTGTAAAAATATTCTTTACAGGCAAATTTGCTTTAAAAGATCAAAGTCCATTAAAAATTATGCACTTCTCATTTTCCATGAAAACATTTACAATATTTAAAATGAAAAAATAACTAACATTCAAAAAAATTCAAAAATGCATTCAACGATTTGAAAAATATTATAACAATATTCTTATCAGACAAATTTGTGTTAAAAGATCAAAATCCGGTATAAAATAATGCGCTTTTAATTTTTCATGAAAACATTTACAATAATCTAACTGGAAAAACAACGAAAAGAAAATGCATTCAACGATTAGAAAAATTGTAAAAATGTTGTTATCAGACAAATTTGCGTTAAAAGATCAAGTTCCATAAAAATATAATGCGCTTTTAATTGTCCTTCTCTTTGTTTAAATTAACCGTTTTTTTGTTTCCTCGCGATATTTTTTTAAATATGAAAAATATTACAAAAATATTTAAACAAATATTAAAGACAACAAAGAAATGAACATATTTTCTTTGAAAATATTTTTCATAAAAAAAAATTTTTCGAACTTATTTCATTTTTCGGAAAAAATTTTATGAAAAATATTTTCAGACAAAAGATGTTCATTTCTTTATTGTCTTTAATATTTGTTAAAAAATTTTTGTTATATTTTTTATATTTAAAAAATTATCGTGAAGAAAAAACGGTTAAGGTAAACACAAACTTCCGGTGTACGAAATTTATGTTCAAAGTTTCATGTTAATTAAATTTCACATGACCTTACGTAGATGTCAAAAGGTCAAACCAAGGTCAAACTATGTAACTACTGTATGTTCCTCTCCAAACCGTTCAACTTTTATCTGCAACATTTTTTTGTATCATTGATAGTTTCAGAGGAAATCGATATAATCCGTCCTGAATTTTTTATCTTCGATAGAACCTCAAAAGTTTTCCCCTGACTTTTCCACGGTCTAACCTACCTTTTCATCATCTATAGGCGTTACGGATACATATTAAATAAGGTTTTCCCGTTGCGGAGTTTTTTTAACATTCTCCTTTGCGTTAAAAGATGAAAGTCCATAAAAAAGCATTTATTTTTTATTTTCCATGAAAGACTTGCAATATTCTGACTGAAAAAAAACGACAACAATCTAAACTTTAACTAAAAAAACGAAATCAGAATTCAACGATTTTAAAAATTATTGAATAATAATTAACCGAGAAATTCGCATCAAAAGCTCAAAAAACACAAAAAAATAATGCACTTCTTATTTTTCGTTAGAACAATTGCCATATTCTAATTAGGAAGAAAACTGTATTAACCTAAACTCAAACTATGAAAACGAAAAAGAAAATCAACGATTTCAAAAATTGGAATAAAAATAATCAACAAATTTGCTATAAAAGCTCGAGATCTACAAGGTAACAATTCACTTCTAATTTCGAATAAAAACAATTTCAATATTCTAACTAGAAATAAAATCGTAATAGCCTACAATGCATTTAATAATTAGAATAATTGTAAAAAATAGTCAATTAAGGAATTTGCATCAAGAGCTTAAAATTAAAAAAAAAACTATGCACTTCCAATTTCCCGTTAAAACAATTGCAATATTCTAACTGGAAATAAAATCGCAAAACGAAATTCAAAAGTTTTGAAAGCTTCGTTTTGCATGCGAGTACCAAAAACGCTCATTTCGGTTTCTTTCGTGTTTTTGTGCAGTAATAAATACATTCAAACTTGTGTTAATTTGATTTCTTTGATATTTTTAACACACAAATTATCTACTGTATCTTTCAATATTCGTCGTGGTAGTAGCCAGGGAAGTAGTTGTTTCGGTAGATGATTTGTTAATTGTAGCAGAGATTCTTAAATTGTAGAAGACGAAAAATATCGTATTTCTCATTTTATTAAATAATTAATTGTTCTGCGTTACCCATTTTATTTTAATGATTTTGACACATTTTTTGAAGTTTGAGCATTTCACTTTCAAAACTTGTTTTAAAAATTCAATTTTCGGTAGTAATATACCTAGATCGAGGTTAATTATCAAAAAATAGTTTTTTGAGTACCTTGTTACCTAGTAATTTAACGAGACAATAACATTTGTTGTCTGGTTATTAACCGAGAGCTTCAGCTCGAGGTTAATAACCAGTTGACAACAAATGTTATGTCGAGATGAATTACTAAAAGGTAAAAGGTACGAAAAAAATGTGTTTTTGATAATTCATCTAAGTTCGCGGTATATTTGGGTAGATAATTTATCGAATGAAATAATAATAAGGATCAGGAGAAGTTATGGTTTATTACAAGCTGAATAGTTTAGTTTGCTACAAGAGTAATTGTAAAAATTAAAACTTAATGACAGTGACGTAACGTCATGAACATCATGTTTTTATAACCTTAAAAGCTACTCACCTAATTACCGTTTTTCTGTTATCGATTATGACAATGCAAAACATTGTTGTAATGTCAAGCTACCCCATTAATTATCGATTTTCTGTTATCGCATCTATTATTATGTGGTAAATTATCAAGCATATTACTTGTCAAAAGTGACAAATATACAATTGACAGCTTTCAATGCAAAGGGATTGCGACGAAATATCTGTTTTCGGGAGCGGTCGCAGGAAAAATGTATTAAATAATTGGGAAAATTGTAAAAAAATAATCAATCCAAGGAATTTGCATCAAGAGCTTAAAATCTTCGAAAAAACTGTGCATTTTTAATTTCCCGTTAAAATAATTGCAATATTCTAACTGGAAACCCAAACAACAACCATCCAAACTTGAATTGGGAAAATGACAAATGCAATGATTTGGAAAATTGTAAAAATGTTATAACGCGAGAAATTTACTTCAAATGCTTAGGATCTATAATAAATAAATGCACTTCTAATTTCCCGTTAAAATCATTCAAATATTCTTACTTTAAACAAAATGGCAACAATCTAAACTTGAGCTAGGATAACGAAATAATGAAATCAACAATTTGAAAAACTGTAAAAGGAATTTTACAAATAGTTATAAAAGTGCTTTTCCTGATTTTTCACATTTATCGTTACTCTCAGCCAGTTTTGAAAAAATATGTATTCTTTATAAATCGTTCATTTTAGCATACCTTATATCAAAATTATGCAATTTTTGTTTTTAGTAAAATCAAGTAGTTTGTGATGAACAAAACATTTTTAGTCCAAGTTTTTGGTCAATTTTTCTCTCGTCGAACATCCAAGATCCATCGCTGCAAAGCACTAACTAATAATTTTAAAATATTTTACCCATACACTATCATATACGTACGAATAGACGTGAAGAACAGTGGATGGCCCGCTTTAGAAGCCAATATGTGAGATTCCTGCCGGCACTCACCTCAATTTTTCAAATGTTTGTTCGCGATTAACATAATATTGAAAATAGAAATAGCAAGGCCTTTTCATATCATTGGTTGAAATACTCCTTTATTAATGTGAAGTATTCAATCAATTACAGATGTTGGTAAACTTTTCCATATAACTTGTGTGGAGGAATCCTTGGTTCCACACACACACACACACACACACACGCACAATCAGGCTAAAGAAAACTCAACAGTTTAACACAAATGAATGACTTGTGCCCTCACGTACCAACCTGCAATCATTCTATTAATGTGGCAATAGCCCGAGGCGGGCATGCCTTCACACTGTTATTGCAACACACCGCTCGTAATAAATATTCACGAATATTTTACATTTCGTAATTCAATCCTATGATTGATCGAATACATACAGATAAATAGTAATAACAGTATTATGTATATCTGAATCAGTGTATTAAATAATATAAATAATAATTGTATTAATTACCACAGTCCAAAGCGATGATCGAACTTTCACAATCATTTTCCATATTCACTAAATCCGAGTTTCGGATGATCATCCTCCGCACAGTATATCCTATTTGAAAACTTTAGTCTTTGCGTTTGCTGGAACCAGTTGCGAAAACGTCTTCATGTTGGCTTAACTATATGCATTGTGTATACCCACAATTGTGATAAGACCCCTATGTTTATTGTTTGCACTAAATTTATGAAAATACTGATGGTAATATGAAAGAGATATTGATTCCACCGAATAAAAACTCGGTTTAGGTTCATCAGGGCATTTTCGAAAAAATCTAAACTAGTCGCCGAAAATTTGTTAACCGATAAACTTGATTCTTTATAAGTTGTTCGAAAATACCTGCTGATTTCAAAAATGCACCGTTAAAAAAAAGAGGTTGTACATCATTGCGCTTATACGTGGTAACGTAGGAGAAATTTAATGTGATACTTGTATAAAGCTCTTCTAACCTAACAAACTTTATTCGAAACATTTTTCGCTAAACTGTAAAATAAAAAAGTTATTTCCACATTTCGATTAATTGTTGAAAAAACTGTATTAGTACGTATTAAACGAGAATTAAAAAAATGGTGATGTGGCCATCATGTTACTTTCTCCGACTTGATGGTATCATAGCCATTTATATTTACGTTTTCATGTTTTATTTTCAATTTAAATCATATTTTAAATGTACATCGAGCGTTGTGTAAAGACGGATGAAACTGACGTTTAAAACGTCAAAATTATGAAAGATGGAAAAATTATACTTCAAATTCAAAAACTCAGTTTACTCAAAAACTAAAGGGATTTCGAAAAAAACTTATTCTTTATAAGTTGTTCATTTTAGTATTCTCTACAATTATTATTAACATAAATTTGCTGTAACTATTATCGTTTTATAATTATAAACCAGAAATAAAGAAAAAATTATAAATTTTTTCTCGAATAAAAATTATTTTATGAAAAATATTTTCAAGCAAAAGATGTTCACTTCTTTGTTGTCTTCAAAGTTTGTTTAAATGTTTTTGTGATATTTTTCATATTTAAGAAAATGTTGGCAAAAAACAAAAAAAAAGTTGTTAAGGTAAAAGAACTATGTAATTTTTAATCTTTAACAATTTTATTAAAAAAAATAAGAATGTTAAAAAACATGTTTCGCCCCGTGTTACACGAGAACAAAATAAAAAATAAAAATAAAATGATTGTATCAAAATTTTAAATATTTGAAAAAAATTGTTTACTTTGTAAAGGAACTATTTAATTTTTAATTTTTAACAACTGATTATTAAAATAAATTGAGAATAGTTAAAAAAACATGTTTCGCCCCGTGTTAAACGAGAACAAAATTTAAAAAAAATTATTGTATCAAAATTTTAAATATTTGAAAAAATTAGTTTACTTTGTAAAGCAACTATTTATTTATTAATTTTTAACAACTGATTATTAAAATAAATTGAGAATAGTTTAAAAAAAACTTGTTTCGCCCCGTGTTAAACGAGAACAAAATAAAAACAAAAAAAAAATGATTGTATCAAAATTTTAAATATTTCAAAAAATTAGTTTACATTGTAAAGGAACTATTTAATTTTTAATTTTTAACAACTGATTGTTAAAATAAATTAAGAATAGTTTAAAAAAACATGTTTCGCCATGTGTTATATGAAAAGAAATTTGAAAAAAAAAATTACTCTATAAAAGAACTATTTATAAATTGTATTCAAATTTTAATCATCAAGCGAGCTAGGCCTGTTTCGAAATTCAAACACCCACAACTGACCATATATGAGCATGTAGAACAACTGTCAAAGAGGCAATAAAAACCTGTACTTTTTATTGATAAGTTTTTTTTTTTTTTTAAGAATACTTATGCGTCTATACTATTTTGTTTGTATAATATACCATGTAAACAATTTATATTTTTTGTTAAATCTGGCTGAAAGACTTAGGTCGCTGGCCCATTGTATTCCTCTAAGGAGGGCAATAAACGATTATTATTATAAGAACTATTTAATTATTAAATTTTAACAAGTAACTATTAAAATAAATTGAGAATTGTTAAATTTTAACAAGTAACTATTAAAATAAATTGAGAATTGTTAAAAAAATATTTCTCCACGTGTTGAACGAAAACCGAATACAAAAAAATAATAATAATTGTATAAGAATTTTAAATATTTAAAAAAATAGTGTATTTTGTAAAACAACTATTTAATTTTGAATTTTTAACAATTTGATTAAAATAAATTGAGGATTGTTAAGAAAGAAAGATGTTTCACCACGTGTAATACGAGATTCAAATACAAAAAAAATAATTGTAACCAAATTTTAAATATAAAAACTTATTAACTTATTAACTTATTAAAATAAATTGAGAATTGTTTAAAAAAAAACGAGTTTCAGCACGGGTTAAACGGGAACAAAAAAACAAACATTAATTGTATCAAAATTTTAAATATTTAAAAAAGGAGTTTATTTTTTAGAAGAACTATTTGATTTTAAATTATTCAAATAAATTGAGAATTTTTAAGAAAAAAATATGTTTTAACACATGTTAAACGAGAACCAAATATAAAAACAAAAAAAATAATTGTAACAAAATTTTAAATATTTTAAGTTTTCATAAGTAATATCTAGCGTACTGTATTATATTGTTTTTAACTTGTTTTTGTTTGTTTGTCACACAAAGTTGTCGCAATTTTAAATTTTAAATTGTAATTTTAATTTTTGTATTTTTATATTTTATATTTATATTTTATTTTATATTTTGTTTTATATTTTATATTCTAATTAATACTTTAATGTACAGGGTGAATCCCGTAAATATATTATTATTATTATTATTTAGAAAATTAGTGTACTTTGTAAAATAACTATTTAATTTTTAATTTTTAACAACTAATTATTAAAATAAATTGAGAATTCATTCTCAAAAACAAACATATTTCTTAACGTGTTAAACGAAAATAAAATAAAAACAAAAAAAATAATTGCATCAAAATTTTAAATATTTGAAAAAATTAGTATACTTTGTAACAGCACATGTAAAGAATTTGAAGTATAATTTATCATTTTCAAATTCCATAATTTTGACGTGGATTTTTCATTTTTTTCGCCAATATTTTAGATCTTTGGCTGGTATTTTCATTTTTTTTGTCAAAATATTCTTTATTCTGGCCTATATTCTTTATTTATTTGTCGTAATTTTCGATTTTTGGTCCGCATTTTTCATATTTAAGCCTGAATTTTCGATTTCCATGCACGAGCTTTTTTTTTTGGCTACTATTTTCGAGTTTTTATTTTATTTAAAGAACTGTATTTTAAATTTTGCTACCTGCATTTTTTACATTTAGGCTCGAATTTTTTATTTTTTGGCCTGTATTTTCTACATAATTTTATATTTTTAATTTTGATTTAGGTGTTCATTTAAAATTTGATATTTACTTAGAGAAATATAGTCTCGAGAGAATTATTTTAACCAACTACTTAATTTTCATTTTTTATTTTTTTTTAACTATGAATTGTAACTGGTGAAAACCTAGCAAAAATTTCCGTTTTTGCTTTGGCAACCGATTAGCTTTCTTTTGGTTTCTTCATTGCACACATTTTATTATAACCCTGTTATTAATATTATGCTAATATTTGTAAACAATAATCGGTGGCAGCATTCTAAATTTATCTAGAGATCTGGTTACGTCTTCTCTTTGTAATTCAAAAAATTTGAGCACTTTCTTAAGTAATGATTACTCTATTTTAAATGTTTGTAGTCATTATAACTACGTGTAGTACAAACACAATATCTATTTCTTTGGGCTATGATTATATTTTTACTTTCTCCGTTACGAAGTACGAGAAAGTATTGTTTGTGATCGTGAAAATTTACGGAAGCTTTTCAGTTCTTTGGATTGTTAAATAAGGCTTCAAACCTTCATGTTTATCCTGTATTAGTTTTTAAGATAGAGCGCACGCAGGCACACACAGCACACACACTCAGACACAAATTTATTTATTCCAAAAATTGTTGAAATCGCCTTTACAGATATTTCGGTAGAAAAAAAATTTCACGATCACAATACTTTCTCGTACTTTGTAACGGAGAAAGTAAAAACTAAACAAATTGGAAAAATGTATATAATTTAAGCACATTTCGCATGCTAGACGTAAATAGTAATGTTTAGCAGCTGGAAGCGATTTGATAATGCTGTTTGTTATTTGAATACCGCATTAAGCGATTAAGTGAAAAGAATGTTATCTCTAGATATGTTGCAACTTTAAATTATAACGAGCGGGCGTACTGTCTAAAAGTAAATCAAAATTTCGGGGCGTTGTTGAAATGTGATGTTCTCCAGACATCGTCTCTACTGTTTATAGCTTCTGATGTGCGAAGAGTGTTTTATCACAATTGGGGTCTTAGATTACTGAATGTTTACGTGCGCGGGGGAGTTCCTGTTTTGCGTCTGTAATCACATGATTTCCGCGCAATGATAACGAGGTGAAACTTCCTTCGACGCACGTTAACAAGTGACAGGCACCGACACTGACGGACACGTTCGCGTGTAAACTTTGCTGCAGTCGCTGCTAAACTGTTAACATCTTGTGTGTCGGTACTGTCTGTCTCTCGGTGTGTGCATGTGTGCGTGGTGCGGCATTGAACTGGTGTGTTATGTAACATATTTACAACTTATGTTCATTAGCAATTTCGGATATTGGGCAATTTGGAGCAATGCCGCTTTTTACTGCCCAAACGCCAACGGCACACTAACCCACGGAAATGGGATATATCGGTATCACCTTTTGCCCCTCCTAATTTCGTTCCAACAAGCAATTTTCTTACTATTATTGTGGATAGTTTTCCACCATCGTCCAAAACATGGTCAAAATGTTTCCCATAATTTGGAACACCTAGTATATTTTAATAGAAATGTAAAGTCCTTTTTCTAGCCAAAAATTTTCTCCTACATTTCAAAACAATGCGAAAGAAGAAACAATAAATGTGATGTCTATTATTTATGTAGGTCAACTGCCGCAGGGAGTATTTAGAAAAAAATGGTGATGTGGCCATCATGTTACTTTCTCCGACTTGATGGTATCATAGTCATTTATATTTACGCTTTCATAGTTTATTTTCTATTTAAATCATATCTTAAATGTACATCGAGCGTTTTGTAGACTCGCATGAAACTGACGTTTAGAAACGTCAAAATTATGAAAGATGGAAAAATTATACTTCCAATTCAAAAACTCAGTTTACTCAAAAACTGAAGGGATTTCGAAAAAAACTTATTCTTTATAAGTTGTTCATTTTAGCAGTCACTACAATTATTATTAACATAAATTTGCTGTAACTATTATCGTTTTATAATTATAAACCAAAAATTTAAAAAAAATAATAAATTTTTTTCTCGAATAAAAATGATTTTATGAAAAATGTTTTCAAGCAAAAAAGGTTCATTTCCGGTGTACGAAATTTTACCAAAAGCTTTTCAGTTCTTCAGATTATTAAATAAGATGTATGTTCAAAGTTTCATATTAATTGCTCGATTCGTTTTTGAGATACAGCGCGCATAGACAGACACACACACAGACACACGCACACAGCACACACACACACACATACACAATTTTTTTTCCAGAAATTGTTAAAATGGCATCTAGGGATACCAAAATGGATATTTCTGTAAAAAAGAAATTTTGAAAAAAAAATTACGATCACAATACTTTCTCGTACTTCGTAACGGAGAAAGTAAAAACAACGATGCTGCATCCATTGCGTTAAGCTTTATCAAACGAATTGAAAATAAATACTGGACAGTTGGTTCATCAGCCGAAAATATCCCCCTAAATCATAAAACAATGCGCAAGATCAAAAGAGAAATTCTTGCAGTCTACTGCAAGCTAAGGCAAAGATTTATGTTGAAGCATGTTTGGATTTTCACATCTCAGGACCGACGCTGACGCCAATTATTAGCAAGGACCACGGTTTTTTCCAGAAAAAAAAAATCAGAAATTCCGCGGCAGAGTTTTAGAAATTCTGCGGCTTTCCACAGCATGACCAAATTGTAGCAAGAATAAAATTTTTAGATTCAATGATTTTTCGTTCCCATGTTACACCGTAACATGTGAATTTTGTTTTAGTCATAATTTCACTGCATCCTTTCCCCCCTAAACTTATGACATCATTTGTAGAAGTTGCCTTATGGCAATTTTAATGATTGTTGGTGAATATTGCAGAATTAATTTTGAGTGAATTTTTAAATTTTCATGTTTATTGCAATTGTTTTTATACAGGGTGTTCAATTTAAGTGAAGACATTGAAATATCTCGAAAACTACACATCGAATAAAAAAAAATATAATTAAAATTTGTTCGCCTCGGAGGGGGAGATCTAATGATATAAAACTCGACCCACTACCCTCAACCCCCTAGGGGGTAGGGGGTGAGAAATAGAAAAGTTAAATAGGAACCCCCATTTTTTTATACGGATTTGAATACTACGGGAAAAAATAAGAAAGTTTTATCTGAATTTTTTTCGTGACAGACGACGCTAAATTCAAAATTGGCAAAAATCGTTGAAAAATGGGGATTTCCTGAGAAATGGGGATTCGTAAAATAAGATTCCCATGATTTTTAATAATAGACAGCTATATTTTTGTTCTTAATGTTGTACATCATTTTAAAGCTTAAAACTTATGTTCTTTTTCTACATAATCGCCGTTTCTGTTCAAACACTTTTGCGGACGATGCTCCAGTTTTTCTATCCCCATGTTATAGAATTCTGCCGGCAGTCCTTTGAGGAATCGAGTAACCTCTTCCTTGAGTACATCATCGGTATTGAAGCGTAAACCACCGATGTGTTCCTTTAATTTTGGGAATAATTAGAGTTGGAAGTCTCAGAAATACGGAAAGCAAGTTCATTAATGGTGATCCTCCGATCTTCAAGCAATATTCTCTCATCTTTTTCGACAATTCCCTCTGAAACTGAAGGCCTTCCGCTCTTGTCTTCATCGTGAATTTCCGTGCAGCCTTCACTGAATTCTCTGCACCATTTGCGAACATGTTGAACAGATATGCAATTTCCCCCTAAACTTCGATTAACTGACGATGAATGTCAATAGGTGAAATACGTTTTGCACTTAAAAAACGCGAATTTCGCATCTGGCGGTAACTGCAATAGGGAGCTCCACCTTCGAAGGCTGCTAGGCCGGCATTGAACGATGTAGCGTGGCGGGAGAGGTGGGAATAGAGAGAGGGAGATTTGACAGTGTAAGATAGTGTTTTCATTTCTCCCAGCACGTCGCATTATTTTTCAGCAGCATAGGGAACCTTATTTTACGAATCCCCATTTTTCAACGAATTTTGCCAATTTTTAATTTTGTCGATTATAGCGTCTTCTGTCACGAATACAAAAAAAAATTTATATAAAACTTTCTTATTTTTTCCCGGAGTATTCAAATCCGTACAAAAAATGGGGTTTCCTATTTAACTTTTCCATTTCTCACCCCCCACCCTCTAGGGGGTTGAGGGTAGTGGGTCGAGTTTCGTATCATTAGATGTCCCCTCCGAGGCGAACAAATTTTAATTATAATTTTTTTTATTCGATGTGTAGTTTTCGAGATATTTCAATGTCTTCACTTAAATTGAACAACCTGTATATTTAAGGAAAAAAAATGAAACACTTGAAATTCGTGAAATTTCGACCATTTTCAAACCGCCATAACTCGGCGTATTTTTAAACGATTTTGATGAACCTTTAAGGGCGAAGAACTTTGAAGTGTCTTCTTTAAAATCATGCATGCGAACTTAAGCGTAACCCCTTTCTCCCCCCTCTAGCGTCGCTGTGAAAAAAAAGTTTTTTCTGGAAACCATGTTCAACTTTGACGATGTCTACGGAGTATTTTGTCGACTCGATCCACCATAAAGGCATTAAAATTTGATCAATTCCTTATGCAGGTCTTAAAGAACGAAGTTCGTACGACGAGTAGGCACCGTTATGGGTGTTAGAAAAAAAGTGCATTTTGAGGTTTTTCGCACATAACTCAGTGACTTTTCAACCAAATTTGATGATTATTTCGGAAAAAATCCCATTTTGGCTCTACTTTAAGGGGATAAACTCAGATTGTAATGATCCCTTTTCGAACCCCGAACAAAAAAAACACGTTTTTGGGCAAAAAAACGTCCAACTTTGGCAACGTGTACCGAGTTGAAAAAAAATATCTCGACTCGATCCATCAAATGGGCATTGAAATGTGTTCAATTACCTGCGCAGGACTCAAATAACGAAGTTCCTAGGACGAATTGGCACAAAGTTACGGGTGTTTGAGAAAAAGCGAATTTTGTGGTTTTTTGTCTCATAAGTCCGAAGTTTTTCGTTTTCACGAATGAAATTTTCTTTGCATGTTCTTTGAGGTATGCACGAAGATTCATTGTTTGTGCGAAATCATGAATATCGCATTTTGTACCTTAGAACTCCATTAACAAAAAACTTTATTTTAGGTCCAAAAAGGCTTACTTTAACGATCTTGTACTGTTGGAAAAAATGTGGGCCCAACTTACCACCATTCGTCCATTTTTCCATTTGTCCAATAAAAATAAACAAATTACACTGACGGAAAAAATGAAACACTTGAGATTTGTAGAAATTTAAAAGCAATATGTGTCTCTTTGAGAGGGTTTATCCTTCACTCAAAGAAAGGGCTCTACGCCCCTCCAAACGATAAAAATAAAAAGACCACAAAATGCACCTTTTTTAAACACCCATGATGATGTACCTGGCCTTCTACCCCTTCATGTAGTAGATGAAAAATCAACAATTTTATGCGATACCTTATATCAGTTGAGATTTTCTTAATATAATAATATTATAAATTTTAAAAATGTAAGTCTTGATCTCTGCTTCTCAAACTATTCGGTTAAAGTTGAAGAAACAACACCTTAATTGTTTCCGGATAAACAACATTCGGCCCTCCTACTTAATATGTCATTTTCTGTTAATAGTAATGACAGTGTTAATCATACAGGATTTAATTTTACTAATGCTCCTTATGAATTACTGAACAATTACTTTAATTCTTTCAATTGCAATATTTTCAATGACCTTACAGTTGACCAGTGTGTCGATTATCTTTATACAGTTTTGTATTCTGGCATCCAAATTATTTCTTAAAAAGAAAAAAAAGCAGACGATCTAGCTTTCCTGTATGGTTTACATATGTTTAAAAATTGCACATAAAAAATATAAAGATAGCCGCAGAAATATTGACTATGTTACTTTTTTCCGCTACCGACAACGTAAATAAGCATTGCATCCATGGTTACAGGTACCGTAAGTGGCTGATAACATTCGTGGTGTTTGTTGTCCTTGACGACGGAACTTAATTTTTTACTTACGGACCTAGGAAAATAATAAACAGAAACGTAACGCTCCAACATATAGGCGAGCAACACATTTTCGTCTATACCTATAGCATCAGCATCCTTTCTACATAACACTGCTTTAAAAAGTCGTAACAGGACACATACCTTTTTCGATTTTGTCCGTAACAGGTTCTAACACACAATATTCGCAGTTTCGTTTGCATCCATGCCCGCAAAAACTGTCACTGGATTGACACTAACAAACAAAATTCGACAATGTTTTCTCGGTTGCTGGGTTGCCATAGGACGCATAGGTGACTTTAAAAATTTTAATCCCCAATGTTACAAGTCGTATTTTAGAATATTTTCTGATATTTTTCAAGTATTATATTTCTGGTAGCGGAAAAAAATTAATAAGCAACACGGAACGTAATGACAATTAACATTTTCGGCAGGCGACGAGCCTCGGCTCCGCCTCGGCTCGTATTCTCCTACCTCAAATGTTAATACGTCCTTACGTTCCTTGTTGCTTAAATAACTATTACGGAACTTAGAAAACAGTGTAAGAACCTAATTGCGTTGAAGCACCAAGAATTTATACAGAATTCTGAAAACAATATTATGTCATATCCTAAATCATTTTGAAAATACGTAAAGACACTTAATTCAAATACTAATGGTCTTCCTATATTCATGACTCTAGATGACATGAATGGTTCTTCTCCCTCCGAAATTGCTGATCTATTTGCAAATTATTTTACAAGGGTTTATAAATCAAGTTCTACCACAGTTTCTAACAAGACATATTCTCACATTAAAGAAGAAGTGCATCTTTCTCAAGTTCCGATTTCTTTAAATGATATACATAGGTGTATACATGATTAGTATACAATCGTGCATTCCGAAGATGTTGGACAAACTTGTGAGTAAACATCTAAAATATTCCTGTAAAAATATAATACGGACTTTGCAAAAGCCTTTGATAGAGTGAGTCACAAACTTAAAAAAAAATTAATTGCAATTGGGTTTGATGGGAAACTTTTGGAGTGGATTGAATCTTATCTAACGAATGAATCGATTCCAGTAGGTCATTTGTGATGGCATAACATCCGTTCCATTTTTGGTGTCCTCTGGTGTTCCACAAGGATCTCACTTGGGACCCGTACTTTTCAATCTGTTTATCAACGATATCGGAAATCGCTTCAAAACTAAATATTTATTGTTTGTAGATGATCTCAAGATGTTTATTGGAATTGCTTCTCTACAGGATATAATGATGCTTCAAGAAGATTTAAATGTTTTTTTTTAAATGGTGTAATTATAACTCCATGGAATTAAAAATATCCAAATGCAAAGCCTTAATATACCGGGTGAATATTTCAAAACCGAACATAGGCATTTAACATGGGAAACATGTTTTTGGAAGATTCTGTCTCCCCATTTTAACTAACAGGATTTATAATGATACCAATGGAAAGAAGATTTTTTTCCTCATCTAATGATATCTGAACTAGTTAATTTTCAGTTGTAATTCTCTATTATTTTACCAAAATATTCGCAATAAATACAATTCGGAAAATCGTATTGAGCCATGACTCGCAAGACAATAAACGTCATTCGAGTGACAAACTCAATATGCTGTTGGCAGTATGATTTTGAGATTTCCAATTTTATTCACTGATATCAATTGTAATTTTCTAAAGAATTGAAAAAACTCTGGTTGAATTTCTGGTAAATGTAAAATCAGTAAACTTCAGTAGCATCGATCGCAACGTGTTTATGAAAAAATACAAAAATAACATAAATACATTTTAATAAATGAAATAAATGGAAGAAGTTACATTACAACATTTATTATTGCTGTAGCGCAGTATCCAATTTGATCAATTTAAATTAAAAAACAAAGATCATAATGATACACCTGTTAACAATTATAATTAGAAATCAATAATTAAAGCAAGTGTTCAAATAAACCTCCATTCTGAATTAAACAATTCCCCATCCTATTGTAAAACGAATTTCTGACGTTTGCCAACTGTCTATTCGTTATCAACTCGCACTATTCAAATATTGTATTCCTCCAAGAATTAATATTTGGATGACGAGTTTTGTAAATTTGACTTTTCAGGTGACCCCACAAGAAGAAATCGCACGGTGCCAACTCAGGAGATCTAGCAGGCCAGTTGACTTCACCTCCTCGTCCAATCCACCGATTTGGAAATGTATTATTCAAATATTCTCTGACGTTTATTCCGAAATGTGCTGGACATCCGTCATGTTGGAACCAGATATCCTGGTTTGGACTTGCCACTTCTTCTATAGCAGGGCCAACCTGAGTAATTAACAATTCTAAATCATTTTCTGAATTTAAATTTCCTATAATTTCGAAAGGACCTATAACATGAGAATTAAAAATGCCTGTCCAAATAATATTTTTTTGAGGATATTGCGTTCTAAGATTTAAATTCAGATGGGATTCTCATGTGCCCAGTATCTATCGTTTTGAACGTTTGGTTCATTATTTAATGTAAAGGTACATTCATCCGTAAAGCAAATCGACGAGAGAAAATTGCGATTAGCATTAGCATCTAGATCTTGAATAATTTCACAAAAGGTTTGTCTAGGTTCTTCGTGAAACGGCAAATAGTTCTTGATGACATTGAAACTGGTAGGGACGGTAGCCGTACTTTCTTAAAATTTTGCAGACCGTTCCTTCCGATTTACCACATTTTAAAGCAATAGATCTTGTACTTAGTCGAGGATTCCCGGATATCAGCCCAATAACAACTTCTTCGTGAATGTTTTCCCGTCTGTTGCCATTTATTCTGCGATGTTCTAATAAACAGCCATAATGAGATAATTTTCAAACTATCAATTAAAATGAATAATATTTACCTGAATTTAAACAACCAGAATTTTCTAATTGAAAGACTGTTTGTTGTATTGTCGACACTGACGGTATGGAGCTCTTGTTAAACTGCACGGAGAATAAATCTGGGACCCTACGGTAACTATTTCCGGTGTAAACGTTTATTACTATAAATAGTTTTTCCTCGATGGAATACATTTTACAAAGAAAAATTAATGACAGTTATCATAAACTGATAATTTGTTTTCAGGCAAGCCATGACACACCATGAATCTGTTTATTATCTTACTAGTCATGGCTCAATACGATTTTCCCAATTGGATTTTTTGCGAATATTTTGATAAAATAATAGAGAATTACAACTAAAAATTAACTAGTTCGGATATCATTAGATGAGGAAAAAAATCTTCTTTCGATTGGTGTCATTATAAATCCTCTTAGTTAAAATGGGGAGCAGGAATCTGCAAAAACATGTTTTCCATGTTAAATGCCTATGTTCGGTTTTGAAATATTCACCCGGTATACACGACAACGTACACCTACAACATCACCTTACCGGATAGGAACTGAACATTTGGAAATGGTTTCTAAATTCAACGACTTGGGAGTGGTAATGGATCAACAACTAGCTTTTTCCTATCACATCGATGCCATCGTCGCCAAAGCCTTGAGGATGCTTGGTTTTATCAAAAGAAATACCGCTCAATTTAGAAATAATGATTGTATAATTCTACCATATTCTTCATATGTCAGATCATTGCTCGATTACTGTTGCATTATCTGGTCGCCCATCTATATAAAATATATAGATAGATTCGAGTTGGTTCAAAAAAAATAATAAATATTTATGTTTCAAAAACAACATTCAGTATATAAGTACTAATTACGCTGATTTATTATCATTTTTTAAGTTGCCCATGTTAACATCCCGTAGGGAGTACTTTCATTTAACATTTACTTTTAAGGTGTTCAGTGGATCAATACACAGTTCCACAATTCTAAATATGTTCGGCTTATATATCCCTGTAAGAATTACAAGATTCTCGCCTTTATTAAATATTGAATTTCATAGATTGAATTATGCAATAAATAGTCCATTAGCCCGCAATATTCAAATTGTTAATAAGTACCATTCGGAATTGAACTTTTTCGAAATAACATTTAGCATGTTTGCCAAAAACGTGAAAAACGTTATTTATCCATATTAGGAGTGAATTTATTATTTATGTTTTAACACATATTTTAATTGCAGGTTTTATTTTTAAGTTTTATTTTTAAGTTAAGTTTTATTTTTTAAGTTAAACAATGTCTAAATTTTTGTTTGTTTGTAAAAGGATATCCGTTAAATATACATTATTACTATTATCATTTTAACTTTGTGCCATATCGCCATAAGAACTTGGTTTTGAGTCCTGCACAGGTAATTGAACACATTTCAATGCCCTTTTGGTGGATCGAGTCGACACATTTTTTCCAACTCTGTACACGGTGCCAAAGTTGGACTTTTTTTGCCAAAAAATGTGCTTTTTTTGTTCGGGGGTTAAAGGGTTCGAAAAGGGATCATTCCAATCTTAGTTTACCCCCTTAAAGTAGGGCCAAAATGAGATTTTTTTTGAAAGAATCATCAAATTTGGTTGAAAACTCGCCGAGTTATGTGCGAAAAACCTCAAAATGCTCTTTTTTCAAACACCCATAACGGTGCCAAATCGTCGTAGGAACTTCGTTCTTTAAGTCCTGCATAGGGAATTGATCAAATTTTAATTCACGAATTTCAAGTGTTTCATTTTTTTCCCACCAGTATATATTTTTTGAGCGCTCGGGAATTTGCAAATTTATAATTACTATCATCTCTGATTACGGGCAATTATTAAGAAATGCAGTTAAGGGATGTTTTATGATTGTTGGTGAAAATTATTGCAGAATTAATTTTGAGTGAATTTGTAAATTTTCAAATTTGTTCAAGTTGTTTTTGTATTTTTTTTAAGCGCTCGGGAATTTGCAAATATAGAATTACCATCAGCTTTGATTACGGGCGATTATTAAGAAATTCATTTAAGGGATATTTTATGATTGTTGGTGAATATTGTAGCATAATCATCATTGCTTGTTGGTGAATATTAAGCAGAATTAATTTTGAGTGAAATTCTAAAGTAGGTGGTCTTGTACTATCTGATCATGAGATGATTTCGTGCTGATTCGCACATAACACATATTCACCAAGTCCCATCTTGCTAAAGTTTCGTGATCTTAAAAATATAAACTTGGAGCATTTTAACAATGACCTACAAAATCTACCTCTTTATAAAATGTATGACAGTGACGATATTGACCATAAAGTAAATATTTTGAATGAGTTAATGTTGATATTATTTGATAAGCATGCCCCTGAAAAAATTATTCGAATAACAAATAAGAAAGTGCCATGGATAACGAAAAATATTAAATTCCTAATATCTCTTAGAGACAAAGCTCTTTCTAAATTTAAAAGAACGAAATTTGCTGCACATTGGGATTATTATAAAATGTTGAGGAATTATACAACACAGGCTATAAATAATGAGAAAAAAGCATATTTTACTTATCTATGCCAAAACAATAGTCCTAAGAAAATGTGGGAAGAACTTAGACGCATAGACGCATTACCAAGTAAGGATACACAATTGCCATCGCATCTTAATAATGTCGAAGACCTAAATACTTTTTTTGTTGATAACATACCAAAAACTGCCAATCTTTCCTCTACTGCACTTATAAATGATTATCTAAGTGAAGTTATTGTACATGATCAATTCCAATTTAGTTATATTACCGAAATTGAGGTTTTGTCTTTTTTGATTACAATTAAGAGTAATGCTAAAGGATGTGATAGTATTAACTTAAGAATGAGTTTACTATGTTGTCCTTATCTTGCTGATGTTATTGCACATATAATTAATGCCATCTTTTTAAATAAAAAATTTCCAACAAGTTGGAAACAGGCTCTGATTAGACCCCTCCCCAAAAAAAAATCTCCTAAAGAATTTAAAGATCTACGAGAAATAAGTATATTGCCAGTGCTGTCTAAACTAACAGAAAAGATTATGAGCCAGCAGATTGTATTATATTTGAATAAAAATGATGTTATACCTGACATCCAATTTGGATTTAGAAAAGGTCACGATTGCGCCTCGTTATTATTAGGAATTACTGATGAAATATTCGAAGCTACGGATAAAGGAAAAGTAACAGTACTCATATTATTAGATTTTAGCCGTGCCTTCGACACAATTAAGCACGAAATATTATTATCTGTTTTTGCACATATTGGGTTCTCTGCTGAAGCTATTTGTGTTTTGTCAAGCTACCTGGAAAAAAGAACACAAACAGTTTCTTATGCAGGAGAGGTTTCTTCTGAAAGAGCTTTGCGGTCAGGGGTTCCCCAGGGATCCATTTTAGGACCTCTATTATTTATTCTATACACTAGTCAATTTTACAAATATATTAAACATTGCAATATGGGAATGTATGCTGATGATACGCAAATTTATCATTATTTCTATTTAAAAGACTATCAACAGGCCCTGCTTGATATCACTACCGATCTTGATAATCTATGCCAACTGTCTGAAAATCATTCCTTAACAATAAATAATTATAAATCTCAAATTATACTGTTCGGTAAAAAGAATGATGTTAAAATTCTAAAACCCAAATTAATTGTATCTGTGAAAGATCAACCTATTAGCATTGTTGACAAAGCAAAAAATTTAGGTGTAACTTTTGATGAAGCTCTGAGGTTTGACAATCACATCATTAGAGCCATTAATAAAGCGTACACTGGTTTAAAGTTTTTGTTTCCTCATAGACATTCTCTTGATCGGGTAATAAAGAAAAATTTATGTGATACTTTGGTTCTTTCTCCATATTGTTTATGGTCCGTGTTTGACCCAAGATACATCTAATAGAATACAAAGACTGCAAAACTCTTATGTACGCTTCATTTATGACATTTATTCACTATATAATGAATTGCCAGCACATGTCAAATCCTCTGGAATTGAATTATTTAAAAAAATATATCACAGCTTTTCTTTTAACTAGACAATGTGGATAGTTGTCTCTGTTCCAAATACATTGAAATTAATATTAGCATATTGGTGTAGGCCATTGTACATTATTTAATATACTTAGAAATTGTTTATTTATTTTTCGGAGTGTAAGAGAACATAGTTTATTATTAGATTAGGCATCTAGATGTAATTTGTTATTCATATTTCCAAGGTTTGGATGGAAGAACAGTCCTGGACTGAATCACGCCTTGCGGTTTTAGGTTCTAAGTACATTTTTTTTTAAGTGAATTTGTAAATTTTCAAATTTGTGCAAGTTGTTTTTATATTTTTTTAAAGAGCTTGGGAATTTGCAAATATACAGCGTGTTTCAGAGCTCTGGGAACGGTCAACCGCGTGCTTATTTGTCCAAAATTTGAAAATTGTTTTATATAAAAGTTGTTCAGAATAGTAAGCTGCACGTCCTAAAAATATTTAAATTTATACAGGGTATCTCATAACAAAGTTACAGACCAAACTTATGTTTTTTTTTTTAAACGGAACACCCTATATTATTTAGCATTTTTGGATTCCTTGTTACTTGGAGATTAAAATGACCTAGGTTGTGGGGATGGAAACCTCGCCGTTTTCGTGTTATTCACTTGTTTATACAAAAATTTAAACATAATTGTTAAATTGCTCTCCTGAAACTAATAAAGATAATTAATTCGAATTTAGTGTAAAGTTTAATTAAACGTGAGTCTTCAAAATTACTCTATCAACCAAAACATAACTCGCGTATTATACAGGGTGATAGCCATTCGCAAACTGCACAATTTCTATTTTTTTTTTTCAAATCGAACACGCTATATATTATTCCATAATTTAAACCACAGTACGCTACCTATTCATTTATTAGGGTAACGGTCGTTCAAAAATTGTCGTACACTGCGAGCAAAATGTGGTGCACCATCCAACTGGATCCACAAATATCTTATTACAAAACACACAGTCAGTATCACCAACACAATACCAGAACAAGTGATCTATTATACCCCAACCGTCTCCGTTTAAATAAATCGCAGAATGGTGTAAATTTTTACGGGCCAAAATTATTTAATATTTTGCCCGACTCAATTAAAGAATTACCCAACAGTTTCGTAAATTAATCAAATCGTACCTAATTCGGCAATGTTTTTACAATATCGAAGAATGTCTTTCTAGTCGCTTCAGTGGCCTAGTTGCTCCTGGTTAAAAGAGTAGTCTTGTGGTATCCCTACAACCTACTTTTAATTATATGTAATATGTAATGTATTCATTTAAAGACAATTCGCTCTATTTTATATCTGAGTTTTTTAACTTTAAACAGAGGATTATATCCCTTAAATTTTGAACGTGTTTTGTATCTATTTTAAACTACTTAGATCATCTTATGTTTTATACTATTGCTTTATTTATTGTTTTTGTATTAATGCTTCATTTTATTGTTTCATATTATTGTTTCATTTGTATTGTCAGCTCATCAATCTGTCATTTTTTATAATTTCTAAATTAGCCTTGTCTCGCCCTGTTTCGCTTTATGTAACATTTTACTGACTTGTGTTAAACTAGTTTATGTTATTGCACCAATAAAGATATTATTATTATTATTATTATTATACGTTGAGTGGTATATCAAGTAGGTACTCATATAAATGATTCTGTCACTGTGCCCTTAATACTCTGGAAAACAATAAACTTTTTTTTTTATTTTGTGCTGTTTACTGATGAGGCTACATTTGATAATATAGGCAAGGTAATAGTATATAACATAACTAGAGTTGTAAGTAGCAAATTATGCGCAAGTGAAAGATATTGCATACGAGCCGCGTAGCGGCGAGTAACGTAATTTCACGAGCGCGTAATTGCGTTACAACTCGCGTTATGTACTATACTTTACCTTCGACCTTACATTTATTCGCTTAAACTAAAGACATATTGAAACTAAATCTTGTCAGGGTCATGTTTACATTTTTTTCTACGGCCATGTTATAATTCATTCATAACGATTCAGAAATTTGATTATGACCATCCTAATGATTCAAATTTTCATAATGCAACGAGCTACAAATAATTGCGAAAATTAAATAACATCGCGTCAGCATTGGTCGGTCAGTTGTCACTTTAGACATAATACTCGTAACCAGTCAAAATAATTTCCTGTATAATTATAAAATGAGTGAGTCACGGCGAGATTCAGTTAACACCACCTGATATACTGGAAAAGCCAAAAGAAGCCTGCGATAATTTACTTCCAACAAAATCCAGGAAGTACTATGAAAAAGCATATAAATTATTAACGGATTGGCAATATAAAACAATTTGTACAATTGTACAGGAATTACTATTATTAATTTTGTTAATCCTGAAAAGAAAAATTCTATTTAATTGTCTATTTATGGTACTATTGCCAATCCTTGTTAATTGCTTTTTTTTTAATAAACTAGTTTATACATTTTCATAAAAATATATTCTCTTGCATTTTTTTAAGATATACCCCAAGACAGAAAAAATAAATAAAAATCTATATGGCCGTAGAAATAGTATATTACGACACAAGTTCGGTAAGTGCTATCTAACAGGTCGAGAAAATTTTAAAAATACGAGGCCTATAGGGCCGAGTATTTGTAATTTTCGAGACCTGTTTGAATGCACTTAACGAACCGAGTGTTGTATAGTATTTTTTGCGCTACCGATTTAAAATAGTTATAAAAATAGTAAAAAAATAGTTCAAAACGACTTTTATAATTAAAAATCGCTGCTCTTTTATTTAGCCCATAACGGTACTAGGACTGTCATGACTCAGAACAGGCTTGTTATTTTGCGAGTTTCCTAGCAACCGAAATTAGTCCGGGAAAGCCATTCGAACGTGACTAAATACACACACAGTAAGCATAGCAATATAGAACGGTAGCGCAAAAAAGTAATGAATGCAACTCCCACATTATGACTTATTAATGCATTCATACGAATTACAACACTCGCTCGCAAGCTCGTTCGAGTTGTAAATTTCGTACTCATGCATTAATAAGTGTCATAATGTGGTCGTTGCATAATATACTAGTATTAATTGCCTCTAATGGCATTGTAGGACGACTACCAACTAAACAAACGAATTACCCCTCGAACAATTTTCCGTCGAATAATATATTGTCCAATACATTTATTGAACAAATTTAGGAATACGGATCGTTGTACTCACTCTAAAATGTTAATCTACTAAGATTCCATTGCGATGGAAGTACCAATAAGACATAGCGTGAAGTTTATTGTACCGGTTATTTTTTAACCAATAAGTTGTAATCTGACGTTTAAATGTCACTGTCACTTTTGATGTTTAAAGACGAACAGACGAATGCAGAGGGACTCGGCGGACGTTAATTGTAATTGGCTAATAAGTATATAATATAGCGAGGTACATAAGTGGTAATAGTACATGTTACACATTTATGTACAACATTTAACATTTATATATGCTCTATATATTCGTAATGGTTCGCTTACGATTGGTGAAAACAGTTCGGTAATTCATCAATTACAAAGTGGGAGTAGGTAAACAGACATAATCTTCATTATTATTCGAAGCACAATCTTTATTTTGCATGGACACTAAATAATCAAAAACGATACAGATGGAATGAATAGGGTGCTTCTTTGAAGTCTACTAATGTCCAAGTGAGTATTTAATTCGGATAAAAATAATTTAGGATTTTAAATTGCCGATGCCAAAACAAGAAATTCGTTGCCTTCTTTAACTACAAATTTGATTTGCACAGGTTTGGAATAGTTCACGTTGTTACCTGTAGCCTCAAATCACTCTTGTACTCTTCGAAATGCTTCTTGTTGTGGACACGGCAAGAAGAATTTCGTGTATCGACACGGACAGCGGTATCTCGGCTCTATACCCTCGCAAAGCAAATAGACAGTTTTTGCGACATTCCTCAAGAATGAAAATCATGTCAACCAATTCCTCTTGGGTAAAATTCATAATTATGAGCTGAGACTACTGAACTACTGAACTACTGAAATGGTAAAATCTATTTTTGAGATCAATGTAGTAATTATTCTCACCTGTTTTGTTTTTTAATTTAAAATGATTGGTACCTAGATTTTAAAACTAATAATAAAAATATGCAAATCACCAACGAACTTTGAAATATTAGAGTAACCATCAACTTCAGATATACGAAACTTTATATGAAACGAAAGCTTAATGCACTTTTAAATTATGAAATAATTAATAGGCTGTTCCATTAAAAAAAAATTGAAATTGTGCAGTTTACGAATAGCTATCACCCTGTATAATACGCTGAGCTATGTTTTGGTTGATAAAGTAATTTTGAAGACTAAAGTTCAACTAAACTTTACCACTAAATTAGAATGAATTATCTTCATTAGTTTCAGGGGAGCACTTTAACAATTTTGTTAAAAAATTTTGTATAAACAACCGAATAACACGAAAACGGCGGCTTTTAAATCCCCACAACCTCGATCAGTTTCATCTCCAAGTAACGAGGAATCCAAAAATGCTAAAATATACAGGGTATTTCATTAAAAAAAAAAAAAAAGTTTGGTCTGTAACTTTGTTATGAGACACCCTGTATAAATTTAAATGTTTTTAGAGCGTGGAGCTCACTATTCTGCACAACTTTTATATTAAATATTTTTTTAAATTTTGACAAATAAGCACGTGATTGACCGTTCCAAGAGCTCTGAAACAACCTGTATAATTACCATCAGCTCTGATTACGGGCAATTAGTAAGACATTCAGTTAACGGATGCTTTATGATTGTTGGTGAATATTGTAGCAGAATCAATTTTGAGTGAATTTGTCAATTTTCCGTTTTATGGCAATTGTTTTTATATTTTTTTAACGTTCGGGAATTTGCAAATTTAGAATTACCATCAGCTTGGATTACGGGCGATTGTTAAGACATTCAGTTAACGGATGTTTTATGATTGTTGGTGAATATTGTAGCAGAATCAATTTTGAGTGAATTTGTTAATTTTCCATTTTATGGCAATTGTTTTTATATTTTTTTAACGCTCGGGAATTTGCAAATTTGGAATTACCATCAGCTCTGATTACGGGCGATTTTTAAGACATTCAGTTAACAGATGTTTTATGATTGTTGGTGAATATTGTAGCAGAATCAATTTTAAGTGAATTTGTTAATTTTCCGTTTTATGGCAATTGTTTTTATATTTTTTTAACCCTCGGGAATTTGCAAATTTAGAATTACCATCAGCTCTGATTACGGGCAATTTTTAAGACATTCAGTTAACAGATGTTTTATGATTGTTGGTGAATATTGTAGCAGAATCAATTTTGAGTGAATTTGTTAATTTTCCGTTTTATGGCAATTGTTTTTATATTTTTTTAACCCTCGGGAATTTGCAAATTTAGAATTACCATCAGCTCTGATTACGGGCGATTTTTAAGACATTCAGTTAACAGATGTTTTATGATTGTTGGTGAATATTGTAGCAGAATCAATTTTGAGTGAATTTGTTAATTTTCCGTTTTATGGCAATTGTTTCTATATTTTTTTAACCCTCGGGAATTTGCAAATTTAGAATTACCATCAGCTCTGATTACGGGCGATTATTAAGACATTCAGTTAACGGATGTTTACGATTGTTGGCGAATATTGTAGAAGAATCAATTTTGAATGAATTTATCAATTTTCCGTTTTATGGCAATTATTTTTATATTTTTTTTAACGTTCGGGAATTTGCAAATTTAGAATTACCATCAGCTCTCATTACGGGCGATTATTAAGACATTCAGTTAACGGATGTTTACCATTGTTGGTGAATATTGTAGCAGAATCAATTTTGAATGAATTTATCAATTTTTCATTTTATGGCAATTGTTTTTATATTTTTTTTTAACGCTCGGGAATTTGCAAATTTAGAATTACCATCAGCTCTGATTACGAGCGCTTTTTAAGAAATGCAGTTAAGGGATGTTTTATGATTGTTAGTGAATATTGTAGCAGAATCATCGTTGTTTGTTGTTGAATATTATAATACAATAATTTTGAGTGAATTTGTAAATTTTCAAATTTGTGCAAGTAGTTTTTATATTTTTTTTAGGCGCTCGGGAATTTGCAAATATAGAATTACCATCAGATCTGATTACGAGCGATTATTACGAAATTCGATTCTGAGGTGTTTTGTGATTATTCAATCGATTTTTAGGGAATTTGTAAATTTTCCTGTTTACGGCAATTATTTTTATATTTTTTTTTGAGCGCTCGGTAATTTGTTGCAAATCTTGAATTACCATCAGTTTTGATTACAGGCGATTATTACGGAATTCTGTTTAGCGATCTTTTATGATTGATGGTTAATATTGCAGCAGAATCAATTTTGACTACATTTTTAAATATTCATATTTTTTGGAATTGTTTTTAAATTTTTTTGAGCGCTCGGCAATTTGCGCATCTAGAATTACTCTCAGTTCTGATTACGGGCGGTTATTTCGAAATTCATTAGAGAGATGTTTAGTAATGACTGGTAAATATTGTAGTAGAATCAATTTTAAGTTAATTTCGAATTTTTTATGTTTTTTCTAGATGTTTTTATATTTTTTTTGAGCGCTCGGGATTAGAGATACAAGAATATGATTTCATATTTTGTGTTGTTCGATTGTGACAAAGTGGCAACAGTTCCGAACCATATTTCCAAATAGACTTTTCAACGCCAACTGAAGTAACTGGTAACGTAGTGTATACAGCTGTTCTTTCAAAAACTTGTGACGTCATTCGGTAATTCCTCCGGAGCCGCGATATCGAGGTACATTTGCCGTTCACCAGATGCTGGTGATAGCAAGGAAAGATTTATCTATCATTTGCAAGTGTTGTTGATTACAAAATAACCATAAATAAAACTTTTTATAAATTATAAATCACGTGATTACAAAAAAGTAATAGCAGGCTTTTTTACAATATTCCGCGGCAACTCGATAATTTTTCAATATTCCGCGGTGTGAACTGTGTAGAAATTCCGCGTTCCGCGCGAAAATCCGTTGATTAGAAAATAGTACATTTTTATTGATACCACCTGTTGCCCATCACAGACCTGAAATATAAACTAAAAACACTGAACACAGCGGAATTACCTCCTGTACTTGGAGACTTCTGATAAAATTTCCTCATGTTACCTCTGCTTCTATGTCTATACTCGCAGAGCATACTTGGGGAGCACCCCATACTATATCCAATTCCACTCGATGCAAAAATAAAAACTGTACTTCATTTCACTGTAAACACATGCACCAGAAACTCAAAAATCGTGAAATTATAATAAACCGCGAGTGGCCACTAAATATTTTTTTCAGTTCATGTTGAACATTTTGTAACGGAGCGACGAAGAGCAGAGTGAGATTGGGACGCGAAACGGACGTAGTTGCTGTGAACTGCGATAATAGAAGTGTTGAGCGAGCAAGCAAGCGCCTGTTGATCGTTTCAGCAACAGAGCGCCTGAAGTTGAAAAAGGAGCGTGCGCCGCGGCGTTCCTTCCCCATCGTCGGCGCATTTCAATTTCGACACTGTATGTTGCATGCTGCTTCCGAAAATCAATAGCACATCTGACCAGTTTATGAATTTACTTTGTCTGAATTTTTGTTTCTTTGAAGTTATCAATGTTGTTAAAACGCTGATAACTAATCGCTTCGTCTTAAACGTTGAATATTCATACTTTTTACAATTAGTGCAAAATATGGCTAGTCTTACACGTTTCATCTCAAAGTCGTTTTATTTTCTCCGCAAAAAGTACGGAGAGTATAGTGATAGTGAAATTTGGAGCCAGTGGCGGGTTCGCAAAGAAATAACAAAACATTGTGATGTGTCCATCATGTTACTTTCTCCGGTTTGATGGTATAATTGTTTTATATTTATATATTCATGGTTTATTTTGAACTATAATCATATTTTAAATGTACATCGAGCGTTTCGCAAGAACGTCAAAATTATGAAAGATGAAAATGACAAATTATACTTCAAATTCTAATAATCTTTACCGTAAGTTTACTCAAAAACAAACAAAAAATCCTGAAAAAAGTCCTACAAAAGATTTCTAAAATAGTTCTGATTAAGAGGTCCTAACAAACCTAATAAAAGTCCTGAACGAGAAAATCCTGAAAAATATTTCTAAAAATAGTCTTAATTAAAAAGTCCTTAATAAACTAGTAAAAGTCCTGATAAAAATGTCTTGATAAAAAGTCCTGAAAAAAAAGAAAAATTTCTTGCACAGCAGTTCTGAAAAAAGTTCCGAAAAAGAGTCCTGATAATATATCCTAAATCTGTAAAAAAGAGTACTGAAAATAAATCTTGAAATAGTTTAAGAAATTGTCGAAAAAAAATATCCCAAAAAGAGTCTTGAAAAAGTCAAAAGACAAGAAGTCCTATAAAAAAATCCTGCAAAAAGGCCTGAAAAAAGTCCCAAAAAAATGTCCTAAATAAATGCCGGAAAGTAAATGTTTCGAAAATCAACTTGAAAAAGAAGTGCTAAGAAAATTCTGAAAAGTCCTGATAAAAAAGTCCTAAAAAAAATTCAAAAAATGGTGATGTGGCCATCATGTTACTTTCTCCGACTTGATGGTATCATTTATATTTACGCTTTCATGGTTTATTTTCAATTTAAATCATATTTTAAATGTACATCGAGTGTTGCGTAAACTCGGATGAAACTGACGTTTAAAACGTCAAAATTATGAGACGGAAAGATGGAAAAATTATACTTCAAATTCAAAAACTCGGTTTACTCAAAAACTAAAGAGATTTCGAAAAAAAACTTATTCTTTAGAAGTTGTTCATTTTGGCATTCTCTACAATTATTATTCACATAAATTTGCTGTAACTATTATCGTTTCATAATTATAAACCAAAAATTTGAAAAAAATTAATAAATTTTTTTCTCGAATAGCAATGATTTTATGAAAAATATTTTCAAGCAAAAGATGTTCATTTCTTTGTTGTCTTCAAAGTTTGTTTAAATGTTTTTGTGATATTTTTCATATTTAAGAAAATATTGGCAAAAAACAAAAAATAGTTAAGGTAAACTTCCGGTGTACGAAATTTTACCAAAAGCTTTTCAGTTCTCCGGATTATCAAATAAGACGTATGTTCAAAGTTTCATACCAATTGCTCTATTAGTTTTTGAGATACAGCGCGCACAGACACACACACACTCACACAGACACAATTTTTTTTTTTCCAGAAATTTTTGAAATGGCATCTAGGGACCCCAAAACGGATATTTCCGTAAAAAAAAAATTTGAAAAAAAAATCACGATCACAATACTTTCTCGTACTTCGTAACGGAGAAAGTAAAAAGGTCGTGAAAGAAAATTCACGAAAAAGACATTCTGAAAAAAATGTCATGAAGAAATTCTGAAAAAGTTGTTCTGGAAAAGAATACCGAGAAAAAGTCTTAAAAACGAGAGGTAGAAATTTCCCAAAAAAAAATCCTGTTAATACAATTAAAAATAGTCCTGGAGAAACAATGTTGGAAATAAAATCTTGAAAAAAGAGTCCTGATAATTCCTTCATTAATGATTTTGTAGAGGTTAAGAGTCAGCACTTGTTTTGAATTTTGAAAAATTAACGTTTTTTCGATTTTCGATCGCAGCAATTGGTCATTTTTGAGTTTGACGGTGATTATTTGGAAAACTACGCCATTAATATTCCCGGATTTTTCTAAAATATGAAAGCCCAGTGTTTTATGAATAATTCTGTAAAAGTTAAAAGTTAAAAAAAAAAAAAACGATTTTTCGATTTTTAAGCGCAGAAAATGGTCCTTCTTAAATTTGACAGTGATTATTTGGAAAACTACGTGATTAATATGTCTGGATTTTTCTAAAATATGAAAGTCCAGTATTTTACTAATCATTCGGTAAAAGTTAAGTTTCCGCACTTGTTTCAACTTTCGAAAAAACAACGATTTTTCGATTTTCGAGCGCAGAAAATGGTCATTCTTGAGTTTGACAGTGATTATTTAAAAAAACTGCGCGATTCATGGGACTGGATTTCTCTAAAATATGAAATCCTAGTGTTTTACGAATAATTCTGTAAAAGTCGAGCCCGTATTTGTTTCAAATTTTGAAAAATCAACGATTTTTCGATTTTCGAGCGCAGAAAATGGCCATTCTTGAGTTTGACGGTGATTATTTATAAAACTGCGCCATTAATAAGCTTCAATTTTTTAAAATATGTAAGTTCAGTATTTTACGAATAATTCTGTAAAAGTTGAGTCCGTACTTGTTTCAAATTTTGAAAAAACAACGGTTTTTCGATTTTCGAGCGCATAAAATGGTAAATTTTGAGTTTGTCAGTGATTATTTGGAAAACTGCGCGATTAATGAGGCTGGATTTTTCTCATATATGATAGCCCAGTTTTTTATTAATGATTTTATGAAAGTTAAGAATAAGTACTTGTTTCAAATAAAAAAAACAACTATTTTTATATTTTTTTAGCGCATAAAATGGCCATTCTTGAATTTGACAGTGATTATTTGGAAAACTATGCGATTAATGAGACCAGTATTTTACGAAAAATTCTGTAAAAGTTAAGAATCCGTACTTGTTTCAAACTTTGAAAAAACAACGATTTAGTCATAAAAAAGTCCTGAAAATAGTCTTCATTCAAAATACCAGAGGACCTGAAAAAGGTCATCTAAAGAGTCCTAAAATAAGTCCTAAAAAAAGTTTTAAAAAAATCCTCGTAGAAAGTTCTTTTCAAAATGTCCTTAAGAAGACCTGAAAATGTTCTGAAAAAATTGTCCTGGAAAAGTCCCAAAGGGGCTGAAAAAAGTCCAGAAAAAGGCCTAAGAAAAAGTCCTAAAAACACACAGTCAGTATGTTATGTAGAGTAAAAATCACCTCTGCTACCTCGGCGGTACCATGAGTCACCCCGCGAGCCGTCACTGGTATAATAGTTATTTATATTTATACTTTCATGCTTTATTTTTAATTTAATTCATATTTTAAATGTACATCGAGCGTTGTGTAATCTCGTATGAAACTGACGTTTAAAACGTCAAAATTATACGTAAAAGATGATAATCACAAATTAAACTTCAAATTCTAACAGTCAATTTACTCAAAAATTAAAGAGATTTCGAAAAAAACTTATTCTTTATAAGTTGTTCATTTTGGTATTCTCTACAATTGTTATTAACATAAATTTGCTGTAACTATTATAGTTTTATAATTATAAACCAAAAATGAAAAAAAAAATATAAATTTTTTTCTCGAATAAAAATATTATGAAAAATGTTTTCAAACAAAATAAGCTCATTTCTTTGTTGTCTTTCATATTTATTGAAATTTTTTTGTGATATTTTTCATATTTAAGAAAATATTAGCAAAAAACAAAACACAGTTTAGGTAAACACCCACTTCCGGTGTACGAAATTTTACCAAAAGCTTTTCAGTTCTTCGGATTATCAAATAAGACGTATGTTCAAAGTTTCATATCAATTGCTGTATTAGTTTTTGAGATACAGCGCGCACAGACAGACACACACACACGCGCGCGCGCGCGCTCACACAGACACATTTTTTTTTTCCAGAAATTGTTGAAATTGCATCTTGGAACCCCAAAACGGATATTTCCGTAAAAAGAAATTCTGAAAAAAAATCACGATCACGTACTTCGTAACGGAGAAAGTAAAAATCGAAAAACGTCTTCTATAATCATTCTAGACCAGGGGTGTCCAACTTATTTATGATTGTGATCTAGTTTAACATTTCATGACATATCGCGGTCGACTTTTGATATTTTTAGTTTTATTATGGAAGAGAAGAAAAATACAATATTTTAAAATTAACCTTTCACATGGTACAAGTTCAAGTTTAACCGGTTGAATCCCAGGGGTCCTAGGAAACACAAGGTCAAAAACCACCAAACAGCGCAATAGCTCTTATCTTTATCTCAACAGCATGATCGCGCTGCTTAGGACAAGCGGTTAAATATGACAGAATTAAATTCAAATACAAAAATTTAGTGGGAGCATTTTGTTTTCATATTCTTCGCCAACGTTTGAAAGCTGGAGTACAAATGAATAGCACTAACCTTGAAGAACCTTTAGTTTAAAGATCAATCAATCTTGGCTGATTTTTAACATTTTATCATCTTCAGGTGGGCAAACTTGAACTATAGAAAAAAAAAACTGTATTCAACGATTGAGAAAAGTGTAAAATATTAATTTGATTCATCTAGAATAATAGAGTTGATGCTTGTTGCGCTACGTTTTTGATGGAAAATATAAATATAAAGGGTACCTACGGTTAAGATAGTCAAAATGCCTCTATCCCTAGATTTTGGAATTTACCCGATGAGAAGGTGTTTTAGGGTGTAAAAATAAGGGCCGACAACCCCCTCCGCTCTCTCCTCTCTCTCCGGGGGTTAACAATGTTTTTTTAAACATTATTTTTTTACTAACGAACGAGTGAATGAAAAAAATGAAAAAATCATGAAAATAGTCTACCCAATTATCTATTTGGCCAATTTTTTCCAAAGTCATTCAAGGTCATTTAGACCGTAAAAAATTCCAAAAATTTTCAAATTGATTTTTCGCCTACAAGAACCTCTTGTGCCCGGTTTTTGATATTTGCATCATTTTTACCCCGTAAAAATTTACTTAAATATGCACCAAGACATATCATGCCGCGCCATCTTGAAAAATCGAGTTTTTCACGTTTTTTAAGGTTTTATATACAGGGTATTTTTTTTTACTCAGAACATATGATTGTTAATGTCCTATGTCATAATAATCACCTCAGCGCATTGGAATGTATTAAAAATGTAGGCAACCAAGTACACAAAGGTCCCGTCGACCTGTCACTGTACAGTGAAAGCTTAAAATTATTACGAATAAAGTGAGGTTGATGAAACAAACAATGATAAATCGTTAGTAATTATAATAAATATTCAAAATGACCACCTTCACGTTCTAAGCAGTAGCCAAGTCGATTATAAAATCCTTGAATAGCATTTCTAATGTGTTGCGGATTTCTTCTTAATTCATCGCAAACAGTAATTATACGATCTTTTAACTCTGAAGAGTTGTTTATAATAATGTTATTATAAACATTGCTTTTTAGATACCCCCGCAATAAAAAGTCGTTTGGAGACAAATCGGGCGACCGGGGTGGCCAAGGTATTGGACCAAATCTACCTATCCAGCGATCAGGAAGTTATTCACTTAAATAATTATTAATGGCAGCTGTAGAATGTGGAGGCGCTCCATCCATCTGATAATAATGAGCAGCAATGTTTACTGTATGAAGTTCTGGCATTATACGAGTTCGCAGAAGATCTAAATAAACATTACTGTTTAGATTTCCATTAATAAAAAAGGACCAATAAGGATATCATTATTAGTCCAGCCCACACATTAACTCTCGCATTGTATTGTGTGTGCGTCAAATTTTGTAAGCGAAGATTATTGCACGCCCAAAATCTAAAGGGTGAAGGAATGGGTGTAAGGAATGGGTATCGATAAGGAATGAAGAATACTAATCTATAATTTTGTGGATTAACTTCACCTTTTAAAGAAAATGATGCCTCATCAGTAAATATTATTCTGTGTAAAATTTCTTGATCATTATTAATTAAATTGAATACGGTTTCACAGAATTCTGTTCGTTTGCCTTTGTCCTCATTTGATATTTGTATATTGTATTTAAATTCTTGTAAATGGAAGCTGAACTTATTTGAAACTGTGCTGCGATAACTCTTAACGATGATATGGGGTTCTGCTCTACGTAACATAATATGTTGAGTTTCATCACTTCCGTCAAAATGTGATTTCCTTTAGCCCTTTTAATGTGAAAATTACTCACGCAGCCAGTATTGTCAAAATGATGGACAATATTAAAAATTGTTGAGATGGATGGAACTTGTCTGCTCAGATACTCAACCGAAAACAAATCTCTAACACGTCGAATGCTGTTCCCACTCTTGTACCAATTAATTATCTGTATTCTTTCTACGGTGGTGTAATACATTTTTATAAATAACACAATTTTGACAATTAAATCAAACTGAGTATGGTTGCCTACCTTGCAATGCGTTGAGGTGATTATTATGACATAGAACATAGACATTAACAATCATATGTTCTGAGTTAAAGAAAAGACCCTGTATATGTTAACATTTTCTGGCAACATGCGGAAGCTTTTTATAAAACGGACATTTTAGTTTTTATTTCATCTTTGTAACTTAAATATTGGCTGAGATATCACATTTTTAAATTTTCGGAGCATTTCGTTTCAGGTACCAAAACATTGAAAAACTTTTCTCTTTCACTAAAAAAATACTGTTTTATATGGCGTTTTTGTCGAAAATATAGGAATTTAAAAGATATTCAGAGTATTACCTTTTTTGTGCTGTGAACAAAAGTTACGGCGTTACGTAAAAATGAATGAATGGTACAATCCTAAAAACATAATTATCTAGGAGGCCACGTCGAGTTTTTTTTTAAATATTTGCTTCAGTTTTACTTATTCTATATATTAATAATTTTGTTCGAGGCGCCGTTGTAGAAAAATAATAAAAACCCTAAATAACTGGAAATTGTAAAATTCTCAAAAAATAAAGTGAAAATTGAAAGAAACAATGTCGCACTCTAGATAATTACTTTTTTTAGGATTGTACCTTTCATTAATTTGTATTAAATAGAACTCCGTTTTTGTTTGGAGCTTAAAGGTTCATTCTAAGGCCACAAAGCACTTGTTATGTTCCATGATTTTATTTTCAGTTTCCCGACACGTATATCGATTTTTACAGATTATTATTAAGTATAGATCATTATCAGCATAACCTTTGACAATGATCTGTAAAGATCGAAACACGTGTCAGGGAACTGAAAATAAAATCATGAAACATAACAAGTGCTTTTCTGCACCAAATTTATATAGAATGAACCTATTTATGGCATCCCATTGAAACAATTGACATGCATCAGCTGGAAACAGAACGTAACACTCAAAACTCAAACTGTAGAAAAATGAAAGATGAATTCGGCGATGAGAAAAATTGTAAAAAAAATAATTCCTGATGAGGAGCTTCATAATTTCAAAATCCATCCATTGACCTATTTTTGACATCTAATTGAAAAAATTCACAGCTAAATAAAAACGGAAACACTTGAAACTTGAAGAATAGAAAAGAACATTACATTCAGAAATTAAAAACCTCTGCTGGGATTAGCTTCAAAATTTTAAAATCTAAATAGCATCAACCTATTTTTGACGTTTTTCATTGCAAAAATTGAGTTATCACAGCTAAAAACAAATGGACAACACACAAAACTCGAACTGTAGGAAAGAAAATTAGAAATTAATTTGGGACAACCTCACTTGTTGCAGAAGCATTAAACAAATTGAATAAAGTCGAAATATAGCCTGAATATTCATTTATAGTCTTAATTAGAGTTAAATTTGCGAACAAGTTGAATATCCACATATTCAGTCCGAAGATTTAAAATTACGATTTTGATTTTTTAAATTGCAACTGCCAAATAGCGTTCGCTGATTTTGATCATTCAAACTTCAAAATATGGCGGATTTAGTGTGATTTTAAAACGGATTACAAAATTTTCTCGTGAAATTCACACAAAATGCAAAAATCGCACTTTTTTAATACAAAGTACAGAGATTTTAAATTCGCGAGTTTAATTTTTGGTAAATTGCACAACTGCCAAACGCATTCTCCGATTTTGATGATTCATCCATGAAAATGTGGCAAATTTAGTGTAATTTTATAACGGATTACAATATTTTCTCGTGAAGTTAACACAAAGCGTAATAATCGCATTTTTTTTTAAGTTTAAAGATTTTGAAATCGCGATTTAGATTTTTGGAATTGCACAACTTCCAAACGCGTTGTCTGATTTTGATGATTCTAGCGTCAAAATGTGCCGAATTTAGCGCATTTTGAATACTGGTCAGGAAATGTTTCCGTGAAATCAACGCAAAACGTTTTCCGTTTTCCGAAGATATAAAATTGCTATTTTGATTTTTTTTAATTGCACAACTGCCAGTTGCGATCGCTCGTGTGACGATTCAGACGTTAAAATATGGCGAGTTTAGTGCAATTTTAAAAAGGATTACAAAAATATCTAGTGAAATGAACACGACATGTAAAAACTGCACATTTTTTTAAGTTCGAGGATTCTAAATTTAGGAGTGGAATTTTTGGTAAATTGCACAACTGCCAAACGCATTCTCCGATTTTGATTATCCCTACGTGAAAATGTGACAAATTTAATGTAATTTTATAACGGATTAGAATATTTTCTCGTGAAATTAACACAAATCGCAATAATAGCATTTTTTTCAAGTTTGAAGATTTTGAAATCATGATTTAGATTTTTGAAATTGCGCAACTTCCAAACACGTAGTCCGATTTTGATGATTCTGACGTCAAAATGTGCCGAATTTTGTGAAATTTAAATGCTAGTTATGAAATGTTTTTGTTAAATCAACGCAAAACGTAAAAATAGCACGTATTCAAAGTCCGAAGATATAATCAAATTTCTATTTTGAAATTTTAAATTGCACAACTGCCAAATGTGTTCGCTGATTTTGATGATTCAAATGTCAAAATATGGCGGATTTAGTGAGATTTTAAAACCGATTACAAAATTTTCTCGTAAAATTCACACAAATTGCAAAAAATCGCACTTTTTTAAAGTTCGGGGATTTTAAGTTCACGAGTTGAATTTTTGGCATATTGCACAACTGCCAAACGCTTTCTCCGATTTTGATGATTCCTACGTGAAAATATGGCAAATGTAGTGTAATTTTAAAAATAATTGCAATAATTTCAGCAAACTTATTTTAGGGAATTTCAAGCGAACCTCCAAAACCTGCAGTTTTTACCAATTGTCACAAATGGTGTCAATACTTGTTTTCTTAACCATATGCTTTGATATATTCTGGGGTTGAAAGATCAAATGTATTTCACTTTAATGTAGTAATCTAGAAATTTGGCATTTTCTTTACATTTAACTTTAGTACTAAAAATTTTGCAGCAAAACCGCGAATTTAAAACTGTTGGGAGTCAAAACCATTAAATAAGCTAGTACAATAGAATAAATATTAGAATTATGATCTCCATCATTAATTGGGTTAATAACAATAATGTGTCCAATAAATACTACTAATCAAAAAATTTTCTCGGAGAACTTTATTTTGATAAAAATACACATAATATGACAAATTTGAATACATATAATAATAATGAAACAACAAAGAGCAAAACAATTTATGCATCAACAATTGTCTGAAAAGCTCTAAAAAATCATTGAAAACAGCCCCAAAAATAAAGTTATGCCACTTAAAACCAAAAATATATCATTGATGGGAGGGGGGGGGGGGCTATCGGGCTTCAGCCCCTCCAAGACATTTATATACCGAGAGTTAACCACTAAACTTAGCCATAGGATTTTTTTCTTTTTAGAATGTTATTTAATTTTAATGTCATTGCTATGTTGCACTTTTATTTAATGTCATATTCTGTCTGCTGGGATTTGCATTTCAATCTCTAAATCCATCCAAAATGAACTTATTTTTGACATCTTATTGAACCAATCACAAAATGGCAACACTTAAAACTTGAAATTTAGAAAATAAAATTGCATTAAGCGATTACAAAAATTACAAGAAAAAAAAATCAAAATTTCAAAATCCCTCCAGAATTATATATCTGCTAAAAACAAACAACACTCACAACTTGAGGTATAAAAAAAAATTGACTCGGCGATTGAAAATGTTTTAAAAAAGATAATCTTTGTTGGGATTAGCTTTAAAATTTCATAATCTATCAAGAATAAACCTATTTTATTTTTATTCTTTACAAAATACTCTAATTTTTGCTGCATATAAGGTGTTTATTTCTTCACACTGAATCTTATTCGTGAAAAGGTGATGTTTTTACTTCATTTCCTCAATTTCTCCAATTAGATTTTCATTATCATAGAAAACCAAGTTCTTGATTAGTCTTCATCCATCGTTGGTGTTTATTTCTTTAAAAAAGCACTGAATCTTATTTTTTATTCGTGAAAAAATGATGTTTTGACTATTTGTTCAATTTTCTTCTATTGTATTTTCGTAACCATTGAGAACCTTTATTAGTTCTCAAAATCTGGTGAAAGGGTGTTTACAGATTTTTACTCAAAATTCGAAAAGTTTAAAGTTTGCAGCAATTGTTATTATATTCTTTTTAAATATTTAACTTTCGAATTACAATCAGTTTGATTCTAGTGTGATTTGAAAATCGCTTGTCAAGCCACAAATTTTTGACGTTTTAGTATATTTCTTTATGTTTTTCCACAAAGAAATTCATAATACATAAGATGTAAGGGTTAATATAAATATTTTTTAAAGCGGTCCGCGAGCCTAAAAAGTTTAGGAACCGCTGTCCTAGATCATTAAAGGGTACATTATTTTTCATTAGAACGAGCAAAATCGATTGCCCTTTTAAAATTCCAGCTAGCTAAAGTAGCAAAAACGCTGTCCTGTTAGTTTGAAAATATTAGAAAATCGATTTTTCAGAATTTGTGCGACCGTAGAGGCTAAAAGAAGACGAACGCAAATCTGTGCTCTTTGTGTGCAAATTATTCGGATTAAATAAAAATTGTCGATTTGAAATTTTTGACGAAAACCTGAAGGGTCCCCCCTCCTTACTTTTGCTCAAAATGATTTCCCGAAAGAACCACTGGTTGGATTCAGAGTTGTGTGGCAATCTTATAAAATCACCTTTTTTAATAATTATCGTAGACCATTAAAGTGTACCCCTTTTCATCAGAAGAACGAGAGAAATCGATTGACGTTAAAGAATTTCAGATATCTTAAATAGCAAAAAAGTTGCCAAGTAAGTAAGAAAATAGTCGATTTTTTCAGACTTTGAACGGCCGTAGCGGCTAAATGAAGAATCCAAATCAAACGCGGTTTGCAAATCTGTGCTCCTTGTATATTAATTAGAATGATTCAATTAAAATTGGCGGTTATTATTTTTTATTCTTCTTATTTTTGTTCAAAAATTGCATTTGAAATGATTTCCTGAAGAAACCACTGGTTGGATTCGAAGTTTCTATACGTCACTGTAAAGATCTCCCATCAAAAAAATGGTGATGTGGCCATCGTGTTAGTTTCTCCGATGGTATCATCATTTACATTTACACTTTCATAGTTTATTTTCTATTTAAATCATATTTTAAATGTACATCGAGCGTTTTGTAGACTCGCATGAAACTGACGTTTAAAACGTCAAAATTATTAAAGATGGAAAAATTATTACTTTAAATTCAAAAACTCAGTTTACTCAAAAACTAAAGAGATTTCGAAAAAAACTTATTCTTTATAAGTTGTTCATTTTCGCATTCTCTACAATTATTATTAACATAAACTTGCTGTCACTATTAGCTTTCATAATTATAAACCAGATATTAAATTTCTCGAATAACAATGATTTTATGAAAAATATTTTCAAACCAAAGATGTTCATTTCTTTATTGTGTTCAATATTTGCTTAAATATTTTTGTAATATCTTTCATATTTAAGAAAAAAAACAGTTAAGGTAAACACCCACTTCCGGTGTACGAAATTTTACCTAAAGCTTTTCAGTTCTTCGGATTATCAAATAAGACTTATGTTCAAAGTTTCATATCAATTGCTCTATTAGTTTTTGACAGACACACACAGAAACACACACAATTCTTTTTTTTTCCAGAAATTGTTGAAAAGACATCTAGGGACCCTAAAACGGATATTTCGGTAAAAAAAATTTGAAAAATTTTTACTTCGTAACGGAGAAAGTAAAAATATGAAATTAAATTATGCAAAAATGAACTAAGAAGGCCATATTCTTTAAAAACCATTTTGGGTTTTGAACATACATCACTTTTTAAGTGAGTTATGAAAGTTTCAAACATTTTGTGTGAAAAAAAAATCTTTAAAAAAAACATGAAATTAAATGAAGCAAAAATTAACAGACTAAGAAGGCCCTATTCTTTTTTGGCTTTGAAAATACATCTTTTTTAAGTGTATTTATTTATTTATTCCCAACAGAAACTATGGACGTTTAAAACGTTTTGATTTGAGTTTTGTGAGCCATTATGTCGTAATCATTTTGTTTTTTTTAAGAAATTCCAACTTTTAGGCGAAATAAAAAAGTTAAAAAAAATAATTTGTTCTATGGTAGCGTTTTTAATCGAAAAAATATGAAATAACGAAATGAAAACAACTGACAAGGTTTTTTATTCTTGATTTTTGAATATCCTCTAATTTTCGTGAGTTACGAATGTTTAAAATTTGTATTGTGGAAATTGATGTGAAAAAAAAATCTAAAAAAAATATTTTATGCAAAAATTAATAAGTAAGGTCATACCTAATCTTTAAAAAAACAATTTTGGCCTTTGAAGGTACATCGATTTTTAAATGACTTATCAATGTTTAAAACATTTTGATTTGAGTTTTCGAAGTGTAGAGTTACAAACTACGAAAAATAAACATTACACGACGAAATAAAATTATACAAATATTTTAAACAACCGACGAGGTTTTTTTATTTCAAAATCATTTTGGTTTCTGAAGATATTCCAATATTCCGGCTAGTTAAAAATGTTAAAAAAAAAGATTTTTTTGGTTAGTGAAAAAAATCGAAAAAATATGGAACGACGAAATTAAACAGTGCAAAAATTGCCTGATAAGATTTTATTCTTTAGAAATCAACTTGATTTTTGAAAGTAAATGAGTTATGAATATATTTTTGGTTTGTTTCTCATTGATCACTTGATGAAACATGATTGAATATTTGCATTAGTAAAAAATAATAAAGAAATATTAAGTTGTTATGAATGTTTCAAATTTCAATTTGTGTTGTAGGTAGCGTAGAGAGTGAAAAACATTGAAAAATAAATATTGAAATTAAATTACGCAAACATTTTAAACAACCGAGTAGATTTTAATATTTCGTAATCATTTTGGTTTTTAATAATATTTCAGTTTTTTTAGGTGAGTTAAAAATGTTTTTAATTTTTTTGTTTATTGAAAAAAATTGAACAAAATATTAAACAACGAAATGAAATTGTACGAAATTTAAAGACAACCTAATTTTGTCTATTATTTAAAAAGTAACTTGATTTTTGAAAATACTCCAATTTTCAATGTTTATTTTTTTTATTTTTGTGCACGATATTTTCTCGATTTGATGGTATTGTTAAAAACCATTTTGGGTTTTGAGTAAAAAGTTTCAAACATTTTAATTAGTGTTAAAAAAAATCTAAAAAAAACATGAAATTAAACGAAGCAAAAATTAACAAACTAAGAACGCCATATTCTTTAAAAAATCTTTTTCGGCTTTGAAAATACATCTTTTTTTGAGTGAATTCATTTATTTATTTATTCCCAACAGAAATTATACGTTTAAAACATTTCGATTTGAGTTTTGGGAGCTTAGAATTAAAAACATCGAAAATAAACTTTAAACGCCAAAATAAAATTATGCAAACATTTTAAACAAGCTGGAATGCCATTATTTCAAAATCCGGAAAAAATGATTTTTGAAAATATTCCAATTTTTACGCGAGTTAAAAATCTGATTTTTTTTTGTGGAAGCGTTTAGTGAAAAAATATGAAACGACGAAATTAAAATGTGCAAAAATTAAAAACAACCGATGAGGTTGTATTCTTTAGAAATCTACTCCATTTTCAAAAATACTCCAATTTTCAATATTTAAAAGTTTTGATTTGTTTTGTGGAAGTTGAGGTGGAAAAGTATTAAAAAAATGAAACGCCTAAATTAAATTATGCAGAAATTAACAACTAAGAAGGCCATTTTTTCAATAAATTTGGATTTTGAAGATCCATCATTTTTTAAATGAGTTATAAAAGTTAAAAACATTTTAATTTATGTGAATTTTTTTTTACACTTTCATGGTTTATTTTCAATTGAAATCATATTTTAAATATGCATCCAGCGTTTTGTAGACTCGCATGAAACTGACGTTTATAACGTCAAAATTATAAAAGATGGAAAAATTATACTTCAAATTAAAAAAAACTCATTTTACTCATAAACTAGAGAGATATCGAAAAAAATATATTCTTTATAAGTTGTTCATTTTGGCATTCTTAATAATTATTATTTATATAAATTTGTAGTAACTATTATCGTTTTATAATTATAAACTAAAAATGAAAAAATAATTTTCTCGAATTAAAATGATTGAATGAAAAATATTTTTAAACAAAAGATGTTCATTTCTTTGTTGCCTTCAATATTCATTTGAATGTTTTCGTAATATTTTCCATATTTGAAAAATTATTAGTCTGTCTGTGCGCGCTGTATCTCAAAAACTAATAGAGCAATTGATATGAAACTTTGAACATCCATCTTATTTGATTATCCGAAGAACTAAAAAGCTTTTGGTAAAATTTCGTACGCCGAAAGTGGGTGTTTACTTTAACCGTTTTTTGTTTTTGTTTTTTTTACAATAATTTATTAAATATGGAAAATATTACGAAAATATTCAAATAAATATTGAAAAGGACTAAGAAATGAATATCTTTTGTTTGAAAATATTTTTCATAAAATCATTGTTATTCGAGAAAAATGTTTTTCTTTTTTTTTCATTTTTCATTAATTATGAAACGCAAATAGTTACAGCAAATTTACATGAATAATAATTGCAGAGAATTCCAAAATGAACAACTTATAAAGAATAAGCTTTTCTCGAAATCTTTTTGGTTTTTGAGTAAACTGACCATTAGAATTGAAAGTATAATTTTCAATTTTCAAAATTTTGACGTTTGAAACGTCAGTTTCATCCGATTCTACAAAACGTTCGATGTACCTTTAACTAATACCATCAAATCGGAGAAAGTAACATGATGGCCACATCACCATTTTTACTTTCTCTGTTGCGAAGTACGAGAAAGTATTGTGATCGTGATTTTTTTTTCAATTTTTTTTACGGAAATATACGTTTTGGGGTCCCTAGATGCCATTTCAACAATTTCTGGAAAAAATGGTGATGTGGCCATCACGTTACTTTCTTCGACTTGATGGTATCATAGCCATTTATATTTACGGTTTCATTGTTTATTTTCAATTGATATCATATTTTAAATGTACATCGAGCGTTGTGTAAACTTGGATGAAACTGACGTTTAAAACGTCAAAATTATGAAAGATGGAAAAATTATACTTGAAATTCAAAAACTCAGTTTACTCAAAAACTAAAGGGATTTCGAAAAAACGTATTCTTTATAAGTTGTCCATTCTAGCATTCTCCACAATTAGTATTGACATAAATTTGCTGTAACTATTATCGTTTTATAATTATAAACCAAAAATTTAAAAAAAATTATAAATTTTTTTCTCGAATAAAAATGATTTTATGAAAAATGTTTCAAAGCAAAAGATGTTCATTTCTTTGTTGTCTTCAAAGTTTGTTTAAATGTTTTTGTGATATTTTTCATATTTAAGAAAATTGGCAAAAAACAAAAAACAGTTAAGGTAAACGCCCACTTCCGGTGTACGAAATGTTACCAAAAGCTTTTCAGTTTATTAAATAAGACGGATGTTCAAAGTTTCATATCAATTGCTCTATTAGTTTTTGAGATACAGCGCGCACAGTCAGACACACAGAAACACACAGAGACACACACACAGACACACATTTTTTTTTCCAGAAATTGTTGAAATGGCATCTAGAGACCCCAAAACGGATATTTCCGTAAAAAAACAAATTTGAAAAAAATCACGATCACAATACTTTCTCGTACTTCGTAACGAAGAAAGTAAAAATGTGTTTGCGCAAGAACAAAAAAAGTGACGCGTTCGCAAAGGTAATTCGAAATCGGAAAGAATCAACTCTTTACTATAATATAATCATGCTAGACAATGTGTACATTCTTTTTCATGAGAAGCTCATCGACAATTAATAAATATTTTAAATATTTACGTTGCAATGTGTCATTTCAAAGGATTCGTAATACGAATAATATTGTTAAAATCGATAAACAAATCGTCACCTCTAATCACAACGATGCGAGTATGTCATAAAAAAGCATAATAGAAACATGAGTTGGTGTTGAATTATTAACTTGATATAATACAATTGTTGTTTTGAATGGTCGCATTCACACTCGACCTTGCCGCCTAAAACGACTTAAATGATTTATGACATATTTAAAAATAATCTCAAGTTAACTAAAAAAAATTATGGAATAAGAATTCAAAATAAAATTTTATTTTATTCTGTGGAAGGAGAAAATGTATAGATTTCGTTATGCTAATAAAAGTCAGTGGCGTATGGTGCGTAATTTGTTTATTGTAATCGTTTTAAGACTATTAAATTGTGACATCTTATTTCTTATTTTAATTATAAAATATAATTTAAAATTACGAAACTATATAGATCTTAGTTGTTATACATTTCTTGCAGTGGCGGCTCGAGGTAACAGAGGTGGCATTACAGATAGGTACAGTCGGTTGCAGAAACGGCCGTACCTATGCTAACTCGAACGTACCATGAGTCACCCCTCGAACCGTCATAACTGTCTTAGTTTGCATTAACTGCCGATTATGAAAACAAAAAAATCCTTTAACCGTTTTAACGATAAGAAATGAAATTGGCCTGTATCATATGTCACGATATTACAACATATGAGAGTTGACCAGAATTATAAAATTACTAGTTCCACACACACACTCGTCGCTGTCGGCTATACTTTATTATTTCGATTAAGATGAAGGTAATTATTGGGATCACCCTTTCCGCAATGATGGTGTTTGCATCAAGCATATTATTAACGTCTTCTGAGATGACTGGAAATGCCTGGATTCTCGAGGACACTTCACCCCATATGTGGGCAATTTTGGGAGTGGGATTTTGCCTCACTTTATCAATGATGGGAGCAGCTATCGGAATCGAAACAACCGGTTCCAGCATAATGGGAGGCACCGTGAGAACTCCGCGAATCAAAACGAAAAACATCATCTCCATCATCTTCAGCGAGGCAGTTGCTATTTACGGATTGATATCGGCTATTGTACTCGCTTCATATCTGGAAGCTTTTAGCTGGAAGGGAGTGTTTGTAAGTGATCGTCTTCGTGGGATGAACTGGACGGCCGGCTACGTTATTTTTGGTGCTGGTTTAATTATTGGATTCGTGAATCTCTTTTGTGGAATCGCTGTGGGAATCGTTGGATCCGGTGCTGCTTTGGCGGATGCTGCTAATCCAGTGGTGTTTATGAAAGTTTTAATTGTGGAAATTTTTGCTGGGGCTTTAGGGTTGTTCGGATTAATTGCTGGTATTTATATGGTTTCTAAAGTTTCGATGGGGAATGAAATTTGATCTGTTAAAATAATGTTTGCTTTATTATTTGATTTTATTAGTTTAAATTTAGATTAAGCATATTTATAATGAAAAGAAAAATATAGCTGCAGACGGTAATTGAACCCGTGCTTATTGTAGCTTAGTGGTCATAGTAACCGCACGGCAAGTGAAGGTTAGCGGGTTCAATTCCCGTCTGCATACAGGGTTTTTTTTTTTTATAAGAAACTATATATTATGTAATTGAACCTAAAAAATAACATCAAACAATCCTGTATGTCCACAAAAGGGCATAAAAAGTTTACCGCGCAACTTAAATCAATATTTATTACTTTTCAAAGGTTACTCAGTATTAGTAAAAATTTACCCCGATTTGCAATTTGAAAGCTGCCATCACACACTATTCCAACTTTCCAAACTTAAGTATTCTGTATCACTCTTTTACAATAATTATTTTATAATTGTTTCAAATCTATTTGTATAAAATAAAGAATGTTTGTTTAAAAGTTATTCTCTTAAATCAGTACTTGTCCAATATCCAAAATAAAATGTATTAGTGATGAGCGTTATTTTCACCAATTGATACTTTGTAATATTTACTTTGAAGTAATAATAGTATCCGTTATTGGAAAATAACTCCTCAAAGGTTATTTTATAAAAGGAGACCTATTTAATAATGAATCACTTCTTACTAACATTAACTGATCCAATAACGTATCAGTTCTTAGTAACTGTAGTTCATATAACCAATTCGATGACGAATCAATTTTTAGTAACAGTAACTGAACCAATAACGTATCAGTTCTTAGTAACAATAAAGTGTTGCAGTTTTTTTACGTGAGCTAGTAATTTCTGAAAATCCAAATTTTATAAGCGCGTAAAATCTTAATCCTACGACGGATTTTTACAATAGAAACGTAAAAATCTAGGCAATTTTATGTTCTTAAAAAAGCATCCAAACCATTTTACAATATTTTTTTATATGTTGCAAATTGCAGTTGTTTCGCTGCGAGCAGGTTATTTTTGAAAATCCAAATTCTACACGCTTGTAATCCTCTGACGGATTTTTACAACTGAAACGTCAAAACCTACGCAGTTTTATGTTATTTAATAAAAGCATCCTAACCATTTTACAGTATTTTGTTAAGTGTTGGAATTGCAGTTGTTTCGCTGCGAGCAAATTATCTATGATAATATCGATATTAATAATAATAAAAATAAGTAATCTTTATTCTACTATAAATTACAAGCGTGCTTACTTAATCCTCCGACGGATTTTTGGTTGAATCGATACACATTTTAAAAATGAATTGAGATTTTTCCATCTCAATTCATTCAAGAAATTTGCGATGAAATGACGAGTGCTTAAAATAAAATTTATCCTGCTGAAATTATAACCGCGAGTGCTATGTATTTGTTGAGATAATTTAACGAATAAGAACTATATATACCGGGTGGACCATTTAATGTGTTTTCAGGAAATATCTTCGAAACAAGAAACTTAAAAAAAAATGACCCAAACAAAAAATGATTGTATTGAAGGGGGCCATAATAACATAATTTTGTTTTTTTCATAGATGGCGCTGTTGTCGCTAAATCGAGGTCAACTTAGTTTTTTTAAATGGAAACCCCTACTTTTTATTAGAGAATTAGAGTCCTTGTTAAAAAATGAGAAGAATTCACTCAGCTAACTTTTTCGTCAGAGTGATAGATGGCTCTGTAATCACGAGAAGAAGTTGTTGCATTTGGACGCTTGCGTATTCGAACTTCGCGCGCATGTGTGTGTGTGTGTGGTGTGTGTGTGTGTGTCAAAACATGACGTCGGCTGTATTTCCATGAATTACAATTTTAAATTGAAAAATAGCTGGAAATAGCTGGATTTTGATGCTTTCTTTGACTGAACAAAAGAAAATTTAGTTTGGTAATCAGTCGGTCTTCTGCATTGACGGGGAAAACGTTACAATGGTGCGGTATACTATCGCGGAAAAGGTCGACATGATTTTCGTGTATGGTGAAGCTAGACGCAATGCACTTGATGCGTGTGGCTTGTATCCTGATCGAGATCATCCGAGTCACATGACTTTTCTTCGGATCGTCAACTCATTTGTGGACACTGGCAGCCTAAAACGAACCAGACATCGAAGACGCACCGTAACCCAGGAGAATGCCGAAGTTGATATTTTAGCTGCAGTTGCAGTCAAACCCAACATAAGTTCTCGTCAACTGGCGCGGAGTTCAGGCACACACACACACGCGCACACATACACACATGCGCGCGAAATTCGAATACGCAAGCGTCCAAATGAAACAACTTCTTTTCGCGATTACAGCGCCATCTATCACTCTGACGAAAAAGTTAACTGAGTGATTTCTTCTCATTTTTTAACAAGGACTCTGATTCTGTCATAAAAAGTAGGGGTTTCCATTTAAAAAAACTAAGTAGACCTCGATTTAGCGACAACAGCGCCATCTATGAAAAAAAAAAAATTATCATTTTTTGTTTGGGTCATTTTTTTTTAAGTTTCTTGTTTGGAAGATATTTCCTGAAAACACATTAAATGGTCCACCCGGTATATATATATATATATATATATATATATATATATATATATATATATATATATAATATATTGGCAATTTATGTTAATTAGAAGTACAATGGGTGAAAGAGCATTGTTTATTTGTGAGGGAATTGGATGAAGCACCAATCGTCAAAATCGTGTGTGGGTAAAGTGAAAATGGTTGAACGCCACGGGAATCGCGAAATGCATGCCTGCACATTTACGAGTGGTACAAACACTGGGTTGTAGCCGTTAAAATGATATTTATAATTATTGTTGTGCATTAATAAATATTATTACTTACATTTAGTATACATTCCATACATTTCTGGCATTTCTTACATTATATTATAGGTTATAATTCTGACACATACACACACATACACGCACTACAGGCGACATAAAGTTTGGAGACCAATAACGGGTAATCGTTTAGTCACCGGAGCACTTATTTCCGACACACATAAAAGAGAAGTCGCCAAGTACACTAATATATAAATGTTTATTTCACACTATTAGAACATAATAGAACAAGATGGATATTAAATTCAATGCAATTCTGCAATTCACGCATCGCATCAGCGCTAACCGCACGCTTGCGACATCTCGCGGCCGAATTACGAACTGCAGTTCTATCAGTGTCACCGGCTTTAATTTCGAATGTACGAAACAATCTATAATTAGTGAAAAGACAATATTTACCTCCATGGCACATGGGTCGGAATGACAATCGAGAACAATTTTTCACGCAGAAGCGTGTCCGAAACGGATTTCAGCCATATTTACACCTGCATGATGGAGCATAGTAGTGTGTGTTTAATTTGCAAGGTGGATATTAGAAAAGACAGTTCAAAATGAAAGTGTAACCAGTGCAAAAATGTAGTGCATGCCGGCTGCTTCCGTAATAAGGGAAGAAAACACATGGAATTAACGGATGATGATGTATTTACTTGTTGTAAAAATCTGGACGACAACACTAACCTAGAAACCATGGGGGAAAATACTGATAAAGATGTTTCACCGAATCAAAATGTAAGTGAAATAAATTATCTCAAAGAAATAATTCAGTTAAAAAATCAAATCATACTGGAAATGAAAGGAAATAATGAAATTTTATTAAAACATATTCAGTTAATGGAAATTCACTATAAAGAGCCATCTGTCGTTAATTCGGTTAACAACGGTTTAGAGTTGAAACATGATGTTCATAAAAATAGAAATAGGCTGAGAGCGAACCAAGTAGATCACAGCGAGAAGTCACCATACAGGAAACTGTAAAAATTAGAGTTCTGTCCCTCTGCTGGAGGGAACCAAAAACAAGTTCTGTACCAACTACCAAAAGAAAAACATTGAATTCAAACAAAATAGAGAAACAAGTGGAGTTCGAGGAAAGCAACAAAAATAACGAGAAGAAAAAACGCATCGCGAGTAATTCGGAATGTTCGGATTCTGCTGATAAAACATTTTTATCAACAAACACACTGAAACTGCGGAATGGCGACTACTTCAAAATCAAAAGAAAAAGAGCTACGTTAAAATCGGAGAGGCAACTAACACATCGATCAAAGGAGCACCCCTAAAAAGAAAAGGTCACCTACATGTATACAGGGTACACAAGGATACTACCGAAGAGATGATGTTAAAATATTTAACTGCAGAAAAAGGATTTACTAACATTAACCAAACACCCGGACAAATATGCTTCCTTTAAAATATCGTTTCCAATAGAAGACCTCGAGAAAATTAAAAATTCCTGTACTATGGGAGTCTGGTATAAGATACGAGCGTTTTTTTCCCAAAACTACGCAGAAAATTGACCCAGACTTAGAAAAACAATCAATAAGCATATTTTATGCTAACATTCAATCTGTTCGGAACAAAATAAACGAATTAGATTCATTTTTTCATGAATTAAGCTACAGATATGACATTATAATGTTAACGGAACATTGGCTTTCAAATCAAGAAGCTGATTTAGATAAAATAAATGGAAGGGAAGCGGTCTCATACTATTGTAGGACATCCTCAAATCATGGTGGTATAATTTAATCCATCCGGAATTATATGGTCAGGATGAATGCTGGATCTCTCAACTTTCTCATGAGAAAAACTGTGAACTGTGCGGCACATATATTTTAAAAATTAATACTTTAATAATAACGGTGTATAGATCCCCAACAGGTGACTTTGGTATATTTTTGAAAATAATTAATAACTTACTAGAAAAACTACCTCACAGAAAATTTTATATACTTTTAGCGGGAGATTTTAATGTCAACTTCCTTTCAAATGATAATAAATCGACTGCATTACTAGATTTATTTAATGGATACGATCTGAGTCAAAACGTCTATTTTTCGACTGGCGGGGTAAATTGTATTGATAATATATTTAACGAAGTTGTAAAAATTCCGAAGGGATCACTAACTGATCATGATGCAATTTCGTGTTCAATTAAAGTGGATAGCACAACAAATTCCTGTATGAATGTTACGTTTAGGCCAATAACCACCGCGGGTAAAATTCAATTTTACAATCTCATAAGTAAGCTGGATTGGAAGTTTTTAAATTCAACCGACAACTGCGATGTTAAAACAGAACAGCTATTGCAAATGTTAATATTTTACTACGAAATGTCATTTAGTGAGCAAACTCTAAAACAAAAGAAGTTATTTAGTACAAATTGGTATAATAAATATTTAAAAAATATGCGGGAAACACGAGACTTGGTTAAATTCAAAATATAGGAATGAGATTAAAGAGAAAAAAAATCAAAGCTAACGATGAATATATTAAAAATTCCCCTAATAATATTGAATCTATGTGGAAAATAGTAAATTCACAAAGAAAGAAAACAACTCAAAAACCAAAAACAGATATAACAGCAAACGACTTTAATATTTTTTTTATTACAGTTATAAATGATATCATGTAAATACAACTCCACAATTAATCCTTGCATGTAGCCAGTATTTTGAATTCAAGGAAGTATCTGAGGTGCAAGTCAGAGATATAGTAGAATCAATTAAAAATAAAACTAGTAGAGACGTCTATGGTCTATCACCAATTATTCTAAAATCAGTAAAAGACATAGTCATCCAGCCACTCACTAAACTTATCAATCAATGTATACGTGAAAACAAATTTCCAGATTGCCTTAAATTATCCAAATGTGTACAAATTCTCAAGAAAGGAGACCATACTGATCGCAATAATTATAGACCAGTTTCGATAATTCCGGTCATAGCAAAAATTAGAATTTTTTGAGTCGAATAATCTCTTTTCCGACAAACAATATGGCTTCCGAAAGGGAAGATCAACAATCAATGCTATGGTAGAGCTGATCGACAACATCATGAATGGTCTAGAGGAAAAATCATTTATTTTAGTAAATTTTATTGACTTATCGAAGGCATTCGATTGCATATCCCATCAATTACTAATAAATAAACTTTATTATTATAACTTTTTGCCATCTAGTTGTCGGATGATTATGTCTTATCTGTCCAACAGAAGGCAAGTAGTCTTATATGAAAACAACTTATCACAAGAAATGGTTATTGATCATGGTATACACCAGGGATCACATCTAGGCCCATTATTGTTTCTCATATATGCCAATGACTTCCCGAATATTGTTAATAATACTTGTATCAAGGTAACACTATTCTCAGATGATACATCCATTTCAATAACAAACACTGAAGTAAAACATGTACTTACTATGGAAAGTGAAGCTCGCAATCACTACAAAAACTGGTTTATTTCAAATAAATTAAGTATGAATGAATAAAAAACAATCAGACTGTTATTTACTTTAAGAGCTTTTGAAGAAGAATTGGAGGAAGGTTCAGCTAAATTTCTCGGTTTGTATATAGATGAAAATCTAAGGTGGAATGTCCATGTAAATAACTTGGCAAGTAAATTCTCTAAACACATATTCGTAATCAGAAACTTGTCTCAATGTGTATCTAAAGATATTTTAAAAACATCTTATTATGCACTATGTCATTCTTTACTTTCTTATGGACTACTAATCTGGGGACATTCGGCAGCCGCTAAAAGGATATTCTCTTTGCAAGGAAGGGTGGTAAGGATAATGTCTAATTTATCATATAAGGAAAATTGTAAACAGAAATTTATATAAATGATAATATTAACTTTGCCCACATATTAAGTTGTTTATTATGGGCAAAGGAATATAATTTTAACTATTGCACAAATAATACATTTCACAATTATCCAACAAGCAAAAATAATGACATCCGACTCGAGCATAGCAGACTATCCTTGTCTCAGAATGGTACGAGATATTACGCACCAAAATTTTATAATAAATTGCCACCAGATGTAAAACAACTTAATTTTAAAATGTATAAAGCACGCATTCAAAATGTATTATTAGCAAAAGCTTTTTATAGTGTGGATGAGTTTTTATCTGATTGTACCTGTTTTTAAATTTGTTCATAAACCTTACTGTCATTTTATTGTGTTTTAACATATTTATTATTTTAATACGTTTGAACGTCTTGTATTGTAATTTTATCATTTTTAACATATTTATGATTTTAATACGTTTGGACGTCTTTATATTGTCATTTTATTATTTTTAATATATTTATTATTTTAATATTTGTTTGTCTCGGTAATTTTAAACTTAAGATTTTTAACTGTATTACACTAAGATTTATTTTATAACATTATTACATTACTCTCTGTGACTTGTGTAAACGACTGTAGTAGCACCAATAAATTTTGATTGATTGATTGATTGACATATATTCTTCTAAAATGAGTTGGGGTTTTAAAAATCCACTTCTTCTCAAGATACTTACAGAATTTTAAAGATTTTGATTTTTAAAACGTCCGACATTCGGACAAAAAAATTGAAAACTTGTAAAAATGTTTTTTTTTAACATTAATTTAAAAATCTCGCTCATCTAAAATAACATTGGTTTCTGAAAATTCACCAATTTTCAAGTGAGTTGCGGATGTTTCAAATATTTGATTTTCGAGTTGTCTAACATTTGGACATTGAAAGAGAAAAAATAGGAAACGTGTAGAAACAATTTCAAAAAGATTAAACCTAACTAAGAAAATATCACTCTTCTCAAAAAAGTTCGGTTTTATCCACTTATTTTTAAACGAATTACATTTTTTTCTTATTTTTAATTATCGAACAAATAATACTTGGACGTTGGAAAAGAAAATAACATTAAAAAAATAGGAAACCTGTAGGATTTTTTTTTTAAATTAAGTCTAATTAACAAAACTTTATTTTCCTAACATAAGTTGAGATTTTGAAAACCCATCTGTTTTCAAGAGAGTTACAAATTTTTTAAATTTTTAATTTTCGGAACAACTAATATTTGGACGTTGGAAAATAAAGAAAAATTAAAATATAGGAAACGTGGGAATTTTTAAAAAAAATTAGGTCTAATGAAGAAAATTTCAATCTTCTAAAATAAGTTCGGGTTTTGAAAAACCGTCTCTTTTCAAGAGAGTTAGAGATTTTTTAATCTTCGACATTCGGCCAAAAATTGGAAACGTGTAAAAAAATTTTTTTCGAAAAATTATTCTTATTTAAAAAATCTCGCTCTTCTAAAATACCATTGGTGTTTGAAAATTCACCAATTTTCAAGCGAGTTGCAGATGTTTCAAATGTTAAATTTTCGAGACGTCAAACATTTGGACATCGAAAGAGAAAAGATAGGAAAAGTCTGGAAAAAATTTCACACAAAAATTATACATAATTAACTCATTAACGCCTGAATTATATGTTTCCTATACTCCAAGTTCAATGCCAATTGACAGTGACGAAAAAAAAAATAGACGAGATCCATATTCGGGTATTTTTAAGGGTGCTCTTTCGATCGGTACCACTAAAAATTCACAGAAAACTCATAAAAGCATTAATTTTTGAGTTTTAAGTTCAAAAATCGTGATTTCTTACGGTATTTTTTTTCTGCACAGTGATTTCCACTTTGAAATCCCTTTCCTAGTTACGTGAAAGTTGTGAAAAGCGTATAATTGGACCTGAAACTTGAAATGTATGTACCTAAAAAAATGAATTTCAACATAGCGGATCCAATATGGCGTTCGAAATGATGCATTGACAAGGTAAAAATTCATGATTTTGTTACTCCAAAACGGTGAACTTTAAGAAAAAATTGTATAGAACAAGAAGTGTTTGGAATTGTTCAGGGAGTACATGTAAATTTTTTCAGAATTTTTCGGTTTTCCTGAAAATGGCCCCAATAAAAAAGATGTGCCATTGCGCAAAGATGTAAACTTGGGGGTTTTCGGGGTCGCTAATTAAAAGAATGTCAACAGAATTGTAAAAGTCCAGTACCGCGAAATACATGTAAACTTGACAAACTGACCTGAACTTTGTTACTCGGGGGTTTTCGGAGTCGCCGATCACAACCATGTCAACGGATTTCTAAAATTCCAAGTTGGCGACGTAGTACCGCACTTGCGTTGGTAAAAATCGTGAACTTGAAAAAATTTGATAGAACAAAAAGTATTTGGAATCATTCAAGGAGTGCCTGCAAATTTCTTCAGAATTTTTGAAGACATTTTTGGGTTTTCAAAAAAAGGTCCGCAACCAAAAAAAAAAACAAAAACATGTTCGAAAATGGTCAGGGTCCAGGAAACCTTCGGGTAACAAACTTTAGGTCGATTTGTCAAGTTTACATGTATTTCGCATCTATTCAAGAAATCATAATCCATTGCGTCTTGCGGTCGCCGATAGGTGGCGCAAGGGCACATGTTTTTTTTTATTGGGCCCATTTTCTGGAAAACCCAAAAATTCTGAAAAAATTAAATTAATTATTATTTAAGAAATGAGACAAATTCCACCAGAAATATTTCAAAATGTAAGGGATGGGTTTTATCACCGATTAGCTTTTTGCCAAGAGAGGAACGGTGCGCATTTTGAAAAATACATTAAATAAATTCAATTTCTGAAATAAAAAACAAAAAAAACAAATTATTTTTACACAATCGTAAAGAGAATACAAAGTACTACAAATTTAGTGAAAGAAAAAAATGGTTTCCATTTAAAAAAAATCACGATGACGTCATTACGCAAAGGGATAAGGGCATGGACAATTGACAATTTTCAGAAAAGATGCACGTTCAAAAAATAAGGTTGACGTTTCGGAGGATTTTGGCCGCAGATGATGATGAATTTTTTATTTGGATGTCTATTGTATTTAGTAGGTATTTATTATGTATTATTGAGTACAATAAATGTTAATTACTGTTATCAGTGACGGTTCGCGGGATTTTTTCTGGTACGGCCGAGGAACAAGAGGTGGTAATACAGATAGGTAGGGTCAGTTGCAGAGACGGCTGGCTGCGTGACCGCACCTATCTGTATTACCACCTCTTGTTCCTCGGCCGTACCAGAAAAAAACCCGCGAATCGTCACCGATTGTTATTAAAAGGCGTGTATTGTTAATGATTACATCGATTTTAAATTTTCATCAATAAAATTAAAACATCACAATTAAATTTCACACAAATTTCTATTTTATATAACAGAAAACTACTTTATGCTTAATTATAGATTTTGAAATAAGATATTATATTAGTGGTTTCTGTAGCAGATAATTCTTAAAATAAGAAGTTTTCTATCTTATATTACAGATTCATTGGCGTTCATGCAAATAAATTAATTTAAAAACGAACGCTAACAAATATTACAGATGCCTGCAACGGCAAAATGCAACAGCCTTCTTTCTAGTTGCGTCATCTTTCTTAAATACATGTGTGACTACTAGATGGCGCCAGCAGAAAGAATGCGTATTAAAAATAAAATCAAACATAACACCAACAAAATCAAATTCTAAAATCGATTTTTCAGACTTTGAACGGCCGTAGGGGCTATAAGAAGAACCCAAATTGATCGCAGTTTGCAAATCTTTGCTCCTTATGTGCAAATTAGCCGGAATCAATTAACATTCGCGATTTAAATTTTTTGACGAAAACCTGAAAGTCTACCCTTCTTACTTTTGTTCAAAAATTGTATTTAAAATGACTTCCTAAAAACAACACTGGTTTGATTCGGAGTTTCTACACGTCACTGAAAGTTCTCATTAAAACCCATCAGAAAATGTACTTGCAAAAGCAGGGGCAGCTCGTTATATAGAACCAAGGGGCTATGGCACCACCTATAGTTTCAAGCTCAGCAAGAATTTTTAATTAATTCTTAAAACACTTTTTCGCCAGTTACTTTGGTCTAGGAAGATAAATCGTATATTCTATAAGTGGCTCTACCATCAACATGTTATACGAGTTATACTGTGTAAAACAACAAATATCAATTTGAAGCACATGGCGCGTTCGCAAAGAAAACTTGAAAATGCAAAAAATTGGAAATAGTAACTTTTTAATAATCATCCTAGTCTATTAACCTTTAATAGTCACTAGGGGTGTGATACACCCCAGCCTTTTTTCGACGTTGAATAAAGTCCTGAAATTGAAAGTAAACGGGACATGTTACTCCATCTACAGATAGTTTGAACCTTCTATTGTGGACCCCAATAGATATTATTTGAGCTCACGCGTCAGTGTTAATGTGGTACCTGTTCGAGTCAATTCGTGAAAAATTGTGGGGTGTACGACACCCCGTGTGATCATTGTGCCAGCAATAAAAATCTGAGCATTTTCTTCTCTGTGGATTATTCCGAGATTGCCGAATCAAAAGCGCTGCGATATTTGTTCCAGAAGAAGCGACAAAAAGTCGCACATGCTATGTCACAGTTGCGAGAGGTCGATGTGCGACATACATCGCACATATTTATACCGGGTGTGGCACTTAAGACGCCTCGGACCATAGCTCCTTTACGATAAAAGCTATCGAAAAAAATCTAAGAACAAAGTGGTGCATAGTTACCGTCGCTATGTTTTAAAAATATTTCTAATCATCAGTGGCGTGCCGTACTCCAGTGGCGTACCAAACTTATGTTTTTTTAAATGGAATGCCCTATTTTTTATTGCAGATTTGGAAAGTGCTCGACGAGTACTTATTTTTTTATCTAACATGTTATACCCTTCACTTTAGCGGTTTCGCTGTTATAACCCCTTGTTTCAAAATTGCGCCCCATTTTTGAGATTTTTTTGTAGAGAAACTAATTGACGCCGGCGCCTAAATTTTGAATTGAGGTACAGGTTAAGACCTCGTATACCTTCACATAATTTTTTTTCGGGTAATTTATGGAAAAAAAATAATTTTTGATTGATCTTCGCATGTTGTCATTTTTTCCGAAAATTTCAAATGGCACCCCCCTAAAAAAATTACGGCGTTGTACAGCCAAAACTCTAAATTTTTCATTGGTGTAAAAAAAATTACACATTGCATAACAAAATTTCGGAGAAAAAAGGAATTTCATCGCAAATGTCGGGAAACGTTTTCCGTTTCCCAAGTGTGCCATGAGAAAACAAAAGATTGGTAATTGTCAAAGTACCAAAACAAATACACAAATACGGTCAACATAATAGTATGTACCTATTTATTCAACATGATATGAAAAATGCAGATAAAGAAAATTTAACAACTTAAACTAAATGTTCGAAATGACTTCCTGCTGGAGGCATAACCGCAACTTCTGGTGATATACCGCAGTTCATTATTTTCGGTAATAACTGCCTTCTTTCTAACTCTCCTTGGCCGTTTCACACTTCCCGTAGTAGTAAATCTCTCCAACACTTTTTGAAACGCACGTTCATTTGGATGTGCCCTGTGCGGATATCTCGCAGCGTACACTCGTGATGCCAAGAAACAATTCTTGTTACATTCTCCAAGAATAAATATCATGTCAACCATTTCCTCTTGAGTTCGGAACATTTTTAGAACGTTTATCAAAAATGACTTATGGCTGCTACTGACGTCTAATAATTTACTTTGACAATTACCAATCTTTTGTTTTCTCATGGCACACTTGGGAACGGAAAACGTTTCCCGACATTTGCGATGAAATTCCTTTTTTCTCCGAAATTTTGTTATGCAATGTGTAATTTTTTTACACCAATGAAAAATTTAGAGTTTTGGCTGTACAACGCCGTAATTTTTTTAGGGGGGTGCCATTTGAAATTTTCGGAAAAAATGACAACATGCGAAGATCAATCAAAAATTATTTTTTTGCCATAAATTACCCGAAAAAAAATTATGTGAAGGTATACGAGGTCTTAACCTGTACCTCAATTCAAAATTTAGGTGCCGGCGTCAATTAGTTTCTCTACAAAAAAATTTCAAAAATGGGGCGCAATTTTGAAAGAAGGGGTTATAACAGCGAAACCGCTAAAGTGAAGGGTATAACATGTTAGATAAAAAAATAAGTACTCGTCGAGCACTTTCCAAATCTGCAATAAAAAATAGGGCATTCCATTTAAAAAAACATAAGTTTGGTACGCCACTGGAGTACGGCACGCCACTGATGATTAGAAATATTTTTAAAACATAGCGACGGTAACTATGCACCACTTTGTTCTTAGATTTTTTTCGATAGCTTTTATCGTAAAGGAGCTATGGTCCGAGGCGTCTTAAGTGCCACACCCGGTATGTGCGTCGAATGCTGTTTTGGGATCGAATAATTGTCTTTTACATTATAATAGCCTTTTTTCTTCATAATAATAGTTTTAAAAATATTTTCATATTCATATTTAACATTAAATTGACTTTATATTATAAAAATACTAATATAATTTTTTCGTAAAAAATCCCACCTTCGATCATGAAAATAAATATACTTTTTGGAAAGGTCGCAAAATTTATTAATTCCACTTGGAATTAAACTATTTCAGGTTTTCAGTTTCAAACTATTTTATTTTTTAGCTGAAAACTGAAATTACTACCGTATTTTTTGGAAAAAAGCTCATATTTTGTGGAATTTTTTTTGCAACATTTTTTTTTCACATGTACAGTTGCAGGTTTCGAAAACTATTCACATATTCTTGTAACTGGATGTTCAAAATGTATCCCAGATTGTTATTTTTTGTTTTTTGTCAATTTAACATCAATTGACCGAAGTTCAAAGGCGTGGGGTGTACCACACCCCGAATGATTATTACGTCATTTTTCGGAGGTGTGACTATTAAGGGTTAAACAGTGGCGCCTCGTGGATGTTCGGCGACGGGGCAACAGAAGAAAATATGACCGAAACAGCAACGAAATATTTGTTTCCTCTATAAGAGTAAGTAGTGCGGCACGAGCGACATCTTTGTCTTTGCCCTTCCTATGGAAATCCACGAGCCGCCGCTGCTATTAAAGTGTACATTCTGTTTCATTAGAAGAACAAGAAAAATCGATTGCCGTTTTAAAATTTCATCCAGATCAAATAGCAAAAAAGCTAGCATTTTACATTTTACAAATTTTTGAAAAAAAAAATGCAACAGCTCGTGTTTCTAGACGCGCAATCACTATTAATTGCACTACTAGATGGCGCCAGCAGAAAGAATGCAAATTAAAAATAAAATCTAAAATAATACAAAAAAATCAAATTCTATACAGCAAACACGTTTTAACCGGGCCCGGCGCCGCGCATACGGGTAGGGGGAAACGGCAGGTACATAGGCGTGCGAAAATTATTTAAATTTAAGAAATAATTACTTTTTTTAAATTAATTTATTATGATATTATATACAAACAATACAGACAATATAGAAGCTACTAGTCACTATCAAATCCCAAAAAATCACTCTCATCGTCACTGTCATCGTTGTTAATATTAATAATCAGAGTTTCTGTGTGCATATCTGTAACAACTTCATTCTCCAAATATTGATTCTCCAGTTTAACAACATGCTGGCACCTTTTCATCCATTCTTCCTTAACGATGGAATTGAATTCCTTTACCGCTAGTGCTTTTACGTCCTGCAATTTAAAGCTGATATTTCTTTTAGCGACGTTATTTTTGACAGTAGCCCATATTAATTCGATTGGATTTAGATCCGGATGGTAAGGAGGTAACCTCAATACACTGTGACCTTTTTCGTGTAATAATGTATCGAATTTGAAAACTCTATGTCTTGATTTATTATTTTTTATTATCTCATATAATTGAGGTTTCAACATATAGGGGTCAACAGAAATATTTTTCTCCACTAACCAATTAACCATGTCTGCTTTTTTGGTGTTTGAGTTTGGTGCAGGATTAGATTGTACATTGTGATAAGGGGCATTATCTGTTACAATGACCGCATTAGGGGGTAAATTGGGGATTAACATTTCTCGTAACCATTTGCCGTAATTTTCCGAATTCATTTCGTTATGGTAATCGCCACTTTTACTACCCGACTTAAATATTAACAAACAATTGGGAACAAAACCCATTTCGCCCCCCGCGTGTACTATAATTAGCCTTGGGCCCTTTGAAATGTTTTTAAATAAGCCTTTCGTGCTTTCGTCGCTCCAATTCTTGGAGCAAATAAGATATTCTCAATGCCCTAATATCCATTCTTTCAATTAACAATTTCCTGTTATTTTGAGTGTTTCGCCATTTAAAGCCCATCCTCTTTAAAATTACACCTAGAGATGTATTACAGCCATCCCAATCTATATCCATTTTCAATTTTTCGCGTAAATTATTTATCGTTAGCCGCATACCTTCAGTCCGATGAAACGAATAAATTGTGTTTCTGACGTCCACCATTTTATATTCCGGCAAACTTGTAACTGAACTCGTACGTACGCGTTTTTTTGGACTTCTAAACTAACGCTCTCCTTCTAGTACGTCTGCAGAACCTTCTTGAATAATTCTACTAATTGTTCTTATGGATACACCTGTAGCTTCTGATGTACGGGTTTTAATGTCCGTTGCAGAGTCACCCACACTTTTCAAATTTAATATGTAATTGTAAACATTGAACACAATTTCACGCGCTTGGCTATGCAGAGCTTTGCCACCACCGATTGTCGACATTTTGCAAAAAAAATCACTACGCTCGTTTCAATTTTACAGTGTTCGCGGTGCGCCACTGCAACTTGTTTTGAGGCGAAGGCGCGACCATTTTGCACGAGATTACACTTACTGCGCACCCTCCCCCGGGCCAGGTTAAAACGTGTTTGCAGTACTTTCTATGCAATTTTAGAAAAAAAAATAATTTTTCAGATTTTGAATAGCTGTAGCGGCTACACGAAATGTGTCTGTCTTTCTCTGTGTGTCTGCAGTCTCTCTCTCTGCGTCTGTATTTTGTCTCTGAGTGTCTGTATTCTGTCTCTCTGTGTGTGTCTGTATTCGGTTTCTGTGTGTCTCTCCCATCGGTCTGTCTGTATTCTGTTTGTCTGTCTGTCTGTCTGTGTGCTGTCTCTGTGTGTCTGTCTGTATTCTGCCTCTGCCTGTCTGTCTCTGTGTGTCTGTCTGTCTCTGTGTGTCTGTATTCTGTCTCTATATGTGTCTTTATTCTGCCTCTGTGTGTCTGTCTCTGTGTGTCTGTATTTTGTCTCTGTGTGTCTGTCTGTATTCTGCCTCTATGTGTCTGTCTGTGTATCTGTATTTTGTCTCTTTTTGTCTGTCTGCCTCTGTGTGTCTGTCTGTATTCTGCCTCTGTGTGTCTGTCTCTCTGTGTATCTCGCTGTGTGTCGGTCTGTCTTTGTCTGTCTATATTCTGCTTCTGTGTGTCTGTCTGCCTCTGAGTGTCTGTATTCTGTCTTTGTGTGTCTGTATTCTGTCTCTGTGTGTGTGTCTGTATTCTGTCTCTGTGTGTCTGTCTCTATTCTGCCTTTGTGTGTCTGTCTCTCTTTGTGTGTCTGTCTCTCTGTGTATGTATTATGTCGGTGTGTGTCTGTCTGTCTCTGTGTATCTGTATTTTGTCTCTTTTTGTCTGTCTGCCTCTGTGTGTCTGTATTCTGTCTCTGTGTGTCTGTCTGTATACTGCCTCTGTGTGTCTGTCTGTATTCTGCCTCTGTGTGTCTGTCTATCTCTGTGTGTCTGTCTCTCTGTGTATGTCGCTGTGTTTCTGTCTGTCTCTGTCTGTCTATATTCTGCCTCTGTGTGTCTGTCTGCCTCTGAGTGTCTGTACTCTGTCTTTGTGTGTCTGTATTCTGTCTCTGTGTGTCTGAATTCTGTCCCTGTGTGTCTGTCTATCTCTGTGTGTCTGTATTCTGTCTCTGTGTGTCTGTCTGTATTCTGCCTTTGTGTGTCTGTCTCTCTTTGTGTGTCTGTCTCTCTGTGTATGTATTATGTCGCTGTGTGTCTGTCTGTCTCTGTGTATCTGTATTTTGTCTCTTTGTGTCTGTCTGCCTCTGTGTATCTGTATTCTGTCTCTGTGTGTCTGGCTGTCTCTGTGTGTCTGTATTCTGTCTCTGTATATCTGTCTGTATTCTGCCTCTGTGTGTCTGTCTCTCTGTGTATGTATTCTGCCTCTATGTGTCTGTCTGTTTCTATGTGTCTCTATTCTTTCTCTGTGTGTCTGTATTATGTCTCTGTATGACTGTCTGTATTCTGCCTCTGTGTCTCTGTATTCTGTCTCTGTGTGTCTGTATGTATTCTGCCTCTGTGTATCTGCCTCTCTGTGTATGTATTCTGTCGCTGTGTGTCTGTCTGTCTCTGTCTGTCTATATTCTGCCTCTGTGTGTCTGTCTGCCTCTGAGTGTCTGTATTCTGTCTTTGTGTGTCTGTATTCTGTCTCTGTATGTCTGTCTGTATTCTGTCTCTGTGTGTCTGTCTGTATTCTGCCTTTGTGTGTCTGTCTCTCTTTGTGTGTCTGTCTCTCTGTGTATGTATTATGTCTCTGTGTGTCTGTCTGTCTCTGTGTGTCTGTATTCTGTCTCTGTGTATCTGTCTGTATTCTGCCTCTGTGTGTCTGTATTCTGTCTCTGTGTATCTGTCTGTATTCTGCCTCTGTGTGTCTGTCTCTCTGTGTATGTATTCTGCCTCTATGTGTCTGTCTGTCTCTATGTGTCTCTATTCTTTCTCTGTGTGTCTGTATTATGTCTCTGTATGACTGTCTGTATTCTGCCTCTGTGTCTCTGTATTCTGTCTCTGTGTGTCTGTCTGTATTCTGCCTCTGTGTGTCTGTCTATCTCTGTGTGTCTGTCTCTCTGTGTATGTATTCTGTCGTTGTGTGTCTGTCTGTCTCTGTCTGTCTATATTCTGCCTCTGTGTGTCTGTCTGCCTCTGAGTGTCTGTATTCTGTCTTTGTGTGTCTGTATTCTGTCTCTGTATGTCTGTCTGTATTCTGTCTCTGTGTGTCTGTCTGTATTCTGCCTTCGTGTGTCTGTCTCTCTTTGTGTGTCTGTCTCTCTGTGTATGTATTATGTCGCTGTGTGTCTGTCTGTCTCTGTGTATCTGTATTTTGTCTCTTTGTGTCTGTCTGCCTCTGTGTATCTGTATTCTGTCTCTGTGTGTCTGTCTGTCTCTGTGTGTCTGTATTCTGTCTCTGTGTATCTGTCTGTATTCTGCCTCTGTGTGTCTGTCTCTCTGTGTATGTATTCTGCCTCTGTGTGTCTGTCTGTCTCTGTGTCTCTGTATTCTGTCTCTGTGTGTCTGTCTGTATTCTGCCTCTGTGTGTCTGTCTATCTCTGTGTGTCTGTCTCTCTGTGTATGTATTCTGTCGCTGTGTGTCTGTCTGTCTCTGTCTGTCTATATTCTGCCTCTGTGTGTCTGTATTCTGTCTTTGTGTGTCTGTATTATGTCTCTTTGTGTCTGTATTCTGCCTCTGTGTGTCTGTCTGTCTCTGTGTGTCTGTATTCTGTCTCTGTGTTTCTGTCTGTCTCTGTGTGTCTGTATTCTGTCTCTGTGTGTCAGTATTCTGTCTCTGTGTGTCTGTCTGTATTCTGCCTTTGTGTGTCTGTCTCTCTGTGTATGTATTATGTCGCTGTGTGTCTGTCTGTCTCTGTGTATCTGTATTTTGTCTCTGTGTGTCTGTCTGCCTCTGTGTGTCTGTATTCTGTCTCTGTGTGACTCTGTATTCTGCCTCTGTGTGTCTGTCTGTCTCTGTGTGTCTGTATTCTGTCTCTGTGTATCTGTCTGTATTCTGCCTCTGTGTGTCTGTATTCTGTTTCTGTGTGTCTGTCTGTATTCTGCCTTTGTGTGTCTGTATTCTGTCTCTGTGTGTCTGTCTGTATTCTGCCTCTGTGTGTCTGTCTGTATTCTGCCTCTGTGTGTCTGTCTGTATTCTGCCTCTGTGTGTCTGTCTGTCTCTGTGTGTCTGTATTCTGCCTGTATTCTGCCTCTGTGTGTCTGTCTGTCTTTGTGTGTCTGTATTCTGCCTCTGTGTGTCTGTCTGTCTCTGTGTATCTGTATTCTGTCTCTGTGTGTCCATCTGTATGCTGTCTCTGAGTGTCTGTCTGTATTCTGTCTCTGTATGTCTGTCTCTGTGTGTCTGTCTGTATTCTGCCTCTGTGTGTCTGTCTGTCTCTGTGTGTCTGTATTCTGTCTCTGAGTGTCTGTCTGTATTCTGTCTCTGTCTGTCTGTTTGTATTCTGCCTCTGTGTGTCTGTCTGTCTCTGTGTGTCTGTATTCTGTCTCTGTGTGCCTGTCTGTATTCTGCCTCTGTGTGTCTGTCTGTCTCTGTGTGTCTGTATTCTGTCTCTGTCTGTCTGTCTGTATTCTGCCTCTGTGTGTCTGTCTGTCTCTGTGTGTCTGTATTCTGTCTCTGTGTGTCCATCTGTATGCTGTCTCTGAGTGTCTGTCTGTATTCTGTCTCTGTATGTCTGTCTCTGTGTGTCTGTCTGTATTCTGCCTCTGTGTGTCTGTATTCTGTCTCTGAGTGTCTGTCTGTATTCTGTCTCTGTCTGTCTGTTTGTATTCTGCCTCTGTGTGTCTGTCTGTCTCTGTGTGTCTGTATTCTGTCTCTGTGTGCCTGTCTGTATTCTGCCTCTGTGTGTCTGTCTGTCTCTGTGTGTCTGTATTCTGTCTCTGTCTGTCTGTCTGTATTCTGCCTCTGTGTGTCTGTCTGTCTCTGTGTGTCTGTATTCTGTCTCTGTGTGTCCATCTGTATGCTGTCTCTGAGTGTCTGTCTGTATTCTGTCTCTGTATGTCTGTCTCTGTGTGTCTGTCTGTATTCTGCCTCTGTGTGTCTGTATTCTGTCTCTGAGTGTCTGTCTGTATTCTGCCTCTGTATGTCTGTCTCTGTGTGTCTGTCTGTATTCTGCCTCTGTGTGTCTGTATTCTGTCTCTGTCTGTCTGTCTCTGTGTGTCTGTCTGTATTCTGCCTCTGTGTGTCTGTATTCTGTCTCTGAGTGTCTGTCTGTATTCTGTCTCTGTATGTCTGTCTCTGTGTGTCTGTCTGTATTCTGCCTCTGTGTGTCTGTATTCTGTCTCTGAGTGTCTGTCTGTATTCTGTCTCTGTATGTCTGTCTCTGTGTGTCTGTCTGTATTCTGCCTCTGTGTGTCTGTATTCTGTCTCTGAGTGTCTGTCTGTATTCTGTCTCTGTATGTCTGTCTCTGTGTGTCTGTCTGTATTCTGCCTCTGTGTGTCTGTATTCTGTCTCTGAGTGTCTGTCTGTATTCTGTCTCTGTATGTCTGTCTCTGTGTGTCTGTCTGTATTCTGTCTCTGTCTGTCTGTTTGTATTCTGCCTCTGTGTGTCTGTCTGTCTCTGTGTGTCTGTATTCTGTCTCTGAGTGTCTGTCTGTATTCTGTCTCTGTCTGTCTGTTTGTATTCTGCCTCTGTGTGTCTGTCTGTCTCTGTGTGTCTGTATTCTGTCTCTGTGTGCCTGTCTGTATTCTGCCTCTGTGTGTCTGTCTGTCTCTGTGTGTCTGTATTCTGTCTCTGTCTGTCTGTCTGTATTCTGCCTCTGTGTGTCTGTCTGTCTCTGTGTATCTGTATTCTGTCTCTGTGTGTCTATCTGTATGCTGTCTCTGAGTGTCTGTCTGTATTCTGTCTCTGTATGTCTGTCTCTGTGTGTCTGTCTGTATTCTGCCTCTGTGTGTCTGTCTGTCTCTGTGTGTCTGTCTGTCTCTGTGTGTCTGTATTCTGTCTCTGTGTGTCTATCTGTATGCTGTCTCTGAGTGTCTGTCTGTATTCTGTCTCTGTATGTCTGTCTCTGTGTGTCTGTCTGTATTCTGCCTCTGTGTGTCTGTATTCTGTCTCTGAGTGTCTGTCTGTATTCTGCCTCTGTATGTCTGTCTCTGTGTGTCTGTCTGTATTCTGCCTCTGTGTGTCTGTATTCTGTCTCTGTCTGTCTGTCTCTGTGTGTCTGTCTGTATTCTGCCTCTGTGTGTCTGTATTCTGTCTCTGAGTGTCTGTCTGTATTCTGTCTCTGTATGTCTGTCTCTGTGTGTCTGTCTGTATTCTGCCTCTGTGTGTCTGTATTCTGTCTCTGAGTGTCTGTCTGTATTCTGTCTCTGTATGTCTGTCTCTGTGTGTCTGTCTGTATTCTGCCTCTGTGTGTCTGTATTCTGTCTCTGAGTGTCTGTCTGTATTCTGTCTCTGTCTGTCTGTCTGTATTCTGCCTCTGTGTGTCTGTCTGTCTCTGTGTGTCTGTATTCTGTCTCTGTGTGCCTGTCTGTATTCTGCCTCTGTGTGTCTGTCTGTCTCTGTGTGTCTGTATTCTGTCTCTGTGTGTCTATCTGTATGCTGTCTCTGAGTGTCTGTCTGTATTCTGTCTCTGTATGTCTGTCTCTGTGTGTCTGTCTGTATTCTGCCTCTGTGTGTCTGTATTCTGTCTCTGAGTGTCTGTCTGTATTCTGTCTCTGTATGTCTGTCACTGTGTGTCTGTCTGTATTCTGCCTCTGTGTGTCTGTATTCTGTCTCTGAGTGTCTGTCTGTATTCTGTCTCTGTCTGTCTGTCTGTATTCTGCCTCTGTGTGTCTGTCTGTCTCTGTGTGTCTGTATTCTGTCTCTGTGTGCCTGTCTGTATTCTGCCTCTGTGTGTCTGTCTGTCTCTGTGTGTCTGTATTCTGTCTCTGTCTGTCTGTCTGTATTCTGCCTCTGTGTGTCTGTCTGTCTCTGTGTGTCTGTATTCTGTCTCTGTGTGTCCATCTGTATGCTGTCTCTGAGTGTCTGTCTGTATTCTGTCTCTGTATGTCTGTCTCTGTGTGTCTGTCTGTATACTGCCTCTGTGTGTCTGTCTGTCTCTGTGTGTCTGTATTCTGTCTCTGAGTGTCTGTCTGTATTCTGTCTCTGTCTGTCTGTTTGTATTCTGCCTCTGTGTGTCTGTCTGTCTCTGTGTGTCTGTATTCTGTCTCTGTGTGCCTGTCTGTATTCTGCCTCTGTGTGTCTGTCTGTCTCTGTGTGTCTGTATTCTGTCTCTGTCTGTCTGTCTGTATTCTGCCTCTGTGTGTCTGTCTGTCTCTGTGTATCTGTATTCTGTCTCTGTGTGTCTATCTGTATGCTGTCTCTGAGTGTCTGTCTGTATTCTGTCTCTGTATGTCTGTCTCTGTGTGTCTGTCTGTATTCTGCCTCTGTGTGTCTGTCTGTCTCTGTGTGTCTGTCTGTCTCTGTGTGTCTGTATTCTGTCTCTGTGTGTCTATCTGTATGCTGTCTCTGAGTGTCTGTCTGTATTCTGTCTCTGTATGTCTGTCTCTGTGTGTCTGTCTGTATTCTGCCTCTGTGTGTCTGTATTCTGTCTCTGAGTGTCTGTCTGTATTCTGCCTCTGTATGTCTGTCTCTGTGTGTCTGTCTGTATTCTGCCTCTGTGTGTCTGTCTGTATTCTGCCTCTGTGTGTCTGTATTCTGTCTCTGAGTGTCTGTCTGTATTCTGTCTCTGTATGTCTGTCTCTGTGTGTCTGTCTGTATTCTGCCTCTGTGTGTCTGTATTCTGTCTCTGAGTGTCTGTCTGTATTCTGTCTCTGTATGTCTGTCTCTGTGTGTCTGTCTGTATTCTGCCTCTGTGTGTCTGTATTCTGTCTCTGAGTGTCTGTCTGTATTCTGTCTCTGTCTGTCTGTCTGTATTCTGCCTCTGTGTGTCTGTCTGTCTCTGTGTGTCTGTATTCTGTCTCTGTGTGCCTGTCTGTATTCTGCCTCTGTGTGTCTGTCTGTCTCTGTGTGTCTGTATTCTGTCTCTGTGTGTCTATCTGTATGCTGTCTCTGAGTGTCTGTCTGTATTCTGTCTCTGTATGTCTGTCTCTGTGTGTCTGTCTGTATTCTGCCTCTGTGTGTCTGTATTCTGTCTCTGAGTGTCTGTCTGTATTCTGTCTCTGTCTGTCTGTCTCTGTGTGTCTGTCTGTATTCTGCCTCTGTGTGTCTGTATTCTGTCTCTGAGTGTCTGTCTGTATTCTGTCTCTGTATGTCTGTCTCTGTGTGTCTGTCTGTATTCTGCCTCTGTGTGTCTGTATTCTGTCTCTGAGTGTCTGTCTGTATTCTGTCTCTGTATGTCTGTCACTGTGTGTCTGTCTGTATTCTGCCTCTGTGTGTCTGTATTCTGTCTCTGAGTGTCTGTCTGTATTCTGTCTCTGTCTGTCTGTCTGTATTCTGCCTCTGTGTGTCTGTCTGTCTCTGTGTGTCTGTATTCTGTCTCTGTGTGCCTGTCTGTATTCTGCCTCTGTGTGTCTGTCTGTCTCTGTGTGTCTGTATTCTGTCTCTGTGTGTCTATCTGTATGCTGTCTCTGAGTGTCTGTCTGTATTCTGTCTCTGTATGTCTGCCTCTGTGTGTCTGTCTGTCTCTGTGTGTCTGTATTCTGTCTCTGTGTGCCTGTCTGTATTCTGCCTCTGTGTGTCTGTCTGTCTCTGTGTATCTGTATTCTGTCTCTGTGTGTCTGTATTCTGTCTCTGAGTGTCTGTCTGTATTCTGTCTCTGTCTGTCTGTCTCTGTGTGTCTGTCTGTATTCTGCCTCTGTGTGTCTGTATGCTGTCTCTGAGTGTCTGTCTGTATTCTGTCTCTGTATGTCTGTCTCTGTGTGTCTGTCTGTATTCTGCCTCTGTGTGTCTGTATTCTGTCTCTGAGTGTCTGTCTGTATTCTGTCTCTGTATGTCTGTCTCTGTGTGTCTGTCTGTATTCTGCCTCTGTGTGTCTGTCTGTCTCTGTGTATCTGTATTCTGTCTCTGTGTGCCTGTCTGTATTCTGCCTCTGTGTGTCTGTCTGTCTCTGTGTGTCTGTATTCTGTCTCTGTGTGCCTGTCTGTATTCTGCCTCTGTGTGTCTGTCTGTCTCTGTGTATCTGTATTCTGCCTCTGTGTGTCTGTATTCTGTCTCTGAGTGTCTGTCTGTATTATGTCTCTGTCTGTCTGTCTCTGTGTGTCTGTCTGTATTCTGCCTCTGTGTGTCTGTATGCTGTCTCTGAGTGTCTGTCTGTATTCTGTCTCTGTATGTCTGTCTCTGTGTGTCTGTCTGTATTCTGCCTCTGTGTGTCTGTATTCTGTCTCTGAGTGTCTGCCTGTATTCTGTCTCTGTATGTCTGTCTCTGTGTGTCTGTCTGTATTCTGCCTCTGTGTGTCTGTATTCTGTCTCTGAGTGTCTGTCTGTATTCTGTCTCTGTCTGTCTGTCTGTATTCTGCCTCTGTGTGTCTGTCTGTCTCTGTGTGTCTGTATTCTGTCTCTGTGTGCCTGTCTGTATTCTGCCTCTGTGTGTCTGTCTGTCTCTGTGTGTCTGTATTCTGTCTCTGTGTGTCTATCTGTATGCTGTCTCTGAGTGTCTGTCTGTATTCTGTCTCTGTATGTCTGCCTCTGTGTGTCTGTCTGTCTCTGTGTGTCTGTCTGTATTCTGCCTCTGTGTGTCTGTCTGTATTCTGCCTCTGCGTGTCTGTCTGTCTCTGTGTATCTGTATTCTGTCTCTGTGTGTCTATCTGTATGCTGTCTCTGAGTGTCTGTCTGTATTCTGTCTCTGTATGTCTGTCTCTGTGTGTCTGTCTGTATTCTGCCTCTGTGTGTCTGTCTGTCTCTGTGTGTCTGTATTCTGTCTCTGAGTGTCTGTCTGTATTCTGTCTCTGTCTGTCTGTCTGTATTCTGCCTCTGTGTGTCTGTCTGTCTCTGTGTGTCTGTATTCTGTCTCTGTGTGTCTATCTGTATGCTGTCTCTGAGTGTCTGTCTGTATTCTGTCTCTGTATGTCTGTCTCTGTGTGTCTGTCTGTATTCTGCCTCTGTGTGTCTGTCTGTCTCTGTGTGTCTGTATTCTGCCTGTATTCTGCCTCTGTGTGTCTGTCTGTCTTTGTGTGTCTGTATTCTGCCTCTGTGTGTCTGTCTGTCTCTGTGTATCTGTATTCTGTCTCTGTGTGTCTATCTGTATGCTGTCTCTGAGTGTCTGTCTGTATTCTGTCTCTGAGTGTCTGTCTGTATTCTGTCTCTGTCTGTCTGTCTGTATTCTGCCTCTGTGTGTCTGTATTCTGTCTCTGAGTGTCTGTCTGTATTCTGTCTCTGTCTGTCTGTCTGTATTCTGCCTCTGTGTGTCTGTCTGTCTCTGTGTATCTGTATTCTGTCTCTGTGTGTCTATCTGTATGCTGTCTCTGAGTGTCTGTCTGTATTCTGTCTCTGTATGTCTGTCTCTGTGTGTCTGTCTGTATTCTGCCTCTGTGTGTCTGTCTGTCTCTGTGTATCTGTATTCTGTCTCTGTGTGTCTATCTGTATGCTGTCTCTGAGTGTCTGTCTGTATTCTGTCTCTGTTTGTCTGTCTGTCTCTGTGTGTCTGTATTCTGTCTCTGAGTGTCTGTCTGTATTCTGTCTCTGTCTGTCTGTCTGTATTCTGCTTCTGTGTGTCTGTCTGTCTCTGTGTATCTGTATTCTGTCTCTGTGTGTCTATCTGTTTGCTGTCTCTGAGTGTCTGTCTGTATTCTGTCTCTGTATGTCTGTCTCTGTGTGTCTGTCTGTATTCTGCCTCTGTGTGTCTGTCTGTCTCTGTGTATCTGTATTCTGTCTCTGTGTGTCTATCTGTATGCTGTCTCTGAGTGTCTGTCTGTATTCTGTCTCTGTTTGTCTGTCTGTCTCTGTGTGTCTGTATTCTGTCTCTGAGTGTCTGTCTGTATTTTGTCTCTGTCTGTCTATCTGTATTCTGCTTCTGTGTGTCTGTCTGTCTCTGTGTATCTGTATTCTGTCTCTGTGTGTCTATCTGTATGCTGTCTCTGAGTGTCTGTCTGTATTCTGTCTCTGTATGTCTGTCTCTGTGTGTCTGTCTGTATTCTGCCTCTGTGTGTCTGTCTGTCTCTATGTATCTGTAGTCTGTCTCTGTGTGTTTATCTGTATGCTGTCTCTGAGTGTCTGACTGTATTCTGTCTCTGAATGACTGTCTCTGTGTGTCTGTCTGTATTCTGCCTCTGTGCGTCTGTCTGTCTCTGTGTGTCTGTATTCTGTCTCTGAGTGCCTGTCTGTATTCTGCCCCTGTGTGTCTGTCTCTCTGTGTATGTATTCTGTCGCTGTGTGTCTGTCTGTCTCTGTGCGTCTGTATTGTGTCTCTATCTGTCTATCTGTCTATGGGAGCTTTATTTCAAAAACTATTAAATAGTTTCATGTGAATATTGAAGAAAACCAAAAACAATCTGAAGAACTGAAAGGCGTTTTGTAAAATTTCGTACGGATTTTTATCTTCACAGTTTTTTGTATTTGCCCGATATATTTTCAACTATGAAAAATATTAGAAACACATTTTAACAAATATTGACGGCAATAAAAAAAGTGAACATATTTTGTTAATAAATGTTTATCGTAAATTTATTGATTTTCGAAAACAATATAAAAAACAAAATTAAATATGAAATGATAAAACAATTTTCCAACAATGAAAAAAGGAAAAACATTCCATTCCAAATATTTATAACAATAAAAAATTAAACATGTTTTTTATAAATGTTTCTCGTATTTTGTTTTATTTTCTAAAAAAATTTACAATACGAATTATTTTTTGTCCATAAATATGAAATGAAATTAGTTAAATCAAATTTTCATCAACATTGAGCCAAAATTAATGATTTTATAAAAAATAAGGCTTTTATAAAATTTCAGTACTTTTTGAAAGAAATTAATAAATATCATTAAAAAACAGTGACGGCTCGCGTGGTGACTCAAGGTACGGCCGAGTTAGGAAAAGGTGGCAATACAGATACAGATAGGTAGGGTCGGTTGCAGAGACACACCTTTCTGTATTACCACCTCTACTACCTCGGATGTATCATGAGTAACCCCGCGAGCCGTCACTGCTAAAAACACTATTAACATTGAATCATTTTAAATTTGATTATTTGATCTCCGTTAATTGCTATTAATTTGTTGGGAAATGAAGAGGATTAGTTTTTATGGATGTATTTAGGAAATTGTTTAGAAATAAAATAAAAAATTATGATTACCGATTATGTTTACTAATAAAACTGGTATATACATGTTTTGATATAAGGTCAGAATAAATTCGTAGCATAAATAAAATCTAAATACAGAACACAAAGACAGGAATTTCTTCAGTATTTCCCTGAGACGATGGAACATAAAAAATATATATTTTTCAGGGCGTCGTTTATCATTTTTCTTTTAGCATCGAAATAAAAACATTCAAAAAATTACAATTTTTCTCTAAATCACTCGCTACATAAACTGGAACAATATTCGTATTACATATTGTTGGTCTAAACGCGTAACTCTAGCCTAATATTGCTACATGATAATTATTATAAATACACTAAAATAAAATGATAAATACTTATGTCAATCCAATACTTAGTCACAATTCTTAATAAAATCCATAAAATAACAGTCTTTTTTGGTACTAACATGAAACATTTAAAAATTCTCACAAACTCACACATTTAGAAACTAACAATACTCTCTTCTAAATATATATATATTATTTATATATTTACAAATTTAAGTAAAAAAATGAAGGGCCGCTGTCGAGTTATTAGATCCTCCATGTGCACTAAACTACAGCATTTATGTTTAAATACAAATTCGCTTCAGCGCTTCAGCGAGACGAAAACACTTAAAATACTGAATTTCGGAACAATGATAATAAAAACTCTTACACAGGCATAAAAATTATTTCAACACAAAAATAAATATATCTCCACATATACAACTTGACAATAATATCATCACCGAATAAAAGAAACTCCGCGATGCTTTCTTAATTCTTTAATTACAGAGGTGTAATTGTATATATTTATAATTCACATTCGCATTAGCTCGATTAGCCTCTCTTTTATTTTTCTTTGTGCACCGTACTAAAACATGATATTTTATTATTGTTTATATAAAAGAAACACGAGTTTTTCAGTGTTTCGCACTGTAAAAAATATAAAAAGCGTCATATCTAATTTGAACTTAAACTATAGCGGATATACTTAAGGATATTGAAATTTACGATGTTAACGCGGTTCTTCCTGACGGTGACGTTTGCGGGAACAGGACTCCTTGATATGTCACTCCGTTGAGTTCCATACTGACCACTAAGGAATTGTCCCCTGTGCGGGAATCCCCTGAAATGACAAAAGAAAACATTTATAATGCGTTTATTGTCGATAAATAAATTTTAATTTCTGCAGGTTGAGGCGAGTCCTCTAGAGTTAGATACGTGGTCGCTAATTAAAATAATTTTAAGGTAGTCTATTTATTACTTTTTATGTGGATCATAATAGAGCGTTTCTTTATGAGAAATTTAATTACATAAATATTTACTTTATTGCATCATAAGATCAAAAAGTAGTAAATAGTTTGCAGTAGGGGATTCTAATAATTCTAAGCTTCACAACTTCGAAGCTTCGAAGTTTTCTAAGATTCGAAGAATCGAAGTTGCGAAAATTTGAAGTATCGAAAATGCGAATTTTTCCGTTGCGTTAAAAATCGAGCATTTCGTAGATTCTTAAGAAAATAGTAAAAAAAAATCTGGAAAAATAATCTTAGTTTTTAAATTATCGTACGTTAAGAATAAACTCAGTTTTAAGAGAGTTTGTATTTTTTAAACGAGTTAGAGCTCTTCGAAGCCAAACAAGAATTTTTAAGTTGCTTCGAATCGAAGCTTCGAAGTTTTCCAAGATTCGAAGAATCGAAGTTGCGAAAATTTTAAGTATCAAAAATGCGAATTTTTCCGTTGCGTTAATTCTTAAGAAAATAGTAAAAAAGAAAAAATCTGGAAAAATTATCGTACGTAAAACTCAGTTTTAGGAGAGTTTATATTTTTTAAACGAGTTAGAGCTCTTCCAAGCCAAACGAGTATTTTTAAGTTGCTTCAAAAATCGAGAATTTCCTGAATTCTCAAGAAAATATTAAAAACCTTCAAAAAATTCTGGAATAATTATCTTCAACTCTTAAATAATTGCACTTTAGGAGTGAACTCAATTTTACGGGAGTTTATAGTTTTTAATTGGGTTAAGACTCTTTGATGCCATGCGTGTATTTTCAGTTGCGTAAAAAATCCAGAATTTTTAAATTCGTAAGAAAATAGTAAAAACCATAAAAAAAATCTGGAAAAAATTATTTTCAATTCTCAAATTATCAAATTCAGTTTTAAGAGAGTTCAATTTTTTTAACGAGTTGGAGATCTTCAAAGCAGACTTGTATTTTTAAGTTGCGGTAAAAACCGAGAATTTCTTAAATTCTTAAGAAAATATTAAAAACCATAAAAAAATTCTAGAAAAATTATCTTCGTTTCTAAAGTTATTGCACGTTAAGAATAAACTCAGTTTTAAGAGAGTTTATATTTTTTAAACGAGTTAGAGCTCCTCGAAGCCAAAGGTATATTTTTCAAAATAAAATTTCTTAAATTCATAAGAAAATAGTAAAAACCATTAAAAAAATTCTGGGAAAATTATCTTCGGTTATCAAGTTATCGCACGTTAAGAATAACCTCAGTTCTAATAGAGTTTATATTTTTTAATGAGTTGGAGCTCTTCGAAGCCAAAGGTATATTTTTCAAAATGAGAATTTCTTAAATTCGTAAGAAAATAGTAAAAACCATTAAAAAAATTCTGGGAAAATGATCTTCGGTTCTTAAGTTATCGCACGTTAAGAATAAACTCAGTTTTAAGAGAATTTATATTTTTTAAACGAGTTGAGCTTCTCGAAGCCAAAGGTATATTTTTCAAAATGAGAATTTCTTAAATACGTAAGAAAATAGTAAAAACCATAAAAAAATCTGAAAAAAATGAATTTCAATTTTCAAATTATCGCAAGTTAAGAATAAACTCAGTTTTAAGAGAGTTTATATTTTTTTAACGGGTTGGAGCTCTTCGAAGACAGACGTGTATTTTTAAGTTGCGGTAAAAACCGAGAATTTCTTAAATTCTTTAGAAAATATTAAAAACTATAAAAAAATTCTGGAAAAATTATCTTCGTTTCTTAAGTTATTGCACGTTAAGAATAAACTCAGTTTTAAAAGGGTGTTTATATTTTTTAAACGAGTTAGAGCTCCTCGAAGCCAAAGGTATATTTTTCAAAATTAATATTTCTTAAATTCGTAAGAAAAAAGTAAAAACCATTAAAAAAATTCTGGGAAAATTATCTTCGGTTCTCAAGTTATCGCGCGTTAAGAATAAACTCAGTTTTAAGAGAGTTTACATTTTTTTAACGGGTTGGAGCTCTTCGAACCCAAACGTGTATTTTTAAGTTGCGGTAAAAACCGAGAATTCTTAAGAAAGTATTAAAAAACATAAAAAAATTCTGGAAAATCTTCGTTTCTTAAGTTATTGCACGTTAAGAATAAACTCAGTTTTAAGAGAGTTTATATTTTTTAAACGAGTTAGAGCTTCTCGAAGCCAAAGGTATATTTTTCAAAATGAGAATTTCTTAAATTCGTAAGAAAATAGTAAAAACCATTAAAAAAATTCTGGGAAAATTATCTTCGGTTCTTAAGTTATCGCACGTTAAGAATAAACTCAGTTTTAAGAGAGTTTATATTTTTTGAACGAGTTAGAGCTCCTCGAAGCCAAAGGTATATTTTTCAAACCGAGAATTTCTTAAAATCATAAGAAAATATTAAAAACCATTAAAAAAATTCTGGGAAAATTATTTTCGGTTCTTAAGTTATCGCACGTTAAGAATAAACTCAGTTTTAAGAGAGTTTATATTTTTTTAACGAGTTGGAGCTCCTCGAAGCCAAAGGTATATTTTTCAAAATGAGAATTTCTTAAATTCGCAAGAAAATAGTAAAAACCATTAAAAAAATTCTGGGAAAATTATTTTCGGTTCTTAAGTTATCGCACGTTAAGAATAAACTCAGTTTTAAGAGAGTTTATATTTTTTTAACGAGTTGGAGCTCTTCAAAGCCAAACGTATATTTTTAAGTTGCGTTAAAAATCGAGAATTTCTTAAATTCTTAAGAAAATATTAAAAACCATCACAAAATTCTAGCAAAATTATCATTAGTTCTTAAAATATCGCACGTTAAGAATACACTCAGTTTTAACAGAGTTTATATTTTTTCAACAAATTAGAGCTCTTGGAAGCCAAACGGGTATTTATCAGCTGCGTTAAAAATGAGAATTTCTTAAATTCGTAGGAAAATAGTAAATACCCTTCAAAAAATTCTGAAAAAATCATCTTCAACTGTTAAATAATCGCACTTTAGGAGTTTATAGCTTTTAATTGAGTTAGAGCTCTTCAAAGCCAAGCATGTATTTTTCAGTTGCGTTAAAAATCGAGAATTTCTTAAATTCGTAAGAAAGTAGTAAAAACCAAAAAAAAAATCTGGGATAATTATCTTCGGTTCTTAAGCTATAGCACGTTAAGAAAAAACTCAATTTTAAGAGTTTGTATTTTTTAAACGAGTTAGAGCTCTTCGAAACGAACGTGTATTTTTAAGTTGCGTTAAAAATCGAGAATTTCTTAAATTCGTAAGGAAATATTAAAAACCGTCAAAAAAATCTGAAACAAATATCTTCAACTCTTATATCATCGCACGTTGGAAATGAACGCCGATTTAAGCGAGTTTATAGTTTGGAAATAATATAAAGCTCTTCGAAGCCAAACTAGGGTGAGAATTTCTTAAATTTGTAAAAAATTTGTAAAAACCGTCAAAATTCTAGAAACAATATATTCCAGGGGCGGCTCGTTATATAGAGCCATGGAGCCATGGCACTATCTGTAGTTTCAAGCTCAGCAAGAATTTTGAATTAATTCTTAAAACACTTTTTCGCCACTTGCTTTGGTCTAGGAAGATAAATCGTTCTTTCTTTTTTTTTCAAAAAGGAGGGGGTGGGGTATATTGTATAAGTGACTCTGCCATCAACATGTTCCACGAGCCGCCACTGGTTATAACGTTCGTTGTTAAACCTGCATTTTTTAATTGCGTTCAAAATTGACCATTTTCTAAAATAAATAAAAAATATTGAAAATTGTTTAAAAATTCTGAAATAATTCTATACAACTCTCAAACTATTATATTTTAAGAATATAATCAACTTCTTAAATTCAAATTATTATTTTTACTGGGTTATAACTGTTCGTTGTTAAACTAGCATTTTTTAATTGCATTTAAAATTGAGCATTTTCTAAAATAAATAAAAAATAGTAGAAATTGTTTAAAAATTCTGAAATACAACTCTCAAACTATTATATTTTAAGAATATAATCAACTTCTTAAATTCAAATTATTATTTTTACTGGGTTATAACTGTTCGTTGTTAAACTAGCATTTTTTAATTGCATTTAAAATTGAGCATTTTCTAAAATAAATAAAAAATAGTAGAAATTGTTTAAAAATTCTGAAATACAACTCTCAAACTATTATATTTTAAGAATATAATCAACTTCTTAAATTCAAATTATTATTTTTACTGGGTTATAACTGTTCGTTGTTAAACTAGCATTTTTTAATTGCATTTAAAATTGAGCATTTTCTAAAATAAATAAAAAATAGCAGAAATTGTTTAAAAATTCTGAAATACAACTCTCAAACTATTATATTTTAAGAATATAATCAACTTCTTAAATTCCAATAATTTCTTAATGGGTTATAACTGTTCGTTGTTAAACTAGCATTTTTTAATTGCGTTCAAAATTGACCATTTTCTAAAATAAATAAAAAATATTAAAAATTGTTTAAAAATTCTTAAATAACTTCTTAATTATTATATTTTGAGAATATAATCAACTTCTTCAATTCCAACAATGTTTTAAAGAGATAACTGTTCGTTGTTAAACATGTATTTTTTAATTGCGTTCAAAATTGAGTGTTTTCTAAAATAAATAAAAAATAGTGGAAATTGTTTAAAAATTCTGAAATAATTCAATACAACTCTCAAATGATTATATTTTAAGAATATAATTAACTTCTTAAATTCCAAAAAATGTAATGTGTTCGTTATTAAACTTGAATTTTTCAAAATTAAGCATTTTCTAAATTAAATAAAAAATAGTAGAGATTGTTCAAAAATTCTGAAATAATTCTATACAACTCTCAAACTATTATATTTTAAGAATATAATCAACTTCTTAAATTCCAATATTTTTTTAATGGGTTATAACTATTCGTTGTTAAACTAGCATTTTTTAATTGCATTTAAAATTGAGCATTTTCTAAAATAAATAAAAATGGTAGAAAGTGTTTCAAAATTCTGAAATAATTCTGTACAACTCCAAAATAATTATATTTAAAGAATATAAGCAACTTCTTAAATTCCAATATTTTTTTAATGGGTTATAGCCAGGGGCTGCACCATCTGTAGTTTCAAGCTCAGCAAAAATTTTTGATTAATTCTCAAAACACTTTTTCGCCAGTTACTTTGGTCTAGGAAGATAAATCGTTCTTTCTTTAAAAAAATTAGGGGGGGGGTGTATTGAATAAGTGGCTCTACCATCAGCATGTTCCACGAGCCGCCACTGATATATTAAATTCCTAAATCATCGCACTTTAAGAATAAGCTCCGTTTTAATGGAGTTTATAATTTTTAAACGAGATGGAGCTCTTTGAAGCCAAGCGTGTATTTTTAGTTGACTTAAAAATCGGGAAATTCTTAGATTCGTAATAAAATATTAAAAAACGTCAAAAATTTTGGAAAAATGATCTTGAATTCTTAAATCATCGCACGTTGGAAATGAATTACGATTTAAGCGAGTTAATAGTTTTCAAACAATTTAGAGCCAAACCTGTATTTTTCACTTGCGTGAGAATTTCTTAAATTTCTAAGAAAATAGTAAAAACGGCCACTGCAGTGCAAATTTACAAGTCAATTATTTTCAACTCTTAACTCAACGCACTTTAAGAATATGCTCCGTTTTAATAAAGTATTTAATTTTTAAAGAAATTAGAGCTATTTGAAGCAAAACTTGTATTTTTTCGAATCGAAGTTGTGAAGTTTCGAACTTTTCGAATTTTTCAATTGAAAATGCTTCGAATCATCGAATCTGCGAAACTTCGAAACTTCAATCTTCGAAGATTTTCTATGTGTCTTCGAATCTTCAAAGCTTCGAACCTTCGAAATTGGAAATCTTAGAAGAAAAATTCCAGCACATATTTTTTAAATATCCCTATAATAATTCAAATAATATTGGCTGCATGGAATTAGCTATTGCAGCGCATGTGCACTTAGTTTATTTTGACATCTTGTGTTTTTTTTTTTAAATATTTGTGCTGAAAACAATGGTTTCCATTTTAAGCAATAATATATTTAAAATTGATTCTTTAGTACTTTGTACTTACCTCGACTGTTTATTTTGATGTGAGTTGAAGGTGACTGTGATTTGGGCTGTTCGTCCTCCTCCTTGACAAATTTCTTCGCAGGAGGCGGTGACTCCCTAAGTTCCGGTTCGCGTTTGACCGCCGGCGGAGAATTATCTGACAGATTCAGAGCTTCCTTCTGAGGTTCGATTTGTGGCTGGTTGTTGTTGTAGAGGTTCCAAAGCGTCATCCTAGACATCTCCAGTTGATTGAGCGGCGACGTCGCGCTGGGCGGTGAAGAATCTCCGAGCCTCGGCGGAGTGGACGCCGAACTTCTGATTTCCTTATTCAATAACTTGACGTATTCCATCATGCGGGCCTCGAATTCGCTCGGAGCCAGACCTGGCAGAGGCCCCGTGTTCAGCGGTTGGCCCATGGGGGTGGGATGGCTGGGATGGTGGGCACCGTTGTGTAAGCTTATACCGCCGCTCATCACGCTGTTCATTCTTGCGGCGATGTGCTGTTGTTGTGAGACCAAAGATAACGGAGACATTTGCGATGGGTTTGGAGATCTTTGCACGGAGTCGTATTGGCCGTAGCTGCTGCGGCGTCCTTCCCTCCTGTTGCCGTCGATCGCCGCCTGTAGCTCTGCGGGTGTACTCAGCCGCCTCTTCTCGCATTCGTACGGATATAAATATTTCATGTACCTGAAATGTAAAATTTTTATTATTTCTTGGTTTTTCATAAATGTATACAAAATATTAAACTCAGTCACGAATGCTTTTTAAATGAGCCACGCATTGATTTTTTATATCGGGTTCAAATTTGATCCCTGCGTGATACCACCATTATTGAAATATTGATATAACTTTTTTAGAGTTTACTGAAAAATGTTTCAAATAAAATTTGTTAGGCTAGAAGTGCTTTAGACCAGGGATGAGCAACCTGCGGCCCCCAGAGCAAATTTGTTCGGCCCGCCAAGCATTTGCAAAATTGCGGCAAAATAGTATTATTAATTTTTTTGCGGTCACTTGATTATTGTTAAGTTAAATATATATCATAATAAGTCGAGGGGACAGTGGTTTCCATAAAAATATTTTCAACGCCATTCAACATAGACGTGGTTACAATTCGAGAACAACTGCAAGTGGAATTAATAGACACGCAGAACAATACAGATTTAAAAAATAAATTTCTATCAGTGACCACCGATAATTTTATAAATTTCATGTGAGCCCTAAAAAAATTCCACTTTTGACGGAAAATCCAAAGCAACTTATGTCTCTGTTGGCTACATATGTTTGCGAACAGCTATTTTCAATAATAAAGATAATTAAGAATGACTACCGATCAATACTGTCGGATGTACCCGCTAATATTGACCAACTTGTAGCGAAGAAACAGTGCCAAATTTCGCATTTCGAATTAATAATTCCAATGTTTTTTTTGATTATTTTTTTTATATTACATTTATATGTGTTTTATTTTTCTTCAAATTTTCTATTATATGTATTATGTGTTATGTTTATTAAATATATAAGGTTTTGTAATGTATTAATATGTGTTATTTTGTCTGCGGCCCGCCAACAAATTTCAAAATTTCGATTGGCCCATTGATAAAAAAGGTTGCTCAACCCTGCTTTAGACAAATGTTCAATTGAATTTTTCCTACGTCATCACGTATAAGCGCAATGGTGTACAACTTAAGTGTTTTTTTAGCGGTGAACTATATTTTTCTTCATTTCTGAAATCGGCGGATTTTTTCGAACACAAATTATAAATACTAGCGGGCCCAAATTGATTGTTCCACAATCCAGTCAGTTCCAAGGTTTTTACGAATTAGTTATTTTATCAGTCTTTCGTGTTTTTCTTTCTGTGATTTTCACCAATTACACTCTCATTCATGTGCTAGGAATTGGAGGATAGGACAATGACCACCTACCGCCCTTGGTTTACTGCTAAGTTAGTCTACAAAATTCCATTAAAGTTGATTTAATGTAATTTAATTTAGTTTTTAGTCTGAACTTCGCCTACTCTGCCATGATATTTCTTGTATTTTTATTTTTTTTTCGCAATAAAGACGATTTATTATTATTATTACAAAATTTTCTACTTCTCCAATGAAATGGCAAAAATCGCTTCAAGCAAACAGAGTTGGTAGGTTAAAATACAGTTGATAGAAAAGGTGGTGGGTGGGCCCTATCCACAATCCAATCAGTTAAATAAACTCCAGGGTTTAAGAGTTTTTACGATTTTTTTAGGATAAAGTATTTTGTGTGTTTCTTTCTGTTCTGTTATCTTAATTTTCACCTCGTTTATGATTCACGAATTGTAGAATAGGATAGTGCCCACCCACCGCTCTACTTTAACTTATTCAATCAACAAAATCCCATTCTGGACGATTTCTAAACTTTTTCAACTTATTTAATAAAATGAAAAAGAATTTGCTTAAACCAAACATGGTACGTAGGTTAACCCGCCATTGGCGAAGCAAATTTAATGGTGACGCCGGTCTCACGCACCGGGGATTTCAACTGAAGATTTTTCGAAACGTGTTACCAATAGTTCATGTTTTTTGTTAAATTTATGCTCTTTGACAATAAAACAAATTTAAGCTCTGCAATGCGGCAGCTAATCGAAATTGCAACAAAAAATGGTGATGTGGTCATCATGTCACTTTCTCCGACTTTATGGTATCATAGCCATTTATATTTACGTTTTCATGGTTTATTTTCAATCGAAATCATATTTTAAATGACATCGAGCGTTGTGTAAACTCGGATGAAACTGACGTTTAAAACGTGAAATGCATGAAAGATGGAAAAATTATACTTCAAATTTAAAAACTCAGTTTACTCAAAAAGGGATTTCGAAAAAAACTTATTCTTTATAAGTTGTTCATTTTAGCATTCTCTACAATTATTATTAATTATTACTATAAATTTGCTGTGACTATTATCATTTCATAATTATAAACCAAAAATTTAAAAAATAATAATAATTTTTTTTTCTCGAATACCAATGATTTTATGAAAAATATTTTCAAGCAAAAGATGTTAATTTATTTGTTTTCTTCAATGTTTGTTTAAATGTTTTTGTGATATTTTTCATATTTAAGAAAATATTGACAAAAAACAAAAAACAGTTAAGGTAAACGCCCACTTCCGGTATACAAAATTTTACCAAAAGCTTTCTAGTTCTTCGGATTATCAAATAAGACGTATGTTTAAAGTTTCATATCAATTGCTCCATTAGGTTTTGAGATACAGCGCGCACAGACACACACACACACAGACACATTTTTTTTTCAGAAATTGTTGAAATGGCATCGAGGGACTGCAAAACGGATATTTCCGCAAAATTTTTTTTTTTTTTAAATCACGATCACAATACTTTCTAGTACTGTGTAACGGAGAAAGTAAAAACAATAACAGAGAATAAAGTTACCATTGGCGGGTTAAAACCAAGTTTATACAGGTGGGTGGGACCTATTCCATAATCAATCAGTTGAACCTATTCCAGAATTTTTGCGAATAAATTGGGGTGTCAATCTAACACAAAGTCTTTTGTTATATTTTGATTCTAATCTATCAGACTCTTGCATTTGTTTCACGAATTCACCCACCGCCCCTGGTTTAATTTCTATTTAATCCACAAAATCCCATTTTGGGTGATTTCTAAGATCTTAATTTCTTCAATGAAATTACGGCAATTTCTTCAACGCAACAGGGTTATAAAAATAAAATTTCATACATAGGGCGATGGGTGGGCACTATTCCACTGTCCAGTCAGCTAAACATATCGTTATAAATAAATTATTGTATAAATGGAGCGCAAAGTCTATTGGGTATTTTCTTCTCTTATATTTTGATTTTTATCTAGCAAACTATTGTATATGTTAGACGATTTTGAGCGAAGAATAGTAGTATAGGATAGTACCCACCCACCGCCCCTCGTTTAATTTCTATTTAATCCACAAAATCCCATTCTGGGTGATTTCTAAGCTTCCAACTTCTCTAATGAAATTACGGCAATTTTTTCAACATAACAGGGCTATAAAAATCAAATTTGATACAGAGGGCGATAGGTGAGCCATATTCCACTATCTAATTAGCTAAACACGTTCAAAGTTTTTTCGTTTATCAATGGAGCACGAATAATTTTGATTGTTACCTTCTACAATTTTTTCTCATTTAGTTTTGTTGAATTTTCGGGGAAGATAGTGCCCCCCCACCACCTCTGATTTATTTTTTTTAATCCACAAAATCCAGTTTTAGGTAATTTATAAACTTTCAACTTTTCCAATTGAATAACACAGACATATGTTCACCAAAACAGGGTTGGTATGTTAAATATAAGTTTTTAAGTAGTGCGGTGGGTGGGCTCTGTTCCACAATCCAATCAGTAGAACATATCCAGAGTTTTTACAAATAAATTAGTTGATCAATGAAGCTCGAACTCATTTGTGTTTTTCTATCTGTTGTACTTTACACGTATGAGACTTTCGCCCATGGTTTAATTTTAATCAAATCCACAAAATCCCAATTCGGGTTATTTTTAAACTTTCAATTTTTCTTATGAAACAAAAAATTGCTTGAGTCAAACAGGGTTTGAACACCAAAAATGTCTAATTTTTAAAATTCCTCTTTTACAATTAACATTTATTTTAAGAATCTCATAACGGTAACCGGTATATTTTTCTTCATTTTTGAAATCAGCAGGTTTTTCTCGACAACTATATCATTAATACAAATTATAAATAATAGCGGGCCCAAGTTAGATCCCTGTGGGATACCACTAGTATCAAAATATTGATATAACTTTTTATTTTAGAGTTTACCGAAAAATGTTTCAAATAAAATTTGTTAGGTAACAGGTGCTTTATGCAAATAGTACATTTAATTTTTCCTACATCATCATTAGAGTCCGGATTTATATTTTTTTACATGTTGTATTTGCTATTTCGTATGGCCCTGGCGAATTGTATATGTACGTTTCTGTCAGAGATAAATCAAAGTACCAAGTTTTATTTCGCATATAACTTAATATTTCGAGGTTTTGTCACATTAAACTTATTTGAGCATATATCCGCATATAACTACATATAAAGTCAATATTTTCATTAATTGTAATTGATTTTGTTGTAATTTATTGATAAAATTTGCGAGCGTAGAAATATTTTTTTATAAAATCGTATAAGATACATTTACGGGATTCCCATAACTAGCGAACGTAACGTTGTGTTATGTAGATATAAAGGAATTTCCCCATAAGCAGAGTGCCAGTGTTGTAAGATTGGGGTTTTTCCCCCAAAATGGGGGCAAATTATGGTTTTTGGAGTGTATATTGGGGAACTTCAATCCACGTAGTATTTTTTGGGGTGGGTATTTTTATATTATATTACGAAGGGTATTTTTGGAGAAAATAATGAACATGTTATTTCATTTGCTAGAAATCATCATTATCAATAGTGCACAACTATAAACAAGTCAGTAATTTTCCTCAGCCTGTGACATCATTTATGAAAATTGTCCTAGGGATTCTTTTATTGTCGTTTTCGTAATTTTGTGACCCCTATGAGATGCTGCACTCTCATTTAAAAAATATGTTTAATACATTTTATATTTATACTACTTTAATTTTGTATATATGTATATGTAAGTTTCCAATAAATCCACTGTATTCATTTTCAAATTTTATTATTTTAGAGGGACAGCGGCGTAATGTTGGAGGTTTCTAATTAAATATTTGGGGAAAATTAAAAATTACTACTGTCAACACTCGTTGCCCGTAAATAAATTATGATTATTATTATATTAAATATTCAATCTTTTTGTTCGCATTTTTTATCGTTGGGCCTCGATTTTGATTTTTTTACCTATATTTTAGATTTTTGACCTGCAGTTTCGTTTTCTTTTTTTGGTATAAATTTCTGATCTTTTGAACTGACTTTTCTTCATTTTGGTCAATTTTCGATTTGTTTGTTAAAATTTTCGAATTTTTTTGTCGGCATTTTTTATTTTTAGGCCAGAATTTTTGATTCTTTGACCTATATTTCAACCCGAATTATTCATTTTTATGTGTTTTTGATTTTTAGTCCTTTATCTTTTTTTAAACATTTTCGCGTTTCTGGTCAGCAATTTATTTTGAGCTAGACTGAAAAAAATATTTTTCTTTTGCTTGATTTTTCAATTATTTGGTCTGCATATTTTTATTTTTTAAACCAGGGATTTTACTTCTTTTTGCTTATATTTTAGATGTTTGGTCTATATTTTTGATTTATTTGTTCTAACTGTTAGAGTTTTTGGCCAAAATATTTTTATTTTGGTCAAATTGTTTTTAATAGTATGTTGAAATTGTCGATTTTTTAATCTACATTTGATTATTAATTTTAACGAGCGAATTTTTTTATTGATCTACACTCTAAACTGTTGATTTTTATGGACGATTTTTTTTGTTTTCAGAGTATTTTCGAGTTTTTTGTGCTGTTTTTGATTGTTTGATTTTAGATTTTTTCAATCTGAATTATGGTTTTTATGGGCGAATTTTTTAAAATTTGTTTCGAGTTTAGAGTTTCGGCAATTTATTTTAGGATAAAGTTATTTTTGGGGCTGAAAATGGCAAATTATTTTTCTTTTGCTTGAATTTTCAAATTTTTAGTTTGCATTGTTTATTTTTTACATCAGGATATTTGTTTGCCTATATTTTAGATGTTAGGTCTGTATTTTTCATTCCTTTAGTCCAAATTTTAGAGTTTTTGGCCTATAAACCAAAATTTTCGTTTTTTTCTGGTCTGCATTTTTTATTTGTGATTTTTGGTCTAAATTTACGATTTTTTGCCTATATTCTTAGTTTTTTTTACCTTGATTATTAATTTTAATGAGAGAATTTTTGATTGGTCTATACTTTATATTTTTAACTTGAATTGTTGATTTTTGTGTGCGAACTTTTGGCTGGTATTTTAGAGTTTTTTTGGCCAAATTTTTAATTCTTTGCCCTTCATTTTAGATGGTTTAACCTGAATTATTGTTTTTATGGGCGAATTTTTAAAATTATTTTTGAGTTTAGAGTTTTTAAATTTAATTTGCAATTTACTTTGTGGTAAAGAATTATTTTTAGGGCTGAAAATGGCAAAAAATAATTTGCTTGAATTTTCAATTTTTAGTCTGCATTTTTATTTTTTAGACCGGGGTTTTCGATTTTTTTGGCCTATATTTTAGATGTTTTTGGCATCTAAACCAAAATTTTCGACTGTTTAGTTGAAATTTTCTGTTTTTTGACTGCTTTTTTATTTTTGCCAAGGGTTTTCGTTTTTTTGTCAATGTTTTTAGTTCTGTTACCTTAATTATTAATTGTTGATGAGCGAATTTTTGGCCGATATTTTCGAGTTTTTTGGTCCAAGTTTTTGATTTTTTTGCCCTATTATTTAGATTTTGTAGACTGCATTTTTGATATTTTTGTACTTGGTTTTTGTATTAATTTTAGGTTATTTGTTTAATTTGAAATCTTTTGTTTTAGTGTTTTTAATGTAATTATAGTGGTTGTTTTAACCTCTTCAGGGACAAATTAATTTTGAAGTTTCAAATCCTTTAAGAAACAACTGATATCTCGCCAGTAGAACCGGACAGGAGGCATCTGCATGGAAATGTGCAACTGTAGCAGCTTTCAGAGCTTGACGTGAGATGGCAGTATTGAGTTAAATCAAATTTCTTTGAAATGTGTTCGTCATTTTTTAAAACGTACACAAATGTGTTTCTGTCCCTGAACAGGTTAAGATAAAACTAATGTATTTTGATATTTAGCTAAAAAATACAGCCTGCGCGATTTGTGTTGAATTACTTAATTTTCAAATATTTCGACTCGATTTTTGATTTTTTTTTCGAAAATTCGTAATTTTTATATCAAAAGAATAAGTTTTGCAACCAATTTAGTTTTTTAGTAATTGTTAAATATAATACTTTTGCCCGGAATTAAACTGATCACCCGATCTAACTGGAATTGTATGGAAATTATGAATAAAAATGCGAACAATTTTAAGTAGTTAATTAGCGAAGCCTTCCGAAAAATTAAAGAATTATTTTATTTAATTGGAGGATACCACAGCAGTAATAAATATCTTTCTAATTTTTTTAATGGCCTTTTTGTACTACCTACATTATATTTTTGGAAAAACGGAGTTATAAAACTGATGTGTCAGATTCGTGATGCGGCGAAAGCAACTTTTTTGTGTGCAAATTTCGAAATCTCATCAGTGCGCCTTCTCTAATCCCAGTGTTGCCAGATTGAGGGTAAATTCCTCAAAATGGGGGTAAATTAAGGTTTTGGCGTAATTTTGGGTTTTTTTTATGAAATATTTGGGGAAAATTAAAAATTACCCCTGGCAACACTGCTCGATGCAACCATACCCGGCTTTATTCTACGCCAATAATTTTGAAAAATCAGAAAATATTCTTCTTAATTTTATTGATAAAGAATCGGCAGCACTTAAAAAATGTAAAGATTGTGTTGCATGTAGAAATATTTTGCAACAATTAGCTTTTATTGCACATTTTTGCATCTTAATAACTGCAATCAAGAATTTAGAAACAGCTCAAATGACTTTAATTGAGGCTTTTCAAATTATGGAAGAACTGTACGAAAATTTAAAATTAGTTTTGCGAAAATTTGATGCGTATTATATCGAAATCCGGGATACGAAAAAATTAAAATGATTTGTGGCATTTTGAAAAGGCGAGACTGAGGAGGACATAATAAATTTTAACATGAACCCCATGTCATTTAACTAACCTAAAATGAAAATGAAAATCAAATTTTGGTTCTACATTGTAATTCCAATAAATAAATTATCATCAGTTGCTATTCGTATTTTTTTATTATATATATATTTATTTCTATTTAAACTGCAGATAAAATCCATATTTGAATAATTTTGTCGAATATATTGGCTAATTTTAAGCGCATATGAAAATTATAATGCCTTTTTTAGCGCATGTAAACAAATTATAATGCCTTTTTTAGCGCATATAAATCCGGACTCTAATCATCATATATAAGCGCAATGATGTGCAACGTTTTCTTAACGGTGAACTATTGCGATTTTATTTATACTCTCAAATAATATTTGCTGAATTTGGTTCGGGTGAAACATTTTGTAAATTAAGTATTGATAAAATAATGATGACGTAATAGTAATCTTCCTGAAAGAATCAGAGTATAAGTATTGATCACATTTAAGTTTCCAGTTTTGATAAACAATACACCTGTTTATGCACAGACATGTGTGGAAACCGCAAAGACCGTCATTGTCACCCGTGGATAAAAACCGCAGCCTTCATTTAATACTTAATTTTATATTTATAGCTTAGATATGTATTTATTTACTGTCCCGACAAACTGACATGCTGCACCGTTTAAATAAATGATCGGTTCTATATTAAGCCGTCCACAAACTCGTGACAGATTCTTCTTGAAACACATATCAGATTAAATACAAGTAAAGCGTTTGATGTCTTATCATTTTATATAAATTCAAATGAAAAACTCGCTCCAACAAAAATGAACGTGTATTATAAAAACATTACCAATTTATTCTCGTTTAACGCTTGGTGAAACATATTGAAGTATGTAATAATAATAATAATAATAATAATAATAATAATAATTATAATAATAATAATAATAATAATAATTGGTGGTGTGGATAAGAGCGCGAGCATCAGCCTGCTGCATCCCAAGTTGAGTGAGTTCGATTCTCGGCCAGGGTGATTTTTTTTTATATTTATCGTTCATGAATCTGCATTTGGAGCCAAATCATTTTTGGCTCACCTCGTGTACGTGACGACAATAACACACGATGTATAAACTTAGTTCATTGCCGAATAAGTCTCTTGCTTATGCACTATTGAGAAAAAGTGCAAATTGTAATTTGCATAAATACATGTCAATTGAGCAAAAAACGGAAATTCGACGTTCAATTGTTTTTTTTGATTTTTTAATGATAACTCTTGAGCGAGCGGTCCAATTTTGAAAACTCAAAGTGTTCTTATCGAATAGATGCAGATAAAAACGAAAAAAGTTAATTCGTTGTTCAATTGTTTGAAAGAATGACAAGATTTTAAAAAATGTCTCCTGCAAAGTGTTCTACCCGTTGAATCGAAAATTAAATGCGTCGTTTAATTGTTTTGTGGGTTTGCACAGATAACTCTTGAACAAAATAGCAGACTTTAAAAATTCTTCCAGAGAAGTGTTGTACTCGTCAAATAAATGTAGATATTACAAAAACATGATTTTATTTTCAATTGTTTTTTTTTTTGTTTTTTTGAGGAAACTCTCTGCATCAGATAGATGCAGATAAGACCAAAAAATGGTGATGTGGCCATCATGTTACTTTCTCCGACTTTATATTTACGTTTTCACGGGTTTATTTTCAATTAAAATCCTATTTTAAATGTACTTCGAGCGTTGTGTAAACTCGAATGAAACTGACGTTTAAAACGTCAAAATTATGAAAGATGGAAAAATTATACTTCAAATTCAAATACTCAGTTTACTCAAAAACTAAAGGGATTTCGAAAGAAACTTATTTATTATAAGTTGTTCATTTTGGCATTCTCTACAATTATTATTAACATAAATTTGCTGTTACTATTATCGTTTCAAAATTATAAACCAGAAATGAAAGAAAGAATAATAATTTTTTTTCTCGAATAACAATGATTTTATGAAATTTTTTTTTCAAATAAAAGATGTTCATTTATTTGTTGTCTTCAATATTTGTTTAAATGTTTTGTGATATTTTTCATATTTAAGAAGATATTAGCAAAAAACAAAAAACGGTTAAGGTAAACACCCACTTCCGGTTTACGAAATTTTACCAAAAGCTTTTCAGTTCTTCGGATTATCAAATAAGACTTATGCTCAAAGTTTCATACCAATTGCTCTATTGGTTTTTGAGATACAGCGCGCACAGACACACACACACACACACACACACACACACACACACACACATACAGACACACACACACACACACAGACACAAAATTTTTTTTTCCAGAAATTGTTGAAATGGCATCTAGGGACCCCAAAACGGATATTTCCGTAAAAAAAATTTTTGAAAAAAAAATCACGATCACAATACTTTCTCGTACTTCGTAACGGAGAAAGTAAAAAAAAATAATTTGAAGTTCAATTCTTTTCTGTTTTTTTTGAAGATAATTCCTAAACGAAAAGCCAGAGTTTTCAAATTGTTTTGGCAGTGTTCAATTCTTTTCTGCTTTTTTTGAGGATAATTCTAACGAAAAGCCAGAGTTTTCAAATTGTTTTAGCAAAGTGTTATTCTTATAAAAAAGATAAAAAAAAGGCTTAAAAATAAAAAAAATCGTTAAATTAATTTCTGGTGTTTTGAAGATAAGGTTTGAACTGATGACCACATTTGTAAAATACTTTCAGCAAAGTCGTATATTCATCTGAAAGATGAAGATAGTACCAAAAAATTAAAGTCGTTAAATTGTTTTTAAGGTTTCAACTCTTGAACGGGGCGGCCCTGGTGTAGTGGGTACAGGCGAGTGCTTGTGCCGGTTGCACCGCGTGCCGTGTGGGTTCGAATCCCAGCCCGGTCGAAAGATTTTTCGGTGATCGAGAAGTATTCGGTCGGGTCCATGGTTGTTGTGTATACGTCTGACATTATTCATTTCTTCATTTGTTCATTTACTCATCCCAAAAATTCAAAATACATATAATAATTCGATGTGACTGAATGGCTCATGCCTAAGTAAAAAAAAAGAAAAAAAAACTCTTGAACGGATGACCAAATTGAAAAAGAATGCATTTCTAATTTACTATAAAAAACATTAGCCATAACCCAGGTCAAAACAAAATAGCAGCCACCTTACTAGAACTAGAAAAATGAAAACTGCATTCAACAATTTAAAAAATTCTAGAAATTTAATCAAGGAAATTGCGCCAATAGCTCAAAATCCATTGAAAAATAATGCATTTCTAATTTACCATAAAAATAATTGCCACATCCTAGGTTAAAAAAAATGGCAGCTATCTTAACTTGAACTAGGAATACGAAAAATGCATTCAATATTTATAGAAGTCTAAAAAAAATTAATCAATCAAGAAATTTGCGCCAAAAGCTCAAAATCCATTAAAAAATAATTCATTTCTAATTTGCTATAAAAAATAATTACCATATCCTATATCAAAACAAAATGGCAACCATCTTAACTTGAACTGGGAAAACGAAAAATGCAATCAACGATTTGTGAATAAGTCTAAAAAGAAATGAATCAAGAAATTTACTTCTAAAATTCAAAATCGATAAAGTAATAATGTATTTATAATTCTTTATTAAAACAATTGCCACATCGCGGGTGAAAAAAAACCCGCAACAATCTAAACTCGAAATGGGAGAACGAAAAATACGTTCAACGTTTTAAAAAATTATAAAAAAAATTATCAACCAAAAAAAATTCTCGAAAAGCTCAAAATCAATAAAACTATAGTGCATTTCTGATTTTCCAACAAAACAATTGCTATATTTTAGGTGGAAACAAAACGGCAACAATCAAACCTTAACCTAGAAAAACGAAAAATGCATTCGGCGATTTGAATAATTCTAAATATGTTATCAATCAAGGAATTTACGCCAAAAGCTCAAAATCCATAAAACTATAATGTATTTCTGATTTTACGAAAAAACAATTGCCATATTCCAGGTGGAAACAAAACGGCAACAATCCAAACCTCAACTGGGAATACGAAAAATATTTTCATCGATTTAAAAGAATCTAAAAAAATAATCACTTGACGAATTTCGTTTAAAATCTTAAAATACATAAAACAACGGTGCTTTTCAGATTTTAGCTAAAAACAATTGCCACATTCTAGGTGGAAACTAAGGCGGCAACAATCTTCAACTTCAACTAGGAAAACTAACAAAATGCATTCAACGATTTGAAAAATTCTAAAAATGTATTCTCTCCAGGAATTTGCTTCAAGAGCACAAACTTCCATGAAAGTAAAAAGTATTCGACTAATAGATGCAGATAAGACCAAACAAATAAATTTGTCTTAAAAAATTATTAGGTGGTCTTTGAGGATAACTTTTGAATTGATAACTAGATTTTGATTATTCTTTCAGTAAAATATTGTACTCGCCGAATGGAAAATGTTTGTTCAATTATTCTGTCATTTTGAGAAGATGGCCTTAGATTTTCTGAATAGCAGATTTTAAAAATTCTTCCTGAATTTATTGTACAGACAGAACCAAAAAATCATTCGTCGTCAATTGTTTTTTAGAATAAATTCTTTCAGCAAAGTGTTGTACTCGCTGTATGGCTATGCAGATAAGACACAAACAAATTTAAAATTCAATTGTTTTCGGTTTTTTTTTTTGAGGACAACTCTTGAACGAAAGGACAGATTTTGCAAATTCTTTTATTACTTATTAAAGAGATGTAGATAAAATAAAAAAATAAATTCGCAGTGTAATTGTTTTCCGTTTTTTTTTTTAATCAAAAGAGTTGTAGATAAGTTAACAAAACAAAATTCGTCGTTTAATTGATATCCGTTTTATAACGTGGATGAAGAATGGTATTACAGATTTAATGAGGCTACTTTGCGTCTTTATATTTTTAATGCTTCTGCAACAAGTAAAGGTTTTCAATGATCATTTTTTATTTCTTCAAAAAGGAGACGGTGGGATATAATGTATGTTAAGTGGCTCTACTATCAAAATGTTCCACGAGCTGCCACTGCTACATGGTATCATACAAATTTTGAAAGATCAATTTCATAAATTGTTAGATATTCACAATTCAATGCCCGCTTGTTTTTATCTGAAGTTGCATATTTCAAATTCGATTAAAAACTGGTGATCTTAAAAATAAACAAATAATTAATGCGCAACTGAAAATAGCAAATATCTACGAAATGTATATCTAGATGTTTATTACATCTGACAGAAGAATCGATTTTGAGTTAATTTGTGAGTTAGCTGCAAATATTTTACTACTTTTTAATAAACTTGAAAATTGCGCAGCTTTTAAAATAACTTTTGTTATTTCAAACGAATTTAATGCTTCTGCAACAAGTAAAGGTTTTCAATGATCATTTTTCTTTCTTCAAAAAGGAAACGGTTAGATATATTGTATGTTGGCTCTACCATCAAAATGTTCCACGAGCCGCCACTGACAACTAGTACTCCAAAACAAAAATTGAATATCTTTGGCTGTTCCAATGTCTGAAACAATTACTCTGATGTAGCTTTTATTAATGTTCGACAAATTTAGATTTAATATTTTCCTGTGACAAAGATTAATTCTAATTTTGTATCCATTCGTCATCTTAAAAAATTATTGTTCTGCTTCCGGAATCACCAGTAGTCTCCATTACCGTAAACAAACACTCAGGTAGGAATTTCTTGTAGCAATAATTTTTGCGGTAATACTAGGTTCCCCATGATAGGCTAACCATTTTAATATTTGAATTAATTTTTTTTTTCAGTTAACAAAACAAACTTTTTATTATACTAAATTACAGCTAACTCTTTGGGATTTATGATAACATAAATATTTGGCTAATTTAATTCTAACTTTTAAAAATCATGTCTTCTAAATGACCTCCACCAACTTCAACACATTTTTCAAAATTAGATAAAAAGTGGTTCATTACACGGCGTAGCAAACCTTTGTCTATTCCTTCAACTTCTTCACGAATTTTGACTTTGAGTTTCTCGATTGTACCTGGCCGACTCGCAAACACTTTGGCTTTTAAATATCCCCACAGGAAAAAATCGGGTGCCGTTAAGTCGGGGGACCTCGAAGGCCAAGGCAAATTTCCGAATCGAGAAATGAGTCAGCCATTAAACGTTTCTCGCAGAACCCACATTGAGTTTCTGGCGGTATGAGCTGTTGCCCCATCTTGTTAGAATAGTAAGGCATTGTTTAGTAATCCTCGTCTATTTAATTCTGGAATGAGGAATGTCTCTAGCATGTTTACGTAGCGCTCGGATGTTACTGTTACAGCGCGGTTATTTTCATCCTCAAAAAATATGGACCAATAATACCAAAAGATCCTACTCCACACCACACAACAACTTTTGGATTATGGAGGTTCTGTGTAAAGATTTCACGAGGATTTTCATTTGACCAGTAAAAATTCTGTTTATTAACCATGCCGTTCAAATAAAAATTTGCTTCGTCGCTCATTAAGAGACTGTGAATTGCTCCTTGATGTAAATTCAAAAATTCTTGATAAAATGCTAACCTTGCTTCTTTATCTTGATTTATAAGTTGCTGTACCATTTGGTATTTATAGGGATGAAATTTTAAATCTCTTTGAAGAATTCGATCTAAGCTTCCCTTTCATATTCCTAGGATAAGGGTTTGTCGATTAGCAGACCTTTTAGGACTTCTCGTAAACGCAATTCTAACTCGTTCAATATTTTCTGGTGTATGAACTGTTCTTCGACGTCCAGGCTTCTTCAAATTTTGTACAGAACCATTTTCACGCCAATGACGAACCCATAACTTAAAAGTTTTACGATTTGGCGCATGACCTCTATTGTTGTTATTAAACTGACGCCGGAATGCACGCCTAACTTCTTCTATCAAATTGCTTCTAATGTAAGTTTCTACACAAAACACACGTTGTTGGACTGAGTAATCCATGAAAGTTAAATAATTATGATGAAAACTAACAAACTTCTCGTAGAATAATAACGTTCCACAAAATTATTAATATAAAACTTATTTGTGACAGGTGCCTACTTGATCAATAATTAACGTAAATCCCAAAGACTACAGAACATAATCCCACAGAGATAAACTTATTTAGTTATCTCGTAGGGAATGAATTAATAAAATAAAATGGGTAGTCTATTATGGGGAACCCTGTATAAAAACCGCAAAAATAATTTCCATCTAATGATTCAACTTTACATTAAGTGTTCAACTAAACGTTATCGAAAATGCCGTTGAATTTTAATTTCACAAAAACTGTATTAATAATCTAATAATTAACTTTTCCGGTATTCAGCATAATAACCAATATCTCTAACCACTCTAGAGCATCCCCGGCAAAAAAAAAACAATAAGAGTAATACTTACTGGGTCCGAAGTGTAAAAGCCGCCGAGGTAATCGAGGAAGGTAAATGCAGTCCTTTGATAATTTCCTGCCACAGTTTCTTGTTGATGACGTCCACCAGGCCGCCCCTGGCGATGACCAAATTGTACAGCTCGTAGAGATCCAGCACCGATTTAGCCATGATCGGTAGGCGATTGATAGGTGTTCCTGAAACAACACAAATAGAAAATAAAATTAATATCCGATTATCAGAAAAGGCGAGTAGAATTCTTAATTAAAAGAAAACACTCTATACCGGCTGCCAGGGCAGACAGGTTTTGTCAAACAGTGATTCAATCTTATATACAAATTGGCGCCCATCCAAGATGTCATTGTGTGCGCGTCGTCTTGGGTTACGGAGTAAGCAGAGTGAATAGAATGTGAAAAATCTAGACCAGTATATAATCGGTTATAATTAAAACATATTTTTTTACACCATTAGCTTATTGAATGTTTCTTTCAGTTTCGAATGTTAAGTAGTTTGCATAAATATACAAATATTGTTAATTGAAAACATTAAAAAGAAAGAAAAAATAGAAAAACAAATGCTACATACTTAAGATTGTTCAGATTTATTCAGAATACTTTGTCCTTCATAATACTTCAAAGTACTTAAAATACCCCATCACTAGATTTCGAGATATTCGCTCAAGAACAAAACTTCGTTATTTATTCTGAAGATATATTTTCTTCGAATGAACAAAAAAAAATTAGTAAAACAAATGCTACACGCTTGAGCCTGATTTACTTAAAATACTTTGTTTTTCATAATTCTTCAAAAACCTCAAAATACCATCACTAGATGTCCAGATATTTGCTCAAGAACAAAACTTCGTCATTAATTCTGAAGATGCATTTTCTTCGAGTGGAAAAAAATTATAAAAACTAATGCTACACACTTGAGACAGTTTAGATTTACTCAAAATACTTTATTCTTCATAATCCTCAAAAAAAAACCCATAACCAGATTTCGAGATATTCGTTTAAGAACAAAACTTCGTCATTCATTCTGAAGATGCATTTTCTTCGAATGAAAAAAAAAACTAAAACAAATGCTACACGCTTGAGCCTATTTAGATTTACTTAAAATACTTTGATTTTCATAATCCTTCACAAAACTCAAAATACGATCACTAGATGTCCAGTTATTTGCTGAAGAACAAAACTTTGTCATTCATTCTGAAGATGCATTTTTTTCACGCGAAAAAAATAATAAAAACAAATGCCAGTTGCTTGAGACTGTTTAGATTTACTCAAAATATTTTGTTCTTCGTAATCCTTAAAAAAACACTCTAAATAAATCAATAGATTTCTAGATATTCGCTCAAGAAAAAAACTTCGTCATTCATTCTGAAGATTCATTTTCTTCACGCGAAAGAAAAAAACAAATGCTACACGCTTGAGACTGTTTAGATTTACTCAAAATGCTTTATTCTTCATGATCCTTTAAAAACCTCAAAATAACTAGATTTCGAGATATTCGCTCAAGAACAAAACTCCGTCATTAATTCTGAAGATGCATATCCTTCAAGTGAAAAAAATATAAAAACAAATGATACATGCTTGAGACTGTTTATATTTACTCAGAATACTTTGTTCTTCACAATACTTTAAAAAACTCAAAATACCCCATCATTAGATTTCGAGATATTCGCACAAAACTTTAGTCATTCATACCGAAGATGCATTTTCTTCACGCGAAAAAAAAATTGAAAAACAAATGCCAGTTGCTTGAGACTGTTTAGATTTACTTAAAATATTTTGTTCTTCGCAATCCTTACAAAAGACTCTAAATACACCATCACTGGATTTCTAGATATTCGCTCAAGAACAAAACTTTGTCATTCATTCTGAAGATGCATTTTCTTCGAATGAAAAAAACAATAATAAAACAAATGCTACACGCTTGAGATTATTTAGATTTACTCATAGTACTTTGATCTTCACAATTCTTTAAAAATTCAAAATTCTCCATCACTAGATTTCGAGTTATTCGCTCAAGAACAATACTTTTACGTTTATTCTGATGTAGCGTTTTCTTCGAGTGAAAAAAACAATACAAAAACAAATTTTACAGTCAAGACTTTTTGATTTACTCAAAATACTTTATTCTTCATAATTCTTCAAAAAATTCAACATACCCCATCACTAGATTTCGAGTTATTCGTTCAAGAACAATACTTTTTCATTTATTTTGATGTAGGCATTTTCTTCAAGTGAAAATAAAATAGAAAAACAAAAGCACCACATTTGAGACTGCTTTAAGTTACTCAAAATACTTTGTTCTTCATAATTCTACAAAAAATTCAACATGCCCCATCACTAGATTTCGAGTTATTCGTTCAAGAACAATAGTTTTTCATTTATTCTGATGTAGGCATTTTCTTCAAATGAAAATAAAATAGAAAAACAAAAGCACCACATTTGAGACTGCTTTAAGGTACTCAAAATACTTTATTCTTCATAATTATTCCAAAAATTTAACATACCCCGTCACTAGATTTCGAGTTATTCGCTCAAGAACAATATTTTTTTTATTTATTCTGATTTAGGCATTTTCTTTAAGTGAAAAAAATAGAAAAAACATAAGCTACACACTTGAGACTGCTTTGAGTTACTCAAAATACTTTGTTCTTCATACTTATTGAAAAAATTCAAAATACCCCATCACTAGATTTCGAGTTATTCGCTCAAAAACAATACTTTTTCATTTATTCTGATGCAGCGTTTTCTTCAAGTGAAAAAAAATAGAAAAACAAAAAATACACACTTGAGACTGCTTTGAGATATTCAAAATACTTTATTCTTCATAATTATTCGAAAAATTCAAAATACCTCATCGCTAGATTTCGTGTTATTCGCTCAAGAACAATACTTTTTTTATTGATTCTGATGTAGGCATTTTCTTCAAGTGAAAAAAAAATAGAAAAACAAAAGCTACACACTTTAGACTGCTTTGAGTTATTCAAAATACTTTGTTCTTCATAATTCTTCAAAAAATTCAACATACCTCATCACTAAATTTCGAGTTATTCGCTCAAGAACAATACTTTTTCATTTATTCTGATGTAGGCATTTTTTTTAAGTGAAAATAAAATAGAAAAACAAAACCACCACACTTGAGACTGCTTTGAGTTACTCAAAATACTTTGTTCTTCATAATTCTTCAAAAAATTCAAAATACCTCATTGCTAGATTTCGTGTTATTCGCTCAAAAACAATACTTTTTTTATTGATTCTGATGTAGGCATTTTCTTCAAGTGAAAAAAAAAATAGAAAAACAAAAGCTACACACTTGAGACTGCTTTCAGTTATTCAAAAATACTTTGTCTTTCATAATTCTTCAAAAAATTTAACATACCCCGTCACTAGATTTCGAGTTATTCGCCCAAGAACAATAATTTTTCATATATTCTGATGTAGGCATTTTATTTAAGTGAAAAAAATAGAAAAACAAAAGCACCACGCTTGAGACTGCTTTGAGTTACTCAAAATACTTTGTTCTTCATAATTCTTCAAAAAATTCAAAATACCTCATTGCTAGATTTCGTGTTATTCGCTCAAGAACAATACTTTTTTTATTGATTCTGATCTAGGCATTTTCTTCAAGTGAAAAAAATAGAAAAACAAAAGCTACACACTTAAGACTGCTTTGGAATATTCAAAATACTTTGTCCTTCATAATTATTCAAAAAATTAAAAATACCTTATCACTAGATTTTGAGTTATTCGCTCAAGAACAATACTTTTTCGTTTATTCCGATGTAGCGTTTTCTTCAAGTGAAATAAAAAAAATAGAAAAAAAGCTACACACTTGAGACTGCATTGAGTTACTCAAAAACTTGTTCTTCATCATTATTAAAAAAATTCAAAATACCCCATCGCCAGATTTCGAGTTATTCACTGAAGAACAATACTTTTTCGTTTATTCTGATGTAGCGTTTTCTTCAAGTGAAAAAAAAATAGAAAAACAAAAGCTACACACTTGAGACCAGGGGAGGCTCGTTATGCAGAGCCAAGGAGCCATGGCACTATCTGTAGTTTCAAGCTCAGTAAGAATTTTTAATTCATTCTTAAAACACTTATTCGCCAGTTACTTTGGTCTGGGAAGATAAATCGTTTATTTTTTCTTCAGAGAAGGAGGGGGGGGACTATATTTCATAAGTGGCGCAACCATCAACATGTTCCATGAGCTGCCACTGAAATTAAGTACAGTCTTTGAAAATCCACGAGAATTTTTGAAAATTTTAATTTTCGTATTGTGTAATACTCGAGCAAAAAAATTAAAAAAAATATAAAACGTGTCGACAAAATTCTGCAAAAATTAAAATACATTTGCAAATCATCGTTTTATCAAATTAAGTGCAGTTTTTGAAAATCCATCGAATTTTAGATTTCCAATTTCCAATTTCTCGAAAAAAGTAATTTAAAAATAATACAAAACGCGTGGACTAAATTCTACAAAAAAATAAATTGGATTTGAAAATCATCGTTTTATCAAACTAAATAGAGTATTTGAAAATTCACCGATTATTTTGGGAGTTGTGAATTTTTGAAAATTTTAATTTTCGAATTGTGTAATACTGGAGCAAAAAATTTAAAAAAATATAAAACGTGTCAACTAAATCCTACAAAAATTAAATTTGATCAGCAAATCATCGTTTTATCAAACTAAATAGAGATTTTAAAAATCCGCTAATTATTTCGAGAGTTGTGAATTTTTGAAAATTTTAGTTTTCGAATTGTGTAATACTCGAGCAAAAAATTTAAAAAAATATATAAAACGTGACGACTAAATTCTACAAAAATTAAATTGGATCAGCAAATCATCGTTTTATCCAACAAAATAGAGTTTTTAAAAATCCGATAATTATTTCGAGAGTTGTGAATTTTTGAAAATTTTAGTTTTCGAATTGTGTAATACTCGAGCAAAAAAATATATAAAACGTGACGACTAAATTCTACAAAAATTAAACTAGATTTGCAAATCATTGCTTTATCAAAGTAAGTGCAGTTTTTGAAAATCCACCAATTATTTCCCGAGTTGTGAATTTTTGAAAATTTTAGTTTTCGAATTGTGTAAAACTCGAGCAAAAAATTTAAAAAAAATATATAAAACGTGACGACTAAATTCTACAAAAATTAAACTAGATTTGCAATTCATTGCTTTATCAAAGTAAGTGCAGTTTTTGAAAATCCACCAATTATTTCCCGAGTTGTGAATGTTTGAAAATTTTAGTTTTCGAATTGTGTAAAACTCGAGCAAAATATTTAAAAAAATATATATATATAAAACGTGATGACTAAATTCTACAAAAATTAAACTAGATTTGCAAATCATTGCTTTATCAAAGTAAGTGAAGTTTTTGAAAATCCATCAATTATTTCCCGAGTTGTGAATTTTTGAAAATTTCAGTTTTCGAATAGTGTAATACTCGAGCAAAAAATAAAAAAAATATAAAGCGTGTCAACTAAATTCTACAAAAAATAAATCAGCAAATCATCGTTTTATCAAACTAAATAGAGTTTTTAAAAATCCGCTAATTATTTCGAAACTTGTGAATTTTTGAAAATTTTAGTTTTAGAATTGTGTACTACTCGAGTGAAAAATTTTAAAACAATATATAAAACACGTCGAAGAAATTCTACAAAAATTAAATTAAATTTGCAAATCATCGTTTTATCAAATTAAATAGAGTTTTTGAAAATTCGCCAATTATTTCGCGAGTTGTGAATTTTTGAAAATTTTAACTTTCGCCAGTTACTTTGGCCAAGGAAGATAAATCGTTCTTTCTTTCTTAAAAAAAGGGCTCTACCATCAACATGTTCCACCAGCCACCACTGCTTGAGACTGCTTTGAGTTATTCAAAATACTTTGTTCTTAATAATTTTTCAAAAAATTCAACTTATCCCATCACTAGATTTCGAGATATTCGCTCAAGAACAAAACTTTGTCATTAACTCTGCAGTAGTATTGTCTTCAAGTAGAAAACAAATTGAAAAACAAAAGCTACACACTTGAGACTGCTGTAATTTACTCAAGATAGTTTGTTTTTCATAATCCTTAAAAAAACTCAAAATACCCCTATCACTAGATTTTGAGATTTTCGTTCTAAAAGAAAATTGAATTCGTCAATTCGTATTTAACTAAATACACTTACTTTTATATGAAATGCACCACCTAAAAAGAATAATACGATTGATGCAAAACTTGGTGAAAACAATTATTTATTCGTCGGTACAAAATAAAAAAAGTTGAGCCGTTGAGGTTTTTCTGTCATGGTTATCTTAAAATTCCTCAACTTTTTATATGGGCATTGAAGAATATTTATTTAGAATTTATCAACTGTTTTGTCATGAAACTGTCACGTTGACAGTTCATAATGCCCAGAGTACGACAACACCCAAATTTTTCCCTAACTTCGGAGTTTGATAGAGTTCGATTTATCGGCATTAAGAATCAGGTTTATCGTTCCTCGAAATTGGCAAAGGAATGAATCGAGACCACACAATTGTGGCGAGAATATGGTCTTCCTGGCCAGAAGGTGTACAGCGACATCGTCCGGCTGGAAAACCTCTCCGACGTAGTAACGCCTGTGAAGATCGGCTTCTGAGACAAATGGCCACACAGAACCGATTTCAAACACCTAGATCTGTTGCCATCGATTGGGCAAGAGCTGTAAATCGCCAGATTTTAATGGCGACCATTTATCGAAGAATTGCGTCCTTTGGCCTAGATTCTTACCATCCGTTTAGACGTCTTCCACTAACCCACGTCAGAAAGCTGTTCGTCTGGTTTGGCATCAAGAGCGGCAGGGTTGGGTTGAAGAATGGAACAACATCACGTTTAGCGATGAATCTAGGTTTTGTTTATGGAAGAATGATGGGCGTAGAAGAGTGCGTCGTTATCGAGGAGGACGAAGAAATTTAGAGTTTGTTGAAAGACGCCATACAGCTTTAACACCGGGTGTCATGGTGTGGGGCGCAATCAGTTTGGGACGAAAATCACCTTTGGTGTTAATTTCTGGTACATTAAACGCTCGTCGATATATTGATAATGTCTTGGATCCCGTCGTGGTGCCATTTATGCAGACGCTACCTAATGGGATTTTCCAGCAAGATAACGCTAAACCCCACACGGCAAACATTGCAATGGTGTTCTTGGAAGAAGCGGAGTTGCAAATGTTGCCTTGGCCAGGAAGGTTTCTGGATTTAAGCCCCATCGAGCATGTCTGGGACATAATGGGTAAAAGAGTGACAACTTAGATGATCTGAGACTTCAGTTAGAAGTTGCTTGGAATGAGATGCCTCAAGAAGATATAGACCATTTGATTCTAAGTATGCCTAGAAGGGTAAATTGTTGTATTGCTGTGCGAGGCGATGTACAGGACGGCAAATGTAAGTTGGCCAGACGCCAGACAGCAAGTGAAAGCTCTCTCTCTACAGCCGGCCGAGTACAGTCTCTGTAATAAGCAAGCACATATTCTTCGCGTGCTCTATTCATTTACAACTCGATCGGGCGCTCTCCTCCACATAATTGAATGTACCAGGCACGCGAACTCTTCACGAAATCTATCGAGAGCTCCCTTCGAAGGTTCCGCCCACAATTTTGCCACTGCGCAACGGCAAGTTACGTTTGCCGTCCTGTAACTCATTATTATTTTTTTTCTGTTTAAGTAAGTTTTTTTCTTTTGATACTTTAATCATTTTGTACCAACGAATAAACAATTGTTTTCACTAAGTTTCGCATCAATCGTATTTTTCTTTCTGGGAGGTGCATTTTATATGAGGTATAAGTGAGGTATTTAACAAATACACTAATTTGATATTATTTGTGCTTGCGGTGACCTCCATCTATTTTTGTACGAAATTATAGGATTCGCCATAAAATGCAAAACTTTTTGACAATTGCGAGCAGACACCGTTGCACATTGAGTAAACTCTTTGATCAAATGTTCATCGACGCGCAGTATATACCAGCAAATGATACATAAAGAACAAACAGTTCTTTTACGGCGATGAACATTCCGTCGGTAAGATGGTGATCGTAAAATAACACTCAATTGCAGTTGGTGGTGAGAGTTGGTGAGACGGGGCCACACTGAAACTATAACTTACACTCGGTGACATTTATTAATCAAAAACCAGTAATACGTCTAGCCCAGACGTACCACAAATACGAAAATGATTACATTGTATCAATCGGCTGTGGCTAATAACGGCCAGGACTCGACTTGCATCAGCAAGCGGCAAGAAAGCAGTTTGTTGTTGCGAACTCAATAAAAACCCGATACGTTCCGCAGGTGATTTGGTTTATACAATGCGCGATATGCGCCATTTCAATTTACACATTTTTTTTTTCAGGGGGGAATACGCTACATGTGTAGCTATAAATCTGTTTACCGGCAACAAAGTAACATATCGTGTATTTCCTTGAAAGCAATGTAAGTCGGAAATAATTTTCTAAAGGTTACAATTTGTGGGTACAAATGCTATACGCTTGAAACTGTTTAGATTTACTCAAAATACTTTTTCTTTATAATTTATAAAACTCACCCCTCTAGATTTCGAGATATTCGTCCAAGAACAAAATTTCGTCATTCATTCTGAAGATGCATTTTCTTCGAGTGAAGAACATTACAGTATAGTCAAATGGTGGGGTTACTGTGGTTATATTTTAAGGGTATTCCAAATTGTAATAATCATAACAATATTATAAATAAAAAAATGGTGATATGGCCATCATGTTACTATCTCCGACTTGATGGTATCATAGCCATTTATATTTACGTTTTCATGGTTTATTTTCATAAGTAAAACCACAAGAGGTTTATTTTTTCTGGAAAAACTTCGAAATTTTTCACGATAACTTTGTTGTTTATTAATTTCACGAGAGCAAAATTACGTCTTAAATCGCGAGACCGCAGGTCGAGCGATTTGGTGATTTTGATCGAGTTAAATTTTAGAAAACAACAAAGTTTTTCCTGGATAAAAATAAAACTTGAGTGGTTTTTGGCATGATTATTTAATGAAAAGCAATTTAATTACATATTTCTTACAAATAAATAAGACATATTTCTTAAACGGTTTTATTAATTGGTTTTATTAGTATTTGAAAAATTTGATAGATGGAACAGTTTCCAATGTTAAACGGGTCATTCCGTGCTATGTCAACAAAAGGTTGTGCTGCACCATTTTTATTTTGTTTTATATTTTGCACAGATATTTATACATGGATCTAGAGTACAAAACTAATTTTAGAAAAAAAAAAATTGTTGCCGCGTGGCAGATATGTCCCCAGATGGAGCTTGAAACATGTACATTTTTGTGATTACAAGCATTTGCGCAAAGTGGTATAACATTTTTTCGAATTAAGCAAATTTAAAAATTTAAAAATCTCCTAACTCAGATTAAAGTGGTGAATATTTTGGTTTAATTTTCTTTCATTATTTGATATGTTTTTCAAATTTATTGGCCCTTAAATTTACCATTTCGACTGGGAAGGGGACCATACAATCAAACCAATTTTAGTTTGCAAGTACAATAGTAACAATAGATTTTACCTGTGGCAAAAAATCTGAAGTGTTTTAAACCCTTCTATTTTTTTTTCGCTGGTAAAAATAGGCATTTTCAACAAAATCCGTATCTTTCTAAAGCTGTATCTCCAGTGGGGTACACAGTAAAAATCTGAAATACTACCAATGCTTCTTCTTCCCGGGAGCAACACCATTACAAAATTTGGTAACTTTGTTTTGCCTAGTAACAAAAATATTTAAGTTCAAATTTGTAATGATTTTTATGCAATCGGATTAAAAATCGAACTTTAAATATAAGAAGCCGGTAATAAAAAATTGCAGCGAAAAAAATTTAGAAGGGTTTAAAATACTTTAGATTTTTTGCTTCAGATAAAATCTATTGTTACCGTTGTACTTGAACTAAACTATTCGGTACTTTAATCTAAGTTAAGAGATTTTTAAATTTTTAAATTTGCACAATTGGAAAGAAAGTTGTGTCACTTTGCGCAAACGCTTGCAATTACAAAAATGTACATGTTTCATGCTCCATTCGGGGAGATTGCTACCACACGGCAAGAATTTTTATTTTTCTTAAATTAGTTTTGAACTCTGGAAACATGTATCAAATATCTGTGCAAAATATTAAAAAAAAATTAAAATGGTGCAGCACAACCTTTTGTTGAAATAGCATGGAATGACCCAAACACCATTTGTTCATGAAGTAATTTTTGAAGATTATGTGTTTTTAAAGTTTTTTTAGGTACGGTACCTGTTATTATATTGTCGATTTCACTATTCCTTTTTGTATGGAAACCCGAAATCTTGAATTACATTAATTAATTTCACTGATCCACAAGATAATAAATTGAAAAGTTGGTGGGTTAATTTGACGTTTATATGTTTGTATTCCTAGTTTGCGTTACCAACGATACACAGGAAAAACTTTTACTGTGCCTGTTCGAACTTGCCCAATCTGTCAGAAAATCGTCTCATTTGTCAGTCGATCAAAGAGAATTTCCGCCGTTGGGATCGAAGCATATTTTCTTCGTTAATGATAGTGCAATTATTATCACAGTATATATTACTATATGCATTCAGTTATTAAACATTTTTAATAACAGAAACGTGACAGAGTCTAACTCTGCCTAGCATGGTGAAGTTTTCCGGAAAAAATTCGTGGTACGATGCGGTATTTCCGTTTATTAAAACAAGTCACCTGGTACAATTTGGGGGTTCTGATTGGTTCTAAATGATTTGAATAAAATAATCAAATCAAATGATTTCATTTCAGAAAAATTGTAATAACCATAACAATATTATAAATTAAAAAAATACATAATAGAAAAAGATCCCATTTTTATATAGTTTCGTCCTCAATTTAGTCATTCAAACTACGATTCTCCATTCATTCATCAACAAATTCCAAACAAAATTATGTGGCTTCGTCCTGGTGACATCACATTCATCGAATATCCACACCAACATTACGCAATTGTTTAAAGTTACGCAATGTCTGCTGATATAGTTGTGATGTCACAGTAACAGTCAAGTCATTTTCCTCAAAGAAGAATGGCCCGAAAATTTCAAAGGCGGATACCGCACACCACATGAGGTTTTTCCGTCGCACAACTCAAGTTCTGTTTGTCAACGAAACCTGAATGATGGAAATGAGCTTCGTCAGGCAACAGCAAGCAATCAGAGATATCCGAGCAACACTTGCAAAAGTCAACGCATGTTCCAAAATATCGTTGCAGATTTTATATGTTTTAAATTTTGCAGGGATGGAGAAGTGCATCAAGAAATGATTGCCAGCTAAATCATTGCAGAAGTTTTTCTGTTTTGAATTTTGGAGGGATGGAAGCGCGCCATGGAAATAGTGCAAGAAATGGTTGCCAGCTAAATCCAGAAAGGAATACGAATATGAATAAGAGTAATTTGATAGATGGACCGGAAAATATAAGGCTGAAATTAATGAATGAAACTGTGTTGCTTGGTTATTTTACAGGTGTTGGTAAAGGTCACGCACTTTTATAGAATGTGACCGACTTTTTTGCTCATTTCTTTATAAACTTAATATATCTTAAATTTTGACACTTGTAAAGGTTCCGAATCTTGCACTCCTTTTTGATGTACTATGCCAGTATTTCTCAACGTGGGCGATATAGTCCCCAGGTGGGCGATCGGTATTTAAAATCGGGCGATTATCTGAAAACTCAGTTTTTGGGGGACGAGAAAATTTTCAATACACTTAAAAAATTGCCGGTAAAGTGACTTAAGACTACATCTTGGGAAATTAGAACCGAACATTACCAAACTTTGCGAAGATTACGAAAGCTCAAGGTTCTCATTCGAATTTAAAATTTCATGTTACTTTTTATTTGCAATTATATTAAAGTTCAATGGAATTCAAAATAGTATAATCAAATTTTGCATTAACCACGATCAATTAATTTTGCAAAACTAAAAACTCTTGTTAGAGCAAAAGTTAAAGAAAATGTCTCGCCAAATTCATAGTTTCCGAACTGCTAGTGTTGATAAATAAGTCGTAAACAACTCGCTATAGTGGTATTTAGCAGAATATCAAATTATTCATTTTCAAGAGCGTTAATTACTTTAAACTTTTGCCTAAAGCAGTTTTTTTTATTTTTGCTTTTTGTATTTTAAATTTTTGTTATGTATTTATATACTGGTGGAAAAAAATGAAACACTTGAAATTCGTGAAATTTATAACTCGGCGTATTTTCAATCGATTTCAATTAATCTTTAAGGGCGAAAAACTTTGAAGCGTCTTTTTTAAAGTAATGTATGCGAACTTAAACGTAACTTCTTCCGCCCCCTCTATCACCCCTGTGAAAAAAATGTTTTTTCAGGAAACCATGTCCAACTTTGACGATGCCTACGGAGTTGGAAAAAATTTGTCGACTCGATCCACCACAAAGGCATTCAAATTGGATCAATTCCCTATGCAGGACTCAAAGAACGAAGTTCCTACGATGATTTGGCGCCAAGTCAGGGGTAATAGTTAATTGAACACATTTCAATGCCCTTTTGGTAAATCGAGTCAACACATTTTTTCCAACTCGGTACACGTTGTCAAAGTTGGACGTTTTTTGGCCCAAAAATGTGTTTTTTGTTCGGTGGTTGAAGGGTTCGAGAAGGGATCATCACAATCTGAGTTTACCCCCTTAAAGTAGAGCCAAAATGGGATTTGTTCCCGAAAGAATCATCAAATTTGGTTGAAAAGTCACTGAGTTATGTGCGATAAACACACATATGCACTTTTTTCAAACACCCATAACTTGGTGCCAAATCATCGCAGGAACTTCGTTCTTTGAGTCCTGCATAGGGAATTGATTTTAATGCCTTTGCGGTGGATCGAGTCGACAAATGTTTTCCAACTCCGTACACATCGCCAAAGTTGGACATGGTTTCTTGAAAAAAACATATTTGGCACTTTGGGCAAAATACCGATCCGGCACTTTGGGCATTCAGCACTTTGTCCCGGACCCGAACTGTTCTTTTGCTTACATCCTCGGCAGCAGTGACTGCTTGTTGACTAACGAAAGGATTTTCCGTAACAGATAATAGTACAGCCAATTGATTTTCTTCAGTTCGCACCCACCTATTTCTTACTGGTTTTGTACACTTTACATTTCCCGTTTGTACAAACCTCTCTATAAGTTTTGCAGGTTCTTTTCTCTGGATGTCGTAGTTCCGGATAATGCTGTGCGTACACTCGACTAGTCAAAAATGAGTTCTTATCGCATTCTTCTAATATAAAAACAGTATCTACGAACTCATCTCGATTGTACTCCATGATAAAACATAATTCTTGAGTATAAAGAGCTTAAGTTAACAATGCTTTAAACTTTTACATTACTAAAGTCAAAATAGTCTCATATCACTTTGTTGAATTTTAATATCAATAAATTGTTTTTCAACGCCACATTCTATTTTTATTCAATAAAATGGCTATTGGAATGGTTGATAAAACGAGTTTCAGGCAAATAACTTTTAATGCGTTTGGAATTGCGATAGGGTTGTTATTAGGAAAAATATTTGTTTTTAACTCCGCATGGAATGACATAAGAATATACAGAGGCTCCAATTTAAAATAAGAAAAATAAAGTGCTTCAAAGATTGTAAAGTTTGACACTAAATTTTGGACACCCTGTACAATTCATATCAATCAAACTGGGTTAACGGGACTATCAGACCTTATTTAATAAGTATCCTGTATGATTTTATTAACGAGGCATTATTGTCATTTTTTATTTATTTTTTAAACCAATAGTGCAAAACATTTTTTTTTAGTTTTCTTTTTGCTGATATCACTGAATCGATTTTAATAAAATTATAGGAGTATGTAGGCAACCATAAAAGGTACCCAAATAAGCAATAAAATATATAGCATGTAATTTAAAAAAAAATATTATCATGACGCCACACTTTTTTGGGACACCCTGTATAATCGAAAATATTTTTCTGAATCACGCCTTAGGATACAAGTGAAGTTTGCAAAATATCAAAATCCTAACTTAATTAGTAACTGAGCTATAGAAGACGGGAGGTGAGATGCAGGACCCTGTATATTGTAAATTCAGTGTATTTATATGATATTAAATAAATGCTATTATTATTATTATAAAATGCCAAACAAAATTTATTTTATTTAATTTATCATTTCTCATCGTTTTGATATTTTTGAAAAAAAAAAAAATGTTATGTTGATGTTGCATTTCCTAATTTCGCAAAATCTATTGAAATTTTTGTATTTCATTACAGGATGTACTAAAAAAATGGAATTGTGTTTACCACTTATTGCTAGAGCCATATCAACGCCTGCTCGAATATTGTCAATTTTATTTGAAAACATTTTGGTAAATATCTCTGTTCTTTATTAACCGATTTTTTTTAAATTATTATATCAAATGAGATATCAGAAGGGGTACTTTACCATTTGAATTTTAAAAGTTGGGGTTGGTAGCACTTAGGGGTTGAATGGTGCGGGGTTAAGAATTACATCTCTACATGACAATTTAGAAATAAAAATCGAGCTATCCGACCAATTTTTTGAAATATTTTTTTAGTTTTTTTGACTTGGTCACATCGACTATTTTAATTATGTATTTTTAATTTTTGGATGAATAAATGAACAAATGAATAAATGAATAATGCCAGACGTATACACAACAACCATGGACCCGACCGAATACTTCTCGATCCCCGAAAAATCTTTCGGCCGGGCTGGGATTCGAACCCACACGGCGGTGCAACCGGCACAAGCGCTCGCCTGTAGCCACTACAACAATAGGCCGCCCAATCTGAAATATTATTATTAACGATTATATGAAATTTCTCCATTACTTTCGGGAAACCCTGTATATTACAATAATGTATCTAGTCTCTAGTAATGAGCAACAAAGATTTGTTATATTTCTAGTAAAATTTATCAAAAGATGTGTAGAATATACAGCAATTTCTGGAATAAGTGCATTTTCTTCATCAAATTATACCTTTCGGTGCACATTTTTGTAACTGCAAAGTTAAAGAACAGTTTTTTTTAGATAATTACGAAAATACGATATTCCAGAATAATTTGTCAAAATTCAAAGCAACTTCATTTTCAGGCATCATAATTTATCTTTTAGCGCAGCCATTTTTCTTGCTGCAAAGTTTAATTAATTTTCTTTCGGTAATTATAAAGATATGTTATTAAGAATTCAAGTTACATTTTTGGCGCAATAATTTTGCTTCTAGCGCAGCCATTTTAGTTGCTACGAAGATCGGATGATTTTCTTTGATCAATTATAAAGAATAATCTTCTAAAATTTGAGCATCTGTTACAGAGCAATTTCTGTAGTAAATGAATTTATAGTAATCAAAATTAATTTGTTTTCTAGCGTGGTTATTGTTGCAACTGCAGAGTTCTAATATATATCCTAAAGTAATTATGAAAACACATTATTAAACATTAATTTATCAGAATATGAAGCGTCTGTCGAAAGAAAATCCATTTCTGGAAATAGTACATTTTCAAGCATCAATATATTTATTTTCGCTCATCAATTTCCATCACTGCAAATTTGAGTTAATTTTATTTTGGTAGTCAGGTTATTCAAGATGTAACTGCTAAAATTCTAAGCATCTGTCGAAATATATGTATGTACGAATCCTAGGAAATAGACATAAGCGATAGTAATGTAGTTGCAAGGAAATAAGAAAAATTAGTAAAAAATTTAATTTAAACTCGGATGAAAGTGACGTTTAAAACGTCAAAATTATGAAAGATGGAAAAATTATACTTCAAATCCAATAACTCAGTTTACTCAAAAACTAAAGGGATTTCGAAAAAAACTTATTCTCTATAAATTGTTCATTTTAGCATTATCTACAATAATTATTAAACATAAATTTGCTGTAACTATTATCGTTTTATAATTATAAACCAAAAATTACAAAATAAATAATAGATTTTTTTCTCGAATAAAAATGATTTTATGAAAAATGTTTTCAAGCAAAAGATGTTCATTTCTTTGTTGTCTTCAAGTTTGTTTAAATATTTTTGTGATATTTTTCATATTTAAGAAAATATTGGCGAAAAACAAAAAACAGTTAAGGTAAACACCCACTTCCGATGTACGAAATTTTACCAAAAGCTTTTCAGTTCTTCAGATTGTCAAATAAGACTTATGTTCAAAGTTTCATATCAATTGCTCTATTAGTTTTTGAGATACAGCGCGCACAGACAGACACACACACAGACACACACACACAGACACAATTTTTTTTTCCAGAAATTGTTGAAATGGCATCTAGGGACCCCAAAACGGATATTTCCGTAAAAAAATTTTTGAAAAAAATCACGATCACAATACTTTCTCGTACTTCGTAACGGAGAAAGTAAAAATACATTGGATTATTTTTTACTGCTCTACAAAATATCAATGAAATCGACGAGTAACACAAAAGTGGGTTTACTTCTTAGTAACACCTAACCTAAACTTAACTTACATTAGGTATTATCATGTAATTTTAAGCTGTTAAAATTTAAAGTGGGCGAATAAGGAAGCGGACCTGACAAAGCGGACGTTTCGTCCAAAAATGTTGAGAACCACTCTACTACGCCATGACAGAACTAATTTTCGAATTGTGACAATAAATCGGCTTAGGCCCAAAACGTCATAAAATATTCATAAAACCCAATCGGTGAATTTATTGAAACAAAAAAAAACTTTTTTGTTTAATACAATACTGGATAATTAACGATCTACTAAAAAGTAATAGTGTCCAACATCAATAAAAAAATTAGGTTAAAATTAGTTCTAGACCATTATTTGTGTAATATGTTATACATAACGAGTTAATATATATGAGTCGGTGGCGATAAAGTCGTGATAAATCGTCAATAATTTGTAGTCTTGTAAAATAACGTAAAATATTTAGTCGCGAAGCATATAAAAATATATAAAATAAGTAACACGTGTGTGTTTGTAGAGAGAGAGGAGCAGATTTGAAATCGGAGCGGTGATAAACTATTTATAAATAATTCACTGGGCCAGATATATTTTTATTTGTCACTGGGCCTAACTTAATAATCACATGACATATCAACCGTCACACACACATCAAGCAACATTCGGAAAAATTTTAAAAATACGAACAATGGAAAGAAAGAGAGCAGAAGTGGAAATCTTTTAATAGCACACGGATTCTGTGACAAGAGGTGAGGCACAGGGTGGTGAAGATGATTGATTTAATTTTAGCGTTTGTCAGTGGATTATGATTCGTTGGTGATTCTATTTCCGTCTTGGTAATTATACTTGATGCGTTCCTAGACAAATGTTTTCAATCTCGGATTTGACTCAACTTTATATAACTTGTGGAATTGTTATTCAGTCGGACTCGCACTTGGGGCCATTGTGCACCCAAACGCATAACGAGAGGAATGGGATATTGGTCGCGAGTTCTTGGATGAGATGAATTATAAAAGTTGTTTCGTATTTGTGGCCGCGAGCGAAGATAAGCTCATAAATTAATATATTTAAGTCGGACCATAAATCTCGAGAACATTAAGTCACATTTTCATAATTGCATTTGGTTTCTGAGAGGGCGATGCTTTCAGGACGAGCGTCCTGTTCGTTCCGTTGATGTTTTGTTTTCCCTTCTTGTTGTTATTGTTATTATTAAATTAATAATGGTGGGATTTATGTGCGCGTAATCTACTTATAAATAGTGTGTAAAAAGTAGTCGTGGTAAGTAAGAGGAGTCATTGGATCACAGCTGCCGTAATTTATTTCGAGTTTACGATCGCGATCAAAGGGTCCCGCCATTTTGACGTTTTAATTCTTTTCCTTGAATACAATACCATCGCCGTTTTATATACTTTCTTGGAATCTTTAGGATCAGACGGTTTGTTCCCCTGATTTAAGTACATGCATTGTAAGGGGTCACAATCACTTTTCACATTTCAGGTTTTAATTGTGAAAATTCAAAACTACAAGATTTTTAAACAGCCATTAAAAAAATACGAAACCCTATCTACACCATGACTGTTACTAGGACTATATTAAACTTTTAAAGGGTGTTCAAATTTGAGGTTGCTTTTTCAATTTGTAACAAAACGCTCAAATTACGTACATTGTATGAAATTTATATTTTGAATTAAAGTACAAATATGGCGGTTAACAATGTAAAATAATATCGGACAAGTGACCTCCTCTTGACCTTTGGCAGGATATCATTCTTTTTGAAAAATCCGCTACAACTTTTTCGCATAACTGCGGCGATATTTCACCAATTGTCGTAGTAATGTTATCCTTAAGGTATTGTATGGTTTGAGGATTAGTAGCGTAGACTCTTTCCTTTAAGAAACCCCACAGAAAAAAATCCAAAGGAGTCAAATCACAGGACCTAGGTGGCCAGTTAATGTTTCCTCTCCGTGAAATTATTCGGTCCCTCAAAAGATTAAGTGTTTCATTGGCAGTATGCGGTGTGGCTTCGTCTTGTTGAAACCACAAATGCTGGATATCTATCCCATGTAATTCTTCCCATAAAAAATTCTCAAGCATCGATCTATACCGCTCTTCTGTTACGGTTACTGAAATGCCGGCTTCATTTTCGAAAAAAATATGGGCCAATAACACCTCTAGCCCAAAAAGCACACCAAACAGTAACTCGCTGGGGGTGCATCGGCTTCTCCACTACGATTCGTGGATTTTCCTCACCCCATATTCGGCAGTTTTGTTTGTTGACAAATCCTCCGAGATGAAAATGAGCTTCATCACTGAACATAATGTTGTTAAAATTTTTTCCATTTTCTTCCTTTTTTTGTAAGGCCAAATTAACAAAGTTACGCCGTGCTTCGTGATCAAATGGCTTTAGCTCCTGCGTTAACTGTATTTTGTAGGCCTTTAAATAAAGATCTTTGGTTAAAATGTTATGCACAGTCGTATTTTTTGAGGTGCAGTTGCTGTGCTCGATGGCGAATTGATGTTCTTGGAGCTTTGTCAACGCTTTGCCTTACAGCATCAATATTTTCAGGAGAGCGACCACTACGAAGGTAAACGCGCTTTCTTGCATCCTGTACGGTTCCAATTTCTTCAAATTTTTTTATTAACTTCGCAACAGCCGTTTTTGATGGAGCATTATTTCTACCAAATTCCGTATGGCTTTTTTAACCTTTTCTAACTTTCTCCATATTTATAATAAGTTTTCACTAAAAATACACGTTTTTCAACCGTATATCGTTCCATACTTAAACACCGCAATAGTTTTACAACACAAACGTCAACTGTCAAGCGACAAATAAATAGATGCTATGCCAGTGGCGGATCATTCAAAAAGCAACCTCAAATTTGAACACCCTTTATAAAAATGGGCATACAATAGCCGAAAAAACAGTTTTGCAAGCGGATAAAAATATTATCCACTTGCAAAGATTTATTTACCTTCATCATAACAATGATCAGAACGTTTTGAAATTATATATCGGGTGTGTATAAATTGACGGATAATCTACACGTGACGATAGTTTTGTTTTGTTCAATTGCAATGGATTTTACTATTTACTCATAATCTGTTTCACCTTGTATATACATCTGTAAATAAACCCCGCTCTATCTATCTATTACCTTCTACTCTCATCCAACACACATAATTAATCATAAGGTTTTTAAAAACAGGGCAGCTCGTGAATGCTATGTTGCCTAATGTACATTTCTTTTAAATGGCTCCTGATGGCCTAAGATGTGGCATGATAGAACATTATTGCATCAACATTTTCTATTCAGAATTTTATGAAGAATATCGCCACGTGTAGATTATCCGCCAATTTATACACACCCACCCGATATAATTGCTTAAATTATCTAAATAAATGCCACTTGCAGCATAATTTTTTATTTTAATTTCACGAATGAATTGCGATTAGGCAAAATTTTCCATTTCAGTTCATTTTCGAAATTTGATTCGATTCCAAATCAAATTTATCCAAATTATAACCTTATAATTTGCCGTTTGGGATGTTCAATTTCCCTATATCATTCACTCTCCCAAACCAGGGATGTCAGACTTCCCGCAATGCGCGGAACAGTCCCGCGCAAGAGTGATTTGTCCCGCGTCCCGCATAAACATTTAAATGTCCCGCAGGTAAAAAAATCTGTAAAATAATGTATGGAAAGTTACGAAATGTGTTTCTTTCCTAATAAGTATGCATTTCGGACATTGGTAAGTTGCACGATAATGGTCAAAGGACGCGTTAGATACCGGGGAATCCCCAAGAGCCGCTTGAGAATTTTTGGACGTAAGCGCCTGCCTATACTAACGATGTCTGTGCTGTCGAGTGCTTCTGGTGGTCCAAGCTAGTTGTTTCTCATGCGTGTGTATTTATTTTCAATTATAAAAATTATTTTTTCGCATCTTATTAAATAATATAAACGTTATTAAATCGTTTTTGATTGAGAAAGTTGTCCATTATTCGGCAGAATCATTTTCTCTACCGGTGATAGTGGTTTCATTGCCCAACAGGTGACGTCCAATCAAATGATAGCGGTTTCATTGACCAACAGTTTAGTTGTTACTATGGTTACGATTCGTTTTTTGTCAGCGAACTGCCGCAATTTCCAAATAGAAAAATTATTCGTTATAATTTAATACGAACAGAAAAATCTTTAGGTAATTATTTAATATGATGCGAAAAAGTATAGTATTCAACTCGTGAACAAGTTGGCCATTGCCACGAGGGTGAACTTCACCCTCGTGGCAATGGCCAACTTTCTCATTTGTTTAATAATATACTATTAACAGCTGCCTAATGAATTTACTTTTTGTAGAAATTGTCACCTATACAGTGTGTTACATATTCGATGCATTGGCATTATTATTTCGGTAACTGTAAAAGCTAGACAGTTGGTTAAGTGGAGGAAAAGTTGTGCATTTTAAAGCTGAATAATTTGTTGAAAAGAAATTAAAAATATTCTGACTAATTCCGAAGGTATTTAAAAAAACGAAAAAATCAATTTAGGTTATTATTATTTTTTCTGCGGCTTTATTACTGCTTATTTTGAAAAATCGAGGGAACTTCCTTAAGACACTTTTATAAGCTCTTCCAAAAATTAGTTTTAATTTTTAAATGCGACGTTTCGTTATTTACATATCCACATAAACTTCAACTTCAAAATCCTGGATTTTTTATTTCATTTTTGAGTAAGTTTTCACCTCCCAAAACTGATGATGTGTCACACTTGTCACTAATTTGTTTGTTGAATGAGTTATTTGATGATGTTTAAGAGATTAGGTAAAATAAAGCCCAAAATTGACTTTTTCGGTTTGATTCCAATATCTCTGGAAATAGTCAGAATATTTCTTTTTAAGAAATTTTTCAGCATTAAAATACGCAACTTTGTCTTCATTTAACCAACTCACTATATCTCATAGAAATCGAGATAGCAATGCTAATGCATCGAATTTGTAACACCCTGTTTTTACATGTACGAATTTTCATTATTTTTTTGTAATTTGTCATTGTAGAATAAAATTCAATTCTATTCCACATTTAATTTATTTTTCTTGGATATTGGCGGCGTTTACTTGGTGGTGCATTTTGTATATTATTTATTTATTTATTTAACGAAATCTCTATATAAAAATAGTAATACAAAGAAAAATGCATAAATTACATGAAATGAAAAAAAAAATTAAATTTAGCGTACATATAATTTATTTATTTCGAAATAAAAAAAAACTTAACTCGTTTTTTTAATATAACAATAAATGATCCTTGTTTATGGTCCTATCGGAGTTGTCATGTGCAGTTTTTAACAATGAAATCAGGGAAATGGTAAAAAGGGCGACGCCAAGAAATACCGCGAAGATTTTACGAAGTGCTACAAAAAAACACGAACTTAATGAAAACACTGCAATTTGTGAGTTGATATTAATATTATAAAATTGTATTCATTATATTCTTTCATTAAATGTAACTCGTGTTACGACTAATTATATCGATGAAATTTAGTCGTTGAAACCGCACCGTGAGGAATAAAGAGCCTCAGTGGTGGCAGTTTTTGTGCTGTAAAAACCTACAACTTCATGAAAACACTGCAATTTGTAAGTTGAGATCAATATATGAAATTTTATTCATTATATTCTATCATTAAATGTAACTTGTGTTACGATTAATTATATCGATGAAATTTTGTCATTGAAACCGAAGCAGCACATACGCGCTAATTTGCAGCTCTTCAACTTGCCCACGTCTGACTAGATTTGGGTTTTTTCTCAAAATTCTTATTTCATTTTTTTTAATTTTTACGTAATATTTCAGATTTCAGTAGCTAAAAAAACAAACGAATAATCCAACACGAATTGTTACTAGTTCTTTTTCCAAAATGTTTTTATCAAAATGTCTACTTTTGAAGAATGCGCACTTTCGACTAAATTTGGGTGTTTCCCCAAAATCCTCCTGTTGAATTTTATTTAAATTTTTACGTAATATTTTAGACAGTGTACCGATAAAGCAAAAGTAAAATCAAAAACACATTGTCACTAGTTTTTCCAAAATGTTTTATCAAAATTTCTTCTTTGAAGAATGCGCACTTTGGACTAAATTTGGGTGTTTTTCCCAAAATCCTTACGTCGAAATTTATTTATATTTTTATGTAATATTTCAGACATTTGAAGCTATAAAACGAAAGAAAAATCAAAAACGCACTGTCACAAGTTTTTCCAGAATTTTTTATTAAAATTTCTACTTTGAAGAATGCGCACTTTTGACTAAGTTTGGGTGTTTTTGCCAAAATCCTTACGTCAAATTTTATTTAAATTTTTACGTAATATTTCAGACATCTGTAGCTATTAAGTGAAAGAAAAATTAAGAAAGCATTATCACTATTTTTTTTTCAGATTTTTTTAAATCAAAATGTCTAATTTAAAGAATTCGCACTTTCAACTAAATTTGGATGTTTTCACCAAAATCCTCCTGTTGAATTTTATTTAAATTTTTACCTAATATTGTAGACATGTGTAGTCATAAAAGAAATGAAAAATTAACAATGCTTTGTCACTAGTGTTTCCAGAATTTTATATCAAAATTTTTACTTTGAAGAATGTGTTCTTTGGACTAAATTTTGATGTCTTTCCCAAAATCCTTACAATAAATTCTATTTAAATTTTTAGGTAATATTTTAGATATCTGTAGCTATAAAATGAAAGAAAAATCGAAAAAGCATTATCACTACTTTTTCCTGATTTTCAAATTTCGAATTGAAAGAATGTGCACTTAACTAGATTTGGGTGTTTTTCTCAAAATCCTCCTGTTGAATTTTATTTAAATTTTTACGTAATATTCTAGACATGTGCAGCCATAAAACAAAAGAAAAATCAAAAACGCATTGTCACTTCTTTTTCCAGAATTTGATATCAACATTTCAACTTTGAAGAATGCGCACTTGGGACTAAATTTAGGTATTTTTGACAAAATCTTTACGACTAATTTTTTTTAAAGTAATATTTCTGACATTTGTAGCTATTAAATGATAGAAAACTCAAGAAACCATTATCACTAGTTTTTCCAGATTGTTTTAAATCAAATGCGTACTTTCACCTAGGTTTGGGTGTTTTTCTCAAAATCCTCCTGTTGAATTTTATTTAAATTTTTACGTAATATTGTAGACATGTGTAGCCATAAAACAAAAGAAGAATCAAAAACGCTTTGTCACTACTTTTTCCAGAATTTGATATCAACATTTCAACTTTGAAGAATGCGCACTTGGGACTAAATTTGGGTGTCTCTCTTTACGTCGAATTTTATTTATATTTTTACCTATTATTAGAACGATAAAATGAAAGGAAAATCAAGAACGCGTTGCCACTAGCTTTTCCAGATTTTTTTATCACAATTTCTACTTTAAGAAATGCGCACTTTTAACTAGATTTGGGTGTTTTCCCCAAAATCCTCACGTCTAATGTTGTTTAAATTTCCAAAAATATTTCAGATATATGTAGCTACAAAACAAATGAAAAATCAAAAACGGATTGTCACTAGTTTTTCCAATTTTTTTTATCAAAAATTTCGACTAGATTTCGATGTATTCTCAAAATCCCGTCAGCGAAATATATAAAAAATTTCACGAAATATTTTAGATATAAGCTATAAAACAAAATAAAAATCCAACACAGATTGTTACTAGTTTTTCCAGAAATTTTTACCAAAATTGCTGTTTTGCAGAATACGTACTTTCGACTAGATTTCGATGTTTTCTCAAAATCCCATCGGCGAATTTTATTAAAATATTCACCAAATATTTCAGAAATCCGTAGCTATAAAACAAAAGAGAAATCCAACACAGATTGTTACTAGTTTTTCCAGATTTTTAAAATCAAATTTGCTGTTTTGCAGAATGCATATTTTCGACAAGATTTCGATGTTTTTCCTGAAATCCCATTCGCGAATTTTATTAAAATTTTCACAAAATATTTCAGATATCCGTAGCCATAAAACAAAAGAAAAATCCAACACGAATTGTTACTACTTTTTTCAGAAATTTTTAGCAAAATTGCAGTTTTGCAGAATGCGCACTTTCGACTGGATATCAATGTTTTTCCCGAAATCCTATCAGCGAATTTTATTAAAATTTTCACGAAATATGTCAGATAAGATATCTGTAGCTATAAAACGAAGAAACAATAAATCAAACACACGGATTGTTAGATTAGATTTGAAAAACGAAATAAAATAAAAAATCATATGCAATACGTTTAAAGCTTCTGAGATTTAAAAATCTCAGGTGCCGCTTGATCTCCCAGTTACATAATATATATTATTATTAAATATTACACTATAATAAATAAACATTTAACTTCATTTTATTTTATTAGATACATTTTTAAATGGCTAAAGTGAAGTTTGATGCGTTAAAATCATTAATTGTGAAAAAATATTCTTGAGTAAAACTGCCGCAACTTTTTTAGATCTTTTTTTCCTACAAATGCCTTACTTGAAAAATAAACTCCCGGGATAAATATTAGGAAATTTTATAAAATATTTTTGGTAAATCAAAAATTTTTTTAAGGCTTTATTTTTAGGATTTTTTTCCAGTACTTTATTGCGACATTTTTCAGGATTTTTTAGGGACATTTCTTTCAGAGCCTTTTTAGCATTTCATTCAAAAGCCTTCCTTGAACAATAAATTCTCGGGGTAAATATAAGGAAATTTTATTAAAGATTTTTGGTAGAAACACTGAATAAAACACTTACTATGTTTTTTACCACAATTTATTTGATGTATGTAGAAATATTACATATACATACATATCACGACTTAAGTTTCGACGTTTTACTGTCATTATCAAGTGAAACAATTAATGGAAGAAGTTACATTTATATCAGAACGAGAATAGGATGAGGGTAACACCCATGTAATATTTGTACATGCATCAAATAAATTTTGGTAAAAATCATAGTAAGTGTTTTATTCAGTGTTTTTATAATGAATTACCACGTAGTAACGGTCGCAACCATCTCCAAGATTTTTGGTAGATAGATCAGGATTTTTTTCAAGGCTTTATTTTTATAAAAAAAAACTTTTTCTGAATATTTTGACATTTCCTTTAGGACATTTTTCGCTGCGCTGTTTTCGGGATTTGTAGGATTTTTTCAGACCTTCTTTTCTGGACTTTTCCAGGCTTTTCTTCTAGACGTTTCAAAGGCATTTTCAGAACTTCTTCAGGACGTTTTTAGATACTTTCTAGTCACTATCATTATTTTGTTTTATTTGTTTGGCGTAGATAATTTAACCGTTCGGTCACTAACGAAATATCTGTGTATCCTGGCTTCTACATAAATATGAAATTAAATGAATAAATAATTAATGAAAGGCAAATACAACAACCACCGACCCGAGCGGATATTTCTCGATCAGAAAAATATTCCGCTCGGGCAGGGAATCGAATCCACTTGACGTGCGATCCATCTACATAATTAATTTAATTCTAAATTTTTGAATATCGCCGGTCCGTTCGACACAATTCAACACTGCCGAAGGAAAACAAACATCAATACACCTGTGTGAAACCAACGCCACATTACCGCCAATTAAAACAATAAACCGGAATGTGGACAATTGTCGGGCAATTGCCGGAACTGAAGAGCCTCACGTATACGGGAAACAGAAATTCATTAAATATTGAGCCTTCTTGGAAATATTTGCATAGGTGACGAATATCTAGCACACACACACACACACATGTAAATTGATATTTTAAAACTCTATTAATAACCGCCGCTAAATGTGAAATTAATATCCACCACCATCCACATCTGTTCCGGATGTTGTTTGTACCTTAAGACTTTGTGAATCCACTTTTACGACCGTGAAAAAAAATCGCTCCGGCTTAGGCCGTTGATTTTAATATCACCCACTCTTGATTAATACACACGGTACATTATTTGCCAAGATGTGCAGTCGCCGTCGTCGCCAGAAATACCCGCTATAAAGTCATATGAAATATAAATCAAAATTTTAATACTCGTTAACTTTAATTCCCCAGCTGAAATTGCTCGTTTTAGTGGCCAAATCAAAGCGCTGCTTATTTTAACGCAGTTTGTTTTTAAACCGAATTACTCTTTTTATTATCTCCTATTTAGTTTATATATAACTTTTTACTGCACGTTATGAAAGTAAAGGCTCACTTTAATACACCCACCCCTCGCACGAAATTCGAACGACTCCGTTTATATAGAGAGGCCATAAATGACTGAAATATGTTCGTCGATTCAGAAATCCTGAATCTGAAATTGATTTACTAGCACTAACGTGCGGAGTTTATTTCTTCAAATGTGCTTACGCTCAACCCCTTAAAAGGTATTTATAGATGGAGCAAAACTCATTGATTCTTATGCTCTCGAGAGTGGGCACTCGAAAGTTGGCCAGAAATTTTGGTCGATTTTGGAAGTTTTTTTGGCACATTTTCCCGAGATAGATATAGACGATATGACATATATTTGTAGCTGCATTCTTCTAAAATCCACTACTTCTATTCCCAACCATCTACCTTATCCATTAAGCAAAATTCGTTTGTTTGAACAAGCCGGTGTCTGTTATAGTCTATTCGGTAGAATCTGGCGGCCGAGGTCGTAAAACGATCGGTCCGCCCTGAGGATCGACGCACCCTCGAAGAAATTGCATCCCATACATTTATTACCGTCCTTCGTCCCTATTGGTATACGCACTTTAACATCAGTACTTCTCAACAAATATTGGATTAAGATAAAAAATATTACGTCCCCTACTTACCGACCCTCTTTTACGACCACAGCCGCCAGATTCCGCAGAACGGGCTATAGCATCAATTTGAAGGGGCCCGGTATTCGGTTCTCATAAGGACTCATGTTAATTAATGGTATGAAATAATTACTCTGCGCATGTTTTCTCGTCATTGAAAACCGCTATGAATTTTTCCTTAGACCCAAAATTTTTTCTCATTCTTTACCGATGTGAACCTAGCCCCCGACTTTAAAAAAGTAGGACTTTATTAACGTAGCTCGATTGTACCTTGTTTGTACCGCTATTAACTTCGTTTGTACCTCAAAGACAAAAAAGTTATTAAACAATAAAAAAATGGCCAGCGCCCAACTTTCACATTTTCAAATTTGGTTTATGCCATTCGAAAGAGAATCGTTAGTACCCGTTTGTACCTCTATTTAAATTGTTTGTACCTCAAAGGTATCAGAAGTACAGGCTTTTAAAAAATTTTACATTCTATGGTGGCGATTTTAGTCAATTTTCAAGTAATCGCAAAGCGACCAATGGGAATCGAAAGAGCATCATTTGTACCCGTTTGTACCTCTTTTTAAATTGTTTGTACCTCAAAGGTACCAGAAGTACAGGCTTTTAAATTTTTTTACATTCTATGGTGGCGATTTTAGTCAATTTTCAAGTAAACGCAAAGCGACTAAGGGGAATCGAAAGAGCATCGTTTGTACCCATTTGTGCCTCTTTTTAATTTGTTTGTACCTCAACGGTGCCAGAAGTATAGGCTTTTAAAAATTTTTGCATTCTATGGAGGCGATTTTAGTCAATTTTCAAGTAATCGCAAAGCGACCAATGGGAATCGAAAGAGCATCATTTGTACCCGTTTTTACCTCTTTTTAAATTGTTTGTACCTCAAAGGTACCAGAAGTACACGCTCTTAATTTTTTTTACATTCTATGGTGGCGGTTTTAGTCAATTTTCAAGTAATCGCAAAGCGACCAATGGGAATCGAAAGAGCATCATTTGTATCCGTTTTTACCTCTTTTTAAATTATTTGTACCTCAAAGGTACCAGAAGTACAGGCTTTTAAATTTTTTTACATTCTATGGTGGCGATTTTAGTCAATTTTCAAGTAATCGCAAAGCGACCAATGGGAATCGAAAGAGCATCATTTGTACCCGTTTTTACCTCTTTTTAAATTGTTTGTACCTCAAAGATACCAGAAGTACAGGCTTTTAAATTTTTTTACATTCTATGTTGGCGGTTTTAGTCAATTTTCAAGTTATCGCAAAGCGACCAATGGGAATCGAAAGAGTATCATTTGTACCCGTTTGTACATCTTTTTAAATTGTTTGTACCTCAAAGGTACCAGAAGTACACGCTCTTAAAATTGTTTACATTCTATGGTGGCGATTTTAGTCAATTTTGAAGTTATCGCAAAGCGACCAATGGGAATCGAAAGAGCATCATTTGTACCCGTTTGTACCTCTTTTTAAATTGTTTGTACCTCAAAGATACCAGAAGTACAGGCTTTTAAATTTTTTTACATTCTATGTTGGTGGTTTTAGTCAATTTTCAAGTTATCGCAAAGCGACCAATGGGAATCGAAAGAGTATCATTTGTACCCGTTTGTACCTCTTTTTAAATTGTTTGTACCTCAAAGGTACCAGAAGTACACGCTCTTAAAATTGTTTACATTCTATGGTGGCGATTTTAGTCAATTTTGAAGTTATCGCAAAGCGACCAATGGGAATCGAAAGAGCATCATTTGTACCCGTTTGTACCTCTTTTTAAATTGTTTGTACCTCAAAGATACCAGAAGTACAGGCTTTTAAATTTTTTTACATTCTATGTTGGCGGTTTTAGTCAATTTTCAAGTTATCGCAAAGCGACCAATGGGAATCGAAAGAGTATCATTTGTACCCGTTTGTACCTCTTTTTAAATTGTTTGTACCTCAAAGGTACCAGAAGTACACGCTCTTAAAATTGTTTACATTCTATGGTGGCGATTTTAGTCAATTTTGAAGTTATCGCAAAGCGACCAATGGGAATCGAAAGAGCATCATTTGTACCCGTTTGTACCTCTTTTTAAATTGTTTGTACCTCAAAGGTACCAGAAGTACACGCTCTTAAAATTGTTTACATTCTATGGTGGCGATTTTAGTCAATTTTCAAGTTATCGCAAAGCGACCAATGGGAATCGAAAGAGCATCATTTGTACCCGTTTGTACCTCTTTTTAAATTGTTTGTACCTCAAAGGTACCAGAAGTACACGCTTTTAAAAAATTTTACATTCTATGGTGGCGATTTTAGTTAATTTTCAAGTAATCGCAAAGCGACTAAGGGGAATCGAAAGAGCATCGTTTGTACTTTCTAAATTATTTGTACCTCGAAGGTACCAGAAGTACAGGATTTTAAATGTTTTTAAATTCTATACAAATGATGCTCTTTCGATTCCCATTGGTCGCTTTGCTATTACTTGAAAATTGACTAAAACCACCTCCATAAAATGTAAAATTTTTGAAAAGCCTGTACTTCTCGTACCTTTGAGGTACAAACAATTTAAAAAGAGGTACAAACGGGTACTAACGATTCTCTTTCGAATGGCATAAACCAAATTTGAAAATGAGAAAGTTGGGCGCTGGCCATTTTTTAATTGTTTAATAACTTTTTTGTCTTTGAGGTACAAACGAGGTTAATAGCGGTACAAACAGGTACAAACAAGGTACAATCGATCTACGTTAAAAAAGTCCAAATTTTTTAAAGTCGGGCGCTAGGTTCACATCGGTTCATTCTTTCCAGACTAGAAAAAGGGGGAAAAACATTAAATGGCCAAATGACTTGAAATATTGACCAAATATTCATAAAATTATGGGGAATGTGTTGTTAAATGTTTAATTTAATTTTAATTGTAGTTTTTATGCTGCTCTCTCTCAGATTAGGCACTTAAAAGTTGCCCAGAAATTTTGGTAAATTTTGGGAATTTTTTGGCGCGGTCTCACGAGATAGGTATAATTAATATGACATAAGTTTATAGCTGCATTTTTCTTGAATCCATTACTTCTATTTCCAATCAATTACCATATCCACGAACCGAAATTGGTTTGTTCGAACGAGCCGGTGTCCATTAGAATCAATTTGCAGGCCCAATGTTAATTTTCGTTTGGTGAAATAAAAGATTTTTTTCAGGAAAATAATTACTCTGCATGCTTTTTGGCGCCATTAAGAACCAATATGAATTTTTTCAGATTTTTCTGAGACGCTAAATTTTTCCTCATTTTTTCCCGAATAGGCGAAAAACATAAAATGGCCAAATGACTTGAAATATTCACCAAATATTCACAAAATAATGGGGAATACGTGATTAAATTTTCAACTCAATTGTAATTGTATTTTTTTTTTGCTTAGCGTTATCACATTAGGCAATTGAAAGTTGGACAGACATTTTGGTCACTTTTGGGAATTTTTTCGCGCGGTCTCACGGGACAGGTATCAATGATGTGACATGAGTTTATAGTTGCGTTTTTCTTAAATCCATTACTTCTATTTTCAACCATTTACCAGATTCATTAACCGAAATTGGTTTGTTAGAACGAACCGCTGTTCGTTAGAATCAATTTGCAGGATCTCGATATTCGGTTCCTGTAAGGCCCCATGTTAATTTTCGGTTGGTGAAAAATGGTATAAAATATTTTTTCGGGAAAGTGATCTTCTGGAACATAATCTACACGCGTTTTTCCGTCATTGTGGACAGCTATGATTTTTTTCAGATTTTTCTGAGACCCAAAATTTTTCTTATTTTTTTCCTAAAAGGGTATGGTAAAGGAAGGTCAGAAATGTTGGTTGATTTTGGGATTATTTTGGCGCGTTCATACGACACTAGCATAGATGATATGACATTAGTTTATAGTTGTATTCTCATAGAATCTATTGCTTATATTTCCAACTTTGTATAATGTCCACGAATTGAAATGAATTTGTTCAAATGTGTCGGTATTGGTTAGCGTCAATCTATTGGGTCTCGGTATTGGCTTCCCATAAGGCCTCTATTACATTTATAAATTGCAAATATTCGAGTTATATTTAAGGGGCCTCGCGCCAGAGTTAGACCAGAATGGTCTAATAGAAAATGATAACAATGACAATCTTGGGCCTGAAATTTTACCGAGTACGTAAATTTGTTTGTACACGTCTCCAGGGTTGATACAAAATGTTTCATGCAGGTGACGTTCATTGGAACGGCGAAAATGAAGCAAATTCGTGTTTGTAGAGCTGCAGCTCTTAGGTTTTTGCGACTTTATTTGATAACTAATGACAATTTTATTTTACGTACATATTGTTTTCAAAGGTAAAAACTATTTGTCTGTAGCATTACATTTTCAGTTATTTGTAGAGAAAAGCTTCAGATATCCATCCAATATTGGTAATTTTCAGGATAAATTATAAAGTTTGTCTGATGATTTAAAAAAAATCAAATTCTATAGACGAATAGTTGAGACCTTTCCCTCTAAATGTGCAAAATATGATTTGTTAATATTTTATATTAACTTCAGAATTGTGTATATGCTGACCATCAAAAATGCATCGATTTTCGACGCGGCACTACCCCCTTAAAGCTACAAAATATTTCTGTTTGCGAAGGGCCCGGCAAAAATTTCCATGCCGGTTCTGTACCACCGGATTACCTTTACACGGATATTACAAATGATCTTTTTAGAGGAGCCCATGCATATTAATACGTTATTAAACCTAACCCAATCATAAAGAAAACCTGGATCAATTTTTAAATTACATCAATATTCATCATGCCGTCCTAACAAGGCGTGAAAACGCAGCGTTCGGCCGACGTGAAGTAAAAAATCAGGCAAAGGCTATCTCGCTGGTGAGGAGGCAAGGTGAAGGATACACTTGTTAATCATATGTCACGTTTTATTAAAAAGGGCGCACCTTAGGCAGTATCTATCTCTTGTAATTACTGATCGGACTTATTTATACACGTTATTTATTATCGTCCGGGCCAGACATCGGAATCGAACTAATTATCCTGTACTTTATGGGAATATAATATGCTCCACATCAATAATCGACGAATACTTCGTTCTAGATGTATGCAGAATTGAAGGAAAAGCCTAGTTTGCTGTTGTCCCCCGAGGCTCTGCCATTAGGACGCCCCGTCGATCATGTAATTGTCCGCGGATGGTCGAACGGTCGATTAACTGCCTTGTCAACGCATTGTTTATGTCTAGTCCGATTCAATTATCCTTCCACTTGGAATATAAACCGATTGACATCTTTTAATGATATATAACCCGCGATAATTACTTCCATAATCAAATCTCCAGGTACATTAAACGTCTGTTTTATTATTCTAATGACTTATTATGGCCCTTGGAGTCATTAAGATATTACAATACCTCACATCAAGAGCCCCAAATGACTTTCGTAGTTAATGTTCTTGCACTGCAACCTAATTTATTGGTAATTGTTTTAATTTTGACGATCTCTCATTTTCATGGCACATATTGGTTATTTATGGTTGCTATCATCATGGTCAGACAGTTAATGTCAAAAATGTAGATCATTGTGCAAAAAAGCAGACATGTGCGGTTTCAATTAATTTCTTTCTGAAACACGCCGTATTATAGTGAATTGTATTTTATAGCCCGTCCCCTCGTCTACAAAATGTTTTTTCAGTAAAGCGTAAAGATCTGCATTACACCCCCAAATTAGGGCTTTTGGATTTATAGTAATAACAATAATAATATTGCACAAAATGTACAAACAAACCACATTTTAAATTTTTCAGTAAAAACAATCTTTAACGATAAAATAACTAATAAAAATTGTAGTAATATAATCAGGGGCGGCTTCTTATATAGAGCCAAGGAGCCATGGCACTACCTGTAGTTTCAAGCTCAGCAAGAATTTTGAATCAATTCTTAAAACACTTTTTCGACACTTACTTTGATCTAGAAAGATAAATCCTTCTTTCTTTCTTCAAAAAAGGAGGAGGGGTATATTGTATAAGTGGCTCTACCATCAACATGTTTCAAGTGGATTTTTACATAATCATAATGCAGAATGTGTCCCAAGTGCTTCTGAAGAGTTTCAAGTCGATGGTTATTGTTTTTATATTTTTTCAACAGCAGGAAATGTTTATGCATTTTCTTAACTCTACGCTCGGTTCTTCACAAAAATTCAAAATCTACGGTTGGAGTATTGAAAAGATTTTTACATAATCATAATCCACAATGTGTTTTGAGTGCATTTGAAGAGTTTCAAGTCGATGGCAATTGTTTTTATATTTATTTCAACAGCAGGACATTTTTATAAATTTTCTTAACTCTACGCTCGGTTCTTTACGAAAATTCAAAATCTACGGTTGGAGTATTGAATGGATTTGGACATAATCGTAATCCACAATGTGTTTTGAGTACATTTGAAGAGTTTGAAGTCGTTGGTAATTGTTTTTATGTTTTTTTCAACAGCAGGAAATTTTTATAAATTTTCTTAACTCTACGCTCGGTTCTTTGCAAAAATTTAAAATTTACGGTTGGAGTATAGAATGGATTTTTACATAATCATAATCCACAAAGTGTTTTGAGTACATTTGAAGAGTTCCAAGTCGATGGCAATTGTTTTTATATTTTTTTCAACAGCAGGAAATTTTATAAATTTTCTTACCTCTACGCTCGGTTCTCTACAAAAATTCCAAATCTACGGTTGGAGTATTGAATGGATTTTTACATAATCATAATCCACAATGTTTTTTGAGTACATTTAAAGAGTTTCAAGTCGATGGCAATTGTTTTTATATTTTTTTCAACAGCAGGAAATTTTTAGAAATTTTCTTAACTCTACGCTCGGTTCTTTACGAAAATTCAAAATCTACGGTTGGAGTTTTGAATCGATTTTTACATAATCATAATCCACAATTTGTTTTGAGTGCATTTGAAGTCGATGGCAATTGTTTTTATATTTTTTTCAACAGCAGGAATTTTTTTATAAATTTTCTTAACTCTCCGCTCGGTTCTTTACGAAAATTCAAAATCTACGGTTGGAGTATTGAACGGATTTTTACATAATCATAATCCACAGTGTGTTTTGAGTGCATTTGAAGAGTTTCAAGTCGATGGCAATTGTTTTCATATTTTTTTCAACAGCAGGAAATTTTTATAAATTTTCTTAACTCTACGCTCGGTTCTTTACGAAAATTCAAAATCTACGGTTGGAGTATTAAATGGATTTTTACATAATCATAATCCACAATGTGTTTTAAGTGCATTTGAAGAGTTTCAAGTCGATGGCAATTGTTTTTATATTTTTTTCAACAGCAGGAAATTTTTATAAATTTTCTTAACTCTACGCTCGGTTCTTTACGAAAATTAAAAATCTACGGTTGGAGTTTTGAATCGATTTTTACATAATCATAATCCACAATTTGTTTTGAGTGCATTTGAAGTCGATGGCAATTGTTTTTATATTTTTTTCAACAGCAGGAATTTTTTTATAAATTTTCTTAACTCTCCGCTCGGTTCTTTACGAAAATTCAAAATCTACGGTTGGAGTATTGAATGGATTTTTACATAATCATAATCCACAATGTGTTTTAAGTGCATTTGAAGAGTTTCAAGTCGATGGCAATTGTTTTTATATTTTTTTCAACAGCAGGAAATTTTTATAAATTTTCTTAACTCTACGCTCGGTTCTTTACGAAAATTAAAAATCTACGGTTGGAGTTTTGAATCGATTTTTACATAATCATAATCCACAATTTGTTTTGAGTGCATTTGAAGTCGATGGCAATTGTTTTTATATTTTTTTCAACAGCAGGAATTTTTTTATAAATTTTCTTAACTCTCCGCTCGGTTCTTTACGAAAATTCAAAATCTACGGTTGGAGTATTGAATGGATTTTTACATAATCATAATCCACAATGTGTTTTAAGTGCATTTGAAGAGTTTCAAGTCGATGGCAATTGTTTTTATATTTTTTTCAACAGCAGGAAATTTTTATAAATTTTCTTAACTCTACGCTCGGTTCTTTACGAAAATTAAAAATCTACGGTTAGAGTATTGAATGGATTTTTACATAATCATAATCCACAATGTGTTTTGAGTGCATTTGAAGAGTTTCAAGTCGATGGTAATTGTTTTTTTTTTCAACAGCAGGAATTTTTTATAAATTTTCCCAACTCTACGCTCGATTCTTTACGAAAATTCAAAATCTACGGTTGGAGTATTGAATGGATTTTTACATAATCATAATCCACAATGTGTTTTGAGTGCATTTGAAGAGTTTCAAGTCGATGGCAATTGTTTTTATATTTTTTCAACAGCAGGAATTTTTTATAAATTTTCTTAACTCTACGCTCGGTTCTTTACGAAAATTCAAAATCTACGGTTGGAGTATTGAATGGATTTTTACATAATCATAATCCACAATGTGTTTTGAGTGCATTTGAAGAGTTTCAAGTCGATGGCAATTGTTTTTATATTTTTTTCAACAGCAGGAAATTTTTATAAATTTTCTTAACTCTACGCTCGGTTCTTTACGAAAATTAAAAATCTACGGTTGGAGTTTTGAATCGATTTTTACATAATCATAATCCACAATTTGTTTTGAGTGCATTTGAAGTCGATGGCAATTGTTTTTATATTTTTTTCAACAGCAGGAATTTTTTTATAAATTTTCTTAACTCTCCGCTCGGTTCTTTACGAAAATTCAAAATCTACGGTTGGAGTATTGAATGGATTTTTACATAATCATAATCCACAATGTGTTTTAAGTGCATTTGAAGAGTTTCAAGTCGATGGCAATTGTTTTTATATTTTTTTCAACAGCAGGAAATTTTTATAAATTTTCTTAACTCTACGCTCGGTTCTTTACGAAAATTAAAAATCTACGGTTGGAGTTTTGAATCGATTTTTACATAATCATAATCCACAATTTGTTTTGAGTGCATTTGAAGTCGATGGCAATTGTTTTTATATTTTTTTCAACAGCAGGAATTTTTTTATAAATTTTCTTAACTCTCCGCTCGGTTCTTTACGAAAATTCAAAATCTACGGTTGGAGTATTGAATGGATTTTTACATAATCATAATCCACAATGTGTTTTAAGTGCATTTGAAGAGTTTCAAGTCGATGGCAATTGTTTTTATATTTTTTTCAACAGCAGGAAATTTTTATAAATTTTCTTAACTCTACGCTCGGTTCTTTACGAAAATTAAAAATCTACGGTTAGAGTATTGAATGGATTTTTACATAATCATAATCCACAATGTGTTTTGAGTGCATTTGAAGAGTTTCAAGTCGATGGTAATTGTTTTTTTTTTCAACAGCAGGAATTTTTTATAAATTTTCCCAACTCTACGCTCGATTCTTTACGAAAATTCAAAATCTACGGTTGGAGTATTGAATGGATTTTTACATAATCATAATCCACAATGTGTTTTGAGTGCATTTGAAGAGTTTCAAGTCGATGGCAATTGTTTTTATATTTTTTCAACAGCAGGAATTTTTTATAAATTTTCTTAACTCTACGCTCGGTTCTTTACGAAAATTCAAAATCTACGGTTGGAGTATTGAATGGATTTTTACATAATCATAATCCACAATGTGTTTTGAGTGCATTTGAAGAGTTTCAAGTCGATGGCAATTGTTTTTATATTTTTTTCAACAGCAGGATTTTTTTATAAATTGTCTTAACTCCACGATTGGTTTTTTACAAAAATTCAAAATCTACGGTTGGAGTTTTGAATGGATTTTTACATAATCATAACCCACAATGTGTTTTGAGTGCATTTGAAGAGTTTGAAGTCGATGGCAATAGTTTTTATATTTTTTCAACAGCAGGAATTTTTTATAAAGTTTCTTAACTCTACGCTCGGTTCTTTACAAAAATTCGAAATCTACGGTCGGGGTATAGAATGGATTTTTACATAATCATAATCCACAATGTGTTTTGAGTGTATTTGAAGAGTTTCAAGTCGATGGTAATTGTTTTTATATTTTTTTCAACAGCAGGAAATTTTTATAAATTTTCGTAACTCTACGCTTGGTTCTTTACGAAAATTCAAAATCTACGGTTGGAGTATTGAATTTATTTTTACATAATCATAATCTAGAAAGTGTTTTGAGTGCATTTGAAGAATTTCAAGTCGATGGAAATTGTTTTTATATTTTTTTCAACAGCAGGAAATTTTTATAAATTTTCGTAACTCTACGCTCGGTTCTTTACGAAAATTCAAAATCTACGGTTGGAGTATTGAATGGATTTTTACATAATCATAATCCACAATGTGTTTTGAGTGCATTTGAAGAGTTTCAAGTCGATGGCAATTGTTTTTATATTTTTTTCAACAGCAGGATTTTTTTACAAATTGTCTTAACTCCACGATCGGTTTTTTACAAAAATTCAAAATCTACGGTTGGAGTTTTGAATGGATTTTTACATAATCATAACCCACAATGTGTTTTGAGTGTATTTGAAGAGTTTCAAGTCGATGGCAATTGTTTTTATATTTTTTTCAACAGCAGGATTTTTTTATAAATTGTCTTAACTCCACGATCGGTTTTTTACAAAAATTCAAAATCTACGGTTGGAGTTTTGAATGGATTTTTACATAATCATAACCCACAATGTGTTTTGAGTGCATTTGAAGAGTTTGAAGTCGATGGCAATAGTTTTTATATTTTTTTCAACAGCAGGAATTTTTTATAAAGTTTCTTAACTCTACGCTCGGTTCTTTACAAAAATTCGAAATCTACGGTCGGGGTATAGAATGGATTTTTACATAATCATAATCCACAATGTGTTTTGAGTGTATTTGAAGAGTTTCAAGTCGATGGTAATTGTTTTTATATTTTTTTCAACAGCAGGAAATTTTTAAAATTTTCGTAACTCTACGCTTGGTTCTTTACGAAAATTCAAAATCTACGGTTGGAGTATTGAATGTATTTTTACATAATCATAATCTAGAAAGTGTTTTGAGTGCATTTGAAGAATTTCAAGTCGATGGTAATTGTTTTTATATTTTTTTCAACAGCAGGAAATTTTTATAAATTTTCGTAACTCTACGCTTGGTTCTTTACGAAAATTCAAAATCTACGGTTGGAGTATTGAATGGATTTTTACATAATCATAATCCACAATGTGTTTTGAGTGCATTTGAAGAGTTTCAAGTCGATGGCAATTATTTTTATATTTTTTTCAACTGCAGGAAATTTTTATAAATTTTCTTAACTCTACGCTTGGTTCTTTACGAAAATTAAAAATCTACGGTTGGAGTATTGAATGTATTTTTACATAATCATAATCTAGAAAGTGTTTTGAGTGCATTTGAAGAATTTCAAGTCGATGGAAATTGTTTTTATATTTTTTTGAACAGCAGGAAATTTTTATAAATTTTCTTAACTCTACGCTTGGTTCTTTACGAAAATTCAAAATCTACGGTTAGAGTATTAAATGGATTTTTACATAATCATAATCCACAATGTGTTTTAAGTGCATTTGAAGAGTTTCAAGTCGATGGCAATTGTTTTTATATTTTTTTCAACAGCAGGAAATTTTTATAAATTTTCTTAACTCTACGCTCGGTTCTTTACGAAAATTTAAAATCTACGGTTGGAGCATTGAATGGATTTTTACATATTCATAATCCACAATGTGTATTGAGTGCATTTGAAGAGTTTCAAGTCGATGGTAATTGTTTTTATATTTTTTTCAACAGCAGGAAATTTTTATAAATTTTCTTAACTCTACGCTCGGTTCTTTACGAAAATTCAAAATCTACGGTTGGAGTATTGAATGGATTTTTACATAATCATAATTCACAATGTGCTTTGAGTGCATTTGAAGAGTTTCAAGTCGATGGTAATTGTTTTTATATTTTTTTCAACAGCAGGAAATTTTTATAAATTTTCTTAACTCTACGCTCGGTTCTTTACGAAAATTCAAAATCTACGGTTGGAGTATTGAATGGATTTTTACATAATCATAATTCACAATGTGCTTTGAGTGCATTTGAAGAGTTTCAAGTCGATGGTAATTGTTTTTATATTTTTTTCAACAGCAGGAAATTTCTATGAATTTTCTTAACTCTACGCTTGGTTCTTTACGAAAATTACAAATCTACGGTTGGAGTATTGAATGGATTTTTACATAATCATAATCTACAAAGTGTTTTGAGTGCATTTGAAGAGTTTCAAGTCGATGGAAATTGTTTTTATATTTTTTTCAACAGTCGGAAATGGGGGTTGGCTCATTATATAGATTCAAGGAGCGATGGTATTACTTGAGGTTTCAAGCTCAGCAAGAATTTTTAAGTAGTTCTAAATTTTCGCTCAAAAAAGGAGGGGAGGGGGTGGCTCTACCATCAACATGTTCCACGAGCCGCCACTGAATATAATAGAAGACAACTGCGCCAGAGTTTATTCAATTAAATCACATTTCTGATAAAATATAGTTTCATTTAAGGGAGAACAATAAGAGATCATCAGCTTGACCCATGGGGTTCCGCAGGGGTCAATTCTGGAACCTTTGTAATTTCCAGTGTGTTGGTTCTCTTATTAGTTTATATTATCACAACATGTATTAGTATGAATTCCAACCTTTTTTTAAATAATCACACAGTATAAATTATTATTAAAATTCAAAAGCACGGCCGCGCTAAGCCGGGCATCCAGAGGCGCCGGTCATTAGCCCGAAGTATCGATGCTAAGAGCCCTCTAAGCTTGGCGACCACCAAATTTTATTGGATTTTACAATTTGCAAACAATTTATTTACATTCGGCGCTCGCAAAAAAAATCAATCCACCTAAAATACTTTTTTTTTCGTAACACGTACGTTCGTGAAATAGGAAATTATTGTTTATTCTTCACGTACGTATCTCTTTATTTATATCGAAATTATTTCTCTCTAAATAATTTATAAACGCGCCGATCAATGTTGGTTTTCATTCAAAGAGGGCGGCAATTTTTTCCTCGCACCCCGGCGGCAACAGACCTTGGCGCGGCTCTGTAAAAAAAGTATTTAGGCGGAAGACTATTTGTATCAGACATTTTGATTATTTTGAATATGCTTTCCTAACGAACTTAATATATGATTTTTGGTCGAGCCGAAAAAAGAAATTCGTAAATTTGGACTCCATTGACGAATGCGTGAAGGTCGCCACTCGGCGTTGGCCGCTTGCACTTTTGTACACACATTATTATATGCACGATGACCGCGAGCTCATGTATTCATGTCACCGTGTGTATGTGAGTGTGTGTGACAGACTGTAAATAAATGTTCAAACTCGACACGCTGATGGATACGTCGAACTACCTTTTAACCGACACAAACCTTACCTTTAATTAGAGAACGACACCTGTACAAGACTAGTTATCGTTTCCTAATTGGTCTCATCCAGCGAAAAAGTGTACGTGCAATTCACGATTCGCCATATGCTATATTATATATATATATATATATATATATATATATATATATATATATAATTAATCGGGAGAATGGCAGTAGTGTCGTGACGACATGCGATACAAATAGTTATGTTGGGGAACCTTTCTACTCTTGGTGAGTTGTTTCCTATGCACAGTTTTCGATATAATTCCTCAAGTTAAGTGCTCAACTTTAACCCCGCCGTATTACTATATAATCTTTCGCGAAACGGAATCATTCTAATAACAGCTCCGTCGTGTACGGTCCTTGTTCCTCGTTCCTTCGAGGGGGAAGTGCAAAAGCTACAAACAATTATTTACGAACACACAATTTTACAAAAAAAAGACAAGAATATATTAATCGTAGTCGCCTATAAATTGTAATGCGATGGTCACTGATTAAACATTCGTGGTTGTCACGTCACTAATGTTGACCATTGTGCAAAAAAGCAGAGAGATGCGCATTTCAATTTATTGCGATTTATTTCTGTTTGAAACACTTTTGCCACACTTCGGACGTTTTGGTGATGACGAACTGCCATTCAACTTTACAGGGTGTAAAGAAAACAAAAAGTGGATCTACCTTGTACGGATGAGATAATTTTTTATAAGTTTATGAGAGAGAAAGATTTTGAAAGGCGCCGAATAGAGACAATTTATGAATCTAAGATAATCTTTCTGTATATCAGCAACAGGAAACGTGTTCCAAAATTTGAAAACAAGAACAAAAACCTAAAAAGAAGAAGAAAAATGGAGTTTTTAGTATCTAATACTGGTGTTTTGTGTAGAAGATGGAGGGATACAAAGAAAGTTTTGGTAATGTCGAACTGCCATTCAACTTTACAGGGTGTTACTGCAAGAAAACAAAAAGCGGATCTACCTTGTGCGGATGGTTTTTTTGTAAGTTTATGAGAGGCGTAGACTTAGGTGATCTGATCAAAATATATGAATTTGAATTTTTTTTAAATTTTTGGATCTTGGCAGATAAGAACGAACAGGATAATTTTCTTCTTGGTTGCATGTCTCCGTTTGAAGCAAAAACAAGGGTTGCAGCTTCTAAATGTCAAGCAAGGACTAATTGGAAATATGTTCTCAACATAAGCAGTTCCTCGATTGAGGTGTGTAAACACTTTTTCTTGAATAATTTTCAAATTGGGTACAAACGTATACGGACAATCCACACGAAGTCGTTAAAAGACGGAAATATTTCTATTAGCGACAAAAGAGGCCAACATGAAAACAGGCCCCACAAAATAAATGTTATTTGGTAAATTAATTTTTGGCACAGATTCCAAACAAAGAATCTCATTATAATCGGTCGAAATCCAAAAGAAAGTATTTCGAAAATCCTGCTCTAAATGTAAAGAATTCGTTTACAGGATTCCAGCAGTATTTTTTTTTGAAAAAACTGGCCGTACACTAGGCATAAAGTACTGTACCTTCCGTCCATGGTTTCGCGAAAATTCCGAGTATTCTTTCCCGAGTCCACGATCTGACATTTGTGATTTTTGTGAAGAAAACAAAATGAAGCTTAAGTTAAACCCAAACGATTCTTGCAAAGTGATACAATCAGTACACGACAAAAAAGTGCAAGCATACAAAGACATTAAAAAAGAAATAATAGAAAATTGTAGACATGATAAATCAACTTTAGTTGTTGAGTTTGATTACGCGCAAAATTTGCCTTTGCCAAAACTCATTGTCTCTCAACAGTTTTACAAACGCCTTTTATGGTTGTACGTGTTTAATGTACACTGTCACAATGATGATATAAGTTCGTTTTATTGCTTTACAGAAAATGAAGCAAAGAAAAACTCAAATTCGGTGATTTCTTTTGTTGATCATTTTTTGCAAACTGCGGTGGGACATGACCCGAATATAAAAAATATCGTACTTTTTTCAGACACCGCAGGGGGACAAAATAAGAATATGAATATGCTACACTACTGTTCATGGCTTGCAAAAACAAAAAATATTAACATTCGGCACATTTTTCCAGTTCGTGGACATTCTTACTGCGTTTGCGATAGAAATTTTGGTGTTTGCGGAAAGTTGCTGAAACGACTAGAAACGGTCAAAACTCCAAACGTTTATTTGCAAATTATGCAACAGTTTAGAGAAAAACCGACGCACTTTGAGGTTATTGAAGGTGCGCCGCTAATTAAAGATTGGGGCAAGGGCTTAAAAGATTTTTTCAAGAAATCTGTAAATACTACAAAAACAAAGTTTTACTTTAAAAGTATTGTCAGATAAAATATATTGCTTCAGGTATTCTGAGTACAGCAGGGTCATATAACGGCTTTTATACTTCATTTGATTTTTGGATTACAAGAAAAAATATAACTTGGAAGTAAATTTGGAGTAGGTTCCACCAGCTGTTATTAAATCTGATAAAATGCAGAACTTAAAAAGATTTAATGAAATTTTTGGCGTAAGATGAGTCAGAGTGGTATAACAAAAATGTGTTCAAGGAACAGGTGAACCTGCCATCTACATCTACTGAAGAAAACGACCAAGAAAACAGTGACAGTGATTTAGAATGGTAGTGTTTAATATTTTTTTACGTTTATGTTAAACAAGAGTTATGTTCAATAATAAATATTTGCTAAAATTAATCTTTTTGTAGTATTTTTTTAAGATGTATGGAAAAAGGGCACTATTTCAGCTGTTGTTTTTAACGATTTTAGGTATGTTAGGCAAAAAATAAAATGTTTTCAAAAAATGTTTACAATAAAACCAACATGTGTTGTATAAATATAATTGAAAGAAATACAGGTTACCTTAGAATAACAAACTTCTGATGCTTCAAATACTTTCAATAGTTATAACTCAAAATGTCAATTTTGTAGAAGTGCCCCTTTTCCATCCAACTCTTCAATTACTAATGATGGCCGTTGGTAACTCCTGGATAATTTATAATGAATTACATAAACACAAAACTCCTCTACAAGATTTTCTGTTTCCATTAGCAGACAAATACGTAGACGGTAGATAAAAAGACGCCTAAACGGAAGATCTGGCCGGCGTACAAAACAACAGACGCAAATCCTTATTCCAACCCAGACTTTAAAGAAAAGAAGGTGCTACTAATACAGCTGAAAAATAAAGAAACAAGAACAATAACATGTGACTGGCTTTTCTGCAAATCCTTTTTATTATTTCACCAATGACATGGTTTTTATCAATGTAGCAACACCCAAGTGGAGGAATCTAACGCTTTGAATGTTGTACTAAACCCAATATGAGTGGAATCCTCTACCGATAGATACAGTGATGCCAACTGCGCTGAAGGTATACAAATGGGGAAACAATATTTAATGTTTTGATTTTAAAAATGAAACTTGTTCCTACTGTTGTATTTGATTACTGACAAGACACCCAGGTCCCAGTGAAAACCACTTCTAAGACATCCAGTCCCACAGCCTTATCATCGATATAAAAAATGTGAAAGTGACTTAAGCACATTTATCAATTTTTTGGTTAGGCCATAATGACGTTTATAATTTGAGGTTAGCTATCATGTACAGCAATTTGTGGTTAAGTTTATTCAAAGATCATTTTGAACACACAAGTTTCTCCAATTAGTTCAATAGTTCAAAAATAATGTTGAAAGTGGACAAAGACAACTTTATTATTGATAATGCCCGAAAGTGCGGATTTAGAAATTTTCGAAGGCATTGACGAAGGAAGGAGTTATTTACAATATAAATAATGCTAGGTGGGAATTCCTCGCGACTTGAAAGATTATCTGCACGGGCAAAGCGAATTTACAATTCGTCGAGCGAGCTTTGCCTCTTTGATAACATACTGATTCTATTTTAAATGGGTTAATTAAAATTTACAAATTTAACCTTATTTTTTGACAGTTGTTTTAATTGAGTAACTAGTTTTCCAAGTTTAAACTTTTAGGTAAAATTGTGTTCTTTAAAAATTAAAAAAAAAATCCCAATGCAAGCCGGTTATATCCTCCGGCATCCCTAAAAGTCTCAACTCTCTGTTATAAATAGAAAAAAATAAATCACTAAAAGAAGAAAAACGAAAAACCGGGTGACGCGCTCTGGAAGGGTAGGGGGTGTTTTAAAAATTTTGAGAAAAATACATATGAAGGCTCGTCTTACCCCGCACCCCCCTTGAAAGTTTCAACTCTCCGATATGAATAGAAAAAAATACGTCCTCGAAAGAAATAAAAAGGAAAGAGAAAAATGTCCCGGGTGGGCCGAATAACGCGCTCTGGAGGGGCGGGGGTGGTCGGAAGGTTCTGAAAAAATTAGGGATCACGGCTCGTCTCAGCCCCCGCCTACCCTGAAAGTTTCATCTCTTCAATATTTATAGAAAAAAATATGTCCCCGAAAGTACGCCGAAAAGTGAAAAGGGGGCGTGGCCAGATTAGGGCAAAAATTCCAAAATCGGGCACCGAGCGTCCCTTTGAAATCGTTTTTAGTTTCTAAAAAATACGGCCGCCACCCTCCCGCTCGTTCGCCTATCGACTTCTGATCCGGCGCTTTTGATATTTTTTTTCAATTTTCAAAAATTCGCCCAGGCGGCTCTGCTGGTTCTAGGGGGTGGAAGTGGTCGGGATCGACTCGATCGACCATTTTACACAAACTGAGAAAAAAAAATTGAGAGTACTTTAAACCCCGCCCCCCGGGGGTGGGGGTTGATAACCAAATCTAATATTTTTTTACCTTTTGGCGCCCTCTATACGGTATCAAAATTTCAACTCTCTACGACTTTTACTTTTTTCACTATTCAAGTTTTTAAAACTCAATTATTTTAGTTGAATAATTATTAGGTCTAATTAATAACAATAATAATAATAATTGTAATAATAATAAGTTTATTAGTACTGTGTCATTGCAAGAATGGATATACAAGTCATGAGTAAAATTTCAATATACAAATAAGTTAACTTACATAATTGACATACAGACATATATAAGTACAACTTGTACATTTCAAATATAGTAAAGAGGAAAAATCACATAAATAGATGGTTTTAGGCGGTTGAATATCAGTTAAATATTCTTCGACCCTGTAATAGCATTTCTGCAGTAACATGTTTTTTAATAGTACATTACATAACTAGAGTTGTAACTAGCAAATTACGCGCAAGTGAAAGATATTGCGTACGAGCCGCGTACCGGCGAGTAACGTAATTTCACGAGCGCGTAATTGCGTTACAACTCGCGTTATGTACTATACTTTACCTTCGACCTTACATTTAATCGCTTAAACTAAAGACATATTGAAACTGAATCTTGTCAGGCTGACGTTTAAGTTTGTATTAAGTAGCCGGTAATGGCAATGTAGGACGACTACCAACTAAACAAACAAATTACCGTTCGAACAATTTTCCGTCGAATAATATATTGTCCAATACATTTATTGTACAAATTTAGGGATACGGATCGTTGTACTCACTCTGAAATGTTAATCTACTAAGATACCATTGTGATGGAAGTACCAATAAGGCATAGCGTGGAGTTTATTGTGTCGGTTATTCTTTTAACCAATAAGTTGCAATCTGACGTTTAAATGTCACTGTCACTTTTGATGTTTAAAGATGAACAGACGAATGCAGGGGACTCGGCGGACGTTAATTGTAATTGGCTAATAAGTATATAATATACCGAGGTGCATAAGCGGTAATAGTATATGTTACACATTTATGTACGACATTTAACATTTATATATGCTCTATATATAATATAATGGGTCGCTTACGATTGGTGAAAACAGTTCGGTAATTCATCAATTACAAAGTGGGAGTAGGTAAAACATTTTTAAATGAGTTACCGTTTTTTACTTTCTCCGTTACGAAGTACGAGAAAGTATTGTGATCGTGATTTTCTTTTTCAAAAATTTTTTTTACGGAAATATCCGTTTTTGGGTCCCTAGATGCCATTTCAACAATTTCTGGAAAAGAAATGGTGATGTGGCCATCATGTTACTTTCTCCGACTTGACCGTATCATAGCAATTTATATTTACGTTTTCATGGTTTATTATCAATTGAAATCCTATTTTAAATGTTCATCGAGCGTTGTGTAAACTCGGATGACACTGACGTTTAAAACGTCAAAATTATGAAAGATGGAAAAATTATACTTCAAATTCAAAAACTCAGTTTACTCAAAAACTAAAGGGATTTCGAAAAAAACTTATTCTTTATAAGTTGTTCATTTTAGCATTCTCTACAATTATTATTAACATGAATTTGCTGTAACTATTATCGTTTTATAATTAAAAACCAAAAATGTAAATAAAATAATTAATTTTTTTTCTCGAATAAAAATGATTTTATGAAAAATGCTTTTAAGCAAAAGATGTTCATTTCTTTGTTGTCTTCAAAGTTTGTTTAAATGTTTTTGTGACATTTTTCATATTTAAGAAAATATTGGCAAAAAACAAAAACAGTTAAGGTAAACGCCCACTGCCGATGTACGAAATTTTACTAAAAGCTTTTCAGTTCTTCAGATTATCAAATAAGATGGATGTTCAAAGTTTCATATCAATTGCTCTATTAGTTTTTGAGATACAGCGCGCACAGCAGACACACACACAGTGTTGCCAACCCTACCGATATGTCGGTAGATCTACGGACAATTTATACCTTTCTACGATTATCTACCGATCTACCGATTTTGACTCAGATATACTGACAAATCAACCGGAAATGTTGATTGGTAAAATTTGAATTTGCTTTCATATACTTATCACTAGAGAGAGGATATACATATTTTTGCATATTTTGCATTTTTAGCCCTATAATGCACATTTCGTCTTTTAATGCATATTTTACATTTTCTTACAAGGCACATTGCAACAAGTGCAATTTTCGATTTCGGGCATGAACCAACATCTAGTCATTCAAAGAAATACCGGCCAAATATCAGAATAATTGCCAATTCGTCCTGCGATAAACGAGTTAAACATTGTTGAAATTTTTGATTTTCGAACAACTAATACTTGGACATTGGAAAAAAAAATAGGAAACGTGTAGAAATTTTACATAAATTGAACCTAATTAAGAAAATATCGCTCTTTTAAACAAACTTTGTTTTTTTTTGAAAATCTATTTGTTTTTAAGCGAGTCAAAAATTTTTGATTTTCGAACTTGGACGTTTGAAAATAAAAAATTAAAAATAACAGGAAACGCATAGAAAAAAAAATTGCAAAAATTAAACCTAATTGACTCTTCTAAAACAACTGGTTTTTTGAAAATCAAATTTTTAAACGAGTTACAAATTTTTTGAATTTTTGATTTTGGAACAACTAATACTTGGACGTTAGAAAAGAAAAAAAAGAACAAAAAATAGGAAACGTGTAGAAGAAATTTTATATAAATTAAACCTAATTACGAAAATATCACTCTTCTAAAATAACTTTGGTTTTTGAAAATCCATTTACTTTTAAACGAGTAAAAATTTTTTGAAATGTTTGTTTTGCGAACAACCAATGTACGTTGGAAAAGAAAATAAAAAAAGGAAACGTTTAGAAGAAATTTTACATAAATTAAACCTAATTAAGAAAACATTACTCATCTAAAAAAACTTTGGTTTTTGAAAATCTATTTATTCTTAAACGAGTTACAGTTTTTTTTTAATTTTTGATAACTAGTACTTGAACGTTGGAAAAGAAAAATAAAAATAAAAATAAAAAGAAAAAAATGGTGATGTGGCCATCATGTTACTTTCTCCGACTTGATGGTATCATTTATATTTACGCTTTCATCGTTTATTTTCAATTTAAATTATATTTTAAATGCACATCGAGATGATGACACTGACGTTGAAAACGTCAAAATTATAAAAGATGGAAAAATTATACTTCAAATATAAAAACTCAATTTATTCAAAAACTAAAGGGAATTAAAAAAAAACTTATTCTTTGTAAGTTGTACATTTGCTCTAACTTTTATGGTTTTATAATTATAAACCAAAAATTAAAAAAATAATAATAAATTTTTTTCTCGAATAAAAATGATTTTATGAAAAATGTTTTCAAGCAAAAGATGTTCATTTCTTTGTTGTCTTCAAAGTTTGTTTAAATGTTTTTGGGATATTTTTCATATTTAAGAAAATATTGGCAAAAAACAAAAAACAGTTGAGGTAAACGCCCACTTCCGGTGTACGAAATTTTACCAAAACGGATATTTCCGTAAAAAAAATTTTTGGAAAAAAAATCACGATCACAATACTTTCTCGTACTTCGTAACGGAGAAAGTAAAAAAAGGAAACCAAGTCTAATTAAAAAGCGTATATTCTTCTAAAATGAGTTGAGGTTTTGAAAATACACCTCTTCTCAAGATAGTTACAGATTTTTGAAGATTTTGATTTCTAAAACGTCCCACATTCGGACAAAAAATTGAAAACGTGTAAAAATGTTTTTCTTTTCAAAAATTATTCTCGCTCTTCTAAATACCTTTGGTGTTTGAAAATTCACCAATTTTCAAGCGAGTTGCAGATGTTTCAAATGTTTGATTTTCGAGTTGTCTAACATTTGGAGATTCAAAGAGAAAAAATAGGAAACGTGTAGATACAGTTTCATAAAAATTAAACCTAATTAAGAAAATATCACTTTTCTCAAAAAGTTCGGTTTTATCCACTTATTTTTAAACGAATTATTTTTTTTAATTTTCAATTTTCGAACAAATAATACTTGTTGAGACTGAGACATTGAGACGTTGGAAAAGAAAATAATATACAAAAAAAAAAATAGGAAACGTGTAGGAAAAATTTATCCAAAATTAAGTCTAATTAACAAAACATTGTTCTTCTAAAATAAGTTGAAATTTTGAAAATACACCTCCAAGAGAGTTTTTGATTTTCGAACAGCTAATACTTGAGCGTTGAAAAATAAAGAAAAATTAAAATACAAAAACACGTGGGAAAATTTTTATAAAAATTAATTCTAATTAACAACAAAATTATACCTAATTAAGAAAATATCACTCTTCTAATTCTAAAATGACTTGGGTTTTTGAAAATCCATTTATTTTTAAACGAATTGTGAATTTAAAAAAAAATGATTTTCAAACTTCGTATAATTGGACGTTGGAAAAGGAAAAAAAAATAGGAAACATAGAAAGTTCACATATTTTTGTCTGTTTAGTTTGAAATATGCGTAACGCAGCAGAGGTAGAACGAGAAAGAAATAGTTTAAGGCGTCCAGGAAATTCTTATATTTATGAGGTCTCTCCATAAAAAGAAATTTGAAGAAAACCAAATGTTCGCAAAATATGATTTGCGATTTTTGTACAATTCAATATTCGTCGTGGCATCGGCCAGGAAAGTGGTTGTTTCGAAAAGTGATTTGTTAACTGTAGTCTTACTAATTACAACAAGTATGGCAAGTTATTAAGATTAATAAGAAAATGTTTTTCTTAAAAATGCTTATAAATAAACAATTTTTCTAATGACATATTTCAATTTATTGCTTGCTTATTTGCATATAATAATGCACATTTGTTGCATATTTTCGGGGTTTAAATGCATATGTATGTACATATTTTAGCATTTTACAATGCTTAAAATCCCCTCTCTACTCATCGCCAATTAAAACAAAATCGCAAATCCGTAAGTCGGTGAATCCCCTCGTTCTCTGTGCAAGCGCAGGTCCCATCGGTACCTCGCGTCGAAGAATTTCCCTATCTGTCTGTTTTAAAAACTAACGACATCTACCGACATTTCGTTGGAATTTAGACCGACAATTACTAAACACAGGTTGGCAACACTGCACACACACACACACACACACACACACACACACACACACAAAGAAGATTTTTTTGAGCCTTCACTTGAAAACGTCGGATTCTTGCCAAAAATGCTATGAAACTACTGAAATGATTCTCAAAACAGACAACCAAGTAACTCCCCAAAAAATATACTAGGCATACACATTGAAAAACAATGTAACCACGCAATTCCAAAAATATCCATAAAATTATGCGACGTAATTTCTGAGGAGTTTCAATTGCACAGAGATCCAGTCGTAAAACCAAATTTCATATGTGGCGCGCTGTCGAGCTTTACAGCCATTGGTTGCCAGAATTCAATATGGTTCCCAGCTGGAACTTTCTCCTGATTGGCTGTACAATTTTTTTATAAATCAGATGTGAATCCACAAACTGAATGCAGTTGCACTTACATGGCAGGTCGTTATTTTTGTTACTATTTTTACTTGGGTCAAATCATTTCTTTAAACTATAATGCGTTGTTTGTATTTAGTTTTTATCCCCAAGACATAGACTGAGAGAAGCGAAGTTACCTCTCACAAAGAAAAGTAAGTATTCAGCCATTAGTAGACATAAACCACATTCACTGGCCCGGAATTCAAATAGTGGGTTTTTGATGGCGAATGACCATTTTCGAAGGGTTGCATCGCCTTCTGTGTGTCCCTCAAAGATCTCAGAATTCTCAACCTGAGTTGGTCCCTCATTTCCCACTCCTTAGTGCTTGTATACCCCTAATCATCTGCTACCAAAGTTTGTCAGTTCCCTGCTGTTCATAGAGACTGATTTTTGGCCATGTTGCCGCCTCTAGATTTAGTCCATGATATTTTGGGGTGTATAATTGTTCTCAACAGTAATATAACGAGTGCCTATGATTTTGCCGGCAATTATTCGTGGCAGGATCACGATTGCTTGTTGCGACGAAAATCGCGATTTTCTGGAAGCAAGAAGCAAGAGTGATCCAGATCCTAATAATTGCCTAGGAAAAATCAGTCACGAGTTAGATTCGAGAAGACAACTCACAGAAAGTTCACACTTCATAAATTGAAAAGTTAAATTTAGTGACACCAAGTGTCAGACGTGTATTAATCTGCGCCACAATAATTGTAGTAAAAATGAGCTTGTCAAGATTTTGAAAAATGCCTATGAAATTACTGATGAAAGCACTAACACTTCACCCGAAAATACAAACAGATCGAATTCAAGAGCAAACTGTTTAAAAGTCCGGCAATAACTGACGTTTTATATGTTATAGAACATGTACTAACGCGTTGCTAGGCAATACCAACATGATGGATTATCTGATTAGATACCACCCAGGGTTAATTGCCCCATGCATAACATGCAGCGTTGTTTGTTACGCATCGTAATTAGAATTTTATTGGATCATGTCATCAACATTATTCGATTTCATTGGTTAAAAAGTAAATGAGGGCAATTATCTTCTTTATCTCACTTGCTATTTTAAACTCCATCACTCGCATTCGCTACGCCAGAAATCCCAACCTAGCCTTGGCATCACAAATGGCCATTTTCGAATCTATAAATTCTTTCAGTCGGCCCACATGGTTCGAGTCATTCAAATTGGGCTTTCCTGACACTCCCTGCTTCGCAGCACTTGCGATGTTTTAAAAACCCCTCAACGCGGCAAGAGAGGACAAGAAGGTCCAAGATGGCCATTTTCGGATGCGTCTTTTCAGTTTGGCCAAATGTGTGGGAGCAATATTTCAACATTTTCTGGCTCCTTAAGCCATTAAGGATCTATACAGCTAGCTACCAATGCGAAAAATCAATGATCAGTCTTTTGTCGAAAATGGCGATTTTTTGCCAGGTGGCCAAATTTTGGTTCCGTTCACACTTGAAAATAACTTCTGCTCTGCTCTGGGGACTGCCCCCATAATAAAAGAGTCCGTTACATACATGTGGAAACATTGTATAACCCGAAAAATGTCTGAATTTTTTTGTCGTTTTTTTGGACAAATAAGGTTGAAAAAAGCAGTGTGTTTTCGTTGGTTCATTGGCTTGAGATGTCTCTTAAGGGTCCAAACTAAGGGAAAAATCGACTTGGAAGGGTGTGGTCCTCGTTTTTTTTTTAAATCAAAATCCGGTCGCTCTATCGGCGCATAATTCATGGATTTGCTGATATAAATATATTTCCCGGTCGAGCTTAAAACAGCTATATTGTAAACTGGCAGTAGTAGATGTGCTTTGGTGTAAAAATCCAAAAAAAACTTGACGTAAGACCACTTTTACACCATAAACAGTTTATTATGGTAGGACAAAATTGATCAAAATGTCATCAAAACCCAGGTTACAAAAATATTGCTGGCCTTCTGCTAAAATTTGGAAAACATAGACTTCGGTGAAACGTGGTTCCAACAACAGTGATCGATGAAAATTGAAAAAATAATTTTCATCAACGATTGTATCATTTGCAGAAATAGATCTGTAGATCATTATTTTCTTTAGGATATGTAGAGGTACTTGGTTAAGCTGATCCTACAACAATTAAATAATTTAAAAAAAAACAACATAAACGTCGTCGTGGTGCACATTTTAATTAAATTATTCCCATTGTTAATAGCAGCAAATGATCTTTAAAATAAATAAGAAAACATTTTTTTTAACTATGATTCACATTTGACTTAAATTATTCTTCTGCAAATGATCTTTGAAGTAAAAAAAAAAATCATTGCCATTTTAACCATACGGACAATATACTTTTTCTTCAAGAGGTGAATAGTGTAATTATAAAAAGGGCTTTTAACCAGGTATAGAGGTCGAAAATAACCCCAATTTCGTGGTGTAATTGGCTATCAAATGTCGGGGGGGCTTATTAAGCTATTAAAGTCCACAGCAAGGCTACCGTTTAATGTTACGTTTTGAACCAGCTAAATCATAGTGACTCTATCCGACACAATGATTTAGCAGAACTGTTATTAAGTAAGGGAGCACATAATTCAATTATGTAATGGTGTTTGAGAACACACAGAGATAAGTGATCTTGGGACGTGCCACCTCCGCCCGCTTTACGAAAAAAAAAATAGCTTCTTCGTTTCTTTGTTCTATTATTGTTATAAGCGTGATGAAACCCAAATAATTTGTTTGCAGTATTTAAACCATTAATGAAACTTCAAAAATTTTTCAAATTATTGGCAATTTCAATTATTATAATTGCTATTATATTATAATTTGTTTGCATTAATGGAATCATATTTGACAATTTAAATAATTTGTTACTATAGTTATTTCGATGTTTTATATACGAATATCCGAATTTTCCGCACAACATCTGCACAACGCTACGTGTTTTTAAATAAGACACGATATTAAATTAAAATAATTACATTTTTTTTTTGGTACCTGCCTACGGTTAAAGTTTGGCAACGTTATTATTGAACATGTGCTAATATTATGATATCGTGTGCGGTTGTATAATTGCCCGTCTTGAACAATATAGCCGGGGAACGAAATTAAAAATAACCGCGATAAATTATACATTTAATTCAGCGGTTCCGCAACATAATTTACTCTCTCTTGTGTTATTGCCCGTGTAAACATATTTACAGCACCGACGGTCAGCTCTGAAAAAAGTGGAAAATTAGGTTTCATCTTTCCGTACTAATTAAATCACCAGTTTACGTCTCTAAATCATATACGTAATTGGAAATAGCCGTAAATTACTATGTTTGACTACATTTTCATTTAGCACTATCCACTCGTAAGGTCTTAATTTGATTGACGGCAAATTTAAGTTTATTTCTATTATAAGCATTTGTGTGATTTTATTTATTACAATGGTGTTTATGATTTGCAATTTTCAGTTAAATAAATTTACAATCCCCCCTTATTTATTTTGTAATGTAATTCTCGAAGATTTTGATTGAGGAAGACATCTGGTTTTAAAATAGGATTTGGAAAGCGTGCCACGCATCAAATTGACCTTCCTGTCAGGGTGGCTTTAGGAACAGACAGGAGTATTTCATTTGTTTTGGAGCTGTGAAACCTTTTGCATCATACATTTAAATTCTTATATCGCTTGGATTATATTACTTCAATATTATTGTATGTGAACTATGCAGCCCTTTAATAGTATATTAAAAAAACGAGTTCAATTCCGCAAGCGTCCAAGTTTAGAAAACGACGAGCGTAGCGGGGAGTTTTCTAATGAACAAGTGCGAAAAAAGGCCTTATGAACGAGTTGTTACAGTATTTTTTCTATTTCGCCCCTTTTATTCCATTTCGAAATTAAAAAATCGCCCATACATATTTAGAAAATTGTATGGTGGTTGGTAACACTAATAATTGACATTTCAATTTGAAATTAGTTTTCGATTTCCACACATCAATAACCTCAAAACTATCTCGCCGAAAAATTGGCACAGGTTGACGGCTCTGAATTTCAACGGTGCCAATCTTGAAAAATTAAATTACGCAACTCGGCGAGCCATTAACCAATATAAGTGCGTTAATGACTCTGTTTTAGACGCAAAATAGAAAAAATGTATTATTGATATATTTGGTAATATGATGTGCGAATCTTGTTCCATTATTCAACATGTTATCAGCCATTATTATATCTGTATTTGTTCTTACCAGAAATAACCCTGGGGCGAATTCAGAGGGTTTTTAGGAAACAAATATTCAATATAATTTAATAAAAAATGGAATAAAACAAAATTAACATTTGTATAGAATAAAACACTTTACTTTTATTTATTTGTTTGACTGCAGTTTCGGCAACTCAGCTTGCCATTATCAAAAGTGAAGTTTTTTTTAGTTTTTAGAATGGTAAGCTGACTTTCCGAAACTGCAGTCAAACAAATAAATCGAAGTGTTATACTAACAAAATAAAGTGTTTAATTCGATATAAAAGGATGTATAATGAAGTAGAAGCTTTCTACATGACAATAAAAATTAACATTTTTTTATAACAAATAAAACACTATTACTTTGAAACGTTGAAAATATATTATTTCCGTGCCTATAGTTAACATGCCATTATCGAAATTCTTAAGACAATGTATACAAATTATATAAACATTTGCCATCGACTTGAAAGTTTCCAAATTTATCCAAAATGCATTCTTAATTAGGATTTTGAGAAAGTTAAAAATGTCCTTAATGCGTATTTTGAGAAAATCGGACGTGAACATTTGCTTTAATTTCCAAAGAAAAATGTAAATATTTGGATGGTTTGAAAAAATTATATAAACATTTGCAATCGACTTGAAAGTTTCCGAATTTATCCAAAAATGCATTCTTAATTAGGATTTTGAGAAATTTAAAAATGTCCTTAATGCGTATTTAGAGAAAATCCTTCATAAACATTTGCTTTAATTTCCAAAAAAAATTGTAAACATTTTGATGGCTTAAAAAAATTATGTAAACATTTGCCATCGACTTGAAAGTTTCCAAATGTATCCAAAATGCATTCCTAATTAGGATTTTAAGAAAGTTAAGAATGTCCTTAATGCGTATTTTGTTAAAATCGGACCTGAACATTTGCTTTAGTTTTCAAAAAAAATTGTAAATATTTTGATGGCTTGAAAAAATTATATAAACATTTGCCATCGACTTGAAAGTTTCCAAATTTATCCAAAATGCATTCCTAATTAGGATTTTGAGTAAGTTAAAAATGTCCTTAATGCGTATTTTGTGAAAATCGGGCGTAAACATTTGCTTTAATTTCCAAAAAAAAATGTAAATATTTTGTGGCTTGAAAAAATTATATAAACATTTGCCATCGACTTGAAAGTTTCTAAATTTATACAAAATGCATTCTTAATTAGGATTTTGAGAAAGTTAAAAATGTCTTTAATAGCTTTAAAAAATTATATAAACATTTGCCATCGACTTGAAAGTTTCCAAATTTATCCAAAATGCATTCTTAATTAGGATTTTGAGAAAGTTAAAAATGTCCTTAATGCGTATTTTGTGAAAATCGGACGTAAACATTTGCTTTAATTTCCAAAAAAAAAGTAAATATTTTGATGGCTTCAAAAAATTATATAAACATTTGCCATCGACTTGAAAGTTTCTAAATTTATACAAAATGCATTCCTAATTAGGATTTTGAGGAAGTTAAAAATATCCTTAATGCGTATTTTGTGAAAATCGGACGTGAATATTTGCTTTAATTTCCAAAAAAAAAATGTAAATATTTTGATGGCTTGAAAAAATTATGTAAACATTTGCCATCGACTTGAAAGTTTCCAAATTTATCCAAAATGCATTCCTAATTAGGATTTTGAGAAAGTTAAAAATGTCCTTAATGCGTATTTTGTGAAAATCGGACGTAAACATTTGCTTTAATTTCCAAAAAAAAAAATGGAAATATTTTTATGGCTTGAAAAAATTATATAAACATTTGCCATCGACTTAAAAGTTTCCAAATTTATCCAAAATGCATTCTTAATGAGGATTTTGAGAAAGTTAAATATGGTCTTAATGCGTATTTTGTGAAAATCGGACGTAAACATTTGCTTTAATTTCCAAAAAAAAAATGGAAATATTTTTATGGCTTGAAAAAATTATATAAACATTTGCCATCGACTTGAAAGTTTCCAAATTTATCCAAAATGCATTCTTAATGAGGATTTTGAGAAAGTTAAATATGGTCTTAATGCGTATTTTGTGAAAATCGGACGTAAACATTTGCTTTAATTTCCAAAAAAAAAATGGAAATATTTTTATGGCTTGAAAAAATTATATAAACATTTGCCATCGACTTGAAAGTTTCCAAATTTATCAAAAATGCATTCTTAATCAGGATTTTGAGAAAGTTAAATATGTCCTTAATGCGTATTTAAAGAAAATCCTTCATGAACATTTGCTTTAATTTCTAAAAAAAATTGTAAATATTTTGATGGCTTGAAAAAATTATATAAACATTTGCCATCGACTTAAAAGTTTCCAAATTTATCCAAAATGCATTCTTAATTAGGATTTTGAGAAGGTTAAAAATGTCCTTAATGCGTATTTTGTGAAAATCGGACGTGAATATTTGCTTTAATTTCAAAAAAAAAAATGTAAATATTTTGATGGCTTGAAAAAATTATATAAACATTTGCCATCGACTTGAAAGTTTCTAAATTTATACAAAATGCATTCCTAATTAGGATTTTGAGAAAGTTAAAAATATCCTTAATGCGTATTTTGTGAAAATCGGACGTGAATATTTGCTTTAATTTCCAAAAAAAAATGTAAATATTTTGATGGCTTGAAAAAATTATGTAAACATTTGCCATCGACTTGAAAGTTTCCAAATTTATCCAGAATGCATTCCTAATTAGGATTTTGAGAAAGTTAAAAATGTCCTTAATGCGTATTTTGTGAAAATCGGACGTGAACATTTGCTTTAATTTCCAAAAAAAAATGTAAATATTTTGATAGCTTGAAAAAATTATGTAAACATTTGCCATCGACTTGAAAGTTTCCAAATTTATCCAAAATGCATTCCTAATTAGGATTTTGAGAAAGTTAAAAATGTCCTTAATGCATATTTTGTGAAAATCGGACGTGAACATTTGCATTAAAAAAAAAAAAAATGTAAATATTTTGATGGCTTGAAAAAATTATATAAACATTTGCCATCGACTTGAAAGTTTCCAAATTTATCCAAAATGCATTCCCAATTAGGATTTTGAGAAAGTTAAAAATGTCCTTAATGCGTATGTTGTGAAAATCGGATGTGAACATTTGCTTTAATTTCCAAAAAAAAATGTAAATATTTTGATGGCTTGAAAAAATTATGTAAACATTTGCCATCGACTTTAAAGTTTCCAAATTTATCCAAAATGCATTCCTAATTAGGATTTTGAGAAAGTTAAAAATGTCCTTAATGCGAATGTTGTGAAAATCGGACGTGAACATTTGCTTTAATTTCCAAAAAAAAATGTAAATATTTTGATGGCTTGAAAAACATTTGCCATCGACTTGAAAGTTTCCAAAGTTATCCAAAATGCATTCTTAATTAGGATTTGGAGAAAGTTAAAAATGTCCTTAATGAGTATTTTGAGAAAATCCTACGTGAACATTTGCATTAATTTCCAAAAAAAAATTGTAAATATTTTGATGGCTTGAAAAAAATATATAAACATTCGCCATCGACTTGAAAATTTCGAAATTTATCCAAAATGCATTCTTAATTAAGATTTTGAGAAAGTTAAAAATATCCTTAATGCGTATTTGAGAAAATCCTACGTGAACATTTGCTTTAAATTCCAAAAAATATAAATATTTTGAAGGCTTGAAAGAATCATATAAACATTTGCCATCGACTTGAAAGTTTCCAAATTTATCCAAAATGCATTCCTAATTAGGATTTTCAGAAAGTTAAAAATGTCCTTAATGCGTATTTTGTGAAAATCGGACGTGAACATTTGCTTTAATTTCCAAAAAAAAAGTAAACATTTTGATGGCTTGAAAAAATTATATAAACATTTGCCATCGACTTGAAAGTTTCCAAATTTATCCAAAATGCATTCTTAATTAGGATTTTGAGTAAGTTAAAAATGTTCTTATTGCGTATTTAGAGAAAGTCCTTTATGAACATTTGCTTTAATTTCCAAAAAAAAAATTGTAAATATATTGACGGCTTGAAAAAAATATATAAACGTTTGCCTTCGACTTGATAGTTTCCAAATTTATCCAAAATGCATTCCTAATTAGGACTTTGAGTAAGTTAAAAATGTTCTTAATGCTAATTTAGAGAAAATCCTTCATGAACATTTGCTTTAATTTACAAAAAAAATTGTAAATATTTTGATGGCTTGAAAAAATTATGTAAACATTTGCCACCGACTTGAAAATTTCCAAATTTATCCAAAATGCATTCCTAATTGGGATTTTAAGAAAGTTAAAAATATCCTTAATTGCGTATTTTATGAAAATCGGACGTGAACATTTGCTTTAATTTCTACAAAAAAATGTAAACATATTGACGGCTTGAAAAAATTATATAAACATTTGCCATCGACTTGAAAGTTTCCAAATTTATCCAAAATGCATTCCCAATTAGGATTTTGAGTAAGTTAAAAAGGTTCTTAATGCTAATTTAGAGAAAATCCTTCATGAACATTTGCTTTAATTTCCAAAAAAAATGTAAATATTTTGATGGCTTGAAAAAATTATGTAAACATTTGCCATCGACTTGAAAGTTTCCAAATTTATTCAAAATGCATTCCTAATTAGGATTTTGAGAAAGCTAACAATGTCCTTAATGCGTATTTTGTGAAAATCGGACGTGAACATTTGCTCTAATTTCCAAAAAAAAATGTAAATATTTTGATGGCTTGAAAAAATTATGTAAACATTTGCCATCTACTTGAAAGTTTCCAAATTTATCCAAAATGCATTCCTAATTAGTATTTTGAGAAAGTTAAAAATGTCCTTAATAAGTATTTAGAGAAAATCCTTCATCAACTTTTGCTTTAATTTCCAAACAAATTTATCCAAAATACATTTTTGCCAACAAGTTAAGTTGGCTAGCCTTTTCTGACATATAAAGTTTCTGCTTTTGTAATGTTTTCTTGGGGTGTATTTGTTGTATTAGTCCTCTTGAGATGAGCAGGGGAGAACAACAGCTTGCATAGATTTTTCTTTTAAAGGCTAATTACATTTGCTCGTGATCTGGGCTTCTCTTTCTCGATTCCGAAACGTTCTCAAAATAATATTATGTACAGTGGTTACAGTGGTTTTACATCATGATTAGACGAGCCCCCGGAGTTTTTATTTAAGAACAATGTCCCGTAAAGTGAATTGAATTTGGAACCGCGATTTATTTTCTGAAAACCAAGGGATTTTCAAAAACCAAACAGATTTCAAAAGAACAATGTTACTTGAAATAAATATTGCTTTTGTGAAAGAGTAACTCCGCGTTCCATATTTTCTTTTAAATTTTCATTCGCACGAAGCCAAATATTTAATAAATTTGCAGCTTCCCAGAAAATGAGAACATTTTCGAGAACTAACCGAAATTTCATGGATTGTATTGGATTTTGCATATTTTTCCAAATAAAAACTTAAAATCATTTTCTCTCCCTCTCCTCACGAAAACTGTGTATTTTTTAACTGCTGCCAGTTTACAACTGATTTAAGGGGGTCACTTCTTCAAAAATGAATAAAATAATCGAAGTTTTTAACATCGATTCTGATTTCACACTCAATTCTGCGTATGAAAATTTGTATTTTACATTTTTCCGATTAGTGGAAGTGCTCGAAATTTGTAAGCAACGTGCGGGAGGCGACCTCTTCTACGGACTATTTTTAAGTTTTGTGGGTTCTTAAAAAATTACTTTTTTAAGTTCAGGCACACTTTTCTCTAAAACTATAAAAGCTATCAACAAGGTTGTTTTTTGTTTTCAAGGTGGTATCGATACCTACTAGTATGCCAGAGAATATTTCCATATGTTGAGCGCGGATTTTTTAAAAATAAAGAGAACTAGAATAATTTTCATGTTTTTTTTTCATCATAATTCTGAATCTAATTAATGTTTTTTCAATTCCACAGTCACAAATGCTTATTATATGTTCTTACACGTGTGCAAAATCAGAGAAATCGGTCTAGTAGCGTACCTAAAAATCACGTTTTGAAAAAACAGCCCCCTTAAGCTTGGATGATAAATGTCTCTGGGGAAGGAATTTAATTTCTACGCTTCCAAAACATGATGTCAAATAATAATTACTAACACCATTTTCTATTGGTGTGGTGTGTGATTTTCTGAAGTACCAAGCCCAGTTACACACAAATCTGCACGGCTGAAACATGTTGCGAGCGATGGCCAAATACCATTAATAACTAATTGTGGTTGTTCGGCTTTGTTGTAATTGCTAAGAAATATCAAGTGGATATTCAGAAATATCCTTGTAATAATTTTACTGAATTTTCATAATTAAATTGCGAGTGTGCGTTTGTGTGTGATTGCGCATTGATTAATTATGTTGAGAGGGTGTATGGAACACATGTGATGTTGGCAAGAAGACATAATGGCGGCGACGGTGAGTGACGGGAATGCGCACAAGGGCTGCCAACACAAACACACCGGAAGTGTCCGCTAATTATAAATATGTTGTCATCAATCACGGCGAGCATCTGACATCGGACTGTATCATAAGATGTCTTTCGGTGTTATTAATTATATATCCAGTCGTCCTATCTTTGTAAATTGGGCCTCTTCTTAGAGGAGGAGGCCGCAATTAAAAAAGTCGCAAGAGAAATCTCTTCTTCTTCTTTGGCCTGTGAGCTTTTACAAACACACACACGAATACGACTACATTACAAATTCCGTCGTGTTTATGCATATTGTGAGCAAAATGCGTTATAAATATATGTATATGGAAGGCAATACATTAAAACTCGAATGCAAATCAGGACGTGTGAAAACAATAAAACAAAAGGCGAAATATAAACAAAATATCAATCTCGGGTTATTGGAATTTCGCGACAAGAACCTGCGAAACCTTAATATGTGGAACGTGCTCGGTGTAGGTGAGCTTACATGCTTACACAATTATATTCAATTACAATGTAAGTGATTTCACACTCACACGGGCACTTACCATCGGAGCAGGCCGGGACGGGTACTGCCCGTACCCCCTCGCGCGCCTCGCCGAATGCCCATTCCGCCATTCTTGTTTTGTCGCTCGGACGCGTTATGCAGAAATCCGTGGCCGAGTCAATGTCACGTCCGTAAAAGAGAGAACCTTAATTGATTAGCCATTAGGCGAATTCTTGTAAATTTAGACTTCGAAATACGGAACGGCATTCCTTTGGCAAATTAAATGGGTGGTACTCATTTTACACTCGAATACAAAGGGTCAAAATAACGTTGGATAGAGTAAAAGGAAACGATCGGAGGATTTACGCTGCGTTGTATCGAACGTCTAAATTTTAATAAGAAGACTCGGGTGAGATTGAGTTAGGTTCAAAATAGCAAAGTAAACTATTGGGAGATATAACGCATATTGTATCGAACATCTAAAAGGTGAGTTTGCCATCAAGTGTTCTGAATTGAAATGTGAACAGCGGTGATTTGATGTACTGACTCTTCAAGTAAACTGTTCTGAAGAAAGTAATATTACTCTTTTGATATGTATCTGATCAGTATAGAACCTGATAATTAAAGAATTAGTGTTTTTAATGGATGTTAAGCATTTAAGGCTAACTCCTCAACGAATTATTTTTGTACAATTTTTCACATCTTTGAATGCAACCTTCATTTTTCCAGCTTAGGTTTGGGACGCGTTGCTTTTTGATTTCACCTATTGCAATCATATTGCAATTGTTTTTATGGAAAATAAAAAATGTATTGATTTTTAATGGATGTTAAGCTTTTAAAGCCAATTCCTCAATGAATTATTTTTTTACAATTTTTCACATCTTTGAATGCAATTTTCAATTTTTCAACTTGGGTTTGGGACGCGTTGCTTTTTTGATTCCACCAAGATATGGCAATTGTTTTAAAGGAAAATAAAAATGTATCATTTCTTACTGAAGCTTTAAGTAAACTGATCTGAAAAAAGTAATATTACACTTTTGATATGTATCTGATAATTAAGGAATTAGTGCAACGTTTAGACAATAGATGTCGCCTTTAAGTTATATCCATCTTAACGGATACTTGAGAGGGTTATAACTCCTTAGTAAACAACCGTTTCTCTGCCACACACGAAGACGACAGGAGAGGAAGTGGCAGGAATCCAACACTACCCCCATTTCCTTGTGTGTACTGAGCTGATAGGATCTAATAAGAGCCGCAAGACGGAGAAACAATATTTAAATGCTTATCGTTGATATTGTTATAATTGTCGGTTCCTTATTGTCGGTGGCTTGCTCCACCCAACTGGTGCAAAGTTTTTTTATATATACTGATTTTTCAAAGGCGTTCGATAGGGTTGATTGTGGTTTGTTGGCAGTGGCATAACAACAATTCGTGTCCTTCGGCCCCCGCAAAAATGTCTTGCCCCCCACATTTAAAAAGTGCACTGTTCACTGATTTACACAAAAAAAACAGCACAGCCAAAATGTGACGAAATCGCAAAATTGGACCGGACGCTGCGGCAGTGGCTGCTGGTGACATGAGTCATGGTGGAGCCAGGGTAGTAGAGGTTCGATTGACTCATTGACTCAGTGAGTTGAATTATATTAGTGCGATAGAGATGCGTTGTCTTGACCATCTTTACTTCCGCTGGCCACACCTTGAATCAAGTCATCAGCCGGCACTACTCAAAGTTATTGTTCATAAAAAACAAATAGAAATTCCGCTCGCCATTCACGGCAGAGATTTGTGGCCATTAACTAGAATTTTTTCAAGTTTACACTGAGTCGATTTAACTTCAGATTTCAACACTTGTTTCGAGAAAATCACGCAAAATAAAGCTTTTTAATATCCTGAAGACGCAATTTCCGAGCTCCGCCCAAAAATGTGTCTAAATAATTGCTAAACTCATTACCTCATTGCCTAATTTACTCAGAATGGATTGTATTTTTATATTTTATAAAAAATCTGTAAAATACACTTGTTTGATATTAATCTGGCTGGAGGATACTGTCTGAGCCAGCTGACGAAGAATACAAGAGCAAAAGAACTACACACTGACTTTCGATTATATTTTAAGATTTTATAAACATTTGTTTCTATATGTATAAAGACACAATTTCAGAGCTCCCAAAAAGAAATTCAAAAGAAATTCAAACTTAATAAGTTCCAAATTTACTCAAAGTGAAGATTCTATAAAAATCTGAAAACACTCCAATTCTTATTTCTAAAAGATCAAATGAAAACAAAGCTCTTTGAAATTCCAAAGACGTTATTTACGAGTTACATAAAAATAAAAACAATTGTTAATTTTTTTTCCTAAATTTAATGAGAATTAAATATATTTTACGATTCTATAAAAAATTAAAATTAAAATTAAAAAAATTAAAATACCTCAACACTTGCACACGCAAAAACAAATCATTTTTTAAAGCTTTTTGAAGTATTTTTCAAACTAGATAAAAATACAATTGCTACAAACTTAATACGTTCCAAATTTATTGAGAGTCGATTACATTTAAGGATTCAATGAAACTCTAACACTCCAATGCAAATTTCTAGAAAATCAAGTGAAAACAAAGCTTTTTAAAATTCCGAAGGCGTAATTTCAGAGTTGCATAAAAAATATAAAAACACTTTTCAAAATCGATTATATTTTGGGATTCTATAAAAATCTGAAAATGCTTTATTTAAATAAATTGGAAACAACCAATACTTGTTGCAGAAAGCATTAAATAAATTAAAAAAAAAAACGAAATATAACCTGAATATATGAATATTCAACCTGTTCGTAACTAGAACGTAATTTTGTTTACATATATTTTCTAAAATCTGAAAATGCTTTATCATTTATTTTGCCATGACTTTTCAAGTTTACACAGTATCGATTATAACTCAAGATTCAGTAAATATATTGCGTTTATTCTTGTTTCAAGAGAATCACTAGATAGTATAGGATGTTGGGATTTATTTAAGAGTTTTCTTTTTTACATCTAAACAGTGTTTTGATTATTAATTAAAAATAATCATTATTGCTGAGCTTGAAATTAGAGCTAGTGCCATGGCTCTTTGGTGCCATATAACGAGCCGCCCCTGCCCGGGGCCTCCCCACAACCGCATATGTCGCGAGGATATCTTTACGCCACTGTTTGTTGGCGTACACCTTAAAGCCGTTTTGCACTACACAATATATTGAACAAGAAATGAGTAAAAGGTTACGGTTAAGATAGTCAAAATGCCCCTATCCCTAGATTTTTTAATTTACCCGATGTTTTGGGGTGTAAAAATAAAGTTCCCATGGCCAATGGGCCGACAACCCCCTCCGCCCACTTTGGGGGTTAAAAAATATTTATTTTTAACATTATTAAAAAAAAAATCATGAAAACAGTCGACCGAAATACCTATCTAACCAATTTTTCCAAAATCTTTTAGACCCTAAAAAAAATTCCAAAAGTTTTAAAATCAATTTTTAACCTATATGACCCCTTGTAACCAGTTTTTCACGTTTGCATCATTTTTAGCCCCCAAAAAAAAAACTAAAATATGTATCAAGACATATTTATATCATGCCACGGCATCTTAAAAAATCGATTTATCAACTTTTTTGCGGGTTTTTGACCATTTTTTGTGGAATTGCTCCTATATATGTCAACATTTTCTAGCAGCAGGTGGAAGCTTTTTAAAAACTGACGTTTTGGTTTTTATTTCATCTTCGTAACTTAAATATTAGCTGAGATATCACATTTTGAAAGTTTCGGAGTATTTCATTTCAGGCATCAAAACAATGAAAAACTTTTGTTTGGCTGTATGTGAAGTTGCACCATCGTGTTGGAACCATATGTTGATCAAGCCCAAATATCATCCAATTCTGGTGTCAAAAAGTTATCAAACATGTTACGATAACATTCCAAAGTAATAGTTACGGTAATGCCACGTTCATCTTCAAAAAAATAAGGGCCAATGATTCTTCAGATCGCATGGTGAATCATACTGTCACTTTTAAAATATGCAAAGGCAACCGATTTTCCGACTAATTTGTTTAGTAACGCATCCATTTAAATGGAAATGAGCCTCATCACTCATTATGAATTTTTCATGAAAATTTGTGTTATCATGAACTAGCTGTAACATCTTATTGGCATATGCAGGGTATCGTAAGTAGAGGTGGGCAAAATGACACTTTTTTTTGTGAGCTGCCACAGTGAAAAGAGTCGACTCCGGAAGCCGGTTTATGACTCTGTTGAAAAAGTGAGAAAATATTTCCCAAAAAAATGTTGATGAGCAAAAAAAAGGTCCTCACTTCGAAAATGAAGAGTCGACTCATAATTTGAAAGCAAAAAAAAAATTGTGGACAAAAATTTAATGACTGAAATTGAACTGCACGGGAGACACGCGACTTATTCTAACTCAACTCTTAGAAATCACTCATTATGCGTTATTCATGAAAACTGGGGTTATCATGAGCAAGCTGTAACATCTTATTGGCATATGTAGGGTGGCGTAAATAGAGGTGGGCAGAAGTGAAAAAATATTTCCCAAAAAAATATTGATGAGCAGAAAAAAGGTCTTCACCTCATAATTTGAAAGAGTCGAGTTATGAGCAAAAAAAATGTGAACAAAAATTTAATGACTGAAATTGAGCTGCAAATTTACACGGGATTCACTTGACCCACGCGACTTATTTTAACTCAACTCTTAGAAATCACTCATTATGAGTTTTTCATGAAAATTAGAGTTATCATGAGCAAGCTGTAACAGCTTATTGGTATATGTAGGGTGTCGTAAATAGAGGTGGGCAGAAGTGAGAAAATATTTCCCAAAAAAATGTTGATGAGCAAAAAAAAGTCCTCACCTCCAAAATGAAAAGAGTTGACTCATAATTCGAAAGAGTCGAGTTATGAGCAAAAAAAAAGTGAACAAAAATTCAATGACTGAAATTGAGCTGCAAATTTACACGGGAGTCACTTGTTCCTCGCGACTTATTCTTAGTCAACTCTTAGAAACTCATTATGAGTTTTCATGAAAATTAGAGTTATCATGAGCAAGCTGTAACATCTTATTGGCATATATAGGGTGCCGTAAATAGAGGTGGGCAGAAGTGAAAAAATATTTCTCAAAAAAATGTTGATGAGCAAAAAAAAGGTCCTCACCTAAAAAATGAAAAGAGTCGACTCATAATTTGAAAGAATCGAGTTATGAGCAAAAAAAATGTGGACAAAAATTTAATGACTGTAATTCAGCTGCAAATTTACACGGGAGTCATTTGACTCACGCGACTTATTCTAACTCAACTCTTAGAAATGAGACTTTGAGCCGACTAACTCATGAGTTACCCACCTTTGGTCGTAAATGGTCTTGTTAAAGAAGCTCAATTTAACTCAATGTTACATCGATACAAATCAGCGGCGGCTCGTGGATCTTCGCAGATGAGGCTAAGACAGAGTTGCAGCTCATTCTGCACTACGCTTCAAAAAGGAAACAAATATATCGCTGCTATTTTGGTTAAATTTTCTTCCGTAGCCTCCTTAACATCCACGCTGATACAAACGCAATTTTCTATGGATATTTTTTCATAAAGTTGTTGTTTTAAGTCCAATTTCTTGAGCACGGTGTCGAATTGAGGTTGGTGGATTGTTTTGAATCTTTGCTAGGTCAACAGCTGATCTTCTCATACGTTATAACAAAGGCTGGTGATTACCTGCTCACCTTTTTTTCAAGATCATTCAATGTACTATATATAATACATTTTTGATGGCATATTATTTGAACCCAAAATTTCACGTAATTTTCTAGTAGTCACAATAATTAATGAATTATTTTGATAAAATGTTTTTACGATCGTTAATAAATTTGCAACGTCTATACTTCAGGACTGCCAAATATAAACTGTCAAAACTCATATTTACCGAAAATTTTGATTCAACGGTTTTACGTTGATTTTTTCATAATAAATATATATATATATAAATATAAATAATATTCCACACGTCTATACTTTACGACTACCAAATATGAACTGTCAAAATTCATGTTGACCAAAGTGGCGACGAAAAAAAGTAGTAACACTCATTTTTATTCACGAAATAATCTATTCGAAAGCACCTCGAACCTACTTTTCATTACGTAATAAATTCGCAAATTTGTTCTTGAATCCATTGCCAAAGGTGACATTCTTCGGTAACTGACATTTGTTGCCTTATTTAGACAACAGATCTGGATCTAGTTGTCATCCGGTAATAACACACAAATTTTACGTTATTTTCTAGTCATCACAATAATTGATGATACAACATTTTTACGATGGTTTTTCCATAATAATTTTGCAACGTCTATACTTTACGACTGCCAAATATGAACTGTCAAAATTCATGTTTACCAAAATGGTAACCAAAAAAAGTACTAAACACTATGGATAATTTTCATTCGCCAAATAATCTAATCGAATGCATCTCGGACCTACTTTTCATTATCTAATAGATTCGCAAATTTGTTTTTGAATCCCTTGCCAAAGGTGATGTTCCTCGGTAACTGACAATTGTCTTATTTAGACAACAGACGTCATTCACGTCGGGCTGTCATCCGGAAATGACACTAAAAAAATGCAAAATGCTGGCGAAAAAGTGTTTTAAGAATTAATTAAAAGCTTGAAACTACAGGTAGTGCTATGGCTCCTTGGCTGTATATAAGCACCTTCTTTCGACAGCGAAATATACTACTTTTGACAGCTGAAAAATACAATTTTTGACAATTCAAAAATGTTGAAAAAAACAATTTTTATTAGGTGAAAAATACTGATTTTGGCAGCGGAGACATAGCATATTTGGTAGCTGAAGAATAAAACAAAAAAATACAACTTGAGACAGCTGAAAAATACTATTTTCAACAGCTGGGTATTACTATTCTTGACAGCCGAAAAATATCATACTAAAACATACAAAACATACCGTTATTGGCAGCTAAATAATACAATTTTCGACAACAAAAAAAACAATTTTTGTCAACAAAATATACAGGTTTTGACATCTGAAAATGCCACTCTTGACAATTACAACAAACCATTATTGACAACTGTATCCTACCATTATTGTCAGCTAAAAAATACAATTTTTGAAAATAAAAAGTACAATTTTTGACAACAAAAAGTACAATTTTTGAAAACTGAAAAATGACATTTTTGACAAAAAAATGTCGAAAAATGCTGATTTTGATAGCTGGAAAATACCATGTTTATAGGTGGGAAATAGCATTGTTGACAGCTGAAAAATATCATTTTTGACAGCTGAAAAAAATAATTTTTGACAGCTGAAAAATGCCATTTTTAACAGCTAAAACATACCATTCTTGAAAACTACAACAAACCATTATTGACCACTGTTACATACCATTATTTTCAGCGGAAAAATAAAAAAAATGACCAAAAATGCTGCCTTTGATAGCTGAAAAATACCATTTTTATAGGTGAGAAATACCTTTTTTGACAGCTAAATTTTCATTTTCGACAGTTGAATAATACATTTCTTAACAGCTGAAAACTGCTATTTTTAACAGCTGAAAATACCATTCTTGACAACTGCAACAAACCATTATTGACAACTGTAACATACCATTATTGTCAGCTTAAAAATACAATTTTTGACAACACAAAAATACAAGTTTTGACAGCTGAAAAATGCATTTTTTACAGTTAAAGAAAATGTGAAAAAATTCTGCTTTTGATAGCTGAAAAATAACATTTCTATAGGTTGAAAATCGCATTTTGACAGCTGAAAAATATCATTTTTTGACAGCTGAAAAATATCATTTTTGACAGTTAAATAATACCCTTCTTAACACCTAAAAACTACCATTTTCAGCAGCTGAAAAATACCATTGTTGACAACTGCAACAAACCACTATTGACAACTGTAACATACCATTATTGCCTGATAAAAATACAATTTTTGACTTCAAAAAGTCAATTTTTGACAGCTGAGAAATGTCATTTTTGACAATAAAAAAAAATGTCGAAAAATTCGGTTTTTGATAGCTGGAAAAATAAATTTCAATAGGTTGTCATTTGAATAATACACTTTTTAATAGCTGAAAAATACCATTTTTAACAGCTGAAAAATACAATTTTTAACAGCTGAAAAATACCATTCTTGACAATTGCAACAAAACATTATTGACAACTTAACAAACCAATATTGTTAGCCAAAAAATACAATTTTTCACAACAAAAAGTACAATTTTTGAATGCTGAACAATGCCAATTTTGACAAATAAAAAAGGTCGAAAATACTTTTTTTGATAGCTGAAAAATACCATTTTAATGGCTGAGAAATACCGTTTTTGACAGCTGAAAAACAACTTTTTGACAACTGAAAAATATAATTTTCGACAGTTGAATAATACATTTCTTAACAGCTGAAACATACCATTCTTCACAACTCCAACAAACCATTATTGACAATTGCAAAACACCAGTCAGTTAAAAAATAAAATTAGAGGCAACAAAAGAAAAAAAATACGATTTATCCTCCTAGACCAGTGATTCCCAAACTTTTTGTCGTACCGCCCCCTTTCCAGAAAAAAATATTACGTCAGCAGTATCTTAAATCACCAAGATTGACTATTTGCAGTTTGTTTCTTGTTTTGGTTAATAAATTGATTACCGCACTGAACCCACGTTCCACTAAATCTTCTCTTCTTTCTTTTATACTATCACCACCCCCTTACAGTTATTCATCGCCTCCCAAATGCACCTGTGGCCATCAGCGCCCCCCTGAATCGCTGCAGCGCCCACTAGGGGGCGGTGGCGCCCACTTTGGGAATCACTGTCCTAGACCAAAGTAACTGCCGCCCCTGTGTACGACGAGAATCTTCTTTTGGGTTTTTCCGGTACCGGATATCCACAGAGCAATTTCATGTTGTGCTGAAGAAAGAAAAGGAGGCAATCCTGCTTCTTCCTTGTCCACCTTCAGCTGCAGTATTTATTGTAACAGTCCATATTTTTCTTGGTATCTCATTAATTGTTCGAAATATTCGTACTTTCGTTATCTCATTATATGAACAACTTCTGCCCTAGTCTTCATCCTTTCTAGGACCCAGGGGCGGCTCGTAATATAGAGCCAAGAAGGCATGGCATTTCAAGCTCAGCGAGAATTTTTAACCGTTGAGAACAGATAACGCGAAAACAAATTGCGGCACACGTTTGTACTTCCTTGAAACGCAAATCATGAGAACCGCGCCTCACACTTTAATTTCACAAAGATACATGTTTATATTGTATAAGTGGCTCTACTACCAACATATTCTACGAGGCGCCACTGCTAGGACATCTATTCTTTGGACACATGTTCCGTATCAAGTCTTTAGATTCTTTAGCCAAGAAATTCTGCTTTTTTCTGGTCCATCTTTCCCTGCAGTATTTGTTGTAGCAGTCCGTATTTCTCTGAATGACTCATTATGTGACCTATATATTCCAAGTTAGTTTTCTGTACTGTGTGTACAACCTCTAGTCTTCATCCTTCAGATGACCTCATCATGGACACATGTTTCGTCCAGGGGATTCTTGGAATTCTTTTGCACAAGCAAATATCGAAATGAATTAGTTTCTTCGAAACACATCCAATCAGTCTGTACAATAACTTCTGCCTGGTCTTCATTCTTCCTAGGGCCTCTTCGTTGGACACAAGATCCGTACCAAGTTTCTAGATTCTTAAGCCACCTGGTCCACCTTCCCCTGCAGTATTTATTATAGAAGTCTGTATTTCTCATTATGTATTCGAGACATTCCAACTTTCTTTTCTTCACTGCATGTACAACCTCTAGTCTTTATCCTTCCTAGGATCTTCCATCCAAGGGATTCTAAGAATTCTTCTGTATAACCATGTCTCGAAAGGAATTCGTTTTTTTCTTTTAATCTGTACATTACTGAAGTCAATCGTCCTTGTTTAACTTCCCATGAGGCGATATGTCTTTCTCGCTCCATTACGAACGTTTCATAATAAATTTATAGATTTTATTGCTATTTTCTTCCCGAATACAACTCGTGTTGAAGCTCTTGTTTCCAATTATTAGCGTTCCCGTAATCTGCATTCCTATCAACCATCTTTTACTGAAAATTTAAAAAATCATCCCGAGTCTGGTAACCATGGTTAGTTTTATGGGAAGAGTGGACTTGATAATCGAACAAATTCTCTTCATACATAATTGTATTAATATATACCAGAACCAATGGCACGAAACTACGAGCCAAGAGCTCCAAAAAATTGGATGGGTATCAAGTACGGATTATTATACATAATTATAACCCACAATCCAGAAATGTCACTCACGTCACCTTCCGACGTCAATCAAATTAAGAAAATTTGCATAATTGCTCGTTGCCTTAATCAGGCGTCAACGATCGACGCTCGAAATTGATCATGAGGCGCAATTTCCTAGTACGATCAGAAACGGAGATAATTTCATAATAATGCCAATATATATAATGTATATGTGGTGCGATAATGATTCAGTATATAGAAGATATGTATAAAAATATCTAGACGGCAAATTGTCCTAATTATATCGTGACCCAAAGGAATCGTGCCGTTATTAAAATTATTAAAATACTAGTAATGTTATATTATTCGAGTTGTTTGCATTTCTTGGAAAAGAGGATCGCGCCTGAGACGCAGCCCCGCGAACTTCATAGGCGTACCGGTTAATGCCAACTTTATAAACTTGGCCGAACTTATGGTTTCTTATTACCTGATAATGTATTCGAATAAATGGTAACTGTTATGTTTTAGAAATTTTCATTACACTTTCATCTACGGTTCTACGGTTAATTATTGCGCGGTTTTATTTATTTAATATTGAGGAAATGTTGTCTTGAGGTACGCCACTGGCGCGAATTTGCACCCTGCCAGCAAGCTGCAGACCTGTAAGCGAATCTTACACGCGAACTAACCGTGTGTACACGAAACCTCGCAAGCCATGAAGAGAGGTCTTTAATTTCCAGTAGAGCTGTTGTAGGCAAATATTTTGATAGACTCACCTCGTTTCTGCATGAAGGAGAAGAGATCGTCGAGGAACTCTTTGCGTTTGGGGTCATCGTTTATTTCGTACAGCTGCAACAAAGAGGATAAAGTTGGATCGTAATTAAAACACATGAACAGACACACACACACACAAACAGAGAAGGAGATGATGAAAAGAGAACGATCCGTTCGGAACGGATTCGCCTTCAGCACCTTTAATTTAACCTTCACAGAAGAAAAATTAATAAACGCCTCACGCCCACCCGGATTAGTTACAGCATTGATTATACACATATACAGACGCAGGTAAGATTGATCTGGGCTATGTATATATGGACTCACTTAATTTTTATTATGAGAAGTTTTTCAGCAGAACAGTTTAATACCGACGGATGGTAAAACGTAAACTTATTTACTATCATTTTTGCATCGATTATCGTTATCTTTTATTGCACTAGTGCATTAAACATTTTAATGCATTTAGTGCATTAATAGTATATAGTGTATCAAGGGCCGAAAATAGGCTTTAGCAACCCGCCGCTTTTAGGCGGCTTTGCTAAAAGTGAAGGGTTGCTAAAGCATTTCGGCATGAGTTACACTCGATATTTTTTCGCCTGCCTTAAGTAAAAACAGTGTTTCAGGAAATTTTATATCGCGCACCATTGAACTGTCACTGTCAGATTTTTGCATAGCCTACTTATATTCCGCGGAAGGTTGTCTAGATTATGCATATTATTTTTTCGGCCCTAGATACGCTTAATCGTAGTTTCGGCCCAATTTTTATGGCCGAAATATATGGTTTCGGTAGCGAAAAACATTTTAATGCACAATTTCTAATGTCAATGTCAGACTGACATTGATTATTAAAATATAATTTTCTATCTATAAAAAGACTTAAGCATTTTTGTGTTAAACGATTTCCACAAATAAATCTAAACAACATTTTAAATTCTTGGATAAAACACAGATGGCGTTGCGAATTTGCTTGGATCTTGTGACATTTGAGGAGTATGATGTATGTCATTTATAAAGAAATTGAGTTGTATATTATAAAAATGCCTCTACTAATATGTGATTTGAAGGACAAATCTGATTCAATGGCTAAACCCTAGTTAGGTACTTACTAAGTTTACAAAGGGTATAGTAATAATGAGCCATATTCTGTTCTCATCACGGTGATACCTTTACGCCGTGAAAATTTATCACATCGTTTTCGGTAGAACGGCAAATTGGTGTTCCGTTTCTAACGTGTGACAACACTGTAAAATCGAAGCAAGTGAACTAATAACGGCATGCTTTCGCCATTTTTCAAATTTACTCGGGAAACTCAGTACCGAGTGCACTTGAAGCGAACTGTAATTAAGTTAATTTTGAAGAATTATGGAATTGAAAAGTACTAATCACCATCTAATATGGGTGTGTTAGTTCGAAACTCTCACAAATTTGTTGTTTTCAAAACAAATATTCTACATTCACATTTCGGCGTCTCAAATAGATTGCTAAATTCCCGTAAATGTCGTTAAAATTGTAGCAAATAATAATTTTCAGTTGCTGCTTCTTGTTCTCGCAGCAGTAATAGAGCGAAATAAAGACCATTTTCACAATTTTATGGTTAACACACACTTATCACCTGCTCCGAACTCGGTGATAAAATTGAACCTTACTTTTCGACTGACGTCATTCGAAACTCGATCGGTGATACAAACAGAATAGGAAACTTGCGTGAAGTGCGATGACAATCGAAAACTTTTCGAAAGTAATAAAAACAGAATTGAATATCGAGAAACTATATTTTTTGGACCAAATAATATTGTGGTGCTTTTATTAGGATTAATATTCAAGGAATGTACATGATTTTATTAGCAAACTTGATAAATCATTGTTAGTGATAAATAAAAATCATTGAATTACTTTCAGGAAAATACGTAATATTTAGTGTTTTTATCATTGCCCCTCTCAAAGCACTATCAATACAATTCTTCAAAAGTTTCCGAAGCAGTGGTGGAAGATAAAAGAAGAGAAAGATATAGTCGTAGTTGACGTTCACAGGAGCATATTGATTTGGTCCGTAAAAGTGTTACAGAAGACCCAGATGCTGGTCTCCAAGTGAATCAACACATTGCGTATTGTACGAAAGGATTCAGCTCTGAAGGCATATAAGATTCAAATAACATAGGAACTAAATTTATTATTATTGGGAACATTAAATATTGTTCCCCCATCAGAACACCTACAGACCGGTTTCGACCTTTTAGGTCTCATCAGTGTAGTTAGTTCCTGATGGGGAAACGGAGATTACTATTGTTATATTTGCCGCCGCTGGCAATGTCCATATGTTGTCGGTGTTAAAGCCACCCGGGTTTGGTTCAGTACAGCATTCAGGCAATAGATTCCGCAACTTTGGCGTTTCTACCTTTAAATTCATTGGATTATCCAAAACATCTTGCATTTATCGACAACCAAATGATTTCGTTTCCGATGAAGCCATTTTGAAATCTAAAGTCATTAGATCATTCAAAATGTAGTGCACTTGTCAACAACCAGATGATTTTTTTCATTTCGTATGAAGCACATTTTGAAATTTCTGGGTATGCTAAAAAACAAAATTTGCCATATTTGGGATGAGGAAAATCCACGACTGATTCATTAGAAAACTTTACATCCAATCACTGTTTGGTGTTTCACCTGTTAGGACGTGCCATCGATTCATACTACATCGAAAATGATGCTTTCAAAGCTGTAACTGCGAATAAATGGTCTTACGATATCGCGAGATGATAACTGATTTTTTGTGGCCTGAATTGGGCAATAATAATAATTTGGAGGGCATGCGGTTTCAGCAGGACGGGGCAACCTGCTCGTGAAACCATTGAGGGAAGATTTTCCAGATAAATGATGATGTTAATTGGCCACCAAGCTCATGTATGGTCTTACGATATCGTAAGATGATAACTGATTTTTTGTGATCTGAATTGAATAATAATAATAATCAGGAGGCTGGTTTCCGCAGGATGGCGAAATCTGCTCGTGAAACCATCGAAGGAAAATTTTATCTCCAGAGAAATTGTGTTGTTAATTTGCCATCAAGATCATGTGTAGTCTTACGATATCGCGAGATGATAACTAAATTTTTGTGGCCTGAATTGAACAATAATAACAATCTCGAGGACATGCGGTTATAGCAGGACGGTGCAACCTGCTCGTGAAACTGCTGAGGGAAAATTTTCAGGGCGTGTATATACTCTCCAGAGAAATGATGATTTTAAATAAGCCACCAAGATTATGTAAGCATTGAACTATTTTCTCTGGAATTACGTGAACATCCAGTTCTAGATTGAGCACACAAGCGATTTTTGAGGACGAAATTATTCACTGAAAAATTTGACAAATTGTTATAATAGAGTCATTCCATGCTATTTCAACAAATGTATTTTTAACTGATTGAGGTTGGCGGCACTTACTTCGTGATACATTTTTAATTAAATAAAACACACTTTTACTTAGTTAATATCACACTGTTTATTTTATTAGTGACTGCAGTTTCGATCAAACAAGATAGACAAATTAATCAATTTTTACAATTCATTAACTCAATTCATCCAAATATAAAATTCACTCACGAAATCGAACACAATAGAAACATAAAATATCTAGATCTCTCAATTTCCATACACAATGACAAATTCAATTTTGAAATATTTAGAAAACCTACATTTACCGACTCAGTAATACCAGCAAACTCAAGGCATCCATTAAAACATAAAAAAGCAGCCTTCAATTCGATGATTCATAGAGCATTTTCATTACCTTTATCACAACAGGCTTTACAACTTGAAATCAATACAATTTATAATATTGCTAACAACAACGGCTATACAAATAAAACAATTGACACCTTAATAAAAATTCACCAAAACAAAAATATTAAAAACATTTTGTATGCAGCTCACATTCCTGAAACAATATTTTTCAAATCATTAACATATTTTGGAGATATTAGTCTTAAAATTCGCAATATCCTAAACAAACTAGGCATTAATATAGCTTTAAAGCCATACAATAAAATTTGTAACACTATTTTTAATTCAAAAACTCCCCTAGACAAATTTAATAAATCAGGTATTTATAAGTTAAATTGTAAAGATTGCTCCTCAGTGTACATAGGGCAAACAGGTCGTAGTTTTAAAGTTAGGTTAAAGGAACATCTAACATCGTTCCGTTTAAATAAAGATGACTCCACTTTCGCTAACCATCTCATTGAAAACCGTCATACTTTTGACGAAGATGTACTACAAATTCTACATTTAGAAGACAAGGGGATTAAAATGGACGTGCTCGAATCCCTCGAAATTCATAAACTCAAGGATAATCCGGACAGCCCCATAATTAACGAACAAACGAACCTAATGTTCTCGCCTCTGTTTAACGCGGTATAAATTAAGATGTTTCTTTGTAATTACGTTACTTATAGTTTGATAATGATCATTGTTTGATCGAAACTGCAGTCACTAATAAAATAAACAGTGTGATATTAACTAAGTAAAAGTGTGTTTTATTTAAATGTATTTTTAGTAAGACTTAAGTTTGCAGAGTTACGAACAGGTTAAATATTCACGTATTCAAATATTCAGGCTATATTTCGTTTTATTAAATTTATAAATGTATTTTAAATTGGTTGCCGCACCATTTTTTTTATATTTCGCACAGGTATAAAGAATTTAAGACCGATTTAAGAAAATAAAGATGTTTTACTAGGTGGCAGATTCGTCCACAGATGGCGTTTTAAACATGTACATTTTTGTTATTACAAGAATTTACACAATGGCATAACTGCCTTCTTAATTGAGCAATTAGAAGAATTCTTAAAAAAATTACACGGTATAAATTTGAGTTTTTTCATCATTTGATATACTTTTGAAGATTAAATGGCAGTCAAAGTTCACCATTGAAATTTGCAATTTCTCATTTTGAAACCCAGATTATCACTGGGAAGAAAACAAAGCGCACTCAAACCAAAATTTTTCAAGTACAATAGTCACAGTAGATATTACACGAGAGTATTTTGAACCTATCCAATAAATTTTCACTAGCAAATATGGACATTTTCAAGAAAACTAAGATTTTTTAAAAGCTGCATCTGCTGAGGGATTCACTGTAAAAATCTTAAATTTATTTTACTCAAGCTTTTATTAAATACCAACACCATTACAAAATTTGGTCATTTTATTTTGGATAATAACAAAAATATGTGTGTTCAAAGTTGTGAAGAAAATTATGGTAATTCTATTTTTTTTAAATAGCCTATGAAAAATGCATACTATAAAAATTGAGATTTTCGCTTACGTTTCTAAATAAAAAAAAAATGTAAAAAAAAGATGTTCATTTCTATGATATCTTTAGTATTTGTTTAAATGTTTTGTAATATTTTTCTTATTGAAAACCCACGAAATTTTGGCAAAAGCTTTTCAGTTCTTCGGATTGTCTAATAAGGCTTATAGTTCAGTAGCAAGTTTTTGAGATACAACGCGCACATGCAGACACACACACAGAACTTTTTTTTTACTTTCTCCGGAACGAAGTAAGGCAAAGTATTGAAATCATTATTTTTTTTTCTTTTTTTTTTAATATGAAAATATTACAAAAACTTTTAAACAAATATCGAAGACAACAAAAAACATCTTTGAAATATTGTTCACGAAATGATTATTTTTCAAAAAGAAAAATTGAATTGAAATGTTTGCTTTTTGGTCTATAATTATTAAATGATATCTGTTATATCAAATTTGTGTTAATATTAATTGTAAAGAATACCGAATTGAACAACTTATAAAGAATACGTTTTTTTTTTCAAAATATCATTAGATTTTAAGAAAATTGACGGTAGATTATTAGAATTTGAAGTATAATTTGTCAATTTCAACTTCTTCAATTTGGCTGAATTATCGATTTATTTGTTGTAATTTTAGATTTTTTGGTCAGAATTTTTCATTTTTAAACCAGAATTTTTGATTTTTGGTCTAAATTTGTGTTTTTTAGCTTTAGATTTTAAAACCTGAATTATTAATTTTTAGGCAGGGATGTTTGATTTTTTGGCCAGTATTTTCGAGTTTCTATTTAAAGCACCTATTTTTTTTTATATTTGGTTCATTTCATTTATTTCACGTCTGCCACAATACACAAGCCATACATAAGATGCAAAATTTGTTGTTTGTCAATTAAAAATTAAAATCAAATATTATAATAATCAACGTTCATAAAAATAATGACACACCCGAGTTTTTAATTTTTAGGCGTGTATTTTCCACGGTTTTTATTTTACTTGATTTTATATTTTTGATTCTAATTCTGAAGTTCAATTTTTATTTTAAATTAAAATTTGACATTTATTTAAAAGATATAGTCTCAAGGGAATTATGTTAATCAACTACTTATTATTTTTAACTTTTTGGCCTGTTTTTATTTTTATTTTTAGACTTAGACTTAGATTTTGGACTATATTTTAGATCTTTGGCATGTATTTTCAATTTCTTTGCCCAAATATTCTCTCCGATTTTTTACCTAAATTTTCGATTTCTTTGGGCTTTATCTCAGATTTTGTAACCTGAATTATTCATTTTCATGCGAAATGTTTTTCTTTTTTGGTCAGTATTTTCGAGTTTTTATTTTATTTTAATTTCAGGTTGTTTAGTTTATTTTATATTTTTGATTTTAATTTATTCGTTGATTTAAAGTTTCGAATTAAAATTTGAAATTTACTTATTTAAAGTATATAACTAATGCCGATATCCATAACTATGACACACGATATCGGAATAACCTACGTAGCACAGCTCACAAAACTAGCCTATATGAAAAATCCGCCCTGTATTGTTCTATCCAAATATATAACAAAATTCCACAATTAATAAAAGATAGCAACAATATAGATAGATTTAAATTAAATCTAAGGGCGTATCTTTCAAAAAAGCCATCCTACACATTAAGTGAATTTTTAACAGACATTTGAAATCTACGTATAAAATTTTTTATATTGTATGCGTACTTAAATGTCTTACATTTTATATTATAACTATATTTATTATTTTACCAACATTGACTTGTGTACAACTTTGTATAAGTTCTTAACATAAATAAAAATTACATTACATTACTTTACATTACGTTACATATACGTGAAGAAATTATTTTAACCAATAACTTAATTTTTTTACTTGATCTTTTTATTTTTAAAACAAGATATTAGATATTGGCCTTTATTTTAGATGTTTGGCCTGGATTTTCGTCTTTTGGATAGTAAAATTCCATAATTTTTGGCAGCTGCTAATTTTCCTATTTACCACTGAATCGTGCGTTTCCATTTCCATTTTACTGCTAACGTGCTGTCTGTGATAGTAGTGCAATTTTTGACAGTTTGAAATTGTCATTTTTAGCAGTTGAAATTTTCTTTTTTTTTAATATCAAAAATGCCGTCTTTGATAGTAAAAAAGCACAATTTCTGGCAGCTGCAAATTTCTTTATTTACCATTGAATCATATCGTTTTTGGTGGTAAAAATGCAGAATTTTTAACAATAGAAAAATGGCAATTTCTTCTTTTTTAATATAAAAAATGCTGTTTTTGATTGCAAAAATCCACATTTTTTTGCAGCTGCTTTATTTACCGTTGAATCGTGCCGTTTATGGTGACAGAAATGTAGAATTTTTGATAATTCAAAATTGTAATTTTCTTTTTTTTTAATATAAAAAATGCCGTTTTTGATCCACGATTTTTAACAGCTGCAAATTTCTTTATGTGCCGTTTGCGGTGGCAAAAATGTAGAATTTTTGACAATTCGAAATTGCCATTTTTGAAGGTTATTTATTCGAAATTTCTGTGTGAAAGTTTTTAAAGTGACCAATAGAGTTATTTTTAGATTTCTTTTATTTGAGGTAAAAGTGTCCGGTATCACACATTTAAACTATAACGTATTTTTTAAATCCGAGAATGTACCAGCGGCGGCTCGTGCGTCTTTGTAGAGGAGGCTAAGACAGAGAATGTAGAGAAAGCAAATATTCCGCTGCTCGTAGCCTACTCGCCGAAAATCCATGTGCTGCCGCTAGAATGTACTGGGTTCCCCATAATAGGCTACCCATTTTAATATTTCATTTTTTTTTTCAGTTAACAAAACAAACTTTTTATTATACTAAATTACAGCTAACTCTTTGGGATTTATGATAACATAAATATTTGGCTAATTTAATTCTAACTTTTAAAAATCACGTCTTCTAAATGACCTCCACCAACTTCAACACATTTTTCAATATTAGATAAAAAGTGGTTAATTACAAGGCGTAGCAAACCTTTGTCTATTCCTTCAACTTCTTCACGAATTTTTACTTTAAGTTCCTCGATTGTACCTGGACGACTCGCAAACACTTTGGCTTTTAAATATCCCCACAGGAAAAAATCGGGTGCCGTTAAGTCGGGGGACCTCGAAGGCCAAGGCAAATTTCCGAATCGAGAAATGAGTCGGCCATTAAACGTTTCTAGCAGAACCCGCGTTGAGTTTCTGGCGGTATGAGCTGTTGCCCTATCTTGTTGGAATAGTAAGGCATTGTTTAGTCATCCTCGTCTATTTAATTCTGGAATGAGGAATGTCTCTAGCATGTTTACGTAGCGCTCGGATGTTACTGTTACAGCGCGGTTATTTTCATCCTCAAAAAAATATGGACCAATAATACCAAAAGATCCTACTCCACACCACATAACAACTTTTGGATTATGGAGGTTCTGTGTAAAGATTTCACGAGGATTTTCATTTGACCAGTATCTAAAATTCTGTTTATTAACCATGCCGTTCAAATAAAAATCAGCTTCGTCGCTCATTAAGAGACTATGAATTGCTCCTTGATGTAAATTCAAAAATTCTTTACAAAATGCTAACCTTGCTTCTTTATTTTGATTTATAATTTGCTGTGCCATTTGGTATTTATAGGGATGAAATTTTAAATCTCTTTGAAGAATTTGATCTAAGCTTCCCTTTGATATTCCTAGGATAAGGGTTTATCGATTAGCAGACTTTTTAGGACTTCTCGTAAACGCAATTCTAACTCGTTCAATATTTTCTGATATACGAATTGTTCTTAGACGTCCAGGCTTCTTCAAATTTTGTACAGAACCATTTTCACGCCAATGACGAACCCATAACTTAACAGTTTTACGATTTGGCGCGTGACCTCTATTGTTGTTATTAAACTGACGCCGGAATGCACGCCTAACTTCTTCTATCGAATTGCTTCTTATGTAAGTTTCTACACAAAACACACGTTGTTGGACTGAGTAATCCATGAAAGTTAAATAATTATGATGAAAACTAACAAACTTCTCGTAGAAAAATAACGTTCCACAAAATTATTAATATAAAACTTATTTGTGACAGGTGCCTACTTGATCAATAATTAACTTAAATCCCAAAGACTACAGAACATAATCCCACAGAGATAAACTTATTTAGTTATCTCGTAGGGAATTAATTAATAAAATAAAATGGGTAGTCTATTATGGGGAACCCTGTATATCTCTTGCAAAACCTATAAATTCCTTAACTGATTTTACACCAATTAGTGCACTTCATGTAACATACTTGAAGAATTGCAGTCTCATCTACGGAAATATTTGTTATTATATACACAGAGGGCCAAAAGAAAAAACGGTACAAATTGGAAATATTAATATTTTCAATAATAATTAACGCATTAAATATTGCTTTGAAAAACAAAATGTTTACACTTTGTAGTTTACAGAAATGATTAATTGAATTTGTGTAAAGTTTTTTTGGGGTATATTTCACATTAATGAAGGCTCTGCAAACGCGATAGTTTATAATGTACCGTCGCATCGCATTTGTAGGTGCTAAAATTGGTGGGCCATAATTTGTTTCCGTTTTCTATCAGTCATCTTAGTTTTTGGGACAAAAATATCGTGAAAGGCTAGAAGTTCAAAAATTCAAAATTCAAAATATCTTTAATTTTCGAAAAATATGTAAACATAACAGAAATGTAAGTAATACATATTAGTGAAAACATGTCAGGAATACAATTAAAATTAACTAAGTCTATCAATATTACAATACTACAGATAATTTTATGCATTGATGCATAATGTGCTCCGGGCACAAGTTTAACTACTATTTTTTTTTTGTTTTAGTAAAAGAACTTCTTCTCATTTATAAACATTGGACTTTTCACTGTTATATTAATTATATAAAAATATTAATAACTCACGGAGATATGACAGTACAAAACTTTTTTTTGGCCCACTATGTATATTATTTTGCCAGTCGGGTTTTAAGCCTAATAATCATAATTGCACAATCGCCATATTTCATCTAACCGATAACAAATTAAGAGCTGGGAACAGGCGCTGAGCAAGTTTTTAATTCAATCACTACTAGATTATGTTGGTTTGCCTATAAACATATTATCCTTCTACGTCAAATCTTATTCAGACGGCTGTTATTGAAAACATACAATCTAGCTCATGGAGAGCCGCTATTGGGGTTCCTTAGGTTTCCATTTTAGAACCTTTCATATACATATTTTGGACAATGAGGTATTCAAAAAATTCAAAAGTATGCTGACGATACTCAGTTATTGCATTCTTTCGAAAACATGTTGCAATGGGATTTTTAGCTCCACAAAAGTGCGTTGCAATAAAAAACTATAAAATATAAACAAATCAATTCTCAAAGTTTGTTTTGCGTATATGCTCCTTAAACCGAAGAATCAAATACAACGAAAGAATTGCAGCGACAACAAAATAAAAGTTAATTAACATTCAGTAGCTGCTAACATGTTTCTAACTAGTGTTTTAACATGTAAAAACACTAGTTAGATAAATGTTAGTAACTACTAATTACACGGCTGTAAATGTTTAACTAACGAAAACTAGTTTCCTGTCTAATGTCATAAAGAATATTAAAAGTAGTATGACTAAACGTAATTTTGATATTCTGCCATTATTTATACATACAGAGACTTACTAGAAGAAAATCAGTTTCATTTTGAAATCGAAATCTTAAATAAATAAAACACTATTACTTCCTTTAAATCAAAAATGTAATAAACATTACTTGCAAAATATTAATAGAATTAGATGGTGCAAATAAGCGAGAACGACGATTCCGGTTAAGATGGTACACTTAATTTAATACTAAATGTATTGAAATGTATTCAGCGATGACACCTTAGATAACACGGGCAATATATAACTAATAATAATACGTCGGTCGTATAAAGATAACCATCTAAATATAAACATTACAAGCAGTCGCGGTAGTCGGAAACTGGAAAAAGAGTCGTCGAGGGGATAGAATCGAATCACTTTACCATTTTGACCTCAGCATTGTGATTCGAATTGAAAAAGCTCTTCGGCATTGTGGCTCGGGGCACGAGACGGTCGAGAGAGAGAGCTTTTTAAAAAGGGGGGAAGAAAAGACCCCACCAGATACAATACTTCATTCATTGTGATGTTTACATGCATTGTCGCCCAACAATGGACTACTGGGATACAATGGATTGACATGTCGGTGCTTCTTCCATAATTAGAGCGATTATCATGCACCGACGCTTTTACACTATGTTATTGCGGTTTATTGCGGTTTATTGCACGCACATATTTGGGTATCTTATATACGTATATAACGTGCAAAAATAAATTATCACTTTCACAGAGCCGTCAAACAAAACGTAGGATTACACCCGAATATAACCGATATATTCTTAATGGGCACCAGATAACGGTCACCCCGTCAGTAATTAGAAACACTCTGTTTCGAATTAATTAAATTAATTGGTTTTAAACAACACAATCAAAACTTTTAATTACGTTTCTAAAATGCATTTCAAAACTTACGTATCTTAGATCCGATTAATGAATGTTCAAAAATCCGTACTTGCATGTGTAATATTTCAAAAACAGTTACTACAGCTGGAAGTAGCTAGAGGAGATATGAATTGTCAATATATATTTCAAAACTTCAACCTGCGAAGATTTTCAATTAATCTTCGAAGTACAAATAATAGACAAAAAATAGCATGAATATATGAATATTCAGCCTGTTTGTGACTCTGCAACATTAAGTCTGACTAAGACTATAAACAAATAACTTATTGAAACTTTGAAGTTGGAAATCTCCGAACAATCTAACTAATCGCAAGCTGAATCAATATTAATCGTTTGTGATAGTTAATTAAAAAAATAGTATGTTACTCACCATATTATGAAAGTGCTCAGTTGTTCAACGAGAGACACATTATAAACAGAAGCGCAAGCGATTATTGGTAAAAAGGCATTAATTTGTCGCACTCGGTATAATTTCAAATTTTCGTAGTTAAATGTATAATTGGTGAGAGAATAATTTTTATTACATAGTACTAACAAGGGAAGGTCTCCAAGTGATTCACCGTTTTCGATTCAAGCTCAATGCAGAAATGTTGGAAAAACTGGAAAAAACGAAAATTGCATTCAATGATTTGAAACTTTGTGCAAAACTAATAACTTAAGGAATTCATTTGAAAGTTTCCAAATCCATTCCAAAATACTATATTGCTGTTTTCTCGTCAAAACAATTGATATATCTAAGCTAGAAACAAAACCATAACACCTTAAACTTAAACTAGAGAAAACGAGAATTGTATTCAACGATTAGCAAATTTGTGCAGAACTAATAAAGAAATTAACTAGATATTTTCCAAATCCATTCAAAAATATTGCATTTCTGAATTCTCATCAAAAGCATTGGTATATCTAAGCTAGAAACAAAACCACAAAACCCTAAACTTAAATTTAAAATTGCATTCAACGATTAGAAAATTCGTGCGGAACTAATAAATTAAGGAATTAAGTTGAAACTTTCCAAACCTATTCAAAAATATTGTTTTTTTTGTTTTCTCATCATCAAAACAATTGATATATCTAAGCTTAAAACAAAACCACAACATCGTAAACTTAAACTGGAGAAAATGAAAATTGCATTCAACGATTAGAAAATTTATGCAGAACTAATAAATTGAGATATTAACTTAAAATTTTCCAAATCCATTTAAAAATATTGTTTTTCTGATTTTCCGTTAAAACAATTCATAAATCTAAGCTAGAAATAACACCACAACACCTTAAACTTAAACTGGAGAAAACGAAAATTGCATTCAACGATTAGAAAATTGGGGCCGCGGTGGTCTAGTGGGTAGAGGTCCGGCCTCTGGACCCCGTTGGTGCGGGTTCGAGTCCCGTCCGGACGGTCACTTTTTCAACACGAAAAATGGCCGTACGGGTCCCTGGGTGTCTAGTGTTTGTCCCCATTTCATTTAAATATGAATATTATTAATATAAATTGGTTGTGGCTGAATGCCCTAGTTGGCTAAGCCAAGTCCCCCATCATCCTCGATTCCAAAACCCGAACTCCTGTCAATCATCTTTCCTTTTTTCTTTTAAAAAAAAAAAAAGATTAGAAAATTTGTGCAGAACTGGTAAAGTGAGGAAATAACTTGAAAGTTTCCAAATCCATTCAAAAATATTGTATTTCTGATTTCTCATCAAATCAATTGATATATCTAAGCTAAAAACAAAACCACAACGCCTTAAACTTAAACTGGAGAAACGAAAATTGCATTCAACGATTAGAAATTTTTTGCAGAACTAATAAATTGAGGAATTAGCTTGAAAGTTTCCAAATCTATTCAAAAATATTGTATTTCCGATTTCTCATCAAAACAATTGATATATCTAAGCTAGAAACAAAACCACAACGCCTTAAACTTAAACTGGAGAAACGAAAATTGCATTCAACGATTAGAAAGTTTGTGCAAAACTAATAAAGTGAGGAATTAACTTCAAAGTTTCCAAATCTATTCAAAAATATTGTATTTCTGATTTCTCATCAAAACAATTGATATATCTAAGCTAGAAATAAAACCACAACGCCTTAAACTTAAACTGGAGAAACGAAAATTGCATTCAATGATTAGAAAATTTGTGCAGAACTAATAAATTGAGGAATTAACTTGAAAGTTTCCAAGTCCATTCAAAAATGTTGTACTTCTGTTTTCTCAACAAAACAATTGATATATCTAAGCTAGAAACAAAACTACAACGCCTTAAACTTAAACTGGAGAAACGAATATTGCATTCAATGATTAGAAAATTTGTGCAGAACTAATAAAGTAAAGAATTAACTTGAAAGTTTTCAAATACATTCAGAAATATTCTATTTCTGATTTCTCATTAAAACAATAGATATATCTAAGCTAGAAAAAAAACCACAACGCCTTAAACTTAAACTGGAGAAACGAAAATTGCATTCAACGATTAGAAAATTTGTGCAGAACTAATAAAGTGAGGAATTAACTTGAAAGTTTCCAAATCTATTCAGAAATATTGTATTTCTGATTTCTCATCAAATCAATTGATATATCTAAGCTAGAAACAAAACCACAACGCCTTAAACTTAAACTGGAGAAACGAAAATTGCATTCAACGATTAGAAATTTTTTGCAGAACTAATAAATTGAGGAATTAGCTTGAAAGTTTCCAAATCTATTCAAAAATATTGTATTTCTGATTTCTCATCAAATCAATTGATATATCTAAGCTAGAAACAAAACCACACCGCCTTAAACTTAAACTGGAGAACCGAAAATTGCATCCAACGATTAGAAAATTCGTGCAGAACTAATAAATTGAGGAATTAACTTGAAAGTTTCCAAATCCATCCAGAAATGTTATACTTCTGATTTCTCATCAAAACAATTGACATATCTAAACTAGAAATAAAACCACAACACCATAAACTTAAACTGGAGAAAACGAAAACTGCAGTCAACGATTAGAAAATTTTTGCAGAACTAATAAATTGAGGAATTAACTTGAAAGTTTCCAAATCCATTCAAAAATATTGTATTTCTGATTTCTCATCAAAACAATTGATATATCTAAGCTAGAAACAAAACCACAACACCTTGAACTTAAACTGGAGAAAAGAAAATTGCATTCAACGATTAGAAAATTTGTGCAGAACTAATAAATTGAGAAATTAACGGGAAATTTTTCAAATCCATTCAAAAATATTGTATCTGATTTCTGATCAAAAAATTGATATATCTAAGCAAGAAACAAAACCGCAGTGTCTTAAACTGGAGAAAAATTGCATTCTCCGATTAGAAAATTTGTGCAGAACTGATAAATTGAAGAATTAACTTGAGAGTGTTCAAATCCATTAAAAAATATTATATTTCTGATTTCTCATTAAATCAATTGATATATCTAAGCTAGAAAGAAAACCACAACACTTTAAACTGGCGAAAACAAAAATTGCATTAAATGCTTAGAAAATTTGTGCAGAACTAATAAATTGCGGCTATAACTTTCAGAATGTCCTATTGGCATTACCTTCATTTCTGCATAGAGTTTGAATCCAAAACGGTGAATCACCTGGGGATCTTCCCTTGTTAGTACGGGATCATAATTGTGAAAGATTATTCACCCGGAAGCACGTCGAAATGTTATTCAGATTTAATAGAATTGAAAAAAATGAAGATCGTTGTCATGGAGATGGTAAATAAAGTTTATTCCCCTCAGAATTAATAGAATTGTAAATTAGAAGATCGTTGTTATGGTAAAGGTAAATAAACTTTATTCACTTGCAAACTTTTATTTACCTGTTTATCCGCTTGTAAACTGCTTGCTTAATGCAGATTTTTAAACCTAGCTTAAATCATCTTTGTTATTTACATATTTGAATTTTATTCACTAGGAAAAAACAATTATATAATCGTTCTACCGCCATCTGTCCGTTTCTAGTTCAACGACTTACGATTTCAAATAACGAATATAACGACGGATTCGCGGGTTCGTTTTACTTCTTTGGAGGACGTATTTTTTTCTATTTAAATTGAAGAGTTGAAACTTTTAGGGTTGACGTGTGGTGACTATTTTACATTGTAAATGTAAATTATAATTCAAGAAACTTAATGAAGACGAAATATAGCCTACGTGAATATTCAAGTTGTCACAAATTAATTTATAATTCAAGAGGTTGCTGTGGTAAAAAGTAGTGATGGGATCATTCGAATGATAATAATCGATTAATTCGATTATCAAAATAATCGATTATCGCGAGAACCTATTTTTTAATGTGAATGATTATTCGATTGATCGGTACTCGAATGATCATTCAAATGAGCATTCGAATGATCATTCTAATGACCCTACGAATTTACTATACTCGAATGATAATTCGATTGGCTTTCCAATGATCATTCGAATGATTTATTTGAGTGATCGGTACTCGAATGAACGATTCGAAAACTAGCTATTGGGATAATCTGAATGACCATTCGAATATTAAACTACCAATTTGTACTTGAATATATAACATTCAAAACTTTACTTAGCGTATTAGAAGGTTATCTTTCCCACGAAACGTTACGGCGAAGTACAATGATATTGTTTACAATATATTCTATATTATAATTTTATTTTGATAAATTGCTGAAATCAGAACACAAGTATTTATGAACGATTTTAACGAAATAACCAGAGTTCTGTTTTTAGAATTTAAGTCACGATAATTTGAGTGATCATTCCGATATGTCTATACCACTTAAAAAATAAAAATACTCGATTCACGATCAGTCGAATTATTATTCGAATTAGTAGTCGAACTTTTATTCGAATGATCATTTAAATAAGTAATCGATTTTCATATCATTCGACTTATCACTCGAATAATCATTCGAATGATCATTCGAATAAATAATCGATTTTCAGATCATTTGAGTGATCACTCGAATTATCATTCGAATGAATAATCGATTTTCAGATTAATTCGAATAGTAATCATTCGATTATTGAAATCATTCGATTATGCCCATCACTGATAAAAAGTTTCAAATCTTATAAAACTATTGGATAGTCAATCGTTAGTCGTGAATATCGCCTAAATAAGAGCACTATTTTTTTAATTAAACGACGCTGCGAACAGGACCATACCTTATCAAGTGAAGCAGATACTGGTCGTCCAAAAATTTTAGCAATGTTGAAGATATTAATTCAACAAGGTATATAAGAGATAACCCATTTAAAAGAAAAAACAGTTAATGATTCCATTGTGCAAATAAATTTCTCTGGATTCAGCCAACGGTATGCATAATAATAGAAAAATCAAATCCAACAAATTATACAGTCGCAAAAAAGATGATGCTTCCTAAAGAAAAACAAGGAATCGCGGCTTTTATGTCCTTTAAATTATACTTGGAGAACGTTGTGTTTAGCGATGAAAGAACATTTCAAAATACCAACGGATGGGCATATTCGTGTTTAAAGGCCAATAAGGGCAGGTTTTGACATCAGTATGAAAGACGGTTTTCGGTAAGTGTTTGGGTGTGATTAAGATATTATGAACCACGAATCTCTTGGAAAATTGAAGAAAGATTCAATGCACAAGCTTATCACAAGATACTTGAATATGTAATTTTACCTTCTTTACATCAGGTTTACCGTAACAGCAATTTTATGAATCAGCAAGATCCATACTACAAATCCATTAGACAATTCACCCTGCCAGAAGTTCTGATCTAACTCCAATGGGAAATATCTCGAGGTTTTATGGTGAAAGAAATTTCTAAAATAAATGTAAAATCTCATACATCAGCAGAGCTCTGGGAAACTGTTGAAAATGCAAGTTTGGCTGAGAATGAAAATTTGAATTATTATTGAATCAATGCATCGACAACTGGGCAAGGTCATTACAAGAAATGGTTTTATGACCAAATATTTAATTGTAGAGGTCGCAACCATCACCATGATTAGAATAAAACACTTTAACTTTTTTATACCACTATATAAATAAAGTGGTGTAAAAAAGTTAAAGTGTTTTATTCCAATCTACAATCAAGATGCACCACGAAGTAAACGCCGCCAACATTAAACAAATATTTAATTGTTAAAAATTTCTACATTTTAGTGTTGATAAACTTTTTCAAAAAATAACAATTTTTCTTCGTGCTATTGTTTTCAAGTACAGTATCACCGAGCACTCGAGATATGCGCAGAGTGAGAAAGTATTCGGAGAACGCGACAACAAATATCCGGAGCCAATTGAATTTAGGCTGGTCACTACGCAACACGTCTCGAGTTATTGGTACAAATCTAACAAATCATTTGTAACTATTGAAATGATTATTTCAAAAAATGTTACGCACAGATTTCAGTTCAACTAAACGAGCCATTTACACCGCTGGATGGTATCGATCGAAACCCGAACGTCTATCCTCAACGCACCGTATAATTAAAAACGATCATTAACCGCATAAAAAATAAATATAGACAAAGTAATTAATAATGCCTAAAAGCTGAAAAAACGGTAATTTAAAGTTGTAATTAATCATGGAGATGTAATTTGGTTCGGAGCGCAATGCGGCCACCACCACCACCACCACTATAACCACCATAACCATAACCACATAGCCGAGGCACAATATGGTCAATTGCGATAATTAAAAAGGGATATCGCATCGGCCAATCTCCTCTCGTTCTGTCGGGGCAGACTTCCGCCTATGCGAAAAAGATATAAAACTGGCGTAATGTTCAAGTACTAAAACGCTCAAACACAATGCAATGGAAACTTTATCGCGTGGAAATGTTAAAATGGCGCACATCATACTAATTTTTTTTCTGGTCACAGAAATATCAATTCGGGCAAAAAGACCTATTTTTTAAATAATGTACCAATTCTAAATCGCATTAACCCAAGTCCGAAATGTTTAGATTAAAAAAACCTTATATTTGGATAATTTATATTATTGCTTTCAGTAGATTGTGGCTTAAATATTGATTGGCTACCTTGTGATATTAGGAAAACATTTCAAGCGTCATCTGGCAATTATAGCTTCAATTTATTTTATTAACAAATACAGAAACCTGTTACAATTACGTTACCGTACGGCAACGCTAGCGCTTGAAGGGTTAATGCAATTTCCTTCAAATCACTCTTTCAATTTTCACGCGAAAGTAGCAATTTATTTATTTCCTTACGTTACAACAGCAATATTGTTCCTGTTACCTGTCAGTTATTGACAATTTGACATTAAGATTTTGTGGGAAGGGTCCAGCTCATACGTAATTGCGTCCTTATTTTTCTGGTAAAACGAATCGGCTTAATGGATTTTATTACTTAAGAATCAATCTGTGTCTCTACAGTAAAACAGTAAAATATTTTCAGCGTTTATTTAAATGTTATTAACCCTAGATAACTAAACTTAAATTAGTATTACTCTGTAACTAATCATTCGACTCATAGACTACAAATTAAAATAAAGTATATTTTTAAATGTTCTTAAATTATTTTGATCAAATTAGCTTAGATAAATTATAATACTTCAATGAAAATATAGAAAAATGCTAAAAGTTAGCGTCTGCACTCCAGGCAGATGGTAAAAGTAAGCTTTCCATAAAATCCTTCACGAAACTATCAGAAGTCGGTAGTTTATTAGACGAATGTTTAGTTATCTAGGGTTAAATGTTGAAAATACCTATTTTTTAACATTAAGTTTTTTTTTTAAGGAAGGATGATTGACGGAAATTTGGGTTGGGGAATTATGGATGATATGGGACATTGGCTTAGACAGCGTAGGTTATTCAGCCACAACCGATGATTTATAATATATTATTCATATTAAATGAAAATAGACATCCACAAACACCCATCCCTCGCCGGAATTCGAACCCAGGACCCTCCACATTAGTTCTGGCGCAATATTAAGTTATGCATTACTAGAAATACTTATTAAAAATATAATTCTTTAGAAACCAACTTGCATCCCTTATGTAACCCTGTGTAAAATATCATTACATAATTTTTATCGATAACGCCACAATCAGTTACCAGCAGAGTGCCAAAAACCTTTTTTTCTAAAAACGATATTTTTTTGGCCTCGGTTAGACTATTGCAGTTAATAGCAAACAGAATTTAGAAAAATTCTTATACATTACATTAGCATTATATTTGTGTGTGGTCGGTCACATTAGTTGCGCTTATTACACCCAACGCATTACCATATCAAAGAGGTCAGATGTATGTACAGTAAATGAAAATAAAGAACAATAGCAAACGTAATATATGTAATGCACACACACACATAATATAGGTAGTAAAGGTACAATATAAATATAATTATACATCGCATAATTTTTATAGTGCACATGCTATTTCCGCCCGCATACTTCTCGGGCTAATAAAACGATAACAGCCATTATCAATTAAAAAATTCAAACTCGCACCAATGTTTGTATTCGTGTCGCAGTTAGAAATGAACGATTATTATACGTAATTATCATTCGGTATTCGTCATTAATGCCATTCGCGCGATAACGAAAAAACGCGCTCGCATTTTGCACGGATAATGTTTAATTGGAATTTTATCAGTGGGAGCACGTATATTATATTCTAGTCGAAACAATGTACATTTCGCATAACTCCTATATCAAAATATATCAAAAATACTGGATGTAATAGTTGAAATCAATTGTTATGTCAATATTTGACGAATACGAGTGAATGATACGATCACCAGAGCACACTTGCTAAACCAATTCAATTGTTATTTAGATTTTCTACTAAAGTTCATTTAAGGCTGTTCGACCCGTTTGAAAATTGAAGCGTTTTTGGCACACGGCTCGTAACTGATTGTGGCGTGATAGATTAAAATTGTGTAATAATACTTTACACAGGGTTACATAAAGGATGAATGTTGGTTTCTTTTTTTTTCAGCGTTATGCCTGGTCTTGATGCAATGGCACCATTGGCCATCATCAATTTTTATATATGTATTTTCAGTTATAAATTAAATAAATAAATGAACAAATGAATAATGAAAGACGTATACAACAACCATGGACCCGAGCGAATACTTCTCGATCCCCGAAAAATCTTTCGGCCGGGCTGGGATTCGAACCCACACGGCACGCGGTGCAACCTGTACAAGCGCTCGCCAACGGACAGCGCTGGTTTCTAAATAATATTATTATTAATAATAATAATAATATATAAATATATTTGTAATAATCTGAAATTTAGAGCTAGAAAAAAGGTATTTTCAACATTAACTAAATGCTTAAAATCCAAAATGTTTCATTATAGAGACACAGATTGATTCTTTAGTAATACAATCCATTAAGCCAAATTCCTTTGACCTGAAAAATTAAGACACAATCACGTACGAGCTAGACCCTTCCGCTAGATATTTTAGTTGACGTAAAGTGACGCCACCTGTAGAAAATAGTTATTTTTCTGAGAGAACGAGATCGCAATAGGATTTTTGACCTGCCATCTTACCATTGCCCCGCAACAGACGATGACAATTGTTTTTCCATTTTTTCCATTTCACTAAACTTATTACAGTTTTCAAAACTTAACACTTCACGTTCAAAATTATTCCAAAATTTAGGGATGAAGTGTTGATAGTTTTTCACAGAAACGTAATTTGGCGTTCATCCTAAGTAAATTTGAGAAGCTTCAAATCGTTGGCAATTGTTTTAACATTTTTTCCATTTCACTAAAATTATTACAGTTTTCAAAACTTAACACTTCACATTCAAAATTATTCCAAAATTTAGGGATGAAGTGTTGATAGTTTTCACAGAAACGTAATTTGGCGTCCAACCTAAGTAAATTTGAGAAGTTTCAAATTACTGGCAATTGGTTTTACATTTTTGTTTATTTCACTAAAATTATTACAGTTTTCAAAACTTAACGCTTCACATTCAAACTTATTCCAAAATTTAGGGATGAAGTAAGTGTTGATAGTTTTCACAGAAACGTAATTTGGCGTTCATCCTAAATTAATTTGAGAAGTTTCAAATCGTTGGCAATTGTTTTTACATTTTTTCCATTTCACTAAAATTATTATAGTTTTCAAAATTTAACGCTTCACATTCAAAATTATTCCAAAATTTAGGGATGAAGTGTTGATAGTTTTCACAGAAACGTAATTTGGCGTCCAACCTAAGTAAATTTGAGAAGTTTCAAATTACTGGCAATTGGTTTTACATTTTTGTTTATTTCACTAAAATTATTACAGTTTTCAAAACTTAACACTTCACATTCAAAATTATTCCAAAATTTAGGGATGAAGTGTTGATAGTTTTCACAGAAACGTAATTTGGCGTCCAACCTAAGTAAATTTGAGAAGTTTCAAATTACTGGCAATTGGTTTTACATTTTTGTTTATTTCACTAAAATTATTATAGTTTTCAAAACTTAACGCTTCACATTCAAAATTATTCCAAAATTTAGGGATGAAGTAAGTGTTGATAGTTTTCACAGAAACGTAATTTGGCGTTCATCCTAAATTAATTTGAGAAGTTTCAAATCGTTGGCAATTGTTTTTACATTTTTTCCATTTCACTAAAATTATTATAGTTTTCAAAATTTAACGCTTCACATTCAAAATTATTCCAAAATTTAGGGATGAAGTGTTGATAGTTTTCACAGAAACGTAATTTGGCGTCCAACCTAAGTAAATTTGAGAAGTTTCAAATTACTGGCAATTGGTTTTACATTTTTGTTTATTTCACTAAAATTATTACAGTTTTCAAAACTTAACGCTTCACATTCAAAATTATTCCAAAATTTAGGGATGAAGTAAGTGTTGATAGTTTTCACAGAAACGTAATTTGGCGTTCATCCTAAATTAATTTGAGAAGTTTCAAATCGTTGGCAATTGTTTTTACATTTTTTCCATTTCACTAAAATTATTATAGTTTTCAAAATTTAAAGCTTCACATTCAAAATTATTCCAAAATTCAGGGATGAAGTGTTGATAGATTTCACAGAAACGTAATTTGGCGTCCAACCTAAGTAAATTTGAGAAGTTTCAAATTACTGGCAATTGGTTTTACATTTTTGTTTATTTCACTAAAATTACTACAGTTTTCAAAACTTAACGCTTCACATTCAAAATTATTCCAAAATTTAGGGATGAAGTGTTGATAGTTTTCACAGAAACGTAATTTGGCGTCCAACCTAAGTAAATTTGAGAAGTTTCAAATTACTGGCAATTGTTTTTACATTTTTGTTTATTTCACTAAAATTATTACAGTTTTCAAAACTTAACGCTTTACATTCAAAATTATTCCAAAATTTAGGGATGAAGTAAGTGTTGATAGTTTTCACAGAAACGTAATTTGGCGTCCAACCTAAGTAAATTTGAGAAGTTTCAAATTACTGGCAATTGTTTTTACATTTTTTCCATTTCACTAAAATTATTACAGTTTTCAAAAATTAACGCTTCACATTCAAAATTATTCCAAAATTCAGGGATGAAGTAAGTGTTGATAGTTTTCACAGAAACGTAATTTGGCGTTCATCCTAAGTAAATTTGAGAAGTTTCAAATCGTTGGCAATTGTTTTTACATTTTTTTCCATTTCACTAAAATTGTTACAGTTTTCAAAACTTAACAATTCACATTCAAAATAATTCCAACATTTAGGGATGAAGTGTTGATAGTTTTCACAGAAACGTAATTTAGAGTTAATTCTAAGTAAATTTGAGAAGTTTCAAATCGTTGGCAATTGTTTTTACATTATTTTTTTCATTTCACTAAAATTATTAGTTTTCAAAAATTTACGCTTCACATTCAAAATTATTCCAAAATTTAGGGATGGAGTGTTGATAGTTTTCACAGAAACGTAATTTGGAATTTATTACATGCAAATTTGAGAAGTTTTAAGTTGATGGCAATTGCTATTATATTTTTTCAAGTCACAAAAATTATTACTTTTGTTCAAAACTTCACGCGCTGATCTCATGAAATTATTCCAAAATTTAGAGATGAAGTTTTTAAAGAAACGTAATTTGGCATTCATTGTAAGTAAATTTAAGAAGTTTGATATCGATGGCAATCGCTTTATTTTTTTTTTTCAAGTCACTAAAATTATTACTTTTGTTCAGAACTTCATGCTCTGTTCTCATTAAGTTATTCCAACATTTAGGGCTGAAATATTAATAGTTTTCACAAAAACGTTATTTAGTATTCCTTATTAGCAAATTTAAGAAGTTTTAAGTTAATGGCAATTGCTTTTATTTTTTTTAGTCAATTTTTAGAAGGCATAGTCTGCAATGGCGGTAATCTCTGTTCTCGTGTGATTATCTGGAAATCTAGCGATGGGGTGTTTTCAGATTTGTAATGCATCGTAAAGTAGAGTTGGTTTTGAGTAAATTTGTAAAGTTTCAAGTTTGAGGCAGTTGTTTTTATATTTTTTTAGTCAATTTTTAGAAGGCATAGTCTGCAATGGGGGTAATCTCTGTTCTCGTGTGATTATCTGGAAATCTAGCGATAGGGTGTTTTCAGATTTGTAATGTATCATAAAGTAGAGTTGGTTTTGAGTAAATTTGTAAAGTTTCAAGTTTGTGGCAGTTGTTTTTATATTTTTTATAGTCAATTTTTAGAAGGCATAGTCTGCAATGGCAGTAATTTCTGTTCTCGTGTGATTATCTGGAAATCTAGCGATGGGGTGTTTTCAGATTTTCAATGTATCGTAAAGTAGAGTTGGTTTCGAGTAAATTTGTAAAGTTTCAAGTTTGTGGCAGTTGTTTTTATATTTTTTATAGTCAATTTTTAGAAGGCATAGTCTGCAATGGCAGTAATTTCTGTTCTCGTGTGATTATCTGGAAATCTAGCGATGGGGTGTTTTCAGATTTTCAATGTATCGTAAAGTAGAGTTGGTTTTGAGTAAATTTGTAAAGTTTCAAGTTTGAGGCAGTTGTTTTTATATTTTTTTTAGTCAATTTTTAGAAGGCATAGTCTGCAATGGGGGTAATATCTGTTCTCGTGTGATTATCTGGAAATCTAGCGATAGGGTGTTTTCAGATTTGTAATGTATCGTAAAGTAGAGTTGGTTTTGAGTAAATTTGTAAAGTTTCAAGTTTGTGGCAGTTGTTTTAATATGTTTTTAGTCAATTTTTAGAAGGCATAGTCTGCAATGGCGGTAATTTCTGTTCTCGTGTGATTATCTGGAAATCTAGCGATGGGATGTTTTCAGATTTTCAATGTATCGTAAAGTAGAGTTGGTTTTGAGTAAATTTGTAAAGTTTCAAGTTTGTGGCAGTTGTTTTTATATTTTTTATAGTCAATTTTTAGAAGGCATAGTCTGCAATGGCAGTAATTTCTGTTCTCGTGTGATTATCTGGAAATCTAGCGATGGAGTGTTTTCAGATTTTCAATGTATCGTAAAGTAGAGTTGGTTTTGAGTAAATTTGTAAAGTTTCAAGTTTGTGGCAGTTGTTTTTATATTTTTTATAGTCAATTTTTAGAAGGCATAGTCTGCAATGGCAGTAATTTCTGTTCTCGTGTGATTATCTGGAAATCTAGCGATGGGGTGTTTTCAGATTTTCAATGTATCGTAAAGTAGAGTTGGTTTTGAGTAAATTTGTAAAGTTTCAAGTTTGTGGCAGTTGTTTTTATATTTTTTATAGTCAATTTTTAGAAGGCATAGTCTGCAATGGCAGTAATTTCTGTTCTCGTGTGATTATCTGGAAATCTAGCGATGGGGTGTTTTCAGATTTTCAATGTATCGTAAAGTAGAGGTCGTCCTGAGTAAATTTGTAAAGTTTTAAGTTTGTGGCAGTTGTTTTTATATTTTGATAGTCAATTTATAGAAGGCACGACCTATAATGGCATTATTCTCTGTTCACGCGTGATTATCTGGAAATCTACCAATGGGGTGTTTTCAGATTTTTAATGTATCGTAAAGTAGAGTTAGTTCAGAGTAAATTTGTAAAGTTTCAAGTTTATGGCAGTTGTTTTTATATTTTTTTAGTCAATTTATAGAAGACACGACGTATAATGGTAGTATTCTCTGTTCTCACGTGATTATCCGGAAATCTACTGATGGGGTGTTTTCAGATTTTTAATGTATCATAAAGTAGAGTAAATTTGTAAAGTTAGAGTTTGTGGCAATTATTTTTATATTTTTTAGTCAATATTTAGAAGACATAATCAGCAATGGCGGTAATCTCTGTTCTCGTGTGATTATCTGGAAATCTACGGAAAGGGTGTTTTTAGTTTTTGAATGTATCGTAAAATAGAGTTGGTTCTGAATAAATTTGTAAAGTTTCAAGTTTGTGGCAATTGTTTTTATATTTGTTTAGTCAATTTGTAAAAGGCACAACCTATAATGGCAGTAATCTCTGTTCTCGTGTGATTATCCGGAAATCTATCGTTGGGCTGTTTCCAGATTTTTAGTTTATAGCAACAATGACAGCGACAGTTAACAAATAGTTTTATCATATTTGAAACCTTTTATCACAGCAACCAATTAAATTATAATTCACATTTACAATGTACAATAGTAAGCGAAAGCTCTTTTATTGAACAGAGCAGTACCTACCAATTCACTCATCACTTTTTGCATTTACATTATCTATCATTGTAGATGAGTGGCAGATAATATTTGTCAAAACAACTACTATTATTCATTTATATGTTGATGCACAAGTGCATACTTTTCCATTTGGAAAACGTTCGTGTTAAAATGAAAATAATATTTGAAAAAATAATTTATCGTGGTTTCAGTAGTTCACTTAGGAAGCTTTTAAAAATCATATTGGAGAAAAAACAGTGTGCAGGCATTTTTATGGATTCAATTACTGTGCAAAATAAAATTTAGCCGGCTAAATTCGAAGCTATTGTAGTATTAGTACGTTAAGTGGAGGAGCAGTTAATAGTTGAATAAACTAACTGAACTTCGCCTATTCTTGTAAATTTAATATTTGTGATTACCTTCGCATTAATAAAGACAATTTATTGTTTATCGTTTATTATTATTACGAACATTTTTTTTCTTGCAAAATAAGTTGGTTAAATGGAGGTAAAATTGCACATTTAAACGCTGAATATTTTTCTGAAGAAATTTAAAATATTCCTTAAACTCCTTTAGGAGATCTATTTTTTACAGCTTTATAACTGGTTATTTTGAAAAGCCAAGAGCCCCTTCTTAACACACTTTTTAGGCTCTTTCGTTATTTAGACACCACAACTTTCGTTTTAAATACGGACCTGCTTTTTTTCAATTTTTGTCACCTCCCCAAACTAATGATGCGTCGCATTTGTCACTAAATTGTTTAATATAGGAGTTATTTGATGATAAAAAAAATTGAAGAGTAGGCATAGACATTGAAACATAACAAAGCGTGTCTTGGATTAAAAAAACAATTTTGAATACTTACAACCTTCATAGAGCTACGTACTATCTATGATTTGAATGTTATACGTTGATTATTTTATTGAATAGTTTAATCGTTGGAAACACGTTTAGTATTTTTAGTTTATTTGTGGATTACCGCAACCATCCTCGTTTATAAATAATAGAGATATCAGCGGGTTTATCATCATGTTTGATTTCGTTTTGCATCATATTGCCCATAACGCAGTTCATAGAATGAACTTCAACAAATAATAATTGAAAATAATGATCCCATCGAATAGTTTTTAATTGAAATACTGGAAAGCTCCGAATGAAAAGGCAAGGTAATAATATCAGTCGGATTAATTACGTTTAGACGGCATTCTTGATAGAAGAGATAAATCAATTTGATGCACCCGAGGGGAGATGGCTATTTGCGTAGGCCGAGATATAAATAAATGTAAAATAAAATTCGTATCGGACAAAGGGAGTAATTAATAGTAATATTTGTTATAAGCCGCGGGGCGCACCGGGGGATGAGAGGGGGAGGAGTTCGGCATCAATCAAGCGGCTGTTAACGCTCATCATCAAGAGTCCCAAGTCCTGGGTTCAAGCCTGCTAATCGACAGCGATCAATCTACGCTATTAAATGGAGAAAGAACCAGAATGTTACACATGTAGCACCATTAATTGCCCACGTCCTCTTCGTTTTTTTCCATCCATTTTAATCCTCTAGATTAATTTGGAATCGAGGTGCTTCAGGTATGTACGAACGAGTTTCGTATTTAAAAAATGTAATTCATAAATTTGTTATTGTAGTAATCGAAAGGTGCACTGAATGCGCGTCCCTTCGGGCCAGGCAAAGTAACTTGTAAAGATAGATGGCCAAGGCAGACAGATTAGTTAACCAGGGTTATTAATGACCGTGTTTAACCTCCACAACCCCACCTTGCAACAATGGCCGATGTTTTAACACCATATTACAAACGATTACGACCACTCCGCTGCTACACTCTCATACACGCTCCACTCTGCGTTACTGTTACGGTCCTGGACACCGATATATGGGTTACATGCGGTCCAATCCTGTCTCCTTCTTGTAGTCACAACATACATATATTCGGAACACGTTTTGCAAAATCTCCAATACATACATCAACATCTTGCGCTTTCGCACATTACGTCCGCACGTTTTCGCATTCCTTCGCATTGTTATATAATCATCATTCGATCGCGATTAGAATATCAATAACAGAGCCAAGTATGACATTTCAGAGACCATCGCATGACATTAATTATACACATGATGCAACATGCGATCAGTACAGTTTTTTTTTCGAATTGACGTTTCGTAATCGGATTGCGATTATATTTTCTATCAATCGACACAATCACTGCATCGTTATAACGACTCGACTTGATGAACGTCCTTAAATCAATTTATACAGTGTGTTTCAAAACGCAGCGAATCGCAGTAGCCTATGAACTAAAATGCGCAAGTCTTTCATGAAATACAAAGCGTCAAAATGGTTGGCGTAATTCGTCAAAACGGTATATCTACCCTTCTCATTTTCTATTTTTTCGTTCTATTGGGAAAGTACGATTTCAATTAAAACACTTTCAATATTTTTGACGTCTACTGTCGTGCTTTGAAGGACAACTACGTATGTTTAAACAGAGACTTGCGCCTATATAAAGGATGGAGTGTTTACATATTTTTACAGTAGCGTAATCCCGAATGAATTTTGAACAGATTTGTGTAATTTTAAGTCGATGACAATTGTATTTATATTTTTTTCATGTCATCGAAATTATTCTATTTTTCCACAATTCCACTCTCAGTTCGAATGGGATTATCTCCAAAGTCTGGGATGTCTTGTTTACATTTTTTTTCAGAATCACAATCCCGAATATGTTTTGAATAAATTTGTGAAACTTAAAGCGATTGCAATCCTTTTTACATTATTTTTAAGTCGCTGAAACGATTGTATTTCTCCACAATTCCACGCTCAGTTCGAATGGGATTACTTCGAAAGTTTTGGATGTGGTGTTTACAGATTTTTTCAGAATCATAATCCCGAATATGTTTTGAATAAATTTGTGAAACTTCAAGACGATAGCAATTGTTTTTACATTATTTTTAAGTCATTGAAATTTTGAAATTATTGTATTTTTTCCACAAATCTACGCTCAGTTCGAATGGGATTATCTCGAAAGTTTGGGATGTGGTGTTTACAGATTTTTTCATAATCATAATCCCGAGTATGTTTTCAACAAATTTTTGAAACTTTAAGTCGATGGCAATAATTTTTAAATTATTTTCAAGTCACTGAAATTATTGTATTTTTCCATAATTCCATGCTCAGTTCGAATGGAATTATTTCGAAAGTTTGGGATGTTGTGTTTACAGATTTTTACAGAATCATAATCCCGAATAAATTTTGAATAAATTTATGAAACTTCAAGTCGATGGCTATAGTTTTTAAATTATTTTCAAGTCACTGAAATTATTGTATTTTTCCACAATTCCACTTTCAGTTCGAATGGTATTATCTCGAAAGTTTGGGAGGTGGTGTTTACAGATTTTTATAGAATCATAATCCCGAATAAGTTTTGAATACATTTTTGAAGCTTCAAAATGATAGCAATTGTTTTTACATTATTTTTAAGTCATTAAAATTATTGTATTTTTCTACAATTCAGCGCTCAGTTCAAATGGGATTATCTCGAAAGTTTGGGAGGTGGTGTTTACAGATTTTTTCATAATCATAATCTCGAGTATGTTTTAAATAAATTGGTGAAACTTTAAGTCGACGGCAATTGTTTTTATATTATTTCCAAGTCGCTAAAATGATTGTATTTTTTCACAATTCAGCGCTCAGTTCAAATGGGATTATTTCTAAAGTTTGGGATGTGGTGTTTACAGATTTTTAAAGAATCATAATCCCGAATAAGTTTTGAATACATTTGTGAAACTTCAAGTCGATGGTAATAATTTTTAAATTATTTTCAAGTCACTGAAATTACTGTACTTTTCCACAATTCCACGCTCAATTCGAATGGAATTATTTCGAAAGTTTCGGATGTTGTGTTAACAGATTTTTACAAAATCATAAACCTGAATAAGTTTTGAATAAATTTTTGAAACTTCAAGTCGATGGCAATAGTTTTTAAATTATTTTCAAGTCACTGAAATTATTATATTTTTCCATAATTCCACGCTCAGTTCGAATGGAATTATTTCGAAAGTTTGGGATGTTGTGTTTACAGATTTTTACAGAATCATAATCCCGAATAAATTTTGAATAAATTTATGAAACTTCAAGTCGATGGCTATAGTTTTTAAATTATTTTCAAGTCACTGAAATTATTGTATTTTTCCACAATTCCACTTTCAGTTCGAATGGTATTATCTCGAAAGTTTGGGAGGTGGTGTTTACAGATTTTTATAGAATCATAATCCCGAATAAGTTTTGAATACATTTTTGAAGCTTCAAAATGATAGCAATTGTTTTTACATTATTTTTAAGTCATTAAAATTATTGTATTTTTCCACAATTCAGCGCTCAGTTCAAATGGGATTATCTCGAAAGTTTGGGAGGTGGTGTTTACAGATTTTTTCATAATCATAATCTCGAGTATGTTTTAAATAAATTGGTGAAACTTTAAGTCGACGGCAATTGTTTTTATATTATTTCCAAGTCGCTAAAATGATTGTATTTTTTCACAATTCAGCGCTCAGTTCAAATGGGATTATTTCGAAAGTTTGGGATGTGTTGTTTACAGATTTTTTCAGAATCATAATCCCGAATATGTTTTGAATAAATTTGTGAAACTTAAAGACGATAGCAATTGTTTTTACATTATTTTTAAGTCATTAAAATTAAAGTATTTTTTTCAGAAATCCACGCTCAGTTCGAATGGGATTATCTCGAAAGTTTGGGATGTGGTGTTTACAGATTTTTTCATAATCATAATCCCGAATATGTTTTGAATAAATTTGTGAAATTTCAAGACGATAGCAATTGTTGTAATATTATTTTTAAGTCATTGAAATTATTGTATTTTTTTCACAAATCCCCGCTCAGTTCGAATGCGATTATCTCGAAAGTTTGGGATGTGGTGTTTACAGATTTTTTCAGAATCATAATCCCGAATATGTTTTGAATACATTTGTGAAACTTCAAGACGATAGCAATTGTTTTTACATTATTTTTAAGTCACTGAAATTATCGCATTTTTTTCACAAATTCACGCTCAGTTTGAATGGGATTATCTCGAAAGTTTGGGATGTGGTGTTTACAGATTTTTTCATAATCATAATCTCGAATATGTTTTGAATAAATTAGTGAAACTTCAAGACGATAGCAATTGTTTTTACATTATTTTTAAGTCATTAAAATTATAGTATTTTTTTCAGAAATCCACGCTCAGTTCGAAAGGGATTATCTCGAAAATTTGGGATGTGGTGTTTACAGATTTTTTCATAATCATAATCCCGAATATGTTTTGAATAAATTAGTGAAACTTCAAGACGATAGCAATTGTTTTTACATTATTTTTAAGTCATTGAAATTATTGTATTTTTTTCACAAATCCCCGCTCAGTTCGAATGCGATTATCTCGAAAGTTTGGGATGTGCTGTTTACAGATTTTTTCAGAATCATAATCCCGAATTATTGTATTTTTTTTCACAAATCCCCGCTCAGTTCGAATGCGATTATCTCGAAAGTTTGGGATGTGGTGTTTACAGATTTTTTCAGAATCATAATCCCAAATATGTTTTGAATAAATTAGTGAAACTTCAAGACGATAGCAATTGTTTTTACATTATTTTTAAGTCATTGAAATTATTGTATTTTTTTCACAAATCCACGCTCAGTTCGAATGGGATTATCTCGAAAGTTTGGGATGTGGTGTTTACAGATTTTTTCAGAATCATAATCCCGAATTATTGTATTTTTTCACAAATCCCCGCTCAGTTCGAATGGGATTATCTCGAAAGTTTGGGATGTGGTCTTTACAGATTTTTTCATAATCATAATCCCAAATATGTTTTGAATAAATAGTGAAACTTCAAGACGATAGCAATTGTTTTTACATTATTTTTAAGTCATTGAAATTATTGTATTTTTTTCACAAATTCACGCTCAGTTCGAATGGGATTATCTCGAAAGTTTGGAATGTGGTGTTTACAGATTTTTTCATAATCATAATCCCAAATATGTTTTGAATAAATAGTGAAACTTCAAGACGATAGCAATTGTTTTTACATTATTTTTAAGTCATTGAAATTATTGTATTTTTTTCACAAATCCCCGCTCAGTTCGAATGCGATTATCTCGAAAGTTTGGGATGTGGTGTTTACAGATTTTTTCATAATCATAATCCCAAATATGTTTTGAATAAATTAGTGAAACTTCAAGACGATAGCAATTGTTTTTACATTATTTTTAAGTCATTGAAATTATTGTATTTTTTTCACAAATCCACGCTCAGTTCGAATGGGATTATCTCGAAAGTTTGGGATGTGGTGTTTACAGATTTTTTCAGAATCATAATCCCGAATTATTGTATTTTTTCACAAATCCCCGCTCAGTTCGAATGGGATTATCTCGAAAGTTTGGGATGTGGTCTTTACAGATTTTTTCATAATCATAATCCCAAATATGTTTTGAATAAATAGTGAAACTTCAAGACGATAGCAATTGTTTTTACATTATTTTTAAGTCATTGAAATTATTGTATTTTTTTCACAAATTCACGCTCAGTTCGAATGGGATTATCTCGAAAGTTTGGGATGTGGTGTTTACAGATTTTTTCATAATCATAATCCCGAATATGTTTTGAATAAATTAGTGAAACTTCAAGACGATAGCAATTGTTTTTACATTATTTTTAAGTCATTAAAATTATAGTATTTTTTTCAGAAATCCACGCTCAGTTCGAAAGGGATTATCTCGAAAATTTGGGATGTGTTGTTTACAGATTTTTTCATAATCATAATCCCGAATATGTTTTGAATAAATTAGTGAAACTTCAAGACGATAGCAATTGTTTTTACATTATTTTTAAGTCATTGAAATTATAGTATTTTTTTCAGAAATCCACGCTCAGTTCGAAAGGGATTATCTCGAAAATTTGGGATGTGTTGTTTACAGATTTTTTCATAATCATAATCCCGAATATGTTTTGAATAAATTAGTGAAACTTCAAGACGATAGCAATTGTTTTTACATTATTTTTAAGTCATTGAAATTATTGTATTTTTTTCACAAATCCACGCTCAGTTCGAATGGGATTATCTTGAAAGTTTGGGGTATAGTGTTTACAGATTTTTTCATATTCATAATCCCGAGTATGTTTTAAATAAATTTGTGAAACTTCAAGTCGACGGCAATAGTTTTTACATTATTTTCAAGTCACTGAAATTATTGTATTTTTCCACAATTCTACGCTCAATTCGAATGGAATTATTTCGAAAGTTTGGGATGTTGTGTTTAGAGATTTTTACAGAATCACAATCCCGAATAAATTTTGAATAAATTTGTGCAACTTCAAGTCGTTGGCAAATCTTTTTATATTATTTTCGATGCTCTAAAATTATTTAATTTTTCTATATTTCCACGTTCGCTTAGACTGGAATTATCTTAAAATTCAGAGATTTTTAATAGATTTTTGAAGAATCGCAATTCTACACTACATAAAACAGAACGAATTTACTCGTATTATAAATCAAAAATAAATTTATAAGCCAACATTAATTTTAAATTTTTACATTTGATTAAAAAATAAAATTTAAGACCACCCCTTCAGGTGGCACCTTGGGCCGGCTCTGCCGATACGCACTAACAATATCCCATAAAAAATACACTCAATAGTTATAATATATTATAAATTCCAAGTAAGCGCCTTCGTTATTCATTTATTTTTTGTTATAATGAATCGAGACTATTGGTGGAAAACTGAAAATGTTATCTGACAATTTGAATTTTATCGATTGCTATGCATAAAGTTGTCCTCCTTACGGAAAATTAATTCTAAAAGGAGTAATTATTTCTGGTTGATTGGAGCGAGCGCTGAAAAATATTATATTTTAGCATATTATTATAGATATCGTGTTCTCGCTATGACTATTTAATTTTCCATACTCGGATAACCATAAATTATTTGTGTATTCGTTATAATATAAAATCATTTTATTTTAATTATTTTTAAATTAAATGTTATAAATCAACGTGGACCTCATAAAAGGCTATGTTTTCAACGCTACAAAAGCTTTTCTTTATTTTAAGTTTTAAGAGCAGTTGTTACAACAATTGGACTAATATTGTTCTTTAAGCTCCGACAAAATTTCACTGAGAAATTGATAAAAACATCATCAGCATATAATATTTTACATCATGGCATTCCAAAGCTACCAACTTTGAGAAAGTAAACTGTACTCTGCTATTAAAACACTCTGGTATTCCTCGCTAGCCAAATGAATTTGTTGTAATACTAAGAAGATTTTGTTATCAAGTGGAATTTAGTAATTTTCGTGAAATGCACTTAAAAATATAATTTGTGGAAATAAATTTCGATACAAATGTATTCAGATCAACAGTAAATTTTGTCTTTCAAGACAATTACCAATTTAAAATCTATTTTTGTATTAAGTGTGTGGGGCGAATTAATTTTTATTACGTCGGTCCTCAGATTCATAAAAGACGGGGCTATAAGATGAGGCAAACTTAATCTGATATTTATTACTATATTAACTGCATGGTAACGGACTGGTTTAGTTATATTTATTTTAATAGAAAAATTTAATTGCCGTTTAGAAGGGACGAAGGCTCTTTCGGAACCTTTGTCCCCCAATTCCCCATATTAACACAATGCTTCGATATAAAAAAAATCTCGTCCGGAATAACACTTTTACAACTTTCCGTCGAATTGATATCCATTTTTAATGCTCCGGCGTTTATTAACTCGAATGCCGGTGGTGGTGTACAATGTGAGTTTTTTTTTTGTTGTATTTATCCCGTGATTTGATTATTATAATTAAGCTGCGCATATACACGCGATTTTTGATGTCGACCTGTTTCAAAGTAATAAATAATATATTGCGCGCGCCTTTCCAATAACGAAATTTTTATAACGAACGATTTTTTTATACACACACACAACTATAGCTTACAGCTGCTACTTAACCAAATTACGAGCCGACAATTTCTGCTTAGTTTTCCAATTACAACTGCACGTTATAAGCTGACTACTTATGCATGAACAATGCTCCAATTTGTCTTCTTTGTGTATTGCACTTTCGATATCAAAATATGCATTCTAATATTTGTGTAAACATATTTACGATATAATAATTTCATAAAGGTGTCATTTCATAAGATGTTTCACGTTTTTCAAAACGACAACCGAACGAACTTTAAACAAGCATTTTAAATGACTTCTCGCAATAAATTTACCACTTGTTCGTACCACAATACCATTTGGGATTGAATTCTTCGAGGGTGGGCAGATTTTGGAATTGTCAGGTACTATTCCAATTATCCGGAACGGGCTTGAAGGGAAATTTGCCGAGGGCATTGCTTAAGTACCTTCTCGGAAATTTATAATTACTGTCTCTACCTACCATCAGAGATTAATGCAACTGACAATGAACCTTTTACGATCGGTGCCATTAAGGCGAATTTTAAAAACTGCCTTAATATTCTATACAACCGTAAATGTTAGGTATTTGTTTGGATGATGGTCTGTGGAAATTTCATATTACGAATATTCATTTAATAATTCACAGTGTGGTTGATGTTGGAAGCCATTACTTTGTGACACATTTGTTGGTATCACAACGTGTGTGATATCAACAATGGAATTTTCTTGAAAAGTTCCTGAATTTACTGTATCTCTATTAAATAGAGAGCTGTGTTTTTCAAACAATTTCCTTCTTTGTTAAAAGCGTATCCTTATTTCACATTATTAAATCATAATGAATGCTGAAAGAATACAAAACACCAAAATTACCAACGAGCACACGTCTTATAAATTTCTTCAATCAATGCAACTTTTTCAAAAACTATCGGTACGATTTACTGAAAAGTAAATCGACGAATACAACTCTATTTGAGCATGGTTGCAGATGCTCTGGACAGGAGTTGGCTGGAATTTTTTTAAGCGAATTAGTAACTTTAATATTTTTCGAGGAAACAAACTTATTTCCACCGCCGCATGACATAGATTTTTTTTACTATTATTCGCGCGTTGGCTGGAATTTTCTAAGGCGATCATATTTTTCTAAGAAACAAACTTATTTCCACCCCCGCACATCATATATTTTTTAAATTATTTTTCTCGTATTGACTGAAATTTTTTGAGGCGAACTAGTAAGTTTTATATTTTTTGAAGAAACAAACTTATTTCCACCCCCGCACAACCTAATTTTTTTAAATTATTTTTCACGTATTGACTGAAATTTTTTGAGGCGAACTAGTAACTTTCAATTTTTTCAAAGAAACGAACTTATTTACACTCCCGAAAAAACAACCCTGGCACATCATAGATTTTTTAACTATTTTTCGCGTGTTGGCTGGAATTTTCTAAGGCGAATTAGTAAGTTTCAAATTTTTCTAAGAAACGAACTTATTTCCACACCCGCACATCATGTATTTTTAAATTATTTTTCACGTATTGACTGGAATTTTTTGAGGCGAACTAGTAAGTTTCAATTTTTTCAAAGAAACGAACTTATTTACACCCCAAAAAAATACATCCCCTGCACATCATAGAATGTTTAAACTATTTTTTGCGTGTTAGCTGGATCTTTTAAGGCAATTGGTAAGTTTCATATTTTTCGAAGAAACAAACTTATTTCCACCCACAATTATTTTTCACGTATTGACTGGAATTTTTTGAGGCGAACTAGAAGTTTCAAATTTTTCAAAGAAACGAACTTATTTCCACCCCCGAAAGAACAACCCCCGCACATTATAGAATTTTTAAACTATTTTTTGCGTGCTAGCAGGATTTTTTAAGACAATTGGTAAGTTTAATATTTTTCGAAGAAACAAACTAATTTCCACCCCCGCACATCATATGATTTTTTATCCATTTTCACGTATTGGCTGGAATTTTTTAAGGCGAATTATTAAGTTCCATATTTTTCGAAGAAAGAAATACACCGCCACAAAAACTACTTCCGCGCATCATAGAGTTTTTTAACTATTTTTTACGTGTTGGCAGATAAATGTTTAATCGAATTAGTACGATTCACATTTCTCTAAGAAAAAAATTGATTTCCACCCCCGCAAAAATTTGAAGAAACAAACTTATTTCTACCACCTCAATAATTGCCCCTTACAGCATAGAATTTTTAAACTATTTTTCGCGTATTGCCTCGTTTTTTTAGGCGAATTGGTAAGTTTCATATTTTTAGAAGAAACAAATTTATTTCCACACCCTCAAAAACTTCCCTGTACATCATAGATATTTTAAAATATTTTTCGCGCATTGCCTGGAAATTTTAAGGCGAATTAGTAAGTTTAATATTTTTCGAAGAAACGAACTTAATTCCACACCCTCAAAAACAACCTCCGCATATCATATTTTTATGTATTTTTTACGTGTTAGCTGGATTTTTTTAGCGCATCTGTAAGTTTCACATTTTTCGAAGAAACAAACTTATTCCACCCTCGCAAAAACTATTCCCACACATAATAATAATAATAATAATAATTTAATAATAATAATAATAATTTAATAATAATAATAATTTAATAATAATAATAATTTATTTTCGTGTCATTACATTCGTGTACACTTGTCGAGTTAGGCTAATAGAATTTTTAAACTATTTTTAGGCGAATAAATAAATTTCATATTTTTCTAAGAAACAAAATTATTTCAACCCTCCCTAAAACAACCCCCTCACACCAAAGATTGTTTAAACTATTTCTCGCATGTTGGCTGGAATTTTTGAGGCGAATTAATAAGTTGCATATTTTTCGAAGAAAAGAACTTATTTCCAACCCTTCAAAAACTACCTCCGATCATCATAGAATTTTTTAAATTATTTTTCGCGTATTGGCTGGAATTTGTTATGCGAATTAGTAAGTTTCAAAAACTTCCCGTACACATCATAGAATTTTTGTAACTATTTTTCACGTATTGGATGGAAATTTATTCAGACGAATTAGTAAATTTCATATTTCTTGAAGAAGCAAACTTATTTCACTCCCGCAAGAACTTCCCACACATCATAGAATTTTTTTAATAATTTTTCAAGTATTGACTGGAATTTTTTAGGCGCATCAGTAAGTTTAATATTTTTCGAAGAAACTAACTCATATCTACCCCCTCGAAAACTACCCCTTCATATAATAGATTTTTGTAACTATTTATCGCATGTTGGCTGGATTTTTTTTCAGGCGAATTAATTAGTTACATAGTTTTCGAAGAAACAAACTTAATTCCACCGCCTAAAAAACTACCCCCGCACATCATATAATTTTTTTCATGTTTTTCACGTGTTGGCTGGATATTTTTTAAGCAAATAATTAAGTTTGAAATTTTTCGAAGAAAAAATTATTTCCACCTTCGCAAAAACTACCCTCGCACATAATATAATTTTTAAACTATTTTTCACGTATTGTCAGGAATTTTTTGAGGCGTATTAGTAAGTTCTATATTTTTCGAAGAAACAAACTTATTTCTACCTCCGCACATCATAGAATTTTAAAATTATTTTTCAGGTATTGGCTGGAGGTTTTTTAGGCGAATTAGTGAGTTTCATATTTTTCGACGAAACAAACTTAAACAAGAACTACCCTCGCACATCATAGATTTTTTAAATTATTTTTCACGCATTAGCAGGAATTTTTTGAGACGAATTAGTAAGTTTAATATTTTTCGAAGAAACAAACTTATTTCTACCCCTTCAAAAACTACCTCCGCACATCATAGATTTTTAAAACTATTTTTCACGTATTGGCTGCAGTTTTTTTAGGCGAATAAGAAAGTTACATATTTTTTGAAGAAACAAACTTATTTCCACCCCCTAAAAAACCGCCCCCGCACATCGTAGAATTTTAAAAATATTTTAGGCTACATTTTGTTTAGGCGCATTCGTAAGTTTCATATTTTTATAAGAAATAAACTTATCTCCACCCACGCAAAAATTATTTATTTATTTATATTGTTAATGTTTGCTACTAATACAAATGAGTACAGATTTACTCTTAGTAGATATTAATGTCAGTACACATCCATATGAATTATAGTTACACAATACTGCTTAATTTATACAAACGCGTCGTTGTCAATTTTTATTAAAATAAAATACAATAATTAAAATAATAATAAATAGGACATATACGTAATTAAATTAAACTACCCCCGCACACCATAGAATGTTTTAACTATTTTTCACGTGTTAGCTGGGAATTTTTTTGGAGCATCAGTAAGTTTCATATTTTTCGAAGAAACAAACTTATTTCCATCCCCTCAGAAACTACCCTCACTCATCAAAGAATTTTATAACTATTTTTCCCTGTTGGATGGATATTTTTAGGCGAATTAGTAAGTTTTATATTTTTCGAAGAAACAAACTTATTTCCATCCCCTCAGAAACTACCCACACTCATCAAAGAATTTTATAACTATTTTTCCCTGTTGGAAGGATATTTTTAGGCGAATCAGTAAGTTTCATATTTTTCTAAGAAACAAACTTATTTCCACCCCCCGCAAAAAACCACCGCCACACATCAAAAAAATTTTACACTATTTTTCTCGCATTGACTGCATTTTTTTAGGCAAATTAGTAAGTTTCATATTTTTCAAAGAAACGCACTTATTCCCAACTCCCCAAAAACTACCTCCACAATCGTAGCATTTGTTTAAACTATTTTTTGTGTGTTTGCTGGAATGTTTGTAGGCAAATTAGTAAGTTTCATATTTTTCGAAGAAACAAACCTATTTCCAGCCCTTCTAAAACCATCAACGATTATGATGTAACATTTCTAAACTATTTTTTACGTATTGGCTGGAATTTTTTTGGGCGAACTAGTAAGTTTCATATTTTTCGAAGAAATAAACTTATTTCAACACCCTCCAAACTATTCCGCACATCATAGAATTTTGTAAGTATTTTTCACCCGTTGGCTGAAATATTTTTAATCGAATTAGTTTTATATTTTCCTAAGAAAACAAATATTTTCACCACCGCAAAAATTTAAAGAAACCAACTTATTTCTACCACCTCAATATTTACCCCCACACATCATAGAATTATTTTCGCAAAATGCCTGGAATTTATTTAGGCGAATTAGTATGTTACATATTTTTCGAAGAAATAAAGTTTTTCTACCCCCTCAAACGAGAACCCCTTACATCATAGAATTTTTAAATTATTTTTCGCGTATTGGCTGGAGTATTTAAACAAACTTATTTCCACCCCTTTAAAAACTACCCCCGCACATCAAAGAATTTTTTAAACTATTTTTCGCGTGTTGACGGGAATTTTTTGACCCGAATGAGTAAGTTTCATATTTTTACTTTATTCAGCCTCAGAAAAAACAACCCTTGCACATCATTGAATTTTTTAACTATTTCTCACGTGTTGGCTGGAGTTTTCAAGACGCATCAGTGAGTTTCATATTTTTCGAAGAAACAAACTTATTTCCACCCTCGTAAATATTACCCCTGCACATCATAGAATTTTGAAACCATTTTTCGCGTGATGACTGGATTTTTTTTAGGCGATTGAATAAATTTCATATTTTTCGAAGAAACAAAATGATTTCAACCCCCTCTAAAACCACAGAATTTTAAAACTATTTTTCTCGTATTGGTTGGACACTTTTTATGCGAATAATTAAGTTTCATATTTATCAAAAAAAACAAAATTATTTCCACCCCCGCAATAACTACCCCCGCACATCATAGAATTTTCTAACTATTTTTCACATGCTACCTAGAATTTTTTTTTAATGAATCTAGTTTCAGAACTTTGATTCCTTGAATCCTGAATCCTGATTCTTGAATCAGGACCACCGTGCAGCGCAGCGATTTTTGTTACTAAAAAAAAGTAAGGAACATTTTCTTCAAGTAATTTGAAAAACAAGTTATTCAAGATTGTTCTGTCAAAACGTCAAGCATTTTTCGGAAAAAAATCCACGCTCAGTTCGAAAGGGATTATCTCGAAAATTTGGGATGTGTTGTTTACAGATTTTTTCATAATCATAATCCCGAATATGTTTTGAATAAATTAGTGAAACTTCAAGACGATAGCAATTGTTTTTACATTATTTTTAAGTCATTGAAATTATTGTATTTTTTTCACAAATCCACGCTCAGTTCGAATGGGATTATCTTGAAAGTTTGGGGTATAGTGTTTACAGATTTTTTCATATTCATAATCCCGAGTATGTTTTAAATAAATTTGTGAAACTTCAAGTCGATGGCAATAGTTTTTACATTATTTTCAAGTCACTGAAATTATTGTATTTTTCCACAATTCTACGCTCAATTCGAATGGAATTATTTCGAAAGTTTGGGATGTTGTGTTTAGAGATTTTTACAGAATCACAATCCCGAATAAATTTTGAATAAATTTGTGCAACTTCAAGTCGTTGGCAAATCTTTTTATATTATTTTCGATGCTCTAAAATTATTTAATTTTTCTATATTTCCACGTTCGCTTAGACTGGAATTATCTTAAAATTCAGAGATTTTTAATAGATTTTTGAAGAATCGCAATTCTACACTACATAAAACAGAACGAATTTACTCGTATTATAAATCAAAAATAAATTTATAAGCCAACATTAATTTTAAATTTTTACATTTGATTAAAAAATAAAATTTAAGACCACCCCTTCAGGTGGCACCTTGGGCCGGCTCTGCCGATACGCACTAACAATATCCCATAAAAAATACACTCAATAGTTATAATATATTATAAATTCCAAGTAAGCGCCTTCGTTATTCATTTATTTTTTGTTATAATGAATCGAGACTATTGGTGGAAAACTGAAAATGTTATCTGACAATTTGAATTTTATCGATTGCTATGCATAAAGTTGTCCTCCTTACGGAAAATTAATTCTAAAAGGAGTAATTATTTCTGGTTGATTGGAGCGAGCGCTGAAAAATATTATATTTTAGCATATTATTATAGATATCGTGTTCTCGCTATGACTATTTAATTTTCCATACTCGGATAACCATAAATTATTTGTGTATTCGTTATAATATAAAATCATTTTATTTTAATTATTTTTAAATTAAATGTTATAAATCAACGTGGACCTCATAAAAGGCTATGTTTTCAACGCTACAAAAGCTTTTCTTTATTTTAAGTTTTAAGAGCAGTTGTTACAACAATTGGACTAATATTGTTCTTTAAGCTCCGACAAAATTTCACTGAGAAATTGATAAAAACATCATCAGCATATAATATTTTACATCATGGCATTCCAAAGCTACCAACTTTGAGAAAGTAAACTGTACTCTGCTATTAAAACACTCTGGTATTCCTCGCTAGCCAAATGAATTTGTTGTAATACTAAGAAGATTTTGTTATCAAGTGGAATTTAGTAATTTTCGTGAAATGCACTTAAAAATATAATTTGTGGAAATAAATTTCGATACAAATGTATTCAGATCAACAGTAAATTTTGTCTTTCAAGACAATTACCAATTTAAAATCTATTTTTGTATTAAGTGTGTGGGGCGAATTAATTTTTATTACGTCGGTCCTCAGATTCATAAAAGACGGGGCTATAAGATGAGGCAAACTTAATCTGATATTTATTACTATATTAACTGCATGGTAACGGACTGGTTTAGTTATATTTATTTTAATAGAAAAATTTAATTGCCGTTTAGAAGGGACGAAGGCTCTTTCGGAACCTTTGTCCCCCAATTCCCCATATTAACACAATGCTTCGATATAAAAAAAATCTCGTCCGGAATAACACTTTTACAACTTTCCGTCGAATTGATATCCATTTTTAATGCTCCGGCGTTTATTAACTCGAATGCCGGTGGTGGTGTACAATGTGAGTTTTTTTTTTGTTGTATTTATCCCGTGATTTGATTATTATAATTAAGCTGCGCATATACACGCGATTTTTGATGTCGACCTGTTTCAAAGTAATAAATAATATATTGCGCGCGCCTTTCCAATAACGAAATTTTTATAACGAACGATTTTTTTATACACACACACAACTATAGCTTACAGCTGCTACTTAACCAAATTACGAGCCGACAATTTCTGCTTAGTTTTCCAATTACAACTGCACGTTATAAGCTGACTACTTATGCATGAACAATGCTCCAATTTGTCTTCTTTGTGTATTGCACTTTCGATATCAAAATATGCATTCTAATATTTGTGTAAACATATTTACGATATAATAATTTCATAAAGGTGTCATTTCATAAGATGTTTCACGTTTTTCAAAACGACAACCGAACGAACTTTAAACAAGCATTTTAAATGACTTCTCGCAATAAATTTACCACTTGTTCGTACCACAATACCATTTGGGATTGAATTCTTCGAGGGTGGGCAGATTTTGGAATTGTCAGGTACTATTCCAATTATCCGGAACGGGCTTGAAGGGAAATTTGCCGAGGGCATTGCTTAAGTACCTTCTCGGAAATTTATAATTACTGTCTCTACCTACCATCAGAGATTAATGCAACTGACAATGAACCTTTTACGATCGGTGCCATTAAGGCGAATTTTAAAAACTGCCTTAATATTCTATACAACCGTAAATGTTAGGTATTTGTTTGGATGATGGTCTGTGGAAATTTCATATTACGAATATTCATTTAATAATTCACAGTGTGGTTGATGTTGGAAGCCATTACTTTGTGACACATTTGTTGGTATCACAACGTGTGTGATATCAACAATGGAATTTTCTTGAAAAGTTCCTGAATTTACTGTATCTCTATTAAATAGAGAGCTGTGTTTTTCAAACAATTTCCTTCTTTGTTAAAAGCGTATCCTTATTTCACATTATTAAATCATAATGAATGCTGAAAGAATACAAAACACCAAAATTACCAACGAGCACACGTCTTATAAATTTCTTCAATCAATGCAACTTTTTCAAAAACTATCGGTACGATTTACTGAAAAGTAAATCGACGAATACAACTCTATTTGAGCATGGTTGCAGATGCTCTGGACAGGAGTTGGCTGGAATTTTTTTAAGCGAATTAGTAACTTTAATATTTTTCGAGGAAACAAACTTATTTCCACCGCCGCATGACATAGATTTTTTTTACTATTATTCGCGCGTTGGCTGGAATTTTCTAAGGCGATCATATTTTTCTAAGAAACAAACTTATTTCCACCCCCGCACATCATATATTTTTTAAATTATTTTTCTCGTATTGACTGAAATTTTTTGAGGCGAACTAGTAAGTTTTATATTTTTTGAAGAAACAAACTTATTTCCACCCCCGCACAACCTAATTTTTTTAAATTATTTTTCACGTATTGACTGAAATTTTTTGAGGCGAACTAGTAACTTTCAATTTTTTCAAAGAAACGAACTTATTTACACTCCCGAAAAAACAACCCTGGCACATCATAGATTTTTTAACTATTTTTCGCGTGTTGGCTGGAATTTTCTAAGGCGAATTAGTAAGTTTCAAATTTTTCTAAGAAACGAACTTATTTCCACACCCGCACATCATGTATTTTTAAATTATTTTTCACGTATTGACTGGAATTTTTTGAGGCGAACTAGTAAGTTTCAATTTTTTCAAAGAAACGAACTTATTTACACCCCAAAAAAATACATCCCCTGCACATCATAGAATGTTTAAACTATTTTTTGCGTGTTAGCTGGATCTTTTAAGGCAATTGGTAAGTTTCATATTTTTCGAAGAAACAAACTTATTTCCACCCACAATTATTTTTCACGTATTGACTGGAATTTTTTGAGGCGAACTAGAAGTTTCAAATTTTTCAAAGAAACGAACTTATTTCCACCCCCGAAAGAACAACCCCCGCACATTATAGAATTTTTAAACTATTTTTTGCGTGCTAGCAGGATTTTTTAAGACAATTGGTAAGTTTAATATTTTTCGAAGAAACAAACTAATTTCCACCCCCGCACATCATATGATTTTTTATCCATTTTCACGTATTGGCTGGAATTTTTTAAGGCGAATTATTAAGTTCCATATTTTTCGAAGAAAGAAATACACCGCCACAAAAACTACTTCCGCGCATCATAGAGTTTTTTAACTATTTTTTACGTGTTGGCAGATAAATGTTTAATCGAATTAGTACGATTCACATTTCTCTAAGAAAAAAATTGATTTCCACCCCCGCAAAAATTTGAAGAAACAAACTTATTTCTACCACCTCAATAATTGCCCCTTACAGCATAGAATTTTTAAACTATTTTTCGCGTATTGCCTCGTTTTTTTAGGCGAATTGGTAAGTTTCATATTTTTAGAAGAAACAAATTTATTTCCACACCCTCAAAAACTTCCCTGTACATCATAGATATTTTAAAATATTTTTCGCGCATTGCCTGGAAATTTTAAGGCGAATTAGTAAGTTTAATATTTTTCGAAGAAACGAACTTAATTCCACACCCTCAAAAACAACCTCCGCATATCATATTTTTATGTATTTTTTACGTGTTAGCTGGATTTTTTTAGCGCATCTGTAAGTTTCACATTTTTCGAAGAAACAAACTTATTCCACCCTCGCAAAAACTATTCCCACACATAATAATAATAATAATAATAATTTAATAATAATAATAATAATTTAATAATAATAATAATTTAATAATAATAATAATTTATTTTCGTGTCATTACATTCGTGTACACTTGTCGAGTTAGGCTAATAGAATTTTTAAACTATTTTTAGGCGAATAAATAAATTTCATATTTTTCTAAGAAACAAAATTATTTCAACCCTCCCTAAAACAACCCCCTCACACCAAAGATTGTTTAAACTATTTCTCGCATGTTGGCTGGAATTTTTGAGGCGAATTAATAAGTTGCATATTTTTCGAAGAAAAGAACTTATTTCCAACCCTTCAAAAACTACCTCCGATCATCATAGAATTTTTTAAATTATTTTTCGCGTATTGGCTGGAATTTGTTATGCGAATTAGTAAGTTTCAAAAACTTCCCGTACACATCATAGAATTTTTGTAACTATTTTTCACGTATTGGATGGAAATTTATTCAGACGAATTAGTAAATTTCATATTTCTTGAAGAAGCAAACTTATTTCACTCCCGCAAGAACTTCCCACACATCATAGAATTTTTTTAATAATTTTTCAAGTATTGACTGGAATTTTTTAGGCGCATCAGTAAGTTTAATATTTTTCGAAGAAACTAACTCATATCTACCCCCTCGAAAACTACCCCTTCATATAATAGATTTTTGTAACTATTTATCGCATGTTGGCTGGATTTTTTTTCAGGCGAATTAATTAGTTACATAGTTTTCGAAGAAACAAACTTAATTCCACCGCCTAAAAAACTACCCCCGCACATCATATAATTTTTTTCATGTTTTTCACGTGTTGGCTGGATATTTTTTAAGCAAATAATTAAGTTTGAAATTTTTCGAAGAAAAAATTATTTCCACCTTCGCAAAAACTACCCTCGCACATAATATAATTTTTAAACTATTTTTCACGTATTGTCAGGAATTTTTTGAGGCGTATTAGTAAGTTCTATATTTTTCGAAGAAACAAACTTATTTCTACCTCCGCACATCATAGAATTTTAAAATTATTTTTCAGGTATTGGCTGGAGGTTTTTTAGGCGAATTAGTGAGTTTCATATTTTTCGACGAAACAAACTTAAACAAGAACTACCCTCGCACATCATAGATTTTTTAAATTATTTTTCACGCATTAGCAGGAATTTTTTGAGACGAATTAGTAAGTTTAATATTTTTCGAAGAAACAAACTTATTTCTACCCCTTCAAAAACTACCTCCGCACATCATAGATTTTTAAAACTATTTTTCACGTATTGGCTGCAGTTTTTTTAGGCGAATAAGAAAGTTACATATTTTTTGAAGAAACAAACTTATTTCCACCCCCTAAAAAACCGCCCCCGCACATCGTAGAATTTTAAAAATATTTTAGGCTACATTTTGTTTAGGCGCATTCGTAAGTTTCATATTTTTATAAGAAATAAACTTATCTCCACCCACGCAAAAATTATTTATTTATTTATATTGTTAATGTTTGCTACTAATACAAATGAGTACAGATTTACTCTTAGTAGATATTAATGTCAGTACACATCCATATGAATTATAGTTACACAATACTGCTTAATTTATACAAACGCGTCGTTGTCAATTTTTATTAAAATAAAATACAATAATTAAAATAATAATAAATAGGACATATACGTAATTAAATTAAACTACCCCCGCACACCATAGAATGTTTTAACTATTTTTCACGTGTTAGCTGGGAATTTTTTTGGAGCATCAGTAAGTTTCATATTTTTCGAAGAAACAAACTTATTTCCATCCCCTCAGAAACTACCCTCACTCATCAAAGAATTTTATAACTATTTTTCCCTGTTGGATGGATATTTTTAGGCGAATTAGTAAGTTTTATATTTTTCGAAGAAACAAACTTATTTCCATCCCCTCAGAAACTACCCACACTCATCAAAGAATTTTATAACTATTTTTCCCTGTTGGAAGGATATTTTTAGGCGAATCAGTAAGTTTCATATTTTTCTAAGAAACAAACTTATTTCCACCCCCCGCAAAAAACCACCGCCACACATCAAAAAAATTTTACACTATTTTTCTCGCATTGACTGCATTTTTTTAGGCAAATTAGTAAGTTTCATATTTTTCAAAGAAACGCACTTATTCCCAACTCCCCAAAAACTACCTCCACAATCGTAGCATTTGTTTAAACTATTTTTTGTGTGTTTGCTGGAATGTTTGTAGGCAAATTAGTAAGTTTCATATTTTTCGAAGAAACAAACCTATTTCCAGCCCTTCTAAAACCATCAACGATTATGATGTAACATTTCTAAACTATTTTTTACGTATTGGCTGGAATTTTTTTGGGCGAACTAGTAAGTTTCATATTTTTCGAAGAAATAAACTTATTTCAACACCCTCCAAACTATTCCGCACATCATAGAATTTTGTAAGTATTTTTCACCCGTTGGCTGAAATATTTTTAATCGAATTAGTTTTATATTTTCCTAAGAAAACAAATATTTTCACCACCGCAAAAATTTAAAGAAACCAACTTATTTCTACCACCTCAATATTTACCCCCACACATCATAGAATTATTTTCGCAAAATGCCTGGAATTTATTTAGGCGAATTAGTATGTTACATATTTTTCGAAGAAATAAAGTTTTTCTACCCCCTCAAACGAGAACCCCTTACATCATAGAATTTTTAAATTATTTTTCGCGTATTGGCTGGAGTATTTAAACAAACTTATTTCCACCCCTTTAAAAACTACCCCCGCACATCAAAGAATTTTTTAAACTATTTTTCGCGTGTTGACGGGAATTTTTTGACCCGAATGAGTAAGTTTCATATTTTTACTTTATTCAGCCTCAGAAAAAACAACCCTTGCACATCATTGAATTTTTTAACTATTTCTCACGTGTTGGCTGGAGTTTTCAAGACGCATCAGTGAGTTTCATATTTTTCGAAGAAACAAACTTATTTCCACCCTCGTAAATATTACCCCTGCACATCATAGAATTTTGAAACCATTTTTCGCGTGATGACTGGATTTTTTTTAGGCGATTGAATAAATTTCATATTTTTCGAAGAAACAAAATGATTTCAACCCCCTCTAAAACCACAGAATTTTAAAACTATTTTTCTCGTATTGGTTGGACACTTTTTATGCGAATAATTAAGTTTCATATTTATCAAAAAAAACAAAATTATTTCCACCCCCGCAATAACTACCCCCGCACATCATAGAATTTTCTAACTATTTTTCACATGCTACCTAGAATTTTTTTTTAATGAATCTAGTTTCAGAACTTTGATTCCTTGAATCCTGAATCCTGATTCTTGAATCAGGACCACCGTGCAGCGCAGCGATTTTTGTTACTAAAAAAAAGTAAGGAACATTTTCTTCAAGTAATTTGAAAAACAAGTTATTCAAGATTGTTCTGTCAAAACGTCAAGCATTTTTCGGAAAAAAATGTGTAATTTACGGAGTTAATTTGGGGGAAAGTGAATTTTTTGTCATCAAATTTTAAATTTTAGAGGTGCCATTTTTGTTATTACAAAGTTCGGATAATGTTCTTTAGGCAAATTTGAAAATAACGTTAAAAACTAGTACTATCTTAAAATGTTAAACATTAGAAAATGTGGAATTTACAAAACAATTTCTCCATAAAATTTGCATTCTAGCGCAACTACAAAGTTCGCATAATTTTTAATAACAGATTTAAAAAGATTTAAAAAGAACGTCTTTGAAGATTAATCTTTCCAAATTTCAAGTATTTGAGTAAAGATTTGTGGAATTTACAAAGCAATTTCTGAAGACGACGTGCATTTTTGGCCATCAAAATTTGGATTCTAGCGAAGAAATCTGTGTTACTGTAAAGTTCGGATAAATTTCTTCAAACATAAAAAAAGCACGTTATTTAAAAATATTCTGTCTAAATTTCAAGTATTTGTCTAAAGAAATATGAAATTTACAGAGCAATTCTAAAGAAAGTGGATTTTTGGTCATTAAAATTTGCCTTGTCGCGCAGCCCTTGTTGTTATTACAAAGTTCGGATAATTTTCTTTATCCAAATTAAAAGGAACATCACTCAAGATTAATCTTTTTAAATTTCAAGCATTTGATTAAAGAAATGTGAATTTTACAGAACAATTCCTGAAGAAAGTACATTTTTGGTCGTCAAAATTTGCCTTCTAGCGCAGCCATTCTTGTTACTGCAAAGTTCGGATAATTTTCTTCCGCCAATTTAAAAATAACATCATTTAAGATTAATGTCTTAATTTCAAGGATTTATCCAAAGAAATGTGAAATTCACTGAGCTATTTCTGGAGAAAGTGCTTTTTTTGCCTTCTAGCGCAGCCATTGTTGTTACTACAAAGTTCGGATAATTTTCTTCAGCCACTTTAAAAATAACGTCATTTAAGATTAATGTCTAAATTTCAAGGATCTGTACAAAGAAATGTGAAATTTACGGAGCAATTTCTGAAGAAAGTGCATTTTTGGTCATAAAAATTTGCCTTCTAGCGCAACCATTGTTGTTGCTACAAAGTTCGGATAATTTTCTTTAGCCAAATTGAAAGGAACATCATTCAAGATTAATCTCTTTAAATTTCAAGCATTTGATTAAAGATATGTGAATTTTACAGAACAATTCCTGAAGAAAGTACATTTTTGGTCGTCAACATTTGCCTTCTAGCGCAGCCACTGTTGTTACTACAAAGTTCGGATAATTTTCTTTGGCCAATTTAAAAATAACGTCATTTAAGATCAATGTCTAAATTTCAAGCATTTGTCCAAAGAAATGTGAAATTTACGGAGCTATTTCTGAAGAAAGTGGATTTTTGGTCGTCAAAATTTGCCTTCTATCGTAACCATTGTTGTTACAACAAAGATCGCCAACTTAAAAATAACATCATTTAAGATTAATACTAAATTTCAAGCATTTGTCTAAAGAAATGTGAAATTTACAAAGCAATTTCTGGAGAAAGTGCATTTTTGGTCATCAAAATTTACCTTCTAGCGCAGAGATTGTTGTTACTAAAAAGTTCGGATAATATTCTTTGGCCAAATTATAAGGAACGTTATTCAAAATTAATCTGTCTAAATTTCAAGCCTAGATGGTAGATGAGCAGAGCCGCATTTTGGAATTTTTAATGCAAAGCAAATTTTTGCAGCCTAAAAAAAAATTGGCAAACACTGACTCGGTGGTTATCCTTTCTTCGTGTTAATAACAAATACATTGTTGGAAAATAAAACTAAGCATTATAAACCAATAAAACAAAAACCATCATGCAGTTCTCCGAATTTAATAGCATCAGTGGGCTCTTGCATCACTAAAATTATTTATACATCAGCAATAAAACTAGTCTAATAATGGTCGGATGCACAAGGTTGCAATAACAATTTTCGATTTATTACCCCATTGTTCTCGTGATAAAAAGTTTCTACACTTTTCATCTTAATCGTCGTTAATATTTAAAATAGCCACGATCCTCTCTAGTTAGCGCAGGATCGGACTTTGCATTTTTTTATACTATATTTTTTCGAACAATAAATAACCGTTCCATTATGGCAGTGCAGTGTCGGCGCGGATGGCCAGTTAATTACATTTGTACCGCTCGGTATACCGCCGTCGCCTTGTGCACCGAACTACACAGGTTAGTGTTTTTAATTTAGAACGTGTCAACGATAGCCATGATAGATGATTTGGTGTAGGCTTTACAATCGCCGTAAAAAATGGAATTAATTGTTTTTCGAGGTGTGTTATACTTCTATGACGATGATGGTGTTGGTGATGGTGATGGTATCCATCCGATTAATTCCGTTTTGTTTTAATCGATTTATTATAATGTAGGTGTTTAATGTGAATGCCTCGTCGTCTCGACAACTTATTAATGCAATGAATCAAAAGCTACGTGTTTTCTTCTTCTTCTTCATCTTCGGTACGAAGACCTCCCGAGTATTTCCAATGGGTCCGCTGGTCGCTGGTCATTAGGTTCGTTTTTTGTAGACGGAATTGATTCGCGAACGCGAGCGCACTCGCGCTTCTGATTTATTGTTCGGTCGTGCCAAAAATCGTGACAAATTAATTCGGTGTCATTCAGGAACGCGAATTTGCGTTTTAATTGAGAGCGTTTCGAAATTCTGCTGGCGCATTTATCACTTCGCACATTGTAGTTGTAATAACCAACAAATAGAACGATTTGGAACTAAAATAAATAGGACCGCCACATGTAAATTTAGTTACCATCATGAAAAAAAAAGCTAAATGAAAGAATCTTTAAGAACTTATACTCTATTTTAATTTCAATTTTAATTAGAAAACTTAAAAAATATCTGAAATTAACATCACTTTCTTAAGTGAATTCGCGGATTTGCTATTCTGTAATACTAACAAAGACTAACCTAAAACTTCTAAAGAAGATTAGTATCAATAATACCAATTGGAATATTTCAATTGGGATTACAATTGTAAAGCAGATTAAATTTTAATAATCGGTTAATACGATTTCATTGAATAATCACTCATAAATTAAGATAATCGTGATCGTAATTGACCAGTGTATAATTAGCAATCATTAAAAACCCATTAGATAAATGACTATTAAGGCACACCTATCATGTAAAAATATTTTGAAGGTAAAGAGATTAATTCAATGGGTATAGTATCGTGTTAGCCACAAAATTTTGTTTCAGAGTTGGCTGTGAGATAAATGAGCTATGTCGCATATTATTACGTCATGAGACTAGATTAGACGGTTTTTTTAGCACTATTTATGAATAGTGGTAAAAAAACGCCGAAAGTTGTTTAATTCAAAGTTACCTGACAATGGACTACCACATAGTAATGGTCGCAACCATCATCTTCATAGATTAGTTCAATTGAATTAGATTTAAAAAAATGAATTAATCTCAGAGATGACTGTTGTGTTTCTCTCTCTCAGGCATGGCCAACTCCGAAACAAAATTATGTGGATCACACCTTAGTTGCCTTCCTTGGGTATAACAAATTTAAGAAGATATTCATTGCTGTACGTATGGACAGCAAATATTATTGTTTTTATGAGATACAGGTTTTGAAATGAAACCACTACATTTGTTTTTCTGAAATTACCTTATTAATTTAAAAATTTTAATCATCTATCTCTATTTTTTTTTAAGTGCGAAAACATTCAAAGTATTATTTCTTGGGATGTCTCCCTAGACGAATCCGTTAAAGAACTTATCGCATTTGAAACTAGCGGTGAGTGAAATGACTCTTTTTTCACTGTGAAAGGTCGATGACTCTTTTAAAAAAGTTAGAAAGTATGTCTTAATTAAATTTACAGACAGAAGTAATCTTTGATTCTCTACTTTACTGCTGTACATCGCCAGATATACATAAATGATATTTTATATAAAATGGAAACAATAGCTACAAAGGCTGAAAAATTTTGTAGGTCAGTGAGTCGAATGGATGTTCAGGCTAATTTTTCATGTATCTTTCAAAGACAGCATTTGTGACAAAGCCGTAAGAATGTGGGGCTTCATCTGGTACATTTCGAAGAAGATTAATGTAAACGCTCTAAAAATTCTATATTGTGCATTAGTTAGAAGTAATTTAGAATATGCATGTTAAGTATGGTCGCCTACGTGCACACTTATCGGAATCGGACGGACGCAATTTTTCCGATGCGTGCCGTCCATCCGATTCTGATAAGTGTGCGCGTAGCTTTACTCAGCAATTGATAGAAATCGGATGGAATCCATTCAGAAAAAAATCCTGAGGAATATGGAATATTAAATTGGCCAGCGATATGGACAAAACTGTTACCTGAATATTATGAACACATTAGGAATTTCATCGCTTGCGAACTGAAGATCAATTGCAGACCTATGTTTTTTCACTTCTTTGTTAAGTATCCGATATTAAGTTTAGTTTTTCAAGTTACTCCATTTCACTCATAAATAATAATTTATTGAACGAACGTAAATAAAGTTAATTATTTATATAATAAACCAATTAGTCGAATATTAAGATCGGCTAATAAATTAAACTCTTATTTGAAACAAAAAAATAATAAGTGTTTAAGAAAAACTTAAATAAACACAACACTTTTATTAGGTAGTACATAGTAATATTAGTTTTAAGTTTAATTTAATGTAATTTTTTTTGTAATATTTGTTTCTTTAGTTTTAAGTTTAATTTTACGTAATTGTTTTTTGTAATATTTGTATAGATGAATTTATATAAAATGGGGATTTCCGTAAATGGATAAATAACATTATTGCAGAGTTTAAGTCAAACATTTGAATTGTTCAATGCCCAACGCTAATTTTGAAGCTGTTAAGAACCGTACAATCCTAACTGGTTCCAGATATAAGAATCACTTAAGCAATGATTCAGCTTTAATAGTTTGGAAGAATATTTCAAAAATCTTCGGTCCAAATTCAAAATTTTGAATTTAAAAATGTCCAAAGATAGTTTTCAAGCTGTTAAAAAAGTGAGTAATTCTAACTCGTTCTAGATATCAGAATCGCTTAAGCAAGTATTGTCTTTGATATTTTGGAAGAATCTTTCAAAAATCTTCGGTGGAAGTGAAATTACTTCGTTCCAAATTCAAAATTTAAAAATGCCCTAAGTTAGTTTACAAGCTGTTAAAAAGTGAGTAATTCTAACTCGTTCTAGATATCAGAATCGCTTAAGCAATGATTGTCTTTGCTATTTTGGAAGAATCTTTCAAAAATCTTCGGTGGAAGTGAAATGGCTTCGGACCAAATTCAAAATTTTGAATTTAGAAATGCCTAAAGCTAGTTTTCAAGCTATTAAAAATTGAGTAATTCTAACTGGTCCAAGATGTCAGAATCGCTTAAGCAATGGTTAGTCTTTAATATTTTAGAAGAATCTTTTAAAAATCTTCGGTGGAAGTGAAATAGCGTTGAATCAAAAATTTTGAATTTAAAAATGCCCGAAGCTAGTTTTCAAGCTGATAAAAAATTGAGTCATTTTAACTGGTTCTAGATATCAGAATCGCTTAAGCAATTATTGTCTTTGATATTTTAGAAGAATCATTCAAAAATTTTCGGTGGAAGTAAAATGGCTTTGGATCAAAAATTTTGAATTTAAAAATGCCCAAAGCTAGTTTTCAAGCTGTTTAAAAAGTGAGTAATTCTAACTGGTTCAAGATGTGAGAATCGCTTAAGCAATGATTAGTCTTTAATATTTTGGAAGAATCTTTCAAAAATCTTCCGTGAAAGTAAAATGACTTCGGACCAAATTAAAAATTTTCAATTTAAAAATGCCCAAAGCTAGTTTTCAAGCTGTTAAAAAAATGAGTAATTCTAACTGGTTCAAGATGTGAGAATCGCTTAAGCAATGATTAGTTTTTAATATTTTGGAAGAATCTTTCAAAAATTTTTGGTGGAAGTGAAATGGCTTCGGACCAAATTCAAAATTTTGAATTTAAAAATGCCTAAAGCTAGTTTTCAACCTGTTAAAAAAATGAGTAATTCTAACTGGTTCAAGATGTGAGAATAGCTTAGGCAATGATTAGTCTTTAATATTTTGGAAGAATCTTTCAAAAATCTTCGGTGGAAGTGTAATGAGTTTGGTCCAAATTCAAAATTTTGAATTTAAAAATGCCTAAAGCTACTTTTCAACCTGTTTAAAAAATGAGTAATTCTAGCTGGTTCAGGATGTCAGAATCGATTAAGCAATGATTAGTCTTTATTATTTTGGAAGAATCTTTCAAAAATCTTCGGTGGAAGTGTAATGAGTTCGGTCCAAATTCAAAATTTTGAATTTAAAAATGCCCAAAGCTAGTTTTCAAGCTGTTAAAAAATGAGTAATTCTAACTGGTTCAAGATGTCAGAATCGTTTAAGCAGAGATTGTCTTTGATATTTTGGAAGAATATTTCAAAAATCTTCGGTGGAAGTGTAATGAGTTCGGACCAAATTCAAAATTTTTAATTTAAAAATGCCTAAAGCTAGTTTTCAACCTGTTAAAAAAATGAGTAATTCTGACCGGTTCAAGATGTGAAAATCGCTTAAGCAATGATAAGTCTTTAATATTTTGGAAGAATTTTTCAAAAATCTTCGGTGGAAGTAAAATGACTTCGGACTAAATTCAAAATGTTCAATTTAACAATGCCCAAAGCTAGTTTTCAAGCTGTTAAAAAAATGATTAATTCTAACTGGTTCAAGATGTGAGAATCGCTTAAGCAATGATTAGTTTTTAATATTTTGGAAGAATCTTTCAAAAATTTTCGGTGGAAGTGAAATGGCTTCGGACCAAATTCAAAATTTTGAATTTAAAAATGCCTAAAGCTAGTTTTCAACCTGTTAAAAAAATGAGTAATTCTAACTGGTTCAAGATGTGAGAATAGCTTAGGCAATGATTAGTCTTTAATATTTTGGAAGAATCTTTCAAAAATCTTTGGTGGAAGTGTAATGAGTTCGGTCCAAATTCAAAATTTTTAATTTAAAAATGCCTAAAGCTACTTTTCAACCTGTTTAAAAATGAGTAATTCTAGCTGGTTCAGGATGTCAGAATCGATTAAGCAATGATTAGTCTTTATTATTTTGGAAGAATCTTTCAAAAATCTTCGGTGGAAGTGTAATGAGTTCGGTCCAAATTCAAAATTTTGAATTTAAAAATGCCCAAAGCTAGTTTTCAAGCTGTTAAAAAATGAGTAATTCTAACTGGTTCAAAATGTCAGAATCGTTTAAGCAGAGATTGTCTTTGATATTTTGGAAGAATATTTCAAAAATCTTCGGTGGAAGTGTAATGAGTTCGGACCAAATTCAAAATTTTTAATTTAAAAATGCCTAAAGCTAGTTTTCAACCTGTTAAAAAAAAGAGTAATTCTAACCGGTTCAAGATGTGAAAATCGCTTAAGCAATGATAAGTCTTTAATATTTTGGAAGAATTTTTCAAAAATCTTCGGTGGAAGTAAAATGACTTCGGACCAATTTCAAAATGTTCAATTTAAAAATGCCCAAAGCTAGTTTTCAAGCTGTTAAAAAAATGAGTAATTCTAACTGGTTCAAGATGTGAGAATTGCTTAAGCACTGATTAGTTTTTAATATTTTGGAAGAATCTTTCAAAAATCTTCGGTGGAAGTGAAATGGCTTCGGACCAAATTCAAAATTTTGAATTTAAAAATGCCTAAAGCTACTTTTCAACCTGTTTAAAAAATGAGTAATTCTAACTGGTTCAAGATGTGAGAATCGCTTAAGCAATGATTAGTCTTTAATATTTTGGAAGAATATCTTAAAAATCTTCGGTGGAAGTAAAATGGCTTCGGACCAAATTCAAAATTTTGAATTTAAAAATGCCTAAAGCTACTTTTCAACCTGTTTAAAAAATGAGTAATTCTAACCGGTTCAAGATGTGAGAATTGCTTAAGGAATGATTAGTTTTTAATATTTTGGAAGAATCTTTCAAAAATCTTCGGTGGAAGTGAAATGGCTTCGGACCAAATTCAAAATTTTGAATTTAAAAATGCCTAAAGCTAGTTTTCAACCTGTTAACAAAATGAGTAATTCTAACTGGTTCAAGATGTGAGAATCGCTTAAGCAATGATTAGTCTTTAATATTTTGGAAGAATATCTTAAAAATCTTCGGTGGAAGTAAAATGGCTTCGGACCAAATTCAGAATTTTGAATTTAAAAATGCCTAAAGCTACTTTTCAACCTGTTTAAAAAATGAGTAATTCTAACCGGTTCAAGATGTGAGGATTGCTAAGACAATGATTACTCTTTAATATTTTGGAAGAATCCTTCTAAAATCTTTGGTGGAAGTAAAATAGCTTCGGACCAAATTCAAAATTTTGAATTTAAAAATGCCCAAACCTAGTTTTCAATCTGTTGAAAAATGAGTAATTCTAACTGGTTCAGGATGTGAGAATCGCTTAAGCAATGATTAGTCTTTAATAATTTGGAAGAATCTTTCAAACATCCTCGATGGAAGTAAAATGGCTTCGGACCAAATTCAAGATTTTGAATTTAAAAATGCCCAAAGCTAGTTTTTAAGCTGTTAAAAAAAATGAGTAATTCTAACTGGTTCAAGATGTCAGAATCGCTTAAGCAATTATTGTCTTTGATATTTTGGAAGAATCTTACAAAAATCTTCGGTGGTAGTGAAATGGCTTTGGACCAAAAATTTTGAATTTAAAAATGCCCAAAGCTAGTTTTCAAGCTGTTAAAAAATTGAGTAATTCCAACTGGTTCAAGATGTCAGAATCACTTAAGCAATGATAAGTCTTTGATATTTTGGAAAAATCTTTTAAAAATCTTAGGTGGAAGTGAAATCGCTTCGGTCCAAATTTAAAATTTTGAATTTAAAAATGCCCAAAGCTAGTTTTCAACCTGTTAAAAAATGAGTAATTCTTACTGGTTCAAGATGTCATAATCGCGTAAGCAATGATTAGTCTTTAATATTTTGGAAAAATCTGTCAAAAATCTCCAGTGAAAACAAAATGGCTTTGGTAGAAAGTAAAATTGTAAAATTAAAAAGGCACAAAATTTATTTTCAAGCTGTTTTAACAGGCTGTAGCTGTCAAAATAGCATTAGCAGTGATTGGTCTTTAATATTTTGGAAGAATCTTTCAAAAATGTACGGTGGAAACGAAATGTCTTCGGTCGAAAGTCAACATTTTGAATTTAAATATGCGCAAAATATGTGTTATTGTAACCATCTCTGGCTTTAGCAAAGATTAGTTTTTAATATTTTATACTTAAAAATGCGCTTATGCGTTTGCGACCAAAATTTATATTTAGGTTTGAAAATGGCTAACTATAGTCACAAATTATAAACAATGGTTTTAATATTCACGGCATTGTAATCATTAATCTTTCCCCTCCTTTATTCTTCCAAAATATTATAATTGTTAGTGGCTGAATGGCTTAGAAGCCAAAGCCAAAAAATAATAAAAAATGACGTATTAATGCCCGGTTTCTCCAACGAATCTTAAAATACGTCTCACTTAAGTACGTCTTATTTTTAAGTAGTTCTTAACTTTTTGTTCTGTTGCTCCAAACAAATTTATACATATCTTAAGTAAGATTTGCATTTTCGCGTAAATTTGACATTTCTATGTCAAATTCATTTCTAACCCTTCTATTGTTGATTTTAGTCTGGTTTAATAATGTCGAAAGTGCAAGCAAAGCGTGTAAAGATGAGTGAAATTTATTAGTCATTGGTATCGGTCCATAAAATTGTGGAAAATAAAACGACAAATGCTGCAACAAACAAACAGAAGGAATTCCACCACCCAGGAATTTAACGACAGGGAACTAAACACGTTTAGAGAGATAACTTCTCTAGAAAAAATGTGGGTAAACATGGTGCATGGAATAAGGAAGAGTGTTGCAGAGTAGGCCAGCTGAAGATTTTATGGTATCATCAATAAATGAGAAATCGGAGATTGGGTTGTCGAATCCTTTGGACAGTACTGTAGATTGCCTGCAATTTCTACAACATCTACATCAAATGCATCCATTATTTCTAATAAATTATTAGTAATTTCAATGAATACTTCCAATAACAGAGACATGTTGTTGCAAATTGCTAATTTTATAGGTCATAATCCGAATCTTAAGATGCCATTTTTGGCGTCTTATAATGCAAGACGTTCTTACAACTTTAAGATCTGATTTATGGTTGGTGCAACACTTTAAGAACGTCTTATTTTTAAGATTGGTTTTATCTACTTAGGATTTGTTGGAAAAACCGGGCGCAAGGATAGTAATATGAAATAGATAATTTTACCAAATAAAAACTGAATGTTTAAAATTCTCGAGCAATTTTGCCTTATTATGGCATTTTCCAGAGAATTTTAAAATTAAATTATTGATTATAGAATGCTAGATATTAAGGTATAAAAACATAAAGGTGTTTCATTCCAAACTACAAAATGTAATTGTTTTCTTTTTAATTTATAATTTTAAACTGTATTATGTTAGCAAATTGTATAAAGGTGTATAAATAATTATTTTACATCCATCACTCTTTTCATTGTAGCTTTTCGTAAATATAACCTTTAGATTAATTTGAAATTGTGTCTATTGTTTTTTTCTTTTCATTTAATTGCCTGAATGTAATAACCTCTGCAGCTAAATATGTATAAGTTTTTTTTTTAATAATCAGTATTCAAATGCATACTATATATACCTGAAAACCTCCCCGGGCTACAAAAAGGAACTGAAACGCGTACACCTCTACCATATAAAAAGCTCATCTGTTATCCACCTAATAAATTACACCATTAGATATATCGTTTTATCTACCTGCGACGTATTAATTGTCTATTAATTTTTTATTCCCTCCGTGGAGAAATTGGCGATTTTGCCAATAACAATGAGTTATATAGGCGTGACGTTGTCGATGAATTATAACCAACTTTTAATTAACATTAATACACGGTGTGGTATTTTCCATTAGATAACTGGACTTCCTATTTACCCACTGGTAAAAATTTTCATACGTATATACCAGTTTCCCATTGTCTTCAACATGCATGCCTCGAGGTTCTAAAATTGTTCCGTGTTGGTAAATAATAAATGTTGATTGAAATTATCCCTGACTGATGCAATTGGTGCAAGTTTATTCGTGGCTAATTAAATTCTGCGATGAAGTAAAGGTGCGAACTAGATACAATTGTAATTGTGTGGAAGTTTTAAATAACTTGGGCTCAATCAATGAAACGGAATGAATTGAAAAACCCTCACTTGTTGCAAAAATATTAAATAAATTCAAATTCAATCAAGATGAAAAAATTATTAGTAAGACTTAAATAAATTAGAAACAACCTTACTTGTTGCAGAAAGCATTAAATAAAACGAAATGTAGCCTGAATATATGAATATTCAACCTGTTCGTAACTCTGCAAAATGAAGTCTTATTAGGACTACTAACAAATAACTTATTAGTAGTTGTCTCAATAAGTTATTTGTTAGTAGTCCTAATAAGACTAAATTTTGCAGAGTTACGAGCTTGTTGAATATTCATATATTCAGGCTACATTTCGTTTTATTGAATTTAGTAAGACTTAATTTTGAGAATTGAATATTCATATATTCTGGCTACTTTTCGTCTTGGATTTATGAAATGATTTATAAATATTAAAATGCGTTGTGACATTATTTATAAACTGCAGTACGATTATTAACACGTGCTCGCTAACAACCGTACCACTTCATACAAACACATTGGACATCTTCCAGGTGTTAAACGCTTTAATATCAAATTAAAATATACACCGACCTGTTGCACCTCCAGTTTAGACATTCCGATTAGCACCATCTAAAAATATATCCGTTCAAGAGACACTAAAACTTCACTCACACTCGCACAGAAGGAACATTTGACGATGATGATGACTATGCGATCGACTGGCGACTACTAAACTGCTTAACATTTAGAGGCAAAATCTTTCCCCAAAAACGGTAAAATGCAAAGAGGGCTCCGAACAGCGGGGGGTGCGTCTATTAGCAAGAAATTGTGATTCTGGCAGTTCCTGGTACTGGTCAGGTACATTAAAAGGGGGCAGGGCTGTTGCGGAATATACGAGATACTTCCGTTCATTGGTACTCGTGTATAATGGGATACATGCTATCCTCTTTTGTGTGACTTTTTTTTAAATACATGTGTCCGCGGTGTTTCAAAATTTGAACGAATTACGTATCTAAACACGAAATGATATCCAGATTGACGCTCGGCAAATGTTTGAAAACTTTGATTGATTTAGACCGAGCTGGGTTATTTTTTTCCATAATTTAATAACAATTTAGAAAATTGCGTCTCTAGATTTTAATCCTAATTGAATCGAAAAATTATTTTTTAAGCTGCTCATTTACCACTTGATTAAAGAAAATTAAAATCGTTTACAATTGCCACCCATTTCGAATATTCTACAATTGTTGAAAGTATACATATGTACTTACATTGTAATTTTATAACAATTGCAAAAATTTCTACTCTAGATTTTGAAATAATTCTACTAGAATCGAAAAATGATTTTTTGTAGTTGCACATTTACCACTTGGCCAAAAATACATTAAAATAATTGCTAGCAATTTCAAACATTCTAAAATTGTTGAAAGTATATTCTTCTCCTACATTACAAAAATATGGAAAATTCCATGTCCAATTTAGTATATATTCCTATTTAAACCAGGTTGAATTCATTTTTAAAGTTGTGCATTTTTTCAGTTTGATAGAATAATTAAAAACAATTGCTACTGATTCCAAACTTTGCAAACTTATAAGCATATTCCCCTTTTAAAATTTATACAAATTTTAAATGTGTCATATACAGTGGCGGCTCGTGGAAGGTTGTTGACTTATACAATACACCCCCTCCCGGCCCTTTTTTTTGAAGAAAGAAAAAACGATTTATCTTCATAGACCAAAGTAACTGACGAAAAAGTGTTTGAGGAATTAATTAAAATTTTTTGCTGAGCTTGACTCATGTCATGGCTCCTGAGTGTAACCCATTAAAAAATTATTGTAATTTAAGAAGTTGATTATATTCTCAAAACATAATAGTTTGGGAGTTGCTGGGAATTATTTCAGAATTTTTAAACAATTTCTACAATTTTTTATTTATTTTAGAAAATGCTCAATTTAGAACGCAATTAAAAAATGCATGTTTAACTACGAACAGTTATAACTAATTAAAAAAATATTATAATTTAAGAAGTTGATTATATTCTCAAAACATAATAGTTTGGAAGTTGTATGGAATTGTTTCAGAATTTTTAAACCATTTCTACTATTTTTTAGTCATTTTAGAAAATGCTCAATTTTAAACGCAATTAAAAAATGCACGTTTAACTACAAACTGTTATAACCCATTAAAAAATTATTGGAATTTAAGAAGTTGATTATAGTCTCAAAACATAATAGTTTAGGAGTTGTATGGAATTATTTCAGAATTTTTATACAATTACTACTATTTTTTAATCATTTTAGAAAATGTTTAATTTTGAACGCAATAAAAAAATGCACGTTTAACTACGAACAGTTATAATCCATTAAAAAATTATTGGAATTTAAGAAGTTGATTATATTCTCAAAATATAAGAGTTTGGGAGTTATATAGAATTATTTCAAAATTTTTAAACAATTTCTACTATTTTTTATTTATTTTAGAAAATGTTCAATTTTGAACGCAATTAAAAAATGCATGTTTGAGAACGAACAGTTATAACCAGTGGTGGCTCGTGGAACATGATGGCAGAGCCACTTAGACAATATACCCCACCCCCTCCTTATCTACCTAGACCAAAGTAACTGGTGAAAAAGTGTTATAAATTAATTAAATCACTGAGTTTGAAACTACAGGTAGTGCCATGGCTCCTTGGCTCTATATAACGAGCCGCCCCTGGTCATGTAACAATCCTGTTTAAACCGAGATTAGTTGATTTTTAAAGTTGCGCATTATCCCACACTAAAAACAATTGTTATCAATTACAAACTCCAATATTCTTGAACATATATTTTTTAGCTTATTTTAGACTTGTATAAACATATGGAAAATCCCGTATGTAGATTTTAATATAAACAAATCCATTTGAATAGAGCCGAGTCAATTTTTGAAGTTGAGCATTTTTCAACTAAAATGTTATTTGCATTATTTTTTTGTTTCAAAACATCCGAGGCAAAAAAATATACAAAATGTATCACAATGTCAGTCTTAACAATTTTTGTTTAAATAAATTTGATGCAACATAATTACAAAATTTTGATTTTACCATCATGTAACCTTATTCTAATTATTTGTATAATCGGGATGTTTGTGAAATATATCCCATTGGCACAAAAGCCAGAAAAGTCAAATTTAAATATAAATAATTTGAGGGTTGATATGGTTTAACCAATGGATCTTTGCGTGTGCGTCATTACTGAAGACTGAGTTTTCTAGCCTTGGACGACATACGTACATACAAGATTGCGTCTAATTCAACTTAACGTAGAGAGAGAGAGAGAGAGAGAGAGTAAACGCATGAAAATGTTGTCTGAGCTAGGTTCAACTATCTATGACGTGCACGCAAAGATCCATTGATCAAAGTATATCAGGTTTAAGTTAATTCAGAAATAATAAATATTGTACTGATATGTATAAAATGTTATTTATTTTTGACTCTTAGATTGTACAAGACGCAAAGCATCGTATTTCTCATTTTAATTATATAATCTCAAACAAAAGATGTTTACTTACATTTTTACATCCAATAATGAAAATAATATTTTATTTTACTATCACATTATAACTACAAATATTATAAAACTAAATTATCTTTTTTTTCCACTAACGCATCTAAAGACAAAGCAATTTTCTTCGCTTTCTGTTATCGTGAACAATTTTCCGCATATTTTCCAGGTTTATCCTAAAAAGTGTGTCTTTACAAATTACGCATTAGAATGTTTAATGTTGGCGGCGTTTACTTCGTGGTACATCTTGATTGTAGATTGGAATAAAACATTTAAACTTTTTTATAACTAAGACTTGAAAATGAGCAGTGAAACTGGTCGAAACTAGTCACATAAATAAAATATAGTGGTATAAAAAAGTTAAAGTGTTTTATTCCAATCTACGCATTAGAACTTTGCCAACTTTACTGAGAGAAAAATGGCGCTGGTCAAAACTAAAATTTAATGATCAAAACCAAACTTTCCGCAAAAACATGATTGTAGATTTCATATTCAATCCGAAAATTGAATGAAACTGTGACAGATTACTCCTAAAGGTTTTTTTTTCTGGAAATTAGCAATTAAAACTTTACCAACGTTTCGGAAAGAGAAAGGGCGCTGGCCAAAACCGAAATTTGGTGATAAAAACCTGAATTTTTGCGGAAACATGATTGTAGTATGTCTTTACAAATTACCAACTAAATAGCAGTGGCGGTTCGTGGAACATGTTGATGGTAGAGCAGCTTATACCCCTTTTAAGAAACAAACAAAAAACTTCCTAGACCAAAGTAACTAGCGAAAGTGTTTTAAAAATTCTTGCTGAGCTTGAAACTACAGCTAGTGCCATGCCTCCTTGGCTCTATATAACGAACTGTCCCTACTTAATTTGATAAACCGATGATTTAAACGATGATTTGCAACCCTAATGTAATTTTTGTAAAATTTAGTCGGCACGTTTTATATTTTTTTTTGCTCGAGATTACACAATTCGAAAACTAACATTTTCAAAAATTCACAACTCGCGAAATAATTGACGGATTTTCAAAAACTCTATTTACTTTGATAAAACGATGATTTGCAAATCTAATTTAATTTTTGTAGAATTTCGTCGACACGTTTTATAAATATTTTTTTAATTTTCACTTGAGTAGTGCACAATTCGAAAACTAAAATTTTCAAAAATTCACAACTCGCGAAATAATCGGTGGATTTTCCAATACTCTATTTAGTTTGATAAAATAATGATTTGCAAATCTAGTTAAATTTTTGTAGAATTTAGTTGACGCGTTTTATATTTTTTTTATTTTTTACTCGAGTATTGCACAATTCAAAAACTAAAATTTTCAAAAATTCAAAACTCGCGAAATAATAGGTGGATTTTCAAATACTCTATTTAGTTTGATAAAATACTTATTTGGAAATCTAGTAAAATTTTTGTAGAATTTAGTTGACGTGTTTTATATATTTTTTTTAAATTTTTTACTCGAGTATTGCACAATTCGAAAACTAAAATTTTCAAAAATTCACAACTCGCGAAATAATTGGTGGATTTTCAAAAACTGCACTTAATTTGATAAAACAATAATTTGCAAATCTAGTTACATTTTTGTAGAATTTAGTTGACGCGTTTTATATTTTTTCTTTATTCTTTGCTAGAGTATTACGCAATTCGAAAACTAAAATTTTCAAAAATTCACAACTCGCGAAATAATTGGCGGAGTTTCAAAAACTGCACTTAATTTGATAAAACGGTGATTTGCAAAATGAATTTTAATTTTTGCAGAATTTTGTCAACACGTTTTATATTTTTTTTTAAATTTTTTGCTCAAGTATTACACAATTCGAAAATTTTGAAGAAAAAATGAACGATTTATCTTCCTTGGCCAAAGTAACTGTCGAAAAAGCGTTTTAAGAATTAATTAAAAATTCTTGCTGAGCTTGAAACCACAAGTAGTGCCATGGCTCCTTGGCTCTATATCACGAGCCGCCCCTGCTAAATAGTACAATATTTATTATCGCTTATAAATTTAGCTAGGTTAAGAATTTTAGAATTTATTATATGAATGAATTCTTAGTACTTATGTAATGTAGAATTACGATTCTACAAAAATCTATGAAAAAATCCCTTAATTTTGAGATAATTCCATTCGAATGGGGCGTCGAATTGTGGAAAAAAAATACAATAATTTCGACGACTTGAAAAAATGTAAAAACAATTGCCATCGATTTGAAATTTCACTAATCTATTTACAATTCATTCAGGATTACGTGTGCATAAAAAAAAACTGAAAGCACCCCTTTACCTAATTTTGACCTAATCCCATTTGAACCGAGCGCGAAATTGTGAAAAAACAATGCAATTATTTCGAAGTCCTAAAAAAATATTAAAACAATTGCCATCTTCTTAAAATTTCACAAATCTATTCGAAATTTATTCGGGATTACGCTATTATAGAAATCCGTAAACACCCCGTCCCTAAACTTCGAGATAATCCCATTCGAACAGAGCGTTGAATTGTGAAAAAATTCAATAATTTCGACGACTGTAAAAAAATATAAAAACAATTGCTATGCACTCGAAATTTCACAAATTTATTCAAAATATATGTGTGATTTCGATTCTAAATAATATGTAAACACTCCATCCCTAAATTTTGAGAGAATCCCATTCAACAGAGCGCGAGATTGTGAAAAATCTAATTATTTAGGCGCCCTAAAAAATATGAAAACAACTGCCATCGACTTTAAATTTTACAAATATATTCAAAATTAATTCGGGATTACGCTACTATAAAAATCTGTTAACATCCCATCCTTAAACTTCAAGATAATATCATTCGAACAGAGCGTAGAATTGTAGAAAAATTCAATAATTTCGACGACTGTAAAAAAATATAAAAACAATTGCCATCGATTTGAAATTTCACTAATCTATTCACAATTCGTTCAGGATTACGTTTCTATAAAAAACAGAAAGCACCCCTTTCCCTAATTTTGACATAATCTCATTCGAACCGAGCGCGAAATTGTGAAAAAAAAATACATTTTTTTCGACGCCCTAAAAGATATTAAAACAATTGCAATCGACTTAAAAAAAGTATATTCACAATTTATTCGGGAATACGCTACTATAAAAATCTCCTTAAACTTCAAGATAATCTCATTCGAACAGAGCGTAGAATTGTGGAAAAATTCAATAATTTCGACGACTTAAAAAAAATATAAAAACAATTGCCATTGACTTGAAATTTCATAAATTTATTCTAAATTAATGTGTGATTACGATTCTAAATAATATATAAACACTTCATCCCTAAATGTTAACTAAATCTCATTTGAACAGAGCGCGAAATTGTGAAAAGAATGTAATTATTTAGGCGAATTACAAAAAATATGAAAACAATTAAAATTTTACAAATATATTCAAAATTTATTCAGGATTACGATACTATATAAAAATCTGTAAATACCTCATTCCTAAACTTCAAAATAACCTCATTCAAACAGAGCGTTGAATTGTGGAAAAAAATTCAATAATTTCGACGACTTAAAAAAAATATAAAAATAATTGCCAAGGACTTGAAATTACAAAAATCTATTCTATAGGAATTTACGATTACGATTCTACAAGTATCTGTAGACACCGCATCCCTAAATTTTGATCTGCTTCCATTGGAACAGAGCGTGAAATTGTGAAGAAAAAATGCAATAATTTCGGCATCCAAAAAAATATGAAAATTATTGCAAGCGACTTGAAACTTGACAAATCTATTTAAAATTACTTCAGAATTACTTTGCTATAAAAATCTGGTACCACCACATCCCTAAAGTCCGAGATGATCTCATTCATACAGAGCTTGGAATTGTGGAAAATGCAATAATTTCGGTGACTTGAAAAAAATATAAAAGTAGGGCTGAAGGACTCGGTCGATGGTCCTTTCTAATATACAAAATATAAAATACAAAAATCTGTAGTAGACACCGCATCCCTAAATTTTAAGACACTTCCATTGGAACAGAGCGTGAAATTGTGAAAAATACAATATTTTCGGCGACTTGAAAAATATGAAAACAATTGCCATCGACTTGAAATTACACAAATCTATTCAAAATTCATTTGGGATTAAGATTTTATAAAAATCTGTGAACACCCCATCCCTAAATTTCGAGATACTTCCATTGGAACAGAGCGTAAAATTGTGCAAAAATGCAATAATTTCGACGACTTGTAACAATATTAAAACAATTGCCATCGACTTAAAATTTCACAAATCTATTTAAAATTTATTCGGGATTACGCTATTATAAAAATCTGTAAACAAGCCATCCTTAAACTTCAAGATAATCTCATTCGAACAGAGCGAAGAATTGTGGAATAATTCAATAATTTCGACGACTGTAAAAAAATATAAAAACAATTGCCATCAATTTGAAATTTCACTAATCTATTCACAATTCGGTCAGGATTACGTTTTTATAAAAAACTGAAAGTACCCCTTTCCCTAATTTTGACATAATCCCATTCGAACCGATCGGGAAATTGCGAAAAAAATGCAATTATTTCGACGCCCTAAAAAAATATTAAAACAATTGCCATCGACTTAAAATTTTACAAATATATTCACAATTTATTGGTGATCACGCTGCTTTAAAAATCTGTAAACACCCCATCCTTAAACTTCAAGATAATCTCATTCGAACAGAGCGAAGAATTGTGGAAACATTCAATAATTTCGATGACTGTAAAAAAATATCAAAATAATTGCCATTAACTCGAAATTTCACAAATTAATACAAAATATTTGTGTGATTACGATTCTATATAGTATGTAAACACCCCATCCCTAAATTTCGACAAAATCCCATTCGAACAGAGCGCGAAATTGTGAAAAAATGTAATTATTTAGGCGTCCTAAAACAATATAAAAACAATTGCCATTGACTTGAAATTTCACAAATTTATTCAAAACTTATGTGTGATTTCGATTCTAAATAATATGTAAACACCCCATCCCTAAATTTTGAGAAAATCCCATTCAACAGAGAGCGAGGTTGTGAAAAAAATGTAATTATTTAGGCACCGCCCAGAAAAATGTGAAAACAATTGCCATCGATTTTAAATTTTACAAATATATTCAAAATTTATTCTGAATTACGCTACTATAAAAATCTGTATACACCCCATCCTTAAACTTCAAGATAATCTCATTCAAACAGAGCGTAGAATTGTGGAAAAATTAAATAATTTCGACGACTGTAAAAAAAATATAAAAACAATTGCCATCGATTTGAAATTTCACTAATCTATTCACAATTCGTTCAGGATTACTTTTTTATAAAAAACTAAAAGCGCCCCGTTCCCATAATCTCATTCGAACCGAGCGCGAAATCGTGAAAAAAATACAATTTTTTCAACGCCCTAAATTATATTAAAACAATTGCAATCGATTTAAAATTTTACAAGTATATTCACAATTTATTCGGGATTACGCTACTATAAAAATCTGTAAACATCCCATCCATAAACTTCAAGATAATCTCATTCGAACAGAGTGTAGAATTGTGGAAAAATTCTATAACTTCAACGACTTAAAAAAAAAATAATAACAATTGCCGTTGACTTGAAATTTCACAAATTTATTCAAAATTAATCTGTGATTACGATTCTAAATAATATATAAATACATCATGCCTAAATTTTAACTAAATCCCATTCGAATAGAGCGCGAAATTGTGAAAGAAATGTAATTATTTAAGCGCCCTAAAAAATATGAAAACCATGCCATCGACTTAAAATTTTTAACCTAAACATTAAGGTAAGGTAATAAGGCAATAAAAACAGTTAAGATTAAATTTTACCAAAAGCTTTTCAGTTCTTCGGATTATCAAATAAGACGTATGTTCAAAGTTTGATATCAATTGCTCTATTCATTTTTGAAATACAGCACGCACTGACACACAGACACACACACAGCCACACAGACACACACACACAGACACACAGGCACAGACATACACACACACAGCACACACACAGATACACACACACACACACACACAGCACACACACACACACAGACACACACACACACACATACACACCGCACACACACAGGCCAAAAAAACAAAATTCCCGAAATTGTTGAAATGGTATCTAGAGACCCCAAAATGGATATTTCCGTAAAAAAAATTTGGAAAAATTTTCACGATCACAATACTTTCTCATACTTCGAAGTAAAAAGAAACACAAGGAAAATATGGTGATTATTATTGTGCAAAATATTAAAGTGTGGAGAATCATTTTTCGAGGATTGAATAACTGCGTTTGTTTTAAATTTTGGTGGGTCTCCGATTTTTTCGGTATTTTGGCTTCTAGATTTTAAAAATAAGATTTGTGAAATTTAATCTAAATTAACTTTAAAATAAGATCAAGAAGTTGAGATGATGTTGTCGTAGGAAGAAATTTATGTAATAAGGAGTATTAAAGAAAAGGATTCGATTAGGTCCCGCAATAATATATTCTTCTAGACAGCTAGTGGTTAATCCAGTGGCGTAGCGTATAGGTGGGGCTCCCTAGGCCGATCTAATTTGATTAGAAGTTTTATTGAACATATAACAAACAACTATATTGAAAAACATAATTTTTTGATGAGTTTGCCCCCCTGCCCTTTAACCCACGCTACGCCACTGGGTTAATCCATCACTGCCTAGGACACACACCATGGTAGAAAAACATGCTTATCGCCACGGTTAAGTATGCAATATAGGAAGATAAGATATATCAAAAGATACGGCTTATTTCCGTTTTACGAATTATTCAGCGTCGTGGTGAACAAAATCGTATAGTTGTCGTATTTCGACTTTTCGCACGTAATTGTGGGCTAAACCGGAAGTAAATATTCGATATTGATAAAATAAAACACTTGGTTGGTTTTACAATTTTCACTTTCTCCGTTACGAAGTACGAGACGGTATTGTGATCGAATTTTTTTTCAAATTTTTAAATGTTTTGTATGACAATTTTCTCAAATTAGATTTGTACAGACAGACATGGTATAATATGATAGTGCGTGTGTAAATCGTGTAGCCGTGTAAATTAATCAAAACGTGTGGGGATGATGGCAAATGTGCACAACAGATGTCTTGATCTCATAATCCCGGTAACATTGACAGGGGTTAGAGGTTAAATTTAGCTTCTTCTTTCTATGGCGATAGACTTATTTTGGACGCGTGAATTTACACGAAATGCCTAAATGAGTGAACGAATACGACGATTAACGCCACATGTTCGTTTTCAACCCCTGCCCCTTTCATGGCGAAACGAAATAATTCATTATTATGCTTCTTCATTATAGAATCATTCTATCATAGACTGAGGCCTATTTATAGCTAATGATCTTCAAATAAACACAAAATGGTTTTTAATTTGAATTATGTTTATTTCCATTAAATATTGTTGCCCCATCACAACACCTTCAGACCGATTTCTAACTTTTAGGTCCTCTCAGTTCAATTAGTTGTTGATGAGGAAACGGAAATATTAATATTCCAAACACAGTTAAAAAAAATGTATTTACTGTCAACATAACAATTTTAGCATGATAATTACTTAGCACTTTCACGACGATTTTTTTTTCTAGTGGGCGTAGGTATATATTTTTTTGCTTTTTTATGTTTTTATAAGTCAGAACTATGTTGTATATTAGAAAAAAGGTGGAAAAAACATCGAGGGTGTGAGGAGGTAGTGGTACGTACAAGTACCATTAGTCTCTTGCAGTGGTACCATCAGTACTTCAGAAAGATAAGACACACGTTTCTTTTGTATAATTGAATGTCAGTTAAATCATTAAAACAATATGAGTTTGAAACGTCGGGAAATACCCAAAACGATATAAAGTAATATTTGTTATTACAATCGCATGACTCATGCCTAATGCGTTTTATATATAATTGCGGCCAAAATTTCACCGTGAATTAACTTTATATGTTCCCGGTAGAGAAATGACGCACATTTCTAATTTAAGTACCTGGCATGCTTTATTCGTATATAATAAACCATTTTTAAATTCAATTTCCACCAATAAAGTACGGCAAGTTTTTAAGTTTCGGTACTTCCATTATTTACGACATTTTATTGCGTGTTGAACGCATCAAGAACGAAAAGAAAACAAGAAACTTCTTAAGTAGCCAATGTGTCTATTAATAGATGCTTAGGCCCCTACTTATCGCTCGTAAATCCAAAAATTACACATTTTTGGAGTAACGTATGTGTTTCCAAAACGTCTTTAATTTAATTTAACCTCTATGGAAGATGTTAATAAAAGTTGTTTCTAATTACGAAGAACAAATTAGCACCGTATTATGTTGTTTTATTTCGCCTCTAGTTAATAACACGATCCAGTGGTTCTAAAAATATTTACGGAGTACGAGAAAGTATTGTGATTGTGAAAATTTTTTCAATTTTTTTTGCGGTATTTGAGGAATTCATAGATTTCTGGAAAAAAAACTGTGCCTGGTTGCGTGTGTGTGTCTTTGAACATAAGTCTTATTTGATAATCCGAAAAAATGAAAAGCTTTCGGTAAAATTTCGTACACCGGAAGTGGGTGTTTACCTTAACTATTGTTTTTTTTCAAATATCTTCTTAAATATGAAAAATATCACAAACACATTTATACAAATATTGAAGACAACAAAGAAGTGAACATCTTTTGGTTGAAAATATTTTTCATAGAATCATTGTTATTCGAGAACAAAAATGGTGATGTGGCCATCATGTTACTTTCTCCGATTTGATGGTATCATAGTTCATTATATTTACGTCATGGTTTATTATTTTAAATGTACATCGAGAATTTTGCAGGATCGGATGACACTGATGTTTAAAACTTCAAAATTATGAAAGATGAAATTGACAAATTTTACATTCGAATAATCTTTACTGTCAATTTATTCGAAAACCAAAGAGATTTCGAAAAAAAAAAACGTTGGTAATTTTGACATTTTCTGCAATTTTTAGTAGTATAAAGTTTTGACAGTGGCAAAATACAATTTTTGGCAATGTAAAAATATAATTTTTGACAACGAAGAATACAATTTTGGTAGTGGAAAAAATTCCGTTCTTAACAGTGAAAGAAAAAAAAAACATTTTTAACAATTAAAAACCACTATTTTTGACAGTGCCAAAATACAATTTTTAACAGTGACAATAAACAATTTTTTGTGTTGGAAAAATAAAGTTCTCAGTAAAAAAAAAACATTTTTGACAGTTAAAAATAAATCATTTTTGACAGGGGCAAAATACAATTTTTCGCGATGTAAAAATGTAAGTTTTTACAACGAAGAATACAATTTTTTGGTGAAAAAATACCGTTCTTCACAATAAAAAAAACATTTTTGACAGTTAAAAAACACATGTTTTGAAGGTGCAAAAATACAATTTTTGACAGTGGCAGAATACAATTTTTGGCGATGTAAAAATAGAATGTTTGACAACGAAGAATACAATTTTTGTGGTGGAAAAATATCGTTCTTCCCTGTGAAAAAATACCATTTCTGACTGTTAAAAAACACAAGTTTCGACAGTCGCAAAATTCAATTTTTGGCAGTGGCAGATTACAATTTTTGGCGATGTAAAAATATAATGTTTGACAACGAAGAATATAATTTTTGTGGTGGAAAAATACTGCTCTTCGCAGTGGAAAAAATACCATTTTTGACAGTTAAAAACGCGATTTTTGACAATAGCAGAAAACTGCTTTTGGCGATAGAATTTTAAGGGTGGTGAAATACTATTTTTGACAATAGAATAATACAATTTAAGGGTGCTAAAACTATTTTAGCCGCGGAAAAACATTGTTTTTGGCAGAGAAGAAAAATAGTAAAAATACAAGTTTTAACAGTATTGAATACCATTTTGGCGATATAAAATTGAATTTTTGACAAAGAAAACAGACAATTTTTGACGGTGAAAAATACCGTTCCTTCCAGTGAAAAAATATTCGACAGTTAAATAACATGATTTTTGCCAGTGGCAGAATACTGTTTTTGGGATAGTGAAGATTTGACAATGGAGACCTGCAATTTTGACGGTGCAGAAGTACTATGTTTGGTAGTGGAAACGTACAATTTTTAACAAGGAATAAAATGCATTTTTGACAAAGAAGGAAAACTATTTTTTCACAGTTAACAACAAAATTTTTGACATAAACAAAAATCCATTTTTGGCGATACATTTTGACAATGAAAAAATGCAATGTTTGACAATGAAGAATGATAGTTTTTGACAGCAAAAAATTCTTTTCATCGAGGAGAGACACTTGTTTTCACAGTAGTAAAATACCTTTCTTTCCAGTGAAAATATATCATTTTTGATAGCGAGAAAACACAATGTTTGATAGTGATATACCATTATTTTTGGTAATGAAAAAATATAATTTTTGACAGTTCTTCCTCATTTGTCCAACACCATACTTTCATCGCTCGTTGAACAAATACTACTTTGGGCAAAGTTTTAACATTAGAAAAAAGAAAACATTCTTTACAGATATAAATTACAATTTTTGTCAGTTCAAAATTTTGTCTTTGTTAAAAAATGCAACTTTTGATAGTACAAATTGATAGTTAAATTATCCTTTCTGACAATACTAGAATTCAAAAACGGTGATATGGCTATCATGCTACTTTCTCCGATTTAAAGGTTTAATAGTTATTGATATTCATACTTTCATGATGTATTTTCAGTTTAAATGATATTTTAAATGTACATAAAATGTATTGAAGGATCGAATGAAACTGACTTTTGAAACGTCAAAATTATGAAATATATATAATAATTTTTAGTTCTTCGGATTATCAAATAAGACTTATGTTCAAAGTTTGGTGTAAATTCATGTAGTAGTTTTTGAGATACAGCGCCACAGACAGACACACATAAATATTAATACGAATGCATATTGAAAAAATGGTGATCAAATTACTTTCTCCGACTTGATGGTATCGTAGCCATTTATATTTACGTTTTCATGGTTTATTTTTAATAAAAATCATATTTTAAATGTACCACGAGCGTTGTGTAAACTCGGATGAAACTGACGTTTAAAACGTCAAAATTATGAAATATGGAAAAATTATACTTCAAATTCAAAAACTCAGTTTACTCAAAAACTAAAGGGATTTCGAAAAAAACTTATTCTCTATAAGTTGTTCATTTTAGCATTCTCTACAATTATTATTAAAATAAATTTGGTGTAACTATTATCGTTTTATAATTATAAACCAAAAATTAAAAAAAAATAATAATTTTTTTTCTCGAATAGCAATGATTTTATGAAAAATAATTTCAAGTAAAAGATGTTCATTTCTTTGTTGTCTTCAAAATTTGTTAAAGTGTTTTTGTGATATTTTTTATATTTAAGAAAATATTGGCAAAAAACCAAAAAAACAGTTTAAGTAAACGCCCACTTCCGGTGTACGAAATTTTACCAAAGGCTATTCAGTTCTTCAGATTATCAAATAAGACGAATGTTCAAAGTTTCATATCAATTTTTTTATTAGTTTTTGAGATACAGCGCGCACAGACAGACTATTATTTTTTTATTATTTTTGGTTTATAATTATAAAACGATAATAGTTACAGCAAATTTATGTTAATAATAATTGTGGAGAATATCAAAATAAACAACTAATAAAAAAATAAGTTTTTTTCGAAATCGCTTTAGTTTTTGAGTAAACTGAGTTTTTGAATTTGAAGTATAATTTTTCCACCTTTTATAATTTTGACGTTTTAAATGTCAGTTTCATCCGAGTCTACAAAACGCTTGATGTACATTTAAAATATGATTTCAATTGAAAATATACCATGAAAGCGTAAATATCAGTGATACCATCAAGTCGGAGAAAGTAACATGATAGCCACATCACCATTTTTTTACATCAGTGTTTACATAAATAATCTCATTTTCGTGTATGTGTAGGTCCTTCTTGTATTTCTTCCCTTTGTCCTCACTTAGGGATAGAGCAGTGTCGGTTCCATCTCGGACTACAGTTTTTATTTAACCATTAGTTTTCATTTGCAAAGATTCTTGAAAGAAACACTTAAATAATATTTTAAAGGTAGAAACGCCAAAGTGGCGGAATCTATTGCCTGAATGCTGTACTGAACCAAAACCCCCATCAGCAACTAACTACACTGATGAGACCTGAAAGGTCGAAACCGATCTGTAGATATTCTGATGGGGGAACAATATTTAATAACATTTTACCTTCACGCACTGGCGGATTAAAGGGAGGCAATTCAATTTTTACTTTCTTCGGTACGAAGTACGAGAAAGTATTGTAATCGTGATTTAAAAAAAAAAAAATTTTTACTGAAATACCTGTTTTGAGGTCCCTAGATGCCATTTCAACAATTTCTGGAAAAAAAAATTGTGTCTGTGTGTGTGTAAATATGAAAAATATCACAAAAACATTTAAACAAACATTGAAGACAACAAAGAAATGAACATCTTTTGCTTGAAAACATTTTTCATAAAATCATTTTTATTCGAGAAAAAATTTTATTATTTTTTTTAAATTTTTAGTTTATAATTATAAAACGATAATAGTTACATTAAATTTATGTTAATAATAATTGTAGAGTATGCTAAAATGAACAACTTATAAAGAATGAGTTTTTTTTAAATCCCTTAAGTTTTTGAGAAAACTGAGTTTTTGAATTTGAAGTATAATCTTTCATAATTTTGACGTTTTAAACGTCAGTTTCATTCGAGTTTACACAACGCTCGAAGTACATTTAAAATACGATTTAAATTGAAAATAAACCATGAAAGCGTAAAGATAAATGATACCATCAAGTCGGAGAAAGTAACACGATGGCCACATCACCATTTTTCATTATATTCTTTGGAATATTTGTCTCAAGTGCCACCACTGCGATCTTATATTAGTCGCTTGGAGCGAACTGCTCCCGACGCACGAATAATGGTGGAGCAGAACTTCAAAGGGTGAAATAAACTTTTTTATAAAATTTATTGATGTGATCATCATGTTAGAGCCGTACCAAAATCTCGCGGCACGCCCGCAGTGACCATCTTCATGACGCCTATTCAATTCGGTGAATATTCTCTCCGAATAATTTCTCACTCTGCGCAAGATGCAACGAGATTTTGGTTGGGCTCTACTTGCCCCACTTGAATGATAATGAAATTTTATTCCTTCTGCAACATCTAAGGGTTTCTAATTTTATTCTCTCCGAATACTTTCTCAATCTGTGTAAATTGGCCGCGGATACCACGAGATTTTGGTTGGGTTCTTATAATGCAATTTTAGTCCTACTGCAACACCTAATGCTTTCTAATTTCAATTATTAATTCAATTGTTTCTTGATCTATCTTTGCGAAGATTCATTTGATGAAAGCGTACCGAGCCGAAGCACGTCTAAATAATATTTAAGTTGAGCAGTTATGAGGAATAGAATAGGTGCGTTTATTTAGCATAATCACAAGAGAGGGTAAGTTATTTAAACACCTATTAAAGCGTTCATTAGAGAAAGGAATCAAAGCGGGCCGGTGTATAATTATAAAGTATTTACCGAGCTGGCGCGGAGGAGTTGCAAGAGTGCGTCCCTGTAATACATCACATAGACAGCTCATTTGCTATTCCTATTATCATATTTGAGACCAACTCAGGTTGACTGCCCGTTTATACACTATATTTTATTTACTCAAAAATCGTCACAGAACCTCCAATAATTGAATAATGCGCAGTGTAATTATCAAAATTGCTTCTGGCTAACTAGTTGCTTAAGCAAAATTTAGAAAGCCGTTTCCATCAAAGGCTTTACGTCGAACAACTTTGAACCAAAAGTATCGTCCACACTTACAAACATTCATGACTCATTTTGAGCCACTAATTTCAACGCGAATCACTTACTCATTTACATGGGTCGACTCTTTCAATCGACTCACTTATAAGTTACACAACTCTAGTCCATACATCGTAACAGTGTTGCCAGGAGTAATTTTTAATTTTCCCCAAACATTTCATAAAACCCCTCAGAATACCCCTCGCATAAAATACCCACCCCAAAAAATACCCCATCGATTGAAGTTCTCCAAAATACACACCAAAACCTTAATTTACCCCCATTTTTGGGAAAAACCCTCAATCTGGCAACACTGGGATTAGAGAAGGCGCGCTGATAAGATTTCGGAATTTGCACAAACGTTTTTCCGAAAATATGTAGGTAGTACAAAAAAGCCATTTAAAAAATTAGAAAAATATTTAATCGTGCTGTGGTATCCTCCAAATAATTAAAATAATTCTTTAATTTTTCCGAAAGCATCGCTAATTAACTACTTAAAATGGTTTGCATTTTTTTTCATAATTTCCAAACAGTATTATATTGTTTTTTTAACTTTTTTTTTAACTTGTTTTTGTTTGTTTGTCACACAAAGTTGTCGCAATTTTAAATTTTAAATTGTAATTTTAATTTTTGTATTTTCATATTTTATATTTATATTTTATTTTATATTTTGTTTTATATTCTAATTAATACTTTAATGTACAGGGTGAATCCCGTAAATATATTATTATTATTATAACAGTTTCAGTTATACCGGGCGATCAGTTTCATTCCAAGCCAAGGTATTATATTTAACAATTACTAAAAAAACTAAATTGACTGCAAAAATTATTATTTTGATTTAAAAATTTTCGAAAAAAAAAATTAAAAATCGAATCGAAATATTTGAAAATTACGTAATTCCTTGAACACAAATCGCGCAGTCTGTATCTAAATATCAAAGTACATTAGTTTTATCTTAAAACAACCACTAAAACAAACAATTTCAAATTAAATAAATAACCTAAAATTAATATCGTATGTTCATTAAAAAAAACCTCAAGTGTGCCATGATTTTTTATTTTTAAAAATTTAAGTTGGCACACATCTTAGGAATTGACAAAAAACGTCAGATCTTTCTAAAAGTCACAATTATTCCATGGTTTACAGCAACCAGCAAAAAACGTTTCAAGTTGAAAGTTATTTTTTCTTAAATTCCTACGACTTCTCTGCGTCATTTGTCACATGAAATGAATATTATCGGTAGGAACGGTAGGAACATGCCACAAGTAACATAACCTCAATATGTGTTGCCAACTTAAATTTAAAAAAATAAAAAATCATGGCACACTTGAGGTTTTTTTTTAATGAATATACTTTACAAAAATCAAGTACAGGCCAAAAATATCAAAAATTCAGTCTGCGAAATCTAAATTATAGGGCAAAAAAATCAAAAACTTGGACCAAAAAACTCGAAAATATCGACCAAAAATTCGCTCATTAAAATCTACAATTAAACAACATTAAAATTAATAAGTAGGGTAAGAGAACTAAAAACATTGGTAAAAAATTGAAAACTTTTGGAAAAAATAAAACTGCAGTCAAAAAACAGAAAATTTCAACTAAATCGAAAAGTTTGGTTTAGGTGCCAAAAACATCTAAAATATGGGCCAAAAAACAAAAACTCTGGTCAAAACAATAAAAATGCAGGCTAAAAATTGAAAATTAAAGCAAAAACAAAATAATTTGCCATTTTCAGCCCCAAAACGTTTTACCTCAAAGTAAGTTGCCAAAACTCTAAACTCAATAATAATTTTAAAAATTCGCCCATAAAAACAATAATTCAGGTTAAAACATCTAAAATTTGGTTAAAAAACTCGACAATACCGGCCAAAAGTTTGCACACAAAAATCAACAGTTAAAAATCTAAAGTATTGACCAATCAAAAATTGGCTCGTTAAAATTTATAATCAAAGTAAAAAAAAACTAAGAATATAGGCAAAAAATTTAGACCAAAAATCGTAAACTCTCGGCAAAAATAAAAAATGCAGACTAGAAAAAAGAAACAAAATTTTATAAATATTCGAAAATTTTGGTTTATAGGTCAAAAACTCTAAAATTTGCAACAAAGAAATGAAAAACACAGACCAAACATCTGAAATATAAACAAACAATAAAATAACCTGATGTAAAAAACAAAAAATGCTAAAAAATTGAAACTTTCTCCCAAAATAAATTGCCGAAACTCAAAACTCAAAAGTAATTAAAAGAATTCGCCCATACAAAAAAAAATAACTTAGGTTAAGAAAATCTAAAATGAAGGACAAACAATCAAAAACTTAGTACAAAAAACTCGAAAATATCCTCAAAACAAAAAAAATCGCACATAAAAATTAACAAGAGTGTAGACCAATCAAAAATTCGCTCATTAAAATTAATAATTAATATAAAAAAAAACTAAAAAAATCGAAAAACGAAAAATGTAGAAAATTTTAACAAACTATTAAAATTTTTTTGACCAAAATCAATAACTCTAAACGTTAGAACAAATAAAGAAATCAAAAATACAGACCAAACATCTAAACTATAAGCAAAAATAAAAATAAAATTTCTGGTCTAAAAAAAATAAAAATATGAAAAATCAAGCAAAAGAAAAATAATTTGCCATTTTCAGTCCCAAAAATAACTCTGGCTCAAAATAAATTGCCAACCAGAAACGCGAAAATGTTTAAAAAAAAAGATAAAGGACAAAAAATCCAAAACTCGAAAATACCGGCAAAAAAATCACGCATAAAAGTGAATCTTTCAAGTTGAAATATAGGGCAGAAAATCAAAAATTCGGGCCCAAAAAAAAAACAAAGCCGACCAAAAAATCGAAAATTTTAACAAACAAATCGAAAATTTAAACCAAAATGAAGAAAAATTATCAGTTATACAGAATACAAGAAAACTGAATATATGAATATTCAACCTGTTCGTTCATCTGCTTGCAGATTACATTTCGTTTTCTTGTATTTATCTAATGCTTTCTGCAACAAGTAAAATGTTTCTAATTTGTTTAATTATACAGAAACTGCAGAAATCAAAAATTCGGGTCTAAAAAGAAACAAATGCCGATCAAAAAATCGAAAATTTTAACAAACAAATCGAAAATTTAATCCAAAATGAAGAAAAATTATTCAGTTATACAGAAACTGTCAAAAATCTAAATCCAGGCCTAACGACAAAAAATGCAAACAAAAAGATGGAATATTTAATATAATATTAATAATTTATTTATGGGCAACGTGTGTTGTCAGTAGCAATTTGTAGTTTCCCAAATATTTAATTAAACTCTCCCAAAATTACGCTGCTGTCCCTCTCCAAAATAATAAATTTTGAAAATAAAACGTAAATACAGTGGAAAATATACAAAATTAAAGCATTGTAATTATAAAATTTATTAAAATTTATTATTCATCTTCATCCTCAATATTTTCATTTTCTTTACGGCACACATATATATTTTTTAAATGAAAGTGCAAACAACAAAATTATGAAAACGGCAATAACAGAATCCCTATGACAACTTCCATAAATGATATTACAGGTTTTTCCTCATTGCTGAGGAAAATGACTGATTTCTATACTCGGCGCACCGAATCGGTGGTAACATGGAAAAATTTTACAAAAACTCGGTTTACTCAAAAACAACGAGATTTAGAAAAAAACTTATTCTTTAGAAGCTGTTTATTTTAGCATTATCTACAATTATTATTCACATAAATTTACTGTAACTATTATCGTTTCATAATTATAAAGCAAAAATTAGAAAAAAAAATAATTAATTTCTTTCTCGAATAGCAATAATTTTATAAAAAATATTTTCAAGCAAAAGATGTTTATCTCTTTGTTGTCTTCAAGGTTTGTTTAAATATTTTTGTGCTATTTTTCATATTTAAGAAAATATTTGCAAAAAACAAAAAACAGTTGAGGTAAACGCCCACTTCCGATGTACGAAATTTTACCAAAAGCTGTTCAGTTCTTCGGATTATCAAATAAGACGTATGCTCAAAGTTTATTATCAATTGCTCTATTTGTTTTTTGGATACAGCGCACACAACAGACAGACACACGCACACACGCACACAGACACAACCATTTTTTTTCCAGAAACTGTTGAAATGGCATCTAGGCACCCCAAAACGGATATTTCCGCAAAAAAAAATTGAAAAAAAAATCACGATCACAAGTAAAAAGTTAAGAACAATAATGTTTTGCATTTCATTTTAAATAGGTCTAATATTATTTGTGATTAATAAATAGTAAATTTCTCAATTCCACGTTGTAATGCTTGTGTGTTTTTCATCGGAATCCTGAAACTCATTGCGTTATAAATTTTCAGATCGAAACTACATAAATTATTATATCTGTGATTTTTTCAATTTCTCGTTGTAATAATATTTTTTTGATCGGTCATCCTGCAACCCATTTTGTTAGAAATTTTACGATCGAAATTAAATAAATTAATATATCTGTGAAATTACCAAGTGTTGTATTTAAAATTAGTAACAACAAAATATACTTTACTTACGACGAACGTTCGTGATCATAGTCCATCGTAAATACTATTATTATATCATATAAATATTTTGCAACAATATATGCAACAGGCATTGTATTGTATAATAAAGTCTCGCATAAACAACAAATTGAGGTGTAGTGATTATCGTGGCATTTTCCGCCAATAATTTTAATAAAATTTACAAATTGTTTAGTCACGGAATCGCTGCAAATTGTCACCAATGACACGTACGAATCAAACAATGAGATTTCCACAGAAACACACGTACACCCAATAATGACTAAAATCTTAAGGTCATCGGATAAACCGTAAATTTAATTACGCAAACATAAGCACTTAAGTTTCTAGAAGCATTTGGCTTTTTGAACTTTTAATTTGATTGCACAGACATAAACCAGTGACGTAGTTACATCTTCAGCAAGTAAAATTGGCGCGCCTTACTTTTCGGAAGAGTTTTGGCAAAATTTGTTTTCAACGAAATATAATATTGTTATTCATATATTCATTTAATAAATCTACAATCGAATTTGTAATGTAATTAATTTTATAAAATTTCTATATTGTTTTAAGTCGCCGAGATTAATACATTTTTCACAATTTCACGCTCTATTCTAATGGAAGTATCTCAAAATTTAAGGATAGGGTGTTTGTTTACAGATTTTTGTAGAAACGTAATCCCAGATATTTTTTGAATAGATTTTTGTAGTTTTAAGTCGATAGCGATAGTTTTAAAATTTTTTACAAGTCGTCGAAATTATTGCATTTTTCTACAATTTCACGTTCTGCTCCAATATATATATATATCTCGAAATTTAGAGATGGGGTGTTTACAGATTTTTATAAAATTTTAATCCTAAATAAATTTGGAAAGGTTTATGTAATTTCAAGTCGATGGCAATTGTTTGTATATTTTTTCAAGTCGCCGAAATGATTGTATTTTTTTCACAATTTCACGATCTGTTCCAATGGAAGTGTCTCAAAATTTAGGGATACGGTGGCTATAGACTTTAATACAATCTTAATCCCAAATGAATTTTGAATAGATTTCCTTACCTTAATGTTTAGGTTGAACTGAAATTTTCAGAAAAACTAGCTCTTTAAGGCTTAGATTATAAAATTTTGGACTATTTTCAGAATGTTGGAAGTTTCAAATCTCTGCCTCTGAAAACAGTAATGAGCAAAAAAATGTCCATTTCGAAAAAAAAAAAATACAATTTGATGTCAAACATCATGGATTCTTCCGATAAGGAGCCATTAATTAACCTAATTTGCTAAGATTGTTAAATATTTTAACAATTTATTTGTTATTTTTTACTAACTTGTAATCAATGGTGCAATTAATGATTATAATATAAATAAAGTATATGATTAATTAATTTCTTACTTAACCCGTGGTGAAACATAATTATATATAAGAATTATTTTTTTGGTCCTATTTACATTTATCCGAAGAGTATTTTATTGACTCGAAAAAATATAAAAACAATTGCTATCCACTTGAAACTTCTCAAAATTACTCAATATTAATTCAAGAGTGATTTGGTAGAAAATTCCAATACATTCCGTCGATTGCTTTGGCGATTTTTCGTGTAAGTTTATAGAAAAATTATAATCATTTTTTTTGGCGCAAAAAAATATAAAAACAATTGCCGACTTGAAACTTTCCAAAACAACTGAGAATACACATGATTCTACATTTCCGTAAAAATTAGAAATGCATTGCTTCTAAATTTTAGAATATTTCAATGTGAACGCAGATGAAATTTAAAACAAAATTGCAGTAAATTCGTCGAGACGAAAAAAATATAAAAACAATTGCCATCGACTTGAAACTTTCCAAAACAACTGACAACACATGTGTTTCAACATTTCCGTAAAAATTAGAAATGCATTGTTTCTAAATTTTAGAATATTTCAATGTGAACGCAGATGAAATTAAAAAAAAATGCAATAAATTTGCCAACGCGAAAAAAATATATAAAACAATTGCCATCGACTTGAAACTTTCCAAAACAACTGACAACACATGTGATTCTACATGTTCGTAAAAAATAGAAATGCATTGTTTCTAAATTTTAGAATATTTCAATGTGAACGCAGATGAAATTTAAAACAAAATTGCAGTAAATTCGTCGAGACGAAAAAAATATAAAAACAATTGCCATCGACTTGAAACTTTCCAAAACAACTGACAAGACATGTGATTCTACATGTTTGTAAAAAATAGAAATGCATTGTTTCTAAATTTTAGAATATTTTAAGGTGAACGGAGATGAAATTTAAAACAAAATTGCAGTAAATCCGTCGACGCGAAAAAAAAAAATAAAAACAATTGCCATCCACTTCAAATTTTCCAAAGCAACTGTCAACACATGTTATTTTACATTTCTATAAAAATTGGAATATTTCAATACGAACGGAGATATTTTTTTTTAAATTGTAACAAATACGTCGACGCGAAAAAAATATAAAAACAATTGCCATCCACTTCAAATTTTCCAAAACAACTGTCAACACATATGATTTTATATTTCTATAAAAATTAGAATATTTCAATGTGAACGGAGATGATATTTAAAACAAAATTGCAGTAAATTCGTCGACGCGAAAAAAAAATATAAAAACAATTGCCATCCACTTCAAATTTTGCAAAACAACTGTCAACACATGTTATTTTACATTTCTATAAAAATTAGAATATTTCAATGTGAACGGAGATAAAATTTAAAAAAAATTGTAACAAATTCGTCGACGCGAAAAAAATATAAAAACAATTGCCATCCACTTCAAATTTTCCAAAACAACTGTCAACATATGTGATTTTAGATTTCTATAAAAATTAGAATATTTCAATGTGAACGGAGATAAAATTTAAAAAAAATTGTAACAAATTCGTCGACGCGAAAAAAATATAAAAACAATTGCCATCCATTTCAAATTTTCCAAAACAACTGACAATACATGTGATTCTACATTTGCGTAAAAATTAGAAATGCATTGTTTCTAAATTTTAGAATAATTCAATGTGAACGTAGATGAAATTTAAAACAAAATTGCAGTAAATTCGCCGACGCGAAAAAAATATAAAAACAATTGCCATCGACTTGAAACTTTCCAAAATAACTGACAACACATGTGATTCTACATTTCCGTAAAAAATAGAAATGCATTGTTTCTAAATTTTAGAATATTTTAAGGTGAACGCACATAAAATTTAGAAAAAAATTGCAATAAATTCGTCGACGCGAAAAAAACATAAAAACAATTGCCATCCACTTGAAACTTTACAAAATCACTCAATATTAATTCAAGAGTGATTTCGTAGAAGATTCAAATACATTCCGTCGATTGCGTTTGCGATTTTTCGTGTAAATTTATGAAAAATTATAATCATTTTTTGTTGACGCGAAAAAAAGAAATATAAAAACAGCTGTAAAATACTTGAAACTTTCTAAATTTACTTAAAATACAATAATCTTAATAATCATGCAAAAACTCAAAAAACTATATATATTCTCAAATAAATGCATTGCCATTTTTCTCGTCTCATGAAACTTTCGCAGGCATCGTTTTAACATTTAAAATGACAAATCAGTGTTTTTAGAATTAATAAAAAATACTTGTTTCGTTTGGAATTAGAGGTAGTGCCATGGCTCCTTGGCTCTACATAACGAGCCGCTCCTGATATCCGCTATTTTGATATTTATATAAATATCGGATATATTCCGAAAGGTTTCGCTGGAGTGGACGAACAAAATAATGTAGATAGTAGAGAGGTGGGCGACATCACTCGTCGCGAAGAGTCGATTATTGAAGTGACTCATGACACTTTTGAAAAAGTAAAAAGTATGTCTGGAAAAAAGTGATGACCAAAAAAAGAAACAATGTCGCAATTTACCCTAAAAACGTACTGAAGCAAGTTCAGGAAAAGGCTCTTATTTCATTATTTCTAATGTAGCACAAACACTGAAACTGAGCAAAATAACTTCACTCTTCTCATAAAACTTGGTCATTATTTGTTATTTAGAAATTGATTTTTGTTATGAGGTCTGGTTCATTGTATTCCTCTAATGAAAGCAATAAATTAATATTTCTTGAGAATTTGTAAAACGCCGGTGGTAATTTTGCAGCACCCGACCAACGATTACGAAAGTCAAGCAATTTTAGTACATATGTCAAGTTGGAATGGTAGCCGGTAGAGATGGGCAAAACTGCTACTTTTGAATCACGTTGCTAGCAGTGATTGCTACTTTCTAATATCAGTGATTTTAAACGGTGACTATGATCTCGGTTAATAAACGTCGTAATACCTTCTGAAATCGTTAATGGTTTCGCAAAAATGTTTCTGATATAATTCTGCTAACATTTGTCCACCTACGCACGTAAATAAAGGGTTTTTCAATAGGGACATAACAATTTTGTTTTATAATACGAAACATAACCTACAAACTTTTTATGATCTGTCAAAATAAAAACGTCAGTCAAGGCTTATATTTTTATACGAATGAGCAACGTTTGGAAATCGTTAAAACTTACTACCGAAATTCTGAGTCAGTGGTCGCAACTTTAAGAACGCTTACTCCAATTTTTGGTTGCAATAATCGTTCCACCAGACAAGCTGTGCGTGCGATGGTGAATAAATTTGAATCAACATATTCTCTATTGAATGTTCCTGTGCCAGTGAGACAACGCACCGGTCTAAGTACTGAAAATATTGCAGCCGCAAGAGCTTCAGTTCAAAATGAACAAAACAAGTCGATTCCACGCCGTTCACAAGAATTGGGAATTTCTCCGTCCACATTATGGCGAATTTTGCGTAAAGATCTCCAGCTACACCCTTACAGGATCAAATTAACCCAAGAACTGAAACCTCGGGATCATTTAAAGCGCCGAAACTTATAGGTTATTTTTTTTGCAAAAGTTTGGAGAAAATCCTTCATCGAAAAATTATCTTTAGCGATGAAGCTCATTTTTGGCTGAATGGCTTTGTCAATTAGCAGAATATGCGTTATTGGACGGCAACAAACCCACATGTGCTTCATGAGACTACATTGCATCCACAAAAAGTGAGCGTGTGGTGTGGATTTCATGCCGTAGGTGTGATGGGGCGGTATTTTTTTGGCGATGAAAATAGTTGCCACGTTATGGTTAATGGAGTTCGCTATCGTGCCATGTTGGAAGACTATTTTTGGCCAGAATTGGATGGACTTGATATCAGCGATATGTGGTTCTAACAAGATGGTGCCGCAAGCCATACTTCATACAGATGAATTAATGAAAGAAAAATTTGGTAATCGTTTAATCTCGATAAATGGTCCAGTCGAATGGCCACCGACGCCTTTGTTTTTTTTTTTCTTATGGGGTTACCTTAAGTCGAAGGTTTATGCCAACAATCCAACAACGTTAGAGGAGCTCAGGAATAATATCTAACGCGAAATTGCCAACATTCCAGCTGATATGTGTGAAACAGTGATTAAAAATTGGATCCAAAGTATCGATCACTGCCGTCGTGCTCGTGGTGGTCATATGAACGACGTCGACTTCCATAATTGTAACATGTGTTAGTACACTACAGGTGTAGTCACCTGGAATAAATTTCATCCCGATAGCTAAATTATTCTGTTTTTTATTTAAATACAAAATTGTTATGTCTTTATTGGAAAACTCTTTAGTGTTCCTTTTGATATTATACCTGTGACTGAAGGTGATATTTTGGCTATATTATCTGCTATACCAAATAAATACACGACTACCCTTGATTCAGTTCAAAATTCGAGAAGCATTTGCTGATTTTTTTAGAATCTTATAATAGAATGTTTGTTCAGTAAATTTGAAAAGTTGGAAAGTTTTAGGTATGTGGCAAATCTTTTCGCATCTTTTGAAAGATGATTTGCTCTGCTCCCGAAGGATTATTTTTAAATGAAATCATTAACCAAGAGATATTAATTTTTGAAGATTTTCGTTTCAATTTTTTGAGCACTTAACAAAACCTCGCAGAAAAGATATAAAGCATGGAGGCACAATTCCATAAAAAATCATTCTTAATGGCCAAGCTATTGCCTATTCAAAATCAATTTGGTTTTTGTAAATTTAATAATTTTTAATACAGATAAAGTTTTTGAAGATTTTCGTTTTAATTATTTTAAGCACTTGAACAAAAGCATCGCAGAAGAAAATAAAAAACATGCGGACAAAATTCCATAAAGAATCATCATCAATGGCCAAACTACCGTTTATTCAAAATCAATTTGGTTTTTGAAAATTCAACAATTTTCAATAGAGATATGGATGTTTGAAATTTTTTGAGCACCTGAACAAAAACATAGCAGAAAAAATATAAAACGTACAACAAAATTCCATAAAAAAATATCCTTAATGACCGAAGAATCGCTTATTTAAGATCAATTTGGATTTAGTAAATTCACCAATTTTCAATATACAATGTGTCCACGTAAGTATGCAACATATGGAAAACTTTCTTATTATCAATTTCTCAGAAAATTTTATTCTTTATAAAAGTTGGTGCTTGATCCTGAACATACAGAAAAGACCAAACAAATGACATTCGACGCTATACACGGTGGGGCACCGCATACGACACGGTCGTTTTATGGAAAACCATGCAACTTCGTGTTATTCTTTTCAAATGGATAGATGTGGGATCGTTGTATGCACAATTTAAAATTATTACCAGTTATACAGGGTGTCCCATTAAAAAGATACACATCAAAGTTATGTTTTTTTTAATGGAATACCCTGTATTTTTGTTATTTTTGAATTCTAGGGAACAAATAAAGGTGAGTTACTTCAATATTTCCTATACCTATCGTTTACCGTTTTCGAAATACTTAAAGATTTGTTGAAATGAAGGGTACAGGTGAAATTTTATATTTGCCCCATTGATTGACATTGAATCATTACAATCATTTCTATTGTTTAGTTGAAGGTTCGAACTACAGCGCCAAATATGATTCCATACAAAAAATTATACAGGGTGATGAAATAAATGTGGTAGAAAATCCTGACTTATAAAGTTCTTTTTTCAAATGGCGCACCCAATATTTAGTAACATATTCTCAGAGAATCCAATTCTCTTTCAAATTGTATTAGGGTTCTCTGTTTCTAATCTCAATAGTTTTCTTGTTTTTGGCGATTTTCATATTAATAATTATTATTATAATCTGATAGATAATTGGATTCTACGTGATAATAGGTTACTAAATACAGGGTGTGCCATTTGAAAAAACGAAGTTATTCAACTTTATAAGTTAAGATTTTCTACCACGTTTTTTTTTATCACCCTGTATAATTTTTTATACTAAATCATGGATGGCGCTGTAGTTTGAACCTTTAACCAAACAATAGAAATGATTGTAATGGTTTCACGTCAATCACTGAGGCAAAAATAAAATTTTACCTGTACCCTTCATTTCAACAAATCTTTAAATATTTCGAAAACGGTAAAAGATTGGTATAGGGAATATTGAAGTAACTCACCTTTATTTGTTCCCTAGAATTCAAAAATGACAAAAAATTCAGGGTGTTCCTTTTAAAAAGTCGTATCGTATGCGGTGCCCCATCCTGTATAGCATCGAATGTCATTTGTTTGGTCTTTTTTGTATGTTGAGGATCATGCACCAAGTTTTATAAACAATACAATTTTCTGAGAAATTAATAATAAAAAAGTTTCCCATATGTTGCATACTTACGTGGACACGTTGTAGATGTGGATTTTTGAAAATTTTAGTTTTAATTTTTTGAGCACCTGCATGAAAACATCGCAGAAAAATATAAAACGCCCAGACAAAATTCCATTAAAAATTATCCTCTTTGGCCAAAGTATCTCTTATTCAAAATCAATTGGGTTTTTGTAAATTCAACAATTTTCAATATGGATTTTTGAAGATTTTGGTTTTAATTTCTTGAGCACCTGAACATTTGGAGCATTTGGAGATTTTTGCAGTTTGGTAAATTGTTTTTATTATTTTTCAGTTCATGAAGTTTGCAATTTCAAAATTGGTTTCGTGATATTATTTCAAAATGTATGTTTATATATTCGCATGGAATCTTAAATTAAAATGAATTTTGGGCAATTTTGGATTTGCTATTTATAGAAATTGTTTTTATATATTTTACTTTCTCCGTTACGAAGTACGAGAAAGTATTGTGATCGGGAAAAATTTTTAAACATTTTTTTTACGGAAATATTCGTTTTGGGATGCCATTTCAACAATTTCTGGATTTTTTTTTATATCTGTATGTCTGTGTGTGCGCGTGTGTGTGTATGTATGTGGATGTGTGTCTGTGCGTGCTGTATCTCAAAAATACTAGACCAATTGATATAGAACTTTGAACATACATCTTATTTGATAAGAACTGAAAAGCTTTTGGTAAAATTTTAATTGTTTTTGTTCTTTGCCAATATTTTCTTAAATATGAAAAATATCGCAAAAACATTTTAACAGATATTGAAGTCAACAAAGAAATGAAGATCTTTTGTTTGAAAATATTTTTCATAAAATCATTGTTATTCGAGAAAAAAAATGTATTAATTTTTAAGTTTAAGTTTTTGGTTTATAATTATGAAACGATAATAGTTACAGTAAATAAATAATAACTGTAGAGAATGCTAAAATGAACAACTTATAAAGAATAAGTTTTTTTCGAAATCTCTTTAGTTTTTGAGTAAACTGAGTTTTCGAATTTGGAGTATAATTTTTCCATCTTTCATAATTTTAACGTTTTAAACGTCAGTTTCATCCGAGTTTACAAAACGCTCAATGTATATTTAAAATATGATTTCAATTGAAAATAAACCATGAAAATGGCTAGCACCAAGTCGGAGAAAGTAACATAATGGCTACATCACCATTTTTTCAGTTCATGAAAATCGCAATTTGAACATGAGCGTAAGAGTAAATGGGAGTATACAGTATTGAATATAAAATAATATTTAGAAATGCTATTCTCTATTATCTTCTTACAATGGCGTTTTAAGTAACAGTCGCAGTTTAAGTAGCAATCACTGTTTAGGTAACAGTTGTGATTTTAAGCAGCAATCGTAATTTAAGTCGCAGTTTAAACAGCAGTGATTTTAAGTAGCAGTGAAATTAGCCTATTAGTAACTGTAACGACCTGAGATTTTTCAATACTAGTGAAAAATCAGAGGTACGTGAAATATCGCCCATCCCTAGTAGCCGGTATTATTCGCTATTCGTACGTAATATCCATCATTATTTAAAGATTTTGTATGATTTTGTTTTACGACTTCTTGTGGTTGTGTGCCTGACTATTTCTTTTCTCTGCTCAACATCAACATTCTTCATTTTTAAAGTTTCAAATTTAATTTTTCAATCATTTCCAAGTTAGTCCTGTATGTAGAAATAGACGATCTTAAACCAATGTTATTATCTAGTAATACTAGTAATAACATGCAAATTTCTTTTGTATCATTCAATATCCGGTGTGGCACTAGCCAGGGAAGTAGTTATTTCAATAAGTTATTTGTTTGTAGTCTTAGTTGCAGAGTCACGAACAGGTTGAATATTCATATATTCAGGCTATTTTTCGTACATTTATTCTTCTTTTTTTATGAAAGTATTATATTTGATCTATTCATTCTATTTCAGTTTATTAATTTATGTAAAAGTTACCAACAATTTGCTGTAGTACATAAATATAATGAATACATTGGTTGAGTTCTTATATTATGAGGGGTCCGGTATTATGTTACTGTTATGTTCGAGCACGCGACATATTTCCAATGTTTATAGACGAGGCATGTTTCTACTTTATTTATTATTATGTCTGACAAATAGATTATTCAAGTAATCAGCCATGCCATGAAGTAGGAAACGTTTTGCTTGGATCGTAATCTCATTAAAATTGCATTTTTTTAAATATTCAGTAATAATATTTATAACTCGATTTCTGTGAATGAGATCACTGGTCCTGGTCACTCACTGGGTCGTAAAAAGGCGGTTGTTTTGCAGATTCGCTCCAGCTCAGGATACAATGGTTGGTTTTTTTATGGTCCTGCTTGCATCTCGCCATACATATCATTAAAGCCGCATTTAATTAGGGAGCCTTCGTTAATTTGCGCAAGAGCGAGAGCGATATTTGGCTTTTATTTAGCGGCCTCCGGATCTAATTAAGTAAGGAATTAACCTCTGCTCAATAATAGTAAAAAAAAGACCGAGGGTAAATAGAAACCTAAAGTGGTGTTATACTTCTTCTTTCTGATATTCTTAGTTTACGATCGTGTGAAACCGACAGACGATGCGACTGTAAAATCTAGCGCTGGCCAGTTTCCCGGAATGCGAGTTTTCTTTCTCGTCCTTTCCTTCCTCTCTCGTGGAACAAATCCATCTCCGGATAAATGATTAAATTCGACGACCAGAGCAAATCTATCAGCGATAAGAAGTATTGGAGTCCTTAAAGGGTCGTTATTTTCCTCCGCTTTTAGAGCAAATCGCTCGGACCACTTCATTATCTCGTAGATTGAGTCATTTCACTTCCCCCATATGAGATTAATACATGTGTTGGAGGGCTATTGCCACTAGCATTAAATTTGTGTCTGATGATGTTATTCTCTCTCATCCGTCCGAATCACATTCACTGCTGTTATACCTCCCACGTTAACACGGCACGGCATTTATTTCATTACCAATCAGATTTACAAAGAGAAATCCAACGATTATTTGAATTTTTAAATAAGTAACGAACCACAGATTAATTAAAGTGTATCTAATTAGGAATGCTTTTAAAGGGCTCTTTCAGCATGGATTATGAAGGTTATTTCCTATTTCCCACTATCATCTACGATGTCATTTCTAGAGCTCGTACATGAATGAAAATGAATATTTTTTACCATTCATAGCCCAGGCATATACAAGTTTCAAAGAAAAAATTGCGAATTTATATATTTTGCACATTTTTTTCATATTTCGCATGAAATAATGCATATTTTGAGATCATTGCTACCAGGGGCGGCTCACGATGTAAAACCAATGAGCCATGGCACTACCTGTAGTTTCAAGCTCAGCAAGAATTTTTAAGTAATTCTTAGAACACTTTTTCGCCAGTTATTTTAGTCTAGGAAGATAAATCGTTCTTTTTTTCTTCAAAAGGGGGTTGGTATATTGTATAGGTGGCTCTACTACCAACATGTTCCACAAGCCGCCACTGAAATTAAGTACAGTTTTTGAAAATCCACGAGTTGCGAATTTTTTAATTTTAATTTTCGAATTGTGTAATACTCGAGCAAAAAAATAAAAGAAAATATAAAACGTGTCGATGAATTTCTACAAAAATTAAATTAGATTTGTAAATCATCGTTTTATCAAACTAAATGGAGTTTTTGAAAATTCACTAATTATTTCGCGAATTGTGAATTTTTGAAAATTTTAGATCTCGAATTGTGTATACTCGAGTTAAGAATTTAAAACAAACTACTAAATTCTACAAAAATAAAATAAAATTTGCAAATCATCGTTTTATCAAACTAAATAGAGTTTTTGAAAATCCACCAATTATTTCATGAGTATTGAATTTTTGAAAATGTTAGTTTTCGAATTGGGTAATACTCGAGCAAAAAAATAAAAAAAACGTGTCGTCGAATTTCTACAAAAATTAAATTAGATTTGCAAATAATCGTTTTATTAAACTAAATCGAGTTTTTGAAAATTCCCCAAGGGGCGGCCCGTTGGTGTAGTGGGTAGAGGCGAGCGCTTGTGCCGGCTGCACCGCGGCCGTGTGGGTTCGATTCCCATCCCAGGCGGAAGATTTTTCGGCGACCGAGAAGTATCCGCTTGGGTCCGTGGTTGTTGTATACGTCTTACATTATTCATTTGATCATTTACGTTCATTATTCATACAAAAACAAAAATACAAAATACAGCCGTGTGTGACTGAATGGCGAAAGCCTAAGTAAAAAAAAAAAATTCCCCAATTATTTCGCGAATTGTGAATTTTTGAAAATTTTAGATCTCGAATTGTGTATACTAGAGTTAAAATTTAAAAAAATATATATATAAAACGTCTCTGCTAAATTCTACAAAAATTAAATTAAATTTGCAAATCATCGTTTTATCAAACTAAATAGAGTTTTCGTAAATCCACCAATTATTTCATGAGTATTGAATTTTTGAAAATTTTAGGTTTCGAATTGGATAATACTCGAGCAAAAAAATAAAAAAATATATAAAACGTGTCGACGAATTTCTACAAAAATTAAATTAGATTTGCAAATCGTCGTTTAATCAAACCAAGTGGTGTTTTTGAAAATTCAACAATTATTTCGCGAATTGTGAATTTTTGAAAATTTTAGATCTCGAATTGTGTAATACTCGAGTTAAAAATAAAAAAAAAAATATATAAAACGTCTACTAAATTCTATAAAAATTAAATTAAATTTGCAAATCATCGTTTTATCGCACTAAATAGGGTTTTTGAAAACCCACCAATTATTTCGTGAGTATTAAATTTTTGAAAATTTTAGTTTGCGAATTGGGTAATACTCGAGCAAAAAATATATGAAACGTGTCGACGAATTTCTACAAAAATTAAATTAGATTTGCAAATAATCGTTTTGTCAAACTAAATCTAGTTTTTAAAAATTCACCAATTATTTCGCGAATTATGAATTTTTGAAAATTTTAGATCTCGAATTGTGTAATACTCGAGTTAAAAATTTAAAAAATATATAAAACGTGTCTACTAAATTCTACAAAAATTAAATTATATTTGCAAATCATCGTTTTATCGAATTAGGTGCAGTTTTTGAAAATCCACCAATTATTTCGCGAGTTGTGAATTTTTAAAATTTTTAGTTTTATAATGATTACACCATTATAAAATACTCGTGTAATACTCGAGTAAAAAAATTAAAAAAATATAAAACGTATCGAATAAATTCAACAAAAATTACATTAGATTTACAAGTCATGGTTTTATCAGATGAAATGGAGTTTTTAAAAATCCACCGATTATTTCGCGAGTTGTGAATTTTCGAAAATTTTAGTTGTCGAATTGTGTAATACTCCGGCAAAAAATAAAAAAATATATATGAAGCGTGTTGACTACATTCTACAAAAATTAAATTAGATTTACAAATCATCGTTTTATCAAATTAAGCAGGGGCGGCTCATTATATAGAGCCTAGGAGCCATGGCACTGCCTGTAGTTTCAAGCTTAGCAGAACTTTTAATTAATTCTTAAAACACTTTATCGCCAGTTACTTTGGTCGAGGAAGATAAATCGTTCTTCCTTTCTTTAAATGGGAGGGAGGGGGGTATATTGTATAAGTGGCTCTACCATCAACATGTTCCACGAGCCGCCACTGATTGCTACTATTTTCAAATACATACAGAATTTTTGCACCTAAACGATATTAGAAATTTCCTCCAATTTATGAAAACCTTTTTTGTTTATATTATTATTTTTGTTTAAGACCATTTAATTTATTGGAAAGAATCTTATCTGCTTTCGAGATCATCATCAACGAAGGTGGAAAATTTGAAAAAAATATATTATACTTAGATTACGCCACCTCGGGTGGATTATTCAAGTAATCAGCCATGCCATGAAGTAGCGAACGTGTTGCTTCGATAGTAATTACATAAAACATTAATTACAATAGTAATAATACAAATAAATAACTACAGACAAATAAACATATTTGTATTTCTACTTTAAAAACATATGTCTATGAGCAAAATTTGGGCAATTATTTGATTTATCCCGGAAAACAATAACACAACAGGTTTGTTTTGCTATTTTTGAGATTTGGAGCCGCCATATTGGAGTCGCCATGTTTTTTTAGTAGTTTCTTAAAGTAGGTACATTAATACAAATTTTTAGATTGTAAAAGGATTTTTACGTCTTACAAGTTTTTGTACAGAACAGATTAATAAATTAGTTTGTGTTTTCTTGAAAATAAAACAGCCATTTTAAGGCCGCCTTATTGGATTATTCTAAAATACCACATGGCATTATAAAATAAGATATATTGAAGTAATTTTTCCGGCCAAGGAACATTTTTTTAGCTAGTCCTCAATTTTGGTCGTAAGGCTGATTCCGGTTGACGCGGAACGTCCCATACGTGTCGGGAATTTATCCAGATGAATTAAAAATATCATTAGTTAAACCTTTATACAAAAAGGTGATCATTCAGATTTATCTAACTATAGACCCATCAGTTTAATTACTTGCTTTGCTAAAATATTTGAATACTTAATTGCTAAACGAATCACTTGCTTTTTTAAAAATTTAAATTATTTAATAATAACCAGCATGGATACCTTAAAAATAAATCTATAGACACTGCTCTGTTTGAATTTATATCTAACATAATGGAAGGGTTTGATAATGGAGATCTCTCTTGTGGCATCTTTTTAGACTTATCTAAAGCGTTTGACAGTTTGGATCATAAGCTTATTTTATCTAAATTATACAAATACGGTGTTCGTGGTAATGTTTATAATTGGTTTTCATCATATTTGACTGAAAGAAAGCAAGTAGTAGAAACTGTTACAAACGGAAAAGCAGTACGATCCAGTATGTTGACATTGTCGGTAGGGGTGCCACAGGGGTGTGTTCTTGGTCCACTAATGTTTATCATTTTTATGAATGACATAATAAATGTTGTAACAAATGTAAACCAATGCATAGTTAACTACGCTGATGATACGAATTTAATAATTAAGGGAAATTATTATCCCCAACTACTACAACATGGGAATGATCTAATGGGGTCAATCGTACAGTGGTTTAGTCAAAATAAGATGGCATTAAATAATGATAAAACAAATATTATTCTTTTTAAAATAAATTGCACCTTGGAAACACGTAGATATATTACCCTTAATAATATACGCACTAAGTTTTCAGATTCAACACGTTTTCTAGGGGTGTATATAGATGACACCTTATCCTGGAAAACGCATATTAATAATTTGTGTAATAAGTTATCATCTATAACTTATGCACTTAGAGTACTTTCAAATAGCGTTGATTACGGTGTGATGCGAACGGTATATTATGCCAATTTTTATTCACATATTAAATTTGGGATAATTATTTGGGGTAGTTCAAATGACTTGAAAAACGTGTTTGTATGCCAAAAGCGGGCTATAAGACTTATTTATAAAATTGAATCCTTTGGAATATGTAGAACTGTGTTCAGATCTAACAGAATGTTAACTGTCCCAGCTGTATATATGTATGAATGTCTGAAGTTTGTTTTTAAAAATAGAAGTAAATTTGAGTCATGTGCACAAACGCACTCTTATTCTACAAGAAATAAATTTAATTTAAGTTATCCAATTCATAAAAAGAGTGTCTATGAAAAAGGAACATTTTATTGTTGTTTGAAATTATTTAACCACTTACCTCAAAATATAAAGGCGATTCAAAACCAGAAGGCACTCTTTAAATGTATCTGGAAATATTTATGCGACATGGAACCTTATTCTATACAAGAATATTTTAACTTTGTGCTATAACATAGTTTGTGAATAATATGTATCTATGTATATGTGTGTGGTTGTGTATATATACGTATGATACATTATGATGTATTTAAGATTTAGTTTTAAGTATTATGCTTTTGTGTATACATTTATTTGACTTGTTTCTCAGACCATTGTACTCTGCTGAAATAAATTATTTACTTACTTACTTTATATATACTTTATTTACTGCGCCCTCTAGCGGAAAAATGAGAAATTATAGAAACATTCCAATGACCTATATCGATTGTAAATTTTCCGCTCTAACATTTAATGTATTTTTTTTTCACTAAAAATGCAAAAAAAAACATTAAAAAACGCGAAAATTGATATATACCGGGTGATTGCTTAAAAACCACCCTTTTTCATGCGTGCGCCAGGTGAAAATAGTCTTCAGATAGTCCAAATACACCTAAGCTGTGGGTAAAATTTCCATAAAAAATGTTTAATTTGAAGGAACTACAAAGCAATCCTTGAGCGGTTTGATAATGCTCCAATCTCTCTCAAAAAAAAAAAACATAAATGAAATAATTAATGAACTGTCATTTAAACACCGGTTTTAAGTCAGTTGTTAGTTTCTATCAAAATATGGCCTCATCCTAAGCACTAAAACAAAAATAACGGGATGGTATCAATTTTTTTTGATAATTATTTCATTCTTGCTAAAATGTTACCTTTACCGCAGGACAAGTTTTTCCTTAGCAGAGTAAACTGCTTTCATCTTTAAATAGGTGCAAAAGTATCTGTTAGCATTTTTAAAACCTTAACACAACGGTTTAAATTTTTTACAATTTTTACTTTCTCCGTTACGAAGTACGAGAAAGTATTGTGATCGTGATTTTTTTTTCAAAATTTTTTTTTACGGAAATATCCGTTTTGGGGTTTCTAGATGCCATTTCAACAATTTCTGGAAAAAAAAAGTTTGTGTCTTTGTGTGTGTCTGTCTGTATGTGTGTGTGTGTGTGCCTATGTGTGTGTGTGTGTGTGTGTGTGTGTGTGTGTGTGTGTGTCTGTATGTGTATGTGTGTGTGTGTTTCTGTCTGTGTGTCTGTCTGTGTGTCTGTCTGTCTGTATGCGCTGTATCTCAAAAACTAATAGAGCAATTGATATGAAACTTTGAACATCCGTCTTATTTGATAATCTGAAGAACTGAAAAGCTTTTGGTAAAATTTCGTACACCAGAAATGGGCGTTTACCTTAACTGTTTTTTGTTTCTTGCCTATATTTTCATAAATATGAAAAATATCACAAAAACATTTAAACAAACTTTGAAAACAACAAAGGACTGAACATCTTTTGCTTGAAAACATTTTTCATAAAATCATTTTTATTCGAGAAAAAAATGTATAATTTTTTTTAATTTTTGGTTTATAATTATAAAACTATAATAGTTACAGCAAATTTATGTTAATAACAATTATGAGAATATTAAAATGAACAACTCATAAAGAATAAGTTTTTTTTCGAAATCCCTTTAGTTTTTGAGTAAACTGAGTTTTTGAATTTGAAGTATAATTTTTCCATCTTTTATAATTTTGACGTTTTAAACGTCAGTTTCATCCGAGCTTACACAACGCTCGATGTACATTTAAAATATGATTTAAATTGAAAATAAACCATGAAAACGTAAATATAAATGATACGATCAAGTCAGACAAAGTAACATGATGGCCACATCACCATTTTTACATATTTAATTTATGATGAACTGTCAAGGGCTATCGACCATGGGTCTTTCTGCCCGTCTTTGTCAGTCTTGACTCGTCCGTTATTCGCTAGTCGGTTGTATGAAATGATGAAATGAATTGATTTGTGTTTTGGTGGGATATTGGGGTCGCGAGGGATACAATATTGGTTAAGGGTCTGGAAATTAACCGGGTTTTTGAAAACTTTTCAACAAGGAATCGTGTGCGTTCCTGCAGACAATATTTTAACTTATTTGTATTCCAGCTAAAATTCTGATTTTTTACACTAACCCTGTAGTAAGGGTGTTTTAAAAATACGGAAATTTAGTCGTACTTTTATAGGAAAGATTTTTTTTTATTAATCAATAGTTGCAAGTATCTCTTAACATTTCCAAAACAATAAGGCAATGTTTTCAATGTTTTATATTTTTTCATTCCTGTTAAAGTTTGAAGCTTACAGTAAGGACGGGTTAGAAAAGTAATAACTTTTGTCTGAGTAAATACTTTCTAAAGAACTAAACTGTTTTTTGGTTAGTAAATAGATGCAACATTTTCTTTTGGCATTTTAACTTTCAATTTTTTTCAAGTTGTAACCAAACTGCCGGGACAATCTTGTAAATTTATAACCTTTATCTTAGTAAGATATTTCAACTGTTTTAGTTGGTCAGTAAATGTAAAAGTATTTATTAGCATTTGCAAAACAAAAAAATATTTTTTTAAGAATTTTTTAATTCCAACAAAAAATTTAAACTTTTGAAACGGTATTTCTGCAAGAAATAAGCTGTTTTAGTTAGTAAATAGACGCAAATAGAATCTTTAGCATTTTCATAACAATAATGTATCGGTTTGAATTTTTTTTAATTTTTTTATTCCGTCTTGAATTTTAACCTTGCTGTAGGGACAACTTTTTTTTTTCATATATGATCTCGATCACATGCGTGATCAACTCTGATCAGTCCCGAAAATCAAATGGGAAATAGGGACGACTTTGAAGTTCTTAAATCAGTATTATTTGCTTACAACTCAAAAATAATGCATTTTAAAAACATGATTTCAACAAAAAATTCTGATAATTACAAAATGTAAAAATATACAGGGCGTTCTATTAGAAAAAATAAAGTTCAGCCAATTTGCATAATAAAATGAACAACCTTTATAATTAAAATATATTTGAACGGTAGCTTTATACAGTGCGCGCCTAAAGTATGGAATATATTCAGTAAAACTGAAATAAAATATTTTTGGAAAAAATTCTTGAACACGTCGATTTTGCTTTTTAAAAATACACATTTTTGCATGAAACTTGATTTTCAGTCGTCATTTGTTTTTGAGTAATGACGTCATCCATTTTGTTTTTAAATGACAACCCCCTATTTTTGTTCTTGATTTTGAAAGATCTTTTCATTGTCGAACTGGCAGTATAAAAATATTGCCATCTTACATAAGAAATTTTTCGAGTAAATGACAATTGAAGGTGAGAACTTGACATCTAGAGTTTTTGCAAAATGATCTTGTTCCAGCGCTTTTTTTCCAAACAAAAATAATCTTGACCTTCCATACATACCATATGGTTTCAGCAAGATGGCGCAACCCCGCACTATGTGTGTTTTTCGAACAATTGCATTACGAATAAATGGATTGGCAGGTGAGGACCGATAGAATAGCCCGCGAAAGAGATAAATGCGCAGAATTAGCTTGGAAAATATTCAAAATGTTCAAGAAGAATTTCTACATGTTCCATTAAAAAAAAAATTAAATTTAAAAAAATAAAAAAACGCGCCTAGTGCGGGAGTGCGCCGTTTTGCTGAAACCATATTGTGTTATATAAAAGGTCAAGATCATTGTTGTTTGGAAAAATTGCTACAAGTGCTGGAACAAGGTCATTTTGAAAAAAATCCAAATATCGGGTTCACACCTTCAATTGTCATTTACTCGAAAAATTTCTTATGTAAGATGTCAACATTTTTATACTTCCAGTTCGACAATGAAAAGATCTCTCAAAATCAAGAATAAAAATAGGGGGTTGCCATTTAAAAACAAAATGGCTGACGTCATTACTCAAAAAACAAATGACGACTGAAAATCGATTTTCATGCAAAAATGTGTATTTTTATAAAAGAAAATCGACCTGTTCGAGGATTTTTTCCAAAAATATTTTATTTCGATTTTACTGACTATATTCCATACTTTAGGCGCGCACTGTATACATAAGAAACTTTTGTTTGATTTTTTTTTTAATTTGGAGAATTAGTTAGATGCTTTGGTAATTTTGACTAACCCTGTATATTGTAATTTATAAGAATTAAAGTTTTTGTTAAGGTTTTGCTGCATATAATTTTCATATCATTGCATATTTTTTTCTATTTTAGATATTTTTGGCTCCAGTCATTACTGTGACAAAACCAAAGAGACCTTAATATCAAGAAATGTACACGCATTCATGCCACACATACATCCGTCTATCGACCTTAACGGTTTTGCATGAATAATTTTTATTATTTAATACTAATTATCAGTCATTTTTTTACAAAAAAAAAGAAACAATATTCGTTTTAATCAGCTAAAATGTGCTCGACACGCTTTAATTTGTCGAACGTTTATTATTTCTGTGAATAACTTAATAAATTAAGACTTTTATCGCCGTTAGTTTTCTATTAAAATAGGTCAACAATTGTTATCCAAAAAAAAGAAAAACAGTTTTGATACTCGCGTTTGTGTTGATTTTGGCATTGGGTACGTAAATATCTTTTATACACGCCTCGATAAGCAATTTTGTGTTAATTTTAGAAAAAAAGCATGTTACGCAATTATTTATCTAGGATTGCTTACTGCAATTAATTAATTAAACTGTTCGAGTAAGAATTAAAATAAAAATTTATATTTCTCGCATAATTATATTCTTCATAAATAGATATTTATATCGATAATAAAAGTAATATTTTGGTACTATTTTTTCATAAATCATAATTTTCAAAACGGTACCTCGGGAAGAACATAGCGCCCGGACGCCCCACACCCCTTGCAACCCCGGTTTACGACGACCCTAATACCAATAGATTAGATTAAACTTTTGATATCACTAAAAAATGGTGATGTGGCCATCATATTACTTTCTCCGATTTGATGGTTTAATAGTTATTTATATTTGAAGATTCATTCATTATTTTCAATTTAAATCATATTTTAAATCGAGCGTTTCACATGATCGATCGATGGTGATGGCGTTTGAAACGTCAAAATTATGAAAGGTAAAAATGACAAATTATGTTACAAATTTTAATAATTTTTACCGTAAGTTTACTGAAAAACTAAAAAAAAGTCCTAAAAAGATTTCTAAAAATGGTCCCGATTGAAAAATCTCATAAAAGTCCTGAACAAAAAGGATTTCTAAAAATAGTCCTGATTTAAAAGTCCTAAAAAACCTAATAAAAGCCCTGAACAAGAAAATCCTAAAAAAGATTTATTAAAATAGTCCCGATTCAAAAGTCCTAAAAAACCGAATAAAAGCCCCGAACAAGAAAGTCCTGTAAAAGATTTCTAAATATTGATCTAATTAAAAAGTCCTGAAAACCCAATAAAAGTCCTGAACAATAAAGTCTCCTCATAAAAAGTCCTGAAAAAGAGTCCCAACAAAAAATGTCTTGAAAAACAGGTCCTTCAAAAGGACCAGAAATAAAGTCCTGAAAGAATGTCCTAAAAAAGAGTTCTTACAAAAAAATGTCCTGAAAAAAAGTCCTGGAAAAACAGTTTTGAAAATAAAGTCTTGAAAAAAGGTTCCTGTTAGAAAGTTGTGAAAAAAGTACTGCAAAAAAAAATCCTAAGAAATTCAGTCTTCGTATAAAACACCAGAAGTAAATGTCGTTTAAAAAATCCTGAAAGACGTCCGAAAAAGAGTCCCAAAAAAGTCTCAAAGGATAGTCCTAGAATAAGTCATGCCAAAGTCCTGAAGAATGTCTTGAAAAATTCCCAAAAATGAGTCCTGATAAAATATTCAGAAAAAATGTCCTGTAATAACAGTTTTGAAAAAGAATTATGGAGATAACATCGTAAAAGAATCCTAAAAAAACATTTCAGAAAAATGCCTGTAAAAAGATCATTAAAAAAGACCTGAAAAAGTTCTGAAGAAATCGCAAAAATCCGGAACAAGAAATCCTGAAAATTAATCCCATAAAAAATGTCCTGAATTATAGTAGTACAGAAAAAAGTCCTGTAAAGAAGGTTTGAAAAAAAAATCCCGAAAAAATAATACTGTATGTAAAATAATAAGTCCCGAGCAAGAGGTTCTTAAGAAAGACTCGAAAAAGTACCGAAAGAAAGTCCTGGAGTAATAGTCCTGGAAATAAAGTCTTGAAAACGAGTCCTGATAAAAGCCGTAAAAAAACTCCTGAAAAATAGTCTTCATACAAAATACCAGAAATAAATGTCCCGAAAAAGAGTCCTAAAAAGCCCTAAAATAAATCCTGAAGAAGGTTGAGAAAAATAGCCCCGATGAAATATCATAAAAAAATTTTCCAGTAAAAACAGTTCCTAAAAAAATGCCCTGAAAATAACATCTATAAAAAATAAACAAAAAAAATCTGAAAAGAAAACATTGTAAAAAGTCCTTAAAAGGATCTGAAGAAATTGTCCTGAAAAAGAAATCCCAAAGAGTCCTACAAAAAAGCCTAAAATAAGTCCTTAACAAAATTCCTGAAATAAAAAGTTCAGAAAGTAGTCGTAAAAAAAGCTAAAAATATCTGAAAAAGTCCTTAAAAAGGTCCAAAAATGGTAATGAAAAGAAAAATTCAAAAAAATTCTGAAATTTTTTTTCCGAAAAAAATCCCGAAAATAAGTTCTTAACAAAGAGTTGAAAGTCCCGAGAAAAAATTCCTGAAAAAAATCCTGTTAATAAAATTTTGAAAAGAAATCCTGAAAATAAAGAAAAATCCTAAAAAATAAGTCTTGAAAAAAATTTCCTAAAATGTTTGTTCCGAAAAAGAATCCTCGAAGAAAGGACTTTTAAAAATGTCCTAAAAAAAGTTCTAAAAACTTTGTTCTGAAGTCCCAAAAAGGCTAAAAGAACAAAAAACTGTTAAGGTAAATATTCGGAAATACGAAATTTTACCAAAAGCTTTACCGTTTTTCGGATTCTCAAATAACACTTGTGTTCAAGTTTCATGGTCATTTCTGTATTAGTTTTTGAGATACAGCGCGCACAGACAGACTGTTATGTAGAGAAAAATGGTGATGTGGCCATCATGTTACTTTCTCCGACTTGATGGTATCATTTATATTTACGATTTCATGGTTTATTTTCAATTTAAATCATATTTTAAATGTACATCGAGCGTTGTGTAACCTCGGATAAAACTGACGTTTAAAACGTCAAAATTATGAAAGATTGAAGAATTATACTTAAAATTCAAAAACTCAGGGGATTTCGAAAAAAACTTATTCTTTATAAGTTGTTCATTTTAGCATTCTCCACAATTATTATTAACATAAATTTGCTGTAACTATTATCGTTTTATAATTATAAACCAAAAATTAAAAAAAAGTAATAAATTTTGTTTCTCGAATAAAAATGATTTTCTGAAAAATGTTTTCAAGCAAAAGATGTTCATTTATTTGTTGTCTTCAATGTTTGTTTAAATGTTTTTGTGATATTTTTCATATTTGAGAAAATATTGGCAAAAAACAAAAAACAGTTAAGGTAAACACCTACTTCCGGTGTACGAAATTTTACCAAAAGCTTTTCAGTTCTTCAGATTATCAAATAAGAAGGATGTTCAAAGTTTCATATCAATTGCTCTATTAGTTTTACAAGTATTTGAGATACAGCGCGCACAGCCAGACACACACACACACACACGCACAGCATAATTTTTTTTTTCCAGAAATTGTAGAAATGGCATCTAGGGACCCCAAAACGGATATTTCCGTAAAAAAAAATTGAAAAAAAATCACGATCACAATACTTTCTCGTACTTCGTAACGGAGAAAGTAAAAACATACAGGGTGTAGTGGAACAAAATGGAACATAGGATTTTCAATGTTAATTTCTTTATATTGGAATATTATCTTCCCTGATCATTTTAGAAGGAAACTTGTAAATACATTTTTTGTAGAGTAAAAATTTCTGCCTACAGTCATGCTGTTATTTATTTTTTTGCATTTATAACAACCCGAAAAAATAATAAAATAAAAATGATCATTTTCACGAAAATAATGGTTGCCGTGAAATAAAAAAAAATGATGGGTCGTTGATCTGTTTGGTTTTTATGAATGAAAATAGAAATAATAGCATAAATCCAAGCAGAACATTTAATGGCTAACACATGCTACACTTCACGAAAACTGCCACCACTTCACAATTTGCTCTTTTTCTTGAATTCAATACATTTCTAATTAAAAAACTTCTTATAAATTATTCAATTAATTTGACAGAAGCGAACAGATCAACAGCGCATCTTTTTTTTATTTCATGGCACTCATTATTTTCGCGAAAATGAGCATTTTAATTTTATTATTTTTTTGGGTTTTTTTATAAATGCAAAAAAATAAATAACAGCATGACTGCATGCAGAAATTTTTACTCTACAAAAAATGAATTAACATGTTTCCTTGTAAAATGATCAGGGAAGATAATATTCCAATATAAAGAAATTAACATTAAAAATACTTTGTTCAATTTTGTTCCACTACACCCTGTATGTTTTTAAGTGATATCAAAAGTTTAATCTAATCTATTGGTACCAGGGTCGTCTTAAACCGGGGTTGCAAAGGGTGTGGGGTGTCCGGGCGCTATGTTCTTCCCGAGGTACCGTTTTGAAAATTATGATTTATGAAAAAATAGTATAAAAATTCGTTTTGTTCCACTACACCCTGTATAGGGAACCCACTGCATCCCGCAGACCAAAAAACATTTTTCTGACTTTTTCTTTGAATCAAATTTACGTAATTTAAAAATATGTTTTTCTGCGACCTCATAAACATATTTTGCGACCCCCTACTTTAAGAACCACTGCGATAGATCATAAGAGGATCACCAAGATAAATATTAACATCAGATATCAATACATACTATAATGTCAGCAACTACATCAATGAAGCCATGTTTAGATAAAGAAGTTCATGTATCAATTTGGATCTTTTGTGTAAGTAAATCTGTTGTTATCTTAAGTTGCGTGCGGCGGCGCACAGTCGTTAGTCCTAGTTATGTTTTTTAAGTGTACATTTGGAAGCGGACGATTTGTTTAGTTCGGTCGGTGCGAGATCAAAGATCGGCGTCATTAATCCCCAAATTCAAAGGAACGATCATTTAATGAATTAAGACTTAGAATTCCGGATACAGTTGTCTCTTGTCTTGCGCGAAACGGTTTTGATGTGTTTCCGAGTATTATCGAAAAACATGTGCCGACGGAAAATCGCCAGCGACTAAATTTAACCCTTAATGGTGTTTAGGTGCGTGGAAATGTTATAAATAATATTAATGTTGAAACGAAAATAGAAATATAATATGCGTGTATAAACAGGGTAAATTTAGAGGAAATGGTTACATTAGTCGAGATCCCCATGTAATCTATCAGTAAACGTCGGAGATTTCTCGCTTATTTTTGGAAACCCAGAAAGGGGGAGATGGTTTTTGAAATGCGCAAAATTGATTTCCGTAGACGTGTGCCCCCTTCTAATAACGGCTCTAGACTTAAGACACACACAGATCTAGGGGGTTTGGGTTATGTGGTAGACATGTGGCGCTGGTAATTACCTTTTAGAAACAAATAAATCCAACATCATCACTTTCGGCCCGGGCGAGGCTATAAATTTATTTGTGTAAATGATGTACTCGACTTATCATCGTGAAGGCGATCGAAATCTCAACATTTGGCGAACACGTGGGCGGATATGGACGTCCGATTTGAAGGGCGAATTCGATTTCCTATCCATCTGCGTACATTAAAACTAACTGTGAAAGCAGGATATCGCATTAACGCTAAACATTTTGATTTTTACTTATGTTTAATGTACACAGCCGTAACAAATATATTAATGCGGGCCATCTTGTAACTTCTTCCGATTTGATGATCAATTATTTTTTATAAGCTGTTCATTTTGTCATTCTCTACTATTACCCGTCAGGTAACTTTTAGTTTCAACACATAAAAAAATTTCCAAGTATTTTTTAATACTCGTAAAAACATTTGTTTATCAAAATTCTTCAACATTTATTTAAATGTATTTGCAATATTTGAACTATTTACAAAGATAAAAACTGATAAAAACGCTACACTTTCGATGTTCGAAACTCTGCGGAAAGGTTTTAATTTTTGCGTATTGTCAACAGTAATTGCACAAGTGCATTGGAAATTATCGGTAACAAGTTTGTGCGATTTCGACAAACGAAGTCGTATTGTTTGGCAACAGTCCCGAGCCCGGAAGGGCGAGGGGCTATTGCCTAAAACAATGCGACTGAGTTTGACGAAAGAGTGCAAACTTGCGATAATTTACAATGCACGAGAGCAATTTATCAGACTATATCCCAACAAAAATATTACAACAAAATAGAATGACATTTACTGCCATCGCGGGCGTATAGTGCCGGTTTGAATTTTACATTTTTAAACGGATCAAACAAAATTTGAAAATCAGAAACGTAGTTCTCTTGCACTAACTTAGCACTGGTATTCCATATGGAGTTTACATTTTCTTTACAGTACGTACCGTTCGCGTTTCGCACGTTATGTGCCCTGTTTTCCAATATTGTAGAAATAACTTCCCGAGTACAGGTCATGTTAGTGACTCCGCTCAAACTTTTTGGTTGGACCTCTTTCCCTTTTTCTTGAATTACTTCAAGAGAAACACCTCCAATGCGGAGTTATCACTAATTTTAATAGCTTTCTACCCGCAAACTGACGTTTGACATATAACATTGTTTTTCTTTAAACCAATCATGTGCTGAAACATAATGCGAGTAGAGAATCAATCACAAAGTCGCGTTCGAACTCTACATGATATGTTTCCTGAAAACAGAAGTTATGTAGAATCTGATTAGTTCTAATTCATTCGAATTTCGGCATGCTACGTTTGGCGGGATATAGTCGAGGAAACAAAAAAGTAAAAAATGAAAAATCAATCGGATTTCTTCTTATTCGATTTATTTTGGCATCCTCTAGAATTATCCTCTAGTCTAGCTGGAAGCCTGGAAGGGCTATAACCTCAGGCGCAAAGTTTTTTTACGAAGAATTTTCGTTGCAAGGACGTAGATTATAGATAAAATTAAAGCTAATACAAAGGGTTGTGGGTGTACACTATTCTACAATCCAAAAAGCAATAACTTAACTTCAACCACAAACCCTTTTATGGTGATTAATAAACTTGTAATATCACCAATGAATTTACAAAGAAATTTCATAACTCGGACATAGTTCTCTAGCTCGAATTAAAGCTAATATAAAGGGTGGCAACTATTCTACAATCCAAACAGTTGATTATTACCCAAGGTTTCACAGGTGTAGGGAAATCATGAAAACATGGGAATGGTATATACACTGGTGGAAAAAAATAAAACACTTGAAATTCATGACATTTCGACCATTTTCAAACCGCCATAACTCGGCGTATTTTCAATTGATTTTGATGAATCTTTGAGGGCGAAAAACTTTGAAGTGTTTTCTTTAAAGTTATGCATGCGAATTTAAGCGTAACCCCTCCCGCCCCCCTCTAGCGCCCCGGTGAAAAAAAAGTTTTTTTCTGGAACCCATGTCCAACTTTGACGATGCCTACGGAGTTGGAAAAATTTTGTCGACTCGATCCACCATAAAAGCATTAAAATTTGATCAATTCCCTATACATAACTCAAAGAACGAAGTTCCTGCGACGATTTGGCCCAAGTTATGGGTGTTTGAAAAAAAAGTGTATTTTGAGGTTTTTCGCGCATAACTCTTGTGACTTTTCACCCAAATTTGATGATTCTTTCGGGAAAAAATCCCATTTTGGCTCTACTTTAAGGGGGTAAACTCAAACTGGAATGATCCCTTTTCGAACCCTTCAAACCCCGAACAAGAAATTTTTTTTTTTGGGCAAAAAACGTCCGACTTAGGCAACGTGTACCGAGTTGGAAAAAATGTGTCGACTCGATCCACCAAAAGGGCATTGAAATGTGTTCTTACCTGCGCAGGACACAAATAACAAAGTTCCTACGACGATTTGGCGCAAAGATATGAATTTTGTGGTTTTTTGACTTTCAAGTCCGAAGTTTTTCGACGAAATTGTTTTCGTTTTCACGAATGAAATTTTCTTTGTATGTTCTTTGAGGTATGCACGAAAATTCATTGTTTACACGAAATCGTGAATATCGCATTTTGTAACTTAGAGCTCCATTAACAAAAAACTTCTATTTTAGGTCAAAGAAGGCTCACTTTAACGATCTCGGTAGGGTCGGAAAAAAATATGGGCCTAACTCACCACCATTCGTCCATTTTTCCATTCGTCCAAATTACACTGACAGAAAAAATGAAACACATGAGATTTGTAAAAATTTAGGTAATTTTCAAATGGCCATAACTCGGCTTCTATCCAACCGATTTCGACGATCTTTTGAGAATTCAAAAGCAAAATGTGTCCTCCTTGAGCTTATCCCCTACTCGAAGAGAGGACTCTACATCCCTCCAAACGAAAAAATAAAAAGACCACAAAATGCACTTTTTTTTCGAACACCCATAACTTTGTGCCAAATCGCCGTAGGAACTTCGTTTTTTGAGTCCTGTACAGGCAATTGAACACATTTAAATGCTCTTCTGGTGGATCGAGTCGACATATATTTTCCAACTCGGTACACGTTGCCAAAATAGGACGTTTTTTGCCCAAAAATGTGTTGTTTTTGTTCGGGGGTTGAACGGTTCGAAAAGGGATCATTCCAATCTGAGTTTAGCCCCTTAAAGTAAAGCCCCTTAAAGTAAAGCCACCACCCTCCAGATTAACTTGACTTCAGCTACAGACCCTATTTTTTTGGTGATATTAAACTTCCATCACCAACGAATTTACAAACAAATTTAATTACTCGGCCACAGTTTTCTAGCTTGAATTCAAACTAATAAAAGGGTGGTGGGAATACCAAGGAGCGGTTCGCAGACGAAACCGCAACAATGTAAATTAGTTCATTTCTACCAATACAGTACTGTGGTCCACTGGTTGGATAGTAAGATAGTAGATAGATACCGCCCACCCACCACCTTCTGGATTAACTTAGAGTTCGCAACAAATCCAATGTTCCTGATTATTAAACCTCCAAAATCACCAATTAATTCATTACAAGAAAATAGTTTAGTAACTTCAGTTAAAGCTGATTCGAACGGTGGTGGGTGAGTCCTATCCTACAATTCAAACAATTGATTATCAACGAGGGTTTTACACGTGTAGATCAATGACGAAAACATATGAATGTTATATATAATTTTTTTTACAGTAAAATCAAAATTAAACTAAATCAAATTTATTGTCGCTTCCAAATTTACAAGCACAACCATTAATTTTATAATGCATAACAATATTTCTAGAAAAGGTAAATAAGGTACTAGTCAACAGTGAGTCACCTAATCATAAATGATTGTATTGTGCTCAACACTGTAGGTCGAAACCCGTTATTACAATAACAATTTTTTTTGTTTAAAATTAAATTTAATATTAAATGCTAATGTTAATGATGCTGCTAATGCTAAAGCTAATATTATGCTAATAGTCCATTAGTAATAACTTTGTACTATGGTCAACTGATTGGATTATGGGAAAGGGCTCACCCATCACCAACGGTCCACCCACCCATTGTTTCAATTATAACCTGAGTTATTAACACTGTTAATATGTTTTTACTTTCTCCATTACGAAGTACGAGAAAGTATTGTGATCGTGATTTTTTTTCAATTTTTTTTTTACAGAAATATCCGTTTTGGGTTCCCTAGATCCCGTTTCAACAATTTCTGAAAAAAAAAAAATTGTGTCTGTGTGTGTGTGATGGTGTGTATGTGTGTGTCTCTGTGTGTGTGTGTGTGTGTACACACACACACACACATTACACACACGTATGTGTGTTTGTTTGTGTGTGTGTGTGTGTGTGTGTGTGTGTGTGTGTGTGTGTGTGTGTGTGTGTGTGTGTGTGTGTGTGTGTGTGTATCTGTCTGTGTGTCTAAAACATTTAAACAAATATCGAAGACAACAAAGAAATGAGATTATTTTGTTTGAAAACATTTTTCATAAAATTATTGTTATTCAAGAAGAAACATTTTTTTTTTCATTTTTGGTTTATAATTATGAAACGATAATAGTTACAGCAAATTTATGTTAATAATAATTGTAGAGAATGACAAAATGAACAACTTATAAAGAATAAGTTTCTTTCTTAATCTCTTTAGTTTTTGAGTAAACTGAATTTTTGAATTGAAAGTATAATTTTTCCATCTTTCATAATTTTGACGTTTTAAACGTCAGTTTCAGGCGAGTCTACAAAACGCTCGACGTATATTTACAATATAATTTAAATAGAAAATTAACCATGAAAGTGTAAATATAAATGATGATACCATCGGAGAAAGTAACATGATGGCCACATCACCATTTTTTACTAATTATTTGAGGTAGATTGGTGAAGAAATACAAAAACCGTATTTCTTAGTTTAGGTAAAAGTCAATAAGAAAAGTGGTGGGTGGGTTCTATCCCACAATGCAGTCTATTTAACACAAGACAAGATTATTGGAAATTAAATTAAACATAAATAAAAAATCTGCTTATATTTCCTTCGTTTAATCTAATAATTGACATCTGTAAAATCGTCGATTTTGTTCATCTATTTGGATTGTAGGATAGGGCCCACCCACCACCCTCCGGATTAAGTTTTACTTCAGTTGCAAACCCATTTCTTGTGGTTATTAAACTTCCAACATCACCAACGATCTTTTCAGAGAATTTTATTTACAGGGTCATAGTTTCCAGCTTAAATTAAAGCTAATATAAAAGGTGGTGGGTGGGCATAATCTCATAATCCAAACAGTTGAATAGCAATCAGAATTTCTTAAAGCAATAACAAAAACCAAAGAAATGTTATCTTTTATTTGTTTCTGCAAATTAGTTCAATTGTACAAAGTATTATTGTCAGCTAGTTGGATTGTAGGATAGGAACCAACCACCACCCTTCGAATTCACGATTACTTAAACTACAAACCTTGTTCTTGTTGAGTCAAGTTTTCTTAATTAAATTATTATTGATACAACGGGTAGTGGGTGGGCACTATCTCACAATATAACTAAAACCAAAGATATGTTATGTTTTATTGTTTTTTTTTGTAATTAATTTATTTGTAAGAAAAAAGTAATATTGTCAGTTGGTTGGATTTTAGAATAGGGACCACCCAACACCCATTATATTTGTTTTAACGTAAGCTAGAAAACTATGTTAATGTAATGAAAATTCTTTGTGAATTCATTAGTGATGTTGAAAGTCTAATAATTACAAAAATCAGGGTTTGTTACTATAGCAAAAAATATTCCGAAGGTTAGTGGGTGGGTCCTATTCTACAATCCAACAGTTGAACACAACACTTTGTTATTACAAATTAACTATTTTACAAAATTAAAATTAAAATAAACATTTTTTTTCATTATAATATTACACCTGTGATACCCTCGTTGATATTAGACTATTTGGATTGTAGGATAGAGCCCACCCACCACCTTCTGAATTAACTTATCTTCAGCTGGAAACTCTTTTTCGATGATTCATTAACCAATAACTTTACAAAGAATTTACATTACACTAGCATATTTTTCCGTCTTGAATTAAAGCTAATATGAATTTTCAGTTTGGGAAAGATTCAAGTTTTATCTATAAGAATGTGTAGTTGACTTTGACCTCAAGTCCAACACACCCCCTGTAAAAACATGCTTTTTATTTGAAAAATTGTCCAATTCTGACAAGCTGTACTGTGCGCAAAAAAATCAGCAAGAAATTTCACCACAATGGCTGAAAAATTTAATCAATTTCCTTCAAATGCCTTACAAATTCGAGTCGCTTCGATGATTTGGAGCAAAGTTATGAATTTTTGAAAAAAAAAGACCTTTTTCACATTTTTTGCCATAACTTGAGTAATTATACACCAAAATCGATGAACTTTTGCAGTCTGAATAGTTTCAAATTTTTTCTTCAACGTCATGTGAGTTGTTTTATTGCTAAAACGATTCCACGTCCTAAAGGAAAAGAAAAATGTTTTTGAAGTTTAAATGTGCAAATTTGGTTTCTTGTACCATGTGCAAAAAAAAATCGTGGACTCAATCGGTCAGCAGGGCAATAAAGTTCAATCACTTTTCTCAAATTTCCTCTAAAATTCAAGTCGATGCGATGATTTGGCGCGAAGTTATGCAGTTTTGAAAAAAAAATACATTTTGCGCCTTTTTGGCCACAACTAGGCGAATTTCGCACGAAACTCGATGGAATTTTGCGAGCCAAGAAGTTTTCGACTTTTGTGACCCCCTACAAAAAGTGTTTTGAATTGACAAAAAATGTTAAATTTTTACAACTTATTTTCAATGTCTTTTTTTGTTCAAAAATTCATAACTTTGCTCGAAATCATCGAAACCACTCGATTTTTTAAGGCATTAGAAGGAAATTGATTAAATTTTTCTGCCGTTCTGGTGAAGTTTCCCGCTGATTTTTTTTTGCGCACGGTACAAGGCATTTGAAGGAAATTGATTAAATTTTTCTGCCATTGTGGTGAAATTTCTCGCCGATTTTTTTTTTGCGCACGATACAGTTTGTCAAAGTTGGACAATTTTTTACATAAAAAAACATTTTTTTTCCATCGCGTTGTTACGGGGGTAGGTTGGACTTGGGGTCAAAATCAACTTCACATTCTTAAAGATAAAACTTGAATCTTTCCCTGAAAGAAAGAAAACTGAAAGATTAATTGATTTTCAACCAAATTGAGTTAGGACACGACAGTTTGAAAAATCGTGTTTTTTCGCGATTTTTCGAGCGGCGCTTTTTTTTGACGCCGAGTGTAATTTCAATAAATACCCATCAATAAAATGTTTTATTTATATTTTATTTTTACGTCACCATTTACCATTCAAGACATCAAAGATAAATTTGTAATTTCTGTATTATGCATTTATGTAGCTTTTTCACTCGGGGGTCCGTGGGCAAGTTTTGAGTATGAAAAGGGGTCCATGAGCCTAAAGAGTTTGGGAACCATTGCTCTAAAGATATAGTCAAGTACACCGAAACCTAAGCTATGGGAAACTAGTCAAAACTATACGACACCATTGACTTTGTTTTAAGTGATTTGTGACTGTGGAACAGATTTCCGTGATGTTCGAAATTGTTCACCATAGAAGATCTTCTTCTGACGAATAACATAGATGTCCAGATCTTTAAGTTATAGACCAAAGGTTCCCAGTTTTTTTAAGATGTTGTGCCGGTATGTACAAGACAATATGGTGGCGTATCAGTAGATTGAAATTTTTGGAAAATAAGTCCTAAATTAAATTATAAACAAATTGGGAATAACGAATTAACAAACAGGTTGAGTATTCATATATTCAGGCTACATTTCGTTTTATTGTATTTATCTAAATTAAATTATTATTGTCAATCAAAAATATTGTTTTTAATATAATATCTTTTTCTTATCACGTACCGATAGCTGGATATTAGTACCACAGTTTGGGAACCTCTGTTCTAGACAAAACTTTTCTGAGACATTGTTTATTCTGTTGCTTGGTACTTTAATTTAAACTTAAGCCTTCACTTTTTACTGTAAATTTTGAGTTTTATGGTACTGGCAGATCTGAGTTTTTCCTTATTATTGTAACTAAATACTTAGCACTTGTTTCTGTGTAAATTATACATTTGTCATTTCAAGAAACGAAGAGACAAGAGTTGAATGGTTAAAAGGTTTGATCCCAGACGTACTCATTGAATTCACTTAAGAATGTGGGCGTTATTATATTTTAATATCAAGCTCTTAATGTGTGTGGTTTCTGATGTACGGCCGTCGCATTTAAATAAATAAATTGTTGCGATTTAATTCGTCGCTTATGAATAAAATATGGACTCATAAATGTGCAAATCTATTTAAATCGCCGTGTATGCGCGCCCTGTATTTACCAACAGTTAATTGCTAGAAGAACATTGTTTTAACCTACTAATTAAAATGGATAATCACCAAAAATTGGTGCAGTTGTCGCGCCGCGCCGCGAGGATTCAAATTGGTCCGAGCCGCTTTATTCAATTTATAATAATGGATTCGCCTCAATTCGAAGCATAACTATAAATCATAAAGGGGGAGACCATAAAATTTCAAATTATATTATGCCGAATTATAATAGTACTCGGAACAGGGATATACACTTTTGCCATTTAGGTACAAATTAAGTATATGTAATCATGTCTGTCCTTATTTATTGTAATGGGCTGTAATAATAGAGACAAGGACGTGTATAGTCGACTTTTACGATTAAATAAATTTAAAATGCACAGTAATTCCTCGGCCTGATGAAATTATGCGCCATAAAACTGGCGAATAGTAAGTATATAAGTTATACAGTTCGACCAGTTGAATAGTCGCTGGGGCGGTTGCACTTTTCGGACCACCTTTCTCCCATCGGAAGGGCGACTGTCTGTTTGGACAGCTATCCGCCTCATAAATGTTCAATAACTTCCACTATTAATATGCCCCGGCTACAAAATTGCACCTTTTGTAATTTCTGCTGACGCCCATCCCTTTCTTCTCCGCGTATTGATCAAAAGTTCAACGGATTAGACATGCCCATGATGAGAACGTTTTCGCCAATAGCTGCTGAAATACTTTGTAAGCTCTGATTTAGTGTTTCTTCAAAAAACGTACCGTCTCGCGAGTTATAAAATTTGGAACACGTCGAAACTAATCATCACAACTCGTTACAATTTTGAAGCTGTAGCTATAAACTATAAAATATATAATCAATATTTAATTTCACATCATCGTTATAAAATTTTGTCATGGTGATGGTTGCGACCGTTACTACGTGGTAATTCATTATATAATCACTGAATAAAACAATTACTATGTTTTTTACCACAATTTATTTGACATAAGTCGTGATATGTGTGTGTATGTAATATTTGTACATACATCAAATAAATTGTGGTAAAAAAACATAGTAAGTGTTTTATTCAGTGATATAAAATTTTGTCACTTGATTTATTTCTACTTTCGTTATATAAAATACTGGGAAGCACTGGCGGCTCGTGGAGCATGTTGATGGTAGAGCCACTTATACAACTCCCCCCGGCTCCCCTCATTTTTTGAAGAAAGAAAAAAAAACTATTTATCTTCCTAGACCAAAGGAACTGGAGGAAAAGTGTTTTAAGAACTAATTAAAATGCTTGCTGAGCTTGAAACCACAGGTAGTGCCATGGCTCCTTGGCTCTATATGACTAACTACCCCTGGCCTTAATGTGTCAAATATTGAAGTGGATTATCAAAATTAGATTCATTCTGAATGCATTTTGAAATTTTGAAGATTAGTTCGGCCGAAATTATTTTTTTACGATTTTTATAAGCACCGACTGCAATTTGTTTTCTCTGCTTTTCGACTTTTGAGGATTTCCATTGTGTTTCCAGACATAATGTGTCAAATATTAAAGTGGATTATCAAAATTAGGTTCATTTTGGATGCATTTTGAAATTTTGAAGCTTACTTTGGCCGAAATGAATTTTTTACAATTTTTATAAGCGCAGACTGCAATTTTTTTCTCTGTTTTTCAACTTTTGATGGTTGTCATTTTGTTTCCAGTTGTACTATGCCAAGTATTGAAATGGATTATTAAAATTAGATTCATTCGGAATGCATTTTGAAATTTTGAAGCTTAGTTCGGCCGAAATTATTTTTTTACGATTTTTATAAGCACCGACTGCAATTTCTTTCTCTGCTTTTCAACTTTTGAGGATTGCCATTTTGTTTCCAGCCACGATGTGTCAAATATTGAAGTGAATTATCAAAGTTAGGTTTATTTTGGATGCATTTTGAAATTTTGAAGATTACTTTGGCCGAAATGAATTTTTTACAATTTTTATAAGCGCAGACTGCATTTTTTTTTCTCTGTTTTTCAACTTTTGATGGTTGTCATTTTGTTTCCAGCTGTACTATGTCAAGTATAGAAGTGGATTATTAAAATTAGATTCATTCTGAATGCATATTGAAATTTTGAAGCTTAGTTCGGCCGAAATTATTTTTTTACGATTTTTATAAGCACATGCTGCAATTTCTTTCTCTGCTTTTTGACTTTTGAGGATTTCCATTTTGTTTCCAGACATAATGTGTCAAATATTAAAGTGGATTATCAAAATTAGGTTCATTTTGGATGCATTTTGAAATTTTGAAGCTTACTTTGACCGAAATGAATTTTTTACAATTTTTATAAGCGCAGACTGCAATTTTTTTCTCTGTTTTTCAACTTTTGATGGTTGTCATTTTGGTTCCAGCTGTACCATGCCAAGTATTGAAGTGGATTATCAAAATTAGATTCATTGTGAATGCATTTTGAAATTTTGAAGCTTAGTTCGGCCGAAATTATTTTTTTACGATTTTTATAAGCACCGACTGCAATTTTTTTCTCTGCTTTTCAACTTTTGAGGATTGCCATTTTGTTTCCAGACATAATGTGTCAAATATTAAAGTGGATTATCAAAAATAGGTTCATTTTGGATGCATTTTGAAATTTTGAAGCTTATTTTGGCTGAAATTAATTTTTTACCATTTTTATAAGCGCAGACTGCAATTTTTCTCTGTTTTTCAACTTTTGACGGTTGTCATTTTGTTTCCAGCTGTACTATGTCAAGTATTGAAGTGGATTATCAAAATTAGATTCATTCTGAATGCATATTGAAATTTTGAAGCTTAGTTCGGCCGAAATTTTGTTACGATTTTTATAAGCACCGACTGCAATTTTTTTCTCTGCTTTTTGATTTTTGAGGATTTCCATTTTGTTTCCAGACATAATGTGTCAAATATTAAAGTGGATTATCAAAATTAGGTTCATTTTTGATGCATTTTGAAATTTTGAAGCTTACTTTGGCCGAAATAATTTTTTTACAATTTTTATAAGCGCAGACAGCAATTTTTTTCTGTTTTTCAACTTTTGATGGTTGTCATTTTGTTTCCAGCTGTACTATGTCAAGTATTGAAGTGGATTATTAAAATTAGATTCATTCTGAATGCATTTTGAAATTTTGAAGCTTAGTTCGGCCGAAATTATTTTGTTACGATTTTTATAAGCACCGACTGCAATTTTTTCTCTGCTTTTTGACTTTTGAGTATTTCCATTTTGTTTCCAGACATAATGTGTCAAATATTAAAGTGGATTATCAAAAATAGGTTCATTTTGGATGCATTTTGAAATTTTGAAGCTTACTTTGGCCGAAATGAATTTTTACAATTTTTATAAGCGCAGACTGCAATTTTTTTCTGTTTTTCAACTTTTGATGGTTGTCATTTTGTTTCCAGCAGTACTATGTCAAGTATTGAAGTGGATTATCTAAATTAGATTCATTCTGAATGGATTTTGAAATTTTGAAGCTTAGTTCGGCCGAAATTATTTTTTTACGATTTTTATAAGCACCGACTGCAATTTCTTTCTCTGCTTTTCAACTTTTGAGGATTGCCATTTTGTTTCCAGCCACGATGTGACAAATATCGAAGTGGATTATCAAAGTTAGGTTTATTTTGGATGCATTTTGAAATTTTGAAGCTTATTTCGGCCGAAATTAATATTTTACAAACCTTATAAGCGCTGACTGCATTGTTTTCTTTGCTTTTCAACTTTTGATGGTTGTGATTTTGTTTCCAGCTATACTATGCCAAATATTGAAATGGATTATCAAAATTAGGTTCATTCTGGATGCATTTTGAAGATTTTAAGCTTATTTCGGCCGAAATATTTTTGTTTACAATTTTTATAAGCGCCGACTGCAATTTTTTTCTATGATTTTTTAACTTTTGATGATTGTCATTTTGTTTGCAGATATAATCAGTGGCGGCTCGTGGAACATGTTGATGGTAGAACCACTTATACAATATAGACCCCCCCCCCCTCCTTATTTTTTGAAAAAAGAACGATTTATGTTCCTAGACCAAAGTAACGGGCGAAAAAGTTTTTCAGGAATCAGTTAAAAATTCTCGCTAAACTTGAGTCTACAAGTAGTGCCATGGCTCCTTAGCTCTGTATAACGAGCCGCCCCTGATGGGAAGTATTATTTTCGTGGACATTCTAAATAAGACCGTACATACAAATAAAGTATTAATTATTACAGTGTATATAGGCAAACGTGACTTAAAGTGGCTGCGAGATTGAAGACTGAAGGGGTGGGCGAAGCTAAGTCTCGAGCGAAGCAACGAGATCCCCTGAAATATTAGTCGCATCAATCAGGTCGACCACACATGTAAATATCGTGTGAGCCAAAAAATTTTGTTTCAAAGTTGGCTGTGAGATAAATAAGGTATGTCGCATATTATTACGACATGAAACTATTCAATTAGATTTAAAAAAATTAATTAATCTCAGACATGACTGCTATGTTTCTCTCTCTCAGGCATGGCCAACTCAGAAACAAAATTCTGTGGCTCACACCTTATTATTTTTAGTTGCACCAAGGAGAAAGAAATTTCGCTCACATGTCTAATTTTCCCGGTTCGGACTTACAAATAAAAATTTTGTATCACAATAAACAATGTTTCTGTAAAATGAATTGATTCCCATTTTTACCAAGAATAAATTTTAATCAAAAATATTATTATTTGCAAGCAAATAATTTCCGAAATGATTCGTATAAAATTGGATCAAAACATGCCAGGGATTGAACCTGCAACTGACAGCGCAGCGCCCCACCCTATAAAGCTTCACATTTTTGATCCAATTATTTGCTTGCAACATAGAAAAATCATGGCATGCGAAAAAAATCTAAATTCTAAAACGACATACCTGACGCACCTGTTTGAATTGTTCCTCGAACGACCAGGTGTGCTGCGAAGAAGCGCTTCCCTCCGAGGAGTGCGAACTCCCCGAGGAAGGGGCGGTGGTCTGTTGCGGGGCCATCGGGGGCAGAAAGGCGGCTGCCGGATGCGGAAACGGAAAGGGCACCGGCAGCGGAAAGCCCTCCGTGTTTCTCGTGTTCAGGGGGAACGGCAAGTGTCGCGCGTTTTCGAAGTCTTCCTAAAATCGAGTCGAAATTGAGGAATTGGTGGTAATTAGCGAAATGGGCACTCCCTTACCCCTACCTTGATGTCGCGCACTTGCATCTTTAATTTGGCCAGGACGTCGCCGTGGTCCGCGAGGATACTGTTGTGTCTCCTCAACTCATCGCAGCTATCCGCGTCCTCTTGTTGGCCCGTGGATTCGCCCTCACTTAACTCTTCGTCGTGATGTGACTGAAACAATTTAATTTAATTCTAGTAAACGTATTTGAGGTGTGCTCTGTATATTAAGTTATTATTATTAATGGTAGGAATGAAGTGGCCTTATTATAGTTGTTTTGATAATTCCAACTAGTTTTTTAATCCTGAGGACCTTCATGCGTTTATCTTTATGTAGGAATTACCATTGCTTTACTCTAGAACATTATTGCTGTTATTATCAATTCCATTTTATATAGCGATAATATTGAATCGGAATAAAATAAATACAAAGTTATTTTGCATATTTTTTTAGTGATTCGCCCTCAAAAATCAGTAATAGTAGAAATGGCTTCCATAAATAAAGACTAGCTACAATTAAAAGAAATTGATTTATCAAAAATAGAAAAGAAGTAGCTCATAAGTCAGGGGCGAATCCTGAAAGTTTCTAAAATGTGTTGTCAGGTGATACGTACAGTAGGGTGGAACAATTAAAAAAATATTTTTATCCAAAATCGGGTGTAATAATCGAATTATAGTGGTCATTTGAGCCATGTAATATTGGTCATTACCCCCTAGTAAGAGAATACGTTTCTCTCACGGAATTCATAGATCCTTCATAGGATTTTTGAAATATTTCAAATTGACACCACGTACGTCAAACTTTTATAAACATTATTTCAATTTTTAACGCAATTAGAGGCGATTTTGGATAAAATGTTATAATATACTCATTAGAGTGGTTCTTATTTTAGAAGTATATGAAAATTAACGGGACAACCCGGAAACTTGTTGGTATAGATGAAAAACTAATAACTTTAAATTTTGAGCCATATCGAACATTGCGTAACCGAGCCCTATCCCTCCAAAATTTGAAAAAGTGGGTTTATTCCCTTTTTTTCATTTTGGTCCACCCTAATATTAAACGGTCCTAATATCCAAATTATCTATTATGTCGATAGAGGACGTTAATGTAAATCCAAAACGTGTTTATTTGTTAAAATTGGACTAAAATTGACGAAATTATTAATGTTTTACGAAACTACAAGCCAAAGATCTAAAATATCGGCCGAAAAATCAAAAACCCTGGACTAAAAGTAAAAAATGCAGACCGAAAACTTGAGAATTCAAGTAAAGAAAAATTAATTTGCCATTTTCACCCCAAAATAATTCTTAAGCTCAAAGTAAATTTCTGGCCAGAAACTCGGAAATAATAGCCAGAAAATAAAAAATAAAATCACCCTACAAAATCAATCATTCAAGTTAAAAATCTAAAAAATATGAAGAAAATCATAAACTTAGACCAAAGTCGAAAATTCGGGACTAAAAATCAAAAACGCAGATTAAAAAAATTGAACAAAATTTCGGCCAAAATTAGGAAAAATTTATACCGCAAAGTCGAAAATGCAAATAAAAAATCTAAAATAGAAGCCAAAAAATGAAAAATCAACAATCGTGGCTAAAAATCAAACATTTTGACTCAGGCCTAAAAATAAAAAATGCAGGCCAAACAAATCGAAATTTTCTGCCAAAATAAAGGAAATGGAGGACAGAAGATCTTGAATTTAGACTACAAAATCAAAAATAAAGGACAAAAACCAGAAATATATACTAAAAAAAATCCACAAACGGGATAAAAAAATCAAAAATTTTGACCAAAACACGAAAACTCTGGTTTAAAAATAAAAAATGTAGACACAATAATCAATCATTCAGGTTACAAATTCAAACTATAGGGCCAAAAATAAGAAATTCAAGCCTGAAAATAAAAAATACGGACCATAAAATTGAAAATTTGGGCCAAAATAAAGAATATTTCGATGATCACAAAAGACCAAAAAACTTAGTCAAAAATAAAAAAAGATCTTAAATATGAGCCAAAATATCAAAAATCCCGGTCTGGAAATAAAAAATGGTGACCAAAAAATTGAAAATTCGAGTAAAAGAAAAACAATTGTTCTTATATATTTTTATATTAATAGAATTAATATCATTTTTCATAATTTCGCACTCTGTTCAAAAAATTGTATCACACAATTTGATCAAGGTGTGCGTCCAGCTTTTTCCAAAATCTTCATGTCGAATGAATTTTGAGTTTTTTAGGAAAGTTTCAAATCGATTTTTATATTTATTTCAAGCCACCAATCTTATAACAATTTGTTGCGATTTTTCGCAGTGATTACATAATATTATGACAAAATTCGGTGATGGTGTATAAGCAGTTTTCCGCATAATAATAATCTCAAATTATTTTTTGAGTAATTTCGGAAAATTTTAAGTTTTTGTTTGACAATTGTTTTTGTATATTCTTGAGAGCATTAAAATGATTAAAATTTTTCATAAGTTCGCGTGCTGTTCAAGTAAAAAATTGGTTTTGATATTTATCCAAATTTTGAGTTATTTTGGAAGGTTTTAAATCGTTGGCAGTTGTTTTTATATTTATTTCAAGCCACCAAAATTATAACAATCTTTTTCCGATTATTCGCACTGATTACAAGAAATTATCACAAAATCTGGTGATGGTGTGTAAGTATTTGTTTACGTAATAATAATCTCTAATGATTTTTGAATAATTTTAGTAAATTTTGAGTCCACAACAATTGTTTTTGTATTTTTTTTTTGAGAGCATTAAAATTATTACAATTTTCATAATTTCACGCGCTGTTTGAATAGAAGTATCACAAAATTTGGTTCAGGTGTGTATCCAGATTTTCCAAAATCGTAATTTCGAATGATTTTTGAGTAGTTTTGGAAAGTTTAGAATTGAAGGCAATTGTCTTTATATTTATTTAAAGCCACCAAAATTGTAACAATTTTTTACGATTTTTCGTGATAACTGATTCCGTAATTTGTTGATTTTTCACATAATTATAATAATTTCGAATGATTTCTAAGTAATTTTAGAAAATTTTAAGTCGACAACAATTGTTTTTATATTGTATTTTTTATTTGTCCTAATTTTAGTTCTGACATTTGTAATACATGATCATCATGTCATACTGCAAATAAATCTAATCTTAAGATATTTGTTTGAGAGCATTCAAATAAGAGTACAGAAAATTTGGTTTTGGTGTGTATCCAGATTATTCCGGAATCATAGTTTCGAATGTATTTTGAGTTATTTTGAAAAGTTTCAAATCGATGAGAATTATTTTTGTATTTATTTGAAACCATTAAAATTACTACAATTTTTCATAGTTTCGCGCGCTATTGAAATAAAATGAATGTAAAATTTGACGTTGGTATAGATCTACCTTTTCAGAAAAACCTAATCTCGATTGAATTTTGAGTAATTTTGGAAATAGAACCATAACCACAAGCATTGCATTTATCAGTGAAGGGATCTCATCTGCTTAAGACAAGTGTAAAATAAGTGACAGAAATGCCGCGCATCTTCTAATTACCGTCGATGAAGGATTAGGTCACAAAACATCGAAATATACAACTGAAACATTCACAACTCAATTTTAGTCAGATTTTAACAAATAAATTCGTTATGAATTCGTATTAACATCATCCTCTCTCGACACAGTATATCATTTGACCATTAGGATGGACCGTTTAATATTAGAGGGGCTAAAATGAAAAAAAAAGGGGAAAAAACGATTTTTTTCAAATTTTAGACGCCCAGGGCCCGGTTAGGCGATGTTAGATTTGGCTCAAAATTTACAGTTATAAGTTTTTTATCTATACGAACAAGTTTCCGGGTTGTCCCGTTGATTTTCACATACTTCGAAACTCGCCCATATATGCTATAACCACTCTAATACTCATGTACAATTCCTCATTAGTCCCTTAAGAAAATTACTTAAAACTTTTTCTTGCGGGACTAATTACGTACATTCCACATTCGTATAATAAATAAATATTATTTTAAATACCCTGGGGTCTTAAAATGTTCATTTTGGGGTTAAAATTCATACATAAAAAAAATGTAAACAAAAATGTTCTTCACGCAGCGCACGTCGCTTGACGTCACCACGCAGAAAAGTAACTGGCGCAACGTGTACACATACATATTTTGGACTTATTTTTCTGTATCTTCATTATAGCTTCAGAAAGAAACCATAGGGAGTCCAGGTGTCTTATTTTCATTTTTTTTTTAATTTCTGTCTTTCTCTTAGTGTTTTTTTTTGTATAAAGTAACCGAGAAACCAAATCTGAATATCGAACTAAATAATATTTTGTATATCCGTTTGTAAGTAGGTACACGTTTTTCTTGTATTTTTAGTGATGTTCGTTACGCCTGGAATGTGCATATTAAAAAAAAAAGTTTTTTTTATGGCATAGGAAACTGGTTCATTCCGTCAGAGTTTTCAATTAACTGTATACAGTATATTTTTTTTATCGTGGGCCATAGGATTTTACATGCTAAAAATTATACCTTGTTTTAATGTGAATTTTATCATAAAATTTTGAAGGAAATTTTAGTTAGTAATAAATCAATTATTTTTCTACATGATGCGCTGCATTAGAATAACTTAAACATGTTTTATTCCATTAAAAAATTAAATTTTTTAATATAAATAACTGAGCAAAAATAATCAAAGTACCTTAAATTTCCGAAATGTCAGATTGATTAGTGAGGCAAGTAATCAAACGGATTTTATTCTTGAAAATATCCGTTTATACTGTTGAATAACGGGTGGAATTTGTAACGGCAATTATAAGAGGTTGTCCAGCAGGGAAATAGTTTTATAAGTCAGGGAATTTTTATTTTAGGGAAATAGTTGACAACTTTTCTGCAGCGTATCCCGATCGTTCGGTTCGGAGCAAAAGCACTTTTTAATGGAATGAAACATATTTAAACGATTCTAATTAAGCGCATCATGTAGAAAAATAATTGATTTATATTATCAACTAAAATTTGCTTCAAAATTATATGATAAAATATACATTTACACAAGGTATAATTTTTAGCATGTAAAATCCTATGGCCCACGATAAAAAAAAACATACTGTATATTGATTTCTAATTATTTATTATATATATATATATATATATATATATATATACTCAATTATATATTATATAATGATTGGGGGGCATACACTGGACATCAATGGACCCGCACGGCCACTTCTTCGTTCCGAAAAAGTGACCACACGGATGGAATTCGAACCCACGACCACGAGGCCCGTGAGCAGGAGCTCTACTCGACAGGCCACCGCGGCCCCAAAAAAAAAGGTTAATAGGTTTTATTGCCTGCCGGCGCAAAATATCCACTTAGTTGTAAAACGTTCCTAAAAGGTGTTATATATTTCGATTGTTTTCATACTGTACAAGATATTTCTGTAGTTACGTCATCTGGCTTGCGCAACACGAAGTATTTTTTTTCTTTCTTTTCTTAGAGCCATAATTTTTTTCTCAGTGTTTAGCATCTTTTCAAGCCCTAGGACACCAAAATAAAAAAATAATTAAAAAATTCCCATATACAAATGTTACATCTTAACGTACAGGTCTGTACCGAAAAAACAAAAGGAATTTGCAAATGCTTCAATTGATATCACAATTATTATTATTGAAAGGTACATTTATTATTACTTGCCGTAGGAAGTTAAAATTGGATTGTATTTTAAGCATAAAATTATACTGCGTATACCAGTATCACCTATTTTTCAAGGCATGTCCTAAGGATAAAAAGGAATTGATTAAAACAAATTTGTATGAATATCAACTTTTTTATGGGCAATATTAGTTCCTAAAAATTACTTCATTTAAAAGTCCTCTCCAAGTCTCGATGAAGTACTGCAATCTCTGTCTAGTTTTGCATCAATCTTCTCAACAATTTTGGTCCGATACTCTCTTTCTTCTGAAATGCGCGATTTAAGGTCTGAAGAAATTTTGCTTCAGATATCCCCACAAAAAGGTCCATGTTATGTCACCAAATAATTTCTGCCTTAAAAATGTTTTCAGCAAGAACGGTAACGCTTTCATAATTTTCTTCGAAAAAATATGGTCCAACGATTCCAAATATCAAACGGTGACTTTGCGATCATGAAGTTCACATAAAAAGTTATTAAATCTGAATGTTGCGTAACGCTTTACCGAAATCAAGTAGAACTGGGTGGGACACGTCGCCAGGCAGAAATTAGGCAGATGAATAACTCAAGTTATCCACTGGCGTCCACGAACAACAAACAGAGGAACAGGTAGACCCAATAAGAAATGGCTAGATGATATGGTGTAAGTAGCAGGAGATAGATGGTACCAGACTTACTCATTGAATTAACGTAGACGTTATTATATTTTAATATCAAGCTCTTAATTTATATTAGGGGAAGCCTACGTCCAGAAGTGGACAACAATTGCCTAAAGAAGAAAATTTGAGATGTAATCTTATACAAAAATCTTGAGAATAAGCTGATTGAATAAAATGGCAAATAACTGAGTACTGGAGAGAACGAAGAAAGAGGAACACATTATTATTTATTTATTTACGGGAACTTCCCTTTCTAATATAAATATACTTTCTGGTAAGTAGAAGAAGAAGAAGATGAATTTAAACAACAATAGTAGTTCGGTTTAGATACACAGGGCTACATTGTTAAAACAACCTACAGAAGATGCGATTACCGAGGATCAAAAATCGGAAAATTTAAGATTCATATTATTTGTTGTGTTCATCGCTTTACACTCGCAAAACCAGTGGAGGCTCGTGGAACATTTTGATGGTAGAGCCACTTAACATACATTATATCCCACCGTCTCCTTTTTGAAGTAAGAAAAAATGATCATTGAAAACCTTTACTTGTTGCAGAAGCATTAAAAAAAATAAGGACGCAAAGTAGCCTGCATTAAATCTGTAATACCATTCTTCATCTACGTTGAAAAAACGGATATCAATTAAACGACGAATTTTATTTTGTTACCTTATCTTAAATTTACTCTTTAATGATTTTTGATTTAACAAAAACGGAAAACAATTACACTGCGAATTTTTTATTTTTTATTTTATCCACATCGCTTTAATGAGTAATAAAAGAATTTGCAAAATCTGTCATTTCGTTCAAGAGTTATCCTCAAAAAAACAACCAAAAACAATTGAATTTTAATTTTTTGTGTCTTACCTGCATAGCCATACAGCGAGTACAACACTTTGCTGAAAGAATTTATTCTAAAAAAAACAATTGAAGACGAATGATTTTTTGGTTCAGACTGCATTTATTCAATGAGTACAATAAATTCAGGAAAAAAATTTGAAATCTGCTATTTTGCTCAAGGCCATCTTCTCGAAACCACAGAATAATTGAACAACCATTTTCTATTCGGCGAGTACAATATTTTACTGAAATAATAATCAAAATCTGGTTATCAGTTCAAGAGTTATCCTCAAAGACCACTTAATATTTTTTTAAGACAAATTTATTTGTTTGGCCTTATCTGCAATTATTCGACGAGTACTTTTTACTGGAATGGAAGTTTGTGCTCTTGAAGCAAATTCCTGGAGAGAATAAATTTTTAGAATTTTTCAAATCGTTGAATGATTTTTTTTTTGTTTTCCTAGTTGAAGTTTGGAGTGTTGCCGCCTTAGTTTCCACCTAGAATGTGGCAATTGTTTTTAGCTAAAATCTGAAATGCACTGTTGTTTTATGTATTTTGAGCTTTTAGACGAAATTCGTCAAGTGATTAATTTTTTAGATTCTTTTAAATCGATGAAAATATTTTTCGTATTCCCAGTTGAGGTTTGGATTGTTGCCGTTTTGTTTCCACCTAGAATATGGCAATTGTTTTTTCGTAAAATCAGAAATACATTATAGTGTTGTTGATTTTGAGCTGTTGGCGTAAATTCCTTGATTGATAACTTATTTAGAATTATTCAAATCGCTGAATGCATTTTTCGTTTTTCTAGGTTAAGGTTTGATTGTTGTCCTTTTGTTTCCACCTAGAATATGGCAATTGTTTTATTGGAAAATCAGAAATGCGCTATAGTTTTATTGATTTTGAGCATTTCGAGAATTTTTTTTGGTTGATAATTTTTTTAGAATTTTTTAACCGTTGAACGCATTTTTCGTTCTCCCATTTCGAGTTTGGATTGTTTGTTTTCACCCTAGATGTGGCAATTGTTTTAATAAAATATTATAAATACATTAGTACTTTATCGATTTTGAATTTTAGAAGTAAATTTCTTGATTCATTATTTTTTTAGACTTGTTCACAAATCGCTGATTGCATTTTTCGTTTTCCCAGTTCAAGTTAAGATGGTTGCCATTTTGTTTTTATGTAGGATATGGTAATTATTTTTATAGCAAATTAGAAATGAATTATTTTTCAATGGATTTTGAGCTTTTTGCGCAAATTACTTGATTGATTATTTTTTTTAGAATTCTACAAATATTGAATGCATTTTTCGTATTCCTAGTTCAAGTTAATATAACTGCCATTTTTGTTTAACCTAGGATGTGGCAATTATTTTTATGGTAAATTAGAAATGCATTATTTTTCAATAGATTTTGAGCTATTGGCGCAATTTCCTTGACTGATTAAATTTTTAGAATTTTTCAAATTGCTGAATGCAGTTTTCGTTTTTCTAGTTCTAGTTCATTTTGTTTTGACCTAGGATATGGCAAATGTCCGTTCAAGAGTTGGAACCTAAAAAACAATTTAACGACTTTAATTTTTTGGTACTATCTACATCTTTCGGATGAATATAAGACTTTGCTCAAAGTATTTTACAAATGCGGTCATCAGTTCAAACCTTATCTTTAAAACACCAGAAATTAATTTAACGAAATTTTTTATTTTTTAGCCTACATCTTTTTTATAAGAATAACATTTTGCTAAAACAATTTGAAAACTCTGTCTTTTCGTTTAGGAATTATCTTCAAAAAAAAACAGAAAAGAATTGAACTTCAAATTAAATTTTTTGGGTCTTATCTGCATCTATTGGATGAAGAGAGTTTCCTCAAAAAACAAAAAAAAAAAAATTGAAAATAAAATCATGTTTTTGTATTATCTACATTTATTCGACGAGTACAACACTTCTCTGGAAGAATTTTTAAAGCCTGCTATTTTGTTAGTTATCTGTGCAAACCCACAAAACAATTAAACGACGCATTTAATTTTCTATTCAACGGATAGAACACTTTACAGGATACATTTTTAAAATCTTGTCATCCTTTCAAATAATTGAACAACAAATTAGTTTTTTTTGTTTTCATCTGCATCTATTCGATAAGAACAACACTTTGAGTTTTCAAAATTGGACCGCTCGTTCAAGGGTTATCCTTAAAAAATCAAGAAAAACAGTTGAACGTCGAATTTCCGCTTTTTTGCTCAATTGACATATATTTATGCACATTACAATTTGCACTTTTTCTCAATAGTGAATAAGCAAGAAGCTTATTCGGCAATGAACTAAGTTTATACATCGTGTGTTGTCACGTACACGAGGTGAGCCAGAAATGATTTGGCTCCAAATGCAGGTTCAGAACGTGTCCTCCCCGAACCGTTCACCTCCCTGCCGCTGCCTATACCCTAACGAAATGCCGTGCCAGAAGTAAGTTGACTCCGTTACGCGGCGTTGCTCATTGTTAAAACGCTTAAAATGACTCGTCAGTGTTTTTAGAATTAGTAAAAAAATATTTCTGACCTTGAAATTAGAGGTAGTGCCATGGCTCCTTGGCACTACATAACGGGCCGCCCCTGAACTGAAGTAACAGTTAATTCGAAGGGTGGTGGTTGGTCTTTAGCCTCAATTAAACCAGTTAACTACCATCAAATGAACTAAGATGCGAAAACAACAATCGGAATATTTACATTTATTTTATATGCTCATCGCTTTACACCCATAAAACTCTCGTTCATGTTGGGATAGGGACCACCCACCACCCTATAAAACCCTTATTTGCGTTGGGATAGGGCTCACCCACCACCGTTCGTATGGATTTTAACTGAACCCAAAAATACCTAGGCTCCTAAAAAACAGATTTAACTCAAAACATGATTGATTTTTTGAATAAGTTGAAAGTTAGCTAGAAAGATCGAATAAAGTAGATTTTAATATCCTTAACCTTGAATTTCGTCGAAAGTATATCTTTACTACCCAGAATTTTGTGAATAACGGCGGCGGCTCGTGGATCTTCGTGGAGGAGGCTAAGAGGAAGCAAATATTTCGCTGCTGTTTTGGTAAAATTTTCTTTCGTAGCCGAACTTCCTTGGGCTGCCGCTGTTGAATTAAAAATAATAATAAATTAACTTGAGACAACCTCACTTATATCGTTCAATATCCAGCGTGGCACTAGCCAAGGAAGTAGTTGTTTCAATAAGTGATTTGTTTGTAGTCTTAGTAAGACTTAATGTTGCAAAGTCACGAACAGGCTGAATATTCATATATTCAGACTATTTTTCGTCTTAATTACCTTTAAAAATAATAATCCTTGACAAAAAAAAAATCCGAACTTCCACGAACCGCCGCTGTTGAGGTATTAAAAATAATAAGACTAGCCAAAAAAAAATTGATAAAGTGATTAGCTTGCATATGAAAATTGGAAAATAGATCACCTTGATAAATAAGACTTATAAGTAAAGTCCGGATTTACATGCGCTAAAAAAGGCATTATAATTTTTTTATATGCGCTAAAAAAAGGCGTTATAATTTTTTTATATGCGCTAAAAAAAGGCGTTATAATTTTTTTATATGCGCTAAAAAGGCATTATAATTTGTTTATATGCGTTTAAAATTAGCCAATATATGCGACAAAATGATTCAAATATGGATTTTGTATGCGGTTTAATTAAAAATAATGTTGTAAAAAAAAAGAATAGCAACTGATGATAATTCATTTATTGGAATTACAATGTAGAACCAATTTTTGATTTTGATTTTAATTTTAGGTAAAGTCAAATGACATGGAGTCCATGTTAAAATTTATTATGTCCTCCTCAGTCTCGCCTTTCAAAATTCCACAAATCATTTTATTTTTTTCGTAACCCGGATTTCGATATAATACGCAAGTTAGGGAACTGATTTTAAATTTTCGTACAGTTCTTCAATAATTTTAAAAGCCTCAATTAAAGGATTTGACCTGTTTCCAAATTCTTGATTGCAGTTATTAAGATGCAAAAATGAGCAATAAAAGCTAATGGTTGCAAAATATTTATACATGCAACACAATCTTTACATTTTTTTAAGTACTGCCGATTCTTCATCATTAAAATTAAGAAGAATATTTTCTAATTTTTCAAAATTATTGGCGTAGAATAAAGCAGCTTCCAGCCAAGCACAATTACCGGGTACTAGAGATGGGCAGACAGTTCAGGAACCGGTTCTTAGCAAAGAGCGCTCAGGAACCGGTTCGCACAAAAGGAACCGCGGTTCCTCTGCTCTTTAATATGTACTGGGCTTTTTCTTCAAGAGTAAAAACCAGACGCGTACCCGTACTTGTAGAAGCGCCCCGGTAAAAGCGCATGCGGTTCCAAGAGAGGTTAACTGCGAAAATTTCATACGGTTCAGTCCACTATCAAGTGAAGTACGAGCTTCATGCGGTTCCTGCTATGAACCGTAGATAACTTCAAGAGGTTCACACTTCGAAATGCATGGAATTTCCGCGGTAACTTCCTGGTATGAACCGCATGAAGTTCTTGCAGGTAGCATTCCCGTTGAGAACCGCTTGAAGTTATCTGCGGAAACTTATCGCAGACATTTCATGCGGTTCTCATGATTTTTTTTTTGGTCCAGACTTAAATTTTGACTTAAAGTTTTACAATTTTAAATGAAAATAGTGAAACATTTAATTAAATTCAATACTTTTTTCTTTAAGTCAAAATTTGTTTTTTTGTGACACTTGTCACTTTAAGTCAAATTTTGTCTTTTAACTTTAATTAAATTTACATTTGTAGAGGCTTAACGGGGTTAAGTAATATTCATCGTTTTTTGACGTTTGGCGATTTTACGTTAAATTTTGACATTAATGGACTCTTTTAACTTTAATTTGATTTGGCATATTTTCTAGAGACTTAACGACTTTAAGTCAAAATTAGTCTTTCCTCTTGATGCTTGTTGACTTTAAATCAAATTTACACATTAATTTGGACATAAAATCTTTTAACTTTTAATTTGACTCTTTTTTTAGAATGTTTAGATTTTAAATCAAAATTAGTCTTTTTTACTTAACGCTTGTTGACTTTAAGTCTAATTTATACATTAATTCGAACATAAAAGTTGTTAAACTTTAATTCAATTTGACATTTTTTCTAGAGGATTAAAGATTTAAGTCAAAATTAGTCTTTTTTCTTAACGCTCGTCGACTATAAGTCAAATTTTGACATTAATTTATTATAAAGTTTTCTAACGTTAATTAAATTTTTACATATTTTCTAGAGGCTTAACGGATTTAATTCATAATTTGTTTTTTTTTTCTTAACACTTGTCGACTTTACGTCAAATTTCTACATTCAGTTGTCATAAAGTCTTTGAATTTTAGTAAATTTGACATTTGCCAGAGGCCTAACGAGTTTAAATTAAAATTAGTCTATCTTTTAACGCTTTTCATTAATTTCTCATAAAGTTTTTTAAGAATTAAATTTGACATCGTTTCTAGAAACTCGACTTTAAGTCAAAATTACTCGTTTTTCTTGGGGTTTGTTGACTTTACGTCCAATTTCGACATTAATTTGCACATAAAGTCTCTTAATTCTAGCAGAATTTGACACGTTTTCTATGGGCTTAAGGGTTTAAGTCAAAATTATCTTACTTTCTTAACGCTTCTCAACTTGAATTAAAATTTCTACAGTAAATTGGATATAAAGTCTCTTCACTTTAATTCAATTTGACGTTTTTTCTAGTGGCTTAACGCCTTTAAAATCAAAATTTGTCTTTTGTTGACGCTTATCGACTTTAAGACAAATTTCAACATTAGTTAGCACATAAAGTCCCTTCACTTTATTTAAATTTGACATTTTTCTAGAGGCTTAAAGACTTTAAGTCAAAATTAGTCGTTTCTCTTGATGTTTGTTGACTTTAAAGACAAATTTCGATATTAATTTGCACATAAAGTCTTTTAATTCTACCCAAATTTGACAAATTTTCTAGAGGCTTAAGGGTTTAAGTTAAAATTAGTCTTTTTTTCTTAACCCTTGTCGAATTTAAGTCAAATTTCGACAATAATTAGGACACACCCTTTTGCCTTTAAAATTAACATTTTTTTAGACACATAATGACTTTAAATCAAAATCAGTCTTTTTTCTGTCGACTTTAGGTCAAATTTCTACAATAATATATCCTGAAGTCATTTGATTTTAGTTAAATTTGACATTTTTTTAGAGGCTTAACGGCTTTAAGTCAAAATGAGTCTTTTTTCTGTCGACTTTAGGTCAAATTTCTACAATAATATATCCTGAAGTCATTTGATTTTAGTTAAATTTGACATTTTTTTAGAGGCTTAACGGCTTTAAGTCAAAATGTGTCTTTTTTCTGTCGACTTTAAGTCAAATTTCTACAATAATTTATCATAGTCTTTTGACTTTAGTTAAATTTGACTTTTTTTAGAGGCTTAACGGCTTTAGGTCAAAATAGGTCTTTTTTTCTTGCGACATCAAGTCAAATTTCTACAATAATTTATCATAAAGTCTTTTGGCTTTAATTAAATTTGACATTTTTTAGAGGCTTAACGGCTTTAAGTCAAAACCAGTTTTTTTTTACCTGTAGTTAAATTTGGTATTTCTTTTAGATTAAATAAATAAATGAAAAATAAATTAACCCGCAGCTTAAAAAGAAACAATATAATATTTTATAATTTCATAATAAAGAAATTATACAATTTTGAAATTATTTATTTCATTCTAAAAATTAAGAAGAGTATGATATACCGGGTGTGCATTTTCCTGCTTTCCCGATTATTTTTGAGAACAGGAACAAGAGTAAATAAATGTTCAAAGTTTAAAAATCTACAAGATTTGATTTATATTTACAATCGATGTGCTACCAGAGAGGATAAAATGTGAAAATTATATGATAATGTAAAAATAGCAGAAGCCTAAAACTTAGAAATATCAGAAACGTGCAAAAAAAAAGAGTAAATATTTAATGCCCACTTCCCGTTTACGAATATTTACCAGTAGCTTTTTAGTTCTTCATATTATCAAGTATAAAATACAGAAAAAGTTCAAATATATACCGACGAGAAGTTATCCATAAATAATAGAGTTCTCGGCGGTCAAAAAACTTGGCGAATTTTTTTTTGCAATGCCCTTGTTTTATGGGCCAGCCATGGATTTCTGTTAAATAAAAAATATTTAAAAAAATCGTCGCGGTTTTTTGACACTTTGTAATTGTTAAATGTAATTGCAGGAAGGCATTGGGAAAATAAAATATTTGTTTTTGCAATTCCCTTTTTGATTTTTTTTAAACACCACTTGTGGATTGATGAGCTGTTGGATATATATTTTTTTAAATTTTAGTGGCTTTTTGACCGTTTGTGTTTGTTAAATACACCAGCAGAAAGGCACTACACAAATAAAATTTAAAAATCGCACCTAATTTTAGTAGATGCGCCGCGAAATGTATGGCTGAAATTTTTATTTACGTCGGTAAAATATATTACAGTTGTGACCACACTATGAATACCCATATTATATATTTTTAAATTAATTGAAAGTCTGCAACTCATTTCTGGCAACCTGGTATATAACTATAGAAAAGACCGGTGAACCACTCAAAGGAACCGGTTCATCCAGTGAGTGAACCGGTTCGGAACCGTTCCCGACAGTGAACCGTTTTTCCCATCTCTACCGGGTACGGTTGCATCGAGTATCATCTGCACAGGCGTACTAGCTTAACTTGCTTATGGGGAAATCCCCTTATTCTATATAAATAATATAATATATACATTCCTACATGACACGAGGTTACGTTAGGGGAATCCCGTAAATTTATCTTATACGATTTCATAAAAATGATTTCTACGCCCGCAAATTTATCAATACATTACAACAAAATCAACTACAATTAATGGAAATATTGACTTAATATGTAGTTATATGCGGATATATGCTCAAATAAGTTTAATGTGACAAAACCTCGAAATATTAAGTTATATGCGAAATAAAACTTGGTACTTGGATTTATTTCCGAGAGAAACGTATAGATACAATTCGACAGTTCTATACGAAAGAGCAAATAAAACATGTAAAAAATATAAATCCGGACTCTACTTATAAGTAACGAAACAATTAAAGGAATATAACCATAAGTCGTCAAAAATAAAAATAAATCACAGTTATAAAAACATCAACTTAAAGTATTAAAATGTACTCCTAAAAATATAGTGATATTTTTTTTACTGAAAAAGATCGCGGAAAAAAGATATACATAATATTCAAAATAAATTATACTAATTTGTTGCAGGCCCAAATATGCAATCAATTTTGTTATTTCCAAAATATTTCTCAATTAAATGTAATAGCATATTATTATTACGTTATTTAATACATCTGCAACAACAAGTGAGGTTTTCTCAAGTTTAATTATTTCAGCACAGAATATTTTTAAGTGTAGTATGCTTAATTGTGGGTTCAGTTGTTAAGACATCTTAATGATCATTTACATAACATTACTTTCGTATAAACTCGAAAATTATTGATAACAATTATAACCCAATTATCTCTTAAATGGCATTGTAATTAAATGTAAAGATGGCCAATTTACTTGCGTCTTAATTATGCTCAAGTATAATTTGGGCTTACACTGTTGCCAGATTGGCGTCTGAATTTAAAAAAATCTAACAATAAACCAAGATGAAAATTGTTGCTCAGCAATTTACAGTAGCAAGCTAATATAAAACGTATTTATAGTCGGTTATGCAGCGTACGCTTCGTCGCCGACGACGAAAATGTCATAAGTCGATTATTTTATAGCCATCGCAAACAATGCAAGCAATAAAAGTTGAAGATAATTAGAAAACGGTATTATATAATCGCCATTGGGTATTAATCGAAGAACTTATTCAGAATAGACAAGGATATATTCAGGTCATTATAAGGTCATAAATAAATTCTAACCAAATTGAATTATTTGTCAATCTATATGCTGTAGGCGGCACTAAAAATACTTTTTTTCTGCGGGCAATAAAGTTCGACTTTAACGTCATGTATTTAGTGATAAAATGTTAAACTTAACTGGCGTGGAAAATATAATTATAGTAATATGAAATAGATATTTATTTTACCAAATAATAATTCAAGGCTAGTTTCGCCTTATTAGGGCATTTTTCACTTTAGAAAAAATTCCACCAAATAAAAATACGGCTTTGATTGTGAATATTTAAAATTCTCGACTGAATTTTAAATACTCAGAATTTAAACTTTGTCTTTATATTTCATATTGAAATTATTTTTACAATACTAGCAGTTTAAATGCATTTTAAACTTCACGTAAATGATATTTCGATATTCCGAGCGCAATTAATTTTTCATTGCGGCACTTAGGACGATAAATCTCGGGCTTAATTGATGTCAAAGCCGTGTCCATACAACATAAATAAGTTAAATCTGTGCGAATCTAAAATTATTTTATTATTAAGGTCGTCCAGATAGATTTCGAAATAAGCTCTCGGACATTTCTAATTGAGATGGAACCGAACGCTAATTGTCGCCGATGCTTCATACTTTATTGACGGCTCGATTTTACGACGCGTTTTAATTAATAATTTTTTATCGTCTTCGATGTTATGTCATCTTTGCTAAGAATAATGTAACGTCATGCGAATTTCCATTATTTATTCTTTTATTTGCAATCGAAGGTATACAGAGTTTTCCAAAACGTGACTTTAAAAACATCAAATAACTACTGTTCAGTCCATTAATTTCATTTATCATTTGAAATATTTCTCTTGCATCTGGAGCAAAAAAATGGTGATGCGGCCATCACGTTACTTTCTCAGATTTGATGCTATAATAATTATTTATATTTTTCTTTTCTTTGGTATTCGAAATTTCTGGTATTGTTTTATATTATTTTTGAAATAACAAAGGATAATGAAGACATTTTTTACTTTCTCCGTTACGAAGTACGAGAAAGTATTGTGATCGTGATTTTTTTTCATAATTTTTTTACGGAAATATCCGTTTTGGGGTCCCTAAATGCCATTTCAACAATTTCTGGAAAAAAAAATAGTGTGTGTGTTTGTCTGTCTGGCTGTGTGCGCTGTATCTCAAAAACTAATTGAGCAATTAATACAAAACGTTGAACATAGGTCTTATTTAATAGTCCGAAGAACTGAAAAGCTTTTGGTAAAATTTTATACATCGGAAGTGGGTGTTTACCTTAACTGTTTTTTGTTTTTTTGGAAATATTTTCTTAAATATGAAAAATATCACAAAAACTTTTAAACAAACATTGAAGACAACAAAGAAATGAACATCTTTTGCTTGAAAACATTTTTCATAAAATCATTTTTATTTGATAAAAAAATGTATTATATTTTTTTTTCATTTTTGGTTTATAATTATAAAACAATAATAGTTACAGTAAATTTATTTTAATAATAACTGCAGAGAATGATAAAGTGAACAACTTATAAAGAATAAGTTTTTTTCGAAATCCCTTTAGTTTTAGAGTAAACTGAGTTTTTCAATTTGAAGTATAATTTTTCCATCTTTCATAATTTTGACGTTTTAAACGTCAGTTTCATCCGAATATAAAAATGCAGGTTGCAAAATCTGAAATATGGTTCTTTAAATAAAAACTCGAAAGTACGGACAAAAAATAAAAAAAGATCCGCGCATAAAAATCAATAATTCAGGTTACAAAATCTAAAACATAGGCCAAAAAGAAAACAAAAATCTAGACCAAAAATCGAAAATTCGGGCTTAAGAATAAAAGATGCAGACCAAAAAAATAGAAAATTGCAAGAAATAAATCGAAAATTGGGGCCAAAAAAAAATATACCGGGGAAAAAATTTAGACAAAAAAATTAAAAATTCGGGTCTAAATATAAAAAATGCAGGTTGCAATATCTAAAAAAATTAAATAAGATCTCGAAAATACGACAAAAAAACGCGCATAAAAAACAATCATTCAGGTAACTAAATTTAAAACATAACAAAAAATTCGACTTAAAATCGAAAATTCGGTCTTGAAAATGAAAAATGCAGACCAAAAAAAAAATCGAAAATTGCAACAAATAAATCGAAATTTAGGCCAAAATAAAAAATATGCAAAAAATTTAGACCGAAAAATCGAAAATACAGGCCAAGGATCTAAAATATTGGCAAAAAATTAAAAATCCAGGCCTAATAATGAAAAATTAGTGAAATATATTTTGAAAAGAAAAACGCATTATTTCTGAGTTGTTCAATTCGGCATTCTCGACAATTATTATTAAAAATAACTATTTGCCATGGTATGTAAATACGAGGAATAAACAATGAATAAATCAATATTTTTTCATAATTATAGTCCAAAAATAGCAGACATTTTAATTATAGGCCAAAAAACCAAAATTTAGACCTAAAATATTTAAATGATTGTCAAGGTCTGTAAATTTTAATATTTTTTAATTTGTATTTTTTATTTGTCCTAATTTTAGTTCTGACATTTGTAATACATGATCAACATGTCATACTGAAAATAAATCTAATCTACTTTCAAAATCAAGAATTCGAGCTAAAAATAAATGAAAAATGCAGGCCTAAAAAATCAAAAATTGCAACAAAATTTTAGCCAAAATAAAGAATACAAAATACAAAATTTGGTCTTAAAAATGAAAAATGCAGACCAAAAAAAAATCGAAAATTGCAACAAATAAATCGAAATTTGGTCCAAAATAAAATATATACAAAAAATTTAGACCGAAAAATCGAAAATCCAGGCCAAGGATCTGAAATATTGGAAAAAAAATGAAAAATCCAGGCCTAACAATAAAAATTAATAAAATCTAATGATATTTTGAACATAACGTATTATTTAAAAGTTGTTCAATTCGGCGCAATTATTACAAATTTGCTGTAATATATCATGTCATAATTATAGACCAAAAATAGCAAATATTTGAATAAACGTCTTTTGACGAAACATGATCATTTCATGAACAAATATTTACAAACCAAAGATGTTCATTTTTTGTTGTCTTTAATATTTGTTTAAAAGTTTTTGTAATATTTTTCATATTTAAATAATATTGGAAAAACCAAAAAGCAATTCGAAGAACTGAAAATATTTTGGTAAAATTTCCTACACCGAAAGTAGGTTTCTAATATGAAAAATATTACAAAACCATTAAACAAATATTAAAGATAACAAAGAAATTAACAAGTTTGATAAATAAAAAGCGGGGGGGGGGGGGCAGAAATGAAAATAGTTTGCCCACCCCACTGGTCTAAATTATCGAAAGCTTTTGAAAGGTCCAATAGTATAATTTCAATTTCAATTTTATTGTGTCAGAAATTAACATATTTTTACACTCATCAAAAAATATACTGAAGGAAAAAAAGGTTGAAGAGTTATGTGCGAAAAACCTCAAAATGCACTTTTTTCAAACACCCATAACTTTGTGCCAAATCGTCGTAGGAACTTCAATTTTTGAGTCCTGTATAGGGAATTGATCAAGTTTTAATGCCCTTATGGTGGATCGAGTCGACAAAATTTTTCCAACTCCGTAGACATCGTCAAAGTTGAACCTGGTTTCCAGAAAAAAAAACTTTTTTTACAGGGGCGCTAGAGGAGGGCGGAAGGGGTTACGCTTAAGTTCGCAAGCATGACTTTAAAGAAGACACTTCAAAGTTTCTCGCCCTCAAAGATTCATCAAAATTGATTGAAAATACGCCGAGTTATGGCGGTTTGAAAATGGTCGAAATTTCACGAATTTCAAGTGTTTAATTTTTTTTCACCAGTGTATAAATAGAAAATATTATACATATTAAATTTACAATGTTAATAAATAAAATATAAATAAACAGGATAATAACCTATAGTACACAAAGACGTTAAACAAGTTAAAATTAAATTTATTTATGTCGTGCTTGTTTATTATTGAAATCATTATGGCATTTAAACAACGTATATTAAACGACAAATAACGCTCTTATTTCTATTTCTATAACGCTCGCTTATAGTAATTATGTATGTATCTCAGCAACAGATCGACTGTCAACAATTCGCCAAACGCAAATCAAGCGTGCGAACGCCGTAGACATCTGCGCGGTGCGGCTTTCGACGCGACAATATGTCAGAAAATAGCATAAGAAAATATTCGATAAATTGAAACTACAAGTATGACATAAAACGTTGAAGGCACCACGGGCGTTATCAGCAAACCGCCCACGGTCGACGTACATCCCTCGGGCCAGGGGCCCTCGGGCTATACGCCGTCGACCTGGGGCGTACTCATAAAGCCCTAGATACCTTAATTACTATGAAAAAAGGTTTAAATGTTAATGTTAATAATAATTGTAGAGAATGTCAAAATAAACAACTAATAAATAATAAGTTTTTTTTCGAAATCGCTTTAGTTTTTAAGTAAACTGAAACTGAATTTGAAATATAATTTTTCCATCTTTCATAATTTTGACGTTTTAAACGTCAGTTTCATCCGAGTTTACACAACGCTCGATGTACATTTAAAATATGATTTCAATTAAAAATAAACCATTAAAACATAAATATAAATGGCTATGATACCATCAAGTCGGAGAAAGTAACATGATGGCCACATCACCATTTTTAGTTTTATTTTGAGGTTTACCATTATCTCCCAAGATGTTTTGCTAATATTATCCCATCGTGAAAACTGGGTTCTAATAACGTTTTCTTTAGCGTTGCGTAATAGAGAATCATATAGTTTTTTTTTGTGTCTTTATAGGTTTGTTGAAAAATGGTCATTCAGTTGATGTTCGCAGCGATTGCATCAGATGTATAAATTTGTGTGTTCTGATGGGGATTATCCCTATTTAGCCCTGTTTCGTTTGCTGTGTGTAATAATTACTTCGAGAAGTGAAATAACGTTATGTAGTGCAGGTAATATCTTAAGTATTTGCACTTATCGGAATTCAATTTAATCGATACGTCCGAGAAATCTTACACATCCGCCTCTGATTTACGTGCAAATCCAATTTGATAAAATTGCATTATATTTTTATATATTATGTGTTATAAATGCGGCACACAGAAACATGCATACAGAAACCTTAGAAGCGGACAATTAATTACCGCAAATGTACTTAATCCAAGTCGAATCCGAAGACGGTCTCGAGGATCAGTTTTCATGAAACGAAACACCGACGAAGTCTTACATGTGATTAATATTAAAGAGTTAGTAAGCTTGCGCAGGTAGAAAGAGGGCGAAGTTATTTCAATTGCATCAGGTAATCAGGTACAGAGAGATTAAGGGTGGTGGTATTTTAATGATGATGGTTCTCGGAATGGTTGTTATTAAAGTGTCGGGGAGGGTCGATTATAATAAACCTTCTATCTATCTATCGGAAAGACGGATACAAGGCGAGACTTGTACAAAAGGAGTGACTTTTATTTTTATTTTTAGACTTGTCACGTGCCCCTGCAGTTAGGGTAGGTCGGAAATGACGTCACCACCGAATCACCATGTGTTTACAGGAGACTTATCATTATTCCCAATTTAGTGCATATTTGTATTCTAAAAATAATACTTTCTTTGCAATGTTGTTTGATGTAGTATACCCTTATTACTAAGATTTCAGTGGCTAAACCGGGGGGAATCTTTGACTCGCGACAGACATTTAAGATATCGACAGTTGCATTGGCAGTTGAGTATTGTAATGCTTTTTTTATTAATATGATTATTTCCGCGAAGGCATGTGAAAGTATCTGTTTTAATTGTAATGAATGGGTACGTTGATATTTTCCACATAAAGGCAGCCTAATGAATAAAGGATATATGGTTTGCAAAGATGATTCACACTCTACTAACTCCGATGATACAATTATAATAATATTAGAAAATTATTATAATTGAACGTATACCACCTCGAGCATAGAATTTCAAGAATCACAACTTTTTAATGATAACTCTCTTGCACTGAAATTGCATGGGAAACAAGTACGTACGCGCAAACAATGATAAATTACATCATGTATATGCAGATATTCGATATGTGTGTAATTAGACGATTTTATAATGGTTTTTCGTGGAAGAGACCCTGCCCCTAATCTTTCCCACCTAAATTTATTCGATACGCCAGGGTGGATGGATATTTTTATAAATAGGCACTTCCAATTCGTATTTCCGCAATGGCCACATGGTCACCAAACATAGGGGTGAATTCACAATCGAATGGATTTCTTTGATCTTCAAGAGAAATAAATGCGTTATTTTATCAAAATTTTATGATGTGAAGCCTTGAAATAATTAAACATTAATGATCCCATTTCATTTTTAATATGTTTTCAATTTTATTCTAAAATGTTGGAGCGAAAACAGTTTTTCCCATTAAATTCTCAATCAACAGAAATGACAAATGATATCTGAATACAAAAAAGTCGTTGTACTTTTCCAAATAGTCTAGACAAAATTCATTCAGAATTACGTTTCTACAAAAAAAAACTATTCTCTAATTTTAACATAATCCCAATCTATCGAGCGCGAAATTCTGAAAAAAAAATGGTGATGTGGCCATCATGTTACTTTCTCCGACTTTATATTTACGTTTTCATGGGTTTATTTTCAATTGAAATCATATTTTAAATGTACATCGAGCGTTGCGTAAACTCGGATGAAACTGACGTTTAAAACGTCAAAATCATGAAATATGGAAAAATTATACTTCAAATTCAAAAACTCGGTTTACTCAAAAACTAACGAGATTTCTAAAAAAATGTATTCTTTAGAAGTTGTTCATTTTGGCATTGTCTACAATTATTATTCACATAAATTTGCTGTAACTATTATCGTTTCATAATTATAAACCAAAAATTTAAAAAAAATAATAATTTTTTTTCTCGAATAGCAATGATTTTATGAAAAATATTTTTAAGCAAAAGATGTTCATTTCTTTGTTGTCTTTGATGTTTGTTTAAATGTTTTTGTGATATTTTTCATATTTAAGAAAATATTGGCAAAAAACAAAAAACAGTTAAGGTAAACGCCCACTTCCGGTGTACGAAATTTTACCAAAAGCTTTTCAGTTCTTCGGATTATCAAATAAGACGTATGTTCAAAGTTTCATATCAATTGCTCTATTAGTTTTTGAGATACAGCGCACACAGACACACACAGACACAGACACAAAAAAAAATTTTCCAGAAATTGTTGAAATGGCATCTAGGGACCCCAAAACGGATATTTCCGTAAAAAAAAATTTTGAAAAAAAAATCACGATCACAATACTTTCTCGTACTTCGTAACGGAGAAAGTAAAAAATACAATTACTTCGGCGCCCAAAGAAACAAACCTATTCTTTTAATCTTTTCATTAAAAAAGGGACCCATGTATTAATTTCTCATTTAAAGCCATTTTCACTTAAATAAAACACAATGTGGTCCTATGGTTGTTTTTTTTTAGTAGGTTAACTAAGGTAGCTCCTCGCTCTATTAATTTCCATCCTTGCATTTTTTTAAAGACTTTTATTCAAAATTTATGCGGGATTACGCTAATATAAAAATCTCTAAACACCCCATCCCTAAACTTTGAGGTAATCTCATTCGAACAGAGCGAAGAATTGTGGTTACATACAATAACTTAATTTCGACAACTTGAAAAAAAATATAAAAACGATTGTCATCGACTTGAAATTTTGCAAATTTATTCAAAATTCATTTATAATTACGATTCTACAAAAATCTGTAAACACCCCATCCCTAAATTATAACAAAATCTGATTCGAATAGAGCGTGAAATTGAGAAGAAAAAATGCAACTTCGGTGTCATAAAAAAACTATTGCAATTGATTTGAAAGGACCTTGCAGTTTTTGATAGGGAAATGGCTTACAGTCAATCTCCTTGAAACCAACTGAAAAATATTCACCAAGTCATGTCGATAAAAAATCTCCATGGTCGCAACAGCCGAAGATCTCAATGTCTCGCGCAAAAAGCAGTATTATGTACCGGATACTGCAATAATCGAAAAAATCGATATTGACTTTTGATCGGGATGACTTGGTGAATATTTTTCAGTTGGTTTCAAGGAGATTGACTGAAAGCCATTTCCCTATCAAAAACTGCGGGGTCCTTTGACAAATTTATTCAAAATGAATCCGGGATTATTCTACTACAAAACATCCGTAAACACTTCATTCCTAAATTTCGACATAATCCCATTCAAACAGACTGTGAAATTGTGGAAAAAAAAGCAATAATTTCGGCGTCCTAATAAAATAAGAAAACAATTGCCATCGATTTGAAATTTGACAACTCTATGCAGAATTCATTCAGAATCACGCTACCATAAAAATCTGTAAACATCCCATCACTTAACTTTCAAATAATTTCGGTCGAACAGAGTGTAGAATTATGAAAAAATACAATAATTTCGAGGACTTGAAAAAAATATAAAAACAATTGCCTTCGACTTGAAATTGCACAAATCTATTCAAAATTAATTTGGAATTATGATCCTACAAAAATCTGTAAACACCTGACACTTGAATTTCGAAATAATTTTATTTGAACAGAGCGTATAATTATGAAAAAATACAATAATTTCGTCGACTTTGAAAAAATGTAAAAACTATTGCTATCAACTGGAAATTTCACAAATCTGTTAAAAATTTATACAAGATTAGGATTTCATAGCAGCTTATAAGCACCTTCTTCCTAAATTTGAAGATAATTCTATTTGAACAGAGCGTGAAATTGTGGAGAAATACAATTACAAGTTTAGTGACTTGACAAAAATATAGAAACAATTGCCATCGACTTAAAATTAGACAAATATATTCAAAATTCATTTGGTATTACGATTTCATAAAAATCTGTAAATATTGCAAACTTAAATTTCGAGATAATTCCATTTGAAGAGAGCGTGTAATTGTGAAAAAATACAATAATTTTAGTGCCCTGAAAAAACTGTATAAAAATAATTGCCATCGACTTGATATTACACAAATATATTCAAAATTCATTTCGCTTTACGATTCCATAAAAATCTGTAAATACCCCGTACTTAAATTTCGAGGTAATTCCATTTGAAGAGAGCGTGTAATTGAAAAAAATACAATCATTTCAGTGACCTGCAAAATATAAAAGCAATTGCCATCGACTTAAAATTACACAAATCTATTCAACATTTATTTGGCATTACGATTCCATAAATATCTGTAAATATTCCATTCATAAATTTCGAGATAATTCTATTTGAACAGAGCCTGTAATTGTGAAAAAAATACAATAATTTTAGTGTCCTGAAAAAAATACTAAAACAATTGCCATCGACTTGAAATTTTACAAATCTATTCAACATTTATTCGAGATTACGATTCCATAAAAATATGTAACCATGTCACCCTATATTTCGAGATTTGAAACAGAGAGTGAAATTGTGGAGAAATGCAATAATTTGACTTGACAAAAATATAAAAACGATTGCAATCGACTTGAAATTACATAAATCTATTCACATGACAAAAAATATAGATAAAACAAAAATAATGATGATAATAATTATATTTATTGGTGCCATAACGCATGGGCGGCTCGTTATATAGAGCCAAGGAGCCATGGCTGTAGTTTCAAGCTCAGCTAGAATTTATAATTCATTTTTAAAACACTTTTTCGCTAGTTACTTTGGTCTAGGAAGACAAATCGTTCTTTCTTTCTTAAAAAAAATGGTGATGTAGTAATCATGTTACTTTCTCCGATTTGATGGCATAATAGTTATATTTTCATGGTCTATTTTCAATTTAAATTATATTCTAAATGTACATCGAGCATTATGCAAAATCGGATGAATCGATCACAAAAATTCGCTCATAAAAATCAATAATTCAGGTTAAAAAATTTAAAATATAAGGCAAAAAATAAAAATAAAAAAATTAATCGAAAATTTTGGCCAAAATAAAGAATATTTGGGCCAAAATAAAGAAAATTTAAATATTGTTTTCCCATCAGAACACCTACAGACCGGTTTCGATCTTTCAGGTCTTATCAGTGTAGTTAGTAGCTGATGGGGAAAGGGAAATTACAATTGGAATATAAATATTCCAAACACCAATAACGGTAGAAACACAAAATTGGCGGAATCTATTGCCTGAATGTTGTACTGAAAAAAAAGAAAATTTAGGCCGAAAAATCAACAATTTGGAACAAAAAAATCAAAAATACAGATCAAAAAATCAAACATCTTGGTCTGAAAATAAAAAATGCAAAACAAAAAAAATGAAAATTTCAACTAAAAATCATTTAAACAATCATTTTCCATTTTCAGCCCTAAAATTAACTTAAAATAAGATCAAAATAATTTACGACAAAAAAAATTTAAAAAAAATCACGCATAAAAAGCAATCATTCCGGATAAATAACCTAAACTAAAGAGCAAAATATCAAAATCTTCGACCAAAAAACTCGATAATACCAGAAAAATCAAAATTCCCGTAAATAATTCCAGAATAAAGTTTAACATGTAGGACAAAAAAATAAGACATAAATCAAAAATTGTCGCCTTAAAAAATGAGGACCAAATCGCAAATTTTAAAAAATAAATAAAAAAATTAGGTAAAAATATAGGAAATATAGGCCAAAGGATCAAAAATTTAGACCAAAGAAATCGAAATTACAGGTAAAAATCTAAAATATAGGCCAATAAATCAAAAATCAACAATATAGGATACAAAGTCGAAAATCTAGGCAAAACGTACAAAATTCAAGCCAAAAGATAAAAAATGCAGACTAAAAACTCGAAAATTTCAACAAACAAATCGGAAAATTTTGGCCAAAATAAATAATGTTCAGGCAAAAAAATTGTAAATACAGGCCAAAGATCTAAAATACAGGCCAAAAAATGAAGAATACTGGTCTATAAATAAAAAATGCAGACCAAAAAAAATGAAAAGAAAAATAATTCAGTATATTTAGCACTAAAAGTAACTGTCCAACTCAAAATAAGTTTCCGACCAGAAACTAAAAAATAATGGCCAAAGAATTAAATAAAATGGTGATGTAGCCATCATGTTACTTTCTCCGACTTGATGGTATCATTCATATTTACGCTTTCATGGTCTATTTTCAATTTAAATCATATTTTAAATGTAAAAATGTTTTCAGGCAAAAGATGTTCATTTCTTTGTTGTCTTCAAAGTTTGTTTAAATGTTTATGTGATATTTTTCATATTTAAGAAAATATTGGCAAAAAACAAAAAACAGTTAAGGTAAACGCCCACTTCCGGTGTACGAAATTTTAGTTCTTCGGATTATCTAATAAGACGTATGTTCAAAGTTTCATATCAATGCTCAATTAGTTTTTGAGATACAGCGCACACAGCAGACACACACACACGCGCGCAGGCACAAAAAAAAATCCAGAAAATGTTGAAATTGTATCTAGATACCCCAAAACGGATATTCAGGTTGAAAATCTAAAATATAGAGCAAAATAAAAACAAATTTGAACAAAAATTCGGGAAAAATTAACAATGCGGACAAAAAATCGACTATTTAAAAAAATCGAAATTCAGGCCAAAATAAAGAAAATAAAAATTAAACATATTAACACCCATATTTAATGTAATGTTATGGTTACTTACGCTGAATATACATACTCAGTCTGAATAAAAATTTGAGGGTGCAAAAATTAAAATTAAAAAATTCAAAATTTGTAACAAACAAATTCAAAATACAGCCCAAAGATCTTAAATATGGTCCAAAAATTTCGGTCTAAAAATAAGCAATACTAACCAAAAAATAACTTTTATTAACAAATACATCGAAAATTTAGGAGAAAATAGAGAATATTTGGGCCAAAAGTCAAAAAATTTGCCAAAAAAAAAATTATCGAAAATACAGGTTCAAAGTCTAAAATAAAGGCCAAAAAAAACTAAAATTTATACATCAAAAAAATAAAAAATCCAAGTTCAAGAATAAATAATGTAGATAAAAAGATTGAATATCAAGTAAAATAAAATCCATCTTTAGCCCCCAAATTAGTCCCAAAAATAACTCAATAGTTAAAAATAATTTTCCGATTTGTTTTAAATTTAAAAACATTTTAAAATCGCATCATATTGTCGTTTGATACGTCGAAATTATAAAAAATGAAAATGACAGCTTAATATGTCTAATCATCTTTATCAAAGTTTACTCGAAAATTCGTATTAAAGGATCGGATGAAACTGACTTTTGAAACGTCAACATTATGAAAGATGGAAAAATTATACTTCAAATTCTAATAATAATAATATTTATTCTGTCTAAGAAAAATGCTACAAATTTTAAATTATACAGATTCATCTTAAATAAAACAAAAAAACAAATAATTCTTCGACTGCAGAAGCTACTATCGCAGCTTGTACGCAAACCCTATTACATAAGAGTAACCCTATTTGCAATAACACCCAAAATAGACAGAATTTAAATACTGAAAAGTAAAACGAGATATACAAGATATGAACAGAAATAAGAGATAAATTCACTCATAAAATAAATTTACATCAAATTCCATGAGCCATTTTTTTACAGAACTCATGAAGTAGGATCTTCCTAGCGTAGCAGTTTTCAGAGGATTTAAATGATCAGGTAAAAAGTTGTGTATTTTAGGAATGAAAAATAAAAATGAGTTTTGATAAAACGTCTTTTTTGTGTTATGAGTATAGGACAACTGATAATGTGCAAAACGTGTGTAGTAATTGTTTCTGGAAAGACATACATATTTACTCCTGTTTTTGCACGAGTAGTAAAATGAAACTATTGAGAGAATAAATAACCTTTTAATATTCATTACTTTTGCTTCCTTCCATAATTGATCCGATGCAAACAGTCTAGGCTTATTTAAAATAACTTTAAGTATATTCTTTTGCACTGTTTCCACTTTAGATATATATTTTTTTGGTGAATTTCCCCATGCAATTACACCATACTGTAATATTGATTGAACAATGCTAAAATATATAACAAATAGTTGTTTTATCGTCAATATATACTTTAGTCTTACAAAAACATACACCAGTTTCCTGATTTTATTTGTTATGTAATCGGTATGTTGAGACCAATAGTGAGAATCAATAGTAATTCCAAGGTACTTGGTAAAATTTACTTTATTGACAACTTGATTGCAAGTGCAGTTTATGTTAGACATCGAACATGTAAAGTCATGTATTTTTAGTTGTGTTAAGTTTTCAGGTAACCCTGATTTATTTGGTGAAAAAGTCATAAACACTGTTTTATCGGCATTAAGAATGAGTAGGTTGCAGTCGAGCCAATTTTTAATTTTCATAAGAGCACGCTCTAATTTATGAGTAGTTTCTTCCCAGGTAATTCCACGAACCACAATAGCTGTGTCATCTGCATAACTTAGTATATTAGTATCATCCTGATTAAGACACAACATATCATTTACGTAAAATATAAACAAAACAGGTCCCAGGACTGTACCTTGTGGCACACCATGTTTAATTTTACAACTGTCGCTGAATTTTCCATTTACAATAACCTTTTGTTCCCTGTCAAATAGGTATGTCTTAAAAAGGTTCAACGCTAAGCCCCTGACACCGCAAACATTCAACTTTTTTAAAAGTAATGAGTGGTTAACAGTGTCAAAGGCTTTTGCCAAGTCTAAAAAGAGCCCCATTATTTTATAGTCTTTATCAATTCCATTGTAAATACTCTCTATAAGGCTTGTAATTGCATGATTAGTTGATTTTGTTTCCATAAAACCAAACTGAGAAGGTGAAAAGAAATCATGTTTATTTAAAAATAAGAGTAACTGTTTCTTAATTAGCTTTTCGATGATTTTAGATATACAACTAGTTAACGCTATAGGTCTATAATTACTTTTTAACTTTTTATCTCCAGATTTATATAGCGGTTTCACAATGGTATTTTTAAACAAATCTGGGAAAGTGCCTGTTGAGAAACAAATATTTACAATATGCACTATTGGTTTTAAGATATGGCTGACTACTGATTTTAATATTTCTGGTGTAATATTATCTGATCCGGGTGCTTTATTATTAGATAATTCTGTTATACAGTGATGTATATCAATTTCAGAAACTGGATGAAAAAATAAGCTTTCTGCTATGGGCTTTATGGTGGGTAATATGGTTGCATCATTCATTTTGTTTGTTCTATTAATTAATATTTTAGCAACGTTATGAAACTAACTATTAAATGAATTCGCCATTTTTTCATTATCATCAATAATTTCTTCTCCCTCGGCAATTTGATCGATATTACTTGAGTCTTTCGTGTTATTTAAATTTGTCACTTGCTTTGAGTATTTCCATAACAATTTAATATCCCCTTTTGAAGAAATAATTTTTTCTTTGAAATAATCAGATTTACATCGTTTTATGATGGAATTTAATTTATTTCTGTATTTATTATAAGTAGTTTTTATTCAATCATCTTTACCTCCAGTTTACTCAAAAACTAAAGAGATATCGGAAACAACTTATTCTTTATAAGTTGTTCATTTCGCTATTCTCTACAAATATTATACGTATACATTTTTATGTAACAGTTATCGTTTCATAATTATAAACCAAAAGTGAAACAAAATTAATACATTTTTTTCTCGAATAAAAATGATTTTATGAAAATTATTTTCAAACAAAAGATGTTCCTTTCTTTATTGTCTTTAATATTTGTTTAAATGGTTTTGTGATATTTTTTATATTTAAAAAATTATTTGAAAAAAAAAACAAAAAACAGTTAAGATAAACACCCACTTCGGTGTACGAAATTTTACCAAACGGATTGTCAAGTAAGACTTATGTTCAAAGTTTCATGTTAATTGCTCTATTAGTTTTTAAGATACAGCGCCCACAGCAGACACACACAGCCACACAAGCACATTTTTTTTTTCAGAAATCTTTGAAATGATTTTTAGGGACCTCAAACGGGATATTTCCATAAAAGAAATTTTTGACAAAATTTTCACGATCACAATACTTTCTAGTACTTCGTAACGGAGAAAGTAAGAAGGAGGGGGGGGTGTATACTGTGGCTCTACCATCAACATGTTACATAAGTCGCCACTGCCATAACGTGATACAGTTTAACATAAGTCAAAGATAATAGTTAGATGCATAAAATTAAAATACAAGGAAAGCAAATAGAATCGACGGGGATTGATTATAGAAAACAATGGAAAGATAGATATAGATATAAATGACAGAATATAAAAAACAGGAAACATATGTAATATGATAAAGACAACAGACTTTGGAAAGGAAGAAATTCTAAAGAAAGTAAAAACACAAATAGTAAAAAAAAAAACATATTGTATAGTAGTGAAACGTGGGCCATGCCAGAGAAACATGAAAAAAAATAAACGCAATGCAAATGAGATTCCTAAGGAAAAACAAGACAAGGAGAGAATGAGACATTTAGCCAAAACTTAAAGATTTAGACCATAAATGAAAAAAAAAATAACGGAGGGACTGCTAAGACTATTCGGGAATGTCTGTGGAACGCAAGACGATAGAAGCATCAGTGAAGATAAATAAGGAAATACCAAAAAAGGCAAGGCGATAGAAGCATCAGTGAAGATACTGAAGATAAGTAAGGAAATACCAAGAAAGGCAAGACGATAGAAGCATCAGTGAAGATAAATAAGGAAATACCAAGAAAGGCAAGGCGATACAAGCATCAGTGAAGATAAATAAGGAAATCCCAAGAAAAGCAAGACGATAGAAGCATTGGAGAAGACATATAAGGAAATACCAAGAAAACATGGAAATATCGAAGCAGAGGTAAAGGGATTAGTGTAGAAAGAAATCAAGCAACTAATAAAAGACCGAAAGAAATGAAAGGAAACATATGCGATGATTATTATATAACCTTACCTTATAGGTAGATAGGCATTTGATTAAATAAATAATAATAATGGTGTTGCATTTCAGAGGTGCAAATTTTCGTGAAGATCCACTGGCAAAACTATAACTTTGAAAGTGGAACGACACCATCCTCCGGATGGGCAGCGCAAACAGTTGGAGAATGGGAGAATAGCTTTAATTGCTAAATTTCGCCCTTTGTTCTGTAGTAAAATGGTCAATAAAGACGATTATTATTATGATTATTACAATTCGGAAGGAGTCCACTCTCCGCTTGGTGTTGGACAATACATTTGCAGGGTTTATATAATTGTTGCACCTAATTTAACACTATCAAGACTTGAATTTAAAATAAATGTTCATTTTAAAATAAGATGAATTTGATCACATTTATTTTATATTTGTTTGTCGTGGATGGATTCCATCTAAATATAAATTAGGGTTAGTTGTTTTTGGTATCATATTTACATCATCATCCACCAAATTAAAGCTACATAATTTTGTTCTCTGTTATCATTTATTTTAATTCCTTGTCAATTTGAATCGCAGGTGTTCACATTTGGCTCGGAAGAAGTTAAATTAATGTAACTGTCTTCTAAGGTGGGTAATGGTGTTTGGGGTCTTGCATCTTTTACTACTAGCCGAGTTTGGATGTTCTCCCTTCTAAGGCTTCTACGATAATCATTGAAGCGAGATTTCATGGAATGCACGAAGAGTATTTCTTTCATTTATTCAGAAAGAATTTAGAAGTTATTTCGTTTAATCTCACCTGGGCGTTAATTAATTAATTAATTTATAGGCAGTTTATTCCTCATATTAACATAATATAGCCAGTCATTTGTTTATGAAAACTTACTTGGAAAAGGCATTGATGCTCTTTTAATCATGCATGTAGATTAAGGGGCCCCGCACACGGACAATTGTTCAACGACTAAACTATTTAGTTGAGTTGGACTGAGTTGGATACATGTTACGATTCTTCACCAACTAAACTATTTAGTCGAGGAAAAATCATGTGGCGTGCGCACACAGTACGACGCCGACACAACTCAATTTATGCGGAGCGTGTACACAGTTTAGTAGAGTATTACTTATTATTATTAATTCATGTAATAAAAATGTTGCTTAAATATTATTAAACATGCTCAAATAGGCTAAAATATGATTACATATGCTCGATGTAACTAAAATATGCACGAGAGGGCTTAGATATGCAAAATCTGAAATATTTAATCATCACCATTTAATTGCATTTTACTAGATGCGGATAGATCCAAAGAGACATTGTGAACATATCAATATTTAAGAATATGCATTTATATATCTTATCACGGGCTTTTTACGATCGATGACCAACTAAACTATCGATCGTGTGCGCACTCCCATGGAACTGTGGAGTTGTACGATAATAGAACGATTATTTAATCATAAGGGCTCACCAACTTCTTTTGACTAAAAAATCGGGCTGGACGATAGTTGGTGTGTGTGCGCACTTGCATTTACGGTAATGCCATTATAGACCTCGAATAAACTATCGCTCAACTAATAATTGGTCGTGTGCGGGCCCGCTAAAACAGCTTATGAATTAATACAAACATATTTTACAGAAAGTAAGTACATTGCCCACATGGTACTAATGATCAATTAAGTTATTACAATACTGATACACATCCACCAAAAATGAAGAAACACCTGGGGGCATTTCCAAGAATACCAGAGAATGACATGTGAATTCAAAAGCAGTTCGATTATTATAAATAATCATTTTTCTGGTGCGATTACGTGATTACCGAAAATTTCGCATCTGCATTCCCCAACGTCCTTAACCCTATTATTATCGGTCTTTGTTTTTCATTTGCGAATCATTTTGACATTTTCGAAAAGAACGCCTCGCAATATAGCTACCGGTGTTGAGAATCGCGTGTTTCGCTTTTATCCCAGCGTATTCTTTTTTTTTTCATTTTCATAAATGCTGAACGTCTGCTACCTTGGCACCATATAATCATCGTCATTAACTTCTGTCTGTTCTTATAATAATAAAATATGTTTATACGTATTAAAGAAAAAATCGTTACGAATTATAATTGTTTAATGGCTCGGTTGGCTGGGACTTTTTTTTAAATCCAAATATTGGTACACGTGTAGGTTTACATATCTCTGGAAGAGTAACCCCAGAAAAATCGTTAAAGTGAATTAGCTTGAAGTACACTGCGTCCTAAGTTAATACGAACCGGCGACAGGTATTTCTCGATATAACAAATCGGACGCACCTTCTCGCCGTCCGACTCTTTCTTTCACACGGGCGCCGTCCTCTTCTATCAACGTACAAATTAAATAATCAAACATTAAGACGAATGTATTATTTTTAGGAATCTGTTTGCTTTTTAAATGCCATCCGATCTGTAAATTTCCTTTTCATCGTTATAAACTCCTAAGGGTTCGAGTCTAGTATATACCCGGAGTCCACAGATTCATTTTTAACATGCAAGATGACGTTAAATATCTCGGAGCCTAACCGCCATGAGCTGGTCATATGGACTTGCATCAGAGACCCAAAAAAATCATAAAAATTTAACCTGAATATATAAACATTCAACCTGTTCATGAAATTAAGTAACTAAGACTTTAAACAAATAACTTATTGAAAAAACTATTTCCCTGGCTAGTTCCACGCCGGATATTGAATGATACAAAAGAAAGGATACCTACGGTTAAGAAAATCAAAATGCCCCTATCCCTAGATTTTCGAATTTACCCGACAAGAGGGTGTTTTAGGGTGTAAAAATAAAGTCTCCATGGTCAGTGGGTTGACAACCCCCTCCATCCTCTTTGGGGGTTAAAAAATGTTTTTTTTGTAACATTATTTTTTTAGTGACGAAGGAGATTTGAGCAATTTTTTCCAAGGCAATTCACGGTCATTTAGATCCTAAAAAAAATCCGTTTTAAAGTTTTTAAATCGATTTTTAACCTACAGCACCCCCTTGTACCAGGTTTTTGACATTTGCATCATTTTTACCCAGTAAAAATATACCAAATTATGCAACAAGACACATGTATATCATGCCCGGGCATCTTGAAAAATCAATTTTTCAACTTTTTTTAGGAGTTTTTACCATTTTTCATGAAATTACCTATATATCAGCAAATCCGTAAATTATACCACGATAGAGCAACCGGATTTTGATTAAAAAAAAAAAACGAGGAGCACACCTGTCCAAGTCGATTCTTCCCTTAGTTTTGACCCTTAGGAGACACCTTAAGCCAATGAACCAAGGAAAACGCACTGTTAGAATAGATTTTTCAGCATTTTTTGTCAAAAAAAAAATTCAATGTTTTCACATGTATTTAACGGACTCTTTTATTATGGGGGCAGTCTCCAGAGCAGAGCAGAAGTTATTTTCAAGTGTGAACGGAAACAAAATTTAAATAATGAACAACAACCCTAACAACTGGCAAATGAAAAGTTCTCAAAAATAAAGTAAAGAACACATTTATTACATTGCGCTTTTAAGTTAATGAAATTATATAATATAATCCTTAAATAAAAAAGATAATGATTTAAAATTTTCAAAACTAGTTAGATAGGTAGATATATCTACAAATTACAACAAAATCTATTGAGTAGTTTCAATTTGCCTCAGAATATTTTAATTTTTGAATTTTGATTCTACGTAAAGTAGAAAAATGAAAAAAAACTGATAAATCCTAAAATAATAAAGATATTGATTTGAAATTCTCAGAGATAGTTCTAAATATAATGTGGTTTCAGTCTAAAGTAATTACAGTTTGCCTCAGAATATTTTAATTTTTGAATTTTAATTCTACGCAAAGTAGAAAAATGAAAAAAAACTGGTAAATCCTAAAATAATAAAAATATTGATTTGATATTTTCAGAGAAAGTTCTAATTAACTATTCAAAATATCTCTGAAATTTACAACAAAATCTAATGTGGTTTCAGTCTAAAGTAGTTTCAGTTTGCCTCAGAATATTTTAATTTTTGAATTTTAATTCTACGAAAAGTAGAAAAATGAAAAAAAAACTGACAAATCCTAAAATAATAAAAATGGTAATTTTAAATTTTCAGAAACAGTTCTATATAAATATTCAAGATATCCCTGGAATATACAACAAAATCTAATGAGTAGTTTAGGTTTGCGTCAGAATATTTTAATTTTCGAATTTTGATTCTACGTAAAGTAGAACAATGAAAAAAACTGGTATATCCTAAAATAATAAAGATATTGATTTAATATTTTCAGAGAAAGTTGTAATTAACTATTCAAAATATCCCTAAAATTTACAACAAAATCTAATGTAGTTGCAGTTTGCCTCAGAATATTTTAATTTTAATTCTAAGCAAAGTAGAAAAATGAAAAAAAAAACCGATAAATCCTAAAATAACAAATATATTTATTTGAAATTTTGAGAGAAAGTTCTAATTAACTGTTCAAAATATTCCTGAAATTTACAACAAAATCTAATTTGTTTTCAATCTAAAGTGGTTTCAGTTTGCCTCAGAATATTTTAATTTTTGAATTTTAATTCTACGTAAAGTAGAAAAATGAAAAAAAAACTGATAAATCCTAAAATACTAAAGATGGTGATTTTAAATTTTCAGAAACAGTTCTATATAAATATGCAAGATATCCCTGGAATATACAATAAAATCTAATGAATAGTTTAGGTTTGCGTCAGAATATTTTAATTTTTGAATTTTTGTTCTACGTAAAGTAGAAAAATGAAAAAAAAAACTGATAAATCCTAAAATAATAAAGATATTGATTTGAAATTCTCAGAGATAGTTCTAAATATAATGTGGTTTCGGTCTAAAGTGGTTACAGTTTGCCTCAGAATATTTTAATTTTTGAATTTTAAATCTACGTAAAATAGAAAAATAAACAAAAAAAAACTGGTAAATCCGAAAATAATAAAGATATTGATTTTATATTTTCAGAGAAACTTCCAATTAACTATTCAAAATATCCCTAAAATTTACAACAAAATCTAATGTGGTTGCAGTTTGACTCAGAATATTTTCATTTTAATTCTAAATAAAGTAGAAAAATGAAAAAAAAACTGATAAATCCTAAAATAACTAACATATTGATTTGAAATTTTGAGAGAAAGTTCTAATTAACTATTAAAAATATCCTTAAAATTTACAACAAAATCTAATGAGTAGTTTAGGTTTGCGTCAAAATATTTCAATTTTTGAATTTTGATTCAAAGTATAGTAGAAGAATGAAAAAAAACTGATAAATCCTAAAATAATAAAGATGTTGATTTGAAATTCTCAGGGATAGTTCTAAATATAATGTGGTTTCAGTCTAAAGTGTTTATAGTTTGCCTCAGAATATTTTAATTTTTGAATTTTAAATCTACGTAAAGTAGAAAAATGAACAAAAACACTGGTAAATCCTAAAATAATAAAGATATTGATTTGAAATTCCCAGAGATAGGTCTAAATATAATGTGGTTTCAGTCTAAAGTGTTTATAGTTTGCCTCAGAATATTTTAATTTTTGAATTTTAAATCTACGTAAAGTAGAAAAATGAACAAAAACACTGGTAAATCCTAAAATAATGAAGATATTGATTTGAAATTCTCAGAGATAGTTCCAAATATAATGTGGTTTCAGTCTAAAGTGGTTACAGTTTGCCTCAGAATATTTTAATTTTTGAATTTTAAATCTGCGCAAAGTAGAAAAATGAACAAAAACACTGGTAAATCCTAAAATAATAAAGATATTGATTTGAAATTCTCAGAAATAGTTCTAAATATAATGTGGTTTCAGTCTAAAGTGTTTACAATTTGCCTCAGAATATTTTAATTTTTGAATTTTAAATCTACGTAAAGTAGAAAAATGAACAAAAACACTGGTAAATCCTAAAATAATAAAGATATTGATTTGAAATTCTCAGAGATAGTTCCAAATATAATGTGGTTTCAGTCTAAAGTGGTTACAGTTTGCCTCAGAATATTTTAATTTTTTAATTTTAAATCTACGCAAAGTAGAAAAATGAACAAAAACGCTGGTAAATCCTAAAATCCTAAACAAATTGATTTGAAATTCTCAGAGATAGTTCCAAATATAATGTGGTTTCAGTCTAAAGTGTTTACAGTTTGCCTCAGAATATTTTAATTTTTGAATTTTAAATCTACGTAAAGTAGAAAAATGAACAAAAACACTGGTAAATCCTAAAATAATAAAGATATTGATTTGAAATTCTCAGAAATAGTTCTAAATATAATGTGGTTTCAGTCTAAAGTGGTTACAGTTTGCCTCAGAATATTTTAATTTTTGAATTTTAAATCTACGTAAAGTAGAAAAATGAACAAAACACTGGTAAATCCTAAAATAATAAAGATATTGATTTGAAATTCTCAGAGATAGTTCTAAATATAATGTGGTTTCAGTCTAAAGTGGTTACAGTTTGCCTCAGAATATTTTAATTTTTGAATTTTAAATCTACGTAAAGTAGAAAAATGAACAAAAACACTGGTAAATCCTAAAATAATAAAGATATTGATTTGAAATTCTCAGAGATAGTTCTAAATATAATGTGGTTTCAGTTTAACAGTTTGCCTCAGAATATTATAATTTTTGAATTTTAAATCAACGCAAAGTAGAAAAATGAACAAAAAAACTGGTAAATCCTAAAATAATAAAGATATTGATTTGAAATTTTCTGAGAAAGTTCTAATTAACTATTTAAAATATCCCTGAAATTTACAACAAAATCTAATGTGGTTGCAGTTTGCCTTAGAATATTTTTATTTTAATTCTACGCAAAGTAGAAAAATGAAAGAAAACTGATAAATCCTAAAATAAAAAATACATTGATTTGAAATTTTCAGAGAAGGTTTTAATTCACAATTTAAAATATCCCTGAAATTTACAACAAAATCTAATGTGGTTTCAGTTTGTCTCAGAATATTTTAATTTTTGAATTATGATTCTAAGTAGGAAAACAAAGAAAAATTTAAATTCTTTTATTTTCAATAAAAAAACGCCTTATAAAACAGTAATTGGTGATTCTTTAGTCAAAAAGCAAAGTTTTACATTTTTTGATGCCTAAAACGAAATGCTCCGAAAATTTGAAAATGTGATATCTCAGCGAATATTTAAGTTACAAAGATGAAATAAAAACCAAAATGTCTAGTTTTTTTAAAGCCTGTTTCCAGAAAATGTTGACAATGTTGGCAATTCCACGAAACATGGTAAAAACACTTAAAAACGTTGAAAACTAAATTCTTCAAGATGCCGCGGCAAGATATAAATATGCATATTTTAGTAAACTTTTACAGGGTAAAAATGATGCAAATGTCAAAAACCGGGTACAAGGGGATCATGTAGGTTAAAAATCAATTCAAAAATGATTGTAATTTTTTTAGGATCTAAATAACCTTGAAAAATTGGTCAAATATGTATTTGGATGACTATTTTCATGATTTTTTTCAGAATTTTTCATTCACTCGTTCGTCAGTGAAAAAAAAACATTTTTTAACCCTCAGAGAGGGTTCTCGACCCAGCGACCATGGGAACCTTATTTTACGGCACCAAACACCCTCTTATCGGATAAATTAAAAAATAATGGTACAAGGGCAGCGGCGGCTCGTGGATCTTCGGCGATGGGACAACGGACGAAAATTTGAACGAAAAAGTAACGGAATATTTGCTTCCTCTATTAGAGTAAGTGGTGCAGCACGAGCTGCATCTTTGTCTTTGCCTCACCTACGGAAATCCAGGAGCCGCCGCTGTACAGGGGCATTTTGACTATCTTAACCGTAGGTACCCTTTATTTGATGCATCTGCAACAAGTGAGATTTTCTCAAGTTAAATCCTAAAGAAATCTTTATTTTTCAGGTAAAACTAATTTGGCTTATTGGATTTTATTATCTAAGAATCAATATGTGCCTCTAGTAAAATATTTTAGATTTTCAGCGATTATTTAAATTTAATTCAATTTTGAAAATACCTATTTTTTAACACATTATTAGAACGATAACTTATAAAAAATATAATTTTAAGGAAACCAAAATGCATCCTTTATGCAACCCTGTATAAAATATTATTACATAATTTTTATCGATCACGCCACAATCACGCTTCATTTTTCGAACGGGTCGAACATCATTTTTAATTTTTGCATATTTGTACCGATAACATTGTTGAATATTATAAAATATTGCATATTTTTGTTGTTCTTTTAATGTCTTGTAATTTTAAATTTTACTACTTAATGTTGTTTCTTCTATATATTTTTAATTTTAGTCATCTGTTAGCAATTTTATTTCTACATACAGGGTGGTTCAAAAGTCTGGAAACGGCGAATTTATTTCGTGCACGGGTGGACAATCGGAATTCTGATACTGGGGGCTTTAATGATTTTGCCCGAGGAATCGAATGGGCCTATCAGATTTTGAGCCCGATGGGGCCATAAGAGATATGAGCCCTAACTCTGAAATTTCGAATGCAAACCTATATTTCTTATTGAGGATTCAGATTCAGCGTAAAATTTTACATCCAAATTGGCTAAAACCCAATGTTTTTTGGTCTATTTTTGGACCCTATTGTGCGTTTTTTGCACAAAAGTCTGGGGACGTCTGGTTCATTCCAATCGAAAAAAATCGAAAAACTGATATTGGAGTCTCTAGGACTTTGCCTTAGGAATGAAATGGGCCCATTTGGATTTTGGGTTCTATCAGGTCTAATGGGACTTCCATATCAGAATGCCTTGAAGACTAACATTTAATTTTCCCGCCAATTGCACTTCTGACTGATTGTGTTTGTTGTCAGGGCATAGGAAGCCTCAAAGCGATGTTGTTTCTAGCACTCACTAAGCAATATAAATGCAATAAGACTCGACGCACACGTACCCATACATAACACGGGAAATATTTTCCTGTGTGTTATTAGATTTTTGTTATCAAATCCAATATTGAAATCAATACGCTCAGTACAATTTCCACAATAGTTACGACTTTTGTCCGCGCAAATTATTTTCATACAAAAATTTTTTGGGTTGAAGCCAATTTGGATGTAAAATTGTCCGCTAAATCCGAATCCGCAATAAAAAATATAGGTTTGCATTTGAAATTCCAAAGTTGGGCCTCATATCTCTTATAAGGCCCCATCGGGCCCAAAATCTGATGGGCCGATTCGGTTCCCCGGGTAAAATTACTAAAGACCCCAGTTTCAGAATTTCGATTTTCTACCCGTGCGCGAAATAAATTCGCCGTTTCCAGACTTTTGAACCACCCTGTTTATTTTAACATGTTTGTATTGTCACACCAAATTTAATTTTAATATTAAAGGTTGTTGAAATAAGGCGGTTGGTTTCACAATTTTGTACTATTAATTCCGACTAGTTTCGATGTTTACATCATTACCTAGGAATAAAAAATTGTGAAACCAACCAAGTGCCTCATTTCAACAACCTTTAATATTAAAAATATTTCACCACGTAATAAACGAGACCAAATTCAATAAATATGTTTATAATAGTTTCTTAAATTTAATATTTTATTTCTTAGTTATTTATCCTATTTAAACACTTAATTTATAGTATGTATCACCTGACTTGTGTAAGCGATTGAGTAATCACACAAATATAATATTATTATAATTGTTTATTAAAACCAATTCATCACTAGCGCAATATAAACTTGGATTAAGTTTAATATATTTTTTTATTGACTTCAATAAAACAGTACGTGAAGATTGTCGATGGGCAGCCGAACGAGAATTGATTTAAGCGAGTATTTAATGTGTACTAAAAATATAAAAAAAGAGTGGCTATTAAGCGGGCAGTAACAAATGTTTTACAATTCAAAGAGTTCGCCGAGGTTTTGTCACGTTTCAACACAAAACATTTACACTCATTACAAGAGGAATTAATTACTCTATCGGACTATTTCGATTCCGATGATTAAACTTGGTCTTTAAATAGCCAGAGCAGCATGGAAACTTTTCCTTTAAAATTATACCATAAAAGTATACATAAAAGTCAATAAAAAACGGCTAAAATCTGATATACAGTGTGGTCAAAAAATCTGGAGCACGTGAAATATCTAATATGCCAGAACGCTTGAAGGGGTGAAAAAATATTTTACTGTAGAACTATGCACAGTGACGTACGTCTACGTGGGGTCAACGGGAGTGCATTTTTTTAAAGGCATCATACAAAAATGTACCATGACTTTCACAAGCGAATCTGTGTATAAATATATGAACAGTAGCAATTAGTAACTTGACCTCGACAATATTTTTTTTTTACTTTACATATTTTTATGCATGGAACATCTATATTTATAATTGTTGCATATGTGCTAATTATGTCGGGGGCCTACCCAAAGTGCCGAATCTGTATTTTGCCCAAAGTGCCGAATTTCATACTACCGACCATGCCCAAAGTGCCGAACGACGCCAAGCGACGTCTCATCGATCGTAAACAAAGCGTCGGTGCCGAATGCTAATCGGCACTTTCGTCATTCGGCAGAATGTCTTCGCACGCACCTACGAGTAAGGTCCAAAATGCCGAATGCACACCCTCATGTATGTTCCTAATGAGTGAAAATAATTTTTGATAATACAAGTTTATCAATGGAAAGTAGAAAGTTTCAGGGTTGGAGATTTTTTTAAAATGTAAAATAAAACAAATTGTAGTTATTATTAACGTATTATAACATAAATAATCGGCATTTTGGGCCTTACTGGTAAGTGCGTGCGACCAAAGTGCCGAATCGGCGTGCATTCGGCAGTTTGGGCCTTACTGAGAGGTCAGCGCGAGGACAAAGTGCCGAATATCCAAACTGCCGATTCGCATTCGGCTCCGACGCTTTGTTTACAAACGGTACGACTGGACGTCGTTCGGGCATGGTCGGTAGTATGAAATTCGGCACTTTGGGCAAAATACCGATTCGGCACTTTGGACAGGCCCCCGACATAATTAGCACATATGCAACAATTCGGCACTTTGGGCATGGTGGGTACTATGAAATTCGGCACTTTGAGTTTTTCGTTCCCAAGTTTATTTTTTTAAGCACCATCTTTATTGTGATTTTTTGTGAGATTTTGTAGACTCGAATTGACTAGATAATTTTATAGTTCTTTTACAATGTATAATTTTATTTTGAATTTTCCGTCCCCGGGTTTATTTTTTTAAAGATGGATACACCATATCATTTTTGTGATTTTTGGTGACGCTTGTAGACTCGATAGATTTCGAAATCTGGTAGAGGGATGTTTTGTGATTTTCAATCAATTTTATACGAGTAAATTAGTTAATCAATTGTTTGGTGACGTTTTGTAGACTAGAATTGACTAAATGATTTTAAATATTCATTTACGACGTATAATTTTATTTTGGATTTTTCCTCCCCAGGTTTATTTTTTTAAGATGAATACACCATCTTTTTGTGATTTTTGGTGACGCTTGGTAGACTCGAAATTGCAAACCTGGGCAAAAACTCAAAATAAAATATACGTCGTAAATGAACATTAAAATCATCTAGTCAATTCGAGTCTACAAAACGTCACCAAAATCACAAAAAAAAGATATGATGTATCTATCTTTAAAAAAATAGATTTCAAAATCCGGTGAAGGGATGTTTTGTGATTTTCGATAAATTTTATACGAGTAAATTAGTTAATCAATTGTTTGGTGACGTTTTGTAGACTCGAATTGACTAAATTATTTTAATGTTCATTTACGACGTATAATTTTATTTCGGATTTTTCCTCCCCAGGTTTATTTTTTTAAAGATGAATACACCATCTTTTTGTGATTTTTGGTGACGCTTGGTAGACTCGAAATTGCAAACCTGGGCAAAAACTCAAAATAAAATATACGTCGTAAATGAACATTAAAATCATCTAGTCAATCCCAGTCTGCAAACGTCACCAACATCACAAAAAAAGATATGATGTATCCATCTTTAAAAAAGATAGATTCCGAAATCTGGTGAAAGGATGTTTTGTGATTTTCGATAAATTTTATACGAGTAAATTAGTTAATCAATTGTTTGGTGACGTTTTGTAGACTCGAATTGACTAAATTATTTTAATGTTCATTTACGACGTATAATTTTATTTCGGATTTTTCCTCCCCAGGTTTATTTTTTTTAAGATGAATACACCATCTTTTTGTGATTTTTGGTGACGCTTGGTAGACTCGAAATTGCAAACCTGGGGAAACTCAAAATAAAATATACGTCGTAAATGAACATTAAAATCATCTAGTCAATTCGAGTCTACAAAACGTCACCAAAATCACAAAAAAAAGATATGATGTATCTATCTTTAAAAAAATAGATTTCAAAATCCGGTGAAGGGATGTTTTGTGATTTTCGATAAATTTTATACGAGTAAATTAGTTAATCAATTGTTTGGTGACGTTTTGTAGACTCGAATTGACTAGATGATTTTAATGTTCATTTACGACGTATAATTGTATTTTGGATTTTTCCTCCCCAGGTTTATTTTTTTTAAGATGAATACACCATCTTTTTGTGATTTTTGGTGACGCTTGGTAGACTCGAAATTGTAAACTTGGGCAAAAACTCAAAATAAAATATACGTCGTAAATGAACATTAAAATCATCTAGTCAATCCCAGTCTGCAAAGGACACCAACATCACAAAAAAAGATATGATGTATCCATCTTTAAAAAAAATAGATTCCGAAATCTGGTGAAAGGATGTTTTGTGATTTTCGATAAATTTTATACGAGTAAATTAGTTAATCAATTGTTTGGTGACGTTTTGTAGACTCGAATTGACTAAATTATTTTAATGTTCATTTACGACGTATAATTTTATTTCGGATTTTTCCTCCCCAGGTTTATTTTTTTAAAGATGAATACACCATCTTTTTGTGATTTTTGGTGACGCTTGGTAGACTCGAAATTGCAAACCTGGGGAAAAACTCAAAATAAAATATACGTCGTAAATTAACATTAAAATCATCTAGTCAATTCGAGTCTACAAAACGTCACCAAAATCACAAAAAAAAGATATGATGTATCTATCTTTAAAAAAATAGATTTCAAAATCCGGTGAAGGGATGTTTTGTGATTTTCGATAAATTTTATACGAGTAAATTAGTTAATCAATTGTTTGGTGACGTTTTGTAGACTCGAATTGACTAGATGATTTTAATGTTCATTTACGACGTATAATTGTATTTTGGATTTTTCCTCCCCAGGTTTTTTTTTAAGATGAATACACCATCTTTTTGTGATTTTTGGTGACGCTTGGTAGACTCGAAATTGTAAACTTGGGCAAAAACTCAAAATAAAATATACGTCGTAAATGAACATTAAAATCATCTAGTCAATCCCAGTCTGCAAACGTCACCAACATCACAAAAAAAGATATGATGTATCCATCTTTAAAAAAAATAGATTCCGAAATCTGGTGAAAGGATGTTTTGTGATTTTCGATAAATTTTATACGAGTAAATTAGTTAATCAATTGTTTGGTGACGTTTTGTAGACTCGAATTGACTAAATTATTTTAATGTTCATTTACGACGTATAATTTTATTTCGGATTTTTCCTCCCCAGGTTTATTTTTTTTAAGATGAATACACCATCTTTTTGTGATTTTTGGTGACGCTTGGTAGACTCGAAATTGCAAACCTGGGGAAAAACTCAAAATAAAATATACGTCGTAAATGAACATTAAAATCATCTAGTCAATTCGAGTCTACAAAACGTCACTAAAATCACAAAAAAAAAGATATGATGTATCCATCTTTAAAAAAATAGATTTCGAAATCTGGTGAAAGGATAATTTTATTTTGAATTTTTCCTCCCCATGTTTTTTTTTAAGATGAATACACCACTTTTTTGTGATTTTTGGTGACGCTTGGTAGACTCGAAATTTCAAACCTCGAGAAAAACTCAAAATAAAATATACGTCGTAAATGAACATTAAAATCATCTCGTGAATTCGAGTCTACAAAACGTCACTAAAATCACAAAAAAAAAGATTTGATGTATCCATCTTTAAAAAAATAGATTTCAAAATCTGGTGAAAGGATGTTTTGTGATTTTCGATAAATTTTATACGAGTTAATTAGTTAATCAATTGTTTGGTGACGTTTTGTAGACTCGAATTGACTAGATGATTTTAATGTTCATTTACGACGTATAATTTTATTTTGGATTTTTCCTCCCCAGGTTTTTTTTTTTTTAAGATGAATACACCATCTTTTTGTGATTTTTGGTGACGCTTGTTATACTCGAAATTGCAAACCTGGAGAAAAACTCAAAATAAAATATACGTCGTAAATGAACATTAAAATCATCTAGTCAATTCGAGTCTACAAAACGTCACCAAAATCACAAAAAAAAAGATTTGATGTATCCATCTTTAAAAAAATAGATTTCGAAATCTGGTGAAAGGATGTTTTGTGATTTTCGATAAATTTTATACGAGTTAATTAGTTAATCAATTGTTTGGTGACGTTTTGTAGACTCGAATTGACTAGATGATTTTAATGTTCATTTACGACGTATAATTTTATTTTGGATTTTTCCTCCCCAGGTTTATTTTTTTTTAAGATGAATACACCATCTTTTTGTGATTTTTGGTGACGCTTGTTATACTCGAAATTGCAAACCTGGAGAAAAACTCAAAATAAAATATACGTCGTAAATGAACATTAAAATCATCTAGTCAATTCGAGTCTACAAAACGTCACCAAAATCACAAAAAAAAAGATTTGATGTTTCCATCTTTAAAAAAATAGATTTCGAAATCTGGTGAAAGGATGTTTTGTGATTTTCGATAAATTTTATACGAGTAAATTAGTTAATCAATTGTTTGATGACGTTTTGTAGACTCGAATTGACTAGATGATTTTAATGTTCATTTACGACGTATAATTTTATTTTGGATTTTTCCTCCCCAGGTTCATATTTTTTTAAGATGAATACACCATCTTTTTTATGGCGCTTTGTAGGCTCGAAATTGCAAACCTGGGCAACATTAAAATCATCTAGTCAATTCTAGAAAAAGTCACCAAAAATCACAAAAAAGATTAAAAAAAATAGATTTCAAAATCCGGGGATGTTTCGTGATTTTCGCTGAATTTTCGTATAAATGAGTCAATTGTAAGGAATGTTTTGTGATTTTCGGTGAATTTTCACGCAAATTAGTTAATCAATTGTAAGGAATGTTTTGTGATATTTTTTTTCAGACAAAATATCAATTTGGCACTTTAATTCGGACCCTTATGTCGGCATAGATATGCTGACGTTATTATTTCAATCGTATCGCTTCTGATAGCATAACGTGATTTTTTCCAAGCGATTATGCAAGTATTTAGAAACCGTACCTGTCAATCAACATCACGATTTCAATTGACAATGATTGAAAATAAAATCTTTGTTTACAATTGACAACATGATAGATCTATGTTCAATTTCAAATAGAAATTTAGGGTGAGGCGCTTTTTATGGAGTCGTACTCTAGAGTAAGTGTTGAATGGATTTGCGAAATTTCAAGTCGATGGCAATTGTTTTTATATTTTTTTCAGGCCACTGAAATTATTGTATTCTTTCATAATTACACGCTTTGCTCAAATGGAATTATCTCGAAATTTGAATACGGATTATTTACAGATTTTTATGCAATCGTAATGCCTAATGGATTTTGAATAGATTTGTGTAATTTCAAGTCGATGGCAACTGTTTTTGTATTTTTTTTTTCAAGTCACTAAAATTATTGTAATTCTCTACAATTTCACGCACTGTTCAAATAGAAATATCTCAAAAGTTAGGGGTGAGATACAGATTTTTAATGGAATTATAATCTCGTATTAATTTTGAATGGATTTGCGAAGCTTCAAGTCGATGGTAATTGTTTTTATATTTTTTGTTCGGGTCACTGAAATTATTGTATTTTTTCACAATTACAGTCTCTGTTCAAATAGAATTATCTTAAAATTAAGGACGCGGCGTTTACAGATTTTTATGGAATTGTAATCTCAAATAAATTTTGAATGTATTTGCGAAATTTCAAGTCGATGGTAATTGTTTTTATATTTTTTTCATGCGACTGAAATTATTGTATTTTTTCACAATTACACGCTCTGTTCAAATAGAATTATCTTAAAATTAAGGGCGCGGAGTTTAAAGATTTTTATGGAATGGTAATCTCAAATAAATGTTGAATGCTAATCTCAAATAAATTTTAAATGTATTTGCGAAATTTCAAGTCGATGGTAATTGTTTTTATATTTTTTCAGGCCACTGAAATTATTGTATTTTTTCACAATTACCCGCTCTGTTCAAATGGAATCATCTCGAAAATTAAGTATAGGGTATTTAGAGATTTTTATGGAATCGTAATGCCAAATGAATGTTTAATAGATTTGTGTAATTTTAAGTCGAAGGCAATTGTATAATATTTTTTTGCATTTTTCCACAATTCTACACTCTGTCTCAATGAGATTATCTCGAAGTTTAGGGATGAGATGTTTCCAGATTTATATAGTAGCGTAATTCTAAATAAATTCTGAATAGATTTATTAAATTTCAACTGGCAATTGTTTTCATATTATATTAGGACGCTGTAATTATAGCTTTTTTTCGCAATTTTACACACTGTTCGAAAGGGATTTTGTCAAAATTTAGGAAAGGGGTGTTCAGAGATTTTTGTAAAATCATAATTCCGAATAAATTTAGAATAAATTTGTCAAATTTCAAATCGATTTTTACGGCGTCGAAATAATTGCATGTTTTTTTTTCGGAATATCGGGCTCGGTTAGATTGGGATTATGTCAAAATTGGGGAATGGGGTGCTTTCAGTTTTTTGTAGAAACGTAATCCTGAATTAATTTTGAATAGATTAGAGAAATTACAAATCGATAGCAATTGTTTTTATATTTTCTACAAGCCATTGAAATTATTGCATTTTTACACAATTCCACACTCGAGTTCGATTGGGATTATTTAGAGATTTTTGTGAAATTATAATTCGGAATAATTTTAGAATAAATTTGTGAAACTGTCGTGAGACTGACGAGCAGTGACGGTTCGCGGGTTTTTTTCTGGTACGGCCGAGGTAACAAGGGTGGCAATACAGATAGGTAGGATCAGTTGCAGAGACGGCTGGCTGCGTGACCGCACCTATGTGTATTACCACCTCTTGTTCCTCAGCCGTACCAGAAAAAAAAACCCGAGAACCGTCACTGCTGACGAGACATGTGTGATTTAAGAAATCATGTGAGTCCTAATTCATTTAGTTGCAAAATTGCACATAAAAAACAGCATACATTTGATTTAAACAAAACTTATAAGGCGCCCCCTCACGGTGGTGTGTATCACCAGCATCGTGCCTTGGGCGGAGTATAATCGTAGTTGTTTAATACAGTTCGCAAGACCATGGCATTTGAAGATAAAGGTGAGCACACACTCCGCATAGAAATGTAACATTGTGGGCTTCGCGTATATTATCAGCCCTGAAATTTGCGGCCCGCAAGAAAATCCTCGTGGCAGACAAATTTGAGAAATGTTGGTCTTGGCCAGTGGCGGCTCGTGGAACATGTTGATGGTAGAGCCATTTATACAATATGCCCGCCTTCCCTTTTTTTTTGAAGAAAAAAAGAACGATTTATCTTCCAAGACCAAAGTAACTGGTGAAAATGTGTTTTAAGAAATAATTAAAAATTTTTGCTGAGCTTGAAACTACTTAACTCTATATAACGAGCCGCCCCTGATTGTAATAACCCATTAAAAAATTATTGGAATTTAAGAAGTTGCTTATATTCTTAAAATATCATTATTTTTGAGTTGTATAGAATTATTTCAGAATTTTTAAACAATTTCCACCATTATTTACATATTTTAAAAAATGCTCAATTTAAAAAAAAAAATGCATGTTTAACAACAAACAGTTATAACCCATTAAAAAATTATTGGAATTTAAAAAGTTGATTATATTCTCAAAATATAATAATTTGGGAGTTGTATGGAATTATTTCAGAATTTTTAAACAATTTCCACCATTTCTTTTTATTTTAGAAAATGCTCAATTTTAAGCGCAATTACCAGACGCTTGAAATTGTCTAAAGCCACTGAAACAATACTTTATTTCACTTTCGGTGAAAGCAAGAAATACAAGAAAATCAAAACTTACGAAAAAGGAAAAACTTTTCGAGGCGTTTTGGCGGTTAAGATGTAACCTAGATGATGATTCTTTGCTTCCCTCGCCGATTGTTGGGACGGAATGGAGCGGAAAACACAAACACCAACACACAAATCCTGAAGATGTATCACAGCACAATGGGCACTAAAACTTTTCAAAAATCAAAATTCCGGACCAGAACAAACGTCTTCCGCGGCCGCGATCAACAAACTGAATTGGTATCAACAGGTGGGCCGTGGATTGGTGATAAGAAATTAATCTCGTTCCGAGCGGAGAAAAAAATACGAATATTTTGATAATCTTCAATCGCCCGGGGCAGAATAAAAACTGGTCGAATTTTAACACGGAGGCCGAGATAAGATGAAGAACATTAGAAACACTGGTAAACCAATACTTCACGGGGATCTTAAGGAGTTGATTATATTCTTAAAATATAATCATTTGGGAGTTGTGTAGAATTATTTCAGAATTTTTAAACAAGTTCTACTATTTTTTTATTTGTTTTAAAAATACTCGATTTTGAACGCAATTACAAACTGCATGTTTAACAACGAACAGTTATAACCCAGTAAAAAATTATTGGAATTTAAGAAGTTGATTATATTCTCAAAATATGATAATTACGGAGTTGTATAGAATTATTTCAGAATTTTTGAACAATTTTTAATGATTTTTAGTTATTTTAGAAAATGCTCAATTTTGAACGCAATTAAAAAATCCATGTTTAACAACGAACAGTTATAACCAGTGGCGTTTTGTGGAACATGTTGATGGTAGAGCCACTTATACAAGACACCCCACCCTTCCTTTTTTGAAGAAAGAAAGAACGATTTATCTTCCTAGACCAAAGTAACTGGTAAAAAAGTGTTTTAAGAATTAATTAAAAAATCTTGCTAAGCTTGAAACTATAGGTAGTGCCATGGCTCCTTGGCTCTATATAACGAGCCCCCCCCTGGTCTTGGCCATAAAACTTTTACTGCAGCAGAGGGGCAACTTCCTTAATGTGAAAACCGATTAATCATTGCTGCGTTTGAAGCTTCCTTGTTTTAATAGTGATGATGTATAGTCATTGTATCATTTCAGCCCCCATGATTAGCAAAAAACCTGTTGCATTTTCGCCAAGTAAGTTCTTTATCCAATATTGTAGCACTTGATCGCAAAGTGCAATGTTCTCTACTTTTACGTCAGGAGATGCCTAGTATAAACCACCTCAGTTTTGCCTTAGTTGAAATTGAAGCATCTCTCAGACTTGATGGAATTTCGGGCATCTTGGGCCTGAGATTGTACCTAAATTTGTACTACGACTCTTACTTGCTTATGGCAAATTAAAGTGGTATCACCTGCATACAAGACAACATCAGATTGAGTTATGTGTGTAAGGAGGTCATTAACATAGGGGATACATAGTAGCGGTCCTAGGATTGAACCCAGGGGAACCACATGATTTACAGGTGATAGCTCAAAAATTGTATTTCCAATTTTTACTGCCTGTAAGCATGATTTAATGAAAACTCTAACATCTTCACTGAAACCACAACATCTTAGTTTTTAACGAGTACAGGACGGCAAACGTAACTTACCGTTGCGCAGTGGCAAAATTGTGGGCGAAACCTTCGAAGGGCGCTCTCGATAGATTTCGTGAAGAGTTCGCGCGCCTCGTACATTCATTTTCAAAAGTGACAGTGCATTAATTATGTGGATGAGAGCGCCCGATAGAGTTGTAAATGAATAGCGCATGCGAAGGATATGTGCTTGCTTATTACAGAGACTGTACTCGGCCTGCTGTAGAGAGAGAGCTTTCGCTTGCTCTCTGCACGTCTGGCTAACTTACATTTGCCGTCCTGTATATTATGATTGACGCAATCGAATGCTCTGGTTAAATTTTGTAAAGTGACTGCACAATCAGAATTGTTTTCACTTCGAGAATGCCTTGAATTCCTTTTAAAACCAGAACCTTGCCAGAATCAACAAAGAAGCAAATATCAGGACGTCAAATGTCAAATAGAACCATATTTGGAGTCGTATCCCGAAAAAAAACATAGACCTAAAGTTATTATACAAAATTGGGCGCCAAATGTCAAACAAGTAAGAAACTACCGAACCATATTTGAAGCGATATGCAGAGAAAAACATAGACCTGAAGCTATTGTGGAAATTACATTACTTTTTTAACAACATTGTTGCATATATATGTTTTATAAAAATTAAAAAAAATCGATATCTACTGGAAACAATGTATTTTATCAAGTAGCATATGTCACATGTCTAAGAAATATTTCAGGTGCTATGTAGGTATGTATTTTAATGGTTATACGTCGTGATGAAATACAAGTTGTGAATGCTAATCCTTTTATGATAAATAATTCACTATTATTTTGCGTACGTTTGAGTTATACAAACAAAGTAACAGAGTTGAGTTAATTGATTACAATTTTTTAAATAGTTGAATGTACTTTTCGTGTTCTCAAACGTAGTGAGTTTTCACCTAGGATAGAATAGTTTTTATGGGAAACGCGAAACGTATTATTTTTGATTTAAATATTGGATTGATGAGGCTGTTACTTGGTAAAATTCCATAATATATGTGGTAAGTAAAACACGTGTGTTGAGAATTTTCACAAATTTTTAATGTCGAAACACTGCGACATATGTTTCACTGAAGCCACTGTGTAGCGAAACATATGTCGCAGTGTTTTGACATTAAAAATTTGTGAAAATTCTCAACACACGTGTTTTACTTACCACATATTTTTGATTTGTAAATCTTCAGATTAATTTTTTATCAAATTTTCAAAAACAATTGCTGTAGATGAAGGCGTATTTTATGAAGGAGACAAAGCACATATTTCTCGCATTTACCACTATAATTGAATTTCGTGTTCCCTCGACGATAGCACCGAAACAAAAACCTCATTTTAAAATAATAATAAATGCGGAGCTATAGAAACAGGAAGGATTAAGTGTCGTCCGAGGGGTGGTCCATAAACACACCCCGAACATTATGTATGCGAGACGGCATTACCGCACACAATGACCGTTTTAAAAGTCAATTTAAATAAAAACAAATCTTATAAACACTTCTGGGAATAATATCGGCACTTTGTCGAGGGTGGTTTCCTATTGATTCAACGACGAGAATGGCCCGAATTGGAGCCTTTAGGGACACCCGGAGTGTTTCCCGGTTTCACCAGGCGCCAGCATTCATTACGATCGATGGGTGTTCCTTTATGCGAAACCGAGAATGCCAACTTGACGGATAATTTATTATGTCATAAGTAGATCGTCTGATGTCTTTTTGGATATACTGCATCGTTTTCTTTCGTGGTCCTATCACAACCAGTAGAGGGATTTAAGCAACAAGAACACTTACTTTGATTTAAAACCACAATTATTTAAGTGTTATTATGGATTACCACGTAGTGACGATTGCAACCATCATCATGATTAACCAACAAGGTTTTTAACTTATTATTAAGATAAAGGAAATATTTAAAATATCAGATTTAGTTCGGCTCACGTTTGTCATATAATAATAATAATAATATTTATTACAGCTTTTACGTGAAATTAAATAATTAACAATTAACAATTGGATGGAACACAAAATTCAAAAATATGTATAATCTGGCCGCGCTACGATGGCATCTGAGGTGATTAACGAAGGGTGGGAAGGGCCGCCCTCACCAGAAGTGATTGTATATTTTGTTACTTCACACTCACAGATGTCTATAATTTACTAGCTAGAGCTAGCTATTGGTGCACTATCGGCTTCTATTTATAAATCAGTGGTTCTTAAAAGGGTACAGTTAAGTTTGGAAATAAATATGCATGCAACCCAACAACTCATGTTCGCTTATTGAGAACCGCATAAAGCACCCGCTCAACACGCAAATGACTTAAGTTTCGGTCACAAAAATATAAATATATAAGTTATCCAAAACAAAGTTAAAAGTGTTTTGTTATAATATTTAAAATGTATAACGAAGTAGAAGCCTCCGGCATAAACAAATACAGTTATGATTTAATTTCCTGAAATTTGAATGAATCTTTGAAAATTAATATTTTTAGTAACTACTAGTAGAAGACGAACAAAACAAATCTAAAAAAAATAAATCGTGATATAATAAAATTCCACAAAATTTTTAAAATCTTTACGAAACACCTACCTTTAAAACTAACTTAAATTTTTGAAAATTTGCCAATTTCTCCCTGAGTTTTAAATTTTTTAAAATTCATGTTTTAAGTTGTCGAATACTTGAACAAACTACAAAAAAAAAACTTATATAATAGAATTGCTCAGAATTTGTAATATATTCACAAGATATTTACCTTTAATATAAATTTTGATTTTTGAAAATGTGTAGATTTCTGCGTGAATTTTTAAAAATAAATTTTTAAGTGGTCGATTATTTGAACAAGGAAAAACTAGAAAAAAAGAATCATATCGATATGATTGATCCTTAAAAACTTTAATACAATCATAATTTTAACATTAACTTTTAACTAACATTTATTTTCAAAATTAACCAAGATTTTTTGAAACTGAGTCAATTTTTACGTGAGTTATGAATTTTTGAAAATTAATATTTTCAGTTGTTGAAGACACATAGTGATATAATAGTATTTCACAACATTTTTTAAATCTTTACTAACTTTAAAACTAACTTAAATTTTTGAGTCTGTCAATTTCTCCGAGTTAAAAATTAATGTTTTGAGTTTTCGAACAAGCGAACAAACAAAATCTAAAGAAAATAAATTCTTATATGATAGAATTGCTCAAATTTTTTAGTATATTTAAATTAAACTTTGATTTTTGAAAATGTGCCAATTCTACGTGACTTATAAATTTTTTTAAATGAATTTTTTAACTGGTCCAATATTTGACCAAAGAAAAAATAGAAAATAAAACATATCAATATGATTTAATTCTTTAAAAACTCTGACACAATCATAATGCATTTATTTACCTTAAAAAATAGCTTTGATCTTTTTAAATGAGTCAATTTTTGCTTGAGTTATGAATTTTTGAAAATTAAAAGTTGGTCGATAGCCAATTGACATGAAAACTCGATGTATTTATTTGTTTATGTATTTATGATAATTTGTAACCACTTTGTCAATAAAGATTTTGTATATATTTTAAGTTAGTGAAGACTTGAACAAAAAAATCTATTTTTAATATATTTACAAAACATCTCCCTTTAAAACTAACTTTAATTTTGAAGAAAGTGATACTACTTCCTTAAGTTATGAATTTTGAATGTTTTATCTTGTTGAACACTTAAACAAAACAAAGATCGAAATTGAGCAAAATTGAGTTCCGCAAATATTTTAATAAATCGACAGAACGACTGTTCATTTTGGGTTGGATTTTTTTTTTAATTATCGTTTTAAGTTTTCAAACGAAAAAAATTCTGTTATGATAGAATTTATCAAAAATTCTACTATATTCACAAAACATCTGCCTTTAGAATTATCTTTGATTTTTGAAAATGTGTCTATTCTTGCGTTGTAAATTGTTGTAGTTGTAAATTTTCAAAAATGATTTTTTTAAGTTTGTCGAATATTTGAACAAAGAAAAAATAGAAAACAAAATGATACTGATATGATTGAATTCCTTAAAAACTCTAATGCAATCATAATACATTTACCTTTAAAATTAAGTTTGAGTTTAGTTCATTTTTGCGAGTTATGAATTTTTGTAGATTAATATTTTAAGTTGTTGAACACGAACAAAAAATCTATTTTTTTCATATATATATATATATATATATATATATATATATATATATATATACGTATCTAACCGACTTTACTAGACCCGCCATAAAGATTGAACAAACTTGAGACCACCTTTTATACAGATTCACTATATTTAATCCACCTCAATAAGCCCAACACACGGCTATTACAAAGTGGCGACCAATTGTATAAAAATTGTTGTTCAACCGACCTAACTAAGCCCTGCGGCGTTGCCTAAATGTTCCGTGTGCTGGCAGATATCATTCTTCAGTGCGATGTTTCGATAAACAAGTGCTTGCGTTTTAAGTTTATATGTGCATGAATTTTTACTCGCCGATGACGGGGTGGACGATTTTAGAGGAGGCGACTCCGCAGATGAATATATACCCTGTGATGCTGAAAGTTCTTGTGATTCAACAGTTTCTTCAAATACTATATAATATGTATTGAGTATAATGCAATAACGAAATAAATAATTTCAAGAAACCTAAATGTTTATAATCGTTCAGGCCATCTATTTTATGAGTCCATATAGTTAGATACTACTCCGCGGCACAAAGGGAATGCCGCGTGGCGATCAACGTGTATTGGTGGATGGCGCTCAAAGAGTGTAGTGGAAGGATATATTGAAGAATCTGAATACCAGAAGTTAAAATTTGCAAACATCTTCTCTCCTTCTCTCCACATCATCTGGAACAGTTTCTAACAGCAATGATTAAAATATTAATGAAATATGTGCAGACGGGATTAATTTATCAGGACACTTAACTAATTGTACTTTTAATTTTAATATTATCAAAAATGATTAATGAACTCAAATAATTCTTATTCTTATTTTATTCTTACAATGATGCCTTGTTTTTAAGTTAAACACGAAAGTCCGCTGTGGCAGATTTAACGACCGTTGCTATGTATACTATTCACAGCAACGGTCGTTAAAATTCGTTGATATAGAAATATTGCGTATATAAAAGGTTATTTAGATGGTTTCTGGGTTTCTTATGACGACGTTAAATAAGTATTTATGTGTAAAATTAAAAAAAAAAAAATGAATATTTTTTCAATGAAGAAGTCATAAAGTTCGTGTTCTTTTAGATTATTTACCAATATGTGGAATGTATTCTTTGTTATTTCATTTTATTTATTGTAAGTACCCTGTTATAATCTATATTTTATAAAAATAAATCCATACATTTCAAGTCACAAAAATAGAAATAATCTATAAAATTGCAATACAATAATATATACAGGGTCCTTTTATTAAAGGAAATATTTATGAGTTTATTTATTTCTTTTAGTGACGTCCTTTCATTTTTAACTGCTAACCAATTTTTTAAGATATCATTGGCAGTTTTTATTAATGGATCACCCTGTATATTTTTACATTTTCAACTAAACACCTTTTCAGCAATTACAATGATATAGGGTTTGGTGGGTTTACGACTTGTGGTTTTTTAAATAATAAATAAATAATGGAAAATAAAATTTGTGAATTTCCTGAAGCTTTTGCACAACCCTTGATACGTTTGATTTAGAAATATTGTAATTTCTGTCAATAAATGCTGCATTAAAAATATTGCATGCACCTTACAGAGATTTCTGCTAATTTCCAAAAATTAGCCATCATTAACAACGTAATTATTTCACGTTCAGTTGGTGAACTAACATAATTGAACAGCAATGTTAATATTTCACATGGATAACATCTGTCGGTGACAGAAAACATAAAAAACACGAAAGTTTTTTTTGTCAGGAAAGAGTGTAAAAAGCCACCTCACTGTAGAATTATTTTATTTAATATTTAAAAAACCATAAGTCAAACATCCATCAAACTTCATATCTTTGTAATTGCTGGAAAAGTGTCGCCGATGACGTCATATCTCGCGAAAGAGGGTAGCTGCTGAAAATCAAAATATGTCAGTGAATAGAATAAATAAATCCATAAACATTTCTTTTAAAAGTAATAAGAAAAAAAAACGTTTAGCCAGAAATCAGGTGTTCCGACACATTTGCCCAACCATGTATATGTATATATGAGGCATTCTTTTACAAATCGAACGGAAATATTGGGTCTAAAATTTGTACGAGTTTCCTATACAAAATAAGCCGACCCGTATTTTCGCATTTTTTATCGTCGGTATTTTTGAAAATACAGACACTAAAAGTTTTGAAAACTCGCTAATTATGCATGTCTTTAGATCGCTATAACTCCCTAAAAACTATTAGTCGTATGGAGCTCAGTTAGGGCTTATTTTAAAGGTAATGGAACTCTCTTAATTCTGATGTTAATTAATATTCCTTTTGTTGTTAATTTTTAATTATAATAAACAATTAAATTATTTAAAGTAATTTTACTACTCAAGACCATCACTTTAAAAATTTGAAAAAAAATACCATTGTGTGCCTCATTTTCGTTCATATAAAAATCTATTTTTTCAATGGTCATTTGATTACATCATATGAAAGAAATTAATTTGTACGACAAAACATGCTACACGGCGCGCGACTGAGACCGCTGGGTCCGTGGCGTCGTACTTTAGCAGTAATTAAGTGTGAAATTAAAAGAAAGCTAAAAAATATTATAATTGACTAATTGACTGTTAGTTATTGTTAAATAGCAATTTTCTAATGAGGTATCACAGAGGGGGTGTTGCCATTAAAAAAATGAGTCGGGGTGGCTACAGCCCCAGGGGTTGCAAGGTGAAGGTCATTTTTGTGGTAATACTGATTCCCCCCACATACTCTAGAAACAGTTTTGAGAATTTTTTTATATCTTTTTTAGGTCTATACTTATAGAGCATTGCTCGTTTTTAAATAGATACCCGGTATATACAAGTAATAAATAACATCATACAGATGGGACAGTAAAACCTTTTAGAATGAAATTAATTATCCGCCATTATGATATCATGGTAAACCTTTGTTTCCAATTCAAAATAATTGTAAAGTTTTTTGCAAATATCTCGATAAATACACTGTAGCAACAATAGAGTAAGGTACCAAATCATTTAGCTTAAAAAGCTTTAAAAATAATTTGAAGACCGATTCTGTCATAATTAATCAAATCAAATCAAATCAAAATCAAATTTATTTATACATAGTTTGTACATACATTGTAACATAAAATACATCCAATGGAACTAATACAAATACGTCAATAAAACCGAAGTACCGACGAAATAATACATAGTACATAAAATAAAAGCAAAACTGCCAGAAACATACTGTGGACCGATCTAGAGGTCACCAAGACTATATAATTCGGTTTCAATTAAATACTTTTTTAATTCAATTTTGAATTCCTTTAGCAACCGTATTTCTTTAAGATGTTGGGGAAGTTTATTAAAATATATACAATTGCACTATATTGGGGCGATTGTTCCGTCATCGTGAATCTGTGCTGAGGTATGTTGTAGTCACTTAAAATTACAAATTAACAATTCATAAATATATAACCTTCGGAAAGTTAGAATTCCTTCCCTTTTAAACACACCCCTGCATGATTCACTATATTTTAAATTAAAAATTATTCTGACGACTTTTTTCTGAAGTAAGAAATTATTATTTGCTGCAGGACTGCCACCGTAGAATATTATCCCGTATCTTAATTGGGACTCGAAGTTGGTATGGCATAAAAGCAGTAACTGTTTTGTTTCAAAGGTTCCTTTTAGCAACCTTATGGAATACACGATCGAGTTCATTTTTTTATTAACTGCGAACAATGCTCGTTCCAACGTAGTTGGTAATCTATTGTGACGCCAAGCGCTTTTATGTAACACTTTTTAAGTGAATTTTTTGTTTGAAAAGATATTAGGTTTATTTTTTCTCGGTTTAATACCAGTTTGTTTCTGTTTAGCCAAATTTCGATTTTATTTATCGTAACCTCAGTTCTCGCTTTAAGTTCATTAATATTTTTTCCTGCCCCTAAGACACATATATCATCAGCATAATTTACCAATATCGCCTCCGTAGGTGAGATACATTTTGGCAAATCATTGACATAAATTATAAAGAGTATTGGTCCCAGAATACTCCCCTGCGGCACCCCGCTATTTGAGTATTGCATGTTCGATTCAATATTTTGGATTTTGATTTATGACTTATTTCTACGGTTTTCTAAAAATGTTTTTATTAAATCGTGGCACTTTCCTCGTATACCGTAGGAGTAAAGTTTATTTAAAAGAATCGAATGATCCATTGTGTCGAACGCCTTAGAGAGGTCAAGAGATACTCCAATAGGCATTTCTCCCCTCTCCAAGGCGTCAGTCACTGTCTGCACATATTCAAAAAGTGTCGTAGAAGTAGATTTTTTTCCTAAAAAAACATGCTGTTCTTCATTACATAGATTATACTCATTAAAAAAATTCAATAATTCGTGATGCAAGAATTTTCTCGGCAATTTTTGAAAAGATATTCAGGAGAGTTATCGGTCTGTAGTTTGAAAAGATTTTAGTATCACCATTTTTAAAAATCGGTTTTATTATACCTAATTTCAAAACATCGGGAAATGTTCCTTGTTCAAACATATGGTTTATTAGTAGGGGAGCCACTATTATCACATTTCAAATTTTACATGTAAATCCCTGGCTCGCTTTGCAATACAACACCCTGTATATCAGTGCTTTTACTGTTCTTTATGCTATTTATTGTATCCCTTATTTTTATTTCTCTGACCTTTTAAAATTAAATTTGTTATCACAGTCTATATTAATATCACAGATGTAGCTTGTTTGTAACTATTATAATATGATACTATACAATGATTTAATTTCAGTACCAATATAAAATATCTATTTAATTTTAAGCTAATTAGACAGCGCAAAATGTAATATTGGTACTATTATAAATAGTTGTATATTCAATTATTCATGAACTACGCAAGCTTTTAAATTAAATAGTGATTTTAAAATAAACATTATATTGACGCACATACTTTATAAAGTACTTCAAATATTTAATTGGATATTTTTCAGTAAAGAAATTGGAAAGTACGTGTCCTTTTAGATCATTTTTAAATATTTGTATTTTATTCTAAGTAATGTCAACTTATTCCTTATAAATTCGCAATTAGTTTTAATAGGACCATTTGTATAAAAACCTTCAATCTTAAAGTTAATCAAAATCAATTAAGCAATTCTTATAGTAAATAATAATTTTAATATCCTATTTCCAATATTGGGGTAAGTTGCAAAGACGGCTGGCGGCGTAACCACACCTATATGTATTACCTCTGCTACCTCGGCCGTACCATGAGTCACCCCACAAGCCGTCACTGGTCATAAACAAAAAGAAATTTTGAAAGGCCAGATTCGTATGTACATTTTTGTTTTAACCCTACGGTAGGTGCGCGGTCTACAGTCGTTGACCGGGAAGAATCCATCGCTATTTGGAGTACAATAAATCACACTATTGCATAAAATCACTAAACTCAAGTGACCAAGAATCAAAATTGAGATGTTTTTTAATTACTACAAATAACGCGAATTATCGAGTTATAATCGTTTTTAAAAGACTGGTCTATGACTAGTTCGCGCGCCTAACGTAGAGTTAAATACATCATACACATCGCGTTTTATGATAAAAAAAGTGGAGAACGATGTTGCCAGACTGCCTGCATGAGATCGTCGGTACGACATGGTGGTATTGTATATAATATATACAGATCGACCGGACTACCTCTGGTGAGCAATCGCATCAACTAAAATTGTATAAAATGGTGATATTTGACCACATTTTGGGACCCACCTAAAATTGGTCTATAATCCAAGTACACTTGTAGTAATCGATAAACACAAGAAAACGTTTTCAGACCCGCAGCCGGGTCTGATAACGTCTTTTTTGGTCTGGCTTTGTAGGTGGAATATGGCAAGTTGGGTCTGTATACGCGGTTAAACAAATCTATATATATATATATATATATATATATATATATATATATATATATACAATATATATAGTGAAGTGTGAGGTGTAACGGGAGAAAGGTCCAGAATTTCGATATAGTCCGCAGGGAGCAATAAACCAGATGTAGTGTGTGCTCAGTCACTATATTTCGCTATAAGTAGCCAACGTTTCGCGTAAAACATTTACGCATCATCAGGGCCTAAAATTAAATGTTACAATAAATTTTAGTGAGGAGTAAAATGATCAAAATTGAGAAAAATTTTACAAAGTAAAAGCTGAAGGCAGTGAACAAGAAAACAAAAGAGGTTAAACTTACTAGTAAACGATTAAAATAATGATGTCCTGCGGTGCGTGAGGCGACCGCGTGGTGAAGAGGTTAAGAAGATCGTCATGGTGATCGTGTGTAGACGACATATATATATATATATATATATATATATATATTCACAAAACATCTCCCTTTAAAACTAACTTTTTTTTAATGTGTCACTTTTTCCGTAAGTTGGGAATTTTTGAAAATGAATGTTTTAAGTTGTTGAACAATTAAACAAAATAAAAATCGAAAATAAAGTAAGTTTTGATATGAGAAGAGTTTTTCAAATATTTTAGCATATTCACAGAACATCTACCTTTGAAACTAGTTTTAATTTTTGAAAATATGATTTTTTTAAGTTAATGTTTTAAGTTTCTGCTTTTCCTCTTGTTCGGCAGCACAAGTACATAATTCAAGCGTTTTTAATCCTGAAGAGCCAATTCCCTCAGTTTCTAGGGATACCAGAGCTAGAGCGAATCTCGATAGCGTCACACCACTTACATTAACAGATGAGGGTTGCAAAGAAATTAAAAAACTTTCTAAATTTGCTCCTCCAAGAAAAAATGCCACCACTGCCGAAAAATTGAGTTTCTTATCTGTCTACCCAATCCAGCCGTCGGGTGATAAGAACAGCTTGCCTTTTGATGGAAGTCGAGTTTACTACCGAAAGTTACCAACAGGAACTTTAACTTGGCGAGAATCCATCTCTTACTCTCTAGATTTGAATAAGATATTTTGTACCGCCTGCATGTGCTTCGCGCCTGATGATACGAACAAAGAAGGAGGAGGAAGAAGTCCGTTCGTTGATGGTGTCACTCCGTCCAAAAAACATATCTATGATCAAGTGTTCAAGCACGAGGAAAGTAACAATCATCAAGTTGCCGTGGTTGCCTTGCTAACAGCAAAAAAAAAGAAGGAAATATTGAACCACGTCTTAGGCAAAAAAATACGCAAGAGATTTTCAATAGGCGTCTCGTTCTGAAAAGAATCATTGACATAATAATATTCATATCTAAGCAAGACATCGCTTATCGTGGTAAAAGTTAAATCAAACAAGAGACCGTTAAAGAAACCCAGGAGGCGAAATATTTTAGCCTCAATGTGGATTCTTGTCAGAATGTTGGTGTTGTTGATCAGGCTGTAATTTGTGTTCGCTATGTTAAGAATGGAATCCCACAAGAACGAGCCGTCAGTATGGTGCCTGTCCAGAAATCAACAGGCGAAGCTTACCGAGTACTTGTAAGCTCAGAATTAGCACAGTTAGGATTGAAATTGCGTGTTATGCAGGAAATATGGCAGGTCATTATATTGGTGCCAAAATTAATTTTCACTTATTGTTACGCACACGTTTTGAATTTAATGTTGGCAGGCGCCACATCAAGTTGTACTGAAGCAAGGAATTTATTTGGCCTCTTGGCGTCTACAAGTGTATTTATTCACGAATCTTTCAAGCACTTCTGTGTGGGTGGATAAAATCGCGGAAATAACAACTGGTACAGACAAGAAGATTGCAGAACATCGGAAAAATGAATGGTGGGCCAAAGACAAAGCGTTGACCACCATCTTGGAAAAAAACCAAAATGTTGCGTTGATAAAGACTAAGTGCTATATCTTCGAGCACGGAGTTCAAGCCAATATTTTCATTTCAAGAAAAGGCATTGATGGATTTCTTTTTGAAATTTGAAACTATTCTGACAGCCTTCGTATGCAAAAAAAATGTTCGAATAATCAACCCCGGTAAGCAATACCTTTGGAGACGAATTTTCGGAAACAACTAGATCATTTTGACTACGTTTTCAGTGCAGCAAGTTTGTTTGCATCCCAAATTCAAGAATTAATTCAAGCCGAGAACACCATCAACACAGCAGTTAAAATAATTGAAAAATTCGACTGCAACGAGCATTTAATGAAGGATGCTGCTTATTTGGATCCGAAAAACACCCACGTAATTATTAAAAATGGAATTCTTAATGATGCATTAAAGTCAAATCGAATCGTTTTCTAAAAGTTTCTAACGTCCTAAAACAATTTGGGACGCAGACTTTCCACCTAAGCAGCAACAAAAAAAAAACGATTCTGATCCTCAGAGTGGCGAAGATCAGGAAGCGATTGGCGAAAATAGTTAAGATCAGACAGCAAAGAACACTATTTGTTTGTCACGAAGAGGTTCTGATACCTGCCGAAGTTGCATACCATGTGCATGCAAACTTTTGTCCCAATATAACATGCACATCAGTACGTATTCTAATTTATACGTTGCTTCTTGTGTTATCCTCACAATCTCGTTTACTCAAGTAACTTGCGAGAGATGTTTTTCCGCGCTGAAGAGCATTAAGACGAGGCTTCGTTCTTGGCGAGGATAGCAGCTTTTACGAACGAGTGATTGACAACCTAGCTCAAACTACTCCTCTTTAAAAAAAAAGTTGATTGGCTAGCTTCAAACTAATTGGTACTTTCTATATTACAATATATGTATTTGAAAAAAAAATCTTGCCTATTTGATTATTGTTATTTGTTGGTTGACCTGATCCTAGGCTGATCCTGATCCTAGGCCGCGGCGGGCCCTTAAAGTTATAATGCCACCCGGTGCTCTTAAGCCCAGTCTGACACTTTTCAATACTACCATAAAAATAATTTAGGATATTACACAATTGAAACATGCAGTAAAATCGTTTTATTTTTTTATTATTGATAAGAACTTGATGCATACAAACTTATGATCCAATTGTGTCGTCTCCTTAGCCTCAACCGGATATTTTTGCCACCAGACGGACGTCTTCGCTTGTAAACTCTACAACAAAATCAAATTTCAAAATTACTTTTGTATCAAGACAAAATTATCGCCAATTTTTTTATTCTTTTAACATAGATGGCCGTGAGTAAATAAAATATTTTTAATCAAATTTGATCACGTATTATTTGATATAGAATCTCTATGGCAAAAAATATGGCTTAACGCTTTCGTTGATGTAGACGCATCCCCAAATGTATTAGCGTTTAAGAAAAAACTCAAATTATTTCTAGTAGATGAAACATATTATAATATAAGCGATTTCACTAATGTAAAAGTTAAATAAGTAGTATGTATATAGTTATTCAATTTTTGACGTGTCTAAAATGTTATTACGACTGTAATGCTTCATTCCTGGACAATAAAATTATTATTATCATTATTATTATTATTATTATTATTATTATTATTATTATTATTATTATTATTATTATTATTATTATTATTATTATTATTATTATTATTATTATTATTATTATTATTATTATTATTATTATTATTATTATTATTATTATTATTATTATTATTATTATTATTATTATTATTATTATTATTATTATTATTATTATTATTATTATTATTATTATTATTATTATTATTATTATTATTATTATTATTATTATTATTATTATTATATTTACGTTCCGCTAAGGAGGCGAGGCGCCAAAAATGCAATTTAATATTTTTTCTCGTTTTATCAAATGCTGTCATTTTGATGTCCACAATTAACATTGTATTGAGGTTTTATTTGGTGTTGATTTCATTTTAATAGACAAAAACTAGCAAAAGTAATAAATTGCATTGTTGGCGCCTCGCTTGCGGTCAGATTTAACATGTCTCGCGGAACTAAATAAATTCTAAAACTCTTAATTGGTTCGATACGGGAATAATTTTTACAATGTAAGTAGAGAATACCTTGGGCTATTTTTTGGTGGTATACGTTTTAATATACTTAATTTGGGTCTTGTTAAAGTTAAAAATTAAAAATTAAAATGTAATTTTTTGAAGCGTTCGTAACATTTTTTCTAATAAGTCTATTAAAATAAAATCAACAACAAATGAAGCATCAATACTATGTTAATAATATGTGTTAAAATAATAGTACTTGATAAAGCAAGAACAAAGTAAGAAGTTATTAAGGGGCGGCGCTACACCTATTAATTTTTTTTTGTCGATATCTCCTAAACTATTTTATAATAAAAAAAAATCTCTGCATTAGTTCTCCATTATTTCCAATTGTCTAAGGCTTACCGTGAAGATTTCTAACGAATTAATAATAGTAACAAAAATAATTTATAAAAAATAATAACATTGAGAAAATCTAGACGGTATGTTCTGGTATTTATTATTTTAAATTTATTATATTAGTAACGTTTTGTTTATTTTTTGGTATTAATTGATATATCTAATAAAACGTAATCTCGAAAGCGAGCACTCTTCTGTTAATTGACAGGTATACTTTATATATGTTTATTACTCTTTTACTACAGTGGTCTTTCCATTTAAAATCGGATGCGCTCTTCTAGGGCTTTGGCGGGTTAGATACAGGGGAAAGGAGTTTACGTTTAAATTTTCAGTTGGGTAGCGCCGGGTCTTAAGACAATATACATTTTTCGCGCACCGCTCACAACATGAAAATGTTCAATTTTAGGAATGAATTGCAGAACAAGGGGTTATTGCAAAAATATAAATAACCTAAATTGTAAAGGTTTAGACATTTTAGAATGTGGTAGTTATTTTTATTTCCGCTAGTTTTGATTTTTATTTTTCTTACCCCCTCTACCTCTGGGCAGAATTTCGCGTTTTGACACACTGTGCGCCGCAGCGAACGGCTTAAATGTCCATTATGCCTTAACCTCGTTTATACTTACTTAACTTAAATTTACTAACTTAAAAGATTAAAACACTAATATCCTTCGATGTAAAAAAGTGTCTTTACGTCAATCCCCGTTATTCAATTAAAATAAATTTTAGCAACTGTAATTCAGAACTTAAACAGTCCAGAAATCAATGAAAAAGAAATCACTGATATCAAACAAAATTACAAATGTAATAGTGAAAAATAATTTAACGTGAATTACATACAGATACTTAATTTTAAAAACAACTTACTTTTTATTCATCCGTGGCAGTATTAATTACTTGTCCAAATTAAATTTTTGTATCTGGGTTAATACAGCCACACGAAATTATTTTCATAGTAGGTGTTAATAAATCGTGTAACTAATTCGGGTCAGGTTTCAAATTGGCAATTATAGAGTAATAGTGTTATATTTACTTGTGGCGTAATTGCCAGAATTTCTGTTAATATTTTCTTTTGTGCTCAAGTATACTAATATTACAGCAAAAGGAATCCTAAAGATGATTACTCTAACAACGATATTTTGAATGTTAACGAAAGAAGATAGGTATAGGGATTGCTAATATAGATCAATGTAGAATTGAATTCTGCGCCAGAATATGTAAAAATATACATAGTGTTCTATTTAAAAAAATTGAGATTTAATGGTTTAAAGATGATGATTCTTCAGTAGTTGAAGGATTCTGTTAATCAACAAAATAGATGAACATCCTGTATATTTTTACATATTCTGGCGCAGAATTCAATTCTGCATTGATCTACACTACCATTCCCAATACATATCTTCTTTCGTTTTCATGGTATTAACTTTTTTTTTGACTTCGCAGGTGCCCTTCAGTCACATCAGTTGTTGTATTTGTACTTGGCTAATAATGAGTGATGAAATATCAACAGGGATACATTCATGGATAAAGGTTGTCTATGACATATGTTTGTAAAAAGAACAGGAGTGAGCTCATGGTAACATATAACAAAAGAGGTTGAAGTGCCTTAAAATGAGATGAGCTTAGAACTACAAAACTATATTTAATTGTATTGTTGAAACATATAATAATCAGATTATATCTTGATATTAGTGATTTTAATGAATTTATAAATTGCTGGATAATAAATAGATATTTCTTCTAAGGATAATAGATGTACCATATTGACTGGGAGGCTTGTGAATTGATGAATGGCTTTTAGTAAGACTTGTGTTTGAGCTATATTCAGACTGCACTCAAAAAATATATGATTAATATCACCCACACATCCACAAGAACAGAGTGGATCTTCTTTAAGATTTAATTTGAATAGATGTTTAGGGAATACCCCTTGATTTATTTTTAATCTAGTTATTGTAGATGAGTCGGCGAGATAGATTTTGTTGGGATATATGAGGGATTATTTGAGGGAAGGTAGGATGAAGCATTTTATAGTGGGTATCTTTACAGTCTGTCCAGTAATTATCCACTTCTTATGTTGCTAATTTACCAATCACAGGGTGGATGTCCGTAGCGGGAATGGTGATGGTCTTGTCTATAGATTCTGCGGCGAGCTTTGCGAGTAAGTCGGCCTTTTCGTTTCCACTAATGTTGCAGTACCCTTTGACCCATATTAAGCTTACTATTTGATTTTTCGCTTTTAATTTCTCAATGTTTTTCTTGATAATGTGGTGATTAAGTATTCTGAGATTGGAACTAGCGATTCCAAGTAGTACTGATTGGGAATCAGTGACGACAGCAATATTCCCAGTTATCTTCTGTTTGGCCCATTCTATTGCTTTTAGAATTGCTGATGCCTCGGCTGTGAAAATTAACGCATTAGAATCAATGGTTTGTGCAAACTCAAATTTAACATCAGGAACATAAAAAGCGTATCCGGCGCCATTAATTGTTTTAGATCCATCGGTATAGATTTTTTTTAAATCACTATAGTTATTATTTAAAAGATCTCTCAAGATTATGTCGTTAACTGTGCTAATTTCTGTGTAGCGAGGAAAATTTGGTTTTATATTTAAAATAAGGTAGTTATAGATGTGTGAATAGATGACAGGATTAGGGCTGGAGAAATATTTTGGCATTTCACAGACTTTAACAAATACACCAAGTAGTGGTGGTATATTCTTCTTACTCCAATAAATTCCTGTTAACACTTCACTGTTCAAATAGCAGATAGATGCTAAGATATGTTCTTTCTCTAATGATTTATACTTTTCTGGCTAATAACTTCCGTCTAAGAGACATAGGTGGTTCCAGAGATTCACCTAAGATTGCATGAGATGGCGATGAGTTCATCGGTCCTAAAGCAATTTTCAGTGACTTAAGTTGGATAATATCAATTTTTCCCAACGTTGTATTACTTGCAGCTCCATAAATAGAGCATCCGTTGTCCAAAATTCCTCAGATGTAGGCCCTGTAGAATATAATTCCTATGTAAGGGTCTGCTCCCCATCAAGTTTTACACAGTGTTTTGCCTACGTTAATTCCTTTTTCACATTTACTGGTTATGTGCTTAATATAAGAGTTCCATTGTAGTTTAATATCTAATATATTTCGTCTCTTTGACCACTGGGAATGTGAAATTAACAATCTTGATTTTAGTTCTTGTTGGGGGATGATGTCTTGAGAAAAATATAAATACTGATTTCTCCTCGGAGATGGTAAATCCGTTCTTTGCCAACCATTCGTTTAGTTTAGTAACTATGCTTCTGCACCGTTGAATAGAAATATTCATGTTATCAGATGAGGTGTGAATGGCAAAGTCGTCAGCGTATTGGATGCAATTTATATGTGGAGGAAATATTTTGTGGATATCCGCAGTATATGTATTAAAAAGAAGAGGAGCAAGGACTGATCCCTGTGGGAGATCTGTATGAGATATACGTGGTCCAATTAGAGTACAGTGAAACAATATTATTTGCAGCTTTTCTTGGGATAACTAGATTTATCATTTTATCTTCTAATATGTTTAAAAGGACAGAGTCATAGGCACCTTTGATATCCACAAAGAAAAATGGATGGTATTGGTTTTTTGAAAAGGAACATTGTATATTGGTTACAAAATCATGCAAGGCATCAAGTGTACCGAGTCCACGTCTGAAGCCATATTGTCTTATTGGCATTTTATTGTTATTTTCTAGCCACCACTCTAACCTTAGCTTAATCATTCTCTCAAAAGTTTTTATTATACATGATAGCAGAGAGATTGGTCTATCGGAGTAGGGACATGTTTTGTTTTTATTAGGTTTTAATATGGGTATTAAGACTACGTTTTTGAACTCTTCATAATGATGTATCTTAGTCCACCACTGGTTGTAGATGTTTAGAAGATATTCTTTGGTGATTCCAGGTAGATGCGAGATCATACTGTGGCCAATAAAGCGTGGGACGGCAGCGCAGTTATAAGTAAGCACTATATACAACAGTACGAGGAGTTTAAAATCAAAGAAGCTCAACATCAAGTAACCTCAAACAAAATGTCCACCAGGAACGGATAGATCTCTGTGGCTGCTATCTGTCTATGTACTTCTATAACATAACCTAAAATGGCATAACTACCAGAACCTTTTCCAAAGCTTTGATGGAAAGTAAGGTATGTGTTCAGTGGAAAATACATCCTTGGAGGAGATTTCAATGCTAAAAATAAAAATAGAGTGCCAGACCCAGACCCAGACCCAATACAAGCATGCCATCGTATAGTACATACCATAGGAAAACCAACATATTGGCCTGCCGATATCAACAAGAAGGCTGACTTATTTGACTTCTTCATCACCAAAAACATATCAAACTACATTGAAACTGCTGTCACATTTGTTTTGAGTTCGGATCACTCCTGATGTTAAATAAAAATACAAGAAAAGAAGGAAATCCATCTCTAACCACCAGCTATACCGATTGATGAAAATTTCGGCTACATTAGAGAATGAGAACCCGAAGAATTAGAGATAGAAGTAGTAAAATTTACTAATGAATTACAGGAAGCAGCATAAGCAGCCATAATATACATCCCAAAAAGATTCAAGGGCAACAATTATCTGAAGAAAATTAGGCAGCTAAATAGGGCTAAGTAGCAAAATTCGGAAAAAATTGCAAAAGACTAGAAATCCGAACAATAGGACCATTTTTAACAGCCTGACATCTGCGATTCAAAGAGATGTCAAGGATTAAACACGAATCGACTCAGAAATTCTTGGGCTCTCTTTACTCTCTGGAAGACAACAAAAAAGGATAACAAGACCAAACATCCACATTCCCCTAATCCACAATGGAAGAATCTGGGCAAGAAGTAACAAAGAGAAATCCGAAATCTTCGGTGGACATCTAGAGAATACGTTCAAATCATATAAAAAACGACGTATGAATTGGGAACAACAACCTAAGATAAGTCATAGTCTATAGCCTATTAAACGTAAGACCGTAAAGGAAATAAAGATGAAATAATGAAGCTCCTAGTTTCCACCTAATTATTGGAGAGATACTGAAAAACTACCTCAAAAAAGAATAGTGAAATTAACAACCTTAATCAATTGTGCTTTAAGACTAAAGCGCGTGCCCAAAGTATGGAAGTGCGCAGAAGTAATCATTATAAAGAAAAAAAAATCATAATGATGTGCAAGGATATAGACCCATATCACTCCTCCCTGTATTATAAAAACTGTTGAAAAAACTAGTACTAAATAGACTGAAACCAATCATAGATAACAATCACCTAAACCCAGAACATCAGTAGGGATTCTGGAAACATCATTCAACAATAGATCAAGTACATAGGAATGCAGATGCAATTGAAAAATCGCTCAAAGAAGAAAAAGTGTGACACCGTATTCCTGGCTGTGCCGCAGGCCTTGGACGTATGGCACCATGGTTTATTCTTCAAGTTAAACAAATTCCTGCCAATCGAGTACACACAACTACTCACATCATACCTACCAGAAAGATCTTGAGGGCGCTTATTCTGAGATAAACCAATTAAGGCAGGGGTCCCACAAGGGAGTGCGATGGAACCGATACTGTATCTACTTTATAGCAGCGATCTGCCCAAACCACACAAACGTTTGCAGACAACACTGGCAATATGAAAAAAAACAACAAATTATGAAAACCTCTAGATAAAGTAAGTCACTAGGAAAAAATGTGGCAAATCTAATCATGTGAACTTTATAAACAAGTCCCTGTAACAATCAACAACCAAACCATTCCCCACTACAACTCTGCCAAGTACCTGGGAATGACGCTAGATATAAATCTCAAATGGTGTGAGCATGTTAAGAAAAAACGAGCTGAACTGCAATTAAATAATAGAAAGTTTTACTGGCTTATAGGAAGACAGTCGTCCCTGTCATTTATAATAAAGTACTAATTTTTTTTAACCCCATATATTTTGCAATCTGTCATATTTACAATTGTAGACATTCAGGAAATTTTTTGGTAGCTTGAGTAAGGTCATGTGAAAATGATCATCCACTGACAATTGCTTCTACTTTTCCATATTGATTTCTCGGCATCTTGGTGACGTTAGTATCTGTGTATTAGGTCCAATGGGTCGATATGCTTTAGTCATCTGACATTATTGTTGGTCAGTAGTCCTGCTGCTAGTTGGTTTGGATGTTGTCTCGGCCGAGCCTTACACTTGTCGCTTCTGGGTTTAATTTCCTGGGAATGCTTGATTCGTGTAGTAAGAGCCACTTTGGTGCATACTGTGGCAGGTTAAAAATAACTCGTAAAACATCGTTTTAATATCTTGAGTTACTTGCGGTACCCGTGAGTTTAATTTCATACGTCCATATGGGTTTTAGGATAATCTTGTAGTTTGGTCTGGATAGAAGAGTATTCAACTTGGAACTTTACTTGGGATAAGGGTGCGCTTGGGTATGATTTTAGGATGTTGTACAGGTTTTGAGGAAGATCTCTTTTTAATTTGAATAGTAATCCGGGGTGCCATACCCTATCGAACGCCTGGTTGAAGTCCAAAAAGGCAGCTGAGCAATATCGTTTCGTTCGAAAGGCTTGACTTATTTTTTGCAGTACACTATGTATTTGTGTACGGTTCCATGCTATTGCCTGAATCCAAATTGTTTAGGTTTCTATCTGCCAGGATCGGCTGGATTCTTTTGAGTAGGATTTTTCAAAGAGTTTGGATATGATTGATAGAGCTTATTGGTCGGTACGATTGTAACTATTCTGGTTTTTTGCCAGGCTTATGAATCATTAAAATTTGCGCCACTTTCCATTAAGCTGGATAGAATCCAAGTCTTATAGTGCTGTTGAAAAGGATTGTCAGCATTTGAATACGACTTTGTGGTAGTTCTTTTAATATCCTTCCCGTTAAGAGTTCATTACCTGGGCACTATTGGGGGTTTGGGTTTTAAATTGCATTATTAATCTATGTTATTTTTACACATTTTAGTGGCGGAGCGTTTGTTGGCATTCGGCCTCTTTAATGGAATCATCTTCATTTGCAGTGCTAGTTGATGGGAAAGGTTTGAATACGTTGTGGAGGTGTTCAACAAATGTGTTTGCCTTTTCCTTTGTGCTGTTTGCCCAGTTTCCATTGGATTTGATAGAAGGTATGGGATATTATTGCTTTATCGTCTTGGTTGCCATCTGGTGAGCAGTCGTTAGATACATTGGGAGATAGGCGTTCAAGATAGTCTTGAGGGTGATGCTTTTTGATGTCTTTTAGCAGTTATTTTAATTCTTTGGTAGCCCAATTCAGTTTAGTTTTGTCTTGCAGGTGTCTTGTGTGGTGCCACAATTTAAGAAGTCTTCGTTCTTCTTTAATTTTTTCTTTGACTATCCGGGGACAGTTTTCAATAGTTTCTTGTTGGGCGTTGTCAGGAGTAGAGTATGCTGAGGTTTGTATTACTAAGTTAAGTTTTTCTACAGCTTCATTTACGTGAAACTCCGATTTTAATGGAATATTGAAATCTAATCTTTCCTCAACAAGTTCTCGGAAATTACCCAGTTGGTTTTGTTGTTAGACAGTGATGGTGTATTCTTCTTAGTTAGAACTTGGGTACTGTAGGTTGCGATTATAGGAGAGTGATCGGAGGATGTCATAACATGATTCGGCTCTGAATTCGGTAATTCCGTCCAAACCAGGGGCAGTAGAATTAACGTTCTTGAAGGCCATGGTCAGTTCAGCCATAGTAAATGGTGATATAAGGAAATATATTTCATTGGATATATTTGAGTTTTGTGAGGGAGGGACAAATTGAGGGACAAATAGATCTAGGATTGATGTTGAAATATCTGGAGGTACATATTGAAAACCACTATTATTGCCATTACAAGCCTTGATGTTATTTCATATTTACTTTGGATTTAAATAACCTCTTAGTCGAAGCCGCCTCATTGTTCGCACGGAGGAAATTTTCCGATGTCACATTTCGTTTATAATTTCGTAACGCCTCTTTCCTCTATTTTACTGCATTTGAGCACTCGGCATCCCACCAGGGTGGGGGCTTTATAGTGTTATTCCCAGATGTATTATGTTTGGGTATATTTTTGTCAGCACTTCTGTATATAGCAGATACTAATAAGCCGGGGTCGGGACGAATGTGTTGGTCAAGCCCAGTCACCATATCCGATGTAAAATGAGGCCAGTTAGCTTTATTTGTATTCTACTTCATTGTAGTTGTTCTCTTTTGATAATGCTGAACATTTTTGTTAATCATGATAAGTAGTGGAAGATGATCCGAGCCCAAAGTATCTTCACATACTTCCCAATTAATCAATGGATCTAGGATGGGTTTTGATTGGGTGCCGATATTCTTGTGTTACCTCCAGTGTTGAGCACAGTTAGATTTAAATTGTTTATTGCATCAACTAGAGTATTACCTTCGTTGGATGATACTGCAGATCCCCACAGAGGATGATGTGCTTTAAAATCTCCGCCAATTATGCAATTACTTTTGATAGGATTCAGGAGAGAGAACCATTCTGATGTAGATGTATGAATATTTGGAGGTTTGTATATTGAGACAATATGAGTGTCTCTTTTTTATTAAAGAAAATTGTTATCCCGCAATATTCAATATTGCTATCGATATTTAGCCCTAGAGTAAGGTCCTTGTAAGGGATAGTGTTGCGGATTAGAATCATTACTCCTCCTTTTCCATTAATTCTGTCTTTTCTAATACAATTATAATTTTTAATGCTGAAATTGGGATTTTGTTTTAACCAGGTTTCCGAGACTATTGCAATATCTATTTTATGCTGATTTATTGAATTATTAAAACTGTGTTTATTTGCTAGAATTGAGCTAGCAGTCCATTGCACTATCTTGATTCTCTTCTGATTCGCCATTGGAGTTGATTATTTTGGATATTAGATTAATTAAACTATTTTTTAAATCAGAATAAACATTTTCGTTTTCCAACAATTGTGGGTGTTGTAAGATACCGTTAAAAACTTCAGTCGAACTCACATTAAAAACATCTTTAAATTCAATGAAATCGTCCCTATAAGGATTGGGAGTGACTGGATATGAAGATGAAAATGGTTGAGGATTGATAATCTATCGTTTATTTTACGCCTTTTTGTGCTATTTCCAATGGCGCTCATTTGGTTTGTTTGTTTGAAGTTAATTAAAATGTTATGGTGATTTGGTTTGAGACTACCCGATAATAAGTTGGAGGGGTGCCTCGGAATTTCTTTATTTTTTGTGGAGAGTTCTGGAAAATCCTCCAATTCAGATAAGTAATAATATTTATTAGCTGGACTATATTCGCATAGGCTGAGGGATTTTCGGCAATCCTTTCGCATTCTTTAAATGATAGGTTAGTGTCTGCCATGATTTTCTTAATTTTTCTCATAAGTCGCACAATTCTTTGACATAGAATCGTGCCTATCTGATTTACAGTTAATGCAAAATGGTTTTTCAGATCCACAGATCCCTTCATGAGGCGCAGTGTCTACAATTTGTTTTGCTGTTACACTGTTTACTTGAATCACCATATCTAAGGCAGTTATCGCACATAACTGGGTATACGCAAGTTTCTACAGGGAAGTTAACTGAATTAATTTTAATGTTTTGAGGAAGTTCTAGACCTGCGAAGGTAACTATCGTAGTTTCGCGAGAGACAAAATTGATTTTGTCGCCATTTTTCACTCTTCGGGTTAACCTTTTAACCTCTAAAACCTCGAGCTTAGAAATTATATTATTTTTTATGAAATCATTATCGAAACTAGTATCCACCCCGCGAATCAGACCTTTTTTTTCGTGAAGTGGCGTGGGATATATGCAATAAGGTTATTTTTCTTATCATGGTATTAACATCTTTGTAAAAACAAGTTCAAATTCTGTGCAATAGAAAATCAATGTGCATATAATTTAATATCTTGAAAACGAAAAAAGATAGGTAAAGCCAATGCTAGTATAGATCAATGCAGAATTGATTTCTGCGTTAGAATCTGCAAAAATATACATAGTGTTCCGTTAGAAAAAATCGAGATTTAATGGTTTAAATTTGATTTTTCTTCTGTAGTTGAAGAATAATCAACAAAATATTTTTTGAAATTGCTAGATTTTTGAGAGTTAAAAGTAACACGCCATTGAAATTATGTAAGTAAAATTGAGAAATGCTTTCTATTCACGAGAATGCGTGGTCTGATACGCAACATATAATATATGCAAAAAGATAAGCCGGCCATCCGTGCGCTGTCTATTATTATCATTATTATTATTACCATTATACGATTATTAACGCCGTGAGAATCGCGAACATCTACGCGCAAAATGCGTAAACAGTAATTTCACAAATGGAATTACGCGTGTGGAAAAGGAGAAAAAAGCCAGCCATATATATTGAAATTTCACATGTCTCTCTTGCTGCTTTAATATCTGGCGCGGATATCTTTAGCGCAACGACGGCCATCTTGAATATTTGAGGTAATTGCAATTGTAAGTACTCATGATATTCAAATTTGACGTGCACATACAAATACACACACATGCTTATTTATCGAATTTAATCTCACAATTCTTTTTCACATAATTTATTGCACGCAATGCTTTTACCTTCGCCCCCCATGAATATACATGGTGAAACATTTAAATCAGCCTATATCATTTTACTCATATTATTTTTGTGCCTAAACCCTGATTTCTCAATGCCAACTAACGTATCTTATTCACTGCAATGTTTCTCTTTGATCTGATTGAACTTATCAGGCACAATCGAATTTTTTTTTTCACATATTCAGGCTATATTTCGCCTTTGTTTGTCTAAAATTTATTTATCGAAATATATTATTTGGCAGTTTAGCAAGTAATGAATTATTCAGCACTGCGAGCGCGTTGACAAAAAGAAGTCATTAGATGTTACACTTGTAAATATTCACCCACGTGTCTGCTACATACACAGGTATACATTCTGTTTAAATGCACGTGTAAAATCAGATCGATGAATAATCGTAACGATCGATGCGCGGTAGCTGCATAACACCCCACAAATCCATTTGGCTTCTGGAGGAGGCAATCATTTTGGTTAAATAGTTTTTAATTTGGTGCGCGCGTGTTAAGTGTGTTTACGCTTGTAGTTTTTTGGGTGTCACATAATTTACGAGAACGTCGTCGGAGCACACGCCTTAAATTTACACCAAAATATACTACGCGGAGTTTAGCTCGGTTTAATCGCCGGATTAATGATCATAATAATAATAATGGAAACAGAAAAGGGGGATATTTATGTGTTATTTTGGTAATAGTTGGGGCGGGATAGTCGACACACGTAATAACTTCTGGTTAACTTACAGCGTGTTCATAAATGATGCGATTCAAAGGAACAGAATGAAGGCTTTATTTTGTCATATTCAGTTATATCTATAATAATTTTCCTTTTAAAGATATATTCTTTAAAAAAATGGTGATGTGGCCATTATGTTACTTTCTCCGACTTGATGGTATCATAGCCATTTATATTTACGTTTTCATTGTTTATTTTCAATTGAAATCATATTTTAAATGTACATCGAGCGTTGCGCAAACTCGGATGAAACTGACGTTTAAAACGTCAAAATTATGAAAGATGGAAAAATTATACTTCAAATTCAAAAACTTGAAAATTTTAAAAAAAGTTGTTCATTTTGGAATTCTCTACAATTATTATTCACATAAATTTGCTGTAACTATTATCGTTTCATAATTATAAACCAAAAATTAAAAAATTAATAATAATTTTTTTTCTCGAATAGCAATGATTTTATGAAAAATATGTTCAAGCAAAAGATGTGCATCTCTTTGTAATCTTCAATGTTTGTTTAAATATTTTTGTGATATTTTTCATATTTAAGAAAATATTGGCAAAAACAAAAAACAGTTAAGGTAAACACCCACTTCCGGTGTACGAAATTTTACCAAAAGCTTTTCAGTTCTTCGGGTTATTAAATAAGACTTATGTTCAAAGTTTCATATCAATTGCTTTATTAGTTTTTGAGATACAGCGCACACACACACAGACACAAAAAAAAATTCCAGAAATTGTTGAAATTGTATCTAGGGCCCCAAAACTGATATTTCCGTAAAAAAAGAATTGAAAAAAAAATCACGATCACAATACTTTCTCGTACTTCGTAACGGAGAAAGTAAAAACAGTTTTCGCGTAACCAGTGGATCCATTATATCGATGTCTTGAGAGTCAAGGAATATTTCCAAGCCCCAAATTTTCGAATTGAAATCATTTAAAATATAAAGCTTAACGAAAGAAAAATGAAACTTACAAAACAATTTTTGGAAAAAGTTTATTTTTGTTCTTCAACATTTGTCTCCTAGCGCTGCCATTTTTTTACCGCTAAGATCAGATAACGTTCTTTGGGTAATTATAAAGACAGGATTCAAAATGAATCTGTCCAAATTTAAAATCTCTTTTGAAATAATGGCAAAATTTCCAGGGTAATTTCAGAAAAACGCTTTTTTCGTCATTAAAATTTACTCTTCGGCCCAGCAATTTGTATTAATGCAAAGTTCTGTTCATTTTCTTCTAGTAATTATAAAGATACATTACTCCAAATTCATGTGTCACAAGTTCAAGCATCTGTCGAAATAAATGTGCAATTTACAGTGCTATTTCTGTCACAAAAAATTGTCTTCCGGCGCAGCTATTTTTGTTACGGCAAAGTTCAGATAACTTTCTTTAAGCAGTTATAAAGACAAAACTCAACATTAATCTGTCAAAATTTCTTTCGAAATAAAGAAGAAAGTATTTTGCACATTAAAATTTACCTTTTAGCTCAGCAATTTGTATTATTGCAAAGCTTTGTTCATTGTTTTAGGGCAAGTAGTATAAAGAAACATTATTCGAAAATCATCTGTCAAAAATTTAAACATCTAAACCTTTGACAAACATTTTCATCTATAGAGACTCTCGGGCGTGTTCAAAAGGTTGGAAAAAAACTATTAGATTTCTCGTGATCTGACTAAGAAATTAGCTAAGTCGGAGAGTATTTTCTAGGTTAGGTTTGAGTGGGCTCTATTCCACCCTCCAATCCTTAAAACACATACGAGGGTTTTACAAGTGCAAATTAATTGATAAGACCTTGACAAACGTTTTCATTTACAGAAACTCCAGGAAGACTTCAAGAGGTCGGAGGGTGGGATAGTACCCACCCACCACCCTCTTTTTAATTTAAATTTTATCCGCAAACGGTTTTTCTTTATGCTTGTAATACTATTAAATCTCTCGGGATCTGACTAAGAAATTCGTTTTATCAAACAGTGCTTTCTAGGGTAGGTTTAAGTAGAAATGAAGGACAATGGGTGGGCCTTGACCCACCCTTCAATCCTTCGAATACAAACGAGGATATTGCAGGTGTAAATAAATCCATAAGAAAATAATCTAACCGCTTTCTGATCCTTTGACAAACGCTTTCATTTATAGAGACTCTGGGAAAGGTTTAGAAGGTTAGAGGGTGGAATAGGGACCACCCACCATCATCTTTTTTATTTAAATTTTACTCACAAACGATTGCTTTTGATCACAAACGAGGGTTTTACAAGTGTAATAAATTCATTGATTAAGACTTTGACAAACGTTTTCATTTACAGAAATTCCGGGAAGAGTTCAAGAGGTTGGACTGTGGGATAGAGCCCACCTACCACCCTCTGTTTTATTTACATTTTATCCGCAAACGGTTTTTCTTTATGCTTTTAAAATTACTAAATCTCTCGAGATCTGACTAAAAAATTGGCTTTATCACACAGTGCTTTCTAGGTTAGGTTAAAGTTGAAATGGAGGGCGATGGGTGGGCCTTGACCCACCCTCCAATCCTTAGAATACAAACGAGGGTTTTGCAGGTGTAAATAAATCGATAAGAAAATAATCTAACGGCTTCCTGATCCTATGACAAATGTTTTCATTTATAGAGACCCTGGGAAGTATTCAAAAGGTTAAAGGGTGGGATAGGGACCACCCACCATCCTCTTTTTCATTTAAATTTTACTCACAAACGATTGCTTTTGAAAACACAAACGAAAGTTTTACAAGTGTAAATGAATTGATTAAGACTTTGACAAACGTTTTCATTTACAGAAATTCCGGGAAAAGTTCAAGAAGTTGGACTGTGGGATAGAGCCCACCCACCACCCTCTGTTTTATTTATATTTTATCTGCAAACGGTTTTTCTTGTAATTTTAATACTATTACATCTTCTGACTAAGAGATCTGACTAAGAAATTCGTTTTATCAAACAGTGCTTTCTAGGGTAGGTTTAAGTGAAAATTAAGGCCGGTGGGTGGGCCCTATCCCACCCTCCAATCCTTAGAATACAGACGAGGGTTTTGCAGGTGTAAATAAATAAATTAAAAAAAAATCTAACGGCTTTCTGATCGTTTGACAAACGTTTTCATTTACCGAAATTCCAGGAAGAGTTCAAGAGGTTGGAGTGTGGGATAGAGCCCACCCACCACCCTCTGTTTTATTTAAATTTTATCCGCAAACGGTTTTTCTTTACGCAATCTCTCGGGATCTGACTGAGAAATTAGTTTTATCAAACAGTATTTTCTAGGTTAGGTTTAAATGGAAATTAGGTACGGTGGGTGGGCCGTATCCCACACTCCTATCTTTAGAACCCAAACGAGGGTATAAGTGTGAATTAATTAAAAAGATAAAATAAAAATTCCCTGACTTCTTGCATAAAAATGAAATAAAATGAGAAATACGATACTTTTCGTCTTCAATAATTTAAGGGTCTCTATGAGAGACCACAATTAACATTTCGATAGATGAGACGTTTGTGATCCCAACAAAGGTTTCACGATTAAAGCGACAATTAAAAAAAAATCCTTTAAAAAAAAATGCAATTTTTGAGGCTAATTTAAACCGTTTTCTTATTAGAATATTCTGAATTTTTTATATAGACTGTATTTGATTCTTTTGGGTATACATTTCTGATCTGTTGACCTAAATATTCTTTATTTTGGCATAAATTTTCGATTTATTTCTTTACTACTTTTCGTTTTTTTTTTTGGTCCCTATTTTTGATTTTTCGAGCCGAATTTTTTAATTTTTAGATTTTTGACTTCTATTTTCGATTTATTTTGTCAAAATTTTTGATCTTTTGCTCTAAATATTCTTTATTTTGACCTAAATTTTTGATTTAATTGTTAAAATTGATTTTTTACTCCGCATTTTTTATTTTTCAGGTCGAATTTTTAATTCCAGTTCCAAATTTTTGATTTGAATTTAGTTAAAATATCTATAACCTGAATTATTGATTTATATGCGACATTTTTTTTATTTTTTCCGGTATTTTCGAGTTTTGTTTGTTGAAATTTTTGATTTTTGAGTCTGCATTTAGGCCTGAGTTTTCGATATTTTGTCTAAATTTTCGACTTTTTGACCCACATTGTGGATTTTTTTTAATCTTTTGCCCCATTTTTTTATTATTTGTCTGTTAAAATTTTTCTTTCCTTGGTCCACTATTTTTAGGCAAGAATTTTAGATTTTTGGTCTCAATTTTTTATCGTATATTTTAGATTTGTTATATATTTTTTATCCTATTTTACATTTTTTAACTTGGATTATTGATTTTATTTCGTGATTTTTTTTATTTTTTGCTATTATTTTCGAATTTCTGGTCAGAAACTTATTTTTGGCGGCTGAAAGTGGTAAATTATTTTGCTTCTACCAAAGCTTTCGATTTTTTGACTGCGTTTTTCATTTTTAGGTCAGGATTCTTGATTCTTTGGACCATATTTTAGATTTCTTTATTTTCGATTTTTTGTTCCATTTTTCAATTTTTTTTTTATTTTGGCCAAAATATTCGATTGGTTTGTAGAAATGTTCAAGTTTTTGTCTGCAATTTTTAACTTTACGCTCGTTTTCGATGTTTCGATAAAATTTTCACCGTTTTAGGCTCTATTGTAGATTTTTACTTTTTTGGCCTAATTTTGTATTTTCGATTATTTTGGTTTCAATTTTTGGTCTTTTGGCCGAAATTTTCTTTATTTCGACTTAAAATTTCGATTCGTTTGTTAAAAATTTCAATTTTTTAGTGTACCACTTTGAGTTTAGGGTACGAATTTTAGATTTTTGTCCCATATTTAAGATTTTCTCAACTTGAATTATTGATTTTATTGTGCGAATTTTTTAAAAAATTTATATTTGCTATTATTATCGAATTTTCGAGTTATTTTTGGGGCTGAAAATGGTAAATTATTTTTCTTTTGCTTGTATGTTCAATTTTTTGGTCTGCATTTTTATTTTTAAACCAGGATTTTTGATATTTTGGCTAATATTTTAGATCTTCGGCTGTTTTGTTCCAAATTTTTGATTTTTTGGCCGAAATATTTGATTGGTCTAGGAAGATAAATGGTTCTTTGTTTCTTTGAGGGGGGGGGGGGGTTGTATAAGTGGCTCTGCCATCAACATGTTCCACGAGCCGCCACTGATTGAGCCAAAGAAAGGAATCAGTCCAGCTGCTGCTTAATAAAAAGGCATACAGCGATAAAATCCCTGTTGGCAGAAAAAAGCAAATATAGGCAAAGTAAAGAAGTATATACTGGAAAAATATGAAGATTTTAAATTGGCCATCGAAAAAAGGAGATCAAATTGATAGCGAAGAAGTTTACGCTTAGTTCGATGAATAAAAAATGGTGATTGGCCATCATATTACTTTCTCCGATTTGATGTTGTAATATTTATAATTACACTTTCATGGTTTATTTTCAATTTAAATAATATTTTAATTGCACGTCGAGCGTTTTGCAAAACCGGGTGATAATGACGTTTAAAACGTCAAAATTGTGAAAGATGAAACGAAATGATATTTTTACGATGATAATTCAACTCATGTATAAAAAGGTGCATTTAAAACGGCGGACAAAAAAAATTGCAAATGGTTAAAAAATTATTTACCTTCGCCATGACAACGATCTCTATATTAACAATTTTAGTAAACAGCTGACTTCAGTTGTGCTCTGGCAGTTCGTGTCAGTTCTGAATACCTTTGCGGTGAAATATAATTGAAATCCGTTTCGGAAAAATTGTTCACGATTGTCATTCCGGTCCATGTGCCAGGGTAGATATTGTCTTTTTACCAATTATAGATTTAGTTTTGTACATTTGATATTACTTGATATTACTTGATATACTCGTCATTTCATCGCAAATTTCTTGAATAATTTGAGATTAGACAAAATCCACTCGCGCTAAAGCGCTCGTAGATTTTTCCATCTCAATTCATTCTCGAAATTTGCATCGATTCAATGGCTCGTGCAAACAAATAAAATTTATCCGGCCAAATTTAACCTCTTGTGGTATTACCCCCGACAATACTATTTCGTACTTCGAAACGGAGAAAGTACAAATAATAAATTTGCATTTCATTCAGCTTATCTATTGATTTTTCTTTTTCAATGCAGAAATTCATTTTATTTTAAAAATCTACAACAAAAATTTCAGTTTCTATTGAGAAGATTACTTAAAATTACTTAACAAAAAATATTTGGAGTATTTGTTTCTCATATTAAGAGATAGAAACGTTTTTTTTTGTGATTTACCGAACACTTCCACCAGCGGACTTTATGCGTTGACCGATTTTCCTATTTTATAGCCTTAGAAGAACTATTTTACCGAAAGTTTTACTATCTTCGAACTAGATTTATTATTTGCAAGAAGACCACGCTGGTTTGGGAAGAGCGTATCCACATAAATTCAATTATTTCAATCCGTTGATGGAAACATTTTCGAAATGGGTAATTTATAAATTTTTGCCAATTTTTTTCACAATTTCTAAGGCTACAAAACGAAAACAAACTATGTTTTCATCTTATTTTTATACTAAATAAAAAAAAATAGGCCCCCTGAATTTATGAGGCCCGAGGCGCGCGCTTCTTGTACCTGTTCGTAAATCCGCCACTGGGTGATGCCAATAAGACATTCGGAAAGTTATAGCTTCTACATTTGCGTTCAAAAAAAATGACGATATGATAACCGCACGATTTATTTGATATTCGCTCAGGATGACGTCTTCCTACCGACTGCGCCAGTTATATTTCTTGCGGTGAACTCTATTTACTTGACATGAATTATACTTTTAACTATTTTAACAATTATAATTATAGACTACTTGAATAATAACATAGAAATCTGAATCAATGAATTACAAACTGATTTAAACGATAATAATAGACAAATTAGAAGCAACCTTACTTGTTGCAGAAAGCATTAAATAAATTCAATAAAATAATAATAGAATATAATATAATATAAAATAACAGTTATTTATATTAACAAGTTAAGCACTACGCATGCGTCCTATTCTAATTACTTATGAATATTAAATATAGATATGAAACAATTAATATATGAATATAAAATAATAAACGTCGCTAGGTTACTTATATATAACAAGAGTTATAAATCAAGACAAGAAAAAACACAACTGCCGAAATTAACGCTACCATTTACTACGTCTCATCATCAAGGAAGAAAATGCCCTGGCTTAAAATGTCAGCCAATGCGTTGGCATGTATTTCGAAACATTAGTACGAATAGAGATGTATTCACTGAACTTGTTCGAAAGTAGATTTACAGTTACTGAAAGGCATAAAGATAATAAAACTCTAAACTGCGACATTGGAACTTCAAAGTATCGATCATGTCATGAAATTTAACTTGTTACCCTTGAAGGAGAGGATGATACAAATATTGCCAATCGTGTGAGAGGCAAAAAATGAACAATATTAAAAATAGTAAATCAATTGTGTACAGCTGTGTTGAAAAAATACGTACATGTCACAACTATTTGTGTTTTGTGCCTTGGTTACATATTAGAGACAGTCATGTAAACTAGAGTATAAGTAGTGATGGCCATTTGTCAGGTGTGATTACCGTCACGAGAAGGAAGAAGTGGTGCCTCGTGGGAAACCAGCGGGACAGAGCGGACCCCACAGGGGGGCACCCTCTATCAATATCTCTTTGCGTCTTGTAGCAAATTCATTTAATCGACCATCTTCATTATAATAATACGCCCCGCTAGATGCACAACAAACATTTCTCTGTAACTGCCCGTGTGTCTCACATCGCAACTGTGTGCGAGAGTCTGGGCCAGAAATAGACTAATTTAATCATTTTTATAGCAAAAATACCCAACATCAGTAGAGGAGTATATATTTAAAAAGGCGGCGGCAGTAAATTAATTTGATTTAATGTTCCGTGTTAAATAGTACATGCATCCAACAATAGTTGCTATAATTGCTATTTTAAAAATATCCCAGTTGTAGATTAGTTAGTGGAGCTGGTTGTGCCTTTTTTGTTTCGGCGATTTGATATTAAGAAATTCTTTCGGTTTGTCCGGGCGCCAACGGCGACTAATTTCGAATTAACTCAACTAAGACAGAACAACTGGCGAAGGAGACATCAAAAGAAGGCTAATCTATATTTAAAGCTAGACTTTGTTGGATTAATTTCTCGGAATTACTCATTTTAATTCGGCTTCCGTCAGTGCGTACCACCGTCTCCCTCTCCGAGCGAATATTAAATAAGGAGGGCGCAATTAATTCTTAAGCTTGTGCATCAAATTCTACCCAGACACAGTCGTAATTATAAATGTTCACTTTCTAAGAATAATAATCGTCTATTTTTGCGCCGCGCCGCTCTTACTCAGTATTGACTCTCGTTGAGGAGGACGTAGGTGTCCTCAAATCTTTGATTAATATCTGTACTTTATTAAAAGTCTGCAGAAAGTCTGGTGGGGTAGATGCGAGCTATTTTCAGATTTATTAATAAGACCGAATGCCGTTGTCTATCAGACACACATGTTGGACCATTAGAGATGCGGGGGATTACATTTTGAATTAGAATCCTTTATCAACGACCCATGGAATGAATTTAACACAACCAACATTTTATATTCAATACGACAAATACTAGAGACGGGCAAAACTGCTACTTTTCAATCACGTTGCTACTTTCTAATATCAGTTATTTTAAACTGTGACTATGATCACGGTTAGTAAACTTCGCAACACCTTCTAAAATTGTTAACGGTTTCGCAAAAATGTTTTTGATATGACTCTGCTAATATTCGTCCATCTGCGCACGTAAATAGTGCTCCTTTTGATATCATACCTGTGACTAAAGTTGATATTTTGGGTAAATTATCTGCTACACCAAATAAACGTACGGCTGACCATGATTCAGTTCAAAATTCGAGAAGCATTAGAAGGTTTTTCCAGAATCTTATAATATAATGTTTGCTCAGTTAATTTGAAAATTTTTAGATATGTAGCAAATGTTTTGCCTCTGAAAAACACATCTTTAGAATAACAATTTACTCTATTCTCGGGAGATATTTTAAAATCTAGTCGAGAAATTTTAATAAAATCCTAAAGTAGAATATATTTTGAGTAAATTTTGAAAGTTTCAGGAATGTAAATTGTTTTTCTATATTGTTGTTTTGCTTCCGAAACGGCGCACGTTTATAATAACGATTCGCTTTGTTTTCGGGTGATTATTTCACAATTAGTGAAGAAGCATTTCAAGATTTTTGCGCAATCGGAAAGTGGAGTTATTTTATAAAGTTTCAATGTTTTCTTTTTTCATTTTTGTTTTGAATCTGAAAAAGCGCATCTTTTGAAAGATGATTTGCTGTGCTCTAGAGGGATTATTTGTAAATAAAATCATTAACCAAGACAGACACGGATTTTTGATAATTTTCGTTTTATTTTTTTGAGCAACTGAACAAAAAAATATATAAAACGTGCATGTAAAACTCCATAAAAAAAATTCTCCTCAATGGGCAAAGTATCGCTTATGCAAAATCAAATTTGTTTTTTTGTTAATTCAACCATTTTCAATACAAATAAGGATTTTTGAAGATTTTCGTTTTAATTTTTTGAGCATCTGAATAAAAACATCGCAGAAAAATATAAAACTCGCAGACAAAATTCCATAAAAAATTATTCTCAATGGGCCCAGTATCGCTTATTTAAAATAAATTTGGTTATTCAAAATTCAACAATTTTTAATAGATATATGGATTTTTGAATATTTTCGTTTTAAATTTTTGAGCACTTGAACAAACACATTACAGAAAAGAATTTAAAACGCGCAGATAAAATTCTATAAAAAAATATTTGTAATGGCCGAAGTATCGTTTATTCAAAATCAATTTTGTTTTTGAAAATTCAACCATTTTCAATAGAGATATGGATTTTTGAAGATTTGCGTTTCAATTTTTTGAGCACCTGCATAAAAACATCGCAGAAAAAAATATAAAACGTGCAGGCAAATTTACATAAAAAAATATCCTCAATGGCCGAAGTCTCGATTATTCAAAATCAATTTGGTTTTGCTAAATTTAACAATTTTCAAACAAGATATGGATTTTTGAAGATTTTCGTTTTACTTTTTGGAGCATTTGAATAAAAACATCGCAGAAAAAATATATAAAACACGCAGACAAAATTTCATAAAAAATTATTCTCAATGGCCAAAGTATCGTTTATTCAAAATCAGTTTGGTTTTTGTAAATTCAACAATGTGCAGTAGATGTGAATTTTTGAAAATTTTAGTTTTGATTTAGTTTAGTGATTTATTTACTTTCCTAGCAATTTGTTCTCCCTGCTCAGTCCACAATAATTTCTGATCTAGATGTATCCCCAAAAATTTGACCGTTTCGTTACATTGAATTGACTTACTCAGGGAAAACGTTCTTGTGACCGTCTTTTCCTCATTCAAATTCAATCGATTGCTATTAAACCAGGTTTGGGCTTGACACAGCGTAGTAGTATTAATTGAACTTGCAGTGTTTATATCTACTCCAGTTGCAATTAGGGTGGTGTCATCTGCAAATAGAATCACCTTGCAACCATCAACGTAATTTGGAAAATCGTTAATATAAATGAGGAAAAGTAACGGCCCAAGAATTGATCCCTGTGGTACACCATACATTATAGGTAAGGGCTCAGATATAGCTCCATTCCATGAAACTACCTGAGTCCTGAGTATTCATTCTTGCACTCAATATTATGCCATCATGGTCCGAGAAGTGAATTACAATCGGCTTCACTTCTACCAGTTGTAAATCAAAATTAATGAAAAAATTATCAAGGCATGCGTTCCCTCTAGTAGGAAAATTGCCGCTTTTGTAAAAACCAAAACTATTCATGAAATCGCAAAGTACCATTGTTTCATTACTGCTTTTCATAAAATCTACATTGAAGTCACCACAAATCACTATATTGCTCCTGAGTGTATCTATTCTACTTAAAAAGTTACCCATGAGGTTTAAAAACGAATACAGGTTTCCATTAGGGCTCCTATAAATAACAACTATAATTACATTAATTGTTGGCAATACACAACAGCATATTTCACATTCAATTTCTACTGAAGAGCAAATGTTATCAAGCGATTCATATTGCCAATCCGATTTGACTAATGTGAGAACTCCACCGTGAATATGGGTTGATCTAGCTAGATGATTTATTGAGCACTTGAACAAAAACATCGCAGAAAAAAATGTAAAACGCGCAGACAAAACTCCATAAAACATATTCTCAAACGACAAACTACCACTTATTCAAAATCAATTTGGTTTTTAAAAATCCAACAATTTTTAATACCGATAAGGGTTTTTGAAGATTTTCGTTTTAATTTTTTGAGCACCTGAATAAAAACATCGCAGAAAAAATATAAAACGTGCAGGCAAAATTACGTAACAAATTATCCTCAATGGCCGAAGTATCGCTTATTCAAAATCACTTTGCTTTTGGTAAATTTAACAATTTTCAATCGAGATATGGATTTTTGAAGGTTTTTAGTTTTAATTTCAATGGACAAAGTATCGCTTATTCGAAATCAATTTATTTTTTGTAAATTCAACAATTTTCAATACAGGTAAGGAATTTTGAAGATTTACGTTTTAATTTTTTGAGCGCCTGGATAAAAACATCGCAGAAAAAATATAAAACGTGCAGGCAACATTACATAAAAAATATCCTCAACGACCTAAGTCTCGCTTATTCAAAATCAATTTGGTTTTGGTAAATTTAACAATTTTCAATAGGGATATGGATTTTTGAAAATTTGTGTTTTCATTTTTTGAGCACTTGAACAAAAACAATGACCGAAGTATCTCTTATTCAGAATCAATTTGGTTTTTGAAAATCCAACAATTTTTAATAGAGATATGGATTTTTGAATATTTTCGTTTTAAATTTTTGAGCACTTGAACAAAAACATCGCAGAAAAAAATATAAAACGTGCAGGCAAGTTCCATAAAAAAATATCCTCAATGGCCAAAGTATCGCTTATTCAAAATCAATTTGGTTTTTGTAAATTCGACAATTTTCAGTGCAGATAAGGATTTTTGAAGATTTTCGTTTTAATTGCTTGAGCACCTGAATAAAAACATCGCAGAAAAATATAAAACGCACGAGAAAATTCCATAAAAGGTTTTTCTCAATGGACGAAGTATCGCTTATTCAAAATTAATTTTGTTTTTGAAAATCCAACCATTTTCAATAAAGATATGGATTTTTGAAGATTTTCGTTTCAATTTTTTGAGCATCTGCATAAAAACATCGCAGAAAAAATATAAAAAGTGCAGGCAAATTTACATAAAAAATATCCTCAATGGCCGAAGTCTCGATTATTCAAAATCAATTTGGTTTTGGTAAATTTAACAATTTTTAAACAAGACATGGATTTTTGAAGATTTTCGTTTTACTTTTTGGATCACTTGAACAAAAACATCGCAGAAAAAAATATAATACGCTCAGATAAATTCCATAAAAAATCATTCTCAATGGCCGAAGTATCGCTTATTCAAAATTTTTTTTTTTTTTTTTAAATATAACCATTTTCAATACAGAGATGAATTTTTTAATTTTTTTTTTGAGCACTTGAACAAAAATATCGCAGAAAAAAATATAAATCGAGCAGACAAAATTCCATAAAAAATTATTTTCAATTGACAAAGTATCGCTTATTCGAAATCAATTTATTTTTTTGTAAATTCAACAATTTATAATGCAGGTAAGGATTTTTGAAGATTTTCGTTTTAATTTTTTGAGCACCTCTATAAAACATCGCAGAAAAAATATAAAACGTGCAGGCAAAATTACATAAAAAAATATCCTCAATGGCCGAAGTCTCGCTTATTCAAAATCAATTTGATTTTGGTAAATTTAACAATTTTTAATAGGGATATGGATTTTTGAAAATTTGTGTTTTTATTTCTGGAGCACTTTAACAAAAACATCAGAGAAAAAATATAGAACACGCAGACAAAATTCTATAAAAAATTATTTTCAATTGACAAAGTATCGCTTATTCGAAATCAATTTATTTTTTTGTAAATTCAACAATTTATAATGCAGGTAAGGATTTTTGAAGATTTTCGTTTCAATTTTTTGAGCACCTCTATAAAACATCGCAGAAAAAATATAAAACGTGCAGGCAAAATTACATAAAAAAATATCCTCAATGGCCGAAGTATCGCTTATTCAAAATCAATTTGATTTTGGTAAATTTAACAATTTTTAATAGGGATATGGATTTTTGAAAATTTGTGTTTTTATTTCTGGAGCACTTTAACAAAAACATCAGAGAAAAAATATATAACACGCAGACAAAATTCCATAAAAAATTATTTTCAATTGACAAAGTATCGCTTATTCGAAATCAATTTATTTTTTTGTAAATTCAACAATTTATAATGCAGGTAAGGATTTTTGAAGATTTTCGTTTTAATTTTTTGAGCACCTCTATAAAACATCGCAGAAAAAATATAAAACGTGCAGGCAAAATTACATAAAAAAATATCCTCAATGGCCGAAGTCTCGCTTATTCAAAATCAATTTGATTTTGGTAAATTTAACAATTTTTAATAGGGATATGGATTTTTGAAAATTTGTGTTTTTATTTCTGGAGCACTTTAACAAAAACATCAGAGAAAAAATATAGAACACGCAGACAAAATTCTATAAAAAAATTATTCTCAATGGCCGAAGTATCGTTTATTAGAAATTAATTTATTTTTGTAAATTCAACAATTTTCATAACAGAGAAGGCTTTTTGAAGATTTTCGATTTAATTTTCTGAGCACTTGAACAAAAACATCGAAAAAATATAAAACGCGCTGAAAAAGTTTCATAAAAAAAAAATATATATAAAAATAATGGCCGAAGTATAGCTTATTCATAATCTATTTGGTTTTTGAAAATCCAATAATTTTCAATGGAGATATGGATTTTTGAAAATTTTAGTTTTAATTTTTTGAGCAGTTGAACATAAACATCTCAGAAAAAATATAAAACGCGCAGACAAAATTCCATAAAAAATATTCTCAATGGACGAAATATCGCCTATTTAAATACAAATTGGTTTTTGAAAATTCAACAATTTTCAATAGAGATATGGATATTGAAGATTTTCCTTTTAATTGGCAGAAAAAAATATAAAACGCGCAGACAAAATTCCATAAAAAAATATTCTCAATAAACGAAGTATCGCTTTTTTAAAATCAATTTGGTTTTTGAAAATACATCAATTTTCAATAGAGATATGGGTTTTTGAAGATTTTTTTGAGCACCAGAACATTTTCTATTTATTTTTTCAGTATGTTTAAGTAGTAAAGTCTATCTACCTCCTCCTACTTCCGGGATCTAAACATCCAAAATACTCACCCGGTAAGATAATGATTTTAATTCTGATTCTGATCCATTATACATTTCTCCTGTGATGTTTCAACAATAGCAAAACAAACTTCTGATTACAGTAGCATAATTTATATTACGCTTCGTAAAAAAACTAAATAATCTTAATTGAGCTCTATTGTTCGAAATTAACGGATTATATTGAAGTGCAATAAGTTTACACCACACACATGACTCAATGGTGTTAATTGCTTTCAACGCAACACACAAATCCACACCGAGATGCAACACCACCACACACATATTTTTGCTCGCTAAATAATTATAGATTTCATATCTTAGAATAAATTTCCAGTATAATTTTCCATGGGTTATTGGTGTAATTGCTGTACTACCGGTCTGTATTTACACATATAAAATGATGGTAATCCGATCGTAGTTTTCTCGGTAATGAATTTTATTAGGCGTACTTGCGACACGCATGTGTGGCACAATGGTACACATTGTGATATAACAATTGTTTTCTGGTTTTAATGAAATTTTGTCGCTCAAGAGAAATGTTTGCTTTTATACTTACCATTAATTATTAGGTGAGTAACGGTATTTATTGTTCTTGACTTGAAAAAAAAATCTCGTTCGTGTTTATGAACCATGCGTTAATTATAGAACTACTTTGGATAGATCCATCCAATGCATATACAACAATGGCGTTATATTCCGTGGCGGTAATAAAATTTCGGTTTTTTCTGGGTCAGGTTGGAGGGAATTTGGTAATATCCAAATTCGATACACTGCGGGATATTTATGAGTGTTTTGCTGTCAATAGTTTATTGCCTTCGTTTCCTTTGCATTTGGATTTTAACAGAGGAGGTCGTTTTATTGCCTCCGATTTTATTGGGGTGTATACACCAGATTTCTAGGATTCAAGGTTAAAGTTTCGTACCGGGAATAACGGACGTCGTCGATATCATCGAAATTTCGAAACCTTGATGTCAATATTTCAATTGCAATTTAAAAAAAAAACAGTAATCAGTTTTGATCTAATAAAAGTTAAGTTATAGACTTTAAAATCTGGAATTGTTTCATTTTTTGTTCATTTTTTTTTCTAGAAAACCCAAATTCTTGATGTTAATGTTTTGCTTGTGATTTTAAGAGCTCATAATTCAACAATCCGTAGCTCAATTTTTGCTCAAACAGTTTAGAAATTTTGCTCAACTATTTGTCTTTTCAAAATATTTAACGGTTTTCCTGAGGACACTTGTCATATTTTTAATTTTTTTTTATTCGAAATTCAAAATCCCTGATGACAATATTTGAAATGCAATTTCAAAAACGCAACAACCTATGGATCAATGTTGGTCTTTATTTATAGCTTAACTATTTGGCTTTAATATCCAGAATTGTTTGAGGAAATTTTGAATTCATTTTTCTTTTTTACAAAATCCAAATTCTTAATGTTAATATTTTATTTGCGATTTTAAGAGCCAACAATTCAACAATCCGTAGCTCAATTTTTCTCGACTATTAGGCTTCTAAAATGTGCAACGGTTTCCCTACGGACATTTTTGTAATATTTTTTTATTTCCAAACCCTTGACGTTATTTTTTGGATTGCAATTCGGAAGCGCACATCACAATAACTCGTGGATCAATTTTGACCTAATAACGGTTAAGTTATAGCTTAAATATTTGGCTTGTAGAGTAATAAAGTAAAAACACTTCTTTAATTTCCAACAACTTTTATTGTTGAATTTGTACGCAACAACAATAAAAGTTTTTGAAAATTAAAAGTGTTTTTACTTTAATTTCTCACAAGTGATATGAATTTTCAACAGATAACAGCCTCATCAATGAATATATATATATATTTAAATATTTGGCTTTAATATCCAGAGTTATTTTTTGAGAAAATGTTTGTTTTTTTTTTCTTTATAAAAATCCAAGTTCTTGATGTTAATATTTTATTTGCGATTTTAAGAGATCACAATTCAACAAACCGTAGCTGAATTTTGGATCAAATAGTTTCGAAATTTTGCTTAACTATTTGGCCAAAAATTTTTAACGATTTCCCAGAGGACATTTTTGTTATATTGTTTGTTCGAAATTCGAAACCCTTCATGTTAATATTTGAATAGCGAATTCAAAAGCTCGTATCTCATCAACCCGTGGGTCAATTTCGAACTAATAACGGTTAAGTTATAGCTCAATTTTTTGGCCTCAATATCCAAAATTGTTACTTTGAACAAATTATTGCAATATTTTGTTCCTTAGTCCAAATATATAATGCAAACATTAAATTTTAACATTATCATTACGTCTTGAGTCAGGAACGTTTATTGGTATCACACACCTTTTATTTATTCTGGAAAAAAAATAAAACGTAATGTTTTGAAAAAAAAATTAATAAAAAGCAAAAAAAATATAAAAACAATTGCCATCGCCCAGAAACTCCTCAAATTGACTCATAATGAATGCCTAATTCAGTTTCTGCAGAAACTGTTCATTTCTTATCCTTAAGTTATGAAATAATTTCATGTGAACAGAACGTTATGTTTTGAATAATGTAATAACTTTTGGTGACCAAAAAAAAATTATAAAATCAATTGCCATCGACCAGAAACTTCTCAAATAAACTTATAATAAAAGCCAAATTAATTTTTTGTAAAAGCTGCTCATTCCCTATCTTTAAATTTTAAAATAATTTCACGTGAACAGTACGTTTAATTTTGAAAAATGTTATCATTTTTGGGGACTAAAAAAAATATTAAAACAATTGCCATCGACCAGAAACTTTTCAAATCGACTCATAATGAAAGCCAAATTATTTTTCTGTAAAAGCTGTTCATTCCCTATCTTTAAATTTTGAAATAATTTCGTGTGAACAGAACGTTGAATTTTGAAAGAAATGTAATCATTTTTGGGAAGCAAAAAAAATATATAAAAACAATTACCATCGGCCAGAAACTTCTCAAATTGACTCATAATGAATGCCAAATAAGGATTCTGTAGAAACGATTCATTCCTTATCCGTAAGTTATCAAATAATTTCATATGAAGACAACGTTATGTTTTGATAAAATATAATAATTTTTGGTGAGCAAAAAAATATAAAAAAAATTGTCATCGATCAGAAACTTCTCAAATTGTGTCACAATGAATGCCAAATTAAGGTTCTGTAGAAACTGTTTATTACTTATTTGTACGTTATCAAATAATTTCATGTGAAGAGAACGTTATGTTTTGAAAAAAGTAATCATTTTTGGGAAGCAAAAAAATATATATAAAAATAATTGCCATCGACTAGAAACTTCTCAAATTGACTCATAATGAAAGCCAAATTATTTTTCTGTAAAAGCTGTTCATTCCCTAACTTTCAATTTTGAAATAATTTCATGTGAACAGAACGTTGAATTTTGAAAAAATGTAATAATTTTTGGGGAGTAAAAAAATTAAAACAATTGCCATCAACCAGAAACTTTTCAAATTGACTCATAATGAAAGCCAAATTATTTTTCTGTAAAAGCTGTTCATTCATAAATTTTGAAATAATTTCATGTGAACAGAACGTTGAATTTTGAAAAAAATGTAATCATTTTTGAGGAGCAAAAAAATATATAAAAACAATTACCATCGACCAGAAACTTATCAAATTGAGTCATAATGAAAGCCAAATTCATTTTCTGTAAAAGCTGTGTGCATTCCCTCACTTTAAATTTTGAAATAATTTTATGTGAACAGAACGTTGAATTTTGAAAAATGTAATAATTTTTGGGAAGTAAAAAAAATTAAAACAATTGCCATCAACCAGAAACTTTTCAAATTGACTCATAATGAAAGCCAGATTATTTTTCTGTAAAAGCTGTTCATTCATAAATTTTGAAATAATTTCATGTGAACAGAACGTTGAATTTTGAAAAAATGTAATCTTTTTTGAGGAGCAAAAAAAATATATAAAAACAATTGCCATCGACCAGAAACTTTTCAAATTGACTCATAATGAAAGCCAAATTATTTTTCTGTACAAGCTGTTCATTCCCTAACTTTAAATTTTGAAATAATTTCATGTGAACAGAACGTTGAATTTTGAAAAATTTCATAATTTTTGGGGAGCAAAAAAATAAAAACAATTGCCATCGACCAGAAACTTTTCAAATTGACTCATAATGAAAGCCAAATTATTTTTCTGTACAAGCTGTTCATTCCCTAACTTTAAATTTTGAAATAATTTCATGTGAACAGAACGTTGAATTTTGAAAAATTTCATAATTTTTGGGGAGCAAAAAAATAAAAACAATTGCCATCGACCATAAACTTCTCAAATTGACTCATAATGAAAGTCAAATTAATTTTCTGTAAAAGCTGTTCATTCGCTAACTTTAAATTTTGAAATAATTTCATGTGAACAGAACGTTGAATTTTGAAAAAAATGTAATAATTTTTGGGGAGTAAAAAAATATAAAAACAATTGCTATCGACCAGAAACTTTTCAAATTGACTCATAATGAAAGCCAAATTAATTTTCTGTAAAAGCTGTTCATTCCCTATCTTTAAATTTTGAAATAATTTCATGTAAACAGAACGTTGAATTTTGAAAAATGTAATAATTTTTGGGGAGTAAAAAAAAATATAAAAACAATTGCCATCGGCCAGAAACTTCTCAAAGTTTAAGTTTCTGTTCATTTTTTATCCTTAAGTTATGAAATAATTTCATCTGAGCAGAACATTAAGTTTTGTTTAAGGGTAAGAGTATTTTTAGATTTATGTTTTGGTTCCAAACTTATTAATGGCCCTGGTTTGCTTGAAACCATTGATTTCAATGCACCGTCCGGAAAAAAACTTTTATTTCGCCAAAAATTTCATTTAACCAACTGTGGCCTATCCAATCCCTTATGTAGAATATTACGATTTCTTAATATTCTGCTTGATAAATATAATCATATAGTTGTTTTAACAATCAACTGCCATCTTTTAAATGTCAACTGAGACGCATTGATCAATATGTGATCTCTAAAATTATAAAATTATACTTACCTATTATTTCTGTTTCTGTTGCAGTCTCTTAGATCTAGCTTTAGTTTTAAAATTTGTTTCTGACCTTCATATCAATAAAGATAAGATTTATTTTCGGTATAAATGGAGTTACCCGTTAATAAACAAATAAATAAATAATCATTTCAGTAACTTGAGAAAAAATATAAAAACTTGAAAAATTCCAAAATTTATTTATTTATTTAAAATATATACGAGAAACCCCTTTTTACAAAGAAAATACAATTTATATGTGTGAAACAAAGATACTGAATTCAACCGCCAAAGTTGTTAAATCATATAAAAGTATGTACGTGCGTGAATATAAAAGTAATATAATTTATATTAGTGATAGTGATAACAATTGGTGAACAAAGTTCAAAATTATCCAGAATTCCTTGTAAATTGATTACTTCATAAACTTCATCACTACTTTTATACTAAATAAAAATGTTGTGTCTTTATTTGTTTTTGGAACTGTCATAAACTAGCGTTATGATGGTTATAAGCTTTGATATCAAAGAATGAACACGTTGGGAGCAAACCAGACCATTTAAGATTCGACTGGTTCTAAAAAGGACATACAAAGCCAGCATTGCGGACCTTGGAGTTAAATTATTGTAAATTGGCCTAATTAAATATCACTTAGCACGCAATAGTGGAGAAATCTGGAAAGATTAGGATAACTCTGTCAATTATGATTAATTAATTTTGATTGAATCTTTGTGTAAAAGGGGGAAACCGAACTGGTAAACTGGTAAACTAGCAAACATCCATCAGACCGTTTATAATGGTGCGGTCTTTTGTGTTGCTGCGTTAAGATTAAAAATGTAATTTATGCCATCCCATACATATATCTCCCATATTAGAAAGTTTAGCGAAACAATACGGCGATAAATAAATGGGCGATAATTGAGATTGGAGTTGGTTGGTAATAATGTGAATGCGAGTGTTAGTGTACAAGTATAAATCCGGCGTTATGATAGTTGAATCATGGGTGTGGGCAGAGATTTATAAATTTGTCATAAATAATGCACCAGCCCTGTGGGGCACCGAGGACACTATTAGTACTCTGATGTAGGGAATTGATTTATCATGGCGAGCAATAGGGGGCCCGAACAACATTACATTCATATTAATATACAGTTTCATTTTAATATTGTCACCAAACTATTTATAGCACCATTTGAATATTTGTTTTGTGTGTTTGTTTTGTCTGGCCTTTTCTGAATAATTGAATTTATAAAATCTGTACGTTTTATATCTCCACACGGGGGCGACAACTCACCAAAAGATTTATTTTTCAATGCCTCTTTCATTGTGTCTCCTCATTACGGATGTTAAATATTCATCCACACTCTTTTTCCTTTTCAACCTCAACGCGTATTCACCATTTGGCGATTTGCAAGGTTCTCTACCTGGATAAGCCGAGGATTATCACAACAGTATTATTTAGGTACGACAAAAATTTTCGGATTAAAAATGATATTTTCAAGCTGCAGACTTGATGAAAACAAAATTCCAATTATTCTCCGTTTGTTCCGTTAATTTAGCATACGTGCTAGGAACATTTTGATATCGAAATTACTTATTATTACTGAATTTTTGTATTATTTGAAATTGAATGTACTTCAAAGTTATAAGGCCTCTCTAGCGAAAATGAAATTCTTTGTGCGGCTGCTAAGATTTTTTGCAGATTATACCTATAGCGTTAACAGTAGACTTCGTAGATTTTTAAGTGCAGCTTTCAGAAGTACAAATATTTTATATGGCACCAAAATTTAGTAGTAACCGAAAACAAGAGCAGTAATCATGCCAGATAGGTTCAAATCATTATCCCAATTTTATGTAAACGACCAAACTAATAACATTCCGAGATTTTAAATCCTCAGAACCACGCAATTGTATTTTCATTTTGTGTGCACATGCATAATCCATCACTGACCTGGACACCAACATCTAATCCCACTTAATCCCCAAGTCTAGCCTATTAATTTAAATTCCTAGAACACATTAAAGCGAATAATTAATAGACAAATCCATTAAAGCCACGACACGAAAAATCGACCTCGGGGCACCACCAATAAATAATTTCAACTTCATCTGCAACCATAAAACCTGCCCCTCGATCACCAACGTGATTCGATTCAATCTGCATAAACGGATTTGTTGGTGGAAATTATGCGACGTGAATCGGCTAATTAATTTCGGTTTTACGATGGCCAATCTTCATTATTTTAACCGAAAGTGCCCTCGTCCGCACAATAATATTGACAGTATTTACGTGCCGAGGAAGATCTCAATGTCGAGATATTCGCGAAAATATGATTCACGAGGTGCGAATAACTTTCTTGGGCGCGCGCGGATACAGCGTGTAAATGTAAATTAAATTGGCTCACCTGGCATCACGTATAAACATTATTAATCGTTACATTAATTGGTGTTTTAATATGTGTGCGGATTTATAACCGTTGAAATGTGTTAAGATTGAAAACAAATTATACACTACAAGCAATGTGTGCGCTTCGTTCAATTTTTGGGCATCCTGATTTCTATTAATTGAAGATCATTTTTAACAAAAATATGAAGCATTTACATATCTCGATCAGCCAATTCCATGGCGGAACATTTAGTTGCAAATGAGCACTACATACGAAAAAGAACTTGTTCTAACTGAGGAGATTAAGTTGAGATATTCTGGTGTGGATTGAAGAAACTCCAATCACATCTCTTCGTAGTTTAAATTAGAAGAATTTGAAATCTCAACTGGGTAAAACTTAAAATTAAATACAAACCTTTCCAATTTTCCAATCATCAGCAACTTTTCGAAGAAGTTAAATCAAAAGAACTGATTTTTGTGCAACATTATTTTAATTAATAAACGAAAATGAAGAAATTTTAAGTAAATTAATTTGCAGATTAAGCAACGTTTTGTAGAAATGGCTTTGTAAATTCTCAAATCCATTAACCCTTTAAACCAGAGTTTTTCAACCTATGGGTCGCAAAGCCTTACAATACGAGTAAAAGGGAAGAGTTTGTAGGTCCTGCACTACAATTAAAAAAACTACAATTTCAGTGAGAAGACTGTGCCTGTTAATTTTTTAATAATTTGTCGAAACGTGGTTCCATTTTTTAGGCGCAACAACAAAACCATTTTCTATGAAGCCTATTTCACTTTTTAGTTTTTAAGTTCACCATTGCAGAGAACGTTCATTCACGTAGGTAGGAAATGACGAATAGCACTAATAATTTTAAAGCATCCCTTGCCAGCTCTGGGTATTCTGTTTTTCTCTTCATCCAGAAGACGTCAATTTTTTGCGAAAATACCGTCAGCAGCTAAATCTATACGATTTTCTTTCGTCTTCGTAGTTAGATCAGCCAGTTGTACTGACATATCCAAGAAAGGATTTGGAATCCATCTACGCCCATTGTCAGCTTCAGAGTCCAGTAAGTTAAAAGTTTCTCCAAATTATGCAGGGAATTTGAGAAATTACTATAACAGTTTCTTCGACAATCTTCTGAACACAAAAGAAAGACTCATATATATTTTTTGCAAAGACCTCAAACGAAATTTTGCGAGGAATCTTTTGATTTTATTCTTTGCTGTTAGAATGTTTTCTTCTCTCCCTTAGAGGCTCTTGGTTAATATATTGAGATGGCTAAAAATATCAGCGATAAATGCTAATTTTAAGAGCCAAACAGGGTCACAAAAATAATTCGCATATACAGATTTAGCATCTTGTAAGAACATTAACAATTCAGCTTTCAGTTCTAGAACTTTTGCGAATACATTTCCTTTGGATAGCCACAGGGTCACAAAAATAATTCGCACCTACAGATTTAGCATCTTATAAGAACATTAACAATTCATCTTTCAGTTCTAGAACTCTTGTCAATATATTTCCTTTGGATAGCCACCTGACCTCTGTATGATAAAGGAGATTTTGATGGAGAGAACCCACGTTTTCACAAACGATTCTGAACAGTCAAGTTTGCACGGCTTTACCTTTAGAAAGAAAGCAGTGTGTCCATAAAACAGTTGGCATTATTGATTTTAATTCCGCAACGAGTCATAGCTTTAGCGTCATCGCTACAAATAGGTATACTTTTTCTCCAATCAATCGTACAAAATATGTCGTTGGACAGTAGTGTTTGCCGGCAGTGCAGTATAAAGAGGTCGGGTATTCAAAAAGGCTGAAGAACACTGCTTTAAACTATCCTACTAATCAAACTTCCCCTTTTCTTATCATCCACCCCATTCTACTATGCATATTACGTCATCAGTTGCTGTATTAGCAGATTTGGTGCGATCGGCCACCACGGTCAGCTGATTAGCCACCGGATGGTTTTTGTCTCTGGTGTTTCTGCTTACAGTTAATAACGGATTTTGATGGATGTTATATATATTGTAGAGATGCTTGCCCTGTGCACGAAGGTGTACAGAAAATTTCCCTATGGGCCTTAGAATCGGAGAAAAACAATTTTAAAATTTTACGCGCTTCGTATCACTCGGAACTAAAGATGGGCAAAATGACTATTTTTTGTGATCTGCTTCACAAGGGAAAAGAGTCTTCACTTTCATAATGTTTCCTATATATTCCGTACTACACAAAGTGAAAAGCTAAAAACAAATTTTGACTATTAAAATATGCCACTTTTGACAGTTAAAATATGCCAGTTTTGACTGATAAAATATGCCAATTTTGACCTTTAAAATATGCCAGTTTTTACCGTTTAAATATGCCATTTTTGACTCGTAAAATATGCCAGTTTTGACAGGTAAAATATGCCAGTTTTGACTGATAAAATATGCATATTTTGACTATTAAAATATGCCACTTCTGACAGTTAAAATATGCCAGTTTTGACTGATAAAATATGCCAATTTTGACTATTAAAATATGCCACTTTTGACAGTTAAAATATGCCAGTTTTGACTGATAAAATATGCCAATTTTGACTATTAAAATATGCCACTTTTGACAGTTAAAATATGCAAGTTTTGACTGATAAAATATGCCAATTTTAACCATTAAAATATGCCAGTTTTTACCGTTAAAATATGCCATTTTTGACTCGTAAAATATGCCAGTTTTGATAGGTAAAATATGCCTGTTTTTACTGATAAAATATGCCAATTTTGACCATTGAAATATGCCAGTTTTTACCGTTAAAATATGCCATTTTTGACGCGTAAAATATGCCAGTTTTGGCAGATAAAATATGCCAGTTTTGACTGATAAAATATGCCAATTTTGACTATTACAATATGCCACTTTTGATAGTTAAAATACTCCAGTTTTGAATGACAAAATATGCCTATTTTGACCATTAAAATATGCCTGTTTTGACAGGTAAAATATGCCAGTTTTCACAATTAAAATATTTCACTTTTGACTGGTAAAATATGCCAATTTTGACTATTAAAATATGCCACTTTTGACAGTTAAAATATGCCACTTTTGACTGATAAAATATGACAGTTTTGACTGATAAAATATGCCAATTTTGATTGTTAAAAAATGCCAATTTTGACAGTTACAATATGCCAATTTTGAGAGTTAAAATATGCCAGTTTCGACTGATAAAATATGCCAATTTTTACTATTAAATTATGCTAGTATTGACAATTAAAATATGCCAGTTTTGACTGATAAAATATGCCAATTTTGACTATTAAAATATGCTACTTTTAACAGTTAAAATATGCCGGTTTTGACTGATAAAATTTGCCAATTTTGACCATTAAAATATGCCAGCTTTCACTGGAAAGTATGCCAATTTTGACCATTAAAATATGACAGTTTTGACACTTAAAATATGCCAATTTTGACTGGTAAAATATGCCCATTTTTAATACTAAAATATGATAGCTTTAATATAAAAAGTTTTGTCTAGTAAAATATGACAATTTTGACTATTAAAATATGTCGAATTTGACTGGTAAAATATGCCAATTTTGACTATTTAAATATGCCAGTTTTGACAGTTAAAATATGCCAATTTTGACAGTTGTCTGTTGGGAATAAATTGATATTATTATTATTATTAAAACATGCCAGTTTGGACTCGTAAATTATGCCAATTTTGACAATTAAAATATGCCAATTTTGACTAATAAAATATGCCATCTTAAACAGTTAAAATGTGCCAGTTTTGACTGGTAAAATATGCTAATTTTGACTATTAAAATATGCCAATTTTGACTATGAAAATATACAAGTTTTGTTGACAGTTAAAATACGCCAGTTTTGACTGGTAAAATATGCCAATTTTGACTATTAAAATATGCCAGTTTTGACACTTAAAATATGCCAATTTTAACTGGTAAAATATTCCAATTTGTAATATTAAAATATGATGGTTATGACAGTTGAAATATGAAAAGTTTTGTCTAGTAAAATATGACAATTTTGACTATTCAAATATGTTGATTTTGATTGGTAAAATATGCCAATGTTGACTATTTAAATATGCCAGTTTTGACAGTTAAAATATGCTAATTTTGACCATTAACCTATGCCAGTTTTGACAGTTAGAATATGCCAGTTTTGACTGATAAAATATGCCCATTTTGACTATTAAAATATGCTACTTTTGACAGTTAGAATATGCCAGTTTTGACTGGTAAAATATGCCAGTTTTGACAGTTAAAATATGCCAATTTTGACTATTAAAATATGCCAGTTTTGACAGTTAAAACATGCCTGTTTTTACTATTAAAATATGCCATTTTGAATGGTAAAATATCCGCAAGCCCGATAGCCACCTCCTGGGTGCGCGCCTGGATGACTCTTTGAGTCGGCTCACTCAACAGATTTTCATGATAATGTATTGAATATTTAGGTAGTTTTTGCAACAAAGTGAAACGCAATTAATTTATTGCGACACATTGTATTTTATTTTTTTAACTTTAAAGTCGCTTTTCTGTGATTCTAAGGCCCATTGGAAAATGTCCTGTATACCTTCGAGCACAGCGCAAGTACTTCTACAATAAATGTAACACCCATTAAAATCAGTTATTAGCAGGTCTGAGAGATTTTATTTTGTAAAGTCACCGAAAGCGAAATGCACCTCTGACTACTTTTAGGTTTCAAAATCGTAGTAATCGCTTATGTTACAGTTTTTAATTTGACTTGATTCCTCCTTAGACATCTGTAGTATAAAGCTCTTATAATTCAAAACCCGGTTTTACTCTGGGTTTTGCCTGAAATCAAAAATTTACAACAAAATTGTTAGATGGGATGCCGAAGAATTAAAGTTGGGAATACCTACAGTCTGCAATGAAATAGATTTCACTTTATGTAGAAGCTTTTGAGAATCGTCTGGGTTATTTTTTACGAAGGCCACTTCGAACATTATCAACAAGCAAATTTCCGGCATGGCACTAGCCAGGGAAGTAGTGTTTCAACAAGATATTTGTTTACTCTTAGTAAGACTTAATTTTGCTTTGCAGAGTTACGAACAGGTTGAATATTCAAATAGTCAGGCTATATTTAATGCTTCTGCAACAAGTGAGATTGCCTCAAATTTATTTATCTTTTGTGAATTAGAAATTGTCTGTTATACATATTTGTTTATTTGTTTAATAAAAAATAACCCAACAGACCCAAGGGCCAATTACCGGAACGATAAATACAAGAATAATTCTAATAAAACTTAAAAGTTAAATAACTTAAAATAAGATTAAATTATATAGTATATATAAACATAATTTTTGTGCCCAGGCGGAAAGAAAAAAAAAACTAGCAATGAAAAGTGTCGTCTGTTGAAAAAGTGACAAAAAATTTCCCAAGACATGGGCAAAAATTTCATAATTTCATGACTAAAATTGGGCTGCAAATTTTCGCAACTCATTGACTCTTCGAGTCGACTGACTCATAAGTTACCCACCTCTAATTGTTATGAACTTTTCATTCAAGCCTAATACTCCTATTAATTTAAACAACGTTGCAATTTCACTAGATGGTATCTGTAGTGTATTGCTTCCAAAGAACCTCAATAGTAGTGCAGGTCCAAATATTGTTTCACTTAAATTATACGTAACTGTCAGGAAATTTTAACACAACCTAACATAAAAAATCGTATGTGATGCCAATCCATAAATCAAAATCAAAAATTACAGACCAATTTCGATTTTATCTTCGATATCTATTTGATTGAAGTCGTCCACAGGCCTTCTTTTGGAGATTTTTGCTCAGTTATTATCGAATATCAACAATACTTCTATGCTACTAGGTCTACTTTAACTAATTTATTTATTTACATGTTGCTCTAGAGATACGTGCTGTGAAGTTCATGCCATCTATATGGATTTCAGATTCTTTTGAAAAATATGGTCCATTAAAACATTGGCTTTCAACTTATCTATCAATTTGTGAAAATTAAATCAAATCCGACCAAATCGTATATTTATCAAATTTAAAGTGTCTCAGACACTAAACCGCCCTCATTTGCTTTTTGCAGATGACTTTAAGTTGTGTTATCAAGTGGATTGTATTAGAATGCAGGATGATATTCCTTCTGTAAATAACGGTTTTATTTTAAATGATATGCAGCTAAACACTTGCATCCTTCTCACGTTGCAGAAAACCATTAAAGTTTAAATACAGCATAAATGCAAATAAAAAAAAAAGAATCGAATTGCATCAACTACTTCCTTGGCTAATTTTAATTCAATATGATGATGTATTGTAGTCCAGAAGTATATTTGGTTGACATACCAATGTGTATTACAAAATAAAATTGATGATATTGATATTATCCATAGACGGTACTTGTTATTTATGGTGGTATGAAGGAATTCTATAAATCTGTTATTACAGGAAACGTGCTTGTCGGTAATGACCGTAGAATTGATAAATTATAGTGTTATCTGAAGCATTTGTAAGGAAACATTCGTTACGCTAACCGGCCTTAGGGTGTTTTCCGAAAACCCGAGGACAATTGTCGCCAGCTCACAATGCGCCCCTTGTCACAATCCACACGATTGTAAAGAGTGGATGGGGGCCTCGAGTTGTAAATCTATCAAGTTTTAAAATTACCAAATAACACGAATTAGCCAGACCAAGCACATGTACTTAATTTAAACCAAATGCAGACGTTAATCCTGTCATAACGTCGTTGGATTTTTCGTATCTCTTTCGAATAAATCACGGAGGTCGGATGTCAATTGTGAAAATGGAATCAATTAGTCTTGGGCAGGAGAAAAAGAGATAGATGAATAATGTGAGCGGTGGACAATATTGAATACTGATCGGTATCGAACTCAATGGGATCCGAGAGAGTCGCGATTCCCAGATCCGATTATTTTAATCGATTCAGGATGTCTCGGATACATATACCAGAGATCCAGATATCAGATCCCAACGTCAATGGTGCATTATTAATAATTACAAAGGCTCGATATTTCATGGCCGTATTACCACAAGACAATCGTTCTCAAATGTTTTAATTTAATTTTATATCGACATAATACCTTGGCTCAGGACCAAGGATAAAAAAATGTTGCCACAAAATAACTAGTTATTTTAACGGTTATTTAGTAACCGTTATTTAATGTAAGCTCGTCAGTAACAGTTTGTAACATCAAATTATTTCTAATTCTAAATTATTCTTTTTTGTATATATTTTTAAGTTTAATAAAAAATACATCCTCTTGAAATAATAGGCGGTAATCGATCAACCCTGACCGTAAGGGAGTCGTTAAGACGTGTTTTGATATTGCAATAAAACTTATTCGAACAAAAGCGTTTAATTAAAATCTAGGGTAAGAACATTGCCAATAGAAAGAAAGACATTCTTCGCAAAAAAAAAATATATAAGAAACAATTTCCACAAACTGGAAAATTTAAAAATTAACTCAGAATTGATTGTAGATTATTTCTCAGCAAAATTCTGAAAACATTCCTTCATTAATTTCCGAATTAATCGCACTGGAACAGCGCTTTCATATTCTCGATTTGCGCATTTCCACAAGTCGATAAAAAAATATATAAAACAATTGCCACGAGCTGGAAAATTTCAAAAATTAATTCAAAATTGATTGCCGATTATTTCTCAGCAAAAATCTGAAAACATCCCTTCATTAATTTCCGAATTACATTAATAATAACAGCGCTTTGATATTCTCGATTCGCGCATTTCCACGAGCCGATAAAAAAAATATAAGAACAATTGCCTCAAGTTGGAAAATTTCGAAATTAACTACGAATTGATTGTCGATTATTTCTCAGCAACAAATCTCAAAATACTCCTTTACTAATTTATGAATTAAACACACTTAAACTGCATTTAGACATCCTCAATTCTCAAATTTCCTAGATCGATTTAAAAATATAAAAATAATTATCATAAGCGGGAAAATTTCGAAATTAGCTCCGAATTAATTGTTGATTATTTCCCAGCAAAAAATTCAAAACACCAATTTATTAATTTATGAATGAATCGCAATTAAACTGCGCTTATACATTCTCAATTCACGCTATTCTCCGAGCCGATAAAAAAATATTACAATTGCTACAAACTTGTGAATTTCAAAATTGTTGATTACTCCACCTAAAAAAAAACGAAACACTCCTTCTTCGCTCATTTTCGAATTAATTGCACTTAAACTGCGCTTATGCATTCTCAATTCACTCTTTTCACTGAAGGGATAAAAAAAATAATTAGAAACAATTGCCACAAACTGGAAAATTTCAAAATTTATTCAGAATTGACTGTTGATTATTTCTCGTGAAAATATAAAAACATCCCTTCACTAATTTTCCAATTAGTCGCACTTAAACTGCGCTTATCCATTCTCAATTCAGGCTTTTCTTCGAGCGGATAAAAAAATATAAAAACAATTGCCACAAACTGCAAAATTTCAAAATTTATTCAGAATTGATTGTTGATTATTTCTCATAAAAAATCAAAACACCCCTTCACCAATTTTCGAATTAATCGCATTTAAACTGCCCTTGTAGATTCTCAATTCACGATTTTCTTCGAGCGGATAATAAAATATAAAAACAATTGCCACAAACTGCAAAATTTCAAAATTTATTCAGAATTGATTGTTGATTATTTCTCATAAAAAATCAAAACACCCCTTCACCAATTTTCGAATTAATCGCACATAAACTGCGCTTATCCATTCTCAATTCAGGCTTTTCTTCGAGCGGATAAAAAATATAAAAACAATTGCCACAAACTGCTAAATTTCAAAATTTACTCAGAATTGATTGATGATTATTTCTCATAAAAGATCAAAACACCGCTTCCCCAATTTTCGAATTAATCGCACTTAAACTGCCCTTATCGTTTCTCAATTCAGGCTTTTCTTCGAGCGTATAAAAAAATATAAAAACAATTGCCACAAACTGCAAAATTTCAAAATTTATTCAGAATTGATTGTTTATTATTTCTCATAAAAAATCAAAAGACCCCTTCACCAATTTTCGAATTAATCGCATTTAAACTGCCCATGTAGATTCTCAATTCACGATTTTCTTCGAGCGGATAATAAAATATAAAAACAATTGCCACAAACTGCAAAATTTCAAAATTTATTCAGAATTGATTGTTGATTATTTCTCATAAAAAATCAAAACACCCCTTCACCAATTTTCGAATTAATCGCACTTAAACTGCGCTTATCCATTCTCAATTCAGGCGTTTCTTCGAGCGGATAAAAAAATATAAAAACAATTGCCACAAACTGCAAAAATTCAACATTTACTCAGAATTGATTGTTGATTATTTCTCATAAAAAATCAAAGCACCCCTTCACCAATTTTCGAATTCATCGCACTTAAACTGCGCTTATCATTCTCAATTCAGGCTTTTCTTCGAGCGGATAAAAAAAATAAAAAACAATTGCCACAAACTGCAAAAATTCAAAATTTACTCAGAATTGATTGTTGATTATTTCTCATAAAAGATCAAACACCCCTTCACAAATTTTCGAATTAATCGCACTTAAACTGCCCTTATACATTTTCAATTCACGATTTTCTCCGAGCACATAAAAAATATAAAAACAATTGCCACATACTGTAAAATTTCAAAATTTACTCAGAATTGATTGTTGATTATTTCTCATAAAAAATCAAAACACCCCTTCACCAATTTTCGAATTAATCACACTTAAACTGCGCTTATCCATTCTCAATTCAGGCTTTTCTTCGAGCGGATAAAAAAATATAAAAATAATTGCCAAACTGGAAAATTTCAAAATTTACTCAGAATTGATTGTTGATTATTTCTCATACAAAATCAAAACACCTCTTCACCAATTTTCGAATTAATCGCACTTAAACTGCGCTTATCCTTTCTCAATTCAGGCTTTTCTTCGAGCGGATAAAAAATATAAAAACAATTCCCACAAACTGCAAAATTTCAAAATTTATTCATAATTGATTGTTGATTATTTCTCATAAAAGATCAAAACACCCCTTCACCAATTTTCGAATTAATCACACTTAAACTGCGCTTATCCATTCTCAATTCACGATTTTCTCCGAGCAGATAAAAAATAATAAATACAATTGCCACAAACTGCAAAATTTAAAAATTTACTCAGAATTGATTGTTGATTATTTCTCATAAAAGATCAAAACACCCCTTCGCCAATTTTCGAATTAATCGCACATAAACTGCGCTTATCCATTCTCAATTAAGGCTTTTCTTCGAGCGGATAAAAAAATATAAAAATAATTGCTACAAAAACAATTTAATAATAACGCTCATTATTAAACCGTATTTGATGTAACAATAAGTCCATTATTAAACCAAAGTAGAATTATTTTTTAATTTCTTTGTTGACTGTTACACAAACACTTATACCGCGACAAAGGGGCGCGCACGAGTCACCCTCCCTTTCACACAACTGCCACCTGCCCAGGTATACATTCATTTGGTAGGGATGTATCAATTTTGCGATAAACGAGCCGAAGCCGATTCTAAAAGAATTCCACTTGACATTTCAGGAATTCAATTTCGCCACGAAATTACAGGCTTATATAAATACATCTCTGCGAATGATTGTAATTTCCTATAATTCAGGGACGCAGGTGTATTATACTTTTGTAATATACAATTGCATATCACTTAGGACCGGTTTTACAAGCATGGAATTAGACCAGGAATAACTATTTTTTTCGATAAATTGATTTCATCTTTATTCGACGCTTAGCATGCGTTATGCGCCGAAAAAAGATGTACTAGTAACTTTAAAGTTTATACCCATAATATTGTAATTCTGGTACAGAGTGTAAGAAACCCAAAATTAGAGACAAAAAGAAAAAGAGAAAATTGGAAAAATGATTAGATCAAAGTAACAACTTTTTTTTAAACATTAATTCTGGTTCACGTTCGTGAACTACTTCGAACAGCCTCAAAAAAGTAACAACTTTGGCTTCTACTCCTGTTCTATATATTAGTCTCCCAGCATCTGTGATACAAACTAGTAAACCTACCTTCAGATTTCACGATGTCTATAGTGGATAGCCGTTACCACAAGAAAAGGATGAAAAAACTAAAGTTGCATTCGGCGATAAGAAAAATTGTAAAAAATTCATCTCTGCTAGAATTAACTTCAACATTTCAAAATGTATCCAGAATGAACCTATTTTTGACATACATGTAACACAATTGACATATCAGTGCTGAAAAGTAAAAGGCAACATTCAAAACATAAATTAAAAAAGAGAAAATTACATTCAGCGATTAGAAAAATTTATAAAAAATTCATCTTCGCCGGAATTAGCTTCAACATTTCAAAAACCATCCTGAATTAATTCATTTTTGAGATCCCTCTCAAATGATTGGCATATCAAAACTGGAAACAAAGTGACGACACTCAAAACTCAAACAAAGGAAATGAAAATTACATTCGGGTGTAAGAAGTACTGCAAAAAGAAGTACTGCATTCAAAATCAATCCTAACCTACTTTGATATACTGCCAAAATAATTGACATATCAGAGCTGAATACAAAATGACAACATTCAAAACATAAATTACAGAAAAGAAAATTACATTCAGCGATTAGAAAAATTCTAAAAAATTCATCTCTACAGGAATTAGTTTAAAAATTTAAAAATCCATCCAGAATTAACCTATTTTTGACGTACTGTTAAAACAATTGACATATCAAAGCTGAAAACAAAATGCTAACATTAAAAACTTAAATTACGGATTAAAAGAAAATAAATTCAGCGATTAGAAAACTTGTAACAAATTAATTTCTGCTGGATTTAGCTTGAAGATTTCAAAATACATCCAGAATTAACCTATTTTTGACGTACTGCTAAAACAATTAACAATTCAGAACTGAAAACAGAATGACGACATTCAAAACTTAAATTACGGAATAAAAAATTACATTCAGCGATTATAGAATTCGTAAGAACTTAATTTCTGCAGGATTTAGCTTTAAGATTTCAAAATTCATCCAAAATGAACCTATTTTTGACGTACTGCTAAAATAATTGACATATCAAAGCTAAAAACAAAATGACAATATTCAAAACTTTAATTACCGAATAAAAAAAACATTCAACGATTAGAAAAATTGTAAGAAATTAATTTCTACTGGATTTAGCTTGAAGATTTCAAAATTCATCCAGAATTAACCAATTTTTGACGTACTGCTAAAACAATCGACAAATCAAAGCCGAAAACAAAATGACAACATTCAAAACTTAAATTACCGAATAAAAAAGTGCATTCAACGATTAGAAAAATTGTGAGAAATTAATTTCTACTGGATTTAGCTTGAAGATTTCAAAATTCATCCAGAATTAACCAATTTTTGACGTACTGCTAAAACAATCGACAGATCAAAGCCGAAAACAAAATGACAACATTCAAAACTTAAATCACCGAATAAAAAAATACATTCAACGATTAGAAAAATTGTAAGAAATTAATTTCTACTGGATTTAGCTTGAAGATTTCAAAATGCATCCATAATTAACCCATTTTTGACGTGCTGCTAAAACAATTGACATATCAGAGCTGAAAACAAAATGACAACATTCAAAACTTAAATGACCGAATAAAAAAGTGCATTCAACGATTAGAAAAATTGTAAGAAATTAATTTCTGCTGGATTTAGCTTGAATATTTGAAAATCTATCCAGAATGAACCTATTTTAGACGTGCTGCTAAAACAATTGACATATCAGAGCTGAAAACAAAATGACAACATTCAAAACTTAAATTACCGAATAAAAAAGTACATTCAACTATTATAAAAATTGAAAGAAATTAATTTCTACCGGATTTAGCTTGAAGATTTCAAAATGCATCCATAATTAACCTATTTTGACGTGCTGCTAAAACAATTGACATATCAGATCTGAAAACAAAATGACAACATTCAAAACTTAAATCACCGAATAAAAAAATACATTCAACGATTAGAAAAATTGTAAGAAATTTATTTCTACTGGATTTAGTATGAAGATTTCAAAGTCCATGCAGAATGAACCTATTTTTGATATGCTGCCAAAACGATTGACATATCAGAGCTGAAAATAAAATGACAACATTCACAACTTAAATTACCGAGTAGAAAATTACATTCAGCGATTGGAAAATTTGTAAGAAATTAATTTCTACTGGATTTAGCTTCAAAATTTCAAAATCTGCCCAGAATTAACCTATTTTTGAAATACTGTTTACATTATACATCACAATTTATGGTGTTAATAAAACGTATAGTTGATTGAATATTACTAATTGACATATAAGAGCTGAAATCAAAGTGACAACATTCACAACTTAAATTACGGATAAAAAAATTACATTCAGCAATTAGAAAATTTGTAAGAAATCAATTTCTACTGGATTTCACTTCAAAATTTCAAAATCTGCCCAGAATTAACCTATTTTTGAAATACTGCCAAAACAATTGACATATAAGAGCTGAAATCAAAGTAACAACATTCACAACTTAAATTACGGATTAAAAAATTACATTCAGCAATTAGAAAATTTGTAAGAAATCAATTTCTACTGGATTTCACTTCAAAATTTCAAAATCTGCAAAGAATTAACCTATTTTTGAAATACTGCCAAAACAATTGACATATAAGATCTGAAATCAAAGTGACAACATTCACAACTTAAATTACGGATAAAAAAATTACATTCAGCAATTAGAAAATTTGTAAGAAATCAATTTCTACTGGATTTCACTTCAAAATTTCAAAATCTGCCCAGAATTAACCTATTTTTGAAATACTGCCAAAACAATTGACATATAAGAGCTGAAATCAAAGTGACAACATTCACAACTTAAATTACGGATTAAAAAATTACATTCAGCAATTAGAAAATTTGTAAGAAATCAATTTCTACTGGATTTCGCTGCAAAATTTCAAAATCTGCCCAGAATTAACCTATTTTTGAAATACTGCCAAAACAATTGACATATAAGAGCTGAAATCAAAGTAACAACATTCACAACTTAAATTACGGATAAAAAAATTACATTCAGCAATTAGAAAATTTGTAAGAAATCAATTTCTACTGGATTTCACTTCAAAATTTCAAAATCTGCCCAGAATTAACCTATTTTTGAAATACTGCCAAAACAATTGACATATAAGAGCTGAAATCAAAGTGACAACATTCACAACTTAAATTACGGATTCAAAAATTACATTCAGCAATTAGAAAATTTGTAAGAAATCAATTTCTACTGGATTTCGCTTCAAAATTTCAAAATCTGCCCAGAATTAACCTATTTTTGAAATACTGCCAAAACAATTGACATATAAGAGCTGAAATCAAAGTAACAACATTCACAACTTAAATTACGGATAAAAAAATTACATTCAGCAATTAGAAAATTTGTAAGAAATCAATTTCTACTGGATTTCACTTCAAAATTTCAAAATCTGCCCAGAATTAACCTATTTTTGAAATACTGCCAAAACAATTGACATATAAGAGCTGAAATCAAAGTGACAACATTCACAACTTAAATTACGGATTCAAAAATTACATTCAGCAATTAGAAAATTTGTAAGAAATCAATTTCTACTGTATTTCGCTGCAAAATTTCAAAATCTGCCCGGATTTAACCCATTTTTAAAATACTGCCAAAACAATTGACATATAAGAACTGAAATCAAAATGACAACATTCACAACTTAAATTACGGCTTAAAAAATTACATTCTGCAATTAGAAAATTTGTAATAAATCAATTTCTACTGGATTTCGCTTCAAAATTTCAAAATCTGCCCAGAATTAACCTATTTTTGAAATACTAGGTGTCATCAAAATGACAACTTTCACAACTTAAATTACGGATTAAAAAATTACATTCAGCAATTAGAAAATTTGTAAGAAATTAATTTCTGCTGGATATAGCTTGAATATTTCAAGGTCCATCCAGAATGAAACTTTTTTTGTCATACTTCTAAAACAATTGACATACCAGAGCTGAAAAAAAATGACAACATTCAAAACTTAAATTATGGATTAAAAGAAAATACATTCAACGAATAGAAAAATTGTAAGAAGTTAATTTCTACTGCTTTATGTTTTGTTAATGGCAAGTTGAGTTGCCGAAACTATAGTCAACAATAAAATAAAATTTGTGTTATACCAACAAAGTATTTAGAACATGTATAACGAAGTAGAAGCCTCCACCATAAACAATCATGTCTACTGGATTTAGCTTCAAAATTTCAAAATCTATCCAGAATGACCCTATTTTTGATATACTGCCAAAGCAATTAACATATCAGAACTGAAAACAAAATGCCAACATTCAAAACATAAATTACGGAATAAAAAAGTAATTAAAGAAATTAATTTCTGCTGGATTTAGCTTGTATATTTCAAAATCCATCCAGAATGAAACTATTTTTGACGTACTGCTAAAACAATTGACATATCAGAGCTGAAAACAGAATGACAACGTCCAACACTTAAATTACGGAATAAAAAATTACATTCAGCGATTAGAAAATTTGTAGGAAATTAATTTCTACTGGATTTCGCTTGAAAATTTCAAAATCTATCTGGAATGGACCTATTTTTGACGTACTGCTCAAACAATTGAGATATCAGAGCTGGAAACAAAATGACAACATTCAAAACTTAAATTACGGAATAAAAAATTACATTCAGCGACTAGAAAAACTGTAAAAAGTTCATCTACGCTGGAATTAGCTTGAAAATTTCAAAATCCATCCTAAATTAACCTATTTTTGATATCCTGTCCAAACAATTGATTTACCACTGCTGGCAATACAATGACAACGCTGAAAATCTGAACTAAATTACAAAATTGCAATCTGCGATTAGAAAAATTATTAAAAAATTATCTCTGCTAGAATTAGCTTCATAGTTTTTAAATATGTTGTCCCTGCGACATGACAAAGACCAATATTTCGACAATTCATTAAAGAACTAGTAGAAAATGGACCAAAACAAAATTCGGCTATGGCGTTTTAGCAGAAGTCGTTTTTTGCCCAATGGTAAAAAGATGAATAGAGAGTAGCTGTTTCAAAAAATCTGTGCTTTGGTTACCTTTTATGACACTTGGTAAAAATAAAGTAGCGTCAAGGGGAGGGACGCAAATTAGATATCTGGCCACGGACGTAAGATTTCCTTACTGGTGTCCTGCATAGGCGTATGGAATGTGTTGCTGTTATAATACTAATGGATTTGTAGATGAAGAAATGTTTCTACCGAAGCCACAGCTCGATCTTAAGATTTTTCCACCAGGAATTGGAATGGATTGGGTTTGCAGTTCAAAATGTTAGAAACTAAAAAGCAATTTAGTTACACGTGTACACTGCAGCGAAGATTTTTCGGGAAGTCAAATGGTACACTTACGACCTTGCAGTGGTATTATTAACTTACAGTAGTTTCAATTATATTATTATAACGTGCCTTGACTAAAGCTATGCAAGCATATTTTATGCGCAGACCGATTAACAATTTTATAGAGGCATTTCACCAATTTGGCCCGACGCCAAGTAATTAAACGGCCCCCAAATAAAATAGCCGGAATGATATATATAAAAAACGACGTGATTGGAGTGTCGCCAAACCGAATTTATTATTCGAACACGAACATCATCGTGCACATACACACTCGCAAAAAAAACCCTCCCCCTTTTGCGAGCCCGCCGGCCCGAGGGACACGGAAAGGGCCGCCGCCCAATGGGAAAGGAGTGCTCGTTTCGAGTTTTATTTCTAATTAAATTTGGTGGATTTAATTTAGTGCAAGTCGTTAAATTAAAAGTGAACGAAGGGAATGAACATGTCGGCTATTGGTTTGGCCTCTTTGCTCTGTCACGCCTTCTCTCCACTGAAAATTATCATTGTTCTTTCTTGGCGCTGCTGGCCCCGGTGAAACAAAAACTGGATATAAATACATACACACGTATCATTACCGATATTATGATCGCATTTAAAATTCGCTAGAACTAATTTAGTTATTTATAGGCACCGCGCGAAATTTTAAACACAAAGCGCGCACTTCAAAACGATACCGAACTGGTTTACCATGGCACGAGTGATTGGTCATGTTGGTACACAATGTGCAAAAAATACGCGACTAATTCCCTTATACCAACATTGTTTAATACTAATTCGGAAAAAATCTAATCATTTTGCGCGCTTTTGACTTTACATAGACCATCCGTGTATCCATAATTGAAAAATATGAGAAACACTCAAGTAGAAAATCGGAGAAGAACTTTAGTATCTTTAGGATGTTACAAGTTTTTGAATTCCTTCCTTGTAAAAACTGCCGGATTTCACTTCAAAGAAAGTCGTAAGGTAGTTTTTGACTTATCCCATAAAAAAACAGCCAAGTAGAAAAACACATAAGATCTTTAGGATTATAAATTCTGCAAGTTTTTGAATTCCTTCCTAGTAAAAGCTGCTCGGTTTCTCTTCAAAAAAAGTCCGAAGGTAGTTTTTGACTTCTCTTATAGAATCAATTTTTTTCCATAAAAATGATTTTGCAGAAACGAAGCACGTGAAAATCTGAAGAGGTAAGATTAAGCGGGTGCTGGAGGATTTTCCATTTTCTCTCCCAAGTTTTTGCAGTGTCTGACGAGCGTCATGTAATCTAGCGTTGTCATGATGAAAGACGTTGTCTTTCCGATTTACTAAATTTGGACGTTTTGCTTGGATTTCGGCATTGAGTTAGACGAATTTCTTGCAGTACTTCTCCGCAGTTATTGTTTGGCCCCGTGGAAGAAGCTCGTAAAAATATTCCTCTGCCATTCCATTAGACAATATAATAATACATTTATTGACGGTTAACACCTTTTACAATGATTTAACATAAATTAAAAGTTCTAAATAAAGATAAATTAAATATTTACAAACAATATAGTTCAATTATAATGATGAACAAGTGATTTTACATCAGATTTAAATTTTGTATATGTAGTCGAAAATATATCTATTTTTGACTTACCTGAATTTAAATTATTAATATTTCGCATAATTCTGTTAAGAGGCGCATGATAACAATAATTAGATTTACAATAATTAAGACGGAACAATGAACAAGACCGTAAATTTAAAGAAATTTGCCCAATATTAAAGTTAATTCATGAAAGTAATGATGGACAGTTTTTTGTAATTTGTAGCCAAAACAAGTAAGAATACTTTCATTAGATGCAATTGAGCATTTGCCGAAAATTCTGCTCTTTCACTTTCATGCTTCCAGCTTCGGTTTCTAAGTATGTTGTACACAACCCATCATTCATCTCCAGTTATGATTTGATACAAGAAAGTTTCGTTAGAACGGAGACGAGCGATCAGAGAAGCGGCTGTGATCACAAGTAATTATCAACAAATCTGATAATGATGTGCGTTAGAGGGGGGCGAAATGGCCCTTTTTTATGAGTCAACTAATCGTGAAGAGTCGACTATTGAAGAAGTAACTCTTCACTCTTTTAAAAAGTATGCAAAAAAGGTCCTCACTTCCTACTTCTCAAAATTCCATGACTCTGAATATTACAGACGATAGAGTTGACTCATTCTTGAGTTAACCACCTCTATTTTTTTTTGACTTGGGCATGAGCCATTCAGTCACGACCAGGTTATTATTTATATATTTAAATTTGGGATGAGTAGATGAACAAATGAACAAATGAACAAATTAATAATATCAGACGTATACAACAACCATGGGCCCGAGCGAATACTTCTCGATCCCCGAAAAATCTTTCGCCTGGGCTCAAGCGCTCGCCTGTACCCACTACACCAACGGGCCGGCCGTCCAAACCACCTCTAATTAATGCATGAATTTCGGAAAGTTTCAAGACGATTGAATTTATATTTTTTCAGGCTACCAAAAATTAAATAATTTTTCGCAATTTCTCGCTTCGAGCACACGTAATTTTCGCAAAACCTGGTGATGGTGTGCATTAATTTTTCACAAAATCGTGATCTCTGATAAATTTTAAGTAATTTTAGCAAGCTTCAAGTTGGTTTTCATATTATTTTTCAAGCCACCAAAATTATATCAATTTTTCGCTACTTCACGCTCTGATCACATGCAATTATCACCAAATCCGTTAATGGTGAGCAAGAATTTCTTATCAAATCATTTTATTCGAATGAATAATTTTGGCAAGCCTCAAACTGATGGCATATTTTTTTCATCATTTTTTCGCTATTATAGACTCTGATCACTTATAATTATCACAAAATCTGGTTATGTTGTGCATCTGGTTTTACAAAATCGTAGAAAGTTAGAACAAATTTTAAGTAATTCCGGTGAGTTTCAAATTGATAGATAATTGTTTTTATATTTTTATTAAACCACAAAATGTATAACCATTTCTCGCAATTTTACTCTCTGATCACATACAATTATAACAAGATCTAGTGATATCGTGTTTGATTTTTTCACGAAATCACAATCTCAATTTTTTTGTAATTTAGAAAAGTTGACTGTAGCCGTTTTTATATTTTTTCTCAATCCACCAAATTTACAATTTTTCGTAGTGTCATGCTCTGATCGCATGTAAATATCACAAAATCTGATATTAGTGTGAAACTCTTTACGAAATCATAATCTAGAATAAATTCTAGGTAACTTTGAAAAATTTCAAGTTGGTGGCAGTTCTAATATTAATATTTTTACCAAACCATCAAAATTATAACATTTTTTTTACAAATCCTCGCTCTGATTACGTGTAATTATCACAAAATCTGGTGATGGTCTGCATGTGGTTTTACAAGAACGTAATTTAGAATAAATTCTGAGTAATTTTGGCAAGTTTCAAATTCATAGAAATTTTTTTTAATATTTTTATCAAGCCACAAAATGTATAACAATTTTTCGCAATTTTAAGTTCTGATCACACGCAGTTATAACAAGATCTAGTGATGTCGTGTATAAATTTTTCACGAAATCACAATCTCTAATAAAATTTTTGTAATTTGGAAAAGTTTTAACCTGATAGCAGCTGTTTCTATATTTTTTCTCAATCCACCAAATTTACAACAATAATTCGCAGTGTCAAGCACCAATCACAAAATAAATATCACAAAATCTAATATTAGTGTGCATGAAGTTTTTACGAAAACACAATCTAGAATAAATTCTGGGTAATTTTGGGAAATTTCAAGTTGGCGACAGTTCTTTTTATATTTTTATCAAGCCATCAAAATTATAACTTTTTTACAAATTCCCACTCTGATCACATACAATTATCACAAAAACTGGTGATGCTGTGCTTGTTTTTTTTACGAAATTATAATTTTTAATAAATACTGAGTAATTTTGGCAACTTTCAAGTTGATGGCAGTTGTTTTTATATTTTTTTTCGAGCCACCAAAATTATAACACTTTTTCAAATTCTCCGCTCTGAATAGATGCGATTATCACAAAACCTGGTGATGTTGTGTATGAATTTTTCATGAAATCATAATTTCTAATAAATTTCAAGTCATTTTGGAAAATTTTTAGTTGGCCAGTTGTTTTTATAATTCTTTTTAATCCACCAAAATTTTTCGCTATTTCACGCTCGGATCACATGCAATTATCACCAAATCCGGCAATAGTGAGCAAGGATTTTTTACAAAATCATTTTTTCGAATGAGTTTCGATTCATTTTGGCAAGTTTCAAATTCATAGAAAATTGTTTTTATATTTTTATCAAGCCACAAAATGTATAACAATTTTTCGCAATTTTAAGTTCTGATCACACGCAATTATAACAAGATCTAATGATGTCATGTATAATTTTTTTACGAAATCACAATCTCTAATCATTTTTTTGTAATTTAGAAAAGTTTTAAGCTTATAGCAGCTGTTTTTATATTTTTTCTCAATCCACCAAATTTACAACAATTTTTCGCAGTGTCATGCACCAATCACAAAATAAATATCACAAAATCTAATATTAGTGTGCATGAAGTTTTTACGAAAACACAATCTAGAATAAATTCTGGGTAATTTTGGGAAATTTCAAGTTGGCGGCAGTTCTTTTTATATTTTTATCAAGCCATCAAAATTATAACTTTTTTACAAATTCCCACTCTGATCACATACAATTATCACAAAAACTAGTGATGCTGTGCTTGTTTTTTTTTACGAAATTATAATTTTAATAAATTATAACTTTCAAGTTGATGGCAGTTGTTTTATATTTTTTTTTCAAGCCACCAAAATTATAACACTTTTTCAAATTCTACGCTCTGAATAGATGCGATTATCACAAAACCTGGTGACGTTGTCCATGAATTTTTCAAGAAATCATAATTTCTAATAAATTTTAGTCATTTTGGAAAATTGTTTTTCTAATTTTTTCAATCCACCTAAATTTTTCGCTAATTCACGCTCGGATCACATGCAATTATCACCAAATCCGGTAATAGTGAGCAAGGATTTCTTACAAAATCATTTTTTCGAATGAGTTTTGAGTCATTTTGGAAAGTTTCAAGTTGTTGTTTTTATGGTTTTACCAAGCTATCAACAATTTTTTGAAAATTCGCGCTCTGATCACACGTAATTATTGCAAATTCTTTTGATGACATGTGTTTTTCACAAAATTGTAATTTCTAATGAATGATTGTTGATTTTGTTAAAATTTCAGGTAGGTGGAAGTTGTTTTTAAATTTATAACAATTTTTCGCCATTTCACACTGTGATCACATGTAAATATCATAAAACCTGATGATGGTATGCATGCACTTTTTGCGAAATCGTACGCTATAATAATTTTTTAGTAATTTTGGTTAATGTTTCAAGTTGATGGCAGTTGTTTTTATATTTTTACCGAACTATCAAAATTATCACAAATTTTTGAAAATTCGCAATCTGATCGCACTAAATCTGATGTGGTACGCACGTATATTTTTTTACGAAATTATAATTTCTAATGAATTTTGTGTAATCTTAACAAGTGTTAAGTAGATGGCAATTGTTTTTGTATTTATTTTGTTTTTGTATATATAGCCATCAAAATGATCACAATTTTTTTGAAAATTCGCGTGTAATTATCACAAAATCTGGTGATGGTGCGCATGCGTTTATCACAAAATCTGGTGATGGTGCGCATGCGTTTATCACAAAATCTGGTGATGGTGCGCATGCGTTTATCACAAAATTATAATTTCTAATGTATTATTATTCATTTTAATAAGTTTCAAGTAGGTGGTGGCAGTTGTTTTTGTATTTTTTTCAGGCCACTAAAATTCTAACAATTTTTCGCAATTTCACGTTCTGATCACAAGCAATTATCACTATATCCGGGAATGGTATGCAACCATTTCTTACAAAGTCATATTCTCGAATTCTGCCTAATTTTGACAAGTTTTAAGTTGATGGCAGTTGTTTTTATATTTTTTTCAAGCCACCAAAATTTTAGCAATTTTTCGCAATTTCACGTTCTGATCACAAGCAATTATCACTATATCCGGGAATAGTGTACAACCATTTTTTTACAAAATCATGTTTTCGAATGAATTCTGCCTAATTTTGACAAGTTTCAAGTTGATGGCAGTTGTTTTTATATTTCTTTCAAGCCACCAAATTTATAATCATTTTTTTGAAGAAAAAAAATCACAAAATCTGATGTTGGTGTTCTTGCATTTTTGTTACGAAATCATAATCTCAAATCAGTTTTAGGCAATTTTGGAAAATTTCAAGTTGGTGGCAGTTATTTTTATATTTTTATCAGCCATCAAAATTATAACAGTTTTTCAAAAATTCACGGTTTGATCACATGTAATTATCACAAAATCTGGTGATGGTGCGCATGTATTTTTTACGAAATTACGATTTCTAATGAATTTTGTTTAATTTTGACGAGTTTCAAGTAGATGGCAGTTGTTTTTATATTTTTTCAAGCCACCAAACTTATAATCTTTTTATGAAGAAAAAAATCACAAAATCTGATGTTGGTGTTCTTGCATTTTTGTTACGAAATCATAATCTCGAATGAATTTTAGGCAATTTTGGAAAATTTCAATTTGGTGGCAGTTATTTTTATATTTTTATCAGCCATCAAAATTATAACAATTTTTCAAAATTCACGCTCTGCAATTATCACAAAATCTGGTGATGATGCGCTTGTATTTTTTACGAAATTACGGTTTCTAACGCATTTTGTGTAATTTTTACGAGTTTCAAGTAGATGGCAGTTGTTTTTATATTTTTTTCAAGCCACCAAAATTTTAACAATTTTTCGCAATTTCATATCCAGGAATGGTATGCAACCATTTCTTACTGACTTATATTCTCGAATAAATTCTGCCTAATTTTGACAAGTTTCAAGTTGATGGCAGTTGTTTTTATATTTTTTTCAAGCCACCAAATTTATAATCATTTTTTGAAGGAAAAAAAAACTACAAAATCTGATGTTGGTGTTCTTGCATTTTGGTTACGAAATCATAATCTCTAATAAATTTTAGGCAATTTTGTAAAATTTCAAGTTGGTGGCAGTTATTTTTATATTTTTATCAGCCATAAAAATTATAACAATTTTTCAAAAATTCACGCTCTGCAATTATTACAAAATCTGGTGATGGTGCGCGTGTATTTTGTACGAAATTACGATTTCTAATGAATTTTATTTAATTTTTACGAGTTTCAAGTAGATGGCAGTTGTTTTTATATTTTTATCAGCCATCAAAATTATAACAATTTTTCAAAATTCACGCTCTGCAATTATCACAAAATCTGGCGATGGTGCGCATGTATTTTTTACGAAATTACGATTTCTAGTGAATTTTGTGTTTAATTTTGACGAATTTCAAGTAGGCGGCAGTTGTTTTTTATATTTTTTCATTTTTCGCAATTTTACACTCTGTGCACATGCAATTACCACAAAACCTGGTGATGTGTATGAGTTTTTTACGAAATCATAATTTTAAAAAACAAAATACCAACCCTCAAAATTTGGACTGCAATTGGTGAACATGTACAAAATAAATCTGTGCTAGAATTAGTTTCAAAATCCATCCAAAATAAAACCCAACTAAAACAATTGACATACTACAACTTATCAACCTTTAGTCTCTCGGCAATCTCTTCAGTGGTAATCCGAGGATTACTATTCACTAAATCATGGATACAGTTATTATCAATGCTGGATCGGCGATAGCGAATTTTGCGTAATTTTGACAAGTTTAAAGTATAAAAGTGAAAATCTTCTAACATATCAACTTATCGTAAACTTGACTTTACATGGTTTAATATTTTCACGAGCGCCTATTTCAAATAAAGATTTAAACTTTTCTAGAGCGTCGGCCATCATTGATTGATTGGTTTCAATGCTCACTTTGATCACTTGCAATTATCACAAAATCTGGTGATGGTGCGCATGTATTTTTTTACGATATTACGATTTCTAACTGATTTTGCGTAAAGTTTTATTTCATCATAATTTTTGTTTGCCGATAAACCTCGCACCAATGAATTCTGTGCGAAAATGCCAACTTATCGTAAACTTGACTTTACATGGTTTGATATTTTTACGAGTGCCAATTTTAAATAGCCTTTTCTAGCCCTCATCGAAAACTATATTTCAATTTAGGTGTTTGTTATAAGGTCTGAGTTGGCTATGCCTGAGAGAGAGAAACATAGCAGTCATGTCTGAGATTAATTCATTTTTTTAAATCTGATTCAATTGAACTAATCTAGTCTCACGCCGTAATGATATGCGACATACCTCTTTTATCTCACAGCCAACTCTGAAACAAAATTTTGTGGCTCATACGATATATTCAATAAAATCGCTACACGCTACACCACTGTCTTCCTTTCCACCGCAGGGAGGGAGTCTCTGCGGTAAAAATGAGACGCAATCATGTATTTATGTATACCGTTCAAACCGAGAACACTTCGTTTTCGTCATTACCGAAAACAGAATGTTCTCGATTTGAACGGTATACGTATACCGTGCAAATCGAGAACAGTTTTCGGTGATGACGCGCGCGCAAAGATTTGTCGATCGAACTATAACATATACATGTTACACTATATGATATCAATTTGAGGGACGGCTGTATTGCAAACATGATCGGAACGTCAGCCAGTAAGCAAGGAAGAGATGAAAAAGGGGGGCTCGTGCACACAATGCACGTGCGCCAGTGTTGGCAGCAGAGAGGAGCGCGCGTCGCGGTCTGCGCTTTTGATATCACTTTATTAGGGTCACGTCACGTAATCCATGCCTGGTTCGTTCCAAGATTACAACAACTCCCATTGGTGTTCGGGGCCCCCGAGGACACGCCTCGCTCCATCTCCATTGGAACACGCATCCATCTGATTAATCAACACACTGTATAATTGAACGATTTTATCGCATATTGACTGTACGATCCGGACGAGCCTTTTATTGTGCATTTTATTGCCCTCTTGGCTTTTTACCTTCGGCACACTAATTCTTTCCATATCCACACTCTCCATCTTTCGTCATTGTAAATTACACTCCTCGGCAATTAAATATTATTATTTCTCAATATCATCGTACTCCTGTGCAAAAATGCACAATTACCGCCTCGGATGGGAAAGCGAACCTCCGAGCTAATTGAAATATTTCAGATAAATTAAAAATTAATTCGCGCGCCGCTGTCTGACTTAATGGCCGGACCATTAAGTTATTCCTTAATGCGCTTTTTTCCCAGAGTCATTTTAACCGGCCGTGAACATCCATCCATCCATCCATTGTGCTTTTACTGCCTACTGCATATATTCGCAATCAATACAAATGGGTTTACAATCATCATATCTTTAATCTTCCATCCTACCAACGGTTCATCATTTCATTTACCGCTAACTTAACCTTCGAAATCAAAATCGTGTAGTCTAATTCATGGTAGATGACTAAGAAAGAGCCGGCCTACCTGAGCAGTCATTACTTTAATTTACTACAAACAATTCATGTGTAGTTGCTAAACTATTTCCAACATCTAATTGAAATGGTTTTATGGCATGAAGTCTTTCATAATAAAGCTTTACCAAACCAGCATTTACGTTTTCATCAAGTGTGCAGAGAACTTTATTTACTATGATATGAACGGCGCCCCGATGCAAGGAAGATTTCGGCGCCCCCTTCCGTTTACCCATTAAATTAGGCGCTCAGGAAGGTGAATATATTTTTGTAAATATAAACTATTTTAAAGATAACATGTTATATACATATCTGTAAGTATTTCTGTCTTTCGTTTTGGATTAATTCTAAAATTAAAATTAGCAACATTTTACTTCAAACAGATTGACTGCAGAACCAATTAATGAACAACAGTTAAATTTGATATGTAGCTTACCAATACATACCGGGTGACCCAGGGATCTGTAAAAGCCCCATAACTTAATTGCTATTTGAGATATCGACTTCTAGTTTTCCTGAACTGGTACCCACACTTATTCTACATATTTTAAAAATATGTATGTTTTTGTACAGGGTGTCCCAATATACATAACTGACCAAAGTTATGTTTTTTTAAATGGAACACCCTATATTTTATACTTTATTTTCAACCCTCTTGAGAAGCTGATAAAACTAGTATAAGATAGTATGGGTCTATTATGGACGATTGGTTAGTTATGGGCAAATTTCTGGCAAAAACAAGGAGACATTCAAAAAGTTGCAGAAGCGCTCCTAGCAATGCTAGCGTCGTTTTTTATACGCTAAAGAATTTTCCACATCATGAAGAATAATACAAATCGGCTTTAGTTCTTTTTTGTTCATACTGCTATACAGGGTGTCAACATACGCAAAATAATGGATAACTATTTTTTTTCAAATGGAACACCCTATATATCTTGCGACCAATGCATGGAATTTTTAATAAGTTTTCCAATGATGTACAATTTGTATAATGAAATATTAAGGATTCTTGAGATTTATCCATAAAAACATTTTTCTTTTATCACCTCCTGCTCATTTTTGGATTTTCAGCCAAAACTATGCATTTTCTGAAAAAATAATAAGAGATCAAAGTTGTAGAGCGGAAAATTTTTGATCGATATAGATCTTTCGACTTTTCCAATAATGCGTGAATTTCCCGCCAGAGTGCGCAAAATCTTGACCGTATATGCATTTTAGCGTTTTTTGTTAATTAATTGCACTACACTTTATTTTCCACGTTCTCTAGCAGAAAAACGGGTAATTATAGATTTATTTAAATGACCTACATCGATTGAAAATATTCCGCTCTACAACTCTTAAAAGGAGCAATTTTTGCCCAAAATGCATAGTTTTCGCTAAAAATGAAAAAAACCATTGAAAACGCAAAAATTGATATATACATTTTCAATTTGCATTTTTAGGGAAAACTATGCATTTTTGGCAAAAATTGCTTCTATTAAGAGTTGTAGAGCGGAACATTTTCAATCGATATGGGCCATTTTAATTTCCCTATAATTTCCCGTTTTTCCGCTAGAGGGTGCGGAAAATAAAGTATAGTTCAATTTATTAATAAAAAAATTGAAAAGAAAACGCTAAAATGCATGTACGGTCACGATTTTGCGCGCTCTGGCGGGCAATGCACGCATTATTGGAAAAGTCGAAAGATCTATATCGATCGAAAATTTTCCGCTCTACAACTTTGGTCTCTTATAATTTTTCGTGAAAATGGATAATTTTGGCGGAAAATCCAAAAATCAGCAGAAGGTGACAAAACAAATATGTTTTTATTGATAAATCTCAAGAATTCTTAATATTTTGTTATACAACCTGTATATCATTGGAAAGCTTATTAAAACTGCCAAAGATTGGTGGCAACTTATATAGGGTATTCTATTTGAAAAAAAATAGTTATCCATTGTTTTGCGTATGTTGACACCCTGTATAGCACTACGAATGAAAGAGAACCAAAGCCGATGTGTATTATTCTTTATGATGTGGAAAATTTTCTAGTGTATAAATAATGATGCTATCTTTGCTAGGAACGCTTCTGCAATGTTTTCAATGTGTACATGTTTTGGCCACAAATTTGCCCATAACTAACCAACCGTCCATAATAGACCCATACTATCCTATACTATTTTCATCAGCTTCTCAAGAGGGTTGAAAATAAAGTATAAAATATAGGGTGTTCCATTTAAAAAAACATAACTTTGTTCTGTTATGTATATTGGGACACCCTGTACAAAAATGTACATATTTTTAAAATATGTAGAATAAGTGTGGGTACCAGTTCAAGAAAATTAGAAGTCGATATCTCAAATAGCAAATAAGTTATGAGGCTTTTACAGATCGCTGGGTCACCCGGTATATCTTCGCAATGAAGAAATTTGAAAGCAAAATCATAATTAATAAAGAAACTAAGAACAAATTTGTTCATTTATTAACAAAATAAGTAACATTTTACTTTAAACAGATAAAATGCAGAACCAATTAAGTAACAACGGTTAAATATGACATGTAGCTAACCAATACATATATCTATGCAAGGAAAAAAATTGAAAGCAAAATCTTAATTAACAAAGAAACTATGAACAAATTTATTCAAAAAAATTTTCAACGCAATCTGAACCAGGATAGAAAACTGCGCAACATTGCCCATTCAACCAGATCTCTAACTTTAATTATAAAATAGCCATAGCCACTCTATTTAGGACACCCTGTATATTAAAAGATTAATTTCATTCAAAAATCATGTTTTATTTCTCAAGATTACCCACTCAAAATTTCATATTCAAAGTATTTCGAAAAAATGAAGTCTCATTTTGGTTCCAAATGAGAACGATAAAAAAAAGTATCTTACCCGTATCAACAAAGACCATTTTACTTGGTTTTATTAGCTTCGGCTTTTGTAACCATGATCTGCATCAGTGGTAGGACTTAAACTTTTAGGGAAGTAATTTTTAATTCTCAATTTTCTCCGATAAGGCCATTTTCACCGGAAAAACTTGGTGAGCTCTTTTTGATTCTAGACATCAATAGTACTACTTTAAAGAGCTATATTAATTTTTCAATTCCTATGATCAGTTCCCGAAACAATGTGGTCCAAAAAAGCAGTACTCAATTATTCGAGTACGATCGAATTAAATCAATCTGGCGACCTGCCAATCCATTAACCCGGAAAATAAATAAATCCAAATATTTTCGACTAGTACGTACGTTCTGTGAGAAAACAACTAATGTTTTGAATAGGTACTACTCTGGACTCAATTTGGTTTCAAGTGACAACAATAAAAAAAAGTATCGTACCCGTATCAAGAACGATCATTTTACTTGATTCTGTTAGATTGGCGTTTGTAACCAAGGTCTGTATCAGGGGTAGTACTTGACCTTTTAGGGAAGTGGTTCTTAAATCTCAATTTTCTCCGATAAGGCCATTTGGTGCGCTGTTTTTGATTCTGGACATCAGGTACTAGGTACTACTATTGGTGTATTCAATTTTCAATTTCGATGACCAGTTCCCGAGATAATGTGGTACAAAAAAACAGTACTCAATCATTCGAGTCCGGTCGAATTAAATAAATCTGGCGACCTTCCAATCCATTGATCCGGAAAATAAATAAATCAATTTTCGAATAGGTACTACGTAATGTGCAGGTGCATCATTCTGTAAAAATAACAATTCTTGCTGCAATTTAACTACAGTTAATAAATCACAGTTTTTAAACATGAATTATTGATTGAATACAAATACTAATTTTTAGAGCACATTTTTAGAGAACTAATGTTTGGCTTTAAATAGTACTACTATTAGTACTCTGGACTCATTTTGGTTTCAAGTGACAGCAATAAAAAAAAGTATCGTACACGTATCAAGAATGATCATTTTACGTGGCTTTGTTAGATTGGCGTTTGTAACCAAAATCTGCACCAGGGGTAGTACTTGACTTTTTAGGGAAGTGGTACTTAATTCTCAATTTTCTCCGATAAGGCCATTTCCACCGAAAAAATCTTGGTGCGCTGTTTTTGATTCTGGACATCAGGTACTAGGTACTACTATTGGTGTATTCAATTTTCAATTTCGATGACCAGTTTCCGAGATAATGTGGTACAAAAAAACAGTACTCAATCATTCGAGTCCGGTCGAATTAAATAAATCTGGCGACCTTCCAATCCATTGATCCGGAAAATAAATAAATCAATTTTCGAATAGGTACTACGTAATGTGCAGGTGCATCATTCTGTAAAAAACAACTCTTGCTGCAATTTAACTACAGTTAATTAATCACAGTTTTTAAACATGAATTATTGATTGAATACAAATACTAATTTTTAGAACACATTTCTAGAGAACTAATGTTTGGCTTTAAATAGTACTACTGCAAACAGAAACTGTATTCAATCATTCGAGTTTAGTCGAATTAAATAAATCTGGCGACCTGCCACTCCATTAACCCGGAAAATACATAAATCCAAATATTTTCGAATAGTACGTACGTTCTGTGAGAAAACAACTAATGTTTTGAATAGTACTACTCTGGACTCATTTTGGTTTCAAATGACAACAATAAAAAAAAGTATCGTACCCGTATCAAGAACGATCATTTTACTTGGTTTTGTTAGATTGGCGTTTGTAACCAAGATCTGCTTCAGGAGTAGTAGTTGACCTTTTAGGGAAGTGGTACTTAATTCTCAATTATCTCCGATAAGGCCATTTCCACCGAAAAATCTTGGTGCGTTGTTTTTGATTCTGGTCATCAGGTACTAGGTACTACTATTGGTGTATTCAATTTTCAATTTCGATGACCAGTTCCCGAGATAATGTGGTACAAAAAAAACAGTACTCAATCATTCGAGTCCGGTCGAATTAAATAAATCTGGCGATCTGCCAATCCGTTAACCCGGAAAATACATAAATCCAAATATTTTCGAAAAGTACGTACGTACGTTCTGTGAGAAAACAACTAATGTTTTGAATAGTACTACTCTGGACTCATTTTGGTTTCAAGTGAGAACAATAAAAAAAGTATCGTACTCGTATCAAGAACGATCATTTTACTTGGTTTTGTTACAATTGCGTTTGTAACCAAGGTCTGCATCAGGGGTAGTACTTGACCTTTTAGGGAAGTGGTACTTAATTCTCAATTTTCTCCGATAAGGCCATTTCCACCGAAAAATTTTGCTGCGCTGTTTTTGATTCTGGACATCAGGTACTAGGTACTACTATTGGTGTATTCAATTTTAAATTTCGATGACCAGTTCCCGAGATAATGTGGTACAAAAAAACAGTACTCAATCATTCGAGTCCGGTCGAATCAAATAAATCTGGCGACCTTCCAATCCATTGATCAGGAAAATAAATAAATCAATTTTCGAATAGGTACTACGTAATGTGCAGGTGCAGCATTCTGTAAAAAAAAACAACTCTTGCTTCAATTTAACTACAGTTAATAAATCACAGTTTTCAAACATTAATTATTGATTGAATACAAATACTAATTTTTAGAGAACTAATGTTTGGCTTTAAATATTACAACTGCAGCGCAAATGCTTTGAACTTAAAAATAATATATTTTTATACTCTTGCTGCAATTAAACTACAGTTAACAAATAACAGCTTTCAAACATGAATTACCGATTAATAAATAAATCAAAATATCTTCGAATAGGTACTACGTAATGTACAGGTGCACCATTCTGTAAAAAAAATTCTTACTCCAATTAAGCTAAAGTTAACAAACAACACTTTTTAAACATTAATACCATTGAGTACCATTTTTTAGAGAACTATTGTTTGGTTTTAAATAGTACTAGTGCAAATAGAAACTGTACTCTAATGATTCGAGACTGGTCGAATTAAATAAATCTGGCGACCTGCCAATCCATTAACCCGGAAAATACATAAATCCAAATATTTTCGAATAGTACGTACGTTCTATGAGAAAACAACTAATGTTTTGAATAGTACTACTCTGGACTCATTTTGGATTCAAGTGACAACAATTTAAAAAAAAGTATCGTACCCGTATCAAGAACGATCATTTTACTTGGTTTTGTTAGATTGGCGTTTGTAACCAAAATCTGCATCAGGGGTAGTACTTGACTTTTTAGGGAAGTGGTACATAATTCTCAATTTTCTCCAGAGCCTTTTCCACCGAAAAATCTTGGTGCGCTGTTTTTGATTCTGGACATCAGGTACTAGGTACTACTATTGGTGAATTCAATTTTAAATTTCGATGACCAGTTCCCGAGATAATGTGGTACAAAAAAAACAGTACTCAATTATTCGAGTCCGGTCGAATTAAATAAATCTGGCGACCTTCCAATCCATTGATCTACGTAAGGTACTACGTAATGTGCAGGTGCATCATTCTGTAAAAAAAACTCTTGCTGCAATTTAACTACAGTTAATAAATCACAGTTTTTAAAAATGAATTATTGATTGAATACAAATACTAATTTTTAGAGAACTAATGTTTGGCTTTAAATATTACTACTGCAACGCAAATGCATTGAACTTAAAAATAAAATATTTTTTGACTCTTGCTGCAATTAAACTACAGTTAACAAATAACAGCTTTCAAACAATAATTACTGATTGAGTACCATTTTTAGAGCGCATTTTTAGAGAACTAATGTTTGGCTGTAAATAGTACTACTGCAAAGAGAAACTGTCCTTAACCATTCAAATCCGGTCGAATTAAATAAACTGACGACCTGCCAATCTATTAACTCGGAAAATAAATAAATACAAATATTTTAGAATAGGTACCAACTCTTGCTGCAATTGAACTAGTGCTAACCGATAACAGTCTTCAGACATAAATTACTTGTTGAGTACTATTTTTTAGGGCGCATTTTAAAGAACTAATGTTTAGCTTTGAATAGTACCACTCCAATGCAAATGCATTGAACTTAAAAATAAAAAGTTTAACACTTATTTTTCTTTGACATTAGTCCTTATATTGGGGTTAATGATTGGTGAACGGTAATTACCAAATTGCAACTAAAGTTGGCCGTTTTGTTGTTGAAAGCTCGAACTTAAGTACCCTAAGCGCTTATTGTATTTATTAGCAGGTTGCTGCAGAACAAATTATAAAACTATTTCTTGAATGATCAAAATAATTTAATAAATTGCAATGTTGGTGATTTCGTTCTTGATTAATAATTCGTTTGTACAATTGGCACGTCTTTATTTGCTTACAACCCAAGCTTTACCGATTCATGATCTTTGTACATTATCACTTGTAGTAACCGAATGCATATATGCAATTTCCTATCCACATATACAATTGCATATCCTTACAATATAATCTGTATCCTGATTAATAATGATACACGTGAAAATACTAACATAGTCTTCAAGTTTGTAGTTTTCTTAGAAACCAACAATACGAAAAGACATGCGGTTTTTTGTTCATGACCTGCTTTGACTAACTGTTTTTCGATCTCAACTCAGTTGGCGGCAGCTCGTGGACAGAAACAGCAACGAAATATTTGCTTCCTCTATAAGAGAAAGTAGTGCAGCACGAGCGACATCTTTGTCATAGCCCTCCCTACGGAAATCCACGTGCCGTCGCTGTTTCTGGGTTAAGTTAGAGTAAAAAGGAAGGGTGGAGATACAAAAGCTCATAGTTTCAACGACAAACGAATTAAATGCCGGAATAAACAAGCCGTCGTAGGCGTGCCTTTGTTTTAGGAACAAGCAAGATGAGTACTATTACTCTTTCAGTTTCCAAGAGTCTCCAACATGGAGAATTGCAAGTGTTAACTCACAAGAGCAAATAAAAACACGCGCATATTAATTCTTAAAACTACATGCACACTGATTCACACATTTAATATTTGAAAAATTAAATATTGCAGGTGATGTGCACAGTGCGTTTTTTTTTATCGATTTAACATGTTGAAATTTATGTCTATTTCTATTGCAATTTTTTGGCAGACTTTAAATTTTGTTAATTTCTTTAATATTTACGACTTTTTTCATTATAAAAACGCGTTGAGATTAAATGCGATTTTATTAAAATCTAGGATGGGGATGTTTCCAGTTTTTGCAGAATACTGAAGCAGAATCAACTTTGAGTAATTTTGCAAACTTGGCAGTTTGCAGCAATTTTTTTGAAGCAACTTTGAGGAAGTGGAATTTTCAAATTACATTGCGACAAATTATAGTGTGACTTTCTAAAAATCTAGGTGAGGAGTATTTATCAGAATCGTTTTACAGTAAATTTGCAAAATTTTCAGTTTGTAGCAATTGTTTTTTATATTTTTTTAATCAACTTTGAGGAAGTGGAATTTTCAAAATAAATTGCGGCGTATTAAAGTGTGAGTTTTTAACAATAAAATATTTCTAGTTTTGCAAGGAAATTCAAACAGAATCGATTTAGAGTAAATTTGAAAAACTGGCAGTTTGTAGCAATTATTTTTATATTTTTTTAAGGAACTTTGAGGAAGTAGAATTTTCAAATTAAATTGCGGCGTATTAAAGTGTGAATTTTTAACAATCTAGGCTGGAAATATTTATAGTTTTGCTGGAAAATCAAAGCAAAATCGATTTAGAGTAAATTTGCAGTTCGTAGCAATAGTTTTTATATATTTTTTAAGCAACTTAAAAGACGTGCAATTTCTAAATTATAACGTGGCGAGCTTAAGTGCAATATTTTCGAAATCTGGGGTAGCGATGTTTTTAGTTTACGAAGTATCTTGAAGCTGAATTGATTTTAAGAAAATTTGCAAAGATTGCAATTTGTTGCAACTGATTTTACATTTTTTTAAAGCAATTTTGAAAATGTGCAATTTTCAAATTGCAACACTTTGAGTTGAGATACGATTTTACTGAAATCTAGGATGGGGATGTTTCTACTTTATGCAGAATACTGAAGCAGAATCGATGTTGAGTAAATTTGCAAAATTCGCAGTTTGCAGCAATTGTTTTTACATTTTTAAAGCAATTTTGAAGATGAGCAATTTTGAATCGGGAACGCATCGATTGTAAGCGTATTTTTTGAAAACAGGGTAGGAGATGATTTATGTTTTTATGGAATCTTAAAGCAAAATTTATTCTGAGTAAATTTGAGAAATATACAGTTTGCGGTATGTGTTTTTGTATTCTTTTAAAGTAATTTTGAAGATGAGCAATTTTGAAATGGGAAAGTAGCGATTGTAAGCGTATTTCTTGGAAACCGGGGTAGTGGTGTTTTCGGTTTTTGTAGAATCTTAAAGCACAATTTATTCTGAGTAAATTTGCGAAATAAACAGTTTGTGACAATTGTTTTTATATTTTTTTTAAGTAATTTTCAAGATGAGCAATTTTGAAATGGGAACGCAGCGATTGAAAGCCTATTTTTTTGGAAACCGGGGTAGGGGTGTTTTCGGTTTTTGTAGAATCTTAAAGCAGGATCGATTCTTAGTAAATTTGCAAAATTTACAGTTTGTGGCAATTGTTTTTATTTTATTTTTTTAAATAATTTTAAAGCTGTGCAATTTTGAAATGGAAACTCGGCGATTGTAAGCGTATTTTTTGGAAACCAGGGTTGGGGATGGTTTCGGTTTTTGTGGAATCTTAAAGTAAAATTTATTCTGAGTAAATTTGCCAAATATACAGTTTGTGGCAATTGTTTTTATATTTTTTTTTACGTAATTTTAAAGATGAGCAATTTTGAAATGGGAATGCAGTGATTGTAAGCGTATTTTTTGGAAACCGGGGTACTGTTGTTTTCGGTTTTTGTAGAATGTTAAAGCAGGATCGATTCTTAGTAAATTTGCAAAATTTACAGTTTGCGGCAATTGTTTTTTTTTATCATTTTAAAGGTGTGCAATTTTGAAATGGAAACTCGGCGATTGTAAGCGTATTTTTTGGAAACCAGGGTTGGGGATGGTTTCGGTTTTTGTGGAATCTTAAAGTAAAATTTATTCTGAGTAAATTTGCCAAATATACAGTTTGTGGCAATTGTTTTTATATTTTTTTTTACGTAATTTTAAAGATGAGCAATTTTGAAATGGGAATGCAGTGATTGTAAGCGTATTTTTTGGAAACCGGGGTACTGTTGTTTTCGGTTTTTGTAGAATGTTAAAGCAGGATCGATTCTTAGTAAATTTGCAAAATTGACAGTTTGCGGCAATTATTTTTTTTTATAATTTTAAAGGTGTGCAATTTTGAAATGGAAACTCAGCGATTGTAAGCGTATTTTTTTAGAAGCCGGGGTAGGGGTGTTTTCGGTTTTTGTAGAATATTAAAGCAGGATCGATTCTTAGTAAATTTGCAAAATTTACAGTTTGCTGCAATTGTTTTTTTTTTATAATTTTAAAGGTGTGCAATTTTGAAATGGAAACTCAGCGATTGTAAGCGTATTTTTTTAGAAGCCGGGGTAGGGGTGTTTTCGGTTTTTGTAGAATATTAAAGCAGGATCGATTCTTAGTAAATTTGCAAAATTTACAGTTTGCGGCAATTGTTTTTTTTTAATAATTTTAAAGGTGTGCAATTTTGAAATGGAAACTCAGCGATTGTAAGCGTATTTTTTTAGAAGCCGGGGTAGGGGTGTTTTCGGTTTTTGTAGAATATTAAAGCAGGATCGATTCTTAGTAAATTTGCAAAATTTACAGTTTGCTGCAATTGTTTTTTTTTTTATAATTTTGAAGGTGTGCAATTTTGAAATGGAAACTCAGCGATTGTAAGCGTATTTTTTTAGAAGCCGGGGTAGGGGTGTTTTCGGTTTTTGTGGAATCTTAAAGCACAATTTATTCTGAGTAAATTTGCGAAATATACAGTTTGTGGCAATTGTTTTTATATTTTTTTTTGCGTAATTTTCAAGATGAACAATTTTGAAATGGGAACGCAGCGATTGTAAGCGTATTTTTTTAGAAACCGGGATAGGGGTGTTTTCGGTTTTTGTAGAATGTTAAAGCAGGATAGATTCTTAGTAAATTTGCAAAATTTACAGTTTGTGGCAATTGTTTTTATTTATTTTTTTTAATAATTTTAAAGATCTGCAATTTTGAAATGGAAACTCAGTGATTGTAAGCGTATTTTTTTAGAAACCGGGGTAGGGGTGTTTTCGGTTTTTGTAGAATATTAAAGCAGGATCGATTCTTAGTAAAGTTGCAAAATTTACAGTTTGTGGCAATTGTTTTTTTTTATAATTTTAAAGGTGTGCAATTTTGAAATGGAAACTCAGCGATTGTAAGCGTATTTTTTTAGAAACCGGGGTAGTGTTGTTTTCGGTTTTTGTAGAATGTTAAAGCAGGATCGATTCTTAGTAAATTTGCAAAATTTACAGTTTGTGGCAATTGTTTTTTTTTAATAATTTTAAAGATGTGCAATTTTGAAATGGAAACTCAGCGATTGTAAGCGTATTTTTTTAGAAACCGGGATAGGGGTGTTTTCGGTTTTTGTAGAATGTTAAAGCAGGATCGATTCTTAGTAAATTTGCAAAATTTACAGTTTGCGGCAATTGTTTTTTTTTTATAATTTTAAAGGTGTGCAATTTTGAAATGGAAACTCAGCGATTGTAAGCGTATTTTTTAGAAGCCGGGGTAGGGGTGTTTTCGGTTTTTGTGGAATCTTAAAGCACAATTTATTCTGAGTAAATTTGCGAAATATACAGTTTGTGGCAATTGTTTTTATATTTTTTTTGCGTAATTTTCAAGATGAGCAATTTTGAAATGGGAACGCAGCGATTGTAAGCGTATTTTTTTAGAAACCGGGATAGGGGTGTTTTCGGTTTTTGTAGAATGTTAAAGCAGGATAGATTCTTAGTAAATTTGCAAAATTTACAGTTTGTGGCAATTGTTTTTATTTATTTTTTTTAATAATTTTAAAGATCTGCAATTTTGAAATGGAAACTCACCGATTGTAAGCGTATTTTTTTAGAAACCGGGGTAGGGGTGTTTTCGGTTTTTGTAGAATCTTAAAGCAGGATCGATTCTTAGTAAATTTGCAAAATTTACAGTTTGTGGCAATTGTTTTTTTTAAATAATTTTAAAGGAGCGCAATTTTGAAATGGAAACTCAGCGATTGTAAGCGTATTTTTTTGAAACCAGGGTAGGGGATGTTTTCGGTTTTTATGGAATCTTAAAGCACAATTTATTCTGAGTAAATTTGCGAAATATACAGTTTGTGGCAATTGTTTTTATATTTTTTTTAACGTAATTTTCAAGATGAGCAATTTTTAAATGGAAACGCAGTGATTGTAAGCGTATTTTTTGGAAACCGGGGCAGGGGTGTTTTCGGTTTTTGTGGAATCTTAAAGCAGGATCGATTCTTAGTAAATTTGCAAAATTTACAGTTTGTGGCAATTGTTTTTATTATTTTTTTAAATAATTTTAAAGGTGTGCAATTTTGAAATGAAAACTCAGCGATTGTAAGCGTATTTTTGGAAACCAGGGTTGGGGATGTTTTCGGTTTTTGTGGGATCTTAAAGTGCAATTTATTCTGAGCAAATTTGCGAAATATAAAGTTTGTGGCAATTGTTTTTTTTATTATAATTTTAAAGGTGTGCAATTTTGAAATAGAAACTCAGCAATTGTAAGCGTATTTTTTTGGAAAGCGGGGTAGGGATGTTTTCGGTTTTTGTGGAATCTTAAAACACAATTTATTCTGAGTAAATTTGCGAAATATACAGTTTGTGACAATTGTTTTTATATTTTTTTAAAGTAATTTTCAAGATGAGCAATTTTGAAATGGAAACTCAGCGATTGTAAGCGTACATTTTGGAAACCAGGGTAGGGGACGTTTTCAGTTTTCATGGCATCTTAAAGCAGAATTTAAAACACGGCGAATTTAACCGTGATTTTTTGGAAGTTTCAAATTCATTCGTAAAAATTTTCAAATTCGAAATTTCAACGAAAATAACCATTTTGACGAGTTTTATTTAATATATTAGTACGCATAATGTACTTCTAGAAATCGTGAAAACCTGAAACTTTCACGCGACATTGGAAGCACGAGGAAGATTGACTAATTTAGATCTGGAGGTCATCAAAATTAAACAATCTTCTTCATTTGACTTTTGAATGCCCTTCAGGGGGGTGCTAAAGTTGCAAATTTTCCAAAATGCGTGTCCTCTCTGGGGAATAACCTTGAATATTTTTTTATGGAGTAACGTCCGACGACCCTATCTACCACGATACTTCACGTCTCGATTCTTGGTCTCTTTTTGATACCTTCGAGGATGATTTTTTTCCTGAAAATGCACTTGGTATTTTGGTCAAAAAAAATCGCCGTGCCATGATACTCTTCTGATGTTGGCGGAGTTTGCGATTTCATATCCCGTACCCGTGGCGATTTTTTAAACTTTTAATGATATAAACATTTCGTATACTTTTGCCGTCAGCCCAATTTCATTTACAATTGACTTCACTTACTTCATGTTGATGGCATGAGCCAATGAAATTCTGATTACAATGCTAATCACGCCGGGTGAATGATTATCGCGGATCCTGCTGGGCCCTGCTTCGCAGTCGTGCCGATTTTCGCGGCAACAAGCAGTCATGATCGTTACGCTAATATTTTCCGGCAAAATCATCGCCACTAAGTTAGTTTACCTTTGAAAATTTCAGAAAAGGTGAATTTTAGTCTCCTCCGAAGTGATCCAAGGACTAGTTATTGTTTTCTAAATAAAACATTCGATTGGCCCCAGTTGTCTAGATTGACACACAATGATTTTACATATTTATAAATATCTAAAATGTTATTGATTTCACTTGTAGAAGATCACCCAAGTTGATTTTCTGAGAAAGGCAATATATTAACATAATTTAATGGGATTGTTATTGCAGCATTAAAAGCAATAACTTAAATGGAACGTGTTCATTGGTCATTATGTGCCAGTGAATAAAATACTTGAATTAGATGTTAACAATTATATCTTGTCTATTTAACCTATTGCAATCAACTTATTCTTCAGCACATGATTAGGCATTAAATCATATCTAAAACGATGTGGTGAATTGATTATTAAAGAATTTCAAGAGTAAAACACATCATTTTAAAACGGAACAAAAACTAATTTTTGTCAACCAATCAAATACAAAGAATTTTCGAAATATTGTCATTTTTATTGCGTGCTGGGCATTTTATTTACCAAAACCTCGTAACACGATATGGAATTAATTTGTCGGTGTTATCGCCTCAAAAGAATTTAATCGTGACGATTAATTAATTAAACAGGTTTCATATTAATTGCTCGACAGGCGGGAAAACATTTGCATTTTTATCGAACGAGCGCGATATAAAAATGTCGGAAACGGTGTTATTTAGGGTTCCTTTACCTACCGCAACAGACCTTTTCTTTGCCCATTTAAATTAGGCGTATACCGAAGAATGATTCATTAAATTTCTACGACAGCCCGAAAAAAAAAAAAGACTGCACATCTTTTCGGCCTCGGATGCAGGTTCAAAAGAAAAATATTTTTTTCCAAAATTTGTCGAAATCATATCTGCGGATCTCAAAACGGATATTTCCGTTAAAATTCACAATACTTCCGTACGGAGAAAGTAAACAATATCGGAAATGGCAAGGAACGGTTAAGGTAAACACCCACTTCCGGTATATGAAATTTTACCAAAAGCTTTTAAGTTCTTCAGATTATCAAACAAAGCTTATGTTTAAATTTTCATTAGAAAATATTTAATAGTTTCGACCTACTTTCGATTCACGAAATTTAACCTTTAAGATTACCAAACAAAGATTTTATTCAAAATTTAATTTGAAAATATTTAGCAGTTTTCGACCCACTTCCGGTATTCGAAATTTTACCAAAAGCTTTTCAGTTCTTCAGATTATCAAATAAAGCTTAAGTTCAAAATTTCATTTCAGTAGTTTTTGATGCCGCGCCCACTGATAGATTATTTTAAAAAATGTCGGAATCATCTTTTGATACTTGAAATTTGGTATCACGAAAAAAATACATTGCACGGAGAAAGTAATGACATAATTTGTACTGCAGTATTCGTTTAGTATTAGATATTCTGAACCCAATCCATCCATTATTCAGAGAAACGAATTAACCGCAAGATTGATTATCCCCCACTCAAGTTTTTTTTTGCCTAATGGCGGGCGTATCAATCGCGCGGCGGTCAACGGCAAAAAAACGTTTTTTCTGCGTCATTAAACTTCGGGCAAAGAGGCGCAAATACCGAAAGAATCGTCGATACAATGAGCCGCTCGCATAATTCCCCGAACGCCACAATGCAAAATTCCTCATCGGTCATAATCTCCATCACGAGAACTACAGCACGGACGGGAAAACTGACAAAATTTCAATAACTGCAAGAAAAACAAAAACATTGTATGCGATTGGTAGCCCTCGAGGAAATACGTGTTTAGCAGTGATAAATAAATTTGTTTCAAGTAATTAAAAAATATTTTAGAATCTGTTGAACGCAAAGAATGTACTTATGAAAACACGAAAACAAAATCGGTTTCTTATTTTTGCAATTTTAAGACCAATCTGAGCTTACGTGGAAAAGGGCTACAAGAAAGCTAAATAATATAATTTTGACAGTTGTCACTTTTTATCCGATCTAAAACTAACATTATTTCTCTCCGAAATTACAGCTTCCTTCCCTCTGTTCGCAATTTTAAGAAGTCAAGCTTTTCACGAGATGGAAAAATTGTGTAATTTATATCTTACCTAGAAATATAATGTTTTTTTTTTCTGCATGAAAGCAATATTCATTTCAATAGTAGACACGACACGTCTTATGCGTAATCTGTTGTCCAAACGTCCATCGTAACTCCTCTGTTTCCCATCAGACTATACTGTACTGATGATAGCGAAGAAGGTCATAACGGGTCCGCAGTTGTCGGAGAGGGTTTAAATTTAGCTTGACATTTTCTCCATTCTTTGCAATTTCAAGGCGAATCTGAGTTTCTCACGTTTAAAAATTGACGCGGCATAAAATCACGTGTCAAGTAATGCAATTTTGGATCTAAATAATTTTTGGATCTAAATAATTTTTCTACATGAAAACACAACTGATCTACATTCTTGCAATTTCAAGGAAAATCGAGCTTCTCATATAGAAAATGTTTACATACAAAAGATGCACTATAAAATTACGTGTCAAATAATGTAATTTTGACAGCTATTACTTTTGATCTAACCTAGAAATAACAATTTTACCGCATCAACATATAATTAGCTCCTTATTATCTACATTCTTGCAATTTCAATGCGAATCTGACCTTCGCACGTGGAAAATAGTTAAGAAAAATGGATGCCGTATAAAATTACGTGTCAAATAATTCAATTTTAACAGCTATTACCTTTGATCTAACTTAGAAATAACGATTTTACTGCAGTTTCTCAGTCTCTACATTCTTGCAATTTCAAGGCGAATTTGAGCTTCTCACGTGGAAACTGTTTAAATATAAAAGAAGCGCTATGAAATTCCGTATCCAAATAATACAATTTTGACAACTATCACTTTTGATCTAACCTAGACATAACGATTTTACTGCAAGAAAACACAATTAGTTCCTCATTCTTTGCATTCTTTGCAATTTCAAGGCGAATCTGAGCTTCTCACGTGGAAACTGTTTTAAAATAAAAGAAGCGCTATGAAATTTCGTATCCAAATAATGCAATTTTGACAGCTATCACTTTTGATCTAACCTAAAAATAACCATTTTACAGCATGAAAACACAATTAGCTCCTCATTTTCTACATTCATTGCAATTTAAAAGCAAATCTGAGATTGTCGCGTTTAAAAAAAGATTCGGTATAAAATTACGTGTCAAAACATTCCATTTTGACAGCTGTTACTTTTGATCTAACGTAAACATAACGCTTTTACTAGATGAAAACAAAATTACTCCACATTCTTGCAATTTCAAGGCGAATCTGAGCTTCTCACGTGGAAACTATTTAAAAATAAAAGAAGCGCCATGAAATTTCATATCCAAATAATGCAATTTTGACAGCTATCACTTTTGATCTAACCTAAAAATAACCATTTCACAGCATGAAAACACAATTAGCTCCTCATTTTCTACATTCATTGCAATTTCAAAGCGAATCTGAGCTTATCGCGTTTAAAAAAAGATGCGGTATAAAATGACGTGTCAAAAAATGCAATTTTGACAACTGTTACTTTTGATCTAAAGTAAACATAACGCTTTTACTAGATGAAAACAAAATTACTCCACATTCTTGCAATTTCAAGGCGAATCTGAGCTTTTCAAGTGGAAAATGTTTAGAAATAAAAGATGCGCTATAAAATTTTATATCCAAATAATGCAATTTTGACAACTATCACTTTTGATCTAACCTAAAAATAACGATTACAAGAAAACACAATTAGTTCCTCATTCTTTGCATTCTTTGCAATTTCAAGGCGAATCTGAGCTTCTCACGTGGAAAATGTTTACAAATAAAAGATGCGCTATAAAATTGCATATCCAAATAATGCAATTTTGACAACTATCACTTTTGATCTAAACCAAAAATAACGATTTTACTGCAAGAAAACACAATTAGAAATAACGATTTTACTACATGTTAACAGAATTATTCTGCATTCTTGCAATTTCAAGGCAAATCTGAGCTTCTGACGTGGAAAATGTTTGAAAAGAAACGATGCGCTATACATTGACGCGTCAAATAATGTAATTTTGACAGCTAGCACTTTTTATCTAACCTAGAAATAACGATTCTACTGCATGAAAACACAATAAGTTCTTCATTCTCTACATTCATTGCAATTTCAAATCAAATCTGAACTTTTCAAGTAAAAAATAGTTAAGAAGAAAGAATGCGGTATAAAATTACGTGGAAAACAATGCAATTTTGACAGCCATAATTTTTTATCTAACCTAAAAACAACGATTTTACTACATGAAAACAAAATTAGCTTCTCATCCTCTACATTCTTGCAAAATCCGAGCTTCTCACGTACCCAATGTTTTTAAAAAAAGATGCGGTATAAAATTATGTGTCAAATAACATAATTTTGATTTTGAATCTAACCTATAAATACCGATTTTTCTACATGAAAACAAAATTAGCTCCTCATTTATATTCTTGTAACTTTAAGGCGAATCTGAGATTTTCAAGTTAAAAAATGATACAGTATAAAATTATGCAGTTTTAACAACTGTCACTTTTTAATACTACATTTTTATTAAAACAGAAATTTTTGAAGAAAATATAAATTTAATCGTTTTTCGGCATTTCGAGCAGTTGTACGAACGATTTACGTCAAAAGAAATTTTGCTTGTCACAGTTTCTGCAAGTCTCACTAATAATTTTTATGAACAATGCGATTTTACATATTCGTTCGAATTTTACGGGAAAATTAAACGTCGTATGTGAAAACTTGCCCTGTCAGTTTAAAATGGTGTTATTTTGACAGCTGTCACTTTTATTTCTAAATTAGAAATCCAAATTTTTTCTGCACGATACAAAGTTTGTTTCTCTGTTTTAAATTTTCTGCAGTCTTAACGAAAGATTCAGAACCTAGAGTGGAAAATGTTGAGGCAAAAAGATACATCGTGTAAATACGCAACAGCTTGTGTAAGTTTGACTGTTGTAACTTTCTGTTTATCCTAGAAATTACGCTTTTTCTAAGCGAAAACACAATTAGTTTCTCCTTCATTTACATTCTTTGCAATTTTAAGGGAAAACTGAGCTTCTCGCGTGAAATTTTTTAATAGTAAAGATGCGGCGTTGGTATGGTGTCATTTTGACGGTTGTCATCTTTTACTTACCCTAAACAACACCCCTTTTTCATCATAAAAACTCAATTAGCTTCACCTTTCTTTCCATCAAGTTTAGGAGAAAATTTAATTTCTGACGTTGAAAATTTTTACAGCTGTCAATTTACATCCAACCTAAAAATTAACACTTGGTTTATTTCACAAATTCGTTGTTTATTTGCTCGACTAGTTTCGCTCGTTACAGCTTTTTCAAGAATTTGTGAAACAAACCAAGTGTTAATTTTTGATTCATCTTTTATTATTTTCAAAATGTTTCACCAAGGATAAGTGAGAAAGTTATTCAAGAAATACTAGAAATCACGTTTCCTCTACATTGCTTTATATTGGCAATTTTAAGGGAAAAGGCTTTTCACGGGAAAATTTTTTCGATGCGTCGTTTAAATTCGAGTCAAATGATATGTCATTTTGACAGTAAACCTAAATATCACCCTTTTTGTTCATAAAAGCACAATTAGCTTCACTTTTCTTTGCATTCTTTGCAAGCGTAAACGAAAATTGAGTTTCTGACATTGAAATTTTGAAGTAATAAATCCGCGACAAGTGGTGTCATTTTTACAACTGTCAATTTTTATCCAACTTAGAAATCTCGTTTTCTCTACACGAAACCTTTGCTTTACATTTCTCGCAATTTTAAGGGAAAACTGAGCTTTTCACGGGAAAATTTTTCGAACGGAAGGGATGCGTCGTTGAAATTCGCGTCAAATGACGTCATTTTGACAGTTGTCACTATTTACCTAACCTAAATATCACCCTTTTTGTTCATAAAAGCACAATTAGCTTCACTTTTCTTTGCATTCTTTGCAAGCGTAAACGAAAATTGAGTTTCTGACATTGAAATTTTGAAGTAATAAATCCGCGACAAGTGGTGTCATTTTTACAACTGTCAATTTTTATCCAACTTAGAAATATCGTTTTCTCTACACGAAACCTTTGCTTTACATTTCTCGCAATTTTAAGGGAAAACTGAGCTTTTCACGGGAAAATTTTTCGAACGGAAGGGATGCGTCGTTGAAATTCGCGTCAAATGACGTCATTTTGACAGTTGTCACTATTTACCTAACCTAAATATCACCCTTTTTGTTCATAAAAGCACAATTAGCTTCACTTTTCTTTGCATTTCTTTGCAAGAAAATTGAGTTTCTGACATTGACATTTTTAAGAGATTCGCGACTAGTAGTGTCATATTTACAACTGTCAATTTTTATCCAACCTAGAAATCTCGTTTGCTCTACACGAAATCTTTGCTTTACATTCTTCGCAATTTTAAGGCAAAACTGAGCTTTTCGCATGGGTTGGACTTTTTTTCAAAAGTTGAAAGTTGTCACTGTTTACCTAACCTAAATATCACCGTTTTTCATCATAAAACACAATTGGTTCCACATCGCTTTGTATTATTGGCGATTGTAAGAGAAAACTGAGTTTCAAATGTTGAAAATTTGAAGATATGAATTACTCGTCAAGAGTGTCATTTTTGCAGCTGTCAATTTTTATCCAACCTAGAAATTATGATTTTTTCTACATGGAATCTTTGCTTTGCATTCTTTGCAATTTTAAGGGAAAACCGAGCTTTTCGCGAAGATTTTCTTCAAAAGTAAAGGAAGCGGCGTTGAAATTCGCGGTGTCATTTTGATAGCTGCCAGTGTTTACCTAATCTAAAGTATCATCCGTTTCATCACAAAAACACAATTGGCTTCGCCTTTATTTGCATTCTTTGTCTGTTTGAGAGAAAACTGAGTTTCTGACGTTAAAATTTGAAGAGATGAAATACGTGTTCATAAGTGGTGACATTTTGACAGTTTTCACTTTTTACCTAACCTAAATATCACGCATTTTCATCATAAACACACAATTGGCTTCACCTTCCTTACATTCTTTGCGATTTTAAGAGAAAATTGTGTTCCTAATGTTAAAAATTTGAAGAGATTTTATTTAACCAAAAAATCATGTTTTCTTTACATATAATACCAGCGGCGGCTCGTGGATGCTCGGCGAGGAAGAAAATTTTACCAATACAGCAGCGGAATATTTGCTTCCTTCATGAGGGTAAGTAGTCCAGCACATGCGGAATCTCTGTCTTGGCCTCCGCTACGAAGATCCACGAGCCGCCGCTGAATTAGCATATTTTTGCTTGTATTTGTAATGCGTTATGTTTTATGAAAAAAGGTTGTTTAGTCTATTTCTAAGAGAAGTTACTATTTGGTGTTATGTATCTATAAAAATATGCGTTACATGAAATATAAAAATTAATCAAAATTTTAATAAACAAAATTGATTTTGCCCCCACCCTTATTAAAAAAAGGTCCTGCGCGTGTCCATGTTGGTGATTCTTGAATTTCCTACATCCCAGTTAGAAAGAAGTGCAGTTCTTCGTTACCTCCAACATTGTATATTATATACAGGGTGCTGTAAAAATAGCGGATTAACTCCATGGTACGTTGTCGAGCATTATTGTTTCCAGACTGTCGAAGTAACCCTCAACGTACGTATTGAATTAACGCAACATTTTTAAAGCATCCTATATAAAGCTTTTTGTAATATTTTTTATTTTAATTTTTTTTTAATAACAAAAAATACGGTGAAAGTGAACACTTTCAGTTTTTGAAATTCTAAAGTTTAATTTAAAAATCTATATTGGTTTTTGATATACAATGTCCACAAATATAGACACAGACAGACAGAGAGATATACAGACAGATATATTTTCAAAAATAGCCGGAATCGCCTCAGAAGCAAAATGGATTTCCGGTAAAATTTCGAATTCAAAAAAATCATAAAAACAATACTTTCCCGTACTTCGTACGGAATAACAAGAAATTTGGATGTTTATTTTGAACGAAGAAAAACTATATATTCGGTAAGTTTTGCCACTAAAAATAAATTACCAAAAGAACAATAAATTTTAATAAAATGTCATAGGAATCCCGTAAATTGTAAACTTTAAAAAAAAATTTTAAAATCTCTATTCGTTTTTGAGATACAGCGCCCACAGACAGACAGACCGGTAGAGATATTTTTTCAAAAATGGGCGGAATCTCGGAAGCTAAATCGATATTTCCGGTAAAATTTCGAATTCGAAAAAATCATGAAACCCTTTCCCGTACTTCGTACGGAATAAGAAGCAATTTGGATGTTCATTTTGAACGAAGAAAAACTGTACCGGGTGTAACTGAATTCTGGTAGACCCCAAATATCATTTGCAGCTTTACTTATATCTTTATGAACTTTAGTATGGTGTTTTTAGGAAATAAAGTGCATCGACACGTCTACTTTTAATAAAAAATTCCACTTCCTGTTTAACCGGAAATGACCATAACTTTTCTATTTCAAATGGAACACCCTGTATATTTTTACATTTTATTCATAACTAAATTCTGAGTTCAGAGATGTATCATAAGTGACCTTTTTTGTTTAAATTCAATTTAAATTTAAAAAAAACTAACAAACAAAAGGTCACTTATGATACATTTCTAAACTCAGAATTTAGAGACGAGTTAAATTACGTAAAAATATATAGGATTTCCATTTGAAATAGAAAAGTTATAGTAATTTCCGATTGAACCGGAAGTGGAATTTTTACTAGAAGTAGACATATAGACGCACTTTATTTCCTAAAAACACCATACTAAATTTCATAGAGATATATTTAGAAATGAAAATGATATTTAGGGTCTACCAGAATTCAGTTACACCCGGTATATTCGGGCAGTTTTGCCATCAAAAATAAAATACCAAAAGAACAATCAATTTTAATCAAACGTCATAGGAATCTAGTAAATTGTAAAATTTGAAATGCGCCGACCGCAAGAGATAGAAACAACAGCTTGACAGAAAACTGCTACAAAACTGAAAATGCAAGTTATAATCAATACTTCAATTAATTGCAAATTATACATATCCGACACAAAGTTTCTTTGTTAGCAACAAAAATTTTGTATGACGCTATCAAAACATTGAGTGTCAATACAAAACATACGTTTGTAACAACTGTACCAAAAGAACAATAAATTTTGTTTTATTGTTTTATAAATTAAAGGAAGGATGTTTGATGGAATTGCGGGTTAAGGAGAGTGAATGACTATAAGGGAATTGGCGTAAGCGATTTGCTGTTCGGCCACTAACGTATATAAATTTTTGCAGATTTCATTTTAATAATGAATGGGACATACACTACACATCCATGGACCCGCACGGCCACTTCTTTGTTCTGAAAAAGTGACCGCACGGATGGGATTCGAACCCGCGACCACGAGGCCGAGAAGCAGGAACGCTACTCACTAGGCCACCGCGGCCCCAACAATAAATTTTAATCAAATGTCATGGGAATTTCGTAAATTATAAAATTTGAAATGCGTCGACCGCGAGAGATAGAAACAACAGCTTTACAGAAAACTGTTACAAAACTGAAAACGCAAGTTGTAATCAATGCTTCAATTAATTGTTTTGTATCGCTAATTATACATGTCAGACACAAAGTTACTTTATTAGCAAAAAAAAAAAATTAAGATGCATGACGCTTTCAAAAAATTAAAACATACGTTTGTGACAAATATACACAACATTTACTATTTTCCGACCAATAGAGATAACAGAAATATTGTCCAACGTTTCTTGCTATACTCCTATAGCGATTGTATTTATTGCACTGTACTTAACAATCTAGCCATCAAACCTTTAAGGTATCTAACAACAATAAACATTATCATTATCATTATCATTATCATTATCATTATCATTATCATCATTATCATATATGCCATCGATTTTAAAATAAAAAAAGAGATAAACAATAAAGTATTAAATAAATAAATTGGCGAAACAACATTGGTTTATGATCATTTATTTCACAGGAGTAACTTGAAAATTAAACTAAATTGAATTTGAAAACTTTAAACTATAAAACTGAAAAAAAAAAATTAAGAAAGTATTAGTAGGCCTGTATGCAGGGCCGAACCTACCGGAGGGCTGGAGCGTGCATGGCACATGGGCGGCGATTAGAGGGGCGGCGAAACCGGCGAAGCCCGCGAAACGAAAGACAAAGCTGCGGATTTTGTTTCCTATGCAAATTATTTGGAAAAGGAGATATTAAAATTATAACTACGGGTTTTAAAGACTTACGCCATTGTGCTGACCAATTTGTAAAACATGAGAACAGTACAAAGTATATTAAGTGTCTCCAAAAATGGCGGGAGTTAAAAATCCGTTTAAATAAATAAAAATCATGGACAAAGAGCAACAACAACAATTTGAATTCGAGAAAAAACGATGGAGGGCTATTGCAGAAAGAATGATTGCTTTTGTGCACTTTTTAACAAGTCAATGTCTTGCTTTTAGACGAAGTAGTTCCAATATCTATAGAAAAAATAAAGATTTTTTTAAAGGCAGCAGAAATGCTAGCTAAATTTGACCCCTTATTGTCAGATCATTTAAATAATATTGAAAAATCTAAAGAGAAGTCGAAGAAGAAATCCTGCACTACCTGCATATAAACATTTCTTTATATTTTTTTAAATACACCATTAATCAATTTAAAATACTCCAAATTTTCTTAATTTTGGCCCCTTATAAACCAATCAAGTAACCGTCACGATAGAAGAACAATTAGGGCGACATCCATCGCCGATATATTATAATTTCAGAACGTTGTAACATTTTCGGCGATAGATGTCGCCCCAATTGTTTTTCTATTCTAACGGTTACTTGATTGGTTTATAAGGGCATAGTCGAATTCTGTTTCTCCATCAACGATGATCGTAGTGTGCTGATGTGAGACTAATGTAGGTCCAAATCGGTCCTCAGTTATTGTCGACGGTGAAATATAATCGAAATTACACAAATGATTATGTATAGAAATAAATTAATACATGATAACACTTTTAAATTTAATTAGAGATAGGCAAAACTGCTACTTTTGAATCACGTTGCTGCCTGTGATTGCTAGTTTTTAATATCAGTGATTTTAAATCGTGATCACGGTTAGTAAACATCGTGACACCTTTTGAAATTGTGAGTATTTCAAAATTAGTGAAGAAGCATTTCTAGACTGTTGCGAAAACGTAAAATGGAATGTATTTTGAGTAAAGTATGTTGCAAATGTTTTTCTATGTCTCTGAAAAAGCTCATCTTCAAAATAACGATTTGCTCTGTTCTCGGGGAGTTGTTTTAAAATCTAGACGAGAAGCATTTAAAGATTTTTGCAGAATCGTAAAATGGAATTAATTTTAAGTCATTTTGTAAAGTTTTAATTCTAATACTTGGTAATAGTTTCTTTTTAATTTGTGTTTTGCTTCTGAGAAAGCGCATATTTAGAATGATGATTTGCTCTGTTCTCGAGGGATTATTTTTAAATGAAATAATTAACGTAGAATCGTCCAGTATATTTTGAAATTTGAGAGAATTTTTATATTTTTTTTTTAGTTCGTGAAATTTGTAATTTGAAAATTGTTATAGTGCTGGTTCCGTGGTATTATTTCAAAAATTATAATAAAGGAATGTCTAGTTATTCGCACCGAATATTAAAGTTAAATGAATTTTGAGTACGTTTGGGAAGTTCAGCATTTGTTTTTATTTTTATTTTTTCAGTTCATGAAAATAGTAATTTGAACATGAGAGCAGAGAAAAATGGAGTATAAAGTAATTAATAAAGCGTTCAAGATTTACAAAATACGTTTCGCATTATTTTTAAACTTTCATTTCTTTACATTTCTTCAACCATACAGAATTTTAGGTTAGAATAAAGCTGGTAGAGTGAATGGTGGGCGGGTGCTATTTTACGTGGTGAGTGGGCCTTATCTTGTTGCCCACGCACCTAGTTTTTCACCAATGAATAAATTAATCAAAAGATAATAAAATGTTCATTTTGATCATTCGATTTCAAGTCGAAACAAAAAAAAAATGAGAAAAGGTTAATAAAATACCTATACAATCTTGATTATGATCATTCATAAGCAAAATAGTGCTAAATTTACGATTTTCAAAAAATTTCTCTACAAAGAAAAGATTAGAAAATCAAGATTTTCAAGTCTAGTGGTTATACGTTTTAGAAATCGAATCCTCAATGTTTGGTTCTTTAAAACGTATAGCGACCAAACGTGTTAAACACTGCAAATCTTGTTTTCTAACCCTTTTTCTCGTTTTAGAGAATTTTTTTGATCATTGAAACGTCAAGACATTTGTGTGTTCAATTTTTGCAAAAGGTGTTTGTCGATGTTTGAAAATAGCACTTCCTAATATGTTGGACAATTTTAATAAGGCAAGCTTTAAAATGTGAAAAAAATCATTCAAGAAAAATATAAATGATTTTTATATAATTTTTTGTTTGTTATTACATAGTTTTCGCCGGTGATTTTTTCGAAGTTTATAACTTGCAAACGCGTTGGATGATCTCCATTGATTGAAAACTAAAATATCTACAAAAAATTGTTAAGAAACTTGTTTGTAAAATGTGTAAAAAAATGTCCAAAAACAAGGTTTCTGGGTCCAGAAGTTTAGAAACGTATATTAAGTAACTTTTTAAAGATTTATAATACCCAAACGTGTCAGGTGATCTCGATGATTTGAAAACCAAAATGTGCCAAAATTTACTGGCTTTGAAAAATGGTTAAGAAAATTTTCTATAAAATTGGAGAAAAAATGTCAAAAAATTAGGATGTTCGCTAACAATCACAGTTTGGGTATCAATCACAATTTTACGTAGCAATCACGTTTGAAGTAGCAATCACTGTTTAATTAGCAGTCACAGTTTGGCCAACAGTCGCAATCACAGTCACGGTGAAATTCAATAACGACCTGTGATTTTTTTACCATCAGTGAAAAATTACAGGTACGTGAAATATCACCGATCCTTAAATATAATGAATTTATTAACAATTATCAGCCACAAAACTATTCAATTATCAATAAGTTTAGTGCTGAGGACAGGGGCGGCTCGTTATATAGAGCCAAGAAGAACCTGCAGTTTTAAGCTTAGCAAGAATTTTTAAATAACTCTTAAAACACTTTTTCGCCAGTTATTTTGGTCTAGGAAGATAAATCGTTCTTTCTTTCTTAAAAAAATGATGGGGGAGAGGGTATATTGTATAAGTGGTTCTACCATCAACATGTTCCGGTGGCACTATGTCAACTTGAATGTAAATAATTAAAATTTCAAACCGTAATAGCTAGATATACCATCAGGGCAACATCTATTTTCTTAACATTCGACAATTTCCTTGACTGAGTGGAGAAATCCACAGACAATAAGAAACCATAAACTAGCGACAATTATAACAATATCATTGATAAACATTGAAATATAGTTTCCTCGTGCGACAACCGAGCACCAGTTTCAATCTTATTAGATCTCATCAGGTCAATATAGACGCTGACTGAGAAACGGTTTTTCACTATGGAGTTGTAACCCCAAGTATTCGTAATAGATAGATACACCATTAGGGCGACTTCTATTGTCGTAACGTTGCACAAATTATTTCATTGAAACAATATTTTTAAAAATCGTAAATGCAAAAAATCGCGAATATTTCGTTTTGTAGCAAAAAGTTGCGTATTAAATGTAATTGAAATTATACATATTCTTGATAATAAGTTACTTTTTGGTGTCTTATTACTAAAATAGTAAACACGCAACCCCCCAAGATATACACTTGAGGGGGCGGCCAACTCATCATTTGCACGCGGGCGGCCAAGGGTACAGGATCGGCCCTGCCTGTATGAATTGAGAGTTGGGGAGACATCGATTTGTAAATTAAAAAAAGAGATAAACAAGATAATATTGGGCGGCCCAAATGTATTGACAATTGGAGAGGCATCGACTTAAACAAGAAAGTATTAGTATATATGAGTTGACAGTTGGAGATGCATCATCGACTACCCATCATATATGTCATCGACTTGTAAAATTTAAAAAAAGAGATAAACAAGGTAGTATTAGTCGTCGGCATGTATAAATTGAAGAGACATCGACTTGTAAAATAAAAAAAAACAAACAAATATACTTGAATAGCTTCTATCAAGTTACGATACGTAAGAGTACAAAAAATTCTTAAGCTCGTTTTACACGGATATAAATTGTCATTTAAATGTATTGTCATCTAGTTTTTTGGTACAGCTTATAATGTTTGTGTTTAGCATGTTATGTCTGTGTTATTTGCTTTGATAAAAAAATTCTGTTTTACACCAACATTTTTGATCACAATTTATATCCGCGTAAATCGCGAATTTGACGCGCGAAATTTCTGCCGCATTCTTGAGAGATTTAATTGACATGTGTAATCCGAAGATTCGGCAAGTTGTAAAAACAACAATTCGTTCGCAAGTGTATCAATGATAAACAATCCGTACTCACATTATTCTTATCAATGTTAACTTTCAAATTTGATCACAATTTATATCCGTGTAAAACGAGAATTTGACGCGCGAAATTTCTGCCGCGACTTAGTCGAAATGTGTGAACCGAAGATTCGGCAAGTCGTAAAAAAAATCCGTACTCACATAATTCTTAACAATGTTAACTATCATAATGCGTATGATTCGTCTAGGAGCAAAAACCTGGTGTTAGCCGCTACAAGAGATTGAAAGCGTTCACCACAAAATCAGAAAATAATAACGACAGCTCTTGCCGGATTATCATATCTGAGTGAGGTCGTTTGCCCGTACGTTTTTACACCTGTCTTCTAATGACACAGCATCGTTAATTTATATTTTATATACACAAACACAGAGTCTACAGGATGGTCAATTCGACGTGTGGAAATGTAATTAGTGTCGGTTCTGGGTGTTGCACAAGTGGCGATTACGCCGCGTTTGGGGCGCAACAAAACTTAACGCGGATTAATTATTACCGCTAATTGTCGAGTGTATTAATTAATCAAGACCTACCACTGGGCTCTCGTCCCCGATGTCGCTGTCCCGTTCCTGCGGATCCATTTCCATGGCGTAAACGGGCACGGGTTCTCTGTTTTTGACACGAATTTTGGCGACTCGTCTATTGCAGAATGCTAATGCACTCCGCAAACACCCCACAGAATAGTATATAAACAAAAGACGTACGTTCTCGCACTAACACGTGTGTCGGGTCACTGGTTGTTGCGGCACTTGATTAAACTTACTTTTTTACGGTTATGTCATGCGGGATGGTGATGACTTATCTCTTTTTTTTAATGGGGCAAACCGGACGCGACGTCTTTCCAACAAGCGTTAACGCTGGTCTCGGCCTAACAATCGCTTGGCTGATCTTCGGCTCGGAAACCCCCACCACTCCATCATCCAGGAGTGGCTTATAAAATGGAGGGGCGTTCCTTGTAGTTCCCTGCGCCGATCTCGCCGATGTAATGATATGTTTTTATTGTGTATGTTATCCAATCACACCTAACATCCGAACATAACATGCACACACACACACTCACACATATATTATATATACATATATAAAATAATAATTCTCCTCCTTAATTATCTTTCTTCTCTTTTCTAGCAACACTTACTTTTCAATTATTGTTTTGTATCTGTTGTATAATTTTATATCACTCACACTTTCCGAGTGACTAGCAAGTGCAAGCACCTTGGTAAATTATTCCCATCGCGCCAAAATTTATCGCCACTTATCGTGCCAACATTAATTAATTGGATTTATCTACTAATGTGACTTAATAATTTCGAAACGACCTTAGAAACGCACACGTATAACTTAATTAAGCTATCGTTTTAAGAGTTCGTATTTAATTGTCTGGCAATTACTTTTACCTTCCGCTCAAATAGTAGTGGCGGTGCCGGATTAAGCCTTTACCATAAAATGACCACATTTTCATTGAGACAAAGCGGGACAAATGGGATGAAATGAGAATTACAATTTAGTTATATATATTTTATTGTATACATTCATATACTTGTTCAAAAATGTATTTATTATTAATTATTGGTAACTATAAAAATATATAATATATAAAAATAATAATTTGAACATGATTTTTAATCAAATTAAATTTTTTATTTAAAAAAAAAATATGATTTTCTTTCACGGTCATATTTTTGATCCGAGTGAATACTTTGCAATAGATTCGGATCATTTATTAAAATGTCGTGAAATACTTCACATGAATTGGTCAAATTGTATTTTACACTTAATATAGATTTTAAAGTTTTAACTGCGTTTTTTCAGTTGTCAATATTTTATTGATACTATACCTCATTTAATAACCAGGCGGACTAAATCAAATTATTGCCGCCAAAATACGTTGCTGTGATTCGCCAAAGGGCCGCCGTTTTTACACAGGCCAAAATTGCTGAAAATAGTAATGGCGGTTGTTATGATCAGCTGATCCATCACTGTTACTTGCGTCTTACCGGTTCCGTGTGTTTCGTTCAATTTTTGTGTTTTCTACCAGTTATTTCTCAGGTTGGTGGTGTAAAAATTCAGTTCTTTTAAGAGCTTTTCCGTGATTTTCTTGGAAAGTTATTTTGTTTATAACTATGGATGCTGTACCCGGCACCAGTTCGGCGTCGATTTCGCCCTCCAAGAAACGGAAGAGTTTGGATTTGGGAGCTTTAACCCTAGTGGAAAAGCAGTCCATATTGAACTTATATAAAGTTTTGATACAAGAGGGTTTAAAACCTGCTGCCGTTGTACAAAAAATTGTCGATTCATTAGGTAAGTGTAGAGAAAGTTGTTGCAATTGAAATCAAATCGTAAACATGCATTATTTTTAGGATTGGCTATAAGTACGGTGTATCGCACAATTAGGGAGTTTAAGGAGATTGGAGCTTTAACAAGTCCTAAACGTCTTGGAAGACGTCCGATGTTCACAATGAAATTACGAAATATGGTGTGCGGTGAATTATACATAAATAGCAAATTTACTTAATTTAATAAAATTCTACTTTCCGACAATCTCGTATTTATTTCAAACCTTTTGCAGAATTATATGTATTTTTACTTTCTCCGTTACGAAGTATGGGAAAAAATATGTTTGTAAGTGTGTCTATGTGTCTGTCTGTGTGCGCTGTATAAAACGAATACAGCAATTTCCATGAAGCTTCGTACGTTTTACTTGATAATCCGAAGAGCTGAAAATTTCGTATACCCCGAGGTGGGTGATTACCTTAGCTGTTGTTGTTTTTTCAGATATTTTTTTAATAAAAAAATATTGCAAAAACATTTAAATAAATATTAAAGATAATAAAATAACATCTTGTTTTCTTTTTCATAAAATCAATTTTTCGAAAAAATTATTTGGTCTATAATTATAAAATCATAATTTAATTAATTAATCAATTATTGATTGATAATAGTTATAGAGAATGCCAAAATGAACAACTTATAGGGAATACTTTTTTTAGATTATTAGAATTTAAAGTATACATATTTTAAATAATATTTTTATAGTACATACTAAATTATCAATTATATAATCAAGAAAGTTTCACTAGAATAAATATATGGGTTGGTAAAATTTTTTGAATAAATGTTGTGGGTAAAATAATTTTAAATAAATTTATTTTTACCGCCAAAATATTTCTAGTTACTTTTCTGGTGATTTCTTCTAGTGTAAATGTGGCTTTCGCGTTTAGTCCGCCTGGTTATTAAATGAGGTATAGAAAAAACATGTTCTGTTGCTGCATTTGCTCCTGGAAGGGAGAGCGCCAATTCTACAATTTTCAAAATATTTTAATAAGGAATATTATTCTGTTTAAAATGAAGGAATAACTCCGTCTATTTTTTGTCTGTTTCCACATTTTCAGACAACCAACATTTAATTTTTTTCATCTGTAACATATCTTTTTACCAATGACACCTCATCAAAAAGATCATTTTCGCAAATATTATTTTTCGGATAATTTACTAATATATTCAAAAGATTTTTCCACATATTCCCATAAAATCTCCTTTTTTAATATCACCCAGTGAAAATTTTTAATATCTTCAAATTGAACTGTCCATTCTTCAAGATATTCCAAGCAGTTATTATGTTTCAAAAAATCGGGTCGTTTAATGGCACCTTGTTCTTCCAACCTAGTGATGTCTTTTCGAATAATTAAAGGAATGTAATCAATATCAATTCTTTCTCGTAATTTTGTTCTTAAATTATTGATTTCATTTGACACTTCTGTAATTGAAATTTTGTCCCCTTCAATAATTTTTACAGCACTTTGAAATAATGTAGCTTGGTTGTGGATGAACTGAAGTCAAATTTGTGATGTGTCATTTTCAAAAAAGAGCTGCAATATTCTTGGACATTTATCTTGTGATAAAAAGTATGATTTTAATGGTTCGTATATTTTTAAAATATTTTCTACAGCTGGTAAAAGAGCGTGTCTTGCTGTAACCAAGAATTCTTTATATTCGATTTCTGCCCTTTCACAAAAATCCTTTAAACTTTCAACACGCACAGTCTAAATATAAAAATACGAATAAATTTTTGCAATAATATTTTCAACATCAACTGGAAGTAAGTCAGATGCTGTTTGAGTAGTATTATGTAGAATGTGCGCTACACAACCTACTCCAATCATTTTTTGGTTCAAATGTTCGTTAAGTTTCGTAAAAACGTTATTGATGCCTCTTCTAGCTTTTCCACCAAAATTTGCGTTAGTGTTATCTACACAATAGGCAATAATTTTATTGTTCAAATTATTCTTTTTTAAAGTAGTACTTATTGAATCAAAAATTATTTGTGAAGTTTCGCCCGGCAATGAAACAAAATCTAATATTCTAATTTGAATTCCTGTTTCTGGATCAAAAAATCTAACAATTGTGGGAAATAATTTGAAATCTTTGTGGTTGGAAGCATCAGAATATATGGATATAAATGCGCATTTTTCTAATTCTTTCTGCAATTGTAAAAACCAATATAGTAAAAAAACATTAAAAATAATCGCTTCGGTTTTTGTCCTTGCACATGCAAATTTTTTGTAGTATAATGTTTTGATCATTTGCTACGTACAATCCATTGATCTGAAACTTTGATTGTGATTTATGGTGTGGAAAGCAAATAGCCCTTCCGCTAATGCTTGTTTTTCCGTGTTGCCAAAAAAACGAAAAAACTGTTCCATTTTAGACGAGGAAGCGGCATTATTCAAAAATCTTTTGTGCTTCTTTGTCGCTAGATGTTTAGTAATATCGTTTTTTCCACCATGTGAGACCGAAAATTCAGCATTGCATTTATCACACCGTACCATATAGTCTATTTTGGTTTTTTTAATAAATGGAAATTCTCTGCTTAGCTCTTCATTCTCTTTTTTTACTCCGCTTTTATTCTGTGGGTTGATACTATAAATAAATTAAAAAAATACTACAAAGGCTAAAAAAGTGTATTAAATTTTACCTTATTGACCGTTACGTTGTGGCGAGTATTGCTCTCAGAGCCCTGCAGCAGCGGGTTTTTGAAATCCCGGCCCGGCCCGGCCCGACAGTGAAAATTTAAAACCCGGCCCGGCCCGGCCCGATGAAACGAAAATGTGTTGCGGGCCCGGCCCGGCCCGAAGCTAAATATTCAAAGCCCGGCCCGGCCCGGCCCGTCCCCAAAAATGATGAATTAAATAAATAAAATTACTGGACCCATGTACTCCTTCCAGTCCTTAAAATACATTGAATGCATGTTAATAAAAATAACCCAATTTATTTTTCACTGCACTTGTTACTTTCCAAACTATAATAAAATTAAATTTATCCAAGCCCGGCCCGGCCCGGCCCGGCCCGGCCCGGATTAAATTATCCATCGGAAAGCCCGGCCCGGCCCGGCCCGGAGTTTGAAAAATACGACGCGGCCCGGCCCATGCAGGCCTCTGATTGCTCTACCTTCGTCAATCAAATAATGAGTCAAACCGAACGTCAAATTGAAAACAACAAACCGCACTGTCGGCACTTATCTGAATTAAGCTGACACGTAACGACAATGATCGAACACCACCGAGTAAATCTAACTCGGTACATTGCCTAATTTAGTTTACTCTGCATGCATTTTATGAGTGTTTTTTTATGTATTTTTTATTTCTTTATATTCACCATATTACTTAATAAATAATAGGTAATATATTTTTAAAGTACATTAAAATAAGAAATGCAGATATTTTCTAAAAAGCGAAACCATTTTTAATATCGGCGGGACGCGGGACAGTCCACCAAAAGCGGGACTGTCCCACCAAAATCGGGACGTGTGGTCACTTTACTCTACCAGGCTCTAGTCAAAATTTAAGTTTGGACTCCATTTATACAATTTCTAAAATTAATGATTAATTAGATGAAGAGCTTTTACCATACAAAAGGTTGGGAGTTCTAAATTATCAAAGTGAACAATCCGAGTTTCCTCACACCTCCAGCCTCCGCGCCCTCTGCCATCTTGAAAAACCGTCAAAAATCGGTACTTTGTTTTAGTTTTTTGCCTAAAACTTCGTTCTAGTACATTTAAGTGCAAAAAAGTGTTTTCCTTCGATAGCAGCGGGGGTATGAAGCTACCCAAAAAGGCTAAAATTGCGTACATTGCAAAATGTTGAGTTTCTCGACACTTAACAATGTCATAACTCCGCAACGCTTCATTATAGCGTAAGATTTTATAATTAATCTTATAGAGAATTTAATCAGTTAAATACCGTACCATGCATAATTTTTTTTATTATGCTCAATATAATTTTTTGCCTAAATCTTCGTTCTAGTGCAGTTAAGCGCAAAAAAGTTTTTTCTTACGATGAATAGCAGCGGAGCTGTAAAACCACCTAAAAAGGCTAAAATTGCGTACTTTGCAAAATTTTAACCAGTTAAGAACGTTCAACGTCTATACTCGTCAAACACAACTAACAGATTAAGTTATAACAATATTCAGAAATGAATTGTTACAAATTAATTGTTTTTTTTTAGTTCCGTACTCTGTGAGGAGTTTTTTAAATTAAATTCCGCAGTTAACAAGTTAAGTTTCTTGGCATTTAACATCGTGATAACTCTGTAGCACTGTAAAAGTCTATATTATTAATCTTGTAGAGAGTTTCATTAGCTACAAAAAATACCATCCATCATTTTTTATTATGCTCAATGTAGCGGGTAACTTTAGAAAACTGAAAGGTTGCTTTTTTAAGATAAGTGCGGCAAATCTTATTGGTTAATTATTTCTAATCATAAAAGTATTTGATTTCAGATGGAATCATTTTTATAAATGTAAAATAAACGTAATTATGTGTTGGCTAACGTGATTCTCCTGGGACTACTAGAAATAACTGCTATGCCACTTTAAGCGACGTTTGCCTGTACACAATATTTTGCAAAATGTTAAGTTTCGTAGCAATTAACTTCGTAATCATTCGTGTACGCTTCATTTTAGCGTAAAAATATTTATAATTAAATTTCCCTATTGTAATATTGAAAAATGCTGATAGTGATAGTAGAAATGCTCAAATTTTGACAGTCTAACATTTTTGGCATTTGGAAATTTTCATTTTATTGCTGAAACGTGCCGTTTTTAGTAATAAACAATTTTTGACAGTATTGAATAGTTATTTTCAGCAATTGAAAATTTCCTTTTTACTGCTAAATGCCATTTATGATAGTAGTGCTATTTTTGACAGTTCGAAATTGTCATTTTTTAGCAGTTGAAATTTACTTCTTTTTTTAATATCAAAAAATTCCGTCTTTGGCAGTAAAAAAACATAATTTCTGGCATCTGCAAATTTCTGTATTTACCGTTGAATCGTGCCGTTTGTGGTGGCAGAAATGCAGAATTTTTGACAATTCGAACTTGTCATTTTTGTCGGTTAAAAATGTATCTTTTTACTATTGAAAATGCCATTTCTGACAGTAGAATTGCACAATTTTTGACAATATATAATTGTTACTTTTGGCCGTTGAAAATTTCCCTTTTTTAATATTGAAAAATGCCGATATTGATAGTGATAGTGATAGTAGAAATGCTCAAATTTTGACAGTTAAACATTTTTGGCATTTGGAAATTCTCTATTTATTGTTGAAACTTGCTGGTTTCAGTAATGAGCAATTTTTGACAGCACTGAATATTTATTTTCAGCAATTGAAAATTTCATTTTTACTGATAACGTGCCATTTGTGATGGTAGTGCGCTTTTTGACAGTTCGAAATTGTCATTTTTAGCAGTTGAAATTTTCTTTCTTTTAATATCAAAAAATACCGTCTTTGATAGTAAAAAAAAACATTTCTGGCTGCTGCAAATTTCTTTATTTGCGATTGAATCGTACCGTTTGTGGTGGCAAAAATGCAGAATTTTTAACAATACAAAAATGGCAATTTTCTTTTTTAATATAAAAATGCCGTTTTTGATTGTAAAAATCCACAATTTTCGGCAGCTACTAATCTCTTTATTTACCGTTGGATCGTGGCGTTTATAGTGGCAGAAATGCAGAATTTTTGATAATTCGAAATTGTCATTTTCTTTTTTTAATATCAAAAAATGCCATTTTTCATAGTAAAAATCCACAATTTTTGACAGCTGCAAATTTCTTTATGTGCCGTTTGCGGTGGCAAAAATGCAGAATTTTTGACAATTCAAATTGTCATTTTTGACGGTTAATTATTTGAAATTTCCGTATAAGAGTTTGTAATTATAAAAGTATTTGATTTTAGATGAAATAATTTTTATAAATGCAAAATAAACGTGATTATGTGTTGGCCAACGTGATTCTCCAGGGACTACTAGAAGTAACTGCCATGCCACTTTAAGCCACGTTTGCCTGTACACAATATTTTGCAAAATTTTAAGTTTCTTAGCAGTAACATCATAATAATTCCTTAACGCTTCATTTTAGCGTAAAAATCTTTATAATTAATCTTGTAGAGTGTTTAATTAGCTATAAATACCATCCATCATTTTTTTTATTACGCTCAATACAACGGGTAAATTTAGAAAAACCGAAATGTTGTTTTTTTTAAGATACGCAGCAAATCTGTTTGGTTCATTATTTCTAATTATAAAAGTATTTGATTTCAGATGAAATAATTTTTATAAATGCAAAATAAACGTGATTATGTGTTGGCTAACGTGATTCTCCTGGGACTACTAGAAGTAACTGCCATACCACTTTAAGCGACGTTTGTCTGTACACAATATTTTGCATTTTTTTAAGTTTCTTGGCAATTAACATCGTAATAATATCTTAATGCTTAATTTTAGCGTAAAGGTCTTTGTAATTAATCTTGTAGAGAATTTAATTAGCTACAACGGGTAAATTTTGAAAAACCGAAAAGTTGTCTTTTTTAAGATAAGTGCGGCAAATCTCTTTGGTTCATTATTTCAAGTTATAAAAGTATTTTCTCTGATTTCAGATGGAATCATCTTTATAGATGCAAAACTAACGTAATTATGTGTGGACTAACACTTTATTTAGTTTTAGTACTTACAATTAGCTCTATAGCTACAGAATAGAGCCAAATATATTACCAAATATCCATCTTAAATACTTCTATAATAATTAAATATAAATATAATAAATATATAATAAAATAATTATAAAGTCCAAACTATGATAATATGACATGTGAGCGAAGTTTCTCTCTCCTCAGTCGAATAGAATTAATTGGTGCAAGGTTTATGGCAAACAATAATATTTCGACCTCATTGATGCGGTTCTAGTTGCTTGGCTTGAGTCTAAGAACATCGCTTCAGTCTTTGATATCGCTTTATAATTACAAGACATGCCACTTTAAGCCACGTTTGCGTCTTATGTTTATAAAGGAGAAGCGAAATCGTCATGGAATGCTTCTTGTGTTCTCGTCTAGAAAAACGTCTGGTATGTTCTAGCAAGACTGCCCCCAACAGAATTTGCTTTCCTGCAACCACATGCTCCCATGAAATTTGAAAGATGCTGAATTTATCGCAGTCTTGATGGATTCCCTCTCGTCCAGCCCCAATCCAAAGGATTATTTTCAATTCCCAGCCAAACCATGACCTGCCGGTATGTCAGGAGAAAATGGTACAGCGCAGTATGTGTTGTAGGTGAGAGCTTTGCTAAATTGAGTTGATGCTGCTCATTAATATGGCATAGCGGATTCGCTTGGGACCATGCTCCGCCCACCGTTTCAGTCTTCGATTTTTCTTTATAATTATTATGATTGCGAGACATGCCAATTTAAGATACATTTGCCCGTACACAATATTTACAACGTCTTATGTTTATAAGGACGTGGAGTAGAAGGGGCGGAATCGCCATGGGTTGATGTCATCTATGCCCTCATCGAGAACGAACGTCTGGCCTGTTCTTGCAGGACTACCCACAACAGAATTTGCAGAGGGTGGTGCTTTCCTGCAGCTACATGCTCCCATGCACCCAGTTATGCATGTGCAGGATACCTCGTTTAGTAATTTGAGAGGAGCAGCATCTTTCTCTGTCTTGATGGGTTCCCTCTCATCTAGACTCAATCCAGAGGATTATTCTCAATTCCCATCCATGTCCCTCAGGGAAATTCCATTAACAAATAGTTCTCAGAATGAATGGTTTCACATGATAAAAAAATAAAAAAACTTTGAAAAAAATTATTTCTTTTAAATTAAGCATTATTTCCAACAAATCTTTTTTGTACAATTTCCAACGTATTTCCGTTGCCATAAGTCCCACAAAGAAATTCCATTGGCAAATAGTTCACAGAATGAATTATTTCAAATTGTGGTACATCCGGAGAGGATGATACTGCGCAGCATCTGTTGTAGGTAGTAGTTTTGCTAATTGAGTTTGGCGCTGCTCATTAATTTGGCATAACGGAGGGATCTATTGTCCCCGCCATACAAACCCCTCAAAATGCGGTGAAATTTTTGCAGCAGCGGCATTAGGGTTCCTGAACTCCTCTGAAAGCTCACCCGAAAGTGTACTTTTTTTTGAAAAAGTGGCCAAATGTTTTCTACCCGAAACCAAAAATATTGGAGCTGGTGTCGCATCCACTTAGGAGCAGAACATTCTCCGGAGGGTTGTAGTTGAATTCAGGTGAATGAATTCTCCTAGAAAGATCATACCTTATCAGGATCATTTCTGTAGTATATTTCACGTAAACGGTCAGATATTAACTGGAATTATAAAATTGATAACACTGATTTATTGAAATTATGCGAAATAAAGTATCTTGGGATTTTGTTCGATGCAAAACTGACATTCGCTGGTCATATTAATTATGTTTGCAATAAAGCAGCTAAAATGTTAGGGTACATTAAGAGAATGTCAAGTAAACTAAACCCACTATCATTCAAGATTATCTATGTTGCTTTTGTACGTTCTCATTTAGAATATGCCACATGTATTTGGTCACCACATCAGTCAATATACATAAATCAAATTGAAAATGTGCAGAAAAGATTCTTAAAATCTCTATTGTTTAAAATGGGTAACAACAACATTACAGACATCGAAACTCTTTGGGATAGTTTCGGTCTTGATCATTTGTGCTGTAGAAGACTTTATTTCGATGTATTATTCCTTCAAAAAATTATCAATGGAAATGATCAGTGTCCTGATATCCTGTCTCAAATTAATTTTTATTTTAAGGCAGATAATAAGTTAACTCGCCAACGCCCATTATTTCGAATACCTTTCCATAGAACCAATTATGGTGTAAATAGCAGCTTATCTCGTTTTATGCGTTATTCAAATTGCCTTTACGCTAATTTTAATATAGATTTCTTCGCAATGTCGCACGAAGAAATATTACGAAATTTAAAACGCGTCGATTGTCAAAAACTTAAAACTAATCTGGTTAAATAGTTAATGCGTAATCAATCAATATTTTAGTTTTAAGAAATAATTAATTATGTATTTTTTTGTAATGGAGAATCCGTAAATAAACCTTATTTATTTATTTATTTATATCTTGGTTTAGTCTTAAAAAAAACAAAACACTAATCGTTTCAAAACAGCATACATAATCAATTTCAAGTATTTTTTTTTAAAGGTGGCAAGATTTTTTCTTCCCGAAACCAAAAATGTTGGAAGTAATGACGCATTCACTTAGGATAATAATATTCACCATCATAATTTCTGTAGTATATATTGAGTTACTCTTCAGAAAAATTTCAAAACAATAATCGTTTCTATACATCATATCGATGGTGTAGCGCACAATATTGGTGCAAAATGTACTATTTTGCACAAATTAAAAAAGTAAGTTGTTATTTGTGTGAAAATTAAAACAAAACATATTTTAATAATTTAATTTTTATTTTTGGTATGTTGTACTATAATGAATCAATTTCTACATCTATTTTTATTACAAACTTAAAAGAAAATGTGAATATCTCTAACAACACTTACAACATTTGTGCAGCTACACCATGCACAGGGTGCGGCAGGTATTTGAGAACACACATTATAAGTGACACAGTATCCTGTACGTCATCGTAACACACCCCTTTTTGTTGTGGATAACCATGGCAGAACCTAGGCTAACCCAGGAAATGAAGAGGCATGTAGTCATCATCTTCTTGGATGCAGGACACACCAATTCCGACATCGTTGCCTTCCTGAAAGTCGCCCGGTCTTTCTTCTTCAAAGTTCGGAGAGAACTGAAAGCCACCAGTGGTGATGTGGACACCGTTTCCTACAGGAAACGACAACGGCGCTCCGACAGGACCAGGCCGCCCGATTTTATCGCTTCCGTTCAAGCTGCTGTTGAAGCGGACCCAGGGAAGTCCATGAAGGCATTCGTCAGGGAGATAAAGGTTGACGAGACCACCATGCGACTTGTGGTTCATGAAGACCTTCGTTACAAGTCGTACGTAATGCGGAGAGGCCAGTTCAGGTCCGCGAGAACCCGGCCGAACAGAGTGACCCGAGCCAAGCGCCTCGTGAACAAGCTGAAGCCAGGAATTCTCTGGTTCTTCTTGGATGCAAAAAACTTTGTCCAGAACCAGAAGGTCAACCGCTGAAATGATCGGTGGCTGTGTAAAACACCCGAGGAGGTTCCGACCGTCATGCACACCAAGTGATGGTTCTGGGTGTCGCGACCAGTGAGGGCGACGTGATGCCTCCACATTTCTTTCGTCAAGGTGCCAGAGTCAATGCCGTTACTTACACCGATGTGTTGAACACGGTTGTGCAGCCCTGGATTACTGCTGTAGCACGTGGTAAGTCATATATTTTCCAGCAGGATTCCGCTCCAGCCCATACGGGTCATTCAACCCAAGAATTTGGCCACCAATTTCCACGACTACGTCACCCCAAACATGTGGCTCCCCAGCTCTCCTGATGTCAACCTCTTGGACTATCGGACTACGTCTGGGGCGTGGTTAAGAAGGCCTCCAATAAGCATCCACTCAACACCATTGCGACTCTCAGGGCAGGTATTATGGATGCCATGACAAACATTCCCAGGACCCACCTGATTCATGTCTGCGGACAGTTTCGACACCGTTTAGAGGCTGTTATTGCGGCAGATGGTGGTTTCATTGAATGATGTCCTGCATTGGGTCTGTCTTCACGTGTAAATAACGTCCAATGGTCATTAAATGACCTATCTTCAGTGTCTGCTCCTTTTTTCCGCGGATTTTATTTTGTTCTCAAATACCTGCCGCACCCTGTATACTTAATTACAACAGAAATAAATTCACATTAACCTCATTGGAGATATCTTGGGGCTACGTTACCATGTAATTTTTTATAGCGTATTTGATATCCGAATCCCTCCATCTCATTGAACACATCATGACGCTGCGTTACCATGTAATTTCTTATGGTGTATTAGATATGAGAATCCCTTTCAACTTGTAGAGCTACTACAACCATGATGATGTGCCCTGAGCGTAAGATGGAGGAAAAGTTAAACATACTGGTTCCACGCTTTCTCATCGATGATCGTTCACTCATTTTTGTGAGCAATGGATGCAGCCTGGTTTGAGTTGCTGAAAAAAAATAAAACTCTCCGAGGTTTTCAGAGATAGACATTCTTGACCGTAGGAGTTGTTCCGGTCAGCACAACGAACAAGTCGATATCACCAACAGTCACCACTGCATCATACTGTGAAGCCATGGCTTTTGCTGCGGTGACTATTAATACGTCAGCATATTCTTCAGTTTGTTTGGTATCAGTGTCTTAATGGCCTGCAGCAGTGGCGGCTCGTAAATCTTTGTAGAAGAACTTTATGTTTTGTTAATGGCAAGTTGAGTTGCCGAAACTATAGTCAACAATAAAATAAAATTTGTGTTATACCAACAAAGTAAAAGTGTTTTATTATAATTTGTAGAAGAGGCTGAGATAAAGATGCCGCTTATGATGCAGTACTTACTCCTATAGAGGAAACAAATATTTCGCTGCTGTTTTGGTCAAATTTTCTTCCGCAGCCTCCTCGCCGAACATCCACGATCCGTCGCTGGCCTGCAGGTAGTCTCCTCCAGCTGCTCTCCTCACATCCACATCGTCTAACAATTCCAAATTTTGTCTTTTTGTGTACCATAAATACGTTTATTTCGCAAATATAAATTTATTCTGTTAATCAACGGTAATACTTTTATAATTAGAAATTTTGAGCCGAGAGAATTTTTTTCACATGTAGTTTTATTTTGAGCAAACCTAAAAAATCTTTTTTACAGGAACGAAATTGCTGCACTTAATTTAAAAAAAGCCGATATTTAGTATTTTTCTAAATTTACACCCAACCCCATTATATTGAACGTAATAAAAAAATTTATACAAGTATTATTTATTTTTTAATTTATTTGTTTTTTAACTATAACTTAAAAATAAACGGTCTTTGGGACAGGACAAACTAATTTAATAATAAAATCTTAATATTTTAACAATTAACAAAGCGTAACAAAGCACACATTATAGAAGGAAATAATGATAATACTTAACTAATAAATTGAATATTTCAAACAGTTTAAACAGAAATACTACATGGCGAAGTTATAGCGATGTTAAAGGCCAAGAAACTAAAAATTTTGCAAAGTACACAATTTTTGTCATTTTTTGAGAGTTTCGCTTCGTTGCTGGTCATCACATAAAAAGAACTTTCAATACCAAATTTGTACTAAATTTTGTCCTCTATAAACAGCTCTAAAATGCACTAGATCGAAGGTATAAGCAACTAACTAAAAAGAGGGCAATTTTTTTCGACTGTGTTTTCAAAAGAGTGTGGGGGAGTGGATTTTCACCAACCTACTGACCTATGCAACATATCAAAAATTTAGAAGAAGAACTACCCGACGTTTTGTAGGATAAAACCCTTTTTTCGGCCTTCGTTCACTGGAATAAAAATAATTTTCGCTATAACGGTGTTTTAAATCCGATGCATTAGCATTACTGTCTTGGTAACTGTAAGAGATAGAGAGTTCCTCAAAGGGCAACAAAGTTGCACACTTTAATGCAGAATAATTTGATAAAATTACATTTTAAAAATTCCGAGGTATTTGAAAAGAACCAAAAATATCATTTTTTATCTTTTACCGGCTTCACTGCCGATTATTTTGACAAGTAACATTCGCTTACGGCACTTTTTATGCTCTTCAAGAAAATATTTGTATTTTTTAGATACGATGTTTTGTTCCGATTACTTCCGGAGAACCAAAAAAAAAACATTTTTTAACGTCTTTTTTACTGATTATTTTGAAAAATAACACTTGCTTATGGCACATTTTTATGCTCTTCAAGAAAATATTTTTATTTTTCAGAAACGACGTTTTGTTCATTAGATAAGATAGCCACATCAAGTTTTTTTTTTTAAACAAAGACCTGAATTTTTCATTTTTGACCTCCTAAAACTAATGATGTATCGCACTTGTCACACATTATTATTAACTTCGTACACCGTGTTCAGATTTACCTCAATTTGTCGTCAGTATTATTTACCGAGAACAATCTATTTTGAGTTCCATAAGAAAGATTTCAACAATTTTTGGAAAAAAATGTTTTCTCTGTGTACGCTTTATATCAAAGAACGAACAGATTTTCAAATTGAAACTTCACACTCAATGTTTCATCGAAAAAAATCCGAAGAACTGAAAAGCTTTTGATAAAACTATGGACACGAGAAGTGGGTCTTTACCTGAACCTTTTTCTGCAGTCCAGAAAATAAAACTTTCGGTATGAGTTATTACATCGAAAGTACGACTTTACACAAATCGTACCGAAACTAGTTAATGTGGCTGAATGGTCAAACCTATGCCAAAAAACAAAAACAAAAAAAAGTAGTTATTTTCGGGATGATTTTTTTTCTCACTTTCGGAACGATTTTTTTACTTTCGGGACGATTTTTGTTACTTTCGAGACGATTTTTTGTATCTATGTAGGCGGCCTTGAAAATAATATCAACTTTGTATTTAATTATGACAGCGCATGTCATATAACATTCGAGTGTGTTTTTGATTTTTTAACATACAAAACGGCCGCAGAAAAAATATTATTATTATACAGGACTCGCATAATTCCAGGAAATTTCCTATTCATCCCGTAAAATATCACATTCGGAATTTGTTACGTAAATTACTATTTTCCGGCAAAATGATTAGAATTATTGATGTTTGTGACGTCTTACTGACATTTGAAGTGCTTTTACCATGGAAAATTAGCCATGGAAAATTAATTTAAAATTAAAATCAAAAGTTACTCAAAACGGATGCCAGTAATAAAATTATGTTTCCTACAAAAGTTGCTTATTTTTTAAAGACCTTTTCAACGATATAACTTTCGACCAAACCCGCAATTTGAAAATCAGGAGTTCTTGACAATTTATTGGAGAACACAGTTCAGAGCTGCAAGTTTTTTTATAAATTTAATTGCAAAAATACTTGGTTTGCTTTGACAATTTATTGATGGACACAGCATAGATCTCTTACGCCCGGTTTCTCCAACGTAACTTAAGACGCAGATTCGTCAAGCTCGCCTCAGACTGAAGCCCAGCTTAGGTCGGGTTTGCGTTGCACCAGGGCTGTAAGAACGGCGTCTTGGCTAGGATCCGGATAGATCTAGCAACACCGCCGTTATAAGCACAGCTGTTTTCTAATTGGCGGATTCAAACTCCCCGCCAGTTTTTCGCCTCGCAACCGCGGTGTAATTATTACACCATGCTCGCAACATAATATAACCTCACTATATTCACGTGTTCGTGTACAACCCAACCGTTTCTGATTTTTGTTCGTGTTGCTCTCCGAGTTTATTCTTTGTTCATCCATCAAACATGTGCTCAAAAGCGAAGAGAGTACATTACTCCCAAGAGGAGAAACGTACTCTAATATCGTTAGTGGAAGCCAGCAGAACGATAGTGGAGAATAAAAAAACCAATGCTGTGACAAATAAGCAAAAAGAGGCAGCGTGGGAAATAATTTGCCAAAAATTTAATGCGAGGGGAAGCGTTATGCGGGACGCAGACTCGCTCAGGAAGCAGTGGAGCAATATTAAGCAGGAAGCAAAAAAGAAGGCGTCCAAAGAGAGGACCGAGATATATAAAACAGGTGGTGGCCCTAAGGAAGGCGATGATCTGGGCCCAACATCTGACCTCGTGCTGTCTATAATTAATAACAAATCTGTATATGGGATGGAAAATCTATTTGATGCGGATATCGTGCAGGAGGATATATGTGCAGGTAAAAGTGATTTCTATAATTTACTTGTGTTATTTATTAATGATGATGATTGCCATTGTTACCATGTGGTAGTCCATAATATAGACTATGAATGAAACACTACATTCACATTTATATAAATACAATATAAATTGTGCAATATTGAAAAATGACGAGTAAATTAAATCGGTTTGCTGGGTTCTTTATATTACTTATAAATAGATGAAATTTTGTTGCTCTGTGATATAGTTTTATTAATACTTTTGTCAATTTTACATAATCTAAAACGCTGGTGGATGGCGCATTTGGCTCGAACAAGCCTTTGCGGGAGTCGAGCAACGTTGTCTTGAGTTTGGATGGGCCACTGGTAGCATTAGCAATTGAAAGAGATGTAGGCAATCTTTTAATGGCCACTTTATTAAAACAAATACAATTATTGTAACTGTTAGTATACATAATATATTTTTTATTATTTTATTTTGTAGACAATGTTCAAAATGAGCATGTCATGCCCTCAACAAGTAGAAGTATTCTGGATTTTCCACAAGAAGAGGAAGAAAAACCCCCATCTCCAAAGGAAAACGTGGAAGTAATGGAAGAAATTGCCCCTACCCCAACCTGGAGTGCCCGCAGGAGGCCAAAAATATTAGAAAAAATTAACCCGTTGGATGAGGCCAAACTCGAAGTATTGCGAGAGCAATTAAAAACGGAAAAAAGAAGAGGGGAACATGAAGAAATGCTGTTTCAATTAGAAATGGAGCATAAAAAAAAAAAAACGAACTGGAAATCGCCATTTTGGAAAGACAACTGAATTCAAAATTTTCAAAATAAATATGTAGTTGGTAATAAAATTTATCTAATAAATCAATTTTTATTCTGAATTAAAATTAACATAAATTGTTCCTTACACTATATTCTATTCCATGCAAAAGTAAGTACACAATGTTTTATAATCTGCTAAAGTAATTGTCCACAAGATTCCTTCTTGTGTCGATGACATCGTTCTGATGTTCGACTGGTACGTTTGGAATATCTCCATTCATTATTAATTGTTGCAATTCATGCGCCATTACATCGTTCTCCGATGGAGGTTCAGGTTCACCCCTCAAACGTGCAATATTATGGAGAATTGCGGTTGATACAATTACTGCCAATATTGTGCTCAATTTTAACCGGCATCCATATGCCATTATTGGAAATCTTCGTTTCCAAACTCCAAATAAGTGTTCCACTTTAACACGTGTGCGTATGTGGCGAGTGTTATATTCCATTTCCCCGTGATTTTGCGGGTTTAAAAACGGAGTCAATAAATAAGGCTTATTCATGTAACCACTATCACCTAAAAATTATGTAAACGCTAGTAAAGTGCTTTCAACTAAACTTAATACATTTTTATAAAGTGGTAAGAATGCTGATTTATTTTGTGAGTGGGAAAGTATGGAAACGAGCGTAGCAAGTTGAACAATCTAACAATCAAAATATTATATTATTCTAGAAACACTATTAAAAACAGAATTTTTGTTTTATTGTCTATGATCTTGTAGATCACACGTAACAGCGGTAGTAAAACACCCATTAAAGTAGAACACAATATTTACCCAACAATATAGAGTTGCCAAATTCTCCGTTTTCAATTCTATGTTTGACCCTACTATTATTGAATATAGTAGCATCATGTGATGAACCTGGCCAACGAGCCACAATATCTTGAAAAAGTAAATTACTACTTGCAACTGCTTGGACGTTTATAGAAAAATAACTCTTCCGGTTACGGAAAATTTCAGCATCATCTCCACCTACAAGATAGATATCACATGAAATTAAAATTTTCTTTTTTCCTTATTAAATACCGGAACTTTTAGTATACCTTGTGAATTTATTTTTATATGTGTCCCATCAATTGCACCGATAACTTTAGGGAAACTTGCAACTTCATAAAAGTCATTCTGTCGTTTAGCTATTTCCTGCTCATTTCTGGGCATGTATATAAACATGTTACGGAGAGTAGCGATAGCTCTAGAGACTTTTACCACAATCCTAGATACTGTTGATTTATCACACTGTATAAAATCACCAACAGAAATTAGGTGACCCCCTGTTGCATACACCCTAAGTGTAATTAATAATTGATTTATTGGGCTAATGGAATTATTTCTATAAAAAACATAATCCAGACATATTTTAATTAATTTATTACATTTACAAACAGAACGTACTTATCTTGTACATATTCTAAATTATGTTCGATATGTCCCAGCAAATGTAACGTGGTTGATTTAGTTAATCTGAATCTTTTAAAAAATTGCTCGTCCTCAAAAAGTTCAAAGTAACTTGCACGAACATACATTTGGCGAGGAATTCTCACTTTTTGAATGAAATCTACATTGTCTACTGTGTCTACCTCTGATACATTTCTAATTATATCCACTTTGTCCACACAATTAATACGCTCTAAATTCATGTTTGCTGCACAGAAAATATCACGATTGCTTTAATTACAGTTATTAGGTTATTGCAGGTTATGTTTCGGAGCTTGAGCGCGTAAAATCGGCATCCTATATTCAAGCTCCGCTTGACACGAATAAGACGAGACTTCGCCGTGGTGCAACAGTGTAAGCTGAGCTTGGGTCTCAAGACGCAGCTTAAGATGTAGTTACGTCTTAAGACATGCTAGAGAAACCGGGCGTTAGTCTTTTGCATTAGCGAATGAATTTTATGCAAACGGAACGGAACGGTTTGTCTCTTGCAATTCCAACCGTGAGTAACGAGTCCGGGGTAGAACCGGTATCAAAATTCATGGTTTTTAAAATTGATGCGGGCCTTTACAATGGAACAAAAGGAGAATTATTTAATTAGAAAGCAATAAGTCGCCTAAACATACAGGTCTAATAAAGCATTAGAACCGGCTGCTATTTCAATTAACTGCTGTGTAAATACACTAACACGAAGGAATTATTCATGCATCTGTGGAACGTTTGTTAAATTAGCTAAAATGTGTATTTATTATAAAACTGCTTCCGAGAAGCCATATTGCAATGCAGGTGCACACTTATACATATTATATATATATATATATATATATATATATATATATATATACACATACAGTAACAAATTTTTTCGAAGAAAAGTCCTCGTATCAGGGAATCCGACCAAAAAGGGGTGTTAATAAGTCATCTATTTATCATATACCGAGCATAAATAGATGACTTATTAACACCCCTTTTTGGTCGGATTCCCGGATACGAGGACTTTTCTTCGAAAAAATTTGTTACCATTCCCAACAAGTTCGACCGTTACTTCCCTCCAGCATATACACATATATATATATATATACAGGGTGAGTTTTTTTCGATTATCTCTATGGGGATCTCGGAAACTACACTCGGCGTCAAAAAAAGCGGTTAGCGCCACTCGAAAAATCGCAAAAAAACTCGATTTTTCAAAACGTCGTAACTTGGTTCAATTTGGTCGAAAATCGATGAATCTTTCAGTTTGGGAAAGATTCAAGTTTTATCTTTAAGAATGTGTAGTTGATTTTGATCCCAAGTCCAACCCACCCCCCGTAACAACGCGATGGAAAAAAAATGTTTTTTATGTAAAAAATTGTCCAACTTTGACAAGCTGTATCGTGCGCAAAAAAAATCGGCGGGAAATTTCACCACAATGGCAGTAAAATGTAATCAACTTCCTTCAAATGCCTTAAAAATTCAAGTCGTTTCGATGATTTGGAGCAACGTTATGAATTTTTGAAAAAAAAATGACATTTTTCACTTTTTTAGCCATAATTTGAGTAATTTTCCACCAAAATCGATGAACTTTTGCAGTCTGAACAGTTTCAAATTTTCTCTTCAACGTCATATGAATTGTTTTGTTGCTAAAACGATTCCACCCCCTGCCACTCCCTAAAGGAAAAAAAATGTTTTTGAAGTTTTAATGTGCAAAAAATCGTGGACTCAATCGGTCAGCGTGGCAATAAAGTTCAATAATTTTTCTCCAATTTCCTCCAAAATTCAAGTCGATGTGATGATTTGGCGCGAAGTTATGTAGTTTTGAAAAAAAATACATTTTGCGCCTTTTTGGCCATAATTAGGCGAATTTCGCAGGAAACTCGATGAAATTTTGCGATTTGAGAAGTTTTTGACTTTCGTGACCCTCTGAAAACCTCTACAAAAAGTGTTTTGGATTGACAAAAAATGTTCAATTTTTACAACTTGTAAAAATTCCATTTCGGTCGTAACTCGGTCAATTTTGCTCAGAAGCCGATGATTCTTTGCGATCTAAAAAGCATACATTTCATTTCACTCTGACACCCCTAGTGCAAAAAAAAGGTTTTCGACAGGGTGATAAAATTTGTTCATTTTAATTAAAATTTCAAACAAAAGACAAGTGAAAAATGTTGTTTTTTTTCAAAAATTCATAACTTTGCTCGAAATCATCGAAACGACTCGAATTTTTAAGGCAATTGAAAGAAATTGATTAAATTTTTCTGCCATTGTGATGAAATTTCCTGCCACAGCTTATCAAAGTTGGACAATTTTTTACATAAAAAACATTTTTTCGCGCTGTTACGGCGGGTGGGTTGGGCTTGAGGTCAAAATCAACTACACATTCTTAAAGATCAAACTTGAATCTTTCCCAAACTGAAAGATTCATCGATTTTCGACCAAATTGAACCAAGTTACGACGGTTTAAAAAATCGAGTTTTTTCGCGATTTTTTGAGTGGCGCTTTTTTTCGACGCCGAGTGTATAAGAGATAGATAAATGGTTAAATGGGCAAAGAAGTGCAGTTTTTAGAGCCTAATAAAATAACACTTTCAAAGTTTTCAAAAAAGTGAAGGAAAATGTAAAAACTGTCATTTTTTTTCAAATAAATATATATCGGTTATTATGACAGATAGAAAAAAAACTGTAAAGGACAAAGTTGTAGATAATTTTACGCAGCTTAATAAAATTAATTTAGAAAATTTTTAACGCCATTATTTTCCGAGATATGACGCAAACTTACATTTTTTTAATGGAAACCATAGTTGGCTTTGACCTCATTCGAAAGACTTTTTTTCTCTTTAATCCGATATCATATATGATATAGTTATTAAAAATAAGTGAGTTACAGTCATTTTTAAGTTTTATTATAAATAAAAAAAATAGTTAGCCATGAAAAGGATGAAAGTAAAACAATTGCAGTTGCTTATAACAACAATAAAATATTGTAGCTATTATTTTTATAGAGATAGACAAAGTTGTCAAAAAACGACATAACGTATAATCATTCTTTATTTATCAAAATAATAATAGGATCGTGTGATCGAAACTGCAGTCACTAATAAATATACAGTATGATATTAACTAAGTAAGAGTACGTTAAATAATAATAGGAGACCAATTCAATTAAAGAGATGTAATTTATACTAGAATATTAATGGTGGACTTTTTGAGCATCTTTTGTAATATTAAAATGTGTTTTTTATTATTATTTAAATAAAACGTACTATGTCTACGCTAAACTGTTCGTTAAAAGTTTAAGGGGTTGCCGTTGTATTCATATATTGAAAAAAACCCTCGTCACACTTGAATTAGTTCTCCTCGTGTGAAATATTTTCAACTTTTATCACTTCCTGTTCCACCGGAAGTAGCAACAAATTTGTTATTTTAAATGGAACACCCTGTATATTAGTATATTATTATATTTTTAGATTTCTCGGTTAAATTGCAACATATTTTATAGGAACGTTTGTACCCTTTTGGTTTTCAAGAAAATGAATTATTTCTAAAAATTTCACTTCCATTAAAAAAATGTTGATGTAGCTATCATGTTACTTTCTCCGACTTGATAGTATTATTTATATTTACGCTTTCATGGTTCATTTTTAATTTAAATGTACATCGAACGTTTTGTAGACTCGGATGAAACTGACGTTTAAAACGTCAAAATTATGAAAGATTAAAGAAAAAAAAAATGGGCGGCACGTTGGTGTAGTGGGTACAGGCGAGCGCTTGTGTCGGTTGCACCGTGTGCCGTGTGGGTTCGAATCCCAGCTCGGGCGAAAGATTTCGGGGCCTCGGAATATTCGCTCGGGACCATGGTCGTTGTGTTTGTATCATTATTCATTTATTCATTTAATTTTCTGATATACAATTAAAGCAACGGTTGTGGCAGATGGCCTCGTAGCCGACGTCAATTCCCAAATCATTCACTCTCCCTAACCTGCAGTTCCATCCACGTCCTTCCTTAAAAAAAAAAAAAAAAAATTATACTTAAAATTCAAAAACTCAGTTTACTCAAAAACTAAAGAGATTTCGAAAAAAACTTATTCTTTATAAATTGTTCATTTTGGCGTTGTCTACAATTATTATTCATATAAATTTGCTGTAACTATTATCGTTTCATAATTATAAACTAAAAATGAAAAAAAATATATTTTTTTCTCGAATAAAAATCATTTTATGAAAAATATTTTCTTACCAAAGATATTCATTTCTTTGTTGCCTTCAATATTTGTTTAAATGCTTTTGTGATGTTTTTCACCCACTTCTGGTGTACGAAATTTTACCGAAAGCTTTTCAGTTCTTCGGATTATCAAATAAGACATGTTAAAAGTTTCATATCAATTGCTCTATTAGTTTTTGAGATACCACGCGCACATATACACACCTTCACACACACAAAGCCACACACACAAAGACACACACACACACACACACACACAGGGACACACACACACAGAGACATAATTTTTTTTCCAGAAATTGCTGAAATGGTGTCTAGGGACCCCAAAACGGATATTTCCGTAAAAAAAATTTTGAAAAAATTTTCTCGATCACAATACTTTCTCGTACTTCGTAACGGTGAAAGTAAAAAAATGATTTACGAGATATTTAAGAGGGCACTTAGATATTGACGTTTTGAGAACTCTTATTCTAAAAATTGATAGTTTCCAATTATTTCACTCATAGAAGCATCCTTTAGGTACAATTAGAGATATAAATAATATTCTTATCTTATTCTTAAGAGAAGTTACTAGCAGATTTTAAGTTGCCTTTTTGAGGTCAAAATTTTAGAAATAATTAATTTTCTTGAAAACTAAAAGAGATAAGTGTACAAACGTTCCTACAAAATATGTTGCAATTTAAACGAGGAATCCAAAAATATAATAATATATAGCGTGTTCCATTTAAAATAACAATAGTGCTACTTTCAGTGGAACCGGAAGTGATAGAAAATTGAAAATATTTCACATGAGGAGAAATGATTTAACCGTGTGATTCTTCAAATTTTTAGTACAACGACAACCCCGTAAACTTTTAACGAACGGTGTAGCATACACACCCTGTATACAGAGTGGAAACTTTAACTGGAAAAAATTCGGTATTTATGAAATGAGAAGTTTGAGAAAAAAATCCTCGGATAGGTCGATTTTTGTTTTTTATTGCGCACTTTTTAGCGTCTTCAAAAATAGTATGACATCACTAGTCTTTCACGTACGACGTCATAGACATTTTTTGAAATGGACAAATTTTATGAAATAAATAAAATGGTGTCAATCACGTGCTTATTTATCAAAATATCGAAAATTATTTTTAACAAAAGTTGTGAACAATAGATTTCTACACCTCTTAAAAATATTGAAATTTGTACAGTGTCAAAATCTCAGGCCAAACTTAAGTCTTCTTAATGAAACATCCTGTAAATTTTGTTTTTTTTTATATTCCTTGCCTCCTGAGGATTAATACGATTTAAGGTTTAAAAAATGGCTCCGTGGCGGAGCGGTTACACTCCCACTTTCGGTTCGAGGCGTTATGGGTTCGAATCCCACACTCGGGCGGTAGCTTTTATTAACGAAAAGTTATCGTTCGGATCCATGGTTGTTTAGTGTTTGTCCCATTCATTATGAAAATGAATTCTCAAATATTAAAATGAACGTTAGTGGCCGAACAGCAAATCGCTTACGCCAATTCCCTCATAGTCATTCACTCTCCTTAAACCCGCAATTCCATTAAACATCCTCCCTCTTATAAAAAAAAATTATAAAGGTTTAAACCATGCCATGTTTTCAGTTGTTTATACAAAATAATTGAACAAAATTGTTCCCTGCTGCAACAGGTGAAGATAATTAATTCTAATTTAGTGGTACAGCTTTATTGATCATTAACATCCGAAACATAAGTCAGGGTGATTGCTATTCGCAAATCGCATAATTTGATCATTTTTTTAAACGGTTTCACAGTTTCAAAGTCCATTAAGTAAGCTTTTATTTGATGTATGGTTTTGTATACCTAAAGCATACATTATCGTAAACTAGAAAAATCTTGCATCAGAAAATGTTAGAATCCAAAATGGCAGCCGTAAGAAAAACAAAAGCTGTCTATTGTTTATCCGCCATCTTTAAACCAGCAGTAATTCTAAAAACATATTTTTTGCCTGCCTCTACCGAAACCATATATTTCGGCCATAAAAATCGGGCCGAAACAACGATTTAGCGTATCTAGGGCCGAAAAAATAATATGCATAATCTAGACAACCGCGGAATATGAGTAGGCTATGCAAAAATCTGACAGTGACAGTTCAATGGTGCGCGATATAAAATTTCCTGAAACACTGTTTTTACGTAAGGCATTCAAAAAAATATCGAGTGTAACTCATGCCGAAATGCTTTAGCAACCCTTCACTTTTAGCAACCCTCGCTCGCTTCGCTCGCTCGTGCGGGTTGCTAAAGCCTATTTTCGGCCCTTGATACACTATATACTATTACGTTCTCCGTTCAAAAGTGCTCTAATATTAGTAAAAATGCGCAGCATTAATAGTTTCAAATATAAAATTAAAAATGCTTTCGTAGATTAAAAGCTCAAACATAAAATTACATACAAATGTAAATTTTTCCCTCGCATTGAAAACGACCATTTTGTAGAATGACTTCTTCGTGTATTTTTAGCCATCGTCGAATATGGTATTTTATATGTAGCAATAACGAACCGCTCAAACAAGAAACATGTTTCTGAACAGTGCACCGAGGAATTTCAATGGTACTACAATGTAAAATGTATACTGCAGACACACATACTCGCTCGCCACAAATGAACACATTTCGTTTTATTATGCCATTGGCAGAAGTGTGGTCCTTCACTCTTTGTTGATTATAACTAAAATCGAGTAAAATTATTTTCAAGAAAACAAAGCGACGTGTTCTAGAATTATCATTAAAGAAAATTGTATTTCTACTGAAGTTGCGCATCTTGCATGTATGAAGCAACTGTAACCAGTGTTTAATTTTAATCAAAATATTTTGACTTTCTCCGTTACGAAGTACGAGAAAGTATTGTGATCGTGATTTTTTTTTCAAAATTTTTTTCACGGAAATATCCGTTTTGGGGTCTCTGGATGCCATTTCAACAATTTCTGGAAAAATTTTTTTTGTGTCAAATCAAAATACGTACTAAAAGTGAGTTAAATATTACAAATATCTCCATTATACTAAACTTTCTCTACTTTGGTTTAATAATTTTTATATCCAAAACTGTTAAACAGCGAGTTTTATTATTTTACAGTTCGGCTCATTATTAAACGATTTTTGTAGAAATTTTAGTTTGGCATGTTTTAGAACATGACATCAAAATGTAAACTTGCCGTTAACGATAATTCACCTCCTCTGTTTTGGGCCCAATTTCAATACTCTCAATTAACAATTTTTAACTTAATATGAGTTTTATCATCTAAAAAAATGGTGATGTGGCCATCATGTTACTTTCTCCGACTTGATGGCATCATAGCCGTTTATATTTACGTTTTCATGGTTTATTTTCAATTTAAATCATATTTTAAATGTACATCGAGCGTTGTGTAAACTGACGTTTAAAACGTCAAAATTATGAAAGAAATTCAAAAACTCGGTTTACTCAAAAACTAAAGGGATTTCGAAAAAAACGTATTCTTTATAAGTTGTTTATTTTAGCATTCTCTCAATTATTATTAACATAAATTTGCTGTAACTATTATCGTTTTATAATTATAAACCAACAATTAAAAAATAAATAATAATTTTTTTTCTCGAATAAAAATGATTTTATGAAAAATGTTTTCAAGTAAAAGATGTTCATTTCTTTATTGTCTTCAAAGTTTGTTTAAATATTTTTGTGATATTTTTCATATTTAAGAAAATACTGGCAAAAAATAAAAAACAGTTAAGGTAAACGCCCACTTCCGGTGCACGAAATTTTACCAAAAATTTTTTAGTTCTTCAGATTGTCAAATAAGATGGATGTTCAAAGTTTCATATCAATTGCTGTATTAGTTTTTGAGATACAGCGCACACAAACTCACACACAGACACAATTTTTTTTTTCCAGAAATTGTTAAAATGGCATCTAGTAAAAAAAATTTTTGAAAAGAAAATCACGATCACAATACTTTCTCGTACTTCCTAACGGAGAAAGTAAAAATTGAATGTCTTACATAATAAAGAAAATAAATTAAAATAATGTTACTTTCTTGACTTCTAAATGAGAATAATAAGGTAATTAATTCATTTCTTTATAAATAAATTAAAGACAATGTTACGTGTTGCAGAAGTATTAAATAAATTGAATAAAGACGAAATACAGTGCGCGCCTAAAGTATGGAATATAGTCACTAAAATCGAAATAAAATATTTTTGGAAAAATTCCTCGAACACGTCGATTTTCTTCTATAAAAATACACATTTTTGCATGAAAGTCGATTTTCAGCCGTCATTTGTTTTTGAGTAATGACGTCAGCCATTTTGTTTTTAAATGGCAACCCCCTTTTTATATTCTTGATTTTGCGAGATCTTTTCATTGTCGAACTGGAAGAATAAAAATGTTGCCATCTTACATTAGAAATTTTTCGAGTAAATGACAATTGAAGGTAAGAACCCGATATTTAGATTTTTTTCAAAATGACCTTGTTCCAGCGCTTGTAGCATTTTTTCCAAACAACAATTATCTTGACCTTTTATGTAATACAGTATGGTTTCAGCAAAACGGCGCATTCCCGCACTAATCGCGATGTTTTTAATTTTTTTTAATTTTTCAATTTTTTTCTTTTAATCGAACATGTAGAAATTCTTCTTGAACATTTTGAATATTTTCCAGGCTAATTCTGTGCATTTATCTCTTTCGCCAGCTCTTCTGTAGGTCCTCACCTGCCAATCCACCTATTCGTAATGCAATTGTCAAAAAAACGCGCATAGTGCGGGGTTGCGCCATCTTGCTGAAACCATATTGTATGTATGGAAGGTCAAGATAATTTTTGTTTGGGAAGAAAGCGCTGGAACAAGATCATTTTGCAAAAACTCTAGATGCCAAGTTCTCACCTTCAATTGTCATTTACTCTAAAAATTTCTTATGTAAGATGGCAATATATTTATACTGCCAGTTCGACAATAAAAATATCTCTCAAAATCAAGAATAAAAATAGGGGGTTGTCATTTAAAAACAAAATGGATGACGTCATTACTAAAAAACAAATGACGACTGAAAATCGACTTTCATGCAAAAATATGTATTTGTAAAAAACAAAATCGACGTATTCGAGAATTTTTTCCAAAAATTTTTTATTTCGGTTTTACTGAATATATTCCATACTTTAGGCGCGCACTGTGTATCCGACGTGGCACCAGCCTGGGAAGTAGTTCTTTCAATGAGTTATTTGTTTGTAGTCCTAGTAAGACTTAATTTTGCAGTCACGAACAGATTGAATATTCATAATCAGGCTATATTTCGTCTTTATTTAATTCATTTATTCATGTTGTGTGACTAGTTTATCATGAAACTTTCCGGACGTTGTACTTCATTGAAAATGTGTCATACAATTGGGAAGAGAAAGATCTTTGTCTGTCTCCAAATAGACTCTTTGGAAAAATAATCTTCAGTCACGAGTACCCTGAAGTTCATTTTCTTCTTCTCGATAATTCGACTGCTTCTTCTGTTTTGCCATCTTCGCGTCAGAGGGCTTAAATTTCAACAACTGATAGTTGCAGCATTATAAATTTTGGCTGCCCCACTGCTGCTGGATTGATTTTGCCCAGCTTTGAATTTCTTCATATTTTAGGAAGTCCGTCTATAGAGCAGGAAAAAATTGATCATATTTCAAGAAAATTACGTCAAAATGCTTTTGACGTAATTTTCTTTTTTTTAATTTCATTCTTGATTGGCTTTCACCGCCTAAAACTAATAATGATTTAACCCAGCGGTGACTCCTGGATGTTCGGCGTGGAGGCTATGGAAGAAAATTTAATCAAAACAGCAACGAAGTATTTTCTTTCTGTATAAGAGTAAGTAGTGCAGCACGAGCGGCGTCTGTCGTAGGCTCTTCTACGAAGATTCAAGAGCCGCCGCTGATTTAACCGAATGTCTTAACTTACATCTGTTGCGACGGGCGCTTCAAATTTTGACAGAATAGTTTTAATTATGTATAAAAACAATCCTCTAATGCGATTTACCATATCTTTATCGTAACAAAAAATAAATCTTCAAAGCAGAATTTTTAGTATGAAAACATGTTCCGATTTAAGCTACGCGCACACTTGTCCGAATCGGACGGACGGCACGCAACGGATAAATGGCTTAACACAGCTGTAAACGAGTCAACGCACATTTAGCGCTACGGCATGGAAGGGATAAATGAGCGTTGACTCGTTTACAACTGCGTTAACCAATTTTATCCGAAGCGTGCCGTCCGTCCGATTCCGACAAGTGTGCGCGTAGCTTTAATCGACAGTCAAATTTACATGCGTTACGACAGGTACTTCAAATCTTGACAGACTTATCCTAAATATTGTATAAACACAATCCTCCAATAACATGTATCCTACCTCTAACGTTACAAAAATCGCAAAATTTTCATGTTTCGATTTATCCGACTGTCAAACTAATATTCGATATGACAAGTGCTTTAAACTTTGATAGAATAATCACGAACAACGTTTAAAATGAATCCACTGAAAAAATGTAAATAATTTTCAACGCTCTAAAGAATAAAAAAAAGACCGGTTGTGAAACTTATATCTCTTGTGACAGGTGCTTCAAATTTTGACAGAATAATGTTAAATAATGTATAAAACTAATACTTTATTAAGATTAATTCTATCTTTATCGTAACAAGAATTACAGCTCTTCAAAGCAGAATGTTTAGTGTAGAAACATAATATTTTGATTTAATCGGCTGTAAAATTTACCTCCGTTATGACAGGTGCTTCAAATTTTGACAGAATAATTTTAAATAATGTATAAAACTAATACCTCAATAAGATTAATTATATCTTTATCGTAACAAGAATTACAGCTCTTCAAAGCAGAATGTTTAGTGTAAAAACATAATATTTTGATATTATAATAAAACACTTTTAACTTTGTTTTGTATAACTTTTGTATATTTTGATTTAAACACTTTTAACTTTGTTTTGTATAACTTTTGTATATTTTGATTTAATCGGCTGTTAAATTTACATCCGTTATGACAGGTGTAACAAATTCTTACCATAACAAAAACTACAACGCTCGAAAACAGAATTTTTAATACAAAAATTCAGTGTTTTGATTTAACCGACTGTCAAACTGTGATATCTACTTCAAATTTTGACAGAAATATCCTAAATATTGTATGAACATAATCCTCCAATAATATGCATCCTAAAGGGTGGTCCAACCATAATGCACGATGTTAATTGTGAGACATTTCTTTGTTTCAGTGTTTGACAAATTCAACCATGGCGAGGTACACAATTGAGCAGCGCGTTAAGATTGTTGAAGCCTTTTACGAAAATGAGCGTTCAAATCAAAATGCATTTCGTGCACTTCGTGATTTTTTGGTAAGCATAATCGACCAAATGTGTCCACAATCGGGAGAATTGTGAGCAAATTTCAGCAAACCTGGTCTGTAGAAAATGTGAAAACACCTGTGCATGCCCACCCAGTTCGTTCTGCGGAAGACATTGCTGTTGTTTGCGATAGTGTGGCAGAAGAGCCGTAAACCTCGACTCGTCGTCGTGCCCAACAATTGAACATCTCACGAACATCACTGATACGAATGTTGAATAAAGATTTGAATTTATACGCTTACAAGGTTCAATTGACTCAAGAGCTGAAGCCTACTGACCATTTCAAGCGTCGTCAATACGCCGAATGGTTGGTTGAACAGACAGAAGTGAATTGTGACTACAAAGAACATCATCATCAGCGATGAGGCACACTTTCATCTCAGTGGATTCGTTAACAAGCAGAATTGCCGCATTTGGGCAAATGAGAATCCAGGAGTGATTGTTGAAAAGCCGATGCATCCACAAAGAGTGACTGTTTGGTGCGGTTTATGGGCTGGCGGCGTCATCTTCGAAAATGAGGTCGGCCAAGCAGTTACCGTGAATGGTGTTCGCTATCGCGAGATGATAACAGACCTTGTGGCCAGAAATTGAGGATATGGACCTGGACGATATGTGGTTCCAACAGGATGGTGCCACTTGCCACACAGCCAACGAAACAGTGGCTTGCGCGAGAAATTCAATGACCGTGTTATCTCACGTCGTGGCGATGTTAATTGGCCGTCACGATCATGTGATTTGACACCGTTGTACTTCTTTCTTTGGGGACATTTAAAAGAAAAAGTGTACGTCAATAAGCCAAGAACAATTCAAGAGCTAAAAGATGAGATAATTCGCCATATTAATGACATTGAACCTCAATTATGTCTGAGTCATTGAAAAAATAGACCATCGGATAGAGGTATGCCACCGAAGCCGTGGCGAGCATTTGGCCGATATTTTGTTTCACACATAATTGTCATAGATCCTTCTATCATAATAAAAAATATTAAGATAATTCTCTGAAAACTTTTTGTTTTATTTACAATTAACATAGTGCGTTTTGGTTGAACCACCCTTTACATTCAACGTTACAATAATGGCAGCTTTTCTAAGCAAAATTTTCATGTTTCGATTTATCCGACTGTCAAACTTATATCCGATATGACAGGTGCTTCAAACTTTGACAGAACAATCTCGAACAACTTTTCAAATCAATCCACTAATGAAATGTAAATAATTTTTAGCAAAAACGACAACGCTCGAAAGCAGAATTTAAAAGAAAATTTACCGGTTGTGAAACTTGTATCTCTGTGACGGATGCTTCACATTTTGACAGAATAATGTTAAATAATGTGTAAAACCAATACTTTATTAAGATTAATTCTATCTTTACCGTGACAAGAATTACAGCAGAATATTAAGTACAGATACATAATGTCTTAATTTAATCGCCTGTAAAATTTACATCCGTTATGACAGGTGCTTCAAATTTTGACAGAATAATCTCGAACTACGTTTATAATCAATCCACTAAGAAAATGTAAATAATGTTTAGCAAAAACGACAACGCTTGAAAGCAGAATTTAAAAGAAAATTGACCGGTTGTGAAACTTTTATCTTTTGTGACAGATACTTCAAATTTTGACAAAATAATGTTAAATAATGTGTAAAACCTATACTTTATTAAGATGAATTATATCTTTACCGTAACAAGAATTACACCAGAATGTTAAGTACACATACATAATGTTTCAATTTAATCGCCTGCTAAATTTACATCCGTTATAACAGGTGCTTCAAATTTTGACAGAACGATCTGAAACAGTATTTAAAACCGATCCTCTAATAAAATGTAGCAAATGCTTACCATAACGAAAACGACAACACTCGAAAGCAGAATTTTCAATACAAAAATACCGTGTTTTGATTCAACCTACTGTCAAACTTAAATTTTCCTAAATATGTATAAACGTAATCCTCTCATAATATGTAATAATATTTTTAACGTTGCAAAAATGGCAGCTCTTCTAAACAAAAATTGCATGTTTCGATTTATCCGACTGTCAAACTTATATCCGATATGACAGGTGCTTCAAATTTTGACAGAATGTTAAATTAAATAACGTGTAAGACCGATTTATTAATATTTATCTATATCGTAACACGAATTAGAGCTCTTCAAAGAAAGCAGAATGTAGTATATAAACATTGTGTTTCGAATTACATCCGTTATGATAGGTGTTTCAAATTTTGACAGAATAACCTCGAATAATATTTAAAACCAATCTTCAAATAAAATGTAACAAATTCTTACCATAACAATAACAACAACGCCCGAAAGCAGATTTTCAATACAAAAATATGGTGTTTTGATTTAATCAACAGACAAACTTACATCTCTTGTGATATTCACTTCAAATTTTGACAGAATTATCCTAAATATTGTATAAACGTAATCCTCTAATAATAAAAAATGACAGCGACTCCAAGCAAAATTTTCAGTATAAAAAAGCAATGTATCGATTTATCCGACTGTCAAATGGTGCTTCAAACTTTGACAGAATAATCTCGAAGAATGTTTAAAACTAATTATCTAATAAAATGTAACAAAATGTTACAAAGTGGTCTATATAGACTCCCAGGGGTCTATTTAACAAAAGTAGGGGTCGATCTGAGCCAAGGGGTCGAATGGTGGTTGATAAGAATCGGGGGGGGGGGGGGGGGGGTTGATTGGGAGTCGAAGGAAAAACAATTCGAAAATACTATACTTGTCAGCACATTTTCTGAAAATCCCTATAAGATTCAAGTAAAATTATATTGGCTGTCTGGAATTCTCAAATGCAGTTTATGCATTTATATTCCTTAACTTACAAATAACTACCAATAATGTACTGGAAGTGCATTACTGAATGTTATATTTAAAGCAGTGGCAAAGTAATGTAAGATGATAGTGTACGTACACTATATTTACAATATAAGTATAACCCGAGAATAAATTAACTTCCAGTTTTACTTGTAAATTAGCCTTTAAATGAAAACATAACAAATAAAGTAAAAAAATACCTGGTATTTGCAGACACATCATTATATGTGGATTCATTTTTGTGGGTGTCCAAATCGGGTACATTTTCAATGGATCTATAATAAATACCATTCAGTAATTTCTAAAAATTTATTTTATCAGTTAACTAACCTTACAATACGTTTTCGGGCAAGCACATATCTTCAGCACAGAACGTTTTCTTCTGTTATCTTATGATTTGTTAACTGCCCCACCAGTGACTAATTGCACTTTAACCATTTTGAAATAAACACAAAAGCACCGGATTATGCGCCTGACAATTCCTCAGACAATTCCGTAAAATGTCAAGATTGCAATTTATTTTAAATTGGCTGAAATTTAACACGGTCAAAATTTTCTTCCAGCACAGGTGATTTCGGGGGCACAGGTTCTAAATCAGTATCTTAATAGATCCAAGTCATTTTAGCTATACACGTGGTATATTTTCCCTGTAATCGACAGATTTAATGTAAAGAATGTGCGCCTTCGCTTTATTTATTGTATAATTAATTTATTGGTTTTTATACCCAAATTTACTTTATTTTACTCACAGAGGTTCAAGTAATAATATGGGTAATTTTCATAGCTGTGGATTACGTATTAATTAAATCTAATCGTTGTACTCCCTTTTGGCCAAATAACATGTAAATTTCTCACCTTAATACGCAAATCACACATAAAAATTGCAAGCTCGCTATTTAACGTGATGAATCTGTTTTTGGCGCTTCTTTTATTCTTATGGTGTACATTAGATATTTCAGTAAAATGAAAGGACATTGATGAATTTTTATTTGCTAAATATCTTGAAAAGGAGTGACAATTTTTAGATGAGTAAAAGAATATTTATATAAATATGATATTCCGCTTGAAAATATAATAGCAGTAGCCACAGATATTATCGAGGATTTGCTACATTTCTCAAAGAAAAATTGCCCGATATACATACTATTCATTGTGTGTTGCATAGACACAACTTTGTAACAATTTATCCGAGTACAAAGCTTACATAAAGCTCTACAGTTTTGTTATCAATCAAATTAAAGCCCGACTCCTTAAATCAAGATTATTTTCCAAATTTTGTGAGAAAAACGACGAGGTATTTAACCAATTACTTCTGCACACCGAAGTTAGATGGTTTTCTAGAGGTGCATGCTTGCAAAGTCTCGTCGAGTTACTTGACTCCAGCGGCGGTTCGTGGAAAATTTTAATGGTGGAGCCCGCACATGATATATATCGTTAAAAAGAGAAACAAAAACTAATAAAATAGGCCGAAGCCAACTATTGGTTAAAAATTTCAAAAAAACAACTTTATATTATATCTTTCATATTAATGAAAATATCGGAATTCTGTTAAGCTTATTTTATTCATCTCAAAAAAGTGTTTCAAGAACATATAACTTTCATTATTGTCAAATGATAAACAACTGAGATATTGCAATATATCAAAAATAGAAAAAAATTACTTTTTGGCTATAACTCGAAAAAAAAAACAATAAATGAATTTAGTTTTCACAATTGAGTCTTTCTCCAAAAAAGAGATCAAGGATGCGTCATCCATTTTTCTCAATCTGTTACAGTTATCGAGATCCCCTATAGAAACATAGAATTTTGCCCACCCTGTACATCTCTCGAGTACTGAAAGAATTTTCAATATCTGTCCTTTCGTTCAAGAGTTATCCTCAAAAAAAAAAACAGAAAACAATTGAACTACAAATTTATTTTTTGTGTCTTATCTGCATCTATTCGGCGAATACAGTAATCTTCTCCTCCGTGTGTGCTCACCTTGACGTGGTGGGGGGGCTTGCGTATCCAGATGATCCTAAGTGCTACACCAGCGGGAGCGTCAGCTCCCGGCAGGGCCACCCATGCTGGGAAGGACGTAGGTGATGGATCTGACTAAGCAGCACGCAACATGGGGCAGAAGGGGCTCCCAGCCTCAGTGAAGGCAACCCTTCTAGGGAAGGACACCCGAACAAACCAAAAAAATACTTCTATGAATGGACACCACCAATGTCAAGCTTACGGAGCAGGAGCTCGGAACTCCAGTTCCGGTCGGAGACGGGTGTGCTCGGGCGGGCACCCACCGACCGTCATCCATCGACTGCCCAAAAACAACAACCCTGGTGGGCTCGCCTTCGGGTGGCCCACCACCAACACTCAGCCACCATATCGTGAGTGCACTGCACCAGTCCCCCCTGCTCAGGGCCGGCCAACTGGCTGTCCCTGACAAGGACACTGGGGCGGCGCCTCGCGTGAGGGTGAGGAAACAGCTCTGCGGGGCTGAAAAGAAAAGGAGGAAGAAGCTGAAGGGGGCTGGCAAGAAAGCCTCCACTGTGGAACGGGCCACCACGAGCTCCAAGGCAAGCCCCCAAAAAGGGCAGCCAGGGACGAGTGGCACAAGTCACAGCAGCTTCCCCCCCCCAACCAATACCAAAGGGGGCGACGGCAGCAGACCGATCCCCAAAAAGGGGCCTTCTACCAAACAAGGCCCTTTGCCGGGAAAGGTCAAGCAGACCGTCCCCCCCACAAAGAAGCGAAACCGGTCGGACGACTCTGGGAAGTCGCCTGGGCTCAACCCCAGGAAGAAACCCAGAGACGCAACCTCAAAGCCCAGTCATACACGCAGGCCATCAACAGACACCTGCAGATGGCCATCGTCGACAAAAGCAACCTCCTAGGTAAACTAAAGGAGGAACAGGAGAAGCTGGTACGCGACTCCCTCATGAGGGCAATCCTGGGAGTGGACCCGGCCAGCACGGTCGCGCCACACTTCTCCAGGTGGTCCTACTTGGGGGAGATACTGCGTATCACCTGCGCGGACACCGATTCCTTGAGATGGCTCGAGGAAACGGTCAACGGACTTGGACCTCTCTGGGTGGGAGCCGAACTGGCAGTGGTGCAGGTTGACAGCCTGCCCAGGCTAGTAAAAGCTTCAGCCTGGCTGCCCAATGCACAGGACAAGGATGAAGCCTTGACCTGTCTGGGCGTCCAGAACAGAGAGGCCCAAACAGCCAAGTGGTGCATTTTCCACCACGAGCAAAAAGAAGATGGCATCCTGGTGGTGTTCGGGATACCACTTCAAGAAATCGAGCTGCTGAAGGGCAAGCACCCCCAAGGCAAATGCCAACTATGGAGGAAAAGGAAGACACCCCGCAGACCGTTGAGGACCCTCCCATGGAGACCGCAGCAGTCCAGGATGCTTCCCAATAACTAGAACCCCAAGTCCGAGGCCAGACCAGGACGGACCGGGAAATACAGAAAGGTAAGTCTCTTTTTGCTTATTAGCAATTAAGTACTAACCACACAACCAAGAAATTGACTTAACCATTACAGGCAAACTCAATATCATACAAATTAACCTCCGACATTGCAAGATGGCTGTGGCGCACTTGTGCCAACATCTACACAACCACGAGGATAACATAGCCCTCATACAGGAACCCTGGCTAACAAGCGAAAGGGTTGCCGGTATGGGCACTCTAAAAGGTAAGGTGAATTATTTTCACTCCACTAAGCCAAGAACATGTATCTACACTCCTAAGAATGTGCAGTGCGTGTTCCTACCACAACTAAGCTCACCGGACCTTGCAGTGGTCAGTGTGGAGGGTGCTGAGGGCAGGACCCTGATCCTGGCATCAGCTTACCTTCCGTACGACAGTAAGGCCCCTCCTCCCACAAAGGAGATGGCGGCACTCATTAAACACTGTGAGGACGGCAAATTAGATCTGATAATAGGGTGTGACGCCAATGCCCACCACATAGTGTGGGGCAGCAGCGACACCAACCACAGAGGAGAATCTCTTCTAGAGTACCTCTCAACTACGACCCTAGAGATAGTGAACAGGGGTCGCGAACCCACCTTCGTGACCCCCACTAGACAAGAGGTCATAGACATCACCCTCGCAAATGCGAACACAGCAAAGCAGATAGAGAACTGGCGCGTCCACCAAGACGTGTCATTCTCGGATCATAGATGGATCTGCTTCAGTATAGGAGTTACGACCGTGGAACGAATCCTGGTTCGAAACCCAAGAAGAACGGATACGGAACTGTTCAACAACTGCCTATCCAAACATCTAGAAGAGGACGTCTTCAGGCAGGACCCTGTAAACAGCGAGGCGGTTGAGAGACTGTCTCTGAAATTACAGACCAGCCTTATAGACTCTTTCCACGAGGCCTGCCCCGCCAGGAAGGCAGGCACATCTGCCAAACCTCCCTGGTGGTGCCCAGAGCTCGACCAAAAAAGGTCAGACTCTCGCAAAGCCTTTAACAAAGCCAAGAACTCCCGACTTGAGGAGGACTGGGCCACATTCAAGAGAACCCAGAGGGACTTTAAAATGACCCTCAGGAGAAACCAAAGGGCCTCATGGCATAACTTCTGTGAGGGCATTAACTCCGTATCGGAAACAGCCCGCACCAGGAAAATACTATCTGGGTGCCGTAGTGCACAGCCAGGCATCTTCAAAAAGGAGGACGGCACCTATACTGCTGACCTCCGAGAATCCCTAAGTCTGCTTCTGAAGTCACACTTCCCTGACTCCAAAAGCAGTTCTGATGCAAACCATCAAAATGACCCAGAATATCTCCCCACAGCGGAGGACTGGAACATGAGCATGGAAATCGTCACAGAAAGCAAAATAGAATGGGCAATAAGACCATTCTCCCCTTTCAAATCGCCAGGACCGGACGGTGTGTATCCTGCCCTAGTACAGTGGGGCTTGGAGCACTTACTGCCGCTACTGTGCAGACTGTTTCGGGCATGTATTGCAATGCAGTACGTACCGAGACTATGGAGGGAAGCCAGAGTGATTTTTATTCCCAAATCAGGCAAAACTGACTACACGGCAGTCAAATCGTTCAGACCAATCAGCCTCACGTCTTTTCTTCTGAAAACCCTAGAGAGGCTGTGCGACAACTACATCAGGGAGCAGTGCTGCTTGAACAGCAAACTGCACCCAAGCCAACACGCCTACAGGCCAGGTAAATCGACTGAGTCGGCCCTTCATCATGTGGTATGCAGGATTGAAGGATCGCTGGCTAACAAACAGTCAGCCTTAGGAGCCTTCATAGATATCGAGGGGGCTTTTGACAAAGTCTCCTACGCCAACATAGAACAGGGTCTAAACAAACACGCGGTCCCCACAACCATCATTGGATGGGTCGGGGCCATGCTAAGGAATAGAACTGTAACTGCCTCAATAGGTAAAGAAAGCCAAACAGTAGCTGCCACAAAAGGATGTCCACAGGGCGGGGTGCTATCCCCGCTTCTGTGGAACGTCGTTGCGGACGGCTTACTACGGCAACTGAACAACGCAGGATACCATGCTGTGGGTTACGCAGATGACGTGGTAATCCTACTTATTGGAAAACACGAGAGCATTCTGTCTAGCCTTATGCAGAATGCTCTCAAAATCATAGAGGATTGGTGCGAAAAAACGTCTCTCTCGGTTAACCCCAAGAAGACAGAGTTAGTACTATTCACAAGAAAAAGGAAGATCAACACAGGTAGACTTCCCAAACTTTTCAACAACCAGCTATGCTTGGCAGACGAGGCGAAATACCTCGGTATTATACTGGACTCCAAGCTTAACTGGAAGAACCACCTAGAACACAAGCTGAAAAAAGCATGTGTCATCTTCTGGCAGTGTAGGGGCGCGCTAGGACCAACCTGGGGCTTCAAACCAAAGGTGGCCCGGTGGCTCTACACTGCAATTGTCAGACCAGCTCTGACATACGGAGCGATAACCTGGTGGCCGAGAACAGACCAATCGGTAACCAGGAAGAAGCTAAACCATCTACAACGATTGGCGTGCCTGGCCATGACGGGCGCAATGCGCACAACACCCACGGCTGCAATCGAAACTCTACTGAACCTGACGCCCCTTCACATACATGTAAAGGAGGTGGCAGTAAGCACAGCCTTAAGACTAAAGGCAAATGGCACGTGGAGCCCGACAGCAAACGGGAAAATATTGAGAGAGGCGGGATTAACCATGCCTGAACTCAAAGAATCCCTCGACAGTGTCCCACCGAGACACCTGTTTAAACGGCAATACGAAATAAAAGATCAGATTAATGACAAACCAGAAATCACCGTCTATACCGACGGGGCCAAGAACCATGAAGGCGCAGGGGCAGGCATCTATTGCCAGGAACCTGACCTCAGCCTCAGCATCCCCCTAGGTAGGAATGCGACGATCACTCAAACGGAACTTTTCGGGATACTTGAAGGTGCTCGGAAACTATCGGAACTGGCAGTCTCGAACAAATCCATTTTGTTCCTCACTGACAGCAAATCAAGCATAGCTGCGCTTTCGAGACCGAGGGTGGCCAGCAGTATAATATTGGAGTGCAAGCAAGCCTTAGACAAACTCGCCGCAACCAACAGAGTCACAATTTCCTGGATTAAGGGACATTCAAATAATGAAGGGAACGACCGGGCCGATAGGCTTGCCAAAAGGGCTGCCCTGAAAAGGGAAGGCTCTAAGGCTTTGCCACTGGCACCACTCACTGTCTCCCAAATACTTAAAGGAAACTCTCTTGAAGAACACAAAAAGGAATGGCTACAGACTGACAAATATGTGGTCGCCAAAAAATTCATCCACTCACCAATACCGAAGCTGAGCAGGAAATACATTGAATTACCAAGAAGTAGCTTGCGGTTGCTAGTCGGTACACTTACTGGGCACTGCAAACTAAAAAAGCACCTCCACAACATAGGGGTGGTAAAAGACCCCCTATGTCGGAAATGCGAGCAAGAAGAGGAGACACTAAGACACATCATGTGTGAATGCGAGTCACTCAAACAACTTAGGTGGTCCGTTTTCGGAGAGGAGTGGCCAGATTGGTCACAACTGGGCAACACTCCACACGGCCAACTACTTGACTTCACAAGAAGTTTAGGTTGGCTTGAGGAGTAGGGCCCAGGAGGCGGCACAAAGGACCAACGAATGGTCTAAGCGCTGCGACCATTTGGTCGCCCTCCACAAACCATCAATCAGTAATCTTCAAACCAAAAAACAATAGAAGACGAACGATTTCTTTTGTCCTCTCTACATTTAATCGATGAGCACAATACTTTTCAGGAAGAATTTTTTAAATCGGCTATTTTGTTAAAGAGTTATCTTCTCAAAACCACAGAATGATTGAACAACGACTTTTTTCAATCTTATCCACATTTATTCGGTGAGTACAATACTTTGTTGGAAAAATTTGCCGAATTTGGTCGTCCATTCAAGAGTTATCCTCTGAAACCCAAAAACAATTTAATTTTTAGGTTCTACCTACATCTTTCTGATGAATCTAAGACTTTACTGAAAGAATTTTACAAATCTGTTCAAACGTTATCTTTAAAACACCAGAAATTTAAATTTTTAGTCTACATCTTTTTTTTATAAAAACACTTTGCTAAAATAATTTGAGAACTCTGTTTTCGTTTAAGAATTATCCTCAACAATAATAGAAAATAATTGCTTTGCTAGAAGAATTTTCAAAATCTGCCCTTTCGTTCAAGAATTATCAACAGAAAACAATTTAACTACACTTTTATTGGATCTTATCTGCACCGATTTGAAGATTACAACATGTTGCTGCAAGAATTTGCTAAATTTGGGGATGCGCTCAAGAGTTATCCTCAAAAAAGAAAAAAAAAACAATTGAAGACGAAATAAATGTTTGGTTCTATCTACATTTAACCGATTAATTCGAATTTAATGTTCTATTTTATGTACATCAATTCAATGTGTACACTTTTCTGGAAGAATTTTCAAAATCAGATTATACGTTCAAGAGGTCCTCAAAAAAAAAACAATGGAACGGAGTATTTCATTTTCTATTCGACGGGTAAAACACTTTGCTGGATTAATTTTAAAAATCTGGTCATCCTTTCGAACAATTGAACGACGAATGAATTAATTTTTTGTTTTTATCTGCATCTATTCGCTAAGAACAACACTTTGTTAGAAGAATTTTCAAAAGCCGCCCGTTTGTTAAAGAGTTATCCTTAAAAAAATAAAAAATAAAACAATTGAACGTCGAATTTCAGTTTTTCTTATTTAAATTAGAGGTAGTGCCATGGCTCCTTAGCTATACATAACGACCTGCCCCTGTTTGACTTCACGACAGAATTTCTCAGCGAAATAAATCCTGTTCTGAGTGATGAACTCCAAAACAATAAGAACCTTTTTTGTTTTATTTAGCGGACTTATTTGTAAAATCTAATGACATCCAAACAAAGCTGCTAGGAAAAGATATAACAATTATCCAAGCTCGGACAAAACTGTTGGGCTTTCAAGAAGAATTAAATTTATTTAATTCTTTATTGCTACGTCAGGATTATCAGTATTTTTCAAATCTGTGACAATTTGAAATAAAAGAAGACTTGAAAATATATATAAGTCATTTTCAAAAATTAAGCGACGATTTTAAACTGCACTTTGTTGATTTGGAAAACATTGATATCCCTGAATGGATTATTGCGCCATTTTCCGCTCAAATTGAAAACGTGGACATCAACCTGCAAGATAGACACATCTGAAATATTATCGGATCTTGAAGCAAAGACGTTTCTTAAAACAATAAGCAAATTTTGGACAATTATAAATATAATGCAAAAATATGCAAAACTTTGCGAAATAGCTCAGCCATTTATGATGACGTTTCCAAGTTCCTATATCGCTGAAGCCGGTTTCAGCCACGTAAATTCAATCTTAACTAAGTACAGAAATAAATTAAATGTGGAGTTTCGAGGGGATTTAAGACCAATATAGCGAACCTTGCAAAGAAACACCAGGCACACCCATCTGATTGATTAAGAAGCAATAAATGTGTAGATACTTTACTTATTATTTTTACTTATTAATAATTACCTATTATTTAATAAATGTTAAGGTATTTCAATTTCAACATTAAGATATTTTTCATAAAACAATTGTTTCATAGTATACTATTACTTTAATAAATCTTGAGAAGCTGATAAAAATAGTATAAGATAGTATGGGTCTATCATGGACGGTTGGTTAGTTATAGGCAAATTTGTGGCAAAAACATGTACACATTGAAAACATTGCAGAAGCGTTCCTAGCAAAGATAGCATCATTATTTATACACCAGAAAATTTCCCACATCATAAAGAATAATACACATCGGCTTTGGTTCTCTTTTATTTATAGTGCTATACAGGGTGTCAACATACGCAAAACAATGGATAACTATTTTTTTCAAATGGAACACCCTATATAAGTTGCCACCAATCTATGGCATTTTTAATAAGCTTTCCAATGGTATACAGTTCGTATTACAAAATATTAGGGAATCTTGAGATTTATCAATAAAAATATATTTGTTTTGTCACCTTCTGCTGATTTTTGGATTTTCAGCCAAAACTATGCATTTTCAGGAAAAATTATAAGAGACCAAATGTGTAGAGCGAAAAATTTCCGATCGATATAGGTCTTCCGACTTTGCCAATAATGCGTGCATTGCCCGCCAGAGTGCGCAAAATCGTGACCGTATATGCAGTTTAGCGTTTTTCTCAAATTGTTTGTTAATAAATTGCACTATACTTTATTTTCCGCACCCTCTAGCGGAAAAACGGGAAATTATAGGAAAATTAAAATGGCCCTTATCGATTGAAAATGTTCCGCTCTACAACTCTTAATAAAAGCAATTTTTGCCAAAAATGCATAGTTTTCCCTAAAAATGCAAATTGAAAATGTATATATCAATTTTTGCGTTTTTCAATGGTTTTTTGCATTTTTAGCTAAAACTATGCATTTTGGGCAAAATTTGCTTCTTTTAAGAGTTGTAGAGCGGAATATTTTCAATTGATGTAGGTCATTTAAATAATTCTATAATTCCCGTTTTTCTACTAGAGGACGTGGAAAATAAAGTATAGTGCAATTAATTAACAAAAAATTTGAGAAAAACGCTAAAATGCATAAATGGTCACGATTTTGCGCACTCTGGCGGGCAATGCACGCATTATTAGAAAAGCGGAAGACCTGTATCTATCGAAAATTTTGGGCTCTACAACTTTGGTCTCTTATTATTTTTTCAGAAAATGCATAGTTTTGGCTGAAAATCCAAAAATGAGCAGGAGGTGACAAAAGAAAAATGTTTTTATGGATAAATCTTAAGAATCCTTAATATTTCACTATACAAATTGTACATCATTGGAAAGCTTATTAAAATTCCTTGCATTGGTGGCAAGATATATAGGGTGTTCCATTTAAAAAAAATAGTTATCCATTGTTTTGCGTATGTTGGCACCCTGTATAGCAGTATGTACAAAAAAGAGCCAAAACCGATGTGTATTATTCTTCATGATGTGGAAAATTCTTTAGTGTATAAAAACGACGCTAGCATTACTTGGAGCGCTTCTGCAACTTTTTCAATGTGTCCTTGTTTTTGCCACAAATTTGCCCATAACTAACCAATCGTCCATAATAGACCCATAGTATCTTATACTATTTTTATCAGCTTCTCAACAGGGTTGACAATAAAGTATAAAATATAGGGTGTTCTATTTAAAAAAACATAACTTTGGTCTGTTATGTATATTGGGACACCCTGTACAAAAACATACATATTTTTAAAATATGTAGAATAAGTGTCGGTACCAGTTCAGGAAAACTAAAAGTAGATATCTCAAATAACAAATAAGTTATGGGGCTTTTACAGATCCCTGGGTCACCCGGTATGTATCATATCTTGACGTTACAAAAATTACAACTGTTCTGAAAATTTTCAGTATAATAACCTAATGTTTCGGTTTAACCGACTGTCAAACTTATATATGTTGTGACAGGTGCTTCAAATTTGGATAAAATAAATTCCTCATAAACATTTCTTAAATATAATTCATAATAGGAATCACAACATGTATTTATATGACTATTTTTGGTAAATAATCAGTAAGCACTTATTTGAAAATACCCTCTTACGAATTTTTAACATCAAATACTTGTCAACACTTAAACGACACAATTAAACCAGTTTTTTGTGGATTTTCTTGACAATCGCTTAGTGAAAATGTGATTGGTGCACATCGCACATAAGTTGCATAATTCATTACTCTCAACCTGTATACTTATTTACACAAAACACTTTTTATCAGCTCAATTTACGAACTTGACCTTGGTTATTGATAATTACGGTCGGATCCATTAAACGACTCGATTTTCGTGCACACAAAGAGAGGAATATTTGGAGGAGATGGAGGACTTGGATGCACAAGAGATGGTCGACGCGCAGTGGTTAAACAGAGTTAATATTTATAATTCGAGCTCTTGGAGCGATTCTCAGGAAAGCTTCGCCCAATATTGACTCAACATTTATAGGCTGGGCGTTCAGACTTCATAAATAGGTTCATACAAACCTGTTAATTACTCAGATATGCTGTTAATGCACACACATACACACGATATAATATCTTAGTGGTTTATAGATATCCAACCTGTCTGGTAAAAAGTACACATATCACCTTTGAATCTACAGTGTGTCTGAATTCATTTCATGATAATTTTTTTTTGTTAAATTATATATTTCACGTACCTCAGTTGTTATAAAATTAGCGATTATATCAAAATGGAAAATGAATATTGTGAACCTTTTTTTTAAACGCAAAAAATGCAACTTTTTTAAAAAGTATCTTAAACCACGGCTTCCCAACTGGAGGATCGCAAGTAAACGTCGTATTTTGCTTATTTTGAAAAGCCAGTGAGACAAAAATGCGACAAATAACTTTGTTCAATAACACCATTATGAGGAGGAAAAAATGGTGATGTGGCCATCACGTTACTTTCTTCGACTTGATGGTATCATAGCCATTTATATTTACGTTTCATGGTTTATTTTCAATTGAAATCATATTTTAAATGTACATCGAGCGTTGTCTAAATTCGGATGAAACTGACGTTTAAAACGTCAAAATTATTTCCATTAAACATGGAAAAATTATACTTCGAATTCAAAAACTCAGTTTACTCAAAAACTAAAGGGATTTCGAAAAAAAACGTATTCTTTATAAATTGTTCATTTTAGTATTCTCTAAAATTATTATTAACATAAATTTGCTGTAACTATTATCGTTTTATAATTATATACCAAAAATTAAAAAAAAAATAATAAATTTTTTTCTCGAATAAAAATGATTTTATGAAAAATGTTTTCAAGCAAAAGATGTTCATTTCTTTGTTGTCTTCAAAGTTTGTTTTAATGTTTTTATGGTATTTTGCATATTTAAGAAAATATTGGCAAAAAACAAAAAACAGTTAAGGTAAACGCCCACTTCTGGTGTACGAAATTTTACCAAAAGCTTTTTAGTTCTTCAGATTATCAAATAAGATGGATCTTCAAAGTTTCATATCAATTTGTTTATTAGTTTTTGAAATACAGCGCGCACAGACACACACACAGACACACACACGCAGACACGAAAAAAAATTCCAGAAATTGTTGAAATGGCATCAAGGGACCCCAAAACGGATATTTCCGTAAAAAATTTAAAAAAAGAAAATCACGATCACAATACTTTCTCGTACTTCGTAATGGAGAAAGTAAAAATGCTACAAATATCTTTTGTTTGATACCTGAATAGAAAGTGAGTCTGTATCCATAGCAACCAGTGAGTGAAAGTTCCACTTTTGTTCATTTCACTTTCGCTCACGGCTTTTCGCTCAGTGTCTATTACTCACTGGTTTTCATTCACGCATAATGATCTGTCATCGTGTAAACGTTTCCAATTCTTTCTGATAACGTGATTTTGATTTTTTAGGCAATATTTGGTCCCTTGCAGCAGATCATCAGGAATATCCTCAGAAACATATAACTCTTCATCATCCATTTACAAAAATTCCACAATATGCAAGTAACCACTTTATTTACAGTGCAGAACTTTGTATATTTTGTTTTTGTTTTTTCATAGCAACAAATGACTCCAATCATGTGATTTATTTTTATTTAAAATTTTGAATATAAAGTTACAGACTTTCTGGGAAGGTATCGAACGAAACCAAATACAGCACTCGACAGTAAGGCCGCTTTGCCTTCCTCACTCTTACTGTAAATAACTGTAACACCATTACAAGGAAGTTATTTTCACAGACGTGAATGAACTGTTTTTGACAGAAATTAGAGATTTTATATTAACAGGAGGAAAAATCTTTCTGGGAGCATCGGTTCGAAATCCGGTTTCCAAATGAAAATAAAACAACTTTCTCCTAAAGCTATAGGAGTTCATTGCATTATTAATGATTCACCAATATATTCTTGACAGTAAAACTCTTGCAATCCCTACTTAATTTAAAAAAATTGTGAATTATATCAAATCTGGAGAGCTCAATACTCTGGAAAAACATGAACTCTGATCACGAAGTTCCCCTCTTCCAATTTTCTATACGTTGGCAACGGAATGGAAATGTAGTCAGTCGTGTTTTTGGGCTGAAAAGTGAAGTATGATCCAATGCTGAAGCTTGGAATAAAAGTAGCAACGAATTCTACTGATAACAGGTGTTAAATTGCGAGTTTTTTTTAAGAATAAATAAAACACATAACATCCATTCATTTTCAAAAACTTTGTATTGGTAATTGAAGTTTTAGTTTTAGTTATGACATTTATATACGAAAAACAATATCTGCCAAATGGCCTCCTCTCGCAGCTCCGCAGATGTCCACTCTTTTGTTAAAATTTTCAATGACATTTTGGCATAATTGAGGCTCTATCTCAGCAATGACACAAATAATTTCATCCCTAAGTTCAGGAATTGGCTGTGGATTATTCTTATAGACCTGGCTTTTCACGTAACGCCAAAGAAAATAATCCAAAGGTGACTAATCACATGATCTTGCTAGCCAATTAATATCACCATTTCTGCTAATAACACGTCCAGGAAATTTGGTACGCAATAAAGTTATTGTTTCATTAGCATAATGAGGTGTAGCTCCATCTACCCCTTCTTTCGGGCCACAAAATTTCGGTTTATCAGTCGACGATATCAATCACCATTGACAGTTAGAGCTTCACCAGCAGTGGCGGTTTCAAAGGGGGGGGGGGGGGGGGGTTTAATCGGGTAATTACCCCCCCTAAGAATTTTTCGCGTAACAATTTTTATTGTTAAATTTCCATATTCCAAACAAATAATATAACCGGTAAATTTTTCCAACGCTTTAAAACGTTGGAAAAGGATAGGGAAATTTCCTGGAACAGGTGTATGCAGTGGCGGCCCGTGGAACATTTGGATGGTAGAGCCACTTAACATATAATATAATAATGCAGTGGGTAAAAAAAAACGGTACAAATAGTTTTGTACTGTTATATCTTCGTGAGCTATTAGTATTTTAAAATAATTAATACAACAGTGAAAAGCCCAATTTTTATAGATAAGATGAAGTACTTTTGCTCTAAAAGAATAATACTTAAACTTGTGCCCAGAGCAGAGCAGTGGGGGCCCTAGGAAAATTTTCACAGTAGAGCCACTTAGCACACACAATATATCTCACCGTCTCATTTTTTAGGAAAGAAAAATCGATCAGAAGAAGCACAAAAAAAATAAAATAAAGACGAAAAATAGCCCGCATTAAATCTGTAATGACGTTCTTCGGAAATCATCAAACGACGAATTGTATTTTGTAACCTTATCTACATCTCCCTAACCTCTTAGGCACGGCTGAATTTTGCACGGGGCTGTTTCTCTCTACGGCAGAATTCAATTTGAAAATCGCATCCGCGAAAGCCACTATAGTGGCGCATAGTGTAATACTTAAGGAATTTAAAACTTATTTTTGGTTAAAAAACGGAAAATTATTTTTTATCTAATCTATATCTCTTTAATGAGAATTTTTTTTTTTTAAATCGACCATTTTGTTCAATAGCTATCTTCTCAAAACCACAGAACTATTGAGCAATTTTTTTTTCTATATACACATACTTTGCTGAAAGATTTTTCAATATATGTTTATCCATTCAAGAGTTGTCCTTAAAGACCAGAAAGCAATTATACGTAAAATTTAATTTTTTGGTCTTAACTGCATCTATTCTACTTTGCTGGAAGAATTTCCCAAATTCGATCATCCGTTCAAGAGTTATCCTCAAAAACCAGAAATCAGTTGAAGGAAGCATTTAATTTTTTGGTCTTATCTGCATCCATTCGACGAGTACAACACTTTGCTGGAAGAATTTGCCAAATTTGGTCATACGTTGAAGAGTTATCCTGTGAAACCCGAAAAACAATTAAACAAATTTAATTTTTTGGTTCTTTTTTTTTATTCAAATTTAGATATTCATGTACTATATAACAAATTATAACAAAGTACATCACAACAAAATCAAATTCTACAGCTAATTGAATACGTCACAGAAAACAAGAACAAAATCATTTGCAATTGATATAATCCTCTACAGAGCAATATTCTTTTTCCATCAGTCGAGACATTTTTTCTACATCTTCCGGATGAATATAAGACTTTGAAGAAAGAATTTTACAAATCTCGTCCTCGGTTCAAAAGTTAAAATGTTGAAAATTGAAAAAAATGCAATTTTTGCATTTTGTGTTAATGTCAAGAGAAAATTTCGTAACCCGTAATAAAATTACATAAAACTTGCCATATTTTGAAGTTTAAATCATCATAATTGAACAATGCGTGCGTCAGTAGTGCAATTTAAAAAAATCAAAATCTTGGAAATTTAAAAACTGCAATTTTGCATTTCGTGTCAATTTCACGAGAAAATATTGTAATCCGTTTTAAAATAACAGTAAATTCACCATATTTTGACGATTAAATAATTAAAATCGGACTACGCATTCGGCAGGTGTAAAAGTCTAAAATTTAAAATCGCGTTTTTTAAATTCTGGAAATTAAAAAAATTGCAATTTTTTTACATTTTGCGTTCATTTCGCGAGAAAATATTGTAATCCGTTTTAAAATAACACTAAATTCGAGATATTTTGAAGTTTAGATAATTATAATCGGACAACGCGTTCGGTAGGTGTGCAATTTCAAAAATCGAAATTTCTATTTCAAAAAGTGAGATTTTTGCATCTTGTGTTAATTTCACGAAAATGTTTTGTAATCCGTTTTAACATTACACTAAATTTGCCACATTTTGACGTTTAAATCATCAAAATCGGACGACGCATTCGGCACGTGTGCAATTTCAAATATCAAAATCGCCACAAAAATTACAAATTTAACGATGGCTACTTTTAACTGTCAAAAATAATAATTTTGAGCTACAAAAAATAACAATTTTCAACCTCCGAAAACTACTATCTAGAAATGCCAAAATTGATCATTTTCAACAACCAAAAACTTATATTTTCAAATGCTAAAAATGGCAATTTTCAACTGCCGAAAACCACAATTCTCAACTGTCAAAAATGACAAATTTTCAACTGCAATCAATTACCGTTTCAACTGTCAAAACCTGTAATTTTTATCTGCTTACAATGACCATTTGCTTTCTGGCAGAAATGACAATTTTTTGGCTATTTTCAACTGCGAACAATAATTTGAGCTACCAAAAATGACAATTTTCAACCCCCAAAAACTACAATCTTGAAATGCCAAAATTGATCATTTTCAACAACTAAAAACTTATATTTTCAACTGCTAAAAATGGCAATTTTCAACTGCCAAAAACCACAATTTCCAACTGTCAAAAATGACACTTTTCTGAAAGAATTTTTAATATCTGCCATTTTGTTCAAGAGTTATGCTTTCAAAACCGCAAAAAAATGAACGACGAATTTAATGTTTTATCTTATCTGCATCAATTCAGTGAGCACAATACTTTGCCGGAAGAATTTTCAAAATCAGATTATCCGTTACACGAGTCATCCTCAAAAAAAGAACGACGGGTAACACTTTGCTGGATGAATTTTTAAAATGTGGCCATCCTTTCAAACAATTGAACGAATTTATTTTTTACTTTCTCCGTTACGAAGTACGAGAAAGTATTATGATACATATGTCCCTAGATACAATTTCAACAATTTCTGGAATTTTTTTTTGTGTCTGCTGTGTGTGTGAGTGTGTGTGTTTGTGTGTGTCTGGCTGTTTGCGCTGTATCTTAAAAACCAATAGAGAAATTGATATGAAACATATATATATATATATATATATATATATATATATATATATGAAATATTTGATAATCCGAAGAACTGAAAAGCTTTTGGTAAAATTTCGTACACCGGAAGTGGGTGTTTACCTTAACTGTTTTTTGTTTTTTGCCAATATTTTCTTAAATATGAAAAATATCACATAAACATTTGAACAAACATTGAAGACAACAAAGAAATGAACATCTTTTGCTTGAAAATATTTTTTATAAAATCATTGCTGTTCGAGAAAAAAAAATATTTTTTTTTTAATTTTTGGTTTTTAATTATGAAACGATAATAGTTACAGCAAATTTATGTGAATAATAATTGTAGAAAATGCCAAAATGAACAACTTCTAAAGAACAAGTTTTTTTAAAATCTCGTTAGTTTTTGAATAAACCGAGTTTTTGAATTTGAAGTATAATTTTTCCATCTTTCATAATTTTGACGTTTTACACGTCAGTTTCATCCTAGTTTACGCAATGCTCGATGTATATTTAAAATACTATTTATAATTGAAAATAAACCATGAAAGCGTAAATATAAATGATACCATCAAGTCGGAGAAAGTAGCATGATGGCCACATCACAATTTTTGTTTTTATCTGCATCTATTCGATGAGTGAACAACACATTGCACCAAGAATTTTTAAAATCTGGTGATGCGTTCAAGAGTTTTTTTTTGCATATAACATTTTTTTGTGGGACTTCCAGGAACGAAGATATGCTAAATAACTTTAGTCGTAAATAGTGCTTAGATCGACTGGAAACGCCTAGAAAACGAGTAAAACATAGTTTCTAGCCACTGGGTGTATGAGAGCGGAAGCACCAGTTTATTTATCTTTTTTTTTAATCACCCCCCTAGACTAGTTGGTTGGAAACGCCCTTGTTCATCAGCAGCATTTTGAAAGAAGTAAGGCCCAATTACACCACCTGACCATAATACACACCAAACAGTTACTCGTTTAGGATGCATAGATTTCTCATGAATAATTCGTGGATTTTCCTCACCCCAGATAATCCAATTTTGTTTATTAACATTGCCACAAAGTTCAAAAGTGCCTCATCGGAAAACATGATTTTTTGAGAAAAATCAGCTGGTTGTTCATTGGTGAAATTGACAAATGAACAACGTTTTAAATGATCTAATGGCTTTAGTTCCTGTGTTATTTGAACCTTGTGTGCCTTCAGAGCTAAATCCTTGTGTAAAATCCGCCATGTTGTTGATACACTAAGTCTAACTTGTTGTGAACGTCGTCTAATAGACACTTCAGCAACACTTTTACGAACCACATCAATATTTTCTTGTGAACGACCGCTACGACTGTATTTTACAGTTTTTTGATCTTCCACCGAACCGGTCTCTTGATTTTTTTTTAATAATTCGACTTAACTAATCGTGATACTCCAAAGCTGCAATTATTAATAAATCTTACCGCAAATAGAACACGCTGTGGTTTTATATAATGCAAAAAGGAATCTGGATGAAGTTCGAGAAATTCATCAACCGATGAAGTTATTTTAATAAACCTTATTCGCATCGTATTAAATAATATAAACATTGTTGACTCATTTGTGATTGAGAAAGTTGTCCATTACTCGGCCGAATCATTTTCTTCACAGATGACGTCCAATCAAATGATAGCGGTTTCATTCCCCAACAAGTTTCAGCCAATGAAATGACGACGATTTTACTTTCTCAACAGTTTAGCTGTTGCTAGGGTCGCCATTTGTTTGTGTAAACACGTATTCATACACGTCATCATTTCTTAAGCGAAGTGCCGCAATTTAAGGAAATTAAAACAAGAGGACGTTGCGGAGATTTGCAGGCCGCACTGCCCAATGTTCGAGAAGCCAATCTGCTCAACAGATTAGTGTTTTAGGTACGTTCATATATACACTCTTTCGCTGGTTATTGGAATACCGTTCTAACCACGCGTTACTTACACAGGCCGTACAGGACAAATTCTAGAGTGTGAATGACACTAGTGTATAGTGCTTTCAGATGGCCGATTATGTAAACCATAAAATTCACGTAGTTTTCTAAAAATTTTATTTTATTTCATAAAATAATTCAACAATTTGAACGCGTTGTTGTATCGTGTGCAAAGCCATTTTTATAAATGTCATACATCACACTTCTTAAATGTCAAAATAAACAGACGAATTCAGTGCGCCATTTATATTTTATTGATTCTTTAGAAAAACTGAGCAATTGGAAACACACTTTATTTTCCGAAGCTTACAGATAACTAATCAGCTCGAAAGGTTAGCAGTACTTATTGGAACGATAATTTCGGCTGCCTCAGTAATGCCGAGTTTATATTCTCCAACAATTGAACAGGAACTTTTTGGCAACCCTTCAGACTGGAAAATGGTCGCTGGCTTCAAAGATGTCCAGTTAAGAATGGGTACGATCGAGGGGATGGCATTGCTGAAAACGCTGAAGATGCGATATTGGAGCGGGTTAACGGGTGTAGGATTTGAACAGTCCAGGAACAGAATATGAATCGGCTCTGGTACGACTTTTTTCCCTTCCTAGATATCAGCAGAATTCCTGATGAACTTTAGATAAATTTGTAGATATGCGCAATTGATAAAATAATTCGTGTGCACGTTATTTCGGCTGCTTAGTTTTTCTGTGGTTTTACTGAGTTATCTAAAGTAAAATTTGGCACATAAGTTGGCAGTCTAATACTGTACGTACTGGTGAATAATTATGTAACTTCAGTATGTCGTTCTCTGGATATCATCAGTTGATTGTTTCAACGCAAATTGTGTTAATTGATATTGTGCCCCACAAGGCCTTGAGTGCATTGCTTCTTTTTTTTGCTTGACAGGCTCGTTCAATGATCGGAGTTTTTGCACTAGAATTCCGCACGAATTTGAGTGAGTAATATTTAACCTGCTTGATTTACAATTATAAACAGAATACTTTACCTACTGTTCTAGCCCTTACTTTTGTACCCTTTTAACCGTGGTCTACTTATCCATTTGTTTGTTATTTTATAAGGCACCACGATCGACCCCGTGGTGTGAAACATGTAATCCTTTTTCTGTTCCCTTCTTCAAGTAATTAAAATTTATTAATTACAATGGTTAATAAATGCGGTATGTGTGAACTGGGTGTTACGCCTAGTACTCCATACATAAAATGTGCTGGAATATGCCATAAAACCGTTCACGTAAAGTGTTCCAAATTAAGTGATGCAGTTTTATCGCACATTAATGGTATTAATAATATTAAATGGTTTTGTTCCAAATGTATTGCACAATGTTCAACTAATGTTAGTGATCTATGTGATACTTCAATAAATTTGGATATATTAAGCAGAATTCTGGAGGATCGATTTATTAAATTTAAAGATGGCTTACTTCAATCGATCAATTCTAAAATAAATAGATTGGAGGCACGTATTGCAAAGCTGGAAAATCCAGTGAAGAATAATATTAATCAAGATGACATTATTGATGAAATTGAAGAATCTAATGTAATGGTTTTTAATCTTCCGAAATCGAAAGGAGCAGCACATGTGAAAATTGAGCATGATAAAACCACAATTCGAGAATTAATTGGACCCGCTGTAATATTTGAGCCAAAAACACTGATTAGAATAGGCAAGGAATCTGATAGGCCAAGGCCTCTTAAATTATGCTTTAAAGATCGTCAAAGTGCGGTGGACATATTGAGGGCTTCGCGTTCTAGAAGGAATAATGTTAAATTTAAGGCGGATCTTACAAAAAATCAGCGGGATCACCTAAAATCATTAAATGACGAATTGAGCAGACGCAGGCAGAATGGTGAATCTAATTTAATTATTAAATACATTCATGGTAAACCACAAATTGTTTCAGCCAATTATTCGCGTAATACAAAAAACTAAATGTATTTTTTCAAAATGTAGGGGGTGTTAAGTCTAAACTTTATAGTTTGCAAAACTTGGTTACTTGTTCCGTTTTTGATGTTATTGTGATTATTGAAATTTGGCTTGACAGTTCAGTATTCAACTGGAAATTCTGCATAATAATGTTGAACACTTGTTTGTTAAAATTTGTAATAAATTTGTGATTGGCGCTACTTGCATACCTCCCAATTCTCATATTTCATTATATGAACATCATACAATTACACTTGATCAAATCTGTATGGAATACCCAAATTTAGACTATATATATTGTGGCGATTATAATATTCGCAGTTCACTTTCTAATGATAGTAATGTGAATATTTCTAATAGTGAGCAGTGTTTGCGTGATTGTCTAGCGTTTAACAATTTGACTCAGAAGAATTTTATCCCAATACTCGTGGTATATTTTTAGATTTAGTTTTGTCGAATATTGAGGAATTAAATATTTCCAAGTCTCTGGATTCATTATTTGGTATATAATTCCATATTCTTTTAAACTTAAATTATGGGCTGATGTCGAGAATTTAAATAGCGATGTCTTTTACTACGACTTCAAATCGGCTAATTATACATTATTAAACAATTTTTTTGGCATCTGTGAACTGGGAATTTGTTTTGTGTGACTTTGATATAAATATTGCATTAAAAAGTTTCTACGATATTATTAACAGAGGGTTGGGCGTGTTTGTGCCAGTGAAACGTAGGAAAATATCTACGTCTCCAAAATGGTTCAATGGCGAATTAATTCAACTAGTTTATAATAAGAAAAAGCCGCGTTTAAGGCCAGCGGCAGGTTATGCGATTATGAAGAATTCAAATCACTCAGATCTCTCTGTGCCAATTTACGTCAGTCTCTTTTTGAACGATATATTCATAATACTAAAGAAAGTATTGGGTATAATCCTAAACATTTTTGGAATTATGTTCATGAATGTATTAAACTAGGTGGTTTTCCAAAACAAATGTTTTATGAAGATAGTAGCAGTGATAATGTTAATGATTGTGTAAATCTCTTTGCAGATTATTTTGATAATGTATATTGTGTTGTTGATGATGATGATGATGATACACCTTCCATCATGAATATTTGCAAGGGTTCTGTTGGCGTTAACGCACTCATCGTTAATACTGAAGATATTTTTAATTGCTTAAATACCCTTCCTGACACATGTACTGTCGGTCCTGATGGTTTGTCTCCATAGATGTTGAAAAGGTGTGTTTTTACTCTAACTACTCCCATTCATATTCTTTTTAGTTGGTCGTTAAACAGTGGCGTAGTTCCTGATCTGTGGAAAGAATCCTTCATTACCCCACTTTATAAGGATGGTGGGAGAACAAATATGAAAAATTACAGAGGTATAACTATTCAATCTGCTTGATAATTTGGTATCTAAGCAAATTATGTGGGAATGCAAGCATACTATTTGTGATGAACAACATGGTTTCTTGGAAGGTAAATCTACAATTAGTAATTTATTATCATACCAATGCTTTATACTACATGCTTTAGAGAAAGGGTATCAAGTCGCCGCTATTTATACTGACCTATCTAAGGCTTTCGATCGTGTCAGTCATAATATCTTATTGAGTAAGTTGTCAATATTTGGTTTTAGTAATTTAGTAGTGAGTTGGTTTAAAAGCTTTCTTTCTTCTCGTCGGCAGTATGTAAGAATTGGTAATTTCATATCAAAAGTAATAAATGTGACATCAGGTATGCCTCAGGGTTCACACTGTGGACCCTTACTGTTCTTGCTTTTCATTAATGACATCGGCCAAAGTATTAAATATTTTAAATTCTTAATGTTTGCGGATGATTTAAAATTATATGCGATAGTACGGAATGCTGATGATCGCGATGCATTACAGACTGATTTAAATAATATTACTAGTTGGTGTTTCATGAATAAACTTAGCCTAAATATTAAGAAGTGTGTATCGATTTCATTCAGCCGTTGCAAATTAATATAGTTTACTTACTTCATAAATAATGATGCACTTCGATATGTAAATGAGGTGAGGGATTTGGGGATTATGTTTGATTCTCGACTGACATTTTCTTCTCATGTTATTAATATTTGTGCTAGAGCTCTCAAAACCCTCGGGGCTATATGCTGGTTCTCCTCTCAGTTTAATATTAATACCGTTAAACTTTTATTTGTCTCATTAGTAAGAACTCAACTTGAATATGGCTCGATAATTTGGAATCCGTTTTATTTCGGTGCCTCTAATAAGATCGAGATAGTTCAAAGCAAATTCTTACGAATGGTGTCATTTAAACTTGGGATACATTACAGGGATTTCAGACATTCCAATATGCTGATTACTTTAAACTTAAAATCTTTAAAATATAGGAGGGTTATGTTTGATATATGCTTTGGGTTTAAAATAATTAATGGCCTTGTTGATTGCAGTGCTTTGTTAACAGATTTTAACTTTAACTTTAATATGAAAACAACACGTACTACACCACTTTTTAGATTAACGTTTCATACTACTAATTATGGCATGCATAATCCTCCAAGAAGAATAATGAAGCATTGCAATATTTTGAGTTCTTATCTTTGATTCCTCATTTATTAGATTTAAGTATCGTCTACGTCGCATTGATCTGTCGATATGTTTCAGTAGTCCTTAATTAATCAATGCGATTTATATTTTAGTATTATTGATGTATTATATTATTTGTTTCTTAATTACGAATTTGTATTACAATTTATCTTATTTTATTTTATCATGCAGCATATTTATAATTGTTTGGTATATTTTGTATTTCCTTGGGGTAAGGTAGCAACTAGGTTTTTTTTTTATTAGTAATATATGTTATTGTATATGTCATTGTTTAACGTGAAAAAAGTTTTAAAGTACCCATACTTTTGAAAAAAGAAAAATTCTCAGCAAGGATCGGGGTATAACATATATTATTTAAAAAAAAATTAAAGTATGAGTAATTGATTATTTTTTTGAGATATATTTTATTTATTAAAAACAAACTATCTAAATATATAAAAAATAATAAGTTTTTATGTTTTGGAAAAAATTTTATTGCAAACTTTAAACATTTAAGCATGAAAAAGTATAGAATAACTTTCTTCGTATTCATAACGGTTTACGATATTTTTGAGTTCAAAATAAAAGTGTACTAAAAGTTTATATTGTTATAACTTTTGACACAATGATTTTCTGAGCCTCTGGTAAAGACTAAAAGCCATGTCTTGATAGCCTTTATAATATATGTGAAATTCGCTAAAATCCCTGATGTACCCCCAAAAAGTGTGCATTTATTTATGGAATGGCCGACCTGAATCCGTCAGTGCTTTTGCAGCCACATCACTTGACTTATAGCCATCCAGTCACGACCGCTGCCTAAGTTAGCACTGTTTTCTAGAATGTTTACAGCTACATTTTTTACCACCTGACCAAATGTTTTACTAATACTTTCTTTTACAATCTTCATTATTATGTCGTTAATACGCCACTTTCACATGTTTTAACAGAACGGAATTTATCAGAAATCACCTGTTACATTATAATATAAAGTTTGTAATTGAAACGTTTGCCGATGCGTAGTTTCATAGTTTCAATTGCGATTAATTGCAATACGTTTTAAGTGTAGAAACGACGCAAGTGCAAGAATCAATAGAATCGTGCTATAAATGTGTTAAACGGGCATATTATCACTGGAGTTAATGGCGACCATGGAATAATACTTATAAATAATTTGGTATATGGCATGAAAATAAAGCAATCGCTATATGCAATAAAAATTAATGGGGATTGTGCAAGTACGGGAATTGCATTTGCCTTATTTGATAAATTTTATCGCAGATTGCTGTGCATTTAATAACAATATTTTTTCGTTATTGATAACGTTCGCCGAGTACCTATTGCATAAACATTTCATTTTATTGTAACAAAGGCGTCAATGTGTTATATAATAATAATTAATGACACAGTTATTTCTTAAAATTGGAACATTTGTTGCAGAAGCATTAAATAAAGACGTAACTCTGCTAAATTAAGCCCAAAAACAAATAACTTATTTAAACAGCTACGGGCCTCCAAATATCTGGTGTCACCTTACGCAGTGATTATCTTAAATTTAAAGAGAGGGGGTGCCGTAAACTCGTAATTATTCAGCGAGCACCGACGAGTGAACATAATGTAAATACGGACCGAGATTTGTTATTGCGTTCTATCGCATTCTTTCTCACTCTGCGCAAACTTTAGCTCCACGTGACACCAGATATTTGGAGGCCTATACTTCACGCCGGATATTGAAGATAACAACACTCCAGATATAATTTTAGGCGAGACTGTATATAAGTATAATAACAAGTTTCCTGTATATAAGACTATGGGTAAATCTGAGTTAAAATAAACACTTTGCTGGTACCACGAATTTTTTCACTTTATTGTGACTTGTTCCATCAAACAATACAACGTATTATTCGATAATATCCAAATAGGATGAAACTAGTCACAATAAAGTGACAAAAATCGTGATACCAACAATGTGTTTATTATAATTAATAATAATTATGATTATATAAAACAGGGCCAACTCGTAAAACTTTGTAAGGAAGGCAATGAGATAAATATTAACGCGTCTCCATGACAACTGTTGATGCTACAGTATATAATAGGAATGGGTGATATTTCACGTATCTGTGATTTTTCACTGTTAGTTAGAAATCACAGGTCATTACTAGAGAAAGGATTTTATGCATTGTAAAATGCTGAAATATGTGCATATACCGGGTGACCCAGCGATCTGTAAAAGCCCCATAACTTATTTGCTATTTGAGATATCGACTTCTAGTTTTCTTGAACTGGCGCCCACACTTATTCTACATATTTTAGTTATGTTTTTTTAAATGGAACACCCTATATTTTATACTTTATTTTCAACCCTCTTGAGAAGCTGATAAAACTAGTATATGATAGTATGGGTCTATTATGGACGATTGGTTAGTTATGGGCAAATTTGTGGCAAAAACAAGGACACATTGAAAAAATTGCAGAAGCGCTCCTAGCAAAGCTAGTGTCATTTTTTATACACTAAATAATTTTCCACATCATGAAGAATAATACAAATCGGCTTTGGTTCTTTTTTGTTCATACTGCTATACAGGGTGTCAAGATACGCAAAATATTGGATAACTATTTTTTTTCAAATGGAACACCCTATATATCTTGCCACCAGTACATGGAATTTTTAATAAGCTTTCTAATGATGCACAATTTGTATAATGAAATATTAAGGATTCTTGAGATTTGTCCATGAAAACATTTTTCTTTTGTCACCTCCTGCTCATTTTTGGATTTTCAGCCAAAACTATGCATTTTCTTAAAAAATAATAAGAGACCAAAGTTGTAGAGCGGAAAATTTTCGATCGATATAGGTCTTTCGACTTTTCCAATAATGCGTGCATTGCCCGCCAGAGTGCGTAAAATCGTGACCGTATATACATTTTAGCGTTTTTCTCAATTTTTTTGTTAATTAATTGCACTATACTTTATTTTCCACGTCCTTTAGCAAAAAAACGGGTAATTATAAAATTATTCAAATGACCTACATCGATTGAAAAAATTCTGCTCTACAACTCTTAAAGGAAGCAATTTTTGCCCAAAATGCATAGTTTTCGCTAAAAATACAAAAAACCATTGAAAAACGCAAAAATTGATACATACATTTTCAATTTGCATTTTTAGGGAAAACTATGCATTTTTGGCAAAAATTGCTCCTATTAAGAGTTGTAGAGCGGAACATTTTCAATCGATAATTTCCCTATAATTTCCCGTTTTTCGGCTAGAGGGTGCGGAAAATAAAGTATAGTGCAATTTATTAATAAAAATTTTGAAAAGAAAACGCTAAAATGCATATACGGTCACGATTTTGCGAGCACTGGCGGGCAATGCTCGCATTATCCTAAAAGTTGAAAGACCCACATCGATCTGAAATTTTTCGCTCTACAACTTTGGTCTCCTATAATTTTTCCAGAAAATGCATAGTTTTGGCTGAAAATCCAAAAATCAGCGGAAGGTGGCAAAAGAAATATGTTTTTATTGATAAATCTCAAGAAACCTTAATATTTTGTTATACAAACTGTATATCATTGGAAAGCTTATTAAAAATGCCATAGATTGGTGGCAACTTATATAGGGTGTTCCATTTGAAAAAAAATAGTTATCCATTGTTTTGCGTATGTTGACACCCTGTATATCACTATGAATAAAAGAAAACCAAAGCGGATGTGTATTATTCTTTAGGATGTGGGAAATTTTCTAGTGTATCAATAATGATGCTATCTTTTCTAGGAACGCTTCTGCAATGTTTTCAATGTGTATATGTTTTTGCCACAAATTTGCCCATAACTAACTAACCGTCCATAATAGACCCATACTATCTTATACTATTTTTATCAGCTTCTCAAGAGGATTGAAAATAAAGTATAAAATATAGGGTGTTCCATTTAAAATAACATGACTTTGTTCTGTTTTGTATATTGGGACACCCTGTACAAAAACATACATATTTTTAAAATATGTAGAATAAGTGTGGGTACCAGTTCAAGAAAATTAGAAGTCTATATCTCAAAAAGCAAATAAGTTATGGGGCTTTTACAGATCCCTGGGTCACCCGGTATATATATGAATTTAAAACCCGAAAATATGCAACAAATATGCTTTATTATATGCAGGGGCGGCTCGTTATATAGAGCCAAGAAGCAATGGGACTACCTGTAGTTTCAAGATCAACAACAATTTTTAATTAATTCTTAAACTTTTTCGCCAGTTACTTTGGTCTAGGAAGATAAATCGTTCTTTCTTTCTTCAGAAAAGGAGGGGGGATATATTGTATAAGTGGCTCTACCATCAACATGTTCCACAAGCCGCCACTGAGGACCAGAGTTAATTTTTGGAGTTGTGCATTTTTCCACTTGCTTAAAAAATAGAAAAACAATTGCCACCAACGCCAAATTTCACAAATTTATTCAGAATCCATTCCTCTTTAAGATTACATCAACATGTGGAAGCACCTCATCCTTAAATTTTGATATAATCCCATTTATATTCATATATGGCGGAGTTAATTTTTGGAGTTGTGAATTTTCTCACGTGTTTAAAAAATACAAAAATAATTTCCACCAACGCCAAATTTTACAAATTTATTCAGAATACATTCCTCCTTAAGATTCATCAATACGTAAAAACACCTCATCCTTAAATTTTGATATAATCCCATTTGTAAGGACTGGAGTTAATTTTTGGAGTTGTGCATTTTCTCACGTGTTTAAAAAATACAAAAACAATTGCCACTAACGCCAAATTTCACAAATTTATTCAGAATCCATTCCTCTTTAAGATTTCACCAACACGTGGAAACACCTCATCCTTAAATTTTGATATAATCCCATTTGTAAGGACGGGAGTTAATTTTTAGTGTTGTGCATTTTCCAACTTGTTAAAAAAAATAGAAAAACTACTGCAACTAACGCTAAATTTTCATCCTTCTTTAAGATTTCATCAACATGTGGAAGCACCTCATCCTTCAATTTTGATATTATCCTATTCGTACGGACCAGAGTTAATTTAAATCCCAGAGATAAATCATTCTCTCTTTCGTCAAAAAAGGAGGGGGAAGGTACATTGTATTAGTGGCTCTACCATCAACATGTTTCACGAGCCGCCACTGATTATATGCAAATATGCAAGCAATAAATTGAAATATGTCATTAAAAAAACACATAAGTTTATTTATAAACATTTTTAAGAAAAACATTTTTTTATGAATCTTAATAATTTGCCATACTTGTTGTAATTAGTAGTTTTATTAATAAGACCACAGTTAACAAATCACTTTTTGAAACAACCACTTTCCTGGCTGATGCCACGACGAATATTGAATTATACAAAAATCGCAAATCATATTTTGCGAAAATTTGGCTTTCTTCAAATTTCTTTTTATGGAGAGACCTAATAAATATGAGAATTTCGTGGACGCCCTAAACTATTTCTTTCTCGTTCTACCTCTGCTGCGTTACGCATATTTCAAACTAAACCGACAAAAATATGTGAACTTTCTACATGTTTCCTATTTTTTTTCCTTTTCCAACGTCCAATTATGAAAATCAATTTTTTTAAAAATTCATAATTCGTTTAAAAATAAATAGATTTTCAAAAACCTAAGTTATTTTAGAAGAGTGATATTTTCTTAATTAGGTATAATTTTTGTAATTTTTTTTCCTGCACGTTTCCTACCTTTTCTCTTTCGATATCCGAATGTTCGACGTCACGAAAATGAAACATTTGAAACGTCAGCAACTCGCTTGAAAATTGGTGAATTTTCAAACACCAAAGGTATTTTAGAAGAGCGAGAATAATTTTTGGAAAAGGAAACATTTTCACACGTTTCCAATTTTTTTGGCCGAATCTCGAAAATCAAAAGTTTCAAAAATCTCTTGACAAGAGACGGTTTTTCAAAACCCCAACTTATTTTAGAAGATTGAAGCTTTGTTAATTAGAACTAATTTTTGTAAAAAATTTCCCACGTGTTTCTTGTATTTTAATTTTTCTTTATTTTCCAACGTCCAAGTATTAGTTGTTCGAAAATCAAAAATTTCAAAAAATTGCAACTTTCTTGAAAAGAGGTGTATTTTCAAAATCTTAACTTATTTTAGAAGAATAATGTTTTGTTAATTAAACTTACTTTTTTAATTTTTTTTATATTATTTTCTTTCCCAACGTCCAAGTATTATTTGTTCGAAAATTATAAATTAAAAAAAAAAAAAATTTTTACACGTTTTCAATTTTTTGTCCGAATGTCAATCATTTCAGAAATCAAAATCTTCAAAAATCTGTGGATTTTCAAAACCCCAACTCATTTTAGAAGAATATACGTTTTTTAATTAGACTTGGTTTCCTATTTTTTGTTTTTTTTTTCTTTTCCTAGGTCCAAACGAGTTACAAATTTCAAAAATTTGTAACTCGTTTAAGAATAAATAGATTTTCAAAAACCAGAGTTTTTTTAGATGAGTAAAGTTTTCGTAATTAGGTTTAATTTATGTAAAATTTCTTCTAAACGTTTCCTTTTTTTTATTTTTTTCTTTTCCAACGTATATTAGTTGTTCGCAAAACAAACATTTCAAAAATTTGTTACTCGTTTAAAAGTAAATGGATTTTCAAAAACCAAAGTTATTTTAGAAGAGTGATATTTTCGTAATTAGGTTTAATTTATGTAACATTTCTTCTACATGTTTAATTTTTTTATTTTTTTATTTTCTAACGTCCAAGTATTAGTTGTTCCAAAATAAAAAATTTAAAAAATTTGTAACTCGTTTAAAAATAAATGGACTCTCAAAAAGAAGAAGAAGAGCCAATTAGGTTTAATTTTTATATTTTGTTCTATACGTTTCCTGTCATTTTCATTTTTTCTTATTTTCAAACGTCCAAGTATTAATTAGTTGTTCGAAAACAAAAATTTCTAACTCGTTTAAAAATAAATTGATTTTCAAAAACAAAAGTTTGTTTAAAAGAACGATATTTTCTTAATTAGGTTCAATTTATGTAAAATTTCTTAGGCACGTTTCCTATTTTTTTCCAATATCCAAGTATTAGTTGTTCGAAAACCAAAAATTTCAAAAATTTGTAACTCGTTTATCGCAGGACGAATTGGCAATTATTCTGATAACTTTTGGCCGGTATTTCTTTGAATGGCTAGATGTTGGTTCATACCCGAAATCGAAAATTGCACGTGTTGCAGTGCGCCGTGTAAGAAAATTTTACCATTATATGTATGTTAAAATATGCATTAAAAGACGAAATGTGCATTGTTGGGGTAAATATGCAAAATATACAAAAACATGCATTTTGCATAAAATCCTCTCTCTAGTCATTACTGTTACTAATGGGCGAATTTCACTGCTACTTAAAATCACTGCTACTTAATATAACTGTTACTTAAAATCACTGTTACTTAAAATCACTGCTACTTTAAATAACTGCTACTTAAAATCACTGCTACTTAATATAACTGTTACTTAAAATCACTGCTACTTTAAATCACTGCTACTTAAAGTCACTGCTACTTAAACTGTGACTGTTACTTAAAACATAATTGTAAGAAGACAGTACAAAGTGGTATTTCTAAATGTTATTTAATATTCATTACTTTATTCTCCCATTTTTGCAGGGTATTGTATTTAAATTTTGAATAAATATTTAATAAAAAAGACAAATATTTATAAAATTCCATAGTATACCATATAAAATTAAATAAATTACAACTTATGTACTAACAATTATTAATTAATTAGTTAATTAACAAATTGAGATTTTATTAAAAAAAAAATTATCTTGCCCGGTATGGAATTGAACCACAAACTCGCTGTGATCGAAAGTGATGAGTCCGATGACTTAATAAACCCAAAATGACTTAAAATTCATTTTAATTTAAGATTCACTGCAAATATCTAAACATACATTTTAAAATAATACCAGGGAACTGATTTTGAAATAGCAAACTTTATGAACTGAAAAAAAAAAAAATTCCAAACTGCGAAAATCTCCAAATGCTCCTTGTTCAGGTGCAAAAAATGTTTCAAAAATCCATATCACTATAGAAAATTGTTGGATTTTCAAGCCCCAAATTGATTATGAATAAGCGATACTTCGTCCGCCGAGGATAATTTTTTTATGGAATTTTGTCTGCGCGTTTTATTTTTTTTCTGCGATGTTTTTATTCAAGTGCACAAAAAAATTAAACTACAATTTGCAAATATCCATATCTCCATTAAAAATTGTTGAATTTGCAAATACCAAATTAATTTTGAATAAGCGATACTTCAACCATTGAGGATATTGTTTTAAGGAATTTTTTCTACGCGTTTTAGATTTTTTCTGCGATGTTTCCATTCAAGTGCTCAAAAAATTAAAACGAAAATTTTCAAAAATCCATATCCCTATTGAAAATTGTTGAATTTACAAAAACCAAAGAGATTTTAAATTAGCTATACTTCGGCCATTGAGGATGATTTTTTATTGAATTTTGTCTGCGCGTTTTATATTTTTTCTGCGATGTTTTTATTCAAGTGCTCAAAAAAATAAAACTAAAATTTTCAAAAGTCTACATCTCCATTAAAAATTATTGAATTTACACAAAACAAATTATTTTTGAATAAGCGATACTTCGACCATTGAGGATATTGTTTGAAGGAATTTTTTCTACGCGTTTTATATTTTTTTCTGACATGTTTTCTTTCAAGTGCTCAAAAAATTAAAACGAAAATCTTCAAAAATCCATATCTCTTTTGAAAATTGTTGAATTTACAACAACCAAATTGATTTTGAATTAGCTATACTTCGGCCATTGAGAATGATTTTTTATGGAATTGTTTCTATGCGTTTTATATTTTTTTCTGCGATGTTTTCATTCAGGTGCTCAAAAAAAATAAAACTACAATTTTCAAAAATCCATATCTCTATTAAAAATTGTTGAATTTGCAAATACCAAATTAATTTTGAATAAGCGATACTTCAACCATTGAGGATATTGTTTTAAGGAATTTTTTCTACGCGTTTTAGATTTTTTCTGCGATGTTTCCATTCAAGTGCTCAAAAAATTTAAAAAAAAATTTTCAAAAATCCATATCCCTATTGAAAATTGTTGAATTTACAAAAACCAAAGAGATTTTAAATTAGCTATACTTCGGCCATTGAGGATGATTTTTTATTGAATTTTGTCTGCGCGTTTTATATTTTTTCTGCGATGTTTTCATTCAAGTGCTCAAAAAAATAAAACTAAAATTTTCAAAAGTCCACATCTCCATTACAAATTGTTGAATTTACACAAACCAAATTATTTTTGAATAAGCGATACTTTGGCCATTAAGGATATTGTTTGAAGGAATTTTTTCTACGCGTTTTAAATTTTTTTCTGCTATGTTTTCATTCAAGTGCTCAAAAAAATGTTGTTGGATTTACAGAAACCGAATTGATTTTGAATTAGCGATACTTCGCCCATTGAGGATAATTTCATATGGAAGTTTGCCTGCATTTTTATATTATCTATTGAATGTCAATTCAAGCCAGAGTTATATTTATTACCACCTTTGTGAAGTCTCTTCGAGGAAAAAAATAATAAAACTCTACTTTTTGGATAATTTATTTTCCGAACCCGTTAGAATAACCCCCCAATATTAAGTACTTATTTACGTCACGATCGGTAAGAAAACTTTTTCAGAAAGGAGTCTGTGGTCCAAGTGTTTGAAATGCAAATTTCGGTTGGCGAAGCGGAGAGAATTCTGAGAATTTGGGCAATTAATGATAAATATGGCATTGTGGAGGCAAATTGTGACCAGTAGGGAATCCATTGTTCGCACATCGACACCCTTCTCGTTACGAAGTGTTAATCCCTTCAGTCCGGTTCATCAGCCATAAAATCTCCAACGACTGCGGGCACATTCCGACTGTTGTTCCAGTTGCCACATGCTCTCCTCTCGGTCTTTAGTCAGCAAGCGCTTTTTTTTTCCTTCTTCTTCTAATAATCAATTGAAATTTATGCACGTCGGCGTGTGATTCTTTTGCTGTGCATAAATTACGCACATATTATTTCTCAAGATGTGGTAAGTCCATGATGTATACGATATTAAAAAATGGTGATGTGTCCATCATGTTACTTTCTCCGATAGTACCATCATTTATATTTACACTTTCATGGTTTATTTCCAATTGAAATAATATTTTAAATGTACATCGAGCGTTTTGTAGACTCGCATGAAAGTGACGTTTAAAACGTCAAAATTATAAAAGATGGAAAAATTACACTTTAAATTCAAAAACTCAGTTTACTCAAAATCTAAAGAGATTTCGAAAAAAACTTATTCTTTATAAGTTGTTCATTTTGGCATTCTCTACAATTATTATTAACACAAATTTGCTGTAACTATTATCGTTTCATAATTATAAACCAAAAATGAAAAAAAAATTAATTTTGATTTGAAGAAAAATGTTTTCAAATAAAATAAGCTCATTTATTTGTTGTCTTCAATATTTGTGATATTTTTCATATTTAAGAAAATATTGGCAAAATACAAAAAACAGTTAAGGTAAACACCCACTTTCGGTGTACGAAATTTTACGTAAAGCTTTTCAGTTCTTCGGATTATCAAATAAGACTTATGTTCAAAGTTTCACATCAATTGCTCTATTAGTTTTTGAGATACAGCGCACACAGGCACACATACAGACACACACACACAATTTTTTTTTCCAGAAATTGTTGAAATGATATCTAGGGACCCCAAAACGGATATTTCGGTAAAAAAAAAATGAAAAAATGTTCACAATTAGAATACTTTCTCGTACTTCGTAACGGAGAAAGTAAAAATATGAAATTAAATTACGCAAAAATGAACAACTAAGGCCATATTCTTTAAAAACCATTTTGGGTTTTGAACATATATCACTAAGTGAATTATGAAAGTTTAAAACATTTTGTGTGAAAAAAAAAATCTTTAAAAAAAACATGAAATTAAATGAAGCAAAAATTAACAAACTAAGAAGGCCATATTCTTTTTTAAGTGAATTTATTCATTTATTCCCAACAGAAATTATGAACTTTTAAAACGTTTTGATTTTTGGTTTGGGAGCCATTATATGTAATAATTTTGGTTTTTTAAGAAATTCCAACTTTTAGGCAAAATAAAAAAGTTAAAAAAAATTAATTTGCTGTATGGTAGCGTTTTTAATCGAAAAAATATGAAATAACGAAATGAAAACAACTGGCAATGTTGTTTATTCTTGATTTTTGAATATCCTCTAATTTTCAAGTGAGTTACGAATGTTTAAAATTTGTATTGTGGAAATTGATGTGAAAAAAAAATTTAAAAAAAAAAATTTTATGCAAAAATTAATAAATAAGAAGGTCATACCTAATCTTTTAAAAAAATATTTTGGCCTTTGAAGGTGCATCGATTTTTAAATGAGTTATCAATGTTTAAAACATTTTGATTTGAGTTTTCGAAGCGTATAGTTAAAAACTACGAAAAATAAACATTACACGCCGAAATAAAATTATGCAAATATTTTAATCAACCGAGGAGGCTTTTTTTATTTCAAAATCATTTTGGTTTTTGAAGATATTCCAATATTCGGGACAGTTAAAAATGTTTAAAAAAATGATTTTTTTGGTTAGTGAAAAAAACCGAAAAAAATGAAACGACGAAATTAAACAGTACAAAAATTGCCTGATAAGATTTTATTCTTTAGAAATCAACTTAATCATTTTGGTTTTTAATAATATTTCAGTTTTTTTAGGTGAGTTAACAATGTTTTTAATTTTTTTGTTTATTGGAAAAAATCCAACAAAATATTAAAAATTAAATTGTACGAAATTTAAAGACAACCTAATTTTGTCTATTATTTAAAAAGTAACTTGATTTTTGAAAAAACTCCAATTTTCAATGTTTATTTTTTTATTTTTGTGCAAGATTTGATGGTATTGTTAAAAACCATTTTGGGTTTTGAGTAAAAAGTTTCAAACATTTTAATTAGTGTGAAAAAAAATCTAAAAAAAAACATGAAATTAAACGAAGCAAAAATTAACAAACTAAGAACGCCATATTCTTTAAAAAATCTTTTCCGGCTTTGAAAATACATCTTTCTTTTAAGTGACTTCATTTATTTATTTATTCCCAACAGAAATTATACGTTTAAAACATTTCGATTTGAGTTTTGGGAGCTTAGAATTAAAAACATCGAAAATAAATCTTAAACGCCGAAATAAAATTATGTAAACATTTTAAACAAGCTGGAAGACCTTATTATTTCAAAATCCGGAAAAAAATGATTTTTGAAAATATTCCAATTTTTACGCGAGTTAAAAATCTGTTTTTTTTTTGTGGAAGCATTTAGTGAAAAAATATGAAACGACGAAATTAAACTTTGCAAAAATTAAAAACAACCGATGAGGTTTTATTCTTGAAATCAACTCGATTTTCAAAAATACTCCAATTTTCAATATTTAAAAGTTTTGATTTGTTTTGTGGAAGTTGAGGTGGAAAAGTATAAAAAAATGAAACGCCTAAATTAAATTATGCAGAAATTAACAACTAAGAAGGCCATTTTTTCAATAAATTTGGATTTTGAAGATCCATCATTTTTTAAATGAGTTATAAAAGTTAAAAACATTTTAATTTGTGTGAATATTTTTTTACACTTTCATGGTTTATTTTCAATTGAAATCATATTTTAAATATACATCGAGCGTTTTGTAGACTCGCATGAAACTGACGTTTAAGACGTCAAAATTATAAAAGATGGAAAGAAACTAGAGAGATTAAAAAAAACCTATTCTTTATAAGTTGTTCATTTTGGCATTCTCAACAATTATTATTTATATAAATTTGAAGTAACTATTATCGTTTTAAAAAAAAAATAAAATAATAATTTTTTTTTCTCGAATTAAAATGATTGAATGAAAAATATTTTTAAACAAAAGATGTTCATTTCTTTGTAGCCTTCAATATTAATTTGAATGTCTTCGTAATATTTTCCATATTTCAAAAATTATTAGTCTGTTTGTGCTCTCAAAAACTAATAGAGCAATTGATATGAAACTTTGAACATAAGTCTTATTTGATTATTCGAAGAACTGAAAAGCTTTCGGTAAAATTTCGTACCCCGAAAGTGGGTGTTTACTTTAACTGTTTTTCGTTTTTGTTTCTTTTACAATAATCTATTAAATATGGAAAATATTACGAAAATATTCAAATAAATATTGAAAAGGACTAAGAAATGACTATCTTTTGTTTGAAAATATTTTTCATAAAATCATTGTTATTCGAGAAAACATTTTTTTTTCTTCATTTTTCATTAATTATGAAACGAAAATAGTTACAGCAAATTTACATGAATAATAATTGCAGATAATGCCAAAATGAACAACTTATAAAGAATAAGTTTAAACGTTTAAAACGTCAGAATTATTAAAATGGAAAAATTATACTTCAAATTCAAAAACTCAGTGTACTCAAAAACTAAAGGGATTTCGAAAAAAAACTTATTGCTTATAAGTTGTTCATTTTAGCATTATATACAATTATTATTAACATAAATTTGCTGTAACTATTACCGTTTTATAATTATAAACCAAAAATTAGAAAAAAATAATAAGCTTTTTTCTCGAATAAAAATGATTTTATGAAAAATGTTTTCTAACAAAAGATGTTAATTTCTTTGTTGTCTTCAAAGTTTGTTTAAATGTTTTTGTGATATTTTACATATTTAAGAAAATATTGGCAAAAAACAAACAGTTAAGGTAAACGCCCACTTCCGTTGTACGAAATTTTATCAAAAGCTTTTCAGTTCTTCAAATTATCAAATAAGTCGGATGTTCAAAGTTTCATATCAATTGCTCTATTAGTTTTTAAGATACAGCGCACACAGACAGACACACACACAGACACAAATTTTTTTTTTCCAGAAATTGTTGAAATGGTATCTAGGGATCACAAAACGGATATTTCCGTAAAAAAAATGTTTGAAAAAAAATCACGATCACAATACTTTCTCGTACTTCGTAACGGAGAAAGTAAAAATAACGTCTAATATGGATTCAGCACACCCAAATTATGTAAGAACAAGTTCTTTTATCAATGCAACAAACATTTTGTTACCCAGTGTAATGATCGATTTCAGGTCTATCAATTTTAAGACTGTCTTGGAATGGTTAATAAAGATTTCATAATGATTTAAAAATTACTTGTCTCAGTACAAACATCCCACAACGGTGTGTAAACTTACAGCTAACAATATTCCTAAATTTTTGGGCGCGAATTTCAATCAATATTCACCGCGTTTCAAAAAGAAATTAATCGCAGTCGCCTATGAATTCCAATGCGCATGTCCCTGGCTGCATATGGGACCACCAAATTTAAACAAGTTATGGCACATCGATCCACTAAATATACCAATTACAAATCCGTATGTATTAAGCTGAACAAAGACACGAACTCGTGCAGCAAAGAGTTAAACATTCGCAGTTGTCATTATTATTTCAAAATTTAATTCGAATATCACTCACTTTTGAAAATCAATTCGCATTCATGGAAATACCAGCAAACGACCATAATTAAAATTAAAAATCAATTAAACACGACTTCGTACAAATATACCTTTCCGCGATGATTAATAGACATCGCTTTCTAATATGTCATTATCCGTATTTAACTCAATATTTGATTTATAAAAAAAATCTTTTAAGTTTCATCGATGACTTATTAATGTTTGATCTGTGGTAATTCTTGAAATATCTCCATTGTTATATTCTAAACACAGTGCACCTTAAATTAAACCAACAGCTCTGCCCATCCGCTCAGATATAGCGAATGCAAATATTTAAACTAATCCTACAACGCTCGAGTATGAATGACTTAATGAATTTTCTCTGTTTGAATTGAAATTGGATAAGAAATAACGACGAGGGTTTTATCGAAATTGTTGAAAATTGTGGTTTACAAGATTAAAAAATCGTATATTGAGCGATGTTTGAACGGCTTTGTCGCATCTGGTGTAATTAAAATCCTTATGTTACTGGTCTGGTGTATGTGGCAATGCTGTAACTGCCAATTGGAGATGCTGAACGACTATTTTCTTCAAGGAAACCAATGACTTTTAGACTTTATTTATTTGTGGTTTCAACAGGATGGAAGTACTTGTTACACTTCAAGCCAAATTTCTTAGTGTCTTGTGTTAGGTGATATCGATTGGCTGTCGAGGTTTAGCGATCTAACTCTATTAGAATTTTTCGTTAGGACTATACGAAGGAAAGGGTTTATGCCAATAAACCTCCTACCTGCCATTGTACGTTTAAAATTGAAACTTCTCAAATTGCCTCATTATTAATACCAAATTAAGTATTTGTAGAAACGTTCATTCCTTACCCTTAAGTTATGATATAATTTCATAATTTCTACTCGAGGCACCGAGTTGAAACTCCATATTATATTAAAATGATAACCTATGTTCAGCGACGGTTCGCGGGTTTTTTCTGGTACGGCCGACGTAGATAGGTAGTGTTGATTGCAGAAACGGCTGGCGACGTGACCGCACCTATCTATATTACCACCTCCGCTACCTCGGCCGTACCAGAATACAGGGTGTCCTAAATAGAGTAGAATTGCATGGGTACCTTTCTTATTTCCATTATTTTTATTTTGACATAGGTTGTTATACATCGTTGAGAAGAGAAAAAAAGTCGATTTAGGCGCGCAAAAATCAAATATAGTGGTCGTTTGAATTAAAAAAGTTGGTATTAATATCTCGGAAACCGCCATCTTGAATTTTATTTTGACTTGAATTTTACGTTTGCCTTTGAAGGCAGCCTGAACGGTGTTTGAACAATTTCTTAGGAGTCTTTTCAGATCTGAATCTAGGAATCATTTATATGTGTACCTACTTGCAGTGGAACATTTTGTTGGTAGAGCCACTTATACAATATACCTCCCTCCCCTTCGAAAAAAGAAAGAACGATTTATCTTCCTAGATCAAAGTAACTGGCGAAAAAGTGTTTAAAGAATAAATTAAAAATTCTTGCTGAGCTTGAAACTACACTAAATAAGCACCTGCTTTCGACAGCGAAATATACTACTTTTGACAGCTGAAAAATACAATTTTTGACAATTCAAAAATGTTGAAAAAAACTATTTTTATTAGCTGAAAAATAGTGTTTTTGACAGCTGAAATATACCATTGTTGACACACGAAAAATACTATTTTTGACAGTAAAAATATACTATTTTTGACAGTCGAAAAATACTAATTTTCAACAGCTGAGGAATACCATTTATGTCAGCTGAAATATACCATTCCTGACACATGAAAAATACTATTTTTGACAAAAAATACTATTTTTACAGTAAAAACTACTTTTGGGAGCAAAATATACTACTTTTGATAGCTGAAAAATACAATTTTTGATAATTCAAAAATGTCAATAAAAACTATTTTTATTAGGTGAAAAATACTTTTTTGGCAGCTGAAACATAGCATATTTGGTAGCTGAAGAATACCATTTTCTACAACTATAAAATACAACTTGAGACAGCTGAAAAATAATATTTTCAACAGCCGGGGATTGCCATTCTTGACAGCCGAAAAATATCATTCCCGACAGCTGAAACATACCGTTATTGGCAGCTAAAAAATACAATTTTTCACAAAAAACAATTTTTATCAACAAAATAAACAGGTTTTGACACCTGAAAATGCGATTTATATGGGTGGGAAATACCATTTTTGGCTGAAAAATAGCATTTTTGACAGCTGAAAACTTACCTTTTTTACAGCTGAATAATATAATTCTTAATAGCTGAAAAATATCATTCTTAATAATTGCAACATACTATAATTGACAACTGTATCACCTTTATTGTCAGCCAAAAAATATAATTTTTGACAACAAAAAGTAAGTCATTTTTGAAAGCTGAAAAATTCCATTTTTGACAATAAAAAAATGTCAAAAAAGTTGCTTTTGATAGCCGGAAAATACCATTTTTATAAGTGGGAAATACCATTGTTGACAGCTGAAATATATCATTTTTGACTGCTGAAAAATATAATTTTTGACAGCTGAAAAATATCATTTTTGACAGCTGAAAAATACCGGTTTTAACAGCTAAAACATACCATTCTTGACAACCGTAACAAACCATTATTGACAACTGTAACATACCATTATTGTCAGCGGAAAAATGCAATTTTGACAATAAAAAATGACTGCCAGCTGAAAAATGCCATTTTTACAATTAAAAATATGTCGAAAAATGCTGCTTTTGATAGCCGAAAAATAACATTTCTATAGGTTAGAAATCGCATTTTTGATGGCTGAAAAATATCATTTTTGACATTTGAATAATACACTTCTTAACAGCTGAAAACTACTATTTTCAACAGCTGAAAAATATCATTGTTGACAACTGCAACAAAGCACAATTGACAATCATAACATACCATTATTGCCCGATAAAAAATACAATTTTTGACTACAAAAAGTCAATTTTTGATAGCCGAAAAATGATATTTTTGACAATTAAATAAAAATAAAAAAATGCTGTTTTTGATAGCTGAGAAATACCTTTTTTGACATTAAAAAAAACATTTTTGACAACTGAAAAATATCATTTTTGACATTTGAATCATACACTTTTTAACAGCTGAAAAATACCATTTTTAACAGCTGAAAAATACCATTTTTAACAGCTGAAAAATACCATTTTTAACAGCTGAAAAATACTATTCTTGACAATTGCAACAAACATTATTGACAACTGCAACAAACCATTATTGTTAGCTTAAAAATACAATTTTTCACAACAAAAAGTACAATTTTTGAAAGCTGAAAAGGGGCATTTTTGACAAATAAAAAATGTCGAAAATACTTTTTTTGATAGCTGAAAAATATCATTTTAATCGCTGAGAAATACTGTTTTTGACAGCTGAAAAATAACTTTTTGACAACTGAAAAATATAATTTTCGACAGTTGAATAATACATACCATAAACCATTCTTGACAACTGCAACGAACCATTGTTGACTATTACAACACACCATTATTGTGAGCTAAAAAATACAATTTTAGACAAGAAAAGAAAGAAAGAACGATTTATCTTCCTAGACCAAAGTAACTCGCGAAAAGGTGTTTTAAGAAGTAATTAAAAATTCTTGTTGAGCTTGAAACTACTGCAGGTAGTGCCATGGCTCCTTGGCTCTATATAACGAGCCGCCCCTGCCCACTTGATGTACACACTCAACGTAATAAGAGATATGTGGATCCAATTGGATGGTGCACCACCACATTTTGCTCGCAGTGTACAACAATTTTTGAACGACCTTTACCCTAATAAATGAATAGGTCGCGGCGGACCAGTACTGTGGCCACCTAGGTCTCGGCACCTCACTGAATTATATTTTTTTCTATGGGGCTATATTAAGGACATGGTGTTCTGCATTACGCATCACCTGTTTTTTTATTTAAAAAGATTGGTACATAGACTTTAAAACTAATAATAAAAACATGCAAATCGTCAACGAATTTTGAAATATTAGAGTAACCATCAACTTGAGATATACGAAACCTTATATGAAATGAAAGCTTACTTAATGAACTTTTAAATTATGAAATAATATACAGGGTCTTCCATTTGTAAAAAATTAGAAATTGTGCAGTTTGCGAATGGCCATCACCCTATATAATACGCTGAGATATGCTTTGGTTGATAGAGTAATTTTGAAGACTAAAGTTCAACTAAACTTTACCACTAAATTAGAATGAATTATCTTTATTACTTTCAGGGGAGCACTTTAATGTCCAATTAACGAGGAATCCAAAAATGCTAAAATATACAGGATGTTCCATTTAAAAAACAGTTTGGTCTGTAACTTTGTTACGAGACACCCTGTATACATTTAAATATGTTTAGGGCATGCAGCCTACTATTCTGCACAACTTTTGTATAAAACATTTTTCAAAATTTTGACAAATAAGCACGTGATTGACCGTTCCCAGAGCTCTGAAACACCCTGTAATATACAGGGTGTAGTGGAACAAAACGGAACATAGGGTTTTCAATGTTAATTTCTTTATACTGGAATATTATCTTCCCTGATCATTTTAGAAGAAACATGTAAATAAATGTTTTGTAGAGTAAAAATTCCCGCATACAGTCATGCTATTATTTATTTTTTAGCGTTCATAAAAACCCTAAAAAATGATAAAATAAAAATGATCATTTTTATGAAAATAGTAGTTGACATGAAATTAAACAAAACCGGTGCGCTGTTGATTTTTTGGCTTCTGTCAAACGTATTGAAAACTTCATAACTGTTTACAAGTCTTTTCATTAAAAATGTATTCTATTCAAGAAAAAGTTCAAATTGTGAAGTGGTGCTATGCTAGTAGCAGTTTTCGTCAAGTGCGGGTTACACGTTGTAATATTTCTTGGTGGCACTGGTATTTGTACGAGTGAAAATGATGCTTCTTTAAATACTTCTGGGCAGTCGTATAGTGAATTGCACACTTGTCAGCAATTTGTCTTAAGCGTATGTTTGGATCTTACACTACAGAAGCTAAGACCATAAACTCGCCATACTTCTCATTAACTGGTAAACTATTCTGCTCTACATTTTTAATGAATAAACTTATGAATTATTCAATAAATTTGACAGAAGCCAACAAATCAACAGTGCACCGTTTTTGTTTAATTTCATGGCAACCATTACTTTCGTAAAAATGATCATTTTTATTTTATCATTTTTTATGGTTTTCATGAATGCTAAAAAATAAATAATAGCATGACTGCATGCAGGAATTTTTACTCTATAAAACATTTATTTACATGTTTCCTCTAAAATGATCAGGGAAGATAATATTCCAGTATAAAGGAATTAACATTGAAAATCCTATGTTCCGTTTTGTTTCACTACACCCTGTATATATTTATGTGTGTGTAAATAAATCTTATATTTTACATCGAATCCGGAGTTCTACTACCCCAACCACCGAACAACCCACTAAAACTGGCAGCCCAACGTTCGGCCCGAATCACGACAAGGAGCATCTCAGCTACAATGACACAGCAGATAGTTCTTTCGGAAGAACAATTCAACCAATTGATCCACCACCGAGATGAGAGAGGGGTACAGAGAAGCGGAAACATCGCAAATTGCACGATAAGAAATCGCAGGGATCGCGAGAAAGCTAAGGTAGAAAGTTTTGTGAATACAATCGGAATTTACAAGAAAATCGAGAACATTTCAGACGCAGATGCTCTCATAGGGCTCGCTCTACTTCTTGAAGAAGATGCCGCAGTATGGTGGGACGGCGTGAAAAAAAAACATCACCACGTGGAATGACGCACTGATAAACTTGAGGGAACACTTCGCACCGCAACGAGTAAACTGCTTGATTTTCCGGGAAATCTTCGCCCAGGAGCAGGAAAAACCGGAGGGCTCGGGTATTTTCATTGCGAATAAAAGGTTATTGCTTTCCGAGATAAGGAATCACGACCTCCCCGAAGAAATCCAGCTGGATTTGGTATTCAGTTTGATCCACCGTGATATCCGCAACAAGATTCCACGAAGTAGCATCACCGAGTTCAAACACCTCGTGCGGACGATGCGCGAGATAGACAGCACCTTCAACGAAACCCGAGTGGAGAAACAACCTCGGTAAAAACAACCTCGGAAAACCTCAATGCACGTTCTGTCGAAACTACGGACACACACTGAGCAACTACAGAAAGCGCGAGAAGCTCGCGAAAAACGAGAAGCAGAACGAAGATAAACCAACGAAGGAAACACTCCCAAGTTCGCGTGTTGTGGGTGTGGAAAACCTGATGTAGTGCGAAGCAAGTGCCCGACCTGCACTCCTCCACCGACGACAAACAACACGGCTACCTTTCGTTCTGTGAAAGTAACGGAAAAACAGTGCCCGGTGCTCAACGTCACGATAGCTGACAATAACGCGTGTTAACCGCGTGTTTGGACTCCGGTGCCGAAGCAAACATCGCCTCCACGTCTCTGTTCCGGTAGTTGAAGGAGTCAGGACACCAATTCCGGCAGACGAACTTACAAGTGACCCTCGTCGATGATGAAAAGATCTGCACGGAGTTAGTACTAGAAACCACCACGATTGTGCAGGTAAAACACAAGCAAATTCCGATAACTTTTTTCGTGTTACCTGGAGAAAAGGACAATAACACCCTGCTAGGCGTCGACTTCATGGAGGACGCCAGAATCATCCTTAACATTCAGCAGAGAACCTGGTGCGTCGTGGAAGAGCCGCAGAAACAATTCGTCTACTCCCCTCCGGCTGTCAAGATAAAAGAATTTCGCGCCCTCGCCAAGTCCAGGGAGGATACAAAGTTTGACCACTTCGTCGTGCCCCGAATATTATCACCAATCCCAATGGAGACTGACCCTCCGATGGAGACTGAAGTACCAGAAGGGTACTACCTAGTACCTCCGGTGATCTCACCAATCAGTGAGGATTTCGAAGCCGCTCTCGAGGCCAATTATTCACCCCAGTTTATCGATGACCTCTTCGCCGAGTATACGATGAACAAAAACCTGGACACCTACGAGGTATGCTCCCAAGAGTTGTTTGAACACCCCCCAAGCAAAACCAGGTGCCGCATAAACAGCGTTCACCTCGGCTCTATCGAAGAGATCAACGTTCAACCCCACGCCGAAGAGAACGACCACAGTGATAGAGAAAACGATACACAATCACACGTCGTTAAAGAAAACAATAAACGATTACACGTCGTTAAGAGAAACGACACACAATCACCCGTCATTAAGGAAAACGATGCACGACCACCCGTTGTCAAGGGAATAAGAATTTCACCCGACGCTGAAGAGAACGCCCACGCTGTCACAGAACACAGCCCGCACCTCAACACGGTCGAAGGAAACCACGATGAGAACCAAGCAATCGAGAACCGGCGCGTTCAGTATAACGCCACCAGAGACGAAGACCCTGCACCGAAGCCTGTGTTAGAGAACCTCCTCGACGACTTCGATGACCTATTCGGACCTTTGACAGAGGCAACACCGATGGCGGAGCACTCCATAAACACCGGAAACAGCCGCTGAAGTTAGAATTGGAAAATCTCCTGAGAGATATATATTATCCAAGAAACCAGCTCGCCCTGGGTGGCACCAATCGTCCTGGTCCCCAAAAAGGATGGCGGAGTATGCCTATGTATCGACCGAAAATTAAACGCAATCACGATCGCCGACACATATCCCTTGCCACGGATCGACGACCTCCTCCACGCCATCACCATACCCTCTTGGATCTCCACGATTGACCCGAAGAGTAGGTACTGGCAAATCCCTATAGTCCTGGAGGATCAGCCGAAGACCGGCTTCGTGACATCCTTTGGATCCTACTGTTTTAAAATGATGCCGTTCGGCCTACGAAACGCCCCGGCCACGTTCCAACGTCTGATCGATCGTTTTATACGTGAACTACCTGGAGTCCAGTTGCTCGTATACCTGGATGACCTCATCCTTTTATCAGCCACGTATGAGCAGCCTCTCCAGGATCTTTGCAAAGTCATGACTCACCTACGGGAGTATCAGCTGAAGATCAATCGCGAGAAGACTTGGTTCTGCTGTATCCGTACCGACCCCGCGAAGACAAGCAATCAGAGAGAGCCAGGCCCTTAAGAACCGGAAGGAAGTCCTCTCCTTTATGCAAGCATGTTCATGGTATCGGAGGTTCATGCCCAACTTCGCAGACGTGGCACGACCCCTCACAGACCTCACCAAGAAAAAGGCCCCGTGGAAATGGGCTAACAGCCTTCACCCGCCTGAGAGAACTCTTATGTGAAGCACCCGTCCTCCAGCCGGCAGACAGCAGCCGTCCATTCATAATACGAACAGATGCCAGTGATTACGCATTAGGAGCAGTTCTCGTCCAGGGGGAGAAAGACGAGGGACACCTCGTCGAATACGCCAATAGGCTCCTCAATCAAGCCGAGAGGAACTACTCGACAACCGAACGCGAAGCCCTTGCCATCGTTTGGGCTCTCGCCAAGTTCCAAGGGTATATTTAGGGATGTCCGATTACAGTCAGCACCGACCACCAGGCCCTGAAATGGCTCATGAGCCTGAAATCACCGACTGGTCGTCTCGCTCGTTGAGCACTCCTTCTACAACCCTACAACCTCACCATCGACTACCTACCGGAGAAATTTAACCATATAGCTGACGCCCTATCTACACCGATCACCGAGGATATTCCGACAACAATCTCCCACGTCGAGGTACAGCTCGGCACCCCGTCAGGAAAGATCAACAGAAAAACACAGGAAGCGGATGAACTATTCCCCATTATCCGAAGTCTAGAAGACCCAACTGGAACCGAGGATACCCATTACTGGTGTAACAAAGGATACGTCCTCTTCCAAGAAGTCCTCCACCGCTATGATCCGAAAGGCCACTCCGAAGAAGCCCAGCAAGTTGTACTAAAGGAGGAAGTAACAAGGATACTCCATGCCTTCCACGATGTACCAGAAGCAGGCCACTACGGTGTGGAAAGAACCCTTCACCGGATCAGGAAACGTTACTATTGGAAGGGAATGAGAAAGGACGTAGCCGATCACATCAGGAAATGTGTTCCGTGTCAGCGGTACAAGCCCTCAAACACCAAGCCAGCAAGACTGCTACAAACCACTCCTCCCAACCAGCGTTTTGAGACGATTGCCTTCGATTTGTTTGGACCACTTCCAGCATCCCGAGACGGCGAGACGACCATCCTCATCGTAGAAGATCTAACTACCAAATGGATCGAGCTTTTCGCCTTTGTCAAAGCCACAGCAGAATGCTGTGCAAAAGTTCTCATCAACGAGATCCTTCTCCGTTACGGATTTCCCAGAAAGGTTGTAAGTGACAACGGATCGCAGTTCATTGCTGCCGTCCTGCAACATGTGACCTACGTCTTCGGCATACGATACCGATACACTCCTGCGTACGTCCTGTGGAACGAAGGAATCGGGACCTGAAAACTAGGAATCGTCGTGGGCCGAGACCACACCTGTTGGGCCGAGAAACTGCCTTCCTATCGTTTCTCGATGAACACGGCGCTCATATCCAGCACCGGATACTCACCTGCCTACCTAACTTTTGGGCGGGAACTCAGAAGCCCAGATGACATCAATAGAGACCTTCGACAGGTCACTGATTCAGAGAACTTCGTAGAAGAAATCACGCCCTATCTACACAGGTTATTACAAACTCTGGACGAAGTAAAAGAAACCCCATCGACACTGCCGAGACCAGGAAGAAATACGCCGACCAGCATCACTGACCCTGTCCTCAATACCAGCTGGCTGACCTAGTCTGGGTAGCTACCCACGCACTTAGCAACGCCCGGAAGCAATACTCTTCAAAGCTCGCCCCACGTATAGATGGACCATTCAGGATCATCAGGGTCATCTCTCCAACTAACTTCGAGATAGCATCTCCAGAGCAATCAGAGCTCTCCTTAGGCATATTCCATGCCTCAACTCTCACGCCATACCAGGGAGACCACTGATGATCTGGAAACAGCCCTTCTAGAACCAATCCGCCCTACGAGGAAACGAGGTCGACCAAGGAAGGACCAGTTATGATCCAGCCCTTCATCCTTCACGCCTAAACCATAGGGGGAAGATGTAACGTCCCAAAATGGCCCGTTGCGCAGACCAACCTGAAGAAAGAGACAGAAGCCAACGCGCGCTCGAATGCCTTTTCCCTCGCACCACGTTCACCGCCTGGTCATACCGCACGCACCTACCCCTCCCGGTACCGGAGACGCTCATGACCGATCCTCTACGAAGACGGATCGCCGCCCCTATTTAAACCTCGCACCAGACAAGAACGTCAGTGTCTTGCACTGAAAACAGTCTAAATCCAAGTCTTTACTCTCAAGCACTGAACACATTCTGTCAGCATTCTCTAAACCGCACGGCACAACGCCCGTGCAACGTTTGTTTACTACCCTTTTATTTTCTTGTGTGTTACTTGTATACAGGGTGTCCTAAATAGAGTGGGATTGCATGGGTATCTTTCTTATTCTTAAAGCTACAGATCTGGTTAAATGGGCAATGTTGTCCAGTTTTCTATGCTGATTCAGATTATGTTGAAAATTTTTCAAAATTCCGAGCAGTTTAGAAAATATTAAAAAAAACTGAAAATCGCGATTTTCAAAAAAATCAAATATCTCAATAATTATTAAATATGCGAAAAAAAGTTTTAAATAAACGTTACTTGGTTTAATTAGGCAAACATATAAATCAAATCAAAATAAAATTCAAGATGGCGGTTTCCGAAATATTAATACCAACTTTCTTATTTCAAATGGCCGCCATATTTGATTTTTACACGCATAAATAGACTTTTTTTTCTCTTTTCAACGATGTACAACAACCTATGTCAAAATAAAAAATAATGGAAATATTAATTGTTATAAGTTTAAAACAAGTAGGCATAAATAAAAATAAAACAAAATTTGTTATAACGACTAACTGTCATCTTACATTAGTTTATCAGTTGTATTAATCATTCATACATGTGTATTGTCTTAAGTTGTTGTAATATCGATAAATATTAATTACTTGAAATGGTGAATTATTCAATATCTGAACAATACGATATGTTTTGTAATTACATCAAGTGTTGCAAAAAACCCCATCTTGCAGCACAAACATACCAAGCAAACTTTCCTGAAAGAAGGCAGCCGGACATTAAGGTATTTAAAAGATTGGATGAAAATATGCAATTGTATGGAAGTTTAAAAAAAACCTAAGAGAAATAGAAATATGATCGTTGATGCTGAAGAATTAACAATGGCTTGTGTGGCAGCTAATCCGAACATTTCATGTCGGCAGATAGAAAATGAAGTTAACGTATCTAAGTCTAGAGCATCAACAATTTAAAAAAAGCACAAGTTTCACCCTTATAAATTGCACCTATCTCAGACTTTACAACCAAATGATAACATCCGTAGATTAACATTTTGCAGGTGGTTAATCAACAAAATTACAGAAAATGGTGATTTTATAAACACAATTTTATGGACTGACGAATCTTATTTTTCTAATTGTGGATTATTTAATCGTCATAACGAGCACTATTGGGCTCAAGAAAATCCACACATAGTTATTCCACGGCGAAACCAATTACGGTTCGGCTTTAGTGTTTTTTGTGGCATAATGGGAAATCGTTTACTTGGTCCTATAATTTTTTATGGAACTCTAACTGCACAACGTTATTTGGAAATTCTTCAAACAACCTTAGAAGATTTATTGGATGATTTACCTTTTGCACAAAATATGCAAATATGGTACCAGCAAGATGGCGCTCCAGCATCTAAATGGACGTTTTAATAATAAAGTAATAGCGACTAATACACCTGTACAGTGGCCAGCCAGATCTGCAGACTTGACGCCTCTTGACTGTTATTTGTGGGGCACTTTAAAAAACGAAGTTTATGGAAGTAACTTCAATTATAACAATGTGGATGAACTTCGCGAAGCAGTGACAGAGGCAATAAACGGCATTAATCGCAACACATTGCGAAAAGTAACTGGCAGTGTTGTAAAACGCTGTCAATTGTGTTTGGCCAATAACGGTCAACATTTTGAGCATTTTTTATAATTTATTGTTATTTTACTACTTGGTTGTATTACCTCTTTTTTGTTACATTTGCTTTAAAAATAATTTAAAAAATTAAAATCAAAATTTAAACAATTAATATTTCCATTATTTTTTATTTTGACATAGGTTGTTGTACATCGTTGAAAAGAGAAAAAAAAAGTCTATTTATGCGTGTACAAATCAAATATGGCGGCCGTTTGAAATAAGAAAGTTGGTATTAATATCTCGGAAACCGCCATCTTGAATTTTATTTTGACTTGATTTCTATGTTTGCCTGATTAAACCAAGTAACTTTTATTTAAAACTTTTTTTCGCATCTATAATAATCATTGAGATATTTGATTTTTTTGAAAATCGCGATTTTCAGTTTTTTTTAAAATATTTTCTAAACTGCTCGGAATTTTGAAAATTTCTCAACATAACCTAAATCAGCATAGGAAACTGCACAACATTGCCTATTTAACCAGATCTCTAGCTTTAAGAATAAGAAAGACACCCATGCAATCCTACTCTATTTAGGACACCCTATATATATATATATATATATATATATATATATATATATATATATATATATATATATATATGCGCGCCTAAGGTATAGAATATAGTCAGTAAAATCGAAATAAAATATTTTTGGAAAAAATCCTCGAACACGTCGATTTTTTTTAATAAAAATACACATTTTTGCATGAAAGTCGATTTTCAGTCGTCATTTGTTTTTGAGTAATGACGTCATCCATTTTCTTTTTAAATAGCAAACCCCTATTTTTGTTCTTAATTTTGAGAGATCTTTTTATTGTCTAACTGGCAGTATAAAAATATTGCCATCTTTCATTAGACATTTTTCGAGTAAATGACAATTGAAGGTGAGAACTTGATATCTAGAGTTTTTGCAAAATGAACTTGTTCCAGCGCTTTTTTTCGAAACAAAAATGATTTTGACCTTCCATACATACAATATGGTTTCAGCAAGATGGCGCAACCACGCACTATGCGCGTTTTTTTGACAATTGCATTACGAATAGGTGAATTGGCAGGCGATGACCGATAGCCCACGAAAGAGATGAATACGCAGAATTAGCCTGGAAAATATTCAAAATATTCAAGAAGAATTTCTACATGTTCGAAAACAAAAAAAAAAACAAAAGCAAAAAAAAACAAAAAACGCGCATAGTGGGGGCATGCGCCGTCTTGCTGAAACCATATTGTATTATATGAAAGGTCAAGATCAATATTGTTTGGAAAAATTGCTGCAAGCTCTGGAATAAGGTCACTTTGAAAAAATTCTAAATATCGGGTTCTCACCTTCAATTGTCATTTTCTCGAAGAATTTCTTATGTAAGATGGCAACATTTTTATACTTCCAGTTCGACAATGAAAAAATCTCTCAAAATCAAGAATAAAAATAGGGGGTTGCCATTTAAAAACAAAATGGCTGACATCATTACTCAAAAACAAATGACGACTGAAAATTGACTTTCGTGCAAAAATGTGTATTTTTATAAAAGAAAATCGACGTGTTCCAGGATTTTTTCCAAAAATATTTTATTTCGATTTTACTGACTATATTCTATACTTTAGGCGCGCACTGTATATACCTATATATATATATATATATATATATATATATATATATATATATATATATATATATATATATATTTATGTGTGTGTAAATAAATCTTATATTTTACATCGAATCCGGAGTTCTACCACCCCAACCACCGAACAACCCACTACACTATTAAATTTCCGTCATAAATTCCCAAACATTTATTCCAAAACGGCCTACCATTTCGGACTTGTCTTGGATTTTCTGGATAATGTTAATTATTGCGATGAAATACGCCACTCTTGGCGATTCAAATAATGTTTAAAAAAAATATCATCTTCATTGCACTTTTGTACCAACCAATTACAAAATGCGTCTTAAATTGTCACCAGGTGCAAGTGTATGGCCCAAATGAATTTTATATTGTTTACAATAGAATTTATTTCAAATTCTCCGTACTTGCGTTGGCAGCAAATTTAACTCAGCAGCTAATTCGCATTTTTATTTGTGTAACATATGTTTTGTAAGTAAACGTAAAATTAATTAATTAAGATACATTTATTATTACCATTTCCAAAATATTATTGCAATCTTCTTGAATAATTTTATTACCGTATGGTATGCGACAATTTTTTAATTGTTTCTAATTCCATGGCACGGATGATTTTTCCGTTTTTAATATCACCTCAAATAACGCAGATATACAGAAAGAAAGAAAATCAGTTTTTTCAGTTTTTTTTTAACATAACTCGAAAACAAAATATTTTAATTAATTTTTTTCAACGGATTGCGTTTAAAAAGGTACTGCTACTATTTTATTTCTGGTAAAAGATAACATGGTTTCATCGAAACATTGGAATTAATAAGGAAAAATCATTTCATTAAATAAATAATGATTTTTCTTTATTAATTCCAATGTTTCGATGTAACCATGTTATCTTTTATCAGAAATAAAATAGTAGCAGTACTTTTTTAAACACCATTTCTTCGAAAACAGCTGAATATCAACATGGGGTATGCTACATGAAAATACTCAGAATTTTATGTAGAATCCATAAATGCAACAAAAAATGAGGGTTCACATTTGAAAATTTTAACTTAGGGGTCGTATCTCAATTTTGGGACACCCTGTACATTTGAATTTTATCTCAAAAAATGCGCTTAAAAAAAAATAATACACGTGTCGACCATTTTTCTGAAAGAATATACCCTGAATTTTAATCGAATTGATTCCTTACTTTATGTACACAGTGTATATAAATCAAACCCACAAATAGATTAAATAATTGCATAAAAATGTCAAAAATGCATCCTTGGAAGCTATCAATTTTATAACGAGGCGTGCACAAAAACACAGTCTGGGTAATAATTATTGTCGAATTCTTTAGATATCGCCACGCTAGCTAAGAAAGATAACCAACCCACCTATCCACCTATCCGTACATCCATTATTTACAAATTCCTATCATAATCACCGATATTATAGGGGTAGCTAATATCCTTTCGCTTATCTTAATATGCCTACTTCGGCTCTATTTTTAAAACGCATTTGCCCTCCCTTTCTTTCGATTGCCGTGTGTAAATATCTGCACCGACTAAATACAACAACGATTGACATTTTGACAAGGACAAACGGACTATAAGGAAGGGAAGAGGGTTAATTGTTACGGATTTGATTAATGGATTTTATATCATCTGGACTCGAATGTTATTATCGTCCCCTGACTCTTTTGCCCCTATTGCAATTCAGGATACCGATAATCTGCCAAGGATTAATTCTGTTGATTATAAATTGCGTTCGGTTTAACGTTTTCTGGAACGTCTAGGACATGTAACAGCTATAATAATAAATACAGTTTATTGAAATTCTAATACAAAAGCTAAAAATGGCCGAAATCTTTCAGCCTATAACAGCTATATTAAATATTAAAACTATAATTCTGTAGGTAGTTGTTTTATTGCAATAATTACTCCTCAATCAACCATTAATGCTAATTATAATATTATCAGTCCACGTGTGCATTATTCAAACATTCCCGATAAAATATATGAGTGCACCTTTTTGTACATATATTAATTCAACTGAACATTTTGCGTTTCGAAAGTAAGGACAACAGTTTGATTTAGTAATACCCGTCGTGTAACTTTCTCCGATTTGATAGTAACTTCTTACTCAATGATTGGATTTTGTATGATATTTTGCACCCAAAACCCAGTGAGAAAAAAATGTATGCTTTATAGGTTCTTAATTTTGGCATTTTCTACAATTTTTGTAACATCATCATTTTATAGTTATATACCATATAGCAAACCATACTATCGAGCAAATCGAACCCTAAAATCGTTGCTGTCACAATTTACCGAAGGAGATCATCGAAAATAGGATCACCATGTTCCCGAATTCTGACTCAAAACCGCCAAACAGGACTCAACACCTGTTTTCTGTAATTACATGTATCAACTAGAGATGCGTAACTCATGAGTGGGTCGATTAAAAGAGTCGACTCTTAAAAATTACTCAAGTGACTCCTGTGTAAGCTTCTAGAGCTATTCGGACCGTCTCCCGAAAGAGGAAGCCCGATCGTCCGCCAAATTACGAGGAAATAGAATATGGCGGAAACAACGGCCTCTGATTTTTTTCAAAAAACGTACATTTTTGTGTGCTTCGATCAGATTATTAACATTAGAGGCATTTCTAAAACGTAATAAACACCTAACTCTAATACCTTAAAAATATGCTTAATACGCATTTTAGCTATTCCTACAGGCGATTGTACAACTATGCAGTTTGGAATTTTACTAGTTGCATTATCATATAACGTCAATGTTAACTCTACAAAATGGACTATCAATTACATTGATACACATTTAGAAAAATAATTTGATATTGGCGATCTGTTCTCGAGATTTAACGCGCTCGGAATGGCTTTTCGGGGTCTCCGAGAAGGTAGTCATTTCAGCCAAAAGGATTTTTTTTAAGTTGCATTGAATGCTTGGCAGAATTTGATAGTTTTTTTGAGAATACATTAAAAAAACCATAACAATCTTGGTAGTGGAAAAGTATTTTATTTATCGCATAATATGTTTTTTTGATTTTTTAAGCATAATGGGTAAAAGTAAAAGAACATTGGTTTTGGAGGCCCAGGAAGCAGTTTATTCCTCAATCATTGTAGACTCTTTGCCCGAGGTTGCTCATAGTGATTAATTAACTTTTATATTAAGATATATTGATAAAAATTGGGACATTCAAGAAAGTTTTTTTTTTATTCCTTTATATTGAAAATCGTAATGCAGAGTAATTAACAAAAATTTTAAAAATTGAAATCGTTGCGTATTTGTTTTGAAAATACTAACAGATACTTTTGTAGGTATCTATTTACTAACTGAATAAGTTTACTTTTTTTAAATTCCCACTAAGACAAAAGTTATAAATTCTCAAAATTATCCCTGCAATAAGATTAAAATTTTGGATGGAATTTAAAAAATCGTAAAAAATTTAAATCGTTACGAAACTTTGCATATAAAACGAATGAATTACACTAGGTTGTCTGCAAGAGCAGACGCTGTTTCTGTTTTGAAAAATTATTACGCAAAAGTTCTTACATCCGAAACAGAAAAACCAATTGGCAAATTGGAAGCAAAAATTTATGAATGTATGAAACAGCTCTGCTGACAGTTTTGTTTAATAAATTGTTGCAACGAATAAATTTTACTGGCGAAATCTTTACAAGACAAGCAGTACAATATTCTTATTTATAGCAACCTATTAAAATTATTATCAATATTTATCAATCACATCGGAAATAATTGTACTGGAAATGAAAATGCAAGTTTATTGACGACAGGCCGAATAATTTGCACATATTTTATTACAAACCAAAATTTTATTATTAGCGTACTGGTTGGGCAAAATTCGACGTTTTTATAGGGGATCTTGATAACTATAATAGATAGAGGAAAGCGGATGGCGCATCCAGGATCTCTTTTTTCGAGAAAAACTCAATGGCGAAAACTAAATTTAATTTTCATCTTTTTTTTCGATTTATGGCCAAAAAGTCATTTTTTCCATTTTTGATATATTGCAATATCTCAGTTGTTTATCATTTGACAATAATGAAAGCTATATGTTGCTTATTTTATTCTTTTTTGAAAAGAATAAAATAAGCTTAACGGCATTCCGATATATTCATTAATATGAGAGTTATAACATAAAGTTGTTTTTTAATATAACCTATAGTTGGTTTTGGCCTATTTTATTAGTTTTTTTTTTCTCTTTTCAGCGATATATATCATGCGGGGGTTGTATTTGTAATTTAATTAAAATCTGGTAAAAATTATTATTTTTCAATCATTGAATATATTTTTACACGTTTATCCTAGTTTATCCTGGCTTGTATTTTTGGGGTAATATTAGATGTTTTCTTTATTATAATACTTTATTTAAAAAAATACAATAAATCAACAATAAATTAAACTGATAATTTTCTCAATAAATGTGCCCATTATTCAAAATATAAAGATTACAACTATTTATAATACTTTTGCATGCTTTATGAATATAAAAATTTGAAATTTGATTTATACGCTCAATACAATTTTCTCTTAAATTATTAATATTGTTTATACAATTTGTCTCAAAAAAAAAAAATCTAGCGGCATCAAATCGGGTGATCGTGGTGGCTACTTTACAGGTCCAGTAATTCACAAAATTAATATTTAATAGGTTTGACACTATTTTTGCATTATGGACTGGTGCACCATCTTGTTGAAAGAATATAGATCTTCGTTGAATTAATGGTAATGTATCCTGATTTTTAGGAGTTTTCACTATCGTATCGTGTTGATCTTGAAAGAAAATTGGCTCGCTTATTAAAAAACAATTAATATATCTATAAATAACACAAGCCGATTAAGATGAAAGTGAGAAAACATATTTGATGTTTTAAAAATGATAATTTTTAATTTATTTTAATAAAATTACCGATACAACCCCCACATGATAGTAAAAAAATCGAAGAAAAATCCTCGTATCAGGGAATCCGACCAAAAGGGGTGGTTAATAAATCATCTATTTATCATAAAACCGAGCTTTCGCCAATGTTTATTAGCTTCTTCAGGGATAACGCTACAAAATAATTTACAACAGAAAATTTTTTATAAGTTAATGAATTGAGGTTATGCACGTGTTGGCGAAAATTTTACTTACATGTAAGTACCACCCCTTTTGGTCGGATTCCCTGATACGAGGATTTTTCTTCGATTTTTTTACTATTCTCCAACAAGTACGGCCGTTACTTCCCTCCAGCATATATATATATATATATATATATATACCGGGTGAATATTTCAAAACCGAACATAGGCATTTAATATGGGAAACATGTTTTTTACAGATTCTTGCTCCCCATTTTAACTAACAGGATTTATAACGACACCAATGGAAAGAAGATTTTTTCGTCATCTAATGATATCCGAACTAGTTAATTTTCAGTTGTAATTCTCTATTATTTTACCAAAATATTCGCAATAAATACAATTCGGAAAATCGTATTGAGCCATGACTCGCAAGACAATAAACCGATTCAAACGTCACTCGAGTGACAAACTTATTATGCCGTTGGCGACTATGATTTTGAGATTTCCAATTTTCTTCACTGAAATCAATTGTAATTTTCTAAAGAATTGAAAAAAACTCTGGTTGAATTTATGGTAAATGTAAAATTCAGTAGCATCGATCGCATCGTGTTTATGAAAAAATACAAACATAACATAAATACATTTTAATAAATGAAATAAATGGAAGAAGTTACATTACAACATGTATTATTGCTGGAGCGCAGTATCCAATTTGATCAATTTAAATTTAAAAAAACAAAGATCATAATGATACACCTGTTAACAATTATAATTAGAAATCAATAATTAAAGCAAGTATTCAAATAAACCTCCAATCTGAATTAAACAATACCCCATCCTATTGTAAAACGAATTTCTGGCATTTGCCAACTGTCTATTAGTTATCAACCCGCACTCAAATATTGCATTCCTCAAAGAATTCACCCCACAAGAAGAAATCCGCCGATTTGGAAATTATGCAAATATTCTCTGACGTTTATTCCGAATTGTGCTGGTCATCCGTCATGTTGGAACCAGATATTCTGGTTTGGACGTGATAATTTTCTGAAATTAAATTTCCTATAACATGAGAATTCAAAATGCCTGTCCAAATATTAATTTTTTGAGGATATAGGGTTCTAAGATTTAAATTCAGATGGGGATTCTCATGTGCCCAGTATCTATTGTTTTGAACGTTTGGTACATTATTTAATGTAAAGGTACATTCATCCGTAAAGCAAATCGACGAGAGAAAATTGCGATAAGCATTAGCACGATCTTGAATAATTTCACAAAAGGTTTGTCTAGGTTCTTCATCAAACGGCAATGGTTCTTGATGGCATTGAAACTTGTACGGATGGTAGTCGTACTTTCTTATAAATTTGCAGACAGTTCCTTGCGATTTACCACATTCTAAAGCAATAGATCTTGTACTTATTGTTAGTCGAGGATTCCCGGATACCAGCCCAATAACAACTTCTTCGTGAATGTTTTCCCATCTGTTGCCATTTATTCTGCGATGTTCTAATAAACAACCATAATGAGATAATTTTGAAACTATCATTTAAAGTGAATATTTACCTGAATTTGAACAACCATCTTTCTAATTGAAAGACTATTTGTTGTATTGTCGACACTGACGGTATGGAGCTCTCGTTAAACTGCACGGAGAACAAATCTCGCACCCTACGGTAACTATTTCCGCTGTAAAAGTTTTTTACTATGAATAGTTTTTTGCTCGATGGAATACATTTTGTAAAGAAAACTTAATGACATTTATCATAAATTGATAACTTGTTTTCAGGCAAGCCATGGCACACCATGAATCTGTTTATTATCTTACGAGTCATGGCTCAATACGATTTTCCGAATTGGATCTATTGCGAATATTTTGATAAAATAATAGAGAATTACAACTGAAAACTAACTAGTTAGTATATCATTAGATGAGGAAAAAAATCTTCTTTCGATTGGTGTCAATATAAATCCTCTTAGTTAAAATGGGGAGCAGGAATCTGCAAAAAACATGTTTCCCATGTTAAATGCCTATGTTCGGTTTTGAAATATTCACCCGATATATATCATTGAAAAGAGAAAAAAATAACCGTATAAAATAGGCGAAAGCCAACTATAGGTTCTATTTAAAAAACACAACTTTATGTTATAACTTTCATATTAATAAAGATATCGGAATTCTGTTAGGCTCGTTTTATTTTTTTCAAAAAAGTGCCTCAACAATATACGACTTTCATTATTGTCAAATGACAAATAACTGAGATATTTCAATATATCGAAAATGGAAAAAAACTGACTTTTTGGCTATAACTTGAAAACAAAAGATGATAAATAAATTTTATGGTTTTCACCATTGAGTTTTTCTTCAAAAAAGAGATGGAGGATGCGCCATCCGTTTTTCTCTATCTATTATTGTTATCGAGATCCCCTATACAAACATCGAATTTTGCCCACCCTGTACATGACGCAATCTGTGATGTACTAATCTCCGAAGAATCTCGAAGAGAATTTAATTTACAATTTTAGATTTCCAAATATTTCTCAATCTGTAAATAACAGATTTTGAATTTAACAATTATATCACTAATTTGTGCACAAAGTATTGTGATGATATAATAATAATAATAATAATAATAATAATAATAATAATAATAATAATAATAATAATAATAATAATAATAATAATAATAATAATAATAATAATAATAATAATAATATATTTATTTACACTTTACAAACATATATGAATATATGTGTACATGTAAAACGTCAGAGATATACAGGTATTACATACTACAGTGTGAGCAACAATGGTAAGATAGGTAAGCAACCAAATACGCATGTTGGTACAACTGCTCAAATGAAAAGAAAATCCCTTTTCCATTGGCGTAGCAAATTTTTTTCCAAAATAAATTGAATATTTCATTTAATCGTAACTATACCGGGTGTAACTGAATTCTGGTAGACCCCAAATATCATTTTCATTTCAAGATATATCATTATAAAATTTAGCATGGTGTTTTTAGGCAATAAACTACGTCCATATGTCTACTTTATGTAAAATTTCCACTTCCGGTTTAACCGGAAATGACTATAACTTTTCTATTTTAATTGTAGTGTAGAATGAGTCTGAAGTTGCATTTCCTGCACTCACACTTGGACTATTTTCCAGAAAATTTAGGTGATTACAGTGATGAACAGGGAGAAAGATTTTACCAGGATACATGAAATATGTCTAGAATTTTCTGAACAATCCAAAAATTGAATAACATATAGGGTGTTGCATTTAAAATAAGAAAGTTGGTATTGGCCTCAGTTACATGACACACCCTGTATAAAAAGTTTTTGTTCGAAAAAATGCGCAACTAAAAATTCTAATCGATGTATCCGAGCGTTTTGTCGAACACGCCCCCATTTATTTATTATGGAATTTATTCCGTTTCACTTTTTTTGTGGGGCTGTGTTACCAGACGTGTCACTTTAGGATGAACTCGCCTATAAACCCAGTTTCGCACGGTGGCATTAAAACAATATAAAATAAAAATCCACTCTGAAGTTATTCTGGCAATATTTTTAGGGATATAAACAACAACTTTATTTACAGAATTTAAATACATAGATATTTCATTTATAAGCCTCAAATTGAAAAGATAAGATTGTTTCCCTTATTGATTTTATATCGTAAATGTTTAATTTGATTGACAGTTTTGAAAACGTCAAATATTTTTCATATAATTTTAAATTATAAAATGTGAAATTTGGAATATTTTTCCAATCTACATACATATATTATTTATTTATCCTTGGTAAATGAAGATAATCAACGGAATATATAACGCATGTAAATAATGTACGTATTATTTAGATGTAATAATGAGGATAGTATAGATAACACCAATATTAGTTAATCTACAGTTTTTTCTCGTCCTGATTACTATTTTTTTTAAATATATCATCTAATACAGCATAGTAAAAAGAGAAAACATATGTACTGGTTTATTCAACTTTACTTTACTCTTTTGTTATAATTTCTATCTTGTGCATGAATAAAGACATTAGTATTATTATTATTATTTTAAACTACAAAATTTATAAGTTTTACTTCGTCCTGATTACAATTTTTTTAATATATCATCTAATACAAGATAGTAAAAAAAGGAAAATTGTGTACTTATTTATTTAATTTTACTTTACTTTTTCCGTTATATTTCTATTTTGTGCATGAATAAAGACATTATTATTATTATTATTATTAAGGCGAGTTGTACTTGTAAGACTCGAATAAACAACATTATTTTTGGATAATGTCATGACCATGACTATACGGTTTTTAATTCACTGGTTATACAAAACTTCTGTTGATTTTTGTTCAAATTTAATTTACAGGTTGCTGTGTTAACGTCCAGGATTTTTTTTTCGAAACAGACAAAACAATCTTAACCCACCAGTGGTGACCAGGGCCGATCCTAGACCCTTGGCCGCCCGCGTGCAAATGATGAGTTGGCCCGCCCCCTCACGTGCAGTAAAACATTTCTTAGGGAGGGGGACTTTTATTTTTCAATTCGAAAAATTTAAAAATCCTCTGTTATAATAATAATAACTATTTATTTCCCAACAGACATATATCCAATTACAAGAAAATGTAACATTATTTAGGACATTAATTAACAAAAATTAAATTATAAAAGATAAGTAATATTTTTTAAAGTTTGAAAGTAGAAAAATATGTCAGAGCGTATACACATATTTCAAATTTGAAATATGTTTGGTCAGAATTGAAAGAAGAAATGACTAAAGAATCTGCAAGTAATCCGGGACTGCCAGATGTATTTTTGCATTGTACAATTCTGAATACATTGCCAGAGGAGTATTTTTCTTTTAAATCCTGGATGCTTTGGGCAAAACAACGGTGGATAGCTTAATCAATCAACTATGTCCGTATAAATGAGCTTTACGGACCAAGGGAGCTGGATTCACCAAGCAGGAAACTCTCACCTGCAATAATCGAAGAAGTCATCACTGCATCGAAGTTCAGTCGATGCGAAGAAAAAGAAAAAACAACTGATATCCAACTGCTGGAAGCCCAATTACATGGTTAAAGTGTGCAGGAAATTAATTATTGATGGCCGTCTTCCAAAGCCTAGTAAACCATAGTCCGACACAAATATGATACTCATCACTGTTAGCTCAAGTGAAACACATACTGAGTCGTCGAGATGCAGGGATGAGCCATATTGCTTTAAAACGTTCGAGTCTTGTTCAACACACAGTGACAATAGCAATTGGTGAGAAAATCGAAGCCATCGGAATACGTGAAGTACAAGTTGGGGCATCAATCCAAGAAAAATGGTACAAAATTATAGGAGTGTTCCAATGAAAAGGTACGAAACGACACTGTGGGTATAAATGAAGACTTTATTAAAAGTATACACCAAAGGCTGTAGCACAACGATCCCATTGATTTCGAGCCGACGGATTCCTTGTTCCCAAAATTGCTGTGGCCGTGACGAGACCCAGTCCTGCACAGCATCCTTAAGTTCGTCGTCCGAGTCAAAGCGCTTCAGACGTTTTTTTCAGGTGATCAAACTCATGGAAATCGCAGGGCGACATGAACGGGCTGTAGGGCGGATGATCAAGCTGTTCCCACTTGAAGTAGGTCAGTTCCGCGTGTGTGACCCTGGAGACGTGTGGACGCGCGTTATCATGGAGCAGAATCACACCTTCCGTGAGCAGCCCCTATCTTTTTGTTCTGCGTAGGCTTCGGAGTGTCTCACAGTATACATCGGAATTAATGGTTCTTCTGTGCTGAAGGAATTCAACAAGTAGTGGACCGTGGACGTCGAAAAAGACGGTGAGCAACACCCTGCCTGCTGTCGCCACGGCTTTGAACTTTTTAGGGGGTGGTGACGACGCATGCTGTCCCTTCTCTCCTGTCTCTTCCTTATAGTGATGGCACCAGCTCTCATCATCTGTAATAATCCGCTTCAGGAAAGCGGGGTCTTCATGATACCGAAACGATGTTGCTAGCCCCATACGTAGTTCCTTTTGCTGATGCACATGCGGAACTGACCAAGTTCAAGTGGGAACAGCTTAATCAGCCAGGACATGTCGCCCTGTGATTTCCATGAGTTTGGTCCCCTGAAAAAGCATCTGAAAGGGAAGCGCTTCGACTCGGACGACGAACTTAAGGATACTGTGCAGGACTGGGTCTCGTCACGGCCACAGGAACTTTGAGAACAAGGAAACCTCCGGCTCGTGAATCAATGGGATATTTTTGCTACGGTCTATGGTGTATACTTTTAATAAAGTCTTCATTTATACCCACAGTGTCGTTTCGTACCTTTTCATTTGAACACTCCTGATACATTGGCTGATGTTTGGTGCGCACCCCGAATCAAGAGGAATCTGTTTTCCTTGTTTACAGTCCAGTATAAATGCTTGGGCAGCCCATTTATCTCATCAACTGAAGTCTGCAGCTTCCTAGTCGACACTTAGAGGGAACTCGTCATGGAGGACTGTTCAAGTTGGTCGTGAGAAGTTGAACCCTATCAAATGAGGACAATGCAGTGAGTAAGGGAAACCTGTTGCAGTTGTGCCATGAACGATTCATCAGCTGAAGTCTATAACTTCCTGGTGAACAATTGGAGCGAGCTCGTCATGGAGGACTCTTTCAGTTAGTCGTGAGAAGTTTGAACCTTATCAAATGAGCTCAATACAGTGACCAAGGGTTGTGCTATGAACGATTCGGACATTAGAACAAGCGCCATGTGCAATCGCTACTGAGCAAGTAGTTTGACATGAACGTAGAAATGTATAGTGAACTTTGCGAAGAGAAAGCAAATTCACAAGGATGTCTGCGGTCTATTTCAAGAATAAAGGTCTGGATATCGATTTTTGTGCTTTTCAATGACGATTACACAAAATTCTGGACAGTTTATTTTCTACGGGAAAAGGAAAAATCCAAAGTTGCAGAAAAACTGAGCCAGTTCCTAGCTGAGGCAGAAACAGTCGGGAGCTACCTCGTGATAATGGCAATTCAACAACAAACAGATCAGGACCAGACACAAGAAAGGTATTGTTCAATGCTCTACATTCCGGAACAAAACAAGTTCAGTGAGAGGGAGTCGTACGGTGGTGGAAACTGCTAGAACAATGATGCACGCTAATGGAAATATTCATTAGACACTTTGGGCTAAGATGATACGAACACATACCTTCATTCTTAACATGAACCTCATCTTTCGAGCTGTGGTATGGTAGGAAACCAGGTTTGAAACATCGGTTCAAATTGCTGAGTTGATGTATATTCATATCGAAGGAGCGAAGGACGAAAATGAATCCGAAGGCCATTAGAAGAATCCTCATCGGCTATAATAATGACGATGGATACAGGAAGAGGGTGAAGAGGACAACAAGTTCTATAGAATCAAGGACGTCATCGAAGAAAAATTGTTAGAAAAAGGGGTTAATATACCCCCAGAAAGCAACGAAGTTGAAGAGATGAAGCCTACGTGAACGATTTAAGAAGACGGGGAAATATAATTTTGGAAACTCGATGACAGTGACAGTTATAGTGATTGGATAATTTTAGAAATGCTGCAAGCCAATGAAGAAGAGAACTGTGAGACTACGCGGAAACTATGCAACCGCATAGCTCCACAGAAATTCCAGGATTATGTGATGCTCACATGACGACCTTCGAGGAACCAGACACCTACAACGACGCCACGAAGTAGAAACAAATGCCGATGGATCAATCGGCAAATTCAAGGCCAAATTGGCGATAAAAGGTTGTTCGCAAAGAAGAGGAGTAGATTATGATCAAACCTTGAGTTTAGTGGCAAGAACATCGACTATTCGAACGCTACTCATTGTCAGTATTGATCTAACTTCGAAAACAATTCTTTTCGTGATTTTTTTATGCTAATTCATCAATTACATGTTTCACCGATCTCATTTTCAATAGAAATTATGGCTAAATTAGCAAATCGCAAAATATTCTTAGACTAATACTGAAATTTGGAAAACTAAGAACTAAGTCTTGGCTAATTAAATGATTAAAAATTTCCAATGGTTTTAGTTGGAAATGATTAGACAATAGTTCTCTACAAATCTTTTTTTAGGAGTTCCATTCCTTCTAAATCTTTTGTCAATTTTCCGGTTTCGGTTACCTGTAATTTAATATCTGAAATCCATACAACATTTTCTTAGGAATTCGGATTCTCTGCAATGAAATACTAGCAAAAATTTAAACAAGGAGCAGCAATTTTCTAGCAGTTCAGAACGTTCGGATATCAAATTAATAGGGATGTCCAATATTTATAAAATCCGCGGTTTTTTCTTGTACGAACCTCAGGTGAAGATGCGACACTTCTGCTTCTTTGGTAAAATCATTACCCGGTTAGAAATCGGATACACTTTAGGCAGGGGTCCAGGCGACCGGCCGCTATTTCAGCGATTAAATTTTACAGATTTCGGTCGCCGCGGACACTCTTTTGGTGATCCACGGGCTTCGCCGGTTTCGGTTTTTTAATTTATGCTCTTTGACAATAAAACAAAGATATTTAATCAATTTAAGCTCTGCAATGCGGCAGCTACACGAAATTGCAACAAAAACAATAACGGAGAATAAAGTTATTCGAATTTTTTAACACACCCGGTCTCACAGACCAATAGGTCACCAAACATTACCAACCAATTAGATGAACTTACTTACAAATAGTCATTTATGTATCAGAGGTGTAAAATTATAGGTTTGAGTACTTTTTGATGATGATTATCTCATTAGATGCTAGAATTATCATCGGATTAGGTGAGCTCGCTCACTAACTGAAGTTAAAATAAACTTGATTCCAAAAGTATAAAACGTTTATGGTCAGAACATTTCTAAAGAAAGCTTTCATTCGCAATCTGCTGCCCTTGCGAATTAAGGTGTATTGCCATTGGCAATTATATTACATGGTATTTACAGACCAAGAGTATTTATTAAAGTGTTCAACAACATGATAGTGGATTGTTTTCTTCACTTTAAAGGAGTGATAGCTCGTGGGGTGACTCATTATGCGGGTGAGGTGGTAATACAGATAGGTAGAGTCGGTTGCAGAGATTTATATTCCCTCGGCCGTACCATGAGTCACCCCGCGAGCCGTCACTGCTTCAAAGTGAAGATAACAATCCACTATCCCAGTATTTCCCAAACTATGGGTCGCGACTCACTGGTGGGTCGGGAGCAAATATTGAGTGGTCCCTGAAATGTAGGACGGATTAGGGTAAGTACACACTGCACGCTGAACCGAAGAACCTTGTTCAGCAGCACACATCCGCGACCGCAAAAGACTTGACCCACTCGGCTATCGCCGCTGTAGGATTCTGTGGTAAAAAGTTATATTTAAGAAGTGGTGAAGCTTAGGTTAAAGCTTGGTGAGGAAGCCTATCACTGATGAGGGACTGTCAGAGCCAATCAGAGGAAAAGTGCGAGAGAGGAGAGTGCGGGCGGGGGCTGTGCTGACGCCGTGATTGCGATTCGGACGTCTTTTGTTTTTGTGAGGTTTCGTTTCGCGCGTGTGTCCTACTCCCTTGCAGCTCGGGTCAAAGACAACCTCCGCGTCCTACGTAACCAGAGTTGGGAACGTAAAATCGAAGAGGTCAATTCCTGTTCCAAAGTCTTCTGGAGCATGACCAAAGCTCTTAGACGCAAACCACCAGGTCGGGCATCCATGGTGAGAGAGGTCTCGCATATTCAGATGCTGAGAAGGCTAAAGCATTCGCCGACTCCCTCGAACCTCAATTCACTCTTAACCCTAGCGAGGATTTTGACTTCGAGGATGAAATAACATCCACGGTTAGTTCATATCTAACAGCAGACAATGGCTAGTGGACCATAGTCCCCGCCACCAAAGCCGAAGTCGACGACCTCATAAAAAATCTCCAGCTAAAGAAGGCCCCGGGCACTGACGGTATCAGCACCGCCATGGTCCGTAAACTCGGCAGAAAACAAGATTGCGATCGCAGTGCGAGTGTGCATCCATTTTAATTGGTGTTATACGTAGTATCGTTAATATCAGTTGTTTATCTGAGTACATATATAGTCTGTTGGTGTTACTGGTGTTGTACTGGGCGCATTGTTATCATCGTACAGTAAGTAGCTACTGAGTAGTTGGAAAGTTGTATTTTAACCTACAATAATATTTCCGCTCTCGCCATATATACTTCCAAGGCCAATTCATTCGAAAAATTAATATTCCTTTTTACCTTTGTTTACATTGTGTTTTTACCTAGCCGTGGCCTTCGTTCCTTGTGTGTATTTTTGTTAATCACCGCGATAGGCCGCGCTGGTGTGAAGAGTGTGTCCATTGTTTTTTTCCTTAATCGTTTATCATTTTCTCTTTAACTAAAATATTAAGGTATTAATTAATACTTTAATTATGGTTAATTTCTGCGGGATTTGCGATCGTGGCGTAACGCCTAATACCCCGTATATAAAATGTGGGGGTGGTTGTGCTAAACATATTCACAATAAATGTAGCGGTCTCAACGACTCTGAAATTGCACAGCTTATCACACTAAAAGCGAAATGGACTTGCCCTAAATGCTTAACTTCATTACCTCCTACTTCATCATCTCAAAATTTACCCCTTACTATTGAATCAATTAATCACATACTTACTCGGCAGTTTGAGCTGTTTAAAGATGAAATTAAATCATTCATTTCGTCTCGCTTCGACAATATCGAGTCGCGTATCCTACAGCTGGAGAATAAACAATCTAATTTGGAAACAGTTCTGAGTCAAGTTCAATCATCTCCTAGCGGATATGTAGAGGATACTATTTCGGAGTTGGAAGAAAGGCGCATCAGGGCCTCTAATGCCATTATATATAATCTCAATGAATCCTCCTCATCGGTTGTTGAAGATAGAGTTAATCATGACACAATTCTAGTAAATAATATTCTCCAGTCTCGCAACATCTGCATTGCTCCTGTGAAAACTATACGTTTGGGGAAAAAAGTGTCTGGACTTAAACCTAGACCGCTTAAAATAATTTTTGAGAATAAGGAACAAGCTAATAATGTATTACGCAGTAATGCGTCTGCGCCGAATAAAACATTTACTTTCCTGCCTGATCGAACAAAAAAGCAGATGGATTATTATAACTCACTGAAGGATGAATTAACTAGAAGAAGATCAAATGGTGAACTAAATTTGCGCATTGCTTACAGAAATGGTACTCCTTACCTGTCTATTAATAATCGTAATTCTCCTAGTGCATCTTCTTCAAATAACTCAAAAAACTAAAAATCTATTATCAAAATTGTGGCGGGTTACGTACCAAAATTAAAGATTTTTTACTTGCTGTTAATGTGAATGATTTTGATATTATTATAATCGTGGAAACATGGCTCTATGGCAATATTTTGAACAGTCAGCTTCAACTACATAATTACTCCCTCTTCAGGTCTGACAGAAGTATTGATGGCAGCGTTAGAGGTGGGGGGATACTCATTGCAATTAAGGCTCATCTAAACTCATCACTTATTTTGAGCGACAATTTATTGGAACACATATTCGTTTTAATTAAAATTAATAATTGTTCCTATATTGTAGGAGGCGTTTACATCCCACCGAGTTCCCATTATGATAAATACCATGATCATTGTGTATGTATTGAAAGTTTGGTTGAAAAATATAATTGTCATAATATTGCAATTTTTGGTGATTTCAATCTACCGAGTATTAATTGGGATAACATGATCAACAGCCAAGGTCTACCTAATGCAAAATCATCTGCTATTACTAACTGCTACAACTTTTTAAATGCAGCACAAATTAACGTTATTCCAAATTCACGGGGCACGTTTCTCGACCTATGCTTCAGCTCACTAGCCAATATATCCATTTACAAATCCCTCGATCCCCTGCTACCGACGTCCGTACATCATTATGCGTACTTTGCGAAGCTCTCAATTGAGTTTAACCACAACGTTGTGACATGTGAAAAACAATTTCTTTATAATTTTGCTGATTTCAACCTGATTAACTCTTACCTCAATTCTATCAACTGGGATTTCCTGACTTCGACTGATGACTTCGATGTCGCGATTAGTGAATTCTACGATATCATTTATACCGCTATTGATACATTTGTTCCTTATAAATATACGCAGCATTACACGAATAGTTACCCTAGATGGATGTCCAAACATTTGATTTCACTAATTAAGAAAAAGAAAGAAGCGCATGCATCCTATAAACGTTCTGGTCGGGTTGAGGACTACCATTTATTTTCGCAACTTAGGAAGGATTGCAAGAGCTTATTTGAATCCTGCTACAACAAGTATCTCAATGATGTGCAATCATCTATTAAATCGAACCCGCGTTATTTCTGGAAATATGCCAAAGAGTTAAAAAAGGAAGCTGGTTATCCGAATGAAATGATTTATAATGATATCTCCGCTGATAATGGTCTTGATATAGTTAATTTATTCTCGGAATACTTTAGGACTGTCTACACCACTTCATCTAATTCATCCCATCAACCTTATTCTGGTTCCTCTGAGGTTCATGATGTTAAACTAGTTTTAAATATTCAAGATGTGTTTAGTGCCATTTCTAACTTAAAACCATCGCATACATACGGTCCTGATCAATTATCTAGTTATTTCCTGCAAAATTGCATTTATTCCTTGTGTCGTCCTATTTATATCAAGTTGAATCAAGGCGTAGTACCGGAGTTATGGAAAAATAGCTTCATTGTCCCGTTACATAAATCTGGCTCGAGAGCGGACGTGAAAAACTACAGGGGCGTATGTATACAATCCACGATCCCTAAAATGTTGGATAAAATGGTTGCAGATCTGTTGGCTTGGTGTACTAAGTCTATTATTTCTCCCAACCAGCATGGGTTTATTGCTGGTAGGTCCACTCTATCTAACCTTCTGGAATATAAGGAATTCGTCTCGAATGCTTTGGATAGTCGGTATCAGATAGACACTATCTACACTGACTTTACCAAGGCGTTTGATAGAATTGACATTATTCTTTTGCTGGATAAGTTGAGTTCGTTGGGTTTACGTGCCGAAGTTTTGTTATGGATATCCTCCTTTCTCAATAACAGGGTACAGTTTGTTAAGATCGGTAACTTTACATCTAATGCAATTACAGTTACTTCGGGGGTACCCCAGGGGTCTCATTGCGGCCCAATCCTCTTCCTATTATTTATCAACGATTTACTTGAATCAATTGTAAACTGTAACTCTTCATTGTATGCCGATGACTTAAAGATCTTTAAAGTCATCCATACACCTGAAGACAGTGCTGAGGTTCAGGCTGACCTGGATCGTATAAATATGTGGTGTGTCAGAAATCGTTTGTCTCTGAATGTCACAAAATGTTTTTCAATGTCTACATATCGTTGTAATAATCCAATCATGCATACTTACACTATCAACTCAGTTAGCATAAAACAGGTTACCACTATGAAAGACTTGGGCATTACTTTCGATACCAGATTCACTTTCAACAACCATATTGCTAATATTACTAATAATGCATTAAAAATGTGGGGGTATGTGTGGTCCATAAGTAAAGACATGAATGCTGCAAGTTTGAAAGTTTTATATTGCTCTCTTGTTAGATCAATTTTAGAATATAACTCACCCATTTGGACTCCATTTACTACCACCAATATTATGCGACTTGAACTTGTCCAAAAGAAATACCTAAGAAGCATGGAGTTCAAACTAGGTCGTCATCATATTCGAGGTGATTACCAGGCAATATTGGACGTCCTAAGCATGAAGACACTGGCGGATCGTCGCATTGACGCGGACTTATGCTTACTACACCGTTTGGTTCACGGAAAGATCGACTCCCCAAATATTTTAAAAATGTTTTTGTTTCATACTCCTAATAGAAGGACTCGATCAACTACTCTTTTCTACCAAAACACCCACAATACTGTATCTGGTCACAACAATTCGATTTCTCGGCTAACTACACTTGGAAATGAATTTAATTGCCATGACTGGTTTGATTTATTTGACAATTCATTTAATCGTTTTAAAAGAAACTTGAAATTTAGATAATGAAATTTGTATTTATTTTTGGTATTCTTTACTTTCACGATTTTAATATTATATAACTTAAGCATTATATAACTTTTATGTCAATTTTGATCTCTACCATTTATATGTTGTTTCTTTGTAATGGATGTACTCATTAAGTTGAAATGTTTCACATACTTTATTTTATTATTATATATTTTGTATTTTATGTATACAAAGGTGGTTACCGTAAATAAACTTTATTATTATTATTATTATTATTAAAGGTATAGTCGCTATCCTTAATATCGCGAATGCGTCTATGAGGTTAGAATACTTTTCGACCTCCTGGAGGCTGGCTAACATAACCAGCATCCTGAAGCAAGGGAAGTCTCCTACCTTTCCGGAGAACTATAGACCCATCATTCTTCTCGGAAAACTGTGTAAACTCGTCGAGAAAATAATTCTCAAACGCCTCCGCAATTTCACGGAGGACAACAAGATCGTCCCGGATCATCAGTTCGGCTTCCGCAAAGGTCTTTTCACCACTCATCAGCTGGAGAAATTCACAGAGTACATTATCAATGGTTTTGCCCATTACAAGGATACGGCTGCGGTCTACGGTCTTCTTTGACATCGCCTAGGCTTTTGACAAAGTCTGGCCAGAAGGTCTAATTTACAAAATGATCGTTCTCGAGTACCCTGAGTACTTACTACGACTAATCTACTCCTTCATGAGCCAGCGATGATACAGCTGTAAAGTAAATACTGCTCTCTTCACAGTGAGAAAGGTCGGGGTTCCTCGGGGGTCATGCCTCTCCCCGACGCTCTACAACATCTATGTGAGCGACATGCCTGGTCGCCCAATACGCAAACGACACGGCTCTCCTGTGCCAAGGTCGCATCCGAAAATCCACAACGATCAACCTTCGCGATTATATGGAGAACAAGCTCCAATCAGCCATCGATACCTTCGAGGAATGAGCCGACAAGTGGCGCATCGCGATTAACCCAAACAAGAGCGTGGCCGTGCACTTCACACGGAAGAGTAGTTGATAGTAAATACTATACTGTACAACTAGATGAGTCTACCGACGTTCTAGGCCTGTCTGAACTACTTGTTTTTGTGCGTAAAGATGACGTGCATGAAGATATTTTGTTCTGCAAGCCATATAGTCGCGGAACGGGCTAAAATTTTCAATTCAATTGATTTCCATATAAAAGGAAAATTTTAGAATGGAAGAACTGTGTCAGTATAAGCACTGACGGTGCGCGGGCTATGTGCGGGAAAAATAGCAGTGTGGTTACAAGAGTTCTTGAAGAAAGTCCCTGTACTTTTTGGACTCATTGTAGCCTTCACAGAGAAGCACTGGTTTCAAAAGCATTACCCGATGATTTAAAAACTGTGCTAAATACAGCTGTAAAAAGTGTCAATTATATTAAAACAAGGCTCTTACAAGCACGTTTGTTTCAAAAGCCTTGTGAAGAAATTGGTAGTCTTCATACATCTCTTCTTCTCTACACGGAGGTACGTCGAATATTTTTTGCAAGGTTCAAACGAATCCGACATTTTTGCAGTTCACGATAAAATTCGAGCGTTCATGAAAAAGCTTATTTTGTGGGAGAGTTGTATTAAGAATGGTAAATATGATTGTTTTGGAACACTTGAAACGTTTATTATAGAAAACCAAGTGCAGCCAAAGATGATCGTACTCTCTGCAATGTCCACTCGTTTATCATTGTTAAGAAATAACTTTGACCTATTTCGGGGAAGAGATGAAAAAGCTCGATACGTCGAATTGGATTTGTAACCCATTTCAGGACAAACTACCAACTAATATGTCGACAAAACCAAGTGAAGAGCTCATTAATTTATCAGAAGATACATCACGAAAAATACTTTCAATCGCAAGCAATTAACGAAATTCTGGCTCTCGGTTGCTGGGAACTATCCTTGCCTGTTTGATAAAGCTATGAAAGTCCTCCTCCCCTTCACTACCTCATACCTACGTGAGGCCGGATTTTCGGCGATGGTTAACATTAAAATTAAATACCGAAATAAATTGGAAGTATCAAACTCACTGCGATTATAAGTAACTAAAATTGAAATTGATGCTAAAACTGTAATGACAAAAAATAGAAAACAAATACATCCTTCCCATTAAAATAAACTGTTTGTAGGTTATTTAAGTATTAAATAAAAAAATATAAATAAATTTAAGTTTTTCTTTTCTTATTTGAACAGCAGTCCTCATTGATATTGGTAGTAACACTTTTTCCATAGTGACTGTTTTTGGAACTACAATACAATTTAAGTAGTTCTGCAACTCACGACTGAGCATTTGCAGTATTTATGCCCCGTTTTTTCTAAAACGCCAATAGGTGAGTCGCAAATTTTTAAGTTTTTGTTAGATGGGTCAGAGCCCAGTCAACTTTGGGAACCACTGCACTATCCTGTTGTTGAACACTTTAATAAATACACTTGGTCTGTAAATACCTACAGATTTATACTGAATTTACACGAAAGTTTCAATAAGTAATTGATTGCGGCAGTCATGCTCTTCTTTGGTGGTAAAACAGCTGATGCGGAGTCTGCTAGAATTCACGACAATGCCTAGGTCAGAAGACATGACAAATCCCGTATTAAAAACAGTGTACTTTTGCAATGGCATTTAATGGATTAGAATGCGAAGTGCTGGATGTTACGAAAAAATATGTTGTAGAGAAAACGGAATAGAGAAGAACTCCTTTTTGGATTTAAATTGAGACGTAAAGTATTTTACGAATTCTTATCTGAGCGGATCTACAGACGAGGAAATTGTGGATTAATATAGCTGGTGGGGTAGGTTTTGTAAAGGAGGCATCCAAGCTAAACGGAATCAAATGCCTTTCATAAATCTATGAACAAATAGTATGGCTGACTTTTGGATTTCGTTTGGTGACTTTTCAGGACTATCCTAGAAAATCCAGAAGTACTGGTAAGTCTAAGAAATAAAAATTAAACAGATTTACCTAATAATGGCTTGAAATTATCTGCAGTTAACCCTTTCGGCCCTGGTGGTGGCAATTGCCACCGCAAAATTTACATGTCTCTACTTCCTTTGACAATCCATATTTTTGCTGTTTATCACTAGATGTCACTTCAACAAAGCCTTATAATTAATTCCTATACTAATTAAGCAAATGAGTTCAAATTTGGTATTTATGGTCTTAAGAAGCTCCCCATCAATAATAATTAGCAAAAAAAATTTTTTTTTATTTAAAAATTCAGGGCTGAAATGGTTAACTTTCAAAGTACTCTGTAATTAGTCAGTGACACTAATTTACCGAAACAACATAAACCCAGAAATGCTTGTTCGGAACAGAGGATAATTGTACCCTGCGTCCAAATGCACGAATTTTAAGCAAAAACCCGCAAGAAGGAAAAATCCACACAAACTTGAAATAAATTTTCTCCAAAAATCCACACAAACTTGAAATAAAAAAAGTAATCCGTCACTCCTCACGTAAATACGAAATATGTTAATGCACAAAGATAACGCACTTGGTTTCAATAAGTAATCATCAATTCCGTAAATATAATTTTTGTTACCAATTTAGAATTCAGAATACGAAATGCGACGCTTCATTTTTTAATGTTATATACATATATATGGAAACATTTCATGGCCATTTTCAATCTTGAAATTAACTCAAATAAAAAATAATTAGAATATGCAAATTGTATTATTATCAGTTAATTTATGCAATATTTGTAATTATAAAATAACCGATAAAGCACAACACATCGAACATTGATTATTGTTCTTTATTTCGTATTGCCGTGCTAGTTGTTTTATTTTTTTATATTGCACGTTTCTAACGTTTCTATATTTAGTCACCCATAATTTTTTTTGCATTCAATGATATACAAAAATTCGATTATGAGTTGAAGTTTATCAATATGTATTCTGTTCTTGTTAATAATAATAATAATAACAATCCATTTATTAGCCCAACATTTACAGGAACTTAATTTAATTTAAGTATTACAATAACTTACTAACTAAATAATGGTAAGCCCTACAGGCCGTATTATTATTAAGTCTAAAACGCAATACTGTACTTTTCGGTTGGTGATGTATTTGTGGTACGAAAATAACAGCGGCTGCTCGATGTGAAATTTGAGTTGCACCGCCAAAAATAACTTTAAATTAATTGATTTCAGAAGAATTAACACGTATGTCGTCGACGGCGGCCCTCGTAAAGAAAGGCGCATTAATTTCCATTTTAATACTTGTGCGAATCGGTTTACATTGCGCGAAATTCAATTTACCTCTTTACTTTTAGCAATAGTTTCGTTTTGCAATTCGCGTTTTGATTGGAGTTTGTAATTATAGAACATTCAAATATCTTTGAATAAAAAATTATAAAAACTTTAATTCACATTTTTTTTGTTACATCAATTAAGACGCATATCGAATATTAAAGCACACGTGCTTTTAAAGGTTGCTGAGCAAACAATGATACGAGGGGTGTTTAAAATGATATCTACTTAAACATGAAAGAAGAGAGTTGCAGAGAAAATTTTATTTTTCGAGAAATGTACCTTTAGCATTTACACATTCGGTCCAAGTTCCAAAGTTTCTCCAGTAGCGCGGTACAATAAAAAAAAAATGGTGAAGTGACCATGTTACTTTCTCCGATCTTGATTGCATAACAGTTATTTATATTTATACTACCATGGTTTATATTCATTTCAGATCAGATGATACTGACGTCAAAGTTATGAAAGATAAAAATACCAAATTATACTTCCAATTCAAATAATCTTAAATTAGTTTATTAGAAAACTCAAAAAATCCTAATAAATTCTTGAAGAAAGTTCTAAAAACAAATCTTGATAAATCCTGAAAAAGATTTCTGAAAAAGCCCTGAAAGAGTCCTGGTTATAAAGTTCCAAAGAGAATACCCTAAAAAAGTCTTGAATAAAACAGTCCTGAAAAAATCTGATTAAAAAGTCCTGATAAAAAGTCCAGAAAAAGAGTCTAGAAAAAAGTGCTCTGACAAAGAAATATCTTAAAAATACGGTTCTTGAAAAATACCTAAAAAAGTCCCGAAAACTGAGTCGTCACAAAAAAAATTCTGAAAAAAGGTCATAAAAAGACTAGAAAAGTACTGAAAATAGGCTTCAAAAAAGGCCTTAAAAAGTCCCGAAAAAAAACCTGTAAAATAGTCCAGAAAAAAGTCCTAAAAAAGTCCTGGAAAGAGTCCTTACAAAGGTCCTAAAAAGACCCGAAAAAGTCGACAAAATAGTCCTAACAGAAGTCATGAAAAAAGCCTTAGAAAAGAACTGATAAGGCATTAAAAAAGTCTTGATAAAATAATACTGATAAAAATCCTGGAAAACGTCTTGAAAAAATAATCGTGAAAGAAATTCCTGAAAATAAGGTCCTAGAAAAAGTTCGGATAAAACGGCCAGAAGAAACGTACTGAAAAAGCATACAAAAAAGTCAAAATAAAGACCTTAAAAAATCCTGAATAAAGCCTGTGAAGTAGTCCCGAAAAAAGTCCTACAAAATTTCTGAAAAAAGTCCTTTAAAGAGTCCTTAAGAAGGTCTTAAAAAAACCCCAGAAAATTCCAGAAAATAGTCCTGACAAAAGCCTCAGAAGAGATCTGATAAAAGGCATTAAAACATATTGAACATAACAGTTTTTAAATAATCTTAAAAAAAGGCCCTGAAAAAAAATTCGAAAAAGATGGATTCTGAAATCCATTTTTTTTTAAAGTCTTAAAAAACTTCTGAAAAAAATCGTAACAAAAGTTTTGAAAACATTGTCCTGTAAAAAACAATCCCAAAAAAAGTCTTGCGCAAAGCCTAAGAAAAGACCTGAAAAATGGCATTAAAAAAGTTCCAGAAAAATAATTCGGATTAAAAATCCTAAAAAAAGGCCCGAAACAAAACTTTTTAGTCTTGAAAAAAGTTCTAAAAAAACTCTTAACAAAAGTTTTGAAAAAATCGTCCTGCAAAAAATTCCAAAAAGTCTTGCAAAAAGACTTAGAAAAGATCTGAAGAAGGCATTAAAAAGTCGTGAAAAAAAGTTCCTGAAAAAGAATCCTGATAAAAAAATCCTGAAAAGACGTCGCAAAAACCAAAAGTTTAGAAAACAAAGTCTTGAAAAAGAGTTTTGAAAAAAATTCAGAAAAGAAAAAACGTTAAAGATGATTCCTGAAAATTTGATCTTGAAGAAAAGTCCTGCAAAATAAGTTCTACAGAAAGGTTCTTAAAAAATACCTGAAAAAGAAATTAAAAAATCCTGAAAATATCCTGATATTTTGATTTATACTTTCATGATTATTTTTTTAAATTTCATTGTCCATGGAACGTATTGGATGATTTTGACGTTTGAAACGTCAAAAGATGGAAATGAAAAATGATACTTCAAATTCTAATAATCTTTACCGATGATTTACTCAAAAAGTAATGAGGTTTCCAAAAGAACTTATCCTTTATAGGTTATTAATTTTATCATTACCTACCAATATTATTAATATAAATTTGATTAACTGTTATCGTTTCTTAATTATAAACCAAAAATGACAAAAAAATGATAATTTTATTTTTTCATAAAACGTTTGTTTTTTTGAAAAATATTTTCAAAGGATGCTCATTTCTTTGTTACCTTTAAGATTTGTTTAGATGTTTCTGTAATATTTTTCATATTTAAAAAATTATTGGAGAAAAACAAAAAACGGCTAAGGTTAACGCATACTTGAGGTGTATGAAATTTTACCAAAAGCTTTTCAGTTCTTCGGATTTTCAAATAAGGCTTATGTTCAAAGTTCCATGTTAATTCATATCGTAGTTTTTGAGATACAGCGCGCACAGACTGTCATACATCTCAATAGGTATGCATATTGAAAAATGGTGATGTGGCCATCATGTTACTTTCTCCGACTTGATGGTATCATAGCCATTTATATTTACGTTTTCATGGTTTATTTTCAATTTAAATCATATTTTGTATGTAAATCGAAAGTTTCGTAGACTCGGATGAAACTGACGTTTAAAACTTCAAAATTATGGAAGATGGAAAAATTATACTTCAAATTCAAAAACTCAGTTTACTCAAAAACTAAAGAGATTTAGAAAAAACCTTATTCTTCTTAAATTGTTCATTTTGCCATTCTCTACAATTATTATTAACATAAATTTGCTGTAACTATTAACGTTTCATAATTGTATACAAAAATTGAAAAAAAAAAAAAAAAAATTTTTCGAATAACAATGATTTTATGAAAAATATTTTCAAACCACTTCAATATTTCTTCAAATGATTTTTTTATATTTTTCATATTCACAAAAATATTGGAAAAAACAAAAAACAGTACACTTCCGGTGTACGAAATTTTACCAAAAGCTTTTCTTTTCTTAGGATTATCAAATAAGACTTATGTTTCATGTTAATTTCTGCATTAGTTTTTTAGATAAAGCGACCACTTTATAATTGTAACCTAAAAATGAAAACTAAATTAATAAATTTCTTTCTCGAAAACCAATAATTTTATGAAAAATATTTTCAAACAAAAGATGTTAATTTCTTTGTTGTCTTTAATATTTATTTTAATGTCTTTGTGATATTTTTATACTTAAAACAATATTGGAAAAAAACAAAAAACGGTGAAGGTTAACACCCACTTCCGGTGTACGAAATTTTACCAAAAGCTTTTCAGTTCATCGGATTGTCAAATAAGTTTTATGTTCAAAGTTTCATATCAATTGCTTGATTACTTTCTGAGATACAGCGCGCACAGACACACAGACACACAGACAGACACACAGACAGACACACACACAGACACACACATACACACCCACACACACACGCACGCACACACGCACGCACGCACGCACGCACGCACGCACACACACACACACACAATTTTTTTTTCCAGAAATTGTTGAAATGGCATCTAGGGACCCCAAAATTGAAAAAAAAAATTTGAAAAAAAAATCACGATCACAATACTTTCTCGTACTTCATAACGGAGAAAGTAAAAATATTTAGGTTGGTGACTAAAAACTGGGGCTGACATTTTTCTTCGAAGATTTCCAATTTCGAAGAAAGGTTCGATTCAAAATCTTCGAAGATTGAAGTTTTGAAGATTCGAAGGTTCTAAGTTTCGATTTTTTTAGTTTCGAATTTTCGAGGTTTTATCAGAACCGGCAATTTTTGAAAGAAATATTATAGCGATAGTAAAATAAATAGTTAATAAGGAAAAACCGTTAACGGAAAAATATTTTATTGAATTCAATGCGTATTTACATAATGTTAAGAGAGAGACAATACATTTATTGAGACACTTTTACAAATGACCTTAACAGGCAATTGACCAGAGGTCTTTCAGCCTATGATGTTAATTTAATATTACAGCAACTTATCTTACGTCTTGGGTTCTCGAGGTAAAAATTTCGAAATTATATAAAAGTTTAAATAACTGTCTAGGGTTTTGAAAAAATCGAAAATTTCGAAACATTCTTCGAAAAATTCGAAAACTTTACAACTTGGAAACTTCAGATTCTTGGAAGTTTCAAAGTTACAAAGCTACGAAGTAGTAGCATCCCTACTAAAAACCATATTTTCGCCTTTAATACAATCAATTGAAAATGTGTTTATATAAAATTACATCTGTAAATGACTTTAAATTTATAAGAAACATAATTTAACTGCCTTAAGTAATTAAAAATAAAAGTAATTATACATGTATGAATACATTTCGTACAAGGTTTCCCTCTGAATAAAAATAAGATTGTACTTCGGTTTTTTTTTTATTATTAGCCATTTCAGAAAGATAATTAGGGGTATTCATATTTGTGGTGATTAAATAAGTAAGTGCGCGCTTTAATTGGTTTAATTATTGTTTATTATAGCCGGTATACGATTGGGACTGGAAAGAAGTTTTCATGGCCGAGGTTTATTGTCTTTATTAAATATTACTTCATAATGTAATATACGGTCTCTCCGTTCGTGGGCGAATCCTGTGTATCGAGCTGACCAATGTGCGTCCGTCTGGCATCCATTTGTAATACATAATGCCTTAATACACGAAGACACCATTAAATATGTAGTCCATACTAACGCTAACCGAGAGTTATTGTTAAAATAAAACGTAACCAATCGTGGGCTTAATTCACCGTCTTTTGTTTGTACGTGCAAGAATGGGTTATTTATGTTGTGGGTCATATTTTTATGCACTTCATTTTCATATTAACATTGCTTGTATTTATGAACGTACCACGTAATCCTCTTTTAATCACTGAATCTTGTGAACGTAATTAAGGTGCACTGAAATTCGTTTAATTTTTTTTAGATATATTAGTTTTCAATCAATGGAGATCATTCAACGCGTTTGCAAGTTATAAACTTCGAAAAAATCACCGGCAAAAACTATCTAATAACAAAAAAAAATAATATAAAAATCATTTATATTTTTCTTGAATGATTTTTTTCACATTTTAAAGCTTGCATTATTAAAATTGTCCAACATATTTGGAAATGCTATTTTCAAAAATCGACAAACACCTTTTGCAAAAATTTAACACACAAATGTCTCGATTTTGACGTTTCAATGATCAAAAAAAATTCTCCAAAATGAGAAAAAAGGGTTAAAAAACAAGATTAGCAGTGCTTAACACGTTTGGTCGCTATACGTTTTAAAGAAACAAACATTGAGGATTCGATTTTTAAAACGTATAACGACTAGACTTGAAAATCTTGATTTTTTAATCTTTTCTTTGTAGACAAATTTTTTGAAAATCGTAAATTTGGCACTATTCTGCTTATGAATGATCATAATCAAGATTTTATAGGTGTTTTATTAACCTTTTCTCATTTTTTTTTATTTCGACTTTAAATCGAATGATCAAAATCAGCGATTTATTATCTTTTGATTAATTTATTCACTCTACCAACTTTATTCTAACCTAAAATTCTGTATGGTTGAAGAAATGTGAAGAAATAGAAATTTAAAAATAATGCGAAACGTATTTTGTAAATCTAAAACGCTTTATTAATTACTTTATACTCCATTTTTCTCTGCTCTCATGTTTAAATTACTATTTTCATGAACTGAAAAAATAAAAATAAAAACAAACTTCCCAAACGTACTCAAAATTCATTTAACTTTAATATTCGGTGCGAATAACTAGACATTCCTTTATTATAATTTTTGAAATAATACCACTGAACCAGCACTACAACAATTTTCAAATTACAAATTTCACCAACTAAAAAAAATATAACAATTCTCTCAAAATTCAAAATATACTGGACGATTTGACGTTAATTATTTCATTTAAAAATAATCCCTCGAGAACAGAGCAAATCATCATTCTAAATATGCGCTTTCTCAGAAGCAAAACACAAATTTAAAAAAAACACGATTATCAAGTATTAGAATTGAAACTTTACAATATGACTTAAAATTAATTCCATTTTACGATTCTGCAAAAATCTTTAAATGCTTCTCGTCTAGATTTTAAAACAACTCTCCGAGAACAGAGGAAATCGTTATTTTGAAGATGAGCTTTTTCAGAGACATAGAAAAACATTTGCAACTTGACTCAAAATACATTCCACTTTACGTTTCCGCAACAGTCACTAATTTTGAAATAATCACAATTTCAAAAGGTGTTACGATGTTTACTAACCGTAACCACGGTTTAAAATCACTGATACAAAAAAGTAGCAGTCACAGGTAGGAACGGGATTCAAAAGTAGCAGTTTTGCCTATCTCTAATTATATTTAAAAGTGTTATCGTGTATTAATTTATTTCTATACATAATCATTTGTGTAATTTCGATTATATTTCACAGTCGACAATAACTGAGGACCGATTTGGACCTACATTAGTCTCACATCAGCACACTACGATCGCCATTGATGGAGCAACGGAATTCGACTGTGCCCTTATAAACCGATCAAGTAACCGTTAGAATAGAAAAACAATTAGGGTGACATCTATCGCCGAAAATGTTACAACGTTCTGAAATTATAATATATCGGCGATAGATGTCGCCCTAATTGTTTTTCTATCCTGACGGTTACTTGATTGGTTTATAAGGGGCCAAAATTCAGAAAATTTGGTGTATTTTAAATTGATTAATGGTGTATTTAAAAAAAAAGGAAAGAAATATTTATATGCAGATAGTGCCATGGCTCCTTGGCTTTATACAGGGTGAGTTTTTTTTCATTATCACTATGGGATCTCGGAAACGGTAAGAGATACAGATTCGGTTAAATGGGGAAAGATTTGCAGTTTTAGAAACTTACTCAAAATCAGTTTTTGTTTTTTAGAAAAAATGCATGGCTTACTTGATACACGCAAAAAAACAAATTTTGACAGTTTATGTAATACGAAATATATCGTATACCGATACCGAAAAACTTTTAGGTGTTAATGAATACTTCAATAATAAGAATAATTTATTCTGATAATTATATATAATGTAATACTCAAGCATATTCAGCTTTTCACGACTCCATTTTAAATCAAAACTTAAATAATACGAACTCCAAGTAAATTAATTCTGACAGATACTGCCGCAAAGTAAAATGCTTGTTTATTTACTTGATTCTTTTATTTTCTATGGCTATATTTGATTTCGATAGTTTACATAATTGTAAGAATACGATAATTTGTGCTGGCTTTATTTATGAAAATAAGTATATCAACCCTTATATCATTGTAACCAGAAGAAAGTGTACTTTTCAAAAATATCATGGCCGACTATGATTCCCATTGAAAAAATGTAAGATTGTTTTATATCTACACAACGAAACAAATGACAATCATCAAAATAAATTATTATTGAAGTATTTATTAACACCTAAAAGTTTTTCCTTTTACTTTTTTTTGTAACTATATCGGTATACGATATACCGTGTGTTCGTTATTGTTTGATAGCCGGTTGAATTTCCCGCTCCTAAAAAAACTTTTCATGTTGGTACTTACCAGTGGCAGGACTATTAGGGAATTTATTTTGAACTAAACTTTAACAGATGTTCAAAGGGAATTTATTTTTCCGTATATAAACGTATTATTATTATTATTAAACTTTAACAGATGTTCAAAGTGTTGCCCATTTTGATCCAAACACAAATTTACCCGGCGTTTCGTGTTGTTGAAGACATTTTGTAGAATTTCAGGTGTAACATTGTGCACCGCTTCTGTTATTGTATTGCGCAGTTCTTGTAAAGTGTGGAGTCGATCAGTATACACTTTATTTTTTAAATATCCGAACATAAAATAGTCCAGCGGTGTCAAATCTGGTGAGCGAGGTGGCCATAGATCTTTGCTAATTAACCTATTTCCGAAGAACTGCCGTAGGTGATTTAACGTTGTATTTGCAGTATGCGCAGTAGCTCTGTCCTGCTGAAAGTATCCTTGCTGCAATTCATCATCATGAAGGTGTTCGATAAAAGGATTCAAGAGTAATTCCCCATGGCGAGCTGCGTTAATATTGTCATTAAACAAAATAGGGCCATAGATTCTCCTTCGGGACATTGCCAGCCATACACCAACCTTCTGAGGATGTGACGGAACCTCAACAAATATATGGGGGTTTTCTGCAGCCCACACTCTATGGTTTTGCGAGTTCACATAGCCGCTAAGGTGAAACCAAGCTTCGTCACTGTAGAACGTTAGATCTAACAAATTGTCATCATTCAGGAACTCGTTAAACCAATTGCAATACTGCATTTTGCGAGGATAATCAGGTGGCAGCAACTGTTGAGTTGCAGTTACCTTGTACGGATGTAAATGTAAAACTTTTTGCAAGCCTTCTGACATGTACCGAGCGATAAACTTGTCTGAGCAGACAAACATCGGAGCGATTTCTTCGGACTCACATCTAGTCTTTGTTGAATATCTTCAACGACTGCTTCCGTAAGGACATTAGGTCGGCCTGTAGATTTTCCTTTGGAAACGCTGCTGGTTTCATGGAATCTGGTAACAATACGGCGAACATGTTGCACAAAGTAATTGTGACCAAACTCAACATCAGGAAACTGCTCATGAAATTGTTCCTCGCAATTTTGATAGGAATAATTCCAACTCCCTTCTGCGTTGCGTGTCTCTGTTCGAAAATATGCTTCAAGGATAAACCTGTTGTGGTGATCTTCGAACGGCATTCTTAAGCTATAATCACATTTCATAATTAAGATTTGCATGTGTTAATGTGGTTATTTTTTAACTTACCAATAAAATATCTGCAGTAAGATGAGATGGTATAAAACGTGAACGTAAAACTAAATAAAGCACACACGATCGCACTGACAGTTAATTCTGCGGGCGCTAATGATCGATTTAACACTCTCGCACGAAGGTACCAACATTGCAATATGAAAAACAACGTGCCAAATTCAAATGCCTATCAAACAATGTTGAACGTAGGGTATTTCGTATTACAGAAACTGACAAAATTGAGTTTTTTGCGTTTATCAAGTAAACCATGCAATTTTTCTAAAAAACAAAAACGGATTTTGAGTAAGTTCTAAAACTGCAAATCTTTCCCCATTTAACCGAATCTGTATCTCTTACCGTTCCCGAGATACCCATAGTGATAATGAAAAAAAAACTCACCCTGTATAACGAGCCTCCCCTGCATACAGTGCAGGATTTTTTCTTCGACTTCTCTTTAGATTTTTCAATTTTATTTAACTGATCTGACAGTAAGGGGTCAAATTTAGCTAGCATTTCTGCTGCCTTTAAAAAAATCGTTATTTCTCCTATAGAGATTGGAACTACTTCGTCTAAAAGTAAGACATTGACTTGTTAAAAAGTGCACAATAGCAAAATTCTTTCTGCAATAGCCCTCCATCGTTTTTTTCTCGAATTCAAATTGTTGTTGTTGCTCTTTGTCTATGATTTTTATTTATTTAAACGGATTTTTAACTCCCGCCATTTTTGGAGACACTTAATATACACTATGCACTGTTTTCATGTTTTACAAATTGGTCAGCACAATGGCGTAACTCTTTAAAACCCGTAGTTATAATTTTAATATTTCCTTTTCTAAATAATTTACATAGGAAACAAAATCCGCAGCTTTGTCTTTCGTTTCGCGGGCTTCGCCGGCTTCGCTGGTTTCGCCGCCCCTCTAATCGCCGCCCATGTGCCATGCACGCTCTAGCCGTCCGGTAGGATCGGCCCTGGCTAATAGTAGTAGTAATAACATGCACATTTCTTTTGTATCATTCAATATCCGGCGTGGCACTAGCCAGGAAGTAGTTGTTTCAATAAGTTATTTGTTATGAACAGGTTGAATATTTACATATTCAGGCTATATTTCGTTTTATTAAATTTATTTAATGCTTCTGGAACAAGTGAGGTTGCCTCAAATTTATTTCTTAAGAAATTGCTTTTATTTGGAATTTTTATTATTTTATTATTTGTATTAATATTAACCTAACCCAACCTAACCTAACACCATACGAAAATGTAACTAATAATTGTTGACACGTAAAATATTGTGCTTGTTACAACTTTTGCTAAGTATCACACATTATGAAAGATACTGCAGTTTAAAATAAAAACCATTTATTAGAAATATTTATCAAAATATTGAATTGTGTCATTGGTAGCTAACAAATAAATATATCTAATCAAACTAATGTGAGTAATGAAACTGTTTTACTGTTTTATAAATAATGGTGTTAAAGTTTGGTTTTATTTCGGAAAGTTGAATCACACAGGGCAACAAAAATTTTGTTGAATTGAAAAAAGAACTTGTTCTAACATAATTTGGGTGTGCTTAATTCACATGTGACGTTATTTTTTTTCCTAAGCTACCGTTTTAATGCAATTCAACAATGAACCTTTTTAAAAATTTGCACATTTATTATTCATATTACATGCATAACAAGTCATAAATCATATATGAGCGTAGAAATATTATGAATGGTGGATACCTTACAGTTCAGCTATGTTCTATTCCAGCAAAAATTTGCGCTTGTAGCTCTTGCGTTTGTGCATTTGCTCAGGACTTTTTCGTTTTATAGTCCGGCAGTAGTCGGCCATTATATTCCTGTCCCATCACCCTTGATAGAGCTCTTCCATGATCATCAGGTCCTGGTGGAAGCGTTCACCTTGTTCGTCACTTACAGCCCCAAAGTTTTCTGGGAATGTATCGATTCTACTGTTCAAGAAATGGACCTTGATACTCATGTTGCACCCCATTTAGCGGAAAGACAACTCCCAGTAAACAAAAGTTCGTAGTTTACACACAAGTCACACGTCTAATGATTGTTTTCCTTTCAGCGCATTCGAAAAGAAACGTTGAGATATTTACGCGGCAACTAATGATGCGACCGTACAAGCTAGCTCGACACCTATTCAAAATATCAACAAAAGGAAAACACCAAATTATTCTTGCTACGAAAGTATGCTGAACTAAATTTAAATAAAACAGAAAAATGAGGCGAAAGTTTTAGATGTCGAAATTGGCCGAACGCGCGCGATTGGACAGCTACTCCTCGGCACCTGTGCAAAATATAAAAAAAAAAAAAAAAACGGGAGGTTATTTGTGAAGTATTTGGCTACAAAAGAAGGCCAACCCAATCGCTCAAAATGTCAAATTGCATGATAACCGTAGCTTGCAGAAGAAAACTGATTTCAGATTTGAAATCAGCATTGTCAAAATAATCAGAATCGGTTAAAACATCTCATGCAACAGGAAATATATTTTTGTTATTGCCTAGAGAAGTATTGTGACAAAGATATCACGAGGTTCACTAAATGTTCAGTGGTGCTATTTTGGATATCGGTTGGTAATTGCATCTCGTTTTCTTGCAGAAATTCAATAAAGAGAATAAAACATTCTTTAAAAAACAAAATTGCAATTTTAAACTTTTTGACTTTAAAAACTAACAGTTTTGACCTTCTACGTTGATTTCCGCTTTTACATTGCACTAAATTCTTCACATTTTGACGTTAAAATCATCAAAATCGGACGACGTGTTTGCAAATTGCGCAATATCATGAATCAAAATTACGATTCTAAAATCTGCAATTTTTGCATTTTAAGGGAAATCACTTTTAAAATTAAATTAAAGTAGTCATTTTTTGACGTTTCATTACTCAAAATTGAACTAGGCGTTTGGTAGTTGTAAAATTTAAGAACTCAAAATCGCAATTTTAAATCTTTTGACTTCGAAAACGTGCAATGTTGACCTTCTTAGCCTGTTTTAACATTGCATCAAATTCTCCATATTTTGACGTTAAAATCATTAAACTCGGATGACGCGTTTGAAAATTGTGCAATTTCATAAATCAAAATTACTATTCCAAAATCTATGATTTTTGCATTTTACGAAAAACAAAAAATTGTAATCAGTTTCGAAATTAATCATCAAAATCGGCTGACGCGTTTGAAAATAATGCAATTTCATAAATCAACATTACGATTTTCTAAAATCTTAGAAATTTAAAAAAGTGCGATTTTTGCATTTTGTGTTTATTATACGAAAAAAAATGTAATCCGTTTTAAAATAAAGCTAAAGTCGTCATATTTTGACGTTTGATTAATCAAAATTGAACTAGGCGTTTAGTAGTTGTAAAATTTAAGAAATAAAAATTGCAATCTTAAATCTTTTGACTTTGAAAACGTGCAATTTTGACCGTTTACCTTGATTTCACGGAAACTTCTTAAGCCGTTTTTATATTGCACTAAATTCTCCATATTTTGACGTTAAAATCATCAAAATCGGACGACGCGTTTGAAAATTGTGCAATTTCAAAATCAAAATTACGATTCTAAAATCTGCGATTTTTGCATTTTACGAAAAAAAAAAAATTGTAACCGGTTTCCAAATTAAGCTAAAGTCATCATATTTTGACGTTTGATTAATCAAAATCGAACTAGGCGTTTGGTAGTTGTCAAATTTGAGAAAACAAAATTGCAATTTTAAATCCTTTGACTTTGAAAACTTGCAATTTCGACCTTTTACGTTGATTTCACGAAAACTTCTTAACCCGTTTTTATATTGCACTAAATTCTCCATAGTTTGACGTTAAAATCATTAAAATCGGATGACGCGTTTGAAAATTATGCAATTTCATAAATCAGCTTTTTGACGAACTTAATTATTTTCAACAGTTTTTAACGTCAAGAAAACAGTTTTAAATGCTATATGTGACATTTAAATGTGTCATTTTTGACAACAGTTGAATGTCATTTTGTGACAGTTGACTTATAACAACAGATTTAAATGTCATTTTTGACAGATAAACAATGCTATTCTTGATAGTCAAAAATTGCTTTTTGACGAACTAAAATTATTTTCAACAGTTTTTAACGTCAAGAACACAGTTTTAAATGCTATATTTGACATTTAAATGTGTAATTTTTGACAACAGTTGAATGCCATTTAGTGGCAGTTGACTTATGACAACAGATTGAAATGTCATTTTTGACAGATAAACAATGCCATTCTTGAGAGTCAAAATTTGCTTTTTGACGAACTTAATTATTTTCAACAGTTCTTAACGTCAAGAATACAGTTTTGAATGCTATATTTGACATTTAAATGTGTCATTTTTGACAACAGTTGAATGCCATTTTGTTGACTTATAGCAACAAATTTAAATGTCATTTTTGACAGATAAACAATGCCATTCTTGACAGTCAAAAACTGCTTTTTGACGAACTTAATTATTTTCAACAGTTTTTAACGTCAAAAACACAGTTTTAAATGCTATATTTGACGTTTAAATGTGTCATTTTTGAAAACAGTTGAATGCTATTTTGACAGTTGAACATTACGATTCTAAAATCTGAGATTTTTGCATTTTACGAAAAAAAAATGGTGATGTGGCCATCATGTTACTTTCTCCGACTTGATGGTATTATTTATATTTACGCTTCCATGGTTTATTTTCAATTTAAATCATATTTTAAGTGTGCATCGAACGTTTCGTAGACTCGAATAAAACTGACGTTTAAAACGTCAAAATTATGAAAGATGGAAAAATGTACTTCAAATTCAAAAACTCAGTTTACTCAAAAGCTAAAGAGATTTCGAAAAAAACTTATTCTTCATAAATTGTTCATTTTGGCATTCTCTACAATTATTATTAACATAAATTTGCTGTAACTATTAGCGTTTCGTAATTGTATATCAAAAATGAAAAAAAAAATAATAAATTTTTTTCTCGAATAACAATGATTTTATCAAAAATGTTTTCGAACAAAATAATCGCATTTCTTTATTGTCTTCAATATTTGTTTAAATATTTTTGTGATATTTTTCAAATTTAAGAAAATATTGGCAAAAAACAAAAAACAGTTAAGGTAAACACCCACTTCCGATGTACGAAATTTTACCAAAAACTTTTCAGTTCTGCGGATTATCAAATAAAACTTATGTTCAAATTTTCATATCAATTGGTCTATTAATTTTTGAGATACAGCGCGCACAGACACACACACCCATACACACACACACACACACACACAGACCCAAAAATTTTTTTTCCAGAAATTGTTGAAATGGCATCTAGGGACCCCAAAACGGATATTTCCGTAAAAAAAATGTTTGAAAAAAAAATCACGATCACAATACTTTCTCGTACTTCGTACGGAGAAAGTAAAAAAATTGTAATCAGTTTTAAAATTAAACTAAAGTAGTCATTTTTTGACGTTTGATTTATCAAAATCGAACTAGGTGTTTGGTAGTTGCAAAATTTAAGAAAACAAAATCGCAATTTTAAATCTTTTGACTTTGAAAACGCAATTTTGACAATTTATGTTGATTTCACGAAAATGTCTTAACCCGTTTGTACATTGCACTAAATCCTCCACATTTTGACGCCAGAATCATCAAAATGTAACAACGCGTTTGGCAATTGTGCAATTTCACGAAAACAAAATTGCAATTTTAAATATTTTACTTTGAAAACGGGCAATTTTGATCTTTTACGTTAATTTCATGAAAACATGTCTCAACCAATTTTTCAATTTCACTAAATTCTTCATATTTTGACGGTACAGTCATCAAGATTGGACAACGCGTTTGGCAGTTGTACAATTTCATAAATCAAAACCGTAATAAAAATCGTTAGGCTTTAAAAGTGTTTTTTTTTCGTTGATTTCACTATAGTAATTAAGGTATCTAGGGCGTTAATTGTTAGTACAATAATCAAACGTGCGAATTGTTGACAGTCGATCTGTTGATAATTACTATAAGCGGGCGTTATTAGCGCCCTAGAGCGTTATTTGTCATTTAATATACGTTGTTTCCATGTTATTATGATTTCAATAATAAACAAGTATGACAAAAATATTTATTAACAGGTTTCTAAATTATACAGAATTTCCCACATTTTGACGTTGAAATCATTGAAATCGGACAACGCGTTGGAAGTTGCACGATTTCAACAATCAAAATCGTATTTTCGTTTGCTGCAAAGTTCGGATAATTGTCTTTGGGCAGTTATAAAGTCAAATTATGCAAGATTGATTTGTCAGAATTTCAAGCATACGCCGATATAAATTTGAAATTCCCAGAGCATTATCTAGAAAAAGTTCATTTTTGGCCAACAAAATTTGTTAAAATTTCAAGCATGTGAAATTCCTAGAGCAATTACTGAAAGATTTTCGTTTATTTTTTTTTTAAGGGGGGCGGTTGAAAGGAATTCTTGAGGAAATTTGGACTACGTCATTTTTCAAAAATTGATCAACTAAAACCTAACACATGGCGTTTTAGTGACCGATCAAAAAATTTGCTTATCTTGAAGCAACGTATTCAAGTGGATATATCTGTAGTGTAATTGTATGTTTATACAGTTACTACTTTATTTGTCTCCAATTTACTAAAGGTTTTTGTACAAGAAGAATTAGCGTGTGTTCACAAGTAATATTTTTCTCGTCTAGTTGTTTATTTTCCTCTCTGTAGGGGCAGGCAGTCACCACATCTATATATCAATACTTTGAAATCAGACATTTAAATGTCACTCACTTTTAAGATTTACGAACAGACATAAGTATGTACTCATATTGGATACTATTGCATTATTATTATTATTACAATGTTTTGATTGAGTTTGTTCTTTGAACACTCGCTCGATTACCATTCTATGTCAAAGTTATGTAAATTTTTTGTAGTGCTATCACTCATGTCCGTTTCGCTTGCGATTATAACCAAGCGCGATGGATATTCGTGATACCATTGCAAAAATATTCGACATAACTTTGGTATTGTAAGTGAAAATGTTACTGTTTTTGATTTAAAAAAAATGCAATTATTGTTACAAATTATGCTTTGATTTCTTAATGGTATGCAGAACTTTACTTAACTGTTTAACTGTAGAGTTATGTATTGGAAAATTTTAGGACGTGTGCTGCTTAAAATTATGTATACTAATGTTTTTTACTACTAAATAATAATAAATAACTTTATTCCAACTAAGGATTACAATGTTAGAAAGGGCCATCGACAATGCGCTTCAGTCCTTTTTACTACTATTTATTTTAATTTAAAAAAAATTCCCTATAGCCATTTAAAATATTTTGACAACCTTTATTCGTAAGGACACACTAGGATAATTTAGAATCGACAATGTAAATTTAAAAAAAATATTATTGTAAAAACTTAAATGCATAACAAATTTCCGAATTATAACATGAAAAATTCATTTAGCATAAATTATTTTAACGCGGAATATATATTTTGCCCTTGAATTAAGATTATTTTTTACTAGCATATATTATTATCTTGTAATTGAGGAAGGGGATATTTGAAGTAACTTCAGAAGGTCATTATAAAAAGTTTTAAACTTGTTGCCATTATTTTGCATTTTTTTTTTAATGGAATTAACAAAATACTTCGGAATTAACATTATGGCATTTAAGTGGGATTATTTTGTAATTGAGGTGCGAGTATTTTGACATATTTATTGAATTACTTAGTAGCAACTATTTTAAGTAACTTCAGAAGGTTTTATACTTGTAGCAAATATTTTTCAATTTTTTTAGACGAGTTTTAAAAAATGTAACTTCGAAATTAATACAATGATGTTCCAGTACGATTATCATATAATTAAGAGAAGGGATATTTTTACTTTCTCCGTTACGAAGTACGAGAAAGTATTGTGATCGTGATTTTTTTTTCAAAAAATTTTTTTACGGAAATATCCGTTTCGGGGTCCCTAGAGGCCATTTCAACAATTTCTGGAAAAAAAAATTTGTGTCTCTGTGTGCCTGTGTGTGTGTGTGTGTGTGTGTGTGTGTGTGTGTCTGTCTGTGCGCGCTGTATCTCAAAAACTAATAGAGCAATTGCTATGAAACTTTGAACATCCGTCTTATTTAATAATCTGAAGAACTGAAAAGCTTTTGGTAAAATTTCGTACACCGGAAGTGGGCGGTTACCTTAACTGTTTTTTGTTTTTTGCCAATATTTTCTTAAATATGAAAAATATTACAAAAACATTTAAACACACTTTAAAGACAACAAATAAATGAACATCTTTTATTAGATAATATTTTTCAGAAAATCATTTTTATTCGAGAAAAAAATTTATTTTGTTTTTTTTTCATTTTTAGTTTATAATTATAAAACGATAATAGTTACAGCAAATTTATGTTAATAATAATTGTAGAGAATGCGAAAATGAACAACTTATAAAGAATAAGTTTTTTTCGAAATCTCTTTAGTATTCGAGTAAACTGAGTTTTAGGATTGAAACCATAATTTTTCCGTCTTTCTTAATTTTGACGTTTTAAACGTCAGTTTCATCCGAGTCTACAAAACCCTCGACGTACATTTAAAATATGATTTAAATAGAAAATAAACCATGAAAGCGTAAATATAAATGATACCATCAAGTCGGAGAAAGTAACATGATGGCCACATCACCATTTTGTAACCTTGAAATCTAGCAGAAGCATCTATTCTAAGTCATTATAAAAAATTTTAAGCTTGTTGTCATTATTTTTCAATTTTTTTAACGGAAATAAAAAAAAAGTTACTTCGGAATTAACACTATGGCATTTTAGTGGGATTACTTTGTAATTGAGTTGGGTGGTATTTTGAGATCTGTATGCAATTGCTTAGTAGCATCTATTTTAAGTAACTTCAAAAAGTTTTATTCTTGTAGCAAATATTTTTCATTTTTTTTAGACGAGTTTTAAAAAATGTAACTTTGAAAATAACACAATGATGTTCCAGTAAGATTATCTTTTAATTAAGAGAAGGGATATTTTAGGACTTTTATGAAATCTTGCAGAAGCATCTGTTCTTAATCATTATAAAAAGTTTTAAGGTTGTTGCCATTGTTTTTCAATTTTTTTAACGGAAATTAAAAAAAGGTACTTCGGAATGAACACTATGACATTTAAGTGGGATTATTTTGTAATTGGGTTAGGGGGTATTTTAAGGTATTTATGGAATTACTTAGTAGCATCTATTTTAAGTAACTTCAGAAAGTTTCATTCTCGTACCAAATATTTTTCAATTTTTTTAGACGAGTTTTAAAAATGTAACTTTGAAAATAACACAATGATGTTCCAGTAAGATTATCTTATAATTAAGAGAAGGGATATTTTGGGACTTTTATGAAATCTTGCAGAAGCATCTGTACTTAATCATTATAAAAAGTTTTAAGCTTGTTGCTATTACTTTTCAATTTTTTTAACGGAAATAAAAAAAAGGTTACTTCGGAATGAACACTATGACATTTAAGTGGGATTATTTTGTAATTGAGTTGGGGGTATTTTAAGGTATTTATGGAATTACTTAGTAGCATCTATTTTAAGTAACTTCAGTAAGTTTTATTTTCGTAGCAAATATTTTTCAATTTTTTTAGACGAGTTTTAAAAATGGAACTTTGAAATTAACACAATGATGTTTCAGTAAGATTATCTTATAATTAAGAGAAGGGATATTTTGGGACTTTTATAAAATCTTGGAGAAGCATCTGTTCTAAATCATTATAAAAAGTTTTAAGCTTGTTGCCACTATTTTTCAATATTTTTAACGGAAATTAAAAAAAGGTACGTTGGAATGAACACTATGGCATTTAAGTGAGATTATTTTGTAATTAAGACGGAGGTATTTTGGGTGTTTAATGCAATCACGTAGTAGCATATATTTTAATTAACTTCAGAAAGTAGCAAATATTTTCCAATTTTTTTGGACGAATTTCAAAAAAAATGTGACTGAAATTAATACATGGGTGTTCCAGTGGGATTACTTTATAATTAAGACGAGATATATTTTGCGACTTTTATGAAATCTTGCAGAAGTCATTATAAGAAAGCTTTAAGCTTGTTGCCATTATTATTCATTTTTTAATGGATATTAAAAAAACATGTAACTTAGGAATAAACACTATCACGCCTAAGTAGGATTTTCTTGTAATTGGCGGAGGGGATTTTTGGATTTTTTTTTGGGATTATGTAGTAACATCAATTTGAAGTATGTAATTTCAGAAAGCTGTATTCTTGTAGCATTTTTTTTAATATTTAACCGAATTTCAAAAAAAATAACTTTGAAATTAATACTTGGGTGTTTCAGTGGGATTATCTTGTAATTAAGATAACGAATATTTTCAAGTTTTTATGAAATTACGTGATAACATTTATTTTGAGTAATTTCAAAAAGTTTCATGATTGTAGCCATTGTTCTTCAATCTATTTTAACCGAATTTCAAAAATTATAACTTTAGGATGAACTGAAGGACGTTCAAGTGGGAATATCTGGTAATTTAGGGATAGGATGTTTTGGAATTTTTATGGAATCACGTAATAGCATCTATTTAGGGTAACTTCAAAAAGTTTTATTCTTATAGCAATAGTTTTCCAATTTTATTAGATGAATTAAAAAAATGTATCTTTAGAATGAACAAAAGGACGTTGTAATTTAGAAATGGGATGTTTTAGAATTTTTATAAAATCAAGTAGTAGCTTCTATTTGAATAATTTTCTAAAGTTTTATCCTTTCAGGATTTTTTTTTTAGACGAATTTCAATAAATGTTACTTAAAAATGAACACAGCGGTGTTCCGTTTGGATTATCTTGTAATTAGGAGAAGAGATATTTTGTGGTTTTTATGAAACCACGTAGTAACATCTATTCTAAGTAATTTTGTTGGTATGGTTTTTCAAATGTTTTTAACCGAATTTAAAAATGTTACTTCGGAATGAACACTGTGGCGTTTAAGTATGATTATACAGTAATTGGGGGAGGGGATATTTTAGAATTTTCAGGGAACCCGTTATTAGCATCTGTTCGAAGCCATTTCAGAAAGTTTAGTTGTTGTAGTAAATGTTTTTCATTTTTTTAGCCGAATATCAAAAAAATGTATCTTTAAAACTAATTAAGGCAACATATATTTAGGGGATGTCAGAGTGTTAAATAACGGATTTTATTTACCCAATAAATCAGGTCAAATCATTTACCATTGTATTCCAGTTAGGTAAGAGAACAAAAATCATTTGTTGGCCGATATATTTGATGTTTGCCGCTGAACAAAGGAATCGTTTATTATTTCCGTTTCTATTCCGTGAAACATTTACGTATTTTATGAAATCACTGCAAACGAAACCCATTTAATGTTTCCACTCGTAAAATCGGTCAAAATGAATCGATTTACATAACAAAATCAGATTTAAATAACAAACATTTCTCATTCTTTACGATTTCTTTCTTTAAGAATAAAATTACAATCCATTCTTTGCAATTTATTTGCCTTAAGATTATTAATAAACGAATTTTAATGAATATATCCATAATCCTAATATATGAGTAAAATAAATTTAAATTAAATAAATTATGAAATACAAATATTTTCATATTACGACAAGATGTTTCCTGTATATTTTTTTAGTCATCATAACAGGATCTGTTGTTTAAATAAGTGACTATTTTTTATTTTGTAGAGTTACATTGTGGATATCATGAAAAGATTCATATTCCATCAATTATTACGATATTTTGCAGGTGGGGCTGTATAAATAAATCAAATTTTTGACGTTTTAAACGTCAGTATCATCCGATCCTGAATATTTTATATGTTAATCGAGCGTTTGATGGACATTTTATTTATTATATCAAATTGGAAAAGTATACCAATTAAGAGCGGTGAGGTGATAAGAAACAAAAATCAGGATAATAATAAATACGGAAATTGAAGGTGAGAAATTTATTGTGTGGTTTAGTGTTAAAAATGACTTTACCTACGACAACTTGGATATATGCTCATTACATGCTTGGTAATGATTAGTATATGTAGTGCATTGCTCACGCATTTCATTCTCGCATCGATTATCTGTGCTAGAATATATTCCAACACTGTACTGTCATACGTGAAGCCTAACCTTCAATGTGTCAAAATGACGGAGTAGATTTAAAGATGTTTGCTTCGCCGCTTCTACATACATGGGGCGTTAGTTGTAGTACCTTGGCAAATTTGTTGTTTTCGATGTTTGTCTCCATACTATTTATATATACTTTTAAACACTAAGAATGTATAAACTCGAGAAATGATATGAACCATAAATTATATTGCGGTTGGCGGCTTGGTTTTTGACCGACGTTTGTTTCCGCGGTAACGGTAAGCAGGTGCCTCTGATAAAAGTTATCGCGTACGAATTGTCCGCGTTCGGTTTGTAATTATCTTAACTATCACAATGAAGCTCAACAAAGTTGTCGTAGGTAAAGCATAGTGTACAACTCGCATGGAATGACTATTTCTCGCTCTTATGAATTGCAGCATTCGCCTTTCGGCTCATGCTGCAAACTTCATACTCGCGAGAAATGTATGTCATTCCATGCTCGTTATACAATATACTATTCTATCATTTTTTGACATTTACAGACGAATCGATAAACATAGAATAGATACAGACGTACATACGTACTTACGTATAGGCCTACAGACGTACAGGACGTACGTACTCATTCAGGGCCGATCCTACCGGAGGGCTAGAGCGTGCGTGGCACATGGGCGGCGATTAGAGGGGCGGCGAAACCGGCGAAGCCCGCGAAACGAAAGACAAAGCTGCGGATTTTGTTTCCTATGTAAATTATTTAGAAAAGGAAATATTAAAATTATAACTACGGGTTTTAAAGAATTACGCCATTGTGCTGACCAATTTGTAAAACATGAGAACAGTGCAAAGTATATTAAGTGTCTCCAAAAATGGCGGGAGTTAAAAATCCGTTTAAATAAATAAAAATCATAGACAAAGAGCAACAACAACAATTTGAATCCGAGAAAAAACGATGGAGGGCTGTTGCATAAAGAATGATTGCTATTGTGCACTTTTTAACAAGTCAATGTCTTGCTTTTAGACGAAGTAGTTCCAATCTCTATAGGAGAAATAACGATTTTTTTAAAGGCAGCAGAAATGCTTGTTAAATTTGACCCCTTATTGTCAGATCATTTAAATAAAATTGAAAAATCTAAAGAGAAGCCGAAGAAGAAATCCGGCACTGTATGCAGGGGAGGCTTGTTATATAGAGCCAAGGAGCCATTGCACTATCTGCATATAAATATTTCTTTATATTTTTTTAAATACGCCATTAATCAATTTAAAATACACCAAATTTTCTGAATTTTGGCCCCGACGATCGTAGTGTGCTGATGTGAGACTAATGTAGTTCCAAATCGGTCCTCAGTTATTGTCGACGGTGAAATATAATCGAAATTACATAAATGATTATGTATAGAAATAAATTAATACACGATAACATTTTTAAATATAATTAGAGATAGGCAAAACTGCTACTTTTGAATCACGTTGCTACCTGTGATTGCTACTTTTTAATATCAGTGATTTTAAACCGTGATCACGGTTAGTAAACATCGTAACACCTTTTGAAATTGTGATTATTTCAAAATTAGTGAAGCATTTCTAGACTGTTGCGGAAACGTAAAGTGGAATGTATTTTGAGTAAAGTATGTTGCAAATGTTTTTCTATGTCTCTGAAAAAGCTCATCTTCAAAATAACGATTTGCTCTGTTCTCGGGGAGTTGTTTTAAAATCTAGACGAAAAGCATTTAAAGATTTCTGCAGAATCGTAAAATGGAATGAATTTTTAGTCATTTTGTAAAGTTTCAATTCTAATACTTGATAATCGTTTTTTTTTTTAATTTATGTTTTGCTTCTGAGAAAGCGCATATTTAGAATGACGATTTGCTCTGTTCTCGAGGGATTATTTTTAAATGAAATAATTAACGTCGAATCGTCCAGTATATTTTGAAATTTGAGAGAATTTTTATATTTCTTTTTTAGTTCGTGAAATGTGTAATTTGAAAATTGTTATAGTGCTGGTTCCGTGGTATTATTTCAAAAATTATAATAAAGGAATGTCTAGTTGTTCGCACCGAATATTAAAGTTAAATTAATTTTAAGTACGTTTGGGAAGTTCAGCATTTGTTTTTATTTTTATTTTTTCAGTCCATGAAAATAGTAATTTGAACATGAGAGCCGAGAAAAATGGAGTATAAAGTAATTAATAAAGCGTTTTAGATTTACAAAATATGTTTCGCATTATTTTTAAACTTTCATTTCTTCAAATTTCTTCAACCATACAGAATTTTAGGTTACAATAAAGTTGGTAGAGTGAATGGTGGGTGGGTGCTATTTCACGTGGTGAGTGGGCCATATCTTGTTGGCCGCGCACCTAGTTTTTCACCAATGAATAAATTAGTCAAAAGATAATAAAATGTTGATTTTGATCATTCGATTTCAAGTCAAAATAAAAATAAATGAGAAAAGGTTAATAAAATACCTATAAAATCTTGATTATGATCATTCATAAGCAGAATAGTGCCAAATTTACAATTTTCAAAAAATTTCTCCAAAAAGAAAAGATTAGAAAATCAAGATTTTCAAATCTAGTCGTTATACGTTTTAAAAATCGAATCCTCAATGTTTGGTTCTTTAAAACGTATAGCGACCAAACGTGTTAAATACTGCAAATCTTGTTTTTTAACCCTTTTTCTCATTTTACAGATTTTTTTTGATCATTGAAACGTCAAAATTGAGACATTTGAGTGTTAAATTTTTGCAAAAGGTGTTTGTCGATTTTTGAAAATAGCACTTCCAAATATGTTGGACAATTTTAATAATGCAAGCTTTAAAATGTGAAAAAAATCATTCAAGAAAATTATAAATGATTTTTATATTTTTTTTTGTCATTAGATAGTTTTTGCCGATGATTTTTTCGAAGTTTATAACTTGCAAATGCGTTGAATGATCTCCATTGATTGAAAACTAATATATCTACAAAAAATTGTTAAGAAACTTGTTTGTAAAATGTGTAAAAACATGTCCAAAAACAAGGTTTCTGAGTCCAGAAGTTTAGAATCGTATATTAAGTAACTTTTTAAAGATTTATAATACCCAAACGTGTCAGGTGATCTCGATTATTTAAAAACCAAAATGTGCCAAAAATTACGGGCTTTGAAAAATGGTTAAGAAAATTTTTTATAAAATTGGTGAAAAATGTCAAAAAATTAGGATTTTCGCTAATAATCACAGTTTGGGTATCAATTACAATTTTACGTAGCAATCACGTTTGAAGTAGCAATCACTGTTTAATTAGCAGTCACAGTTTGGCTAACAGTCGCAATCACAGTCACGGTGAAATTCAGTAACGACCTGTGATTTTTTTACTATCAGTGAAAAATCACAGGTACGTGAAATATCACGCATCCTTGAATATAATGAATTTATCAACAATTATCAGCCACAAAACTATTCAATTATCAATAAGTTTAGTGCTGAGGACAGGGGCGGCTCGTTATATAGAGCCAAGAAGAACCAGCAGTTTCAAGCTTAGCAAGAATTTTTAATTAACTCTTTTTCGCCAGTTATTTTGGCCTGGGAAGATAAATTATTCTTTCTTTCTTAAAAAAATGATGGGGGGGGAGGGTATATTCTATAAGTGGCTCTACCATCAACATGTTCCGGTGGCACTGTGTCAACTTGAATGTAAATAATTAAAATTTCAAATCGCAATAGCTAGATATACCATCAGGGCAACATCTATTATCTTAACATTCTACAATTTCCTTGACTGAGTGTAGAAATCCACAGACAATAAGAAACCATAAACTAGCGACAATTATAACAATATCATTGATAAACATTGAAATATTGTTTCCCCGTGCGACAACCGAGCACCAGTTTCAATCTTATTAGTTCTCATCAGGTCAATATAGACGCTGACAGAGAAACGGTTTTTCACTATGGAGTTGCCAGGAGTAATTTTTAATTTTCCCCAAAAATTTCATAAAAACACCCCAAAATTACCCCTCGTATAAAATACCCACCCCAAAAAATACCCAATCGATTGAAGTTCCCCAAAACCTTAATTTATATCCATTTTGGGGAACCCCTCCCCCCCAATCTGACAACACAGGGATTATAGAAGGCGCGCTCATAAGATTTCGGAATTTGCACCGAAGTGCAAAATGCATCAGTTTTATAACTCGTTTTTCCGAAAATATGGATGTAGTACAAAAAGGCTATTTAAAAATTTTAAAAAATATTGAATCATGCTGGGTATCCTCCAAATAATTAATTTATTTTTTTATTTTTCGGAAAGCCTCGCTAATTAACTACTTAAAATTGTTCGCATTTTTTTCATAATTTCCAAACAGTTCCAGTTATATTATATTTAAAAATTACTAAAAAACTAAATTTGCTGCAAAAATTGAATCAAAATATTTGAAAATTAAGTAATTCCTTAAACACAAATCGCGCAGGCTGTATTTTCTAGCCAAATGTCAAAGTACATTCGTTTTATATTGAAACAACCACTATAATTAAATTAAAAACACTAAAACAACAAATTTCAAATTAAATAAATAACCTAAAATTAATACAAAAACCCAGTACGGGCCAAAAATATCAAAAATTCAGTCTGCCTGCAAAATCTTAATTATAGGGCAAAAAAATCAAAAACTTGGACCAAAAACCTCGGCCAAAATATCGGCCAAAAATTCGCTTATAAAAATCAACAATTAATTTAAACCTAAAGTGAAGACCAATAAAAAAATCGCTCATTAAAATTAATAATTAAGGTAACAGAACTAAAAACATTGGTAAAACAATTGAAAACTCTTGGCAACAATAAAAGAAGCAGTCAAAAAATGAGAAAATTTCAACTAAATATTCGAAAATTTTGCTTTAGATGCCATCTAAAATATAGGCGAAAAAAAATCAAAAACCCTCGTTTTAAAAATAAAAATGCGGACTAAAAATTGAAAATTCAAGGAAAAAATAAAATAATTTGCGATTTTCAGCCCCAAAAATAACTTTTTACCTCAAAGTAAATTGCCGAAACTCTAAACTCAAAAATAATTCACAAAATTCGCCCATACAAACAATAATTCAGGTTAAAACATCTAAAACGAAGAGCAAAAAATCAAAAAAAACTCGAAAATACCAGCCACAAGTTCGCACACAAATATTAACAATTCAGGTAAAACATCTAAAGTATAGACCAATCAAAAATTCGCTCGTTCAAATTAATAATCAAGGTAAGAAAACTAAGAATATTGGCAAAAAAATGGAAAATTTAGACCAAAAATCGTAAACTCTTGTCAAAAATAAAAAATGTAGACCAGAAAAAATTAAAATTTCGATTAAATATACGAAAATTTTGGTTTATGGGCCAAAAATTCTAAAATTTGGACCAAAAAAAATGAAAAACACAGACCAAATATCTAAAATATTGACAAACAATCAAATATCCTAGTGTAAAAAATAAATTTAGACTAAACAATTGAAAATTCAAGCAAAAGAAAAATAATTTGCCATTTTCAGCCCCAAAAATAACTTTATCTCAAAATAAATTGCCAAAACTCTGAACTCGAACGTAATTAAAAAAATTAATCAAAAGGTCAAAAAAAATTAAAATAAAGGGCAACAATCAAAAACTTACTACAAAAAAAACTCGAAAATACCCTCAAAACAAAAAAAATCACCAATTCATGTTAAAAATTTAAAGTATAGACCAATCAAAAATTCGCTCGTTAAAATTAATAATTAAGACAAAAAAACTTAAAAAATCGAAAAATGAAAAATGTAGACTTAAAAACCGAAAATTTCAACAAACTATTTAAAAAAAAATTGAGCAAAATCAAAATATTTTGGCCAAAAACTCTAAAAATTACAACAAAGAAATCAAACATGCAGACCAAACATCTAATATATAAGCAAAAATAAAAATAAAATTCCTAGTCTAAAAAATAAAAACATGCAGATCAAAAAATTTAAAAATCAAGCAAAAGAAAAATAATTTGCCATTTTCAGTCCCAAAAATAACTCTAGCTCAAAATATATTGCCAACCAGAAACGCGACAATGTTTTAAAAGAAGATGAAGGACAAAAAGTCAAAAACTCGAAAATACTGGAAAAAAAATCGCACATAAAAATGAATAATTTAGGTTGATATACAGGGCAAAATAATTAAAAATTCGGGCCAAAAATCAAAAATGTCGACCAAAAAATCGAAAAATTTAACAATCAAATTGAAAATTTAGAACAAAATGAAGAAAAATTAGTTTGAAATATCAGAAATTTATACCAAAAAAAAATACAGGTCAAAAATTTAAACTATAGGTCAAAAAAGTCAAAATCCAGGCCTAACGATATAAAAATTCAAACAAAAAGATTGAATATTTAATATAATAGTAATTATTTGATTACGAGTATCGTCGGTAGTTATTTTTAATTTTCCCCAGATATTTAATAAAAATTCCCCAAAATTACGCCGCCGTCCCTCTCCAAAATAATAAAATTTGAAAATAAAACGTAAGTACAGTGGATTTATTGGAAACTTATATACAAAATTAAAGTAGTATAAATATAATAGTATATTACATAACTAGAGTTGTAAGTAGCAAATTGTGTACGAGCCGCGTAGCGGCGAGTAACGTAATTTTATGAGCGCGTAATTGCGTTACAACTCGCGTTATGAACTATACTTTACCTTCGACCTTACTTTTATTCGCTTAAAACTTTTCCCGACATTTGCGATGAAATTCCTTTTTTCTCCGAAATTTTGTTATGCAATGTGTAATTTTTTTTACACCAATGAAAAATTTAGAGTTTTGGCTGTACAACGCCGTAATTTTTTTAGGGGGGTGCCATTTGAAATTTTCGGAAAAAATGACAACATGCGAAGATCAATCAAAAATTATTTTTTTCCTTAAATTACCCGAAAAAAAATTATGTGCAGGTATACGAGGTCTTAACCTGTACCTCAATTCAAAATTTAGGCGCCGGCGTCAATTAGTTTCTCTACAAAAAAATCTCAAAAATGGGGCGCAATTTTGAAAGAAGGGGTTATAACAGCGAAACCGCTAAAGTGAAGGGTATAACATGTTAGATAAAAAAATAAGTACTCGTCGAGCACTTTCCAAATCTGCAATAAAAAATAGGGCATTCCATTTAAAAAAACATAAGTTTGGTACGCCACTGGAGTACGGCACGCCACTGATGATTAGAAATATTTTTGAAACATAGCGACGGTAACTATGCACCACTTTGTTCTTAGATTTTTGTCGATAGCTTTTATCGCAAAGGAGCTATGGTCCGAGGCGTCTTAAGTGCCACACCCGGTATATATATACAGTATGTTTTTTTATCGTGGGCCATAGGATTTTACATGCTAAAAATTATACCTTGTGTTAATGTATATTTTATCACAAAATTTTGAATGAAATTTTAGTTAGTAATAAATCAATTACTTTTCCACATGATGCGCTTAATTAGATTAACTTAAATGTTTTATTCCATTAAAAAATGAAATATAATCACTAATCAATCTGACATTTCAGAAATTCAAGGTACTTTGATTATTTTTGCTCAGTTATTTATATTAAATAATTTCATTTTTTACTGGAATAAAACATGTTTAAGTTATTTCAATGCAGCGCATGTAGAAAAATAATTGATTTATTAGTGACTAAAATTGCATTCAAAATTTTATGATAAAATATACAATACTACGGTATAATTTTTAGCATGTAAAATCCTATGGCCCACGATAAAAAAAATACCCTGTATATACAACGTGTCCACGTAAGTATGCAACATATGGGAAACTTTTTTATTATTAATTTCTCTGAAAATTTTATTCTTTATAAAAGTTGGTGCTTGATCCTAAGCATACAAAAAAGACCAAACGAATGACATTCGACGCTATACAGGGTGGGGCACCGCATACGACACGGTCGTTTGATGAAAAACCATGCAACTTCATGTTATTCTGGGGTTGTGGGATCGTTGTATGCACAATTTAAAATTATTACCAGTTATACAGGGTGTCCCATTAAAAAGATACTTATCAAAGTTATGTTTTTTTTTTAATGGAACAACTCAACTATTTTTGTAAAAAGAATAATTTCGGTACTTGAAAACCTAAAGGACACAACATTAAATTTCCTTACATTTATTAATTTATTTCTATCTGGGCACATGGGGATGGCATTTCCGGGGTTATATGAAGATGATGGTTGCGACCGTTACTATGTGGTAGTCCATTGTCAGGTAACTTTGAATTAAACAACTTTCAACGTTTTTTTACCACTATTTATTTATTGCATAATACAGACAAACACAATGTTTTAATATGTATTATTAACAATATTGACACAGCTATAGTTTCGACCTTTGCAGGTCATTATACAACACTTGATAATGACCTGCAAGGTCAATATTGTTAATAATACATATTAAAACATTGTGTTTGACTGTATTATGCAATAAATAAATAGTGGTAAAAAAAGTCTAAAGTTGTTTAATTCAAAGTGACCCTACGGGGGTTATCAAAACTCACCCTATACATGCCTTTAATTGGAGAATTGAGAATTAAATTAATGATTCCATGATGAGACGAAAAAATATATTGCGGCTGCGTAACAAATGAGCCGTTTAATTTGATGATGAATAAGGAGGGATGAAGGGTGCAAATGTAAATGAAGCGAGAGGCGATATTCGCAAATGAAATTCATCGCGAGCAACGAGCAAGTTTATCTGGATGTCAATAAAACAAACTTTGGACGAAAATTAATGGACATTTCTCTATATCGTTTCGCGGTGACAAGCGAAACTATCAATCAGCCGAAACCGCGCACAAATTACAGAATTCCGCATGCAAAAACGGCGTTACAACTGTTTGGGCGAGAGGATGGCGCTTCCAGAATCTGACAGCGAGAGTCGTGGATTGCCCCAACGGTTCTGCCCTCCTTCTCCGTTCTATTGTTCGCAGCCGGGACGTAGATGGAAATACAACGAGATAGAATGTGCTTAATATCAGCGTTCAGAAACATCGTTAATCTTATTCTGCCTACATAGAATGTAATTATTGGGATATATAGAATACATTGGAAACACGGGTCCAATTCGAAGAGTGTTGCTTGCTTGCTTGCTGGCGATGTGGGGATGGGATTCTCGCTTAAAATTTTTACTTTACACTAGAGAAACATTATCCTGCTGATTAATCAATAGATTCATATTAATTGTTAGTTACGTCCTAGGAAGTATCCTAGTTTCATTACAACAATTTACTATACATCATTAATATTAATATTAAATAGCACTTGTACATGTATTAAAACATAATCGACATTATTACGTTTAACCACACAAAAAATTGTGATCTGTCAATCATGTAACTTCCTCAGATTTGATATAATAGTAATTTATGCTATAAGTGTACTTTATTTCGAGGAGTTTGCGGAAGGCATTTTTCAAAACACAATGAATGGAGTTTGTTTATAATAGTGTTAATAAAATTAACAGCGAGTTTCAAATAACTATATATGCTTCTTATGCCAGGCTCACATGGGCAAAATAGTATATAGTGTATCAAGGGCCGAAAATAGGCTTTAGCAATCCGCCGCTTTTAGCAACACGAGCGAGGGTTGCTAAAAGTGAAGGGTTACTAAAGCATTTCGGCATGAGTTACACTCGATATTTTTTTGCCTGCCTTTAGTAAAAACAATGTTTCAGGAAATTTTATATCGCGCGCCATTGAACTGTCACTGTCAGATTTTTGCATAGCCTACTCATATTCCACGGAAGGTTGTCTAGATTATGCATATTATTTTTTCGGTCCTAGATACGCTAAATCGTAGTTTCGGCCCGATTTTTATGGCCGAAATATATGGTTTCGGTAGAGGCAGGCGAAAAAAAAAATTAACAGCATATTCAAGTTGTATTAGGTTTACATAACTATGAATCTAAACTCTTTAGTTTATATTTAAACCGTTCCTCCAACTAATTACAGGAATAAATCCAGTTTTCTAATTAAAACATTAAAGATCACTCATCTCAAGCCTCAAAGAAAGGATCGAAACGGAGTTTTATGTTATTAATAAACAAATTATAAACGAGCGCCGATAATTATAGGGCATCGTGTAGTAATTTTATTTATTCGTAAGAGTGTGTAAGGAGAAAATAAAGTGGAAGATATCAAGAGCCATTAGCACCAAGAGTCATCAATTAATCATAAAACACTGGTCGGTTCCGCCCCTCTTATAAATGATGTGTAATTTAGAAAAGATTACATGCTTTATAAAGAATATACATTATTAAATCACCCACTAATCGTTCTTCCACGGCCACAAAAAGTACACGACAATGTCTACTCCACCGTGCATGCCCATACTCTACATATAATATACCAGAGCCTCGAAAACTCGTTAAGAGGCCCGTCAGCATCAAACCGACAATGAAATATTAAACTAATTGTTTTAATAGAATGCACATACTCACAAACACGTACACCGGGGGCGTCATTGCCTTTTATGTATTTTTTTTAAATTTAATTTTTATATTTCCCATCAGTTTTCATTATATTAAAATCTGCAAGAATCATAAATCATATCACTTCTCCAAATTTGACTTCCAATATTCATAATACATAATTAAAATCCAATCAATTCCTGATAAACTTATTTGTACTGTATGAATTAAAAAAAATTATGAGGCCATTTTTTTGGTAATTTTTTTATTCAAAATGGTGATGTGCCATCATGCTACTTTCTCCATTTGATAGGATATTTACACTTTCATGGAATTAAATCATACTTTAAATGTACATCGAGCATTTTGTATAATCGGATGAAACTGACGTTTAAAACGTCAAAATTATGAAAGATGAAAATGACAAATTATACTTCAAATTCTAATCAGTCAGTTTACTCAAAACCAAAGAGATTTAGAAAAAAACATATTCTTTATAAGTTGTTCATTTTGGCATTCTCTATTATTATTATTCACAAAAATTTGCTGTAACTATTATCGTTTCATTATAAACCAAAAATGAAAAGGAAAATCAATATATTTTTTCTCGAATAACAATGTTTTTATGAAAAATATTTTCAAACAAAAGATGTTCATTTCTTTGTTGTCTTTAATACCTGTTTAAATGTTTATGTGATATTTTTCATATATAAAAAAATATTGGTAAATAAGGTAAACAAATTGTTTAAATGGCATCTGGGAACCCCAAAACGGATATTTATGTAAAAAAAATTTGAAAAAAAAATCACGATCGCAATACTTTTTTGTACTTCATAACGGAGAAAGTAAAAATAATTTTTTTCTCGAATAACAATCATTTTATGAAGAAGGTTTTCAAACAAAATACGCTCATTTCTTTGTTGTCTTCAATATTTGTTTAAATGTTTTTGTGATATTTTTCATATTTAAAAAAATATTGGCAAAAAACAAAAAAAACAGTTAAGGTAAACACCCACTTCCGGTGTACGAAATTTTACCAAAAGCTTTTCAGTTCTTCGGATTATCAAATAAGACTTATGTTCAAAGTTTCATATCAATTGCCAGGGCCGTTCCTGGCGGGGGTGCAAAAGGTGCATCCGCACTTGGGCAGCCGATACAAGGGGCGGCCGGCGACGGTTTTGTGGAAATAAACAATTGAAAGAGATTTTTTAGAATTGTAGACAATTAATATTGCATAAACTGACGTCAAAAATCGTGTAAAAATATTTCTAAAAGAACATTTTGAAGGAAAATTTGCAAAAATTTCTTGAATTTTAAGTAAAATCTCAATCGGTTCGAAACAAATTTTTGAAAATTATTTCAACCACTGGGGTCCGGGACAAAGTGCCGAATGCCCAAAGTGCCGAATCGGTATTTGGCCCAAAGTGCCGAATTTCATACTACCTACCTTGCCCAAAATACCAAACGACGACGCATCACTCGTCAACAAGGCGTCGGAGCCGAATGCGAATCGGCAGTTTGAACATTCGGCACTTTGTCCTCGCACCGACCTATCAGTAAGGCCCAAACTGTCGAATGCACGCATCTACGAGTAAGGCCCAAAATGCCGAATATTTATGTTATAATACGTTTAAAAATGTTTAAAACAAAGATACAATTTGCTTTATTTTAAATTTAAAAAAAAACAATTTCCAAGCCTGAAACCATCTACCTTCCATTGATAAACTTGTATTATCAAAAATTATTTTCGTACATTACTAACATACATGAGGGTGTGCAATCGGCATTTTGGGCCTTACTCGTAAGTGCGTGCGAAGACGTTCTGTCGAATGACCAGTGCCGAATCGCATTCGGCTCCGACGCCTTGTTTACGAACGATGCGACGTCGCTTGGAGTCGTTCGGCACTGTGGGCATGGTCGGTAGTATGAAATTCGGCACTTTGGGCTAAATATCGATTCGGCACTTTGGACATTCGGCACTTTGGGCAGACCCCAACCACTGTACAAAACTGAGTTTTTTTAAATTAATCAAATCTCTTCATTTACCACATAAAATACATTAACAATGAAAAAAAAAACGCTGGATGTAAGCGTTAAATAATATTAATAATACAAAATTTAGAGAAAATGGCATCTAATTTTGATAAATATTTTTTAGTGAATTTGAATGGGTTCAAGCCGATTGCAATTTTTTTATATTCTTCTCCTGGACGAAACGATTACAATTTTTTAGAACTTTGCGCTCTATTCAAGTGGACTTATCTTAATTAGTTGGGACGAAGCATTTGCAACTTTTTGCAAAGTTATGATCTAGAATGAATTTTTAGTAAACTTGGAAATTTTAAAGCCGATAGCAATTATTTTTCTCCGATTTGATAGAATCATAGTTATTTATATTTACACTTTACACTGGTTTATTTTCAATTTATTTATTTATTTATTTATTTATTTATTTATTTATTTATTTATTTGTTAACGGGAGCCCCCTATTTACAATAATGCGACAGAATACATATTTAAATAAACTTAAACTAAATAAACTAAATCTAGTTAACATATAGTTATTGCTCAATGATTTAAAGATAATAAATACTATAAAATTATAAATCGTTATTATTATAAATTTTTATTAAGTGCCATTCTAAATTTGTGGCCTTCAACATTGAATAAATTGAACCAGGGATTAACATTTAGATCATTTGCCAATCTAAGCATACGACTGATGGTGTTATTATATGAGAAATTCGTATTATATTTGTTAATTGAAAATAAAGTATTACTCCTTAAAGCGGTTGAATAGTTTGAAGAAAATAATTTAATATCTGACAATAAGGAAGGGGAATTTATACTTGAATTTAGTAAACCGTGAAGTGTGCAAAGATCGGAAATTGATCTGCGAACCTCCAGAGTATGCATCTTCAATTGGCCCATCACTGATGAATAAGAACCTTGGGTGTGTTTAGTGCCCTGTTTAAATTCAATAGCTCGTAAGAATTTTTTCTGCACACTCTCAATTCTCTCAATATCCATCAGCAAATACGGTGACCATATTGGAGATGCATACTCAAGGTGGCAGCGAACAAGTGAACAATATAAAATTTTAAGGCATTCAGGACTCAATTCCTTTGAGAGATGCCACACAAAACCCCATACTTTTCTTGCCTTATCACAAATTGAAATGATATGAGTTCTGAAAGTTAAGGTGCTATCAAATAAAACACCAAGGTCTTTGATTGTATTAGTTCTAGCCAAAGGAATAGAGTCTAACATATACTCGAACTGAATGTTGCATTTAGATTTAAAAAACGAAATCACATGACACTTATCAATATTTAAATACAAGCGGTTATCCTGGCACCATCTATTAATGTTATTCACATCATTTTGTAAACTGTTACAATCGCCAATAGTTTCTACCACTTGATAAATTTTCAGATCATCAGCATACATCACGCATTTCCCAAATGTCACAACATCAACAAGGTCATTGATGAATAGTAAAAATAAGATTGGACCAACATGTGTACCCTGCGGGACACCTGATGTGACTGATATTGGGGACGATAAAAAATTATTAATTTTAACCTGCTGAGTCCGATCAGTTAGAAAGGAATTTAACCAAGACAAAGTTGCGTCATTGAGTCCTATCAATTTTAACTTATGAAGCAAAATTGTATGGTCCACTCTGTCAAATGCCTTGGAGAAATCGGTATAGATTACATCCACTTGCTTATGCATGTCCAAGGCATTTGACAGGAACTGCTTGAACTCAAGGAGGTTAGAGGTAGTTGATTTGCCGTGTTGGATAGTGCAAATAACCGGACGGGAAATCCATGCTAGATAATCACTCATAATTTTGTCGAGAAGTTTTGGAATCGCCGATTGTAAGGATATGCCTCGGTAATTCTTAGAAATTACACGATTGCCATTTTTTAAAATAGGACGTAGGAAGCATGTTTTCCATATATCCGGAAAGATACTACTGTTTAGGGATTTTGTAAATAAGATATGAATAGGACGGCATAGTGAATATACACAATTGATCAGCAAGTTTGTCGGTACACCATCTGGGCCCGTGGAATACGTACCCTTCAAAGCTAGCATTTGATTGAAAAGATCGGTAACGGAGATAAACTTTAAATCGAGTACTTGTTGACTTCCAGAAAAAGATAAATTAGAGACATCAGTTAAAGAGTCTTTAACGTATACAGTAGAAAAAAAGTCTGCGAATAAATTTACAATGTCGAGTCCATCATCTCCAATTTTGTCTTGATACTCAATATGTTTGGGAAATCCGGTTTCCTTTCGAGATTTATTTGCAAATTTCTAAAAGGAACGAGGATTAGCAAAGACATCAGATTCAATCTTCCTTAGATAATCATTGTATAGCTCTGTCGATGTAGCCTTGCATTCAGAACGTAAATTGCTGAAAATTAAATAGTCATCATGATGGCCTGTCTTTTTGTAAATATTATGAGCGGACTTTTTCTTACGGATTAAATGAATTAGTTTTCCATTGAACCATGCAGGAAATGTAGAATATTTCCTTCTTAATAATGTTGTCGTCAAATAAGTCCATACCAGTGTACAAAACATTGTAGAAGTTTTCTACAGCCACATTAATGTCAGAATCAGATAAGATATTTTCCCAAATGACTTGAAGTAAATAATCATTTAGACCAATATAATTCGCATATTTAAATAAATATACACTTTCATTTGTGTCGATAGTTTCTGTAATTGAATTAAAAGGAAGAGATAATAAATATGCGGAATGATGGCGACAAGTATTAAGTAAAATATCAACAGCTAAGGAGACAGACAAATTAGCGCAATTCGTAAAAAATAGGTCGAGGAAAATTCCTCTAGAATTAGGTATAAAATTTATTTGACTTAAATTTAGAAAATTATAACAGTTAATAACAGCCTCAGCCTGTGGTTTATATGATTGTTGCACATAGCCAGAAATATTCCAAGTAACAGTATTTAGATTAAAATCACCACAAATTAAAAATTTATGATTTTCATATTCTTCGTATAATGATTCAATAATATCACAATGATTTTCATATTTAGAGGCTGGCGAATTGGGAGGAATATAAACACCACCTATAATATATTTTATTTTGTTAATAGAAGCACAAATAAATACGTGTTCAATGTTTTCATCGGTTATAACCAATGATGATTTAAAACATTGTTTAACAGCCACAAGGATTCCCCCGCCTCTTACTGTACTACTCGGAGATCTGTCGACTCGAAAAATGGTATAATTTGGTATGAGTAACTGGCTATTTAGAAATTCGCCAAACAACCAGGTTTCCGTTAAAATGAAAATGTCATAAATACTATTATTTACATTAATAGTGAATTCCTTTAATTTAGTACGCATACCCCCAACATTCTGATAATAAATTAACAGTTTTTTGGAACGCCAACTAAATGATTACTTATGCTTCCGGAAGGCGCAGAAGGCTTTAACATTGATATAAAAGGTACATCGTTATTAAAAGTTAGTCTCTCCATTTGACATTCGTTCCATAAGATTACTTTTAACTTTTTTATAATATTTAAATCATATTTTAAATGTAAATCGAGCGTTTTGTAGAATCGGATGAAACTGACATTTAAAACGTCAAAATTATGAAAGATGGAAAAATTAAACTTCAAATTCAAAAACTCAGTTTACTCAAAAACTAAAGGGATTTCGAAAAAACTTATTGCTTATAAGTTGTTCATTTTAGCATTCTCTACAATTATTATTAATATAGATTTGCTGTAACTATTATCGTTTTATAATTATAAACCAAAAATTAAAAAAAAAATTCTCTAATAAAAATGATTTTATGAAAAATGTTAATTTCTTTGTTGTCTTCAATGTTTGTTGTGACATTTTTCGTATTTAAAAAATATTGGCAAAAAACAAAAAACAGTTAAGGTAAACGCCCACTGCCGGTGTACGAAATTTTACCAAAAGCTTTCAAATTCTTCGGATTATAAAATAAGACGTATGTTCAAAGTTTCATATCAATTGCTCTATTAGTTTTTGGGGTACAGCGCACAATTTTTTTCCAGAAATTGTTGAAATGGCAAAAAATCACGATCACAATACTTTCTCGTACTTCGTAACGGAGAAAGTAAAAAATTGAGACTGTGCGTTTGCAAATTTTTACAAAATTTGAGCCTAAAATGAATCTTGAATGAATTTGGAATTTGAAGTCTCAAACCGATAGTAAATGTTTTTCTATTTTTCTTTAATCGGCGAAATAATTACGTTTTTTACTTTCTCCGTTACAAAGTACGAGAAAGTATTGAGGTGGTGATTTTTTTTCCAAATTTTTTTTTACGGAAATATCCGTTTTGGGGTCTCTAGATGCAATTTCAACAATTTCTGGAAAAAAAAATGGTGATGTGGCCATCATGTTACTTTATCCGACTTGATGGTGTTATTTATATTTTCGCTTTCATGGTTTATTTTCAATTCAAATCATATTATAAATGTACATCGAGCGTTGCGCAAACTCGGATGAAACTGATGTTTAAAACGTCAAAATTATGAAAGATGCAAAAATTATACTTCAAATTCAAAAACTCGGTTTACTCAAAAACTAACGAGATTTCGAAAAAAACTAATTGTTTAGAAGTTTTTCATTTTGGCATTGCCAAACAATACGACTTCGTTTGTCGAAATCGCACAAACTTGTTACCGATAATTTCCAATGCAAGTTATTTTCGAAATAGTTTAGTAAAAATCCAAAATTAGTTGAAAAATATGAACTCCTTAATCTAAAAAGCCGTCCATGGATTTTAATAAATTCTTCAAAAAGACATTCTAAAACAATGTAGCTATAAAAAATATCCTAAACAATTGATCATTAGTTTTTCCAAAATTTTCCATCAAATTAAAATGCTTTGCAAAATACAAATATTTCTTAATTTTCTCGAAAATTAATCGACGAATATAATTAAATTCTGTACAAAATATTTCGGATAATAATGGCTAGAAAAATACCTATCACTAGTTTTTTTCAAAAAATTTCATCAAAATCGCTGCTTTGTAAAATATGAATGTTGGCTAAATTTCTTCAATTCTCTCGAAAATCCGTTGATGGATTTTATTAAATTATCTAGAAATCAATCTACCTATAAAAAAATGGTGATTTGGCCATCATGTTACTTTCTCCGACTTGATGGTATCATAGCCATTTATATTTACGTTTTCATGGTTTATTTTCAATTGAAATCATATTTTAAATGTACATCTAGCATTGTGTAAACTCGGGTGAAACTGACGTTTAAAACGTCAAAATGATGAAAGATGGAAAAATTATACTTCAAATTCAAAAACTCAGTTTACTCAAAAACTAAAGGGATTTCAAAAAAAACTTATTCTTTATAAGTTGTTCATTTTAGCATTTTCTACAATTATTATTAACATAAATTTGCTGCAAGTATTATCGTTTTATAATTATAAACCAAAAATTAAAAAAAAAAATTATCAAATAAAAATGATTTTATAAAAAATGTTTTCAAGCAAAAGATGTTCATTTATTTGTTATCTTCAATATTTGTTTAAATTTTTTTGTGGTATTTTTCATATTTAAGAAAATATTTGCAAAAAACAAAAAACAGTTAAGGCAAACACCCACTTCCGGTGTACAAAATTTTACCAAAAGCTTTTCAGTTCTTCAGATTATCAAATAAGACGTATTTTCAAAGTTTAATATCAATTGCTCTATTAGTTTATGAGATACAGCGCGCACAGACAGACACACACAGACAATTTTTTTTTTCCAGAAATTGTTGAAATGACATCTAGGAACCCCAAAACGGATATTTCCGTAAAAAAAAATTTTGAAAAAAAAATCACGATCACAATACTTTCTCGTACTTCGTAACGGAGAAAGTAAAAAAATGAAAATCCAAATGGATATTTATTTTTTGTAATATCAAATTGTTTAACAAATGAATAATGTATTTAAACTAAACTCACAGCAAATGTTCAAAGTGTAAACCATTCATGATTTGACAGTGGTCGGTCGGTTTTTAAATACTACATGTACGATTTGATTATTGCAGAGGTCGCCAAAGTGGTCTATATAGACCCCCAGGGGTCTATTTAACAAAAGTAGGGGTCGATCTAAGCCAGGGGGTCTAATGGGGGTCGATCCGAATCGGAGGGTCGATTGGGGGTCGAAGGAAAAAAAAGTGTAAAAAAATTTAAAAAAAAATGTAAAGAGATATAAACTTCAATTTTCATATTTTCCGCTAGTGAACATGAAACCTTTTTTAGTGGAAAGGTTTTATTTAAAGGAAATGTATGAATATATATTTGGATCCCGCGTTTAGAACAAAATATTAAACTATTTAAGGTCATCGTCATTTATGTCTTTATATATAATTTTTTTTTTAACGAATATCTTTATTACAGGAAATACAAGCCATAAATATCAATCATTCTTTTTACAGTCCCAAAGTAGTCAATACACATATTTTTTACACCAGTGGATAGGCTTTGAAATTTAGTACATTTACGAAATTACGCTATCAAGATTTGTCAGAAGTTATAGCCAAAAAACAAAACAAAAATACTTTTGTGGGGGTCGATGGAGATTTCGAAAAATTATAGATGTGTCGATGATCAAAAAAGTTTGGCGACCCCTGGATTAATGATATGAAAATAAATATTCAAGACATTTTCATATTTTTCTTGAAATTTTTCTTATGTAAAGGTAATCAAGTTTTATTTTGTTCAAAAAAAAAATGTGGCCATTATGTTACTTTCTCCGATTTGATGGTATCATTAATATATACGCTTTCATGGTTTATTTTCAATTTAAATCATATTTTAAATATACTTCGAACATTGTGTAAACTAGGATGAAACTGACGTTTAAAACGTCAAAATTATGAAAGATGGAAAAATTATACTTATATACTCAAAAACTCAGTTTACTCAAAAACTAAAGGGATTTCGAGAAAAACTTATTGTTTATAAGTTGTTCATTTTAGCATTATTTGCAATTATTATTAACATAAATTTGCTGTAACTATTATCGTTTTATAATTATAAACTAAAAATTAAAAAAATAATAATACATTTTTTTCTCGAATAAAAATAATTTTATGAAAAATGTTTTCAAGCAAAAGATGTTCATTTCTTTGTTGCCTTCAAAGTTTGTTTAAATGTTTTTGTGATATTTTTCATATTTAAGAAAATATTGGCAAAAGACAAAAACAGTTAAGGTAAACGCCTACTTCCGGTGTACGAAATTTTACCAAAAGCTTTTGAGTTCTTCAGATTATCAAATAAGACGGATGTTCAAAGTTTCATATCAACTGCTCTATTAGTTTTTGAGATACAGCGCGCACAGCCAGACACACACACACAGACACACACACAGACACAAAAAAAATTCCAGAAATTGTTGAAATGGCAAACGGATATTTCCGTAAAAAAAAATTTGAAAAAAGAAATCACGATCACAATACTTTCTCGTACTTCGTAACGGAGAAAGTAAAAATTAAAATGTAAGTGTTATTCGTTGCAAAAAATTTAATTGATATATCCAAGGTGGTAGATAACTATGTGCTAAATGTGCTAAATAACTTTTAAAACTTTTTTTTCTAAAGCGGATATTTACTGAGCTATACTGGATATTCCATACTTTTCGGACACCCTGTACAATAATAATTTCTTCAAAAGACATTCCAGAACTTTCAAAAGATTTCCAATGAAAATTTTGAGAACGACTTTGTTTAATATTATTCCGAACAAAACAATTAAAAAGCAAATTCTTAAAATCAGTTAATTTTGTAAAAAAATAGAAGAAAATATTTCTAAAAATATCATATTTTTCCCGAATTTGAGGGAGTGAATAATGAATACTGACATTCCTTAAAAAACCTAATGCTGAAGGCGTACAAAATTATTTCTAAAAGAACATTTTAGCCTCATAGCCTTACAAAAAAATATATTCTGAAAGCTATTTGAAACAGAACAATTTCGTAGCAACTTTTTAGAAAGTGTAGATTTTGAGAAAATTTCTAATTCTGTCAAAGAAATATTTCTGAAGAAATCATTTGGAAGCACATTTTTAATTATTTGAGAGTTAATTTTGTTAAGAAAAACGAGAAAATATTTCTGAAAAAAATAATTTGAGAATGATTTTTACAGGATTAAAGGGCGTCTATATTGAATACTTTATTTAAAAAAAACTAACGCTGAAAGCGTACAAAAATATTTCGAAAACAACATTTTGTTCTCAAACTAACAAAAAATGTATAACTTTTAAATAACAGTAGACTTTGAGAAAATGTCTAATTATGTCTTAAAAAAATTCATTTTGAAGCAAATTTGACGGTCAATTTTGTTTAAGAAAGAAGAAAGAAATTTTAGAGAATTAATATTGAATGACGACTTTTTCTTTAAAGAAATTTTTGTGCTAAAAATAATTTCAAAGAAACTTCTTAAAAACAATAGCTTATTAGAAAATGTCGAATTATTATTTTTTTGTATCGATCGAATTATGAAGGGCGGCTTTAACATTTTTACACCTGGGCGGACTTAACAACCCAGTCAATTGCTTTATTAGTTTTTGAAAAAATTGCGCACAGCATACACAGGCACACACACGCAGATACACACACAGGTACACACGCAGACACATTTTTTTAGAAATCTTTGAAAACTCCTCTAGGTACTTCAAAATGGATATTTCCGTAAAAAAAATTATGATGTGGGCATCATGTTACTTTCTCCGACTTGATGGTAGTCATTTATATTTACGCTTTCATGGTTTATTTTCTATTTAAATCATACTTTAAATATACATCGAGCGTTCTGTAGACTCGCATGAAACTGACGTCAAAATTATAGGATGGGAAAATTATACTTCAAATTCAAAAATGGTGATGTGGCCATCATGTTACTTTCTCCGACTTGATGGTATCATTTATATTTACGCTTTCATGGTTTATTTTCAATTTAAATCATATTTTAAATGTACATCGAGCGTTGCGGATGAAACTGTCGTTTAAAACGTCAAAATTATGAAAGATGGAAAAATTATACTTCAAATTCAAAAACTCGGTTTACTCAAAAACTAACGAGATTTCGAAAAACACTTATTCTTTAGAAGTTGTTCATTTTAGCATTCTCTACAATTTTTATTGACATCAATTTGCTGTAACTACTATCGTTTCATAATTATAAACCTAAAATTAAAAAATTAATAATACATTTTTTTCTCGAATAGCAATGGTTTTATGAAAAAAATATTTTTAAGCAAAAGATGTGCATTTTTTTGTTGTTTTCAATGTTTGTTTAAATATTCTTGTGATATTTTTCATATTTGAGAAAATATTGGCAAAAAACAAAAAACAGTTAAGGTAAACACCCACTTCCGGTGAACGAAATTTTACCAAAAGCTTTTCAGTTCTTCGTATTATCAAATAAGACGTATGTTCAAAATTTCATATCAATTGCTTTATTAGTTTTTGAGATACAGCGCACACAGACAGGCACACACACAGACACACACAGACACACACACACACACACACACACACAGACACAATTTTTTTTCCAGAAATTATTGAAATGGCATCTAGGGACCCCAAAACGGATATTTCCGTAAAAAAAATTTTTGAAAAAAATCACGATCACAATACTTTCTCGTACTTCGTAACGGAGAAAGTAAAAATTTGAAAAAAACTTCACGATCACATTTTTTCTCGTACTTCGTAGCGGAGAAAGTAAAAATTCATAGAATGTTAATGTGTTAATCCTACTTTGAATACCGCATACATTTAGTGATGCACAATATATAACATAATTACAAATACTCAGAATTTTACGTAGAATCCATAAATGCAACAAAAAATGGGGGTTCATATTTGAAAATTTTAACTTAGGGATCGTATCTCAATTTTGGAACACCCTGTACATTTGAATTTTATCTCAAAAAATGCGCGTTAAAAAATATAATACTGGTGTCCGAGCATTTCTCTGAAAGAAAATGCCCTGAATTTTAATCGAATTGATACCTTACTTTATGTACACAGTGTATATACTTGAAATAAAGGTTTATTCATAAAAGAAAAATAATTCAGCGAATAGCTAGATTTGAGATGTAGCGTTTTGTAATTACAAAGTAATATTTTATACATTTATACAGAGCCGACGGCATTGTTTTTCCTCCGGTATATTACGTGTTCAATTAATCATTTAATATTTGTTAATTATTCGCCTGACGCATAAAGCAATTAGCACCTTTGGTTGCGCGTTTGTTTCGAATGTAATTTGTTTTTATTATTTAGTTCAATAAAACGTGCCTTGCCTTTGGAGTACGTGTAATTTTTTAATTAGTTATTTCCATTTATTGTGGAACATAATAATGGAAAATAAATATTGAATGTATTCAAATCTAATATAACATTAAACACTACACTATACGATTAAACAGAATGTAGATAAGCCCACTTTCGGTGTACTGAAAGCTTTTCAGCTCTTTTACTAGAGTTGAATTTTGAAACATTTGCGGTGGATTTCACAAACATTTATTTAAGCCAGGTTTTTTCGTAAGCCGATATTATATTTTCAACTGTTTAAACGTTCTTTATCCGTCATTGCCAGTCATCGAATACATTTTTGAATCGTTATTATTTAAATTAGGAATGGAGCCTCGGAAGAGGATTTAAGGTAAAAGTACTTTTAAGAGTAAATAACAATTAAAATTTGTGTAATATAATCGCAGAACCTAATCTCAAATGATTCCGTTTACCATTTAAACATCGTTTACGCAGCCGAAAATGCGTTCAACATTGTTTGATAGGCATTTGAATTTGGCGCGTTGTTTTTCATATTGCAATGTTGGTACCTTGCGTGCGAGAGTGTCAAATCGATCATTAGGGCCCGCAGAATTAACTGTCAGTGCGATCGTGTGTGCGTATGCTTTATAGGTATTTAGTTTTACATTTACGTTTTATACCATCTCATCTTACTGCAGATATTTTATTGGTAAGTTAAAAAATAACCACATTAACACATGCAAATCTTAATTATGAAATGTGATTTTAGGTTAAGAATGCCGTTCGAAGATCACCACAACAGGTTTATCCTTTAAGCATATTTTCGAACAGGGACACGCAACGCAGAAAGGAGTTGGAATTATTCCTATCAAAATTGCGAGGAACAATTTCATGGGCAGTTTCCTGATGTTGAGTTTGGTCACAATTACTTTGTGCAACATGTTCGCCGTATTGTTACCAGATTCCATGAAACCAGCAGCGTTTCGAAAGGAAAATCTACAGGTCGACCTACTGTCCTTACGGAAGCAGTCGTTGTAAATATTCAACAAAGACTAGATGTGAGTCCGAAGAAATCGCTCCGATGTTTGTCTGCTCAGACAAATTTATCGCTCGGTACATGTCAGAAGGCTTGCAAAAAAAATTTACATTTGCATCCGTACAAGGTAACTGCAACTCAACAGTTGCTGCCGCCTGATTATCGGAGTTCCTGAATGATGACGATTTGTTAGATTTAACGTTCTACAGTGACGAAGCTTGGTTTCACCTTAGCGGCTATGTGAACTCGCAACACCATAGAGTGTGGGCTGCAGAAAACCCCCATATATTTGTTGAGGTTCCGTCACATCCTCAGAAGGTTAGTGTATGGCTGGCAATGTCCCGAAGGCGAAGGCCCTATTTTTTTAATGACAATATTAACGCAGCTCGCTATCGGGAATTACTCTTGAATCGTTTTATCGAACAACTTCATGATGATGAATTGCAGCTAGGATACTTTCAGCAGGACGGAGCTACTGCGCATACTGCAAATACAACGTTAAATCACCTGCGGCTGTTCTTCGGATATAGGTTAATTAGCAAAGATCTATGGCCACCTCGCTCACCAGATTTGACACCGCTGGACTATTTTATGTTCGGATATTTAAAAAATAAAGTGTATACCGATCGACTCCACACTTTACAAGAACTGCGCAATACAATAACAGAAGCGGTGCACAATGTTACACCTGAAATTCTACAAAATGTCTTCAACAACATGAAACGCCGGGTAAATTTGTGTTTGGATCAAAATGGGCAACACTTTGAACATCTGTTATAGTAGAGCGGGAAATTAAAACAGCTATCAAACAATAACGAACACAGTGTATAATACCAGTATTATGTCAATTTAAACCAGAGTTGTATTTATTACCACCTTTGTGAAATCCACTGTTAGTTTTTGAGACACAGTGCCCGCAGATAGACTGACAGACACACACACACAGACTTTTTTTAAATGGTCGGAATCGTCTTGGGGATCTCAAAATGAATAATTCTATAGTAATTTCGAATTAGAAAAAAATCACGAAAACAATACCTTCTTGTATGTACAGGAAAGTAAAATTTCCCAGTGTCAACAAACCTAACTTGATTGTTTATCATTAATTCTGCTATAAATCACCGTTTCAATCATTAAAATCAATTCAACCTTTCACTATATAAACTATATAGACTGCTAGTCCAAAAATAGCTTTTTTATTGCCCTTAACAATATTGTTTTCGTCAGGTAGGCAGCATTTTTGGTTAAAAATCAACATACCCGTACATGTATTATTATCACGTCGGCGGTATACATAATGGCCCATATTCATACTTGACATTTAGAGTCGCTTTTAACTAAATGATGAAAAACTGCGAGAATAATATGACAACGTATCATTTATTTGAGCGGGAAATTTAGAAAGTTGAGAATTAATACAACGAAAATCGAAGAAATTTTGAGAAAATGCATTCATAAAGCACATTCGAAATTTTGAATCAACTGCATACTTAGATTTTTACTTTCTCCGTTACGAAGTGCGAGAAAGTATTGTGATCGTGATTTTTTTTTCAATTTTTTTTTTTACGGAAATATCCGTTTTGGGGCCCCTAGATGCCATTTCAACAATTTCTGCAAAAAAAGAAAATTGTGTCTGGGTGTGTGTCTGTCTGTGTGCGCTGTATCTCAAAAACTAATAGAGCAATTGATATGAAACTTTGAACATACGTCTTATTTGACAATCCGAAGAACTGAAAAGGTAGAATTTCGTACACCGGAAGTGGGTGTTTACCTTAACTGTTTTTTGTTTTTTGCCAATATTTTCTTAAATATGAAAAATATCACAAAAACATGTAAACAAACATTGAAGACAACAAAGAAATGAACATCTTTTGCTAGAAAATATTTTTCATAAAATCACTGCTATTCGAGAAAAAATGTTTTTATTTTTTCTTCAATTTTTGGTTTATAATTATGAAACTATAATAGTTACAGCAAATTTGTGTGATTAATAATTGTAGAAAATACCAAAATGAACAACTTCTAAAGAATAAGTTTTTTTCGAAATCTCGTTAGTTTTTGAGTAAACCGAGTTTTTTAATTTGAAGTATAATTTTTCCGTTTCGTAATTTTTAAACGTCAGTTTCATCCGAGTTTACGCAACGCTCGATATACATTTAAAATATGATTTCAATAAACCATGAAAACGTAAATATAAATGGCTATGATACCATCAAGTCGGAGAAAGTAACATGATGGCCACATCACCATTTTTTCATAATTCCTTTTATTTCGAATGTTTACTTCCCGCTCAAATAAACGACACGTTTTCATATTAATCCCGCAGTTATCCATCATTTAGTTAAAAGCGACTCTAAATGAGATGTATGAATATGGGCCAATTAGTCGAATTGTTGCCTTCAACAAATTTAAGAATGATTAGTCTGGCGATGATTTAATGTTTCTATTATCAAAATCATTCCTCAGAATTACGATTTATAACCTTTTAAACATTCACAAACATATCACTTTCGTAATTAGTGCCGCTTCCGCGCCATCTACCAGAGCATAGCTGAACTGCTAAGTGTATTTTTCTGGCAGCGCCAAAATGCTCAAACTTTATACCTATAATCAAAATGTAAAAATCTAGTAATGAGCAGTACAAAAGATCAAATATTTCATTCTGAATTGAATGATATTTAAAATAGCTGAAGAAATTTAGCAATTTCTAAGTAATTTGCAAATGAAAATTTAGCAAGAACAATCATTAAAGTCGGTAACTCAGTTTACTGTACGGCATACATTTAAATGTAAAGTATTTTGCATTATATCTCAAATAAGGAGAGGTCTTATATTAATTACTAATCAGTTTATTTAACTTCTTATCTTGTTTAGCGCATTACAATAATAATAATAATATTTTTTTTATTCACGGGTTTTCCCATTTGTACATTAACTAAGTATAAATTAATTATGTAAACAGCAACCTAGTAGGATTATAAAAGTAAAAAATAAATACGTAATAACATTCGGAACCATCAAAAATAAACATAATTATAAACTAATTAACTAAAAAATCATTATCGTTAACAGAGAATAGAAAATTTTTAAAGCGTTTTATCCATAATTTGTTCTTGAAAAATTAAATCTAAATATAAAGCTTGTTCTAGTTTGAACATTTGTCGCCCAAAAATTAATTATACACAACAATTCCTGACAAATTATGCGATTGTTTAAAATGTTATAAAGGAAACACATATCTGCAAAAAATCGTCTATTAACTGGTGACTGGATATTAAGACAACATAAGAAATTTTAATCTCTATACAGCCGTGTCCTCTGTTATCGTACGGATGAACCAGTCCTTCATTTGTAGATTTATAATATTAATTTATAATAATAATACTTATTACAATATTATAAAAATATTTAAAAAGTCAAGAGGATTAAGAAGTTAAGAGCTATAAAGTTGTCTTGTTATCTCAGAACAAATTTATTTCTAAACATTTTAATTGCACAAGATCTAATTATAGGCAACCCGATATACACATAACTACAGTCATAAAATTTAACTTCTAATATTAAGCAACCCAATATACGCATAACTTCTGTTAATTCAATATTAAAAACTTCTAATTTTAAGCGTAACATGAACGAAACTATAAGTGCAATTGAGCTCACACAGATATTATTAATCATTTACGGAAATCACCTGATAATCGAATTTACATATTATGAAAAATACAATACATAGGTGCAAAACTGCTAAAATATGAATTAGTTATATGTGTTGTTAAGGCCGAGGTGGATTAAAATGTATAATAAAACGTTAAATTCAATATTACTGTCTCATACGCTTAGAAATAATATAATTATAATTAGTTATTGACATCTGATAATACAGGGTGGTCAACTAAGGAATTCCGATTTAAAAGAGAAATAAAACAAAAACTATCAAGTCAATTATAATTTTTTTTTTTACAAATAATGTTCAGCTCTTTGGAAATTCATTTCTTAAAAATTACGCTGTCCAAATGTCCACCGTTTTTCTGCTGGCACTCTTCGAGTCGAACCCCGACATTTAGAAAAACACGTCGCAAAGTTTCTGGACCGATGGCTTGAATTTCCTGGCGGATATTTTCCTTCAACGCAATTAGAGTGCGGGGATTGTTGCGGTAGACTACACTTTTGAGGTATCCCCATAAGTAAAAGTCGCAAGGTGTCAAGTCCGGGCTTCTGGGGGGCCATGGATGGTCTCCACGCCGAGAAATCAATTTTTCAGGAAAAAGCGCCTGAATAACAGGTAAAGACCGATTTGAAGTGTGACAAGTGGCCCCGTCTTGCTGAAACCAAGTGTCCCGATTGTATACATCAAAGTCTTGAAGGGCTGGTTCAAAAAAATTGTTCAACATGTCCACATAACGATCAGAATTCACTGTTACTGCTCGGCCGCGTCCGTCTTCGAAAAAGTACGGGCCTATAATGCCTTGTGCGTGTATTGCACACCAAACTGTGACCTTCAGACTATGCAATTGAGTTTCATGTTGCTGTTTGGGGTTTTCTGAAGACCAATACCGGCAATTCTGTTTGTTTACATAGCCGTTCAGATGAAAATGGGCTTCATCAGAGAAAAAAATGTTGTCGTACGCTTGAAATCGGTTCACCATTTCATTGACGTAATCAAGGCGTTGTTGATGGTCCCCTGGCTTTAACTCCTGCACTAATTGGATCTTGTAGGGGTGCATGTGTAAATCTTTATGAAGAATGTTTATCAATGACGATCTCTTCACATTTAGAGTGGCCGCGCGCCGGCGTGTCGAGAGGCCCGGTTGGTTGCGAACAGATGCTCTCACTCGCTCTACGTTTGCATCGTTTCTCACAGACCGTCGACGGTTTATCACTCGCTGGGGCAATGTCGAACCTGTTTCTTCGAATGTTCTGACCCATTTCCGAATGAGTTGAGCACTCGGACATTGGTTAAGATTGTGCAAAGCATAATGTGCACGAAAACGACGACGCACAATAATGCAAGAATTTTGATTTTGGTAATAAGCGCGCACACAGAACGAACGCTCCTCACCCGTCCAGCGAACCATGGCGACTGAATTTCCATGAGCCCCTCCTTCGTTTAAGACCAACCCCACTTCTCTATTCCTATTCAAAACAATTTTAGAGCGCTTGTAAATCGAAATTCCTTAGTTGACCACCCTGTATAATACGGCGCAGAGAGTTCCTACAATAAGAAATTGTGACGTAAATAAAACAAAATTAGCATCCCTGTACAAAATATTTTCAAAACGCATCGAATTATCAATGGTTTTATACATTCTATAACTTAGACTAGATTTTCGGCTTTTTTCAAGATTGAATTGATCGAGGGATATAAAAGTTTACAATATACCTACAAATATTCTCCTATCTGCTAATGACTTAATACATTGTAGTTTGGTAATAATACCTAATCAATTCCTCTACAAAATATGTGAATAAATCATCTCCAATAAACAAGTTCCCCGCATCGGCTATGAATTCGGGAACAATATCAACATTTATCCAAGGGTAACCTAAAAACTCCCCTACTTTGCGAAAAACTTATTTTTACGTGTCCCGACAACAATGTGTTGATATTCATTTAGTTTAACATTCCGCTGTGGCAAAAGTTTGTGTTGACTCTCTTTTAAACCATTGATTCCTCTATAAACTACCATTTGAATCACTAAAATCAATTCAATCGTTAAAGAATTGCAACGGCATTATTAATTATCCCGCTATTTTGCAGCACGTTTATTTAAACAAATTTAATGATAATGAGTCTGGCGGTGATTTAACGTTTCTATTATCGAAATCATTACTCAGAATTACATTTATAAACTTTTAAAACTTCAAACACATGTTCATAATTACCGCTGCCTCCGCGTCATCTACCAGACCATAGCTTAACTGCTAAGTGCATATTGCCGGCAGCGCCAAAATGCTCGAACTTTATACCTATAACTAATATGTAAAAATCTAATAATGAGCTGTACATCAAATGATAAAATATTTCATTCCGAATCGTATGGTGTATAAAATAGCTGAGGAAATTTAGCGGTTTTCCAGTAATTTACAAATGAAAATTTAACACGATCGTAGGCTGGTAATTCAGTTTACTGTAAAGATTCAATTTAAGTATAAAGCCTAAATTAGAAACAACCTTACTTGTTGCAGAAAGCATTAAATAAATTCAATAGGGCTGTATCAATATAGGCTACATTTCGTTTTGTTGAATTTATTTAATTAAGTATAAAGCATTTTGCAGTATTTCGCAAATAATTACGGGTCTTATAGTGATTACTAATCAGTTTAATTAACTTTTTGCCTTATTTAATGCACTATAATATAAGAAATCTAAATCTCTGTACAGCTGTATCCTCTGTTATCGTGCGGTTGAACTAGTGCTTCATTTTTGGGTTGAATATTTGTTTCAATAAGATAAAAATATTTTAAAAGTTTACGGGATTAAGGAGTTAATAATATTGTTATCTCAGAAGAAAATTATTTGTAAATATTTTAATTGCACAATGCAATACTATAAATGCTTAATCACTAGCAACCTAATATACAAATTGAAATGCTGATTTTAAGCAACCCAATGTACTGTAAATTTTTTATTAAAAACTTCTGATTTTAAGGCTAACAGGAATGAATAAGTGTAATTGAGCTAACACAAATATTTATCAACATATTACTTTTGGGAAAATTAATATAAACTAATTGCTTCCGACTTCACAATTAAATTTTAATTACCGACGATGAAGCCAAATATACTTTTTTCATAAACTTTTTAAATATATGGCAATTAAATTATTCCGAGAAATAATAATGTCCGTTTGCACCGCACCCAGTTACTAAATTAGAGATTAAGCTAATCATGCCGCTTCTCCACTGGTTATCGGTTAGTATCAAAAGCAGTTTATTTAGACATACTTATCAACAATTTTTATACAAACAAATTTTCGAAATTATTAACGAGAGTTTGAAAATAAGGTAAAAAAAAAACAACACTTAATATATAAATATAATATCAATATATAAAATACAAATAGAGACATAAAAAAACAAAACAGATCAATTCTTGTATCCCTTCTTCCAAACAGTATCCTTCAGGTACATCAACTTATTAGTATTTAGTAGATCTTCCACTATATCAAGAAAACCCAATTCGCTAGCCACACGATATTTGGTGTGCACCGATGGAAGCATCCGCAATATGCTCTTCATGTTATGTATTGCATTGTCGGTATTAATATTGCCATTTAGAAATCGCCTGGAAATGTCATACACTAGACTATCACTCAAGGTAAATACGGATAAAAAGTTTGCCAAGTAATTGACGTGGTTGTGCATGATATACTGCTCGAAGATAATGTTAGCCCAATCGATTGGATGCTCGTAGGCTTCTGTCAAGATTAACGCTTGAGGAAAACTGTAAATTATAATGGTTTAGTGTTAAATCTTTTTAGGATCTTAAGCATAGTTTTATGAAAACGCAAAAATATTTTTTGATAAGAAAAGATTGTGTATTGTACAGCGAGCATATAATGATGGCTATTAATCACGAGAACAATGTTTGCGGAACGAGCCGTAGGCGAATGGAGCAAATCGTTTGAGTGATTAATAGCCATTATATGCGAGTTGTACACTATACTTTGTTCACGAAAATTAAAATAAAAATAAAAATTAAAAAAAATCAAAAAGAAAATCAAAATCAAAATTCAAATCGAAATTCAAGTTGTAATTACAATAACAATTGAAAACAAAATAAAATCAGTATTAAACAGGGGAAACAAAATATTATCATAAATCGCTTTCTATGAATTAAAGCGCAAATTAGCGTGTTTAATAAACATATTAAACACGCAAATGCGTGTGAGTGTTTAATAAGCATATTAAATACGCAAATGCGTGTTTAATGAAATTGAGTGTTAAATGTGCCCATAGAATTAAATAATGCGCACATTATAACATTTTCGTGAACAAAATATTATTCCTGTTTCTATTTCAATTACAATTTAATTAACCACTAACCTTAACCCCTGCAACACCAATGTGTTAATCTGAGTACTGTTTAAATTCAAGATGCATGTTGCAGTGCCTGCACTGGATAAACCTTTGAGGAGGGACATCTGCAGGGCTACCAATTCCGCTTGTCTGGCAGCGTTCATGGCTTTTGCTAACTTATCGCCTTCCAAATGGTATTCCGAGGCGTGTGTGTAATTTTCCATAGCCTGTACAATTAAATTCTTAAATTCAAATAATAAACCAAAGATGAAAAAATCTATACGGTTCTGTCTGCACTCCCTTGTTCTGAATTAAAAAAAAAACTGTATAGTGTAAAGTATTTCTTTTCAGTTCAGGAATGCATGTCCAATACCGGATTGTTTTTCGCAAGCTTCTCAACATATATAAAATTTACATTTAACAACAATTAAAAATAGTGTTGATTGTGTAAAACAGAGAAATTCTTTCATATTAATTGTTGCAAAATAAAACTTGTTTTCGGATAAGTATTTTTCCAATAGCTATTTGTGACCTAATTACTGACTTCTCCTCGTAAAATACACACTTACCTTATTCAAACAAAGTTTTGTGCCATCAGTATTTGTCAATTCCACAAATAAACATGTGTCTGGGTTAATCTTCCTATTCTGCATTTCTAGTTTGGAGATGGCAATGAGATTGCGTACAATACTTGCCGATTCGTTTTCCCAAAGTTGCGCCACTTCAGAGTACAAACTAAAGTGCAGGGCTACCATTTTGTAGAGTTCCCGGTTATCTGGGCAGTATTTCTTTAAGTACTCAAGGAGAGCAACTTTTAAACCGTTATCCCTGACATTCGATTTACCCCTTCTCAGCAAGTATTCGAACTGATCGTTCTCCCTTAAGATGTGAAACACGTAGTTCAGTTCGTTGTATCGAGCAACTCCTAAAGTTAAAGTTGGACATTTAAAACCAATTTCTAGACTCTAAGAGTATTTACCTGTCAATAATCGAACGATCAAGTACCAATTCTTCAGTGTCAACAAGAGATTGATCAAAGTTTGACACTTCTTCAGAATCACGGAGATTCTCTCCATATTACAGTCAGCTGTGTAGCAATCGTGAGCTCTGATCAGTAATTCGACGACGTGCGTGATTTCATTGGAGTTGGGATATTCGACGGAGACCGTTTGAGATTTATGCAGGGCACTTGCGTAGGTATAGAGGGCGTTACCAAGAATCGAACACGTATCAGGTAGCAACTGGAGGATCAGGTGAATGTCGGTGTTGAGGTTGATGTCCCAAAATTCTGAAGAGCTTTCTTTTTTCTCTGTTGTGTTGACAATCATGAAAATTATTTGTTCGCAGAGAAAATGAGCTATCTGCAATTTAAATGCAAAGTAAATGAACAACCTGTAAATTTTGATGTAATTTTAATGAAAAATGTATTTTATTCATATTAAGAAATTATTAAAACATCAGCAATTTACAATATTACCATTGACAACTATGTAACATTGATAATGTGCGCTTTAATAATGTCACACTCCAATAGCACGAGTTTTCATAATATTCGAAACCATATTAACAAATTAAATGATTTTGTTCACGACAATGTTATAATGTGCGCATTATTTAATTCTATGGGCAGCATTAATAGGGTACATTTAACACTCAATTTCATTAAACACGCATTTGCGTGTTTACTGTGGTTATTAAACACTCTAATTCGCGCTTTAATCCACAGAACGCGATTCATTATAAAATTTTGTTTAACCTGTTTAATACTGACTTTATTTTTTTTCAAATTGTAATTGTAATTACAACTTTAATTTCGATTTTAATTTTGATTTTGTTTTTGTTTTTTTTTTTAATTTTGATTGTAATTTTGATTTTAATTTTCGTGAACAAAGTATAGTGTACAACTTGCATATAATGCTCATTATATGCTCGTTGTACAATATACTATTATTATTTCAGATCACTTTCGTAACATTTATATAAGTGAAACTAATAAATAATTTTGGAAACATTGTTGAAGATTCAATTTATTAATTATTGGCTTACCTTCTCCTTGTTCCACTTGTAAACAGTGATAAAATCATGCACCACTTCCAACTTGTTCTTGCAATTATTCTCCAGAGCTTCCAAAAGCAAAGGCTCCGGATCAGCATTCTCCACGATGTGGCTGTACTTCTTATTAATGTTAATACTAATCCTGTAAACCATCAGAATATTTTGGCCAATTTCAAAACCGCTACTTAGTCCGTCAATCAGATTTTCAATCAATGTCAACGTATCTTCAACCACTGTTTCCACTTCCAACACAGTATTGACACTTAATGTACCGGGACTCCTGGATACTAAATACAAAAAAGGTGCATGCTTTTCAAATCTCAATCATAGAACTATATTGTTTGATAATAATTACCTGAACTTAAACTCGATAACCTAGCAGGCCTTAATGACTTGATTCTGTGACTGAACGTACGGTAATGATTCCTCTTCCTCAATAACAGCCTTTCTTGAGCACTCAACTGGAAGGGCAGCGTCAAACCTTCTGCTAAATTGAAGCACAGCCTCAGTATATCAAGATTTGAGTTAGCGTGTCCAAACATTTTCTCCAATTTAAAAGCTTGAAAAACATCTCCAGAACCCAACAATTGATTAATCAACAAATCCAAACGATTAATCTCGTGGGTATCTAGTTTTACGGAACTATCCTCAACTGCAAATTTCTCAAGTTCGACTATCATCTCGGAGTACAACTTCAGATTTTTGTTCTTGTACTTAATCTCATGTTGATAACTATCGTTCAGCTTCAGGTAGGACTTCCACATATCATACTCTAAACCAAATTCTTCTTCCAGATTATTTTCGGAAGCCCACTGATAAGCAACAGTCAAGAGCACGTATTTGTCATGAGAATCATCCATTGGAAATTGTGTGTAGAACAAAACAGCATTCTTAGGTATCATCTTCAATTCCCTAAATTGCAAATCGCATTCTTCAACGTATTCACCGATTCCGTTTTGGGTGAAAATCTGTTTCCACTTCTTAGCGAGGATAACGTCAGCAGCTGATTCAGCAATATTGGCCACCTTCAAGGCTTCCTCGAACATGTTCACCTGCACCAGCTTGTTGATACAAGCGGCAACCTCTTCTTTATATGAGCAAACTTTGCACATCTTGAAAAAATCAATGTTCACACTTATCCTCGCTTTAAATAGGTACGTCAGAATCTTGCTAATATTTCGGAAATTCGGCACGTTCGTAAAGAAATAAGTTTGCAGGTCGAGTTCGTTGATAATGGTGAGGAATTGGATTTTGTTGTAGACGGTTTTGAAGCAGTGCTGCAGGGTACTGGCCAACAGGACGAGTGCTGCTGTTTCTATCCATGCTATGTTGTTTAGGTATGTTAGTTCAACATCGACTTCGGTTATGAGGGTCATACTGCCGCAGGATTTTAGAATGTTGTGGAATTTTTCTAGTTTCTCGCGGAGCACGTTGATTTTATAATTGAATGATATACAGTCGCTCAGCATGCTCATGAAGACATTTAGGGGATTATCCTTGAAATTAATATAACGCAGTTTAAGAAAAGGGCCAACCAAAAATTAAATGCAAAGTTGACCACTAGCAAGATAAATTCGTCACACATGACTACACATTTTACCTTATCTGTTGTGAATAATATATCAACATATTCATTGACCTGCCAGGCAAACCATGTAAAATTAGCGACATATTAACAACACAGACTTATACTCTGTCGGTGTTCAATTACTTACTCAAATTTTCACAGTGCCATAGAGTGGCATCGTGTGAGGATGTTTTAAATTAAATCTCAAAACAATTGATTATGTTAAACCTAAAAATTACTAGTCCAGAAGTTACTTACGGAAAGAAAAATATGAAAACTCTGCTTCAGTGTTTTGTAATATCCGCGCTCAAGAATTGTCTCCATGAAAGCAATAACGTCATTGCCCACTAAAGCAATCCCCTCGTAACTCTCGGCTTGCGCCATCTCACAAGTCACAGCCAACCAAGTCAGCCAATGTGTGATTACCGAATCGGGCTGGAAAAACATCACAAATCAGTTTTAAAGAAAAACAAGCTTCCACCAAATTAAGTTAGATTAAACAACCAACTCACCTCATAACTTGCGGCGAGAATAGCAAACAGTGGATACTTATAGTGTACGCACGCATGCAAAAGACTCTTCGGCGGATCCCCGCTGTGATGACATTTAATCAGCACCTGAAGTAAATCAACACTCTTCAAATCCGGCATTTCAATATCCGAATAATCCGATAAGCCGCTGCTACCCGTACTACCATAGCTCGACTGCGAAGTCATGCTCGTGGTCATCGGATCGTCCCGATTCTTCCTGACCCCGATCCTAGATAGGAAATAATTCCTGGAATCTCGCTCCCGCATAATGGAATTCTTGTGTTCGTACTGAATATCGTGGATTAGGCAATGGTGGACGTGTTCGAGCAATCGTTGGTCTTTGAAGTTTTGGACCAGCTTGATCAGTTGTTCTTGAGGGTAATTATATTTTTGGATCACGATGAGAAAAAGTAACCATTGATTGTTTTCAGCAAAAGTGCGTAATAGTGTATCTGGAAGTTGCAGCTCATGATTCTCGGCATATTTATAGAATATGTCAAAGGTTTGAAAGGCCTTAATTATATCGGCGTAATTCGTATTCAAATCTAATTGGTTATGAATAGTAGATTCCACTTCGTTTAAAATTGAAACCAAGGAATCATCCTTCTTTAGTATTAAGTTAATCACGTCAGCCTCGTTTTGATATATTCTAGAATCCCATATCAAATTCATTATCTTGGAATCGATTCTTAAATTCTCAGAAGACTCCCCTATCATTTCCAAAAAGGCTATACACGAAGACATCACATTTTTGTTTGAAAAACTCTTTACGGCTAACCTAATTACTTTTTCCTTAATAAAACTACCCTCTTCAATAGCCGTAGAACTCGCTTTACTAGGACGACTCTGCATCAAATAAAACTTGTAACTAATCCTTTTCTTATAACCGTATCTTCCAACTAATGAATCCAAATTAAAATGTGGAATTTCATGCGCATCACTATACCGATGAGGAAATAACCCAAGTGGAATCACTTTCAAATGCTTATTCAACAAGACGTACACACTCATCTTCACTTCCTCGCAGTTCCTCATCACCTTACCAAAAATTATATTTAAGACCTTTAAAGCCTCAAATTGGGTATTATTAGAATCGCATAGCACCGTGAATAAATCTTCTTTTTTCAAGAAGAGTACAAACAACTTAATGATGGAATCCATGTGTCTATCCTCATAATCTCCAAAATATCTCATCAACTGCGACAAATTATCTATAATTTTTTCCTTATCATTGATTGCTTTAACAAAATCACGATGTGAATTTATCAACGCAACATTTACATCATCTACATCAGGCAAAGTGTAATTCTTTGTGCATATATCCATAAGAATATATAAACCAGTATCCAAACAGTGATTAAATATTAACGACTGCAGCTTATCCTTATTAATATTTCCAAATTTCGAATCTAACACGTTTTCTAAATTATGCATATATTGCATGTTGTTTATTCTGGATATTATTTTAGAGACATCGTTTTCTTCTTCAGTGCTGAATATTCCGTATGTGGCCAAGTTATCACATATTCTAGATCTTATATCTTCAGATATTTCTGTACTGTAGTAAAGGAAGGAGAGCATCGTTGCATCAATTTCCGATTTTTCTAAGAATTCTAGTAAATCGGTGTTAGTTTCTGTTTCCGAACAATCCTTTGAAAATTGAACATGTATCCATTGGGTTAAAAAGTCGTGGTTTTTGGTTCTTAACGCCCACTGCCACATGTGGATCGGTAGGACGTATGATGTTAAATCAAAATCTGGAATTAAAAGTTTATTTACTGTAGTTATAATTATGATATTTTTGACAATATACACAGCATATATTACAGTATTAGTCTTCTGACATTATTTTGTAAGCTTATTAAACTGAATTATTCGGTACCTTACTATAATTTCTGTAAAGTATTTAGAAAATTACAAAAAACAGCATTAAAAGATGGCGGACAACAAACCAGGAAGACTGGCTCGAAGAATGAAATAGGTACAAAAAGGATACCACGTAATTTGTGAGCACAAGAAGGTAGCATGGGAAGAAGAACAAGTAGAGATAATGAGAAACTTCAAAACAGAAGGAAAAGTCTGGAAGTTCATAGGAAGAAGAAGGAAGAAAGAGGAGGATAATAATACAAGATGGCCGGCGGGACGGTGGACGTGCCTCCCGACGTGTCCAATTTAAAGTGTGAAATTTGCAATGATAATTTAAGAAGAAACAAAGCTAAGTGCGTTAGTGAATCGTGTAATACATTCCTGCATGTGAAGTGCCTGGAAAAGGTGGAACAACTATTTTGTGTAGACAATTACGAGAAAAATAAATGGCAATGTAAAAACTGCACAATCAAGGCGGGAAATGGTATATCCCCCTGCAACAAAGTGTACCTTGCAATAGTGAACTGTTGCATAAAGAAGTAGACTTTCTAGTAGGTGAAAAGCGGTTATATGAGTCTATGTTAGAAGATTTAAAGTATACAGTGTCTGTGCAAAAACTGTATATCGGGGCCATGAAATCATCCAAATTCACGCCTGGCGTATCGTACTCCGATAAGGTTAGTGCGTCCTCTTCACCTGTAAAATCCATTTATGGAATTCCTGCGATAAACAATGTAAATACACCAACATCAGCTGTTTTATTCATCGAGTCGAAGGATAAAGATTTAAATGCATATGCAGAAATACGTGAGAAAGTAAACCTCAGCACGATTGGTGCTCATGTGAATAGAATAAAACAAACAAAAAAGGGTGTCGTTATTAACTGTCCGGATAAAATATCATTAGACAAACTAAGGATGGAATTGGAAAATAAATTTGAGGAAAAAATAAAATTGACTATTCCACAAAAATTCAACCCGCGGATAGTTATTAAAGATGTCAACACCGAGGTCGACTCCCAGGAAGCAATTGTTAATGAAATTTATGTGCGAAATAGTATTGAAAAAAGTGATAATTCGTACATTAGGGTGGTGACAATTATGAAGCGACGATTTTCTAATAATATTATTATTGAAGTTAGTCCGGATCTTCGAAGAGTTCTCATATCGAGAGGATTTATTTATATTGGATGGCAAAAATTAAAAATCGAGGACTACTTATATGTGAAACGTTATCAGTGTTGCCAATTCGGGCATATTAAAAGTAATTGTACAAGCCCAACACCGGTATGTGTAAAGTGTTCCGGTGATCATGACAGTTTATCGTGTATCTCGAATATTAAGAAATGTATAAATTCTATTAATTTTATTACGAAACGAAAATACAAAACTGGAGATATAAATGTATACCACGCGGCTAATGATGCAGGTGTATGTCATGTGTATAAACACCAGCTTGAAATTGTTAAAAATAAAATAAATTATTAAAATGAAAAATAATTATCATAAATTAAAAATTGGAAATTTAAACTGTAGATCTCTAGTTTCCAGCTTTCATGATGTTGCTAATCTGTTAAGTCAAAATGAATTCGATATTTCTTTGTATTACTGAAACTTGACTTAGAAACAATGTAGACTCTAATATTGTTAATCTTGTAGGATATCAATTATTTCGATGTGATATAATGGTTGGCAGTGGGGATGGTGTTGCGATCTATGCAAGAACGAATTTATCCTGTGAAGTAATTAATCCCACTATTCAGCGACCTACTTGTTTTGAATATTTATGGATAAAACTTAAAGTCCATCGAGAGAGTTTAGTATTAGGAGTATTTTATCGACCAGAAGGTAGTGTTGCCTTGTTAACCGATTTTCTTGAGAATGAAATATCATACTTTGTTTTCCTTGTTTTGATAAAATATTAATAACTGGAGATGTTAATATAAATTTATTCAATTTGCATAATAAATTGTCAGATTGCCTTGATGCTTATGGATTTTATCAAGTTGTAAACGAACCTAAGCGTATTACTAATCATTCCAGTACATTAATTGATCTAATATTTATTAATGATCGGGATTTCTTGGTTTCCACTGGTACCATGAATGCCGACTTGATAAGTGACCATAGACTAGTTTTTTGTGTTTTACAATTTGAAGTAGCCTCCTTGAAACAAAAAATATATACTTTCCGTCAATTCAAATATTTTGATTATGCCGCTTTCGAGTCTGATTTAAATGCTATACCCTGGAACTCAATTGTATATCTGAGCAATATTGATGATAAGGTTGAATTCTTAACTTATAATATAAATTATTTATTTGATTGTCATGCACCGTGGACTTCCTCGCGACTGAATAACACAATAAAGCAAATCATGAAAGAGCGAGATAAAGCTCACACTAGATTTAAGAATAATAAAACCAACGAAAACTGGGAAATATACAAAGAATTGCGTAATTTTACCTTATCTTCAATAAGGAGGAAAAAGGCGGCATATTTAAATTTTTTGGAAAGAGGTACACCCAGAAATTTTTGGAAAGCTTTAAATAAATTATCAGTCGTGAAATCGAGTAAGAATTGTAACATTATTCCTGATCATCTTGCTGATTGTGATAAAATAAATAACTTCTTTCTTAATTCATACAGTAACACTGCTATCAATATTAATACCAAAATATATTATGAATCAAATAAAATAAAAAATGATTTAACGTTCTCTTTCACACAAGTGACCACTAATGAAATTGAAAAATTTATTACAAATATAAAATCGAATTCATCGGGATGTGACGGCATTAGTAGTTATATGCTCAAGTTATGTTTACCGACCTTGATTCCTTATATTACACATGTAATAAATTTTTGTTTGGATAAGGGATGCTTTCCTACAACCTGGAAATAATCCATCATATGTCCAATTCCAAAGTCTCAACATATTAATGGTCTCTCAGATCTGCGTCCAATTTGTTTACTAACTATACTTAGTAAAGTATAGAAAAAGTGGTGCACTCACAGATACTTAAATATTTAATATTCAATAATTTGTTTCCGGAGCATCAGTCTGGTTTTAGGCCAGGTCACAGCATTTCAACTATATTGCTAAATGTGACAGATACCATTATTCAGGAACTTGATAAAAAACGATCAGTTATCTTAGTCCTGTTAGATTTTACTAAAGCTTTTGACTTATTACAAATTACAAATTACTTTTAGCAAAACTTAAATATCTTGGATTTGATGAGGTGACAATAAAGTTTTTTGAATCTTATTTTGACAGTCGTTGTCAGACAAATGGAAGGACATCAAAGGCAGGTATTGTTGCATCTGGTGTCCCACAGGGGTCCATTTTAGGCCCACTTTTATTTACTATTTATACTATGGATATAAGCAGTATTATTAATCATTGTTCTATTTTTTGCTATGCTCATGATACCCAACTTATTTTTATTTTTGATGACAGTGAATGTCTTAATGCCATGGAATATGTCAATAATGATTTACGCCAAATTTCGAAATATACAACGAATCATAATTTAAAACTCAATGCCAGTAAGTCGGTAGCAATACTTTTTTCTGGTACAAAATCCTCAAGATCAATTGTAGATTTATTCAAATTAACCATAAATGATGAACTAATTCCATTTGTTGAATATGCAAAGAATTTGGGCTTAATAATTGATGATAAATTGAAATTTACATAGAATCTTAATAAACTTTTGCAAACATCGTACATTAAACTTAAACTTCTTTATGCGAGTAGATATTTACTAAATTTTAAAACTAGAAAAAGTTGTGTGAAGTCATAGTACTACCCACATTTTATTATTGTTGGTTTATTTACTATCCTTTTTTGAGTTCTGAGGATTAAAAACGAATACAATTAGTACACATAAGTCACAAATTACTTGAACTAGGGTGGTTAAAAGTAAGCAAACAGTGGAAATTGCAATTTCTTGTGTTCATCCAGAAACTGTTTATTATTCAATCACCTGTCTATTTATTTAACAAATTACTTAGACGTAATGAATGTCACTCCATAAATGTTTGAAACAGCAACTACTTGCATGTACCGCAACATCGTACCTCCCTTTTTCAAAAAAGTTTTAGTTATGTCGCAGTAAATTTGTACAACGAACTGTGTAGAGAAGCTACATTATTGTCTATAAATTCATTTAAAAAAATTTGCGTTTAAAATTGTACAATTCTAATTAATTTTCTTTAGCAATTATTTGCAAATTGTTATTATTACATTGCATTTCATTTCTTTGCGTTTAAAATTGTACAATTCTAATTATTTATAATTAATTTTCTTTAGTAATTATTTGCAAATTATTACTATTATATTTCATTTCTTTGCGTTTAAAACTGTACAATTCTAATTAATTCTGATTAATTTTCTTTAAAGATTATTTGCAAATTGTTACTATTATATTTCATTTCATTTCTTTGCGTTTAAAATTGTACAGTTCTAATTAATTCTAATTATTTTTTTTTTTTTTTAGTAATTATTTGCAAATTGTTACTATCATATTTCATTTCATTTCTTTGAGTTTAAAATTGTACTATTCTAATTAATTTTCTTAAGTAATTACTTGCAAATTGTTACTATTATATTTCATTTCATTTCTTTGCGTTTAAAATTGTACAATTCTTATTAATTTTCTTAAGTATTTATTTGCAAATTGCTACTATTATATTTCATTTCTGTTTTAAAAGTAAATACATGTAATGTTTTATGGGTTAAGTGGTAGAGTAGCCTTAATGGCTAAACTTCGCCCATTACTGAAAATAAAAACGTTTATTATTATTATACAGTGAATATTGAGGAATTTCTTTAGCGAGAGTATGAATGAAGTCATGGCAATGGAAAACACAAACAAATATCCTATTACAGTGCTTCAAAGGTGTGACTTGAAAGAAGAAGAAATTGAAAGAGAGATGGACAGAATGAGGGTCAAAAAGCGTATGTGGCCCAGGAGAAGTAGAAGTGATGGCGCTAAAAATTTTAAAAGAAGAGCAAGGAGAAGAGAGGAGAGCTTTTATGGAGCAACTGAACAGTATATGGAGCAGAGAGAGAGAAATCCTGAAAAGCTGGGCACAGGCTGAGATTATTCCCGTCTTCAAAGGAGGGGAAAAAAAGGACCCGGCAAACCAGAGGCCAATTAGCGTAACAAGTGCGTCGTACAGGTTATGCATGAAAATAGCGACAGAGAGATTGGAAAAGGAGGTGGAAGCCAACGAAATAATTCCGGACAGAAAAGGAAAAAGGACAACAGACCAAATACTTACTTTAAACCAAGTAATTGAGAAAGGAATCAGGGAGATCAAAGAAAAGGTGTACATCTTGTTTATTGAACTGAAAGGGGCATATGATTCAGTTGGTAGGGATAAGCTGTATGAGTGTATGAGGGAAAAGAGCGATATCAGATGAAATGAGAGAATGGGTTGGAAGGATCTATGAGAAGACTGAATGTAGAGTGAAAGGAACAGGTGAGAGGACTGAGTGGTTCAGAACAACTAGAGGTCTTAGACAGGGGTGCCCAATTTTTAACCTTTACATAGCCGATTTAGAAAAAATATTGGAATAAGGTTAGGATGGAGGGGTAATGGTAGGCGGGAAGAAAATAAGAATGCTTGCATACGCAGATGATATAGCCATGATTCCCAAAAGAAAAGGAGACTTTGAATGTATGATAGAGAGAGTGAGGAGATACTTTGAGAGGAGAAAGTTAAGCGTGAATGTCAAGAAAACAAAAGTAATGATCTGCATGAAAGGGGGAAAAAGAAAGGATGAAAGATTTTTCTGGAAGGGAGTGGAGATTGAAAGAGTGAAAGAATTTAAATATTTAGGGATAGTATTTCAACAAAACGGGAAATATGTGGCGAGGAAGGTTAAAGTAGCGGCGGGGAACTCATGGAGAGAATGGGGGAGGAGAATGAGAGACTCGATGGTAGCGAGAGAAACGATTTGGAAGGTATGATTGAAAACAATTTTATTGTATGGGGGTTTGGCATGACGGAGAAAATGGAAGGGCTGCAGACTTGGTGGATGAAGATAATGTAAAGTCTGGAAAGGAGTACAACATGGTACAACGTGTACCATGAAATGAATGTTGGTAGTGTGTAGGTGGCTGTGGGAAAAAATGGGCAAAGTACGAGAGAAGAATAAGGAGTTTAGGGGTACAAGAATTGGTAAATGAAGTTTTGAAAGAAGCAGACAAAAAGGAAAGTGGTGGGTCTCAGTGGGAGAGGGGTAGGCGGGAGATGTATAAAAAGTTAGAATGGTCAATCGAATACATGAAGGCAATAGTGGACAAAGGGATTCTGATTGAAATTATAGTGGAGAAAACCCTGGGAGACGTCGACAGACAGGAAAGGTGGGAAAATCTCAATAAAAGTAGATATAATCCCAATTACGCTATTTAAGCTACCTAGTTTGAATTAAAAACAAAGGTTATTGAGTATATTACAGTGACAAAATAATCTTGAAATTAGTGATAAAATTTACTTACTCAAACATGATAAAAACAGCTGGGCCGCAGTTTGACTCTTCCATTCGTTATCCTTTGAAGAAATTAATTTCACAGTTATTCCAGTTACATCTAAAACCTCCGGGGACACAACTCCACAACCTTCAATTATTTTTAATAACTCCCAAGACTGCTTCAGATCACCATCCAAGCTTCCGATTTTACTCAAATGACTGAATAAGTAATCACGCAATTCTTTATTCGTTGTTTCATTGAATATTTTCTGAATTTCAGTAATTGGGTCTAGTTTAATGTTTGTTAATATGTGCGACGCTCTGAAGACTTGTTTGTTGCTGAGGAGTTCCAAAGCCCAACTTCTAATCTGAAATTAATCGTGAATAATTGTTAAATATAATTATACTTATGTTGGATAGATAATACTCTTAATTGGCTGCAATAACAAATTAATCAAAGATTGGGACTACAGAATCATACAAAACATAAGGATTTCTCCGATTATGAGAGAGCGAGAGTTAGTTAAATGGGACGTAACACTCCTCTAGTTGTATTATAATAATACTCTAAATAAATTTTTCGCCTGCCTCTATCGAAACCATATATTTCGGCCATAAAAATCGGACCGAAACTACGATTTAGCGTATCTAGGGCCGAAAAAATAATATGCATAATATAGACAACCTTCCGCGGAATATGAGTTGGCTATGCAAAAATCTGACAGTGACAGTTCAATGGTGCGCGATATAAAATTTCCTGAAACACTGTTTTTTTTACTTAAGGCAGGCGAAAAAATATCGAGTGTAACTCATGCCGAAATGCTTTAGCAACCCTTCATTTTTAGCAACTTTCGCTCGCTTCGCTTGCTCGTGTTGCTAAAAGCGGCGGGTTGCTAAAGCCTATTTTCGGCCCTTGATACACTATATATTATTTAGATGTTCATAAGACCTGCATGGTCAATCTTTGTGGACGTGACTTTAATCTGCACCGACAGGGACCAGAGCCTTACTGATTACTTTTTAATTCATCGAAATTTACTAAAATTGAAATAATCCATAGAATAGATATCTTACCTCATTATGCAACCAATTTTCTGCATGTATTAAACTGAGACCTTTTCTCTGCGATAGAAAAGTTGTAGCTAAATCAGTATGAGAACCTTTTGCAGCCGATTCCCTTGCCACCTCCCTGTCCCCCATTTTGCTCCAACTCTCCCATATTATGAGAGTTTCTTTGCTAAGATAAGGAGGTGCAGGCGGCTTTAAAACCTACAAATTAAAAACGAAAACATCAGAATAAAATTTGCATGGTTACCGGTTAATCAAAAAGTGGCGTTGCTACAGAATAGCTATTATTACAACTAGGGAAATATGAATAGTATATTTCCCGAGGTTGGCTAGTTACATCCCGAGGGCGGAGCCCGAGGGATTTATAGAGAACCAAGGGAAATGTATTCATATTTCCCGTGTTGTAATCAATAGTTTTTTTCTGATTGAAGAATATTGTTCTGTAAATGGTAAAATATTGGATTGTAAATTTTTGAATTTATCGGATTGGTAACGTTGCTAAGGTCCTTGTTTGTAAATATCATGGTTGACTTGTTTTGGTATTTGCGTTGTTTCATAAATTGGTGAAATGTCAAACTATGTGTTAACGCAAGCGACGAAAGACCATGAATGTTTGGTTCCCGTAAAATCCAAAGCTGTAGAATCCATAAAGGATACCTTCCTAAGAAATCGGAGGTGCTGTCCCGAGAGCAATTAAAACAATTCTTGCGAGAAGCTCATAATGACAATTGTTTGATGTCTATATTTCCCTAGGGAAATATGAAGTGCTTATATTAAGTGTGTTATGACATATCGTAACTAAGGCAATATCACTCAATATTGTTTCAATCAGAAAAAAACAAAATAATTGTCTAATTCAATTAAAAAAACACATCATAGAATACTTAATGAAACTACGAATTAAATTTTGCAGTTACTAGTTAATCAAAAAAGTACCCATTTAACAGAAACAAAACAATAACAAACTGACGATAAACACAAGTTCAATTTGAAACAATCTTATTGCTCGTGTCAGTCGGCTATGCTACCCTTCACCTTACTCATAAAACATCAGATTAGCTACATATCTACCACTTCGGACCCTTGTTAGGAAATATACTAAATTAGTTATATATCTATTATAATATAAATATCTCTTGTATTCTTAAATGTTAATTAAAGATTTGTTACCAGTACAAATTATTTTTAAATCCTACCTGGTAATCAATACTATTTTTGATTCCAGCCATTGTGTCTATTTTGGGATCATTATTAGATTGAATTACTCATTGTTATTTAGTATTTAGAGGAAAAAATCACTTGATGTTGATAAAAGTGACAGATTATGCTTTGCAACCCAATATACAAATCCAATAAGACATGTGGTACATTCCCTGTATAATATTTATTATTCCGCGATTTATTTAAATTTAAAGATCAAAGTATATCAGTGATTTAAACTTTCAATTATCAAAATCATCCCTCAGAATTACGAGTTATAAGTATTTAAAAACGTAAACATATCACATTCGTAATTTCCGCTGCTGCCATCCACCGGACATAGCTAAACTGCCAAATGATGATTGCGTACAGCACCAAAACACTCGAACTTTATACCTATTGGCCTCGAAACATACCGATAGGGGCGCTACGTTCGCGGTGAACAGCTTTTTAAGAAATTTTAGGCTTTACATTAAACTAAATTACCGACAATGCTCGTGCTAAATTTTAATTTGTAAATTACTCAAAAATCGTCAAATTTCCCCAACTATTTTACATATCATTCGATTTAAAATGAAATATTTTATCGTTTGATATACAATTCCTTGCTGAATACTTACATGTTGATTACAAATATAAAGTTCGAGCGTTTTGGCGCTATCCACAATCACTTGGCAGTTCAGCCATCATCCGGTAGATGGCGCGGCAGCAGCGGCAATTACGAATGCGATGTTAGAATTTTTAAAAGCTTATAAGTTGCGCTCTGAGGTATGATTTTGATCACTGAAACCTGTCGAATTTTTAAACTTGTAACCCTTAAAATTGTTTAAATAAATGTTCAATAAAAATCGCAGCATAATAAATTCTTTAGCGGTTGAATTGATTTTAATGATTTAAATGGTTATTTAGAGAGGAATTAATGGTTAAATAAATAATCAAGTAAGGTTTCTTAACACCGATCAAGAAATTTTAAAATAAAAAAACTTAAATTGTCACTTGTTTTGAATTTTTGCAACTTACGTAACCACAACAAACAACCCTTGTTAAAACAGCACCCCTCATGTTCAGTTCTACCAAAATTAGCCAGAACGAAAAGATTGTAACGATAGTTATTAATGGAGAAATTTAACAATCAATGAATAATAAATTAAGTAACAATCTAGTTATTTAATCGCGTTAAATAAATAAGTTATAACAAATTGATGCGAATTAGTCATTTAAGTTGGTCCCAACTATCACGCGTGTTGCTAACTTTATGGATCAACTGGTTTATATATAATTTTTTTATATTCAGTTAAAAGGAATGTAATTATTTTTTTTATGTTTTATAAGTAATAAATGCCAATAAGTAGCAGTGGTGCAACATTTGTAAGTGCAAAGGATTATTTATAGAAAAGTTAAAGGGTGTAGAAATGTAATTGTAAAGAATTTATTAATGTTTATACTTGGGATTGTCAATAAAATTTTACAATGTTATTTTCGTTATGCGAGTACATAATAGTTTTCATTGCAGGATAAAAAGAAGGTTCTAAAAGTAAAACACCACTCGCTAACCCCAAATTCGGATCATCCATACAGATCTAAGGAAGTTTTATCGATTGGAGCAAATTTAACCAGTAATGTCCGTAGAGGAATCCAGCGCTCTTACAGCACACTAGGCGGAACAGATGCGAAGGTGAATGCGCCCTCCGAGCCAGTTATCCTAGAAGCCAGGGCCAATGGGTCCATATACGTTTGTCGGACACAAAAAGAAAAAGAAAAGAATCCCGATAGAATATGTCTCGATAGACGGGGGATAACGGCTGTTCCCGTTATCGAGGGGGAGGCTAGGTTAAGATTATTGTCGATGCAGCACAATTTAGTGATTAATTTAGACCAGTTAAAGAACCAGATATTTCCTTATTTGGTGTTTTTAGATTTTTACGATAATCAGTTGGAAAGGGTTAACAATTTGCATGGTTTGGAAAACCTGCGAGTACTATTATTAGGGAAAAATAGGTAAGAATGTAATGTGTAAAAGTAGTTAGGAATTTAACATATTTATGCCCATTTGCTCCGTACCCAGATAACTGGTTATAAGTTTACACTGCCATTTAATCATTCTTTAATCAATCGGGTTAAATTCACCATTTTTAACTGGCCAAATTCGGCATAAAAATTGAGATTAAAAATAAGATTTTCATGGTTGATGGCTTAAATGACAGCCCAGACTGTAAACCATCGGTCCATGATAGTCCTTGTGACGTGCCGAAAGTCTACTGCTCATGTTAGGATTAATCGAGCTGCAGTATATTCGATACTTAATCTCTATATAAAATTATTTGCAATAATGACTATTTACTAGTGTTTCTTTTTAGACTAAAGAAAATTGAAGGATTGGATATTTTGAGGAAGCTGGAAGTGTTGGACCTGCACGGTAACCAAATTGGTCAAGCTTCCGGATTGTCTGAGTTGACCGAATTGAAAGTTTTAAATTTAGCTGGAAATCAAATTAAAAATGTCGGGACGAGTGATCTGCACGGTTTAACGTCATTGCAAGAATTGAATTTGCGGAGGAATCGGTTACGAAAACTCTCCGGGTTTGGAGATGCTCCAAATTTGGAGAAGTTATTTATTAGCAATAATGATATACAATCGTAAGTGATTTTATTTGTGTGTAATGGTAAAGCATTTTTGTTTTTGTTTTTCTTTCGCAGTATCGAAGACATGAGCAGCATAGCAAATTGTTCTAACATCAGAGAACTGTCGATCGAAAACAACCCGGTTTCTTCAGCCGGAGATTGCGCTTCCTTCCTCATATCATTTCTTCCAAAACTCCTCCAACTCAATACCATGCAAATAACTGAATCAGTGCGCAAAGCTGCCATGGCCTGGCGGCGTAATAAAGAAATGACGAACAACCTATATATGGATTTAGCCGCAGACGTAACCAACAATGTTCACCGAGATGAAGTCATTTCGAATGCTAGAACAAATTGGGAATTATTAAGATCCCAAACTAAGTACTTATCTGCTGGTAGTAGTAACGTGGGAAAATCCATTAACCTAAAACCAGACACCGATATTATCCTTACGTCGTTGGCCAAACGTGAGTGCAAATCTGGTCAACCTTTGAAGAATAAGGGAATTGTGAAGGGCAACATTTTACCCGATAAAAGACTCAATGTTACTCGCACAAACTCCCAGGACACTGAGAATTCACAGAATACTTCGTCCAGTAATACTAGTGATTTTAAACTGCCACCGATCCTAGTTCCTATAGTTAATAAAATCGAGCACAAGAATGAGGTGAAAGAAGGCAGTACTAAGGATAGTCTGTGCAGTATTGGTGGGAATATTGATAGTTCTGTTAGTTCGTTTGTTACTAGTCATTCCGAGTCGGGAGATAGTAGTAGTTCAAGCGAATCCAGCGAATCTGAAAAATTTGAAGTCAAGGAGAAAGTTGTTGGTGTAGGTGGAGTAAAAAAGGGGTAAGTTTTTTTTAAATCGATAACTCGCACTTATTGCAGATACATTAAATAAATTAAATAAAGACAAAAAGTAACCTGAATATATGAATTTCATTTTCAAAATTAAACACACAAAGCATTGTGCTTCGGTATATTTAAAGTTCAAAAATGATCAGCACTTGATTGCTAAAAATAAATTAGGTGATGTTAATTTATAAAAATTTATATTTTTATTATTTTTCTTTTACGGAAACAGTGAATCATTATCAGTTCTTGATGTACAAATCGCTGAGACAAATACAAGCTCGGATAACAACACAGAAACTTCGAGTAATCTATCAGTGAACACATCCGTCACCTCAAGTGCTAATGAAAGCGATTGCAGTCGAAAAACTGGTGTACGAATAAAGAGGAATGCAAAAAGTGCGACCAGTCAAAGATTGCATCACAATAAAACCCTAAACAGAGCGTCAACAGCAAAATCGAAAAAACAACACTCCCCTGGAAGTGACATCAGTACAACCGTTTTAAGAGAGCGAGAGCAAGGTGTAGTATATTAATATGATAAAGACAGCGGCAAATTTAAACCATTGGAAGTGCTTTTATCCATGATTTTATATGTCCTATATTTTTAGGTGGAGACTACCTAATTGAAATTTGCGGTAGACACTTAAATGTTTACGGTCAAGGTGCTTTAAGATTCATAGATAAAGCGTGGTGTGTAACCAAAGCTAAAGACGTGAACATTGTCAACTTTAATTATGCAAATTTCAATCACATTTCCAATGTCCTGTGCAAGGTGAAACCGAAGTTTCCAAACGCAGAGCACTACGTTTTTAGAGAAACAAATCTTTATTGCCTGGGACAAATTAATGCCCTTGCAGAAATTCAAGGGCTAATTTCTTTGACTATAGGTAAGGAAGGCAATCCCATCTATGAGAAGAATTGGGAATCCTATGCCATGTATCGCCTTTCGCATTGGGGATTGAAAATGATAAATGGGAAGGAAGTAAGTAATAATGTATTTGTTTAGGTTAGGAATATGTTTTAGTCCACTTCGCTTTAAACTGTGTCCTACAGAACAGTGGGTTTCACGCAACCTCTTCAGGGGTTCTGCGAGTTAAAAATTATTTTTTTGATACTTGTCACAATCTACAACTTTGTTCAATGAATCTTTGCATGCAAGTCAGTAAAAATACAACTTGTGTGAAGCCAATAACATTTTAAATAATCATTTATTTCAATTTTATTACTTATTATTTACCTTCATAATTGACAGTCGAGTTTAGATTTCAGATACTAACATTGAAGAAGCAAATAGAGAATATCACGGTTTGAGTGATTTGGTCCTTTGGTCCCTACCCGATACTTTACTTCAGCCTCTTCTGGTTCGCTTGAGGATTGAAGTGAATAATACTGATGAAGATTTTAGCCCGAAAAAATGGATAATGGCCGCAGATCCCGCTCTCAAAAGTGTTGTAAGTAAGGAAGCTCTACAGTGGAAAAAATCTGGTTCTATGCAGGTAAGAGCTAACATTCCAAGCTAATGTTGAAATTACTCCCTTATACACCAAATACATATTTGTTTATTAATATGCATTAGTCCAACCCTGATTTAATTTTGATAATCCATGTATTTTTTGTTCAAAAAATAATTTCCACTGGTTATGTGTGATCAGGTTTCGATATATATTTTTTTAATTGCCAGAAATGTTATAGTTTAGATCACTTTTTGCTCCATTGTTTCAAAACTCGATTAGAATATAATAAACTTTATTTAGAAACGGGTCACTTTTTCAACATTCAGGATATTTGCCAATACATGTACCCTAGTCTGCGACTGCCCCGAGAAATCCGGAATGACCCTATTTGTAGGTAACAGTTTAACAACGCTCACGTTTAACAACTTGGGGATGATATCTGTTAATTAGAAAGACATTATTTTTAATCCGAAACTGTAATTTAAGGAAGATCTAATGATGCGCCAACGAGCCAGATCCTACATGAGCAAACTCCTCCAAGAAATGTGCAACACGGTTAACAAGCTGAAAATGTTCGACGAGAAATGGCCACGGATCCTACAGGAAATTGTCAGAAACACACTTCTCGATTATTCACAACTGGACCTGTACATGAAGAGAAAACTTCAGGAATTGAAATGAGTCTTTCAACCCTCACTGCCACCAAGCACCAGTATTACTAATTAACAAAGTATAAAATAAAACTTTTACTTTACAAAAAAAATCTCTTTATTTCTCTTTATTCATACATTGTGTTGACTTTTACCGAAAAGTGAATTGAAGAGTTCCGTTTTGGCGTCGTCCGTATAATTATTCTCATCGATTGGTGCCATGAAATTTACCAACTTCGTATGGACCGCATACCTTATTTTCCTTCCTTTCGTCGCCTTTGCATCGATTTTTCTCTTCATTTTACTCCGGAGGCTCTGCAACTGTATCCACTGCCTTCCCAACTGTACCGGATCTGTTAGATCAGCCGATTTCACCTCAATTAATTCCCTGAGTAGTTGATGATAGAAATCATCATCATCGAAAATTTCTTCGTTGTGCTCCTCTATAAACCGTGGAATGTTTTCTGGATCCACGGGCTCCGTTTCGACTCCCAATATTTTATACTCGGAGCGTTTAATTTGCGTGCGTTTAATTAACTTCTCACGATCCCGTAAATTGTGTTCAATTTGGTTGATTACTGAATATCCGGAAACATTCTTTCCCGTTGCAACTCGAGTTTTGTCATTCCACTTTTGAATAGTTGAATTCCTAAACTGTGTATATTTGCTGTGCATATCACTAATATTGCTTTCAAACTCTGTTAATTTTAATTTCTTCTTTGGACTAACAATTTCGTCCTCGTCGCTTAATTCTTCTTCGGTATCACTTGGAATTTCCTCATTATCTATGTCTTCAATTTTTACCTTTCCCTCTTTGAACACGTGCTTCGTTTCGGGATATTTCCTGACCAACAAATTTTGCAACTCTAATAACTTATCTAAAACACTGCGAACTACATTTTTTGTTTCATTACATTTCTTCGTAAATTCAGGATTTTCATTAAACTCTACAAAAGTGTCCCATTGTGGCATTTTATTCGAGCTTATTAAACATTTTTGTAACTGTATCCTCATTTCCAAAAATGTCTCCCATAAACTTAGCTGGTTTTTAATGCAGATACCTTTTTGTAATTGTCCAGATGCATCTAAATCTTTCATGTGTTTGAAGTTATTTTCTTCAACAACCGATTCGTATTCGTCACTATCATCTATTTCTTCAGTATCCGGTTCTTCAATTGCTTCATTTTCTCCAGCATCACTACCACCTTCCGATTCTTCAATTGCTTCATTTTTTTCATCGTCCATTTTCTTCTTTTCACTACTCTCACTAGATTTATCATCGTCGCTTTCTTCTTCATCTTCGGAACTCTTATAATTCTTTCTGCTTCCTTTTTTTCCTGCGTACCTATAATCGACATCTTCTAGTAGGTCAATATTTTGTTTTCTGAATTTGCTTAATAAAATTTCATCTTCAGAGTCGTCTTCAGTGTTTTCGGTTACCTTAGCAGTGGTTTCTTCGTGTATGTCATTTTCTGGATCGATAATTGTTGGTGCGACCGATAATACAGCGGCTATACGATCAGCTAGTGAATCTTTTTTGTGTTTTTTCATCATATTGTTACTTTTAAATTAAGCACGTGCAAGTAAATAGTATGTATTTTGAGGTTAACTTATGAGTGAGCTGTATGAAGTAGATATACAAGTGAATCAATGTCCTTGCGATGGTGTGGCGACATCGTGAGGGTCAGAGCAAGTATAACTAAAATTATTATTTTAAATGTTTGATGAATCAAATTTTACATTCTGAATTAAAAATTGTTGACCATATTTCCAATAACTTGAAAGTAATATTTGTAATAAAACAATTCTGCAGGCAAAATATTTATATTTTACATATCAATAGCGCCACCAATATTCAAGCGGTCGGAAGTTGAAATTTAAGCTAATATTTTCAGTTGTGTCGGAAATTGGGTAGATCTGAAGATTATAAGATCGTCAGTATTCAAACGTTTCAAGTATCAAAATCATAGCTCCGTATGATGAGTTGTGATTATGAGCTAAGGTCCCCCTTTTGTGAAAGATGGGTTGCCTGATTTTTTTTAAATTTAAAACATAATCAACTCATTTAATACGAAATAAAAAATATAAATCTTTGCTAATATTAGTTTATCAATGTATTATCTAGTTTTATACGTTGCCCATTTTTTCTGTGACAGTTTTTTTGCTAATTCAGTAAATAATGACAATTTCAAGAAAAACGCTTCATCTAAAAATCACAAAAATAACATTTCATTGACCTGAGTATTTGCATATCATGAAAAAGAATGAATAAAAAACGGGGTGTGCAAAAGAGAAATTTTAATAAATGAGACATAACCTAGAAAAATTTGAATGTAACCAACGAAAGTGCAAGCAGAAATAAGTAGCTCTAAGTTAAAAATTATTCAGCTGTTTTGGGTAAGATGGCGCTAGTCATGTACAACTTATTAGAGTGTTGGCGCATTAATAATTACTATTACAATACTGATATTGCAAAATTAGTCGAATTTTTAATGTTGGCTTTCATTTTATTAACATTATCATTAAAAACAAAGGATTAAAAGCTGATTTTATTATTTTCTTGTTGGTATTACACCCTCTTTTTCTTAGTTGAGTTACTTATCCATGATAACTTTTCTTTTTTTCTGCAAAGTGACCGACTAATATTTAACCTATTATGTGAAGTGACCTAAAACTTTTATAAATAATACTGTAGTGCTTTCTTTCATGCTCAATACCAATAATGCGAATTATAAAAACCATGTGTATTGCTTCAGTGTTCTAAAATTGGTCCAATAATAATAGTTTTATTGACCTCCCTAATCAACATAACCTTATAATACTGATTGTATCCCAAACATTCGGTATAATATAAGTGTGATAATGTATTATTCATTTACTTGTTCTCATATTGTGCTTATGTATGTATTTGCCCTTATTGTATTGTATTGTAAGCTAGGATAGTTGGTGACGATAGAAATAGGTGACACCAGGGACCAGTTATAACTTTTCTATTATTGATTTCAGTTATTATTCCTGTTACAATGTTTTACCAATAGACTATTGATTTTTTTTTCACAGTTAAAATCTGTTCTTTATTGATTTAATATAAAGTTATACTTCAAAATAAATTATTTAGATAAGATACATAACGAAACATATTAGAAATAATAAATCAGTTAAGCAGTAAAGAAAAGGGTAATAAAATAATTAAAGAATTAAGTGCCATTTATGCACTGATCAAACAGGCTGCTGATAATGCATCACAGATATCAAACAGGGCCCATACTGAATTGCTACTACTATGCTATGTTTTTATTGAAACAATACGAGTAGGAAATGGATCAAAAATAATAATCAGAAATGATATTTTTTCAAATTACAAATACAGGTCTTGTCAAATTTAAGTGCGACCCCTTTAGATGAGACACCCCTGGTTGTAAGTTCACCAGTCTTTCCGTAATCCAGCAGATATCGGATCTGAACACTGCCGGATTACCAAAAATACTGGATTTCTAGAAATCACTAATGACGAGGCATTAAAATGTCGGAGAAGTGAAGTGCCAGATTATAGAGGGAGTACCATATCTACTTTTTAATTCTTGCCTTTTGCCCTCCTTAACAAACCACACTTTAGCTATGGATTATAGTGCAATTTTAATAAATGAATAATTTACCATCAGTAAATGATCCTCAAATCTCCAATGAAATAAAGTATATAGCAATTGTGCGACTCTTGTGAAGACACTTCTATCCAATTCAAAAATTGTAGGAAAAACATTATTTTATCTATTTCCCCAGTTTTATATTCCATAATTCTATATAACCAACACAAATTAAATTCAAATTCACAAAATGGGATGGAGATCACTGTGGTGTTATGCATTTCGTATTTTATTGCCATTTCTCCTCATTACTATTACTAATTACTGATGCGCTAATTTATAAAATGAGCGACGTAACAGAGGGGGAGGAATCTATTCTAACTTATAATCTATTGTTGATTTTCTGGTAATAACGGTCATGTACTTATTGTATCTTATATCTGCATATATTATATAAATAGCATGCAATCGGACATATGGTTCTTCAACTATATACATTTTCATTTAATACGTTTACTCGAAATATTTTTTTAACTTATATTAGCACCCAGGCGGACCGGAATGCATAAGAAATCAATCTATTCAGATGTGTTCATTTCTACCATCTCGCAGTATACCGGGTGTCCCATTTTAATCTTTCAGGTGGAATATATCGAGACAAGTGCGCCCAATAGAAAAAGTTGTCTAATGCAAAGTTTAGTGGTTTGCAGGGGGACATTTGATTCTGTTATCAATTTCACCCCCCACCCCCAGGGGGGTGAATAACAGGGGTAACTTCTGAATCTTAAATAGGAACCCCCATTTTTTATTGCAAATTCGGAAAGTGTGAAAAAAACTGTGAAGGTTTCACTCAGAAACTTTTTTCGTATGGGCAACAGGTGGCGCTGTAATCGTCAATATTAGATTATTTTACACTTAATCTAGAATTGATGTAAAAATGCCACCTAATGATTACAAAATAATCAGATTCCAGACATAAGCGCCCTTTGACAACTTGATGCATTTCAAAAAACAAAAAGTCCCCTAAATACGTAGTCAGTTCCGTAATGTTTGTTCTTAGACACAACTGCCATTATTGGAGTGACGAAAATCCCCATTGGGTTCGATCGATCGACCATCAACATCGCTGGAGCGTCAACGTTTGGTGCGGTATCGTGGATTCGCAAATAGTTGGACCACACTTCTTTGAGGAAACGCTCAATGGGGAACGCTATCTGCATTTCTTGCAAGGCGGCCTTCCTGCGCTTTTGGATGACTTTCCGTACGCCACAAGGTTAACTATGTGGTTTCAGCAAGATGGTGCACCTCCGCATTTTGCACGAATTGTGCGGAATCATTTGGACGCCGCATATCCACAAAAGTGGAATGGTCGCGGGGGGCCTGTGCAATGGCCACCTAGATCGCCGGATCTAACGTCTCCAGACTTTTTCCTCTGGGGATACATCAAGGACGCAGTATTTCGTGAGCGGCCGACAACTCATGAAAATATGAAGGAGCGCATCCGACAAGCTTGTTTGGCTATAACACCTGCTACGTTGACGGCGACGGTTCGGAATTTTGAAAAACGAGTCAATCTTTGTATTCGAGAACACGGTGGTCACATCGAACACCTCCTAAAATGATCTTCTTACTCAACGAAAATTTTACCTAAAACTGATCGGTACAAAAAACAATAATAATTTTGACATCTTTCTCTTTGAACTGCACAATTTCATTTCGAATTTCTATTACCCTTGTACCTTTACAGACGTCAAAGTGGTGGTGGTGGAGTGGTGGTGGTAAGTAGATTGGCTTTTTCAATTCAATTTGTTTAAACTTTTTTACATCAATTCTAGATTAAGTGTAAAATAATCTAATATTGACGATTACAGCGCCACCTGTTGCCCATACGAAAAAAGTTTCTGAGTAAAACCTACATAGTTTTTTTCACGCTTTCCGAATTTGCAATAAAAAATGGGGGTTCCCATTTAAGATTCAGAAGTTACCCCTGTTATTCACCCCCCTGGGGGGTGGGGGGTGAAATTGATAACAGAATCAAATGTCCCCCTGCAAACCACTAAACTTTGCATTAGACAACTTTTTCGATTGGGCGCACTTGTCTCGATATATTGCACCTGAAAGATTAAAATGGGACACCCTGTATGTGTGAGAGTGTGCGTTTGTTGGGTGATGAGATTGTGGTGGAAACCGACCGCAACTGGCGGTAACCCTGATTTTATTAATTTTGTATTAGAGCTACATTTTACTATACCTCATTTAATAACCAGGCGGACTAAACGCGAAAGCTACGTTTACACTATAAAAAGTAACCAGAAAAATAACCAGACATGTTTTGGCGGTAAAATTAAAATAATTTCAATTTATTTTATCCATAACATTCATTCAACATTTATACCAACACATAAATGAATTCTAAGCATACTTTCTTGATTATATACTCAATGATGTAGTATATCATATTAAAATAATAATTAAAATAAGTATGACACCCTTTTAAGAATCTAGGGGCATACTGAAAAACTCAAGTTGTATATATATTTATTTACATATAAAGTGGTAGGTGTATTTTAAAAATACATTTAATTCCGTAAAAGGTTTGAAATATAAATACCAGATTGTCGTGAAATAAAATTTTATTAAATTAAATAAATTTGCTATTTAAAAACGTATAATAACTTATTTAAAATCAATCTCATTCATTAATTTATATAATGTATAACGGGACGTCATTGGCAGGTCATCTCTATCCTTTAATGCAATCAAAATTTAATCCAATGTAGCGATTTCATTTTTAAAGAAAAATCTATGTACAATTTTCCACACGCAGAATTTGTAGATATCTACGGTCACTGGACGTTCTTCAAGACGTTTAGCACTTGTTATTGCTCCAATCTCCTTTAACCCCCTAATTGTGTGAAACTCCACAATCCTAAATATAATGTACATTTATGATTTGATTCCATATTGCAATAACTTGCGCCACACTTACCTAATGAATCACAATTTTGTATACGACGGCAGTAGGTTTTAAAGGCTCTTGTATTAAAGCTGTATATAAGATAATTTTGGTTTGTTTTTCCTCGAGCGATAATGCTCTAAAATCCAACCATTTCCGTTTCTTGGGGGCCGAAAATGACACCAAACTTGTGCTGGGTATTTATCCGTAGTTAAATAGTTATTTATGCAACAAGTGAGTAAAGTAATACTTTTTTTCACGAGTAGGAAAGATTGCCGCACGAGCCGAAGGCAAGTGCGGCAATTTCCTACAAGTGAAAAAAAGTTGCTTTACTCTCGAGTTTCATACAAAATTTTTTCTACGTCCGTAACTTTAAATAAATTCGATAAAACCCTAATCAATTTTTATAAGTAATAATACTTTTAAATGATGAACATAATAATAATCATCAAGTTTACTTGATCGGAAACGAATGTTTGACATTTATCGGCACAACTCGCGGCGTGTTGCGAAGTGTTCATGACACACTTTGTGCAAACGATTTTTTAGTAGCGTTAAAAAATGAACCGCTACGGCACTTTTTTTCACGCAAAAGGGTGAAAAAATGAACCGTTATGGCACTTTTTTTCACGCTTCCGGAAGGCTTCAGAAAACACATATTTTATGAACGCAAATTAATGAAAAAAACTGTACATTTTTTAACGGACGTAGAAAAAATAAAGTAACTATTTGCACGAAAATCGCGGGATGAGTGGAATCGATTCTTACACTATCAACAGTAGACATAACTGGCTAAAAACACGTGGAAACGGTGGGACACAAGGATCGGTTAGTGATCAGCTGATCATAACAACGGCCATTATTATTTTAAGCAATTTGGGCCTGTGTAAAAACGACGCCCGATTGGCCAATCACAACAACGTATTTTGGCGGGTATAATTTGATTTCCGCCTGGTTATTAAATGAGGTATAGTGGCGACATCTATATTTTTATTTCCTCCATTCTTGCATGTCGGCAATTACAGGGGACCCTTAACCATTTAATTAAATATGTTCGTATTTAATGCCGCCTCCGCGCTTCGCATCGGACGATAGCTGAACCATCAAGTGATGAGTGTAGCCAAAAACGGAACACAAAATATAAAAAAATTGCAACGAGTGTATGTCAAATGAAAGAAAGGCAAAACGCGAAGCCGGCTACAGACATCAGGGGTATGACAAGAGATATGGGAAACAGGGCATATGAAATCGAGCTTTACGCAGGGTTGGCATGTTTAAAACATTTTGTTTAAAACAGTTGTTTTAAACACGTTTTAAACACTGACTTATGTTTAAAACAGTTTTGTTTTAAACACGTTTTAAACATGTGTTTAAAACATGTTTTAAACAAAAGTGTTTTAAACAGTTTTTAGGCTTTTAAACAAAAAAATAATAATAAAAAATGAATTTTATTAAATTATAAATAAGTTTCATAACAATAAAAATATAAAATAAAAAAGTTCAAAAAATTTAACAAAATTATAATTATTATAGTTAACAAACTTATAAATTTTCTATAATTAAAAAATGTAAAAATATAATAATCTAAATAATACTTAAAGAAAGAAACAAATTAAATTCCTCTAGAAATAACATTAACAATTATCATCTTCAATCAAATTTTTATTAGAATTTAAGGTTCGCATAATGGTTACAAGTTTTGCTGCTTTTTCTGTGCCTAATCTGTTACGCAATTTGCTGTGTATTAAACCAAACGAAGAAAATAATCTTTCGATGCCTGCAGAAGAAGCAACTGCTGTAGGAAGCTGCATAGATAGTTCAAATATCGTTTGGTTAATATTTTGGTGAAGAGCCCGCCACCATGAAATTGGACTTACATTTTCTATGTTTTGACTTGAGAATAAATATTCCCTGAAGGGCGAAGTTTGCGCCTGGTATTTTATAATAAACGGCATAGCTTCCGGATAAAATGATGCTGCATATTCCAATGCCTCCTCTAATTGTTCTTGGTTTAGCTTGTGGCCTCTAAAGCGATGGTCTAATAAATTAGTAAGATAATGGGCAGGTGTTATGGCCATATTGAAACGATTACCTAAACAACTTTTTTTCAAAATCTGACAGCTGCCCCTCTTGCATACTTTCTATTAGATTTAGCCATATTTCCGTAGCCTTGCCTAAATTACAATTTTCACTTTGAACCACGTCCAGAGCAACAGACATTTTCTTCAGTTTAATCAGGTACTTTTCGACTTGAGCTTTTAAATCGAGGTCTTGAATTTTGTTTGTTATACTCGTGTCGAATGCGACTCGATTTTCTGTGCACACTTTTACCAGAATGTGCCAGTTCTTTTGGTACGACTCTAAACAATCACACGTGTTCCAACGAACGTCTATGGGCAAATTAAGTGATGTCCCACCAGCCTGTTTGTATTTAGCAGCAGGAAAATGAGAATTTCTGAAATACTTTATAATTGTTTTAATGTCGTCTTTTAGACCTGGCACATTTATATCTTTCGCTAATAAATTTAACACATGTGCGGAACAACCATATGTTAAAATGTCGGGCATACCTATATCGTCGCGTTCTGCAAGTTCGCTACGCATTTTTACCATGTTACTGGCATTGTCGGTCACAACACTTCTAACGTAACAACCAAATTTTTGGCATGTTTTTATTGCTTCCGCAGCTAAATCTTGCAAATATTCTGCAGTATGCATTTTTTCTGCAGTATCAACTGTGTCTATTAAATAAATGTTACCTTCTACAAGATCGGTTACCGAGATGCGTACAATTGGTTCGTTATGAATGTTACTCCAGCCATCAATTGCCATTGAAACCATTTTGCCTTTTAAATTGTTTTCTATTGTCTGTTTGACTGAACAATACACTTTGTCTAATAATTCGTTCGCAATTTGACGGCGATTTGGTGGTTGATAACCAGGGCGTAAGAGATTAATTAGATTTTTAAATTCTTCGTGTTCTACCAAACGAAATGCTGAATTGGTGCTATAAACAAATTTGGCAACCTGTAGATCAATATTTTTCTTGAGAGTATTCGTTGTTCTAATGACAAAAGATGACAGAGATGATGCTGATGTCGATGGAAATGATGCTGATGTCGATGGAGATGATAGGTCCGTGGAGTGCTTTTCACGAATACTCGTAGTATGGTATTCAAATGCGGACGAAGTACTTGCTACTGCAACATTTGTAGATGGCGTAGAATCTATAAAGTTAAATAAAACAAAATTTAATGGTAGTAGTGATTGTATTATTTACAAGAATACAACATTTATAATTAATAATAATACTTTTTATTCATTTTACATTCAACCTAAATAATTGTTTCAAAATTTGAAATGTTTAGTTTTGAAAACATCAACTTTACTAACTAGTAACTACTAAATAATTTGTTAAATTTCCACTCAAAATTCATAATTCGGTTATTATATCATTAATTCATCATATCATTCTGAAAGCTCAAAAAGTGATCAGTTTAATTTTTACTTTGTCAAACATTACAAAACTGTTTCCCCATATTTTTGAAAAATGAAAAATAATAAATAATTTTATTTATTTTATTCTTTCACAAAAATTGTGCAATTTTATTCGTTATGGTAGAGGCGTTTACTTCGTGATACATGTTTTAAATATAAATAAAACACTTTTTACTTTGTTATATCACACGGAATATTCCATTTAATATAAAGTGTTTTATTTATGTTCAATTTTATTTCAACTTATTAAACATATAACCGACAAAATAAATATATTTGTAATATTTTATGCAGTTGATCTATTAAATCATTAATTCGTCTAGAATAAAGATATTGTTTGGTCAAAGTAAACAAATAATAATTAAAATTACTTAACATAATTATTCAATGTCACAAAAGAAAATTCAATTTTTAGGATCAAAATTTTTATCCATGAATCCGGGTTTACATGCTGTTCTAAATTGTTCATGTTGAAAATGAACGAAACAATTTTTATTTCGGATTTTGTAAAACATAAACATAAAACATAAAATTAAACAACGTTTGTGATTAAAATATTACACAAATACAGGGTGTTTGATAAAAAACGCCGCAAGCCATAACCCCGTTAAATATTACACGATTTTAAAAATTAAAAAAAGGAAATTTATGGTTTGACAAATACTACAAAATGACACTAATTAAATATTTTTTAAACATAATCTTTAAGGTCAAGCGATAGTCAACTTTTTTTTTCAAATGGCATCATATATTTTTTTTTCCTGATAGAGAATTTTTTTCTGAATCCAGTGATGTATAAAAAAGTTGACATTGATGCAATAGTTACTAAAAAATAAAATTTTTAGTAACGTTAATTATATTTTTTTTAGCATCAAGGATACCATGGAACATAGTCAAATGCTACTAATAATGTTTTATTGAGTAAATAAGAAATAGTTTAAGACGTTAATGTTACAGTGAGTCTCTACCCAATGGACAACAATTATCTAATAGACATATTGCAAGAATATTTTCAATGTAACCGAAACTGTGGCCAAGCAGTACGTTTTTACAGTGATCGCTTTCTTACTAGAGAGGTTCTAGACCCTCTCTAGACTTGAATAAAATGTAAGAAATTATGGAGCTTTCAAGAAACCTATACGAATGGAGTCTACATTTCAGGAAAATACTGAATTAGACGTTCTACTTAGTGTGGAAGAAAATCCAAATACTTCTGCTGGGGAAATTGCATGTAACATTGCTGTATCAAATCATTCTATACTAAAAAAGCACAGATGAATGGCTTTAATTCATTTGGCAAAAAGTGCAACGATTAGAAGAAAATGATGAGACCAACGACAGAAATTTAGCCATCAATGTCAACTTTCTTATACATCACTGGATTTAGAAAAACATTCTCTACCAAAAAAAATATAAAAAAATAAATGGTGCCATTTGAAAAAAAAAGTTGACTATCGCTTGACCTTAAAGATTATGTTTAAAAAATATTTAATTAGTGTTATTTTGTAGTATTTATCGAACCATAAATTTCCTTTTTTTAATTTTTAAAATCGTCTAATATTTAAGGGTAGGGTATTGGTTAAAATGTTCCACTCATTCTCGCTAGGCGGCGATAGTGCATACCGCGACTGTTCTTTCCTTTTTCAACTGCGCGGCGGAAACGCCCGAAGAGCCGCTAAAAATGACAGGTCCGCAAGAATTTGTCACCAAGCCCTCCGGCGGCCCACCCCAGAGAACTCCAGGGTGTTAATCACCCATATCGAATTTCGAGAATACCAAAAAAAGGGAAATTTACAATGAACGAGGGTTGGGTTTGATTACCTGCAACACCATTGAGGAGTGTATATGTAATAGTTTAAATAATCGCAATACTGACTATAATTATTTGATTAAATAATTAGCAATTATTAGTAAACACTCTATTTTATTTTAAATATGGATATTTATATACAGAATGGTGAAAAAGTTCAGAAAAAAATTCATAACAGCTTAGCAGGTCGATTTTTGTTCATTATTGCGCACTTTTTGACGTGCTCAAAAATATTGTGACGTTACTAGTGTTTGACGAGCAACTTTTGCAGAGCTCTTACTGTGGATTTTGAAATTTTAACTCTTTCGTGGTGTTATTGATTGAACAAATCGCATGATTCCTCACAAGTTCTTAGCCTATCGCCATATTCCATCATCATTCATAACTATTATTTCTTGTTCAGTCAAATGCACCATTTTGAGTTAATTTTAGAAGTAAAAACTTTTTAATTTAAACTTAAACTTGTTAACATGAGTGCGTTTTTGCATTCGCAGTCGGCACGAGTCAAAGACGACCGATTGCAATCGCAAAAATTGATGCATGTGGGATATTCGGAAGAATATCGCTCGATTTTAGAAGAATGTAATGGAAGTAATATTTATGAAATTTATAAATTCAATTTTGAAGAAGTAAGCTGTGTAACTATGACATAACCAAAAAGAAACGTCAAATAATTTTATAACTAATCGGTTATTATTACAATCTCGCAACACTTTGACAAAAAAAATAATAGAAGCGAGTTACCTTAGCAATAAAAAGTTGAAACTATCAGTTTAAAATAAACTAGTCTTAGCTTTGACAGAAGTGAAAATTTGCCGTAGTGCTTATACCAGGTATTTTTAGTGTTGCATAATTTAATATTCTTTATAATACTGCAGTCAAAGATATAAGCGGGTTGTTTTTATTAATAGCTTTGACACCAGAAGAACAAGACAATTATTTTCTAAAATCACCCAGAAGTAAAATGCCACAAATGGTCTATTTGTAAGCCTGTCTCAATAAAATGCCTAAATGTAAAGAGAGCACGTGCTGTTTTTACATGCATTTACAGATTGTGACATCATTCATCATCATCGTTCTATAATAAATGTAAAATTACATTTGCTAAAAAAATTGAGGAACAAGAACATTTGGATAATTTTTCAAGACAGCAAATCAAGTTATAGATGTCATGTATCCAGCAGGTATAAGTATTCTTTCTTCCAACCGTGTTCCAAAATCTGCAGTAGATTTAAATCTATTCCAATATCAATATTTTACAAAAAAATGGTGATGTGGCCATCATGTTACTTTCTCCGACTTGATGGTATCATTTATATTTACGTTTTCATGGTTCATTTTCAATTGAAATCATATTTTAAATGTACATTGAGCGTGCCATCATCGTTAATTTTTATACCTTTTATGACCTGTGTAAGACACAGGTTAATAGCACCAATAAATTATTATTATTACTAATAAAAAAGCAGGCGAAAAGGTCCGACCGCTGTAAAACTACCCCATTAAAATTCCTATCCGGCCGAGTGTTGCGGTAAACACAGTCATGTATTTTTTTCGTTTTCCGTGCCGATGCGTTTTTAGGTGATCTCGATTATTCGTTTAAATTCCGTCTATCCCCACTGAAAATAGTCTCCAGATGTATTTTGCCAGATGTATTATTCGGCCGATGTCGGGGCGAAAGCGTAAATTGTGTCTATCTTTCTCTACTGCAGTCCTAGTAATTCCGAAAAAAACGAAAATTTGTATGTTTATTATTGCTCTTATTAATTATGCAATTTTCATGAACTTGGTATCAGAAAAAAGCTGCTAACATTTTCAAGGTATCTCTAACATTTTTTTTTTATATTCTGGTAGAGATATTAGCAAAAATGAGAGATGACTCATTTATTTCCATACATTACAACACATAACACTGTATTTCTCCTATATTTTTCACTCAATATTCATGAAAATATACAACGACCTATGAAATACTATGACAATTAACTATTGAAAAAAAAAATTCTATAATTGCTATATTTTTTCTGATTACTAACATAAATCTAACTTTTTTATGAATGGACAAAAAATTTTTTTTTAAACATTTGTATATTGTTCATACATTTCAGAGTAACATACATTTACGACGTAAATAAATTTAAATAGCAAATGACTAAAAATTACGTTTTCCCAACAACAGAATAGAGCCTATACCCTACCGTTAACGGAGTTATTTATGGCTTGCGGCGTTTTTTATCAAACACCCTGTCTAAGGTTTTATAAATTTTTGAAAAATTTATATTTATTTAATAAAAACTAATCTAGCTTAGCCCGGGTCGCAAAAATGTAATATTTATATATATTCTAACTCGAAATGTCATCCTGAATACGAATCTATAATTTTTTTCATGAAGAAATGAATGATTCATTTTTTAAAAATGTATATTTAATTAATGATTTTTATCGAGAATTAGGTTGGGTTAGGTTAGGTCAGGTTTGGTTAGGTTAGGTTGGGTTAGGTCAGGTTAGGTTAGGTTAGAGTAAGCATATATATATATATAAATATTATACTTTTGCGACCGCGTCTAAGCTAGGTTGTTTTATTAATATGTTTTCAAAAATTTATAAAAAATTTATTTTTCATTTCGCGATAAAACAAATTACAGATTCGTATTCAGGATCGCATTCCGAGTGAGAATATGAAATATTATACTTTTGCGACCGGAGCTAAACTAGACTTTTACCAATAGTATTGTTATAGTACTTGTCAGGTCTCAACACGAACATTGTTTTCTAAATTTACACAGAGCAACGTATTAGTGGCGCTCTAAAAAGTTAATGACTCAAGTTCATTTACATAAATCACACGGTCTTCCACATATATAAACCACTAAATTAAATTTAAATAATTGAATTGAATACTCACCATTATTATCACTAATATCAGCATCATCCTCACTTAAATCTGCGACGTCCGCGTCCTTTCTTTGTTGTCTATATCTAAGGTCACTTTTGCATATTATAATATGTTGCTTCATTCTTGCCACTAATGCAGATAATACTTTGCCACATTTAAGGCATTTGGCTTTACTTAACTTTCCTCCCTTCACTTTTGAAAAATGTTGCCAAATGGGGTCTAATTTTCTACCGGTCATGTTTTTAAATAGGAACGCACTGTGTGGTTGTGTATGAACAGAGTAAAAGACAGAATGAAATAAAATTATATTAGGGCTCAGCTAATCATCAAATTTCTACAGAGAAGGGAAAATAAATAAACATTGTGAGGCTTGGGCTTCAGACATATAAGTTAATGACCCCATTTCAACAGGTTAATGAAATCATTTCATAATGTATATTTATTTTATTCCAAAACAAACATAGAACGACGATAACTGAAGCTTGCTGGTAAATATTCTTTCAGGGCATTATAATAATTAGAAGAAAGAGCGTATTTGATTGGAATTACTAAAAAATTAAAACTTTACTTAAAATATAAAAAAAAAACAGTTTTTTTGTTTTAAACATGTTTTTTTTCGTTTTAAACATGTTTTTTTTGTTGGTAAAAAAACATGTTTTAAACATTAAAAAACAGTTTAAAACAAAAAAAACTGTTTTTTTTTGTTTTAAACAATTTTTTTTCCAACCCTGGCTTTACGCCGCTAAGGTTGGATGGCGCCACTATATAAATTCGATGGATTTCTGTAAATTATGTTTGTTGCTAACACTAGACGGCGCTTTTTCGGTAAAATTTATCCACATGCCGTGTAATTCCCCGTGTTACTGGAAACGTAGAATGTCAAACAGTGAGGAAATCGAGGACGAATAAATGAATAAAACAATCATTTCTTGTGTTAGCCTCATAGCATAATATGTACAAAATATATGTGTACATCACCCGATGAAACATTATTAACAAGGTAAATATTGGTAAACAAAATCACTAGGCATGTTTTACTGATTAGTGCTTAAGCAAAGTAGAACTAACGTATTAGTGCTTATGTGTTCATACGATGTTTTAAGGATTTTAACGTTTAACGTTTATGTTTAAGGGTAGGCTACTTTCTACTTTTTCCTTAAAATCGTTAAACACTTTCACTATATACTAATGGACTGCTATTCCCCCTCCATTTCCCATATGATCACTGCTCCAAAAGTTGTCCACGAGCTGGAGCCCGATATAAGTCCCACCCCGGAGCCGAAAATGGAGCGTAATTTAAAAACCGAAAAGCAAAAAAAATATTTCTCGATGTATTCATCAGCAATGTGGAGAATGCAAATGTGAGCATATTTCGGCAACTCGGGTCCACTTTCCTGCCTGTTCTTTACAAGCAAAGCATCAACCCGTAATTTGCGAAGTTCCGGATTTGATGGAAATCTAATACAGAATTTTAGGTTATAAGTCAAAAGTCAACTGACGTGTACATCAGCTGACGAGTATTGTAACCGCGTTGGCATATATACGTGGACGTATTGCAGCCTTTCGCATAGCAATATTTTGATATAGTGTGAATATTTGACAATATAAATGTTTATATATTCAAAGGTGTGAATCTTTGACTATATACTATTGGACTGCTAGCGCCGCTTTATGTGTGTCTCCAAGCAACGGTGGCGCGGCGGGACCCTAAATGGTTGCGGTATGTTACTAAATTGGAAGCTATTTTGTGTCTATGACATATGACTCTATGAGCTCGCATTGCATATTGTGATACCCTGCAATTTATTCACACCTTTGAATATATAAACATTTATATTGTCAAATATTCACACTTTGTCAAAGTATTGCTATGCGAAAGGCTGCAATACGGCCACGTATATATGCCAACGCGGTTATAATACTCGTGAGCTGATTTACACGTCAGTTGACTTTTGACTTATAACCTAAAATTCTGTATTAGATTTCCATCAAATCCGGAACTTCGCAAATTATGGGTTGATGCTTTGCTTGTAAAGAACAGGCAGGAAAGTGGACCCGAGTTGCCGAAATATGCTCGCATTTGCATTCTCTACGTGGCTGATGAATACATCGAGAAATATTTGTTTTGCTTTCCGGTTTTTAAAATACGCTCCATTTTCGGCTCTGGGGCGGGACTTATATCGGGCTCCAGCTTGTGGACAACTTTTGGAGCAGTGATCATATGGAAAATGGAGGGGGACTAGCAGTCCATTAGTATATAGTCAAAGGTGTGAATAAATTGAAGGGTATCACAATTTGCAATGCGACCTCATAGAGTCATATGTCATAGACACAAAATAACTACCAATTTAGTAACATACCGCAACCATTTAGGGTCTCGCCGCGCCATCGTTGCTTGGAGACACACATGAAGCGGCGCTAGCAGTCCATTAGTATATAGTCAAAGGTTAACCTCTTCACGCCCAGGTTCGCCACATGTGGCAACAAGCGAAAAATGAAAACAAAAACATTGTACAAAAAAAATTACTTCTATAGCGCTATCTATGGAATATTTTTTCATATTTTTTTGCATAAATGGGAAAGTTTGTGACAGTGAAAGATTGTGACAGTGAAATCACAGAAAAAGTTAACAACAACAAAGAAGCAATTTTTAATCAAACCTGGGATTAAATCAAAGCAGCATGGGCGCGAAGTGGTTAAACATAAATCGATGTGCGCATAATTTTAGCGCTGACAGCTTTTTAAACAACGAATCACAACGAATGTTTGGCACGCGGTAAATTGTAGGAGGTTATGTTCACGGCTTGTGTTTGTAAACAACCAAAGATATTTTCCTAAAATTTGTGATAAAAGATCTGGCAACATCGACGCGCAAGCGCATTATCTAACATTCTTAATTATTAATTTTCGTGTGAACGGCATCTTTCCCTTAAACGCTAAACGTTAATCCTTAAACCTTAAACGTTAAACGTCGTATAAACCCACCATAAATACGCTGTAACACCGAACGGGCGGGTGGTATTAGTAATTATCATATATCTATTAGTCTATATGGCGCCTTCTGCAGCGGGATTCCGTAAAAGCCGATATGTCGACTGCGAGTCGTTGGCTTTGGAGTCGCAAGCAAACCAAATCGGTATTCCCTATCGCTCACGTTTCACGGCTCATGCTCGTTCGGACGTTTTCGGCGTTAAAACCCTTACACTGTTGACAGATTTCGTTTTAATACCCTTGTGTTATACGGACATTTATCCGAAAACAGTTGTATTTTAATAAGTGTAGAATTATGTATTACAATCAGCACTACATAAAGTAGTAATACAAGTGTAGAACATATATTATACATCTAACAGCTGAAATGTGTTCAATATATCAATATTATGCACACATCAAAATATAACACCAAGATAAAATATTATCAGGCATTGGCAACATTGTAGATTTGTTGCGAAAATGTCTTTAATGCGGGAAAATGTTTATATATGTTGGAACAATATGTTCCTGTGTAGTTTTTAGCGTTAATTTTTTCTTTTTACTGCGCCCTTTGCAACACCAAGTCTGTACAGCCAATTTGACATTCATACGATTATCATGATATTCTATATGCTTCTTATTTAATTTATTAGCAGCATGGAGGCCTCCTTTTGTTTGTAACTCATATAAATTTTCAATTAGCTGCCATTTTATATGCTGTTTCTGTCCATCATCTGCGAGTTAAATATTTCGTAGCAAAAGTAACCCGCTTTTTATATTTATTAAATAATGCTATGCTGCTAATTGGCAATTTGATGAGAGGGTTTCATTTATGCTCCACATTTGAAGTTGGATGGACAACCAGTACCATTCAGGATAAAATACGATTATCTATTTATTACCCTCTGTTAAATTTACCCATCGTTCACGAGATCTCATTCAAAACTACGTTTGTCTTTACGTACTAACTAGACTTTTGTGATTCCTTATCTTGTATCACCTCTCTTCAAGTGTCCTTCCATAGAGCGAAAAACCGCATGACCAGATCATGTGTAAACCTTTTTTCCGCCGATGTCGCGGCTACATGATAGTGCACGGGAAACTTACCATTTCAAAATTTACAGTTGTTTATATAAATGTGTGCCTATTTTATTAAACCAATATGTAGAATGGTTTCTAGATTTAATCTATTTGCGGCAGTATAACTTGAATATACGAAATTTCTTATTGGTCGGTGATCGGAATCGACGCAAGCGCCAAGGAAGCGAGCACACACCTGGGTCATTTCCTCCTTGTCATATTTACCTCACGACTGCATACGCGTTCTATACATAGGGCAGGGTATATACTAATAGGTATATGGTAATTATCCACAAAAACAAATCATTTGATATTAAATTCAGGCAACTCAGTACGCATATTATTTTCAGAGCCATCTATGAGGGCATAGTAAAATGAAATGCACGAAATTCCAAAGTAATGACACATTTGGCTTCCAAAACTTGCCTCTTTTTTTCTTGCACGACTAGAGTATATAAATACAATGGTAACATGTTCCAAAAGTGATTTTACGGGACTCGCAGGATTCCAGGAATCGACTACGGCTCGTCCTGGAAACTTCCTACTCATCCCGTAATATTTCGAACCCAGGCCCTTTGTGGTGTTCATACGCCACTATTTCACAATAGTACATTATTATACAAGTTTAATAAGAGGGTATATTGCGGCGACTCGCGCAGCGAGGAGTGCTCCAATGTAACGAGTGCCCCACAATGCCTCTTATCAAACAAGTATAATATACTATTTTTTCTACTTTGGTTTTGGTTAAGGAATTATTTCTAAAATAAAATGTATACTTAAACATAGTGAGTTTTATCTTTTAACATGTGGAAGCACTAAAAACATGTGATCCTTTCGAATTTAATATTTGACATACATATTTATACAGCGATTTCAATAGTTAATTTTTAAACATATTTAATCAAGAATATTACTTACACACCTCCAGAAATAAGGGAGGTTACCAAGGGTGCGATAAACAAACTATTTCCACGTAAGTTGTAACCAATTTAAGCTTATAAAATAATGCAACGCCTAATTGATAATCGAAATTTAAGGTTATGTTTACATTTGTTTCTCGTTCCTCGTGTCGGGCATCGATCGACGCTAATTAAAAATCCACACCGACTCAAGCGGTTCTTTTTCGCCGTGAATGAAACATACTCTCGCTGTTTCTTCCGTGATATTCGTTTTGCAAACAAAGTGATAATACATATAATAAATTACAAGCTTTCCTCTGTGTGTTGTGTTGTCTAAACGTCGTCACCGAGAGCTAAGTGAATTCATGCGTCCCGCCATTGTCACCGAGTTCCTACATTTTCCACGCGGGTAAAAAGTGAACAATATGACGCCTCCGTTTTCTTTAACCTTAGTGGTACTGGTGGTGAATTCCCCAATAAGAATTATCGAACATATTCAGTGTGTAACGCATTGGACGGTTCCAATTATCCCATGAATTAACGGCACTTTTACATTTTGATGTCGACACATGTCACGTTTAAGTACTGCCAATCACGAAAACTAAAATTTTACCACAAATAGTTGAATGAGCAAAAACTGTAAAATAAAAAAATCTCATTATTAAACTATTTTTGATATAACAAAAGGTCGATTATTAAACCAAAGTATAAAAAATAACTTTAGGATTAGTGAACTTATATAGCGCGCCAATGGAAATTGTGACAGATAAATAAATAAACTGTCAAAGATTCTAGTTGCGTTCGAAAATGATAAAATAGTTTTGGTAAAATTCAAATTAAAAAAAAAACACTATGCAAAAGTCGCTACATAAAAAGATATGAGGTTTTAAACATACACTGCAGATCCACATCGCTATGCATTTAAGGGTTAAAAGCTTATAACTCGTCATACGGACTTATGATTTTGGCAATTGAAACGTTGAAATACTGAGAAACTTGTAATCTTTAAATCTGTGCTTAAAAAATTAATTCGTGAAATAATAATTATTGTTGTTGCAAATATGTCACTGTTGCATAGTTAAATTCTGGATAATTGCTTAACGTTTTAATTGATTTGGATGATTCAAATGTTTGATTGTTCAGTTTCCATAGTAATTTCGAGAAACATGTCATTTGAATCTAAGGCTCGGCAGGCGGATAGCCTATGATGTAATTATAGTGCCCTCCGAATGGAATATGTACAAGCAATTGTACAGTTTTAAATGTCAAATACTAAATTTAATGGAGTACACAATCAGACACTTTTTGTGTAAAAAATTAAAAAAATTAAATTTTTTTATTTTCCAATTTTTTTTTTTTGATAAGATAAACTTATCTAATCAACTCGAAAAATATCTGATTTTGTGCGGAAATACTCTTGTTTTATAAATCCGTTTGAATATTGCAAACATGAACAAAAATCAACTAGTTCAGCTCAAAATACGAATTAAATAAACAGTCTGGTGAATGTAAAGAGGGCGCCTTTGCGATTTTCCATTGTTCTCCCCAAGAGAACAACTTGCGGATCAAATACTAAATTTAATGGACTACTCAATCAGATAATTTTCGTGTAAAAAATATAAAAAATCTAATATATGACGTATCTAATTAACACGAAAAATATCTAATTTTGTATAGAAATACCTTTGCTTTACATATCTGTTTGAATATTGCAAAAATAAACAAAAATCAACTAGTACAGCTCAAAATACGAATTAAATAAACAACCTAGAGAGTGTAAAGAGGGCGCCACTGTGATTTTCCATTGTTCTCGGCAAAAAACAACTTGCGGGTTAAATACTAAATTTAATGGGCTATTTATTTAAATACTTTTCGTGTAAAAAATATAAAAAATTAAGAAGAAAAAAAAATCGGAGATACCTCTGTTTTACACCGGGTGTTCGATAAAAAAACATCCAACGCCATAATTCTGTTACTTATTGACCGATTTGAATGAATTAAAAAGAAAGTCAATGGCTGTTGAAATACTATAAAATGATGGTAATTAAATATTTTTTCAAAATTAACTTCATTGCCAAATAATAGTCAACTTTAAATTTTTAAATGGTTGTATATACTTATCTCATTTTATAATATTAGACTTTGTTTTTCTGAATCCAATTTTGCGCGATATGTTGAATTTGATATAATATTTATGCCAGAAAAAAATACTATTAATAAATCTTGATCATATGATTTTTTGGCAATAAAAGTAGTGTGCCTTAAAAAAAAAACTCGAATCATTTATTGTAAAGTAATGTCAACCATTTGTTATTTGTCTGTTTTTTCTGACATAATTATAAACGATAGCGAATTAACAAATAAAAACAAATCCACTCATTATTGAAAATAATTTTCAACGAAAATTTACTGTACGTGTGTGTGTAATTTTAGATGACCGATTAGTTGGATCAGATTTTATCGATGGAACTTTAGAAATCAAGAAAAGTAGCATTGGCTTCTAACGGAAGACACAATTCATCTAAATTTTCTTGTTGGTCTTGTATGCACACAGTTTTTCAACAATAATTTAAATATGTATTTTCAGCTAAAGACAATTGTACAATATTTTATCCAAAATCGTGTTTAACTAGTCAAAGAGTAAACTACCATGTACAACAGGCATGTCAAACTCATTTACCACCAAGGGCCACATCAAGTATTACACACAAGCCGCGGGCCGCATTACCAAAAAAACTACAATTGAAACCAAACAAAAAATAATTATTTTTACCTTGTACATATTTTTTTTTTATATTTGATACCAACCTTGCCGGGCCGCGTGTTTGACATGCCTGCTCTAGAGTCCATTTCAAATATTTCTGTAAAAGAAAAATTTTGTATGTCTGTATTGTGATCGTGAAATTTTTTTAACGGAAATATTCGTTTTGAGGTCTATAGAGTCCATTTCAAATATTACTGGAAAAAAAATTGTGTCTGTATTGTGACCGTGAAAATGTTATCAATTTTTTTTTAACGGAAATATCCGTTTTGAGGTCAATAGAGTCCATTTCAAATATTTCTGGAAAAAAATATGTGTCTGTATTGTGGTCATACAACTTTTTCAAATTTTTTTTTAACGGAAATATCTGTTTTGAGATCCCTAGAGTCCATTTCAAACATTTCTGAAAAAAAAAATTATGTGTGTCTGTATTGTGACCGTAAAAATTTTTTTTACGGAAATATCCGTTTTGAGTTCCCTAGAGTCTATTTCAAATATTTCTGGGGAAAAAATATATGTGTTTGTGCGTTTCTCTGTGTCTCTAATGTTTTGCAAATTTTTTTTACGAAAATATCCGTTTTGAGGTCTCTAGAGTCCACTTCAAATATTTCGGGAAAAGAAAAATAGTGTGTGTATCTGTATTGTGATCGCAAAAATATTTTCAAAGTTTTTTTCACGGAAATATCCGTTTTCGGGTCTCTAGAGTCCATTTCAAATGTTTCTGCAAAAGAAAAATTGTATGTGTGTCTGTAAAAATTGTCTGTATTGTTACTGTGAAATTTTTTCCAAACATTTTTTTAACGGAAATATTCGTTTTGAGCTCTCTAGAGTCCATTTCAAATATTTCTGGGAAAAAAAAAAATGTGTGAGTGTCTCCATTTTGATTGTGAAAAATTTTTCAAATTTTTTTTACGGAAATATCTGTTTTAAAGTCCATCTCAAATATTTCTGGAAAATAAAAATTATGTGTGTGTTTGTATTGTGATTGTGAAAATTTTTTCAATTTTTTTTTACTGTTTTGTGGTCCCTGGCGTACATTTTAAATATTTCTGGAAAAAAATTGTGTGTCTGTACTAACCGTGAAATTTTTGCAAAATTTTTTTTAACGGGAATATCTGTTTTGAGGTCCCTAGAGTACATTTGAAATATTTCTGGAAAAAAAAATGTGGTGTGTATGTGTCTGTGTGTGTACATACTGTGAGCGTGAAAGTTTTTCCAAAAACTTTTTTTAACGGAAATATCCGTTTTGAGGTCACTAGAGTAGTCCATTTCAAATATTTCTAGAAAAAAAATTATGCGTGTCTGTATTGTAACCGTTAAAATATTTTTCGAAAGTATCCGTTTTTGATTTCAAATATTTATTGAAAAGAAAAATTATGTGTGTCTGTATTGTAATCGTGAAAAAATTTTTTTAAGGGAAATGTACGTTTTGAGCTCTCTAGTCCATTTCAGATACTTCTGGAAAAATAATTATGGGTGTTTTTGTATTGTGACCGCGAAAATTTTTCCAAAATTTTTTTAACGGAAACATCCGTTTTGCGGTCCCTAAAGTCCATTTCAAATATTTCTGGGAAAAAAAATTGTGTGTGTGTCTATTCTGATTGCGAAAATTTTTTCATTTTTTTTACGGAAATATCCCTTTTGAAGTCTCTGGAGCAGGCATGTCAAACACGTTTACCACCAAGGGCCACATCAAGTATTACACACAAGTCGCGGGCCGCATTACCAAAAAAAAACTACAATTGAAACCAAAAAAAAAAAATTATTTTTACCTTGTATATAATTTTTTTTAAATATTTGATACCAACCTTGCCGGGCCGCAGGCAACTTGTAAGCGGGCCGCATGCGGCCCGCGGGCCGCGTGTTTGACATGTCTGATGTACAATGTACACCGAAATCATCTCATACCCCAATATCCTTTGTATCCTACGAATGTGTGATTGCAGAAAACAGCTGTATACAATTAACACCGTTTACATCGACGCTGGAGTACATCAAAATTCTTCGCATCTTGCTCAAATTTTAAATGTCGATTCAATTTTTAGAGCTTCATTTTATCGGCATAGGCGATTATCCGTTCGGCCACTAACGGAATTCGAGGTGATATGTATCGAAATGAAATGAAGAACACAACGACCCGATCGGATATTTCTCGGTCGGAAAAATGTTCCGCCCGGCGGGGAATCGAACTCACTCGACTCGTGATGCAGCGGGCAGATGCTCGCGCTCTACCCACCACACCACCGAGCTTCAAACTTTTGTTGTCATTTTAAATTTCGAATTTTTTTTATAATTCCTTCTCGATTCAACAACGAATTTGGAACAAAATATTACCCACTGGCAAATGAAGATGTGGTCTTTCTTTGATGCCTAAATCACAACTGGTTCAAATTCAGCAGGCAATGAATTTTGAAGGAAGAAGCCTTTTTGTAAAAATTTTATTCATACTTTCTTGAGTGACCAATATTGTTATACCGTTAAGTAAACTGAAGCTGGTTCAAATTGAGCCAACGATACTTTGTTTAAAACTAACCAATAAACTGAAGCAGGTTCAAATTGAGCCAGCGTTAAATTATAAAAGATCTTTTCCAAAATTTTCATGAAAAATTTCTTCGAGTAACCAATATTATTGTATCGCTGACTAAATGGAATCTGGTCCAGATTTCGCCGGAATTAAATCGTAAAGGATGACACCTTTTATATATTTTAGAAAGATCTTCCTCCACAACTTATCGCTCCCTAAATTTAAATCAATTTTGATTTAGGAAGATTTTTCGTGAAATTTTCAAAATTTCTTGAATCGCTTATGTAATTATTACACGAGGGAAGAAGATCTTTCGTAAAATTTTCATTTTAAATCAACTTCCATTTAGCTGGTCCAAATTTAATGGAGGAAGATCTTTTTCACAATTTCTAATTATCCGCTGAGCAATTTGTCGAAGAAGATCTTTCGTAATATTTTCATTAATAATTTCTTGAGCACCTAATATAATTATACCTGCTTTAAATAATTTAAAGCAGCTAGCAATAAACTGCGAAGGAAGAAAATCTTTGGTAACATTTGAATTTTTAGAGTATTGCATGAGAAGAAATTGAAAATCTTTTGATTGCCCAACAACAAAATTTTGGTGTTTAACCGGGATTATAAGGAATCGAAATGCAAAATCTTGGCAATCGAATCAGTAACACAATTTTGCTGTTTAACTGGCGCCAGTTGCAAAAGGAATCGATTGGTGCCTTTAGAATTGCGTTAGCTTTATCAATATAAACAATAATTCCTGTTTTCATAATTTGAAAATAACCAAACTTACTTTTGCTCAAAAATTGGATTTGAAATGATTTCCTGAAAAAACCCCTCATTACGTCATTCAAAAGATCTCATTAAGACGCATCAGAAAATGTACTTGCACAAGAACGAATGTCAATTTCAACCGCGTGAGGCGTTCGCAAAGAAAATTTGAAAATGGAAAGAATCGATTGAACTTTTTTAATAATCATCCCAATTAATCAAAGTCCACTTTTTCTTCATCAGAAGAACGAGACAAATCGATTGGAGTTTTCAAATTTTTGTAATATTTTTACCTTGTATACGATAATTTATTCATTCAACGAAAATGTTGTTTTGTATTTTTGTAGGTTTACAGAATTAGAATACACATGTCATTTCAATATTGTCACCAAAGGCTCTAACTGACCTTCAAGTCCAGGAGGAACGTATTTATTAAGATAAGATGTTTTATTTGTATAACAATATGTATGCATCGCTTTGTAAATTATGTACAGAAATTATATACATTCCTTAATAAAATGTTATTTAAACATCACTGGTTTATTCAATGTCACTAATTTCTGATTCCTCTTCGGAGATTGCGTACGAGACTGAACGTTTGTAATCTGTCGATTTACTCATTTCACTCATTTTGCCTTGCATTCGCTTCTCCCCTTCATAGCGTAACTTGTGGCTTAATTGGTGGCAGAAGTCGGACACCTTCTTTTTTCTTTTAGCGGCGTCTAAAATTTCTCTCCAATTGAACTTGTAAATGTATGGGTTATCTTTGATATTTTGATCCAACACTTCTTTGACTCCGTTGTATATAGTGTAATATTGTTCCTTCAATACATCATTCTCCGGATCGGATAAGCGGCTCGTTTTAGAGGGTTTCTTATCTTCAGTCAGATCGGGGAATAGCATCCTGATGGTCTCCTGGAAGATAAAATCGGCCTTTTGCAACCTGGACCTTTGCCTTTGCCGTTTCTTTTCCAATTCCGCTTCGAACTTCTTCGCAGGTGCTTGTTGTCGCACTAAAGTTTCCCTGTCGAGTTTTTTATTGGCTAGCAAAACGTTCCCCATTCGTTCTTGCTCCCTGCAAATATATAGCTCGTGCGCCCATTCTTCATAATGACCCGGCGGAGCTCTGTTTTTAAGGGTTAATTTTTGCGCAGCTTCCGCCGCCTCTTGCGCTTTCATTTCTTCCTCGTATTGTTTCGCTGCTATTTCCTCCTCCTTAATACGTAGGGCCTCTAGCCGTGCTTCCTCTTTCTGCTCGAGGATCCAAGAGGCGTGTTTTTCAATCCACCTATTCTGCCACGCTTCGAAACCTTTATGGCGCTCTACACTGGCCTCTATCATGGACTTTAATAGTTGCAAGTTGAACTCTTCATCAACCAACTCTTCAAAAACATTGAGGATCCGGAAAGACCCTTGCCAATCCGCAATTCCAACAATCGTCTCTTCGCTGAGTTTGAAAGGGTGAATTGTACCTTCAAAGACTGCTTTCCCTGAATAAGGTATATCAAAGTAAGTCGAATTACTTTTAAACTGCAAATTCCATAGTTCCCTGTTACCATCCGATCTGCTCAAACTAAAGCTGCAAGGATTCGTCTGCCTCCAGTCCCCGTATGTGTACTTCTGTTTGGAACGCCTCCAAAATACCGGTCGGTTATTCAAAGTCTCGCTCCAAATAGCGAAAACCTTTCCACCAACGGATAAATATAGATCGTTTATGATGGGATGCCGAGCAACAGTCAATACTGGTCCGTCGTGGTACCTCCCAACACTAAACATCTTCGATTGTTCCGTGCAAACTAATTCACCAGTCGAATACTCGTATCCTTCCCAACCGCCGGCGACAAATTCCCCCAAATAAGTCCCCGCAATAAACTGGCATTTTAAATTGTCGTCTTCGTTTCTGATGAATAAAGGTTGAAATATTACCCTATCCGTAAATTCAAACGCGCGGTCTGTATCTTCACTTACACGTTCGTACTCTAAGGGTATTCTAGGGACACTAACGAAGGTTAACGGGCTGGTTTGTTCAAATTTAGGTAATATCAGATTGATTTGGTAATGAGGCAACAATTTCCGATTTAAAATTCTGTATGGGGAAACGTCGGTGGTTAGCGCGCTCGGTCGGTTTTTATGTCTTTTCGACTTCCTCTGCGGCCTGTAATCCCCCGGCAGGGCTATCGGTTTCTGTTTCAAATCCCAAAATTTAATGGTACCATCCGAGCTTGAAGTTATAAATTGCAATGAAGGACACTCGCCGCGCAGTTCATCAATTTCTTCGAATTGTCCCGTTTTTGAGACCTCGTACAATGGGTGAATCCAAGAAATCGAAGTGACATTACTCAAGTGCGAGTAGGTCAGCGCGGATATCGCCGTTACTGGCACTATTGATAAATTCTTGGTGTTCATCATCCACTTTATCATGGAAAACATTAACGTTCTGTACTTGTGCTGGGCGGTTGTTAAAATCTCTATCTCTTCAACCTTGTTTAGTTTATTCTTTATATCCCAAAGTAAAATTTGGCCGTTGGCACACCCACCAACCAACAAATTCTCGTTTTGCGGGCAAAACGCCAAACAGTGGATCTCGCAATTAGTTTCCAACAACAATTTCGGGGACAGACTATCGTTAAACGACCAAATCAAAACCGGATTATGTCCATGTACAGACTCTTTGAGAAAATCTCCCGGTGCTTTAACGGAGTTTACCCAAAGCGGCGAGACGTTCGCGTAGGCAATTGCCACGATTCCCGCCCACATCGGATGCCAAGCTACCGCAGATATCATCTTATCTTTACATCTCTTTACATCTTTAAACGACATTTTTTCGACCACAAGAAACCTCTGCTTTCTATGGTGCTCTTGCGAAATCAATTTCTTGTAATCATCACTGAACAAATCTAAATGGTAATTCATAAACAGTCGATCCGACAATGGATCCATGATTTCATCGAAGAAACTAATGAACATGGTTTTATTCTCGTTAGTTATTTTTTCATAAGTGCACTCGTATTCATACTGCGTCCACGTGTTCTTCGGAAATGTACAATTGGTCTGCGCGTGGACGTTTCTTGTTCTCGGCGCTATTTGGGCAAAGGCGTGAATTCGCTTTTTGGTAATATTAGGGACTGTGTACCTAGCCGGAACTTTTAACTCGGTATATCCATCCTTAACATTTTCTACAAAGCGGTAGTGGAAATGAACATCCGGTACCATGATGGGATACGTCGTTTCTAATTCAACTTTTAAATAACCTCTGGACGCCCTCGGCATGTTTTCATTAATTTCGGCCTCGCTGCCGAACGACTTCCAGGCGTGCACCACCTTATTAATCGAATTATTCAGACGGGCTTGCTGCTTCTCCTCTAGTTGTTTGATCATGCCAGCGATCACTTCCTCTGCCGCTCGAGTCACACAAAGGTAAAAGTCGTCGTACTCTCGTGTTTCGTCTGGAATGTATCCAATAAGTAGTTCATCGCCGGGGAATTCGAGGATTGCCCGTTTGTGAATGGCGAATGGCATAAAATCGGGAAGGATGTCATCGACGTCGATCTGCTCCAAAACTAAATTTCTGGATATTTTCTTCCACGGGTTTTCCGCCGTTACTCCTTCGCCGACGACGCAATTGAGAAACTTTTGCGCCGCGTCGTTCATTGCCACGTGCAGTACTCCGGGGACATCGAAATTATAAAAAGTGGTTTTCCTGTGGCGGTGACGGTGGTGGCGACGGGTTGTAGTTTGGGTTTTAGGCCTCCGTCTTCTGCCCTTCTTTAAATATGAAACTGACTCTGAAGCCATTCTCAAATTGACAACTTCGATTTTTTTTTAAATTTATTATCGATTCAACTGACACTTGACAAATGCACACTATGCAATTCCCTGGCAGATCCTGGGGGGCGGGGTGCAACGGAGGCAATTTCCCCCGTTTAAATCAAATCATTTGAAAAAAGATACTATAAAACATTATATGGGTCATTGTGTTGACCTTCTCGAAAATGTATTTTTAATGAGTTAATCGTCATACTCAATCCCGTCAACGTCTGATTCATTCAGGGAGTCGTCTTTATGTTTAATGTGCAAATATTTACAATGTTTAAGTAATCATTCTGTTCTTTAGAACAACTGAATAATTTATTATTTAAGAAACCAAATACATTGTCAAATGTGTTTAACTCACCAAATCTGTTCTGCAATGATGCTAACATATAGTCTGATCAAGGATTCTAAAATGGAAATCGACGAATATTATTTCATCTCGCGCTTCGTAATGAAGTAATTTTGGCTTTCTTCTTGGCCTGAGACTTTTAACAGGTGGAAAGTTGGGTTCAACATTGATTGCCTGAGCGATTTTGGTAGATTCTTCTAAAATCTGTGCGATAATCTTTAAATTTTTCAATCAATGATTCTAGCAATTTTATGCAAAGTTGAATAATTAGTTCAGGCCTTTGCATCATTTTACTTAATGAATTACAGCATCGATTATCCGAACTAATTGGGGGACATGGGTGTTCGGAAAATCGATTTTTACTTTCTCCGTTACGAAGTACGAGAAAGTATTGTGATCGTGATTTTTTTTTCAAAATTTTTTTTTACGGAAATATCCGTTTTGGGGTCCCTGGATGCCATTTCAACAATTTCTGGAATTTTTTTTTGTGTCTGTGTGTATGTGTGTGTGTGTGTGTGTGTGTGTGTCTGTGCGCGCTGTATCTCAAATTATTATCTTATTTGATAATCCGAAGAACTGAAAAGCTTTTGGTTAAATTTCGTACACCGGAAGTGGGTGTTTACCTTAACTGTTTTTTGTTTTTTGGCAATATTTCCTTAAATATGAAAAATATCACAAAAACATTTAAACAAATATTGAAGACAACAAATAAATGAGCTTATTTTGTTTGAAAACATTTTTCATGAAATCATTGTTATTTGAGAAAAAAAATATTATTTTCTTTTTCATTTTTGGTTTATTTAAATTTTACCAAAAGCTTTTCAGTTCTTTGGATTATCAAATAAGACGTATGTTCAAAGTTTTATATCATTTGCTCTGTTAGTTTTTGAGATACAGCGCGCGCGCACACACACACACACACACACACACACACACACAGACACAATTTTTTTTTCCAGAAATTGTTGAAATGGTATCTAGGGACCCCAAAACGGATATTTCCGCAAAAAAAAATTTTGAAAAAAAAATCACACTCACAATACTTTCTCGTACTTCGTAACGGAGAAAGTAAAAACATATTTATTTATAATATATCTTTAATAACAACAGAGAGTTTACTTTCAATCGGCAAAATTTAGTTAACCGAGTAGTGGTAACTTGAATTGTAGAGAATGCTAAAATGAACAACTTGTAAAGAATAAGTTTTTTTCGTTTTTGAGAAAACTGAGTTTTTGAATTTGAAGTATAATTTTTCCATGTTTCATAATTTTTACGTTTTAAACGGCAGTTTCATCCGAGTTTACACAACGTTCGAAGTACATTTAAAATATGATTTCAATTGAAAATAAACCACGAAAACGTAAATATAAATGGCTATGATACCATCAAGTCGGAGAAAGTAACATGATGGCCACATCACCATTTTTTATTTTTGTGGTTTAAATAAACCTATCTCAATATTATAGTTATTTGCTCAGTATGACTTACATCCGGTGTGCAATCTGATATCACAGAAACATATACTGAAGGAAAAAAAAATGAAACACTTTGAAATTCGTGAAATTTCGACCATTTTCAAAACGCCATAACTCGGCGTATTTTCAATCGATTTTGATGAATCTTTGAGGGCGAAAAACTTTGAAGTGTCTTTTTTAAATTCATGCATGCGGAATTAAGCGTAACCCCTTCCGCCCCCCTCTAGCGCTTCGGTGAAAAAAAAGTTTTTTTTTGGAAACCATGTCCAACTTTGACGATGTCTACGGAGTTGGAAAAATTTTGTCGACTCGATCCACCATAAAGGCATTAAAATTTGATCAATTCCCTATGCAGGACTCAAAGAACGAAGTTCCTACGACGATTTGGCACCAAGTTATGGGTGTTTGAAAATAAGTGCATTTTGAGGTTTTTTGCAGATAACTCAGTGACTTTTCAACCAAATTTGATGATTCTTTCGGGAAAAAATCCCATTTTGGCTCTACTTTAAGGGAGTAAACTCAGATTGGAACGATCCCTTTTCGAAACCTTCAACCCCCGAAAAAAAAAACACGTTTTTGCGGAAAAAAACTTTGGCATTGAAATGTGTTCAATTACCTGCGCTAGACTCAAATAACGAAGTACCTACGACACCTTGGCATAAAGTTATGGGTGTTTGAAAAAAAAGCAAATTTTGTGGTTTTTTGACTCATAAGTCCGAAGTTTTTCGACGAAATTGTTTTCGTTTTCACGAATGAAATGTTGTTTGCATGTTCTTTGAGGTATGCACGAAAATTCATTGTTTACGCGAAATTATGAATATCGCATTTTGTACCTTAGAACCCCATTTACAAAAAACTTTATTTTAGGTCAACGATCTCTGTAGGGTCGGAAAAAAAATGTGAGCCTAACTCACCACCATTCGTCCATTTTTTTCATTCGTCCAATAAAAACAAACAAATTACACTGACGGAAAAAAATGAAGCCCTTAAGATTTGTCAACATTTAGGTAATTTTCAAATGGCCATAACTCGGCTACTATCCAAGCGATTTCGACGATCTTTTGAGAATCTACAGCAAAAAGTGTCCTCTTTGAGAGGGTTTATCCTCCTCAAAGAGAGGGCTCTACTCTCCTCCAAACGAAAAAATATTTTTTTTAAGAAAATGAACAACTGTGTACAATGTGTACGAACCTGGAAAAAAAATTCGAATCAACAAAATTCAATCAATTTCCTGCAAAGTTTGCAAAACGAAATGTCTACGCCCTGTTTAACCAAAGTTATGCGTGTTTGAAAAAAAGAGCATTTTGGGTTTTTTTGAGCCAAACTTGGTCACTTTTTAACGAAATGGGATGATCTTTTAAGGGAAAAAATATTATCCAGTATTAACCCCAAGAAACAAATACGTTTTTTGGTTAAAAAAGGCTTACTTTGACCATTGTTAAACGGTTCGAAAAAACATTTGTTTTACTCTGATGCCAAAAAAATCGTCATTTTTTCTCAAAATTTCGCAAAACACGAAGTTTTTATGATTATAAGGCAAAAAGTTATGACAAACAGAATGATTTTGCATTTTGGCTTTTTACCACCGACGTTATTGATTTAGTAGTGTGTATTTCAGCCGCGTTTCTGCACAACTTCATGCAACCTTTTGGGCATATTGAAGAGCATCCGGATTGCATTTTGGGGAATAGCATCCCACACTTCCACCAGCCATTCGGTAAGTTCTTGGAGGGTTGACGGCTGTCTGCCGGCGTCTCGAATCACGCGGCCCATCATGTCCCAGACGTGTTCGATGGAGTTTAGATCCGGGCTGCAGGCTGGGTGAGGAAGTAGGTCGATGTTGTGCTCTTCAAAAAATCGTCGACAGATAGCAGCTACGTGGGGTCGCGCGTTGTCCTGCATGAAGATCAGACGCCTCATCCTTCTCTTCAGGGGAAGCACGTGAGGTTGCAGGATCTCCGTGATGTAGCGAGCAGCAGTCATTCCTGGAGGAGGAACTACGGCTAACGGCTCGCGTACACCAAAACCGATTTTGTCGGTCGATGGCGGACAGAACTACCCGGACGTGTAACTGCTTACACTGCAACAGTGTTACCACTTGTGCCGACATTGGACGTTGCCGGCACGGGTGTGAAGCCGAGATACGAATATCGGCAACACGAAAGTATGTGGGCCACCCTAGGACAGTGGGGCGAGGGGGAATTTCAAATTTGCCGCTTTTGTAAAGATGGTTCCCTCGATGTTGCCAGATTTATCAAAGATCTTATTATGGGGATTACCGTTTTTAATAATCTTAAAATTTCACTACAAAGTAATAATTTTAACAATTAAAATTATGTTTTAAACATAATTAGACTCATTATCGCTTATATTTGTCATAATAACTCATGAAAGTATAATATTACTGTTTATTAAATATAATCATGTGCATTGTATGTTTTATACTTCGATGTATATGCGGCAACGCTTAATGAGTCTCACCATTTTTATTAACTAACCTCAATAGTGCTGTGACTGCTAGTAATTAATGTTTGAAGGTAAGTTATTATATATTCTGTCTTATAAACTCGTCACTTGTATTTATTAATAATGGAAACATCATATGGCCGTATTAAATATTCTTGTAAATATCCAGAATGTCAAAATTCTTTGTTGTCCGATATAACTAATGTCGATTACAAAAATAAACATTTCTATAAATTTCCCAAAAATGAAGAATATCTTAAAACATGGAAAACCATTTGTGATATTGAAGAGACCGTCCGTTGTTTAAATTTTCATTCATGTGAAGGTTATTTTATTCACAAACATTTTGTTAGCCATTTCTGCAAAAAATTGAATTGCAATGCTGTTCCGACACCAAGAATAAGACAATATAACTGCACTAATTTACTTTTTTAACTATTTTAATGCCATGAATCCTGGATATAACCAAACAACTGACCTTTATGACGCCTGAAAGAAATATCCTTAGAAGAACGAAGAGACGGATGGAAAATTGCACCTGGACAAGACCCTATACCCGATTGTTGTGATATTTGTATATTTGATCATTTTTATAATTTTGTCAATAATAATGTACATAATTATTCTGTTAAATATATTTTTTGCATGTAGGCCCATTTTTATTTTTATTTTATGATATCCAATCTTTTTTCTTTTACCAAAACCAGTAACTTCTTCATTTATGTACTATCTAAAAGTATAATCAATTATGTGCTCAAAAAACATAATTGATTACATTTTTAGTGTTATTAAATTGAAATATATCGTGTAGACGAGTATAACATTTTTAAATTTTGGCGGAAATCGTAGTAATTTGCCACCCCGACACCAGGCGGCGCCAAAAATCGTGTTTCCGAAATTTAACATGCAGGTTTCACTTCTAAAGGTATGTGTTCTGTGGTTGCCGGTATTCTGTAGTTGACTGTGTTCAGTGTTGCGTAACAGAGTGAAAACGCGTTTTTAAAATGGAGGAGTTCGAAGAAATGTATCTTTTAGAAAATTCATACCGTAATTTAATTCGTCGACGTCAACGTCGACGAGATCGCCGTGTGTGTGTTAATGAAATATTTATGTACAGAAAACAAATGGGTGAATACCACCACCTTTTTGAAGAATTAAAATTACAACCCATCAAGTTCTTCGAATATTTTAGAATGTGTTTTAGCACATTTCAGTATATGCAGTCGAACCACAAAACAGAATACAAACTATAGGAAATGTATATCACCCACGGAAAGACTCGCAATAATATTGCGGTAAGTAATTGTAATTTTTTTGATGTAATTTTATAGATTTATTGCAGGGTTAGTTAAGTACTTAATTCTTGTGACACAATTATTAACATGTTCCCTTTTCATTTCAGGTTTCTTGCAACTGGACATTCTTTTCGATCGTTAGCATCGTTTAGATCATTTAGAGTGTCAAATAGTGCCGTTGGAATAATTGTCAGAGAGACTTGAACGGCTATATTTGATAGTCTAGTATCACATATATGCCTATGCTAACCGACGAAATCCAACAAAATGCTGAATTATATTGGTCAAAGTGGGGATTTCCAAATTGTATTGGTTCCTTGGACGGTGAAGAATGGTATTTACTACAATTACGAGAAAACATTTTCCATTCTTTTACAAGCGGTTGCAAGCCCGCCCGGATTATAAATTTTTATTTATTGAAGTAGGAGCTTATGGACAATAAGGCGATGGTAGTACGTTTGCCTCTTCGGCGTTGTATCGTCAGTTTGAAAATGGGTATTTAAAATTATTTCTAAATGTTTACCAAATACAAATACTTTGTTGCCCTTGGTATTACTAGCAGATGAAGCCTATCCTGTAAAGAGGTATATTATGAGACTATATACAAGACGTAACCAGGGAGAGCAGGAAACAATTTATAACGAACGTTTATCAAATGCCCGAGTAGTAATTGAAAGCGCTTTTGGTATAATAACACAAAAATGGCGAATTTTGACCAAATGCATAGAAACAACTACAGAAAATGCTGAATCTATTGTAAAGTGTGTTTGTTTACTACACAACATTGTTATAGATAAAGAAGTACAACCAAGGCACAATCATTATTCCACAGATCAAAGAAGAAATTTAGGTCAAAGAAGTAACTTTGCTTCTAGAGGGCAAAACAGAAGTACGACTGAAGCTTATAATATTCGTGAAGCTTTCAAACACTTCTTTTGTAATGAAAATAGGGTTCAATAATTATTATAATTTTTCCGATAATTTTATCTTAAAACCTACTGTAATAAAAATTCATTGTTTAGTGATCTAGTGGTTTTATTCTTATAAATGAAACATTATTTATACATAATAAATTGAAAAATTATTGTAAGTTCGAGCCCAAATCTGTATAAGTGATCGTGTACAGTTGGCCCTGGGCAGATGTTGATGATTGTGAAGGAGTAGTTTGAATAATGGTCAGTGGCAAAGGCTCTTGAATATTGACATGAACTGAAAATTGTTAGACGTGTTCTTCTTCCATGAACACGTCTAACAATTTTCGTTGAACAAAGATTTTTCTATTTCGTGGCATTTCTTTAAAGTATGGAAGCAAACTCAACAAAAAGTTACGATCAGGATCATCTGCAGATTTATCTGCTGACCTGGACTCATATAATTAAAGTTTTCTTTTTTCGATCTCTAAATACTCTTGGTCCACATCAATATTCCGCTTTTTCATAAGTCTTCTAGCTTGCGTTATAGGTTCACGAATAGGTATGGTGTGGGGTCTAGTGACCTGGAGATTACTGTTTGGTTGGAATTCGAGGCTCCTAGCTGCGACAAAGATGGAGGTCCAGGCTGCGATAAAGATGAGGGTGCAGGCTGTGACAAAGGTGAGGGTCCAGGCTGCGGTATTGTTTAGGGCTGTGATTCAGATGAATACTCAGAAAAATGGCATGATTTCGGATCATCTTCAGTTTCTTGGCTGGGAGGTTCAGGTACATTTCCGGTTAAAGGTTTCGGTGCGATTTGTTTCGGCAAGAATAATAACGATTCGTAATATGTCCACGAAGGTGATTTGTGATCCGCCGCAGCACCGGATCTACCTGGTTCATTGCATTTGATATATTCTTTACGAAATTGGTCCCTTAAGTTGCTCCATTTTTTTTCTATGTCTGGAATTGCTATATCCATTTTCGATGCTACTTTAGCCCATAACCGTTTCGAAACATCTCGATTATTGTAATGTTTTGAATGTTTATCCCACAGGGTTGCTCTATTATAAACACAACTAATTATTTTTTTAATTTCCATAGTCGTTTAGGTAGATAACAACAAAATGTAACTATAAATACACTCAACTTGCAGTGTAGACGCCGGCAGACTGGCGAGAAATCCCAACAAGTTCGGATTCGACGGTTGATCGGCCGTTTTCGGGCGTCATCGGACGATGACAGTCGTGTTTGTGTACGCGCTCTTTTTCTTTTACAAGTGTTTGATTCAATCGTCCGAGTTCAGCCGTCGTCGCCCGAGCAAACTTCGACCGATGACGGATTAGGTGTACGCGAGCCGTAACGGTGTTTTAAAATTATAGCCGATTCCACCCCACATCATGAACCTCCGTTGAAGGCAAGCACTCCGTGGACGTTATGCCGGTCGTACCGCATTCCGCAATGCCGCCAACACCGAATTCTCCTGTCGGAACTGTCTAAGCAGAATCTTGATTCGTCAGAGAAGACCACTCTCCGTCTACTGCCCGTGCCTCCTTGCATACTGCAACCTCTCCTGTCGGTGTCTGGGATTGCGCGACTCCTGGACCGCAGACCTGCTGCTTCGCGGAGCCGATTCCGGACAGTCCGATCGCAGATTCTTCGGTTCAAAGGGACATCATGGAAGATTCGGTGAGCACTCCTGGCAGGATTTCGAAGAGCCGATCTAACGATGTGGCGATCTTCCATGCGCGTGGTGATCCTCGGACGACCGGAATCGCCCTGCCCATCAATGGTTCCGGTTCGAGTAAATCGACGCCAAACCCGGAATATCGCCAAGTGGTGGATGCCCAACCTCCGAGAAATCGCACGATAGCTCAGGCCCTCTTGCCGAAACGCAACGTTTTGACCGTGTTGATAATCGCTTAACGCAGGCATTGTTTCCACTCAAGGTCGAAACAAAACTGCAGTAACGTTTTTAAAAAAGAAAATTTTGTGCTCAAAAGCATTTGAAGCGAAGACAAACGAAACATTTCGGAAAGCAGCGATTTAAAAATATCAAATTTTTAGAAAATGAATTAGCAAATCTCTTGCTTAGACACATACACACGATACACACGATGTGTGAATTCTAACCGGCAACGTAGGCGCAAAAAACCCCAAAATGTTTTTTTTTCAAACACATAACTTTGGTTAAACAGGTTGTAGACATTTCATTTTTTGCAAACTTTGCTGAAAATTGATTTAATTTTGTTGATTCGAATTTTTTTTCCAGCTTCGTACACATTGTACACAGTTATTCATTTTCTTAAAAAAAAGTATGTTTTCGTTTGGAGGGGGTAAAGCCCTGTCTTTGAGGGGTAAACCCTCTCAAAGGGGATACGTTTTGCTTTTGATTTCTCAAAAGAAAGTTGAAATTGGTTGGACGACTTATGGCTAATTCGTGAAAACGAAAACAATTTCGTTGAAAAACTTCGGACTTATGACTCAAAAAACCACAAAATTCGCATTTTTTCAAACACCCATAACTTTGTGTCAAATCGTCGTAGGAACTTCATTCTTTAAGTCCTGCATAGGGAAGTGATCAAATTTTAATGCCTTTATGGTGGATCGAGTCGACAAATTTGTTCCAACTCCGTAGACATCGTCAAAGTTGGACAATGTTTTCTGAAAAACCTTTTTTTTTTTCACTGGGGTGCTAGAGGTTACGCTCAGTCCTGCACGGGTAATTGAACACATTTCAATGCCCTTTTGGTGGATCGAGTCGACACATTTTTCCAACTCGGTACACGTTGCCAAAGTTGGACGTTTTTTGCCCAAAAATGTGTTTTTTTTTGTTCGGGGGTTGAAGGGTTCAAAAAAGGATAATTCCATTCTGAGTTCACCCCCTTAAAGTAGAGCCAAAATGGGATTTATTTCCGACAGAATCATCAAATTTGGTTAAAAAGTCACTGAGTTATGTGCGAAAAACCTCAAAATGCACATTTTTTTCAAAAACCAATAACTTGGTGCCAAATCATCATAGGAACTTCGTTCTTTAGGCCTTGCATAGGAAATTGATCAAATATTAATGCCTTTATGGTGGATCGAGTTGACTCCGTAGACATCGTGAAAGTTGGACAATGTTTTCTGAAAAAACCTTTTTTTTCGCGGGGTGCTAGAGGGTGGCGGAAGAGGTTATGCTTAAGTTCGCATGCATGACTTTAAAGAACATACTTCAAAGTTTTTCGCCCTCAAAGATTCAGCAAAATCGATTGAAAATACACGGTTATTACGGCGCACAGTGGTCCCACCATAGGTAATAGCCTGAATATTTTCATGTTTAAATTAAAACGTCATACTTCGTTCAGCATGTTATCAATATGCATACTAAATGGAGGTATAAAAAAAATCTTGATACGTGCATAAATTCAGTTCCTGTTGACATCCTAAGTGGACGCATCTCGTCAATACTCCGTTGTGTTATCGGTGCGCTAATTTTCACTTCCTTGACAACGGCCAAATACTCTGAATTTATTAATTTGTGCAAGTGTTGTTGTAATGGAATTTGAAAATGAAGGTATGTACAATATTTTAAACACATTTTTATATAAAATATAATCTTTTACATAAAGTTACAAGAGCGCTACGCCTCTTCATATTTTTTGTTTAGTTTACAGTTTTATTAAAATTCATCTAAACTTTTAACTATTTTACGCAGCAATCCGCGAAATGATAAGCACTTCTTATTGTTCAATAAAGTGTGTACTTTTAGAAGATACAAGCGATTATCTGCGTAAATTTGTGCAGGTGTCTCATTTATGCCTTCTAAGCTATAGTAGCATTTCCTTAGTACACCTTAATTTAAAAAATGGTGATGTGGCCATCATGTTACTTTCTCCTACTTGATGGTATCATAGTCATTTATATTTACGCTTTCATGTTTTATTTTGAGTTTAAATCATATTTTAAATATACCTCGAGCGTTTTGTAGACTCGGATGAAACGTTTAAAACGTCAAAATGAAAGAATTATTAATCGTTTAATATTTTTATGTAACTGATCATGGGTTCTTTCAAATATTAGTATATTTCTTATTCAATTAAAAATAATAACAAAATTTTATATTTTGTCTTAAGTTGTTTAGAAAGCTGTAAATGGTCCAATTATAGAGTATTAGTGTAAACAAATTGTTATTACCTCGTTAGATGTGAATTCCTAATTTGTAATTTTTTGATAAGTTTTCATGTCATATCTAGTAATAAAAACGGGTCTTAATAAAGTTATAATAAGACTTTTATTCATTCGTTCTTTTTTTCAATAATGGATTTAATTTTAATTATAACAGCGTACAATTTGAGTCATTATTAAATAGCGTCATCTCTATAACCGCCTTTCTTAGGTGGCGGGACCACTGTGCGGCGGTTTGAAAACGGTCGAAATTTCACGAATTTCAAAGTGTTTAATTTTTTTTCCCAGTATATTTTGATTCCCAGATTTTATTTAAAATATTATTTTTAATAGTGGTGCCAAGTAAATCAATAATTTAGTTTTGAATGTCACTGCCTAGATATCAAATTTAGAGCATTCAATTCTCCGAATATGTTCTCCCATAACTGTATCAAACGATGCTATCATTTCGATTGCTTTTAAACAATTGTCGTTGTTATGATCATACAATGTTTTCGATTTACCCAGAAAAGCCAGACATTGACGTGACAAATACTTTATAACCGCAATTATCCTCCAGTGTTGTTTTTCCGATTTTAATAATCTAAATTGCATTTGGTTCACAGTAGTTTTTGTGGGTGACATATTATTTAAAGCCATCCACGACTTGATATTTTCAATATGGGTAATACTTGTTTAATGTCTTTTTAGTGTTATTGATAAATGCTGCCAATCAGAAAAACCACTTAAATCAGATAAACTATTTACAGTTTTCCTGAAAATTTTACAACAAAAACAGTAGACAGCATCTTATGAAATGGAGTAAAGAAACCAATTTCTGTTTAATTTGTCTCCATTTGAGAGATGTCGATAATAATAACTGATTGTATAGTACTGAGGAGAACTGATGACAACCGTATGACAAGGATTTTTTTCAAAAATTTGATACAATGACAACCCCTTAAACTTGTAACGAACGGTTTAGTGTAGACACCATGTATTGGTACAAATATGTGGATGATCCAGGGATGAATATTATCGTACTTTTCATTGTTATTGAAAGGGCAACAAATTGACCCGTCAATTATTTGTTTAAAGGCACTCAACTTAATAGCTCTTTTTCATTAACTTAATTAATAAAATTAAATAGAGATGGAAAGTAGCCTGAATATTTAATACTTTTGCAACACGTGTGGGTTTTCATTTTAATTATATTGGAATAAGTTTTGTTTCTGGAAGCATTTGTAACAATTTGAAAGTAATGGAGAATATAACTCTATTAAAGTGTATGGGCTATTGTGGCATCATTCCATTATACAAGAACAACCTAAATAAATTCATAATACCACGTAGATTGAAAATATGCAAAGTGCATATTATAATATTCGCTTGTTTATCCATGATAGTTTCGTTTCTAACATTATTGAATGGTTTTAACCAATTTTTAACGATTTGCATCTCTTTCCTAGTAAATCGTAGAGTGTCTGTTAATCTGCTTAATAATTATTTTAACACATTGCAAGACTACGACGCTTTCTTGAAGGATACGTTCAACTGCAATCTGATTTTTGGAAAAGCCAAGAAACTGGCGGTGATATTTTTCACCATTCCATTTCTCTTGTATTTAACTTTTTTTTTTATAATGCAAAAAAGCATTATAAGTTTTCTTATACTTCCTCTTATGATATATAGTTTGTTGTATACATTATACATGACCTTGATTGTGGCCTTGATATATCATTTAATTCGTGGAATTAAATATCGTCTGTTGGTCTTACGAAAGATTATTGAAGAACTGCCTGATTGCATAAATGTTAAGTGTGTTGATGATCTAATTAGAGCTTATGGATACATTACTGACGGTTTGGGTTATTTGAATCAAATGTTCGGATGGCCAGTCTTTCTAATCATGCTACATATGCTGTTTAGAGTTTTGGAGACTGTACAGATGCTTGTTGAAATCTCAAAAGAAATGGTCATGTTTTTTATTATATATTTCCTACAAGAATTTTCTTTGGCAGTAAGTATTTTTTAAATAGACCTAATATTTGTCATAAACAGAATGTCAAAAAAATTCAAATTAATAACGGTTTGAATTGTACATTATTTCGAATCCTCACGTGACTTGTTGATCGTGCTGCTATAATGGAAATTTGGATTTTTGTAGCCCAAAAAGAAATCTGGATGAAATTCGAGAATTGTATCAACGGATAAAATTATTTTAATATACCTTTCTTTCAGACTCAAGGGATTTCAATTGTTACAAAATGCGAACAGATGAGAAGAGAAGGAAAAAAAATGTCGCAAGCGGTGTCCAATTTGCTAGCAAGGAACAGTAATGATGTTGTCGTTGTAGAGAAGATTTTGACGCTTGCTTCACGAGTAGAAACTCTACCTCCGGTGTTTAGTGCTGCCAGATTTTTTAACGTGGATTTCACAATGCTGTTTACATTTATCAACTTAACCGCATCATACATCATTGCAATTATTCAATATTCATTCAATAAACAAGACTTTTAATGTCCATGTTAAAATAAATAAATCTTATGTTCTACTATTTATATACCGGGTGACCCAGGGATCTATAAAAGCCCCATAACTTATTTGGTATTTGAGATATCGACTTCTAGTTTTATTGAACTGGTACCCACACGTATTCTACATATTTTTAAAATATGTATGTTTTTGTACAGGGTGTCCCAATGTACATAACAGACCAAAGTTATGTTTTTTTAAATGGAACACCCTATATTTTATACTTTATTTTCATCCCTCTTGAGAAGCTGATAAAAATAGTATAATATAGTATGGGTTTATTATGGACGGTTCGTTAGTTATGGGCAAATTTGTGGCAAAAACATGTACACATTGAAAACATTGCAGAAGCGTTCCTAGCAAAGATAGCATCATTATTTGTACGCTAGAAAATTTCCCACATCATAAAGAATAATACACATCGGCTTTCGTTCTCTTTTATTGATAGCGCTATACAGGGTGTCAACATAAGCAAAACAATGGATAACTATTTTTTTTCAAATGGAACACCCTATATATCTTGCCACTAATCGATGGCATTTTTAATAAGCTTTCCAATGATATACAGTTTGTATAACAAAATATTAAGGATTCTTGAGATTTATCAATAAAAACATATTTGTTTCGTCACCTCCTGCTGATTTTTAGATTTTCAGCCAAAACTATGCATTTTCAGGAAAAATTATAAGAGACTAAAGTTGTAGAGCGAAAAATTTTCGATCGACATAGGTCTTTCAACTTTTAAGATAATGCGTGCATTGCCCACCAGAGCACGCAAAATCGTGTCTGTATATGCATTTTAGCGTTTTCTTTTCAAATTTTTTATTAATAAATTGCACTATACTTTATTTTCTTCACCCTCTAGCAGAGAAACGGAAAATTATAGGGAAATTAAAATGGCTCATATCGATTCAAAATTACGCTCTACAACTCTTAATAGAAGCAATTTTTGCAAAAAACGCATAGTTTTCCCTAAAAATACAAATTAAAAATGTATATATCAATTTTTGCGTTTTTCAATGTTTTTTTGCATTTTTAGCGAAAACTATGCCATTTGGGCAAAAATTGCTTCTTTTGAGAGTTATAGAGCGGAATATTTTCAATCGATGTAGGTCATTTAAATAATTCTATAATTACCTGTTTTTCTGCTAGAGGACGTAGAAAATGAAGTATAGTGCAATTAATTAACAAAATATTTGAGAAAAACGCTAAAATGCATATACGGTCACGATTTTGCGCACTCTAGCGGGCAATGCACGCATTATTGGAAAAGTCGAAAGACCTACATCGATCTAAAATTTTCAGCTCTACAACTTTGATCTCTTATTATTTTTTCAGAAAATGTATAGTTTTGGCTGAAAATCCAATAATGAGCAGGAGGTGACACAAGAAAAAAGTTCTTTGGATAAATCTTAAGAATCCTTCATATTTCATTATACAAATTGTACATCATTGGAAAGCTTATTAAAAATTCCATGCATTGGTGGCAAGATATATAGGGTGTTCCATTTGAAAAAAAATAGTTATCCATTATTTTGCGTATGTATAGCAGTATGAACAAAAAAGAACCAAAGCCGATTTGTATTATTCTTCATGATGTGGAAAATTCTTTAGTGTATAAAAAACGACGCTAGCATTGCTAGGAGCGCTTCTGCAACTTTTTCAATGTGTCCTTGTTTTTGCCACAAATTTGCCCATAACTAACCAATCGTCCATAATAGACCCATACTACCTTATACCATTTTTATCAGCTTCTCAAGAGGGTTGAAAATAAAGTATAAAATATAGGGTGTTCCATTTAAAAAAACATAACTTTGGTCTGTTATGTACATTGGGACACCCTGTACAAAAACATACATATTTTTAAAATATGTAGAATAAGTGTCGGTACCAGTTCAGGAAAACTAGAAGTCGATATCTCAAATAGCAAATAAGTTATGGGCCTTTTACAGATCGCTGGGTCACCCGGTATGTGTCTAATTTTGAAATTTTCAAGAAAAAACAAATTTCAATTTGCACACGCCGCGCTGCCCAGCAATCTTCCGTATCCCCACTGCAACTACTCTCACGCTCGAGCTGCGATATAATCGAGAAAAGCAAGTGCATAGACCAAAGGGCCCACTTGATTTCGATCGTTGTTATTAAAAGGACTTCGATAGTGAATCATTGTACTTAGCAAATATTTGCCATTCACAAATACTCCAACTAATTTTGACGGGTTTTATCTGGTATTTATTTATGATGTTAAATATAAATGCACTCATCAACATTTTTTCCATTTTATTTGGAATTTCAAATGCGACTCCATCACGAGCTTGTTCTAGATTTTCAAAAAACGCACAGGTTTATAGTATCAAGCACCCCATTCCCCACTCTCCCTCCTCTCTTTAAGTTATGTGCCTGCTTCTATAGAGCATCTTTAAACAAGCGAATTCACAAATTTCTTCCAGAAAATTAACAAAAAAAGAGAACACTAAGCATAGTTATTCATTTCATTTCTGCATTCCTACCTACATGTTTTCTTTCCGACAATTCCTAGCCTCAAAAATTATAAACAAACAACTTTTGTTTTGCATGAAAAATTGTTAAACCTTAGTTAAATATTTGATTTATAGTAAACAAATTTTGTCAGACCTGGATCTATTTTATTATAAACATTCAAATTTTAATTTTGGATTTCGAAATGTTGAACATGAAATAATTTAAAATTCTTTTGATTAACTATAAGACGAGGTACATTTTGTAGCGAGTAAATTCAACTTCAATATATTCAATATTGCGACACAAGTAAATTAAAAAAAAATGCTAAAAATATTACAACTTTTTACAAAACTTTCAATAATGAAAAAGTTAAAAATTCTTTTGTTTAATAACAAGATGAGGTACATGTTGTAGCGAGCAAATTCAGTTTATTTACTATTGTGATATTACAAAAAAAAACAAAAAAAATGCTAAAAATGTTATAAATTTTTCAAAAATTACAATAATGAAAACAAACAATTCTTTTCTTTATCAAAAAATGATAAACAATAATTTTGCAGCGAGTAAATTTAATCTATTCAATATTGTGACATAAGAAAAGAACTAAAAAAATGTTATAATTGAAAAAAAATTTCAATAATGAAAATTAAAATAAAAACCTTGTGTTCGCAATAAGATGAGGTAGTTTTTGTAGTGAGTATATTTAATCTATCCAATATTGCAACATAAGAATAACATATTTGTTTCATAAGAATCAAATTTTTTCTTAATAATCCGCCTTCTTTAATTTTTTTCAAAACACTGAAATACGCCAGAATTTTAGACTGCGGATTTTTTAACTTTTTGAAAATTTTTCTTAATTAACAACTTAAAAATTGGTACGGTTAACAATAAAATAACGTATATTTTGTTGCGAGCGAATTCAAACTATCATCAAGGATAATCATGTGGCGTGATCTTTAAAAGAACAGTTGATAACATGCATTGATACTAATAGATAGCATAGAACTTCCAAATATCTCAGAAAAAAAAATGTATATATATATACAGGGTGTTTCAAATTCGAGGCTCACCATGGGGATCTCGCTTATTAGAAGATATAGAGGGTATGTTTAAATTTGGCATTTTTGCAGAATTTTATGCTGATTAATAATCCACTAAAAAAGATTACTTCAATTCTTTTGTTTTCCAGTAAAGTCAAACAAACGGAAAAAGCTGATTTTCGTTTTTTCTTTATATCTCCGTTATTTGAGGAGATATTTAATAATTGAAAAGACGTTTTTATAGCACTTTTTTATTATCTAATAGACGGTGTAGAAATTTTCTTTGTAACATGTTTCGTTTCTTTTCAACCATAGTCAACTTTCTTATTTCTTATGGACGCCATATTTATTTTCTATCACATCTGAATGCTTAATTTTTTGTGATGACAACAATATAACACAACATACATTTAATTTCGTAAATGAACATATAATCGTCTAAAACACTATTATTGGCAATCTCTGTAGCGCTTACTAAAAATCATCGATACCATGGAATTAAAAACAATGAAACATCTGAATAGCAGTTTTGTTTGTCAAACATTATTATTCTTTATGAATCAAAATGTCGTTCGATAATTCAATAATTCAGGAAAGCGTGATATTTTACGTATTTTTTATTCAGTAAATAGAAATACAGTATTAGCCAGTGAAAAATATTTACAAATGTATCCAGAAAGAAAGTTGATAATGGTTCAAAAGAAACGAAACATGTTACAACCAAAAATCTTATGCCATCTATCAGATAATAAAAAAGTGCTATAAGAATGTCTTTACCATTTTTAAATATCTTTTCAAATAACAGAGATATAAAGAACAAATGAAATTCAGTTTTTTCAGTTTTTTGGACCTAACTCGAAAACAAAAGAATGTAAATAATTTTTTCCAGTGGATTATTAATCAGCATAAAATTCTACATAAGTGCCAAATTTAAACATAGCCTTTATCTCTTCTAATAAACGAGATCCCCATGGTGAGCCTCTAATTTGAAACACCCTGTATAGAGCTATTCAGCAGAGATGGCGGTCGGGGTGTCTTGTCCGTCCGAATCAAGTAGTGCCCGTTGTAATTTTCCACCATAGGCTAAATCGCGCGCGCCTATGAAATAACCGGTAAGTAAGAGACGCCGTAAACTATTTCTTTCTCCTTCTACCGCTCGGTCTAAGAGCGAGCTACTCAGGCCGCGTGTGTGTTTTCTAGATACGGCCGACGAAATCGTACGTCTTGGGAATATCCGCTCGGTTATCAGGTAGTAGAAAAGGATACCAATATTATTTGAATGTTCCGAACTTAGTTCGTAAACCGCCCTTATTCGTGAATAGGTCTATATATACATGTATACCGGGTGTTCGATAAAAAACGCCCAACGCCATAACTCTGTTATTTATTAACCGATATGAATGAACTAAAAACCAAAGTCAATGGTGGTTTAAATACTACCAAATGATATCAATATTGATTTTTTTTTCAATAATAACTTCATTGTCAAACGATACCCGACTTAATTTTTTTAAATGGCAGCATACAGGGTGTCCTAAATAGAGTAGGATTGCATGGGTATCTTTCTTATTCTTAAAGCTAGAGATCTGGTTAAATGGGCAATGTTGTGCAGTTTTCTATGCTGATTCAGATTATGTTGAGAAATTTTCAAAATTCCGAGCAGTTTAGAAAATATTTAAAAAAAACTGAAAATCGCGATTTAAAAAAAATCAAATATCTCAATAATTATTAAAGATGCGAAAAAAAGTTTTAAATAAAAGTTACTTGGTTTAATTAGGCAAACATAGAAATCAAGTCAAAATAAAATTCAAGATGGCGGTTTCCGAGATATTAATACCAACTTTCTTATTTCAAATGGCCGCCATATTTGATTTTTACACGCATAAATAGACTTTTTTTTTCTCTTTTCAATGATGTACAACAACCTATGTCAAAATAAAAAATAATTGGCTAGCCAGTCCTAAGGGGTGGTGATGTGTTATCGGCGCTTAGTTTATCTACGCATCTTAACAAATGCGTAATTATCTTAATTTCCATGTTATGAGCTAACCAATGCTCCTTTTCAATATTAACATAAATTCCGCATTATTAAAATTTCCAAACTAGATAATTTTCGAAGAAATACAGCTGCCAGTAACTACACAATGAAAATGAGCCTCTACCCGCTGTGCGCCGATTTACCGAGGGCATCGTTAAGACCGTTTTCGCAGAACAATTAGTGAAAATGTGCAGCTACCAGTGCCAACACTATGTTGATCCGTCCCCCAGCTGCCTGCGTACGTGACGAAATCGGCTTAAAACCAAATTGTTCTGAGAACCACCACCCGCAACCCGGAGAAGAGTAGGGCGTGGGCCCCGTAAAAGGCCGTGGAGAGCTCCCCAGATAATCAGATGAAACTCATCAGTCAGAATTCAACAACTTGAGTAGCCTCAGAATTCGACTCCATCATTCAGTCACCGTACAACAGTCGCCGCAGACCGCCATCACCGACGCCGCCGCCGACGTCATCATAGCCGCCGATCTAACGACGCCACGCAGTCGTTAATTCCGCCGCTTCCACCGCCGCCGCATCCGCCGCCGTCGCCGCTGCTGCTGACGCCGCTGCTACCTTTGCCGCCGCTTCCGACGCCGCCGCCACTGCCGTTGCCGCCGCTACCCGGCATCCCAGTGCTGCGCGAACATTAATTGTTAGTGACTATTTACTCTTTTACTATTAACTTTTTTTTATGTGTGTATATTCTTGAACATTGAACATTTTATGCTTTTGTAAACTTCCGTGTGTAAATAATATCGATTGTTCTCGCGCCAATAAGACTATCTCTGTCTCCACCGCATACTTGTGTTCTTGTGCTGTTTCATACCGACACCGACTCCATGAGCTAGCTGGAGGTCAACAAGGGCGGTATTCGCACCCCGCGCTGAGCCCCCCGTGACAGATGTATGGTGGATGATAAATAATTTACGACGACACAATATGTCCAAAAAAACGTTGCCATTAATAGCGCGAAAAGAAACAATTAAATGAAATATTCGATTGCGTCATTTGATCCTCGCAACCGAAACTAAACAACGATATCAATTGGTTAATACTAAATACACCTGTTTCTATCCCCTTAAGCATTCGAACACGATCCGGCTGAATTAGAATTTTTAACTTAGAATTTTCGTAAAAAATGTTATAACTTTTTCAAAAATTTCTGTAATAAAAAAATAAAAATTCTTTCGATTAACAATAAAATAGGGTACATTTTGTAGGAAGCAAATTTAATATATCATTAGGGATAATTACGTGGCTCGTTTTTTAAAATGACAGTTGATAAAAAGCAAGTGTAAAAAAATTTAAATTTAAATAATATTTAAATATAATTAAATCTTCGCTTTACAAGGGTGTAATACTATTTTTTTCGCAAAACTCATTTTTAACCCGATTCGAATACAATTCCATTGAATTGGAGTTTTGAACTTCCGCAAAATTTCGTGAAAAATGCAATAACTTCAAAAATTTCAGTAATAAAAAAATTCAAAATTCTTTGAATTAACAATAAACAAGGGTACATTTTGAAGGAAGGAAATTTAATATATTAGGGATAATTACTTGGCGTGTTTTAAAAAAATGACAGTTGATGAAACGCAAGTGTAAAAAAATATAGATGGCATTAGGGTGGGTCGAAAGAATCGAATTTAAATAATGCGGAAACGTTTCGTATTCTAATAGACGAATAAAATTACAAAAAATCTTTTTAATCTTCCGTTCGCGCAAAGGGTCGAAGAGTTTGAAAAAATGACAAAACCCATCAAAACCTAATTCCATACCTTCTGTCATTAAAGCTTTGACTATATACTTATGGACTGCTAGCGCCAACTTCATGTGTGTCTCCAAGCAACGGTGGCGCGGCGGGACCCTAAATGGTTGCGGTATGTTACTAAATTGAAAGCTATTTTGTCTCTATGACATATGACTCTATGAGCTCGCATTGCATATTGTGATACCCTGCAATTTATTCACACCTTTGAATATACAGTATGTTTTTTTTTATCGCGGGCCATAGGATTTTACATGCTAAAAATTATACGTTGTGTTAATGTATATTTTAATCATATAATTTTGAAGCAAATTTTAGTTAGTAATATAAATGAATTATTTTTCTGCATGATGCGTTTCATTAGAATAATTTAAATATGTTTAATTCCATTAAAAAGTGCTTTTGCTTGGTCCCGGACGATCGGGATCGCTACAGAAAAGTTGTCAACTATTTCCCTAAAATTAAAATTCCCTGACTTCTTATAGAAAAATACAACTATGAACAAACCTCTTATAATTGCCGTTACAAATTCCACCCGTTCTTCAACAGTATAAACAGACATTATCTAGTATAAATTCGTTTGATTACTTGCCTCACTAATCAATCTGACATTTCGTAAATTTAAGGTACTTTGATTATTTTTGCTCAGTTATTTATATTAAATAATTTCATTTTTTAATGGAATAAAACATGTCTAAGTTATTCTAATGCAGCGCATCATGTAGAAAAATAATTGATTTATTACTAACTAAAATTTTATTCAAAATTTTGTGATAAAATATACATTAACACAAGGTATAATTTTTAGCATGTAAAATCCTATGGCCCACGATAACAAAATATACTGTATAAACAATTATATTGTCAAATATTCAAACTACGTCCACGTATATATGCCAACGCGGTTATAATACTCATCAGCTGATGTACACGTCAGTTGACTTTTGACTTATTTCCTAAAATTCTGTATTAGATTTCCATCAAATCCGGAACTTCGCAAATTATGGGTTAATGCTTTGCTTGTAAAGAACAGGCAGGAAAGTGGACCCGAGTTGCCGAAATATGCTCGCATTTGCATTCTCCACGTTGCTGATGAATACAACGAGAACTATTTTTTTTGCTTTCCGGTTTTTAAATTACGCTCCATTTTCGGCTGCGGGGCGGGACTTATATCGGGCTCCAGCTCGTGGACAACTTTTGGAGCAGTGATCGATCATATGGGAAATGGAGGGGTATAGCACTCCATTAGTATATAGTCAAAGCATTATAGCATTGTCAATAATACCAACTTTGCCTCCTTTCCCTCGTAGGGTTGCCAGGAGTAATTTTTAATTAACCCCAAATCTTGCTTAAAAAGGCCGAAATTTCGATGTTTCCCCCAAAATACGGAAACTAAAAAAAACTGGATTTATTCTTTCTTCGTCTTAATTTACAATATCTCTGTCTTCACTTCGGCACAGATACATATTTTCCGAATTAAAAAGTTGCTTCTCATCAAAGGACACAAAATTATCACATCCAGTCTTGGATAAATGATAGATTTGCATGTTACTAATTTTGTATCATTCAACATCCGGCGTGGCATTAACCAGGGAAGTAGTTATTTCAAGATTAATTTTGCAGAGTTACGAACAGGTTGAATATTACTGTAAATAAATACCAAATACCAAATATGTATATTTATTGTTTCTGCAGCAAGTGAGGGTTTTCATTTTTAAGGATACCTTAACGCGTTCACTGCCGGTATCAGATAAACTGATTTCCAGTCAAGCCGACGCTTGCCTCTCAGTTTTAATGCTAAAGAACGTATCACACGCATGGTGCGTGATCGGCCCCAGCGTTAAAAACAATACCACGAAAATGGTGCGTGGTCGGCACTGAAAGTGTTAATCGTATAATAGCTTCTGCACGTGTGATACGTAGTTTATTTCTTTGTTTGTTTTTAACAATATTTACAGTAGAAAATGCTCTTTTTCTACTCCTTGCCGTATATTGATTAATTCCCTAACAATAAACTGTACGGATATAAGCTATTTTTCGGTTAGATGTACGGATATGAAATCCAGGTTACAGATAATAAACAACCATTGTTATACAATGTTGCGGCGGCGGCAGCGACGGGAAAACGTCACATCAAATGTCAAATAATTAATTTACATTTTTATATAATCGGAAATCATCGTGGAAAGTGAAAGTGATTCAAATAATTGTACCCCACCTGAAGTTAGGAAATCTACTCAAGATATCCAGCAGGGATTACTGCCGATCAGATCCCTTCCAAAATATGACTTCGCATACAAACAATATATGGATTGGTGTACAAGTAAGAATGTGAAAACTATCAATAGATACGTTATGATTACGTGCATAGAAAACATTTCCAAAACTGATAAACCTTCAACATTATAGACCACACGTTACAGAGACTTTTTTATAATGGAGACGTAGCCGCGCTGAGAAAACGTCAAAATTCAAAATTCAGATAAATTAATTTACATGTTTGTATTCGGTATTCATTATAAAAAGTGAAAGGAATTTCAGTCGTAGAAAAAGTTATCTGTACAACGCGAGTGGATATGATGCCCCTATATCTCACTCGGCATTGGGGCACTCGCCTACGGCTCGTTCCCCAAACTTGCCTTCATGAGATATGTGCATCATATCCACTCTTGTTGTACAATATACTATTCTCCACGACCACCATAGAATTTAAGCATTCTGAAATCAATTTTGATTATAGAACGTACACATTCTCACTCTTGTTATGGAACAAAACACAACGCGCTTATGCGTTTTGCATGTAATTCATTCCATAACAAGGGATAGAATGAATATTCTATAGCTGCATTGGAAAAGGGCGTTAATACAGGCTGGCCCATCTATCGGTTGCTTTTTGAACTATCGATTATTTCGGCTTTGACGGCTCGGATGACTTTGCCAATGTGTCAAATATTTAGTAAAAGGTTTGCGGTTTACGAAATGGTTAAGTTTACGCTCGAAGAAAATTGGGAAATATTAAAAACTTACTTCCAAAACGGTGAGTCTTCAACCGAAACTGCAAGAAAAATGCGCACAAAATTCGAGAAAGATAAAGCGCCTTCCAGGCAGTTTGTGGATAAATTTGTGAAGCGTGTGCGTGAAAGTCGCTCGTTAAAGGACAAAGCAACGCGTTCCCGTGCTCGTCCAGTGCGCTCAATCAAAAATATTGCTGCTGTTGTCGAAAGTGTGAGTGACAATCCATCAACTCGACACTGCTCGCAGGAATTGAACATTTCTCGTCCGTACCTTCAAAGAATTTTGACGAAAGACCTCGGTTTGAAGCCGTACAAAATTCAATTGGTGCAAGAGCTGAAACCGCATGACCATCCGATGCTATTTCGGTTCGCCCAATGGGCCTAAGAACGCTTGATCTAAGATGAGCATTTTTATGGAAAAATCATCTTTTCAGATGAAGCTCATTTCCACCTCGGTGATTATGTCAATAAGGAAATCTGCCGCATTTGGGACTCCACACGTAATCATGGAAAAGTCACTGCACCCACAACGAGTGACTGGTGCGGTATGTGGTCCGGCGGCATCACTGGTCCGTTTTTCTTCGCAAACGAAGCAGTAGCCGCCGTTACCGTCAATGGTGAGCACCATCGCGGCATGTTGGAAATTTTTTTCTTTCCCCGAATGGAAGAGGAAGACATCGGCGGCATTTGGTTCCAGCAGGATGGCGCCACGTGCCACATAGCCAACGTTACAGTCGAACTTTTGCGCGGTACGTTCGAAAATCGCATAGTTAGCTGAAACGGCGATATCAACTGGCCGCCTGGCAGCTGCGATTTGACTCCGTTGGACTATTTTTTATGGGCAGCCGTCAAGAATAAGTGCTACGCCAACCATCCAGAGACGATTGACGACCTAAAGCACGAGATTGAAGTCGACATTCTAGCCATTGAGGGCCACACCATCGAAAATGTCATGAAAAATTGAGTCGACAGAATGGGCTACTGCAAAGCCAGCCGGGGCAGCCATATGAATGAAATATGAATGAAGTGGTCTTCCACTATTAAACCGCAATGTTGGGGCTATTCAATAAAAAAAAATAATTGAAAAATATCCACCCGTCTTTTTTTATAGCAAATTTAAAATGCAACTTTTTCGTGGAACACCCTATAATTAAACACATTTCAATGCCCTTTTGGTGGATCGAGTCGACACATTTTTTCCAACTCGGTACACGTTGCCAAAGTTGAACGTGTTTTTTTTTGTTCGGCGATTGAAGGGTTCGAAAAGGGATAATTCTATTCTGAGTTCACCCCCTTAAAGTAAAGCCAAAATGGGATTTATTCCCGAAAGAATCATCAAATTTGGTTGAAAATTCACTGAGTTATGTGCGAAAAACCTCAAAATGCACTTTTTTTCAAACACCTATAACTTGGTGCCAAATCATCGTAGGAACTTCGTTCTTTGAGTCCTGCATAGGGAATTGATCAAATTTTAAAGCATTTATGGTGGTCGACAAAATTTTTCGTCCGTAGACATCGTCAAAGTTAGACAAAGTTTTCTGAAAAAACTTTTTTTTTCACAGGGGTGCTGGAGGGTGGCGGAAGAGGTTACGCTTAAGTTCGCATGCATGACTTTAAAGAAGACACTTCAAAGTTTTTCGCTCTCAAAGATTTAGCAATATCGATTGAAAATTCACCGAGTTATGGCGGTTTGAAAATGGTCGAAATTTTACGAATTTCAAAGTGTTTCATTTTTTTTCCCTCCATTCCCAGATTTTATTTAAAATATTATTTTTAATAGTGGTACCAAGTAAATCAATTATTTGGTTTTGAACGTCACTGCCTAGATACGCCTTGTATCAAATTTAGAGCATTCAATTCTCCGAATATGTTCTCGCATAACTGTATCAAACGATGCTATCATTTCGATTGCTTTTAAACAATTGTCGTTGTTATGATCATACAATGTTTTCGATTTACCCAGAAAAGCCAGACATTGACGTGACAAATACTTTATAACCGCAATTATCCTCCAGTGTTGTTTTTCCGATTTTAATAATCTAAATTGCATTTGGTTCACAGTAGTTTTTGTGGGTGACATATTATTCAAAGCCATCCACGACTTGATATTTTCAATATGGGTAATACTTGTTTAATGTCTTTTTAGTGTTATTGATAAATGCTGCCAATCAGAAAAACCACTTAAATCAGATAAACTATTGACAGTTTTCCCGAAAATTTTACAACAAAAACAGTAGATAGCATCTTATGAAATGGAGTAAAGAAACCAATCTCTGTTTATTTTGTCTCCACTTAAGAGATGTCGATAATAATAACTGATTGTATAGTACTGAGGAGAACTGATTCAGCCGTATGACAAAGATTTTTTTCAAAAATTTAATAGAATGGCAACCCCTTAAACTTGTAACGGTTTAGTGCAGACACCATGTATTGGTACAAATATGTGGTTGATCCAGGGATGAATATTATCGTACTTTTCATTGTTATTAAAAAGGCAACAAAATGACCCGTCAAATATTTGTTTAAAGACACTCAACTTAATAGCTCTTTTTCATTAACTTAATTAATAAAATTAAATAAAATGGAAAGTAGCCTGAATATTTAATACTTTTGCAACACGTGTGGGTTTTCATTTTAATTATATTGGAATAAGTTTTGTTTCTGGAAGCATTTGTAATAATTTGAAAGATATGGAGAATATAACTCTACTAAAGTGTATGGGATATTGTGGCATCATTCCATTATACAAGAACAACCTAAATAAATTCATAATACCACGTAGATTGAAAATATGCAAAGTGCATATAATAATATTCGCCTGTTTATCCATGATACTTTCGTTTCTAACAATAATGAATAGTTTTAACCAATTTTTAACGATTTCCATCTCTTTCCTAGTAAATCGTTGTGTGTCTGTTAATCTGCTTAATAATTATTTTAACACATTGCAAGACTACGACGCTTTCTTGAAGGATACGTTCAAATGCAATCTGATTTTTGGAAAATCCAAGAAACTGGCGGTGATATTTTTCACTATTCCATTTCTCTTGCATTTAATATTTTTTTTTATGATGCAACAAAGCATTCTAAGTTTTCTTATACTTCCTCTTATAATATATAGTTTGTTGTATACATTATACATGACCTTGATTGTGGCCTTGATATATCATTTAATACGCGGAATTAAATATCGTCTGTTGGTCTTACGAAAGATTATTGAAGAACTGCCTGATTGCATAAATGTTAAGTGTGTTGATGATCTAATTAGAGCTCATGGATACATTACTGACGGTTTGGGTTATTTGAATCAAATGTTCGGATGGCCAGTCTTTCTAATCATGCTACATATGCTGTTTAGAGTTTTGGGGACTGTACAGATGCTTGTTGAAATTTCAAAAGAAATGGTCATGTTTTTTCTTATATATTTCCTACAAGAATTTTCTTTGGCAGTAAGTATTTTTTAAATAGACCTAATATTTGTCATAAACAGAATGTCAAAAAAATTCAAATTAATAACGGTTTGAACTGTACATTATTTCGAATCCTCACGTGACTTGCTGGAAATTTGGATTTTTGAAGCCCAAAAAGAAATCTGTATGAAATTCGAGAAATTCATCAACGGATAAAATTATTTTAATGTACCATTCTTTCAGACTCAAGGGATTTCAATTGTTACAAAATGCGAACAGATGAGAAGAGAAGGAAAAAAAATGTCGCAAGCGGTGTCTAATTTGCTAGCAAGGAACAGTAATAATGTTGTCGTTGTAGAGAAGATTTTGACGCTTGCTTCACGAGTAGAAACTCTACCTCCGGTGTTTAGTGCTGCCAGATTTTTTAACGTGGATTTCACGATGCTGTTTACGTTTATCAACTTAACCGCATCATACATCATTGCAATTATTCAATATTCATTCAATAAACAAGACTTTTAATGTCCATGTTAAAATAAATAAATCTTATGTTCTACTATTTATAGGTATATCTAATTCGCAGTTGCAGTTTGCTGTTGCAGCTTTTATTGGGACTCCCAATTCTAGACTCGCACATGTGTCTAATTTTGATATTTTCAAGGAAAAACAAATTTCAATTTGCAAACGCCGCTGCCCAGCAATCTTCGGTAGCCCCACTCCAACTTCTCTCACGCTCGAGCTGCGATATAATCGGGAAAAGCAAGTGCATAGAATAGAATAGAATGATTTATTCGTGACTACAATTTACATTGTTTACACATGTCAAGGTTAGAAGCGCATATTGGCAACATTGAGTATAAGAGATACCATAATAATAGAACTATCCATAAAAGTAAAAGTAAATACAGCAAACACGTTTTAACCGGGCCCGGCGCCGCGCTTACGGGTAGGGGGAAACGGCAGGTACATAGGCGTGCGAAAATTATTTAAATTTAAGAAATAATTACTTTTTTTAAATTAATTTATTATGATATTATATACAAACAATACAGACAATATAGAAGCTACTAGTCACTATCAAATCCCAAAAAATCACTCTCATCGTCACTGTCATCGTTGTTAATATTAATAATCAGAGTTTCTGTGTGCATATCTGTAACAACTTCATTCTTCAAATATTGATTCTCCAGTTTAACAACATGCTGGCACCTTTTCACCCATTCTTCCTTAACGATGGAATTGAATTCCTTTACCGCTAGTGCTTTTACGTCCTCCAATTTAAAGCTGATATTTCTTTTAGCGACGTTATTTTTGACAGTAGCCCATATTAATTCGATTGGATTTAGATCCGGATGGTAAGGAGGTAACCTCAATACACTGTGACCTTTTTCGTCTAATAATGTATCGAATTTGAAAACTCTATGTCTTGATTTATTATTTTTTATTATCTCATATAATTGAGGTTTCAACATATAGGGGTCAAAAGAAATATTTTTCTCCACTAACCAATTAACCATGTCTGCTTTTTTGGTGTTTGAGTTTGGTGCAGGATTAGATTGTACATTGTGATAAGGGGCATTATCTGTTACAATGACCGCATTAGGGGGTAAATTGGGGATTAACATTTCTCGTAACCATTTGCCGTAATTTTCCGAATTCATTTCGTTATGGTAATCGCCACTTTTACTACCCGACTTAAATATTAACAAACAATTGGGAACAAAACCCATTTCGCCCCCCACGTGTACTATAATTAGCCTTGGGCCCTTTGAAATGTTTTTAAATAAGCCTTTCGTGCTTTCGTCGCTCCAATTCTTGGAAGACGTGTGACCACTATGTAAATAAGTTTCGTCTAGATACACAATTGGCCTCTGCTGATCTCTGTAATATTTAATTTTCTGCAAATAAGATATTCTCAATGCCCCAATATCCATTCTTTCAATTAACAATTTCCTGTTATTTTGAGTGTTTCGCCATTTAAAGCCCATCCTCTTTAAAATTACACCTAGAGATGTATTACAGCCATCCCAATCTATATCCATTTTCAATTTTTCGCGTAAATTATTTATCGTTAGCCGCATACCTTCAGTCCGATGAAACGAATAAATTGTGTTTCTGACGTCCACCATTTTATATTCCGGCAAACTTGTAACTGAACTCGTACGTACGCGTTTTTTTGGACTTCTAAACTTACGCTCTCCTTCTTGTACGTCTGCAGAACCTTCTTGAATAATTCTACTAATTGTTCTTATGGATACACCTGTAGCTTCTGATGTACGGGTTTTAATGTCCGTTGCAGAGTCACCCACACTTTTCAAATTTAATATGTAATTGTAAACATTGAACACAATTTCACGCGCTTGGCTATGCAGAGCTTTGCCACCACCGATTGTCGACATTTTGCAAAAAAAATCACTACGCTCGTTTCAATTTTACAGTGTTCGCGGTGCGCCACTGCAACTTGTTTTGAGGCGAAGGCGCGACCATTTTGCACGAGATTACGCTTACTGCGCACCCTCCCCCGGGCCAGGTTAAAACGTGTTTGCAGTATATTTAAGAGGACCGTTCACCAAATTGACAAAACACAAAGTAATAAATAGTAATGAGTTGACATATTAAAAACCCTAAAATTAAGTGTACAAATAAAAATATAAAAGGCTATATATAAATAGATAAAATTGGTGTATAATTAAAACGTTAAAAAGTAATTGGCAGTCATAAAATGAATAAAAGGATCCAATAAATTATTTAAAGTGAAATATATTTGTTAGTGGATAAAAAAATAGTAATAAGTTAACGTATTAAAAAGCATACAATTAAGTGAACAAGCGAAATATTAAAAAAAATTATGACTAGATAAACTGGGCGTAAAATAAAATAAATATGGTTAGTATGCATAAGATTAATCCAAGGATATAATATTCGCTTGATTATATTGACTACAACATTGCCGGAAAGTTCGTTTTACCAAGTTTTGAACTCATGGAAATCGTAAAAAGCTTTTTCCATAAGATATTCCTTCACAGTGGACATGAATTGTTTCGTGGGTAATTGACGTATACTTAATGGGATCAAATTAAAAAAACTGTATTCCATAATAATTTGTGCCAAAGCGGGACCTTGTTAATTTAAGTTTCGGAAGGTATACATTATGTTTATTTCTTGTATTGTGATGGTGCGTACTTTCAAATTTAATGTGATGCTGTTCTTGAGTTTTAAGTTGTTTTAAGCAGGCGTAGATATATTGACACGGAACTGTGAGAATTTTATTTTTAATAAAGTGTTGCCTACAGTCTTCCCTATAACTCAGGCCCAATATTACTCTAAGAGCACGTCTCTGTAGTGCAAAAATCCTATGACGACCAGAGCTATGCCCCCAGATCATTAGTCCATAGGATATATGAGATTCGCATAGTGAAAAGTATGCTGTTCTAAGAATACTGTTTGACACTGAGCTAGACAAGTTCCTGAGCAAAAATGTAATTGAACACAGTTTCTTGGATAGCGTTTCACAATGGTCACCCCAGTTAAGAAATGGATCGATTGTCAAACCCAGAAATTTCACAGTTTCCTTTGATGGCATGTAAGCTATTTGAGTTTGCGTTTTTTGCTCGTTTAGACACAGTTTGTTACTTTTAAACCAGTCGTTAAGTGTAGATATGTTCAAAGTGTGATTTTCGTGCATTTTTGTTAAGTTGTCGTTTTTTGAACAAACAGTTGTGTCATCAGCAAAAAGTATGGTTTTACTTTCTTTTATACTTGAAGGAAGATCATTAATATAAATTAGGAATAAGAGGGGCCCAAGGACCGAACCCTGTGGTACCACATATGGATTAATTTGATACTTTGAACTAACTTGGTTGTAATGCACGCTCTGGTTTCTTCCACTCAAGTATGATGATAACAGTTTGCACCCTCTTAGATCTACATTATAGAAGTATAGCTTACGCAGTAAAATTTCGTGGGACACGCAATCGAAAGCTTTCGTCAGATCTACGAAAGATGCTATTGAGTGCATTCCACTCTCAAAACAATCTGTAGTCCATTCAACAAAATCGGTAATAGCACTTGTAGTTGATTGGCCTTTCCTAAAACCATACTGTTCACTCGCAAATATTTTATTCTTTTCTAGATACTCTACCAGTTGATCTTTAAGAAGCGACTCAAAAATTTTTGAGATAATTGGGAGTATACTTATGGGTCTATAGTTTTCCGGGTTATTTATGTTTCCTTTTTTGTAAATTGGAATCACTTTAGCTATTTTTAGCAGATCAGGAAAGGTATTATTTCTGATGCATAAATTGAAAAAATATGTGAGCGGAATTGCTATTTGATGTTTAATGCATTTAATAATTTCAGCATTGATTTCATATATATCGAAACTCTTACTAGATTTTATTTTAGTGATTGTATCTCTTACTTCATTAATTGTTACCTCCCGAAATTAAAAATTATTGGACTTTCCACATTTAACTCCACTACACATTAAAAATATGGGATCAACAGCAGGTTCAACTGAGGATGCAATTAAATCCTTTGCAATATTTACAAAATAGTTGTTGAATTCGTCGGCAGTTATGTCACTGTTTGGCTGGCCCTGCTTTGGAGGTTTAATCAGACTCCAAATGACCTTTGGTGAGTGTTTGTGGTTTAATAAAAACCTGTTATTAGCTTCCAATTTGGCTCGTTTTATTTCATTTATGTAATTAGCCTTATACTTATTTTTAATTATTTTAAGTTCTTCATCTTGGCTATTCTGGCATACAGTATTCATTATAGCTAATTTTTTCCTCATATCCTTCAGGTTTTCATGAAACCACTTTACTTGATATTGTTTTCCTGTTTTACGACGGATCTTCTCAGGAAAAGCTTTGTTGGAAGCGTCACTCAGGATTTTTATTAAAGTTTTAGGTTTTTGGGACGGTGTCTTATCAATATCACCGATGAAACTCCAATTTGTTTGTTCGATGCAGTCGAAAAATATAAGCTTCCCTTGAGCAGTTACAGGTTTCACTGTTTCGTATTTGGTATTTTGCACAAGGTTAATTTTGTTTAAATGAATATTTATACCTAAGTGATCTGACAGCGCCGTATCAAGGGTGGAATGTCTAATATATCTGTCGTTGTAGTTTGTAAATACATTATCGAGGCAATTTTTAAGTCTTGTAGGAGTAAAAAAGGTACTCGCAAGGCCATATGAGTTTAGTAAGTCGTATAGTTTGAATTTATTTGGATCCTCGCAGTTAAACCTGACATTGAAATCCCCGGTTAGTATTACGTTGGTTTTAACTACATTAATATCTTCTAAAACAGAGGACAGCACATTTATAAATACATCAAATTTGCCAATTGGTGAACGGTAAACCGTAATTAGTATAAGATTGCATTCTTGGATGTACACCGCTGCAATCTCGCAGTCACGCTCTATTGAATAATGACTTAAATTCAAAGGAGTACATGATTGAGAATTTTTAGCAAGAATTACTACCCCTCCGTGTATGAATTTTTTCCTTGCGAACTGTGAGACTGCAGTGTAATTATTTAAGCGCAATACTTTAATTTGTTCCTCGTCTAACCAATGCTCACACAGACATATATTACGCCCTTTATTTGGCCATAAATTAGGGTTTTTTATTTTATATAGTTTAATTAGAGGAATGGTTACTTTAAATGAACTATATTCTAAGGGATGTCTCGCCTGCAGTTTCTCACAATGAACATTGTGAAAGTTATTGGATTGCAGGAATTGTGTCAATGAGTTTTCTGTGGTGTTTGGATCCAAGCGGTAGATGTGGAGATGTGCCTTCTTTTCGACCCCTTGGATAGTTTTGTTATCACCAGTTCCTTCTATTTTTTGGCGAGGCTTCTTCTTGTTGCGTACCGTCTCCCATTTTCTAGGATCGCGTTGTTCCTTGCTGGGTCCTCCTTTATCGAATGCTGGTTTCGTGTGCTCTTTATTACCTAATTTATTTGGTGTATTATTCGGTTGCTTCGTCGGTTTTGTGTTAATTTTTACGGTGGCTGGAGTGTTACTCAAGTTGCATACGTTCACTTCTTGTTGAAATAGTTCACACTCGGCAACCTGTGATAGTACGTTAGTTTGGTTGCATACTTTTCCTTGTTTACATTCACATGTAAATATATTGCTTTTTAATTTGGTATTTTCCCCTTCTAGTTGTTGCACTTTATCAATTAGAAGTGAGTTATTTATACGTAATTGACATACCAATTCCTTTAGATGGCTGTAGGCCTCAAAATCTGTTTCGGGTGCGATTTCGGATTCCATTGATGAGGTTAGACTCCGGCCACAACATATTTTTGCTCTTTTAACGCATCCAGTATGATAAATACACTTACATACGGAGCACGGGGTCCCGGATTTAGCAATATAGCCACAATAGCACTGTTTTTTTATTTGATTCACGTTGATTATCTTGGGTTTTCTCGATAGCTAGCTCGTCACTTGTGCTCGCCATAGACTAAAGGGCCCACTTGCTTTCGATCGTTATTATTAAAAGGACTTCAATAGTGAATCATTGTATTTAGCAAATATTCGCCATTCACAAATACTCCCAACTAATTTTGACGGGTTTCATCTAGTATTTATTTATGATGTTAAATATAAATGCACTCATCAACATTTTTCCATTTTATTTGGAATTTCAAATGCGACTTCATCACGAGCTTGTCCTAGATTTTCAAAAAACGCACAGGTTTATAGTAACAAGCACCCCATTCCCCACTCTCCCTCCTCTCTTAGTGGGATTTAAAAAAATTCAAGGTGCTGAAACTTTAATTTATGTGCCTGCTTCTAAAGGGCATCTTTAAACAAGCGATTTCACAAATTTCTTCCAGAAAATTAACACAAAAAAAACGGCATCGTTATTAATTTCATTTCTGCATTCCTACCAACATGTTTTCTTTCCGACAATTTCTAGCCTCAAAAATTATAAACAAACAACAAAGCATTCAAATTTTAATTTTGGATTTTCTTTAAAAATGTTATAACTCTTTCAAAAATGTCGAACATGAAATAATTTAAAATTCTTTTGATTAACTATGACGAGGTACATTTTGTAGCGAGTAAATTCAATCTATTCAATATTGCGACACAAGAAAAAAAACTAAAAAAAAAAAAAGTTTTAAACTTGAAACCCCAAAGTTTGCACCTTGACTGTGCAATCTAGAGTTTGTCTCACAACTGCAAAGTTTTAACCAGAATTTTGTTATCTTGAGTTAGCATTACAGGTTTTCCAGAATTTTGTAATCTTGAGCTTGCCTCACATTTAACATCAAACTTTATGAGGACAAAATAGTCGATACACGTAGGAAGTAATGTGGAACTCGCCCTCGTAGAAGAATACTTTCTAGTAGAATCTTTTAGCTTAAAACTTTGAGGTTAAAAGTGAGGAAAACTAAATATTACAAAAATTCTTGAGTTTGCTTCACTTAAACTAAAATTTTGTTATCCGTTCCGGTAAAGTTTTCATCAGAATTTTGTAATTTTGGTGTTTTATTTATTTAAATTCATCCCATTATTAAGCAATATTGAGCTTGCCTTACTTCTAACCTCTAAATGTATAACATTATTATGCAATATTAAGTTTGTCTCACATTCAACCCCTACGTTTATATCGCTATCATTTAATATTTGGTCTCTTTCAACAACACAATTCAACAATTCCAGAATTTTGTAATATTTTTTTTCCTCATCTTTAACCTCAAACTTTATACAATAACTATACAATCTTGAGTTTGTCTCTCTTAATCTAGAATTTGGTTATCTTGAGTTTCATTAAAGTTTTCATCAGAATTTTGTAATCTTGAGTTAGCATTACAGGTTTTTCAGAATTTTGCCATCTTAAGCTTGCCTCACCTTTAACCTCAAATCTTATACAATAACTATACAATCTTGAGTTTGCCTCACTTAAACTAGAATTTTGTTATCTTGAGTTTCGTTAAAGTTTTCATCAGAATTTTGTAATCTTGAGTCAGTATTACAGGTTTTCCAGAATTTTGCTATCTTAAACTTGCCTCACATTTAACCTCAAATTTTATACAATAACTATACAATCTTGAGTTTGCGTCACTTAAACTAGAATTTTGTTATCTTGAGTTTCGTTAAAGTTTTCATCAGAATTTTGTAATCTTGAGTTAGCATTACAGGTTTTTCAGAATTTTGCCATCTTAAGCTTGCCTCACCTTTAACCTCAAATCTTATACAATAACTATACAATCTTGAGTTTGCCTCACTTACACTAGAATTTTGTTATCTTGAGATTCGTTAAAGTTTTCATCAGAATTTTGTAATCTTGAGTTAGTATCACAGGTTTTCTAGAATTTAGCTATCTTAAGCTTGCCTCACCTTTAACCTCAATTTTTACACAATAACTATACAATCTTGAGTTTGCATCACTTAAACTAGAATTTTGTTATCTTGAGTTTCGTTAAAGTTTTCATCAGAATTTTGTAATCTTGAGTTAGTATTATAGATTTTCCAGAATTTTGCTATCTTAAGCTTGCCTCACATTTAACCTTAAATATTATACAATAACTATACAATCTTGAGTTTGCGTCACCTAAACTAGAATTATGTTATCTTGAGTTTCGTTAAAGTTTTCATCAGAATTTTGTAATCTTGAGTTAGCATTACAGGTTTTCCAGAATTTTGCTATCTTAAGCTTGCCTCACCTTTAACCTCAATTTGTATACAATAACCATACAATCTTGAGTTTGCCTCACTTTAACTAGAATTTTGTTATCTTGAGTTTCGTTAAAGTTTTCATCAGAATTTTGTAATCTTGAGTTAGCATTACAGGTTTTCCAGAATTTTGCCATCTTAAGCTTGCCTCACCTTTTACCTCAAATTTTATACAATATTTATACAATCTTGAGTTTGCCTCACTTAAACTAGAATTTTATTATCTTGAGTTTCGTTAAAGTTTTCATCAGAATTTTGTAATCTTGAGTTAGCATTACAGATTTTTCAGAATTTTGCTATCTTAAGCTTGCCTCACCTTTAACCTCAAATTTTATACAATATCTATACAATCTTGAGTTTGCCTCACTTAAACTAGAATTTTATTATCTTGAGTTTCGTTAAAGTTTTCATCAGAAATTTGTAATCTTGAGTTAGTATTACAGGTTTTCCAGAATTTTGCTATCTTAAGCTTGCCTCACCTTTAACCTCAATTTGTATACAATAACTATACAATCTTGAGTTTGCGTCACTTAAACCAGAATTTTGTTATCTTGAGTTTCGTTAAAGTTTTCATCAGAATTTTGTAATCTTGAGTTAGCATTACAAGTTTGTCCTGAATTTTGCTGTCTTAAGCTTATCTCACATTTAACCTCAAGTTTTATACAATAACTATACAATCTTGAGTTTGCCTCACTTAAACTAGAATTTTGTTATCTTGAGATTCGTTAAAGTTTTCATCAGAATTTTGTAATCTTGAGTTAGCATTACAGATTTTTCAGAATTTAGCTATCTTAAGCTTGCCTCACCTTTAACCTCAATTTGTATACAATAACTATACAATCTTGAGTTTGCCTCACTTAAACTAGAATTTGATTATCTTGAGTTTCGTTAAAGTTTTCATCAGAATTTTGTAATCTTGAGTTAGCATTACAGATTTTTCAGAATTTTGCTATCTTAAGCTTGCCTCATCTTTAACCCCAAAATTTATACAATATCTATACAATCTTGAGTTTGCCTCACTTAAACTAGAATTTTTTATCTTGAGTTGCGTTAAAGTTTTCATCAGAATTTTGTAATCTTGAGTTAGCATTACAAGTTTGTCCTGAATTTTGCTGTCTTAAGCTTATCTCACATTTAACCTCAAGTTTTATACAATAACTATACAATCTTGAGTTTGCCTCACTTAAACTAGAATTTTTTATCTTGAGTTGCGTTAAAGCTTTCATCAGAATTTTGTAATCTTGAGTTAGCATTACAAGTTTGTCCTGAATTTTGCTGTTTTAAGCTTATCTCACATTTAACCTCAAATTTTATACAATATCTATACAATCTTGAGTTTGCCTCACTTAAACTAGAATTTTTTATCTTGAGTTGCGTTAAAGTTTTCATCAGAATTTTGTAATCTTGAGTTACAAGTTTGTCCTGAATTTTGCTGTTTTAAGCTTATCTTACATTTAACCTCAAATTTTATACAATAACTATACAATCTTGAGTTTGCGTCACTTAAACCAGAATTTTGTTATCTTGAGTTTCGTTAAAGTTTTCATCAGAATTTTGTAATCTTGAGTTAGCATTACAGATTTTTCAGAATTTTGCTATCTTAAGCTTGCCTCACCTTTAACCCCAAAATTTATACAATATCTATACAATCTTGAGTTTGCCTCACTTAAACTAGAATTTTATTATCTTGGGTTGCGTTAAAGTTTTCATCAGAATTTTGTAATCTTGAGTTAGCATTACAAGTTTGTCTTGAATTTTGCTGTCTTAAGCTTGTCTCACATTTAACCTCAAGTTTTATACAATAACTATACAATCTTGAGTTTGCCTCACTTAAACTAGAATTTTGTTATCTTGAGATTCGTTAAAGTTTTCATCAGAATTTTGTAATCTTGAGTTAGTATTACAGATTTTTCAGAATTTTGCTATCTTAAGCTTGCCTCACCTTTAACCTCAATTTGTATACAATAACTATACAATCTTGAGTTTGCGTCACTTAAACCAGAATTTTGTTATCTTGAGTTTCGTTAAAGTTTTCATCAGAATTTTGTAATCTTGAGTTAGCATTACAGATTTTTCCGAATTTTGCTATCTTAAGCTTGCCTCACCTTTAACCCCAAATTTTATACAATAACTATACAATCTTGAGTTTGCCTCATTTAAACTAGAATTTTGTTATCTTGAGTTTCGTTAAAGTTTTAGTCAGAATTTTGTAATCTTGAGTTAGCATTACAAGTTTGTCCTGAATTTTGCTGTCTTAAGCTTGTCTCACATTTAACCTCAAATTTTATACAATAACTATACAATCTTGAGTTTGTCTCACTTAAACTAGAATTTTGTTATCTTGAGATTCGTTAAAGTTTTCATCAGAATTTTGTAATCTTGAGTTAGTATTACAGGTTTTTCAAAATTTTGCTATCTTAAGCTTGCCTCACCTTTAACCTTAAATTTTATACAATAACTATACAATCTTGAGTTTGCGCCACTTAAACCAGAATGTTGTTATCTTGAGATTCGTTAAAGTTTTCATCAGAATTTTGTAATCTTGAGTTAGTATCACAGGTTTTTCAGAATTTTGCTATCTTAAGCTTGCCGCACCTTTAACTTCAATTTGTATACAATAACTATACAATCTTGAGTTTGCGTCACTTAAACCAGAATTTTGTTATCTTGAGTTTCGTTAAAGTTTTCATCAGAATTTTGTAATCTTGAGCTTGCCTCACTTTTAACCTCAAATTTTATACAATAACTATACAATCTTGAGTTGGCGTTACTTAAACTATAATTTTGTTATCTTAAGTTTTGTTAAAGTTTTCATCAGAATTTTGTAATCTTGAGTTGGTATTGCAGGTTTTTCAGAATTTTGTAATCTTAAGCTTGCACCTTTAACCTGACGTCTAAATTATGAAGGATGAAAAATTACAGTTCAAATTCTAATAGTTAATTAACTCAACAACTAAAGAGATTTCGAAAATTTTTATCCTTAATAAGTTATTCATTTCGGCATTCTCTACAATTATTATTTAGATAAATTTGCTGTAATTATTATCGTTTCATAATTATAAGCCAAAAATTAAGAAGTAAGATATGATTTTATGAAAATTATTTTCAAACAAAAGATGTTCATATCCGTGTTGTCTGCAATATTTGTTTAAAATGTTATGTGATATTTTTCATATTAAAAAAATCAAAAAAACATTTAAGGTGTACGAAATTTATCAGTGCATCAGATTATCAAATAAGACTTATGTTCAAAGTTTCATATTAATTGCTCTATTAATTTTTGAGATACAGCGCGCACAGACACACATACATACATACAGCACACATGCATACATACAGACACACACACTCACACACATTAAAAAGGAAACAAAATAACCAGTCAATAAGTGTTTAAAGGCATTTAACTTAATAGCTCTTCTTCATCAACATAATGACATTTATATAAAGACGAAAATTAGCGTGAATATTTAATGCTTCTGAATAATTATCGATGAAGGCATGTTTCTGGAAACATTTATAACAATTTGAAAGTTATGGAGAATATAACTCTACTAACGTATATGGGATATTGCGGAATCCTTCCATTATACAAGAATAACCTAAATGAATTCATATTACCACGTAGATTGAAAATATGTAAAGTGCATATAATAATATTCGCTTGTATATACATAATATTTTTGTCTATGACAAACTTCTACGGTATTAACCAAATTTTAACGATTTTCATTTCTTACCTAGTAAATCATTGTGCGTCTGTTAATCTGCTTAACAATTATTTTAACACATTGCAAAACTACGACACTTTCGTGAAGGATACGTTCAAATGCAATCTGATATTTGCAAAAGTCAAGAAACTGGCGGTGATATTTTTAACCGTTCCATTTCTCTTGTACTTATTATTATTTTTTATAATACAAAAAAGCATTATAAGTTTCCTTATACTTCCATTTATAATGTATGGTTTGTTTTATACATTATATATGACCTTGATTGTGGCCTTGATATATAATTTAATACGCGGAATTAAATATCGTCTGTTGGTCTTACGAAAAATTATTAAAGGACTGCCTGATTGCGTAAATGTTAAGTGTGTTGATGATCTAATTACAGCTCATGGATATATAACTGATGGTTTGGGTTATTTAAATCAAATGTTTGGATGGCCAGTCTTTCTAATCATGCTACATATGCTGTTTAGAGTTTTAGGAACTGTGCACATGCTTGTTTTGCTCTCAACAGAAATGGGTACGGTTTTTACTTTGCGTATCCTGCAAGAATTTTCTTTGGCTGTAAGTATTAACGTAATTAATAAATGTATACAGAATGTCAAAAAAAACCTACCGGCTAAATAATAAATTAAAATTATCTCAATTTGGAAATATATTTGTTGATTTATATTGGATAGAATATATTGCAGATCACTTAAGGTATTCTTTCAATACCAACTCTAAACCTTGCGGTTGGAACTACAAAATCGATGGAATCTGATAACGTGGTTGAAGATCAATTGGGATATTCTTCTACTCACCATAACCGACTTCGGTAAACTCGCTGTGCAAAATATGCGGGCTAATTCATAAGTCGGGTGATCTAGGTTGCCAGTAGGCATATAGGCAATAGGATCTGTCAAAAATAGTTTGGTTATGTCAAAAGTTTATGTCACGGTTGGTTAAAGACCTTTGACTATATACTAATGGACTGCTATTCCCCCTCCATTTCCCATATGATCACTGCTCCAAAAGTTGTCCACGAGCTGGAGCCCGATATAAGTCCCGCCCCGGAGCCGAAAATGGAGCGTAATTTAAAAACCGGAAAGCAGAAAAAATATATCTCGATGTATTCATCAGCAACGTGGAGAATGCAAATGTGAGCATATTTCGGCAACTCGGGTCCACTTACCTATCTGTTCTTCACAAGCAAAGCATCAACCCATAATTTGCGAAGTTTCGGATTTGATGGAAATCTAATACAGAATTTTAGGTTATAAGGCAAAAGTCAACTGACGTGTACATCAGCTGACGAGTATTATAACCGCGTTGGCATATATACGTGGACGTATTGCAGCCTTTCGCATAGCAATATTTTGACATAGTTTGAATATTTGACAATGGGCCCTATTCTGTTTTTATCACTTTCGAAAAGTTTTCGATTATCATCGAAAAGTTTTCACCTCACGCAAGTTTCCGATTCTGTTTCTATCACCGATCGAGTTTCGAATGACGTCAGTCGAAAAGTAAGGTTCAGTTTTATCACCGAGTTCGGAGCAGGTGATAAGTGTGTGTTAACCATAAAATTGTGAAAATGGTCTTTATTTCGCTTTATTATTGCAGCTGCTGCAATTTTAACGACATTTACGGGATTTTAGCAATCCATTTGAGATGCCGAAATGTGAATTAGAGTATTTGTTTTAAAAACAACAAAATTGTGAGTGTTTCGAACTAACACGCCCATATTATATGGTGATTAGTAGTTATCAATTCTATAATTCTTCAAAATTAACTTAATTACAGTTCGCTTCAAGTGCACTCGGTACTGATTTTCCCGCGTTAATTTATAAAATGGAGAAAGCATGCCGTTATTAGTTCACTTGCTTAGATTTTACAGTGTTGTCACACTTATTTTATCACATTAGAAACGGAATACCAATTTACCGGTCGATCAAAAACGATGTGATAAATTTTCACGACGTAAAGTTATCACCGTGATAAAAACAGAATAGGGCCCAATATAAATGTTTATATATTCAAAGGTGTGAATAAATTGCAGGGTATCACAATATGCAATGCGAGCTCACAGAGTCAAATGTCATAGACAAAATAGCTACCAATTTAGTAACATACCGCAACCATTTAGGGTCCCGCCGCGCCACCGTTGCTTGGAGACACACATGAAGTGGCGCTAGAAGTCCATTAGTATATAGTCAAAGAACGAGACACACTAGAGTTAAGCAGACGTTTTCAATGACCTTATTAAGTTTAGTTCTTTAAGATTGGATGATAGAGCTGGTCTTTTAATTACTCCTTTCGTACCAATCAATTAATTTGTAACGATTACTCTTTAATCGCCGTAGTGTAAAATAGACCATAGAGTCTATTCAGCTTCAATATTGATAACAGTACACAGGTCTGAAATGCACACAGTTTTTAAATGTCGAGTCGGAATTAACTAATCGTGATACTACAAAGCTGCTATTATTAATAAATCTTATCGCAAATAGAACACGCTGTGGTTTTATATAACCCAAAAAGGAATCTGGATGAAGTTCGAGAAATTCATCAACCGATGAAGTTATTTTAATAAACCTTTTTCGCATCATATTAAATAATTCAACACTGTTGAATCATTTTTGATTGATAAAGTTGTCCATTACTCGGCCGAATCATTTTCTTCACAGGTGACGTCCAATCAAATGATAGCGGTTTCATTCCCCAACAGGTTTCAGCCAATGAAATGACGACTATTTTACTTTCTCAACAGTTTAGTTGTTGCTAGGGTCACCATTTGTATTCATAAACGTCATAATTTCTTAAGCGGAGTGCTGCAATTTAAAGGAATTAAAACAAGAGGACGTTGCGGAGATTTGCAGGCCGCACCGCCCAATGTTCAAGAAGCCAATCTGCTCAACAGATTAGTGTTTTAGGTACGTTCATATACAGATCGAGTAAAGTACATTTAGCACAGGCAAATTCCATGGGTGCGAGAGCGCTGGAAATAAGAGATACACATTCTTTGAGTGGAAACGGGTACGAAGACGCGTACGCGTAGGCGGCATGTTTAGCTCGTGTACAGATTTATTAATTAAAGAGTAATACTTACTGCACAGTCTGCACGAGTTCACTCTAGAGAATGACAAAATTATTTTTGTTTGTTATCATACTTAGATTAGATGGGCAACAGTGCCCGAGGCGCACGGCCAATAAGGAGCCGCCTAGATCCCTCCTAAGAACGCGTCTTCGAACCCGTTTCCACTTAAAGAATGTGTATCTCTTATTTCCAGCGCTCTCGCACCTATGGAATTTGCCTGTGCTAAACGTACTTTACTCGATCTGTATACACTCTTTTGCTGGTTATTGGAATAGCGTTCTAACCGCGCTTTACTTACACAGGCCGTATAGGACAAATTCTAGAGTATGAATGCCAAAACTGTGTTATATCCGTCGCGATTGGAGTGGCGTGGAATTTTAAGCGGACTAAAAATTTTCAAGGATCTAATCCCGTGCGGGACGAGCGGAGACAAAAAGTGTGCGTTTTTAGATTGTGCGATGTTCTTACATTTGCACGCACGTTTCATCGCCCGCGATTGGAAAGGGCCAGTTCAAGCGTACGAGATTGCGCGCACGTGTGAGCGCCGCTTTAAAGTAGTAGCCTTTACTCCACTATCAGGGCCGATCCTGTACCCTTGGCCGCCCGCGTGCAAGTGATGAGTTGGCCGCCCCCTCAAGTGCATATCTTGGGGGGTTGCGTGTTTACTATTTTAGTAATAAGACACCAAAAAGTAACTTATTATCAAGAATATGTATAATTTCAATTACATGCAATACGTAACTTTTTGCTACAAAACGAAATATTCGCTTTTTTTTGCATTTACGATTTTTTAAAATATTGTTTCAATTAAATAATTTGTGCAACGTTACGGCAATAGAAGTCGCCCTAATGGTGTATCTATCTATTACGAATACTTTGGGTTACAACTCCATAGTGAAAAACCGTTTCTCTGTCAGCGTCTATATTGACCTGATGAGATCTAATAAGATTGAAACTGGTGCTCGGTTGTTGCACGGGGAAACAATATTTCAATGTTTATCAATGGTATTGTTATAATTGTCGCTAGTTTATGGTTTCTTATTGTCTGTGGATTTCTCCACTCAGTCAAGGAAATTGTCGAATGTTAAGATAATAGATGTAGCCCTGATGGTGTATCTAGCTATTACGGTTTGAAATTTTAATTATTTACATTTAAGTTGACACAGTGCCATCGGAACATGTTGATGGTAGAGCTACTTATACAATATACCCTCCCCCCCATCATTTTTGAAAGAAAGAAAGAACGATTTATCTTCCTAGACCAAAATAATTAAAAGTGTTTTAAGAGTTAATTAAAAATTCTTGCTAAGCTTGAAACTGCAGGTTCTTCTTGGCTCTATATAACGAGCCGCCCCTGTCCTCAGCACTAAACTTATTGATTATTGAATAGTTTTGTGGCTGATAATTGTTGATAAATTCATTATATTTAAGGATGGGTAATATTTTCACTGATAGTAAAAAATCACAGGTCGTTACTGAATTTCACTGTGACTGTGATTGCGACTGTTAGCCATATTGTGACTGCTAATTAAACAGTGATTGCTACTTCAAACGTGATTGCTACGTAAAATTGTAATTGATACCCAAACTGTGATTGTTAGCGAAAATCCTAATTTTTTGACATTTTTCACCAATTTTATAGAAACATTTCTTAACCATTTTTCAAAGCCCGTAAATTTTAGTACATTTTGGTTTTCAAATAATCGAGATCACCTGACACCTTTGGGTATTATAAATCTTTAAAAAGTTACTTAATATACGTTTCTAAACTTCTGGACTCAGAAACCTTGTTTTTGGACATTTTTTACATTTTACAAACAAGTTTCTTAAAATTTTTCGTAGATATTTTAGTTTTCAATCAATGGAGATCATCCAACATGTTTGCAAGTTATAAACTTCGAAAAAATCACCGGCAAAAACTATCTAATAACAAAAATAATAATATAAAAACCATTTATATTTTTCTTGAATGATTTTTTCACATTTTAAAGCTTGCATTATTTAAATTGTCCAACATATTTGAAAGTGCTATTTTCAAAAATCGACAAACACCTTTTGCAAAAATTTAACACACAAATGTCTCGATTTTGACGTTTCAATGATCAAAAGAAATTCTCTAAAACGAGAAAAAAGGTTAAAAAACAAGATTTGCAGTGTTTAACACATTTGGTCACTATACGTTTTAAAGAACCAAACATTGAGGATTTGATTTTTAAAACGTATAACGACTAGACTTGAAAATCTTAATTTTCTAATCTTTTCTTTGTAGAGAAATTTTTTGAAAATCGTAAATTTAGCACTATTCTTCTTATGAATGATCATAATCAAGATGTTATAGGTTTTTTATTAACCTTTTCTGTTTTTTTTTTATTTCGACTTGAAATCGAATGATCAAAATCAACATTTTATTATCTTTTGATTAATTTATTCATTGGTGAAAAACTAGGTGCGTAGGCAACAAGATATGGCTCACTCACCACGTAAAATAGCACCCACCCACCATTCACTCTACCAACTTTATTCTAACCTAGAATTCTGAAGAAATGTGAAGAAATTAAAGTTTAAAAACAATATGAAACGTATTTTGTAAATCTAAAACGCTTTATTTAATTACTTTATACTCAATTTTTCTCTGCTCTCATGTTCAAATTACTATTTTCATGAACTAAAAAATAAAAATAAAAACAAATGCTGAACTTTTCAAACGTACTCAAAATTCATTTAACTTTAATATTCGGTGCGAACAACTAGACATTCCTTTATTATAATAATTGAAATAATACCACGGAACCAGCACTATAACAATTTTCAAATTACAAATTTCTAAACTAAAAAAAAAAAAAAAATTCAAAATATACTGGACCATTCGACGTTAATATTAATCCCTTAAGAACAGAGCAAATCATCATTCTAAATATGCGCTTTCTCAGAAGCAAAACACAAATTAAAAAAAACGATTATCAAGTATTAGAATTGAAACTTTACAAAATGACTAAAAATTCATTCCATTTTACGCTTCTGCAAAAATCTTTAAATGCTTCCCGTCTAGATTTTAAAACAACACCTCGAGTTTTTTTCAGAGACATAGAAAAACATTTGCAACATACTTTACTCAAAATACATTCCACTTTACATTTCCGCAACAGTCTAGAAGTGCTTCTTCACTAATTTTGAAATAATCATAATTTCAAAAGGTATTACGATGTTTACTAACCGTGATCACGGTTTAAAATCACTGATATTAAAAAGTAGCAATCACAGGTAGCAACGTGATTCAAAAGTAGCAGTTTTGCCTATCTCCAATTATATTTAAAAGTGTTATCGTGTATTAATTTATTTCTATACATAATCATTTGTCTAATTTCGATTATATCTCACCGTCGAAAATAACTGAGGATCGATTTGGACCTACATTAATCTCACATCAGCATACTACGATCGTCGTTGATAGAGAAACAGAATTTGACTATGCCCTTATAAACCAATCAAGTTACTTGATTGTTTTATAAGGGGCCAAAATTCAGAAAATTTGGTGTATTTAAAATTGATTAATGGTGTATTTAAAAAAAAAATATAAAGACATATTTGTATGCAGGTAGTGCCATGGCTCCTTGGCTCTATATAACGAGCCTCCCCTGCATACAGTGCAGGATTTCTTCTTCGACTTCTCTTTAGATTTTTAAATGTTATTTAAATGATCTGACAATAAGGGGTCAAATTTAGCTAGCATTTCTACTGCCTTTAAAAAAATCGTTATTTCTCCTATAGAGATTGGAACTACTTCGTCTAAAAGCAAGACATTGACTTGTTAAAAAGTGCACAATAGCAATCGAAAATAGCCTTCCATCGTTTTTTCTCGAATTCAAATTATTGTTGTTGCTCTTTGTCTATGATTTTTATTTATTTAAACGGATTTTTAACTCCCGCCATTTTTGGAGACAATATACTTTGCACTGTTCTCATGTTTTACAAATTGGTCAGCACAATGGAGTAAGTCTTTAAAACCCGTAGTTATAATTTTAATATTTCCTTTTCTAAATAATTTACATAAGAAACAAAATCCGCAGCTTTGTCTTTCGTTTCGCGGGCTTCGCCGGTTTCGCCGCCCCTCTAATCACCGTCCACGTGCCATGCACGCTCTAGCCCTCCGGTAGGATCGGCCCTGTCCACTATATTTGTTTTGTTACTACGGTTACCATTGAAAACATGAATTCATAAACATCCTAATTTTGTCAGCGAAGTGCCTTAGTTTCCAAATTTGAGAGAAATTCTTCGTTATAATTGAATATAAATAGAAAATTTTGTAGGTAATTATTTAATACAATGCGAAAAAGTATAGTATTAAACTCGTGAGCAAGTTGGCCATTGCCACGAGGGTGAAGTTTGCGATTCACCGGAGTGAATGATATACTCGTACTCGTTTAATGATATACTATTCTTACAGAGTCAAGGGATTTTAATTGTCACAAAATGCGAACAGGTGAGAAGAGAAGGAAAAAAGATGTCGCAAGCGGTGTCTAATTTGCTAGCAAGGAACAGTAATGATGTCGTCACTGTAGAGAAGATTTTGATGCTTGCATCAAGAGTGGAGAATCTACCTCCTGTATTTAGTGCTGCCAGATTTTTCAACGTGGATTTCACGATGCTGTTTACATTTATCAACTTAACCGCATCCTATATCATTGCCATTATTCAATATTCATTAAATAAATAAGACCTTTAATGTTTGCTTATGTTAAAATAAATAATACTTATGTATGTTCTACTATTGTAGCAATTCTAGATTCGCAGATGTGGTAAATTTTGATATTTTTAAATTGTCAATTTCATATTTAAATAACGAAAAACAAATTTCTATTAACACACAACGCGCTGCTCAACAATCTTCCGTATCCCCACTTCAACTTCTCTCACGCTCGAGATCTGGCAAAAGTGGGAAAATCACACGATTTTTGGCGCCGCCTGGTGTCGGGGTGGTAAATTACTACGATTTCCGCCAAAATTTAAAAATGTTATACTCGTCTACATGATATATTTCAATTTAATAACACTAAAAATATAATCAATTATGTTTTTTTAGCACATAATTGATTATACTTTTAGATAGTACATAAATGAAGAAGTTACTGGTTTTGGTAAAAAGAAAAGATTATATTTCACAAAATAAAAATAAAAATAGGCCTACATGGAAAAAATATATTTAACAGAATAATTATATACATTATTATTAACAGAATTATAAAAATTATCAAATATAAAAATATCACAACAATCAGGTATTATGGTCTTGTAGAGTGCAATGTTCCATCAGGTCTCTTCGTTCTTCTTAGGATACGTCTTTCAGGCGTCGTAACAGGTCAGTTGTTTGCTCGTATCCAGGATTCATGACATTCAAATAGTTTAAAAAGTAAATTAGTGTAGTTATATTATCTTACTTTTGGGTGTCGGAACATTGCAAATAATTTTTTTGCAGAAATGGTTAACAAAATGTTTATGACTAAAATGATCTTCACATGAATGAAAATTTAAACAATGAACGGTCTCTTCAATATCACAAATGGTTTTCTATGTTTTAAGATATTTTTCATTTTTGGGAAATTTAAAGAAATGTTTATTTTTGTCGTCAATATTAGCATTGTATTTATATATCTAGTATGCCAACGCAATGTAAATTTTTGTGGCTAAAAATTGGGTTTCCGAATACACCAAGAGAGCGCGTAAGCATTCACACATTGAAAAACTCGCTACTCAAGTGATATGTGTTGCATACTTGAAAATTATTACTCGTTTTAGAATGAATTTTTGAATTATTCGATCCGTATAGGAAATTCAAGGCCGCCGTCTGTCCCGAAACTCTTCCGTTGTAATGTAAACAAAAATCGAGGAACATAAATAAACACCGCACCGCATAATATATTTTAACATAAAATCCATAGCGGCAGTAATACTGAAAATATTCTTCATGGAAATGAGCTACTGCAAAATTGAAATTGGGGTAGATGAAATTAATTAAAGTTCGGAAAAGTAATGTGATCGTGAAAATATTTTCAACTTTTATTTTGAGAAATATTGTAAATATAAATACACAACTATTACTTTGATATATTAAATAAATACAAATTAAAATTTTTCAGGTTTTTGTCAATAATTATTAAATCATAAACTTTACATCAAATTTTCAAAACAATATATGTAGGGAATGCGAAAATGGACGATTTATAAGTAATAAATTTTTCTTAATATAACGCGTTTTTGAAAAAATAATGAATGTAAAAAATATCACAAGAAAAACCCTATTATCATTATATGAAAAGAAAGTAAAATAATGACCACTTTTTTTATTGTGGTTCCAGCGGTTTCTTTTTTTTAATACGTGTTCTAAATCTTTACATGCCTTGTGGGGTGCCGAGGTGTTTTTAATATTTTTCAAACAAATATATTTTTTGTTATATTATAATATATAATATAAATTAAAAATATGTATTTAATATAAACAATCAAGACAGAAAATAAACACAAACATTTTATTTGTAACAATACTAAAATATGTAATGTAACTACTGTAACTATTAAGTTCTATAAAAATCATGGTGATGGTTGCGACCGTTACTACGTGGTAATTCATTATCTAATCACTGAATAAAAAACTTACTATGTTTTTTACCACAATTTATTTGATGTTGAATTTTACACATGCATACATATCACGACTTAAATTTCGACGTTTTACTGTCATTATCAAGTGAAACAATTAATGGAAGAAGTTACATTTATATCAGTACGAGAATAGGGCGAATGTAACAAAATGGTTTACAGTAAACAGGTGCAAAGATTTAAACATAATTAAGAGATTAAAGAATTTTGAAAAGCGGTGAGTACATTAAATCGGTCTGCTCGTTCAACAGATTAGCGAGGGGATTATTGCTTAGTCTGAAAATTTCGGCGGATTCAAGGAAGTTAAGCTTTGTACCTTTTGTACAGTTGTGCAAAATTTTCATATTTTGGATTTCGGGGAATGAATGTTTACATTCTAAAGAATGGTTAGAGAATGAACTGGAATTTTGATTTAATCTAAAATGAAAATCAAAATCAAATTTTGGTTCTACATTGTAATTCCAATAAATAAATTATCATCAGCTGCTATTCGTATTTTTTTTTATTTTGCAACATTATTTTTAATTAAACCGCATATAAAATCCATATTTTAATCATTTTGTCGCATATATTGGACAATTTTAAGCGCATATAAAAAAATATAATGCCTTTTTTAACGCATATAAAAAAATAATGACTTTAGCGTATATACGCCTCAATAGTTTTCTTAAACAGAAATTCCATCTGTTTTAAAACATGTTCTTTTATACTGCAAATCTGAAATGCGCATATAAAGCACGCTTTTAAATTATTATATCGTATTTCAGAAATAGTCTACATACATCTTTATTCAGTTTCTTATTACACAACTATATAACATATAAAAGTGTAATTAACTGAGTCCGAATGGGCTATCGACCTGCGGTCTTTCGGCCCTGAAATAGTCTATTATTTTAAAAAGAACCACATTAAATATGTTAAAGATTATTTTAAATTTATTTATTAAGAAAATTAGTCTATTTAATTTTAGTTAGAAAGAATTGATGCATCAGAAAATGTATGAATGATCAGCGAGTGCAGTGGAACTCCAAATATAACGAAGTATCGTAAATCGCCGATTAGGTATAAAAAAATTAAACAAACCGAGAGCATTTATCAAAGCTATAAATCTGTCAATGCGCTACAACCGAAAATGTAAATACGTACGCGTGGTATTAGTCATTCTCCACAAAAACAAATAATTTCATATTGCATTCAGGCAACTCAGTAGGCATATTATATTCATAGCCATCTATGAGGGCATAGTAAAATCAATTTAATAGCTATTTTATATCGCAGCGATAGCGCCTCATACGGAGGCTTCCAAAGTAGGGATCTCAGAGGCTTCCAATACTTGCCTCGTTTTCTCCCATAAGCGTTGCACTACTAGATATGTATATACAATGATATTAGTTATATCGGAAAACAAAGAATTATGACATTCTGAATATTTACAAGAATATTTAATACGGCCATTTGATGTTCCCATTAATAATAAATACAAGTGACGAGTTTAAGACAGAATATATAATAACTTACCTTCAAACATGAATTACTAGCACTCACAGCACTATTGAGGTTAGTTAATAAAAATGGTGAGACTTCATTAAGCGTTGCCGCATATACATCGAAGTATAAAATATACAATGCACTTGATTATATTTAATAAACAGTAATATTATACTTTCATAAGTTATTATTACAAATATAAGCGATAATGAGTCTAATTATATTTAAAACATAATTTTAATTGTTAAAATTATTACTTTGTAGTGCAATTTTAAGATTATTAAAAACGGTAATCGCCATAATAAGATCTTTGATAAATCTGGCAACATCGAGGGAACCATCTTTAAAAAAGCAGCAAATTTGAAATTCCCCCTCGCCCCACTGTTCTGGGGTGGCCCACCTTTTTCGTGTTGCCGATATTCGTATCTTGGCTTCATACCCGTGGGTATGACAAGGGATATGGGAACAGGGCATAAGAAATCGAGCTTTACGCCACTAATATTGGATGGCGCCACCATAAAAATTTGGATTTCTGTAAATTATGTTTGTTGCTAGACGGCGCTTTTCCGGTAAAATTTATCTACTTGCCGTGTAATTCCCCGTGTTACTTGAAAGAAACTTAGAATGTCGAACAGTGCGGAAATCGAGGACGCATAAAATAATCATTTCTCCACGACCACCATAGAATTTAAGCTTTCTGAAATCAATTTTGATTATAGAACGTACACATTCTCACTCTTGTTATGGAACAAAACACTATGCGCTTATGCGTTTTGCATGTAATTCATTCCATAACAAGGGATAGAATGAATATTCTCACATCGTTTCAAATAAAACAATTAGCCTTGGATATCACAATTGTCAAAATACTATAAACATAACCACAAACGTGATAAAACGTAAGTTCTTTGTGTTCATTATTTTATTAGTCTATTTTATCTGGTCGAGGAGAAAGTATAGTCTGATACTCGGTAAGAATGGAAATTCAGATGCTCGTGGTTCCTCGCGCTCGCCTCACGGCTCGCGCTCGAAATATTCCACTCGCATCGAATTTCCATTCTAACCTTGTTACAGAATATACTATTCTGGTGTTAGCCTCATAGCACAATATGTACAAAATATATGTGTACATCACCCGATGAAACGTTATTAACAAGGTACATATTGGCAAACAAAATCACTATGTTTTACTATTTATATTAAGTAGAATAAATATTATACAACTTGCCCAAGCAGTTTTGTTCACAAGAACATTCTCGAAAGGAGAATGTACAAAACTTGTGGAAGTATGTTTAATTAATATAAATTGTAAAACAAATAAAATAAATAAAAACAAGTTTTTTTGATTACCAATATTTAACTTATTTTAGTGTAGTACGAAACAATACACACACAAACACACGTATCGGCTGTGTGCATGTGTTAGTTCACGCCGCTATTCACAGATGGCGTTTATCGATTCCAATTTATCAACATGCCTTGTAGCTTCCTGTTATTCCATGGTTGGTATTGAAAGGACTTCGACTTCTATGATTGTACGAGTATTTAACAGACTTTCGTCACCCTCGCGGAATTATATGTATATTTGTGATAACAATTTTTTGACAAGTAATGGGTACGGTTAAATAATTATATCAAACATAAGTATTTAATTCATAGTGACTACATCCAACTTAAGAAAGCTATAGTTTCTTAAAGCCCAACCACAATCCACCCGAGCATACCAGAAAAGAATGATTTTTGCAAAATTCCAACGGAACCTTCGTCTTCCTTGTAGGAACAATTTCTAGTCTTCTCAGCAAGTGCGCCATCAAGGTTTTCACTTGCAAGAATGCAAATCTTGATCCTGAAACGGAATGAAAACAATGATCATTTTTTAGTACCATCTCAATAATTTTTATCTTAACGTGACCAGTAGTTATTTTTTATATTCAAATGGATAGACGTATGATCGTTATATGTACAATTTAAAATTATTACCAGATATACTAGGTGTTCCATAAAAAAGATTCACATCAAAATTTTTTTTTTTTAACGGAATAGCCTGTATGTTTTGTCATTTTTGAATTCTAGGGAACAAATATAGGTGAGTTACTTCAATATTCCATATACTTATCGTTGACCGTTTTAGAAATATTTAGAGATTTGTTGAAATGCATGGTACAGATGAAATTTTATATTTTCCCCTGTGATTGACGTTGAACCGTTACAATAATTTCTATTGTTTGGTTGAAGGTTCGAACTACAGAGCCAGCCATAATTTTGTATAAAAAATTATACAGAGTGATAAAAATATGGGGTGTAAAATCCTAACTTACAAAGTTGAATAACGTTTTTTTTTTCAAATGGCGCACCCTATATTTAGTAACGTATTCTCACGTAGAATCGAATTATTTTTCAGATTGTATTAGGGTTCCCTATACCTAACCTCAATAGTTTTTTTTTTGTGTTTGGCGATTTTCATATCAGAAATTATTATTTAGCAGATATTTTAATTTACCCAGCTTTGACATTGCGCACTTTATATCAGAAAGTCACCATGAATCAATTAACGGAAAAAGTCAAACTCGATTACCAATATTTTCGTAAATATGGAAATTCGGTGTGTAATCTAGTCCGCTTCTATGAAAGATAGATTCATCAGAAAATAAAACTAAATCAAGAAAGTTCTTGGTGCGTATGAATGTGATATAGGGGAAATTTTAATTTTTTCAATATTCTGGATATGCTCTGTCTGCTAATACCTGTTTCTGTTTAAATCGTCCGTTGATTTATATGGGAATGTTTACCTCTGATCCTATCACAAGGTACTAATTTTCTTCGTTTTCAATCTTTTTAATGGGACACCCTGTATAAATGGTAATTATTTTAAATTGTGCATACATCTTTCGCGACAATAAAAATATTCTAGTAAGATCGACGTTCCCAGCGCGTCCACCATAAGATCAATTCACAAATGAGCTCATTTTAGTTGCCTGTAAATCAAAGGTAGCTTGTTAGCTAAGGGTTAATATAATCACAAGAAGCTAATAAGGGCGAGTTAATAAAGAAGCTGACTTTATATACAGATACACTATCCTGTAATCCGTATTACTATTATCCGCTCTGTACTGGACGTATGTAAACATTATTATGTAGTGCATCAAAATAAATTATGTTTGGGAATTGTTCTTAATTTTGCATGAATTGAGAGTTAATTCTATACATTTCAAGCGGATGGCTTTTTTTACATTATTTGCTATTGCAGAAAAAGCGACTCATCCCAGGCAACAATTGATCCTGCTGAAAAGACTTTGAAGCTTAAGCAGATTAAGGAAAATGTAATGTAATTTTGTTTAGAACCTATTTACCAATACAATTTCTTGGACCAGATCCGAACGGCATGTAAGTAAAGGGCTTAATCTTCGATCTATTCTCTTTGCTGAACCTCTCCGGGTCGAATCTTTCAGGATCGGGAAAATAGCGCGGATCTTGATGCAACCCAACAACCGGTATCCAAATGACCGAACCCTCCTTCACAACCACGGGCTTCTCATCATCCGATTCGGCTTCGATCACGTAGTCCTTGGTGCATAATCTGTCCAAAATGAACGCGATCGGGAATGTTCTCAAGGTTTCCGAAATAACCATATCCATATAATTCATCTCCATCACCGCCGCGTACGTTACCTTTCCGTTATATTTCTCTAGAACCTCGAGCACTTCAGCGCGGAGCTTGTCTTGGATGTCGGGGTTAAGGGCCAGCTCGTACGATATGAAGCCCAAGAGGAAGGCGGTGGTGTCCATGCCGCCGAAGAAGAATATTAATGCCTGAGCAGTAATGTCTTCGTCGGTAATGTTTATTACTTTCTTGGGTGCCGACGCTAAGGATTCGTCTTCGGTTCCGCCTTCGTATTCAAGCTGTCCCTTTCTACATTGGAGGAGTAGGTGTATCATGTCTGGTCTGACTATACCCAGTTTTTCGCGTTGTTTGATTGTGTCTGTAATGGCACGGCGGAAAAACGTTGCGATTTCTTCGGTGAAAATTTTTGCGCCGAGCATCTGAAAAATAATGTGTGATCAGTTTTAATCCAGTCCAATTTGCATTTTTCTGGTCTAGAGGTGTATATTCTTATAATTATTCAATATCAATAATTTGGTGCTAAGCGATAAAGGATTAGAATTTACCACCAAAAAAGCAATTTTAGATTCAAGAACTTTTATTTTATTGAAAGCTTCCTAAAAAAATGTTTTTCTGCAGCTGTCCCGAAAATAAAACTTTCGGTATGATTTATTAAATCGAAAGTACCACTATTACATAAATCGTACCGAAAGTAGTTATTTTCGGGACGATTTTGTTTCACTTTCGGAACGATTTCTATACATTCGGGATGCTTTTTGTTACTTTCGGGACGATTTTGCGTATATATGTAGGCCTTGACAAAAACATGAACTTCGGATTTAATTATGACAGCGCTTATCATATAACATTCGTGAGTGTTTTTGCTTTTTTAACATAAAAAACGGCTGCAGAAAAAATATTGTACGTAACACGTTCCAAAAGTGATTTTACGAGACTCGCAAGATTCCAGGACTCGCCTACGGCTCGTCCTAGAAACTTCCTACTCATCCCGTAAAATATCACTTTCGGAACTTGTTACGTAAATTACTATTTTGTGCTGTAAAATCACCACATTAATCATCGACAAATTTTAATTTTGAGAAGACCCAAGCTACCAGTGTGGTAATTATTGAAAAAGCAGTCAAATGGTTCAGCAAAAACCAGCTTAGTCTTAATGTGGAGAAATAATTTTTACCTAAAAGAACTTTTCAATAACACATTTAATTGAAAAATGCTTTTGTGCTGTGAAATACTTGGGAATAACAATGAAAAAATAATGCATTCTTAATGGAAATAAAATACGTTATTCTTTGCATTTTCATTCTTCGAGTTGTCTTACCTGCAAAAGTTTTGGGCATGTGCCGTACAAGAAGAAAGGAAACCGTCTGAGACCCTCGAATGTGAACGCTTTCTTTCCGATCCTGTAAAATTCATTGTCGGGGTCCCGCATGGAATCGCATTTGATGCCGAACGATGTGGTCGCAATCATATCGTTGGTCACCCTCGACATCACATCCTTCATCTCCAACTCCAACGTGCTCTCCGTTTTCTCGCATAAGAAGTCCATGAAGCTTTCGGCGCATTCGTCCAGAAGAGGAAACATGAGGCGCATCTTGTTCCCGGTGAAGGCCGGAGTTAGGACGCTCCTCAAATCTTGCCATTCTTTGCCTGAAACAAAGAAAACAATGTTGATGTGGCTACCTTTGATATCTGGAAAGAACAATAGTGAACGGCAATTTTATCAAAACCTTACCAAAAGCCAAGTTTGACTCAAAAAAGGTTAATTTGAAAATTTTATGGCCTATTCAGATAATTCAACGAGTGCAGACGTATAAAATCGCGAGTTGGTATCACGGAGAATCTGAGCAGGAAAAACCAAGCGAAGAAAGTGCAGACGATGGATACTGAGGACGGGGGCGGTGATCCGCCCCCGCGTGAGTTAAATCAAAATAATATGTTAATAGAATTAGATACTAATTTAAATTCAATTAACCATATGGAGCGGCCGTCGCCGCAGCAAAACATATCAACCGTACACGATAAAAACTATATCGATTTCAATGTCAAATACGATCAATCTAATTCCGGCCCGTTCACAATTTATGTTGAACACAAAGCCAAACAGATTCGGAAATTACACCCAATGCGTGTCGGGCAATATCTAAAATCTTTAGACGTAATTAATGCGAATATTACCGAAGTTAAGACAATTGGTAGGAACAAAATAAAAATTGTGCTAAATGATTACAAAGCCGCCAATAAATTAATAAATCATCCTAAATTAAATGAGCAAAATCTAAGTGCCTACGTGCCACGATATTGCGTGGAGCGTAGAGGAATTATTAGAGGAGTTGATACATATTTTGAAGACGAATTTATATTAAATGAAATGAAAGCATCAATTCTAATAACGAGAGTCAAACGTATGACGAGATATGTGGAAGAAAATGGGGAGAAAAAAAGAATACCAAGAGAAATGATAATAGTAAGTTTTAAAGGGGATAAATTACCGAAGCATGTGTATATTAATTATGTACGCTTTGAAGTGGAACACTATGTTGCACCTGTAATTCAATGCGCCAAATGCTTGCACTTTGCCATTCTAATAAAAATTACTGTAAAAAGTGCGGTGTTGAATTGGAAAATGAGATCCCATGTAAATGCTTAATATATTTTTGTATTCATTGTATATCAAACGAACACAGCTCAACCTCAAAAGACTGTCCTAAATATATAGAACAAAGAAAAATTAAAGAAATAATGGCTGTAAACAATGTGTCCTATAAAGAAGCGGAAAAATGTATCGCGTTCCCGAGTTTCGCTAATATTGCGTTAAGAAATAGATTTGCGGCGCTCGAGAATTTAAACGAATTTCCAAATCTACAGGATAATACAAATAACGATATAGAGAAATATGGTAATAATTACAACCAGCCTACGCCTAACAAGTCACATGCTAGGCATCAATCTGTTAAAATTAATATGCCAAATAACACTAATATTTAAAAAAAAAAACGCAAATATGCGCCGAAGAGCCCCATTGTAAATCGACAACAAAACATAGTATTTAATCACCCATCCTCTCCTTACATGAACAAAGAACAAGCCTCACAAAATAACGAATCAAATATACAACAAACTTTTTATTCCTTTTTTAAAAGAGATACATGTATTTATAAACACACTTCAAAATAACCAACCTGAAAACTCTAATGAAAATACTAAATTCGAAAGATTAAAACAATTCATTGCAGGTTATAAAGACCTTACATTAACAAGAAACAAAAATGGCGCTGAATAACTTAAAAATATTACTGTGGAATTCGCGGTCAATATCGTCTAATAAATATAGTTTAATCTTTTTTCTCGCAAATAATTCATACGATATAATTCTTATATCAGAATCATGGCTTAAGCCGAACCAACATTTCAACATAATCAATTATAGTTGTATTAGAAGTGACCGACACAGTGGCGGAGGAGGCGTCCTCATTTTAATTAAAAACAATTTAAAATATGAAAACTTAAACATTCAACATAAATTTGATAATATCGAGATATGTGACATAAAATTATATTCCAACAATAATTCAATCCATTTAATATCGGTGTATCGTGCACCACAAGTCAAAATAACGAAACAACAATATAAAACATTTTCTCAAAATTTCCAAAACCCTTTGTATTGGGTGGGGATCTCAATGACCACCACCCTCTATGGGGATCCATATTCATATCAACGGCAGGAAGAATATTATCCAATGCAATGGTAGATTCTGACCTCACACTATTAAATACAGGAAGCCCGACTAGAATAACTGGACCCAATGACAATAATTCTGCTATAGATGTAACATTGGTAACACCAGAGTTAGGTTTAAACTCAGCATGGCGGTTGCATCAAGACTCACTTGGTTCGGATCATTTTCCCATAGACATAGAGATAGATTTTACACCACAGAATATTAAAAAGATACAAACAACACGAATATGGAATACGCATAAAGCTGATTGGGATCAATTTCAAAAATTAACTCGGGATAACTGTCAGCCAACAAACCAGTTAACAGAAATTTTAAGGTCAAGTGCAGACGGATCTATACAAAAAATAACACAAAATCAAACAGAACGGAAAATAAAACCTCTTTGGTGGGATGCTGAATGTGACCAATTCATATTTCAACGAACAACCCAACTTAATAATTACAAACGCAACCTCAATATAGAGGAATTTGTAAAATGTAAAAAAATATGTGCACTCGTTAAGAAGAAATTTAAAGAAAAAGCAAAGCAATCTTGGATACAATTTTGTTCTACTTTAAATAAAAACACACCTATGAAGAAGATCTGGTCAACTTCAAAAAGGATATCAAATAAAAGTATAAACAAGCAATCTATTATTCCCGATGATTTGTATAATCAGTTTTTACTAAAGTTCGCACCGCCGTCCGCTAGCCCAGAAGAAATCCAATATGATAAGACCAATATAAAACATCCAATTATGAAAGATGTATCAATAGAGGAACTCAATATTGCCTTAAACAAAGATGAAAACAGTGCACCTGGAATTGATGGGACAACATACAATATGATAAAAAACAGTGATACAACATTTAAAACATTTTTCAGAAATTCAATGAGTAAATTCTTAACCACAGGTTGTGATGACCATGCATTTAAAAAAATTGTGTTACACCCAATCTTAAAACAAGGTAAAGATAAAAAATTATGTCATTCCTACCGATTAATCTCATTGCTCCCCTGCCTTCTCAAAACATACGAACGAGTTATAAAACTGAGGCTTGAATGGTGGTTGGAGCAACACAATCAACTACCAAAAGAACAGTACGGCTTTCGAAGAAATCTAGGGACGATTGATGCACTAACAACATTAGTCACCAGTATACAAAAAACCTTTACCGATAATGAATATCACTTCGCCATATTTTTAGATTTGGAGGGTGCTTACGACAGTGTAAACTTGGATATTGTACAGTAAAAACTAGCCAATATGGGAATACCAGGGCAAATATCAAAAAACATTATTAGCTTGTATAAAGACCGGGAAATATACATAAAAAATAATAGCAACAACTACATCGGACCAAGAATGACTTCTAAAGGGTTACCACAAGGCTCTGTCCTTGCCCCCTTATTATTCAATGTATATACAGCAGATCTACATCAGTCAATAGCATGTGATATAATACAATACGCAGACGACATATGCATTCATTTTAAATGCAAATCGGTGCCCCAGGGATTGAAAACTGCAAAAACTCTCTTAGCCAAGTTCACAAAATGGACAAATGATAACGGTTTCTCAACATCACTGGATAAGTCAGCACTCGTCATTTTTTCAAGGCAGCACCGTACAAAACATCGGAATTTAACAATCAACAACAGCATTAAAATAGTGAAATCTTTTAAATACCTAGGGATAGTCCTCGACTCAAAATTGAAATGGAAGCCCCACATCGACTACATGAGAGCGAAGGTAGAAAAAGGAATGAATTTTTTAAAATCCATACGCAAAACACATTATGGTGCAGACCCTAAAATATTATTATTGTTTTATAAATCATTCGTTAGATCGGTAATAGACTACGGAAGTACATTGTATGGCTCGGCGTGCAACACTTTATTAAAGCAAATGGAGACATTGCAAAATAGAGCAATTCGAATATCCATTGGTGCGATGCAGTCTTCCCCAAACCTGGCGATACTAGCCGAGAGCAACGAATCTCCTCTAAAATACCATAGAGAATACTTGGCCTTTAAACATTTCCTTAAAATTAATAAATCAAATAATTTAGTGCAGAGACATAATATTCAAGACGTCGCAATTGCAAATTTCACAAACAACTACTGGCTAAAGAAAACCGAACCACTAAACAATAGTAAACCTATACGACACTCAATTTTTAATTTAAAATATGAAATCTTGACATTCGAGGCAAATACACTGACACCCAATTACCCCGAAAACTCCAACGAATGCAACATCATAATTAGAGATATCATAAAAAAATATCAAAACTATATTCCGGTATACACAGATGGCTCTAAAACTGAGGACGGGGTGGGATGTAGCGTATGTATTCCCACAAAAAATGTACATGAAAGTTATAAATTAAACGAAGTCACTATTTTCACTGCCGAAGGTCTGGCAATTACAGAAGCTTTAACATGGGCAAATCAAGAAAAACAAAACATTATTCTTTTCACGGACTCGATGTCTATAATCAAAGCAATTGACAATAAGAGTAATAAAAAACTGAATCACCCCATAATAGCAAAGATCATATCACTATTATATAATCTCAAAATGATTTCATTGAATTGTATTATGGTATGGGTGAAAGGACATTGTGGAATTAAAGGGAACAAAATGGCCGATAAACTCGCAAAGGAAGCTATTGCAAAGGATACAACTGATATAAATACACTAACAACAGAGGACATTATTGCAGAATTCAAGAAGAAACAGCGCATCGAATGGAGTGACGAGTGGAAAATATCCAATCAAAATTTTACGTCTCATTATTTTCACATTAATACGAAATTGCCATATAAAGTTGACCACATTTTTAAAGAGAATTTGACAACATTCGAAACAACAACAATAACGCGGCTCCGAATTAACCATGGAGCATTTCCAGCACATTTACATAGAATAATTTATCTGAATCACCTCTCTGCCATTGTGGAAGTTTCGGAGACTTGAATCACATAATTTTCGAGTGTGTAGAATATAGCAACCCCAGAAAGACATTATTGAATAAATTAGTTCAATTAGGTGTACAAATGCCTTTAAATTTAACCTATTTATTAGCATTAGATAATTCAAATATAAATAAAGAGCTTGCATTATATTTAAAAGTTATAAAACACAAAATTTAGTAGATTAAGTAGGATACCCTTAATAACACCTCATAACTCTAGTGTGAACCGCCCTGTATGTCGAAACCTAGAAAGCCGTGAAGGCCCTCACTGGCATATGCATCCCTTCAATCCTAAGTTTGTGCTTTAGAATTAAGATAGTAATTAAGTTAAAAACCTACAAGGAAACGGTTGTGGCAGATGGCCCAGTTGCCGACGTCAAAAAAAAAAAAATTATGGTAAGCTTTATTAGTTTTTCCTCCTCAAATCATGCCATTCTTTGCCTAAAATACAGAAAACAATGTTGATGAAGCTTCCTTAGATTTGTAGGTATAGAGGGATTTCTGGGAAGAAATAATAGTGAACGGCAATTTTATCAAAACATTACCACAAGCCAAGTTGGACTAAAAAAAGGTTAAGTTTAATAATGTGTACTAAGTTTTTCATTAGAATCTTTCAGATAAGTAATGGCCAAGTCAACCTCTGGTGCCACGTGGCAATCAGCACGCTCCAAATTGGCGTAGATCAAAGTGTTATTGGCGCTTAGTTTATCTACGCGTCTTAATAAATGCGTAATTATCTCAATTTGTATTTTATGAGCTAACCATTGCTCCTTTTCAATATTAACATAAATTCCGCATTATTGAAATTTCCAAACGAGATAATTTTCGAAGAAGTACAGCTGCCAGTAACAATACAATGAAAGGATAAGCCTCCACCGCTGTGCATTTTCCCATCGAGGACGTCGTTAGGACATTTCGCAGAACTATTAGTGGAAATGTGCAGCTGCCAGCGCCAACACAATGGACTGTTGATTTTTCGAATTTTTAATCCTAGTTCCTAATGTTTGATTTGATTTTGGTTAAAATATCTATAATATTTATGCGCGAGATTTTGTTTTTATTTTTTCCGGTATTTTCGAGTTTTGTTTGTTGAAAAAAAAATCGATTTTAGATTTATTACCTTTAGGCCCGAGTTTTCGATATACTGTCTAAATTTTCGATTTTCTGGCCAACATACAATTTTTTTTTTGTTTTGCATCTTTTGACCTAAATTTTTGATTATTTTGACCTAACTTTTCAATATAATTTTTCGAACAGAATTTTTAATTTTTAGATTTTTGACCTGTATTTTCGATTTTTTTTGGTCTAATTTTTTTTGTTTTGCTCGAAACATTCTTTATTTTGGCCTAAATTTTCGATTGAAGTATTAAAATTTTCGTTTTTTTGGTTCGTATTTTTGATTTTTCGAACAGAATTTTTAATTTTTAGATTTTTGACCTGTATTTTCGATTTTTTTTGGTCTAATTTTTTTATGTTTTGCTCCAAATATTCTTTATTTTGGCCTAAATTTTCGATTTAATTGTTAAAATATTCGATTTTTTGGTCCGTATTTTTGATTTTTCATTTAGTCTGCATTTATTATCTTTAACCGACTTTTTGACCAACATTGTGGATTTTTTTTAATCTTTTGCCCTAAATTTTAATTTTTTTATTTGTCTGTAAAAATGTTTCTTTCTTTGGTCTACTATTTTTATTTTTAGGTCAGAATTTTAGATTTTTGGTCTCAATTTTTTATCGTATATTTTAGATTTTTGGTCTATTTTTATCTTATATTTTAGATTTTTTAACTTTGATTATTGATTTTCACGAATTCAAAAATTCACGATTTTTTTTAGTTTTTGCCATGATTTTTAAATTTCTGGTTAGAAACTTATTTTTGGCGGCTGAAAGTGGCAAATTATTTTGCTTCTACCTTCTAAGTTTTCGATTTCTTGTCTGCGTTTTTTATTTTATTTTTAGGTTAGGATTCTTTCATTCTTTGGACCGTATTTTAGATTTCTGTATTTTTAATTTTTTGAATTTTTCTTAATTTTGACCAAAATATTCGATTGGTTTATAGAAATTTTCGATTTTTTTTTGCCTGCAATTTTTATCTTTACGCTCGTTTTCGATGTTTTGTCAAAATTTCTACCGTTGTAGATTTTTACTGTTATGGCCTATATTTTGTATTTTCGAATATTTTGGTTTCAATTTTAGGTCTTTTGGCCGAAATTTTCTTCATTTCGACTTAAATTTTCGATTCGTTTGTTAAAAATTTTGATTTTTTGGTCTACCACTTTGATTTTAGGGTATGAATTCTAGATTTTTGATCCTTATTTTTTATTTTTTGTCCCATATTTTTGATTTTCGTAACTTGAATTATTGATTTTATTGAGCGATTTTTTTTTAATTTTTGCTATTATTTTTGAATTTCTCGTTGGAACTTATTTTAAGCTAAAAATAGTTATTTTTGGGGCTGCAAATTGTAACTCATTTTTCTTTAGCTTGTATTTTCAATTTTTTTTGTCTGCCTTTTGAACTAGGATTTTTGATTTTTTTGCCGATATTTTAGATCTTCGGTTGTTTTGTTCCAAATTTTTGATTTTTTGGCCAAAATATTCGATAGGTCTAGGAAAATAAATCGTTCTTTCTTTCTTCAAAAAAGGAGGGGGGGGGGGGGTATTGTATAAGTGGCTCAACATGTTCCACGAGCAGCCACTGTTGGCAGGACCGTATTAAGGTTATATGGGCACATGGGCACTAATAAGTTTAGGGGGCACAATTTGACAGTAATTATCAGATAACCAATGAAACAAACAAGCTTCAATGATGATAGAGGGTAGTGCATTTTATAAATGTAGACGGAATGGGGAGGGATTTTTAATGATTCCACCTACCCCAGCGTCGCTCAGGTGGAGTTTGAAGTTTCAAGCCTGAAAATCATCGCATTTTCGAAAACCAAAATAATTTTTAAACAAATTACGATTTTTTCCAGTAGATTCAGTTTTTGCTAGTTTTCATTTTAGCGTTTAATGTTCTCTTATTTTTGATAGTCATCTGCTACTATCTTGTTGCTATTAAATTAAACTGTAGCTGTGTTTGATTTTTCTTTTTTTAATTTGTTGCCACCTGAGTTGATTCAAATTCTCGATCTCGATTTTTTTTTCAGAAAACAAAGTTGTTTCGAAAACTTCATTTTGAAAGTCGAGAAATTTTAACTTTACTTTTAATGTTTCAATTCAATTTTGATCTCACATATAAATTGTTTGCAATTTATTCTCCCGTATTAAACGTAAAAAAATATTGATTATTATCTTTTGGAATTTTAATTGAAAAACAGATACAATATTTCCGCTTTTTGTGTTATCTGTGTTGTTTTTTTTGCCACTTCCCACAACAACTCCAGAGTTGATTTCTTAACTAGTTGAGTCTTAAGAAAGCCAAGTGGTTTCGAAAACTACGTTTTCAAAATAGACATATTTTAACTTAAATTGTTTTCATATCCTTTTGCCGTTTTAAACTTTGCAATATATTGATTACATATCTTTTCGAACTGTAATCTAAAAACAGGTGCAATATTTCTGCTTTTTAAGTTTTGTACAAAACAGCCTGAAAAGTTTTGCATTTTTGAAAATCAACCAGAAATCAGCATTATTTTTTTAACATCGTTTTTTATGCATGCGATTTTTTTTAATTTCTTTTAATTTCATGAGCTTAGACTAAATCTGCGTTTAATTTAATTTCTTAATCACGCCCCGGAGTTTGAAATCTTTATTTTTCAAAAATGCATTACTTACACTCTGAAATATATTTTATTTAAATAAATTTCATAATTTTGAAATTCTAAAATTAGCAAAAAAAATATTTAATGTATATTTTATGCATTGAATACATTATAGAAAATTTCTAGAACATTATTCTTTAATTAGTATTTTGAACAGAGGCGTGCCGACGCAGTGTACATAGTAAAGACACCAAAAATTTCTAAAATATTTTTCATTTGTACTTACTAAAATGTTTCTATAAAGTGATTTTTTTATTGTGTTCGGGGGAGGTAAGTTTCCGGCCCTTATTTTTTTTTTCGAAATTTAATTTAAGAGTTATGACACAAAATATCTAATATAATCGTTTTTCTTATTAATTTACAAGAATTTGATTAACCATGTTATAGCTGATTTAAAGTTATATTCAATGACATAAAAATATATAAGGCGTTCCACTTAAAAAATCAACTTTGTGTCATTCTTAAATTAAAAGTCAAAATTAAAAAAATAAGTGCGCCACTGAATTCTGCGAAGACCACTCTTTTTAAACATTTTTTTGCATATCTTATTGTTGAGAAATAGACGTATTTTAAAATAGCCACAAATTAGAAAACGCCCGATATTTTCCAAATTAATCAAGTTAGCCATGACCTGTTATTATTATTTCAGAAATATAAAAGTGTATATATCAGATTTTTTTTTAACTCTTAACATATAAAAACATCGAATTTGGATCACCCTGTACATTATATTCATTTAAATAGTTACCTAATAGTGCAAATAGATTTTTGCTCCAAAGTGCATCAACTTCTGGGTGTCCACCATTATTATGATCGACGAAATGATCGAAATTCTTCACCGTTATTTTGCCGATTAGCTCTGGATCATTTATCACGAGTATTGGCCTGACCAACAAATACATCCCAAAATACCTGTAATTCAAAATTATAAATTATTACCAAAAAGTGAGACTAACTGGATAAAAGGCTAAACTGCAATTTCAAGCAGTAAAGTAAATATTCTGTGCTGAGATGTCAATTTCTTGCCTTAAAGAAATCCACAAGATTTCAACATCCCATCTAGAAATTTTTCAAACTTCAAGCTTAGAAAGAAAGAACAGCTCAGACAATACAATAGCAATACTATTTTTGGCAGACATTTTTCTTTGGCTGATCATCCAAAAAATTTCCGAATCTCAAGCTTTAAAAGAAAGCATGGCTCCGACAACAAAATAACAAAACTATTTTTGGCAGCTATTTTTCTTTGGCTGATCATTCAGGAATTTTCCAAATCTCAAGTGTTAAAAGAAACCAAAGTTCAGATAACAAAATAACAATACTATTTTTTAAGCATCAATTTTTCTTTGGCTGATCATGCTGAAATTTTCCAAAAAAATGGTAATGTGGCCATCATGTTACTTTCTCCGATGGTATCATCATTTATATTTCCGCTTTCATGGTTTATTTTCTATGTTTTTTTATGTTTTAAATGTACATCGAGCGTTTTGTAGACTCGCATGAAACTGACGTTTAAAACGTCAAAATTATGAAAGATGGAAAAATTATACTTCAAATTCAAAAACTCGGTTTACTCAAAAACTAACGACATTTAAAAAAAAATTTGCTGTAACTATTATCGTTTCATAATTATAACTAAAAATTAAAAAAATAATAATACATTTTTTTCTCGAATAGCAATGATTTTATGAAAAATATTTTCAAGTAAAAGATGTTTATTTCTTTGTTGTCTTCAATGTTTGTTTAAATGTTTTTGTGATATTTTTCATATTTAAGAAAATATTGGCAAAAAATAAAAAACAGTTAAGGTAAACACCCACTTCCGGTGTACGAAATTTTACCAAAAGCTTTTCAGTTCTTCGGATTATCAAATAAGACATATGTTCAAAGTTTCATATCAATTACTCGATTAGTTTTTAAGATACAGCGCACACAGGCAGACACACACACAAACACACACACACACACACACACACACAGAGAGACAATTTTTTTTTTCCAGAAATTGTTGAAATGGCATCTAGGGACCCCAAAACGGATATTTCCGTAAAAAATTTTTTTAAAAAGAAATCACTACCACAATACTTTCTCCTACTTCGTAACGGAGAAAGTAAAAAATCACGATCACAATACTTTCTCGTACTTCGTAACGGAGAAAGTAAAAAGTGTGTGTATCTAACAAGTCAAAATTACCAAAAAATGTTGCAACATATTTATTTTAAATTACCTTTTATTCCTGAATTCATTGTAGTGATTTAAGACAACGTCGGATATCGCGAGTTGTTTCTTAAAAACCTTAAGGAAACTTCCCAAAATGAAATGGGGCTTGCTGTTCTTCACACCTGCCTCATCCCAATACGCAACCTTCTTCTTAAGATAAACGTATAGAAGAACAACCAATATCGTTATCAATAAAAATAACATCATTTTGAACGGTCACTGTTATTCGAAAATGAGAGTAAAATGCACTTATTGACCGATTTATGTTTGTTATATGTACTTCAAACATGTGAATTCACTGCGTTAAGTAATATTTGGGTAATCGCTTAATAGCAAAGAACGTCATCAAATAAATTTAGAACTGATAACATAATGATTGCTTCATTATTTATTGTGTAATTTACTTTCGTACGCTATCTGAAAGCCGGTTTATACGACACAATAATTGAACAAGAAATGAGTTTCTAATGCAATTTAAATTGTCTAGTTTCATATAGTAGATTGTCTCAAAAATTGAGTCAGATTGTAAAATTATGTTCGGTTTTTGGGTTACACACCAAAATTATATACACCCAGTATTTTGTCCAATGTTTAGATATACTATGATAAAAGCAATAAATTAATATGTGCTATTATGATGTTTTGATCATCAGTGGTTTGGTTATTACTCTTTTATGTAAGAACAGACCCAAATTTTAAAACCCTACTAGACTACTGCTCTATTTCTACCTTTGCGAAAAGTAATAACCTGTTTTCTGTAAAATATAGTTGAACAAGATAGAATTGAATAAACCCTAGGCAATAAAGATCTGAAGTGTAAGGGTACTTTTATGACAGGTGTGGTTTTCGGCATAGTCCTGGTATGTTTATGGGACGGTTTCTAACCGCTTGACAATTGAAAAGTTGTTATGTACCCGTAATTAGGACATAACTATTTATTTTAGAAAGTACGGCTTATTAGCCATTAAGAGTGTAGGTTGCAATCTTTCGACTTCCTAAGACGGGCAGCGGTACGGGGGGGGGGGGAGCCAGTGGGCTGTACCCTTCGCTTACCCCTACCATTTTTCAATCGTATAGCGTGTCTCTTTCAGAGAATAGACAAAAAAACTCCTCTCAGCCGAACGTAAATACACAAACCGAAGGAATGAGCTGCTTGAGACGCATAAATTAATGAATTAACTCAGCCATACACGCTACGGTCTATCGGAGAGGTTACCTGTGCAGGTTTGCCTGCGTAGGTCAACCGCACGTCGGTGGCGTGTGTGGGGACGTCCGGTGCACCGAAGTGGTCTTCTGTTCTTTTTGCGATGGCATCGATTAAGAACGATGACGCGCTGGCATTGATAGGTCTTGCGTTAATTTTGAACAAAAAAGATTTAAATTTCTTTCAATTTTTCCATGAGCAATTTATAGGCAGCTTCTTTTTTGGCTCGATCATGGTACTCTTTGCTTTTGATTTATCAAAGACATGGATGAGTTATGTACATTTCGATAAAATCTTCTTGAATCTGGTGGCGCCATTTTCGCGTATTGAATGCAATGCGATGCGAGCGACGCAACGACCGTCTGAGACAGACACTAGAAAATAACTGATGCGACTTGCGCAGGTGACCAGAGTACATGCATACACGCCCAGGTACACCGTACGGTGTCACTCGAAAAAAATGATTTTAGATCTAGCGCCGGTCGCCTGCGCAGGTTATAAAAACTGCACAGATCTATTCCCACACACGCTCCGGTCTACCTGCGCAGGCATACCTGTACAGGCAGACCTCTTCGGTAGACCGTAGCGTACATGGCCTACTTTATGCCGGCCACTCACGTTCCGGTAGACCTGTGCAGGTATACAGAAGACCTGAAAAGTCCACACACGCTAAGATGAAATTCTAGATTTTATTTAGTTTGATGATGGCATCGAAAGATGACGACGCATTGGCAGTTCTGGGCCTCTTATTAGTTATAAATAAACGTGCGAAACCCAAAAAAACGGGAAAAATGGTGCAAAGATTGGTTACTAAAGCGAAAAAGTTACAGTCATGTTAATTTATTGAACGAGTTGAAATTTGAACCCAAGGATTTCCAAAACTATGTACGAATGGACAAGGATACTTACTTCAACTTACTTTCTATGGTTGGTCCTTTTATTACAAAGAAGGATACAGTAATGAGAAATTGCATTTCACCTCATCAGAGATTGAGTGTAACTTTAAGATTCCTAGCCACAGGAAGAAGTTATGAAGACATGAAATACTCTGCAATTATTTCCCCTCAAGCTCTTGGGAAAATAATTCCTGAAACATGTGCTGCTTTGTACAAGATACTTAAAGGTAAGCTAATAAGACAAAAAAGTATTATTCAGCAATACGTATTTATTCATAATCATAGTTGTAATAATATTAAATGTTACTTCTAAAGTTTGTAAGATAAGTAGCAGCATCTCCTTTGCTAGACTCCAAAAGCACTACATTTTCAGAAGGTTGTTGGTTTTCTTGAAATCGAGAACCATGTTGTGGGGGACTGGTCGGAGAGAACTGCTGGGATTGAGAATGCTGAAAAGTGTGTTGTGGGTTAGGCTGAAGTTGTGCTATTTCTGATTGGTTGTACTGCATATAATTTGCACTTGGACTTGGAGCAGGGGTCATAATAAGGCTAGAACTGGAGGAATCTGATGAGGGACACGGAACTGAGTGGCGTGAAAACATAGCTGGCTGATATTGCTGCATATTATGAATTCTTGCGTCAGATGTTTCCTGCATGTTAAGGCATGTATGTTGTAGTGTAAGGTTACCAAGTTCGGCCTCGAATATAACATCGTTAATTAATTTTTCTGAAATTAGGTTTTGTCTTTTGTCCACTTCCCTAAGTTTTATGGCAACACTTTTTCCAAAAATATCAAAACGGTCGTCTTGTATGTGAGGACGCTTGAAGTGTTCTTGCACAGTCGTCAAAACATCATTGGTCAAAGAATCTTGGTTTCGTTTGCCTGGTCTGGCTTTCGAAGTACCAGTGGTACTTTTTCGTGAGGAACATGGAATATTTTGATTTTCTGTTAACGGACCGGCGTTGTCTGTTGTAGACGGTCCTTGGCGGGATGGAGAATCCGGGGCATCGGCAACATGCGAATTTTGAGTTTATTGTATTGACCCAATCTGAAACAATAAAACATTAAAATGGGTTGTTAAAAATTATTAATTCATTGTTATTTTTTTTTCAGTTTCCCAACAGCCAAGACGAATGGAAAGAAATAGCACAACAATTTGAAGAACTATGGAACTTTCCACACTGTTTGGGCGCAATCGACGGTAAACACATTGATATTATTCCACCAGCTGGTAGTGCATCTGATTTTTCAATTATAAAGGCCGGCACAGTATGGTTCTTTTGGGAATTGTAAATGCCAAATATCAATTTATTTTAGCGGATTTTGGAACCAATGGAAGAATTTCAGACGGTGGTGTCCTCCAAAACACAAAATTTTTTGAAGTGTTAAATAGAGGTGAATTAAATATTCCAAGCGCAGAACAGGTCAAAGAAAGCGGTAGAAATCTTCCGTATGTTTTTGTCGCAAACGACGCTTTTGCTTTACGCACTGATATGATGAAACCCTTTCGACAAGGAGACTTGAATTCACAAGAAAAAAAAAAATTAACTACAGATTGTCTCGTGCAAGGCATATAGTCGAAAATGCGTTTGGAATATTGGCTTCGAGATTTCGTATATTTCATACTCACATTAATGTAGAGCCTGTGAATATTATTAAAATAGTAATGGCAGCAGTTGTGTTACACAATTTTCTCATCCAACATTCACCAACATCTTATGCTCCACAAAGATGCGTTCACCAAGAAAATACTGTTGAAGGAACCGTCATCACCGATGGAAACGATTCACAAAACTCTAACATGGAAAATTTAGAGCAACGAAACTCGGGAAACATCAATGCTACCGCAAAAAACATTAGAGAAAATTTTATGCACTACTTTTGTGGCGAGGGCAAAGTACCATGGCAAAATGATTTTATTAATTAAATTGTTTATTTTTTTACTAAATAAAGTAAACATGTGCTAAAATATATAGTAAATACATAAAAACTGCTACATCTTTTATTAACTTACCTCAGAGAAATCTTCCTCATCTGGATCCAAGTTCGATACGGAAGTTCTTGGCGTTTCTTGGTCACCAAGAAAGTCAAATAAATGGTAGTACCACAGCTTAGGATGGTACACTTCGTCAGCCGATGCTCCAGACTTAATAGAATCGTCATACTTCTTCTTTTCTTTTCTAACGTTGCTTCGTAAATTATTAATTTTTTTAACGACTGCATCTTTATTGGCTGTATGGTCTATTTCTTTCAGCTTTTCTAGCAATTTTCTATAAGTAGCCTCCCTTTTTCCACGATCGTGGTATTCTTTGCTCTTAATTCGCCATAGACAGGGCTCAAATTTATAAAGTTCTATAAACTCGGCTATTACTCTACGTTGCTCTTCAGTACTTAACGCCATTTTATAACAGAATCTATGTACAAACACGTGCATGCAGCACAAAATTTGATAGAGAACTGAGACCTGTACACGCCTGTCGGCACACACATTCCGGTCCAACGTACGACAGCAGTCTGGCGCAGGTCGACCGAATCGATTTTCAATACTGCTCCGGTCGCCTGCACAGGTCCTTTGAACCGCACAGGTTTGCTCACACACACGTTGCGATATACCTGCACAGGTGTACCTGTACAGGTCTACCTCACAGGTCTACCGGAACGTGAGTGGCCGGCTTTAGGGTCCATCAGGTGTCTAGACGAGATAAGGGCGCGTGCCATTCGACGAAGAAATGTGGGGGACCCCCGCGGGCACACACACAGATCCACGCGAAGTCAAATTAGGCGTTTGTTTAGTCTACAGTTGGAATTAGTAAACAAATGAGATAGCGGGCGCGCGAGATCAAAATAAATTATAATTCCCACGACCACAACAATACAAATCAACCCAGAAATGTTGAATCACGCCGAGAAGAAAAATGAACTACAATAATTAGATGCTTCACTTTTTCAAAACGATATAAAAGGGGCCGAATCACAGCAAACGTGGTCAGATGACCGCCACTAATCCTTCCTGTTTGAGGGTACTGACAATAGGTAAACTAATTACTTTATTACATACATCTGAATTAGGAATATATACATTTGTTAATAATCCGGCTTTTCGTAAGCCCGGCCCGTTTTCAAATGGCACATTATAGCAACAATAACACCGTATGGTGTTCAACAAATTACCTCTAATCAAAATCACGACAGAAAATACATCTGAATAAGGAATGTACACATTTGTTAATAACCCGGCTTTTCGTAAGCCCGCCCCGTTTTTAAATGGCACATTATAGCAACAATAACACCGTATGGTGTTCAACAAATTACCTCTAATCAAAATCACGACAGAAAATACATCTGAATAAGGAATGTACACATTTGTTAATAACCCGGCTTTTCGTAAGCCCGCCCCGTTTTTAAATGGCACATTATAGCAACAATAACACCGTATGGTGTTCAACAAATTACCTCTAACAAAATTCACGACAGAAAATACATCTGAATTAGGAATGTCACATTTGTCAACAATCCGGCTTTTCGTAAGCCCGGCCCGTTTTCAAATGATACAATAGCACAAATAAAAGAGACAACAAAGTCCACCACTAAATAAAACAATTGTAAACAATCGGGCTTTTCGTAAACTCGGCCCGTTTTCAAATGACAATAGCACAAACCTCTAAGTCTAAAAATAGAACATTGTTACTGGGCGATCAAAAATAATGTTTTTTTTAGTTATAAGAAATGCAGTAAAAATATGTAAACGCACGTTTTATGGTCACGCCATTAAAATATGTAAATGGTAAAATAATCGTTTATGTTATTGATTGTCAAATGAATAATACACAATTTCGTTGCACATTTCAAAATGAACCAAAAGATAATAAACTGATCATTCGTTAAACTCACACCCTCTTGTTTTATTTGTTATTTAATCCCCGTCCTAATATCCTAAAGGTAATTGATCCAGTCCAGGAAAGTGAAGTAAGACTATCATAAGTAAGTGAATCACCAAGTCAATAAAAGAAAGAAAGCATAGTAAAGATATATATTAACATCCGTAACGATTTGTTAAATAATTAAGGGTTACTAAACAACACAACACAACGTAAAAACAAGACAAATTGCAAATTTGTATAACACCGGGGTTAAAACCATTACACACATAAATAATTAAATTGAATGGCTTATTGTGGTAATTTTTATGTATAGTGCATCCCTGTAAAGTACCAGTAAACATGTGTCAGTCTGTGCGCGTTGTATCTCAAAAACTAATAAAGCAATTGACATAAAAGTTTGAACATTAGTGTTATTTGACAATTCAATAAATTGAACAGCTTTTGGGAACACTTCCTATACCGGAAGTATTTACCTTAACCTAACATTAAATCACCCAGTATTACATGAAGTTTACATTAACATTAATTATTAAATCGACTTGTAGTTCTTTTTTTTATTTAACTGTTTTTATAGTTTACATTTTTAAATGAAACTATTTCTTGCATTTTTTTTATTTTTAACTTTCTTTTATATTTTTTATAAATCATCTATATTTACGAGGTGTGGAAATTAAGTGATGAGATTGGCAGCATAGCGTCCGATAGGGCAACACTGGAAGCACGTGGCTTGGAGGGGTGACAGATGGACATGCGATAGGCGTTCAGTACAAGTTTGAAATTGATTGAGTCATTACGCTGTGCGTAGTCATTGATCTCGTGAAACCGTATTTTGGAGTGCGTTCTAAAAATGAGTGACATTAATTTCGAGCAACGGTCTGCTATCAGGTTTTGCTTGAGACTTGGGTACAGTGCAACAGAAACTTTTACAAAACTTCAGCAGGCCTCCGGAGACAGTGTTTTGTCAAGAGCCCAGGTTTTTCGATGGTTTAAGGCATTTTCAGAAGGAAAAGAGTCGATGGAAGATGAATCACGCAGCGGAAGGCCTGCAACAGCAAGAACCGATGAAAATGTCGACAGAATCCGGGAACTTGTGCGTTCAGATCGTCGGTTAACGATCAGAATGATGGGGGAACAGTTGATTTTGAGTCACACCACCGTTCATCACGTTTTGACCAATGAATTGGGGATGAGAAAGATCTGCGCGAAAATGGTTCCAAAAAACCTTTCGCAGGAACAAAAGGACATTAGAAGGGAAAGGTGCCTTGACTTTTTGGAATCGATTGAAAATGATCCACATTTTTTGGAACATGTCATCACTGGTGATGAGAGTTGGGTGTTTGAATACGACCCGGAAACAAAACGCCAGAGCATGCAATGGTGCACGCCAGGCTCTCCAAGGCCCAAAAAAGCAAGAATTAGCAAATCAAAAATTAAATGCATGCTGGTTTGTTTCTTTGATAGCCAGGGAATCGTCCACAAGAGTTTGTGCCTCAAGGCCAAACAGTAAATCAACACTTTTACCGCGAGGTTCTTGAAAGACTCCGAAAAAGGATCACTCGTGTGAGATCACACATCAAGAACAATTGGATCCTGCATCATGACAATGCGCCGTGTCACACAGCAATATCAATAAACCAGTTTTTGGCCAATAAAAATATTCCTGTGGCTCCTCAGCCTCCTTACTCACCTGACTTGAGTCCTGCTGACTTTTACCTCTTCCCTAAATTGAAAATTCATCTGAGGGGACGTCATTTTGGGACACTCGAAAACATTAAAACGGCTGTAACCGACCAGCTGAAGGCTATCCCAGTATCCGAGTTCCAGCACTGCTATGAGGAGTGGAAGAAACGTCTCCAACGCTGTGTGGCTTCCCAAGGGAATTACTTTGAACGAGACAACATTCAATTGTAATTTTATTCGAATAAAACTAATTTAAAAAATCAGTCTCACCACTTAATTTCCACACCTCGTAAATACATTAATTTTATTCAAATCAACTGTTGATTATTCTGCTTTTTTTATTAAACTGTTTATTTATAGAGGAGATATTTTTAAATTCTACTTTTTCTATATAGATTTTTGTAATTTTAACTTTTCGTTTATTGATTATTTTTGTTTTGAATTTAACTGTTCTTTATAGATGTAATTCTTAAAAATCTTTATAGATCTTTTTTTTTAAATTTAAATGGATACATTTTTTTTTTATTTCACTGCATATTTATAGATTTTTTCTAAGAAACTATATAGGTATACAAGATCTTTATTCAGAAAATACATTTACAAAATTTTCTCACACATGATACTTCATGACCCAACATTAAGTTACTCATCCTGCCTATCTTCTGAACCACGTGGTTCCGGAGTTTTGATTTTAAGCTAAAAAATCAAAACTATTTTTTTTTCTCCGGAACGGGAATAGCAAAAATTTTGAAAAAAATCTCAAATGATGGATATATTATAAGGGTTGAAACAATTATTTTATTTCGACATCTATAGGGTAACCAAAAAAATCATTTTTTAAAAGGCGATTTTTTCAACACCCAGTAACATAATGGTGGTACCTCTACCATTATGTTTTAGATGTAATATCACTACATACTCATGTATAATATATTTTTAATTAGAGATGATCGTGATGGTAAAAAATCAAAAATATCCTTTCTTTTGTACTCGCCAGCCTTGATATATAACCCTGGTACGAACACTCAGTGCTCCAGTCTTATACAGGGTCTTCATTTCAAAAGGAGCCACCCTGAATAACTTTAGATCTGAAGTAGTTACGGTTTTAAGAAAAAAATACGTCAATTTTGTTTTCGAGGGGGAACTTAAAAAACACTGTTTTTAGAATTTTATCTTTCACCCCCTCATCCCCAGCTACCCCATCTTTAAAATTTCAAATGGCACCCCCTATTGTGCGATACCTCATTTTAAAGGGTATAAAAAATGCTATCCAGCAAAGCAAAAATACTTGAAATCGGTTCATTTGTTTTAGAGAGAGAGGGTATTTATTTCAAAATAAGCCACCCTGAATAACCCTGGTTCAGAAGTAGTCACGGTTACAGGAAAAAATATGTCAATTTTGTTTTTGAGGCGGAACTTGAAAACACTGTTTTTAGAATTTTATCTTTCACCCCCTCACCCCCAGCCACCCCATCTTTATAATTTCAAATGGCATACCCTTTTGTGCGACACCTCATTTTAAAGAGTATACAAAATACTGTCCAGGAAATAAAAATTAATTTAAATTCATTTCAAGTTCATTTTTTTCAGAGATATTCATATCAAAATATGCCACACCAAAGATTGTGTGGCTTGGGGTGAAAAAAAAATTATAGAAACAGTGTTTTTCAAGTTCCACCCTCTAAAGTAAAATTGACATATTTTTGCTTAAAACCGTAACTACTTCAGATCCAAAGTTATTCAGGGTGGCTTGTTTTGAAGCAAAGACCCTCTCTTTCTAAAACAGATGAACTGATTACAAATATTTTGTATTGCCTTTAAAATGAGGTATCGCACAATAGGGAGTGCCATTTGAAATTTTAAAGTTGGGATGGTTGGGGGTGAGGGGGTGAAAGATAGAATTCTAAGAACGGTGTTTTTTAAGTTCCCCCTCAAAAACAAAATTGACGTTTTTTTTTGAAACCATGACTACTTCAGAACCAGAGTTATTCAGGGTGACGTATTTTGAATTGAAAACAAATGAACTGATTCCAATGATTTTTGCATATCTGTATAGTATTTTTTAAGCTCTTTATAAAGTAGCTGGGGGTGAGGGGTGAGGAGTAAAAGATAAAATTCTAAAAACAGTGTTTTCAAGTTCTCCCTCAAAAACAAAATTGACGTATTTTTTCCTGTAACCGTGACTACTTTGGAACCAAAGTTATTCAAGGTGGCTTATTTTTAAATTAATACCCTCTCTCTCTAAAACAAATGAACCGATTTCAATTATTTTTGCTTCGCTGGATGGCATTTTTTATGCCGTTTAAAATGAGGTACCGCACAATAGGGGGTGCCATTTGAAATTTTAAAGATGGGGTGGCTGGGGGTGAGGGGGTGAAAGATGAAATTCCAAAAATAGTGTTTTTTAGTTAGTTATTTTTTCTTGAAACCGTAAGTACTTCAGATCCAAAGTTATTCAGGGTGGCTCCTTTTGAAATGAAGACCCTGTATGTGATTTTGTGGCGTAAACATCGGACTCGGTCTTATCCGCCGATTGACCCGTTAGTGACCCCACTAGCGCGATACCGTTATCTGGTCTTATCCGCCGATTGACCCGTTTAGGGCCGATCCTGTACCCTTGGCCGCCCGCGTGCAAATGTTGAGTTGGCCGCCCCCTCAAGTGCATTTCTTGGGGGTTGCGTGTTTACTATTTTAGTAATAAGACACCAAAAAGTAACTTATTATCAAGAATATGTATAATTTCAATTACATATAATACGTAACTTTTTGCTACAAAACGAAATATTCTCGTTTTTTTGTATTTACGATTTTTGAAAACATTGTTTCAATTAAATAATTTATGCTACGTTACGACAATAGAAGTCGCCCTAATGGTCTATCTATCTATTACGAATACTTGGGGTTACAACTCCATAGTGAAAAATCGTTTCTCTGTCAGCGGCTATATTGACCTGATGAGATCTAATAAGATTGAAACTGGTGCTAGGTTGTCGCACGGGGAAACAATATTTCAATGTTTATCAATGATATTGTTATAATGGTCGCTATTTATGGTTTCTTATTGTCTGTGGATTTCTCCACTCAGTCAAGGAAATTGTCGAATGTTAAGATAATAGATGTTGCCCTGATGGTGTATCTAGCTATTACGGTTTGAAATTTTAATTATTTACATTCAAGTTGACACAGTGCCACCGGAACATGTTGATGGTAGAGCCACTTATACAATATACCCCCCCCCCCATCATTTTTTTAAAGAAAGAAAGAACGATTTATCTTCCTAGAGCAAAATAACTGGCGAAAAAGTGTTTTAAGAGTTAATTAAAAATTCTTGCTAAGCTAGAAACTGCAGGTTCTTCTTGGCTCTCTATAACGAGCCGCTCCTGTCCTCAGCACTAAACTTATTGATAATTGAATAGTTTTGTGGCTGATAATTGTTGATAAATTCATTATATTTAAGGATGGGTGATATTTCACGTACCTGTGATTGTTCACTGATAGTAAAAAAATCACAGGTCGTTACTGAATTTCACCGTGACTGTGATTGCGACTGTTATCCAAACTGTGACTGCTAATTAAACAGTGATTGCTACTTCAAACGTGATTGCTACGTAAAATTATAATTGATACCCAAACTGTGATTGTTAGCGAAAATTTTTTTTTTTACATTTTTAGTTTATAGAAAATTTTCTTAACCATTTTTTAAAGCGCGTAAATTTTGGCACATTTTAGTTTTCAAATAATCGAGATCACCTGATACGTTTGGGTATTATAAATATTTAAAAAGTTACTTAATATACGTTTCTAAACTTTTGGACTCAGAAACCTTATTTTTTGACATTTTTCTACACATTTTACAAACAAGATCCTTAACAATTTTTTGTAGATATTTTAGTTTTCAACTTCGAAAGAATCACCGGCAAAAACTATCTAATAACAAAAATAATAATATAAAAATGATTTATATTTCTCTTGAATGATTTTTTTTCACATTTTAAAGCTTGCATTATTAAAATTGTCCAACATATTTGGAAGTGCTATTTTCAAAAATCGACAAACACCTTTTGCAAAAATGTAACACACAAATGTCTCGATTTTGACGTTTCAATGATCAAAAAAAAATTCTCTAAAACGAGAAAAAAGGGTTAAAAAGAACAAGATTTGCAGTGTTTAGCAGGTTTGGTCGCTATACGTTTTAAAGAACCAAACATTGAGGATTCGATTTCTAAAACGTATAACGACTAGACTTGAAAATCTTGATTTTCTAATCTTTTCTTTTTAGAGAAATTTTTTGAAAATCGTAAATTTGGCACTATTCTGCTTATGAATGATCATAATCAAGATTTTATAGGTATTTTATTAACCTTTTCTCATTTTTTTTTATTTCGACTTGAAATTGAATGATCAAAATCAACATTTTATTATCTTTTGATTAATTTATTCATTGGTGAAAAACTAGGTGCGTGGGCAACAAGATATGGCCCACTCACCATGTAAAATAGCACCCACCCACCATTCACTCTATCAACTTTATTCTAACCTAAAATTCTGTATGGTTGAAGAAATGAAAGTTTAAAAATAATGCGAAACGTATTTTGTAAATCTAAAACGCTTTATTAATTACTTTATACTCTATTTTTCTCTGCTCTCATGTTCAAATTACTAATTATTTTCATAAACTGAAAATATAAAAATAAAAACAAATGCTGAACTTCCCAAACGTACTCAAAATTCATTTATCTTAATATTCGGTGCGAACAACTAGACATTCCTTTATTATAATTTTTGAAATAATACCACGGAACCAGCACTATACTGTGTGTACACAGATTCCACTCTTCTAGCCGCGACTGCAATATCTTATACTTTCGGCTTCATAAACTCATTTCAAATAAACAATATTTCAAACGTAAATTCGGTCCTACTGGATCTTATTTTCTTGCAGACTACTTGTATTGACAAATACGAAATCTCAACGGCAGACTACCCCATAGTTCCGTGTGACTTACATCATCCTGCTGTAGAATTATCAATTGATTTCTTAGCTGATAAGGTCAACAAATCATCTTGGGACCCGAAATTAAGATATGATTTTTCTAAAACTGATTTTGTAAATCTAAACGACTTTCTAATTAATATTAATTGGGACTCAATATTAAAAGACAAAAATGTAAACGATCAAGTTCATGTATTTTACAATATTCTTTATGAAGCAATCAACACGTTTGTCCCAGTAGTGGAGTTAAAGCACCCATCCAGTTGTCGCTTTCCTAAATGGTTCAGTGCAGAGTTAAGACGTATGATATTCCTAAAGAAAACTGCACATTCTAAATTTAAAAAGTCAAATCTCCAGTCGGACTATGATAACTTCAGGTACTTACGCGACCAATGTAAATCCATGATTAAAGCCTGCCATGATCAACATCGACAGTTGCTTGAAGACGGGATTGCAATGGACACTCGCCTATTTTGGAAACACGTCAATTCTAAACGTACACCAAATGAGATTCCAAAGACATTTGAAAGCGACGGTAAGATCATTAAAAATGAGGAGGATATTGTGAACCTATTCGCATCGTTTTTTGGCTCAGTATACAAAGATTCTAGTCCCTTTGATAACACAGTCTTGGTAGATGATTCCCGTCTAAACCTGCATTCTGTGCCCGATATTGGTATATCGTCTGTCTTGGAGGAACTGTCAAACATCAAACAGAAAAAGGCTATGGGACCTGATGGGGTGCCGGCGTTACTACTAAAGCAGTGCGCCTTTTCTTTAAGTCGTCCTCTATGGATTATATTCAATATGTCTTTAAAGAGTGGGGTATTTCCAATATTTTGGAAGAATGCTCTTATCACTCCTATACACAAAAGTGGGAATAAGAACAAGGTCTAGAATTATAGGCCCATTTCACTTTTATCCCACATCCCTAAGATCTTCGAAAAACTCATCACTTGTTATATTTCCTCTAGGGTAGATGGGTTCATTTCGGATGAGCAGCATGGGTTTAGGCGGGGGTTATCAACGGCAACAAATCTGATCACCTATGGTAATTTCATAACTAGTGCGCTGGAGAACAATTACCAGGTCGATTCTGTGTACACAGATTTCGCTAAAGCGTTTGACACCGTCGATCATGGTCTGTTGTCGTCCAAAATTCGCAAAATTGGCATTCGTGGACCTCTTCTCAAGTGGCTGGAATCTTATTTAAGCTGTAGAACGCAAAGGGTATCTCTAGGTGGTTACTTGTCTTCCACCATACCCGTCTCGTCCGGTGTACCGCAAGGGTCTCACCTTGGTCCACTCCTTTTTAATATCTTTATCAACGATGTCGTTTCATGTTTTAAACATTCAAAATGCCTTTTGTTCGCAGACGACATGAAATTTTTTTGTCAAATAACAAACAGTTTTTCCTCTCAACTTTTGCAGCAAGATCTTGATAGATTTAATGACTGGTGCTCGTCAAACAAAATGCAGCTGAATGTCGAAAAATGTCGGGTAATATCTTTTTATAAAATAAGGTTTCCGGCACCAAATCACTACGTTATAAATAATAAAGTCCTAACATCAGTGAATTTGATAAAGGACTTAGGTGTAATTTTTACCAGTACTTGGAGTTTCACTGAACACATCTCTAGAATTACCTCCAAAGCATCCCAAATGCTCGGTTTTATAAAAAGAAATTCTCATGATTTCCTAAATGCAAACACAATTATCAAATTATACGTCGCCCTAGTTCGCCCCCATCTTGAGTACTGCTCCGTTATTTGGTGCCCTTATACATCTCGTGATATAATATCAATTGAGCGTGTACAGAGAAAATTTATCAAGTTTATGTCATTTAAGTTTACATTGGAACATTCGTATACAATAATATTGGGTATGTTTAATTTACAAACACTCGAGCAAAGACGTTTCAGTTGCGATGTAATTTTTATCCATAAATTATTAAATGGCGTCATAAATTCGGCTTACCTAGTGAGCTGCATCGATATACATGTATCGCCCAGGCCGCTTAGAACAAATCGGTTGTTCTCTGTACCAAAAAAAAAGAACTGATTATGCAAAACAATTTGGTATACCGCGTTTACTTCGCAATTGCAACTCGGTTAATATGGATTTATTTCATGTTAGTTTTCCTAAATTACGTGAGTACCTGCTTAGACTATAACTTCAAATTTTAATGTTTAATTTAGTTTAACGGCCTTGTAGCGATTGTTATCTCTCATTATAAGTACCGTAAACTAGTTGTAACTGTATCACTACTTGTATTAATATTTATTATATTTTTAACTTATTCCAACATGCCTATGGATGTTGGGCATATATGTTTTTTTTTACATTTTAAACTTTATGCTAAGGAAACTTAGACTTAGATTTAGGATTATATTTTAATATGTTGTATTTATTTTATATTTATATCACTATCAAATGGCCTTCCGTAAATAAAGAATTAAATTAAATAAATAAATAACAATTTTCAAATTACCACGAACTAAAAAAAAATATAAAAATTCTCTCAAATTTCAAAATATACTGGACGATTCGACGTTAATTATTTCATTTAAAAATAATCCCTCGAGAACAGAGCAAATCGTCATTCTAAATATGCGCTTTCTCAGAAGCAAAACAAAAATTAAAAAAAAAAACGATTATCAAGTATTAAAATTGAAACTTTACAAAATGGCCAAAAATTCATTCCATTTTACGATTCTGCAAAAATCTTTAAATGCTTTTCGTCTAGATTTTAAAACAACTCCTCGAGAACAGAGCAAATCGTTATTTTGAAGATGAGCTTTTATAGAGACATAGAAAAACATTTGCAACATACTTTACTCAAAATACATTCCATTTTACGTTTCCGCAACAGTCTATAGTAGAAATGCTTCTTCACTAATTTTGAAATAATCGCAATTTCAAAAGGTGTTACGATGTTTACTAACCGTGATGACGGTTTAAAATCACTGATATTAAAAAGTAGCAATCACAGGTAGCAATGTGATTCAAAAGTAGCAGTTTTGCCTATCTCTAATTATATTTAAAAGTGTTATTGTGTATTAATTTATTTCTAGACATAATCATTTGTGTAATTTCGATTATATTTCACCGACAATAACTGAGGACCGATTTGGACCTACATTAGTCTCACATCAGCACACTACGACCGTCGTTGATGGAGAAACAGAATTCGACTATGTCCAATGTCTATCGCCGAAAATGTTACAACGTTCTGAAATTATAATATATCGGCGATAGATGTTGCCCTAATTGTTTTTCTATCCTGACGGTTACTTGATTGGTTTATAAGGGGCCAAAATTCAGAAAATTTGGTGTATTTTAAATTGATTAATGGTGTATTAAAAAAAATATAAAGAAATATTTATAAGCAGGTAGTGCCATGGCTCCTTGGCTCTATATAACGAGCCTCTCCTGCATACAGTGCAGGATTTATTCTTCGACTTCTCTTTAGATTTTTTAATTTTATTTAAATGATCTGACAATAAGGCGTCAAATTTAGCTAGGATTTCTGATACCTTTAAAAAAGCGGTCTTTCTCCTATAGAGATTGGAACTACTTCGTCTAAAAGCAAGACATTGACTTGTGAAAAAGTGCACAATAGCAATCATTCTTACTACAATAGCCCTCAGGGCCGATTCTACCGGAGGGCTAGAGCGTGCATGGCACGCGGGCGGCGGTTAAGGAGGGGGCAGCGAAACCGGCGAAGCCCGCGGACCATCAATAGAGGGTCCGCGCCGTCCAAAATCTGTAAAATTTGGTAAAGTGTATCCGATTTCTAACCGGGTAATGATTTTGCCAAAGAAGAAGAAGTGTCGCACCTTCATTTGAACGTTCTGAACTGTTAAAAAATTGCTGCTCCAAAGTTTAAATTTTTGCTAGTATTTCATTCTGCAGAGTCCGAATATCTAAGAAAATGTTGTATGGATTTAGATATGAAATTACAGGTAACCGAAAACGGAAAATTGACAAGAGATTTAGATGGAATGGAACTCCTAAAAGAATTATTATTTTCTAGTCATTCCCAAGATATTTTAAATAATTTAATTAGCCACGACTTAGTTCCTTGTTTTCCAAATTCCAGTATTAGTCTAAGAATAGTTTTAACAATACCGATAACTGAGGCTTCCGGCGAAAGGGTTTTTCTAAATTATCATTAACACACTTTTAGCGGGAGCGTCTATTTGTACACTTGCGAACTGTGTGCTATGGGCTGGTCGTCTATTTTCAGTCGCAAATATGCAGAATGGGTTGCATACAGTTTATGAATACACGGCGGGGCGCACAATATTTTTGCTTGCGTTGTAAATCCAACCCGCTACACAGGTAAGTCACCTTGGTCATAGCGCCCGCTCAAAAAGTGTTAATTAAAAATTATTTACGGTCAACTATATCAAAAGAGCGATTTGCTAATTTAACCATAATTTTTGTTTAAAATGAGATCGGTGAAACATATATTTCAAATCTAATTGATGAATTTGCATAAAAAATGCGTAAAGTATTGTTTTAGAATTTAGATCAACATTAAGTAGCGTTCGAATAGTCGATGTTCTTGCCACTGAACTGAAGGTTTGATCATAATCTACTCCATGTCTTTACGAAAAGCCTCTGATCACCAATCTGGCCTTGAATTTGCCGATCAATCCATCGGCGTTTGTTTTTTATTTTGTGTCGTCGTTGTAGGTGTGGTTCCTCGAAGGTCGTCGAAGTGAGCATCGGTGGCGGCTCACGGGTTTTTTGTTTGGTAGGGCCGAGGCATCCGACCCTACCCATCTATCAGAAGGCTTCGTCTTTTCAACTTTGTTGCTTCCTGGGGATATAATAACCCCTTTTTCCACCAATTTTTCTTCGAAGGTGACGTCCTTGGATCGGTAAAGCTTGTTGTCCTCTTCACTGCAGATCCTGTATCCGTCGTCGTTATCATGGCAGATGAGGATTCCTTTAATGACCTTCGGATCCATGTTCGTCCTTTGGTTCTTCGATATGAATATTCATGAATTCAGCAATTTGAACCAATGTTTCAAACCTAGTTTCTTACCATACCACAACTCGAAAGGTGATGTTCCTGGAACGTAGGAAGGCCCTGTCTTGTTAAGGATGTAGGTACATGTTCGTTTTATCTCAGCACAAAGTGCCTGAGGAATAGTTCCATACGCATGCATCATTGCTCTAGCATACGAGTTCCCTCACTGAACCCGTTTTGTTCCGAATTGTAGGGCATTACAAGACATTGAACATTTCTTGTGTAGACTGGTTCTGATCTGTTTGTCGAACTCCTTGCCATTATCACTTAGCAGCTCCCGACAGTTTCTTCCTCAGCTGAAAACTGGCTCAGTTTTTCAGCAACTTCGGGTTTTTGTCGCAGAAAATAAACTGTCTTGAATTGTATGCAATCGTCAAAAAATATTGATATCCACACCTCAATTCTTGAAATGGACCGCAGACATCCGTGTGAATTTGATTCGGCTGTTCTGGACCTCGTGCCGAACTGTAGATGATGAGCTTTATCATAAATGCAACCTTCGCACAGTTCACTAAGCATTTCTATGTTCATGTCAAGCTCTCTGCTCAGTAGTGATTTCACATGTTCTGATGTCCGAATAGTTCATGACACAACTTTAGCAGGTTTTCCTTAATCACTGTATTGTTTTCATTTGATAGGGTTGGAAATTCTCACGGCCAACTTGAACAGTCCTCCATGATGAGCTCCTACCATTTGTAAACTAGGAAATTGTAGACTTCAGCTGATGAGATGAACTCGTTGTCCGGGTATTTATTCTGGACTGCAAGCAGAAAACAGATTCCTCTTGATTCGAGGCACACACCAAACTTCAGACAAGGTAATTTTTTAACACTTCTGCCCCAACTTCTACTTCACGTATTCCGATGGCTTTGGTTTTCTCACCATTTGCTCTGGTCAGTGTGTGTTCAGTTGAAAAAGACTCAAACGTTCTAAAGAAAATCTCATCATTTAAAATATGGCTTGTCGTGCCATTGTCATCCATCATCCATGCATCTCGACGACTCAGTAGGTGTTTCAGTTGAGTTAACAATGATGAATATCGTATTTGTGTCGGACTCCAGAGGACCGCCATCTGCAATTCATTTCCTGCACACTTTAACCATGTGATTGGGCTTTCTACAGTAGTTGCATATCAGTTTTTTTTTTCGTTTTCTTCGCATAGACTTAACTTGTTGTGATAACTTCTTCTATGATTGCAGGTAAGAGCTTCCTGCTTGGTAGATCCAGCACCCTTGGTCCGAAATTGGATATAATAAATAATGTTACATTTCCCTGTAATTGGATATATGTCTGTTGGGAAATAAATGGTTATTATTATAACAGAGGATTTTAAAATTTTTCGAATTAAAAATAAAAGCCCCTCGCCCCAAGAAATGTTTTACTGCGCGTGAGGGGGCGGCCAACTTATCATTTGCACGCGGGCGGCCAAGGTTCTAGGATCGGCCCTGGCCACGAGCGCTGGTATTACAATTTTACAATTAAATGCCCGGCCAAACACTCCCAGTGACATTTGGCGACCAACTTGGGGTCGTGTAGTCACACTCTAGATATTCAAGCTCTATGTATTTACGTTATATATTTGCATTACGAAGGTGCATCAATTATTTTAGCCTATGCTTAGGTTCTGCAGGTTAACAGATGATTTTTAAATGGCGGTGAGAACGAAATTATTCAAAATTTTCAAAGTAAATGCATTAAAGAAACGTTTATTTTTAATAATAATATGTTTTTCAACACACTTTTATTACTTCTGTAAGATTCAATTAATTAAAAAAAAGTTTAGGTACATTGTTTCCCCTCTGTTCAACTGTTTATGATAAAGCATGTTTGAACTCAAATAACAAAACTAAATAATACGTGGAATCTAAAAAATAACCGCCCTTAGTATCCGCCACTTCCAGAAATTTTAATAAGTAGACTGACGATATGAATTATACTATCCACTTTTGTTATTAACCGTATTTACGTGTTGATATAAACAATACATACAAACAACTTGTTAGGTTAGTAGATTTAATCTGCCATAAAAAATTACATAAATGTTTAAACGGTAACGATCGACACGTTAATAATAACGTATTCGTGGATAATATTATTTGTTCGCTTCAGTAATCATACATTAGCGTATCAATATGGCGATGATGGGTAATGTTTCCTCTTTAATCAAAGTGCTGGGTTATTGTGGTGTGGTACCACTGTATGAAAAAAACTTCAAGACGACAATTATTTGCAAAATTGTTTCTGTTCCAATATTTATTTATCTATTATTTAACATAACCAGTATTTTCACTGACACAATCATAGGATTGTCTTCGTCGATAATAACTTTGCTACTTTTGGTTACGATTAATTCCGCAAGCGTGAAATTATACAATGATTTCTTCAATACATTCAGCGAATTTGATAAGTTGCTAAAACTCATTTTTTATAAAGAAGCACCGGTGGATAAATTCCAGGTTTTAAAACTAGTTTTATTAATTTCTCCAATATCCATTAATATATACCTCGACTATCAATTCATAAGCGAATCTATATATCATCTGGCGGAGCTTCCTAATGAATACATATTCAGATCATTAATGACATTATTGGTCGGATTAATATATATTCTGCTTGATGGAATAAAGAACCGCGAGTTGCTTTTATATCAAATTATCGAGGAATTTTACCAAGGATCGAAAGATGTAATTTTTTACAAAGGCAATTATGTTGATGATGTCATTAAAGCGCAGACTTATTTGATAGACGGCGTGGATTACTTTAATGATATATTCGAATGGCCCATTTTTTTTATTATGGTACACTTTGTTTTCAAAACATTAAGCATTGTTCATATAACCTTGAATTTTCCCGAAGAAACTGATTTCGTCATATCCTTGGGTATTGCATTGAATATTGGTTTAATGGTAAGTATTATCACACTGACAATGAGATATGTTTACAATACTTAATAATCATTTCAGGTGCAAGGTGTTCTAATTGCAATCAAGTGTGAACAAGTAACAAGCCAGAGCAAGAAAATAATACCACTGGTATTAAAGACGTTACATAAGCATTCAACTGTTCCACAGGTGTTTCGAAAACTTGGGATATTGTCGCAACAAGCAACAACCAAATATGCTGTCTTTACGGGAGCGGGTTTCTTCAACGTCGACTTCACCCTACTTTTTACGTTACTTAACCTCACAATAACATACGTAATTATTATCATCCAATTTGCTAATGGTAGCAATAATACAAGCAATATTGCCACTCCTTCATCTTCAGGAGAAGCTTGATATAAAATATGTATTTGTATTAACTACAAACATATGTAACTGTAAACTTCAACAAAAGGTTCGCAGATATGTATCTTAAATATAAAAAGTAATCTATGTATATTATCTTAATTATATATTTATTTAAAATGGTTGGATCAATTTGTTGTTGTAATAAAACAAATGGTTTCCATGGAAAATATTAATTATTCATCACAGTCATTCGTTTAGAGCTCATTCTGTAGGTGATTAAACACTAGTTCAAGCAATATGACGTTGATGAATAACGTCTCCTCGTTAATTAAAGTATTGGGTTATTGTGGAGTGATTCCGTTGTATCGAGGAACAAGATTTAAGACGAAAATTATTTGTAAAATTGCATTCCTTCCAATATTTATTTATCTATTCATTAATATATATTATATCTATACTTATAAACTCACTGTATTACCTCAAGTGATATGCACAATGCTATTATTGGTTACGATTAAATCCTCCAGTATGAAAGTATACAATGACTTCTTCGATAAATTCCACGAATTTGATAAATTACTTCAAACTGCTTTTAATAAAGAAACTCCAGTGGATAAATTCCACGTTTTAAAAATGGTCTTGTTTATTTCTCCAATTTTCATCACAGTTTATTACTTCATTGTAATGCTACCTTCTACTAGTGAGTCGGAATATTTAGTAGAATGCTTAGATATTTCTAATCAATTGATCTTTGCATTATTAATGACGTTATTAGTTGGATTTATATATACTTTGCTTGATGGAATAAAAGAGCGTGTGTTACTTCTATATCAAGTAATCGAACAGTTTCATCAGGGATCGTCAAGTGAAAGTTTTTATAGAGTCAAGCACGTTGATGATATTATTAAAGCGCATATTTTCTTGATAGAGGGCGTGGATTACTTTAATGATATATTCCAATGGCCAATACTGTTTATTATGGTGTACTTTGTTTCAAAAATATTAAGCATCGTTTATGCAGCGTTACATTTCCCGGAAGTTACTGCTCTGGATTATTTTTTGGAAATTACAAGGAATATTGGCCTGACGGTAAGTAAACTCCACAATTACTGTGATTACATTTGCTTGCACAAAATGAAAAATAGTTCTTCCAACCTGTTTGCGATGCAAAATGAATTTTGCTTTGTAATTTAATTTTTATTGCTCTTGGGATGTACCACTATTAATATATTCCTTAAATTTGCACCAGGGCCGATCCTACCGGCGGGCTAGAGCGTGCATGGCACGTGGGCGGCGAAACCGGCGGAGCCCGCGAAACGAAAGACAAAGCTGGGGATTTTGTTTCCTATGTAAATTATTTAGTTAATTCAAATTAATTTTGAAAATCATACACTAATTTTTGTAGGAGATTTTAACTGCCCCACATTTTCCTTCACACAAAATAATTATCTTAGCAAATCATGTATTATTTCTAATTTTTGTAGCTTCTTGGGCCTTCAGCAATATAACTCGGTGAAAAATACTTCAAATAATGTTTTGGATCTAGTATGCTCTAATGTATTCTGTCGTGTTCAGAGGGAGTCACTTGCATTAGTTCTTGAAGATTCATATCATCCTGCACTTACATTTTCAGTACAATGCACACCTGATTTATCACCAATTAATAGTAATGCGATTAAATTTAACTTCAAAAGAGGTAATTATCCAGCCCTATATGGATATCTATCTGACATTGACTGGAGTGCTCTTTCTACATTTACCGATGTTGATCTGGCTTTTGAAAACTTTTATAGCATTTTAAATAGCGCGATCTCACTGTATATTCCAACTTTTAAATTGAAACAAAATAATAAATATACAACATGGTTTAATCCAGATATTATAAAACTTATTAAAGAAAAGAACTTAATCAGAAGGAAGCTTAAACATAACTGTTCCATTACGACAGCTGATTTCAAAAACATAAGAACGTTAATCAAAAGTAAAATAAAATGGGCATTTCGGAATTATATATCTACAGTAGAAAATTTCTTCTAACCCTAAATAATTTTGGACATATGTAAACTCCAAAAATTCCAATAGATCGAGGATTCCATCAACATTGGTACATGATAATAGACATCTTGATAATCCTCATGATATCGTAAATGGATTTCGTATGTTCTTTGAATCCGAACTTAGTCCTTCATCTAACAATATTATACCCACTGATGTCAGCTATATCCCCAGTTTTGCCTTTTCACCTATATCAGCTGACTCAGTTTACAAACTTCTTAAAAAGCTTCCAAATAATAACTCCGCTGGTGATGATAAGTTACCTGCGATTCTTTTAAAAGATTGTGCTGTTCTGCTAAGCGAGCCGCTTGCTATACTATTTAATTTATCTATTAAAACTTGTACTTTTCCTAATAGTTTGAAAATTGCATCCATTTGTCCAATACCTAAATCGTCTGGCAGGTCGGAAAACATTAATAGTTTTCGCCCCATAGCAATCCTACCGCATATTGCGAAGATATATGAGCGAACACTGTATGACCAAATTTATACTCACATTAAACCTTACTTATCTGTAAAACAGCATGGTTTTGTACCACATCGTTCAACAGTAAGTAATCTTTGCATAATCACCCACAAAATTGCTGAAACCCTTGACTCTGCTGGTCAACTAGATATTATCTACACAAATTTGACGAAAGCGTTCGATAAGGTTGATCATAACATTCTCTTATCTAAGCTAAGTTACTTTGGTTTTTGCAATTCCTCAACATTATTATTAGATTCTTATCTCAATGAGCGTGAATCATATGTCACCTATAATAATTTCAGATCTGGCTCCTATTTTCCGACATCAGGTGTACCATAAGGGTCAATATTAGGCCCTCTCCTCTTCAATATTTTTATTAATGATCTGTTGGAAACCTTGAACTGTGAACATCTTCTCTATGCTGACGACCTTAAAATTTACTCTGTTGTAAACAATATCAATGATTGTCACTATTTACAAGATGAACTGTTTAAGGTTTCCGAATGGTGTCGGGTTAATGGACTAGATTTGAATGTTGAAAAGTGCAAATCTATGTCTTTCACTAGGAAAACAAATCCCATTCAAGTAAATTACCTTATTAAGGAAACTTCAATAGAAAGAGTTACAGTCTTTAAAGATCTCGGTGTTTATTATGATTATAAATTTTCATATGATTTATGATTATAAACTATCATATTGAAGCTAGTGTCAAAAATTCTTTCAAGTCTTGGCTTTATTTGTCGGAATTCAACTAATTTTTAAAATCCAGTAATTTTAAAGACAATTTATTATGCTTATGTGCGTCCGAAATTACTGTGGTTTCCACAAAATCAACACCAATGACCTTGAAAGTGTTCAATGTAGATTTTTAAAATTTCTGTGCTTTAAATTGGAAGGTAACTATCTTGTCCGGGGTTTTGATCACAGAACGTTACTCAGTAAGTTTAATGTTGAGTCACTTGAATCCCGGCGATAAAAATCGAGCGTTCGATTTCTTCATAAACTGATGCATGATTTAATTGACTCTTCTGATATATTGGGGGAAATTAGGTTGCATATACCATCATTTAGCAGCAGGCAAAAGCCAATATTTAATATCCCTGCTCATCGAACCAATTATGGACTAAAATCTCCATTGCACATTATTTCCCGTACTTTTAACAAACTGTCACACGAATGTGATATATTTTATGACTCTTTAAATTCAATTTGTTCTCAACTTGAGGAACAGTCATAAGTTATTTTGTAGAGAACGTTATCTTAGTATTGTATTTATATTTGTAATTGTATTGTATTATTTTGCATATTATATGTATGATTGTATGTTGTCTTGTAATTGGGACATGTTTCCTGTTGGGCAATAAACGTCTATTATTATTATTATTATTATTTAGAAAAGGAAATATTAAAATTATAACTACGGGCTTTAAAGACTTAGGCCATTGTGGTGACCAATTTGTAGAACATGAGAAGTGCAAAGTATATTAAATGTCTCCAAAAATGGCGGGAGTTAAAAATCCGTTTAAATAAATAATAATCATAGACAAAGAGCAACAACAATTTGAATTCGAGAAAAAACGATGGAGAGCTATTGTAGAAAGAATGATTGCTATTGTGCACTTTTTAACAAGTCAATGTCTTGCTTTTAAACGAAGTAGTTCCAATCTCTATAGGAGAAATAACGATATTTTTAAAGGCAGCAGAAATGCTAGCTAAATTTGACCCCTTATTGTCAGATCAGTTAAATAAAATTGAAAAATCTAAAGAGAAGTCGAAGAAGAAATCTTGCACTGTATGCAGGGGGGCTCGTTATACAGGGTTGGGCATATGTGTCGGAACACCTGATTTCTGGCTAAACGTCTATTGATTTCTTACTACTTTTAAAAGAAATGTTTATTGGTTTATTTATTCTATTCAGTGACATACTTTAATTTTCAACAGCTGCTCTATTTTTCGAGGTATGACGTCATCCGCAATTTTTTTAATGGATCACCCTGTATATTTTTACATTTTCGAATAGATGCTTTTCCAACAATTACAATGATATAGGGTTTGGTGGGTGTGCGACTTGTGGTTTTCTAAATATTAAATAAAATAATGGAAAATGAAATTTTTATTACAAAATATTGAGCATTTAATATTAAGAAAAAAAAAATCATAATAAATGTTCAAAATGGTGACCTTCAGTAGCCTGACAATAGCCTAAACGATCAACGAAGGCTTTTAAAGAGTTTTGAATAGTCTGCAATGGTATTTCTTGCACAGCCATATTAATTCTATCTTCCAACTCTTCTAACGACTGAGGTTTGGACTTGTAGATCACAGATTTTAAATGGCCCCAAAGAAAGTAGTCCAGAGGATTTAAATCAGGTGATCGTGGTGGCCATTCAATATGTCCTCTTCGACCTACCCATCTCTGTGGAAATATTTCATTTAGATATTGACGCACGTTAATTCCGTAATGAGGCGGAGCTCCATCTTGCTGATACCAAATACCATCTGACAATAGTTCTGGATTTAGCTCGTTTGGAAATAACCGAATTAATGCCGGAATAATTTGCTCGCGCAAAAGTTGTAAATACCGGTTGGAGTTTAAATTTTCTCTAAGAAAGAATGGTCCGATGATATGTCCTCTGATTATCCCCGCCCATACATTTAATTTTTGAGGGTGTTGGGTGTGACTTTCTTTCTTAATTATGTCGATTTACAAAACCATCCAGGCAAAATGTTGATTAATCAGAAAATACTATGTTATTAACGAAGTTACTATTAATTTCAATGTTATCCATCATTTCCTGACAAAACTGCATCCTTCTATCAGGATCATCTACATTTAATTCCTGCACTAAATGTACTTTATACGGATGAAAGTTATTTTTGGACAATATCCTCCTTACCGATCTCTGGCTAATACTGTGATGTAAAGCTAATTTAGGTACTGACGTTTTTGGTTCTTCTTGTAGATTCAGAAGGACATCAAGTGAATTATCTTCATTTGTGGCCCATTTACGTCGACCGGATTTTGTGCGATTTTTAATACTTCCTGTTTCGTGAAACTTTTGCACAACCCTTGAAACTGTTGATTTTGAAATATGAGAATTTCTATCAGGGAATGTTGCATTAAAAATATTGCATGCATCTTGTAGAGATCTCTGCCTATCTCCAAAACCAACCATCATTAACAACGTAATTCTTTCACGTTCACTTAGTTCACCCATAATTGAACAGCAATGTTAATATTTAACACGGAAACTATCTGTCAGTGACAGTAAACAAAAACACACAAATGTTTTATCAGGAAACCGTGGAAAAAAGATGAAAGTCAACTTGTGACGGATTGAATTATTTTATTTAATATTTAGAAAACCACAAGTCGCACACCCATCAAATCCTATATCATTGTAATTGTTGGAAAAGTGTCTATTCGAAAATGTAAAAATATACAGGGTGATTTATTTAAAAAAATTGCTGATGACGTCATACCTCGAAAAATAGAGCAGCTGTTGAAAATTAAAGTATGTCACTGAATAGAATAAATAAAGCCATAAACATTTCTTTTAAAAGTAATAAGAAAACAACAGACGTTTAGCCGGAAATCAGGTGTTCCGACACATATGCCCAACCCTGTATAGAGCCAAGGAGCCATGGCACTACCTGCATATAAATATTTCTTTATATATTTTTTTAAATACACCAAATTTTCCGAATTTTGGCCCCTTACAAACCAATCAAGTAACCGTCAGGATAGAAAAACAATTAGGGCGACATCTATCACCGATACATTATAAATTCAGAACGTTGTAACATTTTAGGTCCAAATCGGTAGTAAGTTATTGTCGACGGTGAAATATAATGGAAATTACACAAATGATTATGTCTAGAAATAAATTAATACACGATAACACTTTTAAATATAGTTAGAGATAGGCAAAACTGCTACTTTTGAATCACGTTGCTACCTGTAATTGCTACTATTTAATATCAGTGATTTTAAACCGTGATCACGGTTAGTAAACATCGTAATACCTTTTGAAATAGTGATTATTTCAAAATTAGTGAAGAAGCATTTCTAGACTGTTGCGGAAACGTGGAATGTATTTTGAGTAAAGTAAGTTGCAAATGTTTTTCTATGTCTCTGAAAAAGCTCATCTTCAAAATAACGATTTGCTCTGTTCTCGGGGAGTTGTTTTAAAATCTAGACGAGAAGCATTTTAAGATTTTTGCAGAATCGTAAAATGGAATGAATTTTTAGTCATTTTGTAAAGTTTCAATTCTAATACTTGATAATCGTTTTTTTTTAAATTTGTGTTTTGCTTCTGAGAAAGAGCATATTTAGAATGATGATTTGCTTTGTTCTCGAGGGATTATTTTTAAATGAAATAATTAACGTCGAATCGTCCAGTATATTTTGAAATTTGAGAGAATTTTTATATTTTTTTTTAGTTCGTGAAATTTGTAATTTGAAAATTGTTATAGTGCTAGTTCCGTGGTATTATTATTATTAAAATTATAATAAAGGAATGTCTAGTTGTTCGCACCGGATATTAAAGTTAAATGAATTTTGAGTACGTTTGGGAAGTTCAGCATTTGTGTTTATTTTTATTTTTTCAGTTCATGAAAATAGTAATTTGATAATAATAATAATAATAATAATTTATTGGGTGTCAATACATGGAAACATGTTTACACAGGTCAGAGATAACGGTACAATATTTTACATCAAATATAAAAATAAAATTAACAGGCGCGAGCACAACATATTAAAAACAAGTGTATTGTCAATAAAATGAATAAAATACATGTAAGTAAATAAACAGTTTACAGATTTGATTTGAACATTAATAAATAAAAACTAATCATTTCAATTATTTAAGCACTTATAATCAAATCGGCGTAGTCGTTAGAAATACACTCTTCTAGACTATAGAATGCCCTTGTAACGAAGTACTTTTTTAAGACTTGCCTGAGTTTTGCCATTGGCAGCTTCTTAATTGGTTCTGGCAAAAGGTTGAAGATCTTAGGACCATAATAATTAACTGAAATTCTGGATTTAGTTAAACGCGTATATTCAAGACATATGTGGTGACTTGACTGGGTAGAATAATTATGCATATCACCATGCGACTTATATTGTGTCATATTCATACGTACGTACAAGATGCATTGAATTATGTATATACTTGGTAGTGTAAGAAGCTCTAATTCCACAAATTTGTTTTTGACGTCATGTCGAAAGGTCAGTGACTTCATAGCTCTTAGAGCTCTTCTTTGTATGCCAAATAGACGCCCTAAAATAGCAGAGTGGCCCCAGGCAAGGACACCATAACATATTACCGATTGTAGCAGGGCAAAATATACCGATCTTAATGCATGTATCGATATCATATTTGATAGCTGTCTGAGTAAATAGGTTACCCTAGAGATTTTTTTAATTACAGCATCACCATGTAGCTGCCAATTAAGTTTTGGATCAAGTGTAAGTCCCAAAAATTTAGCTGAGTTTACATTATTGAGAGTTAAACTTAAATCACTTAATGAGAACACTAATTGTATTGTTTTATCATCATTTAAAGTTAGCAGGTTGGAGATGAACCATTCTGTCAAAGAACTTTGAGACTGAATATTATTTTGCAGAGCTTGAGTAAAATTTTTGGACTTACTGAACGTTGTCGTGTCGTCAGCGAATAAAATTATATTATCAACTACTTCCGGGAGATCATTAATATAAATCAAAAAGAGCAGAGGGCCCAAAATGGATCCCTGTGGAACCCCATGATCTAGGTTTACCTTATTAGAACATTTAGAATTAATTCGTACAACTTGCTTCCTTTCGCATAAGTATGAGGTTAAAAGCCGACAGCTAGTCGGGTGGAAGTTGTAGAAATATAACTTCCTAAGAAGAACAAAATCATCAAAATCATTCAAGATATTCATAACAAGCTCCATCACTGCACCACACGTTGATCTTCCTTTTCTAAAACCATATTGTTTAGTACTTAAAATATGGTTATCCTCCAAGTAAGACAATATTTGTAGAAACAAATTTTTTCCATTATCTTAGATATAACAGGTAAGAGGGATATCGGCCGGTAGTTGTTAGGGTCGTTTGTACCGCCTTTCTTATGAATTGGAATTACAGTGGCACACTTGAGAGATTTTGGAAAAGTACCAGTCCTTATAGACAAGTTTATGAGTTTAGTAAGCGGTATAAGGATGACATCAATTACATTTTTCAATAAAGAAGCAGTCATTCCATATGAATCGGCACTTTTAGAGTTAGCTAAATTATTAATTATCTCTCTCACCTGTATATATCCAACTTCACGGAATACGAACGGTTGTTTTGTTTCGAAGGGAAGCTGTTGCATGTAATCAATAGGGTCCTTGATGTTGGATGGTAATTGATTAACTAAGTTATCAGCAATACTGCTGAAATGTGCATTAAACTCATTGGGAGTAATAGCAGTTGAATTTTTAAAACATTCATGTTTATTTTTAACCAAGGACCATAATCGTTTTTGGTTATTATTTGAAGCAGAAAGATATTTTTCATAAGCCTTCAGTTTGGCAATTTTGATAGTATTTCGATATTCGCTCCTGTATTGAATGAAAAGGGGTTTAAAATCAAGAAATCTTAGACTGGCTTCTCGAAGCAAGAATAACTTTTCACGCATTTGTTTTATGTTGTCGTTAAACCATATTACATTAATTCGTGTTTGGGTAGAGATTTTTTTGGATGGAAAACATTCATTAATAGCGGTCTTCATTAAATTCATGAACATATCGAATTTGACATCTATCTTTGTATTGACTTCTATAAAACTCCAGCTAGTAGATGCAAGTAGATTATATAGGTTAAAAATGCCTTCTTGGGTTATTGGACGTATAATTTTAGAATCACGTTTTTGTGGAATAGAGCCAACGTCACATCTAACAAGTATACCCGTATGGTCTGACATACCTGTATGAGCAGGATGTGCCACGATAATAGGTACGCTAATATTTGAAAAAACATTGTCCAAACAGTTACCCTGTCTAGTGTTAAATTTGACAAGACCGGATAAACCATATGAAGCAAGTAGGTCACATAGAAGAGAAGCTCTCTTGTCATCTGTATTAAAACGTACATTAAAATCTCCGCCAATTATAATAAGTTTATTTAAATCTAGTCTGTCCAATAATTGTGTCAACGTGTTAATGAATACATCAAAATTACCATTAGGCGAGCGGTATATTGTTACAGTTAGAAGATTATAATCAGGGTGAAGCAATGCAGATATCTCACAATCTTTTTCAAGCGAAAAATTGTTTAAATTTGAGATATTCTTAAATATAGAGTTATTATGAATAATCTGCATTACTCCTCCATGTATAAAATTTTTACGGCAAAAACTAGAGGCTACGGTTAAATTATTGAAGGTGAGGGAGTTCGCCTCATCGTCCTTCAACCAGTGTTCAGATAAACATGCCACATTTATATTGTTATTTTCTTGTAAATATGTTTCAAGTTCATTGCATTTATTTCGCAAACTTTGAACGTTGAGAAAAAGAATGCATATTTGACTTGGAGTATGTACTGTGTGGCAGGTATTACCCGATGGCTGGTTTAAGGCTTGGTCTTCTAAAAATATACCTGCTGATAGTTGCTCCAGTAGGACAGTTTGCTGGATTTGTTAAAATATCATGATTGCTGAAATCAGCGCTAATTCTAAATGCAGTATTGAATTCGCCGATTTGTATTTTTTCAGAGGTAAAGTATGAATTACTAATTAATGAATTAATATGGGCATTCATTTCAGCTTCCGTAATATCTTTTTTTATTCTTTTAAGGGTCCCCTGTAATTGCTGACATGCAAGAATGGAGTGCAGATGTCGCCACTAGTAAAATGTAGCTCCAATACACTTATCTTAATAAAATCAGGGTTACCGCCAGTTGCGGTCGGTTTCCACCACAATCTCATCACCCACACATACGCACACTCTCACACATATACTGCGAGTTGGTAGAAATGAACAGCGGGAACATCAAATGTACACATCTGAATAGATTGATTTCTTCATGCGTTCCGGTCCGCCTGAGTGCAAATATAAGATAAAAAAATATTTCGAGTAAACGTATTAAATGAAAATGTTTATAGTTGAAGAACCATATGTCCGATTGCATGCTATTTAAATAATATATGCAGATATAAGATACAACAAGTACATGACCGTTGTTACCAGAAAATCCATAATAGATTATAAGTTAGAATAGATTCCTCCCCCTCTGTTAAGTCGCTCATTTTATAAATTAGCGCATTAGTATTTAGTAATAGTAATGAGGAGAAAAGGCAATAAAATACAAAATGTATAACACCACAGTGATCTCCATCCCATTTTGTGAATTTGAAATTGATTTGTGTTGGTTATATAGAATTATGGAATATAAAACTAGGGAAGTAAATGAAATAATGTTTTTCCTACAATTTTTGAATTGGAGAGAAGTTTCTTCACAAGAGTCGCACAATTGCTATATACTTTATTTCATTGGGCAAAAGGCAAGAATTATAAAGTAGATATAGTACTCCCTCTATAATCTGGCACTTCACTTCTCCAACATTTTAATGGCTCGTCATTAGTGATTTCTAGAAATCCGGTATTTTTCGTAATCCGGCAGTGTTCAGATCGGATATCTGCTGGATTACCGAGAGACTAGTGAACTTACAACCAGGGGTGTCTCATCTAAAGGGATCGCACTTAAATTTGACAAGACCTGTATTTGTAATTTTAAAAAATTTCATTTCTGATTATTATTTTTGATCTATTTCCAACTCGTATTGTTTCAATAAAAACATAGTATAGTAGTAGCAATGCAGTATGGGCTCTGTTAACCATTCTGTTTGATATCTATGATCATGCATGATCAGTAGCCTGTTTGATCAGTGCATAAATGGCGCTTAATTCCTTAATTATCTTATTACCCTTTTCTTTACTGCTTAACTGATTTATTATTTCTAATGTGTTTTGTTATGTATCTTATCTAAATAATTTATTTTGAAGTAGGTTTGTATTAAATCAATAAAGAACAGATTTTAACTGTGAAAAAAAAAACAATAGTCTATTGGTAAAACATTGTAACAGGAATAATAACTGAAATCAATAATAGAAAAGTTGTAACGGATCCCTGGTGTCACCTATTTCTATCGTCACCAACTATCCTAGCTTTCAATACAATACAATAAGGGCAAATACATACATAAGCACAATATGAGAACAATAAGTAAATGAATAATACAATATCACACTTATATTGTACCGAATGTCTGGGATACCATCAGTATTTTAAGGTTATGTTGATTAGGGAGGTCAATAAAACTATTATTGGACCAATTTTAGAACACGGAAGCAATACACATGGTTATTATAATTCGCATTATTGGGATTGAGTATGAAAGAAAGCACTACAGTATTATTTATAAAAGTTTTAGGTCACTTCACATAGTAGGTTAAATATTAGTCGGCCACTGTGCAGAAAAATAGAAAAGTTATCATGGATAAGTAATTCAACTAAGAAAAAGAGGGTGCAATACCAACAATAAAATAATAAAACAAGTTTTTAATCCTTTATTTTTAATGATAATGTGAATAAAATGACAGCCAACATTAAAAATGCAACTAACTTTACAATATCAGTATTGTAATAGTAGTTATTAATGCGCCAACACTCTAATAAGTTGTAGACGACTGGCGCCATCTTACCCAAAACAGCTGAATTTTTTTAACTTAGAGCTACTTATTTCTGCTTGCACTTTCGATGGTTAAATTCAAATTTTTCTAGGTTATGTCTCATTTATTAAAATTTCTCTTTTGCATACCCCGTTTTTTTATTAATTCTTTTTCATCATATCCAAATACTCAGGTCAATTAAATGTTATTTTTATGATTTTTATATGAAGCGTTTTTCTTGAAATTGTGATTATTTACTGAATTAGCAAAAAAAACTGTAGTCACAGAAAAAATGGGCAACGTATAAAACTAGATAATAAATTGATAAACTAATATTAGCAAAGATTTATATTTTTTATTTCGTATTAAATGAGTTGATTATGTTTGAAATTTGTAAAAAATTAGGCAACCCATCTTTCACAAAAGGAGGACCTTAACCAAGAGCCACGTTTTTTTTGGTTCAGCTTGAATTTTTATTGACGCGGATTTTCCAGTTCCTACTATAGCGGCAGGTTTGCGTTGCCGGCGTTTATTTCCGGTGGCCGAATTTTTGGTAGAAATCCTCTTCTTTGCATTGGGGTTAGCATCACTATTTGAGTCCGTGGCTAATGATGCTCTGATTAAAGCAGTTGATTTTACTTTATTTTGGCTCTGCGGGTGTAGCTTCTGCAAGGCCGATAGTTTTTCCTTGATACTTGCGTTGATGCCGCTAATACATGTTTGTGAATTAGTTGACAAAAATTGATCTGTTTGATCGCAGGGCCCTCCACTGGTATGGTGATCGATATTTTTATCAATTTTCTCTACTTGGCGATAGATGTCGCCATTGCTCGGGGCAGATTTATCATCTTGAAGAACGGTGGCGGGATTACAGATTTCTATTTTCTGACTAAGCTTATTTTCTAGCATTTTGATCTTTTCCTTTAACAGGCAGCAATTTTCGAAGAGAATACAGTTTTTAGAGTTAGATTCATCCACTAAACGATTTAAGAGGGCAATCTCCTTTAGTAAAAATATTATACGAGGGTTGTCCTCCTTGAGATTTGTACTAACCTCAAACTGTGCATCTGTAGGCGATTCTGTAGATTTAGCTCGGCACGCCGATAAATGCTTGTTAAGACATCCAGGGTGGCAGTATCCATCGCAGCGACTACATATCATATGGTTCACTACTTTATTTTTACAAGTTAAACACTTCATTGGTAGCGTATTTACTGTTAAACATTCGCTGTCTACCATTTTGAACATGAGAGCAGAGAAAAATGGAGTATAAAGTAATTAATAAAGCATTTTAGATTTACAAAATACGTTCCGCATTATTTTTAAACTTTAATTTCTTCACATTTCTTCAACCATGCAGAATTTTAGGTTAGAATAAAGTTGGTAGAGTGAATGATGGGTGGGTGCTATTTTACGTGATGAGTGGGCCATATCTTGTTGCCTACGCACCTAGTTTTTCACCAATGAATAAATTAATCAAAAGATAATAAAATGTTGATTTTGATCATTCGATTTCAAGTCGAAATAAAAAAAAAATGAGAAAAGGTTAATAAAATACCTATAAAATCTTGATTATGTTCATTCATAAGCAGAATAGTGCCAAATTTACGATTAAAAAAAAAAAAATTTCAAAGAAAAGATTACAAAATCAAGATTTTCAAGTCTAGTCGTTATACGTTTTAAAAATCGAATCCTCAATGTTTGGTTCTTTAAAACGTATAGCGATCAAACGTGTTAAACACTGCAAATCTTGTTTTTTAACCCTTTTTTCTCGTTTTAGAGATTTTGTTTTGATCATTGAAACGTCAAAATCGAGACATTTGTATGTTAAATTTTTGCAAAAGGTGTTTGTCGATTTTTGAAAATAGCACTTCCAAATATGTTGGACAATTTTAATAATGCAATCTTTTAAAAATGTGAAAAAAAATCATTCAAGAAAAATATAAATAATTTTTATATTATTATTTTTGTTATTAGATAGTTTTTGCCGGTGAATTTTTCGAAGTTTATAACTTGCAAACGCGTCAGATGATCTCCATTGATCAAAAACTAAAATATCTACAAACAATTGTTAAGAAACTTGTTTGTAAAATGTGTAAAAAAATGTCCAAAAACAAGGTTTCTGAGTCCAGAAGTCTAGAAACTTATATTAGGTAACCTTTTAAAGATTTATAATACCCAAACGTGTCAGGTGATCTCGATTATTTGAAAACCAAAATGTGCCAAAATTTACGAGCTTTGAAAAATGGTTAAGAAAATTTTCTATAAAATTGGTAAAAAATGTAAAAAAATTAGGATTTTCGCTAACAATCACAGTTTGGGTAGTTACAATTTTACGTAGCAATCACGTTTGAAGTAGCAATCACTGTTTAATTAGTAGTCACAGGTTGGCTAACAGTCGCAATCACAGTCACGGTGAAATTCAGTAACGACCTGTGATTTTTTACCATCAGTGAAAAATCACAGGTACGTGAAATATCACCCATCCTTAAATATAATGAATTTATCAACAATTATCAGCCACAAAACTATTCAATTATCAATAAGTTCAGTGCTGAGGAGAGGGGCGGCTCGTTATATAGAGCCAAGAAGAACCTGCAGATTCAAGCTTAGCAAGAATTTTTAATTAACTCTTAAAACATTTTTTCGCCAGTTATTTTGGTCTAGGAAGATAAATCGTTCTTTCTTTCTTCTTAAAAAATGATGGGGGGAGGGTATATTGTATAAGTGGCTCTACCATCAACATGTTTCGGTGGAACTGTGTCAACTTGAATGAAAATAATTAAAATTTCAAACCGTAATAGCTAGATACACCATCAGGGCAACATCTATTATTTTAACATTCGACAATTTCCGTGACTGAGTGTAGAAATCCACAGACAATAAGAAACCATAAACTAGCGACAATTATAACAATATCATTGATAAAAATTGAAATATTGTTTCCCCGTGCGACAACCGAGCACCAGTTTCAATATTATTAGATCTCATCAGGTCAATACAGACGCTGACAGAGAAATGGTTTTTCACTATGGAGTTGTAACTCCAAGTATTCTTAATAGATAGATACACCATTAGGGCGACTTCTATTGTCGTAACGTTGCACAAATTATTTAATTGAAACAATATTTAAAAAAATCGTAAATGCAAAAAATCGCAAATATTTCGTTTTGTAGCAAAAAGTTACGTATTATATGTAATTGAAATTATACATATTCTTGATAATAAGTTACTTTTTGGTGTCTTATTACTAAAATAGTAAACACGCAGTTCCCAAGATATGCACTTGAGGGGGCGGCCAACTCATAATTTGCACGCGGGCGGCCAAGGGTACAGGATCGGCCCTGATTTGCATATTTTCTAATAGTACCGCCATTGTGCGCCTCATTCTAAGTAATCGGACAAAAGGGCGTTCGCGTTAGTTTGTCGGATTAGTGACAATCGCTTTTACGCCAGGAAGATGACCATCTGACATTCTTGGAATTTGTCAAACTAGGAAGTTTTGTAACCCAAGAAAAAGGAACGCTAAATCTCGCCTTCCCTTAGAATTTACCACCACCAGTGCCTCCCCACTTATTGTAAATATCTTTCGTTTTTTCTAAATTTGTAAATACTTAGTCCTTAGTTCCTCTCAATCTTTTGTATTGTAAATTACGTTGTGCTCAATATACTATCTCTATTGCAAAAGTCTACTTTAATTGATCACAAGTGTGACAATTTTATTCACGCCGATCGAACATCTAAATCAAGTTGTCGCAAATTTCGCGTGAGCAGCATAAACAGCGGACGTGTTCCCTCGAACCAAAAGAACAAAAGTCCGCCAGCACAACCTATCGGAGATAAAATAAGTACAAAAAAATAAATATGGGAAATAATTAGAATCACAAGATCCAAACACTCTATTTTTATGCTTGCGTATTTCGTATCCATTTACAATGATTTATTAACATTTCAGATGCAAGGTCTTCTAATTGCAGCCAAGTGTCACCAAGCGACCAGCGAGAGTAAGAAAATAATACCGTTGGTCTTAAAAGCTCTACATCAGCATGCCATGAATCCGCAGCTGTGTCAAAAACTGAGTATATTGTCGCAACAGGCAACGACGAAATACGCTGTCTTCACAGGAGCTGGTTTCTTCGACGTCGATTTCGCGTTACTGTTTACGTTAACTAATCTCGCAGTAACGTATGTGATTGTAATCATCCAATTTACCGATAGTAATAATAATAAGGATAATCTTATTACACCATTACCTTGTGTGGAGAATTAAGGTACAATTACAATCCAGAGGAATTTTTTTTCAAGATCGGCATTGGGATCTAACGACCCTTTCTATCAATGCACTGAGAGCTCTGAACGACACGATATTTTGTAGATGCGAGCATCACGTATCCAGAAAAAAACTTTTTTCACACACGAATTGACACGTTTGTAGATATTAAAAATTAATTGATCGATTTTCATTTTGAGATCTCGATGAATCCCTTGCACTGCGTTGCTTGATGATGGCGTTGTGGATAAGACCGCGAAGGTAAATATTTTGTTTGGTATTATCTCCTAATTTATAAAAAGAATAAAAATAGTTCGTCGTTCATCAGGAGGTACCAAGACAAAACATATATTATTGAAATTAATTGAATTATACTACGATAACTACTTAGAATTTATGCGGACGGCGCGGAGTGCATATATGAGGAGCGGTCAAAAAGTTCAACTTAAGCAAGCTGTCGATAAATGGGCAGTAGGCAGCGCACGAGCAGTTGCGGCGACCTTAAACAATTCTTCGAGCAAGTAAGCAAAAGGAAGAGAGCAGGGGCGATAACATGGAGGAGAAAATTGATAAGATTCTGAGCAAATTTGAAAAGTTAGAACAGAGGTTAGATAAATACGATGACCATATAAAGGAACTCAAAGAAGAGTTAAGACAAAAGGAGCAAAGTTGGACGGTGGAGAGAATAGTGAAGGAAGTGGTGAATAAACTAGTGGAGGATATGAAAATCGTGATGAATTATGAAGAGGTAGTGAGGCTAGGGGCCAAGAAGGAGGGAAAGAGACGGCCGATTCTGGTGAAATGTAATGACATGGAAGATAAAAAGCGAATTTTGGCTAAGAAAAGCTCTCTGAGAGACAGAAATAGTGATGTATACATAGATGATGACCTCACAAAGAAAGAGAGAGAAATACAAGTTAGTATCAGAGGAAAGGCGCGAGAAGAAAGAAAGAAAGGGAAACAAGTTCAAGTATTCTATCAGAAAATGCGGGTAGAGAACGAATGGTGGAGATGGAATACAGGGACGGGGATGCTGGAGAAGGGGCCATCCGAGTCAAAAACGCAAATAGAGCCTAAGAGAGAATGGTGGTAGAAGAGGGGCGGGGAGCAGAAGTGGAAGAGGTGGTGGGGATTTTGAAGTTGGAGGAATGGATAAAGGATAAAGATATGGTGGGTCTAATTGAAACATGGGTAGAAGAGGAGGAGTGGGAGAAGATAAAATAGAAGATGCCATCGGGATTTAGATGGGAATGTACAGGGGCGACAAGAGATTATTATGGGGAGAGCGAAAGGTGGAATTGTAACGGGGGTGCGGATAGAATTGAAAGAGATGGAGGAGAGGGGACAGAGAGAGAAGGAGGGAAAGGTAGTACAGCGGTCGTTTTGATAAGGAAACCGCATTTGGAGAACCGTTACAATATATAATCAGAAGGAGGGAAAGGAATTACGGAGTGAGATAAAGAGACTGATAAGGGAAGGGGAGCACCCTGGAAATCTGATTGTGGGAGGAGATTGGAACGTGAGAATAGGGAACCAAGATACTAAAGGGGTGAATCAAGAAGGACAACAAAGAAGAGAGAGAAAGTCGAAGGACGGGACAATAAATAAGGAAGGCAGGGATTGGATTAGATGGGCTGACGAGCAGGGACTGGAGGTGCTAAATGAAGCTCCGGAGGGTGATTGGGAGGGGGAGATAACCTACGTAGGACCGAGGGGAATGTCAGTAATTGATTACTGGTGACGGAGGATATCAGGGACGACGTGGAGGAATGCAGGGTAGAGGACGGGGGTGGTTCTGACCATTTTCCAGTGACGGTGAAACTAGAGGGGAGGGGAGAGGTAGTAATCGACAGAGACGAGGAGGGGTGGTGTTGGTCTGAAAAGGCAAAAAGAAGATATAAGGACAAAATAAAGGAGGTCAATTTTCAATCGGTGAGCAGCTGGCGGAGACGGTTAAACAGGCGATGACGAGAAGGAATAGAGGAAAAGTGGGGCATAGAGGCGGTGTAGGGAAGCGAAAAGGGTGCTAAGAAGAGCGATAAAGGCTTGGAGGGAATGTAGGAGGGGAGACAAAGAGATGAAAGAGGCAAAAGTTAGGTTTAAAGAGGAATGCAAACAAAAAAAAGGATATGTGGCTGGGAGACGAGGTGAAGAGAGTAAGAAAGTTGAAGAGCGAAAAACAACTTTGGAGGTACTTGAAGGAAAGAGGGCCGATCAGGAAAGTAAGAGGAGAGGGTATAAACATCGAGACATGGAAGGCACACTTTGAAGAGTTGCTAGGAACAAAGGGAATTCGAGGGAATCAAGTCGCAGAAAGAAGGGTTTTCAAGAGGGAAGGTGATTTTAGTATGGCAGAGTTAGAAAGGGTGCTGCAGGAGATGAAGGATAGGAAAGCGGCGGGTTCCGATGGGATTCAGGCAGAAGCATGGAAGGGATGTAGTCCAGAAGGGAAGGAGAAGATGTTGGTGCTGCTGAACGAAATATGGAGAAGAGAAAGGCAGTTTTCAAAGGAGTGGTGGGAAGGAGTCATTGTGCCAATTCACAAGGGAGGAGATGAGAGCGATCTGAAAAGCTATAGGGGGGTTTCGTTGATGGATAGCCTCTATAAAGTAATCATGACGATGGTCAAGAATAGGTTGGAGATAGAGGCGAAAGATCAAAGGTGGCTACCGGAAATACAAGGGAGGTTTAGGAAAGGGCGGTCCATGGTAGAGCGGATAGCTACACTTAACTGGGTGATTGAGAGAGAGTTAAAAAAAAGAGAGATTGTGTTTGCTGTTTGTGGATCTGAAAGCGGCGTATAATTCGGTGGATAGAACTATATATGATTGAAAGTTTGAAAGGGAAGGGAGTGTCTGAGCAGGTTGTGGATAAGGGAAGTATATAAGGAAACGTGGTGTAAAGTGAGAGTGGGAGAGCATTTGTCGGGCCGTTTTCAGATAGAATGTGGGGTGAGGCATGGGTGTCCATTAAGCCCACTGCTATTCAACCTATACGTCGCAGACATGGAGAGGGTGTTGGAACTGGGGCAGTCAGGGGGAATAGTGGTGGGTGGAAAGAAGGTGTGGAGTCTGGCGTATGCTGATGATGTGGTAGTGATGGCGAAAACAGTGAAGGAAACGAGAGAGATGAAGGTGAGATTGGAAGGGTCCTTTGGAAAAAGAAGATTGACTGTGAATGTGAGAAAGACGAAATGGATGATTTGTAAAAATGTAGGAAGGAGGAAGTATTGAGTTGGCTGGGAGAACAGATTGAGCGAGTGAGTGAGTTTAAATATCTTGGGTATATGTTCAGTGAAACAGGGACGAAAACGCGTCATGTGGAATTTGTGTGCAAGAAAGCGAGAGTGGCTATGGAGCGTGTGCGAGGTATATGGAACTGGATGCTAGGTAAGAATGTAAGTATGCAAATGGTATGGTGGGATGCTTGCGTGAGGGCAATAATATTGTATGCATCAGAGGTGTGGGGAGTGAGTGGGCAGGAAAATATCGAGAAAGTGCAGATGCAATACCTGAAGAGGATATTAGGGTTGGAGAGAACCACGCCAAATTATATAGTTCTGCAGAAAAGTCAGAGATTGTCGGTAGAGTGGTAAGCGGCTAGAAGGGTGGTAAAATTTGAGAGTAGAATATGGGGCTTAAGGGATGAAAGAGTAGTGAAAGGTATGGAAGGTGTGTTACAGAGAATGGATGAGGAAAGGTGAAGGAATAAGATGGATGCATGAGAGGAATAAGTTGTACGTCTGGGCGGGGTGGTCAGCGACGATTTTCGAAGAAAAGGTATTGAGGGGGAGCTGATCGAGAAGGAGGTGAATTTTGAAGCCTGACGAAGTGCGTTTGTTGGCGAGGTTCAGGTGCGGGAACGAGGAGAAGGGAAGGAAGGTGTGGATGGGAGAGAAATGCACGAGGTGTGGATTTTGCGGTGAAGAAAGAGATGAATGGGAGCACTGGATGAATGGATGTGAAGAAGTGAGGGAGACGATAAGGATGAGAGTGAAAGAAAGAAGTAAGAATGTGTGTCTGTGTGAAAGCGGCATCGGGATAGAGGTGTGTAAGTTATTGGTGTAGCTAACTGGAGGTCGAGAGGACTGTGAGAAGAGATGGGGGCGGGTAGGTAAGGGAGATATGTGTACATGTGTATTAGAGTGGTTCTTATTTTAGAAGTATATAAAAATCAACGGGACAACTCGGAAACTTGTTCGTATAGATGAAAAACTAATAACCGTAAATTTTGAGCCATATCGAACATTGCGTAACCGAGCCCTAGCCCTCTAAAATTTGAAAAAATGGGTTTATTCCTTTTTTTTTCATTTTGGTCCACCCTAATATTAAACGGTCCACCCTAATGGCCAAATTATATATTATGTCGATAGAGGACGTTAATGTGAATCCAACACGTGTTTATTTGTTGAAATTGGACTAAAATTGACGAAGTTATTAATGTTTTACGAAACTACAAGCCAAAGATCTAAAATATCGGCCGGAAAATCAAAAATCCTGGACTAAAAGTAAAAAATGCAGACCGAAAACTTGAGAATTCAAGTAAAGAAAAATTAATTTGCCATTTTCATCCCCAAAATAATTCTTAAGCTCAAAGTAAATTTCTGGCCAGAAACTCGGAAATAATAGCCAGTAAATAAAAAATAAAATCACCCAACAAAATCAATCATTCAAGTTAAAAAATCTAAAAAATATGAAGAAAATCATAAATTTAGACCAAAGTCGAAAATTCGGGACTAAAAATCAAAAACGCAGATTAAAAAAATTCAACAAAATTTCGGCCAAAATAAGGAAAAATTTATACCACAAAGTAGAAAATGCAAGTAAAAAATCTAAAATAAAGGCCAAAAAAAAAAATCAACAATCGTGGCCAAAAATCAAACATTTTGACTCGGGCCCAAAAATAAAAAATGCGGACCAAACAAATCTAAATTTTCTGCCAAAATGAAGGAAATATAGGACAGAAGATCTTGAATTTAGACAGGCCAAAAATCAGAAATATATACTAAAAAAAATCCACAATCGGGACCAAAAAATAAAAAATTTTGACCAAAACTCGAAAACCCTGGTTTAAAAATAAAAAATGTAGACACAATAATCAATCATTCAGGTTACAAATTCAAACCATAGGGCCAAAAATAAGAAATTCGAGCCTAAAAATAAAAAATACGGACCAGAAAATTGAAAATTTAGGCCAAAATAAAGAATATTTCGACTGAATGATCACAAAAGACCAAAAAAATTAGTAAAAAATCGAAAAAAAAAAACAAGCCAAAGATCTTAAATATGAGCCAAAAAATAAAAAATCCCGGTCTGGAAATTAGAAATGGTGACCAAAAAATTGAAAATTTATGTATGAAAGTTTCAAATCGATTTTTATATTTATTTGAAGCCACCAAAATTATAACAATTTTTTGCGATTTTTCGCAGTGATTACATGAAATTATGACAAAATCTGGTGATGGTGTATAAGCAGTTTTCCGCTTAATAATAATCTCAAATAATTTTTGAGTAATTTCGGAAAATTTTAAATTTTTGTTTGACAATTGTTTTTGTATATTCTTGAAAGCAATACAATGATTAAACATTTTCATCAGTTCACGTGCTGTTCAAGTAAAAAATTGGTTTTGATATTTATCCAGATTTTCCCAAAATCATAATTTTGATTAAATTTTGAGTTATTTAGGAAGGTTTCAAATCGTTGGCAGTTGTTTTTATATTTATTTCAAGCCACCAAAATTATAACAATCTTTTCCGATTATTCGCACTGATTACAAGAAATTATCACAAAATCTGGTGATGTAAGTATTTGTTTACGTAATAATAATCTCTATGATTTTTGAGTAATTTTAGAAAATTTTGAGTCCACAACAATTGTTTTTGTATTTTTTTGAGAGCATTCAAATTATTACAATTTTCATAATTTCACGCGCTGTTTGAATATAAGTATCACAAAATTTGGTACAGGTGTGTATCCAGATTTTCCCAAAATCGTAATTTCGAATGATTTTTGAGTAATTTTGGAAAGTTTCGAATTGATGGCAATTGTCTTTATATTTATTTAAAGCCACCAAAATTATAACAATTTTTCACGATTTTTCGTGATAACTGATTACATAAAATCTTCGGATTTTTCACATAATAATAATAATTTCGAATGATTTTTAAGTAATTTTAGAAAATTTTAAGTCGACAACAATTGTTTTTTTTATATTGGTTTGCGAGCAATAAAATAATTACAATTTTCCATAATTTCGTGCGCTGCTCAAATAAAAGTACACAAAATTTGGTTTTGGTGTGTATCCAGATTATTCCGAAATCATAATTTCTAATGTATTTTGAGTTATTTTAGAAAGTTTCAAATCGATGGCAATTATTTTTGTATTTATTTGAAACCATTAAAATTACTACAATTTTTCATAGTTTCGCGCGCTATTGAAATAAAATGTATGTAAAATTTGACGTTGGTATGGATCTACCTTTTCAGGAAAATATAATCTCGATTGAATTTTGAGTAATTTTGGAAATAGAACCATAACCACAAGGATAGCATTTATCAGTGAAGGGACCTCATCTGCTTTAGAAAAGTGTAAAATAAGTGACAAAAATGCCGCACATCTTCTAATTACCGTCGATGAAGGATTAGGTCACAAAACATCGAAATATACAAGTATGATCTAACTGAAACATTCACAACTCTGTCAATTTTAGTTAGGTTTTAATAAATAAATTCGTTTTGAATTCGTATTAACATCCTCTGTCGACACAGTATATCATTTGACCATTAGGGTGGACCGTTTAATATTAGGGGGGGCTAAAATGAAAAAAATGGGGAAAAAACTATTTTTTTCAAATTTTAGACGCCCAGGGCTCGGTTAGGCCATGGTCGATATAGCTCAAAATTTACAGTTATTAGTTTTTTATCTATACGAACAAGTTTTCGGGTTGTCCCATTGATTTTCACATACTTCGAAACTCCCCCATATATGCTATAACCACTCTAATGTGTATATGTGAACATGTATATATGGAGGTTAAGTTTATAAGTTTTGAGTTTTTTTTTTTAGTTGTTATACGAGGTTATGCCAAATAAAGGTTTTTTTTTACTCATAATAAATTGTGCTGCATATATCTGTAAAAATTAAATAATACCCCTTACTTATATTTTAAACCTAAAAAACGCAATATTTTAATTCTCAGGTTCCAGAAAGAAATTGAAAATAGTTAAAAATTAACTTAAAATAGACTCCACTATGAACCTATAAATATTGATAATCTAAATTTCAAAATAATTACACTTTAACGCATCATGTTTCAATTTACAGGTTGCACACTTTCAAAATAGGCTAGGCCAACATTTTTTTAAACAATTGCCGCAAATTCTAAATTTTTAAAATTTGCTTAGAATAGATTCCGCTTTATGAATCTGAATTTTCAAACATTCTCTATCTAGATTTCAAAATAATCACACTGAAATAAATATATTTTAATTCTCTTTTTGCCCATTTTTGAAATTGGCGATAAAATTAGAAAAAATAATTCAACTCATGTATAAAAAGGTGCATTTAAAACGGCGGACAAAAAAAAATTGGTTAAAAAAAATGGTTAAAAAAATATTTACCGGGCGGCACGTTGGTGTAGTGGGTACAGGCGAGCGCTTGCGTCGGTTGCACCGCGTGCCGTGTGGGTTCGAATCCCAGCTCGGGCGAAAGATTTCGGGGCCTCGGAATATTCGCTTGGGTCCATGGTCGTTGTGTTTGTATCATTATTCATTTATTCATTTAATTTTCTGATGTTCAATTAAAGCAACGGTTGTGGCCTCGTAGCCGACGTCAATTCCCAAATCATTCACTCTCCCTAACCTGCAGTTCCATCCACGTCCTTCCTTTAAAAAAAAATATATATATTTACCTTCACCATGACAACGATATTTATATTAACAATTTTAGGAAACAGGTAACTTCAGTTGAACAGTGGCCGTTCGTCTCAGTTCTGAATACCTCTGCGGTGAAATATAATTGAAATCCGTTTCGGACACGCTTCTGCGTGAAAAATTGTTCACGATTGTTATTCTGGTCCATGTGCCAGGGAGGTAGATGTATTTTTACCAATTATAGATTTAGTTTTGTACATTTGATGTTAAAGTCGGTGACACTGACAAAACTGCATTTCGTACTTCGGCCGCGAGATGTCGCAAGCGTACGGTAGCGCTGCCACCGATTCGTGAATTACAGAAAATTGGATTCCATTTAATATCCATCTTGTTCTATCAAGTATGTTTTTGATAGTATGAAATAAACATTTATATATTTTTTATGTGTGTCGGAAATAAGTGTACCGGCGATTAAACGATCAGCCGTTATTGGTCTCCTAACATCATGTCGCTTGTAGTGTGTGTGAGTGAGAGAGGTTATAACCTATAATATAATATAAGAAACGACAGAAATGTATGGAATGTATACTTAACGTAAGTAATAATATATATTTATACAAAACAATAATTATAAATATCATTTTAACGGCTAGATCCCAGTGTTTGACAACTCGCAAACGCGCAGGCTCGAATTTCGCGATTCCCGTGGCACTCAACCATTTTCAGTTTACCCACATACGATTTTGAAGATTTAATGACGATGCTCGATCCAATTTCATTACAAATAAACAATGCTCTTTCCCCCATCGTATACCACAAGCGGTTATAATTTCGACAGGATAAATTTTATTTTAAGCACTTGTCATTTCATCGCAAATTTCTTGAATGAATTGAGATTAGGCAAAATTCACTCGCGCTAAAGCGCTCGTGGATTTTTCCATCTCAATTCATTCTCGAAATTTGTATCGATTCAATGGCTCGTGCAAACAAATGAAATGTATCCGGCCAAATTGAACCTCTTGTGGTATTACCGCCGAATATTTGTTCACTATTTTTAAGCTGTTTTATTCTGACCATTTCAAAATCAAATTCAAATTCTTTATTCGTACTTTAGCCACTATTTTGTGGATGTACATGTCAAATATTTAAAATATAGTTAACAGCTAACTATGTTACATTTTAAAATTACAGAAATAATAATGAGATAAAAGAACAATCAATAATTGATAAAATAATAAATGATAAAATATAACAAAACAGTCTTAATTAAAAAAAATACACCATCAAGCACACATTATACAGGGTGCGTAAAAAATATCGCACAAAATGGGATTATATGGAAACGGTTTAACATTCAGACTTGACATTTAGTAGGTTTAAATTAGATATAAATACCCATATTTTAAGATAAGTTTCATTTGTTTCGCACTACTTGATTTTTGTCAGAGGCCGCCATGTTGAATTTTTCTAAATAGCATCCTAGTTTTTTTTGGTATTATTTGAACGGTTATTTAATTAGAAGTACAACGTGGTATAATATTAGCATGTTTATTCTGAAATAACGACAAAAATAAATAATTTAAGCAAAAACTTAAATAAACAAGAAACTTAAATATTGCGCCAAATTAGTTTATGCGGAAACGTTTTGACATTTAGATTTGACATTTGCGTGACAAACTTAAGTTAAGGTAGGTAAGCGAGAATGAATTTGTCCGAAATTGAGCGCATTGAAATATTAATAATTGTTGGATTTGGTGATCGCAGAAGAACCCATGCTGAAGCTTGCCATGTGTTTAATGACAGCCATCCAAACAGGAATCCAATCAGGTGATCTACAGTAACGCAAACAGTGCAACTTTAAAGAACTAAAAAGTGTAAAGAATTGTCCTACACCTGGAAGACCGAAAACAGCCACAAATTATGACTTCATTACAAGTTTTACTGGATGTCTGTGAAACACCACAAATCTCAACCAGGCAACTTGCAGCAGATCATGATGTGTCTGAAGGATCAATTAGAACAATATTAAAGTGGTCTAAGTATCGTCCTTACAAACCACATTTACTTCATGAACTGTTACCAAAGGATTTTAATCGGAGGATATAATTTGCAGAAATAATGATGGAAAGAAGCTGATCAAAATTTTGTCACAAACATAGTTTTTTTAGATGAAGCTACATTTATGTTAAATGGTTCTGTAAATAGGCATAACTGTAGATACTGGCACCCTACTAACCCCTATGTCAACTTGAAAACTCACACCCAATATCCACAAAAACTTAACGTTTGGTGTGGAATATTGGATGGAAACGTCATCGGCCCGTTCTTTTTACGTGATACATTAAGATCTGTTGTTTACTTGGAACTATTGCAAAACCAAAGTGTACAAAAAATATAGCAGATTAAACCAAATTCAATAAATCCGTAAGTCTTGCACCCAGATGTATGGTTTCAACAAGATGGTGCTCCACCGCATTTCGGTCGTCAAATTCGAGAATTCTTAAATCATAATTTCGCAGGGCAATGAATTGGACGGAGGGGTGCAATTGAACGGCCACCTAGGTCTCCAGACCTGACACCTATGGACTTTTTCTTCTGCGGATATTTAAAACGTGTTGTGTATCGAAATAGGCCCACAACATTAGATGAATTAGAAGCTCGAATTAGAGTTGCAATAACAAACATTCCTCCGGCATATCTGCATAATACACTGGGCGCTTTTCTTGGTAGACTTTCTTATTGTCGAGAAGTGAATGGATAACAATTTGAGCACCTATTGTGATTTTATTAGGTTTCTTGTTTATTTAATTTTTGTTTTCAATTATTTATTTTCGACGTTATTTCAGAATTAACATGTTAATATTATACCACGTTGTACTTCTAATTAAATAACCTTTCAAATAATACCAAAAAACCTATGATGCTATTTAGAAAAATTCAACATGGCGGCCTCTGACAAAAAGCAAGTTGTGCGAAACAAATGAATAAAATATGGGTATATATGTCCAATTCAAACCTACTAAATGTCAAACCGTTTCCATGTAATCCCATTTGGTGCGATACTTTCTACGCACCCTGTATATTAGACCCATGGGATTTAATAATGAGGGATTCTTTCAACAGTTTCTTGAATTGATTTGGATTTCTAATGTTTTTAATATCTTGTGGAAATCTATTATATACCGTTATGCATAAATAAAAAAGGAGATCTTTCATATAACGCAGTAATATGTTTGGGTACACGTAGAATTTCTAGTATTATATTTGTGCGAAGCATGATATTTTTCAAACGATTTTAAGTTAGATGCCGTGTAGATAATAACAATAATAATAGCTTTATTTTCAGTGTTTTCACAAGATACATATATGATACATATATACATGCAGTAATTACACGAAAACAGGTCAACAGAGAAAGAGAATAAATATAAAAATATATATATATAACAAAAAAATAAAAAAGACATATTCGCAATATCAATAGAAAACAACAAAAACAGAAAAAAAATCATATATAGCACATTTGTAAATATAAATGGATACTATATTGTTTTGTTTAACTCGATATCGGCATGTATCGGTTTTAGCCTTTTTCAAAATTATTTTTTAAATTCTTTTTTGTGCCACAAATATTAGATTCATAAGTGACAGATTTACGGACGCGGCTGGAGTAAGGCTGAAACGTAAGGCGCCGAAACTAAAAGTCGTAGAGAGTTGAAATTTTGCAGACGTATAGAGGGCGCCAAATGAGGAAAATTATTAGATTTTGGTTATCAACCCTCACCCCCGAGGGGTGGACCACACCTTCAGGGGGTGCGTTTTAAAGTACGCTCAAATTTTTTTTTTACCAAAATGTAGAGGATCGCCGATCGAGTCGATCCCAACTACTCCCACCCCTCCTGAACCAGCAAAACCCGAGGGGCGAATTTTTAAACGACGAAAAAACGCGCCCGAGGAGAAGTCGGTTGGCGGCGAAGGGGAAGGCGCCGAAAATTTTTTTTAGACCTTAAAAAATATTTCAGAGAGACTCTTGGGCTTCTTTTTTTAAATTTTTGAGTTTAACCCTAAAATTTTTACCACCCCCTTCGATCAAAAATTGTTAATTTCGACAAATGAAGGCCGATCGCTTTGATTTTTTCAAAAAAGATTCTTTTCCTCCTCCTACGGATCCCTACCAAATTTGACCGCCGTTCGTTGACCGGTTTCGGAGTAATTGAGAGTACCGTGACGGAATGTAAAAATCGCCCCCGGGGGGCGGAGGCAAATTTTTTGAAAATTTTTCCGGCATGGTCCGATGCACACCCAAGAGCTCTATCGATCCCTTCCGGTGTTGCCCCTCTGACTCTACTCCGCCGCCCCCGGAAAATAAAAAAACAAAAAAAGAAGAAAGTATCAAAACTCGAAAACCCTGTGAACGATTTTTACTCTCTCCGTTACGAAGTACGAGAAAGTATTGTGATCGTGATTTTTTTTCAAAATTTTTTTTACGGAAATATCCGTTTTGGGGTCCCTAGATGCCATTTCAACAATTTCTGGAATTTTTTTTTGTGTCTGTGTGTGTGTGTGTGTGTGTGTGTGTGTGTGTGTGTGTGTGTGTGTGTGTGTGTGTGTGTGTCTGCTGTGCGCGCTGTATCTCAAAAACTAATAAAGCAATTGATATTAAACTTTGAACATCCGTCTTATTTGGTAATCTGAATAACTGAAAAGCTTTTGGTAAAATTTCGTACACCGGAAGTGGGCGTTTACCTCAACTGTTTTTTGTTTTTTGCCAATATTTTCTTAAATATAAAAAATATCACAAAAATATTTAAGCAAATATTAAAGATAACAAAGAAATGAACATCTTTGGTTTGAAAATATTTTTCATAAAATCATTGCTATTCGAGAAAAAAATTTATTATTTTTTTTTTCATTTTTGGTATACAATTATGAAATGCTAATAGTTACAGCAAATTTATGTTGATAATAATTGCAGAGAATGCCAAAATGATCAATTTATGAAGAATATTTTTTTTTATAAATCTCTTTAGTTTTTGAGTAAACGGAGTTTTTGAATTTGCAGTATAATATTTCCATCTTTCATAATTTTGACGTTTTAAACGTCAGTTTTATCCGAGTCTATGAAACGTTCGATGCACATTTAAAATATGATTTCAATTGAAAATAAACCATGAAAGCGTAAATATAAATGATACCATTAAGTCGGAGAAAGTAACATGATGGCCACATCACCATTTTTTTAAATTACATAACTGCTGAACGCGTTGTTAGATTTTGATGATTTAAAGGTGAAAATGTAGCAAATTTTACACATTTTAAAAAATTATTAGAAAATTTTCATCTTAAATCAATTGCCAAAATCGCAAATTATTAAATCAAAACAAAAAATCATATTAAAAAAAAATCATATAACTGTTGGATGCGTTGTCGGATTTTAAAAATGTAGCGAATTTAACGCTTTTTAAAAAAATCATTGGAAAATTTCTACCTTAAATCAACGTATTTGCCAAAATCTCAATTTTTTTAATGAAAACAAAAAATCGTATTTTTTATAAATTACCTAACTGTCGAACGCGTCATTAGATTTTGATGATTTAAACTTGAACATGTAGCGAATTTAACACTTTTTGAAAAATCATTGAAAAATTTCCATGTTAAATCAACGCAAATTGCCAAAAATTCAAATTGTCAAAAAACGCAAATTTTCAAGTCAAAATAATTTTTTTTTAATTACGTAACTGCTGAACGCGTTCTTAGATTTGATGATTTAAACGTGAACATGTAGCGAATTTAACACATTTTTAAAAATCATTGGAAAATTTCTATCTTAAATCAACGTAAAATTGCTAAAATCTCATTTTTTTTAAATCAAAACAAAAAATCGTATTTTTTTATAAATAAATCAAGTTATAAAAGTAAATAAATAATTAAATAAAGGAACTTCGTAAGCGTTCAAATCGGTAATTGGGTGGACTATTTTCATGAAATTTTTCAGAATTTTTCATCAACTTGTTCGCCAGGGTAAAAACAGTGTTTAAAAAATCGATTAAAAAGTTTTGGGTTTTTTCTAGGGTTTAAATGACCATGGAAAAAAGGATCAGATATATAATTGTATGGACTTTTTTCATGATTTTTTTCAGAATTTTTCATTAACTCGTTCGTCAGTAAAAAATAATGTTTAAAAAATCGATTTCAAAAACTTTTGGAATATTTTAGTGTCTAAATAGCCTAGAATGACCTTGAAAAAGATTGGTCAAATAGTTAATTGGGTGGAATATTTTCATGAATTTTTTCAGAGTTTTTCATCCACTTGTTCGTCAGTATAAAAATAATGATTAAAAAAATCGATTTAAAAAGTTATGTTTAAAATCTTTTGAAATTTTTTCAGTGTCGAAATAACCTTGAATGACCTTTCAAAAATTGGTTAAATGGTTAATTGGGTGGACTATTTTCATAAATTTTTTCAGAATTTTTCATCCATTCCTCCGTCAGTAAAAAAATAATGTTTTTAAAACCAATAAAAAAACATTTGGATTTTATTTTCATTATGGTCGATCTATATGACCTTGAATTACTTTGAAAAAAAACTGGCCAAATTGAGCAATTCATATGAGACTTTGAACATAAGTCTTATTTGATAATCCGAAGAACTGAAAAGCTTTCGGTAAAATTTCGTACACCGGAAATGGGCTTTTTGTTTTTATTTTTTTAAATATGAAAAATATCACAAAACATTTAAACAAATATTGAACACAACAAAAAAATGAACAAGTCTTGTTTGAAAATATTTTTCGTAAAATCATTGCTATTCGAGAAATTTGTTTTTTTCATTTTTGGTTTATAATTATGAAACGGTAACAGTTACAGCAAATTTATGTTAATAATAATTGTAGAGCATACCAAAATGAACAGCTTATAAAGAATAAGTTTCTTTCGAAATCTCTTTGGTTTTTGAGTAAACTGACCATTTTCATCTTTAATAATTTTGACGTTTTAAACGTCAGTTTCTTCGATTCTACAAAACGCTCGATGTACATTTAAAATATGATTTAAATTGAAAATAAACCATGAAAGCGTAAATATAAATGACTACCATCAAGTCGGAGAAAGTAACATGATGGCCACATCACCATTTTTTTTCTAATTTTTCCAGAAACTCCCCTCGGCAAGCGGAATATCTCTGCCAATTTTCACAAAAAAACGTTAAGGCCGTTTTGGAGCAAAGGCCTCATATATGAAATTTCAGGGGTTCGCCGAAACCCCGCCACTGACTTAATTTTTGCTCTTGAGGGATCCGTTGGTGGCGGGATCACTTCACAAAGCATCCGCCCACATTATTTATATTGACGCGCTTTTTGATTTGTTGCCTCCTTAACGAGATATGATTTTTCAAAAAAGTGACCATACATTTTTTCTAAAGTGCAAAGCGTGGCGGCAATTTTTTTTAGACTTTAAAAAATATTTTAGAGACTTTTGATCTTATTTTTTTTCATTTTTGAGTTTGACCCCTAAATTTTTACCACCCCCGTCGGTTAAAAACGGTTAATTTCGGCAAATGGAGGCCTATCGCTTTGATTTTTTCCACAGACACCCTTCTCCCCCTCTGACGCATTTCCAACAAGTTTCACCGGCATGGACGACGGCACAGCGCAGCGGAGCCGTCGTTCGTCACCGGTTACTTTGGTCAATTTTAATAGGCTACGCACGGACGACGGCGCAATACTGGAAAACAATAAACATTTTTTTATTTTGTACTGATGAGGCTACATTTGATAATATAGAATTATACTGAACTGAATTATGTCTTTTTCTATGGGGCTATAAGGACATGGTGTTCTGCATTACGCATCACCTGTTTTTTCATTTAAAAAGATCGGTACCTATACTCGGCGCACCGACCAGGTGGTATGATCACGTTGCGTTCATCCCGCGCCCTCGTGATAGTTCGTCGAGACGTTATGAAAAGCCTGATTCATACAGCCTTGCCACATTTTAGTTCTGTGTCGGAAATATAAATGTTTCTACTTTAACCCACAAATACTACCACTTTCTAATTAATTGTAATTGAAAAAGGCTGATTTAAGGATACAACGCAATCACTACATGTAAATAAGACAGAAAAACAAACGAGAACACATGGCATACAACGGGCCTGATTAAAAATTTCGGCTGCGTGATACACGCTTCACATGCGTTTGCGCTGACCAAACAGCGAACATCACGCAAACCCATGGGGGTATAGATTTTAAAACTAATAATAAAAACAAAACAAATCACCAACGAATTTTGAAATATTAGAGCAACCATCAACTTCAGATATACGAAACGTTATATGAAATGGAAGCTTACTTAATGAACTTTCAAATTATGAAATAATATATAGGGTGTACCATTTGAAAAAAAAATAGAAATTGTGCAGTTTGCGAATGGCTATCACCATGTATAACACGCTGAGGTATGTTTTGGTTGGCAGTAATTTTGAAGACTAAAGTTCATCTAAACTTTACCACTAAATTAGAATGAATTATCTTTATTAGTTTCAGGGGAGCACTTTAACAATTTTGTTAAAATTTTTGTATAAACAACCGAATAATATAAAAACAGCCAAATAACCTAGGCCATTTTAATCTCCAAGTAACGAGGAATCCAAAAATGCTAAAATATACAGGGTGTTCAATTAAAAAAAACATAAGTTTGGTCTGTAACTTTGTTATGAGGAACCCTGTATAAATTTAAATATTTTTAGGGCGTGCAGCTTACTATTCTGCACAACTTTTGTATAAAACATTTTTCAAAATTTTGACAAATAAGCACGTGATTGACCATTCCCAGAGCTCTAAAAAACACCCTGTATATGTTTTAAACTTTCAACAATCTTACGCTTTGTTCCCAAGGGATTATCTCGAAATCTGGGGTTAGGGTATTTGTAGATTTTTGGAAACAAATAATTATGACCACGTTTCGAGGAAATTTTCAAAGTTCCAAGTTGATGGCAGTATAAATGTTTTTTTCCGCTACCGACAACGTGTTTGTTGTCCTTGGCGACGGAACTTAATTTTTACTTACGGACCTAGGAAAATAATAAACAGAAACGTAACGCTCCAACATATAGGCGAGCAACACATTTTCGTCTATACCCATAGCATCGGCATCCTTTTACATAACTACAGCTTAAAAGGCTCGTAACAGGGCACATACCTTTTTCGATTTTGTCGGTAACAGGTTCTAACACGCAATATTCGCAGCTTCGTTTGCATCCATGCCCGCAAAAACTGTCACTGGATTGACACAAACAAACAAAATTCGACATTGTTTTCTCGGTTGCTGGGTTGCCATAGGACACATAGGTGACTATAAAAATTTGAATCCCAAATGTTACAAGCCGTATTTTAGAATACTTTCTGATCTTTTTTATTATAATAAGTATTATTATTATAAGTATTATATATCCGGTAGCGGAAAAAAATTAATAAGCAACACGGAACGTAATGACAATTAACATTTTCGGCAGGCGACGAACCTCGGCTCCGCCTCGGCTCGTATTCGCCTACCTCAAATGTTAATACGTCCTTACGTTCCTTGTTGCTTAAATAACTATTAAATTTTTACAATTTTACGTTTTGTTCACAAGGGATTATCTCGAAATCTAGGGATAGGGTATTTGTAAATTTTTGCAGAAAAAATAATTATAACTGCGTTAAAAAAAATGATAGTCGATAGCAATTGTTTTTACATTTTTTACATTTTTTTCAAGCCAAGATGTTGACGAGTGCTTTCAACCTTACGTTGTTTTGAAATCAATGTAAGAGTATTTGTAATTTTTTACAGAATCTTATATTTAAGATGAGAAATTTACATGTTATTTGGCCATAAGGGAGTACAACGATTAGATTTAATTAATACGTAATCCACAGCTATGAAAATTATCCATATTATTACTTGAACCTTTGTGTAAAGTAAATTTGGGTATAAAACCCAATTATTAAATTAATTATACAATAAATAAAGCGAAGGCGCACATTCTTTACATTAAATCTGTCGATTACAGGGAAAATATACCACGTGCGTAGCTGAAATGACTTGGATCTATTAAGATCCTGATTTAGAACCTGTGCCCCCGAAATCACCTTTTGTAATGTACCAATAAATGATATTAATCGTTGCGAAGTAATCTCCATAAGACCCAATGTTAATTTTAGTTATGATTGGCGTAAATAGATGGCGATACTTTGTCATGCCGCACAAACGCTGAAAAACATTAGAAAGCACTGTACTTCCTGAAATGTGCCTGGAAGAAAATTTTGTCCGTGTTAAATTTCAGCCAATTTAAAATAAATTGCAATCTTGACATTTTACGGAATTGTCCGAGAGGCGCATAATCCGGTGTTTTTGTGTTTGATTTTTATTTCAAAATGGTTAAAGTGCAATTAATCACTGGTGGGGTAGTTAACAAATCATGGGATAACAAAAGAAAACGTTCACGAAGATCTGTGCTTGCCCGAAAACGTATTTTAAGGTTAGTTAACTGATAAAATAAATATTTAGAAATTACAGAATGGTATTTATTATAGATCCATTGAAAATGTACCCGATTTGGACACCCACATAAATGAATCTACATATAATGATGTGTCTGCAAGTACCAGGTAATTTTTTACTTTATTTGTTATGTTTTCATTTAAAGGCTAATTTACAAGTAAAACTGGAAGTTAATTTATCCTCGGGTTATACATACTTACATTGTAAATATAGTGTACGTACACTATCATCTTACATTACTTTGCCACTGCGTTAAATATAACATTCAGTAATGCACTTCCAATTTATTATTGGTAGTTATTTGTAAGTTAAGGAATATAAATAACAAAAATTAATATAATAAATGTTTTTCCTTTAAACAATCCCTTACCATGTATGCCGTACTAAGGTTTATATAAAATGAAATGTATTTATACAGGAACTTCTTTAGTTTTTTATTACAAAAAATAAAATACTATAGAAGTATCTGTATAAACACATTTGATTTCTTTACTTGATTGTAGGTATCTGAAATAATAATTGAAAATATAATAATTTTATTTAATACATTTCAGTTCAACCATATACATGTACATTAGTTTAGAATCTGCGCTTAAAAAATAATACTTGGCTCCCCAAGTTGAAGTGGCCATATAAATATAAAATGTTTGTAATCTGCAGTATTATGTTTGATAATGACTAGTAGTCTAAACTATAGTCGCAACCTTCGATGCTTACACATATAGTGATATAACTAGTTTTTCCTAGGCTTAAGTTTGATGTATGTGAAATTGTGAAATGTAAAAATATAACAAAAGTAATTGGTGAAGATCGACGGCTCCGCTGCGCTGCCCCATCAATGGAAAACATATTTTTTTTTCTAAATTAATTTTAATTTTTCGTTTTTTATTTTTCATTTTCAATTTTTCATTTCTCATTTTCAAGTTTTAATTTTCAATTTTTCATTTTTTATTTTCATTTTTCAATTTTTATTTTTCATTTTTCATTTTTTTTTATTTTTTATTTTTTATTTAAAATTTTTAATTTTTATTTTTGTTTCTTTTTTTTTTTAAAGCCAGTCCCTGAAAATTTCGGTTTTCCGTTTTGAAAAGAAAAATGTCCTTAAAAGAAGGAAAACAAACTAAGGGGATGCAAATGGCCCGTCTTCTGCCATCTCTGAAAGTTTCAGCTTTTCGACTTTAAAAGAAAGAAATTCGTCCTTAAAAGAAGGAAAACGAACCCAAGGGGTGCAAATGGTCCAGAAGGGTAGTTTCAAAAATTTTGAAAACATATCTTCTGCCAACCCTGAAAATATCAGTATTTTTACTTTAAAAGAAAAAAAATCCGTCCTTGAAAGAAAAAAAACGAACCCAGGGGTGCAAATAGAGCGTAGGGGTAGTTCAAAAAATTTTGACAAAACATCTTCTGTCATCCCTAAAAGTTTTAATTTTCTGATTTTAAATGAAAAAAAAAATACGTCCTTAAAAAAAACCAACCCAGAGGGTGCAAATGGCGCGTAGGGGTGGTTCCAAAAATTTTGAAAAAATTCCCAATGAAAGCCAGTCATCGCTTCTGTCATCCCTGAAAGTTTAAGCTTTTCGACTTTAAAAGAACAAAAACCCGTCCTTGAAAGAAGAAAAACGAACCCAGGGGTGCAAATGGAGCGTAGGGGTAGTTCAAAAAATGTTGACAAAATATCTTCTGCCATCCCTGAAAGTTTCAGTTTTCTGACTTAAAAGAAAAAAAAATCGTCTCTAAAAGAAGAAAAATGAACCCAGGGGGTGCAAATGGAGCATAGGAATGGTTTCAAAAATTTTGAAAAAGTTTCTGCTGCTGCCATCCCCTAAAATTTCAGCTTTTCGACTTTAAAAGAAAAAAAACACGTCTTTAAAAGAAGAGAAACGAACCCAGAGGGTGCAAATGGCGCATAGGGGTGGTTCCAAAAATTTTGAAAAATTCTCAATGAAAGCTAGTCATCCTTTCTGTCATCCCTGAAAGTTTCAGCTTTTCGACTTGAAAAGAAAAAAATACGTCCTTAAAAGAAGAAAACCGAACCCAGAGGGTGCAAATGAAGTGTAGGGGTGGTTCCAAAATTTTTGAAAAAATATCTTCTGCCATCCCTAAAAATTTCAGCTTTTTAACTTTAAAAGATAAAATATGTCTTTAAAAGAAGAAAACCGAACCCAGAGGGTGCAAATGACGCGTAGGGATGGTTCCAAAAATTTTGAAAAAATTCCCAATGAAAGCCAATCATTGCTTCTGTCATCCCTGAAAGTTTCAGCTTTTCGACTTGAAAACAGAAAAATACGTCCTTAAAAGAAGAAAACCGAACCACCCCCTGGGTTGGTGGCGCGTAGGGGTGGTTCCAAGATTTTTGAAAAAAATCCCAACGAAAGCCAGTTATCCCTTCTGCCATCCCTGAAGGTTTCAGATTTTCTTCTTGAAAAAAAAAAAGAAAAAAATACGTCCTTAAAAGAAGAAAACAATTTTTTTTTTACTCGGTTTTTAAAAAATCATATCTCGGAAACGGGGCAAAAAGTCAAAAAAGTGGCTCGATCAATTTTAGATATTTTCTTTTAGATTATTTTAAGACATACCGGGATCGTCCAGCTCCAGCGGTTACGGAGGAGATATTTTTTTTTGGAAACGTGCAAAAATCGAAAATTTGCGTTTGAAAAATCACCCCCGGGAGTGGGGGTGAAACGAAACGACGGGACCGGTTTTAAAAGCTTGCCCGGTTATCTGGGCGTCGATCTGCACGCAAAAACTAACAAAATTTTACCGAACAAGGCCCCGTCAAGCGTTTAATTTAGATATTTGATACCACCAAATAAATATGTTTGAATTTAATAACACTCAAATATTATACATCTTCATTTATTGCTTTCTCCGAACAGTTTCCAAGTCTTTTTGGTAGGTGTTTCTGAAATTTTAAAAAGTACATAATATCAAATCATTGCAAGTAAAATCTACTAACTTTTATTATATTTTGATCTCGATTAAATTTTCTATTTTAGAGCTGTTAGGAAATGGGCCCTAAAAGTACAACCCCTATTTTCACATATTTTATTGTTTTTCAGCTCTGCTCATGTAAGTGAGGAGTTTTGTAATGAAAATTTCATCACTGAAAATTTTTAAGTTTTATCACCTGGCCATTATGAAAGGGAAAGGAAAAGTATTGAGAATGAATTATAATATTATAGTCTCTTATTTAAATATTTTAGTATAATGGCTGAAGAATTGACAATTGAAAAAGACACTTTACCTGCAGCAAATAGGTTTCCAAAAATTGGGCTGTTGATTTCGGACTTGAACATTCAAGAATATGCACTCGTGGTAAACTGCATTTATTAAAAGAGCAGTGTAGTGGCCTTTTGTCAACTTTAATTTTTGAATGTGATGTTTGTCATCGGACCTACAAAAAACAAACTACAGACATTAATTAAAACCCCAATATAAATGAGGCTGTAACTTGGGGAACTTTGGCAACTGGAAGCACCACGACACCATCGTAAGCAGTCCCTAAGATCGTCCTGGCGGTTGGGGACCCAAGTCCAGACTTGAGTAATTTTATTTTTGTTACAGGTCCCATCGACTCGGAGGACACCACCAATGAGTTCCCAGTGGCAATTCTTCCGCCACTGCACTCCTACCTTGAACATCCAGACATCCAGTGAGGACCAGAGAAGGAACCTCCGTCCGGTTAGGATATCACTCGACCCTGCTTGATGTCAAATAGGAGGAGTTTTAGCTGGTACACCCTTCAGATGACTCCAGCACTACCCCGTTAGGGGGGTGTCTATAAAAGATTTCTCCTCGCATCAAAAATAAATAAATAAACAGATAAACCAGAAATTATAGCAGGTGTCCTTCAAGCCCTCGAATTAAGATCAGTTACCAAATGCTATTAGTGCTATTTGTTTACTTTATCAAAGTAATAATAGTTATAGTTATTATTATTGATTTATTTTAAGAAAATTGTTATTAATAGTAGGCAATATTTTTGTACTTTAATTTGATGAATTTATTTATGTATCTTAGTAAATAAAGATTATTATATGAGTGATCACTCTCTTACATATTCATATAAACTGGATCGGTTTTATACCGTGAGTCATGGCAGTGCAAGTGCATGTGGGTGGCTGAATTAAGAATCATTTACTCAAATGGTTAGTTCAATATCACAAGAACAAATTTCAAATTTATTAGCTCGTTTTTATCGAGAATGATATTCCTGAAAAAAAAAACAATTATACCGAAATAATGAGTTTTCTTTGAAGGAAGCAAGAAAGGTAAATTAATAAGTTTTTATAATAGTTTTGTTTTATATCATTAAAAAATGTTTTATTGTGGTTGTTTTTTTACTCAAAATTTAAAATGTATTTATATATTTTATAAATTTATATATTTCAGGCTTTTATCGTGGGTGGACAAAGCCGATTTTGCACAAGGGGGGTTTATGCCCAGAACTGATCATTCATTAAAATATACATATATTGCGACTTATTCACCCTGGCCACATTCGGCTCCTCAAACGCTTGTTTGCGATGCAAAATGTAATTTGCTTTGTATTTTAATTTTTTATTACACTTGGGATGTACCACAATTCAATATTCCTTAAATTAGCATATTTTCTAATGGTACTCCCATTGTGCGCCTCATATTAAATAATCCGACAAATGGGCGGTGCGTGCGTTCGCGTTAGTTTGTAGGATTACTGGTAATCGGTTTTGCGCCAGGAAGATGACCATCTGGCATTCTTGGAATTTGGCAAATTAGGGAATCACCCCGTCTCCTCCAAAATTTTCGGGTATTTATCTCATTCTTAAGATTTGGGAGGGTAAGGGGAAGAAACAGACCGCACTTGGCGGCTCAAGGGTCGAACACTAGTTTTGTGGTAAACAGTAATTAATCTTTCTGCCGGGCGTTCCGCACGTGGAGATACATCTGGTTCCTTGAGTAAACACATTTGAAAAACCCCAGTTTTTTCATGCTTATTACCTGAATATTTTATACAATTTCTAGCATACATTTATATTCACATAACAATAAATAATAAATAATAATAAATCTAACCGTAATAAAGGATTATGAGAGGTGAAGTCTGAAAAATAAAGCAGAAAACGGAAAACGCGGTTATAATCTTTTGGGCATACAATTAAATAATTTCAACATATCAATTCTTTCATGATTCTTTATTACAATTAAACAGTAGCAGATAATATCTAAAGTTATGCTAATATAACTCATTCGGAAACATACACAACTACCTGCAATAATTAGGTAACTCATAATATGAAACTTAAAATAGATACAGTTAAAATTCACTTAAAAGGAAATTTGATTACATCAAATGGAATCCAAAAATTAAGGTTTTTCCAAATCACGGCTTTATTGACCGAGATTTAATTCGTAGATATTTCTCGACGACACCCTTCATAAAAGTTGCTTTCTTAATTTTTGATTATTTCTGTTTTCTAAACGCGTTCGCATTTACGTACAGGTTGTTTCAACCGAGACTTAAAGTTGTAACTGTCCTAATATTTAGAATACAAAAAAATAATATTGTCGCAAATTCTTTCTCTTTTTCGAAATAAGTGATGTTTGGAAACTACACTCGTGCCGTTGTAATCGTGTAGTTTCCAAACATCATTTATTTCTCAAAATCGAATGAATTTGTATTTCGCCACCAATTGTTAATACACTTGTTGTATTACTACTGATGATTAAGTATGTAAACTGCACTAATGAATTGACCCAAAGAGTAATGACTGTCAGTATTTTCTAATAAGTTAAATATGCAACAATATGAGATTAGTTAATGGTTATTTGTGCAATAAGTGAGTAAAGAAATACTTTTTCCACAAGTGCGAGCCAAAGGCGAGTGTGGTAATTCCTACTAGTGTAAAAAATGATTTACACACAATCCCAATATCCGGTTGAAATTCGTCAATTCGTGATTTTATGATAAAATTTAAAATAATCTATGTACAGAAAGCGTCAATAGGGTTAGATTTTCTACGGGTGCTTCAAATATTTTATTCAAATTAAAGTTACTTTAAAACAGTGTCAGTTTTATTAGTACTGTTATTATGGTTTCGTTTAATTAGTTTTAACCGGATTTTGGTATGATGGCCTACTTTTATTTCGTCGAATTCCTTTTGAGTTTTAAAGGGAGGGTCTGAAGCAGGTACCTATTTGGGGTGAAGAATGCAGCTTTTGCTAAAATTATGCATTTAGATGCCTTATGGTAGCCACATGTTTGCATGATTCACCCCGAGTTTTCTACCTGTTTTCGACCATCCCTTTAAATTTTAAAAGGAATTCGTTGAAATGAATGCAACATCTCAACATCCGGTCCAAACGAACATTCATTAAATAAACTTAATTCACATTTATTTCATATTACACGTATTTTCAAGTTACAAATTGCAATTAACACATAAAAGCATTAACACATTTAAGGTGAAATGAGAACGGATGAAAGGAACATTAGGTACATAATTGGAGCTTATTTTATATCCATTTTATGAACTTAATTTCATTAAAAAAATTACTGAAATAAGGAGGAAGTGTAAATCGGGAATGAGCAAATATTATTTCAATCGATTAAATGTCGTAGCAAATAAAATAATTTATGAATTATATACATATATCAAAATCTTTGTTTTAAATAACTTTCATGACTATTTTCTGACTCTACATATAGTTTCAACAAATCGCATTGCTATATTTTTTTAATTATGAACAAGATCAAAAAACAATTCAAATAAAAGTTGTTCGATATTTAAAAGAACACCTACTAGTGAGGACAATAAATAGCTTTTAGCATGCATTGCTTTGTTGCTATGGTATGAAACATTTTTTTAAATGGAAAACCACCAAGTTTTTTTTTACTTTTTGGATAGTGTCGCATAAGAACATTTCGAGGAAATTCGACTTGAAAATTAACGGTCGGTATCGCATAATGACTTTATTATTATTTTATTTACCGAATCTAAAATTGATTTTTATAAAAGTTCTTTGATATGTTATAATATAACAAGCTATGAAGTTGGATATTCGTTGGCACTTATTATTTTGTTGCTATGACAACCGACTGTTTCTTTTATTTTCAAATCGAATTCACTCAAATATATTATAATGCAACTTCAAAAAATTAAATATATTGCTTAAATATCCTCTAATACACTAAATAACCTAGGTAAATTCCCGTATTAACGTGCAGTTCGTGTATTTCTATCAGGGCTGTGCCGATTTAAATGAATTGATTCAGATCATGTTTTAATTTAAAATCAACGGTGATGCTAGTGATGGGAATATTGGAGAAATTTTAATAATCGATTATTTGGACTGAGATATTTTAATCATCGATATAATAATCGATTAGTATATCGATATTTTATCGATGTAATAATCGTTTTTTTCCACTACTGATTGACGAGTAAGCGCATTGATTTTTATTATGCTGAATATGAATGGTTCCATTTATAAATATAACACGTTTCTTGTTACTGATCATCTCTGAATTCTGTCATTTATCAGTTGTGTGGGAGTATTCGAAAAGAGACAGTCAATCTATTTGTAAGACTGTTACAAGTCAATTGAGCAACAAACGCACACACATATAAACATGCACTCAAATCAGTAATCAAAACGAGTGACTTGTTAATTCCTGGTATACGAACTGATTGTTTTATATTGACGTGCCAATCTTTATTCTAAACAATTATTTAATATTTCATAACATCTAACCCCCTTTCTGATCACATCTACCGTTTTTTTACTTTGTAATTACTAATTTACAATTTATATATTTCCGTTTAAAAAACATGATACATACAAATAAAATCTTTCTGTTCATCGGTGTACAATAATCCAATATATCGAGATATTTTAATAATACACTAGTTCGATAATGATTTCTTGATAATTCCCATCACTACTCTTCACCATAAATATCAGTTTATCCGTTTTAAAATAGTTTTTTCAAGATCGTCAATTGGAACAATAGCCTCAAATAAATCAGAATTATTCCCATTATTTAAATTAAATTAAATTGATTGTAACTGATTACTCAATAAATACGAACTGCCGTTCAAAATGCTTTCTGAAAATATACCTGGTCAGCCTCTTCATCCTTCTTATAATTTATGGGCACGACCCATGTAAACAACCCTGACGAACCACTGAAACACCCCCAATAACACGCATTAATTGCGGTTTCTTTTCTTCCATTATTTCTCTCCAGCTTGAAGAGGGTGTCTCTCTTAACAAAATTTACATTTGGAGGGACCGACCAGTCCCTGATGCAACGCGAGCATGCCAACTCTACTACACTTCGGCACGGATAAAGATTGCACCCCACTGTTTGTTACCCACAACAGCTCATTCAAAATTTTACGGTTGTCCCTGATTTATTTATGAGGGTGTCCCTTCCGAGATGGGTAACTTTGCGTAGGTAAGAAACAGAATTAATGTACTAGGATTTCGGGTATTCATATGGTTTTTTCTTTGATAATAAAAGCAACTCTTTATTTTATATTGTACAATGGTAATTGCCGCATAAATAAATAATACATATCATATACCGGGTGTTCGATAAAAAACGCCCAACGCCATAACTTTGTTATTTATTGACCGATATGAATGAACTAAAAACCGAAGTCAATGGCTGTTTAAATACTAACAAATGGCATTAAAATTGTTTTTTTTCAATAGTCAACTTAAAATTTTTAAATAGCTGCCTATAATGGTTTAATTTTATTACATTAGACATTATTTTTCTAAATCCAATAATGCCCAATATGATGTTTTTCGTTTAATATTTTGGTCGAAAAAAATTTAAATAAATCTTTAATTTAAAATTATATTTTTCAAAAATTAAGTCCGAATTTGTCGATCTACTCTCTTCGGCTTTTTAAAGGCTCCATATCGTCTTAAATTTCCTTCTAACCTTCTAAATTTAGTAATCGCCGCTCTGGAAACCGTAGATGATAAATCCGTGCTGCAGCTCTTCGATTTCTATTTCAAAGAAAATAAATTTGCAACATGTCTGTTAATTCGCTATTGTTCATGATTATGTCTGAAACACACTAATAACAAATGGTTGACATTACTTAAACAATAAATGACATTTGTCGATTTGAATTTTTTCAAGACACACTACATTTATTACCAAAAAAATCATGTTAACAAAATTTAATATTATCTTTTTCTGGCATAAATATTAACTTAAAACCAACATAACGGGCATAATTGGATTCAGAAAAACAATGTCTAATATTATAAAATTAGAAAAGTATATGCAGCCATTTAAACACGGTATACTAAAGTCAAAAACATGACGAGATTTCTTTTTTAACTAATCTCCTTTGATTACAAATCCAAAATGTTTATAAGAAATTCGATGGATTCTGTGATTAATATTTTGATGAGGAAAGAAACGATTTTCAAGAGGTCTATTTTTTGCAACTATTTGTTTGAAATAATTTATTGCATAAATAAAAGAAGGAATATTTCGAATGACTGCCTAATGCATAGTTTCAGCAATTGTGGATTTTCTCTGAAAATGTATGAAACTGTTTATGAACTAGTAGCATTCAATAAAAGTTTAATTTTTCCGACTGTAACAATTAAAAAAAATCATAAATCCGATATTTCAGATATCACATCAAATTAAAAAAATACGTGTCAATTATTTTTGTATCTAGTACTGAAAAAAAGGCAATTTTATTTTTCAATTGCAAATATGATACGCAATGACCCATATACATATTATATCGATTATATAGAATAAGGGGATTTCCCTGTAAGCAAATTAAGGTAGTACGTCTATGCAGGTCATACTCGATGCAACCGTACACGGTAATTGTGCTTGACTGGAAGCTGCTTTATTGTACGGCAATAATTTTGAAAAATTAAAGAATGTTTTTCTTAATTTTAATGATGAAGAATTGGCAGCACTTAAAAATGTAAATGTTGCACGCAGAAATATTACGCAACAATAGGCTTTTATTGCTCATTTTTGCAATCAAGAATTTGGAAATTATGTGTGGAATTTTAAACGGCGAGACTGAGGAGGACTTAATACATTTTAACATGAACCCCATGGACTCATATAATTTTACGATTGAAATTCTTAATCAAATTTTGGTCTTACATTGTAGTTACAATAAATAAATTAACAATTGCTATTCGTATTTTTTAATCATTCAGCATTATTTTTAATTAAACCGCTTATAAAATCCGTATTTGAATCATGTATTGGCTAATTTGAAGCGCATTTGAAATATTTATAATGCCTTTGTTTAGCACATATAAATCCGGACTTTACCGATAAACAAATAAACAACACCAATTTAAAATTCTCAAAATAACAAGCCTGTTCTGAATCGTAACAATCCTAGTACCGTAACAGGCGAGTTAAAAGAGCAGGGATTTTTAATTATAAAAGTTGTTTTGAACTATTTTTTTTACTTTTTTTATAACTATTTAAATCGGTAGCGCAAACAATACTCGGTTCGTTAACTTGTGTCGTAATATACTAAATTATGACAGCGCTTGTCATATAACATTCGTGTGTGTTTTTGCTTTTTTAACATAAAAAACGGCGGCAGAAAAAATATTGTACGTAACTCGTTCCAAAAGTGATTTTACGGGACTCGCAAGATTCCAGGACTCGCCTACGGCTCGTCATGGAAACTTCCTACTCATACCGTAAAATATAACTGTCGGAACTTGTTACGTAAATTACTATTATTTTATCGTGTAATGAAATAGGATAAAATAAACCGTGTTTCGATACACGTAACGTTATTTGTTTTTACATTACTCGAGAATTTAAAAGCACTCACTCTTGCGTCGCTCCTAACGTTACTATTTTGAGACAATTAAATGTTCAGATTTACTTTCGGCGTTGGATTTTAATTCGTCACATAAAAGTCTGGCTTCTTAAGATCCCTCAAAAAGGGGCGACCGAGTACCTGATCCCGACAAGTCGGTTGAGCACGTGCCACGTGATACCCATTTTAAGAAAGATTTCCCCCATAAATTATCTGAAGTACCGACCCTAATATTGACAATGGGCTGTTGTGGTTTGTCCGCCATAAGGTGTATTGCCTTACATCTAGCCGATGTAGTAGATTTGGGAGTTTCCTGATGCAACGACCGAAATTTTAGACACTTTCCGGTGGTCGCGTTGCATCTCCTTCCCGAAAAGGTGGAGGGCAAGGGGAAAAATACCGACCGCAAAAACACCGACAGACACTTTGCGAAGGAAACATTTGCCGCACGTGCCGTCGAGGCGAGCATGCCAACTCTACTACACTTCGGCACGGATAAAGATTGCACCCCACTGTGTGTTACCCACAACAGCTCATTCAAAATTTTACGGTTGTTCCTGATTTATTTATGAGGGTGTCCCTTCCGAGATGGGTAACTTTGCGTAGGTAAGAAACAGAATTAATGTACTGGGATTTCGGGTAATTCAGATGGTTTTTTCTTTGATAATAAAAGCAACTCTTTATTTTATATTGTACAATGGTGATTGCCGCATAAATAAATAATACATATCATATACCGGGTGTTCGATAAAAAACGCCCAACGCCATAACTTTGTTATTTATTGACCGATATGAATGAACTAAAAACCGAAGTCAATGGCTGTTTAAATACTAACAAATGGCATTAAAATTGATTTTTTTTTCAATAGTCAACTTAAAATTTTTAAATAGCTGCCTATAATGGTTTAATTTTATTACATTAGACATTATTTTTCTAAATCCAATAATGCCCAATATGATGTTTTTCGTTTAATATTTTGGACGAAAAAAATTTAAATAAATCTTTAATTTAAAATTATATTTTTCAAAAATCAAGTCCACCAATTTGTCGATATACTCTCTTCGGCTTTTTAAAGGCTCCATATCGTCTTAAATTTCCTTCTAACCTTCTACTAAATTTAGTAATCGCCGCTCTGGAAATCGTAGATGATAAATCCGTGCTGCAGCTCTTCGATTTCTATTTCAAAGAAAATAAATTTGCAACATGTCTGTTAATTCGCTATTGTTCATGATTATGTCTGAAACACACTAATAACAAATGGTTGACATTACTTAAACAATAAATGACATTTGTCGATTTGAATTTTTTTCAAGACACACTACATTTATTACCAAAAAAATCATGTTTACAAAATTTAATATTATCTTTTTCTGGCATAAATATTAACTTAAAACCAACATAACGGGCATAATTGGATTCTGAAAAACAATGTCTAATATTATAAAATTAGAAAAGTATATGCAGCCATTTAAAATTTAAAGTTGACTATCATTTTGCAATGAAGTTGATTTTGAAAAAAATATATAATTACCGTCATTTTATAGTATTTAAACAGCCATTGACATTTTTTGTAGTTCATTCAAATCGGTCAATAAATAACAGAGTTATGGCGTTGGGCGTTTTTTTTTATCGAACACACGGTATACTAAAGTCAAAAACCCGACGAGATTTCTTTTTTAACTAATCCTTTGATTACAAATCCAAAATGTTTATAAGAAATTCGATGGATTCTGTGATTAATATTTTGATGCGGAAAGAAACGATTTTCAAGAGGTCTATTTTTTGCAACTATTTGTTTGAAATAATTTGTTGCATAAATAAAAGAAGGAATATTTCGAATGACTGCCTAATGCATAGTTTCAGCAATTGTGGATTTTCTCTGAAAATTTATGAAACTGTTTATGAACTAGTAGCATTCAATAAAAGTTTGATTTTTCCGACTGTAACAATTTAAAAAAATCATAAATCCGATATTTCAGATATCACTTCAAATTAAAAAAATACGTGTCAATTATTTTTGTATCTAGTACTGAAAAAAAGGCAATTTTAATTTTCAATTGCAAATATGATACGCAATGACCCATATACATATTATATCGATTATATAGAATAAGGGGATTTCCCTGTAAGCAAATTAAGGTAGTACGCCTATGCAGGTCATACTCGATGCAAAAATTACCGTACACGGTAATTGTGCTTGAGTGGAAGCTGCTTTATTCTACGGCAATAATTTTGAAAAATTAAAGTATGTTTTTCTTAATTTTAATGATGAAGAATTGGCAGCACTTAAAAATGTAAATGTTGCACGTAGAAATATTACGCAACAATAGGCTTTTATTGCTCATTTTTGCAATCAAGAATTTGGAAATTATGTGTGGAATTTTAAACGGCGACACTGAGGAGGACTTAATAAATTTTAACATGAACCCCATGGACTCATTTAATTTTACGATTGAAATTCTAAATCAAATTTTGGTCTTACATTGTAGTTACAATAAATAAATTATCATCAGTTGCTATTCGTATTTTTTAATCTTTCAGCATTATTTTTAATTAAACCGCATATAAAATCCGTATTTGAATCATATATTGGCTAATTTGAAGCGCATTTGAAATAATTATAATCCCTTTGTTTAGCACATATAAATCCGGACTTTACTGATAAACAAATCCAATTTAAAATTCTCAAAATAACAAGCCTGTTCTGAATCGTAACAGTCCTAGTACCGTTATAGGCTAGTTAAAAGAGCAGCGATTTTTTATTATAAAAGTTGTTTTGAACTATTTTTTTTAAATTTTTTTATAACTATTTAAATCGGTAGCGCAAACAATACTCGGTTCGTTAACTTGTGTCGTAATATACTAAATTATGACAGCGCTTGTCATATAAAATTCGTGTGTGTTTTTGCTTTTTTAACATAAAAAACGGCGGCAGAAAAAATATTGTACGTAACTCGTTCCAAAAGTGATTTTACGGGACTCGCAGGATTCCTACTCATCCCGTAAAATATCACTGTCGGAACTTGTTACGTAAATTACTATTATTTTATTCTGTAATGTTAACATGCCAATAACTCCTTAGTAACGAATTACATTAAGGTACCTTTAACAACACTAAGAAAATTTAAAATTTAAATTCTTAACAACACTAGTTCTGTTACATGTATCTTAACGCAACTCGTTGCTATGAAGATATTGGCAAACAAACATGATTTCGCTTTTTGACAGTTTTCATTAAACATTTTTCAAATTAGAAAAAAAAAATGAAATAGGATAAAATAAACCGTGTTTCGACACACGTAACGTTATTTGTTTTTACATTACTCGAGAATTTAAGAGCACTCACTCTTGCGTCGCTCGTGCTTCCAAACTTTTCTCTCGTGATGTAAAAAGCTTCATAACGTTACTATTTTGAGACAATTAAATGTTCAGATTTACTTTCGGCGTTGGATTTTAATTCGTCACATAAAAGTCTGGCTTCTTAAGATCCCTCAAAAAAGGGCGACCGAGTACCTGATCCCGACAAGTCGGTTGAGCACGTGCCACGTGATACCCATTTTAAGAAAGATTTCCCCCATAAATTATCTGAAGTACCGACCCTAATATTGACAATGGGCTGTTGTGGTTTGTCCGCCATGGGGTGCATTGCCTTACATCATGGATGCACAGACCGCGGCCCGCGGGCCGCATGCGGCCCGCCGGTCGAATACCGGTGGCCCGCCGACAGCAAAAATAATACTCTCGTACATTCTAAAAATATTGAATTCTATTCCAGAATAAAACCAAAAAAAATATGTTCGAAAAGTAATTTGAATCTCGCGCGCGCGCTATTACGGTGCGCCGTACGTGCGTCGTCGGTAACAGCGGTCGGTAATGTTCGTGCTGATCTCGGTTAAATTCGTTTGCTTGAAGAAGCGCGGCGGCCGGCGGCGCGATGACGATCGCTCGCGTAGATAGTACACGACTCGAAGCTTCCAGAGTCGGTTTCGAGATTTCTCCAGACAGTTTTCGACTCTATACGCGCGGTATAAAAGCCACGTTTAATCGCCGCTAGGTGTATTAGTGTTCTGTGAGTTTAATAGAGGTTTTGGAAGGCAATAGTTGTACTCCACTAGCCGGTGTCATATATTTTGATCCACATTCAACGTAGATTTCCTGTTGCAGTGTTAACCGTCAAGTGCCGTGTATAATTGTGTTGTGAAATCGTAAGTAAAACTCTATTATTAATAAGTGTTTCCCTACCTATTTAATCAATTATTTTTGATAATTTAAAAAGGATGGGTAATTTAAGTAGGTACTGTAATTGTTTTTAGGTGCTGTGTTAATCCTAGCCAGGATTAGAACGCAACATGGACAAGCCAGGACCTAGTAAAAAACGTAAGGTTAAAGATGAAAATCGGCAATTTCAAGAAATTTGGACTGAGAAATACTTTTTTGTATGGTCGCATAACAAAGTCGTTTGTTTAATTTGCAAGAATTCTGTTGCAATTGCAAAGGAATATAATGTAAAAAGGCACTATGAAACGCAGCATCCTTCTTTTACCAAGTTTACAGGCGAATTAAGAAAGCAAAAAATGTTGTCTTTAAAACGGGAGCTTACGGGTCAGCAAGCTATGTTTAGAAAACCCATTGAAGATTCAGAAACAGCTACAGAAGTTAGTTATGAAATTTCTCGAATGATAGCAAAGCGAAGTCGCCCCTTCAATGATGGGGATTTTGTAAAAGAATGCATAGAAATTGCCGCTAAGAAAATGTGTCCAGAAGCAGCAAAAAAGTTTGAGAAAATTCAACTGAATCGTATGACCATCCAAAGACGAATTATGTCTTTGTCAGGTAATATTGCGGAACAATTAACTGAAAAAACTAAGATCATTGAATTTTTTTCATTAGCACTCGACGAATCCACTGATATTAGTTCCACAGCTCAACTTCTAATATTCATACGAGGTGTTACTCAAGATTTTGAAGTCGTAGAAGAGTTATTAGGAATGTGTTCATTGAAAGGTCAAACCAAAGGAGTTGATATACTCAATGTACTTTTGGATGAGCGTTCAAAAACTGATTTGGACTTATCAAAATTATCGGGAGTTGCGACTGACGGTGCTCCTTCGATGATTGGTGTCAATTCCGGGCTAGTTACTTTGCTGAAAAAGCATCTGCAAGAAAAAAACATAAAGGCTGAAGATCTCATGCAGTTTCACTGCATTATACACCAAGAAGCCCTCTGTGCTAAACAAATTGAATTTCAAAATGTCATGAAAGTGGTAGTTTCGACTGTAAATTTCATAAAATCACGAGGACTCAATCACAGGCAATTCAAACAATTCCTTGATGACATCGAAAGCGAATATGGAGATTTACTGTATTATACAGAAGTAAGGTGGCTAAGTCGTGGATTGACACTGGAACGATTTCTAAATTTAATAGAAGAAATTGGAATATTTCTGGCGGAAAAGCAAAGGGATGTCCCGGAACTTAAAAATCCTGATTGGTTGTGTGATTTGGCTTTTTTAGTTGACATTACAAATCATTTGAATGTCTTGAACACACGGCTTCAAGGCAAAAATCAACTGATATCCCAGCTCTACGCTCATGTATCATCCTTTCAATGCAAGCTGACACTTTTCAGATCGCAATTGAATTCTGGAAATTACAATCATTTTCCGAATTATAAGAAAATGGCTGAAAAATTCAACAAAACTGCGATTAATTTCAGTTATGTAGAAAAGCTAGATATTTTGATTCAATCTTTTCAAGACAGATTTTCGGAGTTTAAAAAAGTGAAACCTCTGTTGGACATATTCAGCAATCCTTTCACGATTTCAGTTGAAAATGCGCCAGAGTCAATGCAGTTAGAAATTATCGACATTCAAAACGACGAAGATTTACGCAACAAATTCAACGAAGGAGACTTGCTGAACTTTTACCGCTGCATTGATAAAAATATGTACAAAGAGTTGCGCATAAACGCTCTGAAATGTGCCAGCTTATTTGGTTCTACCTATATATGTGAACAAACTTTTTCAATACTTAATAATAATAAAACCAAAAATAGAAACCGCCTTGCAAATGAAAGTTTGGAAGCAGTTTTACGTGTTGCTACAAGTAAATTTGAGCCAAATATAAAAAAGATTGTAAGCACTATGCAGTGCCACGCTTCAAATTAATAAATTCCTTTTTAATTTTAATACATTATTATCAATTATTTATTGTCTTTAATTACCTACACTTCTGGCGGCCCGCCATCAGTTCATGATTTGCCCGAGTGGCCCCTAGTCTTAATAAGTCTGTGCATCTCTGCCTTACATCTAGCCGATGTAGTAGATTTGGGAGTCTCCTCCGTCGCGACCTTCTTGGGATCAGGTAGTCGGTCCCAAGCGGTCCTCATTTTTAACGCGACGTACTCATTTTGCCCAGTCGAACAGCGACCCTCCTTTCCCCGCAATTCTATTCATGAATTTGTTGGGGTAAGTAATAATCACTACGGGCTCATAAAAATGTCAGGGCGTTCTCCGGCACCGGTCTCGCTATCCATTTCAAAAGCAGGTAGAACCTTTTTGGGAGATATCATTCAACGCACAGATTAATTACTCAACCTTAATATTTAGTTATCTCAAAATACAAGAAAAAACAACTATAGGTTATGTGTCTCCCCGTTACTTGTTAATACCATTTATTAATGTTACAATTATTTTCCTGGTAAGACATTGACGGAAAAAACACAAGTTTTTCCAAATTAAACATATCTTATAAATATCTAATTAAATTTTGGAAAAGATTTGGATGGTAACAATTTTTTGCGAATTTGTATATAAACAAATATTTTAATTTGTTTGTCTTCCAAAATTTTGGAAATTGTAGGATAGAATTTCCAAAATATAAACATTTCAGTTGATGGAACATTTAAGTCGGTGCTAAATTCGATAGATGCCATGCAGTTATTTACTGTACACATTGTCCATGAGAAAATGGTCATTTTTTTAATTTTCTTATTGAAAAACTATTTTTTTATTATAAAGAAATTAACTGTACGTGAAATAATTTCTTTTAATGCTGTTAGGCCTTCTCTACTATATACGCGCTAATGAGAGACAAGAGACAAGAAAGTTATTCGCTTTAAAAACAATATTGGGGGTAAGAATATTATATAAAAATAATAAATATCCAGAACTATGCAATATATGGGACAATCTTGTATTAATTATTGAATAAAATAGAAAGGGATGCGCCAATTTTTTACAATAGTTTTGTTTCGTAAATTAATTTAAAAAAAATCCCACATTTTGCAAATTTTCTGAAACTTCAAGTCGACGGCAATTGTTTTTAGATTTTTTATAAGAAATTATTGATTTTATCTTCAATTTCAAGCTCTATTTTGATTAGACCTAGAAACTTAGGGACAGGGTTTTACAAATTTTGCTAGAATTGTAACTGCAAATTAATTTTGAATAGATTGTTGAAAAAATGTTTTTTGTCGTAGCAATGTAACAATAAATGCTAAAAAAATATTAATTGTCGCCTATATACTCAGGAAAAAGTTCATACAGTTATTCAAAACAGAGATTTTAATATATAATTCATAAATTATTTTATTTGCAATGACATTTAATCGATAAAAATAATATTTTTTCATACCAGATTTACATTCCTTCCTTCAGTTACTTTTTACGATTTAAATTACGTTCATAAAATGGACATAAATGGATATTTTGTGTATGTTGCACTTTAAAATACAGTGTGTATCAGCCAAATGGAATAAATTCGATAATAAATAAATAGGAGCGTGTTCGACAAAATGCTTGGATACGTCGATTAGTATTTTTAGTTGTGCATTTTTTTCAGCAAAAACTTTTTATACAGGGTGTGTCATGTAGCAGAGGCCAATTCCAACTTTCTTATTTTAAATGCAACACCCTATATATTATTCAATTTTTGGATTGTTCAGAAAATTGTAGATATATTTCATGTACCATGTCCCATACCTATCTTCAACTGTTTTTTTACCGTTTAGCTTTTGAATGTATTGTAGCGAATTTCTGTAATCAAATAATATTCTTTTTACTTTCTCCGTTACGAAATACGAGAAAGTATTGTGATCGTGATTTTTTTTCAAATTTTTTTTTACGGAAATATCCGTTTTGTGGTCCCTAGATGCCATTTCAACAATTTCTGGAATTTTTTTTTTGTGTCTGTGTGTGTGTCTGTGTGTGTGGCTCTGTGTGTGTGTGTGTGTGTGTGTGTGTGTGTGTGTGTGTGTCTGTCTGTGCGCGCTGTATCTCAAAAACTAATAGAGCAATTGATATGAAACTTTGAACATCAGTCTTATTTGATAATCTGAAGAACTGAAAAGCTTTTGGTAAAATTTCGTACACCGGAAGTGGGTGTTTACCTTAACTGTTTTTTGTTTTTTGCCAATATTTTCTTAAATATGAAAAATATCACAAAAACATTTAAACAAGCTTTGAAGACAACAAAGAAATGAACATTTTTTGCTTGAAAACATTTTTCATAAAATCATTTTTATTCGAGAAAAAAATGTATTATTTTATTTTAATTTTTTGGTTTATAATTATAAAACAATAATAGTTAGCAAATTTATGTAAATAATAATTGTAGAGAATGCTAATATGAACAACTTATAAAGAATAAGTTTTTTTCGAAATCCCTCTAGTTTTTGAGTAAACTGAGTTTTTGAATTTGAAGTATAATTTTTCCATCTTCCATAATTTTGACGTTTTAAACGTCAGTTTCATCCGAGTTTACACAGCGCTCGATGTACATTTAAAATATGATTTCAATTGAAAATAAACCATGAATAAAGCGTAAATATTAATGGGCTACGATACCATCAAGTCGGAGAAAGTAACATGATGGCCACGTTACGAAGTACGAGAAACTATTGTGATCGTGAAATATTTTTAATTTTTTTTTTACGGAAATATCCGTTTTAGGGTCCCCAGATGCCATTTCAACAATTTCTGGAAAAATGTGTCTGTGTGTGTGTGTGTTTGTTTCCGAAACAGTTGAAGATAGGTATAGGACATGGTACATGAAATATGTCTAGAATTTCCTGAACAATCCAAAAATTAAATAATATACAGGGTGTTGCATTTAAAATAAGAAAGTTGGTATTGGCCTCTGTTACATGATACATCCTGTATAAAAAGTTTTTGTTGGAAAAATGCGCAACTAAAAATACCAATCGACGTGTCCGATCGCTTTTTCGAATACGCCCCCATTTATTTATTATCGAATTTATTCCATTTGGCTGATACACACTGTATGCTCCAATTATGCATCTAATGTTAATTTCTTGGTTTATTTTATCCATTCTCATTTTACTGTAAATGTGTAAACGTTTTTTTGTGTTAATCGCTATTTAAAACTTAAAAATACGTATAATATGAATAAATATGAATTGAATGTATTTAAAGTATGTTAGTTTGAACCGGATATTGGGATGTGACGCATTCATTAGAACGAATTTCTTTTAAAATTTAAAGGGATGGTCAAAAACAGGTAGAAAACTTGGGGTGTAACGAATGCCAACATCTGCGAAATATGAAAAAAATGTGGCATGGCTCCTACTTCTATACATATTTAAAAATAGTTTTTTAATATTGCTATTTAAATTAATACCGTTCTATAAGTTTTTTTGCGGTTTCAATCTGAATTTTAATTTAACGCCACTAGAGAAATAAGTGTTATATTTTCCATTTTTTATTACGTTTATTTTCTCAATAATACTTCATTCATACATTGCTTATAAATATTAATATAGAAATAAATACCAAACAATAATAATAACGTAATTTCTGCATGATCACTGTTCACTTGAAAAAATCAAATTTGATAATTACATTTTTTATTACATTTTTTTAAACAAACCATCCTAGTAATGGCAAGCCATTGTGGCCAAATTTTAATAGTTCTGTTTTGTATTTTCCAGATCAACCTCAAATAGCTCGTTCATGGGAATAAAAAAATTAAATAATACTTAATACGACAATGTAATTTTAAATAAATATTTTTTATAAGTATAATTAAATGTTTTTAATCCGCAAGCGCATGGTTAAGACGTATGCGATGTTTTTTTTGAGAAGTGGCACTTCGAAACTTATTGTTGTTGATATAGTCTTTTTTAACAATTTCACTCTGGTCGTAATTTCTGGATCAGATTAAAGGAACATTTAAGGTCCATCTCATTAAATTAAACCAATTTCACATTCGCAAATCAATCAATAGAAAATAGACATTCTTTTGGTGAGATACTCAAGTTAATCTATTTTACCGAAAAAAGGCTTTTGAAATGCACAAAGAGTAGCGTAATCCAGAGTTTCCCTTAATTAATAACCAAATTTATTTGGTTTTATCCTCATTATTTAATTTGGCAGTAATTATTCTAAAATTCAAAAAGGATTTTCAATTAAACGCATAATTTTCATGCAAGTAATTTGTATATAATTATAGATCGTATTGCCTAGAATTGTTAGTAGTTTATTCACTACCTGGTAAAAACGGCTAGGGCATAGTCATAAATTTAAATTTCTTCACGGTTAGATCTTGAAAAGGATCACTAATGGATGGTAGTAAACAAACCGCAACCATTGTTAATTTTATGAATAGGACCGTAGCGGGGGAAGCCACGCGCCCGGTCCATTGGGCAAAATGAGCAAGTCCTATTTTTAACACAGAATGCACTCTTCAATGACATACTCACAACTGCAGCTAGATCATTGCCCTTTCCTATGTTATTGGCCTTATACAAACAAACTCTCCCGAAGTCGTGTGGTATTCATAAGCAGACATACCTACTTAAGTGCTTCGTTGACAATATTATTTAGGAAATTATATCTTTATGAACTATTTATAAATACATTTTGAATGAATCAAATTTATACAAAAAATTAAAATATTATGAAAAAAACTTGATTTCTGAAGCTGGGGTGTCCACTAGGTCGGTAGGACGGAGCGGCGCGGCCTCCAAGAAAAATGCATGTGAATGCATGGAGACGCGTCCATTAGGGCCGTAGCGCGGAGCGGACGCGTCTACATGCAGTCACATGCATTTTTTTTGGGGGGCGCGTTGCGCCCCGCCGCGCCGCTCCGTCCCACCGACCTAGCGGACGCCCAGCATTACACGGTGTTATATTTTTAAAGTATTAAAAAAAAATGTGACTAAATTTGATAAAGTGTCATAGCCACATTATTCATTTAAAATTCGACGGATAGACTATATTTAAAAAATGGATAAATATTACTTACATTTAGTATTTATTACACAAATAAATATCCACTGTGAACTAAAATCGCCACCGTTTCCGGTTTACTTTGTGTTAACATTTGTATTTGACTTATTAATAGTGTAATATATAAATATTCGAATCAGAGCCCTGCAGAAGCGGGTTTTTGAAAGCCCGGCCCGACAGTGAAAATTTAAAACCCGGCCCGGCCCGGCCCGTTGCAAAGAAAATGTGTTGCGGGCCCGGCCCGGCCCGGCCCGGCCCGGAGCTGAATATTCAAAGCCCAGCCCGGCCCGGCCCGTCTCCGAAAAATGTTGAATTAAATAAATAAAATTACTGGACCTATGTACTCCTTAAAATTCCAAAAATACATTGAATTCATGTTAATAACATTTTTTTTTCGATTCACTTAGTTGTTGCTTTCCAAATTATAATAAAATTAAATTCATCCAAGCCCGGCCCGGCCCGGCCCGGGTTAAATTATCCATCGGAAAGCCCGGCTCGGCCCGGCCCGTTTCCGAAAAATGTTGAATTAAATAAATAAAATTACTGGACCTATGTACTCCTTAAAATTCCAAAAATACATTGAATTCATGTTAATAACATTTTTTTTCGATTCACTTAGTTGTTGCTTTCCAAATTATAATAAAATTAAATTCATCCAAGCCCTGCCCGGCCCGGCCCGGCCCGGCCCGGAGTTTGAAAAATACGGTACGGCCCGGCCCATGCAGGCCTCTGATTCGAATTACCAACAACAGCTCAAAACTACATTCTAATAGTTCGCTACCTGTACGCATTATATAGTCGGCACTCCTTTTGATGGACATAAAACGCACGACCTGGCATCTATTGACCGTGAATTAAAACTTTTCATATTTTTGCCACCTTAAATGTATTGTGAGTAACTTTTAAAAAATTCTAGTCGTTAGCAATTGTTTTTGAATCTTTTCAAACGAATAGAGGTTTAAGGGTTTTTAAACACCGCGCATTCTTTGTGAAGATTTCTCTTAAAATATAGATACGTTGTTATTTACAGAATAATAGTTTTGAATGAAAATTTCAAGTCGTGTTTGTCTGGCAGTCGCGTTAACCAAGTTTGATTGCTGTTAACTATACAGGGTGTCCAAAATTGAGTGTCAAACTTTTAAACTTCAAAGCACTTTATTTATTTCCAGCCATACCCCCTGTTAATAAACAAAATTGTTCAGATCAATTATAATGTAAAATATATACAGAGTGGAAACTTAACTGGAACAAATTCGGTGTTTATGAAATGAGAAGTTTCAGAAAAAAAATCCTTGGACACGTGGATTTTTGTTTTCTATTGTGCACTTTTTATTGTCTTTAAAAATAGTATGTCACTAGTCTTTCACGTATGACGACATAGACATTTTTTTTAATGGAAACCATTTTAGCCTTTTTTATTCTTTTTGCGACTGAGTAATTTTTTTAAATTTTTTTATTTCAGAAATTGATTTTTTTTTTAAACTTATTTAATGTATCAAATGTTCAAATTCCACCAGAAATTTTTCAAAATGTAAGGGATGTGTTTTATCACCGATTGGCTTTTTGTCAAGAGAGGAAAGGTGCTCATTTTGAACATTTGATACATTAAATGAGTTTATTAAAAGAAATTATTTTTTTCAATTTCTTAAATAAAAAAGTTAAAGTTTCCACCCTGTATACAAAGGATATAATTTACCACATTTGTAAAGTAAACAAAATTATCTGATCAATTACCTAAACAAACCATTAATATGAATCATATTAATTCCTATGAATTAGAAGCATGCGTCTCTGTTACCGCAATACTTCAATAAAAGGTTTGGATATGTACCTACCTTACAAACCGTTGAAAGTGTCATTAGCACATACTTGCATAACCTGTATGAATCGATAACTTTGGTTGTAATAACAAATACGGTTTCCATGGAAAATAATTATGAAGTATTCAATACACAGTAATTCATTTAAAGAACAAGTTAGTGATTAAAGGTTCAAGCGTTATGGCGTTGATAGATAACGTTGCCTTTTTAATTAAAGTATTGGGTTATTGTGGAGTGATTCCCTTGTACAAAGGAAATATATTTAAGACGAAAATTATTTGTAAAATTGCATTTGTTCCAATATTTGTATACTTCTTAATCAATATAGCAGTTACGTGTGTTGACCAACTTACTAGTTTGCCTGAAGTGATATGTACACTGTTACTTTTGGTTACCATCAAGTCTTCAAGGGTGGAATTATACAATGACCTTTTTAATAAACTCGATGAATATGATAAATTGCTTAAATCTGCTTGGAATAAAGAAGCTGAAGTGGATAAATTCCAGACTATTAAGCTGCTTTCATTAATTTCTCCAATGTTCATCATAGTTTATAGAACCGTAGAAACGATACGCTGGTCGGAATTTCCTTATAATCTGCTAGGTATTCCTAATAATTTAATCTTTATATTGTTAATGACAATATTGGTTGGGTTAATATATGTCTTGCTTAATGGCATAAAGAAGCGAGTGTTGCTTTTATATCAAGTGATCGAGCAGTTTGATCAAGGATCATCACTTAAAAGTTTTGAAAAAGTCGAGCGTGTTGATGATATTATTAAAGCGCAGACTTATTTGATAGATATCGTGGATTATTTCAATTATATTTTTCAATGGCCAATATTGTTTATTATGGTATACTTTGTTTCAATGATATTAAGCATTGTGTATGCAAGTTTAAATTACCCGGAAGAGACGAATTTGGATTTTATTTTGGAGATTATAATTAGTATTAGTCTAATGGTAAGTAAGCTCCGCTTATTTATTGCTATTACAATCATTTACAAATCAAACAGAGTAATATACGTAATATTAACTCTTTGGGTCCCAGGGGTCGTTAGAAGCACATGGCCGAAAAACGTCAAACAGCGCAATAGCACTTGTCTTTGTCGATTGCAAAGAGGCCCGACAAAAAATATTGGGGACTCAAGGGATTAAAAAAGCACAGCTAAGTTAAGGTGCGCTCTTCGTGATCAAATATGAGAATGACTATTTTCAATTTCCATAAACGTTAACGAAAGGCATAAAAGCAATTATTATTTAAAGCATTTAATAAAATTATTTTAAACTGTATATATTTTTGTATACATTTACAAGGATTATTAACCATTTCAGATGCAAGGTCTTCTAATTATAACCAAGTGTAATCAAGCGACCAGCGAGAGTAAGAAAATAATACCATTGGTATTGAAAACGCTTCATCACTACGCCAAGATTCCTCAGCTTTATCAAAAACTGAGTGTATTGTCGCAACAAGCAACAACCAAATATGCTGTCTTCACAGGAGCAGGTTTCTTCAACGTCGATTTCACCTTACTCTTTACGTTAATTAACCTCACTGTAACATATGTAATTGTAATCATCCAATTTGCTCAGAGTGATAAAAATAAAAATAATCTTATTACTTCTTTCCCCGGAGAAGAGAATTAGGATACAATTTATTTGTAAAATAAGTGCAAATACTATTCATGAGCCCTACTGCAGGTAAAAATTTCATTCCCAAAATATTTCATATTCAAATTCTTTATTAATGCATTAATATATATGTTTTATATACGTCACATTATACAATATGGACAGTGGATAATAAATATGGTAGATATTTTTAAATTTAAAATAAAAAAAAAACAAAGAAAACATTGATTGTTCAAACATGTATATGAGGCATTAGGACCTAACACATAATTACAGACATATTGACATTTCGATTTCTATGGCCGCACAGTGGTCTAAAGTCCAAAACAGCCGGCTAGAATATCAAGGTATCGTTCAACTTCGATGAAACATTGGATTATGGGGTTTTTGAGATCGCCGATTTCAAATCTGAAATCAAATTTTTCAAAAACAAAGTGTCGAATGGTGGACAACTTATATGAAAAATGATAGGGTTCCAAATCAATTCAGTATATGGCGGTTTTTCAGGCCGCTGATTCTACAACTGAAGTCAAATTTTCCAAATACAAAATAGCGGATCCAAACTGGCGGACCACTTATATGAAACATAATAGGGTTCCAACGAATTCCAGTGTATGGTGGTTTCTGGGGCCGCTGATTCCAAAACTAAAGTAAAATTAAATTAAAATTAAATTAAATTAAATTAAAATTAAAATGGAGGTCTACTTATTTGGAAAACGATGGGGTTCCAACGAAATTCAATATATTGTCGCGTGGGGGTAGTCGCGACTTTAAGGTCAGAGACAATAGCTAACAACTATATAAAATTTAGGGTACTTACCTAAGCTAAACGAGCCGGTGCATCAATTAAAAACAACTGTTCAACTTCAAACTATTTTCTACATTTTCACCTTATCCTGCTCGTGGCGGAACACCGACTGACCTGCCCAGTGTTGACAGGAGTAATTTTTAATTTTCCCCAAATATTTCATAAAAACCCCCAGAATACACCTCGCATAAAATACCCACCCCAAAAGATACCCCATCGATTTAAATTCTCCAAAATACACACCAAAACCTTAATTTACCCCCATTTTGGAGAAAACCCCCCCAATCTGACTACACTGGGATTAGAGGCGCGCTGATAAGATTTCGGAATTTGCACAAAGAAAAGTTTTATAACTCCGTTTTTCCGAAAATATGTAGGTAGTACAAAAAGGCCGATTAAAAAATTAGAAAAATATTTAATCGTGCTATGGTATCCTCCAAATAATTAAAATAATTCTTTGATTTTTCGGAAATCATCGCTAATTAACTACCTCAAATGGTTAGCGTTTTTTTTTATTATTTCCAAACAGTTCCTGTTATACCGGGTGATCAGTTTCATTTCGGGCCAAAGTATTATATTTAACAATTACTAAAAAAACTAAATTGACTGCAAAAATTATTTTTTTGATTTGAAAATTTTCGAAAAAAAAAATCAAAAATCGAATCGAAATATTTGAAAATTAAGTAATTCCTTAAACACAAATCGCGCAGTCTGTATTTTCTATCTAAATATCAAAGTACATTAGTTTTATCTTAAAACAACCACTAAAACAAAAAATTTCAAATGAAATAAATAACCCAAAATTAATACAAAAATCAAGTACAGGCCAAAAATATCAAAAAATCAGTCTGCAAAATCCAAATTATAGGACAAAAAATTAAAAAACTTGGACCAAAAAACTCGAAAATATCGACCAAAAATTCGCTCATTAAAATCTACAATTAAACAACATTAAAATTAATAATTAGGGTAACAACTAAAAACATTAGTAAAAAATTGTAAACTCTTGGGAAAAATAAAAATGCAGTCAAAAAAACAGAAAATTTCAACTAAATCGAAAAGTTTGGTTTTGGTGCCAAAAACATCTAAAATATAGGCCAAAAAAACAAAAACTCTGGTCATAAAATAAAAATGCAGGCTAAAACTTGAAAATTAAAGCAAAAGCAAAATAATTTGCCATTTTCAGCCCCAAAACTCTTTACCTCAAAGTAAATTGCCGAAACTCTAAACTCAATAATAATTTTAAAAATTCCCCATAAAAACAATAATTCAGGTTAAAACATCTAAAATTTGGTTAAAAAAAATCGAAAATACCGGCCAAAAGTTCGCACACAAAAATCAACAATTCAGGTTAAAAATCTAAAGTATTGACCAATCAAAAATTTATAATCAAGGTAAAAAAAAAAACTAAGAATATAGACAAAAAATCGTAAACTCTCGGCAAAAATAAAAAATGCAGACCAGAAAAAAAAACAAAATTTTAACTAAACATTCGAAAATTTTGGTTTATAGGGTTTATTTGGAACAAAGAAATAAAAAAAAAAAACAGACCAAACATCTAAAATATAAACAATCAAATATTCTGATGTAAAAAAAAAGCTAAAGAATTGAAACTTTATCCCAAAATAAATTGCCGAAACTCAACACTCGAAAGTAAAGAAAAAAATTCGCCCATAAAAATAATAACTTAAGTTAAAAAAATCTAAAATGAAGGACAAACAATCAAAAAACTCGAAAATACTCTCAAAACAAAAAAAATCGTACATAAAAATTGACAAGAGTGTAGACCAATCAAAAATTCACTCATTAAAATTAATAATTAAGATAAAAAAAACTTAAAAAATCGAAAAATGAAAAATGTAGAAAATTTCAACAAACTATTAAAAAAAAATTGACGAAAATCAAAAACTCTAAAAGTTATAACAAAAAAGAAATCAAAAATGCCGACCAAACATCTAAACTATAAGCAAAAATAAAAATTAAATTTCTGGTCTAAAAAAATAAAAATCAAGCAAAAGAAAAATAATTTGCCATTTTCAGTCCCAAAAATAACTCCACAAACGCGAAAATGTTTAGAAAAAGATAAAGGACAAAAAATCCAAAACTCGAAAATACCGGCAAAAAAATCACGCATAAAAGTGAATACATCAGGTTGAAATATAGGGCAGAAAATCAAAAATTCGGGCCTAAAAAGAAACAAATGCCGAAAAAATCGAAAATTTTAACAAACAAATCGAAAATTTAAACTAAAATGAAGAACATTTTTCAGTTATACAGAAACTGCAGGGCAAAAATGTACATCCAGGCCTAACGATAAAAAATGCAAACAAAAATATTGAATATTTAATATAATAATAATAATTTATTTACGGGAAACGAGTGTTGCATTTAAATTCAAGTTTAAATATAACATGAAAACTTAGAAGTCGCTGAATTGGAAAATTTCAATAACCAAAATGATGGTTCAAAATTGACATTTTTTTCTTTCAATGTAGTAATTTGATCCAAAAAAATGCATGTATAACGCTATTAAAAACGCTGTTAAAAATCTCCACACAAGTGCATATATTAAATTAGTAAAAATCATAAACAGACATCGACAGTTGTGGTTTTATTTTCTACATCCACCCTAAATTGGTTAAATCTAGGATCTTAAAGTTCCAAAACTTCGGGCGGACATGGTTTGCCGTCTTTGGATTCATTATTTGTTAAGCTTGAGATGAGGAGATCTGAAGATGTGAGAAGACAGTAAAATACATCTTCTATTGTCTTCTCACGTGAGTATTTTCAAGAGAAGCTCGCACGATAATATCTGATGTCTTTGTTGCGAGCTTCTTGTGCATCCTCAGATAACTGTCCAGTTGGTAATGGAGAAGCATCAATTATAGCATAACGTGAACTAACGTCGGCATCGGGTACCAGCATATCGTTTGGCAAGGTTTAAGCAGTATACTTTGAATTTCTCTATATCTATACCAAACCCGCTCGATACTACTTGCAACAGTACCTTGGTTTTCGCTATCAACTCTTCGTCCATCCCTAGAATTTTCGCAGTTGACGTGGCAATCCTAAAAAACGCCTAGCGGTGTTTCCGTCGTTAGTCGTACTGGATCCAGCTTTCGGGATATCAATTCGCAAACCGTACAATTGCTTGAAATTTTTTTGTCACGACCAGCTACCCTTTTGCTTCTGCCCTGCAGAACAAGCCTGCCACTTTTTAGGTTCCGTCATCGCCGCATTTGTAAGCTAAGTGGAGAAATGGAAATATTCTACACATCTTCATTCATCAAACCGATTTGAAAACGTACACTCGATTAATTAACTATTATTATTACTTCGGGTTTCGAAGCTACACGTATAGTACACAGAAGTGCCACCCTAACAATACTCTATAGTGAAAACTATTTTCAATTTCATTTTTCGACTTTTGGCCAGCTTTTTTCGACTTTGGACCACTATAGGAAGGTGGAGTCTCTTTCTTCTTATTTGTAAGAATTTTCTGGAACGGAATGTTATTGTCACAAGACTTTTCATACATAATCAGACTCGAATCCACTTGGCTAATTCATCCATTCATGTTAACTAGCCTTAAATTTGTCAGGAAGTTCAGTAATTTTCCTGAAGTGCGGTTCCATATTTATCACCAAGTTGTTCCTTGGAAATTGTTTCACGGTATAGATCTGACATAAAGACATAAAGACGATGTAGAACTTGCTCCATCTTCTAAGAGTCTAGAAATTCGTAAGAAGTAACCCTTCAAAATTAAATACTGGTAGAGGGAAATCATATGAAAGTGCTTGTTCTGGCTTGTGTAAGAGTCAAACCAGAAGTGATATTTTGTCTTCTTCAATGTATTGCAAAAGGAAACTGCAGGTTTCTGAACTACCCCCGTTTTGTACAGAAGACGGTCTTTTCAGCACTATTTGTAGCCCAAAATTGTAGGAACTCATCTGTGTCAAATAACCTGTTTTAGATGTCGTTGTTCTAGGAAGTGACATAGTTTCTCGAAGATATGATATGTTTGTTGTTATATTAACTCCCTGTATATCAGTTTTAATTGCTTCATTTACCAGTAGTTTGTGATCAGGGCCGGATTAAGGTACAATGGGGCCCTAGGAAAATTTATCCCTGGGGCCGTTTTTAAAAATGAATCCGAACTAATTAAATATGATATAAAGGTTTTGAAAGACAGTTTTATTGCGAAAAAAATCAAATCGCAATGACACATTGAAATACAAAATCACAAATATAAGTAACACAACATCAAATTGGTGCTTTTATTACTTTGGAGTTTACAAAATAGGCAAATAAAGATTCGTGGTTAATTTCGTTGAATAACTGTTTTTCAATATTTAATAAAGCTAAATCTGTAAGTTTATCTTGATTTATTGTACTGCGGAGATAAGTTTAAATTATTTCCAGAGATGAAAATGATCTTTCCTCGCTTGCGTTACTAACGGGTAAGGTTAAATATATCCTGATAAATTTGGAAAAGTAGAAGTCAATTGATTTTCGCTAATAAAACTATGCATTTTCCGTCGTATGTAACATAAAATCGTCTGTTATAAAACTTTGAAGTTGAATTAATTCGTTTAAATTTAGATCATTGTCGTATACATCCAAATGTTCAATAAAAGAATCAACGTTATTTTTCGTTACATTTTTGAGCTCCGTTAGGACATTGAAATTTTACTTTCTCCGTTACGAAGTACGAGAAAGTATTGTGAACGTGAAAATTAAAAAAAAAAATTACGGAAATATTCTTTTTGGGGTCCCTAGATGCCATTTTAACAATTTCTGGAAAACAAAAATGTTTGTGTCTGGCTGTGTGTGTGTGCGCGCGCTGTATCTCAAAAACTGATACAGCAATTATCATGAAACTTTGAACATAAATTTTATTTGACAATCCGGCTTTTGGTAAAATTTCGTACGCTGAAAGTAAGTGTTTTTGTTTTTTTCCAATATTTTTTTAAATATGGAAAATATTACGAAAATATTTAAATAAATATTGAACTATTGAATATTGACAACTAAGAAATCAAAAAAATCATTTTTTCAACAAAATTATAATAAACAAATGCAGACATTTAACTGTGAAAGAAGCCCAATAACGGCTTCTGCGAAGTATTAACAACCCCACGTAAGTTTTTTCCGAGCACCGTGTGTTTACCTAACTTTCCCACGTAATTGAACACGAGCAGCAATCAGAAAAATGGTGATGTGGCCATCATGTTACTTTCTCCGACTTGATGGTATCATTAATATTTACGTTTTCATGGTTCATTTTCAATTGAAATCATATTTTAAATGTACATCGAGCGTTGCGTAAACTTGGATGAAACTGACGTTTAAAACGTCAAAATTATGAAACGGAAAAAATATACTTCAAATTCAAAAACTCGGTTTACTCAAAAACTAACGAGATTTCGAAAAAAACTTATTCTTTAGAAGTTGTTCATTTTATTATTCACACAAATTTACTGTAACTATCATCGTTTCATAATTATAAACCAAAAGTTAAAAAAAATTAATAATTTTTTTTCTCGAATAGCAATGATTTTATGAAAAATATTTTCAAGCAAAAGATGTTCATTTCTTTGTTGTCTTCAATGTTTGTTTAAATGTTTTTGTGATATTTTTCATATTTAAGAAAATATTGACAAAAAACAAAAAACAGTTAAGGTAAACACCCACTTCTGGTGTACGAAATTTTACCAAAAGCTTTTCAGTTCTTCAGATTATCAAATAAGACGTATGTTGAAAGTTTCATATCAATTGCTCTATTAGTTTTTGAGATACAGCGCACACAGACAGACACACACACACACACACACAGACAAACACACACACACACACACAGACACAATTTTTTTTTTCCAGAAATTGTTGAAATGGCATCTAGGGACCCCAAAACGGATATTTCCGTAAAAAAATTTTTTGAAAAAAAAATCACGATCACAATACTTTCTCGTACTTCGTAACGGAGAAAGTAAAAATGATCGAAAAGGATTTGGAGGTTACGTATTATGTAAGTTTTATTTCAATTTAATCATTGAACAATTATAACATGAACATAATGACTTTAATATTTTTAATCGTAAAGAAATGTGTGTGATACCAAGAAAGTGCATTTTATTGAAAAGTTCCTAAATTCCTGAATCAAAATGTATCATAAAGTAATGGCTTCCACCATCAACCATATCCGTAAAGAAATGTATTGAAGAGTTTTACTGGAAATAATTATACGGTCCGTCCGATTTAAATATTCATTGCATGTCACTTACGAAATCATGATCATTATGATTATAAATGATTACACCACACAAAATATGTCAATTTTTGTTTTACTTGGATGCCTACGAAATTTTTACAAAGCTACCTACGACATATTGATATTTGAGTTAAATATATTGAAAATTATCGCATTACAAGTTATTAATTTCTTCCAAACAATCCGCGAAAAAATTATGTGTTTAACTCGGCAATAAAGCAGATTTCCTGACTTGGCTATATTCACAGCCTCGCCGCGTCCGTAAATCTGTCACTTTATTGCCTTTTTAAACAAATAACTATTCTTTTTTTTAAACTGAAAACTTTTACAGATTTCATTTCATTCCGAAATCATCAGGCTTGAATATTCAAGCATAATCAATGCACTTTATTTACCTAGTTTTTCATTAAAACTCCATTAAACACGAAGGCGTTGATCTTTCAAAAACCAAAAGAAATGCACTTTCAATTTTTACAGCTTTATTTCGGAATAACTTGGCTTTAATATTATTGAAAATCGAAGCGTGTTAAACATTTAGTTTTTCAGATAAGCACGATCTAACCAAGGATTGCCAATTTTGTCAGAACCGGAAATAAATGGAAGTTCAAACTTTCACAAAATTGGTAATCAATGATAAGGGTTTGATATAAAAGAATAACCATGTCCGTTAAGGACCTACTTTTTCGGATAATCATCAAAACTAAAATTTACAAATTTCAACTTTCAAAAATAAAAAAAAAACAAATTTTTTTCAAAAACCCTCTTAAATACGAACTTCCAACTTTAACAGCATTATTGGCGAATAATTGGACTTTAATTTTATGAAAAATTCAAAGAACGTTAATTTTAGTTTTCAACAGTAATATAACGAGTGCCTATGATTTTGCCGGCAATTATTAGCGGCAGGATCACGATTGCTTGTTGCGACGAAAATCGGCACGACTGCGAAGCAGGAGTGCCGATTTTCTAGAAGCAACAAGCAAGAGTGATCCAGACGCTAATAATTGCCTAGGAAAAATCAGTCACGAGTTAGATTCGGGAAGACAATTGGCCGAACAGAAAGTTCACACTTCTTAATTTGAAAAATTAAATTTAGTGACACCAAGTGTCAGACGTGTATTTATCTGCGCCACAATAATTGTAGTAAAAATGAGCTTACCAAGATTTTGAGAAATGCCTATGAATACTTCACCCGAAAATACAAACAGATCGAATTCAGGAGCAAACTGCTTAAAAGTCCGGCAATAACTGACGTTTTATACGCTATAGAAAATGAACCAACGCGTTGCTAGGCAATACCAACATGAGAGATTATCTGATTAGATACCACCCAGGGTTAATTGCCATGCATAACATAGAGCGTGGTCTGTTACGCATCGTAATTAGAATTTTATTGGATCATCTCATCAACGTTATTCGATTTCATTGGTTAGTAAGTAAATGAGGGCAATTGTCTAGATAATCACCAAATCAAAAAATTGCGATTTTCAATGCTCAGTTCAAATCAAAAGTATTGATTTTTTAAAACCATCTTAATCATTGGCACACATCCACTGAAACACATTTTAAATTTTATTTTATTTTAAAAATACGTGACAATAAAGAATTATTATAATTATAATAATAATGATTAATATTATTATTATTGGGCTGTAATATTATATAAAACAATCAAGCAATATTAATTATTTAGTATTCTAGACTAGTTTTTCAAGCTAAAGTGAAAGTATGTAAAATTGTGTTCTTTTTATTTTTAATTAAAGAAAGAAATGAAATTTTTCTTCTTTATTTTTTTTTATTTTTGATTTTTTTTTAAATATTTTTTAAATTTTTTTAAACATTTTTCTTTAATTGGTGATGAACGACGGCTCCGCTGCGCTGCGCCGTCGTCCATGCGTAGCCTATTAAAATTGATCAAAGTAACTGGTGACGAACGACGGCTCCGCTGCGCTGCGCCGTCGTCCGTGCGTAGCCTATAAAAATTGAGCGAAGTAACGGAGAAGAACGACGGCTCCGCTGCGCTGCGCCGTCGTCCGTGCGTAGCCTATAAAAATTGAGCGAAGTAACGGAGAAGAACGACGGCTCCGCTGCGCTGCTACGTCGTCCGTGCGTAGCCTATTAAGATTGACCAAAGTCACCGGTGATGAACGACGGCTCCGCTGCGCTGCGCCGTCGTCTGAGCGTATCCCATTAAAATTGACCAAAGTAACTGGTGACGGACGATTTGGAATACAAAGTTACAGACTTTCTGGGGAGGTACCGAACAAAACTAAATACAGCACTCGTGAGTAAGGCCACTTTCGTTCACTTGAATTGTAAATAACACTTTTTTCAAGTACCGTTAAGGCCAGTATAACAGAAGTTGTCAAGAATCAGCAACATTGTGTGCAATCATAACCTTGTTTCAGATAAGTCAATGAATATCATGTCTGACGCACAGCTGATAGGTTCATAACCTAAACCCGCGACTTTAAGCACGTCATGTCAATGTCATTAAATCTGAAAATTGTGTGCAATCATAACCTTGTTTCAGATATGTCAATGAATGTCAAATCTGACGCACAGCTGATAGGTTCATATCCTAAACCCGCGACTTTAAGCATATCATATCAATGTCATTAAATCTGAAAATTGTGTGCAATCATAACCTTGTTTCAGATATGTCAGTGGATGTCATGTATGACGCACAGCTGATAGGTTCATAACCTAAACCCGCGACTTTAAGCACGTCATGTCAATGTCATTAAATCTGAAAATTGTGTGCAATCATAACCTTGTTCCAAATATGTCAGTAAATGTCATGATTGACGCACAGCTGATAAGTTCCTAACCTAAACCCGCGACTTTAAGCACGTCATGTCAATGTCATTAAATCTGAAAATTGTGTGCAATCATAACCTTGTTCCAGATATGTCAATGAATGTCATGTCTGACGCACAGCTGATAGGTTCATAACCTAAACCCGCGACTTTAAGCACGTCATGTCAATGTCATTAAATCTGAAAATTGTGTGCAATCATAACCTTGTTCCAGATATGTCAATGAATGTCATGTCTGACGCACAGCTGATAGGTTCATAACCTAAACCCGCGACTTTAAGCACGTCATGTCAATGTCATTAAATCTGAAAATTGTGTGCAATCATAACCTTGTTCCAGATATGTCAGTGGATGTCATGTCTGACGCACAGCTGATAGGTTCCTAACCTAAACCCGTGACTTTAAGCATGTCATGTCAACGTCATTAAATCTGTAAATTGTGTGCAATCATAACCTTGTTCCAGATATATCAGTAAGGGTGGGTTTACAGTACATTTTTTAATTAAATTAATTTAATCGCGGTTGGTACGGCGCGATACGTCAGCGGCTAACTTCACGCCGTTTAACATAACCTATAAATTAAATAGTCTGTCACCAATCTGTCGCCACGAATAAGTGCGCATGTGTTGATAGTATGGCGGTCGATGATGTTTAAACGAACTGCTGTTCTCTGCTGGCGCGTTTGCTTTTGTAAAAGGTTATATAAAATAATACAAATGAATCAAGACGATGTTCTTTAATGCGGGAAAATGTTTATACATGTTGGAACAATATGTAGTTTTTGGCGTTTATAATTGTTTTGGTAGTAATTATTAATATAATTAACTGGACCTTATAATTGTCCAAGAATGTTTGTTCAGAGATATGCTGTGCCATGACATATGTATTAAATGCATGTTTGCACTGGCCATATACTCTAGTATAGTATAGTATTGCACAGTTTTAGATTAATTTGTTTGATTTTGACGATATAATTAGAATTAATTACCTTCTCCGCTGTTAAATAAATTTGAATAACATCTTGTGATGCTATGATATAGGTTCCTCTACTTTTTTATTTTTACACAGCCAAAGAATCTTTTGGCTTGCCTTATACATATGTACATAAATTTATGACGCCTGTACTAACATTATTCGGATAACAAATACGTGTTTCATCAATTACTTACCTTTTATTAATTGATAACTTGCTAAATTTTTGTTATTAATAAGTTTTTCTTTTCACTTTCACTTTAATCAGGGACTTAATTGAGGTAGCGCCGTCAATTAAGTTAACGTCAAATTAAACAAAAAGTTAATCGCAATCAAATGCTAATCGAGCTTCTGTAAACCGATTTTTTGTTTAATCGCAATCAAATCGGACTTAACAACGCTGTTAACTTAATCGCGATTAACTATTTGATTTCATGTTGATTGATATTAGTTGGCAAGGCAACGCGAATTTTAATCGCAATCAAATAGTTAATTGCAATCAAATATTTGATTTGCTTTCTGTAAATCCACTCTAAATGTCATGTCTGACGCACAGCTAATAGGTTCCTAACCCAAACCCGCGACTTTAAGCATGTCATGTCAACGTCATTAAATCTGAAAATTGTGTGCAATCATAACCTTGTTCCAGATATGTCAGTAAATATCATGTCTGACGCACAACGTATCCCGTTAAGGAAGAAACAAATCAAAAAATGTTCTAACGTAAATATTGAAGGGGAAAGCTTTGTAATTATACTGGAGCTTTGAGAGACTCTTCAAAGTAAAAACTAAAGGCATGAAGACTCCCTAAAAGTAATCTTGAATCGCTCACTTTTAAGGCCAGGGCTCCGGGAAGAGGTCCCCCAGAGATAAAATACTTGTCACGCGGTACCGCTTCTGCCGAAAGGTATCTTTGGTGAAAATTTCAGCCGAATCCATGTCATGCGATTTTCACTCAAATTTCCGATAGTTTTTTCTCATGAAAAATGAAAAATATGATGCCTTGACACATAAAAAAATTCATAACTCGCAAACGATTACAAAAATAAAAAAATGATGATAATAAATGTTGTAGAGGGGTCTTTTGTGGAGAGGATAGAACAGTTTTAAATTTTCCAGGATGTGCCCGGAAGGCCGGGCGGATTTTCTTGTATAATTTCTTGAGAAGGCCCCGACGGCCACGGGGAGGATCACGGGGACGATCAAATTTGCCCATTCGATGTCAATTGATAGACACCACATTGCCCAAAAGCGCCACCTCTCTCATCCGTGCAGAAGGGGGTGAAAAAATAAAAAAAAATAATTTTAAATCGTATTGCGCGTTGAGAAAGTTCGAGAATGTAATCTGGTGGTAACCCCAATTTCTGAATCTAACATCGTTAAGGAACTTCGAGAATGTTGGAATAACTGGGGTTACCACCAGATTGGTAACCCCAGTTTCTGAATCTGTCATCTGCCAAATGTGACAATGCACTATCAATGCATTTCTTAATTTGCAGTTTGGAGAGCACTCGGACGTTAACGGGAAGAAGCTTATTTTTGTTTCATCAACTTTGGGCCTTTAAAAATTATGTGATGAGCGTCTGAGAAGCATATACACATTACAAACCAACATACAAACAAAATTTAGGCCGGTACTGATTGGGGTTGTTTCGGTCTTTAGCATCCCGTTGCGGCTGGTGGGGTTGACGAGGGGACCAAAATGTTACCAAACTTTGGTGGTCTGCTTCAAATTGAACTCTTAATGATTTCCCAAAGTTTCATTGTTCTAACCCTCCCGGAAATATTTTTTTTCTCTCAATTGATTTTCCGGGGAAAAATGTTCAACGTTCAAAAGCGACAATTATTCAAATATCCATATCTCGGTTAATAATTGGGCGATTTTAAAAATTCAATGTTTGTTTTACGTACACGCAATACCGCAATGATAATCCGTCGTTGGATTCGTGTTTTAAAAAGGAATGGAAAATTTCATTTTAAAACGATCGAAAATATTTACCTATAATAATAAATAAAAGTTTCATTAATTTTTAAAATTAGAAGGAGGGGTCGGATCTATAAATTTTACTTGGATTTTCTGTTGGGCTTGAGAAGGGCTTTCCGGTGGTGTAATCAGATTTCTGATCGGACAAAAAAAATGTTGTGCCCCGCTGCTCAATTTCGCTTCCTCCTTCCGTATACAGGGTGTCAATTTAAAAACTTTCAATGCAAATATCTCTGAAAATAAAGGAGTTAGAAAAGCGCAATTTGGTACAAATGTTATATAGGTAGGGGGAACTAGAACCACCATATTTTGGTTATGGGGTGAGTGACCCCTTGGGCCCCATTCACCCTAACCCCAAAATTTTAAATGGCATCACCCCTTTTGTGATCCCTTAAATTAAACGTTTTTTCGAGTAGTATTCACCAGTACAAGATTTTTTTTTTTAATTTAATACAGGGCCGAACAAAAAAGTATAATTAAAATAAAATAAATTCTATGAATTGCTATTTTATTTAATTGGATTCATTCCATTTTGGGCTACAAAAAAGGATAATAATTTTTTTTCTCGAAATACTCGAACCAGTGGGCCAGGTTTCAACAAATAATCATCTTTTGCAGTCACTGCAAAATATTGAAACTATTTTATAGATAATTTTCTGTTATTCAACGATGTAATCATCGGTTATACCGGAAGTCAACGCCAACTTCCTTATTTTAAATAAAAAGTTATATTTTTTATTGTATATCTGGATTCTACATAAATATCTTTTCAATCAAATTTTTGGTAATACATGGCGTAACAGAAAAGTAATGTCGGATACAACTTTGTTTTTTTAATGACACTTGCAGTATTTTATCTTTTGACTTTTACAAATAATTCTGTATTTTTTATATATGTTACGGTAGTAAAAACTTGGTTAGTTTATGAACTAACTAAATGATTTATTTTATTAGAAAATAAACATTCCATCAAAATAACTGTCGCATCTAATTAGTTTGTATACTATCCATCAAGTTTTTAAACTAACCATCAATCACACTAATTTATGACAAATTTAATAACAAAAAATGCAGACAATATAGCTGCCTTATTTTAATATATTTTTATATTTTCCATATTTTACACTGTTGTAAATTAAAAATCGTAACTTTTAATAAAAATATCAAGACAACATGAAAAACACTCATTTTTCACATTTCTAAATTTTAACATTTTATATATTTATGTTATTAAACACGTTTAATTTGACAAGTCAAATATACTCCTGCAGTAGCAAGCCACATTTTTGTTACATGCTGTATATATTTATATAATGATTCAATGTTCATATTTTCACTGTCTTCAATATGTCCACAATAATACAATCACTTACTTGTCAAAATATTGCAGATGGGCAACTTCAGAAACATTAACATTACCACTGTTTAATTGTTGCAATACCCGATCCCTGAGTATGAAGCGATTCCTAGCTTTAGCACGTTTATCCGTTTCTTAGGTTTGCTATTTTCAAACAAAAATGTATTTACGAACTAACGTAATTAAAAATAAATTGAAAGCATTAATATAAAACAGAAAAATATATAAACGTAAGAGATCTAGAACTCGAATTACGGCCAACAGCAGAAAAATCAAAGAGTAAAATAAATTGCATGACATTCCGTGAGAGGACATGCGGCAAGTTGTTATCGTTTTCTAATAAAATTCACTCTCCTGCGTGTGGAAATTTCCCCTGCAACCTCGCAGCTTCGCCCCACGTCTCCCTACCCAACCTTAATAATTTCAGCAGTTACCGTGTGGCTTATGCGACATCCTCGGTATAGCTACTACGTAGCCGCTCGATCTGTGTCGAATGTGTCCATTACAACCAAGAAGAGAAATACGATTATTGTTTCTATTCCCAACATCCTCAAAAACGGGGAGGGGGAGATATATATTTGCCTGTGATATTTAAAAAAATAAAAATTCTCCCCTTTCGGGGCGAGTATTGGCCGGTGCGGGGGGTTAGTAGGGGTCGGACGCGGTATCCGACACCACCACCGCGCTCAGCATCCTCGAAAACGGGGGGATATTATATTTGCCAGGGATATTTAAAAAAATAAAAATTCACCCCTTTCGGGGCGAGTATTGGCCGCTGAAGGGGTTGGTAGGGGTCGGACGCGATATCCAATACCACCACCGTGCTCAGCATCCTCGAAAACTGGGGAAAGTGTTTTTTTTTCTGCAGGGTAATCGGGTCAAGCGCGTTTTACCCCTTTTGGGGGTGGTGCTTGGCCGTTTTGAGGGGGTGCGCATTTGCTTGCCTTCTCTGCATACTTCTGGTGATACCAACAATGGCCCGATGTATTATCACTGTTGCTATTGCGTGTTGATTTAAAACAGCTTCTACTTGAGACTTGAATCGACAATTTAACGACTTTTTGTGTTAAGGCAGTGATTTGTTTTTGAAGAAGCAAGAAATTGTCGGCCGTTGGTGTTGGAATCACCTGAGGTGCAGAAATCATTGCACAAATTGTGTGCGAGCTAGAAATTTCTAGAATTTGGTCAGCCATGTCGGCTAAATTATTCAAATTGGTTGGGTTTGCCGAGGAATATCTCCTTAAGCAGACTTTCATCCATTGGCGTATTTCCGAGAAGCTGTAACAACTTTTGCAGTAGTTGCGACGGGGTTTATTGTCCAAGTGGACAAAAGTTGTTGCAATCGACGCTTCTCGGAAATCGTTGTACGCTTGATAGCCTCTGACTTTATTTTCATAGGGAAAAATTTCCGGGGAGTTATTACATCGCAAATATCAATCGCTACGTCGGCGGGTAGCGCTGCGACCACATCATGAAACTTTCTGAGGGAATGAGGGAATTAGTTACGTGAACCATATCGTTGGTTGGAATTTTGAAAATAAAAGCAAATTATAACGAAAATTATTGACGGTGGACTCAACCTGGTCTTCCGTAGCTCGTAGAATACGTAAAAATGTTCGCAGTATAAATTAGGATAGTGTAAAATGGAGCAGAATGAGAAAGAAAGAAATGAAGGAACACCTTAAGCACGGTGTCGAAGGTACGACGGTAGACGGTCGGTTGTTGCGGTATCCTGGGCGTCCAGGGGGGGGGGGGGGTGACATCGCTGCCAGTGTCGGGGAGAATTCCAGATGGTGTAGTCCCAGGGTCCTGATTCCTTGCAAAAACTCAGCGGTTGTAGCTTGGCTTCGATTCTTGCAGTTCATAGGCGGGGTCACCAATGTAGTGTAAACTTGTATTAATCAAAAGGCTACTTTTATATTTCTCTAATCTATTTAAGTTTTTTTACAGAAATATCTTGTTGTGTCAATATATTTTTTATTATTTTTTGTTATTTCTCCGGTTTCTCCTGGTTACCATCCATCGCTGTCTCCGATCTCCGTTGCACATGTATAAGGTGCCTCCACGTCGCGGGGTGATTAAATATCGCTATCTTGTTCGGTATCTGCTCCTTTTTCATCTCGAGGTGTAGTATATACAATATCGGATAAATATTCTTCTAGTTCTTCCAAAGCAAGCAGGAGTTGGTGCAAAGACAATCTAATGAAAAGTGGTAAATAGTCCAGTAAATGAAGGGTCCAGGGTAGGCAAATTTGCAGAGGATGTTCATTTAAGTTTTAATTGGTAGATTTTGACTGGTACTTTCAAATTCTAAAATATCCTGGGACAACGGGGTATGGGGCAGACTCTGAAAAATGGCCCTAAAGTTCCAAGAGATCGGTTTTTCACCAACCCCTGCTAAAATACTGCACTTGGAGATTTTTTTGGACAACAAATGAAGATCACTTGATTATCTAGAAAAATAGTCCTAATCATTTTTGTCGAAAATTCGATAGTTTTCGAGATAACGGGACCCAAACGTGCTCTGTATTTCTAGCTCCTGCCCTGATTCTAGAAGAGCATGTTTTATGCATTTACTCGGAGCTGGACGGACAATTGATATTTTTTGATGATTCAACATTCATTTGAAAGGGGAAATCCATAGCCATCATATGCTGTGACTTTAGCTCCATTTTGATTGTTCCAAAATATTGCAAAAAGTGGCCAAAGTTTTTTTTTAAGAGATTTTTTTGACTTTTATAAATTGACCCATAATTTTGTTATCAATATTCATTTATTCAGATCCTTTTTGATAATAGGCATTTTCGTTTTTTTTTTGCTGTTTTCGGAGTTTAGAAAAATTTCGCGCACAATCGTGGATTAAAAATGTATCAATCATCGTATCGCTTTCTAATGCACATTACTGGAAAGCTTACAATGTCCCCTTTTTGATAGCACTTTTCTTATTTTTTCTCACTTTTAGCAGTTTTTCAGAAATGGACGAATTGGCCACGGAAGGAAAGTACAGTCATTTTTTTTAATGATTGTTTCCTCTTAGCTCTAGATTTTGTTCACTTTTATAGCTTATTCGACATAAAGATGAGATTCTAAGCTTTTAATTCATGTATATAAAGCATATGTTTCGATTTCTCAGAAAAAAATAAATAGCCCCAAACTTTCTCTAATAATTCTCACGCGGCGTAGATGCGCAGTACTAGTATCGTACAAACGTGGTCGGCGCCAAGCACGCAATCAGCTGTCCCTGTGTCAGTGTATTTTTTTCCAAACATTCTGTGTTTTAGAAGTACTTGGCTTGTCTAAATTGTTCTTATTTTTCATTTGCAACAAATTTAAAAAAAAACGAAAAGTGCTAAAAAGTGAAACAAACATTTGAGGTTATTTTTGTAATATAAAAAGGGGAGAAACTTTTCAATACTGGTGATATGAAGCAAAAGGTAAGCCTTCGTTCATTTTGCCCCATTTTCATTCAACAACATTTATTGTAACAATTTGCTATTAACACTGATTGTTTTACCGATACTTTGTTGTAGAATCATGGCAGAAAACGGTACTTTGGTATGCTTTATTTGTCGTGAGGCTGTTTCTGAGGACGATACTACCGTCACTTAAGGCCTGGATATGCTGATTAGGGTTAGCAAAGAGAGGGGTGATAATCATCATATAATACTGGAAAAAGAATCCTCTCTGAAAGTCCAGCAGGAGTGCAGGAGGCGCTATACGGTGAGAAGTGGAGAAAAGTTGGTATACCAGGAGTTTGCCAAGCATGAAACAACAAGGTTCGACCATTGATGATGTCCAGATGAAGTTCCTACATTTATAATAAAATTTGTTGCATTGGGTATAGCTGCCCCGATCTCGTACTTGATCAATTTGTCATTCACAACAGCCTCTTTTCCAAATTCACTGAAATTGAGTTCAATAGTGCCAATTTTTAAAAAAGGGAATACATGTTTATTAGAACACTATAGACCGGTAGCTATGGCATCAAGTTTTAGTAAAATTTTTGAATATAGTTTTCTGTACAGGCTGGATAACTTTGTCAAAAAAAAAAATCTGTTGTCGAACAATCAACATGGGTTCCGCTCCAAAAAATCGACCAGTTCAGCAATGTACTCATTTTATGAACTTATTATTAAGTATATTGAAAAGGGAGAATACCCTGTCGCAATACTATGTGATCTAAGCCGTGCTTTCGACTGCGTCGATCATGGTCTGCTTTTAGACAAATTGGAGAAGTATGGAGTAAGAGGTGCAGCCATTCAATGGCTTACTAGCTTCTTAACAAGCCGGCAACAGTTTGTAAAAATAAAGTACCAAGAACCTAACAACCATATTAGGTGTACCAACTCCGATAAAACAACTGTTAATATTGGGGTACCTCAAGGTTCAGTTCTTGGGCCCGTTTTATTTATTCTTTATATTAACGATCTTGAATCCTGCCTTCCCAAAGATGTAACTACAATTCTTTACGCAGATGATAGCTCTCTAATTGTTTCGAGTGGGAATTCCTTGCTTCTTGAAGAAAAGTGCAATCAAGCATTAAAACTTACATCAGAGTGGTTTAATGATAATTTATTACACTTAAACAATGAAAAAACCACGTATTTACGGTTTCATCATTGTCAATTAAGATCAAATATAGACATTAATTTAGGTATAGCTGATGATACACTGGTCTACTCAAAAGATAGCAAATTTCTAGGTTTACACGTAGATGATAACATCAACTGGAAAAGCCATTGTACTATAGTTATATCAAAATTAAATTCATTATTATATTTATTCAGAAATCTCAAAGAGATACTTACCATACCACAATTAATTTTAATTTATTCATCTCAAGTGGATTCAAGGCTCAGATATGGTGTGGCGTTCTGGGGTTATTCCATAATGGCTCCAGATGTGTTTATCTCTCAGAAAAAAATTGTAAGAACAATATTGGGAGTAACTCGAACTACTTCATGTAGAGAAATATTCAAGAAGCATGGAATTCTCACTCTTTGCTGTCTATACATATTGGAAATATGTACATATGTGCATTTAAATAAAGAAAGATGGGTAAAGAATGGACACCTACACACTTACAATACAAGAACTAAAGATAAATTCAGGCTACCAAATAATAAATCAGTAACGGCCGAAAAGTCCCCAACGTGTATGGGAATAAAATGATATAATATGTTACCAGTTGCAATCTCCAACGCTCCAACAATTAAGATATTTAAATCACTGCTAAAAAAACTTTTAAAAGAGAAATCTTACTACACAGTCAAGGAATATTCCGACGATATGACTATAACCAGATAATGTAAAATTTGTTCTATTTTGGGCATTCGTCTATGCTTTTTTTAATAATTTTTATTTTACGCACTTTTGACAAAGTATATATTTTTATATTTTATAATTTTAATGTTTTATAATTTTAATTTATATGTATATTAACGATTCCTATACTGTACCTTATTTAGTCAAAAAGGATTAAATTAAATAAATAAATAAATTTGACTAACCCTAAGAGGAAAAAGAGGCACTAAAATGGTGCCTTCGATTTCCAGACCAATTGTCTGTTTTGTTCACAGACAGCTCCGTAAATCAGGCAAGATTCGTTCACTGTTGTTCGCAAACCAGCATTCCAGCCAGAACCTCTGAGTACAATCAAAAATGCTATGAACCAGGAAGACGCGAAAGTGGTAATGGAGAGAATCTCCACGATTGACTTGGTGAGTGATGGAGCAAGGCACCATAACGCTTGTCGATCACGCTTTCTACGATTATGTGCAAAAGTTTCTGACGGTGCCAAGCCTGGACGTCCCAAAGATCCTGAAATTGCGAGTCAGATTTCTAACATTGTGGATCATATTAAGGAGATAAATGAACATCTATACAGCGATGAAAATTGATGAAAATTGGAGGAATGTTTTTAACATAAAGTGATTCTTTGAGTTTTTGGAATTGTTCGGTAAATGACTCCAAAATTTTGGCGAAAAAAGTACAAAATTAATTCCTAGTGAATTTTTTGTTATTGACAATTCCCGGCGTTTTTATTGTTTATAACAAACCTGTGCGCTTTTGAGTTCATCAGCCAAGATTTTTTTAATAAGTCATTTTTCCCGACCATAAGAAATAAAACAGTATTTACAACAGGGCAGATCAGATCTCCTATTTTTCTGTTATTTCTTCTCAGGTTATCCTTCTGTGGACCGGCGAACCCTTATGCGTGATTGAATTTGGCGATGACAAATTAGGATTTACAGCGAACACCGGCAGTGGCACGATCATGTTTGATGATGAAAAAACAATGGATGGATAGGGGTGTTGATGCCAATTAAGAGGAGACGAAAATTCTTGACCAAGCAGCAGCAATTATTCGGCGGCAGATTGTATCATTTGCTAGTAATCGAGATGTGTACCCTCCTGGGAGGATTAGATGATAGTATACCAGAAAGGTTACAGTATTTAATTAATGAGATTGTTTTGCCCGATAAAAAGAAAGATAGCGAGCCCTTCAAAAGAATATGCACTGCCATCAGCCATTCGCTTATGGTGACAGTTCGACCCAGATTCCATTTGTCGCACTTGCAGCTTGGTTTAGGATTAATGCTTTTCCGAAAATTTGGTTCCCGAAAACTTATCGATACCTTTTTTCAATAAGGACACTGTGTATGATATTCAGAGTTCATGACTTCCCTTTATCAGAGATAACATTCTATTTTTGCATGCAAATTCCGGGAGCGATACCACTGCTGCTTTCTTCAGAAAAGGGAAAACGTCAATAGTGGAAAATTTATTTAAAAATGTATCGAAGCAAGATAAAAATGAGCTCGAACTGGCCATTGAAATTTTTAAAAATCCGGACCTTTCACACGATACCATATTTCGGAACGGACAAACTGTTTTTCTGTCGATGTATAATGCGCTAAAGGGTGTAAAAACTCTCAAAGCTCTCAGATTCGAGACCTTCAAGCGATTGGTTCCAAAGCAAAATGCGATCAAACTAGCAAGTTTGCTACCTACCGCTGAAGAATGGGGATGGAAACGTGCAGGGGATGTACTCATACCAGTCCAGACCACAAAAGAGCCGGCGCATCCGGAACTACTGAAGATGATTTTTTGCCAATGCAAGGCGGACTGTGGAAATAAATCTTCATGTAAGAAAGCGGGGCTAAAATGTTCATTTATCTGTGCTTCATGTCAGTCTAGGCTATGTTCAAATTATAAAGATAGTGAAGGTATAATGGTATCCGAAGAAGTAGAAGGGACAACTTTTGTAGATAATGAACTGATCTTCATTTTTCCCCTGAACAAAATATCTCTAAACGCCATATTTTTGGAGATATTAGCGAAAAACGATTTTTTTAACCGTAGGGCCATTTTTCAGGGACTGCCCCATACCTTTTTGTCCCAGGATATTTTCGAATTTCAAAGTACTGGTCAAGATCTACCAATTACAACTTAAATGAACATCCTCTCCAAATTCCCTAACTTGGTGAGTTTTCCGACCTTTATTTACTGGACTAAAATTAGCATAAAGTCCGTTATAACGAACGCATAAATGAATATACAATTATAGTAAGAATATTAATCAAATATGAAAATGTTTTGAATGAATTTATTACTTGAACAATACTCAGTACATCGTATAAAACATAATTAACAATTAAGTAAAGTATAAATAAAATATATACAGGGTGTTTCAGAGCTATGGGAACGGTCAATCGCGTGCTTATTTTTTAAAATTCCAAAAAATGTTTTATACAAAAGTTGTGTATAATAGTGAGCTGCACGCCCTAAAAATATTTAAGTTTATACAGGGTGTCTCATAACAAAATTACAGACCAAACTTATGTTTTTTTAAACGGAACACCCTGTATTTTTTGTCATTTTTTAATTATATGGAGCAAATAAAGGTGAGTTACTTCAATACTCCCTATACCTATTGCTTGCTGTTTTCGAAATATTTCAAGATTTGTTGAAATACATGGTCTGGGTGAAATTTTATTTTTGCCCCAGTGATTAACGTTGAACGATTAAAATCATTTTAATTATTTGCTTGAAGGTTCGAACTATAGAGCCAACCATGATTTCATACAAAAAATTATACAGAGTGATGAAAAAAATGCGGTAGAAAAATCCAACTTAGAAAGTTGAATAACTTCGTTTTTTCAAATGGCACACCCTGTATTTTGTAACAAATTCTCAAGTAGAATCCAATTATCTTTCAGATTATAATAATTATTCCTGATATGATAATCGCCGAATACAAGAACACTATTGAGATTAGGAACAGGGAACCCTTATACAATCTGACGGATAATTGGATTCTACTTAAGAATACGTTACTACATACAGGGTGTGCCATTTGAAAAAACGAAGTTATTTAACTTTACAAGTTCGGTTTTTCTACCGCATTTTTTTTATCACCCTGTATATTTTTTTGTATGAAATCATGGTTGGCTCTAGAGTTCGAACCTTCAACCAAATAATAGAAATGAGTTTAATCGTTCAACGTCAATCACTGCGGCAAAAATAAAATTTCACCCAGACCATGCATTTCAACAAATCTTCAAATATTTAGAAAACAACAAACAATAGGTATAAGAAATATTGAAGTAACTCACCTTTATTTGCTCCATATAATTCAAAAATGACAAAAAAATACAGGGTGTTCCATTTAAAAAAAACATAAGTTTGGTCTGTAACCTTGTTATGAGACACCCTGTATAAATTTAAATATTTTTAGGGCGTGCAGCTCACTATTTTACACAACTTTTGCATAAAACATTTTTCGAAATTTTGAAAAATAAGCACGTGATTGACCGTTCCCAGAGCTCTGAAACACCCTGTATATTGCTTATTTATTTACCCTCTGCGTGAATTTCCAGGTCAATTGCATACAAAACTTAACACCACAACACTACTTCTTTGAATAGCAGTAAAAGTTTTCTAATGAGAGAGAGAGATAATACATTTATTGAAGCACTTTTACAAATGACCTCAACAGGCAATTTTCTAATGATTTTTATTCATTTCCATGATATGGGACTTAAAACATGCATTTCAAAATAAATAAACCAAACTCAAAAAATAGTTCTTTGATAGACGCAATATAAAAAAAAGTAATTACTACGTTCGGTAAACAAAATTATATCGGAAATTAACTTAACGATCTAATAATACGAATAATGTATTATATTATTAATAATTAAACAATAACTAACGATATAAAAAACAAACATTTTAAATTGTAATAATCAACCTATGTGGATCAATATGTTTAGTTGTAATAAAAATAATGGTTTCCATGGAAAATAATTCTGGATTATTCATTACGCAGTCATTCGTTTAAAGAATGAGCTTGTGATTAAACCTTAGTGGAAAACTTATTGATTCAAGTAGAATCAACATGGTGTTGATAGATAACGTCTCCTCTTTAATTAAAGTATTGGGTTATTGTGGAGTGATTCCCTTGTATCAAGGAACGAGATTTAAAACGAAAATTATTTGTAAAATTGTATTTGTTCCAATATTGATTTACTTATTATTCAATGCAATAACTATTTTAATGACCAAATTGATTACATTGCCCGAACTGATATGTACACTCTTACTTTTGGTTACAATTAAATCCTCGAAGGTGAAATTATACAATAACTTCTTTAATAAATTTGATGAAATTGATAAATTACTTAAAACTGCTTTTAATAAGGTAGCACCAGTGGATAAATTCCAAATTTTAAAGCTATTGCTATTAGTTTCTCCTATGATCGTCGTAGTTTATTTAACCGTTGAGAGAATACGTGCAATGGAATATTTTGTTGAACTCTTTTCTATTCCCAATGAGTTGATTTTTACATTATTAATGACATTAATGGTTGGATTAATATATGTCTTGCTTAATGGAATAAAGGAGCGAGTGTTGCTTCTGCATCAAATAATTGAACAGTTTTGTCAAGGATCGCCACTTGAAAGTTTTCATAAAGTCAAGGATGTTGATGATATTATTAAAGCGCAGACCTATTTGATAGATGTCGTGGATTACTTCAATGATATTTTTCAATGGCCAGTTCTTTTTATTATGGTACACTTTGTTTCCAAAATATTAAGCATCGTCCAGTTGGGTTTAATGATTCCGGAAGATTTTGGTTGGGATTATTTTTTCTACGTTATAATTCATATTGGTATGTCGGTAAGTAAACTCTACAGTTATTATCATTACAAATAATACAAAATACTTTACTGTTATCATTACAATTAATACAAAATACTCTAAAGTTATTAATATTACATTTGCTTACAAATCATACAAATTACTCTACAGTTATTATTATTACATTTGCTTACAAATAATATAACATCCGTAATCGTAACTAAAGGCATAACCAAGTAAAACGAATTCAGGCTGAAAGACCCCGGGTCGATAGCCAATAAAGAATCTTTACACATTTAATTATTATAGTTAAGCAAGATTTGTTTATATCATATACTAAATGTATGAATTCTTTAATAAAGATGATTTATATATAATATAACATGCTCTCAGTTATTATTATTACATTTGCTTAAAAATAATACAAAATAGTATTCGCAATACAACTAAATCAAAGACCAGAGTTCGCTATTAAAGGATGTTCCAGACAATCGTAGATAAAATAAATAAAGGGTGTTCAAATTTGAGGTTGCTTTTTCAATTTGTAACAAAACGCTCAAATTGCGTAAATTGTATGAAATTTATATTTTGAATTAAAGTAAAAATATGGCGGTTAACAATGAAAAATAATATCGGACAAGTGACCTCCTCTTGACCTTTGGCAGGATATCATTCTCTTTGAAAAATTCGCTACAACTTTTTCGCATAACTGCGGCGATATTTCACCAATTGTCGTAGTAATGTTATTCTTAAGGTGTTGTATGGTTCGAGGATTAGTAGCGTAGACTCTTTCTTTTAAGAAACCCCACAGAAAAAAAATCCAAAGGAGTCAAATCACAGGACATAGGTGGCCAGTTAATGTTTCCTCTCCGTGAAATTATTCGGTCTTGAAATCGTTCCCTCAAAAGATTAAGTGTTTCATTGGCTGTATGTGGTGTGGCTCCATCTTGTTGAAACCACATATGCTGGATATCTATCCCATGTAATTATTCCCATAAAAAATTCTCAAGCATCGATCTATACCGCTCTCCTGTTACGGTTACTGAAATGCCGGCTTCATTTTCGAAAAAATATGGGCCAATAACACCTCTAGCCCAAAAAGCACACCAAACAGTAACCATTTTGTTACCCTCACCCTATTTTCGTACCGATATAAATGTAACGTCTTCCATTAATTGTTTCACTTGATAATGACAGTAAAACGTCGAAACTTAAGTCGTGATATGTATGTATATGAAATATTTGTACATACATCAAATAAATTGTGGTAAAAAACATAGTAAGTGTTTTATTCAGTGATTTTATAATGAATTACCACGTAGTAACGGTCACAACCATCACCATGAACATAATGTTGTTAAAAAATTTCCATTTTCTTCCATTTTTGTAAGGCCAAATTAACAAAGTTACGCCGTGCTTCGTGATCAAGTGGCTTTAGCTCCTGCGTTAACTGTATTTTGTGGCCTTTAAATAAAGATCTTTGGTTAAAATGCTATGCACAGTCGTATTATTGAGGTGCAGTTGCTGTGCTCGATGGCGAATTGATATTCTTGGAGCTTCGGCAACGCTTTGCCTTACAGCATCAATATTTTCAGGAGAGCGACCACTACGAAGGTAAACGCGCTTTCTTGTATCATGTACGGTTCCAATTTCCTCAAATTTTTTTATTAACTTCGCAACAGCCGTTTTTGATGGAGCATTATTTCTCCCAAATTCCGTATGGCTTTTTCTGACCGTTTCTGCAACACTTTCTCTATATTTATAATAAGTTTTCACTAAAAACACACGTTTTTCAACTGTATATCGCTCCATACTTAAACACCGCAATAGTTTTACAACACAAACGTCAACTGTCAAGCGACAAATAAATAGAAGCAATGCCAGTGTCGGATCATTCAAAAAGCAACCTCAAATTTGAACACCCTTTACAAAATGAAATAATTCGATGTTTTTAAATATTTCTGGGCATTACAGTTTTTCTTATCCTGACATTAATTTTATGTCATAATCGTGTATCTGATATTAATTTAATGTCGTATCTATTATTTCAGCACAAAATTACTCCTTGTAAAAACTACCTGGAGAAGAGTTTTTCTATTAATAATTGTAGCTATTTATTACCTTCGAAACTTGAAATGTGTTATGATTACAATAGGCGATCCAAACTTACTCTTTTTACTTTCTCCGTTACGAAGTACGAGAAAGTATTGTGATCGTGATTTTTTTTCCAAAAATTTTTTTTTACGGAAATATCCGTTTTGGGGTCCCTAGATGCCATTTCAACAATTTCTGGAAAAAAAAAATTTGTGTCTGTGTGTATGTGTGTGTGTGTCTGTCTGTGTGTGTGTGTGTGTGTGTGTGTGTGTGTGTCTGTCTGTGTGCGCTGTATCTCAAAAACTAATAGAGCAATTGATATGAAACTTTCAACATACGTCTTATTTGATAATCTGAAGAACTGAAAAGCTTTTGGTAAAATTTCGTACACCGGAAGTGGGTGTTTACCTTAACCGTTTTTTGTTTTTTGCCAATATCTTCTTAAATATGAAAAATATCTCAAAAACATTTAAACAAATATTGAATACAACAAATAAATGAAAATCTTTTGTTTGAAAATATTTTTTATAAAATCATTGTTATTCGAGAAAAAAAAATATTATTTTTTTTTCATTTTTGGTTCATAATTTTGAAACGATAATAGTTACAGCAAATTTATGTGAATAATACTTGTAGAGAATACTAAAATGAACAACTTATAAAGAATAAGTTTTTTTCGAAATCCCTTTAGTTTTGGAGTAAACTAAGTTTTTGAATTTGAAGTATAATTTTTCCATCTTTCATAATTCTGACATTTTAAAGGTCAGTTTTATCCGAGTCTACGAAACGTTCGATGCACACTTAAAATATGATTTAAATTGAAAATAAACCATGGAAGCGTAAATATAATGATACCATCAAGTCGGAGAAAGTAACATGATGGCCACATCACCATTTTTTTATTAATATTGTTATCGGTTAGTTTATGGAAAAAATATATATATTTTCGTGATTCATTATCATTTCAGATGCAAGGTCTTCTAATTATAATCAAGTGTGACCAAGTGACTAGTGAGAGTAAAAAGATAATCCCATTGGTATTAAAAGCTCTACATCAGTATGGTACGATTCCTCAACTGTGTCAAAAACTGAGTATATTATCCCAGCAAGCAACAACCAAATACGCCGTCTTCACAGGAGCAGGTTTCTTCAACGTCGATTTCACCTTACTCTTTACGTTAATTAACCTCACAGTAACCTATGTAATTGTAATCATTCAATTTACCAGTGATAAAAATGAAAATAATGTTACTACCCCTTTACCTTGGGAGGAGGAGTAAAGTACAATTTATTTGTAAACTAAGTGTAAATATTATTTATAAAACCTAGTCCTCTGGAGGTAAAATTTTCTATTAACGAGATGAAAGCCAAAATTAGATATAACGAAAGTAACCGTTATATGGATCCTGATGTATAGGTATAGCCTATTCGGTGGAATCTGGCGGCCGAGGTTGTAAAATGGTCGGTCCGCCCTGAGGATCGACGCACCCTCGAATAAAAGGTATTGGTGGTTCGTCTAATTGCATCCCATACATTTATTACTGTCCTTCGCTCCGATTGGTATACGCACTTTTACACCAGTACTTCTCAACAAAGATTGGTTTGAGATAAAATATATTACGTCCCCTACTTACCGAGCTTAGACCCTCTTTTACGACCACAGCCGTCAGATTTCCGAGAACGGGCTATATAAAGGGTTTTAACGTCTTGGTGTTAAATAAATAAAAAATAAAAAACTCCATTCTTATAAGAAGACTTCCTCAAAGGGAGAACAGGAACTTTATTCACGTTTAATATATGTGTACCGACGTAAAAATAGTTATTTATGCAACAAGTGAGTAAAGTAATACTTTTTTTCACGAGTAGGAAAGATTGCCGCATGAGCCGAAGGCGAGTGCGGCAATTCCTACAAGTGAAAAAAAGTTGCTTTACTCTCGAGTTTCATACAACATTTTTTCTCCGTCCGTAACTTTAAATAAATTTATAAATTTGATAAAACCTTAATCAATTTTTATAAGTAATAATACTTGTTTTAAATAAAGAAAATAATAATAATCATCAAGTTGTCTTGATCGGAAACGAATGTTTGACATTTATCGGCGGAACTCGCGGCGTATTGCGAAGCGTTCATGACACACTTTGCGCAAACAATTTTTTAGTAACGTTAAAAAATGAACCGCTACGGCACTTTTTTTCACGCAAAAGAGTGAAAAAATGAACCGTTATGGCACTTTTTTTCACGCTATTTGAAGGGTTCAGGAATCACATATTTTATGAACGCAGATTAATGAAAAAAACTGTACATTTTATAACGGACGTAGAAAAATCACTATTATTATTGTTTTATATCCATATCCTGGGTAACGAAAACCGGTTATCCTTTACAACTGCCTTGATCCTCAGACTTTCTTTGCTCCAAGTAACCCTGCATAACCCCCCACCTAAAAGAGGCTATGAGTAGAAACGATACAAGAAAAAGAAACACGTTTAGAAGGAATTTTAGGTGTGATATGTTTCTTACACTATCGCGACGGAAAAAAACATGCGTTCAAGTGGACAAGTCAGGGTGAATAAAAACTTTACGGTTGGTGTGACGAACAGTTGCAGGACTAAGGACGCATAGATTGTCCCTCAAGTCATCAAGAAATTTCGAGCCAGAAGGTATGTTTTTGACTGCGGAATTTAAAAAGAGACAATTGCCCTCATTTACTTACTAACCAATGAAATCGAATAATGTTGATGACATGATCCAATAAAATTCTAATTACGATGCGTAACAGACCACGGTCCATGTTATGCATGGCAATTCACCCTGGATGGTATCTAATTAGATAATCTCTCATGTTGGTATTGCCTAGCAACGCGTTAGTACATTATCTATAACATATAAAACGTCAGTTATTGCCGGACTTTTAAGCAGTTTGCTCCTGAATTCGATCTGTTTGTATTTTCGGGTGAAGTGTTAGTGCTTTGATCAGTAATAGTATTCATAGGCATTTCTCAAAATCTTGGTAAGCTCATTTTTACTTTCTCCGTTACAAAGTACGAGAAAGTATTGTGATCGTGATTTTTTTTTCAAATTTTTTTTTTACGGAAATATCCGTTTTGGGGTCCCTGGATGCCATTTCAACAATTTCTGGAAAAAAATGTTTTGTGTCTGTGTGTGTGCTGTACGTGTGTCTGTGTGTGTGTGTGTGTGCGTCTGCCTGTGCGCGCTGTATCTCAAAAACTAATAGAGCAATTGATATGAAACTTTGAACATCCGTCTCATTTGATAATCTGAAGAACTGAAAAGCTTTTGGTAAAATTTCGTACACCGGAAGTGGGCGTTTACCTTAACTGGTTTTTGTTTTTTGCCAATATTTTCTTAAATATGAAAAATATCACAAAAACATTTAAACAAACTTTGAAGACAACAAAGAAATGAACATCTTTTGCTTGAAAACATTTTTCACAAAATCATTTCTATTCGAGAAAAACATTATTTATTATTATTTTTTTAATTTTTGGTTTATAATTATAAAACGATAATAGTTACAGCAATTTTATGTTAATAATAATTGTAGAGAATGCTAAAATTAACAACTTATAAAGAATATGTTTTTTTCGAAACCTCTTTAGTTTTTGAGTAAATTGAGTTTTTAAATTGTAAGTAATTTTTTCATCTTTCATAATTTTGACGTTTTAAACGTCAGTTTCATCCGAGTTTACGCAATGCTCGGTGTACATTTAAAATATGATTTAAATTGAAAATAAACGACGAAAACGTAAATATAAATGATACTATCAAGTCGGAGAAAGTAACATGATGGCCACATCACCATTTTTTTCTCTACATAACAGTCTGTCTGTGCACGCACGGTGTATCTCAAAAACGAATTGATATGAAACTTTGAACATAAGTGTTATTTGAGAATTTGAAGAACTAAAGAGCTTTTGGTAAAATTTCGTATTTCCTTAACAGGTTTTTGTTCTTTTAGCCTTTTTGGTACTTCAGGACAATGTTTTCAGAACTCTTTAAGGGCATTTTTAAAAGACCTTTCTTCGAGGATTCTTTTTCAGAACTTCAAAACTTTTTTCTTTCAGGACCTTTATTTTCAGCATTTCTTTTCAAAAACTGTTTTTTTGGAACGTTATTTATTACCTTTATTTTCAGTATTTCTTTTCACAAACTGTTTTTTTTCGGAACGTTTTTGGGACTTTTCGCTGAGGACTTCTTTTCGGGATTTTTTTTAGAAAAAAAATTTCAGAATTTTCTTCTTAGCATTTTTTAGAATTTCTCTTTTCATAACTTTTTTTGGACCTTTTTAAGGACTTTTTCAGATATTTTTAGCTTTATTTCCAAAACTTTTTATTTGAGAAATTTTGTTAAGGACTTATTTTAGGCCTTTTTGCAGGACATTTTTTCAAGACTCTTTGGAGTCTCTTTTTTAGGACAATTTTTTCAGATCTTTTCAAGGACCATTTTAAGAGCATTTCACAATGTTTTTTTTTAGAAATGTTATTTTCAGGGCAATTTTTCAAGGACAATTTTTTATGAAAATTCGGGTCTTTTTCGAAATTTTCTTCATGACATTTTTTAGAATTTTTACTTTTCATGACCTTTTTTTGACCTTTTTAAGGACAGATATTTTTAGCATTTTTTTTCAAGACAATTTTAAACCTTTTTATTTGAGCAATTTTGTTAAGGACTTATTGCTGGACTTTTTGCGGGACTTTTTTCAAGACTGGGATTTATGTTTCAGGACAATTTCTTTTTAAGGACCATTTAAAAGATTTTTTACAATACTTTTTTTCCAAATAAATTTTTGTTTATTTTTTAAAGATGTTATTTTCAGGTCAATTTTTTAAGATAATTTTGTTATGATATTTCGCGATTTTTTCAGAAAAAATTTTCAGAATTTTCTTCATGACATTTTTTAGAATTTTCCTTTTTATTTTCAAAACTTTATATTTATGGAATTTTGTTAAGAACTTATTTTAGGCCATTTTGCAGGATTTTTTTTCAAGACACTTTGGGATTTCTTTTTCAGGATAATTTCTTCAGATCTTTTTAAGGGCTTTTTACAATTATTTTTTTCCAGAAATTTGTTCGTTTATTTTCTAAACATGTTATTTTTAGGGCAATTTTCTTATGATATTTCGTCAGGACTCTTTTTCTGAACTTTCTCCAGGTCTTATTTTAGCTTTCTTTCAGGATTTTTGGGGCTTTTTTTCCAGAAATTTATTTATGGTATTTTGTATGGAGACTTTTTTCAGGACTTTTCTTCGCGGCTTTTATCAGGATTCTTTTTTCAAGACTTTATTTTCAGGACTGGGACTTGTTCGAGAATTTCTTAAGAACCTCAGGACTTCTTTTCAGGATTCTTTTCTGAATTTTCTTAATTACATTTTTCGGGAATTTTTTCCAAGCCTTCTTTACAGGACTTTTTTTAGTACTATATTTCAAGACATTTTTTATAGGATTAATTTTCAGGATTTCTTGTTCCTGACTTTTTTTCGAGACACTTTTTCGGATTTCTTCCAGGATTTTTTTGAGGACATTTATTTCTGGTGCTTTATATAAAGACTTAATTTTTTCACAAATTTTTAACAGGACTCTTTTTTCAAGACTTTACTCTCAAAACTGTTTCTCCAGGACTTGTTTTCAGACAGAACTCTTTTTTCAGGACTTTATTTCTAATCATTTTGAAGAAAATGTTTTAGAAGACATTTTTTTCACAGGACTCTTTTTCAGGACTTTTTATCATGACTTTTTTATCGGGACTTTTTTCAAGACTTCGTGTTCAGTACTTTTATTAGGGGTTTTAGGACTTTTTAATTAGGATTATTTTTAGAAATCTTTTTCAAGACTTTCTTGTTCAGGACTTTTATTAGATTTTTTTGGGACTTTTTAATTAGGACTATTTTTAGAAGTCTTTTTCAAGACAATTTTTTTATAATTATGAAACGATAATAGTTACAGCAAATTTATGTAATTGTAGAGAATGCCAAAATTAACAACTTATAAACAATACGTTTTTACTTTCTCCGTTACGAAGTACGAGAAAGTATTGTGATCGTGATTTTTTTTTCAAAAATTTTTTTTCCGGAAATATCCGTTTTGGTGTCCCTAGATACCATTTCAACAATTTCTGGAAAAATTTTTTTTGTGTCTGTGTGTGTGTGTGTCTGTCTGTGTGCGCTGTATCTCAAAAACTAATAAAGCAATTGATATGAAACTTTCAACATAAGTCTTATTTGATAATCTGAAGAACTGAACAGCTTTTGGTAAAATTTCGTACACCGGAAGTGGATGTTTACCTTAACTGTTTTTTTGTTTTTTGCCAATATTTTCTTAAATATGAAAAATATCACAAAAACATTGAATCAAACATTGAAGACAACAAAGAAATGAACATCTTTTGCTTGAAAATATTTTTCATAAAATCATTTTTATTCGAGAAATAAATTTATTATTTTTTCTTTAATTTTTGGTTTATAATTATGAAACTATAATAGTTACAGCAAATTTATGTTAATAATAATTATAGAGAATTGCAAAATGAACAACTTTTAAAGAATAAGTTTTTTTCGAAATCTCGTTAGTTTTTGAGTAAACCGAGTTTTTGAATTTGAAGTATAATTTTTCCATCTTTCATAATTTTGACGTATTAAACGTCAGTTTCATCCAAGTCTATGAAACGTTCGATGTACATTTAAAATATGATACGGATGTGAAGTTAGCAATAGATTTCAGCAATAGATTTTAAAATAAGTTTGTTTGTTGTTTGTTGGGACTCTGCGCGAATTCGTGGCGCGAGGGAGGAAATTAATTATTTTTATAATATTCGGGGGGCGGTGATCCCAATTTAATTTTTTCATAAGTTAGTAAGGTTAATGTGGAAACTAACTATGTGCTTATATTTTTTATGGCGATATGCGAAAATGGTTACATGTTATTAGATGTGCGCCAAATAATTATGGGGTTGAAAATTAGGGGTGGCGTTGTGACAACTAATTAATATGATGGTGCTTTAGTTGCCATTTGAGGTTTTTTTTAATTTTTCTTAAGTAGATTCAGCGGAAATAAGATATTTTAAAATCTATTGCTGAAATCTATTGCTAACTTCACACCCGTAAATATGATTTAAATTGAAAATAAACCATGAAAGCGTAAATATAAATGATACCATCAAGTCGGAGAAAGTACCATGATGGTCACATCACCATTTTTTTTACCATACTGAGTTTTTGAATTTTTCCATCTTTCCATCTTTCATAATTTTGACGTTTCAAACGTCAGTTGCATCCGAGTCTACAAAACGCTCGATGTACATTTAAAATATGATTTAAATTAAAAATAAACCATGAAAGCGTAAATATAAATGATACCATCTAGTCGGAGAAAGTAACATGATAGCCACATCACCATTTTTACTACAATTATTGTGGCGCAGATTAATACACGTCTGACACCTAGTGTCACTAAATTTAACTTTTCAAATTATGAAGTGTGAACTTTCTGTTCGGCCAATTGTCTTCTCGAATCTAACTCGTGTCTGATTTTTCCTAGGCAATTATTAGCGTTTGGATCACTCTTGCTTGTTGCTTCTACAAAAATCGGCACTTCTGCTTCGCAGTCGTGCCGATTTTCGTCGCAACAAGCAATCGTGATCCTGCCGCTAATAATTTCCGGCAAAATCATAGGCACTCGTTATATTACTGTTGAAAATCGCCCGGCAAGCGTAACGTCTTACCGTACACGAACTCTGGAGTCGTGGCCATAAGAGATGACTTGAAAGTCATCCGAATGCCTAAAAGAATTAGTGGGAGGTGAGTTACCCACTTCTTCGGATCGTTGCTCATTCGGATCGAGTCTTTAATTTGTCGATTGAGTCGCTCTACCAAACCGTTACATTGCGGATGGTAGGCGGTTGTGGACTTGTGTAAAATTCCGAAAGTCCTGCAAAATTCCTTCCAGATGTTGGATTGGAACTACCGACCTCGGTCAGTGATGACCGTAGACGGCGTTCCAAAGTGTGCAATCCAACAGTTCAAAAAAGCATTAGAAACGGAAACTGCAGTAATTTCGGAAAGGGGTAAAACTTCTGGCGAACGCGTAAAGCGATCAATACAGACCAGAAGGTATCTGAAGTTGTGACAAACAGGCAAATGGCCAATGATGTCGATGTGGACGTCAGTGAAACGGCCATCTGGATCCGGAAATTTTGCAACGAGTGACTCTGTATGTCGATCTTCTGGCACCTCAAACAGGATTTGACGAAATATACAATGACGTGGTTCATCCTTGGCCACACGTAACGTGCTGCTACGAGACGTTTCATTGCACGAACGCCAGGGTGCGTGAGCCCATGCAAAGAACACAAAACGTCGTGCCTTAATGCAGGAGGGACATAAGGTCGCCGTTGTGCAAGTGATGTGTCTACGTAGATGTGTGTGCTTGTGCCGTCAGGGATGAAACTCTCCAGTTTGAGTGCTGTAGTAGTGCTACCAAGAAGAGATTGTAATTCCAAATCCTCAAATTGTAATTTTGCCAGAAGTTTGAGGTCTGAAGCATTAATTTCGACTCTCGACAGTGTGTCAGCCACGTTGTTTTCCTTCCCCGGGATGTGTCGAATGTCAGTACCCCAGTAGCACAAAATATTTCTTAAATATTGAAAAACACATATTTCTGTGATATTGATTATGACAGATTTTTATATGTTTTAGCAATATTTGTATGAAATATTAAGGAAATATTACTATGTATATATTTTTGCAATATTTGTAAAAAAATGTTGAGGAAATATCATGATATATGAGGTTGTGGTGCGGATCCCAAACGCATGTACAGTATTACCGAGCACTCGAGATGTGTGAGGGTAAAGTTTGCGCGGAGTGAGAAAGTATTGAGAGAACACGATAACAAATCTCCGGAGCCAATTGACTTTAAGGCGGTCACTGCCCGACACGTCTGGAGTGCTTAGTACTCTACTTACAGTCAAATATCACCATTTGAAGTTTGCAAATAAATTATACACTGGTTGAGAGAATAGACAGGAATATATAACGAAATAGCCACTAGCACAGACGTCTGCGTGTAAAACAGTTCAAACAGTGGCAGAATTGACAGAGACAGTAGTACAGTGTTGCCTTTTCTGTCATCCATATATTTTTTTGGATATATTTATAAAATGTTACTTACTAAATATATGGATTGAAATATATAGAACATGTTTATATAATAATTTTATTTCAATATTTCCATAGATATATTATATAAATATTTACTTTCGCCTTTTAATATTTCCGAAACATAAAAATGTAAAATCAATATTTGTAAAATATTTCCGACATATATTGTGCTACCAGGGTAGTGAATTGCGCGATGAAGGTCAAGTGTCTGTGCTCACGTCCTGAAAAACGATCAGAATTAGAATTGATAGCAGCGATCAGAGGTTTATGATCTGTAAATACTATAAATTCGTGTCCTTCGAGGTAATATTTGAACTTTTTAATTGCCAAATATACGGCTAACAATACACGGCCGAACGTGCTGTATTTGCGTTCTGTGGTTGGAAATGGTTTGGAAAAGAAAGCGAGCGGGCGAAGAACGCCAGAACCAGTGTTACCATGTCAGCGGAAAATCCGCTAGATCTGGCGGATTTTGAATCCGAATTGCGGAATATTTTTCGTTTTAGCGGCTGGCGGATTTTCTAGCGGAATTATTTTGGACTATCGAAAAAACTAGCGTAATTTGATTAAAATTTTTAAACATCATTGTTTTCAATAAAGGTCAAAAGAAACGGAATAATTAAAATTATTTTCATGTTTATCTAAACACATTATTCTTTTCTATATTATAAAATTTACACACAACGGATAACGGGCGATGTTCGGTTCGGAATAAAATAAATAAATAATTATTTGGAATTGTATAAATATAAAAATCCCGTTTAGTCGAATTTCCTGTTTAGCTGACAAAGTGTAAATACTACTCAATTTGTAATAAAATGCGGATGATTAAAATATATACCGGGTGTGGCACTTAAGACGCCTCGGACCATAGCTCCTTTACGATAAAAGCTATCGAAAAAAATCTAAGAACAAAGTGGTGCATAGTTACCGTCGCTATGTTTTAAAAATATTTCTAATCATCAGTGGCGTGCCGTACTCCAGTGGCGTACCAAACTTATGTTTTTTTAAATGGAATGCCCTATTTTTTATTGCAGATTTGGAAAGTGCTCGACGAGTACTTATTTTTTTATCTAACATGTTATACCCTTCACTTTAGCGGTTTCGCTGTTATAACCCCTTCTTTCAAAATTGCGCCCCATTTTTGAGATTTTTTTGTAGAGAAACTACATGACGCCGGCGCCTAAATTTTGAATTGAGGTACAGGTTAAGACCTCGTATACCTTCACATAATTTTTTTTCGGGTAATTTATGGAAAAAAAATAATTTTTGATTGATCTTCGTATGTTGTCATTTTTTCCGAAAATTTCAAATGGCACCCCCTTAAAAAAATTACGGCGTTGTACAGCCAAAACTCAAAATTTTTCATTGGTGTAAAAAAAATTACACATTGCATAACAAAATTTCGGAGAAAAAAGGAATTTCATCGCAAATGTCGGGAAACGTTTTCCGTTCCCAAGTGTGCCATGAGAAAACAAAAGATTGGTAATTGTCAAAGTACCAAAACAAATACACAAATACGGTCAACATGTATGTACCTATTTATTCAACATGATATGAAAAATGCAGATTAAGAAAATTTAACAACTTAAACTAAATGTTCGAAATGACGACCTTCCTGCTGGAGGCATAACCGCAACTTCTGGTGATATACCGCAGTTCATTATTTTCGGTAATAACTGCCTTCTTTCTAACTCTCCTTGGCCGTTTCACACTTCCCGTAGTAGTAAATCTCTCCAACACTTTTTGAAACGCACGTTCATTTGGATGTGCCCTGTGCGGATATCTCGCAGCGTACACTCGTGATGCCAAGAAACAATTCTTGTTACATTCTCCAAGAATAAATATCATGTCAACCATTTCCTCTTGAGTTCGGAACATTTTTAGAACGTTTATCAAAAATGACTTATGGCTGCTACTGGCGTCTAATAATTTACTTTGACAATTACCAATCTTTTGTTTTCTCATGGCACACTTGGGAACGGAAAACGTTTCCCGACATTTGCGATGAAATTCCTTTTTTCTCCGAAATTTTGTTATGCAATGTGTAATTTTTTTTACACCAATGAAAAATTTTGAGTTTTGGCTGTACAACGCCGTAATTTTTTTAGGGGGGTGCCATTTGAAATTTTCGGAAAAAATGACAACATGCGAAGATCAATTAAAAATTATTTTTTTGCCATAAATTACCCGAAAAAAAAATATGTGAAGGTATACGAGGTCTTAACCTGTACCTCAATTCAAAATTTAGGCGCCGGCGTCAATTAGTTTCTCTACAAAAAAATCTCAAAAATGGGGCGCAATTTTGAAAAAGGGGTTATAACAGCGAAACCGCTAAAGTGAAGGGTATAACATGTTAGATAAAAAAATAAGTACTCGTCGAGCACTTTCCAAATCTGCAATAAAAAATAGGGCATTCCATTTAAAAAAACATAAGTTTGGTACGCCACTGGAGTACGGCACGCCACTGATGATTAGAAATATTTTTAAAACATAGCGACGGTAACTATGCACCACTTTGTTCTTAGATTTTTTTCGATAGCTTTTATCGTAAAGGAGCTATGGTCCGAGGCGTCTAAGTGCCACACCCGGTATATTTTTTTAAATATCCGCATTGGCATTATCTTCAGTGGAACGATTATTTAAAAAGTGAAAGTAAAAAAATAAATTGCGCAACCGAATTATTGTTGAAATGTAAAATGTAATTAGGTTTGAATAGACAAAGCATTTGTTGTCATCACTTCAAGTAACCAGATTCAATTTTAAATGGATTTAAATCTGTAAATGTGTTTCAGGCATGTCCTGAAGATAATGAAAATATTCTTGAAGAACGTTTATAAATTCTTTAATTATTTGAATTTGTATTAATATAGCTAATTATTTCAGAAATATTTTGTGTTTGTATTTATTTCGTTCTTTTGATTATATACTTTTATTCACATATTTTCTGGTGGAATTCTAGCGGAATTAGGTTGGCTTTCTGGCGAAAATATCATGTGGCCAGATGGCAACATTGGCCAGAACTCTCATTCTGCTGCAAGACCGCACCAGCAGCGGAGTTTGATGCGTCTACCATTATGCTTAACTCCGCAACCGGGTCTGGTAGTGCAAGCATAGCACAGTCGGCAAGCGCAGCCTTAGGGTGAAAACATAGTGGAGCGGCGAGGCTAGAGTGTAGCGGAGAGCGTAGCTGAGAGGTTTTTTACCCCCGATGATAGCGGCGCTTCACATGCACACAGTAGAGCGGCGAGCATAGCATGGCGACTGTGGCGAGTCAAGAAACTTCAGTATCAGAATGTCGTCAGACAGTGATGATGACTTGTTGTATGAGAGCAGTGCGCTTAAAATTATTAATATTTTAGGCGGTAGACATTGTGCAGTGCACCCAGTGAATAGAATGCGTAAAGAGTTTGGAGAGTACCACCACCTGTTTCCACAGTTGAAACAATACCCGGATCGCTTTTTCCAGTATACTAGGATGGATTGCAGTACTTTCGAATATATACTAAACCTGATTTCTCCTCATATGGAAGTGAAATGTACTAATTTTGTGAAGCAGCCAATTGAATGTGAAGAGAAGCTTCTTATTGCATTGAGGTATGTTTATGCAGAAAAAAAATGTATATTTATTATGTAACCTAATGGTGTAATTGTAATTTTAGTATTTAAGTAATTATTTTATGTGCATTGAAGCTGAAAAGGTAAAGCATTATATTTTAGAGGACAGTAATACAATAAAATGTAATACAGCTCAAAAGAAGTCAATTTATTTATTGATTTCAATATAAAATACAAAACTACAATTGAATTAATACATAAATTCATGTATTTACTGGATTATTAAAACTTAGATTTTCACTCCATGTCTGCTCAACATCAGACTCAGCACCTGCAACATCGTCAAGATTATGCAATCTGTACGGGCTTTCATTAAGCGGGGTTGGTGAATGGGACCCAGACCAAGAAGGATAGCCAGAAGCAGTAGTAGAACGCGATGAAGACTGTAACTCCTCACAGTTATAGGCATATTTCATGACTAAACTTTGTATCTCATTTCGAAACATCAGTTTGTTCACTCCAGTAATAAGCTTTAAATGGGGCATGAGACTTTCGAAAAACTTAAAATCTTCCTTATCAGTATCCTTATTTAGTTCTTTTTCCTGTTCTCGTTTTCTTTTCTTTTCCTCTAGTATTGCAACTTTTTTTTCTTCAAGCTGCACTAACTTTTTTATTTGATCTTGCCTATAGTTTTTCTTTTGAAAGTCATTAGGATGAGTGAAAGCTCTGGTTTCTTGATTATTTGTACTAGTACTCGGTACTACATCAATATTTTCAATTAGTGACTCTTCAGTGGCATTGTTCTCGTCTTGCAAGTTCTCTTGTGAGTTATTAGGGGAATCAGGATTAGTATCACCCACCTCTAATCCGGGTACATCTGCTTTCCTCCTTCCATCGCGCTGTTCACTTATGTTTCCACTAGAGGGTCTTGCAGTAAACTGTGCTCTTAAAAAGTCCAAACTCATGAAGTAAGGCCAATTTGGTTTATAGACTGTATCGGCTCCTTGGCCTGATCTCTCCTTTTGTGTTTTTCGGAACTCACTTCTGTAGTAATCACGAAGTCCCTTCCATTTTTTTTGCGCATCTTTAACTGAAAAAAAGCGAATTATGATTCGTACATATAAGGTAGGGCAAGGGAAGTGGGAGTGAATATAGCAAGGGTGGGGTGGGATGGTGGCTGGGCGGATGGGACTTACTGGTATTTGGCACAATTATGACATAACTTTTCATTATAAAAATACTTTGATTTTTATAGCTTTGTTTTTTTCAGATACCTGGCTACTGGCGCATCTTTCAAAAGTCTGTCGTTTGCTTTTAGAATAGGAGCCTCAACAGTAAGCAAAATTGTCAGCGAAACGGTGAAAGAACTATGGAATGTTTTGCAGCCGATTCACATGCCTGTACCTACGACAGATACGTTCCTTCGTACAAGCTGTGACTTCTTCGAACTTTGGAATTTTCCAAATTGTATTGGATGTATCGATGTAAAACACGTTAGAATTATTTGCCCTCCACACTCGGGGACAATGTTTTACAACTATAAAAAGTTTTATTCGATAACTTTGCAAGGTGTCTGTGACGCTCATTATAGATTTGCTATGATCGATGTTGGAGGATTTGGGAAGCAGAACGATGGGGCTACATTTGCAGCTTCTGATATGCACTTAAAGATGAAAAGTAACCAGTTAAATATTCCAGATAATAATTACTTACCAGGGACACAAGTCAAAGCGCCTGTGGTTTTTCTTGGTGACGAGTCTTATCCTCTATCCACTCATTTATTAACACCCTACCCAGCTGACAATTTAACAATGGATAAAATTGCATACAATTTTAGGCACTCAAGAGCAAGAAAAACTATTGAGTGCTCATTTGGAATTTTGTATTCCAAATGGAGAATACTTTCAAAGAGTATTGAAACGAAACATGAGACTGCCGATCACATAATTAAGGCTGTGTGTGTTCTTCAAAACACAATTATTGACAGAGAAGGATTTGAAAGACATTTGAACGAAGTATCGCCTGGTTACAATGCTCATATGGATGGCCAACCGGTACGACGGCCAAGACAAAGAGGCCGACAGCCATCTGCAGCAATGCTTTTGCGTGATACATTTAAAGCATATTTCCAGGAAAATCCAATTAAAATTGTGCAAGACAATGAGCAGTAATGTTAAGCGTAATTATTAATGTTTAATTGTGAATTAATGTTAGCAATGTAATTATTGCTTTAAGTGTATGCTAATAAATAAAACTTTCTTTACCTGAACAGATATTTTCCTTACTTATTTCTTTCCAGAGACGGTCGAGAATATATCGATTATGATGTTCAGACAACTGCTGGTCCCAAACAGGACGGCGTTCACGAACTGATAAAATAAAACTTCCTACGTCCATAATAATAGTAATAACGTATGTAGTCGGTTCAATCACTGACACTTGACTGAACCCTCGAGGTAAAGAAATCGGGGAAGAATTCCCGAGCGGAGAGGCTAGCGTGTCGGCGCGGGTACCAGCGCCGCTCCCCTCTCCACTATGTTTTGGCGCGGCTGCCTACATGTATTCTTTTTTACCCGCTCAGCTACGCTCTCCGGTACACTCTAGCCTCGCCGCTCCACTATGTTTTCACCCTTAACTGTCGTAAATGCTTTTTAAGCAAGTTGCGACCAGACCACTGGTTTGTTGCGTGGAGTTGTAGCAGCGAGTTGATGAAGCGGCTCTAAAATGCTCGAGCATGATTTTATAAACCGGTGATAAAAGTTTATCATGCCGAGAGAACGTTGAAAAGCTTTTGGGTCAACAGGTTGTGGGAATGACAAGATCGCATCGACCTTGGACGGCAGAGGTTTTATTCCCGAACCACTGATGTTGTGACCCAAGAAGTGCAATTTTGGTTCGCCGAAAACGCGTTTGTCACGATTAATTTTGATACCGAAACAAGCGAGTCGCTCAAAAATTTGGAAGATGTGACGAACATGTTCGCGTTCGTCTTTACTGAAGACGAGGACGTCGCCAATGTACGCGAAGCAAAATGGTAGTCCGTGTAAAACCGAGTCCATAAACCTCTGAAACGTCTGGGCGGCGTTTCTCAAACCAAAACTCATCCTAGTATATTTGAATAAGGCGAAAGGTGTTGTGCTTGCCGTTTTAGGAATATCTGCAGGATGAATAGGAATTTGGAGGTATGCCTTAACCAGATCGAATTTGGAGGTATGCCTTGACCAGATCGATTTTGGAAAATATCGTACAACCCCAACAGTTATACGTAAAATCGCGAAGGAGTGGCAAAGGATACCGGTCTGGAATCATAGTTCGGTTGAGACCTCGATAATCTCCACATGGGCACCAAGAACCATCTGGCTTAGCGACCAGATGTAGTGGCGTTGCCCAAGGACTGGAGGAACGTTGAACGAATCCGAGTTGTAACAATTTGTGAAACTCGTCCTCAGCAATTTGGAATTTATGTGGCGGTAGTCGCCGTGGTTTGCCAAAAACACGAGGTCCAAAAGTTGTTATAAGGTGGTACACATCATGTTTAACTGGTTGGGACAGATCATAAGGGGTTGATAAATCAGGAAACTTTTGAAGCAATTTTGAATATGGCGAATTTTGAACAGACAGTTCATTTAGTTCTGATGGGCCGAATGCATTCCTTGCAAGACGATTGAATGGTTGAATGGTTAACCTGTGCAAGCACAAAGTTTCATTTAAAATCCACGTCCAGGCCGATATTAATTGTTAGTTTTGAGTGACCGAAAGTTGGTATTGGAGAACTATGGTGGTCAGTGAAAATTTTGCGCGACGATGAGTGTTGGCGAAGAGTTGATTCACCGCCAAGACGCTAACCTGAGCTCCTGTGTCGACTAAAAATTTGGTCCCAGAATTAATGTGGCACACAAAATACAAATGACCTGAAATGATTGCAGAACAATAGATCGACATTAGCCCTGCAACTGCTCGTTTCCCCAGTCACACGGAGGATTACAACTACGAGCCTGGGCAACGAAGTTTTGATGATACCAGGAGTATTTCTGATTTTTGCCAGCCTGTGAACTACTGCGTTTTCCAGGCGAAGAATTTCAACTTCTGGATTGACGCGAAAAATTTAATGACAATTGCGTCACAACAGTGATCTGATTTTGAAGTTGTAATATCTGTTCGTTCACATCCGATACAGGTGTTAATTTTTTACGAGAGACTGTGGTCGTACAAATAGCATGCGAATTGGAATTTGAGATTTCAAGAATTTGATCTGCCATATCTGCCAAATTGCTTTAATTTGTAGTTTGGGCCGAAATTAAAATTCGTCTTACGTCGATCAGGAGACTTTCTCGTAACAAACTATCAACAGTAATCTAAGAGTGCCTATGATTATGCCAGCAATTATTAGCGTCAGGATCACGATTTTCTGGAAGCAACAAGCAAGAGTGATCCAGACGCTAATAATTGTCTAGGAAAAATCAGTCACGAGTGAGATTCGAGAAGACAATTGGCCGAACAGAAAGTCTACGCTTCATAATTTGAAAAATTAAATTTAGTGACAGTGTCAGACGTGTATTAGACAATAATTGTAGTAAAAATGAGCTTACCAAGATTTTGAGAAATGCCTATGAATACCATCACTGATGAAAGCACTAGCACATTACCCGACATACGAACACATCGAATTCAGGAGCAAACTGTTCAAAAGTCCGACAATAACTGACGTTTTAAATGTATGGTGAATTTCCATGCATAACATGCAGCGTGGTCTGTTACGCATCGTAATTAGAATTTTATTGGATAATGCCATCAATATTATTCGATTTCATTGGTTGAAAAGTAAATGAGAGCAATTGTCATCAATAACTGTGCTAGCTAAAGGTTGTTGCAGTTATATTTATTTATTTATTTATATACGGGAATCCCCATTTTACAAAAGAATGAATACATTATAAGGTATAAAAGTAACCTAAATTTAAACTTAAAACTAAAAACTAAAATAAAATAAAATAATAGTGTTTTCACAGTAACTGAGACGGCATTTGATCACCTAACATCTCCTTCGACAAGAGTTGCTGCATACGCTTCTTCTCAGAAATTGACGTTCGCTTAATGATCTCGGTTTTTATGGTAGCTTGAGACCTGGATTCATGCCCGCATGCGCATTATGAAGTAAATTAGCACGTGGTCGGCCAGACGTTTGCTTTTATTTGTATAGTAAATCGACGGGTGCTTGAGAAAAATAACATTGCGTATATCATGACGCCAGCACAAAAACAATGGAGTGCCGAATTCACTACAGAATTTATTAATTTATATAGAAGCTATCCTTGCTTATGGAAAATAAAAAGCAGGGAATATATGAATAAATTTAAAAAGGATGACGCTTTGCAAAATCTAGCTGAATTTTGCAAAACAGTGTACGAGGACGCCAATATTGATTTTGTGAAAGCAAGAATTAATTCACTACGTGGTAGCTTCAGAAAAGAACTAAAAAAAAAGAAGTAGTAGTCTCAAAAAAATCTGGGCAATCGGCCGATGACGTGTACGTACCGAAGTTTTGGTATTATGATTTTTTAACGTTTACTAGTGATCAAGAAACTCCGAGACAATCCACCTCAAATATTCAAAATAAAGAGATAAATTTTGAACAAAGAAAATAATGTAAGTAAACTGTTTATTTGAGCGTATATAATTTTGTATATAAATGTTATTTGTTTTAATCCACATTTTCCTGCGAAAACTGTAATTGTTATACACGTTTTTGCACCATAGTATCTTGCCACGGAACTTTCCCATCATCGTTGAAATATTGCAAATATATTTCACGATGCGTTTTAACTACATCGGATGAATTTCTATTACGAGACATTTGCAAATCGTCATAAGCATTCTGAGGTATATCGTTTCGCCATTCGGCATGTGCTATAGTTCCACTTTCTGTATCTTCTGTATCTATAAAATTTATGGGAGAGTAATTTGCTTTACACTTCCTTCTTAACAAATTATGTAATGCACAACAAGCTAAAAACCTTGCCGATTTTATGAGGACTCAAATTTATTGCGGAATGAAATATTCTAAATCTATTTGCCAGTATTCCAAATGCACACTCTACTGCGGTTCGTGCACGTGATAATCTTTAATTGAATATTTTTCTCGTAATTTAGTTCCTTGAGAGCATATGGTTTTAAGAGATATTCACCGAGAGCAAAAGCTTCGTCTCCAACAAATACAAAATTCAGTCCATTTTTGGTTTCTGTGCAATCTGGAATATGCAGCTTATTGTCTCTCATTTTGGTATAAAATTCGGTATTTTCTATCACTCCGCCATCCGAAACACGCCTATTCGTACCTACATCAACCATAATAAATTCGTAATTCGCTTTTACTATTGCCATCAGCACAACGCTAAAGTAATTCTTATAGCTATAATAATAGGATCGACTGTTTGCAGGGGGTATAATAGCAATGTGTTTATCATCAATTGCTCCTCCAAGATTAGGAAAATTTGTTTTCATTTCAAAATCCCTCGGAATACTTTGCCATTCTGCTTTACTTGTGGGAAACTAAACATAAATAATTCGTTAATGCATGTATCAAAGAGACTGCATGTTATTCAATTCAACAAATAATATTTTCTATATTTTCTTATGTAGGACAGTACATCGATAACTGATGACGTTTTGACGCTGACGGAAATTTCTGGAAATCAACCAGCTACTTCAATTTTAAAATGGAAAGGAGAAAAAATTCCAGATATTGTTGCTAAAAAACGCATTTTAGTCGATAAGGCTGAAAAAATTAATTGACGGGGACGAGTATAGCTCTTTCGGCGTTGTGGTCGCTGCAAAACTTAGGAAAATGGAAGAGAGGCAAAGATTTAATTGCGAAAAAGTAATTAATGATGCCTTATTTAAAGGACTATTAACTAACGCCTAATTCAGAAATTAGAAACAATAATCAAATGCAAAATAGTCAAATTCAAAATAATCAGCAATGGTATCCTGACTGTAGTTCATTTAGACCTTCTACGAGTAGTGCACAAAATTTAAAACAGTATTATAGTCATGGAAATGGAATCAATTACCAAACACCTGCTGTAGATAATTGTTCTTCCCCCATGACGTCATCAATTGATGAGGGTGTAGAACATTACCCAACTTAATTCTTTGTTTATTTAATTAAATTAATTACATTTCTAAGTATAATAATTTATTTTTGTTTAAATAAATACAATATTTTTTGTTGATCTATATTGTCTATTCACTTACCTTAACATAATCTTTTCTCAATGTTTGAAAAATAGCTTCACAAGTTTCATGTATTATTTTTCCAAGGGATTGGGCAGAAATTGCGGTTGAAAATTTTAAATCTTCAAATGATCTTCCTGTTGCCAAAAATCCAAGTGTAGCAACAAGCCTTTCTTCTGCCGTAATTGCATTCCGCATTATAGTATCTTTCTTTTCAATGTATGGTGTTACAAGTTTCAATATAAACTGGAACGAAGAATTATCCATACGCAGATAGTTTTTGAAATCGTCCGGATAATTTTCACGCAACTCATTCAATAATGACATATCCGAAAATCTGCTTCTTTTCATAAGCCAGTTCTTACTCCACATTTTCTTTTTATTTTTGGGTGGTTCTATGCCGTCCATTAAAATTATCACTGCTGCAGCTTGAACTGGATTTAGTGCCATGGCGTCCAGTGTAGTATCCTAGAATCTACTGTTATGTAAATTATAAATACAATGGCATCATGATAAGAATGAACGTGTATGTTTAAATTGGATTGAAGCCGCTGTCATGAATCTAGGCTCGAAGCTAGTCTTCAAGCCAATAGCGACCGTCTATGGCCGCCTTTAGAGTCTCATAAGGTAAGATCTCTGATTGATTTATAATCATATCGCGCACATCCATCGCAACCTCTGTTGGTAACGCAGCTACCACATCGTGAAATTTCCTCATAGAATTTGTAACTCTGGCGTTCCGAAAAACAGACTCGCTTTGTATAAACCAAATTGTGGGCTCGAATTTTGAAAATGGCAGAAGTTTATAACTACAAGTATTGACTGTGGTATCAATTTGTTCCTCCATAGTATATGGTGTGTGAGAAGTAAAAGGATGAAGTAAAAGAAGAGAATGAAAGAAGCAAGAGGATTACGTCGAATTACCTGGAACAAGGGACTGTGAGGATGTGTGAGCAGACGTTGGTTCCAGCAAGCAGAGTGCTTCCGACAGATTGCTTCCAAAGTTACGTTCAGTCACGGTGTTGTCCAGTCAAAGAACGTTGGTGATTGGCCCTCCGTGCGAGGGCTGATCGTTGTGAGACGTCTGCGTTTGGCTGCGTGCTGCGTCGGGCTCACCAATTTATTTAACGTCTTGGTGTTAAATAAATTTAAAAAAAACTCAATTCTTATAAGAAGAATCCCTCAAAGGGAGAACAGGAACTTTATTCACGTTTAATGTATGTGTACCGACGTAAAAAATAAATCGTTATTATTATTTTTTTATATCCATATCCTGGGTAACGAAAACTGGTTTTCCTTTACAACTGCGTTGATCCTCAGACTTTCCTTGCTCCAAGTAACCCTACAGGGTGTTTTGTTAAATTTTTAATTTCCGAAAAAACAGTAGAAAGTAATGGTACACACGTTCATGTATCAAAATTTTATTAAAATCTTTACTAGTTTTTCAGATGTAACGTACAAAAAAATTAGGCAAATATTTATAATTCCCTAAAAAATGGAATTTGTTCTTTGCAAGGTTGCATTCTTGCATTATCTAAAACTGCTAATTTTTGTATCGTTAACCTGTATTGTATTCCCAAAAATCCTCTGATAACACCTAAATACAAACTGCCCACCAAAACAATATTTCGTCTCACGAATGGCCTTCGTTATCGGAGTTATAGGACTCTTGGATGGTGAAAACTGGGCCAGGTTTTTCGGAAAGATACGTTATTTAATAATTTAACATTTATTTAATTCATTACGATGCGAATAAGTATTATTTCTAGGACTGATAAATAAAGTGGGCTTTCGCGCATTTATTTAACAACGCAAAGTAGGCGTTTCCTGAATAGCCGTTACTATAGGTAACGTGCGGGAAAGTACATTTAATGCAATTTTCCGCACGGTTGCATTAAATACAGGTATTATCTGTGTACTCACCAAATTTTGGTTTCTTGCATCAATTCTGGAATTTTAATACTGTTTCATCTTAGATTTTTTCGGTTGAAAATTTAGTGCGAAAATGGGATTTGATTTGTAATTGAAAGTACTTTCCCGCACGCTTACATTAAATATAAATATTATCTGTGTACTCACCAACTTTTGGTTTCTTGCACCAATGCTGAAATTTTCATACTGGTTTTCAAAGTTCATCCTAGATTTTTGCAGCAAATTCAATGCTAAAATGTAAAGCCTCAGAAGCTCACCAAATAATTCTTAAAGGCGGAAAGACCTAAGGTCGATAGCCCTTATCAGGAATCAAAATATGAAACATGTAGGAATAAAAAAAATGTACTATGCAATTACTGATAATAAAGATTTCTTATATATAATTCTTAAAGGACCAAAATTCCTGTTAACGTCCGTATACTTTCTAAGCAACAAATTAAAATAGTGCGTCATGTCGGCTGCATGCAAGTCGGTAATTTTTAGCATTTGATGTCAAGAGAATTGTATATGCGTCAAAATGATAAAATCGGCGTGGTTTCCGTTTTTCATTCATTCCCTGATATTTCCCTTTATTTGCTCGAGACACGTCAAAAAGTTCGGAGCGTTACACGGCTTTCAACATTTCTATAAATAATTCGACAGGGAGAAATCAGGAGCTCCGTCTTGGTCGCTTACACGACATTCAAACTGTATGAAAGCAACGTCTGCAACTGCATCGGCATAACCAACAGTGCGCATTCTTTCATTTTCATAAGCTAGAATATAGTATTTATGTATATTGGCTATACATATTTATTAATTGTGTTTGAATTTTTCTGCAGAACGGTCGTAGAAAAAATATTGTGCGTAATTTCGAGCATCAAGCCTGTTTGCCGATTTCGATAAATGAATGCAACCATCTGCATTTTTGAATTGTTGTGTAAAAGTTACAAGCCTGCATGTTTCTTTGGTTTAAGATAACAACGCTTTTTCAAATTTTGAGCGCTAAAAATAGCAATTTTTCAGTTTGATGGGGATTATCTGCAAAGCTAGGTAATTAATTTTCTTAGATTTTTCTAGAATCCCAATGGATTTTTTGTCCCCCGCGGATCCGTAGCTGACCATTCACGTCGCTATTTATGAAGACTACTATAAACAAATTTCCTTAAATTATTTATCAGATGTTTATTAACACATCTGTGTTAAAATATTAAAAATAACTAGCGCCAAACGGCACTTATAGAATTTTCAGTCGCGCGCGAATCCGTGGCCAACTACAAAAATTTAATTCGTCGCCAATTTTAATTAAAATCGAATACTTATAATTATAAATTATTTATTGAATGTCGCTTAATACGTTTTTGTAATTCAATCTTTCAGATAAATAACATTTAAATGAAATTTGTTAGAATTCGGCTGATGGTGGAGGCGCCAAAAACCGTGGCCGGAAAGTTATGGCTAACTTCTCGCCGGTGAAAATAGCAATTCTCGAGTTTTCTAGGTAATTAGCTTGCTTAAATTTTTCTAAAACATTAAAGCTTAATAATTTTTGAATGGTTTTGTAAAAGTTAAGTCTGCATTTGTTTTTGGTTTAGGAAACGCTTTTTTTAATTTTCGTGCACTGAAACCTTTTTCAGCCTTCAATTCTTGATTTTGATGGTGAGCTAGGTAATTAACGTGCTTAGATTTTTCTAGAATATAAAATCGCAATAATTTTAAATAGTTTCATAAAAGTTGGAAGTCTGGATTTGTTTTTGATTTAAGAAAACAGCTCTTTTGTCATTTTCGAGCACTGCAAACGGCAATTTTTGAGTTTGATGGTGATTATTTACAAAACTAGGGAATTAAAGTGCATAGGTTATTTTAGTATATCAAAGCCGAATCATTTTTGAATAGTTTTGTCAAAGTTATAAATCTGCATTTGTTTTTGTTTAAAAAAACAGCGCTTTTTTTTATTTTCAAGTGCTAAAAATGGTAATTTTTGAGTTTGATGGTGATTATCTGTAAAATTAGGTAATCAACCTGCATAGATTTTTTTCTAGAATATCAAAGCCCAATCATTTTTGAACGGTTTTGTGAAAGTTATGAGTCTGCATTAATTTTTGGTTTTAGAAAATAACGCTTCTTCGATTTCAGAGCGCTTAAAACGAAAAATTTTGAGTTTCATGGTGATTATTTGTAAAACTAGGCAATTGCTATCCTCTGTTTTGTTAAAATTATGTCTTCACTTGTTTTTGTTTAAAAAAACGCGCGCATTTTCCATTTTCAAGTGCTAAAAATGGTAATTTTTGAATTTGATGGTGATTATCTGTAAAGCTAGGTAATCTACGTGCATATATTTTTTTATCCAAAATCGGGTGTAAAAATCGAATTAGAGTGGCCATTTGAGCCATGTAATGTTGCTCATTACCCCCTAGAGAGAGAAAAAATTTCTCTCACGGAATGCATAGATCCTTCATAGGATTTTTGAAATATTTCAAATTGACACCACGTACGTCAAAATTTCTTGTCAAAATTTTAGAAGCATTATTTTAATATTTAACGCAATTAGAGGCGATTTTGGTTAAAATGTTATATTATACTCATGTGGAATTCCTCATTAGTCCCTTAAGAAAATTAAAAAACCTTTTTCTTGCGGGACTAATTACGTACATTTCACATTCGTATAATAAATAACTATTCCAGAATATCAAAGCCCAATCATTTTTGAACGGTTTTGGAAAAGTTATGAGTCTGCATTTGTTTTCGGTTTAAGAAAACAACGCTTTTTCGATTTTCGAGCGCTGAAAATTACAATTCTTGAGTTTGATGGTGATTATCTGTAAAAATAGAAAATTGACATGCATAGATTTTTATTAAATAAAAAAGTCCAATCATCTTGTATAGTTCTGTAAAAGTTATAAACCTGCATTTGTTTTTTTTTTAAGAAAATCGCGCATTTTCCATTGTCAAGCGCTAAAAATGGTAATTTTTGAGTTTGATGGTGATTATTTGTAAAACTAGGTAATCAACGTGCATAGACTTTTTTCCAGAATATCAAAGCCCAATCATTTTTGAACAGTTTTGGAAAAGTTATGAGTCTGCATTTGTTTTCGGTTTAAGAAAACAACGCTTTTTCGATTTTCGAGCGCTAAAAATAACAATTCTTGAGTTTGATGGCGATTACCTGTAAAACTAGAAAATTAACGTGCTTAAATTTTTATTAAATATAAAAGTCCAATCATTTTTGTATAGTTTTGTAAAAGTTATAAATCTGCATTTGTTTTTGGTTTAAGAAAATAACGCTTTTTCGATTTCCGAGCTCTAGACATGGAAATTTTTGAGTTTGATGGTGATTATCTGTGAAACTAGATTATTAACGTGATTAGATTTTTCTAGAATATCAAAGCCCAATTATTTTTGAATGATTTTATAAAAATTTGCATTTGTTTTTGGTTTCGATTATTGAGCGCTGAAAATAGCAATTTTTGAGATGGATGATGATTATCCGTAAAATTAAGTAATTAACAAGCTTAGATCTTTATTAAATATCAAGGCCCAATCATTTTTGAATAATTTTGTAAAAGTCGTGAGTCTGTATTTATGTTTGATTTAAGAGCACATGGCTTTTTCGATTTTCGAGCGCTGAAAATGGCATTTCTTGAGTTTGATAGTGATTATTTGCAAAACTACGTAAACAACTTTGGATTTATAACGACATCTTTATCACTAATAATTGACGATATATACACCAAACCTTTAAATATTTAGGCGTAACCATCGATCAAAAATTAACGTTTGAAGCCTATTAAAAACCTCAAACTAAGAGTCGAACATAGTAAAGGCCGACGTTTCCTACCAAAGAAAACGTACCAAACAAAATAGAAGTTTAAAATAATTTGTCTATCCTGACTCTAAAGTGCAACCATTTTCTTTCACACTCCTCGTCCCATAATAATAATATAATAATAATAAACTTTATTTAGCACTGCTGCTATAAAATACAATTGTTATAATATTTTGATAAAAATTATGCATAAAAATATAACATGGTATCAATATAATATATTTTACTTAAACTATAAAAATATGTAAATAATATTAAACCTATAACTATTCACTAATTTACACAGCCACCATCAATACTTAAAATAACAAAAAATCACGAAAATCAGTCTTATATACTCCTACATGCTTCGTATATGTTCTCTTAATAATAATTTAAATTTTCTTATGTTATCTTCAGTTTTTATGTTGTTAGGAAATGTGTTATACTCTACAGCTGCTCTATAGAATAATGTATTTTGTCCCTGTCTTGTGTTCTTATGCTCGAGATAAATATTTCCTCTCCTTCGTGTATTGTGCAAATGTACATCACTAGTGTATGTAATGCAGTTTTTAAAATATGAAGGCGTAATACCTTTACATATTTTATGTATGAATAAAAGTGCCTTGAATTTAATTAATTGCTCTACATTTAACCAATTTAGTTTGTTAATCATAAAATTTATACTAGTATATCTATCACAGTTTAATACTGTACGCATCCCTGTATTCTGTAATACTTGCAACCTTTTTAAATCACTGCTATTACCCAGATATAAGATTGTACCGGCAAAATGATAATGTGGTAATATTATAGTGTTATAAATAGTTTGTTTTGTATGCTGTGACATATAATAGCTGCATCGTTTCAAAACACCTAATTTTTTAGCTATTTTTTTACACGTATAATCTATATGTTCCGTAAATTTTAATTTATTATCTAAAACTACTCCTAAGTATTTTATTGAATTTACATAGTTTATTATATTAGGGCATATTTAGTGAAATCGGTGAAATGAAAGAACGTATCTCTAAGCTCGAGAATACATCTGCAGTTGGAACATCTAATATTTTGATGGAGGCTAATTTAGTGGCCGAAATGGAAGATCGGCAGCAACGTGCTGCAAATATCATGGTGTATAACATTCCTGAATCGTCCGGATCAACCGATGAGAGAATTGAGAAGGATCTAATTGAAATTAAATCCATCTTAAATTTAGGCAACGATAATTTCCGTCCGTTAAAAGCGATTCGCGTTGGAAAATCAACCGGCAAAACTAGACCAATCAAGCTTTCATTTCAATCTCGTGAGTCTGCCATCAATATTTTTAAAGCAGCCAAAGCAGTCGATACAGGAAAAGTTCGATTTTCTAGTGATAGAACAAAGCTGCAACGAGAACACCTGGCATCTTTAAAAGAAGAGTTAGATATACGCAGAGTCAACGGTGAACGGGACCTAACCATCAAATATTTTAAAGGGTTTCCGTCAATAGTTTCATCGAATAAAAATACTAATTCAAAAAACTGAAGATTTATTTTCAGAACGTTGGCGGCATTCGCTCTAAACTTTATAATTTTAATCTAAATGTTAATTTAACTAATTATGATATTATAATAATTGTTGAAACGTGGTTAGATTCAACTGTATCTGATAGCGAGCTAGGTCTTCGTGATTTTACTATATATAGGTGCGACCGTTTTGATAAAACCAAGTCACGGGGCGGAGGTGTCATGATAGCTGTTCGCTCATATCTAAGCAGCAGTATTGTGAATGTACATTCTAACCTTGAAGAATTATATGTTTTAGTAAGTAATAATCTAATTATCTCCTCTGTTTATATTCCGCCTCAATCATACTCGTCACTGTATATAGATTATTGTTCTTCTATTAATTATGTTTGCAATTTATGTCCTAATTTTAAATTCCTTTTCTGCGGTGATTTTAATATGCCGCATGCCTCGTGGAGTTCGGACTCTAACAGCATTTTATCAACCGGTAATAATTGTATTAACGCTCAAATTGTAACTGAATCTCTGGAATTTCACAACTTACGTCAAATGAATGTTATTCCTAATAACCTTGGCGTGTTTCTAGATTTAGTGCTTTCTAATCTTTCCAGATTTTCCGTATCGCTGTCAGATGACCCTTTATTTAATGACAGTTTACATCATGTTTCGTATGACTTTTATGTTAATACTAGGGATGTCGTCGAGTCCCTTGATTATAGGGACATTATATATGATTTTAAAGCGGCTGATTATTCGAAAATTACTTTGTTTTTATCCAGTATCTCATGGAAGGATTATCTTAATGATAGTGATGTTAATGTTTGCGCAGATAAATTGCTTGCTGTTTGCATGTATACGATACAGGAGTATGTTCCTCGTAAAGTCGTGAAGTCATCCAGTTATCCTAAATGGTTCAATTCGTCATTGATAAACTTAATTAAACTTAAAAAAAAAGCACATATTCAGTACAAAAGTAGTGGTAAATATGAATTCTATGAACAATTTAAACTACTTCGCGCTCAATGTAATACTCTTGGCGACCAGCTCTATTTAAATTATATTGCTCAAATAGAATCAAACATTTCTACCAATACCAGATCGTTTTGGAGTTATGTGAATGAGACCAGAAAAACATCGGGTTTTCCTAAGTGTATGCACCTTAAAGACAAATCTTGCTGTTCTGGTGATAGCTGTGCTAACTTATTTGCAGAACACTTCTCTAATGTTTATGTTAGTAATGATAATTCAAATAATGTAGGTTCAGATTTTGCGGTTAATACTGACTTGGTCAATTTGTGTAATTTTGAAATTAACATTGCTGACATTTTTGATGCAATATGCTCCTTGTCTGATTCATGCAATCCAGGTCCCGATGGTATACCTGATTTTTTCGTGAAACAATGTATATTTTCTCTGACTACTCCGTTATACCTAATTTTTAATTTATCTCTCAAATCATGTTTGTTCCCTACGACTTGGAAGAAAAGTTTTGTCAAGCCGATATTCAAAAGTGGCTGTAGGAGTAATATTGAAGATTATAGGGGGATTTCAATTCAATCTGTTTTTCCTAAAATATTTGATAAACTTATTGCCAGTCAGTTAATGTTCGCCTGCAAAAATATTATCTGCAATGAGCAACACGGCTTTTGTGATGGGAGATCGACTGTATCCAACTTATTAGTTTATCAATCTTATATCATTAATGCATTAGAGAAAAATTGTCAAGTGGATGCAATCTACACCGATTTCTCAAAAGCATTCGATCGTGTTTCTCATTCGAAATTAGTGTATAAATTACATTCTATGGGATTTGGGGACTCTATAACTAAGTGGATTCTCAGCTATTTGTCTGATAGACAGCAGTGTGTCAAAATTAATAATTTTGTCTCTAAGCCTATCCCCGTAACATCAGGGGTACCGCAGGGGTCTCACTGTGGTCCAATACTGTTCCTACTTTTCATTAACGATCTTGGTGCTTATGTTAAACACTGTAATTTTTTACTTTTTGCGGACGATCTCAAAATCTTTCAAATGATTAATACTCTTTCTGATGCAGCTCACCTACAAGATGATTTAGATAATATATATAATTGGTGCTTAGACAATAACTTGCATTTCAATATTAGTAAATGCTTGTCGATATCTTTTAGAAGGGGCCGTGCTGTTGAAAATAATTACTCAATAAATGGTCAAATGTTACCAACTGTAAAACAGGTTAAAGACCTTGGTGTTTTATTCGACAGTTCCTTCTCCTTCTCTAAACATATTGACAGCATTTGTTGTAAGGCTTTCCAAACGCTTGGTTTTGTTAATAGATTTTCAAGAAATTTTTCACTGGATACACAGAAAACTTTATTTACCTCTTTAGTACGTCCTCAACTTGAATATGCTTCTTGTATTTGGTCTCCGTCTTATCATAATAAAATTAATCAAATTGAGCGAGTTCAAAATAAATTTTTGATGACTATTTCTTTTAAAAGTGGTATCAATAGAGTTGACTATAGTCGTAGTAGTATGCTATTATCTCTTAATCTAATTTCCTTACGAGAAAGACGAATACATGCGGATTTATGTATTCTATATAAGTTAGTCAACGGGCAAATTAATTGCAGTGAGTTACTTGCATGTTTGAATTTTGTTATTCCCTTCAAAACAAGAAGTGGCAATGTTTTCCGCGAAATTTTTTATAAGTCTAATTTTGCAAGAAATTCGGCAATTTGTAGAATACTCCGGCTGTGTAATCGTGTCTCTTCGTCTCCTCATTTTATGTTATATTGCGCATCGTATATTAAATTTAAATATCACCTCAAGTTTATTGACTTATGTGCTCTTACCAATATATAGCGGTTTTAGTTACTGGTAATGAGATTTAGTTTATTTATTAAGTTTCTGTAATCGTAATTGTTAATATTATCTTAAAGTTTTTATATTTCACATTGATGCTTTTATTTATTTAGTTGTTTATTAATTTATATTTATCTGTTTGTTATTTTATACTTTATTGTAAAAAGGTTGAATCCGTAAATAAAGTTATTATTATTATTATTATTATTATCGTACTATCAAATTTAATGACATAATCTTCTACATTTGATAGTTTACCATTTCCAATTAACATTGCCTTTTTTTTTCCGTGTTTATTTTTAGTGAATTTCCTTGTAACCATTTTTTTAAGTTGTTTAAATCTGCATTAATTGCATCTGTGCTTTCTTGAAAATTGTTTGCTATTTTGTATATTAAGGTGTCATCAGCAAAAAGATGATATTTGCAATGCTGTAAACTTGCACCGATGTCATTCACGTACAATACAAAAAGGAGAGGACCGAGAATGCTTCCTTGCGGCACACCTGTGTCAATTGATAAGGCACTGGATGTTCTATCTTCAATTTTAACATTTTGCATTCTATCTGTTAAGTAGCTACAGAACCAACTAATCACTGTTCCGTTTAATCCGTATACCTTCAATTTTTTTATTAATATGCCCCTATTCACTGTTTCAAACGCTCTTTTGAAGTCCAGAAAAACAACACTTATAACTTTACCATCATCTATATTTTCTTTCCACTCATTTACTAGATATTGTAATGCAGTTTCACAATTATGTCCCTGCCTAAAACCTGATTGGTATTCTGTGATTATATTTTCTTGCACAACATGATGTAGTAACTGTTCATATACAACTCTTTCCAGTATTTTTGTAATTGTCGGTACTATATTTATTGGTCTGTGATCTTCTATTTTATTACTATTTGTAACTTTTTTGACTGGTACTATTGTGGTGCACTTTAGTTTTTTCGGTACTTTTCCTGTTTCTAAAGATATATTTATTATATTAGTAAGGTACGAAATTGAAAATGGAAAACTAATTTTTATCATCTCTGCATTTATATCATCAGGACTTGATTTATTCGGCAAATTTACTATCACATTTTCAAGTTCCCCTTCACTAACGTTTTTAAAATCAGTTAAATTATTGTTTATTGTTACAGGTTTTATTTCAATACTATCTCTTGGGATTGTACTAATTATATCTATAATACTATTGATAAAATACTCATTAAATTTATTACTAATCACATCTTTATCAGTATATGTTACACCCTCGTATTTAACATTAGCATAAATAGCCTCTTTCTTACTTGATATTATAGTTTTTAATGTTTTCCACATTAATTTCGGATCATTTTTATTATTATCTACAGTCTTTTCAAAATATTTTTTTTTTCAGATCGTACTGTATTTACAACAATATTACGTGCTGTTTTATAATTTTCCCAGTCTTCTTGTCTTGTAGTATTGCAAAACTTTTTGTACATTAGATCTCTGTTTTTTATTTTTATTTGGATATTTTGTCCAAACCATGGACTATCATTATTTCTAATAAGTACTTCCTTAATTGGTCTCACCTCATTTAAGATGATTTGTAAGTCTTCATAAAATTTATTATATTTAATATCTATATCACAATTCCTAAAATCAAATTTGATATTTTGGATTCGCTCTATATATAATTTAATATCTTCTAATTTTTGCCTAACCCTTCTGATATCCCTATATTGCACTTTTGCAATTTCTAGTTCCACTCTTATTAGTGCATGGTTATTAAATACTGGTGATCTTAGAACGTTACAATTTAAATGGCTATTGTTTGTTACGACTAAATCTATTATGGATTGACTGCCATTTGGAGATATATATGTCCATTCATCTTCACACTGTTTAAACCCTGTATCTTGCATAGTTTGTTTTAGTTTCCTACTATGTGTGTTTACATTATTTAGGTAATTGATATTAAAATCACCCATTATTATAATATCATGTCTATATTATTCAGTAATTTCTGATAGGTATTCTTTTAGGAAATCTGTGAAGATTAAATCACTACTACTTGGGGAGTGATACACACCTCCTAAAATAAATGTTTAATGACCTACTACAATTTTTATTATTAGTACCCAATAATTCAATGCAAGTATAACTGTTTCAACTTGTTGCGCCTTTATATCTTTTCTAATGAAGAAAACAACACCACCTGTATTTCTACTTTCTGAATCTACCCTAAAATTTTTATAACCCTCAATATTTATTTCCTGATCTTTAATTTCTTTTGTAACATGTGTTTCTGTTAAACATATACCTATTGGCTGATTTTTTATTAGAAAATACTTAATCTCATCCATGTGTGCTATTAAACTTTGTGCATTTTGTAGGAGTATATAAGACTGTCCATTATCCTTTACTAATTGCTATTGATTATAATTTATCTCATAATTTATTCCTTTTTTTATTTGTTCAATTTTCCGTTTATACACATTACAGTCAATGCTAAACACTGAGTGATTGATGTCATGTTGTACGTTATACTTATTATTAACAACAATACAATTGATGCAAGAATATTGCTGTTGTATGTTTATCACTACTACATTTGCCCCTTGTTGCCTTATTTGTGCATTTTACTGCTGTATGATTGAATCCATTACATTTGAAACAGCGCCATAAGTCAACATGTTCATAAACTGAGCATAATCTATAACCTATATATAGCCCGTTTTGTTCCGACTCACTTATTTTGGAAAAAGTTTTTGGATCACATTTGATTATTGAAAAATATGAATTTTTCATTTTTTTAATCACTGCCACTTCCAGTTCACTTGATTCACTTATTATTGACTTATTTTGCTGTTTAATTGTAGCAATTAGCTCCTCTTCCTTGTAATTTTCTTCAATACCGTTTATTTTAAGGGATGGTTTCCTTTTTTCTGGCACTTTAACCATATATTTCTCCCCTAGATTGTTCTTAATGCTGTCCTGTACCTTCTTTGCATCTTGCTTATTTTTACAGTTAATTACCACATTTCCGTTCTTTGTTTCCCTTACACCATTTATATGCAATTCCAAATCCGCAGGTTTTAACTTTTGTTTGATATCTTCTTTTAATTTGGTTTGTTTGTCCTCTGTGGATGTTACAATAACAACATTTTCTGTCACTTTCTTAGCATCCGTTGTTTCCAGATATTTTCTCTGCTGCGTTCCACTTTCTACTATTACAATTTTGTTTTCTAGATCCGTTATCCTCTTTTGTAGTAATTCTATGATCATCAGTTTATCTTGGATGATTACTTGTTTATCATTGTTTAATTTAACCAATAAATCCAATTTATTATTTTCTTGTGTCACATGGTTGGATGTTGAGGTTATGTCCTCACAACACAAGATTTTATTTCCATCAATACACTTTATACCTTTTATTCTGCTTTTGCAACTGCCATGATATATTCCATGACACTTTACACATACTAATATATTGCACTGTTTACTTTTACAACACTTATAATGAACTATTTTGTCTGTTAATTTTTCTCTCGCTTCATCTGCGTCCGCCATCTTTAGTCCTTAAAAATCTTGAAGTTTGTAAACGATCATTACAGCTCACAATGTAGAAGTATGAGTGATTAATCCAGTGCACTTTGCGAAAACTAGTGCATGAGCTGACGAATTAATTAAGGTATTTAGCAGCGGCGGCTCGTGGATGTTCGGTGGTGAGGCAACGGAAGAAAATTTGACCGAAAAAGCAACGGAATATTTGCTTCCTCTATTATAGTAAGTAGTGCAGCACGGGCGGCTTCTTTGTCTTTGTCTCATCTACGGAAATCCAACGCCGCTGGTGTTTGGTATTAGAATTGTAAATATCACACAAGATAACACAAAAAACGGGAACTTTAGAAATGCGCAGTAGAAGTCATGTACAGTTGGTAGAATTGCGGGTCAGTGTGCTTCATGCAGACACAACTTTGCAATTTAGTAGTCATGAATCAGAGGAATGGTTAACAGTGTATGTTAGCCATAAAATTTGTTTTACAAAACCAACGTTAGTAACGGTATTACAATGCACTTATTTTCAGGTTCGACAAAAACTGAATCAGCTCTGAAAAAAAAAGTCTTTTAGTGCTCTGGGGAAGTACCAGTCCACTCGTCGTCGTCGCTCATATCGCAAACGTATTGCTTATTCATGAGCAACAACTCAACAATATCAGCCAATAATTAATAGGTATAATTCACTGACATGACATGACAATAAATAATTCTAATGTTTTTCAAATGAATAGTTGATAGTATTATATACAATCTTAAATTGTTGTATTGTATCGTGACGTGTCTAATATTGTTGCAACAGTGAAAATAACTAAAAAATATATTTGCAAGTTAACAAAATTATCTTAGTAATTACCTAAAGAAATTAATCATTCCAATAATTTATTAATGATGAATTAACCATAAACATAACTTTTTTAACAATACTTCAACAAATGGGTCGTAGATATGTATCTTGTATTTAGTAAAGCAACCTTTCAAAGTATTATAACTCATAAGCACGCACTTGTTTATCGTGTATGAATGGATAGTAATTGTTTAAACAATAATTCAACAAAAAGGCCGCAAATGTATATCTTGTAATTAATAAAGCAAGCGTATCATAAACACACACTGTACGAATCAATATATTTGGCTTCAATAACAACACAAATGGTTTCCATGGAAAATAATTCGGGAATATTCATTAAACAGTCATTCGTTTACAGAATGTATTAGTGAATTAATTTAGAGATATGGCGTTGATAAATAACGTCTCGTTTTTAACTAAAGTATTAGGCTATTGTGGAGTGATTCCCTTGTACCAAGGAACAAGTTTTAAGACGAAAATTATTTGTAGAATTATTTTCGTCCCAATATTTATTTGTCTGTTAATTAATACAGTCAGTATTTATATTTTAAAAATCAGTATATTACCTGAAGTAATAATTACGCTGTTACTTTTGGTTACAATTAAATCCTCGAGAGTGAAATTATTCAATGACTTCTTTAATAAATTCGATGAATTCGATAAGTTACTTAAATCTGCTTTTTATAAAGAAGCACCGGTGAGCAAATTCCAGGTTTTAAAGCTTCTCTTATTAATTTCCCCAATATTCATCACATTGTATTACATCGCTGACATCCTGAGTAAGTCACCACCTTTATTTGGAATCGTAATTGTTGCTGATGAGTTGATCTATACATTATTAATGACATTATTAGTTGGATTCATATATTTTTTGCTTACTGGAATAAAGGAGCGAGTGTTGCTTCTATATCAAATTATTGAACAGTTTTATCAAGGATTGCCGCTTGAAGATTTTGATAAAGTCAAGCATGTCGATGATATTATTAGAGCGCAGACTTATTTGATGGATGGCGTAGATTACTTTAATGATATATTCCAATGGCCGATTCTGTTTATTATGGTACACTTGGTTTCAAGGATATTGAGGATCGTTCATTCAGGTATACATTTTCCGGAAGATTCTGATTTGGATAATTTTTTGGATATTCTAATTAATATTGGTCTAGCGGTAAGTAAACTCTTCAATTAATTTCATACGAATACATTTGCTTGCAATTAATATAGAATATTAAAGAAATACAACTAAGTTAAATAACAGAGATTGCGCTTCTCTTCAATTAACTTTATAAGAGTTAAAGAGCAGAGTTTGCGCTTCTACCCTATCTTAGACTAAATACTCGTAAATACAAATAAAATAACTAACAATAAAAGAAACAACTAGATTCACCTAATCTCACTAAGCGTTCTTTTGGTAATAATTTTATGTTAATTTAATATCGTGTCGATTATCACAGCACAGAATTTTCTGCAACGCGTATTTAATCCTTTTAATAATAAAGTAGAGAGGAAATAATGCAGTAGTAATTGAAGTACTGGACCCTAGTTTAACTATTTATTATTATCTTTATTATTTATTATCTAACATATACTTGTTTTAAATTATAAAATACAAATAATATAGAATAGTGTACACAATATATAAAACAAAAACATACCGGGTGACCCATGGATCTATAAAAGCCCTATAAATTATTTGCTATTTGAGATATCGACTTCTATTTTTCATAAACTAGTACCCACACTTATTCTACATATTTTAAAAATATGTATGTGTTTCTACAAGGTGTCCCAATATAAATAACAGAACAAAGTTATTTTTTTCTAAATGGAACACCCTATAATTTATACTTTATTTTGAACCCTCTTGAGAAGCTGATAAAAATAGTATAAGATACTATGGGTATATTATGGACGGTTGGTTAGTTATGGGCAAATTTGTGGCAAAAACATGTATACATTGAAAACATTGCAGAAGCGTTCCTTGCATAGATAGTGTCATTTTTTACAGATCCGATCCTGTACCCTTGGCCGCCCGCGTGCAAATGATGAGTTGGCCGCCCCCTCACGTTATTTTGACCTAAATTTTTGATTAAATTGTTAAAATTTTCGACGTTTTGGTCCGCATTTTTTGATTTTTCCCCCCGAATTTTTAATTTTTAGATTTTTAACGTGTATTTTAATTTTTTGATCTTTTGCCCCAACTATTCTTTATTTTGACCTAAATTTTCGAATTAATTATTAAAATTTTTGATTTTTTGGTCCGCATTTTTGATTTTGCGGGCCAAATTTTTAAATTGATTTAGGTTAAAATATCTATAATCTGAATTATTGATTTATGTGCGAGATTTTTTTTTTATTTTTTCCGGTATTTTCGAGTTTTGTTTATTGAAATTTTCAATTTTTTAGTCTGCATTTATTATCTTTACGCCCAAGTTTCCATGTACTGTCTAAATTTTCCGACTTTCTGACCAACATGACAGATTTTTATTATTTTTTTAAATCTTTTGACCTAAATTTTTCTTTGTTTTGACCTAACTTTTCGATTTTATTGTTAAAATTTTTGATTTTTTGGTCCGCATTTTTCGTTTAGTCCACATTTATTATCTTTAGGCCTGAGTTTCGATGTTTTCAAATTTTTGGCCAACATTGTAGATTTTTTTTATTTTTTATCTTTTGCCCTAAATTTTTATTATTTTTTGTTTAATTGATTGACACTGGAGGCGTTTACTTCGTGATACATTTTTAATTATAAATAAAACATTTTCTTTGTTAAATCGTGTGATATTAACAAAGAAAGTATTTTATTTATAATTTTCTTTTATTTGTCTGTTAATTTTTTTTCTTTTCTGGGTCCAACATTTTTATTTTTAGGCCAGAATTTAAATTTTTGGTCTAAATTTTTTATCGTATATTTTAGATTTTTGTTCTATTTTTTTATCCTGTATTTTATATTTTTTAACTTGAATTATTGATTTAATTTCGTATTTTTATTTTGTTTTTTGGCTATTATTTTCGAACTTCTGGTCCAGCGGCGGCTCGTGGATTTACGTAGGGGAGTCAAATTTTCTTCTGTTGCCTAACCGCCGAACATCCACGAGCCGCCGCTGTTCTGGTCTGAAACTTATTTTTGGCGGCTGAAAGTGGCAAATAATTTTTCTTTTGCTTGTATTTTCAATTTTTTGGTCTGCATTTTTATTTTTCGATCAGGTTTTTGACCTTTTGTCCTAAATTTAGACACAATATCGAAAACTCAGGCCTAATATTTATTTATTTATTTATTTATTTATTTACTTACTCCCAACAGAAATTAATCCAGTTACAGGGAATTACAAAACATAATACTATAACTATGCTATAAACTAAAATAAAGAATGTAGTATAACCAAAAAGAAAATAATAATACTACTAATACTAAAAAAAAACAATAATATTACAAAGAACATATCAGTGAAATACATAACAATTACAGTGAGTTATAACAGATCCAGAATCTCGGCCTTAAACACACCAGGAAGGTCGCCAAATATATCAACCGCATAGTGTATTTGGTTATATGTCCTGAGGATCGTATTCACAGGCGAATAATGATGAGATGTGGTCCTGCATATGTTACAACGAAACAACACAGCATGCCGTGATGACATTCTTGGCACATTTAAGGCTATACTGGAGATAAAAGTAGAGTTGTCAATCTCATTATGAAAGGCACGTCGGAGGAACATAACCATTGCAATATTTCGGCGGCTCTGTAGGGACTTCATGTTAAACAAGTTTAATAAGTCAATGTATGAAACGGTATGGTCTGGATATGAGCCGCGAGTTTTGAAATATAACAATTTTAAAAATTTATTTTGCACCGATTCAATGCGCTTAGTATGTAATATAAAATGTGGCGACCATATAATTGCGGCGAATTCCAGTTTAGATCTCACATAGGCGAAGTACAACTTAATTAGAACATTGACATTGGTGAAATTTCTACATGTGCGATAGATGAAACCGAGCATCTTCATGGCTTCATTACAAACTTTGTCTATATGAAAGTTAAACGTTAATTTGCTATCAAAAGTCACACCTAAGTCTCTTATCAATTGGCATCTATCAAAATTTACATTATTTAACCCGTAGTTATACACTATTGGCACTCGTTTACGTGTAAAGGTAACAGCCTTACATTTCTTAGGGTTGAGTTGAAGCGCGTTTATATCACACCAGTGCTGCACCAATTCTATATCCCTCTGAAGTAATTGGCAATCATTATCACTTTCAATGACTCTAAATATTTTCATATCATCTGCATACAGCAAAACATGCGACGAAATATGATCTGAAATATCATTAAGGAAGATGATAAATAGCAGAGGACCAAGATTCGAACCTTGCGGTACACCACTAGTCGCAACATATTTATGAGAAGAGTAATCCATATATTTAACAAATTGGCTTCTACCAGCAAGATAAGAGTTAATTAAATGTACTATATTATCAGAGAATCCAGCTTCGTGTAATTTAGTGAGTATAACATCATGACGTATGCTGTCAAATGCCTTTTGAAAGTCTGTGTAAATTACATCTATCTGTTTGTTATTATCAAGGCTTTCCGAAGCGAATTGTGTGAAATTAATCAAGTTTGTTACAATTGATCTTTTTTTTACAAAACCGTGTTGATTTGATGATAGTTGGCAAGAAAATTGACTGTATAATATATTGAATATAGTGGCCTCAAAGATTTTTGAAAAGTTATTAATAATGGCAATTGGCCGATAATTTTTAATGTTATTCTTATCGTTTCCTTTGTGAACAGGGGTAACTCTAGAGATTTTCCAAATTTCTGGAAATGTTGCAGTGTGTATAATTAGGTTATAGATATATACCAGAGGAATCAGAAATGTTTCTAAACAGTCTTTTATTAAAAATGCAGGAAGGCCGTCAGGTCCAGCAGTGTTATTTGGGCGCATATTTCTGGCAGCTGATCTAATGCAGTCATGGGATAATTCATTTAAAGTGTGAATATTAGTTTTTGTGAGCTGTTTGTTAGTGCGGTGTTGATTGCCTGTATGTGTTTTGGTATATACGCTTTCGAAATAAAGGGCAAACGCATCAACAATGGTTTTTGGATCAGATAATTCTCGAGTATCAACATTCAATTTGCAGGGTATTCTGGTTTCATTCTTGCGCGAGTTCATATAAGACCAGATTTGCTTAGGATCTCTAGTAATATTTTCTTCAGCATGCTGTATGTAATTGTCATGATCCACCTTAATTTTAATTTTTAGGTCAGTGCGTAATCTTGATAGCTTCATTCTTAAATGTTCAAACCTGTGAAGTAGGTATAATTTACGAGTGCGATTCTTGCATTGTATTAGATGTATAGCTTCCTTGCTAAACCATGGAGGGTATTTTTTTCTTCCTCTTACCATTTATACATTTACTTTTAGGCACACAACGTTCCAGCACTTCATTTATAGTTGAGTACAGAGCACCACAGGCATCATTCACATTACTAGAATTCAGAACAGTGTCCCAGTTACAAAGTGAAAGTTCCGAATATAGTGACCTTAGATCAGCTTTACGAAAATTAAATTGTGAAATATCACTATTTGGAGAAAAACTTGGAATAGTTTGTGCTATCAGACTAACTGAGAAATTTAAAACTGGGTGATGTAAGTCGGGTTCAATTAAAATTTCCGGATCGTTATACATTGTTAATGCAATATCAGGCGACGCAATAATTACATCAAGAATACGATTGTTGATATTGCAAATGTTGTTGTATTGAGACATATTGTTGAAGCCAATAAAGTTTGAGAATAATGACATTACAGTATTTTGTCCGCCGTTCGTATGATGGTATGCGTGTAATGATGGAATATTGAAATCCCCGCATATTAAAATATTAGCTGTAAAATTAAGTTTTGTATCTAAAAAATTAAATAGTTGTTCATAATCAACAGCATTCAGCGCGGGTGGAATGTAGATGCATGCACAATAACAAGTTTTAAAATTAATTATTAACTTAATAATAACAATATCGATACTAAGAAAAGATGAGCTGTAAATTAATTCAGCTTTAAATTGATCAAGCACTGCTATCATAGCTCCTCCACCGCGTTTATTTTGGCGATCGCACCTAAACACATTATAATTATTGGGTAATATTTCACTATTGCAAATTCCATCATGCAACCACGTTTCAGTAAACAAATATATATCAAAATTATTAGCGCATACATTGTTATATAATATATTTGTTTTTGATGAAAGACCTCGTACATTTTGGTAGTATATATTTAAATCCATTCGTTGGGAGGTGTTTAGTTTTCCGACACTATTTTGGGGATGTCCTTAACGTATTTGATCCTGAGATTCGCCTCACCATCATCCCGTCTCCTTTTCAGTTCCCCTCGTATTCGCTTTTCATATTCCATTTGACGTGGCGTTTTGTCACTCCTTATATTGATGTGTTTATAAACTGCCTTACTCCTTAAATGTTTAGACTGGTAGAGTACCGCTTTGGCATCAGACACATTGTTAAATGTAATTTTTAATGGTCTAGTTTTGTTCCTGATATGAAAAATGCAGACAAAAAATCGAAAATTTCAACAAACAAAACTCGAAAATACCGGAAAAAGAATCTTGCATATAAATCAATAATTCTTTATTTTGGCCAAGGTTTTGAATTGGTTTGTTGAAATTTTCGATATTTCCGTATTTTCGGTTTTCCGTTTTGGTCAATTTTTTTGATTTTTTGTCCTTTATTTTAGATTTTGCCACCTACATTTTTGAATTTTTTGACCTGTATTTTTAAGGGTTTTGTATTCATTTCAGGTTATTTATTTAATTTTATATCCTTTGTTTTCGTAGGTTTTAATTTAAAAATGGGGTTTATTTGTAGATAAAATTAATTTACTTTGATCTTTATCTGGAAAATATTGTCTTCGGGATTTATGTTAAGGAATGATTTGCTTTTTAAATATTTGTGGGAATTTTGGATTTTTTGCATCAAACAATGAAATGTCTAATTTAGGTTTTTTATCCGATCTAAACTTATACAATATTATCTTTATAGAGGAGGCTACGACAGAGATGCCGCTCGTCCTGTACTACTTACTCTTAATAGGAAGCAAATATTTTGCTGTTGTTTTGGTCAAATTTCCTTTCGTTGCCTCCTCGCTGAACATCCACGAGCCGCCGCTGGTTCAAGGGTTATCCGAGAAAAACAAACAATTGAAAACAACTGAAGGGCGAATATAATTTTTGTATCTTATCCACACCTAACCTGAAATTTTTTCGAAATCTCGTCATCCATTCAAGAATTATCCTCTAAAAAACAGAAAAAAACAATTGATGGGAGTTAATTGTAAGCAATTCCAGGAGCTTTATTATTGATTAGTTTATACAATGTGTTTCAAATAGTAATCGCAGTCAGGGGCGGCTCGTTATATAGAGCCAAGGAGCCATGGCACTACCTGTAGTTTCATGCACAGCAAGAATTTTTAATTAATTCTGAAAACACTTTGATCTAGGAAGATAAATCGTTCTTTGTTTCTTCAAAAAAGGAGGGGGTATTGAAGAAGTGGCTCTATCATCAACATATTCCACGAGCCGCCACTGTTCATGGTACCCGTGTTTTCCATTTGATGCCAGAACAGAAATGCGAGAATGTTGTCTCGGCAAATACTTTGTCGAGTATGATTTTTTTCACGAGAGAGAATATACGACTTGAAGATATTTGCGATAAAAAATGCAAAATCACTACTAACGGAAAATTTCCATCGATTCGCACGCAATATTCACGAAATACTGATGGCTGCGTGGCGTGCGCGTGCGTATAAAACACGTGACAGAAGTCACAAAGGCGCATAAAGGCAAACGATTTTTTTTTATACGACAGAGATATATATGCACTACATTTTCATCATAGTCGAATAAGGGTAAAATTGAGTAATTTTTAGGAATGCCCTAATATATCATCAAATCGATTAAAATTTCATACTTACTTGACATTTAAATTTTTTATTATGTGAACTAATAACTAAATGGTTTTATTTAATACACTTATTTGTAACTGAGGTATTTCTTAGAGTAAATAAATTATTAAACCGCTCCATTGTTAACTTGCAACATGAAATTATTAAAAATTAAACCAAGCGCGCATAGACGTATTTCATTCAAATTGAATGTTATATTTGTGCTTATTGCTTACCGATTTAATGTTTATATGCGATTGTTTTGTTGAAAAATGTATTTTTACCCTTAATTAGGATGTCTACTATAAAGTTATCAACACTAATCAACTAAATGACTTACAAAAATTGAATTTTGTCCCGCTAGATTAACATTCTGGCCCACTGTGGGGCGGGGAGATTTTATTTTTCAATTGTTTACAATCGACAATACCCAAAATGTTCGACAAAATTATGACTCCAAGTCTTGTATGGCAAATGAAACACGTAATTATTGATGAACAGCACGGTTTTATGGAGGGTAGATCGACATATACAAACTTGATTACTTATACAGATTACTTGATAAATACCTTCGAGACTGGTGTACAGATTGATTCAGTGTACACCGATTTCTCGAAGGCATTTGATAAAGTGGATCATTCTATATTAATATTAAAATTAAAAGCTTTAGGGTTCAACGAAATTGTTGTAAAGTGGTTGGAATCTTATCTAATGAATAGGACACAGCAAGTTCGTATCAATAACCACATTTCTCACAAATTTGTGGTACCCTCAGAGGTACCACAGGGTACTCATTGTGGACCGATTATTTTTCTTCTTTTTGTGAATGACTTAAAACTATCCATAAAATCGTGTCAGTTTTTAATGTTTGCGGATGATTTGAAACTTTTTAGAACTATTTCCAATGCTTCTGACCATGCTATGATTCAAAGTGATCTAGACAATATATTTAATTGGTGTGAAATTAACAAATTACCACTAAACCTACAAAAATGTTATGTCATATCCTTTGGAAAATTACGCCTATTAACACAATTCGACTACACTATCGACACATCTCTGTCTAGAGTTAGTGAAATAAATGACCTAGGTGTCAAAGACCAAAAGCTTCATTTTGATTCACATATAAAATCAATTACAAATCGCGCATTGCGAACATTGGGGTTTGTCATTAGAATTAGTAAACATTTTTCACTTAATACTCTAAAACTTTTATTTTTTTCATTAATTCGCTCGATTATTGAATAATTTTCGCCAGTATGGAATCCGTACTGTAGGGTATATATTAACCAACTAGAAAAAGTTCAACACAAATTTATTCGTTTTTGCGCATACAATTTTCATATCAGGAATCATGATAGTAACCATTTGGAAACATTGCGTTTAAATCTAAATTTAATGACATTACAGGAGCGCAGGATTTGTTTCGATTTATATTTTTTACATAAACTTATTTCTGGTGTAACTAATAGCGACTATCTTGTATCCAAAGTTAGGTTAGTTGTACCAATCTCTGATCGTCGTATAAGAAATAATACAACTTTTAAAGTTGATTTCGATTTATCTAATTTATTTATTTATTTATTTATTTATTTATTTATCTCAATCAACGGAACAAAGTCCAATTACAGATTGGAAGATATAAAAAATTATACATAGAAAGTTACAAAATATTCCTAACGTATGAGAAATGAATAAAATATATTATAATACATATTTAAGAACTAAATTAAAGAATTCTTTAGGCGACCTACAATGAAATATGTCAATATCGGGATGTAACTTAACAATATTGTTATATATGGCGCACATAGAATACAGAGGGGACCTTAACATAACATTTGTTCTCGGTACAGGTAAGTGGAACAGTCTCTCTCCTCTAGTTTTGTTGGGGACATGTAATTTTATTTGTTGCAATAAATCCGGACAGTCAATTTGATTATTTAGTATCTTAAATAATATTGTGACCAACTGAGCTTTTCGACGACTTTCTAAGGATTGCATGTCAAAAAGTTTTAATAGATTATTATAGCAATAGTCAAATTCAGGATACTGACCATATAGCTTAAAATATAGATATTTTACAAACCGCCTTTGTATAGATTCTAACATTGACGAGTACTTGATATAATACGGGTTCCAGATACAACAGGCATATTCAAGTTTAGATCGTATCAGCGCAAAATAAAGTGTTTTTATGGCATCAATGTTTTTGAATAGCTTACAATTGCGTATTACAAAACCCAATAAGCGATTTGCAGCTGATGCTGTTTTTTCAATATGCATGTTAAATGACAACTTATTATCAAATACTACACCCAAGTCTTTAAAAGTTTCAACATCGTCTAATGTAATATCGTCAATCTTATAATTAAACTTAATTTTAGTTTTAGATTTAGTGAATGACATCACTTTACATTTTGAGACATTCAATGAGATGTTATTATCATTACACCATTCAACCACTTGATCAAGAGAACGCTGTAACTTTAAACAATCATCCATGGTATATACAGGTGCAAAAATCTTTAAGTCATCCGCAAATATCAAAATATTTTCATATATCTTTAAAGTGATGTCATTTATGAAACAATTAAATAGTATCGGGCCAAGATTTGAACCTTGGGGAACCCCCGATGGAGCAGAAAACTTACAAGACTGAAATCCTTTATATTCCACAAAAAATGATCTGTCAGTAAGATAATTATAAAATAAATTACAGAGACTAGGTGAAAAACCAAAAAACTTAAGTTTATTTACAAGTATACCATGATCAATCCTATCAAATGCTTTTGATATGTCCGTATAAATAACATCAACCTGAGTTCGTTTGTCTACATTATTACAAAGTAACTGTGTTTGAAGTAACAAATTAGATATTGTAGATTTTTTTGATCTAAACCCGTGTTGTTTTGGAGAAAGTTTATTATTTACAAAGGGATTTATAAATTTGCAAATACTTATTTCAAAACATTTAGCGATGTTGCAGATAATAGCAATGGGTCGATAATTGGGGACCAATTTCTTGTCTCCTGATTTGTAAATAGGTACCACCCGTGCGATCTTCCAGCAAGAGGGAATTTTGCATTCAGTCAGACATAAATTAAAGATATGTGTTAGAGGAAGAGCTAAACTATATCTACAATCTTTAAGAATGAGCGCCGGAATACCGTCGGGACCAGCACTTAATTTATTGCCTAATTTATTAAGAGAGTTAATGACATCATCTGCTTTAAGTTCTAATATGGTGAAGTGATGTTCAGAATTGTTAAAATCATCATCCACTCTCTCGAAATTCGGTTTAGATGACTCGGAGTAAGACTTTGAAAAATAAGTTGCAAAAGCATTTACCACATCAACAGGTAATGAGAGCATATTTTCCTCGTATACCATGCTGGAAGGAATTGAGGATTCTTTACGTATAGTATTAACAAAATCCCAAAATTTTCTAGGATCTTTTCTTAAATGTTCTTCACTATTATTTGCAAATGCGTTAAAATCAATTTCAGACAGTAATTTCACTTCTCGGCGGATATTTGTGTATTTTGTTTTAAAGAACTGAGAGAGTGGATGTTTATTTTTCAGTTTAAGGTATTTAGTTTTTTCTCTAACTTTTTTCTTGAGCCTATCAGAAAACCAAATCGGAATTATAGTAAAAACAAGCCTTTGATATTTCAACTTGGAAATACTTTAGCGAGGACAAACCCGAATTTAATTTTTGATACTTCACATATAATTTTTAAGAGAAAAGTTAAATCGTTAAGTCTAGATAATTTTATATAGTTTATTGTACTTTAGTACTTACAAAGTTTATGTTTTGTTAAATTTTGTTAATGGTAGTCAATGGCACACTTGAATTTATTTATGTTTCTATTTATATTTATACTTTTGTTACCATTTTGCTTTTCTATTGTAAATTGGTGAATCCGTTATCAATAAATAATAATTAGAAAATGTTTAAAACCTTCTGTAATCTTTTTGTGAGGTTTAAAGGCAGAAAAATATCATGTCAGATCGCATATACACATATTTAAAATTTGTCTGAAATGACTAAAGAATTTGCAAGTAACAGGGACTGCCAGATGTATTTTTGCTTTGTAAAATTCTGGATTCATTGACGAGGAGTATTTTTCTATAAAATCTGGCTGGATGGTGAGGGAAAAAAGTGATAGAACGGTTGATAGCTTAATCAATCAACTATGTGCGTATAAAAGGGCCGTAAGAACCAAGGGAGATGGATCCACCAAGCAGGAAGCTCTCACCTGCAATCATCGAAGAAGTCATCACAGCAACGAAGTTCAGTCGATGCGAAGAAAAGGAAAAAAACGGCAACTACTGCAGGAAGCCCAATCATATGGATAAAGTGTGGAGGAAATGGATTGCTGATAGCCGTCCTCCGAAGCCTAGTAAACTGGAGTCCGACACAAATATGATACTCGTCACTGTTAACTCAACTGAAACAGATGCTGAGTGGTCGAGATGCAGGAATGACAATGGCGCGATAAGCCATATTTTAAATGGTCAGATTTGCTTTAGAACGTTCGAGTCTTTTTCAACTGAACACACAGTGACCACAGCAAATGGTGAGAAAATCGAAGCCTTTGGAATACGTGAAGTAGAAGTTGGGGTAGCAATCCACGGAAAATAGTACAAAATTACCTTGGCTGATATTTGATCAATCAAGAGAAGTCTGTTCTCCGTGCAGTCCAGGATAAGTACTCGGACAGCCAATTCATCTTCATCAGCTGAAGTCTGCAACTTTCTAGTCAACAATTGGAATCATCCTCATCGTGGAGGACTGTTCAATTTGGCGATGCTACAGTTGTAGAAATGCATAGTGAACTGTGTGAAGGTTACATATATAATAAAGCTCATCGGCTACTGTTCATCACAAGGTCCAGAACTACGGAACCGGGAGAGCGAATTCGCACCGATGTTTGCGGTCCATTTCAAGAATCGACGTCTGGATATCATTATTTTGTGCTTTCAAGGACGATTACAAAAATTCAGAACAGTTTATTTTCTGCGGCAAAAATCCTAAATTCCTAAAAAACGGAACCAGTTCCTAGCTGAGGAAGAAACAGTCTGCAGCTGCTGGGTGATGATGACAGGGAGTTCGGCAAGAAACAGATCTGGACCAGTTTACACAAGAAAGGTATTATTCAACGTCTTATAATGCCCTCCACTCCGGAACAAAACGGGTCCAGTGAGAGGGAAAATCGTACGGTGGTGGAGACTGCTAGAGAAATGATGCATGCGCATGGAAACATTCCTCAGGCACTTTGGGCCGAGATGATACGAAGAGGTACCTGCATCCTTAATAGGACGAACTTAATATCGAAGGAGCAAACGACGACAATGGATCCAAAGGCCATTAAATGAATAACCTCATCGGTTATGATAACGACGACGGATACTGTATCTACAGTGAAGAGGAAAACAAGCTCTATGGATCCAAAGACGTCATCTTTGAAAAAAATTTGGTGGAAAACGGTTTTATTATACCCCCAGGAAGCAACCAAACTGAGGAGACTGACCTGAATGACAGCAAATCCCGGATTGAAGAAAACGAAGAAATAGAATTCTGGAAACCCGATGACAGTGACTGTCATTGAATAATCTCAGAAATGCCGAAAATCAATGAAGAAGAGAATGCTGGTGAGACTACGCGGAAACTTCGTAACCGAGAGGATCTTATAGCTCCACAGAAATTCCAGGATTATGTGATGCTCACCTCGACGACTTTCGAGGAACCAGACACCTACAACGACTCCACAAAGTAAAAACAAGGCCAGATTATGATCAAACCTTCAGTTCAGTAACAAAAACATCGACTATTCGAACGCTACTCATTGTCAGTGTTGATCTAAATTCTAAAACAATACATCTCGCGATTTTTTTGAAGCAAATTCATCAATTACATTTGAAATATCTAATGTTTCACCGATCTCATTTTCAATAGAAATTATGGCTAAATTAGCAAATCGCTCTTGTGTTAAAGTTGACCATAAATAATTTATTTTTAATTAATTTTAATTTGGAAAAACTCCTTTCGCCGGAAGCCACAGTTATCGGTATTGTTAAAAATATTTTTAGACTAATACTGAAATTTGGAAAACAAGGAACTAATTGGGAATGATTAGGAAATAGTTCTCTAAAAAGATAACAATTCGATTCGATTCCATCAAAATCTTTGGTCAATTTCCCGTTTTCGGTTACCGGTAATTTAATATCTAACTCCATATAACATTTTCTTAAATATTCAGATTCTGCCGAATGAAATACCAACAAAAATTTAAACGATGAGCAGTAATTTTCTAACAGCTGAGAACGTTCGGATATCAAATTAATAGCGATGCCCAAAATTTCAAAAGAAAACTGAATTCAAAATTTTTCTCTAGGATCCAAAATACTTTCATCCGCGATTTTTTTTTTCTTATACGAACTTCAAATGCTTTGTGATACTTTTTCCGTTTGTTCTGAATGTCATTATACCAATTAGTACTCGAATATACACTGGTGGAAAAAAATGAAACACTTGAAATTCGTGAAATTTCGATCATTTTCAAACGGCCATAACTCGGCGTATTTTCAATCGATTGTGATTAATCTTTCAGGGCAAAAAACTTTGAAGTCTTCTATCAAGTCATGCATGCGAACTTAAGCGTAACCCCTTCCGCCCCCTCTAGCGCCCCTGTGAAAATATTTTTTTTTTCAGGAAACCATGTGCAACTTTGACTATGTCTACGAGTTGGAAAATTTTTGTCGACTCGATCCACCAGAAAGGCATTAAAATTTGATCATTTCTCTATGCAGGACTCAAATAACGAAGTTCCTCCGACGATTTGGACCAAGTTATGGGTGTTTGAAAAAAGTGAATTTTGTGTTTTTTTGACTCATAAGTCCGAAGTTTTTTGCATTTTAAGGTTTTTCGCACATAACTCAGTGACTTTTCAACCAAATTTAATGAGTCTTCTGGGGAAAAAATCCCATTTTGGCTCTACTTTAAGGGGATAAACTCAGATTGGAATGATCCTTTTTCGGACCATTCAACCCACGAACAAAAAAAAAACACGTTTTTGGGCAAAAAAAACGTCCAACTTTGGCAACGTGTACCGAGTTGGAAAATATGTGTCGACTCGATCCACCAAAAGGGCATTGAAAAGTATTCAATTACGTGCGCAGGACTCAAATAACGAAGTTCCTACGACGATTTGGCACAAAGTTATGGGTGTTTGAAAAAAGTGAATTTTGTGTTTTTTTGACTCATAAGTCCGAAGTTTTTCGTCAAAATTGTTTTCGTTTTCACGAATGAAATTTTCGTTGCATGTTCTTTAAGGTATGCACATTTATTGTTTGCGCGAAATCATGAATATCACATTTTATACCTTAGAACTCAATTAACTAAAAATGGTGATGTGCCCTTCATGTCACTTTCTCCAATTTGATAGAATCATAGTTATTTATATTTACACTTTACACTGGTTTATTTTCAATTTAAATCATATTTTAAATGTAAATCGAGCGTTTTGTAGAATCGGATGAAACTGACGTTTAAAACGTCAAAATTATGAAAGATGGAAAAATCATACTTCAAATTCAAAAACTCAGTTTACTCAAAAACTAAAGGGATTTCGAAAAAAACGTATTCTTCATAAGTTGTTCATTTTAGCATTCTCTACAATTATTATTAACATACATTTGATGTAACTATTATCGTTTTATAAGTATAAATAAATATATAAAAAAAAAATAAAAAAATTTCTCGAATACAAATTATTTTATGAAAAATGTTTTCAAGCAAAAGATGTTCATTTCTTTGTTGTCTTCAAAGTTTGTTTAAATGTTTTTGTGCTATTTTTCATATTTAGGAAAATATTCTTCCACAATGTGTCTCTTACTGTTACAAACAATACTACCACTTGTCAAGGGCGTTTCCAGCCAACTAGTCTAGGGGGGGTAATTAAAAATTAAAAATAAAATATATATATATATATATATATATATATATATATATATATATATATATATATATATATATACCGAGTGTTTGGGATAAGGGGCGAACATAGGGATTTAACATGTAAAATTAAATATGTGTAATTATTTGCTCCCCTATTCATTTTAGAGAAAAATCGTAAAGGAATATTTTTTAGAGAATTAAAAACTGTAAATGTATCATCCATTTAATTTACGTTTGTACCAGCATACACCTCAGAAATAATAAAAATAAGTTTAACAATTTACCATTTAATAAAAACCCTTGCCATGACTTTGACAAATGTCATGTTATGGTGAGAATAATTTTACTAGTCAAACATTAATTCGGGCGGCCCGTTGGTGTAGTGGGTATAAGCGAGCGCTTATGCCGGTTGCACCGCGTGCCGCGAGGGTTCGAATCCCAGCCCGGGCGAACGATTTCGGGGTCGCGGAATATTCGCTCGGGACCATGGACATTGCATTTGTCTTTCATTATTCAGTTATTCATTTAATTTCTGATATATTACAATACAATGATTATGGCAGATGGCCTCGTAGCCGACGCCAATTTCCCGAATCATTCAATCTCCTTAACCCGCAGTTCCATCCACGTCCAAATATCAATTCACGCATTGTTATTACTATGAACAATAATATGAGTTATTCCAATGGAGAGAGGGTATTATTTATTATCAAAATATTTACAGTGGCGTCAGTTTACACAGAGTTCGTGACTTATTTTCGGTTACATTTAACAATCGACCAATTCCGTCTGTATCAACAATTTCCAAATTTGTGAAAAAGTTCGAAAATACAGCAACTGTAGCGGCAGATGATTCAAAAGGTATTTCAATAGTCCAATTTCAACAAATATTATTTCAAACATATTAAAATTAAAGGTAAACGGAACAGAAGAAGCAACGATGAATTGAATTAAAGTGGTGTCAGATTACACACAGTTCGTGATATATTTTTGGTTTTACCGTAACCAGCGGTCAACGGGAAATTTTAGAGCAAGTACTCAAAAAGTTCTCCGTTCTGGTGTAAACAATAACCCAATCGGTTATAAAATGCATGTCTAACATTAGCCAACTGCCTATCTGTAATCAATTCCGCAAAAATTGCTTCCCGCAAAGATTCAATATTTGGATGGTGTTTTTTGTAAATTTTGTTTTTCAAGTGACCCCACAAAAAGAAATCACATGGTGCTAAATCAGGAGATCTTGGTGGCCAGTTGATAGTGCCACCGCGACCAATCCAGCAATTGGGAAAATTAGCATTTAAATATTCCCTTACATTTAAACCATAATGGGCTGGACATCCATCATGCTGATACCATATCTCCTGATTGTCACGTGCAACTTCTTCTAACGCAGGGCCAACCTGGTTGATTAAAAGGTCTAAATAAGAATTCGAATTTAAATTTCCACATATTTCAAACGGCCCAATAATATTATTTTTAAAAATACCCGCCCAAATATTGATTTTTTGCGGGAACTGGGTTCTAGTTCTAAGGCATATCCGTTCTAAGGCATATCCAAAATCCGTGTTCTGAGTGTTGGGCTCGTTGTTAAGTGTGAACGTGCATTCATCCGTAAAACAGATAGACTGCAAAAAGTTTCTGTCTATGTTTGATCGATCCTGCATTATCTCGCAGAATACACGCCTGCTTTCTTCATCCACTAGCAATATCTCCTGATGGCATTGATGTTTGTAGGGATAATACCCATGCTTATTCAGAATCTTATACACTGAGAATGTAGACACGCTGCACTCACGAGCAATGCATCGTATGCTAGTTGTTGGATCAGCATTTATCAACCCCAAAACTCTTTTTTCCAATTCATCGTTGCTTCTTCTCTTCCGTTTGCCTGCAATGTTAATGTTTTTGAAATAATATTTGTTAAAATTGGACTATTGAAATACCTTTTGAATCATCTGCCGCTACACTTGCTGTATTTTCGAACTTTTTCACAAATTTGGAAATTGTTGATACAGACGGAATTGGTCGATTGTTAAATGTAACCGAAAATAAGTCACGAACTCTGCGTAAACTGACGCCACTGTAAAATGTTTTAATAATGAATACCCTCTCTTCATTGGAATAACTCAGATTATTGTTCATCGTAATAACTAGAATTGATATCTGACTTGCAATATTATTATTTTCACTATAACATGAAACATGACATTTGTCAAAGTCGTGGCAAGGGTTTTTATTAAATGGTAAATTGTTAAACTTATTTTTATTATTTCTGAGGTGTATGCTGGTACAAACGTAAATTAAATGGATGATACATTTACAGTTTTTAATTCTCTAAAAAATATTCCTTTACGATTTTTCTCTAAAATGAATAGGGGAGCAAATAATTACACATATTTAATTTTACATGTTAAATCCCTATGTTCGCCCCTTATCCCAAACACTCGGTATATATATATATATATATATTATATTATTTCTTACAACAAACATTAAAAAATATATTATGTATAAGTATAAACAAGAAATGAGAATAACAAAATTAAATTAAATTAATTTTAAATAAAAACATAATAATATAACAAACAAAATAAACGCATATATAAGACATAAAAAAATAAAAATTAAGTATTCTGTAGACTATTTTTCATAAAAAAACGATTTAAAATATTTTTTAAATAATAAAATCAAGTTTTCTGTCTTTACCAGCAAACTTATTTATAATATTGTCAATATTAATATCCAAATATCTGTGAATATGTAATAGAGCTAAGCCGGTTAGCCTTTCTTGAGACAGGATTTTAACCTTTTCAGTGCAGAAAAACTTCTCTCTGCAGAAGCAACGCTAACGGGTAGAGTGCATATTATTTGTAAAATTACTTTTAATATTGGGTAAATATTGGCGTCACATTGTTTATATGCATCTATAGCATTTTCGGTAAATGTTCTTCCAGTTGATTTTTCTTTTGCCACTGTAATTTCCAAAATTCCATTTCAGACTTGATTGCTATTGCACATGTTGTATTTTCAGGTATAATTTTATTTAAATATGTTTCAATAGATTTTAAAGTGACATCTAAATTTTCGTCAGTTGTTGTTAATAAAATACTAGGTATGATTGTGTTAAAATTAAACAAATTCATTGTATCTTCATTAAATCTGTATTGCAGATCAGTAATAATATTATCCAGGATAGGTAAATATATATTAATTCGGTAATAATCCTCTATGATAGGTTGATCTACGTTCGGTCTATTTCTCTGGCATTTGATAATTCGAGGTTTCGTAATCTCAATATGTAATTCGTTTAAAATAGTTATGGCATCATTATAGATTGTTTTAAACGATATTGCAGCATCTTTCCTCTTGTTTGATAAAAGATCAATAGTATTATTTACCAAGTTATTAGCGTAAGATTTGTCCATTGATTTTTGTTGTAATAGTCTACTTAAAGTTACAGTATTGCTGAATATATCCGACAAAGAGCATAGCGTAACTATGAAAACTTGGGTACAAATCGATTTTTTTAGCAATTCAGCTTTATTAGAAGAATCTCTATCTTGCCATTGCGAAATTAATTCCAATGACTCCACAATATTTAAAAAGCAAGTTTTAAATTTTAATAAAGAATCATGTCGTTCCGACCATCTGGTATCACATAAGCTAATTAAGGATGAATTATTCACAGCCTTTATTACATGGTGTCTCTTGGATGAGGCGTTAAAAAATGAAATTATTTCTTTAATGGTACCAATGGTATTTCGAGCAGCCTGCACTTGTAGGCATTTTGAAATGGACAAATTTAAAGCATGGTTGAAACATGGTGTTTTAAACGCATTGGATAACGTTGACTGTAATATAGATACAGAGCCTTTCAATTCTCCCATCATAACGGAGCATCCATCTGTTCCAATTCCGATACAATTTTTTAAATTTAAGTCATGATTTCGCAAAAATTTTAAAACAGTTTTTGCCAAAATATCTCCACTGAGTATAGGCTCATGTGTAACATCATTATAATTATCATTATGACAATCAATGAATTCCACAAAATCTTCATTAATTTCCAAACAATCAGAATCAGATTTCAAATATCTTATTATAAGAGACATTTGTGAAATATTCCTAATATCAGTGGTTTCATCGAACATTATGCTGAAATATTTCGATTTTCTAACTTGTGTTAAAATAGTGTCCTTAATTTCCTCTCCACATAAAGTAATTAACTCATTTTGAGTAGTGTTACTTATGTAGGTGGCGTTTGAATCACTCTTTTCCAAATGTTTTTTTAAAGTTATATCACCAGCTGATATCCTAAAACGTAGAATTTCACGAAAATTTCCCTCGTTTGTAATAGAATTCATATTTAAAAGAGGACCAACGTCACGATGACCTCGTAAGGGAATATTTTGTTTTCCCAAAAAAATTATACTTTCGGTTATTGGTTTTAATCTATTTCTATTTTCTTCAATTTGTCGAAGTCTTTCAATATTTATTGCATTTCTTATGTCTCTCGAGGGGTTTTTGAATGACTTTATAAAATTTTCCGCATAAACAATTGAATTTTTGTGGTATTTATGATGTTCATGTTTTACCAACATACCATCTTTACCTGATAATTTAGAATATCCTGTTACTGGCTGAGAATAGTATATTCTGTAACAAGGTTAGAATGGAAATTCGATGCGAGTGGAATATTTCGAGCGCGAGCCGCGAGGCGAGCGCGAGGAACCACGAGCATCAGAATTTCCATTCTTACCGAGTAGCAGACTATACTTTCTCCTCGACCAGATAAAATAGACTAATAAAGTAATGAACACAAGGAACTTACGTTTTATTATTACGTTTGTGGTTATGTTTATAGTATTTTGACAATTGTGATATCCAAGGCTAATTGTTTTATTCGGAACGGTGTGAGAATATTCATTCTATCCCTTGTTATGGAATGAATTACATGCAAAACGCATATGCGCATAGTGTTCTGTTCCATAACAAGAGTGAGAATGTGAACGTTCTATGATCAAAATTGATTGCAGAATGCATAAATTCTACAGTGGTCGTGGAGAAACTAATTTCTGCAATGGTACTTGTTGGTGTAATCCACCAAATTTTGCAAAAAGGAAGCAATATTTACAAAAGATTCCTTTTAATTGTTCAGAAAACATTAACCAATTAAACTGTCCAAAATGTTTTTGAGACAAGTAACATTTTACATCTTTTCCCCCTTTTTTATGTACAGAATAGGGAAGCTTGAAAGTGTCGTCTGGTTTCCATTTACAATTTAAAATTCTAAATTTGTCAATTTCATCAATAGTAACATTACAAAATTTACCTATATCAATATAAATGTCAACGTTACTAGACGTAAATGTTGAAGGCTCTTGTTGTGTTTCCCGTTGTTCGCGCTCGGAACAACCTAATGAAGATCCTGGAGATGCTCCATATTCGGTAAATGTCGATGCAGATGGTTCATTTAAATTGACTACTGTGGTGAATTGCGTTTTTTCATTATTTGTTGAAGTAGCTTCAGTTTTTTTGATTTTCTGAACGAATGAATCCAAAGTTGATAATTTTCGTTTCCTATCCATTTTTAAATCAACTAAAAATCAAGAATGAAATAATATAAAAAATGCAATTTGTTTTTGTTTATTAAAACAAGAATAATATGATAGGTATGTACTTTAATCAAATCCAAAAACTTACCTTCTGATGATTTATTAAAATATAATAAATTGTTAATAAGTTACTCATCAGTCATTAGGTACGTTTAATTATACTGCGACTTTACGTACGTATTTCGAGCCTTACAAAGGGGGCGCTGCTAAATGACGAAATACTTCACTTTTCTTATGGCGTTCAAGCAGTTCAGTTCACTGTTTACTTCATTTGGTTTACATTACGGGTATGACAAGAGATATGGGAAACAGGACATAAGAATTTGAGCTTTACGCCGCTAATATTGGATGGCGCCACAATAGAAATTCGATGGATTTCTGTAAATTATGTTTATTGCTAACACTAGACGGCGCTTTTCTGGTAAAATTTATCAACATGCCGTGTAATTTCCCGTGTTACTTGAAACGTAGAATGTCAAACAGTGCGGAAATCGAGGACGAATAAAACAATCATTTCTTGTGTTAGCCTTATAGCCAAATATGTACAAAATATATGTATATCACCCGATGAAACATTATTAACAAGGTAAATCTTGGCAAACAAAATCACTATGTTTTACTATTTATATTAAGTAGATTATAGTATATTACATAACTAAGCAAACGAATTACCGTTCGAACAATTTTTCGTCGAATAATATATTGTCCAATACATTGATTGAACAAATTTAAGGATACGGATTGTTGTACTCACTCTTGAAGTGTTAATCTACTAAGATACCATTGCGATGGAAGTACCAATAAGGCATCGCGTGGAGTCCCGAAAGTAATAAAAAGCGTCCCGAAAGTATAGAAATCAATAAAAATTGATAAGCGAAAAATTCTTAGGGGGGGTAATTACCCCCTTTACCCCCCGCTGAAACCGCCCCTGCCACTTGTTGCTGTAGTAGTTGATGGCTGCTGAGGGTCGTCTGCTGCAGATGCTGTCGCAAGTGGTTCATCCGATTTTTTTGACAAAAATTGAACCGGGTGAACTCGAATTAAATGTTGTTTTAAATATGAAGAACAATTAAAACATTTTATTTCCCTTTTGCAGAAACTGCACGTTGCTATTTGTCCATTCTGCGACTTTTGAAAATAGTCCCAAACAATGGATTTTTTCCTTCCAGGTTTCATCGCGAACAGTTAATTAAAACAATATACAGTGCGAGTCTCTAACTTGGAATAAATTCAGTAAATCAAACAAAGTTTATTTTTCGGAAATATGCTCGGACACGTCGATTAGTATTTTAAATTGCGCTCTTTTTGTTGTAATAAAATTTTATACAGCGTGTCCCAAATTTGAGATATGACGTCATCGACTATTTTTTTTAATAGCAACCCTAATTTTTTATCACTATTTTTAAAGAGTATATCAATTTACACATGTGTGCCAAATTTCAAATTTTTATTTCCTGTCATTTAGAAGATATTTAACAAACAGTATCAAATTTGAAAAATGAATTCAACTTAATAGTCTTTCTTCAATAAATGCTCAAAATGTTGTCCATTTTCTAACTGACAATACCCTAAACGGAACTGAAACTCGTTTTGAACATTTCTAATTACTTCGGGGGAAATTAGTCTACACTCCTTATTATTCGTCTTATTCGTTCTTTCAACTCCTCAAGATTTGGCGGTTTGGTCTTAAAAACTTTGCTTTTCAAGTACCCCCATAAGAAAAAGTCCATAGGTGCTAAATCCGGAGACGTGGGTGGCCATTCAACTGGTCCTCTTCTGCCAATCCATCTTCGTGGAAATACATTATCCAGGTACTCACGGACACGCCTTGCAAAATGAGGAGGCGCACCGTCCTGTTGAAACCAGATGTTTCTATTCGGGACGTCAGCTTCTACAGGGCAAGGAAACAAAATAGCCAAACTCGGAATTAGCTCTTCCTCCAAGAATTGTAAATATCCCGCTCTATTGAGATTATTTGGAAAGAAAATTGGTCCTAAAATTCGATCACCAACAATCCCTGCCCAAACATTAACTTTTTCTGGATATTGAGTGTGGCCTTCCCTCATCCAGTGTGGGTTCTTGTCTGCCCAACAACGGCAATTTTGACGATTTACCTCACCATTTAACATAAACGTTGATTCATCGGAAAACAATATATTTTCTATTTTTAGAACATTTCTATCTAGTAGATCCATCATTTTTTCGCAAAACTGAAGTCTTCTATCCGGATCATCTTCGGTGAGTTCCTGGAGGATTGTCATTTTATAAGGATGAAATGTTTGCTCTCTAAGGATTCTTGACACTGAAGACTGGCTAATTTTGAGTTCCCTAGCCATCTGCCTAGAGGAGACATGATGATTTTCCTGAACAGAGAGAAGTACATCAATTTTGACCTCTTCACTCAGCGCATTCTGACGATGATTATTCGTTTTTCTTAAATGCCCATTTTCCCGAAACTGACTTTCAATCTTGCTTACGGTACTTTGAGATATGGCTGGTAAGTCAGGATACTTCTCTCTAAATAAATAAATAACTTCATTTTGTGTTCTTGTCCTATCTCCATAGCCAATCATCATTAAAATTTCGATTTTGTGGGTTTCAGTTAAGTACGGCATGTTAGTATAATTTTTCGACCAACGGTGAACAACAGTCAACACAACAATGGCACGACTAATACTCTCCTCACTCGAATATGCGTGGAATGCGATGCTACACTTCTTACTTGTTTTTATAACTAAACGTCAAAATGATAAACGCCAGTTTGAAAAAAAATGACAAACCAGCACGTTTTGGCATTCCACTTTTAAAATGCATAAAAATTCGATTAAGGTGACTTGATTTCTTCATTCTACAAATTTGATAATGTTTGTTAAATATCTTCTAAATGACAGGAAATAAAAATTTGAAATTTGGCACACATGTGTAACTTGATATACTCTTTAAAAATAGTGATAAAAAAATTAGGGTTGCTATTAAAAAAAATAGTCGATGACGTCATATCTCAAATTTGGGACACGCTGTATAAAATTTTATTACAACAAAAAGAGCGCAATTTAAAATACTAATCGACGTATCCGAGCATATTTCCGAAAAATAAACTTTGTTTGATTTACTGAATTTATTCCAAGTTAGAGACTCGCACTGTATATGAAAAAAGCTTTGCACTGCACCTCAAACTCGCAAGATAATTCGTTACAAACTAAATCCCATATGAAAGGTTAGAAAATTAAATCATAAAAGTTGGCAAAAAAACAAACGAGAGACACACAGCACTTAAAAGACGTTGTTTATTTTGGTAATGAAAAACTCTAGACGCAATAATTCGATACATTAAAACGGGCGGTAATCTTTCCCACGAAACATTAAGGCTATGTAGTCTGATATTTTTTACACTATATTCTATATTATAATTTTATTATGATATATTGCTGAAATCAGAACACAAGTGTTTATTGAACGATTTTAACGAAATAACCGAGTTTTGTTTTTAGTATTTTAGTCACGATAATTTGACTGATCATTCCGATTAGTCTATACCACTTGAAAAATAAAAATACTCGATTCACGATCATTCGAATTATTACTCGAACTTTTATTCGGATGATCATTTGAATAAATAATCGATTTTAATATTTTATATTTTAATAATCATCCGAATGATCATTCGAATGAATAATCGATTTTCAGTTTAATTCGTATAGTAATCATTCGATGATTGAAATCATTCGATTATGCCCATCACAAGTTACAATACTGTTATAATTGGTGTTTAAACTAATTACATGTTTTCTTAAAATGTATTTTTGTATTTACTAATAATTATTTCAGATGCAAGGTCTTCTAATTGCAGCCAAGTGTAACCAAGCGACCACGGAGAGTAAGAAAATAATACCATTGGCATTGAAAGCACTACATGAGTACGCTACGAATCCTCAGCTGGGTCAAAAACTGAGTGTATTGTCGCAACAAGCAACAACCAAATACGCCGTCTTCACAGGAGCAGGTTTCTTCAACGTCGACTTCGCCTTAGTCTTTACGTTAATTAACCTCACAGTAACATATGAGTAGATGATATTAGCGGGTTCTGGGACAGGAAGTAATCCCGGAAGTAATCCCGGAAAACCGGAAGTAAAATCTGGGGGAATTTAGTGGCGGGAAAATCAAATCTGGGGGATTCTGGTGGGGATAAATTCAAATCTGGGGGATTTTGGGGGCGGGAAATTCAAATTTGGGTAATTTTGAACTCAAAATGGCCGGCAACTGTCTAAATCTGGGGGAATTTAGTGGAGGGAAATTTAAATCTGGGGAATTAAAATGGCAACAGGGGAGCTTTAAGTTCTACAGTGTTGCCGAAAAGGCATCTGATTTCCGGGATGTGCATCCGGTTTCACTAGAAAACGGCAACGTCGCAGAGCTTTAAGTTCAATTAAGTAGCGGGAAATTCAAACCCCAAGTTTTACCGGTGTACCAACTAACATCCAAAGTTCTACAGTGCTGCCAAAGAGTCATCTGATTTCCGGGAGTTGCTTCTAGTTTCATCCTAAAATGACAACGCTGCTATGCTTTAAGTTCAACTAAGTGGAGGCAAATTTGAAAATGTTTGATGAAATGGTGATAAAAATTAATTTGGTACGTAAATTAGGGGTATGCTTAGAAAACAAAAGTGTTTATTTCTTTTGGCCAGGTGTTGATTTCTTTTGGCCAGAGCGAGTCTCGTTTTTTGATGACTAATGCAATTCTTGGGATCCGCATGATGCATGGTTGTGCAATAATGAAACGGGAATGGAAACATTGAAATTATGTAAATAATATTTGTGTCTATGTGTGTGTGTAGAAGTCTTCAAGGTTAAGAGAATTTGAATACCACAGAATATAACGAGTACTTATTATGAATTCATCTTTATTGATGTAATCAACTTGTAACGCGATGCATGATCTTAGAAGTGTGATTAATAATCGCAAGTTTTTGCGTAAGAAACAAAGTATTATTTCGGTGAAAATTGTCAAATTAGAAAAGACAATCGAAAAACTGCGGAGAGACCTAGAATTGCGAAAAATTATAAACAACGAGTTGGCGACACGATTGAAAAAATTAAAAATCTAAACGAATATTTTTTTTTCGTATGTGCTAATTTGTGTGTAAAAGTGCTCGAGGTTGCAATCGAAATCGTTAATTTGTGATACAGACCGGTCGTTGTGGTCAAGAAAACGGTTGTCACGAAGCAAGTATGAACAAGATTTCATCAGTTTGAGTCTAGAAACGGTCAGAGAATGTCGTCTAGTTCGGTAGTGATTGCCGAGTTTCTAACAAGAAAAGAGTCAAATTTGGCTGAAGATGAAGGTGAGAAAATTGTAATGGATTATTGATAAATTATTACCTTCAATTACGTTTCCAGAATATGAAGAAGGATACGATGGTGGTCGATGTCCAGTTTGTCTCACAAACGTTGTAAAGTATGTAATTAATTGCGGACATATGTTTTGTTCAGCTTGTGCGACGAAATTAGCTGATTGTGCTGTGTGTCGAATGAAGAAATATTTTCTGCAACGAGTGTTTTTACCTACATATAAACGACAAGATGAGTTTAATTCATCGAAGAAAAGAAAATTAGATGAGGAAACAAAAGTTTTCACAACAGTAACCCCCGTTAGGTATCTACCCCGACAACTATTCGCAACAGAAGAAGAAGAAGAAGATTCATGGGATAGCTCATATTCACCACCACCTGCTATAACACCCCTGCAAAGTCCTACACCTGAGCCTCCAATCCTAAACAGTGATTCAGTATTTATTGACGAAGATTCAGAGGAAGCAATTTTTTCCACACAAGATATTATAGACAGGATGTACAATTAAAGTGTGATGGTAAGTTTTTACTTATAATGCGCAGAATCTAATCAAAACCGAGGATATACTTAAGATTGCTCTGAGAGAGTAATCATTCAAGTTGAAACAGTCAACTAATCAAGATGTCTTTCTCTACAGTTGAAAGTGCTGCAATGGTCGATCCGCTAGAAAATGAAGTTAAGAAGGAGTCGACACTTTTGGGTCAATCTACCTATCCTCTCAATAAGTCGGGATCAAAGAGCGTGTCCATCGGTATCAGCCCAGCGGTAGGATTCACACCAATCGTGAAAATCTGGGGAGCCCATTCCTGCATCTTCTTCAGCGAGGAGGAATGGAACCAGTTTTCTGCAATCAACATCTCAGAGATGCAGCAGACCATCACCATCGGCGATCACAAGATCACCAAGAACGAGTATCGCGATATAATGGCCGTTTGGATTGAACAACGCGGCTTAAGTGTTGTAGTGTCGGAAGAAACACTTGGAAATTTATTCGATTTGAGAAAAGTTATTAATTACAAGTTGAATGTATTAAAAGCGTTGGAATTTAATATGTATTACAACATGATATTATCCTCTTGTTTAAAATTGGATGGTGATTTATATAACAATGTATCAACTCTAATTTCATCACACGTAAATTCGCAAAATGCTTATTTAATGTTGGAATGTATTCATATTCATTATAATAAAATGTGTCTCGATTTTGAAATAAATAAAATATTTCAATAAAAAGTATGATTTTAAAACTTATCTAATATGTTTAATTACACATCAAACCTCTTACTATTAAGTTCAGTGAAATTATAAGTGTTTATCAGTAGTAATCATACCTTGACAGAGTTAGAATGGAAAACAAAGTAGATGAGGCTATTGAAGCTTTTTATGAAAAGCGTTTAACAGAGAATCAAGTAAAATATTTACCCATTCATTATTTAAATAAGGTCGAAGGAGTTCAACTGTTAGAAATTTGGGGGGCGCTACCATCAGAATATAAACAGCAAGCAGAAGAGAGACTTCCCTGCCACAAGCATTTTAGTACAGGTGAACATCAGGTCGATGGTCCACCACCACCAAAGATCCGCTGTCTGGAGTGCATATATAAGATAAATCTCGCAACTTGTAACCACTCAAAATGAAGCTTCCAATTCAAGAAGAGAATGGAAGGAATTTTACTCATCCGATGATGTTGGATGATTTCGAGCAAATTTCTCTCAGCATGTGGATATCATTTTGGGCAATAGCAACAGTTATATTATTTATTATTATAAGTACAATATGTTTTATATGTAGAGGTTATAAAAAATAAAAAAAATGTATTAATGAAAAAAATGTTTTTATTTCAATATTATACAATATTAGATTTATTTATCCAGCTATTATGGGACTTGTCCAATCCTAACCACTTAACGTAGATCTTGCCGCCTTTCCTCCGTAAAACTTTTTCCACCAAATACACGTCCAAATGTTTCACCTTTTGAAGTTCTTCGCCGTAAAATGCTCCAGTAATTGGTGCATCTTGCATATCTTGAAGCAGGTAAGTTGTGGGATTCGATATTTTAACTTTCATAATTTTAAACAATTCAGTAGACCAGTTTGGTGTGTACCCCTTATCGAAAAGTGCTTTTTGCTTACTTATCCTAACCACGTCACCCACTCGAAATTTTACAAGTCCAGCGATTTTAATATGTGAATAAACCGAATTTAATAACTGTTTCTCCTTATCTTTAGTGACGTCAGAGGGACGCATTCCTATCGTGCCATGTTTACGATTGTTGTAATCATCCGTGATCTGATCCAGAATACTTAGCCAGCGGTATTTTCCATTCAGACTAAAGGCGCGATAAAGTTTCTCTTTAATAGTTCTAATTACACGCTCAGCCATCGAGGCTTTCATAATCGTGTAAGTGGAATAATGATTAATTCCATGTTTTTTCATTAAAGTCTGGAACTGACTGTTATAAAATTCTTTCCCTTGATCAGTTTGTAAATTTGTAGGCATTCGACCATCCTTCAAAAGTATACTTTTAAATGCTGATGTAACATTTATCCCAGATTTATCTTTTAGCGGCACAGTCCACAGATACTTTGAAAAACAATCAATCACCACGAGAATAAATTTATGACCTTTATTTTCTCTTGCATAAAGTCCAAATTCAGCTAAATCAGCTTGCCACAAATCATCCAATCCTTTAATAATTGTACGGCGACGTGGAAATTTTACTCTAGCAGGTCTATGAAGTTCTTTAACAATATCGCCTTTAATTTTACTCATTGAGAACCTCCTCTAGGTTTCGAAACGTTTTTAGAAATGATGTTTAAGTTCAGAACAACATCTTTTATTGCCTTTTCATAAATTTGTAAACGCTCCAAAATGTCTTTATGAGTGACATCATTTTTAATCTTAATTTCTTCTACCTGTTTTAAAACGTGGTTAATATGCAATTTTATGGCTTCCTCCAAATGAAATGTAGCGGCATCAATTTTCTTATTGTGCCCCTCACTCAGTTTTTTTGCATCATTTTTAATATTAGATGTAATCCCCTTTAAATCTTTAATGTCACTCGAGGTAGCTTGTAATATTTTTTGTATTGGATTCACTTTTCCATTTATCGCTTTTTCTAGAGAAGTTTTCGCAGCCGTAATTTTTTTATCAAAACCATCTAAAACACTCTTTTTAATATTATCCACGTATAATTTTGTAGCAAGATCGTCCGGATCTTGAGGATCTAATGCGCGTTTTAAACGTCTTCTCTCCAAATCAAAATGCCCATCAGATGTTATCACAAATCCCGGACCGGGTGGGCCACGAGCACCAGCTAAAGATTTGCTAGAGTGTCGTCCGAACTTGTCAACGCTCATCGTATAGGTTCAGGATGACGTCAGAGCTGGTTGACGACAACTGTACGAGTAATATATAAGCATTATGTTAATAGATTATATTAGCTTCACGTAACTCCTCCTCGATTGAAGCAATTTCATTGTTGTGAGAAGTATTTCCCGCACGTTGCGAAGCATGCAACAACCATAAGCGGTCAACCAATTCATTGGGATCATCCCAATATGTGTAACGGTGGGGCTTTTCATCTACGACCATTTTTGAATCAAATCCTTGACCCTGAGCGGAATTCTTACGATTCGTTGGACGGGGAATCGATGATTTGTTTACCGGCGTTGGATATTTATCCAGCAGAGGCTTTATGATTGTTCTGTATTTGTGAGATGGGTTGCCTCGTATCTGTTTCGAGGGGTCACAATCGCGGTGTAACGTATTTGTTCTCTTCAGAATATCAATGTAATTTCTCTCATCTTCAGTATGGAAAGCCGTAGGTTCCTTTCTAAAGAGTAATTCGTATAAACCCACTGTACCCTTATAACGCACATTATTAACAATTAAATCATTTCCATCTAGATCAATGTCTGTTTTTCCGATTCGAAACTTATCATTTTCAGGATTGAAAGTTACACCAAAGACAGCATCAAAATCATCACCTCCAGCGTGTACTAATTCTTCAATATATTGTCTGGGTAGAGGTGCAAATTTATCTAAATACTTAGCTATTTCTTCAGAAGGAGGCTCTTCTGCGGAGGTAATATCTCTAAGTGATGAAGACTCATTTGGATCTCGCTCAAAAACTTCTTCATCTCCCAAAAACTCCAACCGTCTCGGAATGTGTGCCTCCCAAAAATTTCCGCTAGCGGGCGACGTATTAGGTGTAGAGGATTCCAACCGTCTCGGAATTTGTACCATCCTAAAATTCCCCCTAGCGGGTGACGGATTAGGCGTAGAGGCGGGCATTAATTCAGGCTTCATCAATGATAAATTCACCTCTTCTTGAGTTTTTATGATTGATTTTAAAGGCTCTGTGATTGGTTTGTACAATTTTTCTAACCGCTCATCATTTTCATTACGATTTAATTTCAGAGCTAATGCCTTATTTCTAATAGCCTTTTGAACTGCTATTATTTTTCTTTTAACATCAGTCATTTCACAGAAACAGGTAGCTGTTATTTCAAATCAGGTAGCTGTTATTTAAAAACAGGTAGCCGTTATTTCAAATCAGGTAGCTATTATTCCAAAACAGGTAGCTGTTATTCAGAAACAGGTAGCTGTTATTCAAAATCAGGTAGCTATTATTAAAAGACAGGTAGTTACAAGAAGTGTGTAGCTTTGTACAGCTGTTTTAATACTGTAGCGAAACTATGATTACTTCAGTATTATGTACTGGTCAAGACCTTTCCTATATCTACCTTCGTCCGAGTTTTTATCGATAGTAATGAAACCAAATTTTTCTTTCCAGCACTCTACACATAAAGACTTAAATTTCTCAAATGTCATATCACTGCTCACGTGATCAGTGTACACATGTTTCAAGTTGAGGTCGTCTTGTTTGAATAATATAATAAAATTAGCATTATCCCGTATCAAATGTTTAGGAATTCTAGTATAGGTCTGACAAAGGTAAAACGAATCAACGTCTTTATGTCGCCCCATACTGAAAAATTCTCTAATTTTATCCTGTTTGTCACACGCTACATCGTCAAATATGAAAACGGAATTTTCTTTTGCCTCCTCAGGACTTATAATTTCAGCATTCTCTTTATATGGAAAATACTCAATTTCGGGGATAGCATCCAACGTCTTTTGCAAAAATGTATATTTTGGCTGATAAAGTGACTTAGAGTAAATGTACACGTTTTCAAATCTCAAACCATTTTCATTGAACAGGAGTGATAGCATTACATTCGATTTACCGCAATTAGATGGACCGCATATCACCGCTCTAATTGAATTAGGTAGTAGATCACCATGTCTTCGCATTTGATTTTTAAACCCCTCACCTACCCACTTATCTAAATTTGAAATAGGAAGAGATTGTTTCTGTTTGATAACCTTCATGGCACTAATAGCAATTTCATCTGTATGGGGGTATATATAACATTGTAGCAGTGATTGTCTCCTAAATGATAACTTACAGTGGTGAAGGTATCATTAATTCATTAATCAACAAGCTCCCGCTCGAAGTACATGTACCGGGGTATCAGTACTGCGGTCCAGGAACCAAGTTACAAAAACGTCTAAAAAGAGGCGACCCTGGTGTTAACCCACTGGATGCTGCCTGTAAACAGCACGATATTGCTTACTCGCAGAACAAAGACCTAAACGAAAGACACAAAGCCGATAAAGAATTAGAGGAGGCTGCTTGGGCTAGAGTCAAGGCTAAGGACTCTAACTTTGGTGAGAAAGCGGCAGCGTGGGCTGTTACTAACGTGATGAAAATCAAGAGAAAAACTGGAATGGGTATCAAGAAAATTCCTTTGAGGAGTGGTGTAGTCATGAAGGCTCGAAAAGCTATCAAAAGATTTAAACGAAAAATTAATAAACCTGGAGGTGTTAAAGCAAGTAGTAAGATTGCATTATCTGCAGCAAAGATTGCTATACGAGAGGTTGGCGGTAAGAAAAAAATTAGAGCTCCTAGAGTTATACCGATTCCAAAACAGGGTGGAATTCTACCACTAATTCCAATTTTTGCCGGATTGAGCGCCCTCGGAACCTTGGCTGGGGGTGCTGCTGGTATTGCTAAAGCCGTGAATAGTGCTAAAGATGCGCGATCAAAACTTGCGGAAGCTGAAAGGCACAATAAAACGATGGAAGCTATTGCTCTTGGTAAACCGGGGAAAGGATTATTTTTAAAACCATATCGCAAAGGTATGGGCCTCTTTATCAAACAACACAAGTCAAAAAACTGTTAAAATCGCTACCCAACCGCCCCCTAACCGATGTTGATTTGCTAAATGGGGCTAGAAACGTTAAACATTTTAGAGGAGTGTTTATGCGTGATGCGCTACCATCAAAACCACATTATAGAGAAGCAGGTATTATTAATTTGGATTCCAAGAATGGATTAGGAACGCATTGGGTGGCTTATAAAAAGGCTGGAGATACTGTTCGTTACTTTGATAGTTTCGGAAATTTATCACCACCTCTAGAATTGATTAAATATTTTAATAATTGTCATATAAAATATAATCATGATCAATATCAGAACTTTAGTTCTTACAACTGTGGACATTTGTGCTTAGAATTTTTGTATAAATAAAGATGATATAGTAAAGATGTTTTAGTCATGTCTCAAACTTTCACTCTGCAAGGTGTAAGTAGTGTGCTCTCCGTAAGCTATTATCCACCAATTGAACTTGATCCGAGTCGTCCATATTGTTTAGGATTAATAGGATTTCATACATATAATTCAATTCCGAATATTGAAGAGGACCGGAACAATAAATTTATTTATGGGAAAAATCAAATAATCTCAATTCCAACGGGATCGTACGAAATTAATGACATTGAATCATATTTACAACGTCAGCTGTTGATAAGCGAAGCGGCACAAACTGAAGCTGATAAAGTGTTATCACTTAAACCTAATAATAATACTCTAAAGAGTGAAATTAAAAGTAAATACGATATTGATTTTTCGTCGCATAAAGGCACTATTGGAAAATTATTAGGATTTTCCGGAAATAAAATTCTAAAAGCGGGGACACTGCATACATCTGATTTACCCGTGCAAATAATTAAAGTTAACAGTATAAGAATCGAGTGCAATATTACTAGCGGTGCTTATTACGACAGTAACTTGTCCCACACCTTGTTCGAGTTTAGTCCATCTGTTGATCCAGGTTTTGCTATAAATATAGAGCCGAAAAATATTTTATATTTACCTGTAAAAACTCGAGATAGAATTGATAATATAACGTTGAGAATTGTTGATCAAGAAGGCGAGTTTGTAAATTTTAGAGGAGAACATATTTTGGTTAGACTCGAATTAAAGACATTGTGATGGGTATTGTTTTTGATAAAAAGGAGGGTGCACACCTAAAGACTATCACTTTGAGTTCATCACCCAAAGAAGTGACACGTATCAGTCTCGCTAAATTAATTTCTCTCGGTTATAAAATCAAATATAATGGATAAAATTGGGGTATTCGATAAAATTCACTACGACGAGAGTATTGCCAAATATCAATATCACACATATCAACCTAGAGCTACAAACTTTGGAAACAGCGATGAGATAAGGATAACAATACACAATCAAGATATTTATACCTGTCCAGCAGACAGCTACATTTACTTGAGCGGGGAAGTTGAATACAATTTATCTGCGGGTAAAAAATTTGAATTAGTTACAAATGCGTTCGCTTTCCTGTTTGAGGAAATTAGATATGAACTAAACGGTATTGAAGTCGATCGAACCAGGGATTTGGGAATTACTAGTACTCTAAAAGGATATGTTTCATATGATGATTCAGAAGACATGAAAGTGCTCGGTATTTCTGGATGGGCTAAGACTGGTCACATAAAAACATTTTTTCCAAACAAGAAATTTTATGCGCAAATACCTTTAAAGTGTTTAATGGGATTTGCTGAGGATTACCAAAAATTAATAATCAATGTAAAACAGGAATTGGTTTTATTGCGATCCTCCAGTGATGTGAATTGTTTCAAATGTGATGATGATGATGCGGTTGTTGCCCAAATTAAATTTAAACTTAATAAAATTGAATGGCGTGTACCACACATTCAACTGAATGATGAATTAAAATTGCAAATGTTTGAGCAAATTAAAAACGATCCAAATATATTAATTCCATTTCGAAAATGGGAATTGCATGAACTACCAACCATGAAAAAATCTAGAGATGATATATGGGCCGTAAAAACCTCAAGCAGTTTGGAGAAGCCCCGATACATAATTATCGCTTTCCAAGAAAATAAAAAGGGTGTGGGTAGTGCTGATGCTTCAATGTTTGATAACAGCAATATAAGAAACATACGAATTTACCTGAACTCAGAATCTTATCCATATGATCACTTAAATTTGGATTTTGGAAATGATGATTACTTAACTGTATACAACATGTATTGCCAATTTCAGCAGAGTTATTACAATCATACAAATAGACCGCATTTCTCATTTACGAATTTTAAAGATTATGCATTATTCGTATTTGATGTATCCAAACAAAACGAAAGCGTAAAGTCATCAACGGTGGACTTGCGCATTGAGATGGAAGCTATTGAACCATTTAAAGACAACACTCGTGCTTATTGTCTCATTCTAAGCGATTCCATTGTTGAATACACACCGTTATCTGGCATAGTTAGAAAAATAATTTAAGATGTTTAAAAAAGTGTGCTTCGATTTGGTCCCTGTCATTTTTACCTATGTGGTGGAAGAAGATGATAATGCCATAAACTGGATGCAGGTGGCAATAGACAGACTTCGATTTAATAAGAGGGTTCAAGAAATGGAAAAAACTTTGGAACCTGTTCTCTTGAAACGCATTACGTCACCTCCTCCGCCGAAAATATTATTTATTGACATCCAGGGATTCAACACACCCGACTTTACTCCGAAGGAACTTGCCGCTACATACGATGGAGAAAAATTACTTGCATATATATTCAAGCCACCAACACCGTTTTGCCGTCTAAATGAAGAACTCAAGAAACAAGTTAGGTGGTTGGAAAACAATTACCACGGAATCCCCTACAGCAGTGGTGAAAGTGATTTAAGTGAATTACCGAAACTGTTTAAAAAATTGTCAGCGGATATTGTGTACGTGAAAGGTAGCCAAAAATGTACTTACCTGGAACAGTTTTATGATGTTGTTATTAATTTAGAATATGATGATAATTGTCCTAATTTAAAAAAATCTATTTATTGTTGTCAATCACATAGGAATAACTTAAGTGTTTGTAGTATTGTTAACGTGCAAAAAATATTAAAATATGTAAAGGAAAATACTGGTTAAGGAAATAATAAATCGCTTTTTCAATTTTAACATGTGTGTTTTTTATTTAAACTTAATGTGTATAATATTTAACACTCCAGTGACAATACACATTACCCATAATATAAACAATATAAACGCTGTAGATAAAATAAAACAGGTGAAATTCATCTGTAAAAATTGTTATCATCAGTTAAATAATTAAATATATAATCATATGTTTACCGTTAAATTGAAATACATATAATAATGATAACAACTAGTAATACAATTATTCTTTCCATGTTGCTTGAATGTATGATAAACTTGTATTGAGGCAAATTATAATTTACAAATCTATTTATCCTAAGCTAACAAATATAATCCTATTATAAACTAAGCCATTGTATAATCCTATTCTAAACTAAGTCATTATATAATTCTATTGATTAAAAAAATATATCCCAATATAAACGAAAACACACAAATATATAGCGAAGCATATGAAACATGACAGATTTAAAGTAGCTACCTTTTAAAATGAATAACATCCCCAAATCTGGATTATTAGACAATATCTTTATGTCCCCAGGCTAGAGTTTGAACCCCGTCGGCGCATATGTTCCGTTTGTCATCATGAGGCGATAAGGCTAATTTATTTTGTGTGATGGAAAAAATTGTATGTTTAATAGATCTGAATAAATTTTGTTTTCTAAATGAAAGTTCATTTTTAAACAAACAATTTTTATAATCACTTAAATCTAAATCTTGCACGACAACACATTTCTTGACACCTTTAGCCTTTTTAATAAGTTGCTCGGGGGTTTCTACAGCATACATTTTAGCCCTCAACCCAACAAATTCAGTTAGCAATTTTCCCCCGAGCTCATCTTTAAAAAGCCCCAACACGGCTTTGTTTTGTAATGGGATGCCATACTTATTGTCTATGTCAAAATTACTCGTATCAAATTTATCCAAGTCCTGTTTCATGTCATCGTATAAGTCGTCCGTCGTAACACGCAATATAAGACTGTCCGTGTCCATGTAGCAAAGATTCACACCTTTGCCATACTTTGGTTTTAAATTTTCATAATAAAAATTATACATTAACAATTTTGACAAGTCCAAAACGCTAAAACCGACATAAATTGGTTTATTGTAAATTACTTTTAATCGATCAAGTTGGATTGCCACTAAATTTTCACTAAATATGGAACAACAATTGAAATTTAATTTTGCTATTAAGCTTTCCACGCCGCGGCGTTTACCAATATCCTCCCAATGATTCACTAATTTCACGTCTACACGCTTATCCACGTTTTCCATCGTCTTGCCGAAAACAGAATTGTTCATCAATTTGAAAAAATCTTTCTCGAAATCGTTAGCAGCCAATTGTCGCATGCTAGTATTCAAATCGATATACTTTTTCAGCCAATCCGATTGTTTAAAAGAAATAACTCGGTTAATTTTAGATAATTTCAAACCGTTTGATAGCGCCTGTTTCAAGTTACGGTAATGAATGATATATTTCGATTTATTATTTAAATTTGGAATTAATTTAGTGTTGTTAAATTTAGAGCCAGGCGGTACCATATTTTCAACTAGAAAAGGTAGATCATTGTGTAGATCGTGAAGGTTTTGAGGATACTCAATATCCACCTCAAGGAAGTAACCTATTGGAGAATTATCGGGGATGTTTTCAACATGAAAATTTTGAATTTGGTCCGCGCTTAACCATTCAAAGCCGCCGTATGGTAAACATTCAGACATTGCCCATCCATACAAATTATTAGCGTCCCAGTATGTCATATAAGTCGATGGTTTTGTCCTGTCATAGTCCTGCATATATTTATTATTCGCTCGGGCGTGGCGTAAAGAGCACTGACTTATACCGCCACGAATGCCCTTGCGAACAAAATGGTGCATGTCGATGTCCGTCAATAATTCCAATTTAATATCTGTCAATTTCAACATAGCATCCCACGACAAACCAGGAGCCGTGTAATAATGAGCCGGATCCAAGTTATACGCCTTTAAACAAACATCACGGAAATTTTCAAAAATATCAGCCAAAAGTAAAACGTCGGTCTTCAAATATAAGTCGGAGTATTCGCGCAAATTTCGACAATTGAAATGCTGCCAAACGTTTTGCGCATGTTCATATTCCTTAGCAGTGATGTCGGTATTTGCCAGGGAATTAAAAAAGAATTTTTGCGGCGGTAATTTTGTTTCCTCCAATTTCGACAACGAATCCATGTACTGATAAGGAAATACACCTTTTTTCGTTACCAGATCAAATTGATTATCAATAGGAAAATGTTTTCTAACATTAATCAATTGATCTGGTTTTAAATTCTTTGCTAATTTTTCAAGCGACGATGACATGAATCGAATTGAATCCAAAAATCTTAGTTTTAAATAAATATTGCGATCGGTTCCTCTCTTATCAGTATATTGATCCACTTTAATCGATTTTGAGAAAGAGATGTACTTCTCTTTATTTTGAGGAATTACATCAATTTTCTCATTGTCTAGACCAAATTCTTTAATAAACAAATGAGCGTCGTAGCCGGATAAATTGTGAAAAAATATTGGTAAGAATTTTGGAATTTTGTAGTTTAAATTACATTTGGAGTGAGCGGCTCCAACAAATTTTCCAGAAAGGTGACAATGGTCGGCTACTTTGTCACCTGCATCTAAATTTTTTTCACAAATATGACACTCGGTCGCGGAATCAAATAAATACTGCTCACCTGGACTTAATTTTGACATTGGAATAATCGGTTTTAAATAATTTTCGTAAATAAATTTCGCGTCCGCGGTTAATTTTTCCATAAAAATTTTTGGGCAGTCTAAACCCGTGTAAGTAACAAATTTATCTAAATTTTGATTAAACGAGCATTTAATATAATACGCGAAACTGTAAGGAGTGTGAACATGAGTTGAATTAGTGTACGATAAATTTGGATTCGGCTCACATGTTTCAATAGGGGTTAATAAAGATTCAAAATCTGCATAAACGGTGAATGCTACCCGCATTTTCGAATTAAAATTTGTAAATTGCGACAAATTGCCAGGTACCATGTCACCATTTTTATTTTTGATTAAATCCGTAGTGGGCATGACTGTACAAATTTTGTTACAGTCATGCTCACTGTGGGCTAAGAGTGCCACCTCGCTGGGGAAAAAGGTCAAGCAGCCATCACACAAATACATCTTGCTTTTATGTGATGACACTTGGGCTGCTACTAGTCTGGATAAGTGTTTTATCCAGACATAGTGACTTTTTTCCCCATCCTCGATGTACAGAAGATTAATGTGTGTGTCGCGTTTGGATTTTGAAAAATAAATCGGTCCTACCACATCATGACGATTATTCGCGGTGTTAAACTCTAACCCGTAAACATTTATCGACATGTTATTCAATAACTCAAATTTGGGGATGTTATTAATTTCAAAAGGAAACTCCATACCTGTCAAGTTCAACACCTCCCTATAATGGGGGTACGACGTCGCGCGTTGTGGGGCGTTTCCGTGATCCACAGGGTGAAGAGCCGCCGTCACTGCCCAGGCGAAGCAGGCCTCATCCTTATTCTGCACGTTGATGCAGGCTTTTTTCTTCTTAATCTCCTGGGGCAGCTCGATGTACGACGATCCGCGGATAGGGGTGTATTTATTAAGGTTCACTTCCAAATGTGAAACTTGTAGGAGAGCCCATCCGCTGTCTCGTTCCTGTGAACAAAAGCGACACATATTACTATTTGGAATTTTTAATAGGTCAGTTACTTACTTGAAACTCTTCACTCTTTGTTTTCACGGTGCTACACAATTGTCCATAAACCTCCCTCAATTCAGTAGCTGGTGTTATCACTTGAAACTTAGCGTTAAATGATTTCAATTCGGTTTGCGCCCCCTCATCTCCAGGCTTAGTGTACAAACCGAATAATTCAATGTTTACTTTCGCCGTAATATGTCCCTGACGTTCCACCAAACGGATGAACTTTTCCTCACTACTCTCGAGGAACGTTGGGATATCCGTATGGTCCTGAGGCGATGGAATCCGGTAACTGGCCATTCGGTTCCTGAAGGCTGATGCTATCCTCATGATACCCTTATCCTCATACGTTGCAATTATCTGGAGGTGCCTCTGAGACCTCACGTGTCCTGCAAAAAGTTGAGGCGTTGCAAATTCCTCCTGACACGCGTTGCACTTGAGGATAGGTTGGCTCATCTTAACCTTCTTCGCCGGGATCACGGTTGGAGAAGTGCTGGCTGCACGCTTGAGTAAAGGAATGGGTGGTACCGCTCTTGAACTTCCAGAAAATCCATTTAACGCTTGATTAGATGGAGCTTGAGGGTGATATTTCTTCATGTGCTTTGTTCTGTTATGACGCAGGGTGAAACTTGAACAACAAATCTCACAGGGGAACATGGTTGTTTATTTTTCGATGACTTTGAATAAACTGATTCATCTTTATCGCGGAGCTCGAATTTTATAATAAATTGCATTGGGTACATTACATATTCGATATTAATAGTCGATGACTTATTTGCGGTTGCGCTCACCTTCACACTTGGAATGTAAATTTAAATAATACGGAATTGCTAGCTGTGGTATTCAAATTCTCTTAACCTTGAAGACTTCTACACACACACATAGACACAAATATTATTTACATAATTTCAATGTTTCCATTCCCGTTTCATTATTGCACAACCATGCATCATGCGGATCCCAAGAATTGCATTAGTCATCAAAAAACGAGACTCGCTCTGGCCAAAAGAAATCAACACCTGGCCAAAAGAAATAAACACTTTTGTTTTCTAAGCATACCCCTAATTTACGTACCAAATTAATTTTTATCACCATTTCATCAAACATTTTCAAATTTGCCTCCACTTAGTTGAACTTAAAGCATAGCAGCGTTGTCATTTTAGGATGAAACTAGAAGCAACTCCCGGAAATCAGATGACTCTTTGGCAGCACTGTAGAACTTTGGATGTTAGTTGGTACACCGGTAAAACTTGGGGTTTGAATTTCCCGCTACTTAATTGAACTTAAAGCTCTGCGACGTTGCCGTTTTCTAGTGAAACCGGATGCACATCCCGGAAATCAGATGCCTTTTCGGCAACACTGTAGAACTTAAAGCTCCCCTGTTGCCATTTTAATTCCCCAGATTTAAATTTCCCTCCACTAAATTCCCCCAGATTTAGACAGTTGCCGGCCATTTTGAGTTCAAAATTACCCAAATTTGAATTTCCCGCCCCCAAAATCCCCCAGATTTGAATTTATCCCCACCAGAATCCCCCAGATTTGATTTTCCCGCCACTAAATTCCCCCAGATTTTACTTCCGGTTTTCCGGGATTACTTCCGGGATTACTTCCTGTCCCAGAACCCGCTAATATCATCTACTCATATGTAATAGTAATCATCCAATTTGCCGAGAGTGGCAATAATAATAATAATAATAATCTTACTATTTCTTTCCCTTGGGAGGAGGTTTAGGAAACATTTTTTTCGTATGAGAACTGATTATTTTTGCCAAAATTATATAACTTGGAGGTTGTCTAAATAATTTTATTAAAACGAAATATAGCCTGAATATGTAAATATTTAACCTATTTGTAACTCTGCAATTCAGGTATAAAACTGGTTCAAACTTTCCATAATCCCCTCAGTTGTTTACGACTTCTTCACGTTCACGTTCAAGTAAGTGTATTTTATTCTTTAACATTCATTTCAAATGCGAAGCTGCACCGATGAGAGATAAATCTCGAAACGCGTCTGCAGATGGCTATTTACTTAATTTTTTACATATTTTAGGGTTCAGTTTTATAGTTTAAAGTTTTCAAATGCAATTTAGTTTAATTTTCAAGTTAGTCCTGTGGGTAGAAATAAATGATTTAAACCAATGTTATTTCGCTAGTAGTACTAGTAATAACATTCAAATTTCTTCTGTAACATTCAATATTCGGTGTAGCACTAGCCAAGGAAGTAGTTGTTTCAATAAGTTATTTGTTTATAGTCTTAGTAAGACTTAATTTTGCATTGTAGAGTCAGGAACAGGTTAAATATTCACATATTCAGACTATATTTCGTTTTATTAAATCTATTTAAAAGCTTTAAGTTTAAAGTTTCGTTTCAAAGTCGTATTCGGATTTGCGGAACAACAAACATTTTTCAGAAATTTGTCGGACATCCGTCTTTCGCAGAAATTTTGAATTAGAAAAAATCACAAAAACTATATTTTCCTGTATTTCTTACAGAGACAGTAAAAATAATGGTAGTTATTATTTAGCAAACTTCTAATTTATGATACATGTTTAATAATAAATAATAAAACAGTTTTTACTTTGTTTATATAACATATATGTTTATTCGTTGACTAGAGTTTAGGTTTCGAGTTGCTGAAACTGTTACCAAATGAACATATCGTATGTTCATTAAAAAAAAAACCTCAATTGTGCCATGACTTTTTCGTTTTAAAAATTTCAGTTGGCACACTTGACACTTGTTGGAAATTAACATATAAACGTCAGATCTTTCTAGAAGTCACAATTATTCCGTGCTCACAATGGTTTACACACAGATTAGAACAGATGGTTAACTCCATAGGAAAATTAGTCGCATAGCACCCATCTCAATTTTCCTATTAATTTTGTATCTTCTATCTCATATCGCCACAATCTCAGAGGGCGCACCAGTATGTGTTAGTTCGTTGATTTGTTAATAGATGGCTTGCTAGTGAAATTGCCTACTTTGTTTTGATGCCGACACCATTTTACGTTTCGCGTTGATTCGGTAAGTTGTTGTTGTTAAAGTATTGAAAGATTATCTGTTATTATTAATTGATTTTTGTAGCAAGCTATCCCAAAATGGCGAAGACTGTGTTCTGTTTCATTTGCGGGAAGCATGTAGATGAAGTGAAGAAACTGTTCCACTTCCCCACGAATCTGAAGCGGTAAGATAATTATAATTGAGTATTCGCATTTTAAATTAAAAAAATTTTAAATTAAATTAATGTGTGGTTATAATCATTAGTGTGAATAAACTATCGAGGTAAACCTGTGTGCATTACATTGAAAAATAACAGTACTACTCATTAAATTACATTTTATGGTTAGGATTGATTCATGTGATCCTAACCATAAAATGTAATTTAATGAGTAGTACTGTAATTTTTCATGTGTGTGTACAGATAATGAAGAACAGTTTTTTCTTTAGTTTAGTATTCATAATACACTGGATAATATACTGGAGCGATTATGTTTTAACCTTCACTTTCTCATATTTTGCAGGTGTCACTTGTGGCAGGAGAAACTGGTGGGTCTTTGTTAACAATAAAGCAGTTCATTATCTAAGAAATGGTTACATTGAAGGATTACCGTGGTACAGCAAAAGGATTACGAGGGAAATTAAAGGTAGAAACACAAAGGACAGGAAACTGAAGAAACTTATGCACATGTGAAGTAGGATGCCAATAAGTATTAAGTTTATTTAATTTATTTAGGAATATAAGTAATTTTCATTACCAGTGTTTGTAAGCGGAATTGAATCTATTGTATGTCATTATAATAATAGTGCATTTGTTTCAGGAATTAATAATCTGTTTTTTCCAGGTGAATTGTAAATAAATTCATTATCTTGTGCTGGATTGGGTATACAACTTTTTCCGAAGTCACAGCACCTAAATGTAACTATAATTTAATAATAGATTGATGGAAATGTCAACTGACTTTGGAAAAACTTATTTACTATAACAAAGCCTTACTAGACTATAGATGAATTTAAAAAATACTTATAGTTGAGTTCAATATCTAAGCAATCAGCAGTCCTTCCTTAAAATAACTCGCAACAGAGTTTAAGATTTACCATAGGCAATCCCTGTACTTCAGTTTATCTGATAAATGGCTAACCGATTATGGTACATTATTTGTATACAAATATGGCATTGCTTAATATTTGTCACGCCAAAATTTTACCGTTAATTTATCCAACACTGACGTTTCTTAGATGTTGAACATAACTGTACTAACACTGAAATACTTTGTAAGTACAATATTGTAGTGAAGTATTATTTGAAATTTGAGATAGTTAAGATGAATTTTGCAATTTAACTTGTATATTATTTAATCTTAAAATAGTTGTTTCTCAGTATTGCGATAGTATCCCTCAAATTCTCATAATTCAAAATTCTTGTATAATTTATATGTAAGGTTATTCAATAATGGATCCGAGATTGGTTTTCCCAATCTCTTGATGCCTTAAGAAATCTGATCTATTCACAAGTTAAACAAATTGTCTTTCATGTAATAATTGAATAATTGTGGCTGATAGTTGTTGAAAGTCCATGTTCACTTTGATATTGGTAAATAATACACGATAATGCTTTCAAATATTTGTCTGAGTCCGTGACAATTATTTTGCCACACTGTGGCTTCATCGCCTGAAGAAGCCACAGTGTGGCGAAACAACTGTCGCGAACTCCGACAATCAATATTTGAAAGTATTATCGTGAATTATTTACCAATATCAAAGCCTTTCATGTAATGAAAAAATAAACATTTCTCATCGCAATCAAGGCAGATGGCAGGATCTCAATAATTTACCAAATAAACTATTAATAATTTAACTTAAACGTTGCTTTATTTAACAAACCCTATTCACGCTTCAGTGCCTTATGCATTTTTTTTATATATTTCGATTCAATAAAATCCCTGCGCCCCGCGAAATTTGAACGTGGCGTTTAAATTTCGCGGGCTTCCTTCCATCGCGACCTCTACCGGCATTGACGATTATATGAATCCAAAAATTTACATTGAGTTGCCTATCTGTATTAATCTGTGGGTTTACAGCAACCAGCAAAAAAAATTCAAGTTATTTCCGAAATGGGATTAAAGTGGACGGAAATTGGGTGTATTCATTCGACGCACCTTTAGCAGAGTTTCATGAAGAATTTCCTAACGTGCCCATTATTTATGATGAATTTAAAAATACCTTATCACGATCTGTTGTATTATTTCGTGAAACGGGTAGTATTCTCCGAAAACCAGGAAGTGGTAGACCAGTTAAACGAACTCAAGATGCTATTAACACAGCCCAAGAAAATTTGGAAGATGAACCTACGACTTCTCTGCGTCATTTGTCACAGCAAATGAATTTATCGGTAGGAACATGCCACAAGCTTCTACGAAAAGATTTGCAAGTATACCCTTATCGCATAACATCGGTGCAAGAGTTATTACCTGTTGATTACCCCAAACGACTGGAATTTTTTCAGTGGTTTTTACAAAATGTAAACGAGGATGTTTTACAAATTACTTTTTTTATCGATGAAGCTTGGTTTTACAAGGGTGGGTACATTAATTCCTAAACTATGAGAATTTGGTCGGATGAAAATCCTCGTATATATCGAGAGAAACCACTACATCCAGAGAAAGTTGGCGTTTGGGCAGCAATTAGTGGGAGAAGATTAGTTGGACCGATATTCTTTGAAGGTAAAATCCTATTTTTATTATAATAATAAAATCTCAATAACCGTGCATTCATTTTAGGTACGATAAGTGCAAACCGTTATCGTACAGAAATTTGATTGCCTTTTATAAATGAATTAAATGATGACGAACTGCAAAGTGGATATTTTCATCAAGACCGAGCAACTCCTCATTGCACAGTGGATAATTTGGCCATTTTGGAGGAATTTTTTGAGGACCGAATAATAAGTCGAAATGCACGGATTCCCTGGCCGCCCCGTTCATGCAATTTAACACCATGCGATTTTTTCTTGTGGCCATACCACAATTGTATTTATGCACAACCAGTACACAATCTAGAAGACATGCGGCAACGAATTCGAGATAAATTTATAGAAATTAACAACAATCCAGTGTTGTTTCGGAGCGTAATGGAGGGTGTGCGACGAAGTGTTCAGGCTTGTGTTCAAGAAGAAGGAAGGCACATACAACATTTAATATAATTTTATAGTGAAAAATTTAACGTACGTATCTATAAATTGACTACAGTTTGTTTAATTTTGAAAAGTAAGATAACCTCAATATGTGTAACCAACTTAAATTTGTAAAATTAAAAAATAATGGCACACTTTTTTTTTTTTTTTTTTAATGAACATACTTTATGAATACCGTTGACGCGGGGCCTGCCCAAAGAGCCGAATCTCCAAAGTGCCGAATCGGTATTTTGCCCAAAATGCCGAATTTCATACTACCGACCATGCCCAAAGTGCCGAACGACGCCAAACGACGTCGCCTCGTTCGTAAACAAAGCGTCGGAGCGGAATGTTAATCGGCACTTTGGTCATTCGACAGTATGTCTTCGCATGCACCAACGAGTAAGGCCCAAAATGCCGAATGCACACCCTCATGTATGATCGTAATGTTCGATAATAATTTTTCATAATACAAGTTTATCAATGGAAGTTAGATGGTTTTAGGGTTGGAGAATGTATTTTCTCATTTAAAATAAAACAAATTGTATTTTCAAATATTCGCCATTTTGGGCCTTACTCGTAGGTGCGTGCGGCCAAAGTACCGAATCGGCGTGCATTCGGCAGTTTGAGTCTTACGAGGACAACGTGCCGAATATCCAAACTGCCGATTCGCATTCGGCTCCGACGCCTTGTTTACGAACGAGGCGACGTCGCTTGGCGTGGTTCGACACTTTGGGCATGGTCGGTAGTATGAAATTCGGTACTTTGGGCATTCGGCACTTTGTACCGGACTCGATGACGCTACTCACTCGATGAAACATGCATATTATAAGGCTAACATTTGAAATAAAACTCTTGTTATTCAGTTGCCTGACACTTGTTTCGATAATTACTTGTCATTCTCAAAGAGTACATAACTTTTATAAACAAATTAATTGTGGTTATTGGCAAGATGGGGTTGTTAAAGAGATAATAAGATCAAAAGATTTTTCCTTGAAGGCAAGATCAATTGGCAATATGTATAGCATACGTCTTTGCAGGGCCGATCCTACCGGAGGACTAGAGCGTGCATGGCACGCGGGCGGCGGTTAAGGAGGGGGCAGCGAAACCGGCGAAGCTCGCGGACCACCAATAGAGGGTCCCCAGCGTCCAAAATCTGTAAAATTTGGTCCGAGTGCCCCGAAATAGGCGGCCGGTCGCTTGGACTCCAGCCTAAAGTGTATCCGATTTCTAACCGGCTAATGATTTTGCCAAAGAAGCAGGAGTGTCGCATCTTCATTTGATGTTCATATAAGAAAAAATCCGCGAATGTCCAATTATGAGAAAAATTTAGAATGTACTTTAATATTGAAATTTTGGACATCGTTGTTAATTTGATATTCGAACGTTCTGAACTGTTAGAAAATTGCTGCTCCAAAGTTTAAATTTTTGCTAGTATTTCATTCTGCAGAGTCCGAATATCTAAGAAAATGTTGTATGGATTTAGATATGAAATTGTAGGTAACCGAAAACGGAAAATTGACAAGAGATTTAGATGGAATGGAACTCCTGAGATAATTGTTATTTTCTAATCATTCCCAAGAAATTTTAAATAATTTAATTAGCCAAGACTTAGTTCCTTGTTTTCCAAATTCTAGTATTAGTCTAAGAATAGTTTTAATAATACCGATAACTAAGGCTTCCGGCGAAAGAGTTTTTCTAAATTAACAATAACACACTTTGAGCGGGAGCGTCTATTTGTGGACACATTTGCGAACTGTGTGCTATAGGCGGACCGTCCATTTTTAGGCGCAAACATGCAGAATGGGTTGCATACAGTTCATGCATACACGGCGGGACGCACAATACTTTCGCTTGCGTTGTAAGTCCAACCCGCTACACAGGCGAGTCACCTTGGTCATAGCGCCCGTTAAAAAAGTGTTAATTAAAAATTATTTATGATCAACTATATCAAAAGAGCGATTTGCTAATTTAGCGATAATTTCTGTTGAAAATGAGATCGCTGAAACATATATTTCAAATGTAAGTAATGAATTTGCATAAAAAATCGTATTGTATAAAGTATTGTTTTAGACTTTAGATCAACACTGAGTAGCGTTCGAATAGTCGATGTTCTTGTTACTGAACTGAAGGTTTGATCATAATCTACTCCTCTCCTTTACGAAAGACCTTTGATCACCAATCTGGACTTGAGTTTGCGATCAATCCATCGGCGTTTGTTTTTTATTTTGTGGCGTCGTTGTAAGTGTTGTTCCTCGAAGGTCGTCAAAGTGAGCATCAGTGGCGGCTCACGGGTTTTTTTTTGGTAGGGCCGAGGTAGCAGAGATGGCAATACAGATAGGTGCAGTCTCTTCAACCGACCCTACCCATCTATCAGAAAGCTTCGTCTCTTCAACTTTGTTGTTTGCTGGGGATATAATAACAATTTTTCTTCGAAGATGACGTCTTTAGATCGGTAAAGCTTGTTGTCCTCTTCACTGCAGATTCTGTATCCTTCGTCGTTATCATGGCAGATGAGGATTCCTTTAATAGCCTTCGGATCCATATTCGTCCTTTGCTTCTTCGATATGAATATACATGAATTCAGCAATTTGAACCAATGTTTCAAGCCTGGTCTCGAAAGATGATGTTCCTGGAACGTAGGAAGGCCCTGTCTTGTTAAGGATATAGGTACATGTTCGTTTCATCTCACCACAAAGTGCCCGAGGAATGGTTCCATGCGTGTGCATCATTGCTCAAGAAGTTTCCACCACCATACAATTTTCCCTCTCACTGAACCCGTTTTGTTCCGAATTGTAGGACATTACAAGACTTTGAACAATACCTTTCTAGTTTAGACTGGTTCTGATCTGTTTGTTGTCGAACTCCCTGCCATTATCACTCAGCAGCTCCCGACCGTTTCTGCATCATCTGGGAACTGGCTCAGTTTTTCAGCAACTTCGGATTTTTGTCGCAGAAAATAAACTGTCTTGAATTGTATATAATCGTCAAAAAATCGATATCCACACCTCAATTCTTGAAATCAACCGCAGACATCCGTGTGAATTCGGTTCTGTTGTTTTGGACCTCGTGTCGAATTGTAGATGATGAGCTTTATCATAAATGAAACTTTCGCACAGTTCACAATCCATTTCTACGTTCATGTCAAGCTCAGTAGTGATTTCACATGTTCTGATGTCCGAATCGTTCATGACACAACTTTAGCAGGTTTCCCTTAATCACTGCATTGACCTCATTTGATAGGGTTCAAAATTCTCATGGCCAACTTAAACAGTCCTCCATGATGAGCTCCTACCATTTATTAACTAAGAAATTGTAGACTTCAGCTGATGAGATGAACTCGTTGTCCGGGTACTTATTCTGGATTGCAAGCACGGAGACCATACTCCTCTTGATTCGGGGCACACACCAAACTTCAGCCAAGGTAATTTTGTACCATTTCTGCCCCAACTTCTACTTCACGTAATCCGATGGCTTCGGTTTTCTCACCATTTACTGTGGTCACTGTGTGTTGAGTTGAAAAAGACTCAAACGTTCTAAATCTCATCATTTAAAATATGGCGTGTGGTGTCATTCCATCATCCATGCACCTCAACGACTCAGTATGTGTTTCAGTTGAGTTAACAATGAGTATCGTATTTGTGTCGGACTCCCATGTGATTGGGCTTCCTGCAGTAGTTGCATATCAGTTTTTTTTTCGTTTTCTTCGCATTGACTGAAGTTGTGATAACTTCTTCGATAATTGCAGGTAAGAGCTTCCTGCTTGGTGGATCCAGCACCCTTGGTCCAAAATTGGATATAATAAATAATGTTACATTTTTCTGCAATTGGATATATGTCTGTTGGGAAATAAATGGTTATTATTATTATATCAGAGGATTTCTAAATTTTTCGAATTAAAAAATTAAAGCCCCCCGCCCCAAGAAATCTTTTATTGCACGGGGGCGGCCAAGGGTCTAGGATCGGCCCTGCGTCTTTGACGGCAAAGCTAAGGAATTACTTCTTCCGTCACTGTTTTTTGTGTTTTTGTTCCTTGCCGGCACCGACGCCCTTAAGCAACTGCATAAATTGCCTTATGGATAATCTGGCCCTGTGTGTATGTAGCCAGCTCTAGAGTATTGAATTTAGTTATCGTTGATACTCAAGTATATGCGTTGAATCTCAAAATGTATTGAACTTACTACAGATGACAGGCTACCTTTCTATCTAGATCACTTAAGGGGGAATCACTCGCTGAAAAAAGAAGTGAAATTTAAACGTTGGCTCTTAAATTCTTGCAATCACAATATTTATACTACATTGCTGAAATTTTAACACAAGAAAGCCAAAGAATGTTGCTAGTCTTGTTATTATTTACTCTTATTTTTTTCGAAAATAGTATTTTAAATAGTGTAAAATAATTACAAAGATGTTCAATATGAAGCCTACTTCCTTATACATTTTAACCACATTTTAAATCTATTTGAATATTTTTAAATATTAGAATGGCCAATGAAGAATTTTGTAATTAATATAACAATTGAAGTATAAAAATATACTTGTTCATTTCGCCGTAATTAATTAATTAATTAATTAAAAACATTAATTTTCATGTTTCCTTCCCAAAGTGCGGTCGGTGTTTTTCCCCTTACCCTCCACCTTTTCGGGAAGGAGGTGCAACGACCGAAATTTTAGGCATTACGCGGTGGTCGCGTATAATCCGGCAGCCGCCTATTTCTCTGTTCCTTTTCTACCTTTCTTTTACCTGGTATTCGATTGCATTCGAGATTTGAGACGTGTTACTTGACTTATGGTATTCTAAAGATAACAAACATCTTTTATGGCTTCTGGAGATAAGTGGAGGACTTCATTAAAATATAAAAGTGTAATTCCTATTATACATGCATGAGAAAACAAACATTTTCCCGACGCCTTTAAACAAGCAAAAATTATCCCGGTTCACAAAAAGGGAGATCCAAACTGTGTGCATAACTACAGACCAATATCTATCCTACCAATATTTTCAGAAGTATTGGAGAAAATATTACAAAGGCAATTTTGAATCGGAACAGCTATTTACAGATAGACAAATTGGTTTCAGACAGAACCAATCAACTGCTTCCGCTATTTTAGACTTCACCGAAAACACTTTAAACTGTTTTGAGAGGGGTACCACATGTTTGTCGACCTTTCTGGACCTGTCAAAGGCTTTTGATTGTGTTTCGCATAGCATCCTGATGCGGAAACTTTTCTGTTATAATATTCACCCAAACAGCTGCAGATTACTTATTGCCTACTTGACAAACAGGACCCAACGAGCACATTATAATAACATTTTGTCAAACTCTACGACATTAGAATATGATGTTCAGCAGGGTTCTATACCAGGCCCAAGTTTACTTAAATTAAGAATAAGTGATGAGACAGAAAGTTATTTACGAAATATGTCTTTCTCTCACTTTTGGGCTCGACTGGTGGTTATGATCTCAGTCCGCCACTGCACTTAACCTTTTTTTTGTAAACAAAATTATCAATATACCAAATGAAAAAAATAAATAAAAAATATTATTAAATTTACTATATTGTCGCGTCCCGAAATACAGCTCTTCAAATTTGGGAGTTGCTTCGGAGTTGGACAGGTTGATATATGAAACTTCTGACACCAGGGTGAGTTGGTTATGGAACCCAGCCAATTGACTGTTGATAATCCAAATGAGGTTCACTATTCACTTTAGGTAATCCCAAATGGTCACTATTTCACTCGTAGTTACTAACGATTTGTGAAAGGAGTTCGATAAAAGAATCGATGGTTATTCAAAAACACTACTTGTTATTACTTTGAAAACAACTACAGTAGCGCGAAACCGTACCGGAGACTATTGATAGACCAATAGCGCGAGAGGTGTGGCAATTAAGGCTGCTGAATTAAGACTGAGTGCCCTTCTCAGTTGTGATGATTCCCTCCAGTTTGTTGAGGGTCATCCCTGACTGCCCTAGGCGCTTCCCTACCTATTTATACATAATTTGTGCTAACCTAAGCATTTCACAACATTGTGCAATACTAAGACAATGACCCTATTGTTAAGGGTGTACCCAACACCTCCGGGGTTATAAAAGATTTTTGTTATTTTAAATCATACGAAAATCTTAAGACTAAAAGTTAACAATGGCTAAATATCTTAAATCTAAAATCAATAAGCATCATAAAACACTTATTAAATATTTGAAAACATCTTCTTCGCTTGAAGTCATGATCGTCTTAGAGAGTTCAAGGAGACTTGATCGTCTGGAATGCTTCGATGTCCTTCTCTGATCTGGACTTCGGGGTTCCACATATGAGACTGCTTCCTTCTCTGCATTGAAGTGGATGGTGACTGGGGTTTCCTTTTCTTTGAAGCACTAGTTGAATATCTGGAAACATGGTGGTTTCCTCTGGGTTCTTTTGTAAAACAACAATAGTTTTTTATACATTTTAAAAGTCCGCACCATTTTAGTAAATTATATATTATTATTAACGCGATCACTCCGAGCACTATAGATAATAAGGTTGTATACCAATGTTCCTTTTGAATTTTAAAGGGTGTGTTTATCTGTTTTTGTAATTGTTCGTCGAACTGATTGAGTTTATGTTGCGCGAGTTTTAGTTCGTCTAGGTTCCGTGTCGAAAACTTCACTGGTTCGAGGTTTATGTTTTGAATTGGAATGTTCTTTTTAAGATGAATGCAGCAATCATCGGTAGCGATGTCGGTTTGTGGAATGTTGATTATAGAGTTGCTCGTTCCAAGTGTGGATGAAGATTTTAGGATGGTGTTTCTTGTAAACGCTTTACAATTTGGTTGTAGTTCCAAAATCCCCATCTGTGTTAAAACTATTCCTTCTGTTTTGATGTCCTTACATAGGAAAGATATTTGAGTTGGAGTTGATATTGTGTATAACCATTTATTCTTCTTTAGGCTATGCCAAATTTCCATGTCCGCTATAAGATTTCTTTTCTTACAGGTGTTTGGTATTTTCGTTGTCGTCTTAAGGAATAGTATTACTTCGCATTCCTCTGATACTGTGGTTTTTTTATTTAAATCTTGACATATCCAATTCTCTTTTACGTACTCCTTGCAGTTTTGGAGGTTGTTTGTTACGTAGGTATTTCTCGTTTGTGAAATTAAAAGGTAATAGTTTTTGGAAGGTTCAATGTATGAATATAGGAGTGTATCATTTTTGTGATGAGTAGGCAAAGGATAAATTTCGTAAAGTTCGTAGGAATAAGAACTCGTTATTGGCACTTTGAAATTCATTATTAATAATTCATCAAAACGTTGAGTTTTAAAATTTTATAATAATAGTAAGTATTATCGATGGTTATGGGAATTGGTAAAGTAAATTTTGAATTAATTTTATGTAATTATTTATATAATTCTTTTGGTTTTAATATATTCAAATCTATTAATCCGTGTTGCATTAATGATAAACTCATTATGTTTTTTCCGATTGTTGAGTAAACTTCATCTGTCATTTCTATTAATACGGGCATATGTTCTGATATTTGCATTTCTATCTCAAATACTTTATCTTGTTCGATTATACTATTGCTTAATACTTGAAACTTTATTATATTTTTATCTAATATTTTAACATTTTGATTCATTTCTTGTATAGAATGATTTAAATTATTTATAGTTGAAGAAATAATTGATACTTGTTGTTGCATCAAAACTTCAGTTTGTTTTTGATTTGTAATTATTGAGTTTATGGCATCTGTATAAAATTGTGCATCGTCTGCATCTGGTACTCCAAAAAGCCATTTAAGCGCATCACCCACGCCATTAATAATTCCTCTTTTTACACGATTATCATTTATTTGATGAGTTAATATTTTAAAATCTTCTTTACTGTTTTCGAGCTTAGTATTTATAAAATGTAACTGATTTCTACATGTATAACTGGATTGTTTTGTTTTTCCGACATTGCAAAGTGCAATTGATTTTAAATAATATTTTTCAATAATGTCTACCTTTTCTATAAGATGACTTAAATTGTAATAAGTTAGTAAATTGAATTCATTGTTACAAAGTTGTAAGTTTCCTATTTTACTATATAAAAGTCCTGAAGACGAATCTATTTTATTTATTTTGTAGTTACTGGTAGCTTGGACCAGGATTAGAGGGAGTATAATTTGGCGAGTTATGAAGTTTAACGTCTGCATTATCTGAAACAATATAAGGTTTCAGTAAATTAAAATTATAAGTTTTTATTTTATTTGGACTAATTCTTACAGAAGCTATTTGATTATTATGAATTTTAATTATTTGGTAAGGTCCAAGATAATTTGGAGATAAACTTTTCTTTTGGGATTTTGCTTGTGAGTTATATACTAGAACTAAATCATTTTCTTCAAAATGTTATGACTTTTGTCTAAATATTCTTTTGAATTTTGTTTTGAATGTAATTGGTTTTCATAAGCTGTTTCTCTGATGATTTGTAATTTGTTAGTTAGATCATTTGCTAAATCTGAGTAATTAGGTTTAAAGGTAGGTTTATTTATTAAATTAGGAATTTTAGGTTTTTGTCCAAAAACGAATTCAAACGGAGTTGTTTTTGTGGATTTCTGTATTGATGTGTTATAACTGGAATTCATCCCAATTATTTCCGTCTTTATTAACGTAACATTTAAAGTAATCTTTTAGTGTTAAATGTGTTCTTTCCAATGAACCATTTATTTGTGGATGATAAGGGGAAGTTAATTTATGTTTAATAGTTAATATTTTGTTAATCTGTTTAAATATATTGAAAGTAAATTCAGTACCTTGATCTGTTAATATATAACTAGGAAAACCAAATTGAGTGCAAAATTTTAAGAAATGTATTGATACTGTATTAGCATCATGAGTTGGCATGGCGTATGCTTAAATAAATTTTGTTAAATCATCTTGTTAAGTTAAAATAAATCTGTTCCCATTTCTAGTTTCGGGAAGTGGTCCAACAATATCTAATGCAATCTGTTCGCAGAATGATTTTGAAGTAGTGGTAATTTTTTTTTATTTTTTAGTTCTATGAAATCCTTGATGACCTCCTACAGGTGAATCGTGATTTTCTTGAAGTACTATTTTAATTATATCTGGATCAGTGAGTGTTATTATGAAAGATTTTAGTATTTTATAATTAAATTCTTTAAATAAATAATAGAGTAAACTATAATATGTGTCTCTTCTAATTATATTATTATTTTCTAAAATATTTGGGACAATAAAAGAATTAATCTTATTTAAATTTAATAAGAATCGTAGGTTTAAAAATGTATTAAATAAGTCTTCGTAAGTTGTTGATTCATGAACGAAGTTTTTAATAAATGCTAAGAATATTCTTTGAGTTGATAATTTTTTCAGTATGACTTCATGTAAATTTACTTTATCTGGTATTGATGTAGGAAAATATTTTAATACGTAATCAATATGAATGTTTGCATTTGATTTATCACAAGAAAGTGGTATTACAAAATTTTGAATTTTATTAATTGCTATATTATTTTTTTCTGGTTCTGGTACATCAAATTCTCTTTGATGGAATAATTTAAAGTCTTCAAAAGTTAATTGATTATCATTTGTGATAGCATTGATTTCATGGTGAAGAAATTCACATTTTTCAGGTTGAAGTTTAAGATTATGTTCTCTTAATTTTTGAAATACTTTTTCTAAGTTTGCATTGTGTTCTTCTACAGTTTTTCCATATACTACGATATTATCAATGTATACAAAGAAATTTTTTCCAATTAAACCACTCAAAACTATATTCATTAATCTTTGGAACGTTGAAGGCGCATTTTTAAGACCAAAGGGCATTCTATTATATTCAAAATGACTATTGGGAACTGTGAAAGCTGTTTTTTGTTTGGCTTCAGGTGACATTTCTATTTGGTGAAAACCTGAGGTTAAATCTAATGTAGTGAAATATTTAGAACCATTTAATTGATCAATGGTTTCAGTTATATTTGGGATAGGGAATGAATCTCCAATTGTTATATTATTTAATTTTCTATAATCAATGACAAGCCGCCATTTTTGTTGACCTGACGCATCTTCCTTTTTTGGGACAATCCAAACTGGACTCGACCATGGAGAAAATGAAGGTTGAATTATATTCTGTTCTAGCATTTCTGTTATTTGTTTTTCTACTTCTTGTTCATGAATTTTCGAGTATCTGTATGTTTTTGAATTTATTGGTATACTAGGAGTTGTTAAAATATCATGTTTAATAGTAGAAGTTGATGTTAGATGATCACCTTTTAAATGAAATATATCATTGTATTTATTGCAAATTTTAGTGAGTTTTGTAAATTCTTTATTTGTTAAATGAGTTCCTCTAATATTTTGTAAAAATTGTTGATCTTTAAAATTTTCAAATTTATTATTGATGTAATTATTATTTGGATTATTTTGAAAACTTTGTTTTTTATATTTTGAATAGAGTTTACAACTTCAATTTTATTATTAAATTCGATCGTTTGATTATTTAATTTAATACAATTATTTTCGTAATCAATTACAGTTGGTAAACCTTGAAAAAAATCTGAACCAAGTAATACTTTATATTTAGAAGGAAAAAAACATTTGTTTTTCATCCACTATGTATATTTTATGTTTAATTAGTAAATTCTTTATTCTTAAATTAATCAAATAAATTCAAAAAAACGAAATATAGCCTGAATATATAAATATTCAACCTGTTCGTAACTCTGCAAGCAAAATTAAGTCTTACTAAGACTATAAACAAATAACTTATTGAAACAACTACTTCCCTGGCTGATGCCACGCCGGATATTGAATGATACAAAAGAAATTTGCATGTTATTACTAGTACTACTAGTGAAATAACATTGGTTTAAGATCCCTTATTTCTACCCACAGGACTAACTTGAAAAATGAAACTAAATTGAATTTGAAAACTTTAAATTATAAAACTGAACCCAAAAGTATGTAAAAATTAAGTAAATAGCCATCTGCAGACGCGTTTCGAGATTTATCTCTCATCAGTGCAGCTTCGCATTTAAATTGAATGTTAAAGAATAAAATACACTTACGTGAAGGTGACCGTGACCGTGAAGGAGTCGTAAACAAATGAGGAGATTATAGAAGGGTTGGACTGATTTTATACCTGAATTTAGGTGATTAGTGAAAGTACAGATGTGAAGAAATAAATGATCTTGTTTTCAGTTGGAAAACCGAATACTTGATTTAAATAATGGTTCTATTTTACTTAAATTAATCATTGTAGATCCTATTGAATGTATAGGTTTATGGGGAAAAATACCAAATATTTTAATTTGATCATGTTTATCAACAAGTGTATTTTTAAAATTTATAATATTTGAACTGCAAATACTTATAGATGCTCCTGTATCTACAAGGAATATAATTTGATTTGTATTTGAATTTTCTGATTTAAAAGTTAATATTTTTAAGTTATTTTTATTGTTATATAATTTAACGCCACTTATTGATTCGGATCCTCCTGTGAGTCGACAGTTCCTGGACAGTTTAAATGATTCGCTTGTGGATTGTTAAAGTTTATTAACCTTTGTGAATTATTTCCACACCTTTCATATGTGTCACCGTTTATCTTGCAAAACGATCAAAACTTGGAGTGATAATTATTCTGACAATTGCCCTCATTTACTTACTAACCAATGAAATCAAATAACATTGATTACATGATCCAATAAAATTCTAATTACGATGCGTAACAGACCACAGTCCATGTTATGCATGGCAATTAACCCTGGGTGGTATCTAATCAGATAATCTCTCATGTTGGTATTACCTAGCAACGCGTTAGTACATGTTCTATAACATCTAAACGTCAGCTATTGCCCGACTTTTAAGCAGTTTGTTCCTGAATTCGATCTGTTTGTAGTTTCGGGTGAAGTGTTAGTGCTTTCATCAGTAATAGTATTCATAGGCATTTCTCAAAATCTTGGTAAGCTCATTTTTACTACAATTATTGTGGCGCAGATTAATACACGTCTGACACTTGGTGTAATTGGCCGATTTTCGTCGCAACAAGCAATCGTGATCCTGTCGCTAATAATTGCCGGCAAAATCATAGGCACTCGTTATATTACTGTTGATTATAATTTTTGTAGTTGCGTCTTTGTGTATTTGGATTTGTATAATTGTTTCTGTGAGAATTAAACTGCTGATAATTATCATTATTATTAGATTGTGCACCATTATAATTATTTCTTGGGAAATTATTTTTAATATGCGAATTATTTCTTTGATTTTTATTAAAATTAGTATTATGAGAATGATGTGTGTTATTTGGATAGTGTTTAATATTTTTATTTTTATTATTCATTATATTTTCTTCTTGAAGTGCTAAATTGTAAGCTTCGTTTAATGTTAAAATATCTCTAGCCCGTAACATTTGACTTATTTCGGGTTTACAATGAACAATAAAACGACGGAGCGCTGTATTTTGAATTGCTTTTTTAAGACCTGGTAATTATCTGGATCTCGACAATTTTGTATTTCAGCTTGAATACAAGAGTTTTTAGCATTTTCTATCCTTTTAAAATATTGATTTACGTCCTCATTTTGAAACTGTCTAATTGTTTCATTCTTCATGAGCTTGAACAATGTATTTTGTGTAACCATAGTATAATTTTAATTTATTTTTGAGCTCTAACCAAGAATTGACATCTGATAATTCTAATTCATTGACAACATTAGTTGAAACTTGCGATACAATATAGAATAATAGACATGGTTTCTGTGATACTTCTGCTAAATTATACGCGGAATTACAATCTTGAATAAATCTACTTACTTCTTCTCTATTACCATCGAACGGTTTTATGAATTTAAATAAAAGTGATAATGGTAATTTTTCTAAATCTTCGGACATATCATCATCATCATTTTGTGAGTCAATTAAATTTGAGTCTAGTTCTGCCCTAATCGAGTTCATTTTCGAAATGTTTGTACAGGATGTGTGTGTGTAGGAATAAACGAGAGTCACTTACTGATTAATCGTTGAAACGAAAATTGGAACTGCCAAATCCTTTTACAGGGGTGGACTTATTACTTGAAGCAGGTTCTGAACGGGTTTCGTACAGCCAACCAAGAAGTTCCAATCTCAGTTACAATTCGGAGTTGCCAAATCCTTTTCTTCCATGGACTAATATATCCGACGTTGTATCTTGTATATCCCACTTCTGACACCAAAATTTATGTCGCGTCCCGAAATACAGCTCTTCAAATTTGGGAGTTGCTTCGGAGTTGGACAGGTTGATATATGAAACTTCTGACACCAGGGTGAGTTGGTTATGGATCCCAGCCAATTGACTGTTGATAATCCAAATGAGGTTCACTATTCACTTTAGGTAATCCCAAATGGTCACTATTTCACTCGTAGTTACTAACGATTTGTGAAAGGAGTTCGATAAATGAATCGATGGTTATTCAAAAACACTACTTGTTTATTACTTTGAAAACAACTACAGTAGCGCGAAACCGTACCGGAGACTATTGATAGACCAATAGCGCGAGAGGTGTGGCAATTAAGACTGACTGCCCTAGGCGCTTCCCTACCTATTTATACATAATTTGTGCTAACCTAAGCATTTCAAAACATTACGCAATACTAAGATAATGACCCTATTGTTAAGGGTGTACCCAACAATATTTGTACAAATATCACTCAACATGGCAGAAAGCCCACTGGTAGATAGCCTTTTTAAAACAGATTAATACTATATGTTTATACCGGGTGGACCATTTAATATGTTTTCAGGAAATAAGAAACAAGAAACTTAAAAAAAAAATGACCCAAACAAAAAATGATTCTTTTGAAGGGGGCCATAATAACATAATTTTGTTTTTTTCATAGATGGCGCTGTTGTCGCTAAATCGAGGTCAACTTAGTTTTTTTTTAATGGAAACCCGTACTTTTTATTAAAGAATCAGAGTCCTTGTTAAAAAATGAGAAGAATTCACTCAGCTAACTTTTTAGTCAGAGTGATAGATGGCGCTGTAATCGCGAAAAGCATTGCGAATACGCTCCTTCATGTTATCAGGCGTCGACGGTATGTCGGCATAGCATTTGTCCTTCAGCAATCCCCACAGGAAAAAGTCCGGCGCTGTCAAGTCCGGCGAACGTGCCGGCCAAGGCACCGGACCTCCACGACCAATCCACTTGTTCGGAAATTGGCGGTTCAAAATATCTCGGACGACACGGGCAAAATGTGCAGGGCAGCCATCGTGCTGATAGTCTCAATCGGGTCAGCAGAGGGACGTCTTCGAGTAAAGCAGGAAGATGAGCCGTCAGAATTTCACCGTATTTTTCAGCATTCAGATTTCCGTCGATGAAGTACGGGCCAATGACGTGATCTCCCAGAACTCGGCACCAAACGATGACGCTCCATGGTCGTTGATGGTCCACTTGTCGGATCCAATGTGCATTCTCCTTCGCCCAATAATGCATGTTATGCCGGTTGATTTGGCCACGATTCGTGAAACTTGCTTCATCCGAGAATAGAATCATGGAAACGAAGTTCCGGTTGTTGCGTATTTGCTGCTGAGGCCAATTGCAGAACTGCACTCGATGTTGGAAGTCGTCGCCATGAAGTTCTTGATGCAACGATACGTGGTAAGGATGAAATTTATGCCGATGAAGAACTCGCAGAACACTCGTTTTGGAGATGCCTGAACTCCGCGCCAGTTGACGAGAACTTATGTTGGGTTTGACTGCAACTGCAGCTAAAATATCAACTTCGGCATTCTCCTGGGTTACGGTGCGTCTTCGATGTCTGGTTCGTTTTAGGCTGCCAGTGTCCACAAATGAGTTGACGATCCGAAGAAAAGTCATGTGACTCAGATGATCTCGATCAGGATACCTCTCCGCGTACAAGCCACACGCATCAAGTGCATTGCGTCTGGCTTCACCATACACGAAAATCATGTCGACCTTTTCCGCGATAGTATACCGCACCATTGTAACGTTTTCGCCGTCAATGCAGAAGACCGACTGATTACCAAACTAAATTTTCTTTTGTTCAGTCAAAGAAAGCATCAAAATCCAGCTATTTCCAGCTATTTTTCAATTTAAAATTGTAATTCATGGAAATACGACCGACGTCATGTTTTGACACACACACACACACACATGCGCGCGAAGTTCGAATACGCAAGCGTCCAAATGCAACAACTTCTTTTCGTGATTACAGCGCCATCTATCACTCTGACGAAAAAGTTAGCTGAGTGAATTCTTCTCATTTTTTAACAAGGACTCTGATTCTGTAATAAAAAATAGGGGTTTCCATTTAAAAAAACTAAGTTGACCTCCATTTAGCAACAACAGCGCCATCTATGAAAAAAACAAAATTATGTTATTATGGCCCCCTTCAATACAATCATTTTTTGTTTGGGTCATTTTTTTCTAAAGTTTCTTGTTTCGAAGATATTTCCTGAAAACACATTAAATGGTCCACCCGGTATAATTTTGTTTATAAATGTAACGACGAATAAAGATCATATAGTAGTATTACTCAATAATTACTTACAAATTAATATAATATTAATAATCTATAATACTATGAATTCTACACACGTACATTTCAAAACAATACTACAATAATAGGGTCGTAGATACGTATCTTGTTTATGAAAAGCAAATAGTTTAAATGATCATAACTACGCACTTTTTAAACCTGCACGGATGAATTTGTTTAGTTGTAATAAAAAATATGGTTTCCATGGAAATAATTGCACAGTATTTATAACTTCGCCCATTCGTTTACAGAATCAACTTGTGATTAAACCTTGGTGAAAAACTTGTTGTTTTAAGTACAAGCAACATGGTGTTGATAGATAACGTATCCTCTTTAATTAAAGTATTAGGTTATTGTGGGATGATTCCCTTGTATCAAGGAACAAAATTTGAGACGAAAATTATTTGTAAAATTGCATTTGTTCCAATATTTATTTTTTTATTAATTAATATCGCATGTATCCATTTTTACGGACTTTCTGTATTTCCAGAAATAATAAATACTCTGTTACTTTTGGTTGCGATTAAATCCTCAAGAGTGAAATTATACAATGATGTTTTTAATAAATTTGACGAATTTGATAAATTACTTATGATGGTTTTTAATAGAAAAGCACCAGTGGATAAATTCCAGGTTGTAAAACTACTTTTATTAATTTCGCCAATATTCATCAGAGTTTATGATACCGTTGAGACAATAAGTACGTCGGGATCTTGGTATTCCCTTCTCAACATTCCTAATGAGTTGATCTTGACATTATTAATGACATTATTAGTTGGGTTAATATATGTCTTGCTTAATGGAATAAAGGAGCGAGTGTTGCTTCTACAACAAATAATTGAGCAGCTTTATCAAGGATCGCCACTTGAAAGTTTTGATAAAGTGAAGTATGTTGATGATGTTATTAAAGCGCAGACTTATTTGATAGACATCGTGGATTACTTTAATGATATATTCCAATGGCCAATTATGTTTATTATGGTACATTTTGTATTCAAAATATTAAACATTGTTGCAGAAACATTGAATTTGGGAGATTTTGATTTGGATTTTGATCTGCATTTGGATTATTTTTTGAACGTTATAATTAATATTGGTTTAACGGTAAGTAAGCTTTGCAATGATTACTGTTACATTCGCTTACAAATTCTACTAATTGTAAGTAGTATACGTACTACTAAAGAATCGCAACTAAGTTGAAGTATAGGTTGTTCCTCCACTCTAACGTAGTTATAATAAAATATAGACAAATGTTGGTTCTTTTCTTAACTTCTATGAACGTTAATTTACTAACGAAAGGCATCACACTTGGGTCAAAAAACAATGATTAAAGAATGTAAAAATAATGTAGAGTGTCTTGGGTTTCAATCCCAGTAAGGGCATGGATGTTTACTGCTTCCCCATTTCATTTGAAATATGAATTATATACTGACTTCCATAAAAATTGCAACACGTAGAATTTGTTATACGGTTTTATTGAAATTTACATAAAACGTGATGATTAAAATTTGAATAAAATGTAACCAGTACTTTTGTTTTGTTTTTTCCTTTGCTATAAGTAACAATAAATTTAAAAAAATAAACAAGTCAGTGTGTATTAACTGTCAATCAATTTTTCAAATTGTTTGTTCACAATTTCCTTCTGAACTTGACAACAATGCCAATAATACTTCAACATCAACAATTTTTCTAATTAACTGATTTTGAACGTGGCCGTATTATTGGGATGAGAGAGGCCGGACTTTCGCTAAGAGAAATTGCTCGTCGTGTAAACCGAAATGTTACAACGGTATTGAGATGTTGGTTCAAATGGTCCGAGGAAGGGGTTCAACAACGTCGCCCTGGATCTGGACGTCCACGGAGGACTACAGATCGCGAAGAACGTCGATTAAGACTTTTGGCCACAAGAGACAGATTTCCAACAACTCGATCAATTGCAAATGATTGGATGAGAGGTGTAGGACCCATAATGTTAATGTCATCTGTTTATCGCCCGATACGGTCTTATGGGCTGAGTCCATATCGTCCATTTTTGTCTTCCTCTTACACCACTTCACCGTCTACGCAGGCTAGAATGGAGCAACGAAAGAGCGAATTGGGTGCAAGAATGGCATCAAATTGTGTCCAGTGACGAGTCCTGATTTTGCTAGTGGGTCTTAGGAGGGTCAGACGGATACTAGGACGACGTAAAAATCCAACATTTTTTGTGAAAAGCATCACAAGGAGTGATGCAATATGTTATGGTAGCATTGGTCTTCATTGACGGCAACCTAAACGCAGCTGGTTACATTGCCAATGTGCTGGAACCCGTTGCGCTTCCATATTTCAGGGATTGGAAAATCCCATATTCCAACAGGATACGGCAAGGGCTACAACACGTTTTTTGGAAGAAGCTAACATTGCCGTCCTACCATGGCCTGCTCGGTCGCCGGATTTGTCGCCCATTGAACATGTATGGGGTAGGCGACTGGGTAATTTACAACACCCTCCAAATAACTTACTTGATCTCCAGTTACGCATTCAAGAAGATTGGGACGATATACCACAAGCAGCTATAGATCACTTGATTGATAGCATGCCACGCCGCACAGTGGCCAAGCGAGAGTGGGGGAAGCCAAAAATAAAGGTCCTTATTTTTTTTAAATAATGACGGATTCTTGTTCGCAAAACTTGAAAACCCCTAAATCTAAATTATTGAGTCATACTTCTAAACCATTATGGTGTAATTGGGCTCTAAAGTCGACTGTTTTTAACTGATGAATTTCAAGCGAAAATTGCAACGAGTTTAATAATTTATTGAGTGAATTCCAACAAAGCTATTAAAATAATTTTTAGATCTTATAAAATAGGATGAAAATGCTTTGAAATGACATTAATTTCAACGCGTTTTACTAATTTTGTTATTAATTATAAACTCATCATTTATGATCTCCGCAAACAAAACCATCAAATCGCGTTTAAACCTAGCTGCAAATTATCAAACATATTATTCAATTCAAAAGATAAAATCAATCCCTTAAAGAAATCAGGTGTTTACGAAATTTCTTGTTCCGAATGCAATAGTGTATATGTAGGACAAACCGGTCGTAGTTTTGAAAAAAGATATTCTGAACATTTCCGCGCCTTTAGATTAAATCAAAATTCCAGTTCATTCTCTAACCATTCTTTAGAATGTAAACATTCATTCCCCGAAATCCAAAACATGAAAATTTTACACAACTGTACAAAAGGTACAAAGCTTAACTTCCTTGAATCCGCCGAAATTTTCAGACTTAGCAATAATCCCCTCGTTAATCTGTTGAACGAGCAGACCGATCTAATGTACTCACCGCTTTTCAAAATTCTTTAATCTCTTAATTATGTTTTTGCACCAGTTCACTGTAAACCATTTTGTTACTCTCACCCTTTTTTTTTCGTACCGATATAAATGTAACGTCTTCCATTAATTGTTTCACTTGATAATGACAGTAAAACGTCGAAACTTAAGTCGTGATATGTATGTATATGAAATATTTGTACATACAGCAAATAAATTGTGGTAAAAAACATAGTAAGTGTTTTATTCAGTGATTTCATCATTTATGCTTAAATTTAAATTTCATTTCTGACGTTGAAAGGGCTGCAATCCCTTGCATTAAAAAGTTCCACGCTGAAACCTACATCAATTGATAGCCGCAAGTGTCCTCTATCTTGCCATGCCCGGTTCATAATCAGGTCGATCCCCCTCCGGTCGTGGTCAAGTTTTTTTCCCTCGCGCGTCACGAATTATTAGTTTAATTCGTTGATAATTTACGTTATACCAAGGGATTAAAAGTGAATTACTTTTAATTTGACTTTAAATACTACAGTTTACACAAGTCGTGATAAAAGAATCAATGAATTGAAACAGCTACTTCTCTGGCTGAAGACAAAATACACATTAAAAACATGAAAAAAGTATGATGATAAGTATTATAATTAAAATTAGTAAATAAATAAAATGTAAGCAGTTTAAAAATATTAAACGATAAACATATTAAAATTACAAGTATACATATTGAAAATAAATGAAAATACACATTATCATATTAAAGTAATTGTAAAAACAATTAATATTAAATCATCATTTAAAAACAAATTAAAAATTAAATAGAAACATTGTAAACATATTATTAACTTACAGATATTACATAAATATCGTAGTAAATATATAATTTGACTACTCATACCATCAAAATTCGGAGAGGTACAAATATTAATATTAATGTCACAATAGCCGATGCAATTTTTCAATAGTAGCGTAGTTCACTGACCAAAACAATTGTTCGCCCTGAATTTTCAAATTAAACATTTAGCATTCCTCGTCGTCCTCTTCTCCTCACTTATTGTGATTGTTGGACTCGGCTAGCCCCTCGCCCAACAAACTTCACAGTCGTCCGGGAATGCTTTATTTTTCCCACTAGACACACAATCTACTATACTAAGACCCCCGGAGATTTACAAATGCAAAATGAATCCCAGAAATACCCTGCTTAGCGACCACCTGATGTGAAAAGCGGGACGTCCCAGAAATCGTTACCTGAATTACGAGCAATTTGCAAACAAGATCAAAATTTGAATTATTGAATGCCATAGTAAACATTAATCCAGGAAACTACAGTCCGCGCTCCATACCTTGGCGAGCGGCTCGGATGCGCAGTGGTATTTTACTTCCGCTACATTTTAAAAATTCCAGCGCCGCCGCGGCGGCGAATAACATGCAATAGAAGTAGCGACGAACAGCAGTGGTATTGGGCATGTATTTTTAATACAATTTACGTAATTGTAATCTAGTAAGGTTATTTAGGACAAATTACCTGCCCGTCAGGTAGGTAAATAAATATCAAAAGGGAGATAATCCCCTACTAATTACATTCAACACACCTACATTTCGGCCGCTTTTCCGAAATGTGTCAATTGAGAGTAAACAACCATAGTGAACGTTACAATTTTTATATCAAAATGACAAGCACATTAAGTAATAAGGTGATTCACAGTCAGGCACGCGAAGTAATTTTTAATGTGTATAATTATTTTAAAACTATTAAAGTGGTTTGTACCTTAAAGGAAATAAAAGACTGTGTCCACGGCGACGGGTGTTTCAGTGAGAAGTGTAGAAAGAATAGTGAGTGAGGGAAACAATGCACCCGAAAATGGTTTAATATTTAAGAGCCCGGATAAAAAACGCGTCCGTAAGTGCTCAGTGAAGGAGTTGGAACAACAACGCCCAATAGTTTTTCTTGGTGAAACTTACATCCACAGTGGCCACACCCTTTCAAAAAGTTGGAATAACGATACCAATAACGGAATATCTAGCCCAATTTCAAAAGGTTCATGGCTAATCATTATTAATGCTGGTGGTGCTTACAGATTTTTAAACCCGGCACGTCCTCGGGGGATTATCATTCAGAGATGAATTCCACAAATTACGCAAAGTGGCTTCGCGAAAAATAAATACCAAATTTGGAGCCACAGTCAGTTGTAATTGTAGATAATGCTCCTTATCACAATGTGCAAATTAATCATGCACCGAACAGCAATTCAAAAAAGCTGATATGATATCGTGGTTGACACAAAAAAAAATTACCATTTTCACTCAAAATGCTCAAACCTGCACTATATTCAATAATAAAGTCGCATAAGCATCAACATATTCAGTACAAATTTGACGCATTGTTTGAACAGTATGGACATTTAATTTTAAGACTTCCACCCTACCATCCAGATCTGAATCCAATTGAACTAATTTGGGTCAAACAAAATGTAGCAAAAAGAAACACCACGTTCAAAATACAAGATACGTGGAAATTGGCCTAAGAAGAATTTGTAGCAATTACCGCAGAGGAGTGGAAAAAGAGGTGTGACCGTGTCATCAAAATTGAAAATGATTACCTGGCTAATGAAATCATGGTTGATGTCCGCACCGAGGAGCTTGTTATTACATTAAATGAAGATTCGAGCGAACATGTTATTTTATTCAATTTTGTTTATTAAAACGTACATTATTAACTCCATAACAACCATAATAAACATACCTTTATTCCCTATTGAAATAAAAGTTTGTTAGATTTCACAAGTGACATAAACTTTGATCGTTTTCATGACAACCAGTTTATTTCATCAAAATTGTGAAACTTGAGTGATTTTCTATAATAATGAATTTAAATACCTTTATTGTGTTATTTATAGAAATTGTGATCAAAATTAAATAAAAACATATATACAACACGTGAATTAAACACTTTAATTCACTCAAAGATATGTTCACAACATCAATCTTTTCGTGAATAAACTTATGTTTAATTCAAAGGGCTAAAGAATCTGCGTTACGTCACTGACCGCCGCGCGGAACATTTTCAATTTGTCGATCGGCTATAAACGGCGCACTCGGGACTATTCGGGCTGCGCGGCTTCTCGCCAAGGTATAGGGCGCAGACAGTACGTGCTTAACTATTGGCTTTTAAAGGTGTATATCCCGATCACCTTCACAAAGAACAAATAATAAATAAAACAATACACCCCGCCCAGGGAGGAACTGATAAGAAGATGAGTGGTGTTCACAAGAGTATACATAGGGCGGTAGTATTTAAAGTGAAATTAAAAGTAATTCGCTTTTAATCCATTGGTATAACGTAAATTATCAACGAATTTAACTAATAATTCGTGACGCGCGAGGGAAAAAAATTGACCACGACCGGAGGGGGATCGACCTGATTATGAACCGGGCATGGCAAGACAGAGGACACTTGCGGCTATCAATTGATGTAGGTTTCAGCGTGGAAATTTTTAATGCAAGGGATTGCAGCCCTTCCAAAGTCAGAAATGAAATTTAAATTTAAGCATAAATGATGAGTTTATAATTAATAACAAAATCAGTAAAACGCGTTGAAATTACTGTCATTTCAAAGCATTTTCATCCTATTTTATCAGATCTGAAAATTATTTTAATAGCTTTGTTGGAATTCACTCAATAAATTATTAAACGCGTTGCAATTTTCGCTTGAAATTCATCAGTTAAAAACGGTCGACTTTAGAGCCCAATTGAACCATAACGGTTTAGAAGTAAGACTCAATAATTTAGATTAAGGGTTTTCAAGTTTTGCGAAAAATAATCCGTCATTATTAAAAAAAAAATAAGGACCTTTATTTTTGGCCTCCCCCACTCTCGCTTGGCCACTTTTCTCGCGATTCCATACACTGTGCGCCGTCTAAATGAGTGCATTACAAATCGTGGAGGATAAACTCACTACTGAAAGAACTTTTAAACTTTTTGTTCTTTTGTTTTCAAATATTAATCATTATGTTTCATGAAAATAGACGTTTTATGAAAATTTCAATAAAATCGTTCAACAAATTCTAGGTGTTGCAATTTTTATGGAAGTTAGTATATACTATACAAATCAGTTGTGGCTCAATGGCCTACGTTGCCTAAGCCAATATCCCATATCATCCATAATTCCTTAACCCGAATTCCCATCAACCATCTTTCCTTAAAAAAAATAATGTAATTAAATTATTTTTAACTGTGTATGTATTTTTGTACAGGTATATTTTTAATGATTTCAGATGCAAGGTCTTCTAATTACAACCAAGTGTAACCAAGCGACAAGTGAGAGTAAGAAATTAATTCCATTGGTATTAAAAGCACGACATCAGTACGCCATGATTCCTCAGCTCAGTCACAAACTGGGTATATTGTCCCAACAAGCAACAACCAACTACGCCGTCTTCACAGCAGCAGGTTTCTTCAACGTCGATTTCGCCTTACTTTTTACATTAATTAACCTCACAGTAACATATGTGATTATAATCATCCAATTTAATGAGGATAGTGATAAAAATAATAATAATTTTACTATTCCATTTCTTTTGGAAGACTATTAAGATACAATTTATTCGTAAAATAAGTGCAAAAATGTACCACTATATTTGATTTATTTATTGATTTAACGGAATCACCTTTTACAATAATGACGCAAATTACATTATGACAAAAAAGAGAAATATCAGTAGATAGGAAATAAAAGATATCATAAATTAAAACAAATTCGCCTAAGTTATAATTTAAAACTAAGTACGCTAGACCCGAACAAATTAATATTATTCCTACAACTAATCATCTCATTGGCTAATGCCATAAATCTAAAAATGGGATTGTTTAAACCATAATTTGTGCGCACAACTGGTAATCGAAATTACGGTCTACGACATACATTTATGTATAAGATGTTAACTGTAAAATTTAAAGAAGCTAGCACCTCAGGACAATTAAATTACTCGAAATTAATTTATGCAGAAAACACATCTAATATTATTCTACGCTTTTTTTAAAGAATCAAAGTTTAAAAAACTATGTAAGTAGTTATAATCAAGGTTTAAGATACAGGAGAACCCCAAATCTACTACTATCGGCTAGATGTAAGGCAATGCACCCAAAGGTGGACAAACGCGTTTGTCAGTACTTTTGCGGGTATCAATTTTCCCTTCAATTCTGTACAAAAAATACAAATAAATCGGCAACGTTATCATATGCATCACTTCGATTTGCCAAATCGCTGATCTACCCCTGGAATATACGTTTTAATTTTGAACCTTCGGATGAATTCAATTCTACTTCTTCAGACGCAGCATTGTATCTTGTGCGAAGCACACTACGTTTCCGCTCTCGTTTGTTTATATCACTGTATACAAAGGTTGGACACATTGTCTTGGCTTTTAATTCGTATACATTGAATTGGCCTCTTACTTAATGGAGATACATGCTTAATGCTTTGAGAACGTTGGCCGATGTAAGAATGTTGACTTTCGAGGACTGTAAAGTTTGGCTTGTTTTGTTTACCCTTTCTGAGATGTGCCATAATGTGGCGAGAAACACCGTTTCTAAATGTGCCATCTTCTTGTTCAATCCAGTTGCTTCCTGTTTTGTACTTGCATCTTCTTGTTTTAATTCCGATGACAACATATCTATTGCTTCCATAATATTGTCATAGCATTTCTATAATTCATTGACAGCATCAAAGCGTGACGACCACCTTGTGTCTGAAAGGCGTTTCTCTGCGATTTTTTGTAGCTTTGTTGTAAAGATATTCCACCGATAAGTTGATCCCGCAAAGAAGAGTAAAGTCGCCTAATAAAATCAAAATACTTGATACTTTTTTGACAACAAGATGCAGCTGTAACTCCCGCTAAATTTAAACTGTGCGCAGCACATGGAACATAAAGAGCAAATTCATTAAACTCCCGAATTTTTGTTTGTAACCCGTTATAATGTCCAGACATATTAGCCGCGTTGTCACATGACAATTTGATAGGGGAATCTTTTTCTCGTTTAAAAAGTCAATAATCACGTCTGATGGGCTTTGGGCATCGTGCGAAAAAATCGGGATAAACATTAGAAAACGTTCCACAGGTTGATGACCTCGCACATACTGTAGAGTAAAAAAGCTGATCTGTGTGTGCAATCTCGGGGGTGGAATCAACACTAATAGAATAATATTTTGATTCTGGAACTTCTTTTAGGATTTCTCTTAAAACGTGGTGCCATAACACTTCGATGAACTCTTCACATGTGTTAGCCGATAAATATGACACTTTGCCACTTCCACAGGGCCCATACTGTTTTAAATCATTCTCCAATAAAGGGTCCAATTCACTGATTGATTCAAGAACACCTAAATAGTTTTTGTTATTTGACGATCCAGTTACTTCCTCATCTACTCGGCAGGCCAGTCCACGAGATGCCAAGAAACGAATTACTGCTACTACGCGCGTCAAGACCTTCTTCCAATATTCTTCCTCAGCTTAAAATTGCTTGCGCAATAAGGAATCCACAGTAGAGATTTCTTTATGGCGCGAAAGATAGGATGTCATGCACTTGTGATGTTCTTTACTATTTTCGTGCTCTGCAATGAAATTGTTACGCTTCCAATCGTTGAAACCGACGGTAGCAAATGGAGAATCAAGACTGCATAATAAACGGCAGACGAAACAAAATACACATCCAGTTGATGGCGAATAGAGTAGCCAATCACGTATCACATAACCTATAACTTTGTGCCAAATCGCCGTAGGAACTTCGTTTTTGAGTCCTGTACAGGTAACTGAACACATTTCAATGCCCTCTTGGTGGATCGAGTCGACACATTTTATCCAACTCGGTACACGTTGCCAAATTTGGACGTATTTTTGCCCAAAAACGTGTTTTTTTTGTTCGGGGGTTGAAGGATTCGAAAAGGGATCATTCCAATATAGTATTTTCAGACATTGAATATTCAGATTCTTACACGTTTGCCAGATAAATCCCCATAAACTTCTGGCTTTATTACACTTGGATATAATGTGGGTCCGAAAAGTTAATTTAGAATCAAATATCACACCAAGATCTTTCATTTCAGGCACACAGCGTAATTCATTATTGTTAAGCCTATAAATAAACCCAATCTGGTTTCGGCCCCTGCAAAACGTTACCCCCGATGTAACATTAAAACAATTTGATAAGATGCCATTTATTTTTACAGATTCTGTACGGCCATTTAGAAACGATTCTAACCAGCTTACAACATTTGTGTTAAACCCAAGACTTTTAAGTTTACGCAACAATAAATCAACATTTACTCTATCAAATACCTTGCAGAGATCCGTATATACGACATAGACTTGTTCGTTATTCGCCAAGGCATCAGGCAAACATTGTTTGTATATAAGTAGGTTAGTCAAAGTTGACTTTCCAGGCATGAAACCATGTTGATCGCTAGAAATTATCTGTCGGGCAATCCACATTAATTGCTCGGCTACAATCTTATCCAGTAACTTTGGTATAATGGATTGGATTGCCACTCCGCGATAGTTTTCAATCCTGTCTCGCCTGCCAGATTTAAATATTGGCGCAATAAAACTGTGTTTCCACAATGATGGAAATTTACGGGTGTTGATAGAAGCTTGAAATAGTCTGTGTATTGGTGTCACTAATGAAGAAATACAGTGTTTTATTATGCAGCTAGGGATTCCATCAGGAAATAATAATTCAAATAACATTTCCAATTTTGTAAAAAAATAATTCATTATCAGAATTTGGTGTTCTGTAAATACTGACGAACGTACTTTTTTTTGTGGCCATTTGTACATTGACACCAGCACATTCAAAACAATTTGTTTATATCATCCCGGGGACATGCTTGAAAGTTTTATCCGCAATAAATGGCTACACCACCATGACAAAAACTTGATATTAGATTATAATTAAGTAATTTAATAGAAGATAAATCGTTAGCTGATTGCCAGTGTTCTGACAAACAAATAATATCAATATTATTTTCCTGCGAAAATAATTGCAATTCATTTACACAATTTCCTAATAATTGAATATTGAAATAAAACATTTAAACAGTATTTAGAGATGTATCCGCGTCTAAGAATTGGGTATTTTCTTCTTCATCCAATGAAAATAATGGTTTATGGTGATTCCAGTGGGCCACGTTCCAGGGTCCATTAATTTCTTGAGATCTTGTTCCAGCACGCTTACTTTAAAATATGAATACTCATTAGGATGTTTTGATTTCATCTTCTCGCAGTGTATTGTAGAAAATTCCTGTTCATGCAGATATTTTTTAATATCTTCAGCTGTAGTATTGACACTAAAGCGACTAACGTGTATGTGAGCAATATTAGCAGCAAGATGCTAATATTGATGATGTATTTGCTGTTCCATAGGTATTATTACGGGGTTTACTCTTTCTTTTATTCGTTACAATTTTAAATTCACCATCATTTAAAGCGGTTCTCTCCGTCCGTTTGTTAATATCTTCAGCTTCGTTATCCGCCGGTTCCCTTGAACCCTGTGGCTGGTTCATTGAACGATTAGTTGTTTGTTTTGAAGATTTTTACTTTCTCCGTTACGAAGTACGAGAAAGTATTGTGATGTGATTTTTTTTTCAAAAATTGTTTTTACGGAAATATCCGTTTTGGGGTCCCTAAATGCAATTTCAACAATTTCTGGAAAAAAAAATTGTGTCTGTGTGTGTGTGTGTGTGTGTGTGTGTGTGTGTGTGTGTGTGTGTGTGTGTGTGTGTGTGTGTGTGTGTGTGTGTGTGTGTGTGTGTGTGTGGCTGCGTGTGTGTGTGTGTGTGTGTGTCTGTGCGCGCTGTATCTCAAAAACTAATAGACCAATTGATATGAAACTTTGAACATAAGTTTTATTTGATAATCCGAAGAACTGAAAAGCTTTTGGTAAAATTTCGTACACCGGAAGTGGGTGTTTACCTTAACTGTTTTTTGTTTTTTGCCAATATTTTCTTAAATATGAAAAATATCACTAAAACATTTAAACAAATATTGAAGGTAATAAAGAAATGCGATTATTTTGTTTAAAAATATTTTTTATAAAATCATTGTTATTCGAGAAAAAAATTTATTATTTTTTTTTTCATTTTTGGTATACAATTAAAAAAACGCTAATAGTTACAGCAAATTTATGTTAAAAATAATTGTAGAGAATGCCAAAATGAACAATTTATGAAGAATAAGTTTTTTTCGAAATCTCTTTAGTTTTTGAGTAAACTGAGTTTTTGAATTTGAAGTACATTTTTCGATCTTTCATAATTTTGACGTTTTAAACGTCAGTTTTATCCGAGTCTACGAAACGTTCGATGCACACTTAAAATATGATTTAAATTGAAAATAAACCATGGAAGCGTAAATATAAATTATACCATCAAGTCAGAGAAAGTAACATGATGGCCACATCACCATTTTTTTGAAGACGTATTTATCGATTTTCTTTCCTTTTGTTCTGAATTAATACTGGCCAAATTTAACTCTGTCGACATCTCTGGCATGTTTGCGGAATTATTTGTATTTATTACAGATTTCGATTGCTTTTGGTCTTTGTTTACATTGTGCAAATTTCCTGGCTTTAAGGTTAAAATTTCCAATTTGATGTTTTCAATTATGCTGAATAGTGTATTTATTTGCAATAGACAGCATGTCGCAATTTTTTGTTCCAAGTTCATGCTTAACTTACGTTTGGGGAATTCATTAATGCATTCATTGCAAATCCATTTTAAATTCTTATTTTCCAGTATAGATCTGTCACTTCGTTTTAATCCACAAGGCACATAGTCCAGTCAAATTAGACATTTGATCCGGAAAATGAATATGCATTCTTCATTTCTTTTTAGGGGTATAGGGGGGCTTTACAAAAGCTTATTTTTAAGTTGTCGTATAATTTTGGGTGGAGCTTTCTTTTTGGGCCCTAAAAAAACAAAATTTGTGTTTTTTTATAATAACTCAGCTCCCGTTAATGCTACATGAACGAATAACCCGTCATTTTATACCTCTTTTTAAGCCCTATCATTCATTTTTATAACACTCTGGCCTATAATTAATATTTTTGGAGTTATCGAAGAAAGAAAGGGAACATTTCCGATTCTGCGCGGTTTTTTGCGTTTTTCTCGTTTCTCGTAATTGCTATCGAAATTCCGCTAGTTACAAAGTTATAGAACCTGAAAAGATCTATAATTTGGGATACAATACGATTTGATCGGTTAAAAATTGGGCCGTCGCAGCCTCTCTTAAAGTTCAGTGTACCCACCACCGGCGAGTCGAGTGCACTTTATACTGCGCGATATTTCGCTTCTCACTCTTTTCTAGCGATTGCCATCGAAAAAATGACCAATACTAAACTAGTTAAGATACAAATTAGATGAAAATTGCGACTTGTAGAGCGCCCTAAAGTCGTTCAATCGGTACGAAATGGTCATTTCGATAAATTTAATAGAGACGAAAAATACCCTGAATATACAGGTAAACAAATATCTTATTGAAACAACTGCCGGATTTTGAATGATACAAAAGAAATGTTCTCGTTATTACTAGTACTATTAGATAAATAACATTGATTTAAGATCATTTATTTAATTAAATTTGAAAGAACTGTTAGATGGTTTGAAGAGACAGGTAGTGTTGAAGATCGCGATAGGTCTGGAAGACCAAAACTGGTTACAAATGACGATAAATCATAAGAGGTTTTGCTCTCCAGCAGTACTCGTGAAGCTGCACAAGAGCATGAAATAAGTGCCACATCTGTCTACAGAATTTAAAAAATGAACAATTTCATCCTTTCAAAATGACACTAGTTCATGATCTAAATGAAGATGATTTTGATCGACGATTGCGGTTTTGCGAGGATATGATGAACATAATTGACGATGATCCTGACCTGCCAATTAATATTATTTTTTTCGGACGAAGTTACGTTTCAATTCGATTACAAATCCTTTTTAGACGCGAGAGAGCAAAACGCAATATCCACAGAAATTTTAACGTTTGGGTAAGAATACTGAACGACTATATGATAGGGCCATTTCTTATCGACGGTAATCTTAATGCTGAAACGTGCGAAGCTACGCTTCGAAATCTAATTGTTCCGGAAATAAGACAATTTGCTGGTGAAAATTTTGCACAAATATGGTTTCAACAAGATGGTGCTCTACCTCATAATGGTCACAACGTTCGTGATTATTTAAAAACAGTTTTTCCTAACAGAGGGATTAGTAGAAGAGGATCAATTGAGTAGCCAGCCAGATCTCTAGATCTGACTCCTCTAAACTTTTTTTTTGTGGGGTTATCTCAAAGATAGAATATTTAAAACAAAACCACTTGATTTAGAAGAATTGCGTCGTCGACTCATTGATGAATGTGAACTATTACCTGGACAATATTTCAAGAATTCTATCATAGCGTTTTATCATTGACTGGCTTATTGTCAAGTGAATAATGGTCAACAATTTGAACACTTAATTTAACAAACCATGTTGTAGCAATGTGAAAATAAACAACTTTTATAGAGTTTTCTTGTTTTTGATTTGAATCTATTTCTCGAAAGATCTTTTTCATATTTTTCTTCCGGTATCATGACAAAAAAAAAATGTTTTCCGATTGCAGCTTTAGTCGCACTACCCGAATCTACAATAAAAAAATGGGGTTTCCTATTTAAGATTTCAAAGTTGCCACCCGCTCTACCCTCAGGGGTTGAGGGTGGGAGGTGGTATTTGGTGTCATTAGATGGGTTTTTGAAACATATTAAATACGTGCGTTTTTGTTTTTTGATCCGATGTGTATTTCATGAGATATTTGTATGTGTATTTCACGATTTTGAGAGGCTCTTTCCGGCTCAATTCTTAACGGATGTAGACAAGTTATATCTCAAATTATAGATATTTTTAAGCTCTATAACTTTGTTACTGGCGTAATTTCGATAACTGTTACGAGAAATGAGAACAACGCAAAAGCACGCTGTACCATTTTTTTCTTAAATTTATTTGTTCTATAACTAAACAAATATCGATCGTAATTCAGATTATCTATCTATATATATAAAAATGAATGTTTGTTTGTTTGTTTGTCGTTTATGGACACCTAAACCATTCGTCGGATTTGGATGAAATTTTCTGGGGTTAATGTAATCATGCGGGGGAAGGTTTCTGTGTAAAATGGAATATGTGTGTCTACTATTTCTTGGGTTTCAATGGACATAACCTAACTAATAGTATTTGTTGAATTTAGCGAATGTCAGGACGATAGAATAACGAACGTCAGGTGTTACCAACTGAAATTGGTGCGACCTGAATTCACTTGATTTGCCAGGCATGCCACCGCACATTTTAACATTGGAACTTGGCGTGCCTATAATCCTTCTTCGCAACATCAATACACCACAACTTTGCAACGGTACCAGGCTTTCAGTGAAAAAGATGATGAACAATATCATCCAAGCTACTATTTTGAATGGAAAATTTAAAGGGGAAGATGTACTATTACCACGCATCCCAATGATTCCGACAGATGTGCCATTTCAATTGAAACATTTGCAGTTTCCTGAGCGACTCGCTTTTGCAATAACAATCAACAAAGCACAATCGCTACAAGTGTGCGGACTAAATTTGAAGAATCCATGCTTCTCACATGGACAACTATATGTGGCCTGCTCACGCGTTGGAAAACCATCTGATTTATTTCGTGTGCGCACCAGACGGAAAAACTAAAAATATTGTGTATTCTAAAGCACTCCAATAAACAAATTTAATCTTTATCTCTATATTTGAGTGGCAGTGCAACGCATGCCGGGTAACGCTATCTATCTTCTTCTATATATATATATATATATATATATATATATATATATATATATATATATATATATATATATAAATGAATGTTTGTTTGTTGGTTTGTTTGTCGTTTTATGGACACCTAAACCATTCGTCGGATTTGGATGAAATTTTCAGGGGTTAATGTAATCATGCGGGCGAAGGTTTCTGTTTAAAATAGAATATGTTTGTCTACCATTTCTTGGTTTTCAATGTACATAACCTAACTAATAGTATTTGTTGTATTTAGCGAATGTCAGGAGGATGGAATAATGTACGTCAGGCGTTACTACCTGAAATTGGTGCGACCTGCCGGTTGCTTTCACGACCTGTAATTAGCATTTAAAATTAAACAGCCCTCACTAACGTTTAGAGCCTAATCCGTTTTCGGCCAGACGAACAAATCCAACAGGATACGTCACCAGTAATAAGCTACGGATTGACGACGGCGCAGCGCAGCGGAGCCGTCGTTCGTCACCAGTTACCTTGCTTAATTTTTAAGGGCTACGCACGGACGACGGCGCAGCGCAGCGGAGCCGTCGTTCGTCACCAGTTACCTTGCTTAATTTTTAAGGGCCACACACGGACGCCGGAGCAGCGCAGCGGAGCCGTCGTTTGTCACCAGTTTATTTGCTTAATTTTAATGGGCCATACACTCCGCTGCGCTGCGTCGTCGTCCGTCACCAGTTATCTGCCTTAAAATATATGGACCATGCACGGACGACGGCGCAGCGCAGCGGAACCGTCGTTCGTCACCAGTAATAAGCTACGTATTGACGTATTGCAGCATTGCAACGCATGCCGGGTACTCGCTAGTCGTAAATATAAATGTAGGGCTTAATAAGAGCTACAAAATGAGGGGTATTTTATTCATGTAGCATTAACGGGGGCCGAGTTATGCCAAAAACTAATATTTTTGTTCTTTAAGCTCTCAAAAAGAAAGCTCCACCTAAACTTACACGACAACTTAAAAATAAGCAATTCTCCACTCCTCCTACACCTCTGAAAAGAAACCGGGAATGCATATTCATTTTCCATCTAAGGCTCATATTTGGTCTAATTTGACTGGACTAACATGGGTTTTAGAGTCGCAAATAAAACACAAAATACACTGGTCCACCTCACTGATGTTTATATTGCAAGATTTACACTTTGAAATATATTTAGCTGTCACCATCTTGACGGTCGAAATTTTTCAGTCGATGCCAGCTGACGTTGTTGGCAAGCCTTTTCCCGACACCGACCGCATTTTTCTCCAGACGTCGGAGATTAACCCATTGGCGCTAAGGCTGGAGTCATATTCCTCCCAGCACTTTCTTTGGTTCCCCCTGATAGTTCTGCGGGCGATTGCTCTTGCCCTTTCAAATGCTATGAGATTTTCTTGCGTTGAATATCGTTTGAAGCGGTTTAGAGACCGTTTCTTTTCTTCGAAAATTATATTATTATCAATTATTATGATATAAATACAGGCGTAATTACTTTAACAATAGGGTGGCAGATAAGTATCTTGTATGTAATTTAAAAAAACTACCCGTTTAAATTATTACAAGCACACGTTTGTTTAAAAAGGTTGGATCGATTTGTTGTAATAACAACAAAAATGGTTTCCATGGGAAATAATTCGGGAGTATTCATTATAGAAAGAGCTAGTGGTGAAACACTTCTTCATTATAGTTCAAGCAGAATAGTGCTGATAGATAACGTCTCCTCTTTAATTAAAGTATTAGGTTATTGTGGAGTGATTCCCTTGTATCAAGGAACGAGATTTAAAACGAAAATTAATTGTAAAATTGCATTTATTCTAATATTTATTGTTTTATTAATTAACCTTGCTATTACTTATGAGAGCGAACTCACCTCATTGCCTGACGTAATAAATACACTGTTACTTTTAGTTACAATTACATCCTCAAGAGTGAAATTATACAATGACTTTTTTAATAAATTTTGTGAATTTGATAAATTACTTGAAACTGCTTTTAATAAAGAAGCACCAGTGGATAAATTCCAGGTTTTAAAACTACTTTTATTACATACTCCAGTATTCGTAGTAGTTTATTACACCGCTGACGGAATAATTACGCCGTCGTCGGATGATACTTTACTTGAACGCTTAGATATTTCCACCGAGTTCATCACTACATCCTTAATGACATTATTAGTTGGATTAATATATGTCTTGCTTAGTGGAATAAATGAGCGAGTGCTGATTCTACATCAAGTTATTGAACAGATTTCTCAAGGATCGACACTTAAAAGTTTTTATAAAGTCAAGTATGTTGATGATATTATCAAGGCGCAGACTTATTTGATAGACGGCGTGGATTACTTTAATGATATGTTTCAATGGCCAATTCTGTTTATTATTGTATATTTTGTTTCTAAAATATTGGGCATCGTTTATGCAGGTATAATCGTGCCACGCGATATTGAGTGGGATTATTTTTTGGAAATAATACTTAATGGTGGTCTAGCGGTAAGTAAACTCTATAACTACTATTGTTACATTAGCTTAACATATGCAATGTGTCACACAACTTATTTATCTTAACCACTTTATTAATAATAGGCCACAATAAGTTTGCACAATAAGAGAAGGAACCAGGCTAACTACTCTGTCGGAGAGTTTGGTCATGGGTTAGTTTTAGTAATAATATTTAGGGCACCAATAACCATTAACTGACCCAGTTCCTCAATAATTAAAATATTCGGTTACTAAATATTTTCTAATTATTGCCACCAATTATTCAATCCAGTAATTTTGAAAGGTAATGATCAAAAGAAAATATTATACTTAACCAAGAGAAAAGAAATATATTTTAGTTCTCAATTAAATAAATTAAATATAATTTCTAAATTAATTACAACATAGAAGCGACAATTGTCCAAATATTAGTTAATATTCTTCAGACGTATTCAGCAATAAACTATATTTACAGAATTAAAGTCCAATTAATTTTCCCCAGAAATGATCATTTTTGGTTCACATTAAAACCATTCGTTAATATAATTACAATTATATACTCAAAAAAAAAAACTCACATTATTAATAATAAATTTTGAAAACTGTGAAAACTATTCAAAACCACTTTGGCATCGTACACTTTGATGACAAATGGCCTGAATTACCTAAATTCCAACATTTTCTATCTCCTTGATATTTATTACGAGATAATGTTTTATTGTTGAAACTACTATCACTAACTTCAGATGTACTAGAACTTGCATATGCTAATTCGGGAATAATACTTTTGTGAGGAGGTGGTTTATAAGCTTTAGATAAATTTCGTTTCGAATCTAATTGACGACAAAGTGTTAGCAATTGTGTCACTGATTTAACATTTTGAAAAGCTAAGAACGGCTGGTATTAAGGATCTATTCTTTCCTTAATAATCTGCATTTGAGTTTCATCCGAAACTGGCTGTCTCAATTTATTAAATAAACTTGACATTGAAGCAATGTACAACCCAATACTTTCACTCTCGTCCTGAAAACGTTTCTTAATTTCCTCAAATAAATCACGATCGAAATTCTCCGGTAAAAACTGATCGGCCATAAGCTCAACTAAAGATTCCCAGTCAGTTGTCCAATCCTTTACCATATTATACCATACTCTAGCATCTCCCTCAAATAACTCAATTGCGTCCCTAAATAACATTGCACGAGATATACCTCTAGTACGTCTTAATTCATTTACACGCTCAGTAAATGTACTGAAAGAAATATCACCCTTTTTACCTGAAAATTTTAAACCCCAATCGCGAATTGGCATAGGTTTCAACTTGAGTACCCTAAAACTACCATCACTGTCTGAATCATCACCGTTTCCTAAACCTCGACCATTTTACTCATATAAAAGTTCATCCCTAGACAACTGTCCAAAGTCAACTTTAATTTTTCCCGTAGCCATGATACAGACGAACTAAAAATGCAATATAAAAAAAAATGACAAAGATAAGTTTCTCAGAGTATTATTTTAAGTCCAAATAACACAGTCAAATTTTGAACAGTTTCCTTTTTCCAGTTTTCCCAGTTAATTCGTTAAATTTAATTCGATAATACTCTCGAGGCCCCACGTTGGGCGCCAAATTTTTGTCACACTTAACTTATCTTAATCACTTTATTAATAATAGGCCACAATAAGTTGGCATAATAAGAGAAGAAACCAGGCTAACTACTCTGTCGGAGAGTTTGGTGATAGGTGAGTTTTAGTAATAATATTTAGGGCGCCAGTAACCATTAACTGACCCAGTTTCTCAATAATTAAAATATTCGGTTACTAAATATTTTCTAATTATTGCCACCAATTATTCAATCCAGTAATTTTGAAAGGTAATGATCAAAAGAAAAAATTATACTTAACCAAGAGAAAAGAAATATATTTTAATTCTCAATTAAATTAAATTCAATATAATTTCTAAATTAATTACAACATAGAAGCGACAATTGTCTAAATATAAGTTAATATTCTTCAGACGTATTCAGCAATAAACTAAATTTACCGAATTAAAGTCCAATTAATTTTCCCCAGAAATGATCATTTTTGGTTCACATTAAACCCATTCGTTAATATAATTACAATTATATATTAAAAAAAAAACTTAATAATGTGAGTTTTTTTTTTATAATAAATTTTGAAAACTGTGAAAACTATTCAAAACCACTGAGACTAATAAAAAAAATATATATACAATCACCGTAAAAAATAATTACTACGTATTTGTAGAAAAAAAAACCCGAAACATACAAAATTATTCAAACATTTTATATTAATTATTATCCGACACATAGGAAAAAAATGAACTCAAACTTATCTGGAGTCAAAACCAGTTGTAGTGCTGTTCCACAGTCTATTCCAGAATCCTTAACGATCCAGGATCTAGGGATCACCAAGCTTATCCAATGAATTCCCAATTTCCGGTTCCGATCGGCAAAAGGAAGGAAGAAAATAAAATGTCCTGTTCCTCGATCGAGCGGATCCAACACCAAAAATCCTCGATCCACGGCGGAAAACTTAAATCCAGCGCGAACCCCAATGGATTTAGAAACGAATGAGGCCAGCACAAAAACCCTAAGAAAAAGTTGGTGTACTCGCCGTAAAAGAGACGACACAGAGAAAATACCCTTAAAAAGGAAGACTTACCTCGTTTAGAGGGTTTCACTCAAATATCGACACGAATTATATATTAAACTCGTAGTTTTTGTTTAATCATCTCGTACGACCACGTGGAGTAGCAAATAATAATCCTCCGCAGAGTAAATTCCACAAATAATGTATACCAATATTCTTCAAAAGATCCAAAACCAAATGTGGAAATATAGGCGTTAGTAAAATCCAAATACTGTCGAAATAAATTCGTCTACTAAGCAGCCACAATGCTCTCTTCATAACTCGTACAAGAAGAATGTCCAAAAATGTCGGACTATTCGCTTTTCCAAAACGTTCGATAGAGATATATTTACCTCTTTATTTATTAATAACAAACAAAAAAAATCATCAATCAGCGACCAATGCCGTCGCGCCGAGAATATCACTCTCGCAGCGCGAAACATCACCGCGAAGAATAAATTTGACGGACTTTTAACAAATAACTAAAATATCATAAAATCAATATATAAACTGACTCTGAAGATAAAATGAGATCTATTACCTCTCGAAATAATAAGATCATTTATTAAAACTAACCGTTGATATGAGGAAGATATGAAGTAATTTGGGTTGCCTACGATAATTAGTTACTACTCAGAAAATGAACCGTTACAAATATTAGAGATAATAGACAGAGTTTGCGCTTGCAATATATTTTTCCACCCTTTCGTAGATAAAATACATACAGAGAAACAAGTTGATTACGTTAACACGTTGATTTTTTGTTATGTTTTTTTTTCCTTTACAATAATTTTATGTTATGATCATGCACCTGATTTCAATTTAATCTTCTACAACGTAACAACCAACGTTGGAAATTATATGGAATGTTTATGACTGTAGTGCACGAAAGTATCGTGAATACGATAACAAATATACAGGATGTATGTACTAAACTAGCGCACATAAGCACACGGTAGAAGCACAATCCTAACGCGCATCTTAATGGGTTAAAATTACTAACGAAGGCATCACTTTTGTGATTAATTTAAAGAATATGTTAAAATTATTGCTGCTAATAATATATCCAATGAATACAAGAAAACGAAATGTAGCCTGAATATATGAATATTCAACCTGTTCGTTAATCTGCAAGCAAAAAAAAAAAAATAAGTCTTACTAAGACTATAAACAAATAACTTATTGAAACAACTACTTCCCTGGCTAGTGCCACGCCGGATATTGAATGATACAAAAGAAATTTGCATGTTATTACTAGTACTACTAGATGATAACATTGGTTTAAGATCGTTTATTTCTACATACAACATTAACTTAGAAAATTATTCTAAAATGAAATGTGAAACTTTAAACTGTGAATGTAATTATTAAAATGAAAAAACCAGAAAACATTTTGACAAGGACACACAGTGCTAAACTTATCTAGTGTTACAAGATGAAACAAATTTGATAATAACTAAAAATACCACTGAATTAAAAAATATATGAAAATTAAGAATTTGGCCATCTGCAGACGCGTTTCGAGATTTATCTAATTTCTTTTGTATCATTCAATATCCGGCGTGGCATCAGCCAGGGAAGTAGTTGTTTCAATAAGTTATTTGTTTATAGTCTTAGTAAGACTTAATTTTTTTTTACTTGCAGATTAACGAACAGGTTGAATATTCATATATTCAGGCTACATTTCGTTTTCTTGTATTTATCTAATGCTTTCTGCAAGAAGTAAAGTTGTTTCTAATTTGTTTATATGTCCAATGATTAATTATCATTTTAGATGCAAGGTCTACTAATTATAATCAAGTGTAACCAAGCGACCAGTCAGAGTAAGAAAATAATACCATTGATGTCGAAAGCACTGCATCACTACGCCATGATTCCTCAACTGTCTCAAAAACTGAGTATATTGTCGCAACAAGCAACAACCAAATACGTCGTCTTCACAGGAGCAGGTTTCTTCAACGTTGATTTCGCCTTACTCTTTACGTTAATTAATCTCATAGTAACATATGTGATTGTAATCATCCAATTTGACCCAGATAAAAATGATTAATAAAATACACAAATGCATATACAGGGTGTCCCACCTTAACCGTACATTAAAAGTATATGATTCTAATTAATGTATTGTAACGATATTTTCACCACTTGCGTAATCGAGTGTGCTCTTATCAATGAATATATTTTCAGTTATAATAAAACGCATGGGGAGATTTTAACCATTGCAATTTTATTTTGAAATAAACTCGTTATAATCTCGGATGAAAATGTAACGACTGCGAAGCAGGAGTTGCATTTTCATCCGAGATTATAAAAGAGTGTATTTCAAAATAAAATTGCAATGGTTTTAATCTCCCCACGCGTTATGTTCGGTTAGAGAATATAACGAATTAGATATAAAATTTGTTTTGGTTTTGTATGTTCGGAACGTAATTTTTTACTTCCAATATTTTGAAAATAAAAGAAGATAGGTATAGGGAATGCTAGAATAAATTAATGTAGAATTGAATTCTGGGTCAGAATATTTAAAAATATAGTGTTCTGTTAAAAAAAAGAGATTTAATGGTTTAAAGTTAATTTTTCTTCTATAGTTTGAAGGATCCTAATCAACAAAACGAATGTACATATATGTGTATATTTTTACAAATTCTGAAGCAGAATTCAATTGTGCATTGATTTATATTGGCATTCCTGATACCGATCTTCTTTTGTTTGGCGTTAACAATACGGTACCATACATCGGAAAAATATTAATCATGTTCGGATTTGGTACACATTTATTGAAAAAAAAACCGAATTTGTTATCGACCGCGCCGTAATCCTTGTTCCCGGTAATCGGTAATGAGACTTATACGTGGATCTCCTTTGGACCGGCAGATTGCGGTCCGCGGCGTCCGAAATCTGTAAATTTTAGTTCGAGCGCCCCGAAATAGCGGCCGGTTGCCTGGACCTCTGTTGGAAGTGTATCCGATTTCTAACCGGGTAAAGATTTTGCCAAACAAACAGAACAAGTGTCGCAAAGCATCTGAAGTTCGTATAAGAAAAAAAAACCGCTTGTGAAAGTATTTTGGATCCTAGAGAAAAATTTAGAATTCACTTTTCTTTTGAAATTTTGGGCATCGCTATCAATTTGATATCCGAATGTTCTGAGCTGTTAGAAAACTGCTGCTCCTTGTTTAAATTTTTTTGGTATTTCATTCTGCAGAATCCGAATATTTAAGAAAATTTTCATACGCAAGTGTTTCTATATGCGATTAAAGATGAAAATCAATAGATTAAATAGGTACTTACTTTTATAACATTAGAAAATACCCTTATCATTAATTAATAATGAAACATCAAATGCAATTTTAAGCAAAATTCGATGTTTATAACCTATGAAATTACGTTAGGCATACACACGGCCAAGTTGAACAGCTGATCGCACGACATGCACTTTTACAATTTATCGGTTAAAACCATTAGATTCTATTTTCTGCACAATTTTTCAACTCGATTTATTTATTAAAACAATTTACTTTACTTTACAATTTGCAAAACCAGTCAATATAAATGGCTCACTCAAGAAAATTACTAATTTATTACAGAATAAATTGAGCAGTGTAAACAATGCGTGATAACATGCGCGAGGATCATTTGAAACCCAAAAGATCAAAGTGCCGCCTCGGAGTGCAACTACTGCTTAGAGCTATACGTTATTCCTTGAGCTATACTGTGTTCCTATTACGAATAAGCAGTCTATTGCAGTCCTGGCCCTCGTGCAGACAAACATTTTCTCTAGCTCTGAGCGTCGAAATGTCAGTCCGATAGTATGAAAATGACAGCAGCAGTGAAATAAGGTTTCCTAAAAAACGGCGAGAGTGGATATATTTGTATCATCTGATGAAGAGGAGGAGATTGTTGGAAAATGGCATGACCCGAGGGGCAATCAGCCTAAGATTGTGCCATTTGCACATTCTTCTGTCGTGGCCTATGTGAAAGGTCAGTGTCAGCCAGCGGTGGCAGACGCAGCCTAAATGTAATTTCAGTGTCAGCTGGTTGACGCGGCCTAAACGGAAAGTCCAGTGTCGCCCACCGATGGCTGACGCGGCGCTCAACGTGTTAATATTGTATTCTGTCTTTAAAAACCTAACGCTAAAAGCATACAAAAATATTTCGAAAAAAATACATTCTTCTGAAACTTACAAACAAAATATTAATTTTAAGTAGTATCAATCTTTCCTATGTCTTTCGTCTTTTTAATTTAATTTGTCTGTATTTTAATGTACTTTCAGTATGATTGTTTAATTATTTTACTGTAGTTACATTTTTATGCTTTGTAGTCTTTGTTGTTATTTTTATTTATTTAGTTATATAAAATTGCTGTTTAATTATTAATTTGTTCAGTTATTTATGTATGTTTTTATCTTTTTGTTTATTTATTATTTTATTAATTTGTTGATTGATTGTTTAATTTACTTATTTATTTATATAGGTTTTAATTTGATAATTTATTATTGGTCAACGATATCATTTTTTTAAATAAATTTTGAATAAACAGATTTGGATAGCATATTAGCATGAATGTTAATTTTTTTTGGTATGTATTTATAAGTAATGATGTAATGATACTGAATTTAATGTAAAAGGGGATTCCGTAAAAATATATATTATTATATTATTATTAATATGAGCTAAAACTCATTCTAAACAAAACAATTTCAAAGTAGAAATAGTAGACTGAGAAAATGTGTAATTTTATTTATAGAAAAAGGGATTTAAATATGAAATTACAGGTAACCGAAAACGGAAAATTTACCAAAGATTTAGATGTAATCGAACTCTTAAAAGAATTGTGTTATCTTTTAGAGAACTATTTCGTAATAATTCCCAGTTAAAACCATTAGAAATTTTAAATTTATTTAATTAGCCAACATTTCCTTGTTTTCCTAATTTTAGTATTAGTCTAAGAATATTTTGAACAAAATCGATAACTGTGGCTTCCGGCGAAATGAGTTTTTCCAAATTAAAATTAATTAAAAATTATTTACGGTCAACTGTAACACAAGAGCGATTTGCTAATTCAGCCATAATTTCTATTAAAAATGAGATCGGTAAACATTAGATATTTCAAATGTAACTGATAAATTTGCATTAAAAAAATCGCTAGAAGTATTATTTTAGAATTTAGATCAACACTGACAATGAGTAGCGTTCTGAATAGTCGATGTTCTTGTTACTGAACTGAAGGTTTGATCATAAGCTACTCCTTTTTTTGCGAAAAATCTTTGATCACCAATCTGGCCTTATTTTTACTTTGTGGAGTCGTTGTAGGTGTCTGGTTCCTCGAAGGTCGTCGAGGTGAGCATCACATAATCCTGGAATATCTGTGGAGCTATAAGATCCACTCGGTTACGAAGTTTCCGCGTAGTCTCACCAGCAGTCTCTTCTTCATTGATTTTCGGCATTTCTGAGATTGTTCAATCACTGTCACTGTCATCAGGTTTCCAGAATTATATTTCTTCGTTTTCTTCAATCCGGGATTTGCTGTGATTCTGGTCAGTCTCTTCAGCTTCGTTGCTTCCTGGGGGTATAATAATCCCGTTTTCCACCTATTTTTCTTCGAAGATGACGTCTTTGGATCTATGGAGCTTGTTTTCTTCTTCACTGTAGATACTGTGTCCGTCATCGTTATCATAGCCGATGAGGATTCGTTTAATGTCCTTTGGATCCAATTTCGTCTTTCCTTCGATAGAATATAAATGAATACAGCAATTTGAACCAATGCACAGTGGTCCTGCCACCTAAGAAAGGCGGTTATAGAGATGACGCTATTTAATAATTACTGAAATTATACGCTGTTATAATTAAAATTAAATCCATTATTGAAGAAGAGAACGAATGAATAAAATTCGTATTATAACTTTATTAAGACCCGTTTTTATTACTAGATATGACATGAAAACTTATCAAAAAATTACAAATTAGGAATTCACATCTAACGAGGTAATAACAATTTGTTTACACGAATACTCTATAATTAGACCATTTACATCTTTCTAAACAACGCAAGACAAAATATAAAATATTGTTATTATTTTTAATAGAATAAAAAATATCCTAATATTTGAAAGTACTCATGATCAGTTACATAAAAATATTAAACGATTAATAATTCTAACACTTCTCTCGAAAATACACCGTTTTTTCAGGCAATTTTCTTAGGCTAGATAAAAGAGGATCTGAGTGAAGGAGAAGTCTATGTAAAAGGTCAACGTTTGTCTTTTCGCAAGACATTTTTCTAGTGTTGTCGCGCCTAAAACGTTTAATATTTTTATTTGACGATTCTGCAGCCTCCTCAGAGAGCTCTCCGATGGACAATAAAGCTTGATCATTTGCTTCAGCTCCATGAAATAAAACTTTATGTACAGATGCTGGTAAATTATTCCAAGGATAATTTTGAATTAGTTGCTGAGCGGTCTCTAATGCGTAATCTTTAAATTTATCTTTATTTATATTATAGCCTGATGACAAACAATTCAACAAGTTGCAACACCTGTCAATCAGTTCCTTATTTATTCCCGTTATCATAGCTGAAATGTCTGAATGTAAGAAAAATTTTCGTGCAGTATTTCCATCATTTGATGTACCACTTCCTCCACTATGCGGTTTGTCTACATTTAAACTTAATTTTTCTTTAAACTATTTTTGGACTAATTGCTTTTTTTCAGCAAGAAGAGACTTTTCTTCCTGAGATCTGGCTTGCCATTTTTTAAACTGAAGTCTATAAGATAGATGAATAAAATATTCGAAAAATCGAATCCGTGCATGAAGGGGTGATAGCCCAAACTGTAATTTAGTGACATCGATCGGCTTATTTAAACAATTCTTAATACCATTCATTTCTTTTGGTGTTGCACCACATATGTAACACCTACTCGAAGATGTTTCAGTAAGAGCACTACACACCTTGCCGTCGACCATAGTTAATTTTTCCATCTTTCATAATTTTCACGTTTTAAACGTTTCATCCGAGTCTACAAAACGCTCGATGTACATTTAAAATATGATTTAAATTCAAAATAAACCATGAAAGTGTAAATATAAATGACTATGATACCATCAAGTCGGAGAAAGTAACATGATGGCCACATCACCATTTTTTAAATTAAAGTGTACTAAGGAAATGCTACTATAGCTTAGAAGGCATAAATGAGACACCTGCACAAATTTACGCAGATAATCGCTTGTATCTTCTAGAAGTACACACTTTATGGAACAATAAGAAGTGCTTATCATTTCGCGGATTGCTGCGTAAAGTAGTTAAAAGTTTAGATGAATTTTAATAAAACTGTAAACTAAACAAAAAATATGAAGAGGCGTAGCGCTCTTGTAACTTTATGTAAAAGATTATATTTTATATAAAAATGTGTTTAAAATATTGTACATACCTTCATTTTCAAATTCCATTACAACACTTGCACAAATGAATAAATTCAGAGTATTTGGCCGTTGTCAAGGAAGTGAAAATTAGCGCACCGATAACACAACGGAGTATTGACGAGATGCGTCCACTTAGGATGTCAACAGGAACTGAATTTATGCACGTATCAAGATTTTTTTATACCTCCATTTAGTATGCATATTGATAACATGCTGAGCGAAGTATGACGTTTTAATTTAAACATGAAAATATTCAGGCTATAACCTATGGTAGGACCACTGTGCAATGTTTCAAACCTGGTTTCCTAGGCCCTGTCCTGTTAAGGATGCAGGTACGTGTTCATATCATCTCGGCCCGAAGTGCCTGATACCTTTCTTGTGAAAACTGGTCCAGATCTGTTCCTTCACGAACTCGCTGCCAGCTCCAGACTGTTTCTTCCTCAGCTAGGAACTGGCTCAGTTTTTCAACAATTTCGGATTTTTTCCGCAGAAAATAAACTGTCCTGAATTTTTGTAATCGTCCTTAAAAAGAAAATATCGATATCCAGATCTTGATTCTTGAAATGGACCGCACACATCCGTGTGAATTCGCTCTCCCGGTTCCGTTGTTCTCCTCGTGCCGAACGGTAGCCGATGAGCTTTATCATAAATGCAACCTTCTTCACACAGTTCACTATGCATATTAAGCTCCTTCCGAATCTTCCATGGTACAACTGCAGCAGGTTTCCCTTACTCACTGCATTGACCTCACCTTATAGGGTTCAAACTTTTCACAGCCAACTTTAACAGTCCTCTATGACGAGCTCACTCCAATTGTTGACTAGGAAGTTGCAGACTTCAGCTGATGAAGATGAATTGGCTGTCCGAGTACTTATCCTAGAATGCAAGCACGGAGAACAGATTTCTCTTGATTTCGGGTATACAGCAAATATCAGCCAAGGCTATTTTCCTTGGATTGCTACCCCAACTTCTACTTTACGTATTCCAATGGCTTTGATTTTCTCACAATTTGCTGTGCTCGCTGTGTGTTCAGTTAAAAAAGACTCAAACGTTCTAAAGCAAATCTGATCATTTAAAATATCGGTTATCGCCACATTGTCTCGACGACTCAGCATGTGTTTCAGTTGAGCTAACAGTGACCAACAGGCGCGCATCCAAGGGGTGGCTATCGACCCCCCCCCCAGTCATATACCGAGTGTTAACTACCAAACCTGGCCATAGGAAAAATGTGTTTTTTAGAATTTGATTTAATTGTATTTCCATTGCTATATCACACTTTTATTTAATGTCATATTCACGGATTTTCAGTTTACACATATGTTTATGCGAGTTATTATATACGTGAGCCCCGCCAAGCCAAATTTCCGGTTGTGCGCCTGGTGACGAATATCATATTTGCCTCAGACTCTGGTTTACTAGGCTTCGGAGGACGGCTATCAGCAATCCATTTCCTGCACATTTTAACCATGTAATTGGGCTTTCCTGTAGTAGTTGCATCAGTTGCATTTTCGTTTTCTTCGCATCGACTGAACTTCGTTGCTGTGATGACTTCTTCGGTATTGCAGGTGACATCTTCCTGCTTGCTGGATCCATCTCCCTTGGTCATTAAGGCCCTTTTATACGAACATGGTTGATTGATTTAGCTGTCAACCGTTCTACCACTTTTTGCCCTCACCATCCAGCTGGATTTATTAGAAAAATACTCTACTCAATGTATTCAGAATTTCACAAAGCAAAAATACATCTGACAGTCCCGGATTACTTGCAAATTCTTTGGTCATTTCTTCTATCAACTCAGACCAAACATATTTCAAATTTGAAATATGTGTATATGCTCTGACATGCTATGTTTCAGCTTTAAAGCCTTACAAAAATATTACAGAGGATTTTTAAATGTTTCGAATTGATAAATAACAGACCCCCCCCCCTGCCACAAGAAATGTTTTACTGCACGTAAGGGGGCGGCCAAGGGTCTAGGATCGGCCCTGATCCTTCATATTATTTATTATTTTACCTGTACCCTTCATTTCAACAAATCTTTAAATATTTCGAAAACGGTAAACGATAGGTATAGGGAATATTAAGTAACTCACCTTTATGTGTTCCTTAGAATTCAAAAATGGCAAAAAATACAGGGTGTTCCATGAAAAAAAACATAACTTTGATCTGTATCTGTTTAATGGGACACCCTGTATAACTGGTAATAATTTTAAATTGTGCATACAACGATCCCACATCTATCCATTTGAAAAGAATAACACGAAGTTGCATGGTTTTCCATAAAGCGACCGTGTCGTATTCGGTGCCCCACCCTGTATAGCGTCGAATGTCATTTGTTTTGTCTTTTTTGTATGTTTAAGATCAATTTCATATTTCACCGGCACATTATGATCATCATTGTAAACCTTAGATTAGATTAGATTAGATTAGACAGGGTCGATTGGCTGTGGTGAGCCTTACAGCACTGCGACCTATTTAGATCTTTTGTACTAGTACCCTACTGCTATTTGATTACCAGAAATTCAACTTGATTCAACCTGATAAGGTCAATTAACTTTCTGGGAGGTAATGCCCTGATCCGTTCTGGCGTTGCCGCCATACCTCCGGTTAGGGCCTGCCTAGTGGTAGCTAGAGCTACACACTCGCATAATATGTGTTCGGCCGTTTCTTCTGCCGATTCACATAATCTGCATGTGGTGTCATCCACCTTGCCCATATTGTGAAGATGGTACTTCACTGGGCAGTGTCCTGTGAGGAGACCGGTGATTAGTCTGATCTCGGTTTTAGTGAGGCGTAAGAGCTGTTTGGCTCTATTTGGCGAGAAGTCAATAAACATTTTGGATTGCCTTTAACCTGGTGCATTTTTCCAATAGTCTATTTTGCACTGTTTTTCCCATTCTTGGATCACGCCTTTTTTATGTGCTTTCGGTAGCCCGCAGGTCGGTTTTGGTCCAATGATGGTAGTTGAGGCTCCTTCCTTAGCAAGTATATCGGCATGCTCATTGCCTTTTATGCTTGCGTGGCCGGGTACCCACATTAGGGTGAGCTTGTTGCCCTTTGCCAGTTGGTTCAGAGCCTGTTTACAGTTCCAAGTAGTCTTGGAGTTAAAGCTGTACGCTTTAAGGCTCTTTAGGGCAGCCTGGCTATCCGTGATTAGATATATGCGTGCCCCTTTGTAGCCCTTTTTTGTGCACACCTGAGCAAATCTTTCTAAAGCTATTATTTCAGCCTGTAAGACAGAAGGGCCATGTCCGAGGGGAACTGATTCCCTATGCTTAGGCCCATATATGCCTATGCCGGTGCCCACCTCTGTTTTGGATGCATCTGTGTACCAGAGTACAGAGTTATGTTTTAGTTCTGTGACTCGTTTCAGACTGTTTTGGCGACTATCAATAGTCACATCAAATCTTGATTTGAAGTCATAATTGATCGGCATTATATCCGATGGTGTTTGTAAGAACTCGCTTGTGACGAGGTCCAGAATTTCTGAGTGCCCGGTTCTGTGGCCTGTACTGGTCCAGTTTATTCTCAGTGCACTCATTAGACCTTCCTTTCTGATTTGTTCGTGCAAAGGAAGTAGGTCTAGTAAAGCTTCCATTGCTGCAGAGGGAGTGCTATGTGCAGCTCCCGTGATGCCAAGGCAGGCCAGTCTTTGAAGAACTTGGAGCTTCTTTTGTGCCGTTACTTGTTTTATTTTGGTCCACCATATTAGTGAGCCATATGTGATAATGGGTCTGACCACCATGATGTACAACCAGTGTATCATTATAGGTTTCAGCCCCCATGATCTGCCAAAGAGTCGGCGGCCTATCCAGAGTGCCGCCGTTGCTTTGCTGATCGTTTTTTCCAGATGCGCGTTCCAGTTAAGCTTCCTATCAAGCACTAAGCCTAAATATTTCACTTGGTCGGAAAGCGAAATTTCTTGTCCTTTTACTTTGGGAGCTTTGATTGAAAGTTTCCTGCGATTAGTAAAAGGTACAATCACAGTTTTGTTCGGGTTGACATTGAAACCCTCCCTCAGACACCATTTTGATATGATGTTAAGGGCCTCTTGGGCTAGGGACGATACGATGCTATCGTATTTACCCCTTATGACAACCGCAATGTCGTCGGCGTAGCCTTGCGTACTATAGCCCTTATCTGCCAGGGTCGTGAGGAGCTCATCCACCACGATGCACCAGAGCAAGGGTGATAGAACCCCGCCTTGCGGGCACCCTTTCGCCGTGGTTACCGTTTCAGACTCACTCCTCATACCTGCCGTGATTTTACGGTTTTCAAGTACAGCTTTTATCCATCTGATAGTGGGTATATCAATGCCCTTCCTGATGGCTCCCTTTTCCACGGTTTTGAAGGTCGTATTGTCAAACGCCCCTTCAATATCCACGAAAATACCTAGTGCAATCTCCTTGCATTGAAGCGATGCCTCTATGCCTGTTGTAAGGCTTTGCAAGGCAAAAAAAAATCTACAGTAGATTTGCCAGGTTGATAGGCAAATTGTTGCCTATGTAGCGGGTTCGCTTTTAGGGCGCCGCACCTAATATCGTTGTCCACGATTTTCTCCATAATTTTGAGAAGGAAAGAGGTGAGGCTGATTGGGCGGTAGGACTTAGCCTCATCAGGTGGCCTACGGCCCGCTTTGGGGATGAAAATCGCCCTGGCCTCCTTCCATTCCATTGGAATATAGCCCAGCGTGAAGCTGGCTTTGTATATTGCTTGCAGGTATGGGGCTAGTATGTCTAGCCCATATTGCAGCAATGCAGGAAATATGCCATCTGGCCCTGGAGTTTTGAAGGGTTTGAAGCTTTTGACTGCCCATTTAATTTTTCCTCTAGTAATTAGTTTACCAGCCTTTCTTTTGCTCTCTCTGGTTGGTAGGAATGTGCTTCCTTCCATAGATTGAGCAGTTGTTGCGAGTGAGTCCACAGATGTTGAGCCCGGAAAATGTGTCTTCAGAAGCATACTGAGACTTTCTTTGAGGCTCTCTGCATGACACCCATCAGGTTTTTTAATTAAACCAATGCCATTGGAGTGGTCTTTCGATAGGACCTTTTGGAGTCTTGCTGTCGGGGCTGTGTCGTTCACTCCCTCACAGAAAGCTCTCCAAGTTTTCCTTTTCGACTTCCTCAGCTCCTTGTTGTATTCTGATAGTGCCTGTCTGTAGGCATCCCAGTTGCCTGTCTTCTTTGCACTATTGAAGGTTTTTCTGGTTTGCGTCTTCAGGCGGTCTAAATCCTTATTCCACCAGGGCACATCTCTGGAATGAGATCTCCTCTTATGTGGACAGCTGGATTCGTATGCCTTTAAGATGCAATTTTTAAGGAGAGCCGCAGCTATTTCCAGCTCCCCTGTAGTTTGGATGTCGAGGCATAGATCTTCGGTTCCCAGACCTAGGCACTCTCTGTAGAGGCCCCAGTCTGTGTTCCTCGGATTCCTGCACTCTAAAACAGCTTCCTTAGTGACCTCAATATAAAACCCAATCTGCTGATGGTCTGATAAAGAGGGTTCTGCTAGAACTTGCCAATTTTTAATTGTACTTGTTGTGAAGGCATCAGCCAGGCTGATATCTAGTACCTCCTGTCTGATTGCATTCACAAAGGTAGGCTCGCTACCTCTATTAACAATGTCTAGATTGTTAGAGATAATAAATTCAAGTAGATCCTTACCTCTACTATTGGTGTCCGTGCTGCGCCATAGGATGGTATGTGCGTTGGCATCACAGCACAGGAGTAGGTGTTCATTGCCTTTTCTACACCATTCCACAAGTCTTCTTACCTCCTCTGGTGGTAGTGTATCCTTGTCACCCGGAAAGTAGGCCGAGGCCATAACTATGTGCCTTTTTCCTTTCTTCGTGGGGACCTCTACCAGCACTGCCGCGAGGTCCCCTGTGGTGAATTCTGGAATGTAAGTAAAATTAATGTCCTTTCTGAGCATGAGGACTGCTCTTGGTTTAGTGCAGTCTGCTTTGTATACTAACCTGCAGCTTTCTTTAGGTAGACCCCTTACCTGCTCGTTGTTAATCCAGGGCTCTTGTAAGAAGCCTATCCCAAATTTGGATTTCTTGAACCTCCAGTGCACAGCACTTGTTGCCGCTTTGGAGTGGTGGAGGTTCAGTTGTAGGCAGCGTAGGCCCGCCATTGAGATGCATAGACCCCAGAGGCACCAGCCTTTGGCTCATTGGCCTTGGGCTTTTTGCCTTTCAGGGTATTGATCTCCCTTACCTTACCTACTACGGTGGGTCCCTTATCGGCACCTGTTTCCGCTAGCGGCGGAGTAGTGCCAACGGGTCCGCTGGTAGGCTCCTTGGAGCAAGAAGGGCCCGGATAGGCCCTTGTTGGCCCTTCGCCCTTTGGTGCTTTTTTGCCCTTGGGTCTTAGCTCTACCCAGCCAAACCCGTAGCAAATCTTGTTGCCCAGCTTCTCCAGGCTGTCGGCGGAATGTGAGTCCACCGACAGCGTGACTTCCAGCTTGGATCCCTTCGGATCTCTCCTGAGAACCCTCCAGCTGGAGGCCTTTAGATTGTTCTGGGCCTCGATTAGCGAAATTACCTTCGCGTTGGTGTATTCCAGGCTGTTTGGGAAGTAGCCTATCAGGATCTTAGAATGAGGCATTTCTGCCTCATCCAGCACCCTTAACTTAGCTCCCTCCCACAGCCTGAGATGGGCAGCTGCGCCCTTTAGCCAGTTGGCAGTGGCACTGTCTACGCACGTCAGTGAGAGCCATCCTGGCCTCTGATGAAGCTGATGGAATCTGGGCTTCACGGTTCCCTCCTTACCATCCTCAATTATTTTCTCCAGAATGGCCTCGCGTACGGCATCAATTTGCTCCGTCGACATGAGGTTTTCTGGAAAACCTTCTAGGCATACGCCTACCTTTACTCCCGTCGTAGCCTGGCTATAGGACACAGCCTTGGCCTCGGCGCTAGGCACAGGCTGCCTTTTCGTCCGTTTGACCATGGTTGTGTCCGGCGTGCTACCTGTTGACCGAGGTCTCTTGGTAGCAGCCGTGGGGTTGCTCTTGAAGGGCACTAATGCCTTTACTCGAGCTTCCCCTGGTTCCATGCCGTTCTTGATAAGGAACTTCATCCTCTTTCTTGCGGCACCGCTCATTTTGACCTTTTGGTCTTTTTTGTTTAGACCTTTAAGGCTGCCTACGAGCTCCTCATCGCTGCTTTTCAGCAGCTCCTCCTCACCTGTTCTGCTGCTAGTTTCCATAGGCTCTACACCTTTTGGCTCCTTTGCAGCAACATCGGACGTTAGGGAGTCGTCCACTCCTTTGGTTATTTGGAAAACTTGGTTCATTTGAGTCCCACGAGTAGCTAGGGAAAGGGAAAAGTCCATTAGAGCGGAGCCCCGCATGCCATAATAAGGCTAGTGAAACTGGGGGTCGCCTGGTACCCAGAGTTCGCATAGAGACGACTAAGCTCCTCCTTAGCCATGCATCCCTCGGCCTATGCTGTTCCGCCTTGGTTTGAGGTGTTTGTTTTTTTGTGGTTTCCTTTCCACATTGATCCGGGCTAAGCCAAGATCCTCTAAGCTTGTTACCTGCGAGACATGTCCACGAACAGCAACAAGCCCGATATGTCAGGTCTGATGGCTGTATGGGCACAAACAGACCCGGCGTCGTTTACCCTCGTGCAAGCCCTAAGCCACGATACTACAGCCGGGCGGGGGATTGTAAACCTTGTGTAGTTTTCTTATATTTAGATCACTGGTGAGATATTGCACAGCAGATCTCCCTCTCACATAATGTGATTCCAAAGATGTAAGTCCTTTTATGTACGAGTTTACGGATTCTGTGCTATCAGAATACAGATTGGACCTTCTATCCCCTCCTTTTCATTCTTTCGGCATTGCCATTGTAGTTAGATGCTCTGTACAAATTATTTTTAATCTGCCCCTAGAGATTCCCGGAATAGTTTTCATTGCTTTTTGACACACTTAATTAATTAATTAATTTGATGCGGCGTCTTCCACTCAAAGTATCGTGCTTTGGTATAAAATAACATTTAGTCGGGGTTTTTTCTTACCTTCTTTTTTCGGAGTTTGTGCTGTACAATATTTTAATAAAAACGTATCTTGGGTGATTTTATCTGAAGTTGAATAAAAATTGCGGTAAAATTTGCTGTAGTCTTGAATCGTTAAGTCGTTACACTTGTATCTCTGTTTTAAATTCCAATGTCTAAAACAAAACATATAGGTATTTAGGCACATTGATCAGTAATAATCGAGCGAAAAATCAGTACCAGGTAAGTAAAGTATTTAAAAAACATGACCAAATAAAACAAATAAAATAATAAATACAGTTTATTGAAACTCCTAAGAGCTACAAATGGCCATCGACCGAAGTCTTTCAGCCTCAAATAAAACAATAATCTTACCTTTTCGACTTTTCAAGTTGTCTCTTCCATGTAGAGTTATCCGTGACCAGACATATCCGCACAGGACGACTGCTCACGCGAAAACTGCGCACAAAAATGTGCGCACAGCAAAAACTCCGCACACGAAAACTCCTCACACGGAATAATGCTCACACGGAAAACTCCGCACACAGAAAATAACGCACAGTGATAATTGCGCACGCGAAAATTACTCACACTGAAAAATGCTCACACGGAAAATTACTCACTTTTATCAATCCTCACAGGGTGCGCACAACAAATATTTTTGCTATAATTATTATATTTTACATTAATCTAAAAGCAATAATGTACTGTGTTTTTATTTTTGAAAATGTGTTTATTTTTTGATGTATTAAATTTTTGAAAATTATTGTTTAAAAAAATACTGATAAATACTTTAAAATTAAACTACGATTTTTGAAAATGTATAAATTTTTGCGTGAGTTATGAATTTTTAATATTTTTTGTTGTCGAATATTTGAACAAAGAAAAATAGAAAAAAAATATTGACATGATTGAATTCCTTAAAAAAAACCTCTAATGCAATAATAATACATTTAACTTTAAAATTAAATATTATTTTTGAAAACGAGTCAACTTAAACAAAACAAAAATCGTAAACAACTGCCTTTAAAACTAACTATAATTTTTGAAAATGTGTTAATTTTTGGATGTAATAAATTTTTGAAAATTAATGTTAAAAAATATACTGATATGATACGAAACATCTGCTTTTAGAATTAACTACGATTTTTGAATATGTATCAATTTTTGCGTGAGTTGTGAATTTTTGATATACCTATTATTTTTAAGAAAAATAGAAAAAAAATATTGACATGATTGAATTCCTTAAAAAACCTCTAATGCAATTATAATACATTTAACTTCAAAATTCACATTTATTAATAATAATAATAATAATAATATAAAGGGTGAGTTTTTTTCGATGTTCTCCATGGGGATCTCAGAAACTATAAGAGATAGAGAAACGGTTGAATGAGCAAAGAAGTGTAGTTTTACGAGTCCAATAAAATAACACTTTCAAAGTTTTCAAAAAAGGGTAACTATACCGGGTGTGGCACTTAAGACGCCTCGGACCATAGCTCCTTTACGATAAAAGCTATCGAAAAAAATCTAAGAACAAAGTGGTGCATAGTTACCGTCGCTATGTTTTAAAAATATTTCTAATCATCAGTGGCGTGCCGTACTCCAGTGGCGTACCAAACTTATGTTTTTTTTAAATGGAATGCCCTATTTTTTATTGCAGATTTGGAAAGTGCTCGACGAGTACTTATTTTTTTATCTAACATGTTATACCCTTCACTTTAGCGGTTTCGCTGTTATAACCCCTTCTTTCAAAATTGCGCCCTATTTTTGAGATTTTTTTGTAGAGAAACTAATTGACGCCGGCGCCTAAATTTTGAATTGAGGTACAGGTTAAGACCTCGTATACCTTCACATTATTTTTTTTCGGGTAATTTATGGAAAAAAAATAATTTTTGATTGATCTTCGTATGTTGTCATTTTTTCCGAAAATTTCAAATGGCACCCCCCTAAAAAAATTACGGCGTTGTACAGCCAAAACTCTAAATTTTTCATTGGTGTAAAAAAAATTACACATTGCATAACAAAATTTCGGAGAAAAAAGGAATTTCATCGCAAATGTCGGAAAACGTTTTCCGTTCCCAAGTGTGCCATGAGAAAACAAAAGATTGGTAATTGTCAAAGTACCAAAACAAATACACAAATACGGTCAACATAATAGTATGTACCTATTTATTCAACATGATATGAAAAATGCAGATAAAGAAAATTTAACAACTTAAACTAGATGTTCGAAATGACGACCTTCCTGCTGGAGGCATAACCGCAACTTCTGGTGATATACCGCAGTTCATTATTTTCGGTAATAACTGCCTTCTTTCTAACTCTCCTTGGCCGTTTCACACTTCCCGTAGTAGTAAATCTCTCCAACACTTTTTGAAACGCACGTTCATTTGGATGTGCCCTGTGCGGATATCTCGCAGCGTACACTCGTGATGCCAAGAAACAATTCTTGTTACATTCTCCAAGAATAAATATCATGTCAACCATTTCCTCTTGAGTTCGGAACATTTTTAGAACGTTTATCAAAAATGACTTATGGCTGCTACTGACGTCTAATAATTTACTTTGACAATTACCAATCTTTTGTTTTCTCATGGCACACTTGGGAACGGAAAACGTTTCCCGACATTTGCGATGAAATTCCTTTTTTCTCCGAAATTTTGTTATGCAATGTGTAATTTTTTTTACACCAATGAAAAATTTAGAGTTTTGGCTGTACAACGCCGTAATTTTTTTAGGGGGGTGCCATTTGAAATTTTCGGAAAAAATGACAACATGCGAAGATCAATCAAAAATGTTTTTTTGCCATAAATTACCCGAAAAAAAATTATGTGAAGGTATACGAGGTCTTAACCTGTACCTCAATTCAAAATTTAGGCGCCGGCGTCAATTAGTTTCTCTACAAAAAAATCTCAAAAATGGGGCGCAATTTTGAAAGAAGGGGTTATAACAGCGAAACCGCTAAAGTGAAGGGTATAACATGTTAGATAAAAAAATAAGTACTCGTCGAGCACTTTTCAAATCTGCAATAAAAAATAGGGCATTCCATTTAAAAAAACATAAGTTTGGTACGCCACTGGAGTACGGCACGCCACTGATGATTAGAAATATTTTTAAAACATAGCGACGGTAACTATGCACCACTTTGTTCTTAGATTTTTTTCGATAGCTTTTATCGTAAAGGAGCTATGGTCCGAGGCGTCGTAAGTGCCACACCCGGTATATTTTAAAAAATGTAAAAAGTGTCAATTTTTTTCAAATAAATATATCTCGATTATTATGACAGAAAAATAAACTGTAAGGGAAAAAGTTGTAGATAATTTTCTGCAGCTTAATAAAATAAATTTTAAAATAAAAATGTAAAAAGTGTCAATTTTTTTCAAATAAATATATCTCGATTATTATGACAGAAAAATAAACTGTAAGGGAAAAAGTTGTAGATAATTTTATGCAGCTTAATAAAATAAATTTTCCGAGATATAACTCAAACTTACATTTTTTTAATGGAAACCATAGTTGAAAGTAAATTTTATTTCAATAATATTACACATTTTAATATTACAAAGTATGCTCAAAAAGTCCACCATTAATATTATGGCATAAATTACATCTTTTTAAAATTTAATTTGTCTTCTATTATTATTTAAATAAAACGCACTTAACTTAGTTAATATCACACTCTTTATTTATTAATCACTGCAGTTTCGATCAAACGATCCTATTATTATTTTTATAATTAAAGAATTATTATACGGTGTTTTTTTGTCAACTTTGTTTATCTCTATAAAAATAATAACTACAATATTTTATTGTGGTTATAAACAACTGCAATTGTTTTACTTTCAACTTTTTCATGGCTAACCAATTTTTTATTTATAATAAATCTTAAAAATGACACCTATTTTTAAAAATAACTATGTCATATGTGATATCGAATTAAAGAGAAAAAAATAGTCTTTCGATTGAGGTCATAGCCAACTATGCTTTATATTTAAAAAAAATGTAAGTTTGCGTCATATCTCGAAACATAATGGCGGTAAAAATTTTCTGAATTTATTTTATTAAGCTGCGTAAAGCGATCTACAACTTTGTGCTTTAGAGTATTTTTCTGTCTATCATAATAACCGAGATATATTTATTTGAAAAAATTGACACTTTTTACATTTTTCAAAATATCTAGTTACCCTTCACTTTTTTGAAAACCCTGTATTTAACGAGATTCACCCCGTACATTTAAGAATTAATTAAAATATAAAATACAATATTAACATAAAATATAAAAATACAAAAGTTAAAATTACAATTTAAAATTTAAAATTGTGACAACTTTGAGATGACAAACAAAAACAAGTAAAATCAAAACTATGCAATACGCTAGACATAAATAATTAAAATAATGAAAACCCATGCAATACGCTAGACATAAATAATTAAAATAATGAAAACCCATGCAAGAAAGTTGCAGTTATCTAAATTTGACCGCAAACAAATACCGATAGATATTCGTGATAAATTAGATTTAAAGTCAGAAATATTATTTAAAAACAGTTTAAAATTGGCGTTACTTCTCAGACTATTCGCTACTCTTAAAGTCCGTGATAAGGGTGCATTGAAAACCAATCAGTTTAAGTACAAAGGAGCAATCAATGTGACTATTGAAATTGAGTCAATTTTTGCGTGAGTTATGAATTTTTGAAAATTAATATTTTAATTACAATTTTGCACAAGTCACTACGCAACATGGCGATGTATGGAAGTTATCAGTAACTTAAGAGACTTTTCAAAGTGGACTGCGTATCGACATAGCGATTTTTGCAAGAGTATTGAGTTTTCTATTCCATTTTATTCCTTACATAACGAGTTTTGAAAGATTATGTTAAACACAGACGTTAGTATTTTAAATCATCAACCGACTGACGCATTGGAAAAAAATGTTTTTTTTTTAACATAACGTGGTTTGCAAGTGGACTACTCATATATACTCGTATGTTTTGTATTTCTCCCTGTTTGTGACGTTTTGGATGTACAAATACATCTTATGTATACAGGGTGTATTTGAAATAACGAACAGGCTCGTAACCACAAAGAGATTATATTATTTTTAAACAATATTCGCAATTATTTTGTTTATAACTGTAACAAAAAGCCTGCAATTAATTATTTAAGTAAATGAGTAAAAATACGCAACATGTTTGGTGGCAGTGGTAATGTGACCTAATTTTTAAACGGCATCGGCTTTAGATATCGAATTACAACAAGCGCGTAGGAAATATCCGAGTGCTCTTTAAGCGTCAAGGAACTTGACGACTGTTTATTTTTTACAAAAAAAAAACGTTGCAATAACACTTCAAATTTCGTAGGCAAGAAATCGTATCTCGCATTTTAAATAAACAAACACGCATTCCATGCAGACCTAATTGAATGAGAAAAGTAAAATGTTTAAAAAACCTCGAAAAATTAGGAAAATTCAAAAAAAAATTTTCGAATAAATTTTGACGGAAATGGGTTCACAAATATTGTGTGTATATGCCCTTAAATGCCTGTTCGTTATTTCAAATACACCCTGTATTTGTAAAGTTTAATTAAATTTATTATTATTATTATTAAAACACATTGAATAATAAACGAGCTTAAACAACTAGAACATTCAACAGGACACAATTTTACTACATATTTCTATTTTCTCCTCTTCGAGTTCATCAATAATTTGCTGATCTCTTTTCGACCATGATCTAATGCTCCAGTAGCAAATATCTCTCACGCTAACTAACCAAACATGTTTTGTTTAATAAAAATAGACATTGTGTTATATGAAAACAAATATAATTAATAAAATTAATTTGCCCTTCAGTGACATTAACCCAATTGCCACGAAACGAAAATAATTAAACATTCAACATGTTAGATTTGTTACTATTTAACAGTTTACAGTGAAAACATCAAGTAACGAAAAGTTATGACCGTAACTAGAAATTTGCGTGTCTTAATTGGCTGCTTGAGTTATTGTGGGATACTTCCCTTGTTTAGACGTAATGTATTTAAATCGAGAATGATTTGCAATATTTCCATCGTTGTAATTTTTGCAAAATTATTGTATGATATTTTATTAGTTGTATTGACTAAGCATCACTTTTATGTATCTTTTATAGTGGTTACTCTCGTTTTACCCGCCACCAGTAAAGGTACAAGTCTTGCCGAGACTAATGCGCTATTTAATAAATTGGAATATTTTGATAATGTCATGATGTCAGTTTTTAAACGACAGTTTCCGGGAGAAAATCATATCCTTTTGAAATTTTGTTTTTTATGCCTTGGATTATTCGGACAAGCGGTACTTTTCCTCCACGGCAATATTATTAAAGCCCGTGTTGAGTTTTCGTATTATTTTACTTCCGTTATTAATCATCTTGTTTATATTTTAACGACCTTAATTATGATACTGTTATACTGTCTTCTGAATATATTCAAGCGCAGAATTAAAGTTCTGAGTGAAATTATTAAAAATTATAAATTCGATGATGTCTTTGAAATCTATTATCATCGCACACCAGTTATAGCTGTAATTAAAGCTCAGGAATGGATTATGGATAGTATTGACGCTTTTAATGATATATTTGGATGGACTCTTCTTTTCTTTATGGGATACTTTCTGTGTAGCATCCTTGAAATCGTATATTTGATTCTGTTTTTTGGAGAAACGTATGGCTTAACTACAACTGCAGCGATGATGACTTTTGTTAGCTATCAGTCTGTAAGTACCGTAATTTTGTTTGCGGTTTTTTTTTTTAATTTCATTTCTCAAATCGGTAACTAGTAACAGGGAAATAGTAATATAACGTTCAATAGATCAGACAATTCAGCGACGTGTTTCACGACCACTACCTTATCTAGGCCCACCATTACTCACTCTAGTAGGGTTCCTTCTACACGACTTGCTCTGACCTGGTTTGGTGCTAGTCTGACTTGAATCAAGTGCATACGTATTTAATTCATTTAGTCTTCCGCATAATCCCTCGACGAATAGCCTTCAGCTATACACCTATTCATGAGTAAGGGCGGTTTACGAACTAAGTTCGGAGCATTCAAATAATATTGGTATCCTTTTCTACTACCTGATAACCGAGCGGATATTCCTAAGACGTACGATTTCGTCGGCCGTATCTAGAAAACACACACGCGGCCTGCGTAGCTCGGTCTTAGACCGAGCGGTAGATGGGGAAAGAAATAGTTTACGGCGTCTCTTACTTACCGGTTATTTCATAGGCGCGCGCGATTTAGCCTATGGTGGAAAATTGCAACGGGCACTACTTGATTCGGACGGACAAGACACCCCGACCGAAATCTCTGCTAAATAGCTCTATAGTCCACGCAATCTGTGCGTTATTCGCAGAAGATAACGCGCCGTGCGAGTCGTTTCACTCCGCGCTTGGCGCGTTATCTTTGAACTATGCAAAATTTAACACCAATCGTTTACTTCACAGGGACGCTAGTTATGAGCCACTATTTTCTTCGTAAGCCTTCCCTGCTGCAATTTTACAAGCGTTCCCTGATAGGAATAATAATAACTATTTCATTAACAGATGACATTGTTTGCAATTTTAGATTCAAGGACTCATCATTGCTACAAAATGTGAACAAGTCAGTACCGAAGGGAGGAAACTATTAAAAATTACAAACTCCACCTTACATCGATATTCTGAAAAGTTCTACCTTCGAAAACACTTTTCGATCTTAGCTGAACAAGTCACAGCCAGGTGTCCTATAATCACAGCAGCTGGATTCTTCAACGTGGACTACGCGTTGCTCTTCATATTTGTTAATTTTATCGCAACGTACTCCATAGTAGTCAAACAATTTGCTGATGCCAGTGATACTTCAGATATGTGGTTACAATAATAAATAAGATTTGCACTTTTAAAATGAGATTTTACACGTTGATACAGTTATTATATTATGTTAATCTCCGAGCAAGCGAGTATGTTCTGCCCCATTCAAAACAAAAGCAAATATGATTACAACAGGAATATTATACCGAGTGGGATAAGGGGCGACACACAGTGGGGCTAAACAGAAAAAACGCGGACGAAAGTCGAAAAAGTCAAGTAATCGTCTTCAAATTGATGACTCGGGGATTTTCGGGGTCGCTAATCACGAATCTGAACTCAGAATTGCAAAATTGAATATGGCGGATCCAATATGGTGGACACGATTTTTAAATTGTACATAGATTCTGCCCAAGATTGGATCAAGGGGTTTTTGGGGTCGCTGATCACGAATCTGAACTGCACAATTCAATATGTCGGACATTATTTGACACTTTATTTATATTTTATTTGAAACCAAAACAAAGTTAAATAATATTTCATTAATAGTATATTATGTATCAAGTTTTATAAACGTCACTTTAGTCACGAGTTTTATTATTAATTAACGAGTGTCTTGAGAGTTTATAAAACGAGTTGCATACTATAATTTTTCTACGACCAAATGGGCAAATGGAACATGTAACGTTTTTATTAAACATTAATCTTACAAATTTATTTAACAACTAAATATATTATATACATCTTACTCATTACTTGGGCACGTATATATTAATGTTTACATTGTTTTGACTATAATTGAAGATTACATATTTATCCAAATTTTGGGCATCAAGTTTTATTTGCTTTGAGGTTAAGTAGTTAGTATTGGAAGTGGCAGAACTCAGTGGCATAGAATTAAAATTTGGTTTTTTCTGCTGTATTAGTAATTTTAAAATTGGTCTGGTCGTTATTATTGTTCTCGTTTGTGTTTGCATGTTTTCCACAACTCATGTCGTCAGTATTTTCAACAGAACGCAATATTTTGTTAGCTGTTTCAATTTTATTGTTTAAGGAATGATCGATATAACTCTCTGCTACAGTAGTTGAGCGCCAGCTCCCATGACGTTTCAACGCTGTAATGTCAGCTCCAGCATCTACTAAAATTGTTGCAGATGATCTTCGGAGGCAATGACCAGTATAACTGTTGAATTTGAATTTGGCAATTTTAAAAATTCGGCCACTTCTTTTGCCATGTTTCCAAATTTATTTATACCAATTGGCTGCCTGGTACATTTCCCTCTTTGATAGTTTAGGAAAAATCGTGTGACATTATTAGGCAAGTTCGGAGGGCGAACTGCCATATATTTTTTGCAAATATGGTGGAAATTACCTCCAATTACAAATTGTCGCTCGGTTTTCATTTTTGAGTCGGGGATTCTAACTAAAAATGCCGTTTTAAGGTCTTGAACATGGGGAACGTCTACTTTCATCAATTCTTGACGACGACAAGCGCCCATAATTCCAAAAATTATTCCAACCTAAAGTAAGAAAACATACAGATATTACTTTCATTTAGTATCTATTTATTGCTGCTATACATACCTTTGGTATGAATGATGCATTAAAAAGAATGATTATACTTAAGAAAATTGCACATTCTAATTTCAAAAAGAGTGGGTGCTTAGAAGAGTACAACCGTTTTGCCAATCTGCGTAGAATATGTAAACAACTTAGTGCTTCTCAGTACAATCAACATCTAGATTTATATTTTTGTTATCACTTTGAATGAAACTAATAAATACAAATACAAATAGATTATATCAGTACCATGGTAACTTCTAATCCTAAATATTTCTGGTCATATGTTCGTAACCATTACAATAAAGAAACAATTCCCACGATTATGGAATATGATAGTGTTGAGGTCTCAAATGGTTGTGATATTGCTAATACATTTAGTGATTACTTTAAAACCGTTTATGTTAGTAATAGCAATAGTAGCAATTCACCATTTGAGTTTTCATCAAGCTCTGGTGTTGTTAATGACAGCAAATTATCATTGTCAAAATCAGAATTGTTTGATATGATCATTAAATTAAAACCTAGTAATAACTCAGTTCCTGATGAAATTCGTAATAATTTTCTTATTAATTGTGTCTTTTCTCTATGTGGCCCCCTATTTTTCATCTATTTTCAAAGTCACTAAAATCAGGTATTTTCCCTTCTAAATGGAAAGTTAGTTACATAACTCCTATTTATAAAGTAGGCAATCGTCAACTGATTAATAATTATAGGGGAATTTGTATTCAGTCTGCTATCCCCAAACTATTGGATCAAATCGTTGCTAAAAAAATTTCATGGATATCCCGCAGTATCATTTCTCCTAGTCAACACAGTTTCTATAAAAATAGATCTACAGTTTCGAATCTTTTATCATACAAACAGTATTTGTCTGATGCAATGCGAGATCATAAGCAGGTGGATTCTATATACCTTGATTTCTGCAAGGCTTTTGATAGAATGAACCACACAATACTTACAATAGTTACAATATCTGGGCTTCTGCGATGAAACGGTTACCTGGTTAAGATCATTCCTTACACAATGATCTCAAATTATTAGGGTTAATAATTTTAAGGCGTCACCTATCTCAGTTACATCAGGGGTCCCGCAAGGTTCTCACTGTGGACCAATATTATTTACCTTATTCATCAACGATATATGTAATTTGATCAAAAACTCTAATATGTTATTGTATGCTGATGACATTAAAATATTTAAAACTGTAGAGTCCGTTAGTGATTGCGTGTCTTTACAGGAAGATTTGGAAGCAATACTTTTGTGGTGTAATATAAACCAAATGAGTCTCAATATTAGCAACTGTTTTTCTGTGTCTTTCTGTAGAAAGAAGCATTTACTTCAACATACTTGCAAGCTTCAGTCTATTGATCTACATCGCAAAGCGGAAGCTAGAGATTTAGGAGTAATTTTTGATTCGAGTTTAAGTTTTTACCCTCATATGCTAAATTTTTGTAACACAGCCTTGAGAAAATGGGGTTTGGTTTGACATATTGGTAAGGACTTGAACCCTGACTGCCTAAAAATTCTATTCTGTGCACTTGTACGTTGTCAGTTGGAATATGCTTCTCCTGTTTGGCGGCCGTATAAGATAGGGGATGTTGATATGCTTGAACGGATTCAAAACATGTTCTTTAGATGTATGGAGTTCAAAATGGGAAGAGCGCATGTTCAGGGTGACTATTAATTTATTAAGTGTGTACTGAATATGCAAAACTTGAAGCTTAGAATGGATCATATTGATGTTTGCTTATTGCATCGTCTAATCCAGTGGTGGGGAAACTTTTTTTAAAACGGGCCATTTGTAATAACTAGACAATCGTAGCGGGCCAAAGAATAATGCTTAATCGTTAACTAATTTATGTGTTCTATAAACATATACATATATTATTACATACACTTATTATTTTAATAGTAAAAAAGCAAAAGGTAACAAAATTATAAGCATAAAATATAAAATGAATTTAGTGTAGTTCTTGATGTGAAGTATTATCACTTTATTTTCTGGTGTCATTACTGGTTAATGGTGCATGAGAAAAATTAAATTGAGACTGTTTCATCAAAATTTCATCATAGTCCGGTTCCATTTGCGAAGCAGAAATTCTTAAAACTGATGAAAGGTGCTCATCTGTAATTCTGTTTCTTAAAGAAGTTTTCCTAAGCTTCATTGTTGAAAAGATTTGTTCGCATATATAAGATGAGCCGAACATTGTCATTATCTTCATTGCATGAGTAATTAGATTTGGGAAATTATCTGGACTTCAATTTTTATAAAATTCTAGTAATGGTACTGTATGAAAAGTTTGTTTCAGGAGAGTATTACAGTTCAGTTCTATTAACTCAAGTTGAAATTTTGCATCAACTTCTTCGTAATTAACATTGAAAGGGGTCGCAAAAATACTAAACTCTGGTTCCATTTTTCTAAAGTCCTGAAATCTCCTTTCAAATTCTGTAGACAGTTTTCTCAAATTAATTTCGTATTTTTTAATCTTATTGTTTGATATAGTGAATTTTAAAGATTGTATTCTTGGAAAATGAGAAAAATCAGATTTGGAGATCTGATTAGCAAATAATAATAACTGTAATTTGAAACTTTTCAGGTATTGCCAAATATCGTGAAGAAACTGATTTTTTCCTTGCAATTTGAGATTAAGTTTATTCATGTGTACGAGGAGGTCTGTGAAAAAAGCGAAATCAGAAAGCCACGTTTCGTTTTCTAAGACGTCAAATTGATTATAAATGTCTTTATCAAGAAAAAATTCACAATATCGTCTTTTAAATCCCAAATTCTTTCAAATACTTTTCCAGCACTTAACCAACGAACTTTTGAATAATACAGGATATCGGAATGCTCAGCATGTACGGACTCCAAAAACTGTTAAAACTGGCGATGTAATAATCCTCTGGAACGAATCATATTTACTAGTTTTACAACAATATTAAGTATATGGTCAATATCTAAAGCCGATTTACAGAGAGCATCCTGATGTATAAGGCAATGCAAAAAAACATCATAATTTTCCGGATACTTAGAATTAATGGTGTTATTCTGAACAAAAATGTTAGCGTTAACAGCGGTGTTATTTGCTAACATCGTCAGATGTTATGAATATACTATTCTGTACACTGTCTGTCAACTAACATCGATGTAAATTAACATTTTCGATGTTAAACAACACTTGTCAAAACGGTCGACATTACGAGATTGTTAATGGTGATATTTTGAGGTTATTTTGTAGTTTGTGTTTTTCTTCAACAAAAAACTCAAATGGATAGTAGTATTCCAATATTTATGTGCATGCTTTATGAAACACTAATTTTATTTCTAAAAATATCCTCAAAAACGTATTATTATTCATCTACTATAATATACATGAAGTTGGTCGCTTTGTAGACGTTGCACTGTTGCCAATTTGTGTACATCGGGCTGTTCAGAATACAGTTTTTAACAGCGCTGTTCAATGTTACATAACATTGCAATGTTAATAACATCGATGTTAATAACATCGCTGTTAATAACATTTGTTCAGAATAACACCATAAATTTTCCAACAAATCCTTGATTGATTCCAACCATATTAGGAGCACCATCTGTAGTTACATTACATAGCTTGTCAATAGGTAAACGAAGTTTATCGATGCAATTTTCAAATTCACAAAATATATCGGCAGCAGTCGTTGTTCCTTTCATTGACTGCAGCCCTGCAAATTCTTCTGTAATTTCAAAGTGGGCGTTGATTCCTCTTACAAATATGAGTAACTGCGCAGTATCGCTGATATCTGTACTTTCATCCATGGTAATTGAATAAAAAATAAATTTTTGAGTTTTTGTAGTCAGTTGTGAAATTAGATTTTTATCAATATTTTCAATTCTCTCGGTGATCGTTCTTCTTGAGAGAGACAGTGACTGAAAATCCTTTTTCTTGTCAGGGCACATAATATTGCACACATCTATCATGCACTGCTTTATAAATTCACCATCTGAAAATGCTTTATTAATTTAGCAATATTATAAGCCAACACATAACTGGCTTTCGTAGCGCATCTTTGAGAATGATTAGCTCTCTGAAATAATTGTTGTTGACTTGATAAATTTTTTATTAAATCTTTCGATTTAATTTTTTTCACCTCTTCACTTAACGATGAGTAGGAGTGGTTTTCATGTTTGCTCTTGAAATGGCGTTGAATGTTATATTCTTTTAAAACTGCAACAGTTGTATTGCAAAGTAAGCACACAGGTTTTTCTTTAAATAAAGCAAAGAAATATTTCCACGTCCATTCTTCTTTAAAAACTCGACATTCTGAATCCACTTTTTTAACATCCATTTTAGACGTTACCTACTACGGAGAACAACACACAGAAACGCAATTGACGAAAGCTTACTGCTAAATAATGCTCTTACGCGGGAGTTTGTTGAGGCACTGGGAGTTTGGGGGATTACACAAACAATTACTCGAGTCACAGCGCAGCGGGTCGTTGCAGATGACTGACTAAGTCGCTAACTAACTGATCTTCGGGCGGCCTCGCTTGTATTTATACCTACCTGCGAGAGTGTCTGGAAGTTTCGAGCGAAGATGAGTCATCTGTTAAGGTCGGATGGATTTGTCCAGAATACTATTGTGTTTTGAATATCGCCGCAGGTAGTTTTTATGCGGGTCGTCGCATTACGAAGTAAGAACGCGTTCAAACATTCTCACGACGGCACTCTTAAATGGGCCGGATTAAACCTTTCCGCGGGCCGGACTTGGCCCGCGGGCCGTAGTTTCCCCATCACTGCTTTACAAGATCAATGCCGGATAGAACTTGATTTAGTACATCATAAAAGATTCAATGTTACCCGAAGGACTTCTGTATACGGTTATGATAATGATAATAATAATAATAATAATAATAATAATAATAAATTTTATTGCCCAACGGAAGAATCCAATACAGGGATAACAACAAAAAAAAAAAGAAATATAATACTACAGTATTTAAAGTAAGAGTAAAATTGTAACTAATTCTAACATATTCTTAAATTAAAAGAAAACAGTCAACAATAGAGCAGTACATATGATACATATTATGGCGGATTTCGGTTATTAATAAATATATCACGAAATAGCTTATCACTATTTCGGCACATGTGGCTAAGTGGAGCTTTAACCAATATATTAGTATTGGCGGAAACGATAGCAAATGTATTACAATTTCTAGATGATAATCTAGGAATTTGGAAATTAATTAAACCTAAAAGTTCTGCACTATCAATAAAGTTATGAATTATTTTAAACATAAAAGAAGCGCTGCTTTCATCACGGCGCGATGACAAAGAGGAAAATTCATGCTTAGATAATAATTGGCAATAATCTATATTTCGTTCAGGGTAGATACCGTCTGCTTTGAAAGATAGAAATTTTAGGAATCGTCTTTGGATTCGTTCGACTTTTAAGGTATTGCTAGTGTAACATGGATACCATATTATCGAAGCATATTCAAGTTTACTGCGCACTAAAGATATATATAGGGTTCGCAGTAATAACACATTGCTGAAATATTTAGAAGTTCGCATTATAAATCCCAACGTCTTCATTGCAGAATTACACATATTATCAATGTGATCGATAAAACTTTGGCGGTTATCAAAAATAACTCCAAGATCTTTAACACCTGTGCTCCTTAGAATCGCGGAACCATTGATATGATAGCAATATTCAGCAATTACACGCTTACGACTATATGACACAGCGTAACACTTGTCAATATTAAGAAATAATTTGTTTGTTTCGCACCACTGCGAAATCAAGTCCAAATTTTGTTGAAGTGAAATTTGATCATCCATAGAGTTGATATTCTTGTATATTTTTAGATCATCGGCATAAGCTAATATTGGGCAAGATATTGATGTAATTAAATCATTAATGAATACGACAAATAACAATGGCCCCAGATTTGACCCTTGCGGTACACCTGACGTTGATAAATATGTGTGCGATTTGAAACCATTGAAATGAACATAGTTTAGTCTGCCTTCCAAGTAAGATGCCATGAGTTGAAGGAAATTTTCCGTGAGACCGAAACTACTAAGTTTGTTTAATAAAATTTTGTGGTCAATGATGTCAAAAGCACGCGAGAAGTCAGTATATATAACATCCGCCTGGCCTCTATTGTCAAGAGTTACGCTTAGACATTGCGCAATGGTTGCCAAATTAGTTATTGTCGACCTACCAGATATAAACCCGTGTTGTTGTGGAGAAATGTACCTTTGGACGTGGCTATAAAGATAATAGTAGATAACTTGCTCGAATATTTTTGCAAAATTAGACAAGATAGCGATTGGCCGGTAATTTTTAAGCAGAGAAGAGTCCCCTTTTTTAAGAACTGGAGTAATAACAGCACGTTTCCAGTAATCAGGAAATTTATTTGTAGAAATAGCTAAGTTGAAAATTATTACTAAAGGCTTTGCTAGTATGTATTTATAATCCTTAATTAGAACACAAGGCACTAGATCATTACCACATATAAAAGAGGTTTTGAGTTTGTTTATGCTACGGATAATGTCCACTTCAGTAATTGTAGGCATACAAAAGCTTTCACGATTGGTATTTGTTGAACTAATATTTTCCGGGCTCTCAGTAAGATATACTCCAGAAAAAGTGTCAGCGAAGGCGTTGACAATATCTTTAGGAGTAGAGAATGTCCCACTATTATTTTTTAACTGACCAGGGATTCTGGTGGTGCCATTCCTTTGGTGTACAAATTTCCACAAATCTCTTGGATTTTTCTCCAGATTCAGTTCAATGTTTGTCATATAAGTCTTATACGCGGCATTAATTTGATTCTTGGTTAAGGTTCTAACTCTAACAAATTCACTACGATAAAAAGAGGACTTCGTAGACTTCCATTTGCGATGATAATATAGTTTTAGACGGACATTTTTAATAATGTCCTTAGTAAACCACGGTGGATAGTTACTCGACTTATAATTTAATTTAAATGGTACTGAGTTATCCAGAACATTATATAGGATACTGTAGAATTGATCAACAGCTTCATTAACATCAACACAAGATTCCAGAATTGACCAATCAGTATGAATAAAATCAATATATAATTTAAGGTAGTTGGACTTCCGGAAGTTGTATCTTCTATTGCTATTATGCTGAAATGTAGCTTCTTTGAGTTTAGATTTAATTTCTAATGTGCCAGATAGTGCTGGGTGGTGAGTATCTTCCTTTACAAGAGGATGTCTATCGTGTTCCAAAACTATATTACCATTAAGATTACTCATGACTAAATCTAACGTTTTGGAATTGGTGTTTTTACCATGATTATACTGCTCAAGTTTTAAAACATTCATAAAATTATTAATAGAAGTAACTTTACGTGATACGGGAAAGTTTATTTCATCGCAGAGTGTCGGCACGTTAAAATCACCAATTATTAAAACAGGTTTGTTTAAAATTAACACTTCAACGGCTTCCAAGAATGCATCAAAAGAATCATTTGAAACATCTGGAGGAACATAAACTACCATTGCATAAAAAGTACAAGAGTCACATTTACATTTACATAAGGTAAGATCAATTAGTGGTGCTACAGATTGTACAAGATTGGTATCGATCACTTCATAGATTATTTTAACAGAAAAAGCCATTAGAACGCCACCTCCAGTAGTTCGACGTGTTAGGTCAAAGTTTCTATCCCGACGAACCACACTGTAGTTATTATGGAATAATTCGGAGCTAGTTATACTGTCGTTTAGCCAAGTTTCACTTAAAAATATTATGTCGTATGCAGAGCAGCAGCAGTTAGCGTAGAACATATGCGTCTTAGAGCGCAATCCACGAGTGTTTTGGTAGTAGAATTCAAGTGGTATGGGAGTTCTTCCGGGATCAATTAGTTTTCCGAATCCTTCTTCACAATTGTTGGAATACCGCGAATATGCTTAATATAGATATCCAATTCGCCTTGAGCAGTTCGTTGTAACAATTCCGCCTTTACATCTCGATAGACTGATGATTGAAATGGAGTTTGATCACGTGATATCCTAACAGTTTTAAACTTGTCGATGCTATTTAATTTTTGTATGTTACGAAATACTGTGGATACGGAAGACACAGTAGGAACTGTGGCTCTTAGTGGGCGCTTATTGTTGTTAGTTCTCGTCGAATCATGTTTACCTAATCTGAAAGGTTTTAATTCCTCATGACCAACATTCAAAACTGACATGATTTCACGTAGGTGACTAGCATCATGATTACTTCGCTCAGTGCGCGACTCAGATGTGCTTTCTGGCAGTCCATAAATAATTATGTTGCATTTGCGTTTCTCTCTTTCAGATATTTTTTGTATAATTTTTTCTGTTTCAATCATAACATTCGGAGTAGATATTGAAGTCTATTAAACGAATGCCGCAAATTTCACAGTCTTTTTCGACTGACAGATGATTAAAGTGCAATTCCTCATATTTAAGATTATGCTTTACCAGAATCATTACTCTACCGTGATTGTAGACTTTTCTACAGTAATGTGTGGCAATATTAAAACAGTTTACACTTATCATATCCATTTTACAGTTTTTTAGTCAATGTTCTTGAACACATAAAACACTAAAGTTGTTGTTAACTAAAAGACTTTATAATTCGTCGATTTTGTTCCTGATGAACTGCGTATTTAGCTGTAGAACTCTTATGCTTTTTCTATTGATATCTGTAGCTTTCATGCGGTTACCGTCTTTGGTTGAAGGTGGCGAAAAAAACGATTTACACATACGTCTTTTGGCCAAAAGTTAGGATCATTCATGTTAAGCACGTGCTCTGCTGGCACGGATATTTTGAATGAACTATACTCATCCGGGCGTTTGGCTTTAAGTTGCTCACATTTTGCGTCTCCAATGTCACTATTATTAAAAAAATGTAAGCATATCTTGAACCGTTGACTCGGGTGCACAGTAAAAACATGATAGTGTAGATACTTCTTAGCACCTTTCAGATCGGTATTAGTAGATGTACCGGATGTTTTGTTTTTTGCTTGTCCGTACGGCTGCGTTTTTAAATCCATCGGTTGTAGCATTTTTCTCGGGGATGATCGTACCCTGGCTATTCGAGTCCAATGCCCAGCTGATTGATTGAGAGGGAATCTCCGTTTGTTTTATGTTTATTTGTATACTCCGCGGTTGATGCTCCATGTTTTTTTGTGGAGTTGTTTTTTGGTTTAATATTATTATCAACCTCGATAATTTTTAAATCAGCGTTTCGTGTATCATACGCCATCTGTGATTTGTTTTCTGGATTAACAGGTTTGGATACTGTAATGGTGCTATATTGACAGTCGCATCTTTGCCTTATTTCTAACCTGGATTCTAATAATGTTACTTTTTCTAATAGTAATTACTACTATAGAGTTTTAGAATATTATTTTTATCTTCCATTTTATACAGAAGTTTCTTCAACCTCTTGTTTTCCATGGCATCCTAACTTGTTTCTTCTTCTAGAATGATGCAGCCGTCCATGCTCCCTCGCCGGCTCTCCTGGTTTTCGCAGCAGATTACTTGTGTTTTATCCACTTTCACAATATTTTTTAGATGCTTGAGGCACCCGGGATGAATAAGGGACTTGCATTGAACCGACCGTAATTATCTCGAAAAAATGTTTCAGTAAATTTATTTTCGCATTCGCGTTCTTGAACGAATTTGACGGTGATAATTGGCTCTGGATGTTCAATTTCCCAAAAATGTTTAATGTTTTCATTTAGTTGATTAAACGTTATTGAATTACACCTACTCTAGGTGTAATACTATTTGGAGCAGGTCCGGTCACTACCCACCCGAACTCGGAATTTTGCAACAATAGTCTCGTATTAGGCACTAATTCCCGTTCGATACCTAACACATGTTGAGCTAATTCCGCGCCTATTAACATATCTACCTTCGCGGGCTTATAAAACTCAGGATTGGCGAGAATTATGTTATCGGGTAATTGAATAAATCTAGTTTCAATCTGAACAGAGTTGGTCAATTGATCCAGAACAAACATCAACAAATTAACTTTGAAATTGGTGGTTTTCGATGTCACCTTAGCCTGCACATATGATCGCGCGTCGAATCCTTGCCCCCCTACGCTAGAGAATCTTTTGTTCGCCAACCCTTTAGGTAATTTAAGTTTTTCAACGGGACGATTACTAATTACATGAATTTGTGAACCCGCATCTGAAACAACCCTAATTTCGTGTATTTTTCCAGCGTTATCTTCAATATTGAGTAAACATGTCGCTAACAAAATCTCTAGTTGGATGTGTATATGCAAACTGGTAGATGTAGATGGTTGCGGTTCGCTAAGGGGCCCCGCACACGGACAATTGTTCAACGACTTCAACTATTTAGTTGAGTTTGATACATGTTACGATTCTCCACCAACTATTATTTAATCATAAGGGCTCACCAACTGCTTTTGACTAAAAAATCGGGCTGGACGATAGTTGGTGTGTGTGCGCTAGGGCTGTGCAAAATAATCGATTAATCGATAAATAATCGATTAATCGATTAATCGACAGTTCGATTAATTCTAAAAAATAATCGATTAATCGATCATTTGATTAATCGATTAATCGATAATTTGATTGATAGATTAATCGATTAATCGATAATTTGATTGATCGATTAATCGATTAATCGATAATTTGATTGATCGATTAATCGATAAATTGATTAATCGATTAATCGATAAATTGATTAATCGATTAATCGATTATTTGATTAATCGATTAATCGATCATTTGATTATTTGATTATTTTAATAACCGCCCAATCTGTTATATTAACATTAAGCCATCATATCCACTTTATTCATTACATTTATTAAATTGGTAAGCTGTAAATATGTGGGTATAAATACTAATGGAAGCGTATTACAAGTTTTCGAGTTCCATCCGAGAAAAAAACGTCCGTTTATAAAGAAACCCATGATTCGGCCGCCGCCGCCGCACTGTGTGCCATATCCGAGCGCGAGCGCCAGGGGGGGATTTGGAGGAAAAAAATAAAATTAAAAATTTCGAGAAAAAAACATATCCACTCCATTGTAGATACATGAAACCCTTCTGATCTTGCATATTTATATTTTTTAACCCCCTATATTATTTGCAATTAACGCTTAAAGTTGATCGATTTAGAAAACTTCATTTTTACGGTATTTCACGCGCACGTTTAAAAAATTATAACATGGATTGTAAGCTTGCTATCAATACAACATTATACAGAATTGTTTATAACATAATACTGTATGCTATGGTTAACAAATCAAGTCTCTAAATATTTTAGAACAAAATTTAAAAATGTTTGAATATGATAAATATTTTAAATATACATTTTGCCTTTAAGAAGGGTTGTATAAAAAATGCCAACTCGATGAGGTCTGGGACTACCGCCAAAAATTAGTTCAATGTTTTCTCTAACTACCCTCAAAATTTCGTATCTCCACCGGTGCGTTTTTGGGGTTTTTTTAATTTTTTTATTCGGCGCCACCAATTAAAATTGGGTCGACCGAGGCCCGTGTGCCGTGCCGTGAGTATCGCGGAGTCGTGCGCGCTATCGTCGAGCAGCACAAAAAAAATAAAAACACACTTAAAACGCACCTGCAAAAATTCAAAAAAATTAGGGCAGTTACAGAAGACACTGACAAATGTTTGTATGATAGTCTCAATCCTCCCGATTTGCGATTTTGCAAAATAATTAATATAATAATAATAATTCATTGCAGCAAAATTATACACAAATGTTATAATCTTTACAATGGTTGTGATTGTCACCGAAAAATGTTCTATGTTTTTAACTACCAAATCGAATCTGTATATGTGCGTTTTGTGTGCCTTTTTGGCCGCACACAAGTGACAGTGTAGACGAACAGACTGATGAGGATGAGAAATGTAATGTATATTCTGATTAACAATTCACATTTTAAACCAGAGTTTAAATTATTTTTAACTACAGCAGATGCTTTTCACATTTGTCCATTTTTTGGAGGTGTTATAATTTTTATTAACCGAAATGAATCGATTCGGTCATTGGCCAAAAAGGGACACAAAACGCACATATAGAGATTCGAAGTTTTGGCAGTTAAAAATATAGAACATTTTTTGGTGACAATCACAATCATTGTAAAGATTTTAACATTTGTGTATAATTTTGCTGCAATGAATTATTATTATTATATTAATTATTTTGCAAAATCGCAAATCGGGAGGATTGAGACTATCATATAAACATTTGTCAATGTCTTCTGTAACTGCCCTAATTTTTTTGAATTTTTGCAGGTGCGTTTTAAGTGTGTTTTTATTTTTTTTGTGCTGCTCGAGGAAAGTGCGCTCGACTCCGCGATACTCACGGCACGGCACACGGGCCTCGGTCGACCCAATTTTAATTGGTGGCGCCGAATAAAAAAAATAAAAAAACCCCAAAAACGCACCGGTGGAGATACGAAATTTTGAGGGTAGTTAGAGAAAACATTGAACTAATTTTTGGCGGTAGTCCCAGACCTCATCGAGTTGGCATTTTTTATATAACCCTTCTTAAAGGCAAAATGTATATTTAAAATATTTATCATATTCAAACATTTTTAAATTTTGTTCTAAAATATTTAGAGACTTGATTTTTTAACCATAGCATACAGTATTATGTTATAAACAATTCTGTATAATTTTGTATTGATAGCAAGCTAACAATCCATGTTATAATTTTTTAAACGTGCGCGTGAAATACCGTAAAAATGAAGTTTTCTAAATCGATCAACTTTAAGCGTTAATTGCAAATAATATAGGGGGTTAAAAAATATAAATATGCAAGATCAGAAGGGTTTCATGTATCTACAATGAAGTGGATATGTTTTTTTCTCGAAATTTTGAATTTTATTTTTTTCCTCCAAATCCCCCCCTGGCGCTCGCGCTCGGATTTGGCACACAGTGCGCCGTAGACTTTAATGTTGCTTAATCGACAAAAAAATAATAAGAACCATGTGTGAAATGTACACTTTGGTATGTCAATAGAGTTATAAATCATGTGAATATAAATAAATACACCGGTGTTTATACTTTCTGCGAAGAAAAGTCTGCACCAGCAATGCATATCACTGAAAAACAATTGTATCGGTTAAATCTCATTTTTATGATGCCGAGCTTATATTAACATACTGTGACAATTATTTATAATAATTTATTAATATGAATTAATATCTCCATATTAAGTGCGTGTTTCTAAATATTGTCTATTTTTATTCGAATAAAGATTATTATTATCAAAATTACAGAATTTTGACTCCAGTGTCCAGAGAATAATAAATTGATTCATTATTGTTAATGATTATTTTAATAATCTATCAATAGATTATTTATTTTTTAGATCCTTTGAATAATAGATGTATTTGAATTATCGGACTAAACGAACTTATAATAAGAAAAACAAAGAAAATTGGGAACATTATAAATATTTACATAAGACTAATACTAATGAGATCGTTGGCCTTTCATTTTGGCAATATTTTCAAAGGCGGGATCATCCGATAAAAGAGATATTTATAGACACTGATCGGATAGTTAAATAGTTATTAGTTAAAGAATTTCTTTTTTTTAATTCTGGAATACTCGTCAGAAAATGAGGATTCCGCCAAATAAATCCAGCCAAAGCAAGACATTTGTCAAGATTGGGTATTTCCTAAAACAATTTTTGTATTTCAAATACAAATAAATTTGAAGTTTGATTATTTCAATTTCTATCAATTCTGATTTGCATCAACTATGGTAGAGATTTGTCTTACAATTCCTTCTATGTTGATATGTTATTGAAAAACATTTGAAGAAGATAGTGCAATATTTTCAATCTTACCAAAATCTTCAAATTTTCTATTGAATTTTTCTCTTCTCAGCAACTTTAATTTCAAGAATTTTGCTTGGGTTAAAGCAAATCATTGTTTGTTTGTCTGGATATATTTTTCAATGCTTGGGAAATGCTTGAATTTTGTATCCCTTAAATTCGCTTTCAACAGTATCATAAGTTGCTGATGAACACAATATGAATATTGCTGAGTATACGCAGAAGTCCTAATTTTAACTTCTGTCAAAGCCAAGACTATTTTAAACTGATTCCAAATCAATAATCAAAAAGCATTGCGACATTATTATATTACGTCTGTTACATTAATTTAAAAATTGTGCGATAGTCTTCCGAGTATCCCGCGTGCTGGATAATTTTTTGCTCGTGCATTTTTACCATTGTAATCGGTTCTTGTCTTCGTCTCGTGCCTCGTGATTATGAACGCAAAGCACTCGCAAAAAATGATCCGTAATATTTGAAGCACTACGGATGTTACATGTGATAATGTCCTAATTCAGTCGAATTGATTACAGCTTCCAATTTACATTAATTAGATTGAAAAACAGTATTCACGAGGCTGTGCAAAACTTTGATGTTTTGATTATTACTCGAGAAATATTCAATTAATCGATTAATCGATAATTTGATTTTTCATTAATAGATTAATCGATTAATCGATTAATCGATTAATCGATAATTTTATTTTGATTAATCGATTAATCGATCATTTCGATTAATCGATAATTTCGATTAATCGATAATTTCGATTAATCGATAATTTCGATTAATCGATTAATCGATAATTTCGATTATCGATTAATCGATCAATTCGATTAATCGATATAATCGATAATTAAAAATAATCGAAAATCGATTATTCATTTCCATAATCGAACACCCCTAGTATGCGCACTTGCATTAACAGTAATGTCATTATATACCTCGATTAAACTATCGCTCAACTAATAATTGGCCGTGTGCGGGCCGGCTAATTCTTCTTTGAAAAATGCAGCATTGAATGGTGGCGTTTTTAACATTGTTTGCATTGTGGTAATGCCTTGCAATCTAACGTGATATGATTTGTGCGTAAGCAATTAAGACAAAGCTGTTTTTGTTTAGCCGTTTCGCTACGTTTTATGGGGTCTAATAATTTAAATTTTTCACAATACTGTATAGCATGACCCGACATGTTACACATTGCACAAAAACGTTTTGAATTTTGTGGCGTGGTTGTGTTATATGTTTTTTGCTGAACCACGACATTTTTTATTGCCTCTAATGTTTGGCTTTTCTTGCATAAAAAATCCATAAGCTCACTCCAGGTGGGCATGACTTTCCGCGAACACTTATTTTCTCATTCAATGCGGGTATTTTGCGGTAGTCGCAATGCTATTGAGTGTACGATCAAATCATCCCATGTATCCACAGGTCGCTTTAATGACTGTAGCGCCCGCAAATGTTGACAGACCGCGTTAACTATCTTCCGATATTCATTACTGTCGTCCGTCCTAATTTCAGGTATATCATGCAGAGCTTGCAAATGACTCTGACAAATTATCCGCGGATTTTCAAAATTATCCCTTAGGGCCGGTTGCATAAAACTGAAATGAACCAGAGTTCATATGAACCAAGATCAAAAAGTGAACTATGATCAAAATCAATGTCGTTGCATAAATAGAAATGGAGCCGAGTTCCGTAGATCGTTGATTTGTGTAAGTTGGTAAACCTGAAAACGATGAATGGCGCCAATGTACTGAAAACATTTTAGGTTATTGGTTTTGTTTAAGTTCGTAAAGTGCTCTGAATTTTATTATAAAACATATAGGTAATTCTCGTTATTATATTTGCATGCCATTTTGCATAATTCGCTGCTTTTTATGTATTTGTGAGATTTATATTAGTAATTTCAATAGCGTAAATAACTTCTGTCTGACAATAATAGTGGTGCTTGCAACTGTCAAGGTTGATTGATATACTTGCTGTGTTGAGGGTTTGCACAATCTAGAATTTAGCAGCTACGTTTGCTTTGTAGAAATACCTTGCAGTTTTAGATGATATAGCTAGCGAAATTTGCTGCAACACATTTCTCACAGTCTCTTTTAAGAGTCGAAACCTTTTTAAAAACTCTCTACTATTCCATTTAGCAAAATGATTAACCCGCTCTCTGAACAATCTTGGGATTTTTGGTCGCAAGGTTAATTCCACCAATTCTGCAAACTCCTGTAACGTACTCCACTCACTTTATTCATTATTATTATTCTTATATATATTTAATTATTCTACTATTAGTGTTCTATACATTTAATATGCATTTAATTATTCTATCATTATTATTATATGTTTTCATGTCTTTCTGTTTTAGATAAACCATTAATATTATTTACATAGTAATTGTAATCACCAATCTATTTTTAATATCTATGTTTAATTTAGGAAGTCATGCGGATGCCAATTATGTTACTCATGATTATATTTACTCTTACTACTGCTATGTAATAATCCGCATTATTTATTACCGTTATAAAGGTTCTAATAGTGTAAAATGTATTATCTATATGTACCCGAGACGGACGCACCGATCATGAAGACCATTCAATTATCAATCAATAAATAATACTTTGACCATCAATAAATAATACTTTGACCACAGCTAAACGAGTCTCTGATCACGTGCGCCCGCCTCGATTTTTGTACTTCGACCGAACACATTACATTAACAAAACTTCTCTTCTAAGCTCCGGTCGAAGAACAACGATAGTTTTTCGGTTAAGTCTGTAAATTGTTATAAACGAGAAATAAAAACCAACGTAAAGAATCCGATTTAGTAATTTCGACTAACAATAACAGAAGAAGTAACCCCTCTCTGGCAGCATCGCGGAGTAACCCACGGTTCCCAGGCAATACTAAAGAACCCTATATAAATACCATCACAAAATTGGCGCAGTCGACGGTAGGATTGTCTGGAAATTGAAATCTGTGTATGTACACCGCCGTCAGAGACGAGTTCGAGAGGACCAAGCCACCAGCTGAAGTAGACCACCTGGAGGAGACGTGCAAGTACTGAGGAGAGAACCGAGACCCCACATCGAAGTCGAGTCCGAGAGGAACGAGTCCACCAGCCGGAATAGACCACCTGGAGGAGACGTGCAAGTACTGAGGAGAGAACCGAGACCCCACATCGAAGTCGAGTCCGAGAGGAACGAGTCCACCAGCCGGAATAGACCACCTGGAGGAGACGTGCAAGTACTGAGGAGAGAACCGAGACCCCTCATCGAAGTCGAGTCCGAGAGGATCGAGTCCACCAGCCGAAACCGACAACTAGAGACGCATGATGTCACCATTATATATATATTTTTTGTAAGTCGAATTTTCTTACTATTACGGAACCAACCATTTAATTACTTTCTATATATATATATTTTTTTTTTTTTTTTTTTCTCTCACTTTTATTATTACTTTTTATCGTTACAATGGCAAACAATGATCTGACTATGTTAAATTTTGCATTTAATATCCTAATTGACACCAGGTTTGACAACTCTAAATTATCACCTCATAATAATTTAGAAGATTTTATAAATCAATGTAGTGACGCAATCCAGTTAGTTCCCGACGCTCAAAAACCACAGTTATTAATTGCTATAAAAAATAAAATAATTGGCGACGCTGGCCGCTGTACTAGGAGTAGACAAATTGACACGTGGGATGATTTAAAAACATTTTTACGTGATAATTTTTCAATAAAACGAAGTTACAGTGCCGTTTTAGCAGATTTAAATTTATGTATTCAAAAACCTAGCGAAATCGTTTCTGATTTCGGATTACGTGTTGAAAAATGTCGTCAAAATTTAATACTCACTCTACCCAGAACTTTAACTCAAGAGGCGCGTGAAGCGCAACTTCAAATGGTTAATGCACAAGTTCTTAGTGTTTTTCTTACTGGTCTAAAAGGTCAGTTAAATTTCTTGGTAAGAGCGATGAAACCCACCACTTTAGAAGAAGCAATTAGCTATGCAACTAATGAGGAATATATTAACACAAAACTTACACCTGATCTTATTAATTCAACAAAATTTTGTCACATTTGTAACAAAAACTCCCATGTCACATCAAATTGCAGATTCAATTCTTTAAATCATGTACCAAATCAAAATTACCCTGAAACCCACAAGTCACGACCTATTAATTTTAATATACAGTGTCATTATTGCAAAAAGGGAGGACACTCTATAAACGAATGTCGAAAAAAACAATATCAAGATTCGCTACAAAATTATTCTAATAGAAATTCCCAATTCCCAAACAATGTGACTAACCAACATAATTCTAATCGTAATTTTTCAAATTCGAATATTCCGAGGTTTAATCAAAACCGCCCAGATTTCCACGACCAAAACACACGAAATTACAACTCACCTTCTCAAAACAACAGAAATAACTTCCAAAATTATCATAATAAACCGCAAAATTCACGCTATGTTAATTCTCCAGATCAATTTAATCGATCAAACACCCCAAACACTTCTTATCAAATGTCCAAACAACAAGCTTCTTTAAACTCGTTATCGACCGAGGCGGAGGCAACACCCCGGTCGTCGACAACAGTACAAGCCGAATTTATACGTTGAATTTATTAGCTGCATCAACCTATACTATATTAACTATTCCCGAATTAATTAATGACCCTTCATTTTTATTAGACACAGGTTCAGAAGTTTCGTTAATAAAATTATCGAAGTTGAAACGTCACGTACCTTGTCACCTTGACAATCTTATTACCTTACGAGGTATAAATAATTCCAATGAACCATATAAAACAAAATGTTATTGTACATTTAATGTTATCATTAACGATCAGGTTATCTCTCACATTTTTCATGTAGTTCCCGATTCATTCCCTATAAAACAAGATGGTATTCTTGGTAACGATTTCTTACTCAAGGTAAATAGCAAAATCTGTTATCAAGAGAAAAAACTTTTTATTGGGAACAATTACCTACCTCTGTATGTTATCCAGAGATCCTTAACTTCATTAAATGACTCGGATCATTCGAGTAATGATAGTTCTGTTCCTGATTTTGATCTAAATAATGGCAATAATCATCTTAAAATTCCTATTTGTAATAAAAATTCTGAATTTCTAAATTCTCCTAACAAAACTAGCAAAATCGCTCAAAACTGTAGCAATAATAACGAAATCAATGATAATATACATAAGGTTTTAAGTCAATCATCAGATAATTCGGATCATTCGAAGGACGATAAAACTAACATTGATTATAACACAAGTCAAAATAATAATCATATTAAAATTCCTATCCCTTGTCAACGAGATCACAACATTAAGATCAATAAAAATAAAACTAACATTTCACCACAAACAATTGTGCGGACAAATAGAAAAAATATTGTAAGTAAATTTCTGAATTCATCTCGCCTTTCGGGTGATGATCTTTTTATTTCTAATTTCAATGCAAAAGATAACAATAAAACTAGTGAACTCGTAAGTTCAGAACGAATTGTAGAAATTAAAACTATCCCAAAGTATAGAATAAAATTTTCTGATAATTACGCAAATAACGAAATTGATCTTAATCACCTCAATACACATCCACCTATTAATGATAATCCTACATATTCTTCCGATACAACTAATATTAATAATAATAACAAATTGGATCCCATGCCTAATAGAGAATTTAACAATTCCTCTAACAATAACAATGAAATCGTTTATAATCCTAATGATAATAAAAATTATTTACCTATTAATAGTAATGAACCTCATTTAACAATGGTCACCGTACCGGTACCACCCGATGGTAATTGTTTCTACCATTCTCTCATTAAACTACTACCCCATCTTGATAGCATAGAAAACCTAAAAACGCTGCTCCTTACTTCTAAATACCTAGAGACATGTCTGTCTCCAAATGAAGCAAAAGCCGACCTCGCTACTCCGAATGCATGGGCAACAGATGATATAATTAAAGTCGCAGCCTCTACCCTCAATATCTCCATTTGTGTACATATAAAAATCAACGAATTCTTTGTTTTTGGAGATAGTGATAACAAAATTCACCTACGACACCTTCTCGATCATTTCGAACCTTTAGTAGAAACCAATTCCTTAAATATTTCTGGTAACGACCCAACCGTTAATCATCAGGAACAAGAATCCTATCAAAATTTCCTAAGGAAACTCGAAACCACAGTCATTGCCGCGAATAACATAATTGAACACCAAAGTAATATCTCAACGTCACGCTATGGTAAAGCTATCTTAATTTCTGCCGACTTAGAAGAAGTAGAGAATTATCCTAAGGACTTTTATCACTTTGACAAATTAAAACTGAAGGAGTTATTAATACCTGCCATTCATACCTTTGAACATAACAAAAACCTGATAGCTTACCTTGTTTATAAGGACCATTTCTGGGAACAACCTACATACGAAGATATTTACAACGTTTTTATCCTCTTAAGAAACCTTTTATTAGAAAATAATATAGAAAATTTTAGTATACCCAAAATTCAAAATTCATTTGACAAATTGGAATGGCATAAAATTCGTTCTATCCTGCGTTACATTTTTAAATCATCCAATATAACAGTCCACGTCCACCTAAATACTATCATAACACCTTCCCCGCATGAAATACCAACAATTCTAAAAGAGAATCATGATGTACCCAGCTCAGGACACACAGGATTTCATAAAACTTATAAAAAGATAAAACAGCATTTCCTGTGGAAAACTATGAAAAAGGATATTGATAATTATATCAAACAGTGCCAATCGTGTCAAACAAAAAAATTAGTACGGCGAAAAAACCGTGCACCAATGGAAATCACGACTACATCCTGTAAACCTTTAGAAAAACTATTCCTCGATATTGTAGGTCCCTTACCTATAACAGAAGATGGCAACCGTTTCATCCTAACACTTCAGGATGACCTGAGCAAGTTCTCGCTAGCTTTTGCAATCCCCAATCACGAAGCCCTTACCATTGCTAAGATTTTTGTTAACAATGTCATTTGCAAATTCGGCATCCCAAAGTACATTTTAACAGATAACGGCCCCGAGTTCGTTTCCACTCTTATGAAACAAATTTCGAAATTATTTCAAATAAAAAACATTACTACAACAGCTTATCACCCCCAAACCAACGGCGCCCTAGAAAGGAGCCACCTTACCCTGGCCGATTACCTAAAACATTACGTACATGATCAAACCGATTGGGATAACTTTCTAGATTTTGCAATGTTCGCATACAACACAAGCGTACACACAACCACAAAATTCACACCTTTCGAATTAATGTTCGGTTATAAACCTGACCTACCCTCAAGCCTAACCAGAACCCCAGAATTTAAATATACCTATGACGACTATTTAGATGAATTGAAAATTCGGTTCCAACGATCTCATGATATTGCTAGAAAACATATTTTAAATTCAAAAATTACCAATAAAACTTATTACGATAAAAAAGCGAATCATTCTCGTTTTCAAATTGGCGATTTAGTTTATTTGGAAGACAACCTCAACAAACCAAACACTTCAAAGAAACTGGCACCCCGATATTCCGGTCCCTACGAAATTGTAAAAATTAATTCAAATGTTAATTATACGTTGAAAATAAAGAATAAAGAGCATTTAGTACATTATAATAGACTAAAAAGAGCAATTGTTTCAGGCTAATCAACCCAGCCCTTGCCGCGGTACCTGTATACAATGTCACTCACATCAGGACATCTCCTGGACTGTACTACGAAACCTTGTCCCCAGTGAGCTTGTACCAAGATAGCTGGAAAATCGTTACTTACCTTGACATCTCTGCATTTGCAGAAAAATTAAACCTAATAGACAATTATTTGCATAAAACGGAAAACTACTGCCAGAATAGTAAAGTTTTTAATACATATCCGAGTTGCAATCGCACACTGATTATGTTAAAACAATTTATTCCCCCATTATTTGCGAAAGACAAGTACCTCCGCCAAATAATAGGAAACACCCAGAAGCGGGCTTGGCTAAACATTGGTGGTTCAATTTTCAAAACTATATTCGGTACATTGGATCAAGACGATGCCGACCGTTATAACACAATAATAAACAACATTAATAACAAAGATCACTCTTTAGTAAACCTTATTCACGATCAAGCAAAAATTGTTAAATCAACAATTACAAATTTTAACGAAACCATTGCCAATTTAAATCATAATGAACAGCGAATTAATAAAAACTTTGAATTATTGTATAACGTCACCTCAACTAACTCAGAAAAATTGCATCACTTACAAATGAAGTACGAGATCGAAGATCACGTGACCTTGTTAACCTTAATGACTAATGAATTAAGCCAACAATATTCTACATTAATTAATGCTATCCTTTTCGCTAAATCCAACATCCTTCACCCTTTTATACTGAGTCCGGAACAATTCCTAACAGAACTCACTTCCACATTGCAACATCTACCGGTCTCTACATCTTATGCACTTCCATTGACTAGGGAAAACGCTGTTAAACTTTTACAAATAACCTCTCTAGCAGTTTATTTCCGGGAAAACAAAATTATTTTTGTAATTTCAAACCCGCTAATTTCTCCATTAACTTATAGATTTTATAAATTATCTCCACTTCCTACATCTCATGACAACTCGTCATACATTTTCATTCAACCAAGTTCCAATTTCATTGCAATTTCTTTAAACAAATTGAACTATATTTCTTTTCATGATTTAAGTTACTGTCATAAGTTACCCGAAAAATATATATGCTTTCAAGATCAACCACTACGATCTAACTTACTACAACCCAGTTGTGAATCAAACATATTATTAAACTCAAAAATCTCCAAAAGTTGTGATACAAGAATCATCAAATTTATTTCTGCTTATTGGAAAGGTCTTGAACAAAGAAATTCATGGCTTTTTATCCTTCCCAAAGAATTACTAGTTACCCTTACCTGTAAAAACACCGTTAGTACCGACATTCTATTGAGTAATGCTGGAATTTTAACCCTAGCTCCAAACTGCAAAGCGTACACAGGTACAAGCACTTTAACCTCGTCCTCCAGTTACTTTGAGAGTGAATTAACATTTACCTTGCCTTCGTATAACATTTTAGTCGACAATTGTTGCGACAAAATTCCGAAACTAAATATCAGCCATCTGATTCCAATTCCATTAACTCAGGTCGATGAGAATAATTTGATCACTGCTAGTCACAAACTTGATGATATTGTAAAATCGGATAATATCTCGAAAGACTCTCAACTTTCTATGACTTCACCTTCCTATTTAGCTTACCTATTATCCTTGCTGATTCTCATTTTCTTTTTATTCAAATGCTACAAAAAACTATCTACGTTTTACAAACAAAAAATTTCGCGCAATGTAACCCCTGCTGCTATACCATTGAACCAACTTGCCGATCAAATCCAAATTGCAAACAATGAACCTAATGCTTTTAATGGCGAAGCCGCTCCAGAACTTAGACGTAGTCAAAGAATTATAGCCAGATTTCGTAATGATTAATAACATTTTTAATGGTTCCTTTATAGTAAGATTTTTCATTTATTTTTGAAAAAAAAAAGTTATATAAAATAATTTTTTTTCTCTCTAAGGGGGGGAGTGTAACGTACTCCACTCACTTTATTCATTATTATTATTCTTATATATATTTAATTATTCTACTATTAGTGTTCTATACATTTAATATGCATTTAATTATTCTATCATTATTATTATATGTTTTCATGTCTTTCTGTTTTAGATAAACCATTAATATTATTTACATAGTAATTGTAATCACCAATCTATTTTTAATATCTATGTTTAATTTAGGAAGTCATGCGGATGCCAATTATGTTACTCATGATTATATTTACTCTTACTACTGCTATGTAATAATCCGCATTATTTATTACCGTTATAAAGGTTCTAATAGTGTAAAATGTATTATCTATATGTACCCGAGACGGACGCACCGATCATGAAGACCATTCAATTATCAATCAATAAATAATACTTTGACCATCAATAAATAATACTTTGACCACAGCTAAACGAGTCTCTGATCACGTGCGCCCGCCTCGATTTTTGTACTTCGACCGAACACATTACATTAACAAAACTTCTCTTCTAAGCTCCGGTCGAAGAACAACGATAGTTTTTCGGTTAAGTCTGTAAATTGTTATAAACGAGAAATAAAAACCAACGTAAAGAATCCGATTTAGTAATTTCGACTAACAATAACAGAAGAAGTAACCCCTCTCTGGCAGCATCGCGGAGTAACCCACGGTTCCCAGGCAATACTAAAGAACCCTATATAAATACCATCACACTCCTCATCATCCGTCATTTCGCGTACATATTCCATTTTTAATAAAAATCATTTTCGGAGGTGACGTATACGTATTTAAAATAGGTTATGTATGTGATGAACTGTAGTTCAATCAGTTTGAACGGCCTCAATCGACCGTTCAGATTGAGCGGCCGTTTGATCTTAGTTCGAGTAAAATTACCACATTGAGCAACGTAATTTTTACACTGAACTGGAAATCAACGTTGAACAATGGTTTAAAAGTTTTATGCAACCGGCCCTTAGTAAGTCTAATGCAACTGCGTAATTCGCGTTTGAGATTTCTAGGCAATTAATGGTATTGGCCGCGTCACCCTTTGCGGATGACTTAAGATATTGTAATTTTTGCAAGTCTGTTAATGATGCATTATCCCCGATTATTGAATTAAAATGATCAATAAAAGAATACCATTCGGCTAAATGATGGTAAATTAATGGATGGTAATTTAACTGCGCAATTTGAATTCGTACTTGTTTTTTGTTGATTAATTGCCGCTAATTCTACTTTACTTTTTAATTCAATATGCTTATTAAGTAGCTAAACTGTTCCGCATAATCCGGATCAAATGAATTTCGCTCTGTCTGAACGTAATCCAAAATGATTGGATAAATACTTCTAAGACTTTCGGCTGTACTAGTTGAATTAATAATATTTCTTTTAAATTGATTTTCTAAAGTCTATTACTAATATAAGCAAAATCCTTATTTAAGGTTGCAAGGGCCTTTTTGGTTTCTTTTGACATTATTAGTTCAATTGATGCTCTCTCCATAATAGTAACAATGGGAAAACACAATAAAGGATAGAAAAAGGGAGGGCGTACCTATTCTTCGTCAAGATGTGCGTTCGGCGTCCTCTTCGGCGTATGTGCTCTAGGAGTTCGGCCTGGCGTCCTCATCCGTGTTGCAAAGTGGCTCCGCCAATTTTCGTTCTGGTGGTGATCATCCGAATTTTTCAAGGCGATTCACTCGATGTAGATGTCCACAACTGGGTGGACCGACTTCAACCTCCAACAGTGGATCCTTTTAATGTCGCACTGTTGTTTCTTCTGCGGCACTAGGTTCACGTTCAAACGACTCTTTGAACGAACCGGTTCGTAGGACAAAAAATGTTGAATAGTTCAGATGATCTTGTCATCAAATAAAAATAATAATTTAACTTGTTTCACGGTACAAGTATATTAATTTAAATTATCAATACATTCATTTATATTAGAAATAAAAATGCGTGTTGCACGTTTCGGAGTTGAAGTTAGAATAATTTTTCTTTTCGGCCTTCGCTCTTCAATTTCGCGAGGGTGGCTGCGTGGGGGTGGTGGAACCACGTGATTTCCTTTCTGCCGGAGTGGTGAGGGTACTCAGATAATCCTCCCTTCAAAAGGCGACGTTGCTGGAATCCGGTGGTCCTGCCCGTTTGGTCACCAGATCAGTGGCGGCTCGTCAGGGGAGGCAGGTGAGGCACTGCCTCACCATTAATTTTCAGGCACTGCCTCACCATTAATTTTCTATTTTATAAAAATATAAATCTATTCAATAAATTTCTTCCGTGTTGGCTTTAATATTGATAATTAATTATACAGTAATTATAAATGGATGTATTAACGGAAAATTCCCGATTTTTAATGATCAGAATTAGCGCGCCCATCCAGGCCGAACTTGCGGCAGAAATGAACCAGAGCGGTAGGAATTTATGCAACTTAATATGCCTCCACACAGTTTACCCATATCACATTCGAAGTAATGTGCAGATTTATTTCGATATCGGAGGCGAGCCTCACAGGCTTCTCATTGGTCGGAAATCACCCGCGTGATAGAGAGAGAGAACCTCGCGGCACTCGCAATTGTCAGCTGTGTTAGTAATCTAATCATTTCACTCCGCCGTCCGTTGATCAGCGTTAGTTATTAAAGGTAATCTTATTGATATTTATTAGTAAATAGTATTTATTCCTATATTATAATGGATGACGGAAATAGCACTCTTACAGTGAGAAATTGTAAAGACATCGTAAATTTCTTGCTTGATAATCCATTTAGCCGGTTGTCGTACGATGATAAAGTTTATGTAAAAGGTATCAAAAGGCCTTGCCCTGATCTTAGTTTATTATTGATTCAAAAACATCGATCATTTAAAAGTGCATGGTTTGACAAATGTAGTTGGTTGACAGGTACAATGATTAGAAATAAATTATTTTGTTGGCCTTGCATATTGTTTTCAAATAGCAATGAGTCGGTATGGCATAAAACAGGTTATGACGATTTAAAAAATTTAGCGCGTTCTATTGATAAGCATTCCAAAAGTAGAGATCATATATCATCAAATTGTAAATTTCACATTTTAGGTAAACAAAATATAGTTAATGTTTTAAGTACGGCTCGGCAAATTGAAATCGAAACGTACAATAACAACGTGAAGGAAAATAGGGGGATTTTAAAAAGATTAATCGATGTGACAATATTTTTGTGCAGTCAGGAATTGTCATTTAGGGGGCATGACGAATCAGAAACCTCAAATAATAAGGGGAATTTTCGAAAATTAGTTTTGTCAATGAGTAAAACGGATGGGATTTAAAAAAAAAAATTAGATGATGCTTCAATTTTTTCGGGGCTTTCAAAAACAATTCAAAATGAGTTAATTGATTCAATCAGTTACACACTGAAGAATCAAATAGAAAGTGAAATTTTAAATTCCAATTTTTTTTCATGGCAAGTGGACGAAACTACTGATATCACTTGTATTTCTCAATTATCAGTTATATTTAGATACGTCATCCAGGGAACACTTGTTGAAAGGTTTATGGGATTTTATGATGTAAATTCTCAACGAACGTCAGAAGATTTATTCACCTTGTTAAGGCTATACGCCCGCCTTGATATATTTGTTTTCAATTTTTAAGCCCCATTTTTGAACATGAACTTTCGATTTTCACGTTAGAATTATTAAAAAAAACGTTTTCAGATATGTAGTGATGATATTTTTTTTTTATCATCAAAAAGGCCTTAAATAAAAGTAACATTTTGAAAAAATAAAAAAATTCGACCCGTGACACACATATTGCAGTTGTCAACTCCAACAAAAAAATAAAAAAAAAATAAATGTCAACAAATAAAGGTAATAAACGTGAAAAACAAATTCAAATATTGTGGATAATTCCACTGAAATCAATTGTGATATGTGGTACGCATCGTAGAGAAGCTCCGCCCGTCGCCAGTGATTCATGTTTGAGACGCGTTCTGTAATCGGATACTTCGCTGTGGAGTCTCCACGAACATTAGCAGCCAGTTCCATTCATAATATAATCATATTTTTTTATTCCATATTCGTCATTATATGCGCTGAAAATTATGATATGGAAACTAGTAAACTATGGACGGGCACAATCCTCCAAAATAACAAGAGACAACTCACTCGCACACTCACGCACAGTCAAAACTCTTTTCTACTCGACGTAGAAAAAAAGTAACGGCAGGACAGGCTGATGAGGATTACGGAATGATGGACGTAGTTCCGATTGAAGAACTGGAGGAAAAGAAATCTTTAATCATGGAGTATTTGACCAAAACACAGGAGGAGTTAGTTTGTTTAGAAAGGGAAACTGTTGGCCAAAGTAACAACATAATGTGGAAGAAAGAGAGAAGTCTGCGGTTAACGGCGTCAAATTTTGGATGTGTATGTAAGAAGCGACAAGGTACAGATGGAAACAAAGTAGCACAGAGGCTGATTTTTTCCAATTTCTCTGGAAATGCTGCTACCAATTGGAGTCAAGACCACGAAGAAATAGCAAAAAAAAAATTACAGAGACGTTTGGTCATAAAATAGAAAGTTGTGGACTATTTGTTTCCGCTGCGTTGCCGTTTCTTGGAGCTAGTCCCGATGGACTAGTTGGAGAAAATGCCATCATTGAAATTAAATGTCCATTAAAACTGGCAAACTTAAAAAATACCCCCAAAGAGGCAGCTAGAAGAAAAGTTGTGCCATATTTATTGCTGGACGGAGATAATGTAATCTTGAAAAGGACACATGACTACTTCTACCAAATACAAGGTCAGTTAGCACTCACAGGAAGAAGGATATGCTACTTTGTTGTATGGACACCATTAGGGATTACATGTCAGGAGGTAAGATATATCTACAATTATTATACCGAATGAATGTATTTTTTTGATCTGTGTGTACAGTGATTATAGAAAAGGATTTTTTGTTTTCAGATAGAAAAAGATGATAATTTTTGGCATGCCATGACTCCGAAGTTGGAAGACTTTTATCGAAAATATATGCTACCACTATTAGCATTGCAAGAAAAATAAATTTTAAACCTTTACATTTTGCTCCAATAATAAGAAATTCACAATTTGTGATTTGGTTCTGTAGAAGAACAGAACATAATTTATTAAAAAATGGTGATGTGGCCATCATGTTACTTTCTCCGACTTGATGGTATCATTTATATTTACGCTTCCATGGTTTATTTTCAATTTAAATCATATTTTAAGTGTGCATCGAACGTTTCGTAGACTCGGATGAAACTGACGTTTAAAACGTCAAAATTATGAAAGATGGAAAAATGTACTTCAAATTAAAAAACTCAGTTTACTCAAAAACTAAAGAGATTTCGAAAAAAACTTATTCTTCATAAATTGTTCATTTTGGCATTCTCTACAATTATTATTAACATAAGTTTGCTGTAACTATTAGCGTTTCATAATTGTATACCAAAAATGAAAAAAAAGAAAATAAATTTTTTGCTCGAATAACAATGATTTTATGAAAAATGTTTTCAAACAAAATAATTGAATTTCTTTATTGTCTTCAATATCTGTTAAAATGTTTTTGTGATATTTTTCATATTTAAGAAAATATTGGCAAAAAACAAAAAACAGTTAAGGTAAACACCCACTTCCGGTGTACGAAATTTTACCAAAAGCTTTTCAGTTCTTCGAATTATCAAATAAAACTTATGTTCAAAGTTTCATTTCAATTGGTCTATTAGTTTTTGAGATACAGCGCGCACAGACACACACACACACACACACACACACACACACACACACACACACACACACACACACACAGACACACACACACACACACACAGACACAAAAAAAATTTTTCCAGAAATTGTTGAAATGGCATCTAGGGACCCCAAAACGGATATTTCCGTAAAAAAATTTTTTGAAAAAAAAATCACGATCACAATACTTTCTCGTACTTCGTAACGGAGAAAGTAAAAATGTGTGTAATAAGCGAATTACTATGGTTATTTGATGGAAGTAATGTTGTTCATTACCCCCACTTGTAAGAGAATAACTCGAACTCACGTAATGATTAGATCCTTCGTAAGATTTTTAAAATAATTCAAATTGATACCACGTACGTTAATATTTCTTGTCAAAATTTTATAAACATTATTTCAATATTTCATGCAATTGCAGACGATTTTGGATAAAATGTTATATTATACTCTGTAGCCCCTCAAGAAAATTACCCTTAAACTTTTTCTTGCGGGACCAATTGCGTATATTCCAATAACCATGAATTTAATGGGACTGACATGATATGTATTAATAAAGTGCTTTTTTAATATTATTTATGTTATTATTTATTACCCTCATTACATACCGCAATTGGTTTCAAAAGTAAGAAAATTTGCTGTATCATCACAGCTGCAAACATAATGAAATTAATTTTTAACGTCAATGAATGTTAACAATTGAGATTTAATTTTGACACCATTGGTTGCGTTGATAATATGAGCGATGACTACTGACTCAATATAAAAAGATTTATTTAAATTCTCACGGAAACTGGAAGGTAATCGTTCATTTTTACATATTTTCTTGGTATTATTTTTTAGGCACAGACTATTTTCTTTTTATATAAGTAAAGAGGACACTAGCAGAAAATGAGTAATTATGGTATAGTAATTTTGACTGGTCAAACTTTCTTTTTTCTTTATCCGTTGCGAAGTACGGGAAAGGATTGGATTGTGAAATTTTTTTCAAAAATTATTTAACGATACTATCCGTTTTGAGGTCCCTAAAAACGATTTCAACTTTTTCTAAAAAAATGCCTATTGTGGCAATCAAGTTACTTTCCCCGATTTGTTCGTATAATATTCATACGTTCATTGGTTATTTTCAATTTAAATCATATTTTAAATGTACATCGAACGTGTCGTACACTCGGATGAAACTGACGTTTAAAACGTCAAAATTAGGGAAGATGAAAATGACAAATTTTACTTCAAATCCTAATAGTCAGTTTACTCAAAAACGAAAGAGATTTCTAAAAAAACTTATTCTTTATAGGTTTTTCATTTTGGCATTCTCTATAATTATTATTAACATAAATTTGCTGTAACTATTATCGTTTCATTATAAACCAAAAATGAAAAAAAATTAATAAAATTTTTTCTCGAATAACAATGATTTTATGAAAAATATTTTCAAGAATTCATTTCTTTGTTGTCTTCAATATTTGTACACACACACAACACACACACACACACACGCACACACACACACGCACACACACACACACACACACACACACACACACACACACACACACACACACACAAGACACACACACACAAGACACACACACACACACACACACCAGATACACACACACACCGACACATTTTTTTTTTTCAGAAATTGTTGAAATGGCATCTAGGGACCCCAAAACGGATATTTCCGTGGAAAAAATTTTTGAAAAAATTTTCACGATCTCAATACTTTCCCGTACTTCGTAACGCAGAAAGTAAAAATGAAAACATTTTTCACTAACACAATACTTTCCCTTACTGCGTGTGTGCGTCTGTTTGTGCGTGCTGTATCTCAAAAACTAATTTCCCATACTGAAAGTGCTGTTTACCTTTTTTTGGGTTTTACTATAATTTTTCGTATATGAAAAATGCAAAAACAATTTTTTTCGAAATCTCATTGGTTTTTAAGGAAACTGTTGATAAAGATTATTAGAATTTGAACAATGTATAATTTATTTTCATGTTTCATAATTTTGACATTCATCCGATTCTTTTGATGACAAATATCTTTCATTCGTCAAATAAATATTGTTATTTCATATTTTTAGGTGAAAATAGTTTACCAAACTACTAAGCCCACTAAACTATTTTCAGGCAAATCAATTATAATGTATATATTTCCATTCCCGAATGTCGGCTCCGAAACCAGAGTATTGAATTTCTTTATTTGTTTGTTTATTATGATAGCGAGGCCGGCGAGTCCACGTGGACCAGAAAGATGCATGTCGGGATCGTCAAACGCCAATCGGAGACGAGAGAGTGCGATAAATTACAAGTTAAAATATTTTGACGACGATTCATTCTCTATCCTCTTCCTCTGCACATAAATATATATCCAGATCATTTCACGTTTGTGTTTTCTTAAATAAGGCAAGAAGTATGTGAACGCCCATTTCAAATCGCACACAAACAAAACCGGGAGTGTAGCCCATAGAAAAGATATATCTATAGAAGGCCCACTCCCATATACTGGCCCGAGACTGCGTTTGGTGCCACCTGTGAGATTGTCCGCAACTAAACTTGGGACGGCGGACCAGGCGGGATTTACGAATATATACAATAAAGTGTTATTGTATTAAACTTCATGATTTTTTATTACGACAATATTTTAAATTATCCAATATTTATTTCCAAGTAAATAATTTGAAAATAGTAATTGAATAATTAATATAGTCGCAATAAAAAACAATGATATATATTTTAGTCAACATAAAAATTAAATATTTTTCTTTAAGTGAAATAGATTTATTTATTAAAATATGTTGAAGATTGTAGTATGTATATAAAAGAAAACCAAATTGATAAAAATAATAATAATGGACTTACCGTACTATTGATATCCTGCACGAGGAAAAAAATGTTTTGGAAGAATGGATGAACAGTAAAAAACAAATAGTAACAATAAAATTCAGTTTTATACATTTATTAATGAATAATGTAACAGTTTATGATATGTAATATATGTGCTGATCGTGATGATCCTTACATTGATGGTACCTAGATTAGATTAATGTAATAAAAAAATTACTAACCCTAATTGACTTACGCCAAAGTAGAAATCCACGAAGTCACAATGAACACACAATAAACGTTTAATAATTCAAACAAATATCGTGCTAATAATCGCAAAGCACAGGTATCGCAGGTATATTATAATAGAATATAGCCTACAAAATGCAAGTGTACTCTATCACAACAACGAATGTGCAAAAACCATGCAGGAAAGTGCGGGAATAACCGGGAATGTGGGAATTATAAAGTTGGAATTAAACTTACTGGCGCCATCTAAAGAGTTTGTCCGGAAATGTTTTTATAGTATAAACAACTCCGTATGAGTGGACCGACCCTGGTGTAGCCTTAACAGAAACATTTGGAAAATTTAATATCAAAGAAAAATTAATTGCTCAAACTTATGATGGTGCTGCTGTTATGGCTGGTCATTTGAATGGTTTACAAACCAAAGTAAAATCAGTAGCTCCACAAGCAATTTTTACTCATTGCCATGCTCACGTTCTAAATTTAGTGCTAAGTAAATCGTGCAACTCAGTAAAAAAAGTACGAATATTTTTTTCAAATCTAACAGGATTTTCTGCTTTCTTTTCAAAATCAACAAAACGAACCGCAGTATTGGATGCAATTTGTAATGCAAGAATACCATCTAATGCACAAACACGTTGGAATTTTATCTCGGGTTATTTTTACAATTCATGAAAATAAAAATAAATTAATTGAAGTATTCAATTTTATAATTAATTCAGACAAATTTGATAATATATCTATCAGAGAGGCATACGGCTTAAAATCATTGTTAGAAGACAACCATTTCTGTTTCTTATTAGATTCCTTCAAACTTATTTTTGAACAAACAAGTGTTGTATTTTTAATTCTTCAACACAAACTAACAGACATCACGTATGCAAGAGGGCGTTTAACTTCACTTATTTTAAAATTAAAGGAATTTAGAACCAATGAAACATATTTTAATCATATACACGAAAAACATTTTTCTGACATAGAAAATCCTCCGAAAAAGCGAAAGCGCTCTGATGATGCAGATGATACGGGATTACAATATAAACAGATATTTTACGAAATTTTAGATACAGTGGTAGGACAAATCGAAACAAGATTTTTTGATCTAAGTAAATTAAAATTCTTTGATTTAATTTCTGTTAGTAAGTTTGAACTGTATTCAAAAACGTTTCCATTGCAGTTGTTTGAAGAATTAATTAAGCAATATCCATTTTTTGACAAAATACAATTACGAAATGAACTGTGGGTTCTATATTCAGATAAGCTTCTTGGTGAGTCTAAAATGCCAATGGATATGTTAGAATATATAAAGAATAATGACTTGCAAGTATGTATGCCTGAATTGTACAAACTAATTTCTTTAATAGTAACCATACCGGTAACATCTGCATCTGTGGAAAGAAGTTTTTCCGTATTAAAACGAATAAAAACATGCACAAGAAATCAAATAAAAAAAAAAAAAGGAATTTGTGAAAACGCTTTGTAAAAATGAACATTTTTACGATCAAATTATAGATTATTTTGCTGAAAATAAGAACAGAAGAATACCATTAATATCTAAAAACCATTAAATTTTTTGATTACATTTTTCTTGAAACACTTTTGTGCAATCTCTTTAAATAAATAGGATCCGTTTTCTTTAATATTCAATATACACATTTCTAGTTTTGTTTAAGAATTTATTTATTTTCAAATGAATAGTTTTATGTTGTATTTTATATTTAATATTTATTAGAGTATTTTTAAGTTTGTTGTCCCATTTATTCCCATAACACATTCCATTATTTATTATAAACCTACGTAGAGTTTTATTTTTGTTATAGAATTTAAATATTTATTTATTTTTATTTAATAGTTCAACCTTATTATTTCCTTTCCAATTTTCCCATCCCGGCAAGAAAATCTTCACACCTTCTCGTGGTTCTTGCTGAACAATAGAATATCTTAAAGATATACCGGGTGACCCAGGGTTCCGTAAAAACCCCATAACTTATTTGCTATTTAAGATACCGACTTCTATTTTTCATAAACTAGTACCCACACCTATTCTATATATTTTAAAAATATGTATGTTTTTGTACAGGGTGTCTCAGTATAAGTAACAGATCAAAGTTATGTTTTTTTAAATGGAACACCCCATATTTTATACTTTATTTTTAATCCTCTTAAGAAGCTGATAAAAATAGTATAAGATAGTATGGACGGTATTACAGACTAAGATTATGGACGGTTGGTTAGTTATGGGCAAATTTGTGGCAAAAACATGTTCACATTGAAAACATTGCAGAAGCGTTCCTAGCAAAGATTGCTTCATTTTTTATACACTAGAAAATTTTCCAAATCAAGAAGAATAATGCACATCGGCTTTAGTCCTTTTTTGTTCATACTGCTATACAGGGTGTCAACATACGCAAAATAATGGATAACTATTTTTTTCAAATGGAACACCCTATATATCAACCTTCTGTTGATTTTTGGATTTTCAGCCTAAACTATGCATTTTCTGAAAGAATAATAAGAGACCAAAGTTGTAGAGCGGAATTTTTCCAGAAAATGCATAGTTTTGGCTGAAAATCCATAAATCATCAGAAGGTAATAAAAGAAATATGTTTTTATTGATAAATCTCAAGAATCCTTAATATTTTATTATGCAAACTGTATATCATTGCAAAGCTTATCAAAAATGCCATAGATTGGTGGCAACGTTGTGGTGTTTTATTTGAAAAAAATAGTTATCCGTTGTTTTGCGTATGTTGACACCCTGTATAGCAGTATTAACAAAAAAGGACTAAAGCCGATGTGTATTATTCTTCATGATGTGGAAAATGTTCTAATGTATAAAAAATGAAGCAATCTTTGCTAGGAATGCTTCTGCAATATTTTCAATGTGTACATGTTTTTGCCACAAATTTGCCCATAACTAACTAACCGTCCATAATAGACCCATAGTATCTTATACTATTTTTATCAGCTTCTTAAGAGGATTAAAAATTAAGGATAAAATATGGGGTGTTCCATTTAAAAAAAAACATAACTTTGATCTGTTACTTATACTAGGACACCCTGTACAAAAACATACATATTTTTAAAATATGTAGAATAAGTGTGGGTACCAGTTTATGAAAAATAGAAGTCGATATCTCAAATAGCAAATAAGTTATGGGGCTTTTACAGAACCCTGGGTCACCCGGTATATACACAGATGTTTTATTGGCCGAGTGAAGTGTCGACAATATTAAATCTGTGCCTCACCAAACCAAAAGTTGACGAGCCGCCACTGCACCAGATGTAATTGCGCTTTCTCGAACCGAACAAATAACACTATCCAAGGACGCACTTTATGCACTCGTAAGTCGCCCCGTCGTTCATTTGGGTGCGAGACGAATTTGTAATATATTTTGACGGACTTCTATTGTTCATTTAGCACAATAGAATTCCGTTTCAAAGAAATTATAAGTGTCGTCAATTGAAATCCGATATTAGCAGTGACATTATGGAATTTACTTGATTATTGATTTATCTTATTTAATAATGCAGCGGCTTATGGCCGCAACAAATTGTAATAACAATTTTTTTTCACCACGTATGAAAGTCGTCTCAAAATATAAATTCGCCTCTGAGCTCCCAATCTGAAGTAATAAATACAGCAGATTTGCAATAAATTAATTTATTATAAAATATACAAGACAATCATAAATAACAGCCATCTCGTTTACCATAAAGCTTGTCCAAATCAAATTTTATCACATCGTGTGCCAGATTATGATTTTCTGTGATGAGTTTTTCAAATTTCTTAGTTTGTTCTTTACTTTTTTTAATTCCCGGTTTGTGTATTAAAAATGCATTATCCAGTACCATATAATCGTAGTCTAATAAACACATTGAGTATCCCTAAAATAGATTAATACAATTATTAGATAATATAATATGTACAAACCATATACAGGTAAATTAAAGCTTAGATGTTACCACTTAACAATAAAAAAGTAAAATTATGTTCTGAATTTGATATCAGGCAGATTTTCTGCAATGCACTGCTGTCGTCGTTCTTCGCAGTTCGGAATCACCCTCTCACACAAATCGATGCAAATTGCCCAAACTCCTATTGCGATGGCTTATTTAAACTCTTGCAAATTTCAAAATTTATCTGCATAGACTTTCGCCTTCAGGTGTCCCCATAAATAATAATCACATGTTGTGAGGTCCGGGAAATGAGAAGGCCGCGGCACATCGCCGAAACTAGAAAATGCGACTTACAATTTCCATTGAGGCTCTGGCTGTATGTGCTGCGGCACCATCTTGTTGGAACTAAACATTTCTTATGATTGATTGTTGAAGCCATTACTTTGTGATACATATTGGATTACTAAGGTGGTTGAATTAAAACAATAAAGTGAAAAATTCGTGATACCTGCAAAGTGTTTTAATTCAACCTAAACATTTCTTGTTTGTTAACAAAACCGCTCAAATCGAAAATGAGCTTAATCGCTCATCGTTACTAGTTTATTTTCATCAGCAAAAATCATTCGCCTTCTTTCGGCGAGTTGTTGACGTTATGCGGAACCTCCTTCATTCAGGTGCTGAACAACTTAATAAGCTTATAACGTCTGGGTGTAAAATTCTGCGAAGCGTTCGGAGTGCTGATATCAGTGATTTTATATCTAGTAGTTACCAAATGCTGAATTAGTTAGGGTTCCAACATCACAACATATGAAATGCTTGGTACTTTTATTCACCATTTCACTCAGATAATGTACTTGCGCATAAATCTGTCTTCCTCGCGATCACGAATCCCATGAACCAATAGCAGTACCGGGATACCCCTTCTCAAATCAAACGAAATAAGGCGCTAAAATTAAAAGTTCCAATAAACGAAAGTACTGGAATGACATCGCCAATTCAATTTCTTGGGAAGCACCACAAACAATGCACTTCCGGCCCATTTTGTTAGTATAAAGAGATAATTCAACTAAAAACCCACTCACGTAATAAACTGTAAATAAATGACAGCTGATCCAGGTTATGTAAGGTTACATGTGGGTACCCGCCTAACGTACGTCGTAGGCTTGCTCGCTCGCTTCGTGATCGCGAGAGAGATATCGTACTAGGAACTAATGTACAATAGAACCAGTGACTGTTCGCGGGTTTTTTTCTGGTACGGCCGACGAACAAGAGGTGGTAATACAGATAGGTAGGGTCAGTTGCAGAGACGTATCCTCGGCCGTACCAGAAAAAAACCCGCGAACCGTCACTGAATAGAACTACGAGGGTAGAAAACGGCACGTTGTACATGTTTGCTCCATAGGTGGATTAGGACACATATGTCTATATTGGTATCTACTTATACAAAATCACTGGCTGATATGTCCGTTTTCAGACTTGAATTACTTCTTGTGTAACCGTCTTTTGCCAGTACTATACTATCTGCGCCGCTGGCAGCGATAACGTCGGTAACACAAACAAACAGATGCCGGGGGCGAAGAGGGGACACCCCGGCACCAATATATCCGGAGGAGGACGCTGGGACGAGTAGTCGATTGAGACGTGTGTTTGTCGTATTATGTAATCCAATATATTCGGTAAAAAGTAATTGCGTGCAAGTGTTTGATTTACCTCTTTATAGAGCAGCGGTGGAATGAACCTTCGTGTCTCGTGTGTTTAACAATTGTGATTATATCAACAATTCTGTGTAAAAACGAACAGTGAAGTAATTTAATTGTTTTTGTGAGAGTGCATTCGATTAAAATGGGCCGACGCAGGGCAATCTCAAGGTCCAGCTCTTCTTCGAGCTCGAGTTCCGGTGACAGATATAATCGACGCGAAAATGTAAAACGACGGATTAACCGACCAGAAACTAGCTCCGCGGTGACATCAGCCGGGCCCTCAACAAGCAGCGACGCGCGCCCAGCGCGCCCAAGATCGCGCAGTTCGTCTGTAAGCAGAGACGCACGCCGCAAAACGCGTACTCCGCCCCTACAGGAGAAAAATGCGGGAGATGAAAAAATAACCCGACTCGAGCAATTGGTCGAAAAGCTAATTGAAAGCCAAGTGGCTCAAAAATAAATTACGCGACGGTATTTCGGAAAACCCGAATGCATTCCCGAATTTACTCCCGGAAATCCGAACTTAACAGCAGCAAAGTGGATTGACAAAATTGAACAATTAGGCGCTGCTAATCATTGGGATGAAGTAAGCATGGTTTTCCACATGCAAAATCGTCTGACAGGATTAGCGAGAAAATGGTACGACAGTTTACCCTCATACCAACATTCTTGGGGTAAATGGAAGGAACTTTTATTAAAATCTTTTCCTGAACACCATGATTTCGCAACTATATTAAAAAAACTGGTGAACCGCGTCAAACAACCGGAAGAATCATGGGAAAACTATTATTTTGAAAAAGTAGAACTTTTAAGTGCGTGCGATATAAGCGGGAAACGAGCAGTGTCCTGTTTAATTGATGGCATTCAGGATTCAACGATCCAGGCAGGAGCCAGAGCAGGAAGGTATCAGACGTCCGACTCACTTTACGCAGAATACCTTTCCGCTCTAAAGCCCGAAACACCGATGATTCGAAAAGCATTCCTACGTGAGCCATTCAAGGAAAATAGACTGAGTGCGCCACCATTCGCAAAGAAACTTAAATATAATAATGAAAAAAAGAACAATGTAAAGTGCTACAACTGCAAAGACAACGGACATTATGCAAACAACTGTCCAAAACCCAGGAACGAATGTAAAAAGTGCAAACGTTTGGGGCATGTTGAAAAAGATTGCAGAAGAACAAACACTCAAGTTAGAACACACCAAATAGAAGGCAACACAGAAGACCTAGCTGAGCTATATTATTTTGATTGTTGGGTGAACGACAAGCCTACACAATCATACGTAGATTCTGGTTGTGGAGCCGTCCTAATACGACAAAAAGAAGCCGAAGAGATGGAGATTAAATATGTACCCTCCTCACGTTTAATATGTGGTTACGGCGGTTACGGTAAACGTTATAGGAGAAACGACTATCGACCTAAAGGTGGATCAAGTACAACGGAAGGTGGATGCTCTTGTGGTACCTACAAGCACTCAAGAAGTCGCAGTGATGGTGGGCCAGCCGTTCCTAAACAACGAAAACACGCTGATGACTGTTATAGGAACATCAGTGAGACTAATAAAGGCCGATGACATTGAGCAGCATTTTAACATTCCCCAAAGAAAGATTCCAATGTGGGCCAAGGGCCAAGAAACAAACCACTATACCGCCGAAGTCTAAAGTGTTGGTCGCAGTGACATCACGTGGAGCCTATGAGGATGACGTGTACGTTCGAGGGGACTTAAGAGCAGTTCCTGGCAGGGATCACCTCTTGGAGGAATGTATTACCGATGGATCGGAAGGCTACGTGGCGATCAACAATGTCTCCGAACAAGAAATCGAGGTGAGTGAGCACAATGTTTTAATTAGAAGTGTGCCCTGTTTTGAAAATAAAGCACCACGACTTAAGGAGGTGTCTGTTTTAAATACTAATGTTCAAAGTAGAAGCGACAGTAGTTTTTATACCAAAAATGATATCAAATTAAATGTTGAATTAGAAACAGAGCAAATTAAACGTTTAATGGAGTTAATAAACGAATTCAACGACTGTTTCGCTCAAAGTAATAAAGATCTAGGCAAAACGGATATAATAAAAATGGCAATACGATTAAAGGACGACAGCCCTGTTGTTTATCGATCTTATTGACTCTCTTTCAATGAACGAAAAGTCGTAAGAGGAATAGTTGATGATTTATTACAAAGTAACATCATTCGGGAATCGGATTCGCCGTATTCTAGCCCAATACTATTGGTTAAAAAGAAGAATGGTGAACAACGCATGTGTGTCGACTACCGGGCATTAAACAGCAAAACCATCAAGGACCAATTCCCACTTCCTCATGTCGACGACTTCTTGCAAAAATTAAAAAACTCTAACTACTTTACCAGTTTGGATCTTGCCAGTGGGTATCACCAAATCCAAATGGAAGAATTGGCAATAGAGAAAACTGCATTTATTACACCTGACGGTCATTATGAATACTTGCGATGTCCGTTTGGTCTTTGTAATGCACCAGCAGTATTTCAACGCACAGTAAACAAGGTATTGGCAAACTTGAGATATGGGAAAGCCCTGGCATACATGGATGATGTCCTATTACCATCTGAGAACTTCGAGACTGGTCTTTCAAATCTGCGGAAGGTACTTTAATCTATGAGAACTGCTGGTCTCACCTTAAGAGTCGAGAAATGCCATTTTTTCATGAAGAAGGTCGAATACCTTGGACACGAGATTAGCAAGGACGGGGTGCAGCCTGGATCTAGAAAAACTGACGCTGTCAGCAACTTCCCAGAACCAACCGACGTGAGGAGTGTTAGGCAGTTTTTGGGTCTAGCTAGTTATTTCAGGAAGTACGTCGAGAATTTTGCTACGATCGCAAAACCGTTGACGTATCTAACAAGAAAGGGCATCCTTTTTAAGTTCGGCGAGGAACAACGTATAGCTTTCCAAACCCTTAAGACACGACTGGTGTCTCGCCCTTTATTAGCAATATATGATCCAACACTGCCAACTGAAGTCCATACTCATGCTTCAAAACACGGAATTGGAGGAATATTACTCCAACGACAACCTGATAACTCCATACGACCGGTCATGTACTATTCGAAGCAAACCACGAAGGAAGAAGAGCGATACCATTCCTATGAGCTGGAAACCATGGCTGTGGTATACACTCTAAAGATATTTAGAATATACTTAATAGGAATACATTTTAAGGTGGTTACGGACTGCATTGCAATAAGATCTACCTTGGCCAAACGAGATCTGATCCCAAGAATTGGAAGGTGGTGGTTGAGTATTCAAGAATACACATTCGAAGTTGAATACCGACCTGGTGAAAGAATGGCACATGCAGACGCACTAAGCCGAAACCCAGCGAGCGACAAAGATGTGGTTGTAGTCCAGGAGGTGAACATAACTCACGAAGATTGGGTATTGAGTGCACAGATGACGGATGAACGATGCCGATACTTAAAAGAAGTTCTTTTAAAAGATCCGATAGACAAAGAAGAAAAGGACATACACAAATCATATTGTCTGGTCAATGAAAGACTCTACAAAATCACGTCTACTGGGAAGAAATGGATAGTTCCTAAGGGAGCTCGACGGCAAATAGTAATGCATTTCCACGATGGGACTGGCCATTTGTCCTCGGAAAAAACCATGTCAGCGATCTCCGGGCGTTACTGGTTTTCAGGAATGAGACGCTATGTCAAGAAATACATAAGTTGTTGTTTATCTTGCCTGTATAACAAGGAACCAAGCGGTAGACGCCCCGGATTCCTGCACTCTATTGAGAAGATAGCGGAGCCGTTTGATACTCTCCACATAGATCATCTGGGACCTTTCGTCAAATCAAAGAGAAGGAATATGTATTTGATCGTAGTAGTCGATGCATTCACCAAGTACGTTTTCTTAAGGGCAGTTCAAACCACAAAAGTGAAACCTTTAATTGTGTTCATCACGAATATTATTGAGAACTTTGGTGTTCCACGAAGAATAGTATCGGATAGAGGCAGCTGCTATACTAGCAAACAGTTCTCAGAATTCAGGATATCCATGAACATCAAACATGTTCTAAATGCAACGGCAACACCAAGGGCCAATGGACAAGTTGAACGTTATAATCGAACAATCCTTACTCAGCTTTCAGCATCTACGGACGATGAGGAAAGGTGGGACGAAGGGGTACCAAAAGTACAATGGGGTCTGAATTCTACGGTGAATTCAGCAACGAATAAGTCTCCGTACGAATTGCTCTTTGGATGTATTCCAAGGGGCGTTGCTAATTCGGTTCTAGACAACGAGATAGAGCTAGAATCGACGGAACATCTCGATACGATTCGAGAAGTGGCACAAACGAATGATGCCATACAACCAGACAAACGTAGGGAAATACTCGATACGATTCGAGACTTGGCAAGAACGAAAATTGCCGCCCAACATGGTTCTGATGAGAGAAGCCTCGATACGATTCGAGATGTGGCACAAACGAATGTTGCCACGCAACTAGACAAACGTTGGGACAGACTCGATACGATTCGAGACTTGGCAAAAGCGAAAATTGCCGCCCAACAAGGTTCTAACAAGAGAAGATTTGATGCTCGCAGGTGCACCGGACGAGAGCTAAAAGAGGGTGACCTGGTGTTGGTCCGAACGAAAACGACTAGCAACCAGGGCCAAAGCAAAAAGTTGTTGCCAAAGTATAGTGGACCCTACCACATTACGAAGGTCTTGGATCACGATAGGTTCATGGTCGAAGACGTAAAAGGGGCTTCTCGATCGCAGAAGAGGTACAAGGGCATCGTGCCCCTTGATAAAGTAAAGTACTTTTCACATGATATCAGTTCGGATTCCGACGTGGAATCTGAACTCCAGTAGGTATTGTAGGATATCCTATTAGTTGTGCTTAGGTTAGAAGTAGAATACATAGAAACAGTTGCTAACACTATATTAACAAAGTTAGGTAAGACAGTGTGTTAAAATGAAATTTGTTTGGGTTTGTTTCTGCCAACAGGTAACCAAAGTCCACGGGGACGTGAACAGAGGGTAGCATGGCCGACTGTAACCGTCTTTTGCCAGTACTATACTATCTGCGCCGCTTCCAGCGATAACGTCGGTAACACAAACAAACAGATGCCGGGGGCGAAGAGGGGACACCCCGGCACCAATATATCCGGAGGAGGACGCTGGGACGAGTAGTCGATTGAGACGTGCGTTTGTCGTATTATGTAATCCAATATATTCGGTAAAAAGTAATTGCGCGCAAGTGTTTGATTTACCTCTTTATACTTGTCTCACCCTTTCTATGGACATATCAGGTGTACAACTTAGCTTCCGCCGTTTTGCAATAGATGGCTGTAGCGGCAAGTGGTGGTTGAAATAAATAGATCATAGATGTCATACAATAATCGTAGACATTTGTAAACATAACCCCTTTGATATATTAGTCGATTTGTATCTGAATCCAGTGTCGGACTGGCCATATAGTCAGGGTGGCGTTTCCCACCCGGGCCCTAGTCTGTGCGGGCCCCCAGGCTTATTACCTACTACATACGAAATAGTTCATACACGCAGGGCTGTATTAATGGTATTGGGAGAGCCGCGGGCGCCAAAATCATCATTACACTGGACGCTAAAAAGGTGATATACTTAAAAGACATCGTTATATGGCAGGCCTTTAAACGTCGCAGTCGGCATTTTCGGAAAAACGCACAACAACCAAAACTGTTTTTGTCCTACAATTTAGTAAAAAAGCGCGTGCCGGCTCTAAGTCAAGTTGTACCAGCAGCAAGTTGCGCCAATAAAAAAATAAAATAAACTTTTATTTTACTCAGGCACGCAAAGACATTTTTTCTCAATCGAAAATAATGGTAGAAAAAATCGATTTCCAGAAGAATAAAAAATAAGATATTTTGGTTGAAAAAATCTCTTTTTATCCTATACAATGCCAAAGTTCGATGTTCCCGGCTGCATCGGGACGCGAAAGTAAGTATTTGCGCTGCGAGCCTGGAAAAATGAAAAAAAAACTGCTAGCCCGGGAAAACAAGTTCGCACGGGCTGGCACCAGAGGGCACATTTGTATATCTGTCATTGCGACTGTCACACTTCAAATTTCAGTTTTATAATAAAAATAAGCATGGACAAGAGTAGTAAACCTGGTTTATTAGTATTATGAACTACCCCCCAAGAAATTAGTAGAAAGGCCAAAGAGGTAGTACTAAATTTATTACCTGAGCTGATATATTACCCCTTAAAAGACATGGTGGTTGGAAGTCCAACAGTATAGCAGAAGGCTGCATAGAAGATTATTTGGAGAATAAAATTACCGCAGCTAAACAAATATTGGGGCCAAAGGCCGCTATCACACGGTCGGAAAATAACATGATTTCAAACCGTCACCCATCGACATCAGGTACTACCAACTCCACACGTCCCAATAATTCAAATGATAACGTTAATATGGAAACGTCATCAATTGACATAGTTTCTTCAAAACAATGTAAATGATCAAATATATCGAAACACGGGATTTCTTTTGTAAATTGCAGTATTAATAATCCTATTTTTAATATTAAAAACAATTAATTTTTGTGTTACGTTATCTAACATTATTAAATAAAGTTCACATTTTTTTCTTCTCTTTGGTTAACTTATATGTATAATTATTTGATGTGTAGGATAAAAACCGTTGTGTGCTGCGGAAGTGGCCAGACTCGGCTCTGGCCATTTCTTCTGTCGGCGCGGCAAACCTTCATTTTCGCGGCTAGGAACACAAATAACTATTGTCGATTCAAATTTTTTTCAAGGCACACTACATTTATTACCAAAAAAATCATGATAAACAAGATTTATTATTATCTTTTTCTGGCATAAATATTAACTTAAGACCAACATAACGGGCATGATTAGATTCAGAAAAACAATGTCTAATATTATAAAATTAGAAAAGTATATGCAGCCATTTCAAAATTAAAAGTTGACTATTATTTAGAAATGAAATTGATTTTGAAAAAATATATAATTACGGTCATTTTATAGTATTTAAACAGTCATTGACTTTATTTTTTAGTTCATTCAAATCGATCAATAAATAACAGAGTTATGGCGTTGGGCGTTTTTTATCGAACACACGGTATAACCAGTTTTTCAATAAAGCCTCGAATTTAGAAAAAAAAAAAACGGCGGAATGGATAGGGTGAGACAAGCAGTAATTCAAGGTCCGAAAACGGACGGTGGCACTCTGAATGAACAAACGTTGAACGCTTCGCAGAATTTTACGCCTAGACCTTATAAACTTATTAAATTGTTGCCGGTGTCCTTACACTTCGTGAACGACCCAAAGGACGAAGCACACATGAGGAGGTATATAGCCCGTTCTCCGGAATCTGGCGGCTGTGGTCGTAAAAGAGGGTCGGAGGTCGGTGAGTAGAGGACGTAATATTTTTTATCTCAATAAAGTACTGAGTAGTACTGGTGTAAAAATGCGTATACCAATAGGGGCGAAGGACAGTAGTAAATGTATGGGATGCAATTAGACGAACCACCAATACCTTTTCTTCGAGGGTGCGTCGATCCTCAGGGCGGGCCGACCGTTTTACGACCTCGGCCCCCAGATTCCACCGTTTAGGCTATATTAAGGAGAGGTCACCGAGCGCAAAAAATGGAATGGAAATTAATATAGAGAGTTGGCTAGAGCATTTTAAGTAGGTGTTAGGAAATAAAGGGACAGTAGAAGACTCGAAATGCAGGCAGATATTTGATGATATAGAGGATTTTGGTATCGAAGAGCTGAATGCAGTGCTCAGAAAATGAAAAGTAAGAAATTGGCGGGCCCAGATGGAATAAAAGCAGAAGCATGTTCCATAGAAGGCAAGCAGAAGATGCTATGGCTCGTTAATAAATTATGGAGAGGGGTGATAGAATGGGATAATCGTACCGGTGTACAAGGGGGGAAGCAGATCGAATCCAGAACACTATACAGGGATAACATTATTGGATACACCTTATAAAATAATGATGTTGATTGGAGCAAGAAGTGGAGGAAAAAAAGTTGTTACCGGAGGTACAGACTCGATTCCGAAAAAAAACCAGATCGACAATGGACCAGATAGTTCCAGTGTATAGTAAGTAGAGAGCTAGCGAATAAACGTAATGTATACTTGTTACATATTGATCTAAAAGCAGCGGATGATTAAGTGCAAAGGAAGAGTTTGATTGTATGTTTGAAAGGAAAAAGCGTGTCAGGGCAACTGGTAAGCTGGATATATGAAGTATATGTGGTAAGTAAAACACGTGTCATTAATCATCTGCCTGATGAAGCCACTGTGTGGCGAAATATATGTCGCAGTGTTTCGACATTAAAATTTTTTGAAAATTCTCAACACACGTGTTTTACTTACCACATATTTTATGGAATTTCACAAAGTAACAGCCTCATCAATCCAATATACCGAGTATCTGGGATAAGGGGCGAACATAGGGATTTAACATGTAAAATTAAAAATGTGTAATTATTAGCTCCCCTATTCATTTTAGAGAAAAATCGTAAAGGAATATTTTTTAGAGAATTCAAAATTGTAAATGAAGGATCCATTTAATTTACGTTTGTACTAGAATCCACCTCAAAAATAATAAAAATAAGTTTAAACCATTTACCATTTAATAAAAACCCTTGCCATGACTTTGACAAATGTCATGGTGAGAATAATGTTTCTAGTCAAATATCAATTCACGCATTATAATTACTATGAACAATAACGTTGGGCTCGTTGTACAGTGTGAACTATCATTCTTCGACAAAACAGACAGACTGCAAAAAGTTTAGCATAGTTTAGTTTTTAGTTAGTTTATTAATTCGCAGCAACTGTTGCTATTTTAAATATGTAAATGCATATTAATGTAAGTATGTTGTTCTTCCAAAATAAACTACGGCAAGTCTCCAATCTAATTTTGTTAAAAATTAATCTTAATATGCTTTTCTGGGCTATGAATATCCTTTGAATATGACTTCTTTCCCACGCTGGTATATTATAGGAGAGATAAGGATATAACTATGAGTAGTAAAGAGTTATGGTCTAAACTTATTTTTATTATTTTTGAGGTGGATTCTAGTACAAACGTAAATTAAATGGATGCTTCATTTACAATTTTTAATTATCTAAAAAATATTCCTTTACGATTTTTCTCTAAAATGAATAGGGGAGCTAATAATTACACATTTTTAATTTTACATGTTAAATCCCTATGTTCGCCCCTTATCCCAGACACTCGGTATGAAGTATACAAAGAAACTGGGTGTAAGGTAAGAAATGGCAGGTGTTCCGAGGCATTTCAAGTGTAACTTGTTTATTGCGGATATGAAGAAAGTTTTGTAATTAGGAATAATTGCCAAAGCTTAAGTTCGTCATCTTGCCTGTCTTTGCCCTATACCGTTCAAAATGTGATAATAAAAATAATAATCACCTGCGGCATCTTATCCCCTTGTCCTTCCCAAGATAATCTCTCATCAAACAATGGATCCAAGTGCGTCCCTATATAAAAAGCTTCCCATTCTCTATGATAATTAATTCTCTTCGCAACGGTAAACACCTTCAAACCATCGCTCTCCGAAGTATTCAACCACTCTTTGTACTTGGGGACGGAGTGGCACTTCGCGCATAAAGATATATGGAACGGAAACGCTTCTTTCTTCTTGATCATCTCTTGTAATTCGGTTTTATTTTGAGGAACCGGCACGTCCAAGATAATTTCGAATGGCGGCGGTACGTACACGCGCGGGTTCTTCCTGCTTTCGTACTCCGGATGGTCGGAAATCATCTTCATAAATTTTTGGATAAAGTTCGGCGACGGGTACAGCTCGATATCCGACGCGAAAACGTAATGCGTGGTTGCCATTTTCCGGGCTACGTTTCGCCCGACGTTGATCGGATAGGTTAGGTTTTGTTTTCTTCTGTATAAATTTTGAAGGTTGGAGTCTATAAATGGTGATTTCGTTCTGCAATCGTAGATGTCTTTATAAGCATCCACTATTGGATGGTCCTGAAGAAAGTAAAAAAATCAGAATTAAAATGTTGTATTTTGAGATACTCTGGAATTTAATTTTGGGCTTAAGGCGCATCTACAGCTAAGGTCATTAGTGCCAACGTAACGCTTGACACAAGTCAGAAATACTCCTATCTTCCAGCCGACAATTGTCAATTAAACTGTGGTACGGGTTTGCCTTTTAATCTGTGAAAAGCTTCTTTTTGGGCAAAACAATTTTTAGTACTTTGAAACTGCTCAACTATCTTACCACAGAAAAGTAAATTATACACCGGTGGAAAAAAAAATTGAAACACTTGAAATTCGTGAAATTTTGACCATTTTCAAACCGCCATAACTCGGCGTATTTTCAATCGATTTTCATGAATCTTTGAGGGCGAAAAACTTTGAAGTGTCTTCTTTAAAGTCATGCATGCGAACTGAAGCGTAACCTCTTCCGCTCTCTCTAGCGGCCCAGTGAAAAAAAAAGTTATATTGTGGAAACCATGTCCAACTTTGACGATGTCTACGGAGTTGGAAAAATTTTGTCCACTCGATCCACCATAAAGGTATTAAAATTTGATTAATTTTCTATGCAGGACTCAAAGAACGAAGTTCCTACGACGATTTGGCACCAAGTTATGGGTGTTTAAAAAAGTGCATTTTGACGTTTTTCGCACATAACTCAGTGACTTTTCAACCAAATTTGATGATTATTTCGGGAAAAAATCCCATTTTGGCTCTACTTTAAGGGGTAAACTCAGATTGGAATGATCCCTTTTTGAACCCTTCATCCCCCGAACAGAAGACAAGTTTTTGGGCAAAAAAACGTCCTACTTAGGCAACGTGTACCGAATTGGAAAAAATGTGTCGACTCAATCTTTTCACGAATGAAATTTTCTTTGCATGTTCTTTGAGGTATGCACGAAAATTCATTGTTTGCGCGAAATCATGAAAATCGCATTTTGTACCTTATAACTCCATTAACAAAAAACTTTATTTTAGGTCAAAAATGGCTCACTTTAACGATTTCTGTAGGATCGGCAAAATGTGGGCCTAACTCACCACTATTCATCCATTTTTCTATTCGTCTAATAAAAACAAACAAATTACACTGACGGGAAAAAATTAAACACTTGAGATTTGTAAAAATGTAGGTAATTTTCAAATGGCCGTAACTCGGCTTCTATCCCACCGATTTCGATGATCTTTTGAGAAATCAAAAGCAAAATGTGTCCTCTTTGAGAGGGTTTATCCCCCACTCAAAGAGAGGGCTCTACGCCCCTTCAAATGAAAAAATAAAAAGACCACAAAATGCACTTTTTTTTCAAACACCCATAACTTTGTGCCAAAACACTTTAGGAACTTCGTTTTTTGAGTCCTGCACAGGTAATTGAACACATTTCAATGCCCTTTTAGTGGATCGAGTCGATACATTTTTTCCAACTCGGTACACGTTGCCAAAGTTGGACGTGTTTTGCCCAAAAACGTGTTTTTTTTGTCGGGGGGTTGAAGGGTTCGAAAAGGGATCATTTCAATCAGCGTTTACAAAATGGGATTTTTTCCCGAAATAATCATCAAATTTGGTTGAGAAGTCACTTAGTTATGTGCGAAAAACCTTAAAATGCACTTTTTTCAAACAACCATAACTTGGTGCCAAATCATCGTAGGAACTTCGTTTATTGAGTCCTGCATAGGTAATTGATTAAATTTTAATGTCTTTATGGTGGATCGAGTCGACAAAAATTTTCCACCTCTATAGGCATCGTCGAAGTTATACATGGTTTCCAGAAAAAACTTTTTTTTCACAGGGGCGCTAGAGGGGCGGCGGAAGGGGTTACGCTTAAGTTTGCATGCATGACTTTAAAGAAGACACTTCAAAGTTTTTCGCCCTCGAAGATTCATCAAAATTGATTGAAAATACGGAAGTTATGGCGGTTTGAAAATGGTCGAAACTTATGAATTTCAAATGTTTATTTTTTTTCCTTCGGTCTGCTTTAAAATCCTTTAATTATCTTCAAATGACAGTTTGCTTCGCCGGCTGCATGAAAATAGTTGGAAGGCGCATGTGGTCAACGTGCCTCAGGTTGCACTGGCCTGGTCTAATTGTAGAATCAATCAAACCAAAATATCAAGGAGCCGAATACTTCTCATTTAAAATAGTTACTTAATAACCATTGTGCAAAAGACCTAACCAGGTCGCAGAGCTGTAGGACTCCGTAGCCAATCGGCATCGTCTAATATAACAACCATTGCAATTCTGGCCTAAGTATACTTTATTAACAGATTTTTTTTTCGATAAAACTGGAGAGTTTTCACCGGAACAAACAAACAAACTATCAATAAATTGCATAAGATATTTCTAGATAAGTTAAGTGATGCTTATCATTACACAGATAACAAGTCCACTTATAAAAATAAAAATGTTTGTAACGTGGGATTCTACTTCAGAATGATTCAAATTGTAACTTTATTTTGTACACTTAGTCTGTTAATCTTATCATTAAAATGAATGTTTGCGGTAGTACTTATACTTATATGCTATTTGTAATTGTGTGAAGATAATTGTAGTTATTAGCACGAAAAAAATTATCTTATCTTATCTATAAATATAAAAAAATATATAACTGTAAATGATTATATAAAAAAAAGTGTTATATTCCAGAAGGAAAATCTATGTTAAATGCTATATTTAATAAAAGTGGATCTGATTTTCTCCAAGAGCAATCACAGGTTTCTGAAAACAGGTACACCCCTACATCTGGAAATGGTCGGACCTGTTACGAAATACAGGTTGTACCATCCGTACATTAAACACGCATTCTAATTTCTTGTAAATATCACAAAGCTTTCGGTTGTTACAGTACAATTGATTAATGACGTAAATGCTGGTCATTATAATTAAAATGTTTTTGTCTGATATTTATACTCGGTTTACATTTTATTCTCGCTGCAGTAGGCTTTGTTAGGGTGAAATTTTTGCTGGTAGTAAAAAAGTTACTAACAATTTGGTTATGTCATTGCATTTTTTTGGTTACGTGTAGTGCAATGTTGCATTTTATAATACCCCTCATTCACATGTAAAATAGTATATAGTGTATCAAGGGCCGAAAATAGGCTTTAGCAACACGAGCAAACATCCATTATCATCAAAAATACAACATGCCAATATAAAGACAAAAAACACCCCGACTGCGGCGAAAATAAAATGTGAATAGAGTATATGAATATTTTTATAAAATCAAAAAATAATAATTCAAGGCAAGAAATCATTTTAACCACATCCATTAATTCATTTATGAACATACTCACCAATTTTGGAAAATGCGTATCGATAAAAAATATATGAAACGTTACGAAATCCTTAATGAGAGGTGTGTCACAGTTCCTCAAGTACGCAATGGACTCGAGCGTCTTCTCGAAATCTTCGCCAGGAGCGTACAGCGTAATACTTATGGGACCCATCCATCTTTTGACCAGAGTTGGGATGTTATCTAAAAAGGTGTAATCCCCGTGGGTCGTATAGGTCACAGTTTCGTTGCACTGGAACGTTCTTAGGGCAGGAACAAAATTATAAAGGACGAAGTAAGCACCTCGTTGTTCCGCCTTGAAGCCGAAGCGCTTATCGTCGCACTTCGTCGGCCGACACACCCTCACTTCCAAACTTTCCACATCCGCCAGTCCAAGGTAGCTGCTTTGGGAACTGTAACTCGAGATGGTGAAAAATATCAGTCCTGCTGATAAAATGCAGAAAATTACGAAAAACAAACGAGCGTCGACGGACATGTTAGCGGAGTACGCTCTGCTCGATTCGCTCGCGTCGAATAAACGCTTATCTATAAAATGTTAATCATTTATTTCATGATATCCCGTTCTTTTAGGATGATTTTTCCAACGTATTTCTATTTCTTTAGCCTCTACAAAAAATACGAATTGTCAAACTCTCATATATTTCATGCTATTCCAACCTTCTTCTTTAACACTTTCCAAAAAAATACGATTCGTGAAACTCTTCAAAAACGCTTCTGTGTCGATGATAACTGATTTTTTCCCCTAGCCATATTTTCATGTTAGGTAACCATGTCTCCTTCAATTCCTTATCGAATCGGTCCAATAAATCAGGCGAACTCTATACAACTGGAAAGGCCGCTGAATGCTTTACAGCTGAAGCCGATCCCAAAGTTATGCAACCGAACGCACGGTGGCACAACTATCTCTTTCTAGCGCAATAATAAAATTGAGTGTAAAATAAAGACATCCTCTCTTTCCGCCTAACGCAGTGAGAAAGACGAGGATGGTTATACCACCACATCAGGCCTTCTCTTTCACTCAAGCCCGTTAGAACGTAGCTTTGGGTCCTTTCCAGTTAACATACATTCCACTGAATAAGTACTGCCCCTTTATACCTGCAAAATCATCATCATCGTAGCTATGATCTTTTCTTTGGCTTCTTCAGAGCGAAAAAAAACATTGTTTTGACTGTCGCTTGGTCTCTGAAGTATAATAATGTATCCAGGTTTCATCAATGGTGATGACTTGACGCAAAAACTCCTGTGAATTTTGTTCAAACATTTTAACCTTGACAGCCGTATCCGCTTGTTGCCCGGCGTGAGCGACCTTCATCTCATGCGTAACTCACCATGTAAAATATTGATTGCCGATCCGTACGACACGCCTACCGCTTTTGCTAGAGTTGTTTTGCATGTTGCCAGGGCCGATCTTGTACCCTTGGCCGCACGCGTGCAAATGATGAGTTGGCCGCCCCCTCAAGTGCATTTCTTGGGGGTTGCGTGTTTACTATTTTAGTAATAAGACACCAAAAAGTAGCTTATTATCAAGAATATGTATAATTTCAATTACATATAATACGTAACTTTTTGCTACAAAACTAATATTCGCGATTTTTTGCATTTACGATTTTTTTAAATATTGTTTCAATTAAATAATTTGTGCAACGTTACGACAATAGAAGTCGCCCTTATGGTGTATCTATCTATTACGAATACTTGGGGTTACAACCAGGGGTGTGGAGTCGGAGTCGGAGTCGGGAGAGGTGGAGTCGGTGAATATTTGGGGTCGGAGTTGGAGCCGGAGTCTGGAGGCTGCAAATTTGAGGGGTCAGAGTCGGAGTCGGAGCAAAAAAAATCAGGAATCGGAGCCGGAGTCGGAGTCGGAGTCGAAACAAAAAAAAAATAAAGAGTCTGGGCCGGAGTCGGAGTCGCTACATTTTTGTCACAACTCCACACCCCTGATTACAAGTTATATGATTCTATTACGTGTTCAATTGTCGAACTGCTCACACAACTTGCATTAGCAAAAATAAAAATATTCAGAAATTCGACGATGCAAATATTCGACAGCGAACGGTGCTTCCCCTTGTTTTTTTTATATGATACGCAAAATGAATGTTGATTGTTATTCTAATACGACGTTGTTAACGTCGGAGTCGGAGTCGGAGCCGGAGCTGGAGCCGGAGCCGGTTTCGGAGACGGAGCCGGAGTCGGAGCTGGAGTCGGAGCCAGAGTCGGAGTTGGAGTCGGAGTCGGAATAAAAAAAATGAGGAATAGGAGCCAGAGTCGGAGTCGGAGTCGAAACAAAAAAAATGGAGTCGGAGCCGGAGTCGGAGTCGCTACATTTTTTTTACGACTCCACACCCCTGGTTACAACTCCATAGTGAAAAACCGTTTCTCTGTCAGCGTCTATATTGACCTGATGAGATCTAAAAGGATTGAAACTGGTGCTTGCTTGTCGCACGGGGAAACAATATTTCAATGTTTATCAATGATATTTATAATCGTTGATGGTAGAGCCACTTATAAAATATACCCCCCCCCCCATCATTTTTTTAAGAAAGAAAGAACGATTTATCTTCCTAGACCAAAATAACTGGCGAAAAAGTGTCTTAAGAGTTAATTAAAAATTCTTGCTAAGCTTGAAACTGCAGGTTTTCAAATAATCGAGATCACCTGACACGTTTGGGTATTATACATATTTAAAAAGTTACTTAATATACGGTTCTAAACTTCTAGACTCAGAAACCTTGTTTTTGGACATTTTTTACACATTTTACAAACAAGTTTCTTAACAATTTTTTGTATATATTTTAGTTTTCAATCAATGGAGATCATCCAACGTGTTTGCAAGTTATAAACTTTGAAAAAACACCGACAAAAACTATCTTATAATAATAATAATAATAATAATACTTCTTTATTGTCCAACAGATTAACCAAAAAGGACAAAATACATAATACAAAAATATACATAATAATAATGATTATAGAAAAAAAATTACCTAATTACTAAAAACAAAACAAAAAGTATACATCATAATTACAAATAGTTCATTCTTATTTACAATTAGCAATCATTTATGATTATATTAGCATTTCGACTCATATGGGCAATCGGCGCTCTCAACAGAATGTTGGTGTTAGCAGTGGGCGAAAAGAAAGTTACATGTTGCCGTGATGTGAGCCGCGGAATATTAAAATGAACCATGGAAAGTAATTCCGGTGAGTCCACCAGGTTGGATATTAATTTAATCATAAATGATCCACTAGCTTGGTTCTCTTCGTTCAGACAAGGATGCGCAGTTATGTAGTTGAAGTAAGTATGTGTAATCAACCGATTGATCAGGATACATACCATTAACTTTATAGCTCAGAAATTTTAGAAAACGCTTCTGAACTCGTTCAATTAATAAGGATCTGTTCACATAATACGGATACCAGATAATTGAAGCGTATTCCAGTCTACTTCGAACTAAGGCAAAATATAATATTTTTAATAAACTGACATCTTCAAAGTACCGAGATGTGCGCATTAGGAAGCCGAGCAGTTTAAAAGCAGATGAACTGATTGTACGAATATGTTCTTGAAATGTATGGCCAGAATCAAACAGAACACCAAGATCTCTCACTATGATGTCACGTCGTATAACATCATCACCAATTTTGTAACCGTAGTTAGTTACATTGTGTTTGCGAGTGTACGAGACGATAACGCATTTACTGTTATTTAAGTGCAATTTGTTAATTGCACACCACTCAACAATATAATTGACATTCCTCTGAAGTAAGATGCAGTCAGATAGGTTATTAATAGTGTTGTAAATTTTTAAATCGTCTGCATAGGCCAGTACAGGGCAAGATACAGATGCAACTAAATCATCTATGTATAAGTTAAATAATAAGGGGCCCAAGTTGGACCCTTGCGGTACACCAGAGGAAGAAATAAAATAATGCGATTTAAATCCATTGTAGTGAACATAATTTTTGCGGTTGTCAAGATATGAAGCAACAAATTTTATAAAATCCAAAGAGAGTCCAAATGCGCTGAGTTTATTTAAAAGTACTTGATGATCAATAGTATCGAATGCCTTTGAAAGGTCGACCTGACCACGGCTATCCAGAGATTCGCAAATATGTTGGGTTATAATTGCCAGATTAGTGGACGTTGATCGTCCCGAGCAAAATCCATGTTGATGAGGTGAAATATAGATATGTGTATGATAGTTGATGACTTGATAAATGATTTGTTCGAATATCTTGGCAAAATTGGAAAGTATTGATATTGGTCTATAGTTTTGAATATCTTTAGTGTCTCCTCGTTTGAAAATTGGGCTAATTACTGCAGTCTTCCACAACTCAGGAAAAGTCATTGTATGCAATGAGAGATTATATATAAAAGTTAATGGTTTTGCGAATACGTACTTGCAGTCTCTGATTAGGTAACAAGGAATGCGATCATCACCACATATTTGTGAGTTCTTGAGTCGATTAATACTCGTTATTACATCAGATTCCTGAATAATAGGCGTTATGAGTGTTTCACGATTAGTAAAAGTATCATTAGGATGAATACTGTTCTTGTTAGAGTAAGCGCTAGAGAAGTTGCTAGCAAATGCGTTGATAATTTCTTGAGGAGATGAATATAACGTGCCATCACTGTGTATTTCACTGGGAATTCTTGATGTTCCTTTCTTTAGGTGTATAAATTTCCATAAATCCTTTAGATTGTTTTTAAGATTGGCCTCAATAGTTTGTAAGTAATCCTTATAAGCGTTCGAGACTTGATACTTAACGAGTTTACGCAAATTTTAAATTCATTATGGAAGAAGGTAATGCCAGAAGACTTCCATTTGTGGTGAAAATATTGTTTTAATTTAATATTACGTTTTATTTCATTATTGAACCACGGAGGAATGTGTGGTTTGTTCGAGTGTTTAGACAAAGGCACAGAAAGGTTAAGTATATCATACAATGTATCATAAAATGCACCGCATGCTTCGTTCACATCAACATATAACTCCAAAAATGACCAGTCTGTATTAGCCAAGTTCTCATATAACTGAACAAATTTAGCTTTTTTGAAATTGTATCTCAAATTTTTATTAATTGGAAAGGGGCTCGGTTTATTTTTATTTATTGATTTACCCAAGCTTAGACTAATAGAAAGTGCAGGATGGTGAGCATCTTCAGGCACAAGCGGACAGTCATCCCTTTCAGTGTTAACAGCAACATCAAAGTTACATAAAACTAAATCTAGGAACTTGTTATTAGAGTTCTTGACTTTATTAAACTGATTTAGCTTCAATATACTCATAAACTTTGCGCCATTTTGAAAACAGCGTCTCCTAGCGGCATTAACGTACATGTGTGTTGCCAAATAAAACTTTGATAGTTTATCTGTCCATACGTAGCTGTAGTTTGGTTACAATAAACATACATTCGTCTAAAAATAGTTTTCTTATTGTCCTATTCATTTTGACTAACCCTGTCTAAGTAATGCGCATTTTCTGGCAAAAATATATTTATTGATCGTACCGGTACAAATGCTTCAAATTCTTCAAAATACTCTCCCCCGCCATCAATACACATGCGGAGACATGTCTGCCATACCTGGAAGGCACCCTGAAACTCCTCGACGGGAATGTCTCTTTTGGATGTTTTCCACGGACTCCCAATGCTTACCTATCAGCTCTCTCTTCAGCCGGGGAAACAAAAACGGTCACACGGAGCCAAGTCGGGACTGTAAGGGAGCTGGAGGACCACCAGGGTGTTGCCGTAGTGTTTATAGTAATAAATCAGCGACGTCAAAAATCCCTATATACCAATTTCTGCACGAATCTAAGTTAATTTGGGATTTTGGCCAGCTTTTGAGGGTACCTGGACCACTGTGCTGGGGGTACCGGTATTTAATTGGCAATATGTGTAGTGGGATACCAGTGGGTAAATACTTTTTGAAAAAACAGACCTAAAAATGCTTTCTATAAAAAAAATAGTGGAATAGATAATAAACAGCTGGTTGAGGGAATCAACAACTTTTATTTATTTAAAAATATACATGACATAATTAATTTATAAATTTTATTGAACGCATTACTAGTATGTACATGTTATAAATCGGACTCGTCGAATCTCCGGTCCCTAGTTTGTTTTTTTAGTGCAGTTGTAACTCGGTACACTAATTTGCGTAAGTGCCGACGTTGCGAGGCGAGTGACGCAAAATATGAGTAACATCCGATGTTATTGGGCATGCGGGCGAATATGTATGTGACATATAAAATCGAGCACGGAAGAACGATTTAACGCCGCGCCGCGCTAAATAAACTCGCCCATCTAACGTATCTCCAATCCCGCGCACTCTACCATCACGCTCAAGTGGCCGAATGACCGTACTAGGATGAAGAGCAATATACTCGCTGCAAGAAATATCTACATAAAATTTTTATTTCTTTCTGATTGGATATCTTAAAAAGTTGCCACAGGATTATTTTAGAATTTTGCACATATGTCAATTATGTTCCTGTCTAGAAAGTAAGGAAATTTTATCAAGTTTTGACCAATACTAATGGAAATAGACACAAAAAACATCATTTTATTTTTCACTTGTCTCTTAATTCGTTCATAGTTTTTTTATTAACTATGATTTTGCCTTCAAATTACTTCATTGCCTAGATGTATGCATTGGTTGGCTACAAGTCAAATTTCACTGGTGTTACTTAATTGGTTCTGCAGTTTATCTGTTTAAAGTGAAATGTTGCTAACTTTGTTATTCATAAAGATTAAACCAAAACTTAAACACAGAAATAATAATCGGTCTTTATATAATATGTTATCAAAATAAACTTTTCGAAGAAGTTTATATTTACAAAGATATATTCGATTTCTTGAGCGACTAATTTAATGGGTACCCTACCCTTAAACGCATTTAATAAGACCGCGGTGTAAATGAAGTGACAGAAATATACAGCACGATCCCGGGATTCGAACAATGCGATAAAAAACAATGATCTTGGATCAGATTTTTAGCGACCAAGAAATATACTGAAGGAAACAAATGAAACACTTGAAATTCGTAAAATTGTGACCATTTTCAAACCGCCATAACTCGGCGTATTTTCAATCGATTTTGATGAATCTTTGAGTGCAAAAAATTCGAAGTGTCGTCTTTAAAGTCATGCATGCGAAATTAAGCGTAACCCTTTCCGCCCCTCCCTAGCGCTCCGGTGAAAAAAAAGTATTTTCGGAAAATGTCCAACTTTGACAATGTCTACGAAGTTGGAAATTTTTTTCGACTTGATCCACTATAAAGACATTAAATTGATCAATTCCCTATGCAGGACTCAAAGAACAAAGTTCCTACGACGATTTGGCACCAAGTTGGGTGTTTGAAAAAAAGTACATTTTGAGGTTCATCGCACATAACTCAACATTTTCAACCAAATTTGATGATTCTTTCGCGAAAAAATCCCATTTTGGCTCTACTTTAAGGGAGTAAACTCAGATAGGAATGATCCCTTTTCGGACCCTTCAACCCCCGAACAAAAAAAAAACACGTTTTTTGACAAAAAAAAGCCCAACTGTGGCAACGTGTACCGAGTTGGAAAACATGTGTCGACTCGATCCAACAAAATGTGTTCAATTACCTGCTCAGCACTCAAATAGCAAAGTTCCTACGACGATTTGGCACAAAGTTATGGGTGTTTGAAAAAAAGCGAATTTTGTGGTTTTTTTTCTCATAAATCTGAAGTTTTTCGACGAAATTGTTTTCGTTTTCACATATGAAATTTTCTTTGCTTGCTCTTTAAGGTATCCACGAAAATTAATTGTTTGTGCGAAATCATGAATATCGCATTTTTTACCATAGAATTCCATTAACAAAAAACTTTATTTTAGGTCAAAAAAGGCTTACTTTAACGATCTCTGTAGGGTCGGAAAAAAATGTGGGCCTAACTCACCACCATTCGCCCATTTTTCCATTCGTCCAATAAAGACAAACAAATTGCACTGACGGAAAAAATGAAACACTTGAGATTTGTAAATATTTAGGTAATTTTCAAATGGCCATAACTCAGTTTCTATTCAACCGATTTCGACGATCTTTTGAGAAATAAAAAGCAAAATGTGTTCTCTTTGAGAGGGTTTATCCCCCACTCAAAGAGAGGATTCTACGCCCCACCAAACGAAAAAATAAAAAGACATAAAATTCAATTTTTTTAAACACCCAAAACTTTGTGCCAAATTGCCGTAGGAACTTCGTTTTTGAGTCCTGCTCAGGCAATTGAACACATTTCAATGCCCTTTTGGTGGATCGAGTCGACACATTTTATCCAAACGTGTTTTTTTGTTCGGGTGTTGAAGGGTTCGAAAAGGGATCATTCCAATCTGAGTTTACCCCGTTAAAGTAGGGCAAAAATGAGATTTTTTCCCGAAAGAATCATCAACTTTGGTTAAAAAGTCGCTGAGTTATGTGCGAAAATCCTCAAAATGCACTTTTTTTCAAACACCCATAACTTGGTGCCAAATCGTCATAAGAACTTCATTCTTCAAATCTTGCATAGGGAATTAATCAAATTTTAATCCCTTTATGGTGGATCGAGTCGACAAAATTTTTCCAACTCCATAGACATCGTCAAAGTTGGACATGGTTTCCTGAAAAAAACATGTTTTTTTCACAGGAGTGCGAGAGAGGAGCGGAAGGGACTACACTTAAGTTCGTATGCATGACTTTAAAGAAGACACTTCAAAGTTTTTCGCCCTTAAAGATTCATCAAAATCGATTGAAAATACGCCGAGTTATGGTGGTTTGAAAATGGTCAAAATTTCACGAATATCAAGTGTTTCATTTTTTTTCCTCCAGTGTAGTTTCCATTGTGTCCAAGAGGACTTGGAAACAGTTCAGTCAAATGGGGAAAGTGAAGATGAAATTGAAGAGGCAGGGCGAATACATCGGGAAGCTTTTATTGCAGCAGAGAATGCTCGAGAAACAAACGGAGAGTACACCAACCCAGCTCATGGAAAGCAGTGAATAATATTAGTAAACCAAATAATATGGCTAAAAAAGATTACATTCAGCAAATAAAAATAAATGGCAATAATATTACAAACAAATCAAGTATTGCAGAAGAATTTAATAAACACTATACTAATATTGGAAAAGAACAATATTAAACTCAGAAATAACGTAGCAAATAGTCCAAATACCCAATCTAACTCTAATTGATTCTTAAAGCCAACTGACGTCCACGAAGTAAACCTAACTATCAACCAACTAAAAAATAATAAGCCACCTGGTTTAGATGAGATAAGCTCCGAAGTTTTAAAACTTACGGCATCATACCGAGTGTCTGGGATAAGGGGCGAACATAGGGATTTAACATGTTAAATTAAATATGTGTAATTATTAGCTTCCCTATTCATTTTAGAGAAAAATCGTAAAGGAATATTTTTTAGAGAATTAAAAATTGTAAATGTATCATCCATTTAATTTACGTTTGTACTAGAATCCACATCAGAAATAATAAAAATAAGTTTAACCATTTACCATTTAATAAAAACCCTTGCCATGACTTTGACAAATGTCATGTTATGGTGAGAATAGTTTTGCTAGTCAAATATCAATTCACGCATTGTAATTACTATGAACAATAATCTGAGTTATTCCAATGAAGAGAGCGTATTCATTATCAAAACATTTTGCAGTGGCGTTAGTTTACTCAGAGTTCGTGACATGCAAACGGAACAGAAGAAACAACGATGAATTGGAAGAAACAGTTTTGGGTTTGATAAATGCTGAACCAACAACTATCATACAATGCATTGCTCGTGAGTGCAATGTGTCTAAATTCTCTGTACAGAAAATTCTGAAGAAACATGGTTATCATTCTTAAAAACATTAATGCCATCAGGAGATACTGTTAGTGGATGAAGAAAGGAGGCGTGTATTCTGCGAAATAATGCAGGATCGATCAAATACAGACCATGATGAATGCTAATAATTTACTTCCATATGACAATAAAACAGTAAACATTTAGTTTTTTTAATAGAAAGACACTATTTAACGGTAGGTTACCCATCAAAAGTACGGTAAACGGCCGCGAGAGGGGGATTAAATCAAATTGGTATGACTGTAGGCAACCCAGCTTACAGCGAGGGTAAATTAACTCAGTGCTATTTACGTATATCTAATACATTCAAGGTTGCGCCTGCGATTCTAAAAGAGAGAGGCTATTATACGTCTGCACCCCGCTACAGCGCGAGCGTGAGAACCGTATTAGAATATGCATTGTGGTTTTTTTTTTCGCATCGGTGGTGGCGGGTGAGAAGTTATAAAAAACACTTCTGCTGTAGCGTTTACACCAAACCCCGCCCAACCCAACCATTTCACGGTCTAGCGAGCGTCGTCCAAACACAATTGAAGGGCGACATAATCGTAAGTAAGTAATTCCCAAGAAATAATCTCTTGGGGATTATAACTTGAAATTTTCATTATTGTCATACAACAAATCTCCAAAAGCTACCAATAGATTTTATAATATAATGTAGTTTGAAACCATATCTGTTGTATAGGCCCATTATATAAGTAATGGGCATTTTTTGGCAAAAATATATTTATTGATCGCACCGGTACAAATGCTTCCAATTTTTCAAAACATTTTTGAATTTACGAATCGTTAAGTAAAATTATTTTCCAAAATAATTTGCTTCAAGACTGGAAACGTAGGATTAATGAAAACTTAAGATAGCAAGTTTTACACCTTTTCGTTGTTGTTAAAAGGTTATTTTACTTTATGTCTTATAGTAATATTAGTTTCCAAATTAAATTCCTTTTCCAAAATAGGTGTTCTACTATTCTAAAGAGTATAGTCTTGTACATCATTTAAAATGTTAAACATATTTTAACTTTCGCCGAACAGTATTGTTTTCGAGATTGAAAATGTTCATGAAAATATTCATTTTGAGGTTCCCGAAAACAATTATTTTTTTGGAAAATGGTCTGTATGTCCGTGTGCTGTGTCGATCTATCTCTAAGTTTGTCATTTTATGGGTACTGTGTCTCAAAATCTAATAGACATTTTTAATAATAATAATAATAATAATATATTTATTTACGGGAATTTCCCTTTATAATACAAAAAATATCTCTAAAAATAATACAAATCTGAGGAAATTATACAAAATTATATAAACAAAATTTAAAATATAAACAAGTAAACATTGAAGAATTAGTAACTAACTTCGCTCAGGTTTATTATGCGAAGACGTTTAGCAAACGTCCTGCTGTTATTGCAAAATAGCGTAAAGTTATCTCTTTCCTGCAATCTGTTAGCCATCCTCATCAATCTCGTTAAAGGTTCATGGTAGCTATAGTTGATTTTGTGCATTGGCAAACGGAAAATAGCCTTACTACGTGTGACGGAACCAGAACTTTGAAAATTAAACTCAATGTTTGCCAAAATTATTGGGCAATCAATAATCCCATTTACCGCTTTAAGCAGAAATTGCAAATCTGCAATTATATGACGTTCTTGCAAGGAAGAGATATTTAGTTGTGCACTAAGTTGAGCATAATTTAAAGCGACCAACGGGATATGTAATTTAAACGCCGCCAGACGTAGAAATCTATTTTGGACTTTCTTTAAGTCATCTTTCAAATATTGTTGATAGGGAGACCAAATACAAGAAGCGTATTCTAAACCTGAGCGAACCAGTGCCAAATACAAGGTACGGATTGCATTTAGTGACAAATCCTTACCTATTCTCGATATAAAGCCCAACAACTTCAGACCTTTGTTGACAATAATATGAACGTGAGAAATAAAAGTAAGTTTTCTATCGAATATGACACCCAAATCACTGATCTCATTCACGCGCTCGATTCTTGTATCATTAATAAAATATTCCGTGATAATTGCATTTTTACCTCTGTAAAACGATATTGTTTTACATTTGTTCATATTTAGCTGAAGGCTGTTATTAACACACCAATTATTTAATTTGTCGAGATCTTCTTGAATAAGACCTGCATCTATTAAATTGTTACTTTGGCAAAAAGTTTTAAATCGTCAGCATATAATAGGCCTGAGCAGAAATTAAGACTGGCAACTATGTCATTAATAAAAATAATAAATAATATTGGTCCAATATGTGATCCTTGCGGAACACCAGACTTAACCCGTATATCACTCGACACAAAGTTGTCAATCCTAACATATTGCTTCCGATCACTGAGAAAACTTTTCAGCCAGTTTATAATTGTAGAGTTGAATCCCAGCACGTCCAACTCATAAAGGATTATGTGACTATTCTTATTAGCTTGTATACTTTTCAAGTTAGTTTAGTACTCTGCAATGATGAGGGGATCAACAACTTCCATTTATCAAAAATATACATGACGTAATTAATTTATAAATTTTATTGAATGCATTACTAGTATGTACATCTTTTAATCGGAATCGTCGCAGGTACTCTGCCCTCCGGTCCCTTGTTTATTTTTTTAGTGCAGTTGTAACTCGATATACTAATATGAGTAAGTGCCGCCGTCGCGAGTGACGCAGAAATGTGAATAACATGCGATGTTATTGGGCATGCAGGTGAATATGCATATGGCATACGAAATCTAGCACGGAAGAACGATTTGAACGTCGCGCTAAATAAACTACCCCATCATAACGTATCCCCTAATCCCCGCGCACACTACCATCACGCTCAAGTGGCCGAATGCCCGTACTAGGATGAAGAGCAATAGACTCGCTGCAAGAAATATCTACATAACTTTTTTATTTCTTTCTGATTGACTATCTTAAAAAGTTGCCACAGGATTATTTTGAAATTTTGCACATATGTCAATTATGTTCCTGTCTAGACAGTAAGAAAATTTTATCAAGTTTTGACCAATACTAATGGAAATAGACACAAAAAACATCATTTTAATATTCATTTGTCTTCTAATTCGTTCATAATTTTTTTATTAACTATGATTTTGCCTTCAAATTACTTCATTGCCTGGATGTATGTATTGGTTGGCTACAAGTCAAATTTCACTATTGTTACTTACTTGGTTCTGCAGTTTGTCTGTTTAAAGTAAAATGTTGCTAACTTTGTTAATAATAACGATTAAACCAAAACTTAAACACAGAAATAATAATCGATCTTTATATAATATGTTATTAAAATAAACTTTTCGAAAAAGTTTATATTTAGAACGATTTATTCGATTTCGTGAGCGGCTAATTTAATGGGTACCCTACCCTTAAATCAGAACACCAAATATCTTGGGATTGCTGAGGACGAGCAACTCACCTGGTGTCGGCATGTTGATTATGTGTGTAGTAAATTAAATACTGCTTACTATGCAGTTCTTAAACTAAAACCAATTTTACCACCAGAGTCAATCATAACTCTACTACACATAGGTATATCCTTATCTCTCCTATAATATACCAGCGTGGGAAAGAAGTCATATTCAAAGGATATTCACAGCCCAGTAAAGAATATTAAGATTAATTGTTAACAAAATTAGATTGGAGACTTGCCGTAGTGTATTTAAGGAGAACAACATACATTAATATGCATTTACATATTTAAAATAGCAACATTTGCTGGGAATTAATAAACTAACTAAAAACTAAACTAAGCTTAACTTTTTGCAGAAGAATGCTAGTTCACACTTTACAACAAGCCCAACGTTATTGTTCATAGTAATTACAATGCCTGAATTGATATCTGACTAGCAAAATTATTCTCACCATAACATGACATTTGTCAAACTCATGGCAAGGGTTTTTTTAATGGTACATTGTTCAACTTATTTTTATTATTTATGAGGTGAATTGTGGTACAAACGTAAATTAAATGAATGATTCATTTACAATTTTTAATTCTCTAAAAAATATTCTTTTATGATTTTTCTCTAAAATGAATAGGGGAGCTAATAATTACACATATTTAATTTTACATGTTAAATCCCTATGTTCGCCCCTTATCCCAGACACTCGGTATATAAAATTCCCTCCGGTGCATCTAATCAATTTAACAATTGAATGCGCTCAATTCCCAAATTAATATCTTAAAAAACGCTGCCATTACACCGATTTACAAAATCGGAGATAAAGAAATGATTACTACAGACCAATCAGCTTACTTAGTAACATAAGCAAGATTTTTGAGAAAATTATCAAAACACGTGTTCTATGTTTCGTAAATAAGAATAAACTCGTATCAAAATATCAATTCGGATTTCAAGATGGTATATCAACACTAGAGTGGTTTTAGCATATATGGTGGAGTTTCGAAGTATGTGAAAATCAACGGGACAACCCGAAAACTTGTTCGTATAGATAAAAAACTAATCACTGTAAATTTTGAGCCATATCGAACATTGCGTAACCGGGCCCTAGCCCTCTAAAATTTGAAAAAGTCGGTTTTTTATATTTTTTTAATTTTAGTCTTCCCTAAAATTAAACAGTCCATCCCAATGGTGAAATTATATATTGTGTCGACAGAGGAGGCTAATACGAATCCAAAATGAATTTATTTGTTGAAATCCGTCTAAAATTGATGGAGTTATGATTTTTTAGTTATATCATACTTGTATATTTCGATATTTCGTGTTTTTTAGATATTACCAATTAATTCAATTTTATTAAAATCTCTTATAATACTCTTCAAAGTTTAATAATAAAAATTTCTTTTGTTCCTTGTCATTGGTTAATAGAGTATTACATTCTTTGATTAATTTGACTTTTCTTTCTAAAATGTCATTCACAACATTTTGCTAAGAATCTCACTGCTGGCAATATAATCCAGACATTGGAGCCAAATGGTTCAAATTTCATAGCCCGCACTGATGAATATCGTTTACATTGTGGCCTAATCCTTCAGCGACTGTAATCAGAAGATGAACGGCATTTATATAATTTATTTTACACTTGTCTAAAGCAGATGAGATCATGTTATTGATAAATGCAATTTTTCTTCGTTGTGGTTGTGGTTCTATGTCCTGATCCAGATCTGAGGTAGGATTAATATTCAAATCAGCTGGACTGTTATTAGCATTTTCGCTTGAATCGCTGGCTTCTTGTTTCCATTGAGACAGAAGTGGACGAGACTGCCATTTCTTGATCAGATTTTCTCTTCCTTCTCTATTTCTAACGGCTTCAAACGTTACTTTCCACTTGCACTGCGAAACTTTCAATGCCATTGATTGATCCTGATCTTCCATTCTCTCTCTGCATTAATATAAATGTTTGTCTTCTTCAATTGTCATTGTTTGCAATGCATTTTCAGAAGCAAAATCGAACAAATTATTAAAACTTTTAACAAATTATTTTTCTTTATTTATATGTGCTGCAGTTTCTCGAGAAGAGTGCTTATTGAGATTTTGCCATTCTTTATACCGTAACTACATTTTATCGATGCGACGTTGTGTGCTTTAAATCGGAATATGAGCCTTTGATCAACAGACTACCATAACTAACGTTTCACTGAAGCGTAAATTCAATTTAAGTACTCGCTGATTCGAGAAAATCAAAGATAACACTTGCTTCCTAGATGGTAGTTTTGAGCAATGTATTTGGCTATGCGGTATTCCGATCAAATAAATTGCATCTGCAAATATGGTTCTTCCACTCAATTTGAAAGCAACTTTATAATATCGTTACAAAATGCCGCCGAAAACATCAAACCAGATTAGCTAGGTGTTAATCTGCGCCACAGACCCTAAGAAAATTACCCACTCCATTATGAACATAAGGGCACACAAGGATTATCTCTTGCGAGCTGTGGCGCAGATTAAAACCTCTGCATAAAACTAATATTACCAAATGTCAAACGATAAAAAAAAGTGGGGTTACCAATTCAAGTGAAGCGTCTGATTCGCTTAGTCATGGCTTTCTTATAATGTAATTTCAATTTCAAAGAATAGGGGAGCATTAAAAAATTCATAACGTCAATTTTAGTCCAATTTCAACAAATAAACACTTTTTGGATACATATTAACGTCCTTTATCGACAAAATATATATTTTGGCCATTAGGGTAAACGGTTTAATATTAGAATGAATCAAAATTTAAAAAAATATAAAAAACCTACTTTTTCAAATTTCAGAGGGCTAAGGCCCGGTTACGCAATGTTCGATATGGCTCAAAATATACAGTTATTAGTTTTTTATTTATACGAACAAGTTTCCGGGTTGTCCCGTTGATTTTCACATACTTCGAAAATAAGAACCACTCTAATCAACACAACATGCTATTGCTCATTTGATAGGCAACATTTATAAATCCCTCGATGAAGGTAAAAGGGCTTTATGTTTATTTATTGATTTGGAGAAAGACTTCCTTCTTCTTGAACACAAGCCTGAACTCTTCGTCGCACACCCTCCATTACGCTCCGCAACAACACTGGATTATTGTTAATTTCCATAAATGTATCTCGAATTCGTTGCCGCATGTCTTCTAGATTGTGTACTGGTTGTGCATAAATACAATTTTTCAGGTATGGCCACAAGAAAAAATCGCATGGTGTTAAATCGCATGAACGGAACGGCCAGGGAATCCGTGCATTTCGACTTATTATTCGGTTCTCAAAAAATTCCTCCAAAGTGGCCAAATTATCCACTGTGCAATGAGGAGTTGCTCCGTCTTGATGAAAATATCCACTTTAACGGTTTGCAGTTATCGTACCTAAAATGAATGCACGGTTATTGAATTTTTATTATTAATAATAAAAATAGGATTTTACCTTCAAAGAATATCGGTCCAACTAATCTTCTCCCACTAATCCCTGCCCAAACGCCAATTTTCTCTGGATGTAGTGGTTTCTCTCGGTATATACGAGGATTTTCATCCGACCAAATTCTCATAGTTTGGGAATTAATGTATCCATCCTTGTAATTATTATTATTATGTACCTGTACGCCAAATAACGTTGTCAAATCTTGATCATATATTTTATTTACTTATGTATTTTACACTAATTATATATTACAAGTTGTAAATTTTCCCTATAATAGGATTATTTTTAATCTGCTGGGCAATAAAAGTTTATTATTATTATTATTATTATTATTATTATTATTAAAACCAAGCTTCATCGGTAAAAAAAGTAATTTGTAAAACATCTTCGTTTACCTTTTGTAAAAACCACTGACAAAATTCCAGTCGTCTGGGGTAATGGTAAGGGTTTACTTTAGGGTAAATCGGGGAAAATCGGGAAGGGGGCTGTTTTTTTATTTCTTTTTAATTCTTTATAGACGTAGTTTTTTGAGCCGAGTCCAAAAATGTATATCTTAACTTTGAGAAACATAAGGGGAAGAAGTTGTGCCCCCTTAAAGTTTCTCTCATATCGGACGGACAACTCGTTCAAAACCTGCTTTTCTGGGGAGATTTTGGTAAACTAACAACCACAATCAATTTATAATAATGTAAACTTACGATTTGAGTAGTAAAAATGCGAATTTTATATCTTTTTCTTTACGTACAGTTCATTATTCCGCCGAAACTGACGGGCATGCAAACTGAACACTCTATTTAATTATCTGTGATTATTAGGGTTGCCAAATGGTCACATCATGATCGGAAAACCAATCTAATTCCTACGGAAAATATGTAAATACATAAAGTACGATATTAATAAAAATAATTATATTTCTGAAATTAACTATATTAACAGTAAAACAAATGTGTATGTTAAGAGGTTAAACAGTTAACATTTACATTTAATTACCATGTCCTTAATTTCTAGTTGATTTTCACACAGTCCCAATAAGTTCACTGATTTTTTTTAAACCTCTGTATTTACGTTCTAGTAATTGCTACTGTTATTTCCATTTCTGTGCTATAGTGCTATTAGTGTGTTTAAAGTGAAAGTATGTGCTAACATGACAAAGAATCCCGCTTCCTATGCATTCATGACAGCTTCACCATCACCTAATCTACTGCGGGTAAAACTACTACCCGGTCTCAAGCGGGGGGACCTTGACGCAACCAGGCAACCGAGCCAGCGTAACTGCTTCCTATGCATTCATGACGGTTTCGCCTTCACCTAATCCGTTGCTGGTAAAACTACTGGCCGGTCTAAGGGGGGGGACCTTAACCTCACCCTAATCTAAGCATAAGCAAGCGAGCAGGCTGTGGTCGATGGCGGAGCGAAGCCATCGTAACTGCTTCCTAAGCAGTTTTTGGATTTGAAATATAATTTTTTCTACTCCTTGCCGTATATTGACTAATTCCCTAACAATAAACTGTACGGATATAAGCTATTTTTCGGTTAGGTGTACGGATATAAAATCCAGGTTACGGATAATAAACAACCATTGTTATAGAACGTTGCGGCGGCGGCAGCGACGGGAGAACGTCACATCAAACGTCAAATAATTAATTTACATTTTTATATAATCGGAAATCATCATGGAAATTGAAAGTAATTCGAATAATTGTACCCCACCTGAAATTAGGAAATCTGCTCAAGATATCCAGCACGGAATACTGCCGATCAGATCCCATCCAAAATATGACTTCGCATACAAACAATATATGGATTGGTGTACAAGTAAGAATGTGAAAACTATTAATGAAAATGTTATGATTACACGCATAGAAAACATTTCCAAAACTGAGAAACCTTTAACATTGTAGACCACGCATTACAGTGACTTTTTTATAACGGAGACGTGGCCGCGACGAGAAAACGTCACACATTAAACGTCAGATAATAGTATATTACGTAACAAGAGTTGTAAATAGCAAATTACGCGCAAGTGAAAAAATTGCGTACGAGCCGCGTAGCGGCGAGTAACGCAATTTCACGAGCGCGTAATTGCTTTACAACTCGCGTTATGTAGTATACTTTATCTACGACCACTCTCACCTTAATTTATATTTGATTCTCCAGTCCATAAATGTTCCTTAAACATTTTTGTATCGCGAGGCGTAGCAGGGAGAAACTTGTTGGCCGCTTATTTAATCATTTTCGTTGTTGCTGTTACTGGACATTATTTATCTTGCAAGAATTGAAAAGAGTTTCATTAACAATGGTTACATACCTCATTATTTGGTACTTACTTCTGGATATCATTGCATTTGAATGAGAATGTGCGGAATAGCGAAGTGACAGCTTCGGGGTGCGTGATGTGACGTTTAACAATCGCGGACTACTATATTTAATAAAAACGAACAAACGCGCAACTCTCAACCAATCAAAAGTACGTAAACGAAACTCACTAGTATGTTATGGCAAACACACACGTACCTTTAATTTACAAGCGGGCTCTAACATACGTGGGTGTTTTGGTGTATTTACGCAGTACGCGCATTGTACGATAATGGGCATTTACAGTAGTGGTCGTAGATAAATTAATTTACATGTTTTTTGGGTATTCATTATGAAAAGTGAAAGAGATTTCAGTCGTAGAAAAAGTTATCTGTACAATGCGAGTGGATATGATGCCCCCATATCTCACTCGGCATTGGGGCACTCGCCTATGGCTCGTTCCCCAAACCTGCCTTCGTGAGATATGTGCATCATATCCACTCTTGTTGTACAATATACTATTTCCGTCTTTCATAATTTTGACGTTTTAAACGTCACTTTCATCCGAGTCTACAATACGCTAAATGCACATTTAAAATATGATTTAAATTAAATATTAACCATGAAAGCGTAAATATAAATGATACCATTAAGTCGGAGAAAGTAACATGATGGCCACATCACCATTTTTTCATTTATTACGTTTTATGTCGAGTATCTAGATTTGTTCTGCTATTTACAATACAATAAATCTCATCACAGTCATTGCATACAGCCTGAAATTTATTCAGGTCATAGTTTGTAGTTTATATAACATCACAATAATCGTCAGTCGGCATCAGAGTGGTGGAAAGTCCGTCAGCTGGACCGTAAAAGACGCCGCGCGCTCAGGGTCCGTCAACTTGGCCCCCCACTTTCGATTTTTTGGAAAAAAAGTGTTGCTCCAGAAAGCCCTTAGCTAGCTCCAGCTAGCTCCACAAAAATTAGAGTTGGCTCCAAAAAGGTAAAAAAGTTATAGGGGTTTGAAATTTGGCGGGGCCAAGTTGACGTTTGCCCCCCACTTTTGATTTTTTAACTTTTTTTTTAAGATTTAGATTCCTCATACCTAGCCCCAGCAGGCTCCATCAATTTTAAAGCTAGCTCCACCCCACAACCCTTAAAAAATTACAAAAACAGTTTTCACCCTAGCCCCCCACTTCAATATTTTTTACTTCATTTTAAGTGATTTTATAGCTTAAACCTGGCTCCAGCCGAATATGTAAAAATTTTTGGAAAAAAGAATACGGATAAAAAGATATAAGGGTTTTAATTATAAGACGTGAGCTTTCCTGAATCCTGTATGCGCATTCCCAATTGTGTGATCATATTATAACGTTAAATGCGAATTTTCGGTTAAATCCAACGGAGTTGGTGCCAATTACCAATTACATTATTATATACGGTAATAAGGGTTCCTTAAATATTGCATTACCATCATTTAGGCCTTAGGGCCGTCCTTGAAATAAATATTCAACTTATAAACAATTCGTATATTTGATAAATTATTATTTATTAATTATTTGAAATATATACTGAAAATGAAAATTTAGTCAAATGTGTGTGTTGAATCAAAAGGATGGCAAATATTGTAAATTAATAAGACAGTGGCGTAGTGAGTGATTAATTGAGGCATGTGAAAATATTGCCAATTTCAACGAAACCTTGTACACGTACTATTTATAACCTGGAAAAAAATAATTTGAGGCTAAAATAGCCCTAGAATCTCTGGGGGTGGAGTGGGCTAGGGGTGGCATGCGAAAATATTGTCAAATTCAACGAAACTTGGTAGATATACTATTTATAACTGGCAAAAAAATAATGTGAGGGAAAAATAGCCCTAGCATCTCAGGGGGGTGGAGTGGACTAGGGAGACATGCGAAAATACTGTAAAATTCAACGAAACTCGGTACACGTACTATTTATAACCCGGAAAAAAATAATTTGAGAGTAAAATAGCCCTAGCATCGTGGGGGGCGGAGTGGGCTAGGGTGGAGATTTATCCATAAATACATAAATTTTCGATCGACATAGGTCGTTTGACTTTTTTAATAATGCGTGCATTGCCCGCCAGAGTACGCAAAATCGTGACCTTATATGCATTTTAGCGTTTTTTTCAAATTCTTTATTAATTAATTTAAAAAAAACGGGAAATTATAGGAAAATTAAAATACCCTATATCGATTTAAACTTTTCCGCTCTTAATAAAAGCATATTTTGCCCAAAATGCATAGTTTTCGCTAAAAATGCAAAAAACATAGAAAAACGCAAAAATTGATAAAAAAATTGATTTTGCATTTTTAGCGAAAACTTTGCATTTTGGGCAAAAATTGCTTCTAATAAGAGTTGTAGAGCTCGACGTTTACTCCGTTTTTCGTTTAAACGTTTAAACGTGTAAACGTTTACCGTTTATTTGTCACTAATAAAACACGTTAAGCTTAATAAACGTTTACAATACGTTTAGCATAATAAACGTTTACAACCCGTAAACTGGAAATGATTCCTCATATTTTTATACTCCATTTGGGGGTCCAAAAGTCATATCTCGGTGTTTCGTAAGATTCCCAACAATTTTACACATTCGATTCAAACAGGAACCACCTGGTCTATAGGGGGTTGAACCCTTTAAACTTCGAATGCCGACGTTTCGGACGGTTTTCGAGAAACTATTTACTTATTAAAGTGTACCAAATAATAATAATTTATTCATTTTTTTCCGCTACCGGAAATATTGTAAAACACGGCGAATGAACTTCGAAACAGATATTTGCAGGGTGGGTTATACGTTTCTATATTAAACGATTTTCGTCAACACGATTAAACGAAAAAATCCGTTTAAACGTATACACGTATAAACGTGAATATCCGTTTAAACGCGAATATCCGTTTAAACGTTTAAAAACCGCTTTCTAACTAAGAACAAGTTTATCCGTGTACACGTGTATCCGTGTATTAACGAGCCCTAGTTTCAGTCGATATAGGTCATACGAATTTTAGTATAATTTCCCATTTTTCCGCTAGAGGGTGCGGAAAATAAAGTATAGTGCAATTTTTAATAAAAAAAATTGAAAAGAAACGTCAAGTGCATATATGGTCTGGCGGGCAATGCACGTATTATTTGAAAGGTCGAAAGACCCATATCGATCGGAAATTTTCCGCTCTACTATTTTGGTCTCTTATAAGTTTTCCAGGTAATGCATAGTTTTGGCTGAAAATCCAAAAATCAGCAGAAGGTAACAAAAGAAAAATGCATTTATTGATAAATCTCAAGAATCCTTAATATTTTATTATACAAACTGTATATCATTGGAAAGCTTATCAAAAATGCCATAGATTGGTGGCAACATATATAGGGTGTTCTATTTGAAAAAAAATAGTTATCCATTGTTTTGCGTTTGTTAACATCCTGTATAGCAGTATGAACAAAAAAGGACCAAAGCCGATGTGTATTATTCTTCATGATGTGGAAAGTTTTTTTAGTAAAAAATGATGCTATCTTTGCTAAGAATACTCTGTAATGTTTTCAATGTGCACATGTTTTTGCCACAAAATTGTCCATAACTAACCAAACTCTCCATAATAGACCCATAGTATCTTATACTATTTTTATCAGCTTCTTAAGAGGATTAAAAATAAAGTTTAAAACATGGGGTGTTCCATTTAAAAAAAACATAACTTTGATCTGTTATTTATACTGGGACACCCTGTACGAAAACATACATATTTTTAAAATATGTAGAATGGGTGTGGGTACCAGTTCATGAAAATTAGAAGTCGATATCTCAAATAGCAAATAAGTTATAAGGCTTTTACAAATCCCTGGGTCACCCGGTATAAGCGTGTACAGTTTTGCTAAAAATGTAGGCACAACAAGAAATTTTAGTTGTTTAACTGTTGTCTCTAATAATTTCATTTCGTGTACATTTTCAACTGGTGATTTTTTCTTCTAACTTAAGATTTCTTTAACACAACTTTGTTTTGGGTCACAAACAAATGTATTACGCAATAACAACAAGTAGTATCGACTATTAGTGAATTTGTTTACCTAACATACGGAATATAAACAGCACTTTGATCATTGACAAAAATGTAAAACTAAATGAAGACCCATTGCACGAGAATTTGATATAGGTATCTTATCAAATCCCCCACTGCTGGCTTCGTTTGCGGTTAATCACGTTTTAAAGGCTGAAATTCTGAAATACCAAGATTTTTTTAAACGACAGGTAAATTTTCGTCAATGTTAATTTTTTTTTTGTCCGTATTTTATGCCAATCAAACGTACCAAAAATTAAATCAATACTAATTGTAGTTGATTGAGTTATACATTTGATTATATCGGAAAACAGGGTTTTGTTTAGGAAATCTAAAATTTAAAAAATCATCGTTGAAAAAATACTACTGCTTTGAAATATGAACGACAAGAATTAGTTTTTATGGCAAATACGATGAAATTCTCGACTTCAGGAAATATTAGTAGGTATAATTCGCTCATCGGTTGTCTGCATATTCTTTGGATGAAAAGATGATTTCAAGATAAATCTAGAAACCTTAAAAAATGTAATTTATATTTTTTAAATACCACATATTTTTAATTTAATTTAATATTTAATGTTTTTATGTAAAAATAGGTAGATTATAGATATTTTGTATAATTGTGATTTCTCCAGTTTGAATTAATGTTTATCAGCTTGTAATACTTAATATACTTACAGATCTCCTAAAATTCTAAAACGATTATTTATATTTTGTTAGTTTTTAAATAATATACAGGCTCCTGCATCTCACCTCCTGTCTTCTATAGCTCAGTAGAATAATTAATAATCGATTTATAGTTATATGAAAAACAGTAAAACAATTAAATTTTTATTTTACAATTTTTGCTCATTATTGAACTATTTTGGTGAAATTCTTGGTTGTCGCGATAGGAGACCGGTTTTGGACTAGTTTATCTCTTTGCTGCACTAGTTATATAATGGAGTAAATCGACTTAGGGATTTACTGTTTCACCCTCACTCAGTTTCTTTCCAGGTAATAAATTGGAAATGTACCAAGTTTCGTTGAATTTGACAATATTTTGGCCCGCCACCACCCCCTAAGATGCTAGGGCTAATTTACCCTCAGATTATTTTTTTGCAGGTTATAAATAGTACATGTACCATGTTTCGTTGAATTTGTCAGTATTTTCGCATGCCACCCCTAGCCCAGTCCACCCCCCGAGATTCTAGGGCTATTTTACCCTCAAATTATTTTTTTCCAGGTTATAAATAGTACGTGTACCAAGTTTCGTTGAATTTTACAGTATTTTCGCATGTCACCCTAGCCCACTCCACCCCCTGAGATGCTAGGGCTATTTTTCCCTCACATTATTTTTTTGCCAGTTATAAATAGTATGTGTACCAAGTTTCATTAAATTTGGCAATATTTTCGCATGCCACCCGTAGCCCACTCCGCCCCCGGAGATGCTAGGGCTATTTTAGCCTCAAATTATTTTTTTCCGGGTTATAAATAGTACGTGTACCAAGTTTCGTTGAAATTGGCGATATTTTCACATGCCTCAATTAATCACTCACTACGCCACTGTCTTATTAATTTACAATATTTGCCATCCTTTTGATTCAACACACACATTTGACTAAATTTTAATTTTCAATATATATTTCAAATAATTAATAAATAATAATTTATCAAATATACGAATTGTTTATAAGTTGAATATTTATTTCAAGGACGGCCCTAAGGCCTAAATAATGGTAATGCAATATTTAAGGAACCCTTATTACCGTATATAATAATGTAATTGGTAATTGGCACCAACTCCGTTGGATTTAACCAAAAATTCGCATTTAACGTTATAATATGATCACACAATTGGGAATGCGCATACAGGATTCAGGAAAGCTCACGTCTTATAATTAAAACCCTTATATCTTTTTATCCGTATTCTTTTTTCCAAAAAATTTTACATATTCGGCTGGAGCCAGGTTTAAGCTATAAAATCACTTAAAATTAAGTAAAAAATATTGAAGTGGGGGGCTAGGGTGAAAACTGTTTTTGTAATTTTTTAGAGGTTGTGGGGTGGAGCCAGCTTTAAAATTGATAGAGCCTGCTGGAGCTAGGTCTGAGGAATCTAAATCTTAAAAAAAAAGTTAAAAAATCAAAAGTGGGGGGCAAACGTCAACTTGGCCCCGCTAAATTTCAAACCCCCATGACTTTTTTACCTTTTTGGAGCCAGCTCTAATTTTTGTGGAGCTAGCTGGAGCTAGCTAAGGGCTTTCTGGAGCAACACTTTTTTTCCAAAAAATCGAAAGTGGGGGGCCAAGTTGACGGACCCGCGCGCTCAATGCATTCAAACGGTGCGCTTCACTTCGGAGGCCCAACTGACGGTCTTTCCACTGTTCTGGTGGCGTCTGACGATTATTTTCATGTTATGTGAACCACAAACCATCATCTAAATGAATTCCAACCTGCATACTATGACTTCATTTTCACAGTTTACCAACAAGTTGATACGTGTAACTGACGCAGATTCCACCCCCAGACAAGCGTCTGACGAGTTTTTTTTATGAATTATAGTTAGTAAATATTTACCTCAACAATTTTCAGCGTGCATAAAATAACTATTCGGAAAAAATTTCTTGACAAGTTGCGCAGCCTACCACAACTACACCCACCGCTAGTGGAGGGTCTGACGGTCGGATACCTTATGAACAATATAGGAACTACCAATGGTATAAAATCCAGCGTGCATAAAATGACTTGATTAAAAGTGACACCACCCCCCGGACTATTATGATGAATTTAAAAATACCTTATTAAGATCTGTTGTATTATTTCATGAAACGGGTAGTATTCTCCGTAAACCAGGAAGTGGTAGACCAGTTTCTGTGTAAAACAACTTGTAAACTAACAACTACAATCGATTAATATTGATTTTAACTTACGATTTAAGCAGGGAAAATGGGAATTTGATATCCTATTCTTCATAAAAATTCACATTTTAAGGTCATGTTAAAAATGCGTATTTTCATTAGATTATCGTCCCACCGCAACTGAAGGAGTGGCGTGTCGAAATAAACACTCTATAAAGTTATCTGTGAACTATCATTGCGTTAACCCTAGATTATTTATATGCATTAACAATTGACACGAATTTTGAATTGTTCTGTTGTAAATCTATTTACAATTTCTTTATTTGTGCCCCAGTTTTGTGGGTGTTTCTATTTTTTGGGAAAAGGTGCCCCTACCAAACATAAACACAGGCATGTATCTTTAACCGGGATCCTAACCACACAAATTCATCTGGTAAAAATTAGGGACTTTAGTCAATGATTAAATGGCAATGTACGGGTAAAACTACTAGTCGGTCTAAAGGGGGGGGGGGGGGCTTAACTTCACCCTAACTTAAGCATAAGCGACCAGGCTAGCTCCGCTCCGCCATTGACCACATAGAGCCCGTATAACTACTTCCTATGTATTTATGACGGCTTCACCGTCACCTAATCTACTGCGGGTAAAACTACTATCTGGTCTAAAGGGGGGCAACTGTAACTTCACCCTAACCTAAGCATAAGCACCTACCATTTGCAACCATTAACTGGTAGGTAATGATGAATTAAACTTATCGCCCAGGTTTGTTCACTATTTTATTCACAACCGTACCTTTTTTGTTAAAGCATTAAAGTCAAATCAAATTAAATAAAGGTTAGTTCATGAAATGCGAGCTGTTTGTTTTAAAACCAACTTATAGCAACCATGCAAATACATATTACGGATAGCTATACTGAATATTTTTACTAATTACTAATATACCGAGTGTCTGGGATAAGGGGCGAACATAGGGATTTAACATGTAAAATTAAAAATGTGTAATTATTAGCTCCCCTATTCATTTTAGAGAAAAATCGTAAAGGAATATTTTTTAGAGAATTAAAAATTGTAAATGAAGGATCCATTTAATTAACGTTTGTACTAGAATCCACCTCAAAAATAATAAAAATAAGTTTAAACCATTTACCATTTAATAAAAACCCTTGCCATGACTTTGACAAATGTCATGTTATGGTGAGAATAATTTGGCAGTCAAATATCAATTCACGCATTACTATGAACAATAATCTGAGTTATTTCAATGACGAGAGCGTATTCATTATCAAAACATTTTGCAGTAGCGTCAGTTTACTCAGAGTTCGTGACATTACATGCAAACGGAACAGAAGAAACAACGATGAATTATAAGAAACAGTTTTGGGTTTGATAAATGCTCAACCAACAACTAGCAGACGATGCATTGCTCGTGAGTGCAAAGTGTCTAAATTCTCTGTACAGAAAATTCTGAAGAAGCATGGTTATCATTCATAAAAATATCAATGCCATCAGGAGATACTGTTAGTGGATGAAGAAAGAAGGCGTGTATTCTGCGAAATAACGCAGGATCGATCAAATACAGACCATAATGAATGCTAATAATTTACTTCCATTTAACAATAAAATAATAGAAATACACCAATTGTTAATTAAAATCAGAGCACCAAACTTCATGGGATTGCTGAGGACGAGCAACTCACCTGGTGTCAGCATGTTGATTATGTGTGTAGTAAATTAAATACTGCTTACTATGCAGTTCTTAAACTAAAACCAATTTTACCACCAGAGTCAATCATAACTCTTTACTACTCATAGTTATATCCTTATATCTCCTATAATATACCAGCGTGGGAAAGAAGTCATATTCAAAGGATATTCATAGCCCAGAAAAGAATATTAAGATTAATTTTTAACAAAATTAGATTGGAGACTTGCCGTAGTTTATTTTGGAAGAACAACATACTTACATTAATATGCATTTACATATTTAAAATAGCAACATTTGCTGCGAATTAATTAACTAAAAACTAAACTAAGCTAAACTTTTTGCAGTCTGTCTGTTTTGTCGAAGAATGATAGTTCACACTGTACAACGAGCCCAACGTTATTGTTCATAGTAATTATAATGCGTGAATTGATATTTGACTAGAATAGTATATTCTGTAACAAGGTTAGAATGGAAATTCGATGCGAGTGGAATATTTCGAGCGCGAGCCGCGAGGCGAGCGCGAGGAACCACGAGCATCAGAATTTCCATTCTTACCGAGTAGCAGACTATACTTTCTCCTCGACCAGATAAAATAGACTAATAAAGTAATGAACACAAGGAACTTACGTTTTATTATTACGTTTGTGGTTATGTTTATAGTATTTTGACAATTGTGATATCCAAGGCTAATTGTTTTATTCGGAACGGTGTGAGAATATTCATTCTATCCCTTGTTATGGAATGAATTACATGCAAAACGCATATGCGCATAGTGTTCTGTTCCATAACAAGAGTGAGAATGTGAACGTTCTATGATCAAAATTGATTGCAGAATGCATAAATTCTACAGTGGTCGTGGAGAAACATTATTCTCACCATGACATTTGTCAAATTCATGGCAAGGGTTTTTATTAAATGGTAAATGGTCTAAACTTATTTTTATTATTTTTGAGGTGGATTCTAGTACAAACGTAAATTAAATGGATGCTTCATTTACAATTTTTAATTATCTAAAAAATATTCCTTTACGATTTTTCTCTAAAATGAATAGGGGAGCTAATAATTACACATTTTTAATTTTACATGTTAAATCCCTATGTTCGCCCCTTATCCCAGACACTCGGTATGAAGTATACAAAGAAACTGGGTGTAAGGCAAGAAATCGCAGGTATTCCGAGGCATTTAAAGTGTAACTTGTTTATTGCGGATAGGAAGAAAGTTTTGTAATTAGGAATAATTGCCAAAGCTTAAGTTCGTCATCTTGCCTGTCTTTGCCCTATACCGTTCAAAATGTGATAATAAAAATAATAATCACCTGCGGCATCTTATCCCCTTGTCCTTCCCAAGATAATCTCTCATCAAACAATGGATCCAAGTGCGTCCCTATATAAAAAGCTTCCCATTCTCTATGATAATTAATTCTCTTCGCAACGGTAAACACCTTCAAACCATCGCTCTCCGAAGTATTCAACCACTCTTTGTACTTGGGCACAGCGTGGCACTTCGCGGAAACGCTTCTTTCTTCTTGATCATCTCTTGTAATTCGGTTTAATTTTCAGGAACCGGCACGTCCAAGATAATTTCGAATGGCGGCGGTACGTACACGCGCGGGTTCTTCCTGCTTTCGTACTCCGGATGGTCGTAAATCATCTTCATAAATTTTTGGATAAAGTTCGGCGACGGGTACAGCTCGATATCCGACGCGAAAACGTAATGCGTGGTTGCCATTTCCCGTGCTACGTTTCGCCTAACGTTGATCGGATAGGTTAGGTTTTGTTTTCTTCTGTATAAATTTTGAAGGTTGGAATCTATAAATGGTGATTTCGTTCTGCAATCGTAGATGTCTTTATAAGCATCCACGATTGGATGGTCCTGAAGAAAGTAAAAAAATCAGAATTAAAATGTTGTAATTTGAAATACTCTGGAATTGAATTTTGGGTTTAAGGCGCATCTACAGCTAAGGTCATTAGTGCCAACGTAACGCTTGACACAAGTCAGAAATACTCCTATCTTCCAGCCGACAATTGTCAATAAAACTGTGGTACGGGTTTGCCTTTTAATCTGTGAAAAGCTTCTTTTTGGGCAAAACAATTTTTAGTACTTTGAAACTGCTCAACTATCTTACCACAGAAAAGTAAATTATACACCGGTGGAAAAAAAATTGAAACACTTGAAATTCGTGAAATTTTGACCATTTTCAAACCGCCACAACTCGGCGTATTTTCAATTGATTTTCATGAATCTTTGAGGGCGAAAAACTTTGAAGTGTCTTCTTTAAAGTCATGCATGCGAACTGAAGCGTAACCCCTTCCGCTCCCTCTAGCGGCCCAGTGAAAAAAAAAGTTATTTTGTGGAAACCATGTCCAACTTTGACGATGTCTACGGAGTTGGAAAAATTTTGTCCACTCGATCCACCATAAAGGCATTAAAATTTGATCAATTCCCTATGCAGGACTCAAAGAACGAAGTTCCTACGATGATTTAGCACCAAGTTATGGGTCTTTGAAAAAAGTGCATTTTGACGTTTTTCGCACATAACTCAGTGACTTTTCAATCAAATTTGATGATTATTTCGGGAAAAAATCCCATTTTGGCTCTACTTTTAGGGGTGGGTAAACTTAGATTGGAATGATCCCTTTTCGAACCCTTCAACCCCCGAACAAAAAACACGTTTTTGGGCAAGAAAACGTCCTACTTAGGCAACGTGTACCGAATTGAAAAAAATGTGTCGACTCGATCCACCAAAAGGGCATTTGTGTTCAATTACGTCCGAGGGACTCAAAGAACAAAGTTCCTACGACGATTTAGCTCAAAGTTATGGGTGTTTGCAAAAAAGCGAATTTTGTGGATTTTTGACTCATAAGTTCAAAGTTTTTCGACGAAATTGTTTTCGTTTTCACGAATGAAATTTCTTTGAGGTGTGCATGAAAATTCATTGTTTGCGCGAAATCATTAAAATCGCATTTTGTACCTTAGAACTCCATTAACAAAAAACTTTATTTTAGGTCAAAAATAGCTCACTTTAACGATCTCTGTAGAATCGGAAAAAATGTGGGTCTAACTCACCAGCATTTGTCCATTTTTCCATTTATCTAATAAAAACAAACAAACTACACTGACGGAAAAAAATGAAACTCTTGAGATTTGTAAAAATTTAGGTAATTTTCAAATGGCCATAACTCGGCTTCTATCCCACCGATTTTGACGATTTTTTGAGAAATCAAAAGCAAAATGTATCCTCTTTGAGAGGGTTTGTCCCCCACTCAAAGAGAGGGCTCTATGCCCCTTTACACGAAAAAATAAAAAAACCACAAAATGCACCTTTTTTCAAAGACCCATAACTTTGTGCCAAAACACTCTAGTAACTTCGTTTTTTGAGTCCTGCATAGGTAATTAAACACATTTCAATGCCCTTTAGGTGGATCGAGTCGTCACATTTTTTCCAACTCTGTACACGTTGCCAAAGTTGGACGTTTTTTGCCAAAAAACGTGTTTTTTTTTTGTTCGGGGTGTGCCACCCGGCTGCTCTTTTACTTCGGTGCGAGGGTGGGAACCAACGTAAATTATAAATCCTTAAAACTTAAATTAATTTATTACTTGAGCAACACGATATAAAAAAATTAATTATAAACCCGTGAAATGCATCTCACGAAAATTACCGAAAATATACTTAAAACTATTAATGATGATTGCTTAATGAATCATGATATTTACGATTATTAATCCTAGACAAAAATATAAAAATAAACTTGATAACATAAAAAATAAAACGATATATATGGGCGCCACCCAGGAATTACGTCCTGGGACGTTATTAATTAATATGTACAATTTTATTCGTCGTAGCTCTTCAAACGCAAAAATACGTGCTGGTATAAAATATCCGACTGGTATTAAAAAAAATATACGACTTATCTGTCCCTGCAGCAAGTACTCCCCGTTCAGTCGGAATCGTCTCCGCTAGCCTGGATCCTATGATCCCTTAAAGGTCAGTTCGAGGACGCTCTCCGATTAACTCCAAACCAAATCTGCCTGCAGAGTTCTCGGCCAGCACACGTGTCGACCAAAACGTTTTTTTCTCTTTTCGAGCCGCGTTCCTAACTTCGTCACTCTTCTGATTAGGCAGCGAAATTAAAGGGCCCTATTTTATTCAAAGGAAATTAGAACCTGTCGCAACCAAAGCAAAAACTCACCTTCGTAAAGAAGAACCCCGCGTTACGATAACCACAAATCAATAATTCTACTCGGCAATTTATCGACACCCGCGTACGCTCGCATTCGCACCTCGCCGAAAAATCTCGCCCGAGCGCGGACCGAAAACAAAAACCTCGCAGATAGCACAAAAAGTTAACACTTCTCCTAGCTACTCATTTTCAAAAAGCAATGCTACACTGCCCTTTCTCCCGGTATAAAAAAAATATATACTAATATATATACAGTGCGAGTCTCTAACTTGGAATAAATTCAGTAAATCAAACAAAGTTTATTTTTCGGAAATATGCTCGGACACGTCGATTAGTATTTTAAATTGCGCTCTTTTTGTTGTAATAAAATTTTATACAGCGTGTCCCAAATTTGAGATATGACGTCATCGACTATTTTTTTTAATAGCAACCCTAATTTTTTTATCACTATTTTTAAAGAGTATATCAAGTTACACATGTGTGCCAAATTTCAAATTTTTATTTCCTGTCATTTAGAAGATATTTAACAAACATTATCAAATTTGTAGAATGAAGAAATCAAGTCACCTTAATCGAATTTTTATGCATTTTAAAAGAATGCCAAAACGTGCTGGTTTGTCATTTTTTTTTCAAACTGACGTTTATCATTTTGACGTTTAGTTATAAAAACAAGTAAGAAGTGTAGCATCGCATTCCACGCATATTCGAGTGAGGAGAGTATTAGTCGTTCCATTGTTGTGTTGACTGTTGTTCACCGTTGGTCGAAAAATTATACTAACATGCCGTACTTAACTGAAACCCACAAAATCGAAATTTTAATGGTGATTGGCTATGGAGATAGGACAAGAACACAAAATGAAGTTATTTATTTATTTAGAGAGAAGTATCCTGACTTACCAGCCTTATCTCAAAGTACCGTAAGCAAGACTGAAAGTCAGTTTCGGGAAAATGGGCATTTAAGAAAAACGAATAATCATCGTCAGAATGCGCTGAGTGAAGAGGTCAAAATTGATGTACTTCTCTCTGTTCAGGAAAATCATCATGTCTCCTCTAGGCAGATGGCTAGGGAACTCAAAATTAGCCAGTCTTCAGTGTCAAGAATCCTTAGAGAGCAAACATTTCATCCTTATAAAATGACAATCCTCCAGGAACTCACCGAAGATGATCCGGATAGAAGACTTCAGTTTTGCGAAAAAATGATGGATCTTCTAGATAGAAATGTTCTAAAAATAGAAAATATATTGTTTTCCGATGAATCAACGTTTATGTTAAATGGTGAGGTAAATCGTCAAAATTGCCGTTATTGGGCAGACAAGAACCCACACTGGATGAGGGAAGGCCACACTCAATATCCAGAAAAAGTTAATGTTTGGGCAGGGATTGTTGGTGATCGAATTTTAGGACCAATTTTCTTTCCTAATAATCTCAATGGAGCGGGATATTTACAATTCTTGGAGGAAGAGCTAATTCCGAGTTTGGCTATTTTGTTTCCTTGCCCTGTAGAAGCTGACGTCCCGAATAGAAACATCTGGTTTCAACAGGACGGTGCGCCTCCTCATTTTGCAAGGCGTGTCCGTGAGTACCTGGATAATGTATTTCCACGAAGATGGATTGGCAGAAGAGGACCAGTTGAATGGCCACCCAGGTCTCCGGATTTAACACCTATGGACTTTTTCTTATGGGGGTACTTGAAAAGCAAAGTTTTTAAGACCAAACCGCCAAATCTTGAGGAGTTGAAAGAACGAATAAGACAGGAGTGTAGACTAATTTCCCCCGAAGTAATTAGAAATGTTCAAAACGAGTTTCAGTTCCGTTTAGGGTATTGTCAGTTACAAAATGGACAACATTTTGAGCATTTATTGAAGAAAGACTATTAAGTTGAATTCATTTTTCAAATTTGATACTGTTTGTTAAATATCTTCTAAATGACAGGAAATAAAAATTTGAAATTTGGCACACATGTGTAACTTGATATACTCTTTAAAAATAGTGATAAAAAAATTAGAGTTGCCATTAAAAAAAATAGTCGATGACGTCATATCTCAAATTTAGGACACGCTGTATAAAATTTTATTACAACAAAAAGAGCGCAATTTAAAATACTAATCGACGTGTCCGAGCATATTTCCGAAAAATAAACTTTGTTTGATTTACTGAATTTATTCCAAGTTAGAGACTCGCACTGTATATATATAATTTTTACTATGTCAAGGATCTCCTACTGATCACTCGTTTGTTAAAGTGCTCGTGCTGCCAAAATAAGGTTTCAAATCTTTTATGTGCCATTTTCCCACATCACGCCCATCCGCATCACATAACTGATAAACCACGGCCGAAATAACCCTTTTTACCGAGCATAACACATACTTGGGTGCAAGTTTCACGGAAATTTGGTTTGCAGCGTTCGACAAAACCTTGTTTGATTTCCAAACTAAATCCCCTTCTTCAAAACGTATATTCCGTTTGCGTAGGTTGTACGTCCTCGCATTTCTAAGATAAGCTTTATCCAGACGAGTTTTTATGGCATCGTAAACCCCTGGCATTTCCTTTAATTTCGATATATAACTATCCCGGGAGCTAGTGGTAATTTCGAAATTTTCACAATCTTTATCAAATTTCCCATAAAATTCACCAGAAACAGGAACAATGTGACCGAACACTAACGTATTTGGTGGCAACCCCGTTATTTCGTGTGTAGCCTGACGAATTGCTAGACTTTCTTGAAAAAATTGACGAGTTACGTGTAGCTAGGGGCGTTTCAAAAAACGATCTTTTTAGATCTGCTTTCGATTTTTTTTTTGGTTCGGCTATCCCTTGGTTCAGATCCGTTAGACAGAGGGTGAGTAATTGGGACGAGCTAGTCGACTGTTTAAAACGCGATTTCTTGCCTGAGGACTTTGATGATTTTATTTGGGAACAGTTACGTAATCGGAAGCAGGGCGATAGCGAACGCGTTACTATTTTCATTACAGTTATGGAAAATTTATTTTCGCGTTTATCAACTCCTAAAGAGGAAAGTAAAGTAAAGATTATCCGGAAGAATCTATTACCGTTATAGGTGTCACAGTTAAGCTTAATATGCCGTAAAATTGAAAATTGCAACATAACGCACCAAAAGTTGTCACAGCCATCCTTACTTGCGGTTAGGGCCGATAATAAAAACGATGACGTCTTAAATGCGGTGATGAACTTAACAAAAAAAATTAATGCTACAGGGGGTTGAAGGGTTCGAAAAGGGATCATTCCAATCTGAGTTTACCCCCTTAAAGTAGAGCCTTTTTTCCCGAAATAATCATCAAATTTGGTTGAAAAGTCACTGAGTTATGTGCGAAAAACCTCAAAATGCACTTTTTTTTAAAGCACTCATAACTTGGTGCCAAATCATCGTAGGAACTTCGTTCTTTGAGTCCTGCATAGGTAATTGATCAAATTGTAATGCCTTTATGGTGGATCGAGTCGACAAAATTTTTCCACCTCCGTAGACATCGTCAAAGTTATACATGGTTTCCAGAAAAAACTTTTTTTTCACAGGGGCGCTAGAGGGGAGGCGGAAGGGGTTACGCTTAAGTTTGCATGCATGACTTTAAAGAAGACCTTCAAAGTTTTTCGCCCTCAAAGATTCATCAAAATTGATTGAAAATACGGGAGTTATGGCGATTTGAAAATGGTCGAAATTTCACGAATTTCAAGTGTTTCATTTTTTTTCCTTCGCTATATTATTCTGCTAAAAATCCTTTTACCCTTTCAGCCCCAAATTTCTAAATTAAAAAAAAAATTGTTAATTATTATTGATGAGGAGCTTCTTAAGACCATAAATACCAAATTTGAACTCATTTGATTAATTAGTAGAGGAATTAATTAGTGAGGCTTTGTTGAAGTGACATCTAGTGATAAACAGCAAAAATATGGATTGTCATAGTAAGTAGAGACATGTAAATGTTGCGGTGGCAATTGCCACCACCAGGGCCGAAAGGGTTAATTATCTTCAAATGCCGGCTGCATAAAAATAGTTAGAAGGCGTATGTGGTCAGCGTGCCTCAGGTTGCACTGGCCTGGTCTAATGGTAGAATCAATCAAACCAAAATATCAAGGAGTCGAATACTCCTCATTTAAAATAGTTACTTAATAACCATTGTGCAAAAGACCTAACCAGGTCGCAGAGCTGTAGGACTCCGTAGCCAATCGGCATCGTCTAATATAACAACCATTGCAATTCTGGCCTAAGTATACTTTATTAACAGATTTTTTTTTCGATAAAACTGGAGAGTTTTCACCGGTACAAACAAACAAACTATCTATAAATTGCATAAGATATTTCTAGATAAGTTAAGTGATGCTTATCATTACACAGATAACAAGTCCACTTATAAAAATAAAAATGTTTGTAACGTGGGATTCTACTTCAGAATGATTCAAATTGTAACTTTATTTTATACACTTAGTCTGTTAATCTTATCATTAAAATAAATGTTTGCGGTAGTACTTATACTTATATGCTCTTTGTAATTGTGTGAAGATAATTGTAGTTATTAGCACGAAAAAAATTATCTTATCTTATCTATAAATATAAAAAAATATATAGCTGTAAATGATTATATAAAAAAAAGTGTTATATTCCAGAAGGAAAATCTACGTTAAATGCTATATTTAATAAAAGTGGATCTGATTTTCTCCAAGAGCAATCACAGGTTTCTGAAAACAGGTACACCCCTACATCTGGAAATGGTCGGACCTGTTACGAAATACAGGTTGTACCATCCCTACATTAAACACGCATTCTAATTTCTTGTAAATATCACAAAGTTTTCGGTTGTTACAGTACAATTGATTAATGACGTAAATGCTAGTCATTATAATTAAAATGTTTTTGTCTGATATTTATACTCAGTTTACATTTTATTCTCGCTGCAGTAGGCTTTGTTAGGGTGAAATTTTTGCTGGTAGTAAAAAAGTTACTAACAATTTGGTTATGTCATTGCATTTTTTTGGTTACATGTAGTGCAATGTTGCATTTTATAATACCCCTCATTCACATGTAAAATAGTATATAGTGTATCAAGGGCCGAAAATAGGCTTCAGCAACACGAGCAAACATCCATTATCATCAAAAATACAACATGCCAATATAAAGACAAAAAACACCCCGACTGCGGCGAAAATAAAATGTGAATAGAGTATATGAATATTTTTATAAAATCAAAAAATAATAATTCAAGGCAAGAAATCATTTTAACCACATCCATTAATCCATTTATGAACATACTCACCAATTTTGGAAAATGCGTATCGATAAAAAATATATGAAACGTTACGAAATCCTTAATGAGAGGTGTGTCACAGTTCCTCAAGTACGCAATGGACTCGAGCGTCTTCTCGAAATCTTCGCCAGGAGCGTACAGCGTAATACTTATGGGACCCATCCATCTTTTGACCAGAGTTGGGATGTTATCTAAAAAGGTGTAATCCCCGTGGGTCGTATAGGTCACAGTTTCGTTGCACTGGAACGTTCTTAGGGCAGGAACAAAATTATAAAGGACGAAGTAAGCACCTCGTTGTTCCGCCTTGAAGCCGAAGTGTTTATCGTCGCACTTCGTCGTCTGACACACACTCATTTCCAAACTTTCCACATCCGCCAATCCAAGGTAGCTGCTTTGGGAACTGTAACTCGAGATGGTGAAAAATATCAGTCCTGCTGATAAAATGCAGAAAATTACGAAAAACAAACGAGCGTCGACGGATATGTTGGCGGAGTACGCTCTGCTCGATTCGCTCGCGTCGAATAAACGCTTATCTATAAAATGTTAATATTTGTTATGTAGGAAGCTTCTACTTCGTTATACATGCTTTTTATATAGAATAAAACACTTTTTTACTTTGTTTGTATAACACTTATTTATTTATTTTGTTTGACTGCAGTTTCGGGAACTCAGCTTGCCATTATCAAAACTAAAGTAAATTACATCTTTAGATAGACAGGTATATATACAAAAGGGAGCATGCAAATTATTTACAGACGGCGTTAAAAATAGGGGTGTAGATTAGGTCCAACTGGTCGTTGATGATTGGAATTCCCGGATTAGCTCGGGCTTTATGAATTTCGAGTGCCTCCAGAAGGTTCATTTTGTGTCCCTTTTCGGCGTAATGGATTACTGATAGTACATCACTACCAAAGGAATGATTTTCGCTAAACATCTAATTGATGGACTCAGAAACCTTGTTTTTGGACATTTTTTACACATTTTACAAACAAGTTTCTTAACAATTTTTTGTATATATTTTAGTAACACCGACAAAAACTATCTTATAATAATAATAATAATAATAATAATAATACTTCTTTATTGTCCAACAGATTAACCAAAAAGGACAAAATACATAATACAAAAATATACATAATAATAATGATTATAGAACAAAAATTACCTAATTACTAAAAACAAAACAAAAAGTATACATCATAATTACAAATAGTTAATTCTTATTTACAATTAGCAATCATTTATGATTATATTAGCATTTCGACTCATATGGGCAATCGGCGCTCTCAACAGAATGTTGGTGTTAGCAGTGGGCGAAAAGAAAGTTACATGTTGCCATGATGTGAGCCGCGGAATATTAAAATGAACCATGGAAAGTAATTCCGGTGAGTCCACCAGGTTGGATATTAATTTAATCATAAATGATCCACTAGCTTGGTTCTCTTCGTTCAGACAAGGATGCGCAGTTATGTAGTTGAAGTAAGTAAGTATGTGTAATCAACCGATTGATCAGGATACATACCATTAACTTTATAGCTCAGAAATTTTAGAAAACGCTTCTGAACTCGTTCAATTAATAAGGATCCGTTCACATAATACGGATACCAGATAATTGAAGCGTATTCCAGTCTACTTCGAACTAAGGCAAAATATAATATTTTTAATAAACTGACATCTTCAAAGTACCGAGATGTGCGCATTAGGAAGCCGAGCAGTTTAAAAGCAGATGAACTGATTGTACGAATATGTTCTTGAAATGTAAGGCCAGAATCAAACAGAACACCAAGATCTCTCACTGTGATGTCACGTCGTATAACATCATCACCAATTTTGTAACCGTAGTTAGTTACATTGTGTTTGCGAGTGTACGAGACGATAACGCATTTACTGTTATTTAAGTGCAATTTGTTAATTACACACCACTCAACAATATAATTGACATTCCTCTGAAGTAAGATGCAGTCAGATAGGTTATTAATAGTGTTAATTTTTAAATCGTCTGCATAGGCCAGTACAGGGCAAGATACAGATGCAACTAAATCATCTATGTATAAGTTAAATAATAAGGGGCCCAAGTTGGACCCTTGCGGTACACCAGAGGAAGAAATAAAATAATGCGATTTAAATCCATTGTAGTGAACATAATTTTTGCGGTTGTCAAGATATGAAGCAACAAATTTTATAAAATCCAAAGAGAGTCCAAATGCGCTGAGTTTATTTAAAAGTATTTGATGATCAATAGTATCGAATGCCTTTGAAAGGTCGACCTGACCACGGCTATCCAGAGATTCGCAAATATGTTGGGTTATAATTGCCAGATTAGTGGACGTTGATCGTCCCGAGCAAAATCCATGTTGATGAGGTGAAATATAGATATGTGTATGATAGTTGATGACTTGATAAATGATTTGTTCGAATATCTTGGCAAAATTGGAAAGTATTGATATTGGTCTATAGTTTTGAATATCTTTAGTGTCTCCTCGTTTGAAAATTGGGCTAATTACTGCAGTCTTCCACAACTCAGGAAAAGTCATTGTATGCAATGAGAGATTATACAGGGTCTTCATTTCAAAAGGAGCCACCCTGAATAACTTTGGATCTGAAGTAGTTACGGTTTTATTTTAGAGGGTGGAACTTGAAAAACACTGTTTCTATAATTTTTTCTTTCATCCCCAGCCACACAATCTTTGGTGTGGCATATTTTGATATGAATATCTCTGAAACAAATGAACTGATTTAAATTAATGTTTATTTGCTGGACAGTATTTTGTATGCCCTTTAAAATGAGGTGTCTCACAAAAGGGGATGCCATTTGAAATTATAAAGATGGGGTGGCTGGGGGTGAGGGGGTGAAAGATAAAGTTATAAAAACAGTGTTTTCAAGTTCCACTACAAAAACAAAATTGACATGTTTTTTCCTGTAACCGTGACTACTTCAGAACCAGGGTTATTCAGGGTGGTTTATTTTGAAATGAATACCCTCTCTCTCTAAAACAAATGAACCGATTTCAATTATTTTTGCTTTGCTGGATAGCATTTTTTATGCCCTTTAAAATGAGGTGTCGCATAATAGGGGGTGCTATTTGAAATTATAAAGATGGGGTGGCTGGGGGTGAGGGGGTGAAAGATAAAATTATAAAAACAGTGTTTTTTAAGTTCCCCCTCGAAAACAAAATTGACGTATTTTTTCTTGAAACCGTAACTACTTCAGATCCAAAGTTATTCAGGGTGGCTCCTTTTGAAATGAAGACCCTGTATATAAAAGTTAATGGTTTTGCGAATACGTACTTGCAGTCTCTGATTAGGTAACAAGGAATGCGATCATCACCACATATTTGTGAACTCTTGAGATTCAGATTCCTGAATAATAGGCGTTATGAGTGTTTCACGATTAGTAAAAGCATCATTAGGATGAATACTGTTCTTGTTAGAGTAAGCTAGTAAATGCGTTGATAATTTCTTGAGGAGATGAATATAACGTGTCATCACTGTGTATTTCACTGGGAATTCTTGATGTTCCTTTCTTTAGGTGTATAAATTTCCATAAATCCTTTAGATTGTTTTTAAGATTGGCCTCAATAGTTTGTAAGTAATCCTTATAAGCGTTCGAGACTTGATACTTAACGAGTTTACGCAATCTTTTAAATTCATTATGGAAGAAGGTAGTGCCAGAAGACTTCCATTTGTGGTGAAAATATTGTTTTAATTTAATATTACGTTTTATTTCATTATTGAACCACGGAGGAAAGTGTGGTTTGTTCGAGTGTTTAGACAAAGGCACAGAAAGGTTAAGTATATCATACAATTTATCATAAAATGCACCGCATGCTTCGTTCACGTCAACATATAACTCCAAAAATGACCAGTCTGTATTAGCCAAGTTCTCATATAACTGAACAAAGTTAGCTTTTTTGAAATTATATCTCAAATTTTTATTAATTGGAAAGGGGCTCGGTTTATTTTTATTTATTGATTTACCCAAGCTTAGACTAATAGAAAGTGCAGGATGGTGAGCATCTTCAGGCACAAGCGGACAGTCATCCCTTTCAGTGTTAACAGCAACATCAAAGTTACATAAAACTAAATCTAGGAACCTGTTATTAGAGTTCTTGACTTTATTAAACGGATTTAGCTTCAATATACTCATAAACTGAAACAAGGCAATGCATTTTGCGTTATTGGGTGCAATCGATACATTATCATTATATGCTGGAACACCAAAACAAAAATAATAATATAAAAATCATTTATATTTTTCTTGAATGATTTTTTTCACATTTTAAAGCTTGCATTATTAAAATTGTCCAACATATTTGGAAGTGCTATTTTCAAAAATCGACAAACACCTTCTGCAAAAATTTAACACACAAATGTCTCGATTTTGACGTTTCAATGATCAAAAAAAATTCTCTAAAACGAGAAAAAAAGGGTTAAAAAACAAGATTTGCAGTGTTTAACACGTTTGGTCGCTATTCGTTTTAAAGAACCAAACATTGAGGATTCGATTTTTAAAACGTATAACGACTAGACTTGAAAATCTTGATTTTCTAATCTTTTCTTTGTAGAGAAATTTTTGAAAACCGTAAATTTGGCACTATTATGCTTATGAATGATCATAATCAAGATTTTATGGGTATTTTATTAATCTTTTCTCATTTTTTTTTATTTCGACTTGAAATCGAATGATCAAAATCAACATTTTATCTTTTTATTAATTTATTCATTGGTAAAAAACTAGGTGCGTGGGCAACAAGATATGGTCCACTTACCACGTAAAATAGTACCCACCCACCATTCAATCTACCAACTTTATTCTAACCTAAAATTCTGTATGGTTGAAGAAATGTGAAGAAATGAAAGTTTAAAAATAATGCGAAATGTATTTTGTAAATCTTAAACGCTTTATTAGTTACTTTATACTCAATTTTTCTCTGCTCTCATGTTCAAATTACTATTTTCATGAACTGAAAAAATAAAAATAAAAACAAATGCTGAACTTCCCAAGCGTACTTAAAATTCATTTAACTTTAATATTCTGTGCGAACAACTAGACATTCCTTTATTATAATTTTTGAAATAATACCACGGAACCAGCACTATAACAATTTTCAAATTACAAATTTCATGAACTAAAAAAAGAAAAAACATAAAAATTCTCTCAAATTTCAAAATATACTGGACGATTCGACGTTAATTATTTCATTTAAAAATAATCCCTCGAGAACAGAGCAAATCATCATTCTAAAAATGCTCTTTCTCAGAAGCAAAACACAAATTAAAAAAAAACGATTATCAAGTATTAGAACTGAAACTTTACAAAATGACAAAAAATTTATTCCATTTCACGATTCTGCAAAAATCTTTAAATGCTTCTCGTCTAGATTTTAAAACAACTCTCCAAGAACAGAGCAAATCGTTATTTTGAAGATGAGCTTTTTGAGAGACATAGAAAAACATTTGCAACATACTTTACACAAAATACATTCCACTTTACGTTTCCGCAACAGTCTAAAAATGCTTCTTCACTAATTTTGAAATAATCACGATTTCAAAAGGTGTTACGATGTTTACTAACCGTGATCACGGTTTAAAACCACTAATATTAAAAAGTAGCAATCACAGGTAGCAACGTGATTCAAAAGTAGCAGTTTTGCCTATCTAATTATATTTAAAAGTGTTATCTATACAGCATCTATAGTTATAAACAAAATAACTTTCCAATACAATCACGGGATAAGCTCCTAAAAGAACTGATTTTTTACACTACCAACGGGAGAAATAACTGGTAGAAAACACAAAAACTGAACGAAACACACGGAACCGGTAAGACGCAAGTAACAGTGATGGATCAGCTGATCATAACATCCGCCATTACTATTTTCAGCAATTTTGGCCTGTGTAAAAACGGCGGCTCTTTGGCCAATCACAACAACGTATTTTGGCGGCAATAATTTGATTTAGTCCGCCTGGTTATTAAATGAGGTATAATTGAGTTCCATTATCGGAAACTAAAACTTTGGGTAGTCCAAACCTAGTAAACGTTTCCCTCAAAACATTAACTGTAGCCACCGAAGTAATATAGGAGTAGTTCAGTATGAAAACCTCCAACCATTTTGAACGAGCGTCCTTTGTAATAAAAAAAATATTTGTTTACAAACTGACCACAAAAACCTATATGTGTCCTCTGCCATGGTTTTTCTGGCCATGGCCAAAGAGATAATTTACTCTTAGCTGGACTGCTGCTATTAAAGTTGCATGCATTACATTTTTTATCAATCGCTTCATCAATATTTGGCCACCAAAAGTACGATCTGGCTATTCCTTTCATTTTCACACCACCCAAATGAGTTAAATATAGCTGCTGCAAAATTTTATCTTAATTGACTGTGGAATAACTAGTCGATTATTCCATATTAAGCAATAACCTTCAACAGATAGCTCATAACGTTTTAAATAAAATGGTTTAAATTTAGAATATTTAAAAATGAAAGAAAGCCTATTTCCTCTTTAACGGTAGGATACCCATCAAAAGTACGGTAAACGCCCGCGAGAGGGGATTAAATCAAATTGGTATGACTGTAGGCAACCCAGCTTACAAAAGAGGGTAAATTAACTCAGTGCTATTTCCATATATCCAATACATTCAAGGTTGCGCCTGCGATTCTAAATAAAAAAGAGAGGCTATTATACGTCTGCTCCCCGCTACAGCGCGAGCGTGAGAAGAGTATTAGAATATTGTGGTTATTGTTTAATGGATAAGTCGAGTTGAAAAATTGTGCAGAAAATGGAATCCGGTGTTTTTAATCCGACAAATTGTAAAAGTGCTTGTCGTGCGATCAGCTGTTCAACTTTGGCAATGTGTATGCATAACTTAATTTCATAGGTTATAAACATCGAATTTTGCTTAAAAGTGTATTTGTTGTTTCATAATTCATGATAAGGGCATTTCGTAATGTTATAAAAGTGAGTACCTATTCTATCTATCCACAAAAGTTTATACAGAATGTTTTTATTGTTCATACTTAGATTTTACTCAACATTCTCAATGGCATTACCCAAAAACATTTTACTTAATTCATTCCTAATGTAATGTTCAACCATAGGGTAATCCTTGTTATGGCAAGGAACGGAGGTTCTTTATTCATGAACGAGTTGATATTGGCTACGCTCTGTGTGATAAAAATTGTATACTCCGTTCAAGATAGGAAGTGTTTCATTTGTCGAGAGATTAGGAAGATTCACTTTAGCTCGAGGCAGAAATTAAACCTTTCATTCATTTTGTATACTATTTTATTTACTACCATGTATTACACAGTCAGTCAAGCCAAAGTTAACATTTCTGATAACAGCAAACATGTCAATGTACTGAATCTTGACTTAAAATTTGTTGACGTATCCATTTTTTGAAATATTGCAAGCTGTAACAATATGTGCACATAAGTGTATTGTGATAAGTAAATGAAGTATGTATAAAATGGTATGCTTTCTTTTATTTTCATACTGGATGACATCAGAGAAAGGAGTACACTAGAATCATAATAAAAAAGGTGCCCATCAAATCCAATGAAATCAACACTTATCGCCTACTTAATGAAACTTCAACTATTAATAGCAATATAATTTATTGAAATAATAAAATAAGATATTTAATCTATATAAATTTACATTTAAATAATACAATAATTTATGTAAAATACAATTCAATGACATAATAAAATAGATAAAGCTGTAGTTAGTCAATTTAATTTTTTGGGAATGAAAAATTGCGAGCAGATAGGTTGCGATTACAAATATCATAGATGACATAACAAATATAAACAAATGCAACTGCACGGTGTATTTGAAAACAAAAAATTCAATTGTCCGACAAGAACCACGGGGAGGTATGCAATAGGTTGCTTCCAATTAACATGAATGCCTCTAGCCATTAGTACAAGTACACTAGTTGCAAGTGAATAGGTTTTTTTTTTTGTGTTTGTGCCAGAAAGCCGGTAATTCTTTCCTGTGAAACATTATAAAACAAATGCGATTTCAAGCTCATCTCATCTGCACAAATCGTGCAATCTTTTGCTAATTCTGACAGAGTCAACTTTTGTTTTTATAACATTAAAAATGAAGTCATTGAAACCAGAATTAATGTTCCATTTATGCGTAATTCTACATAACGTGGATTTTGATGGCAAATGAAATGTCTTGGATAGTGCGCGGTAAACTTTAGGCCCCAAAAAGTAAATAGTAAGTGCAAATTGTTTAAAATCGGAGAATGCATATTTCCCCAGACAATGTTTAGAATGTTGCGATTTCTTTTCAGCATTAATTTGGCAAATATTTTAACGGAAAATCAGAAATGTATTGTCCTGTTCATTGATCTTAATCTTTTAAAGCAAATTCGGCTCATCAATTCAATGATTAAACCAATGCAGAAATTTAATTTTGATTGGAATTTAAAACTCGTTACACTTGTAGAATTTTACAAATTCTACTGCAATTCAATATATTTTTTTCTGATTTTTTTATCATGGAGTACAAATTTTAAATTATGTCTGTCAATAAACATGTTTCATATACAACGTGTCCACGTAAGTATGCAACATATGAGAAAATTTTATTATTAATTTCTCAGAAAATTTTATAATTTATAAAAGTTGGTGCTTGATCTCAAACATACAAAAAAGACAAAACAAATGACATTCGACGCTATACAGGGTGGGGCACCGCATACGACACGGTCGCTTAATGGAAAACCATGCAACTTCATGTTATTCTTTTCAAATGGATAGATGTGGGATTGTTGTATGCACAATTTAAAATTATTACCAGTTATACAGGGTGTCCCATTAAAAAGATACACATCAAAGTTATGTTTTTTTTTAAATGGAACACCCTGAATTTTTTGTCATTTTTGAATTCTAGCTAACAAATAAAGGTAAGTTATTTCAATATTTCCTATACCTATCGTTTACCGTTTTCGAAATATTTAAAGATTTGTTGAAATTAAGGGTACAGGTGAAATTTTATTTTTGCCCATCATTTCTATTGTTTGGTTGAAGGTTCGAACTACTGCGCCAACCATGATTTAGTATAAAAAATTATACAGGGTGAAAATCTTAACTTATAAAGTTGAATAACTTCTTTTTTTCAAATGGCACACCCTGTATTTAGTAACCTATTATCACGTAGAATCCAATTATCTGTCAGATTATAATAATAATTATTGATATGAAAATCGCCAAAAACAAAAAGAAACTATTGGGATTAGAAACAGAGAACCCTAATACAATCTGAAAGAGAATTGGATTCTGTGAGAATTTGTTACTAAATACAGGGTGCGCCATTTGAAAAAAAACGAAGTTATTCAACTTTATAAGTTAGGATTTTCTACCACGTTTTTTTTTATTACCCTGTATAATTATTTATACTAAAGCATAGTTGGCGCTGTAGTTCGAACCTTCAACCAAACAGTAGAAACGATTGTAATGGTTTAACGTCAATCACTGGAGCAAATATAAAATTTCACCAGTACCCTTTATTTCAACAAATCTTTAAATATTTCAGAAACGGTAAACGATAGGAATAAGGAATATTAAAGTAACTCACCTTTATTTGTTCCCTAGAATTCAAAAATGACAAAAAATACAGGGTGTTCCATTAAAAAAAAACGACCGTGTCGTATGCGGTGCTCCACCCTGTATAGCGTTGAATGTCATTTGTTTGGTCTTTTTTTGTATGTTTAGGATCAAGCACCAACTTTTATAAAGAATAAAATTTTCTGAAAAATTAATAATAAAAAAGTTTCCCATATGTTGCATACTTACGTGGACACGTTGTATATAAAATTCGTTACACTTGTAGGATTTTACAAATTTTATTACTTAACTTAAAATATTAATTTTCAAAAATTCACGCAAAAATTGACTCAATTTCAATAGTCACATTGATTGCTCCTTTGTACTTAAACTGATTGGTTTTCGATGCACCCTTATCACGGACTTTAAGAGTAGCGAATGGCCTGAGAAGTAACGCCAATTTTAAACTGTTTTTAAATAATATTTCTGACTTTAAATCTAATTTATCACAATTATCTATCGGTATTTGTTTGTGGTCAAATTTAGATAATTGCAACTTTCTTGCAAGCGTTTTCATTATTTTAATTATTTATGTCTAGCGTATTGCATTGTTTTGATTTTACTTGTTTTTGTTTGTCATCTCAAAGTTGTCGCAATTTTAAATTTTAAATTGTAATTTTAACTTTTGTATTTTTATATTTTATGTTAATATTTTATTTTATATTTTAATTAATTCTTAAATGTACGGGGTGAATCTCGTTAAATACAGGGTTTTCAAAAAAAGTGAAGGGTAACTAGATATTTTGAAAAATGTAAAAAGTGTCAATTTTTTCAAATAAATATATCTCGGTTATTATGACAGATAGAAAAATACTCTAAAGCATAAAGTAGATCGTTTTACGCAGCTTAATAAAATAAATTCAGAAAAATTTTACCGCCATTATGTTTCGAGATATGACGCAAACTTACATTTTTTTAAATATAAACCATAGTGGGCTATGACCTCAATCTAAAAACTATTTTTTCCTCTTAAATCCGATATCACATATGACATAGTTATTTTTAAAAATAGGTGTCATTTTTAAGATTTATTATAAATAAAAAATTGGTTAGCCATGAAAAAGTTGAAAGTAAAACAATTGCAGTTGTTTATAACCACAATAAAATATAGTAGTTATTATTTTTATAGAGATAAACAAAGTTGACAAAAAACACCGTATAATAATTCTTTAATTATAAAAATAATAATAGGATCGTTTGATCGAAACTGTAGTCATTAATAAATAAACAGTATGATATTAACTAAGTAAAAGTGCGTTTTATTTAAATAATAATAGAAGACAAATTAAATTTTAAAAAGATGTAATTTATGCCATAATATTAATGGTGGACTTTTTGAGCATACTTTGTAATATTTAAATGTGTCTTATTATTGAAATAAAATGCACTTTTACTTAGTTAACATCACACTATTTATTTATTAGTGACTGCAGTTTTGATCAAACGATCCTATTATTATTTTCATAATTAAAGAATTATTAATTATACGGTGTTTTTTTGTCAACTTTGTTTATCTCTATAAAAATAATAACTACAATAATTTATTATGGTTATAAACAACTGCAATTGTTTTACTTTCATCTTTTTCATGGTTAACTATTTTTTTATTTATAATAAAACTTTTGTTTTGGCCTCGGGATCGTAGCCCATATGGCCAGCTCAAGACGGCTACTATTTATGTACAATTTTTGGATGAATATATAGTTACCTTTCACTTTTTTGAAAACTTTGAAAGTGTTATTTAATTGGACTCGTAAAACTACACTTCTTTGCTCATTTAAGCATTTCTCTATCTCTTATAGTTTTCGAGATCTCCATAGAGAACATCGAAAAAACTCACCCTTTATATTATTATTATTATTATTAATAAATGTTAATTTTAAAGTTATATGTATTATAATTGCATTAGAGTTTTTTTAAGGAATTCAATCATGTCAATATTTTTTTTCTATTTTTCTTAAAAATAATAGGTATATCAAAATTCACAACTCGCGCAAAAATTGATACATTTTAAAAAATCGTAGTTAATTCTAAAAGTAGATGTTTCGTATCATATCAGTATATTTTTTAACATTAATTTTCAAAAATTTATTACATCCAAAAATTAACCCATTTTCAAAAATTATAGTTAGTTTTAAAGGCAGTTGTTTACGATTTTTGTTTTGTTTAAGTTGACTCGTTTTCAAAAATAATATTTAATTTTAAAGTTAAATGTATTATTATTGCATTAGAGGTTTTTTTTAAGGAATTCAATCATGTCAATATTTTTTTTCTATTTTTCTTTGTTCAAATATTCGACAACTTAAAAAAATATTAAAAATTCATAACTCACGCAAAAATTTATACAATTTCAAAAATCGTAGTTTAATTTTAAAGGTAGATGTTTTGCATCATATCAGTATTTTTTTAAACAATAATTTTCAGAAATTTAATACATCAAAAAATAAACACATTTTCAAAAATAAAAACGCAGTACATTATTGCTTTTAGATTAATGTGAAATATAATAATTATAGCAAAAATATTTGTTGTGCGCAATCCCTGTGAGGATTGATAAAAGTGAGTAATTTTCCGTGTGAGCATTTTTCAGTGTGAGCAATTTTTGGTGTGCGCAATTATCACTGTGCGTTATTTTCTGTGTGTGGAGTTTTCCGTGTGAGCATTATTCCGTGTGAGGAGTTTTCGTGTGCGGAGTTTTCGCTGTGCGCACATTTTTGTGCGCAGTTTTCGCATGAGCAGTCTTCCTGTGCGGATATGTCTGGTCACGATTAAATAATTACCTAAAGATGTTTCTGTTTGTTTTAAATTATACCGAATAATTTTTCTATTTGGAAATTGCGGCAGTTCGCTGACAAAAAACGAATCGTAACCATAGTAACAACTAAACTGTTGGGCAATGAAACCGCTATCATTTGATTGGTCGTCACCTGTGGAGAAAATGATTTGGCCAAATAATAGACAACTTTCTCAATCAAAAACGATTTAACAACGTTTATATTATTTAATAAGATGCGAAAAAATACATTACAAGTTCATATTAATTAATAGTTTTATTTATCTGCTCCAATTATTTAACCACTAAAGTGAATTAACGATTAGCAAGTTTTCTTTTTGTTATATACTCAAGCAACCTTTTTTTGGTTCTTTTCGAAAATCCGGACATTGGCTTGGCTTTTACATGCCAAGTTGGCCGACTTGCCTGGGAGTGTGTAGCCACCGTGGTTCTTTGATATACATTAAACATTTGTTTGCGTGCAATTTGTTTCTAATAATCAAGCAATAGTGATTAACTGAGAACGACAAAGTACATACAATAGTGAAAAAATATGGCAAACTAGAAGTTACATAAATAAATAAATATAGCCGATTTGTAATAAATCAATTTATTATAAAATCATAATTCACAGCCTTCTCGTTTGCCATAAAGCTTGGTCAACTCAGGTTTTATCACTTTGGATAACAGATAATTCGTATTTGAAATAATTTTTCCAAATTTTTTATTTTGTTCTTTACTTTTTTTAATTCCTGGTTTGTGTATTAAAAATGCATTATCCAGTACCATATAATCGTAGTCTAATAAACACATTGAGAATGCCTAAAACAGATAATTACAGTTATAAAAAATAATATTTACAGACCGTGTATAATGCGATCAAAAAGTAGAAAATATAATGCATATTAGGATCAGGAATTAAGTTCGTTATCTTGCATGACTTTACCCTGTATAGTTCAAAATTTAACAATTAAAATAATACTCACTTGCGGCATCTTATTTCCTTGTCCTTCCCAACATAATCTCTCATCAAACAATGGATCCAAGTGCGTTCCTATATAAAAAGCTTCCCAAAATGTATGATTATTAATTCTCTTCCCAACGGTGAACACCTCCAATCCATCGCTCTCTGAAGTATTCAACCACTCTGTGTACTTGGGGACGGAGTGGCACTTTGCGCATAGAGATTTATGAAACGGAAACGCTTCTTTCTTCTCGATCATCTCTTGCAATTCGGTTTTATTTTCCGGAACCGGCACGCCCAAGATAATTTCGAATGGTGGCAGCACGTACACCCGCGGGTTCTTCCTGCTTTCGTACTCCGGATGTTCGGAAATCATCTTTAAGAATGTGTGGATAAAGTTCGGCGATGGGTACAGTTCGATATCCGATGCGAAAACGTAATGCGTTGTTGCCATTTCTCGGGCTACATTTCGCCCAACGTTGATCGGATAGGTTAGGTTTTGTTTTCTTCTATATAAATTGTGAAGGTCGGAATCTTTAAATGGCGATTTCGTTGCACAATCGTAGATATCTATATAAGCATCCAGTATTGGATCCTTCTGGAATAGTTAGAATCAGAATTAAAATGTTGATTTGTATTTTGAGATCAGAGGAGATAACTCTTGAATTGAGTTTTGAGTGCATCGACAACTAAGATCATTGGCGCCAAGTTAACTCTTGGTATTAATACATGCGAGATTATAAATATGATCAGTGCTGCTGTGATATAAAAACATCGTCGAATTAATTGTTTGCGATTCCGTGATAATGATATTGGAAGAAGACATCTGTTAATCTTGTCATAAATTGAATTGTAACCAATCGTTAATGATGATAAAGATTATTGAATTTATAAGCACAATAAAAATTGACTGTTCTTATCTTATCTTATCTATAAAAATAAATAATTGTATAAATATATATAATTATAAAAAAATAATGTTATATAATATGTAATAAAAGTGGATCTGAATTTCTCCCGGAGAAATCACAGGTTTCTGGATCAGGTACGCCTCTACATTTGGAAATGGTGCGACCTGTTCTGAAATCACAGGCTGTACCATCTCAATATTAAATACATTTTTTTTGCAATTCCTTCGAAAGCTTTCAATATTTACAGTACAATTCATTACAATTTCGGAGAATTTAAATCATTATAATTAAAAAAAAATTCAATATTTTTATAAAATCAAAAAATAAAATCTGTTATAGTATAATAATTTCGCCATACTGGTACTTTAGGAGAAGAAATAATTTTAGCCACATCTATTAATTACTCACCAATTTTGGAAAATGCGTGTCGATGAAAAAGATATGAAACGTAACGAATTCCTTAATGAGAGGTGTATCACAGTTCCTCAAGTACGCAACGGACTCGAGCGTCTTCTCAAAATCTTCACCAGGAGCGTACAGCGCAACACTTATGGGACCCCTCCATCTTTCGGCCAGAGTTGGGATGTTATCCAAAAAGGTGTAATCGCCCTGGGTCGTATAAGTCACAGATTCGTGGCACAAGAAAGTTCTTTGGGCAGGAACAAAATTGTAAAGGACGAAGTAGGCACCGCGTTGTTCCGCCTTGAAGTCTAAATTCTTATCGTTGCACTTCGTCAGCCGACGCACCCTCGTTTCCAAATTTTCCTCATTTTGCAAATTAAAGTAGCTGCGCTGAGAACTATACCTCGTGATGGTTAATCGTTTTTGGGAGAAGAGTATGCCAAAAAATATCAGTCCTGATGATAAAATGCCGAAAATTACGAAAAGCCGATGTGCGTTGACGGACATATTATCAGTACGCTCTGCTCGATTCGCTCGCGTCGAATAAACGTTTATCTATAAATGTATATTAAATGCTATTCTAATCAAAACCCTGCAGGGGCGGGTTTTTGAAAGCTCGGCCCTACCCGGCCCTACCCGGCCCTACCCGGCCCGACCCGTTGAAAAGTAAATGCGCTGCGGACCAAGACTTGAATATTCAAAGCCCGGCCCGACTAAGTTTGAATATTTTTAATTTTGATTATACCATTTCGAAAAAAAGTTTACTAACTAAATCAAATCATATTCTTTAAATATTTATTATTTTTATGAATAATTAATTCTTTTAAAATAACATTTTTTTCTAATTCTTTATTATAACGCTAAAATTTAAAACAATTTATAATCTAATTTTAAGCAACTGTCCGTGTCCGTTGCTCAGCTTGCAAACCAAAACTATATTTTTACATGACTGTGAATTCTACTAGGGGTAAAATTTACTATTATATTATCGATATGAGAATCAATTGTTTTGCCAATATTATATGGTGTGTAAGTGGGCGACATTTGGGTCCAACAAGTCGGTGCATCTTGCCATACATCGACAATCTCCGATTTTAAGGTATGAAGGGTATTTTGGTAAATTTCGATTTCTCGGCCCTCGAAATCGTGGGAGAAGCAACATTTCTCTCCCTAAAAAAAACATTTTATTACCTAGAGATGTTCAGTTCCTCGTTAACTTAATCATTTGTTAAAACTGTTTATACTTGAGGCTTCTACTTCATTATAGATATTAGCTATTGGCCTAGTCAAATTAATCAACACAGGCCAATCGAAGAAAATAATTCCGAGAGTTTTGAAAATTGATATTGTTCCTTTGTACGTAAAATTCAACATACTTAAAGTTCTGGACGGTAGGGGCCGAACGGGGCAGTTTATATATTTTAAAATTTACTCACTTACAAAATTAAATTGAGCAAAATTTCCTACATAAGAGGTTCTGTTCATTTTTTACTTTCTCCGTTACGAAGTACGAGAAAGTATTGTGATCGTGATTTTTTTTTCAAAATTTTTTTTTACGGAAATATCCGTTTTGGGGTCCCTAGATGCCATTTCAACAATTTCTGGAAAAAAAAATTTTGTGTCTGTGTGTGTGTGTCTGTCTGTCTGTGTGTGTGTCTGTCTGTCTGTGTGTGTGTCTGTCTGTGTGCGCTGTATCTCAAAAACTAATAGAGCAATTGATGTGAAACTTTGAACATACGTCTTATTTGATAATCCGAAGAACTGAAAAGCTTTTGGTAAAATTTCGTACACCGGAAGTGGGTTTACCTTAACTGTTTTTTGTTTTTTGCCAATATTTTCTTAAATATGAAAAATATTACAAAAACATTCAAACAAACATCAAAGACAACAAAGAAATGAACATCTTTTGCTTGAAAATATTTTTCATAAAATCATTGCCAATCGAGAAAAAAAATTATTATTATTTTTTTATTTTTGGTTTATAATTATGAAACGATAATAGTTACAGCAAATTTATGTGAATAATAATTGTAGAGAATGCCAAAATGAACAACTTCTAAAGAATAAGTTATTTTCGAAATCTCGTTAGTTTTTGAGTAAACCGAGTTTTTACATTTGAAGTATAATTTTTCCATATTTCATGATTTTGACGTTTTAAACGTCAGTTTCATCCGAGTTTACACAACGCTCTATAATCATTTAAAATATGATTTCAATTGAAAATAAACCCATGAAAACGTAAATATAAAGTCGGAGAAAGTAACATGATGGCCACATCACCATTTTTTACTTTCTCCGTTACGAAGTACGAGAAAGTATTGTGATCGTGATTTTTTTTTCAAAAATTTTTTTTACGGAAATATCCGTTTTGGGGTCCCTAGATGCCATTTCAACAATTTCTGGAAAAAAAAAATTGTGTCTGTGTGTGTGTCTGTGTGTGTGTGTGTGTGTGTGTGTGTGTGTGTGTGTGTGTGTGTGTCTGTGTGTGTGTGTGTGTGTTGTGTGTGTGTGTGTGTGTCTGTCTGTGTGCGCTGTATCTCAAAAACCAATAGAGCAATTGATATGAAACTTTGAACATAAGTTTTATTTAATACTGCGAAGAACTGAAAAGCTTTTGGTAAAATTTCGTACACCGGAAGTGGGTGTTTACCTTAACTGTTTTTTGTTTTTTGACAATATATTCTTAAATATAAAAAATATCACAAAAACATTTAAACAAACATCGAAGAAAACAAAGAAATGAATAGCTTTTGCTTGAAAATATTTTTCATAAAATCAAAAATTTATTATTTTTTTTTAATTTTTGGTTTATAATTATGAAACGATAATAGTTACAGCAATTTTATATGAATAATAATTGTAGAGAATGCCAAAATGAACAACTTCTAAAGAATAAGTTTTTTGCTAAATCTTGTTAGTTTTCGAGTAAACCTAGTTTTTGAATTTGAAGTATAATTTTTCCATCATTCATGATTTTGACGTTTTAAACGTCAGTTTCATCCGAGTTTACGCAACGCTCGATGTACATTTAAAATATGATTTCAATTGAAAATAAACCCATGAAAACGTAAATATAAAGTCGGAGAAAGTAACATGATGGCCACATCACCATTTTTACTCTACATAACATACTGTGTGTTTTTAGGACTTTTTTCAGCCTTTCTGAGACAATTTTTTCAGAAACTTAAGGACATTTTGAAAAGAACTTTCTACGAGAATTTTTTTAAGAACTTTTCTTAGGACTTATTTTAGGACTCTTTAGATGACCTTTTTCAGGTCCTCTGGTATTTTGAACGAAGACTATTTTTCAGGACTTTTATGCAGGACGTTTTTATGACTAAATCGTTGTTTTTTCAAAGTTTGAAACAAGAGACGGACTCTTAACTTTTACAGAATTTTTCATAAAACACTGGGCTTTCATATTTTAAAAAAATCCAGACTTATTAATCGCATAGTTTTCCAAATAATCACTGTCAAATTCAAGAATGACCATTTTATGCGCTAAAAAAATAGAAAAATCGTTGTTTTTTCTTAAATTTCAAACAAGTACTTACTCTTAACTGTTATAGAATCATTAATAAAACACTGGGCTATCATATATGAGAAAAATCCAGGCTCATTAATTGCGCAGCTTTCCAAATAATCACTGACAAACTCAAAATGTACCATTTTTGCGCTCGAAAATCGAAAAATCATTTTTTCAAAATTTGAAACAAATACAGACTCAACTTTTACAGAATTATTCGCAAAACACTAGGATTTCATATTTTAGAGAAATCCAGTCTCATGAATCGCGCAGTTTTCCAAATAATATTTGTCAAACTCAAGAATAACCATTTTATGCGCTCGAAAATCGAAAAATCGTTGTTTTTTCAAAAGTTGAAACAAGTGCGGACTTAACTTTTACAGAATGATTTGTAAAACACTGAGCTTTCATATTTTAGAAAAATCCAGACTTATTAATCACTTAGTTTTCCAAATAATCACCGTTAAACTAAAAAATAACCAATTGCTGCGCTCGAAAATCGAAAAAAACGTAAATTTTTCAAAATTCAAAACAAGTGCTGACTCTCAACCTCTACAAAATCATTCATAAAGGAATTATCAGGACTCTTTCTTCAAGATTTTATTTCCAACATTGTTTCTGCAGGACTATTTTTAATTGTATTAACAGGAATTCTTTTTCAGGAATTTTTTTTTGGGGAATTTCTTAAGTACCTCCTTGTTTTTAAGAGTTTTTCTTGGTATTTTTTTCTAGAACAACTTTTTCAGAATTTCTTCATGACATTTTTTTCGGAATATCTTTTTCATGAATTTTCTTTCACGACCTTGTTTGAATTTTTTTTTCAGGACTTTTTCAGAATTTTCTTTTTCAAGTTGATTTTAAAAACATTTACTTTCAGGTATTTATTTAGGACATTTTTTGGAGACTTTTTTCAGGCCTTTTTGCTGGATTTTTTATAGGACTCTTTCTTAGGACTTCTTATTAAGAACTTTTTCAAGACTCTTTTTGGGAAAAAAAAATTTAAACAATTTCTTCGGAACTATTTCAAGATTTATTTTCAGTACTCTTTTTTACAGATTTAGGATGTATTATCAGGACTCTTTTTCTGAACTTTTTTCAGAACTGTTGTGCAAGACATTTTTTTGTCAGGACTTTTTATCAAGACTTTTTTATCAGGACTTTGTTGTTCAGGACTTTTACTAGTTTATTTAGGACTTTTTAATTAGGACTATTTTTAGAAATATTTTTCAGTATTTTCTCGTTCAGGACTTTTATTAGGTTTGTTAGGACCTCTTAAGCAGGACTATTTTAGAAATCTTTTTTAGGACTTCTTTCAGGATTTTTTGTTTGTTTTTGAGTAAACTTACGGTAAAGATTATTAGAATTTGAAGTATAATTTGTCACTTTCATCTTTCATAATTTTGACGTTCTTGCGAAACGCTCGATGTACATTTAAAATATGATTATAGTTAAAAATAAACCATGAATGTGCAAATATAAAACAATTATACCATCAAATCGGAGAAAGTAACATGATGGACACATCACCATTTTTTAGTAAGAGTGATAATTTGTAAGTTATGGGGCAGACAAAACGAAGGGCAATTTAATAAAAAAATCTTGCATTGGGTAATGCAACTAGGAAATGTATTTTAAAAAAAATAAGAACCCTTTAACGACCATGAGCCACCATAGTGACTTTCATATGTTTACATCTGTTAACTTTTTAGTTTCTCCGTTACGAAGTACGAGAAAGTATTGTGATCGTGATTTTTTTCAAAATTTTTTTTCCGGAAATATCCGTTTTGGGGTCCCTAGATGCCATTTCAACAATTTCTGTATAAAAAAATTGTGTCTGTGTGTGTGTGTGTGTGTGTGCCTGTGCGTCTGTGCGCGCTGTATCTCAAAAACTAATAGAACAATTAACATGAAACTTTGAACATAAGCTTTATTTGGCAATTCGAAGAAGTGAAAAGCTTTTGGTAAAATTTTGTACGCCGGAAGTGTAAGTGTTTTCTAATATTTTTGTAAATACGGAAAATTTTACGAAAATATTCAAATAAATTTTAAGGACAACGAAAAAATGAACATGTTTTGTTTGAAAATATTTTTCATAAAATCATTTTTATTGGAGAAAGAAATTGATTTATTTTTTTTTCATTTTTGGTTTATAATTATGAAACGATAATAGTTACAGCAAATTTACATGATTAATAATTGTAAAGAATGCCAAATTGAACAACTTACAAAGAATAAGTTATTTCGAAATCTCTTTGGTTTCTGAGTAAACTGACTATTAAACTCAACTTACGTGCCATAATTTTAGGTTATGTCGCAGACGAGCGATATAAATTAAAATGCGCAAAAACTACTACATCAATTAACATCAAACTTTGAACATAAGCCTTATTTGATAATCCAAAGAACTATAACGCTTTTGGTAAAATTTTGTACACCGGAAGTGGGTGTTTACCTTAACCGTTTTTTGTTTTTCGCCGATATTTTTTTAAATATGAAAAATACTATAAAAGCACTTTGTCATTTTTGGTTTATCTTTATAATAATAATATTTATTTATACGGAAACTCCTTTTTACATCAATATTAAATTAGGTGTATAAACATTTACAATTATTCATCATACAAAATACAAAATTGTACATAAGCACAACAAGTTACACATTTATGTCCAAGCCCAAATGGTTTAATGAATCAATAAACAAAAACCAGGATAAATTGCCTTGAACAATTTCAATATCATACTAAAGACTAAAATTATAGTAAAACCTAAAAGAATAATGAAATAAATAATAATAAATAAATGCAATGAAACGAAATAAAAATACATAAATGTTTAAGATAATAAATAAATTAAAATAAATATAATAAAACGAAGTAAAAGTAAACGAACGCATACAAAATAAAATTGATTAAATAAATATAATAAAATAAATTAAAAGTAAATGAACGAATAAAAAATAAAATTGATTAAATAATAAACAAATTGGAGCTAACCTTACTTGTTGCAGAAAGCATTAGATACATGCAATAAAACGAAATGTAGCCTGAATAATAATAAGCAGATGGCTAGTTACTTAATTTTCATATATTTTTTAATTCAGTGGTATTTTTAGTTATTATCAAATTTGTTTCATCTAGTAACACTAGATAAGTTTAGCACTGTGTGTCCTTGTCAAAATGTTTTCTGGTTTTTTCATTTTAATAATAACATTTACAGTTTAAAGTTTCACATTTCATTTAAGAATAATTTTCTAAGTTAGTTTTGTATGTAGAAATAAACGATCTTAAACCAATGTTATTATCTAGTAGTACTAGTAATAACATGCAAATTTCTTTTGTGTCATTCAATATCCGTCGTGGCACTAGCCAGAGAAGTAGTTGTTTCAATAAGTTATTTGTTTATAGTCTTAGTAAGACTTAATTTTTTGCTTGCAGATTAACGAACAGGTTGAATATTCATACAGGGTGTTTCAGAGCTCTGGGAACGGTCAATCGCGTGCTTATTTATCAAAATTTTGAAAAATGTTTAATATAAAAGTTGTGCAGAATAATGATCTGCATGCCCTTAAAATATTTAAATTTATACAGGGTGTCTCATAACAAAGTTACAGACCAAACTTATGTTTTTTTTTAATGGAACACCCTGTATATTTTAGCATTTTTGGATTCCTCGTTACTTGGAGATTAAAATGACTTAGGTTTCGGCAATTGAAACCGAGCCGTTTTTGTGTTATTCAGTTGTTTATACAAAAATTTGAACAAAATTGTTTTTTCGTCATGTCGGCCGGTCGCTCGGCACTTGAGAGCGATATTCTCAATAATACAATAGTGAATAGTGATGAAATTGTATGTGATGCATGCAACGAGTTTATTGAGTTAAGTTCTCATCCAGTGAGGTGCATAATTTGCGCACAAGCATTCCACGAAGATTGTATCAAGTCTGAAGACAAATTTGGGGTTACGGCATGTTTCCGTTGCGAAAAGCAAGGAGTGCAGCGCATAACCTTCCAAATTGTTCTGAAATTACGTGAAGAAATTATGGAAATCAAGAATCAGGTTCGTAAGCAGGAACATTTAATTAATGAAAAAGATAAATTAATCCACCTGTTATCTTGTAATATACATAACCAAAATAACGTATATAGCAAACACGCGGGAAATGAACCAGTGATTAAGCCGACATCCGAACCAAAACTAACCTATGCGAAGAAATCTGCGAATAGAATCAATACTACAGTAACGACACCTACGAACAAGAATCAACCAAAGGAGGCCTTGCATCAAGATACCTGTAAATCGAATGAATTACACCCAAGTGAGGAACAATGGATGCAAGCACCAGGGGCTCGATTCTGCTAATCGGTGACTCTTGTCACCGGTGAGTTTTGCCACCGATTTTCATTGCACGGTTTTTTGACATTTCTGGTGAGATGGTATTCTCGTCGCATGGTGAGATGCGAAAAGTCACCGATGGCTTTTGTCACAGAAACTAAATGGTAACGATGATTTCTTGTTAATGGCGGCCAACAAACCGCTAAATTCAAATACATTTGATATGGAATAAAAGACAAAAACCACAATAAAGTGCGTTTTCAGGGCATATATTTTTTATTTTCACTTATAACTTACATATTTAGAATGAAACGATGGGATAATTACGCATTTACGAATGCGACGAGAGTCAAACGAGATAAAAAAACACTTCGTATAAACACCCCAAAACATGTTGAAGTACCACTTAAACGTTATGGGTTTGGGAAGAATTTATTCTCACTATCTAACGAGCGTCTTTAAGATGAAGATTACAGATCAGCAGAAATGTGCCCTTGTGGACTTTATGCAGCACCACCCACAATTGAAATCACATAAATTTAGTAATTCATTTACCAGGCAGGATTACTTAACGTTGTGGGGCGAAATAACTGCAACGTTGAATAGCATGGTTGGGCCCCGTAAAGACTGGAAGTTGTGGAAGAAGGTATGTATTTAAATACATTTTTATTAAAAAAAATTCAAATAACTTTTACACCCCATGTTATGAGAATGCGTCAAAGATAACAGATTTCGCACAATATTTTTCTACAACTGTTAAAATAAGAATATACCTGAATTAAAAAAAAAATTCATGTAAGTACACAGAAAAAAATGTAAATTTCATGGTTTTTTTTTACTCTTGAAAACATTTAATTTGTTCACATGGGAACAAAAGGGGTCATTGGCGATTTTTTGATGTGTTCAAAGCGGCAAACTTCGCAGTTTGATGGCGATGCACCTTCCCTGGGAAAAAAATTTCATTGCAAAAAATGTTTTATAATATATTATAGAAATACTTCAAGTTTTGATATATTTTAAAAGTATTGAAGTTTTTTTTTATAGTGGGCCATAGGATTTTACATGCTAAAAATTATATCTTGTGTTATGTATATTTTATCATATAATTTTGAAGCAAATTTTAGTCAGTAATATAAATCAATTGTTTTTCTGCATGATGCACTTAATTAGAATAATTTAAACATGTTTTATTCCATTAAAAAGTGCTTTTGCTCAGAACCGGACGATCGGGATACGCTGCAGAATAATTGTCAACTATTTCCCTAAAATAAAAATTCCCTGACTTCTTATAGAAAAATACAACTATTTCCCTGCTGGACAAACCTCTTATAATTGCCGTTCAAAATTCCACCCATTCTTCAACAGTATAAACAAACATTTTCTAGTATAAATTCATTTGATTACTTGCCACACTAATCAATCTGACGTTTCGTAAATTCAAGGTACTTTCATTATTTTTGCTCAGTTATTTATATGAAATTATTTCGTTTTTGAATGAAATAAAACATGTTTAAATCATTCTGATGAAACGCATCATGTAGGAAAATAATTTATTTATTACTAACTAAAATTTCCTTCAAAATTTTATGATGAAATGTACATTAACACAAGGTATAATTTTTAGCATGTAAAATCCTATGGCCCACGATAAAAAAATGTACTGTATATATATCTAGTGTAGTAGTTTACGAAATGATTTGATTGAATGTAAACACAGATTTGAATACGTTGATTGCCAATAGGTGATAACGTGTAATCTGCATTCTGGTCCAGGAAGCCGACGACGAGTTTACTCGTAGTTCATTTTCTTACCAATTTTGAGCAATATTAAATATATTCGTAGAAACAGTGGGAATAAGCATAAATGGGTTCTAGAAAAAGAAAATAATCAAGTTTGGCTTACACGAATAGAGCATTTATTCATAAAGAAACAGAAAATATATGCATAAAAACATTATTCTTATTTAAAAAGTAAAAGAATAATTTTTGGTCCTTTTGGTGATTACTATATACTAGAATTACAGTTTTGAACTGATTTGTGTTTTTCGGCCGGAATCCCGAAAATAAATGTGACAGTCAACGTGTTAAAGTACGCATTTTATTTGCCTTTTAGACTTGGCAAGATTTATGCTCGCGCACGAAATTGAAGTTGGCAGACAACAAGAAGGAAGCTGGTAGAACTGGTGGAGGTCCAGTTAACAGACGACCTTTAACAACAATCGAAGAAAATATAGCCTCCACCATTTCGTCACTGGCTATTTCTGGTCTGGCGGTCCCTCAGCCAGAGCCGACTTTTTCTTTTGAAGAGGATGCAGTTTCCAATGAACCAAGCTGCTCAACTTCCCATGGACAGGGTCCAAGCACTGCTCCTGCCCGAATTGTTGCTGTGCCCAAGCGGATTGTCCCACCAAAAGCTGGCAGACGGACACGAACGTCAGCAAGTAGTGCTTACCAGGAGCACGGAAAGTACCTTAAAAAAAAACTGGCATTAAAGGAAAAGTATTATAACAGGAAATTGGAACTTCTTGAGAAGCAAGTTGACGCCCTTAACAGTATTGCGTTCTCTTTAGAGAATATTTAGATAATTAAGATATATATTTACAAATAAATTCAATATAGAGGCCACTCAAATAGTATTTTTTTACTGTATCCTATTGATTCAATTTATTGAGAATAATAAAAATAATTACAAATTAATTACACAAATTCACACCATTCAATCTATTTACTTACACTGGCCCATGAACAAACTATTTAAATTATACACTTATCAAAACTTAGTAATTATAGGGAAACTCAATGTTGAAACCAGTGAATAATAAGGCTACCTTGTCTAACAACCCAATCGTGATTTGTGTTTGGACCTACATGGTTTATTTGGCATTACCATTGCCAAATAAACCGTCAATCACACAACCCACATTACTATTAAAATTCTATACTTACACTATTTCTATCTTACTGTCTAAATACTCATGTATTTCTTGCTCAAGCTCCTAGTGTGAATGCATTGAGCATTAATTATTTTACATGCCACTTCAGGAACATAATGGAGAACACAATACTTCATGCAACATCGGAAGCATGGTTTTAACACTCCATTGCATCTTTCTACTGTACTCTTTACCCTTTTATGTGTTAAATTGTAGCGGTGGGCTAGTGAGTCTACCGGTGGCTCTTGCTACATTGGAGATAAAAGCCAAGGCCTTAAAGGATATCCTAAATTGCCTACAAAATGAATAATCAATTATACAGTGTGCGCCTACAGTATGGATTGCTACAGTAAAACCGAAATAAAATATCCTTGTGGAAAAATGGTAATATGGATACAATCAATGCAGCCTATCATAAAAATGTGTCTTCTTTTTTTTAATTACATACCTTTAGTAGTACATTGCAATCCTTGAATATTTTGTGAAAATTTAACATATATGTTAAAAATGTCAGGTTCGTTGAAAATCAATAAACCATCAATTACAGAACAGCTTACACTGCTAGGAGAAATGCCAATAAACCAGTAGCAGCTAATATCATTCCGATAGCTACCTCCAGCATAATAGTGGAGTGCAGCAAGTACCTATATTCAGAGCTGGAGCTAAACATCTTTTGTTGGGTTTTAGTATTTAATTTAAAATGACAATCAAATTTTCATGAACAGTAATTACAGGGAATTCCAACTTACAAAAAATGTTTTTCGAAGTTTTTACAAAACCCTTAATATCAAAGGACCATAAAAAAATTGACTTATACAACTGTATGGCAAATGTAAAATAGATATTTTTAAAGGACGATCAAGCCGCCGTCCCTAAATTTGGCTGCTACAGGCGGCAGTCTGCCTTGTCTGTACGTTTCGCCGGCACTGCCTATATTAAAGTATAAACAAATAAATTGCCGATTCCAGTAAAGGATTATAATCATGTTTAAAAAGTAATATAATTGTTACACATTGCTGTTTAAATCATTGTGGAATCAGAGTCGCTATGAGAACAGCTCAAGAACACAAAGGATGGGGTAGGGGTAGATGAAATGAACGTTGGCGCGATAACTATCGCTATTATTTACACATGGTTATTATATACACAATGACATAAATGTTCAAAGTTCAAAGATAAAAATATACACACGCGGGAAAGTCAAGAATGTCATGGCAAAAAAAATTGAAGTCACGAAAGTCATAAAACAGTCACCAACACTTAATGTTCATGAAGCACTGGGATAACATCTTCCTATATGTATTTACAATTATTGTTGGAAGCGAGCATTAATAACCCGAGCTCGTGCATTTTGTCCTGCAACCAAGTCGGGATTTCCCTGAGGACCCACAATATTTAATCCTGCATTTTCATCAAGTAAAACTAAAATTATTCAACCTTATTACCATTACAAATCTGTAGATAAACTTTTTAAACCTTACCATCGACATCCTCACCTAGTTCGTCCTCAGACTCAGGAATATTGTGGTCTATGCAAATATTGTGCAAAATTACGCAAGCATTAATTATCTTGCATGCCACATCTGGAGCGTAATGCAGAACACGATGTTTCATGCAACATCGGAAGCGCCCTTTTAAAACACCATTGCATCTTTCGACAATACTTCTTACCCTTTTATGGGCAATATTGTATCGATAGGCTGGCGTGTCTATGGCTGGCTCTTGCTCCATTGGAGTTAAAAGCCAAGATCTTAATGGATATCCTGAATCTCCTGCAAAGCACTCAATCAATTAATTAATAATCAACTTGTAAAGACAAATTTTCTTACCCAGCAGAAAATAATCAGTATATCCCCTGCGATGTATATCCTGCAAGATATCATTGATCGGGGAGTTTCTCCAAATATAAGCATCATGTGTACTTCCAGGATATCGGGCCACTACATCTAATACTTTTAAATTTTCATCGCAGATCTTAAAAATAATATATTAATTATGAACTTTCTTAATATCATAGCTAACACGTTTTTACCAATTGAACATTAATCGAATGGTAATTTTTTCTGTTGACAAATAAATACTCTGGCATTTCTTCGTTATTTATCATTGGAGGAAAAATGGCTACATGAGTACAATCTATGCATCCAATTACTCCGGGGAAATCAAATTTTTCACTAAATCTGAAAAATGTGCCTTTTTAATAACATTCTTATTATTTATGTTTACTTACCTCTGTCTGATATGTTCTAATTCCTGTAAATTTCGTGGAAATTTAACAAATCTGTTAAATACCTCTGGTTCGTTAAATGCCTGAGTAACCTCAGTTATAGAACGGCTTACACTACTTTGAGAAATGCCAACAAACCAGTTGCAGCCAACATCATGCTGATAGCTACCTCCAGCATAAAAACGGAGTGTAGCAAGTATCTGTGATAAGTTATAGTATATTACTCCGAAGATAAAAACCAACATTTTAACACAGTACACAAAATACTTACACGTGTTGGAATATCTAAAGATTCATCACGCCTGGGGGGCCTTAGAAATGGTGTTAGAATTTCCACAATAAAGTGGAACAATTCTTTTGTCAGCCGAAATAAACGAACAAATTGCCGGTCACTTAATTCAATTAAAGGATTACCCTTTCGCCGTGTTTGCTCATCAAAGGCCCCATTTTCTTCGTCTTGTAATTCATTTAATATGGGCAACATTAAAAAATCGTCCATAATGAATAACCCAACCTATAAAATGCAAACCGTTAATAAGACTAAAACGTTACTGCATTATCATCGTACCGATTATATTACTTACCACTTACAATACTTTGTCACCACCTACATAGCACTCGTAAAAAGCCACCGATTTTTGGTGAGTTTTGTCATCGATGGCAAAACTCATATGTTAGCAGAATACGGTCTCACGCAATTTACGTCATTTCGGTGACAAAAAGCACCGGTGACAAGAGTCACCGATTGCAGAATCGAGCCCCAGAATACGGTCGCACGCAATTTACGTCATTTCAGTGACAAAAAGTACCGGTGACAAGAGTCACCGATTAGCAGAATCGAGCCCCAGTTCGCAAGCGCACATCTCACTTTCGAGGAGGAGGACAAAGCAGTAAACTACAAGTATGCGCACGGACCGAACGAAAATGGATTTTCGTATCAAGAATTAAAAAAGGAACAACAACTCAACAAGTCAGGGACTTCGTAGAAGACAAAACGCAGGATCACAAGTACAACCATCTTATCAAGTCAATCATTATAGAGGAGCTACAGCCGAAATTTAAAGAAGGGGATAATGCTTCTTTCAAAATTGGAATTCCCTATGAGCTTGCAGAACTCATAATCAGCCCGCAATTTTGGCCAACTAACACATTTGTCAACAAATTTTATATTAACAAAAATTTTCATAAATCTCCAAGGCAAACTCAGCCGAGATAGTCTACAATAATTCATGCTTTGATTTAATGTTACAAAATATACGCTCTATTAACGATGAGAAAATTAATCAACTTCACATTGATTATGGTCACATTAACTTAAAATTTATTTGCCTTACCGAAACCTGGTTAGACAACAATAACACATCTTTTGATAAGCTCAACACTTACCGAAACCTGGTTAGACAACAATAACACATCTTTTGATAAGCTCAACACTTACGTTATAGGCTCCAAGTACTGCAGGACAGGTCGCGGCGGTGGTGTTGGGATATGGCACAGACCTGATCTGAAAACTACAAACCTAAACTTGGATCTTTTCTGCATTGACAACACTATTGAGGTTTGTGGATTAACCTGGACATACAGTAATAATTTCAAATTGAATATAATCACATGTTACAGGCCGCCAATTAGCAATAATGATTTATTTATCAACAAATTGCAAGACGTATTAGATCATATTAATGCCATAAACTCGGCAAGTGCTACCGTGCTTAACGGTGATTTTAATTTGATTTGAATTCTCACGAACTCAGTAATAACTACAGTTCACTGCAAAATCTACTTCTATCATACAATTTAATACCAATTAATAGCGACTGTACCAGAACTACTCTTAATAGCTCGACATGTATCGATCATATATATATATAGTAATTTACCCTCCAGAAATACCCACACTGAAGATAACATTATATCGGATCATAAACCAGTATTCTATCATTTTGATCTAAGTTATAGGGACATAAATCCAGTGACCTCATTTAGAAATTATAGTCAAGAAAACACAAATAATTTTCTCGCTGAATTGGATTCTGAAATCTGGGCAGAAGTCTATGATCAAACGGATTTTGACTTATTATTTTAATAAGCACTTCCCACTTCAGACTAAAACCACTAAAGTAAATTCTTGGGTAAACCATCAAGTAAAACAGTCTAGTCAAAATCTTCATGACGTTTACCTCTTACAAAAACGTCATCCGACTCTTAATCCGTTATATCTGGAATCCAAAAAAAAAACACACGTACTTAGTAACGAATACGAAAAAAACGTATTATCAGAACAAACTAATAAATTCAGGCAATTTGAATAAATCAGCCTGGATTATTACAAATGAACTTACTCACAGAAGTAAAAGCAAGAACAACATTACATTGAATCATAATAATGAACACGTCGAAAACCCTATAGTGATAGCTAATTTATTCAACTCATTTTTCAAAAACGAACCATTAAACATTGTCAAAAATATTCCCGTTAATAATAATATAGAATTTAATGTGCCTTTTCAATCGCAGTCATTCTTTCTAAGACCATACGATGAAGACGAACTGCTTCTTATCATAAAGAAATTAAAAAATAAAAAGACTGGTGGTTTCGATGATATTCCAGATTTTTTATTAAAACTCGCTGCCACTCGCATTATAAAACCACTTTTATATTTGATAAACCTATCCTTTGAATATGGCATATTCCCTAATAAATTAAAACAAGCCATAATAACACCAATACATAAAAAAAGATTGTCAGAAACTTAAAAAAATTATAGACCCGTAGCTTTGCTATCGTGCTTTCACAAAATTTTCGAATTATGTATGCATCAGAGAATAATCGAGTACCTTGACAAATTTAATATTATTACAAAGTCACAGCTTGGTTTTCGAAAGTCATTCTCAACTAGCACAGCATTTCATGCATTCTACAATAACATTACAGCATTTTTAGAGGCTGGAGAATATCCTATTGGAATTTTCATAGACTTGAGTCGAGCATTCGATTGTTTAAGTCCCGAGATTCTCTTAGATAAGCTACACAGCTACGGAATTAGAGGAGCAGCACATGCCTGGTTTGGCTCTTACCTTAATAATAGAAGGCAAAAGGTTAGAATCAACCATTGCACGAATAATGCTTATAATAATTATATGTCCAGTAATGAAACAATTAACTTAGGGGTGCCTCAGGGTTCGATTCTCGGCCCGCTATTATTCATTTTATATATTAACGATTTGTCATATCACATCCCTAACAACATATTCATGTATGCAGATGACACATCTACCATTATTAGTCACTCATCGAATGAAAACTTAGAGTATAGCAGCAATAGCTTATTAAACAAATTCTCTTCGTGGTTTTTAACAAACAAGCTTGTTGTTAATACCTCTAAGACGGTTTACATACGATTCCGAAGCAAGGAATGCAGACAAGACCTTAATTTAAATATTAACATGAATGGAGTTGACATTTCTCAAAGCACTAATACTAAATTTCTTGGAATTTACATAGATGAACACCTTGACTGGTCTGTTCACTGCAAGTCTCTCATCGCAACACTAAACGAACTTTGTTATACATTCAGGATCCTAAAACCATATTTACATGACACTCAACTAATTGATTATTACCACGCCATGATACAATCTAGACTTAAATATGGGATATGTTTCTGGGGAGCCTCATATTCCTGGTCAAATGTCTTTATAGCCAAAAAAAAAATTATTAGGTGCATGGCTAAAATTGATCGAATGACGTCTTGCAAACCTTACTTTATAAAATTTGGCTTACTAACACTGCCGTGTTTATTGATCTATGAACTAGGTCAATACATATACACTAACAAGTCGAAATTCGCCATCTCCCAACAGATCCACAAGCACGACACAAGAAATAACTCAAATATTTACATCAACCAGTATAGGTTGAACGTCACTAAGACCTCTCCCCCAGTACTAGGAGCAAATATTTTCAACCACCTGCCGGATGAAATAAAATGCGCAGTTAATTTAAATTTATTTAGAAAAACTTTACGTGCATTCCTTATTAAAAATGCTTTTTATAGCCTCAATGAATTTTTCAGTTAATTTACAATCAACTTTCATTTCATATAATTTAAGTCTTACTCTAGTGTATAGTTAATGTAAATTTTGACGTGCCTGTATGTGTCACTGTATACATTAATAGGAAATAAATATATTATTATTATTATTATTATTAAAGTACTGCCCTGAAACTAATAAAGATAATTCATTCTAATTTAGTGGTAAAGTTTAGTTGAACTTTAGTCTTCAAAATTACTATATCATCCAAAACATAACTCAGCGTATTATACAGGGTGATGGTTATTCGCAAACTGCACAATTTCTTAATTTTTTCAAATGGAACACCCTATATATTTTTTCATAATTTAAAAGTCCATTGAGTAAGCTTTCATTTCATATAAGGTTTCGTATATCTGAAGTTGATGGTTACTCTACTATTTCAAAATTCATTGGTAATTTGCATGTTTTTTATTATTAGTTTTAAAATCTAGTTACCAATCATTTTAAATAAACAAAAAAAAATACAGGTGATAGTAATTATTATATTAGTCTCAAAAATAGATCGAACCATTTAAGTTGTGATCTTAGTTTATAATTATGAATTTCTCACAAGAAGAATTGGTTGACATGATTTTCATTCTATAAACTATAAAGCACGTGATTGACCGATCCCAGAGCTCTGAAACACCCTGTATATTCAGGCTACATTTCGTTTTATTGTATTTATTTGATTGAATAAATATAATAAAATGAAGTCAAATAACATTAAACACATACAATTTGAGGGAACTGTTGAAAGAATAACAAATTAAAATAAAATACATAGAATATAACAAATTAAAATAAATGAATGACATCAGTTAATTTAATACGACATAACCTTTATTTAAAATTTGAAAATGTTAGTGCAAATAAAGCAAAATTAAATTCATTGTATAAAGCATTTGCATAACGCATCAGCCGACCAAGCGGATTATACATACCATATTTGAAGATACTGTGATGCGTGAAGCACCACCCGCAAAACTTAAGTTGGAAGTAACACTTGCTTTTCTAGTATCTGGAACCAATTACAGAATGCTTCAAATGCCTTTTCGTGTATCAAAATCCGCAACGTCAACTTTCGTTCCTGAGGTTTGTGATGCTATCTCCACCGTATTAAAGGATTTTATAAAAGTAAGTAACTTATAGTTTTTTTATAATATTAGTTTTTTTATTCATAAACAAAATACAAAATATATAAACAAAAATCATTCCACTATAAACTGTATCTCAGTACCAGCCAAAGCATTCTGAAGCATATCAGAAGTTATTTCCACCTCCGGGTTCTGGCTACTTTGGTTACTTTTTCCTCCATTCCATCAAGATTCGTTGTATTTTAAAGTTAGCTTGTAGTCTCATTTCCTCTGGCAGATTACGCAGTGAAACAGCAATCTGTTTACCCATAATGTCACACTCATCCTCAACGATGGTAGTTGCACTTTGACAAGGAGTAGGGGTAGGGAGAGTGGTAGATAATATTTTATTAAAATCTTGTAATTCCTTTACAGCGGCAGTTATTGCACTTGCTGTTTTTTTTGGTTTCCTCGTGGTGGCTGAAGTTGAGGGAGGAGAAAACGGTCACACTTTGCGTATCGATACCTTCAGTTTCCATGTGGTTATCACTCGGGTTCTCAGTATCTGAACTTCCTTGTAATGTATTGGAATTGGACTCATCATCCTGCAAAATAACAAAAAAAAGTCTTGTAAAGAAACATAATTAATAAACCCAACTTAGCAAATATATACAGGGTGTTTCAGAGCTCTGGGATCGGTCAATCACGTGCTTATTTGTCAAAAATTTTGAAAAATGTTTTATATAAAAGTTGTGCAGAATAGTGAGTTGCACGCCCTAAAAATATTTAAATTTATACAGGGTGTCTCATAACAAAGTTACGGACCAAACTTATGTTTTTTTTTAATGGAACACCCTGTATATTTTAACATTTTTGGATTCCTCGTTACTTGGAGATTAATATGACCTAGGTCGTGGGGATTGAAACTGGGCCGTTTTTGTGTTATTCAGTTGTTTATACAAAAATTTGAACAAAATTGTTAAAGTGCTTGAAACATAACAAAACAATTTAATAACATAAGTATATAAAATGAAAAATAACAATTTAAAGAAGTTTACAACATGTTTTCAAAATTTCGACCATTCTGATTTAAACAAATTCTGAGACGTTCAACGAACGATTTGTGAACTGCAACTAAAACTTGTGGCGTTACTGCAGAAAAAGCATTCCTAATTCGTATTCGCATATCTTCTGCTGTAGTCGGTGGTATACGGAACACCATGTCCTTGATATAGCCCCATAGAAAAAAATCTAATTTCGTGAGGTCCGGCGACCTAGGTGGCCATAGTACAGGTCCGCCGCGACCTATCCACTTATTAGGGTAACGGTCATTCAAAAATTGTCGTACACTGCGAGCAAAATGTGGTGGTGCACCATCCAACTGGATCCACATATCTCTTATTACGTTGCGTGGTACGTCAAGTAGGTACTCATCTAAATGATTCCTAAGAAATTCTTCAAACATTTCTCCATGCAGGCTGCCTTCAAAGAAGTGTGGTCCTATGACGCGAGTTCCTAGATTTTGATTATTTACTGTCCTTGTGAAATGAGGATTGTGGTCCGAATAATAATGAAGGTTGTGTCTGTTTACCTTGCCATTATTGTGAAATGAAGCCTCATCAGTAAACAACACAAAATCAAAAAAATGTTCATTGTTTCCCAGAATATTAAGGGCCCAGTTACAGAATGCAGTTCTAGCGGGAAAATCTGCTTCTCCAAGCTGTTGTTCTAGGTGGATGTGGTAAGGGTGAAATTTGTGTTTCTTCAAAATTCTATGCGCTGAGGGCCGACTAATATCCAACTGATTATTTAATTCGGATAAACTTAATTTAGGGTTTTCAACTATCGATGCCAATACCAGGAATTCGCTATCTTCGTTAATTACAGGTTTGCTTTGCACAGGTTTTGAATAATTAACGTTACCTGTAGTCTCAAATCGCTCTTGCACTCTTCTAAATGCTCCTTGTCGTGGACACCGCCTCTCGGGATACCGCTGTCCATACACTCGTGAAGCCAAAAGACAATTTTTGTGGCATTCGCCAAGAATGAAAATCATGTCAACCAATTCTTCTTGTGAGAAATTCATAATTATAAACTAAGATCACAACTTAAATGGTTCGATCTATTTTTGAGACTAATATAATAATTACTGTCACCTGTATTTTTTGTTTGTTTATTTAAAACGATTGGTAACTAGATTTTAAAACTAATAATAAAAAACATGCAAATTACCAATTAATTTTAAAATATTAGAGTAACTATCAACTTCAGATATGCGAAACCTGATATGAAACAAAAGCTTACTCAATAGACTTTTAAATTATGAAAAAATATATAGGGTGTTCCATTTGAAAAAAATAAGAAATTGTGTAGCTTGCGAATAACTATCACCCTGTATAATACGCTGAGTTATGTTTTGGATGATATAGTAATTTTGAAGACTAAAGTTCTATTAAACTTTACCACTAAATTAGAATGAATTATCTTTATTAGTTTCAGGGCAGTACTTTAACAATTTTGTTCAAATTTTTGTATAAACAACTGAATAACACAAAAACGGCTCGGTTTCAATCGCCGAAACCTAAGTCATTTTAATCTCCAAGTAACGAGGAATCCAAAAAGGCTAAAATATACAGGGTGTTCCATTTAAAAAAAAACATAAGTTTGGTCTGTAACTTTGTTATGAGACACCCTGTATAAATTTAAATATTTTTAGGGCATGCAGATCACTATTCTGCACAACTTTTATATAAAACATTTTTCAAAATTTTGACAAATAAGCACGTGATTGACCGTTCCCAGAGCTCTGAAACACCCTGTATATTAATCTAATTATATTGTTTTGTTGTTCCAGGTTACTGATAAGAAAGAGTGGGAAAATATCCAAGTCGGATTCCAACATAAATGGAACTTCGTGGGGTGTTGTGGAGCAATCGATGGAAAGCACATTGTGATTAAAGCACCTAAGAACTTAGGGAGCCAATATTACAATTATAAAGGGACCAACAGTATTGTGCTTCTTGCCATAGTTGATCACGATTATTGCTTTAAGTTCATTGATATTGGGTCTTACGGACGAAATGCTGATGGTGATATATATGCATTATTGGAAAATAATTTTCTTCCAAAAGGAGGAGTTACTGTTGGAGATGACGCATTTCCATTAAAACAATATTTGCTTAAACCTTATTCAAAAGCAAATGTAAGTCGTGAAGAACGAATTTATAACTACAGGCTTAGTAGAGCACGAAGAATTGTGGAAAACGCATTCGGCATCTTAGTAAGTCATTTTCGTATTTTCACTCAGCCTATTGCACTGGTAGTTCCCAATACAAAAAAAGTTGTCAAAGCGGCATGTACCCTTCGTAACTGGTTGCGCAGCAAATCCCCTAACTCCTACACTCCACCAGGAAGTTTTGACTACGAAGACATCGTAAACACCACAGTGGTTGCGGGACAATGGAGAAACGAAGTTACTCAACTACCTCAAATTCAGCGAACACGTAAATCGAACAAGTCCTCAAAGATTGCTCAGCAATTGAGGGAGAGATACAAGGAGACATTCAATGGGGATTGGGCGGTTGAGTGGCAAGACAGGATGATTACTTGAAATATTTATAAATACCTACATAGTAATTTCAATTGGTAGGCACCTATTTTTAAGAAATGTATTTTTTACTTTAATAGCTATTTATGTAACAAGTCCACAATATAGCACTTTCTTGGACATTTTATGACCGAGCGAGCGAAGCGAGAGAGGCTGATAATGGAGGCGAGTCCATGAAGTGCTATTGTGGACCAGTTACATACAAAGCTTTATGTTCGACTGATTTTAGCACTTTTAGAATACATTTTAAATACAAGCTGAAGCAATTTATTTATATATATTTTAATCATAGTGTGCATTTGCTGCCACACTAATGTCATTCATTGTAAATTTCATAGAGAATGGATGATTAGGTTAAACAATCTAACTCGCACAATAAACGTCTAAACCTTACAAACTTCTTCAGGAGTAAGTGTAATGAATAACAGTAAGTACTATCGCTATAAACCACTATCGTAGTTGATCTCTCTTTTTCATTAGTAATTTGCATTGTATTTATTAGGTGTTCTAACCAAAATTAAAATCTGTAATATCTGACACTGACATAAGAGTCCAATTTACTTTATCAATTATGGTACTAGTACGAAATGGCGTACATTTTGGCCTAAAAACAAACCCACAAAGTTACTATTTTCGTACAGTCGAACATAATAGTATATTACGTAACAAGAGTTGTAAATAGCAAATTACGCGCAAGTGAAAAAATTGCGTACGAGCCGCGTAGCGGCGAGTAACGCAATTTCACGAGCGCGTAATTGCTTTACAACTCGCGTTTTGTAGTATACTTTATCTACGACCACTCTCACCTTAATTTATATTTGATTCTCCAGTCCATAAATGTTCCTTAAACATTTTTGTATCGCGAGGCGTAGCAGGGAGAAACTTGTTGGCCGCTTATTTAATCATTTTCGTTGTTGCTGTTACTGGACATTATTTATCTTGCAAGAATTGAAAAGAGTTTCATTAACAATGGTTACATACCTCATTATTTGGTACTTACTTCTGGATATCATTGCATTTGAATGAGAATGTGCGGAATAGCGAAGTGACAGCTTCGGGGTGCGTGATGTGACGTTTAACAATCGCGGACTACTATATTTAATAAAAACGAACAAACGCGCAACTCTCAACCAATCAAAAGTTCGTAAACGAAACTCACTAGTATGTTATGGCAAACACACACGTACCTTTAATTTACAAGCGGGCTCTAACATACGTGGGTGTTTTGGTGTATTTACGCAGTACGCGCATTGTACGATAATGGGCATTTACAGTAGTGGTCGTAGATAAACTATTTTATGTTAATTAAAAAATGAATAAATAAATATATACACATATACCGGGTGTTCTAAATTATCGGACCACCATTGGTAACTTTGTTATTTTTGGAGCTACGAAGTCGGTTAAATTAGCAAACTAGTAGTATTTTTTACGTGTATTAAAAAAAACAATTGAACCTCAGGTTTTTGACTTATTCGCAAAAATAACATTTTTTTAAATGGGATACCCTGTATATTTTGACAAATTTAGAAAGAGAAAAAATACACAAACAAAAAAGTATTAATAAATTATTATCCTACACGTGAAGATAAAGGAGTTGTGGGCCATTAAAATACTACATATTTTACAATAGGACTACCTATTCTAAATCAAAACGGCGGTAAACAAAAGATGTCGGCTGTTATCATAGGATCCATGCCAACGTCAATACGTTTAGTCAATTGTCTTGTATTATCGTGATGTTTTGCCAACAGAAAAACAATTGAACCGCCCTCTAATATTTTGACATATCCTTAAAGGGAAAAATACACACAAAATTATTATCCAAAAATGCAAAAAAATTGTTTATTCTATAGTTTACTCAAATTTAAAGTGCGTGTATTTAAACATAACATTTGAAACTAGAACTTACAAAAATAGAATGAACAAATTAATTAATCGGTAGAAATAAAAAATTATAACAGATGTTCGAAAACATTGCCATCTTGTTCGATGCATTTTTCAGCTCTCTTACGAACATCCATATGTTCTGCCATAAATTCCAGCAATTACCTCCCTTATTTTGTTTTGCAAGTTATCGATACTATTATATCTGCCGATATAAATTTTGTCCTTCAAGTAGCCCCATAAATAGAAGTCTAAGGGCGTTAAGTCCGGGGAACGTGGGGGCCATCTAACAGGCCCATTAGTTCCTAACCACCTATCACCGAATTTTTCGTTTAATAAGTTGTGTGTTCCGGTATAATTATGTGGGGGCGCTCCATCTTGAAGAAAATACAAATTTCTTCTAATATTTAAATTAAGCTCATCAAAAAAGTCACCATCAAAAATATCTCTTAAAAACTGGGTATATCTTATACCAGTCAAATTTCCTTCATAGAATAATGGTCCTATAATTTTGGACCCAATGATTCCACACCATACATTCAAACTAAATCTACGTTGAGGATTCCTGGGGTGTGTTCGGAAGAAGTTTTCTCTACTCCAATAGTGTGTATTTTTACGGTTAAACATACCCTGATTCGAAATGTTGGCTTCATCGGTCCACAAAAAGTGCCTACAATTATTTATGTCCGCTCGACAATAGTTTAAATACCATTGACAAAACTCCAGTCTTCTTATCTGGTCACCTGGCATTAATGTCTGCACGACACCATACTTGTAGCACTTTAGTTTATGTTTTTTTAATATCCGGTGGATTGTACTTACAGGTAAATTAATTTCGCGTGAAATATCTCTGACCGAATTTTCTTCATACGCTTCAAAATATGCAATCACATTTATTTCAGTTTCTTCATTAATAATGAAATCTTTCTTCCTCTTTTTCGTTCCAAAAACATCAGTATTATTTCTAAACTTCCTGTACAGCCTTAAGAAATAAGTTTGGTTTGGTTGTACCCGGCCAGGAAACGATTCCGCATAGCGTGTAGCCGCTTCAGCTGCACTTTTTGAACATGCTAAATAACACTCTAACATGTCACATTTCTCGTTATGACGAAACGGCATAGCAAAAGTTCACAATAATACAAGACAATTGGCGAAACGTCAATAAGCATGGATCCTGTGACAACAGCCGACATCGTTTGTTTACCGCCGTCTTGATTTAGCGTAGGGAGTATTTTAATGGCTCTAAACTCCTTTCTCTTCAATTGTAGGATAATAATTTATTAATACTTTTTTGTTTGTGTATTTTTTCTCTTTCTAAATATGTTAAAATATATAGGGTATCCCATTTAAAAAAATGTTATTTTTGCGAATAAGTCAAAAACCTGAATTTCAATTGTTTTTCTGTTTACACTTTCTTAATGCACGAAAAAAATACTACTAGTTTGCTAATTTAACCGAGTTCGTAGCTCCAAAAATAACAAAGTTACCAATGGTGGTCCGATAATTTAGAACACCCTGTATATAAACTTACCAAGTTATTATCTGTTTGTACATCTCTTGTGTTTCTTAACTCCATTTTGTACTTCATGTCTTGAAACCAGGGTAACGTTGGTTGATACACAAAGTCAGAACCTGCACCACTTCGTTTACTTTTTTCAATTTTCTCAAGTTCCAAGTGATATGTACATCGCAACGATTTTATTTTTTTTGGGATATTGTTCAACAGTAAAGCCGTTTATATTAGTTTCATTGACTATATCCCGAATCGCTGAAGAACGTAAATCACGATTTCGATATTGAGGTACGACAATATTCCATAAACTCTCGTGTTGTTTATATGATATACGATACGCTTTCGGAGCACGTGTACGTTTTTTAACATTTTCAGCCATGATTTTTGGCCAGAGTCGGCATGAACAAGGGGTACAATTTGCGGGTTGTTTACTACCGACGATTAGGGATTCTATTCTCGACATAATGGTATAGAAATTGTAATTTATGACCATATTCGAGCCTTTTCTACCTGCTAGAGAGGAGGTCTGGACAAGCTTCCAAAAAGACATCCGAGTAAAGTGGGGTAATAAAATGTACAATTATGAATAGGAAATAGGAAAATTAAAGCTGATATCATTACGAAGATTATAATACAATCGAATTATTACTGTACTGTACTGTGGGCAATGAACATTAAATTACTCAGTTTTACTGTATTCCTAAAATATTTTTTAATAAAATTGATATGCTATTGAAAATCACGGTGTGTTTATGTATGCAAATCAAAGGTGCCTAGAATTTTAATTTTAGTAGGACATCCATGCTAGAAAACAGCTGTTTTGGATAATAAATGTTTCCAAAATTTGGGTAATTTACTGCCACTAAAAGCGGATGGTTATTTTTACGATTACATTACAAACATACATTTTCGTAATTAGAAAACCGAACAAAATTCTTAACTATTCTATAAATTCTTAAATTTGAAAAAATAGGTGGCACCACCTATTTCTAATTTTTCAACTTGTTAGTGTGCCTTAATATATTAAGTAATTTATTGAAAAATTGGCATTATCTTATTGGTTAATTAATATAAAGCTATGAGCAAGAATAATTGGTTAATAAAACGGTTACCTGATATACATATCAGCAGTTTTTTTAAGAACTATCTTAAAGTGATTTTGAACGAAATATAAAAACTGTAACTTCAAAAGTATTTGAGTATTAAAATAAAATAAGCTATTTCTAAGGAGTTGTATGGAAGTTTTATATTGCACTGCTAATCTGACAATTTTGGATTATATCAAACATGTAAATTGAATGTTCTGGTCAAGAAATCATTGAAAGTTGAACAGTACTGTGACAGTATTCTAAGTAAGAAGATGGAAGTTATCTGCGACTCTACGAAAAAATTGTATGTCCACGATATGTTTATATATCAGAAAATATGACACAAAATGGAAATTTATATTTAAGATGTAGAAAAAGATCGTGTCTGGGTAGTGCTAAAGTCAAAACTGGGGGAGTATTTGTTTTGAGGACCCCACATATTCATCCCACAGACCCAGATGAAATAAACCAAATAAAATATGTAATCTGCATTTATATTATTCGTATTGTTGCTAATCAGTCAATGGAAAATTTTAAATATCTACTTGTAAAATTTGTGAAATCACACAATTAAATTTTCTCGTTACCTAAAAAAGTAAGAGCTCATTTAAATTATACATTGACTAAATCAAAGAAGTAAAAGAACAAAGAAATTCAAGTGTCCTCTTTTGAAAATAAGACCGTTAATATATAACAAGCTACGATAGTAGTAATAATAGTACCGCGAAAACTTATTAATTTAAACAGAAACTATGAAAATCAATTTTTAAATATTTGAAGGGCTGGCAACCTTGGCTTTTATGTTTGCCAGATGTTTCCATTCTTCACCCCTAGTACCTGCGTTCGACCTTCCCTTTAAATTTTAGAAGGAATTCGTTTAAATGAATGCTACACAACTCAATATCCGTTCCAAACTAACATACGCTGAATAAAATTAACTCATATTTAATTCACATTACACCTCCTCTTTCAATCTAAACGGAAATTATCAAATTCAAAACTTTTAAATGATTGAGGTTGGCGGCACATACTTCCTGATACATTTTTAATTAAATAAAACACACGTTTACTTAGTTAATATCACACTGTTTATTTATTAATGACTGCAGTTTCGATCAACTTAACTTATAGTTTGATAATGGTCATTGTTTGATCGAAACTGCAGTCACTAATAAATAAACATTGTGATATTAACTAAGTAAAAGTGTGTTTTATTTAATCAAAACTTTTACTTTTAAATGTAACATGGATCAATGAAATTATATTTATATTCAGTAACTCCGGAAAATCATATTCAAACCAACATACAATAAATTAATCTAATTCAAGTATATACACATTCTGGGGACGAAAGACATTAGGTCGATAGCCCATGTAACAGTCTGGTTTATTTGAAAAATATGTAAAAAATGTAATTATGTCAAAAGACTGTTAATAGAGATTATGCATATATAAATTCTAGTATATATTACATATATTTTATTTGTCCAATATTATTTTCATTTTTAAAATTAAAAACATATTCTATGATTTTCTTATTTTTACACATATTTTAAAGTAATAATATTTATTACTTGATAACAAAATTGATATGCATTATATGTTTTAAGTACATTTAAAAATTAAAATCATTTTGGTTTTTGAATGTGCAGCAATTTTCAGTCGAGTTAAAAAAAATTAACCCTAATTTTAACTTCTGCACTAGTGTCATTTGTAATTTAGTTTAAATTTCATAATGTTATATTTATTTTTTTTATGTAACCTATAAAGTTAAAGTTTAATTAGAATATCAATTAATATTACCCAATAACAACTCAAATTTTGTTCTTAATTATGTAGGTTTGGATGGAAGAACAGTTTGAAATCTACTTGGATCTCAACTGAATCCCGCCTACGGATTCACGTATAATAATTTGTCCCTTAAATTATAACTAAATTGTATATATGTGAATAAAGACAATATTATTATTATTATGAGTTTTTGAAAATATAAATTTTTTTCAATAACGAAAACTCGAGTGCAAAAAATTAAAAATTAATATAAAACAGAAGAATAAAATCCTACAAAAATTCAGATTACTTCACAAACCGTCGATCTTTCAAAATAATTTTGGTTTTTGAATGTGCAGCAATTTTCAGTCGAGTTATGAATTTTTGAAAACGTATTTGTTTTCAATGACGAACACTCGAATGCAACATTAATATAAAACGCAATGATAAAATACTACAAAAATTCAAATTACTTCGCAAGACGTCGATATTTCAAAATAATTTTGACAAAAGCCAAAATTATTATCTACAGCAACTTTCCGTCGGGCTAAGAATTTTTGAAAATGTGTTTCTCGAGAGCAAAAAATAAAAATGAATATGAAACGAATTTTTACATCACTCAGTAAATTTATTAATAATTAACATAATTTTTGTATTACACAGTTTCACTAGTGCGCAATTACTTTATAACTCGAGTTATGTACTATACTTGAGCTACAATCATACCTTTACTGGTTTAAAATAAGGATAACTTGTAATTCTGTACTTTTATGTGCATTTATTATCAAAGTTAAAATAAAAATTATTGACAATTTAATTTTCATATGTAATATCCCTAATGCGTCAAATATTACCGATCATTAAAAGGAAAAGTATTCTATTTTTTAATTATTTCATCTTCATCTTGGGGCGATCAACCAGTGAATGAATACACGGCTTATTATAACACACCCCAAAAAAGGGCTCACTACCTGCTTGGGCCAAAAATTTTAAATTCGATCCGGTGGGCACGTGCCGGCAAGTTTGACATTTTTACAACCGTCTGGTGATTATTACCGACCGCAATAAACCCAAGGGCCATGCCGCCTACTCTGGACATTTTTAGCGGCTCCTTCGGCATGCCAGTCCAAAAGAGTGGTGGGGGAAGGGACGACATGCCAGTAAATCAAATATTTTTGTTTTACTGGCATTGCCATTAACTGGCACAACAGGCTTGCCAGCCACTGGCAACGGAGTGTTTACACCGTGCCAGTCACTACTTGCCAGTTACTAGTAATCTCTACTGGCACACGACTAGCATCGTGTAAACTCTACATGAGGAAGTAATTAAGTAAACTACACAATCAATCAAGAAAGAAAGCATAGCACCGATAATACACATTAACATCCGTAACGAACTTGTTAAATAATTAAGGGTTACTACATAACACAACACAACATAAAAAATAATAATACAAATTGCAAATTTGTATAAGACAGGGGTACGAACCGTTACCCATACTATTTTAAATTAATCAAGTTTGAAAGGTCTATAAATTAATAACTATGATGTATAATAGCTATTTATGTAACAAGTCCACAATGTAGCACTTTCTTGGACGAGACGTTTTATGGCCGAGCGAGCGAAGCGAGAGAGGCTGATAATGGAGGCGAGTCCATGAAGTGCTACTGTGGACGAGTTACATACAAAGCTTTATGTTCGACTGCTTTTAGCGTTTTTTGGAATACTTTTTAAATACAAACTGAAGTAATTTATTTATATATATTTTAATCAGAGTGTGCATTTGCTGCCACATTAATGTCATTCATTGTAAATTTCATAGAGAATGGATGATTAGGTTAAACAATTTAACTCGCACAATAAACGTCCAAAACTTGCAAACTTCTTCAGGAGTAAGTGTAATGAATAATAGTAAGTACTATCGCTATAAACCACTATCATAGTTGATCTCTCTTTTGCATGAGTAATTTGCATTGTATTTATTAGGTGTTCTAACCAAAATTAAAATCTGTCATTTCTGACACTGACATCCAATTTACTTTATCAATTATGGGACTAGTACGAAATGGCGTACATTGTGGCCTAAAAACAAACCCACAAAGTTACTATTTTCGTACAGTCGAACATAATAGTATATTGCACAACAAGAGTGGATATGATGCACATATCTCACGAAGGCAAGTTTGGGGAACGAGCCGTAGGCGAGTGCCCCAATGCCGAGTGAGATATGGGGGCATCATATCCACTCGCGTTGTACAGATAACTTTTTCTACGACTGAAACCCCTTTCACTTTTCATAATGAATACCGAAAAAACATGTAAATGAATTTATTTGACGTTTGATGTGTGACGTTTTCTCGTCGCGGCCACGTCTCCGTTATAAAAAAGTCACTGTAATGCGTGGTCTACAATGTTGAAGGTTTATCAGTTTTGGAAATGTTTTCTATGCGTGTAATCATAACATTTTCATTAATAGTTTTCACATTCTTACTTGTACACCAATCCATATATTGTTTGTATGCGAAGTCATATTTTGGACGGAGTCTGATCGGCAGTAATCCCTGCTGGATATCTTGAGCATATTTCCTAATTTCAGGTAGGGTACAATTATTCGAATCACTTCCGCGATGGTGCCGAGTAAAGATATACTTACCGGTGCTCCGTGTAAATCCTGTGATATAAACATTTTAAAAACAAATGAAATCATGAAGTGCTTCATATGTGAATCAGTTGTTCATCTCTCGTGTGCAATTAAAAGGAATGACCCTCTCCTGGGCAACAACAACTTAAAATGGGTCTGTGATGACTGCGTGGAAAGATACCCGAAAAAACGTAAGCAAATCATAAATAGTTCAACATCTACCGAACAAAATTCCAAAATCTACATAGAGCTCAATAACAAACTAAAGGATATGTTTGAAATGATGAAGAATATGCATCTTGAAATCATAGCCCTTAAAGGAAACGTAAACATTAAAAATTCGCTGCAAAAGGAATCTGCAAACTACAATGAATGCACGTTACCTGTGTCAAACTCTACCCAAAAGATGTCGTCCAAATCTGCAATTAGAGAAAATAATACAAATGAATCCTCGACCAAAAACACAACTCTCCAAAAAACGTATAGGGAAGCAACAAAAACGGAATCATCCGCAAATTCGACTGGAGCCATAAAGAAAGTATTCACGTCTACACAAAATAGCCGACATCAACCAGAATCTAATAATAAAAAGCCAGATGGTTTTGAAACAGTAGCATACAAAAAAAAGAAACATCATTCTGAGACAATACAGGGTGCAGCACAAAACGCTCCTATTAAAGGGATCCCGAAGCTGGAACATATCCATGCTTTTAGATTTGATCCCGAATTAACAGAGGCAGAATTAAAAAAATATCTCTCGCATAAATTCCCCAACGTAAAGTGTGAAAAAATGCAGTCTAAGTATCCAACCGAATATTCTTCATTCAAGATCTCGGATAATCCAGTAAATATTGAGTTATTAAAGCAACCCGACATTTGGCCAGAAGGTGTCTGTGTAAATCCTTTTTTGTCATGGATAGGAAGGCGAAAGATAAATGCGTGATGAAAGATGCCAATATAAACATCCTACATCAAAATGTGCAATCTCTGGGAAATTTTATAAATGAGTTACATTATTGCGCACAAGAAAATAAATGCAATTTTTCTTTGCATAACCGAACATTGGCAGTCAATTGAACAATTAAGGGCCGCTTTTACAATCGTCGGATAAATGATTGTTAACTTATACCCTCTTTAACTAATCCCGTCGTTTATCTCTCAGTTAACGTACGCTGCCTTTTACAAACTCTTAGATAGATTTTCTCCCGAAACGCCAACGTTGGCAGCATTGCGGGTACATGCGGTTGCTCTGTTTATAGAATTGGCATTTTTCGTTTTGCTTGCGGAAAGGTTAGAAAGTTGTGTTTGTCGCATATTGATGCGACCCTTGACCCCCTCGAGTTTGTTCTCAATATTCCACCTAGAAATATGCCAGAATGCATGTTTTTTAGAAACTGGTTTGTCGCCCTCTAACGGCCCTTGTATGTAATACCGATTGCAGATCGCTATAATGCCGGTATGGTGCGTGTGCTTGCTGTGCGCATTACCCGAGATTTATCTGTTGCTCCAAGCACCGGATAAGATAACTGCGAATTATCTGCTTCTTAACCCTAACCTTGCTTTAACTAGGCATTGTAAAAGCGTATTTTCGCATTTAATCCGGAGATAGTGTTAACCTTAATTTAACCGACTATTGTAAAAGCGGCCCTAAGAGTATTAAACATACCCAACTATAAACTTACGTCATGTTTCTGTCGATCTTATAACAAATGCGGAGGAGTAGCTGTTTTTGCAGACCTCAACTTTAGTGAAACCAAGTGTCAAGATCTAGAAGAATTAAGTGAAGAAAGCGTATTCGAATGTGCAGCTAGCGAATTTCTGATTAATTCAAATTTATCATTAACACTAGTAGTAGTTTATCGTGCTCCGCATACGGATATATCACTATTTATCCAAAAAATAGACGCGCTGTTAAAATTATTATTTGAAAAGCGTAGAATGTTTTTTATTCTTGGTGATTTCAATATCGATATGTTAATAAACTCAACGGACTCCTGTAAATTTTCAGACCTAGTACATTCTTATGGTTGCTCATTTCTAGTAAATAAGCCGACTCGTATAAGTACACACTCATCTACTTGCATAGATAATGTAATTACAAACCAGGAAGGCGCAAAATGTGATATAATCCAAACGGGAATATCAGATCATTTAGGGCAAATTGTTAATTTTCCAGTAAATCACTGTACGAATGAAAGCTTTGTAACTAAGCGCATTTATAGTGAGTGTGCTATTGATAATTTCAGTAGGGCTCTTGAAAATATAGCATGGGACAAAGTGTATGAAGTAAATAACGTCAACACTAAATTTGAAGTGTTCCTATCAACGTTTAAAGATCTATTTGATACATATTTTCCACTACGTAAATTAAGATTCGTAGCCACAAAACGTAAAATATATGACATACCGGAGTTAAGGTGTCTTAAAGAAAAAATATAACTATTTCAAACACTTGCGACATATGAACCAGTATTTAAGCCAGAATTAAAGAGATGCAAGCAAAAATTTAATACATTACTAAAATATGAGAAAAAGAAATATTACTCGAATAAAATAATACAATCGGACAACAAAACGAAAACGAGTTGGCAGGTAGTGAAAGAGCTTACAGCCAAGCACACAAAAAACACACTTCCACGAACAAACCTATCTGAAGTTGTGAACGAATTTAATGATTTATTTGTTAATGAAGCTACACATAAAATAAACTCTTCATTCAGTGACTCCAATAATATTGAGTTTACTAACATAAAAAATAACAGCCACTCTATATTCTTAAATCCTATGGACGCATCAGAGCTAATAGAAATTGTAAATAGTTTAAAAAACAAAAAAAGTAGTGGCGTGGACGAAATACCTGTATTTATATTAAAAAGAATCATACATTATATTGTTAGTCCACTAATCCACATAGTCAATGCTTCATTTGAGGTAGGTATTTTCCCAACTAAACTCAAAGTAGCGTCGGTAACGCCAGTATACAAAAAGGGAAATACTACAAACTTGAGTAATTACAGGCCAATTAGCATCTTATCATCATTCTCAAAAATTTTCGAGCGTGCGATGGCAAATCGACTGATAAAGTTTCTTGACAAACACAACATCTTAAGTAACCAACAACACGGATTCATAAAGGGGAAAAATATAAATACGGCTCTTTTCGAATTTACAAAAATTGTAAGGGACGCTCTGGACAATAACGAATTAGCTTGTGGTCTTTTTTTAGATTTATCGAAAGCGTTCGATAGTATAAACCACGACCGATTACTTAATAAATTACACACGTATGGAATACGGGGAACTGCAAATCAATGGCTTAGATCGTATCTTACGAACAGACAACAGATAGTACAAATTACAAATAACAATAAAATCTACAAATCAACACCCTTGGAAATAGTATTGGGTCTTCCGCAAGGAAGTGTTCTAGGGCCATTACTATTTAACATATACATCAACGATTTATTTCAAAATACGAATACGCAAAATCATACTTTAGTTAATTATGCAGATGACACAAGTGTTGCAGTGCGGGGAGTCGACTTTGTTGAACTTTCAGATTATGCCACAACCGTAATGCAATATTTGGAAAACTGGTTTAATACAAACAAATTACTATTAAACAAAAATAAAACGCAATGTGTATTTTTTGAAATAAACGAGAAAAGGGAAACACCAAATAATATGTACATAAATAACTCCAAGTATAAAACTACAACATCATCTAAAGTACTTGGAATTACAATTGACCATAACCTAAAATGGCGGCAACACATAACGGATACTTGTTTAAGGTTAGGAAACGTTTGTTACATGCTGCGGGTCTTGGCTACAAATATTGACGCTGGATTGGTGAAAACTGTATATTTTACCAATTTCGAATCAATTATAAGGTTCGGAATTATATTTTGGGGAGGATCGCCAGAAATAAATAGAGTGTTTGTAATGCAAAAAAGGGCTCTGCAAATCATTTTGAAACTAAAATATAACGAATCATGTAGAACCAAGTTTTCGTCTATAAAATGCTTGACTGTAATTGGATTATATATTTTCGAATGCTTATTGTTTGTTGGTAAATATAAAAACAAATTTAGTTGTCATGAGTTGGTACATGATTATAACACGCGTAATAAAGTTAATATGAGATATCCATCACTACATCGCTCCCATACTCAAAAAGGAGCTGAATATGCATGTTTGCGATTTTATAATCATCTACCAAATCATGTCAAAGAGGAACCAAATTTTGTAAGATATAAATATAAGACTCGTGAGCTTCTTTGTATTATCGAACCTTATACTATTGAGGAATACTTTAAATATAAAATGTAAATTGCATGTATAACTGACGCTGTTTTATACACTTATTATTATTATTATTATTATTACTTTCACTTTTAATGATGATTTCCGATTATATAAAAATGTAAATTAATTATTTGACGTTTGATGTGACGTTCTCCCGTCGCTGCCGCCGCCGCCCCAATGTTTTATAACAATCGTTGTTTATTATCTGTAACCAGGATTTCATATCCGTACACCTAACCGAAAAATAGCTTATATCCGTACAGTTTATTGTTAGGGAATTAATCAATATACGGCAAGGAGTAGAAAAACACTTTTACTTTGAATATGAATTAAAATTGAAAGCAGAAGCTTAAAATTAAATAAATAAAGACGAAATAGCCAGAATATATGAATATCCAACCTATTGGTAACTTTCAAAGTCTAAAAACAAATAACGTATTGAAACGCTTTTAATTTGTTTGTATAAAACATGAATTTATTTACTGACTCAAGTTTCGGTAACTCAACTTGTTATTATCAAAACTTGTGGAAACTATGTATTAAAATAGTTGCTCATTTTTCAATATAACAGTGGTTAACGGACAACCATATAGTACACACAATAGTAAAATAAATATAGCAGATTTGTAATAAATTGATTTATTATAAAATACCCAAAACAATCATAAATGACAGCCTTCTCGTTTGCCATAAAGCGTATCCAACTCTGGTTTTATTACATTGGGTAACAGATAATTCGTTTTTGAAATGATTTTTGTAAATTTCTTATTTTGTTCTGAACTATATTTTATTCCTGGCTTGTGTATTAAAAATGCATTATCCAGTACCATATAATCATAGTCCAATAAACACAGCGAGTATCCCTAAAATAGATAATTACAATTATTAGATAATATAATATAATATAATATAATATATACAGGCCATGAATAATGAGATCAAAAAGTAGAAAATAATTGGCAACCTTTAAACGGTTCGGTGATATATCCGCACAGGAAGACTGCTCACGCGAAAACTTCGCACAGAAAATTGCGCACAGCGAAAACTCCGCACACAAAAACTCCTCACACGGAATAATGCTCACACGGAAAACTCCGCACACAGAAAATACCGCACAGTGATAATTGCGCACACGAAAATTGCTCACACTGAAAAATGCTCACACGGAAAATTACTCACTTTTATCAATCCTCACAGGGTGCGCACAACAAATATTTTTGCTATAATTATTACATTTCACATTAATTTAAAAGCAACAATGTACTGTGTTTTTAATTAAAATTATAAATGTCTAATATATTAATTTGAATAAACAATTTAATGATAATGCTATCACAGGTATGGTATTTTTTTTTCTTTTTAATTTTATTAAGGTTTGATCATTGAAGATCTAGATTAGAATTAAATTTTATTGGATCTATATGCATGTGTCTGGAAGATTCTAATAAAGGGTTGTAACACTCCAAAGCTTATACTACATTTACGCAACAGAGCGTGTATTAATAAACAATTTTAAATAAAACAGTTTCTTTGTTAATATCACACTTTATTGTTTAGTGACTCGAGTTTCGATCATAAGCTGATCATTTTCAAACTTAAAGTAAATTAAATTACAATAAACACACGTATTTATGCGGAATGGAATAAGGAGGAGAATACTAGGTCGACCTGGTCGTTAATTATGGGGAAGTCCGGATTACGCTTCGCTTTGTGGATTTCTAGGGATTCGAGTAGGTCCATTTTCGGGCCTTTTTCTGCGAAGTGGATTATTTCAAGTTCCCTAGAAATCCACAAAGCGAAGCGTAATCCGGACTTCCCCATAATTAACGACCAGGTCGACCTAGTATTCTCCTCCTTATTCCATTCCGCATAAATACGTGTGTTTATTGTAATTTAATTTACTTTAAGTTTGAAAATGATCAGCTTATGATCGAAACTCGAGTCACTAAACAATAAAGTGTGATATTAACAAAGAAACTGTTTTATTTAAAGTTCCAAAATGTATCACGAAGTTAACGCCTCAACCATCAATCAATTAATAAACAATTGATTCTGCTGTTTCGTATATTTCAATTTTCACAACTTCTCCGTCTGATCAAATGAAAATATTTTAAAATCCAGTGAAGGGGTGTAAAGGATTTTCACGAAATCATAATCTAGAATGCATTTCTAGTTATTCTAGAAAGTTTAACGTCGATGGCTATTATTTTTCTCTTTTTTTCGAGCCGGCGAACTTGCTAGAAATTTTCACAACTTCGCCGCCTGATCAAATGAAAGTATTTGAAATTCCAGTGAACTCAAAAATTAAAATTCAGGAATAACACTCCGTCGCGCTGTTAAAATCTAAAACACCGAACAAACTCACCGGTGGAACTGGAAAATTTTGTCAGGTGCGAACCGCCGAATCATCTGACCTTTGCCCCGAAGGCAAGTATCCGGCGTAGATGTTTGCAAAAAACACATTCTTTCGTCGTCTGTTAGCAATCCTTATCCACGATGCATGAACGCATTTCAGATTAAATCTCTTTTTAGTCATTAAAAACCGTTCGATTCGGCAGTTTACCTTCCACCGAGTGAGTGAGTGTTCGCGTGTTTTAGTGTGTGCAGAATTGAAAATTACGTTAATGGAAATGGATTATCAGTTATGAAGATAGTTCCTACTGTTGGTTAGCGATTAAATGAAATTAATTAAACTTTATTGAATGAATAATTTATTGTTAATTTTTCAATGCGATTTAATAATATCTCTCAACACAAATAACATTAGGACTAGAGAGACCATCAAGTCAATAATTCATTTATGTAAAATGTATGGAATGAATTATTCACAATAATGATTTTTTCAATACGATTTAATAATATCTGAAAACAAAAATAACGGTGTAGTAGAGACCATCAGGTCAATAGTTCATTTATGTTATGCTACAATAATGTATACAAAAAAAATACGGCATTGGTAGCTTATTGACAAATCGTACAGAATCTTATAATTATTTACCTTTTTACCAAATACCACTTGCAGTTAGCTTTCTCACCATCGAATGGGTTTATTTTCTGGTGCTTAAATAACCAATTATAAAAAAATCATTCAATGATTTATTTTTAAATCATACAATTTTCGATTTGCTGTTTCTTTTTAATCTCGGATTTGGCACTCATTTTTATTCGAAATCCGAAATCTATAATTTTTTCAATTAATTTTAAACTCTTAAAACGAATTTCTCCTTTGATTATTTTCTTTCTATCCTTCTAAACAATTTTTGTTTTCCCATTTTCAGTTTGGAAAATTGCTGTTTTGTTTTTACCTAAGATGAGAAATCACAAATGTTTATTTTTTTACATAGAAGTTGAACTATTAATACATTTTTTACAACTTTTAAATTCATAGAACGCATATTTCGTTTCCCCAGACAATGTTGTCATTTGTTTTCAGCTATAATTTGGCAATTGTTTTAACGGAAAATCAGAATTGTATTGTCCTGTTCATAGATCTTAATCTTTTAAACCAAATTCAGCTCATCAATTCAATGATTAAACCAATGCAGAAATTTAATTTTGATTGGAATTTAAAACTCGTTACACTTGTAGAATTTTACAAATTTTACTGCAATTCAATTTTTTTTTCTGATTTTTTTTTATCATAAAAGTACAAAATTAAAGTTTAAATGAATTTAAAATTCTTAACACTTGTAGGATTTTACAAATTTTATTACTTAAGTTAAAATAATAATTTTGAAAAATTCATAACTCGCGCAAAAATTGACTCGATTTCAATAGTCACTTTGATTGCTCCTTTGTACTTAAACTGATTGGTTTTCGATGCACCCTTATCGCGGACTTTAAGAGTAGCGAATGGCCTGATAAGTAACGCCAATTTTAAACTATTTTCAAATAATATTTCAGACTTTAAATCTAATTTATCACGAATAGATCTCTCGATATTTGTTTGTGGTCAAATTTAGATATGTAATTGCAACTTTCTTGCGGGGGTTTTCATTATTTTAATTATCTATGTCTAGCGTATTGCATTGTATTGTTTTTACTTGTTGTGTTTGTCATCTCAAAGTTGTCGCAATTTTAAATTTTAAATTGTAATTTTATATTACTATTTTATTTTATATTTTGTTTTATATTTCATATTCTAATTAATTCTTAAATGTACGGGGCGAATCCCGTTAAATACAGGGTTTTTAAAAAAGTGAAGGGTAACTAGATATTTTGAAAAGTGTAAAAATGTCAATTTTTTCAAATAAATATATCTCGGTTATTATGACAAATAGAAAAACACTGTAAAGGACAAAGTTGTAGATCATTTTACGCAGCTTAATAAAATAAATTCAGAAAAATTTTCCGCCATTTTTTTCCGAGATATGACGCAAACTTACATTTTTTTAATATAAACCATAATTGGCTATGACCTCAATCGAAAGACTATTTTTTTCTCTTTAATCCGATATCACATATGACATAGTTATTTCTAAAAATAAGTGAGTTACAGTCATTTTTAAGATTTATTATAAATCAAAAAATAGTTAACCATGAAAAAGATTAAAGTAAAACAATCGCAACAATAAAATATTATGGTTTTTTTTATAGAGAAAAACAAAGTTGATAAAAAACAACATAAAGTATTATAATTCTTTAATTATCACAATACATAATAGGACCGTTTGATCGAAACTGCAGTCATTAATAAATAAACAGTGTGATATTAACTAAGTAAAAGTGCGTTTTATTTAAATAATAATAGGAGACAAATTAAATTTTTAAAAGATGTAATTTATGCCATAACATGGTGGACTTTTTGAGAATCTTTTGTAATATTAAAATGTGTGTTTATTTATTAGTGACTGCAGTTTTGATCAAACGATCATTTATTATTTTTATAATTAAAGAATTATTATACGGTGTTTCTTGTCAACTTGGTTTATCTCTATAAAAATAAGACCTACAATATTTTATTGTGGTTATAAACAACTGCAATTGTTTTACTTTCATCTTTTTCATGGCTATTTTTTTTATTTATAATAAACCTTTTTTTTTGGCCTGGGGATCGTAGCCCATATGGCCAGCTCAAGGCGGCTTCTATTTATGTACAATTTTTGGATGAATAAATGAACAAATGAATAATATCAGACGTATACAACAACCATGGACCCGAGCGAATACTTCTCGATCTCCGAAAAATCTTTCGCCCGGGCTGGGATTCGAACCCACTGTAACTCACATATTTTTAGAAATAACATAAGTGATTTGTGATATCGGATTCAAGAGAAAAAAATAGTCTTTCGAATGAGGTCATAGCCAACTATGGTTTTCATTAAAAAAATGTAAGTTTGCGTCATATCTCGGAAAATAATGGCGTTAAAATTTTTCTGAATTTATTTTATTAAGCTGCGTAAAATTATCAACAACTTTGTCCTTTACAATTTTCTTTTCTCTCATAATAACCGAAATATATTTATTTCAAAAAATTGACACTTTACATTTTTCAAAATATCTAGTTACCCTTCACTTTTTTGAAAACTTTGAAAGTGTTATTTTATTGGACACGTAAAACTACACTTATTTGCCCATTTAACCGTTTCTCTATCTCTTATAGTTTCTCAGATTCCCATAGAGAACATCGAAAAAAACTCACCCTTTATATTATTATTATTATTCAATTCAATTAATTTATTGGTGTTAAGTAGATTACATCTTTACACAAGTCAAGAAGAAAAGAAATATATAATAAACTATAATTAAAATTACACATGTATAAATGACAAACAATTAAATAAAATAATAAATAAAAAAATCCTAAGACTATTCCGTTCAATTGAGAGCTACGGCAATATAAAATAAATATATAATAAAACTTAGATTTCTAGGTAAAATTAAATATTAAAAACATTTATAAACACAAAACAAAATTAAAAACTGTAAAATTATAATTAACTATTTATAGTAGACACACCTTCTCAAAGAATTCGTCATCACTATAAAAATCACCCTCAACAAGAAAATCCTTAACCACTCGTTTGAAACTAGTAAGACTTAGATTTTTAGTTGTATGATTTAAGGCATTAAAATATTTTAAGCCGTAGAATCCTGATCCTGTTTGTGCTTTTTCTAGCCTCAGTTGAGGTAAGTTTATATTATCTTTCCACCTAGTCTTATATTGGTGGCTACGTGTTGGAAATTTTTCTAAATTTTGCTTCACGTACACAAGGCATACAAAGATATACAAAGAAGACAAGTTTAGTATGCTAAGATATTTGAAAGTATTTTTACAATCCTCTTGGTACTTAAGTGAAGCTATTATCCTAATTGCTCTTCTTTGCAATCCAAAAAGTCGATGCCCACAAGTTGCGTGGCCCCAAATAAGAATGCCATAATGCAAGTGACAGTGAAATGTGGCAAAATATGTAATTTTTAGCACATGCTGTGAAACCATCATAGACAGTGCTCTTAAACTATATATGGATTTCGTTAGCTTTCCAGACACATAGTCACCATGACTATTCCAACTTAATTTTGAATCAAGCTGAATACCTAAGAAACAAACAGTTTCTCGATGTTCAAAGTCCAGGTTTTTGAGAGTGAATAATACCTCAACTGTTTTAGTTTCATTCAGTACCAATTTATTGGCTTTAAACCATTCTGAGGCCTTTGCTTGATTGTATAAATTTTCCGAGTTAACCTCATGTCCTGTGCTTAAAATGGTGGTGTCATCGGCATACAAAATACTCCTATTAGCTGATATTGCTTGTGGCAAGTCGTTGATGAACACCAGAAATAAGATTGGGCCTAAAATTGAGCCCTGCGGCACACCGTACTTGATAATTGAATAGTCAGATTCTATTTTATTTAAACAGACATTCTGTGTTCTTCCGACTAAATATGACCTAACAAGCTTAACACTATTCTCACAAAACCCATATTTTGCCAGTTTTAGAAGTAATAATTCGTGATTCACACAATCGAAAGCCTTGCTAAGATCAAGGAATGTTGCCATAGATAGTGAATTATTCTGAAAGCATTCGATTGTGTGTTCCACGAAAGAATGAATAGCAGAGATGGTTGACATTCCTGCACGGAAACCCAACTGCGAATCTGTAAGTAACCTATTTTCATCAAGAAACGTAAGGATTTGCTCCTTCAAGATTTTTTCAATTACCTTCGATATTATTAGTAACAGACTGATAGGCCTATAGTTATTCAAGTCAGATTTGTCCCCTTTTTTATTAAAAATCAATGTTAATTTTAAAGTTAAATGTATTATAATTGTATTAGAGTTTTTTTTAAGGAATTCAATCATATCAGTATTTTTACTTTCTCCGTTACGAAGTACGAGAAAGTATTGTGATCGTGATTTTTTTTCCAAAAATTTTTTTTACGGAAATATCCGTTTTGGGGTCCCTAGATGCCATTTCAACAATTTCTGGAAAAAAAAAATTTGTGGCTGTGTGTGTGTGTGTGTGTGTGTGTGTGTGTGTGTGTGCGTGTGTGTGTGTGTGTGTGTGTCTGTCTGTGTGCGCTGTATCTCAAAAACTAATAGAGCAATTGATATGAAACTTTCAACATACGTCTTATTTGATAATCTGAAGAACTGAAAAGCTTTTGGTAAAATTTCGTACACCGGAAGTGGGTGTTTACCTGAACTGTTTTTTGTTTTTTGCCAATATTTTCTTAAATATGAAAAATATCACAAAAATATTTAAACTAATATTGAAGACAACAAAGAAATGAACAACTTTTGCTTGAAAATATTTTTCATAAAATCATTGTTATTCCAGAAAAAAATGTATTAATGTTTTTTTAATTTTTGGTTCATAATTATAAAACGATAATAGTTATAACAAATTTATGTTAATAATAATTGCAGAGAATGCCAAAACTAACAACTTCTAAAGAATAAGTTTTTTTCGAAATCTCATTAGTTTTTGTGTAAACCGAGTTTTTTTAATTTAAAGTATAATTTTTCCATCTTTCATAATTTTGACGTTTTAAACGTCAGTTTCATCTAAGCTTACGCAACGATCGATGTACATTTAATATATGATTTCAATTAAAAATAAGCCATGAAAGCGTAAATATAAATGATCTTATCTTGTCGGAGAAAGTAACATGATGGCCACATCACCATTTTTTTTTCTATTTTTATTAAAAATAATATCAAAAATTCACAACTCACGCAAAAATTGATACATTTTCAAAAATCGTAGTTAATTCTAAAGACAGATGTTTCATATCAGTATTTTTACTTTCTCCGTTACGAAGTACGAGAAAGTATTGTGATCGTGATTTTTTTTTCAAAAATTTTTGTTACGGAAATATCCGTTTTGGGGTCCCTAGATGCCATTTCAACAATTTCTGGAATTTTTTTTTTGTGTCTGTGTGTGTGTGTGTGTGTGTGTGTGTGTGTGTGTGTGTGTGTGTGTGTGTGTGTGTGTCTGTCTCTGTGTGCGCTGTATCTCAAAAACTAATAGAGAAATTGATATGAAACTTTGAACATACGTCTTATTTGATAATCCGAAGAACTGAAAAGCTTTTGGTAAAATTTCGTACACCGGAAGTTGAAGTTTACCTTAACTGTTTTTCGTTTTTTGCCAATACTTTCTTAAATATAAAAAATATCACAAAAATATTTAAACAAACATTGAAGACAACAAATAAATGCACATTTTTTGCTTGAAAATATTTTTCATAAAATCATTGCTATTCGAGAAAAATTTTATTATTATTTTTTTAATTTTTGGTTTATTATTATGAAACGATAATAGTTACAGCAAATTTATATGAATAATAATTGTAGAGAATGCCAAAATGAACAACTTCTAAAGAATAAGTTTTTTTTCGAAATCTCGTTAGTTTTTGAATAAACTGAGTTTTTGAATTTCAAGTATAATTTTTCCGTTTCATAATTTTGACGTTATAAACGTCAGTTTCATCCGAGTTTACGCAACGCTCGATGTACAATTAAAATATGATTTCAATTGAAAATAAACCATGAAAACGTAAATATAAATAGTTATGATCAAGTCGGAGAAAGTAACATGATGGCCACATCACCATTTTTTTACTTTCTCCGTTACGAAGTACGAGAAAGTATTGTGATCGTGATTTTTTTTCAAAAATTTTTTTTACGGAAATATCCGTTTTGGGGTCCCTAGATGCCATTTCAACAATTTCTGGAAAAAAAATGTTTGTACTGTGTGTGTGTGTGTCTGTGTGTGTGTGTGTGTGTGTCTGTGTGTGTGTCTGTCTGTGTGCGCTGTATCTCAAAAACTAATAGAGCAATTAATATGAAACTTTGAACATACGTCTTATTTGATAATCCGAAGAACTGAAAAGCTTTTGGTAAAATTTCGTACACCGGAAGTGGGTGTTTACCTTAACTGTTTTTTGTTTTTTGCCAATATTTTCTTAAATATGAAAGATAACACAAAAATATTTTTCATAGAATTATTGCTATTTGAGAAAAAAAATTATTATTAACTTTTTAATTTTTGGTTTATAATTATGAAACGATAATAGTTACAGCAAATTTATGTGAATAATAATTGTAGAGAATGCCAAAATGAACAACTTCTAAAGAATAAGTTTTTTTCGAATTCTCATTAGTTTTTGAGTAAACCGAGTTTTTGAATTTGAAGTATAATTTTTCCATCTTTCATAATTTGACGTTTTAAACGTCAGTTTCATCCGAGTTTGCGCAACGCTCGTGGTACATTTAAAATATGATTAAAATTGAAAATAAACCATGAAAGCGTAAATATAAATGATACCATCAAGTCGGAGAAAGTAACATGATGGCCACATCACCATTTTTAAATATTAATTTTCAAAAATTTATTACATCTAAAAATAAACACATTTTCAAAAATTATAGTTAGTTTTAAAGGCAGTCGTTCTGTGGATGTATCAAAATATTTGAGGAACTCAATTTTCTTTACGATTTTTGTTTTGTTTGTGTTTAACAAAAATTGACTCGTTTTCAAAAATCAAATTTAATTTTAAAGTTAAATGTATTATTATTGCATTAGAGGATTTTTTTAAGGAATTCAATCATATTAGTATTAATTTTTTGTTTATATTTTTCTTTTTCAAATATTCGACAACTTTACTTTTTATACATTTTCAAAAATCGTAGTTCATTCTAAATGCAGATGTTTTGTATCATATCAGTATTTTTTTAAACAATAATTTTCAAAAATTTATTACATCAAAAAACACAGATTGATAAAAGTGAGTAATGTTCTGTGTGAGCATTTTTCAGTGTGAGCAATTTTCGTGTGCGCAATTATCACTGTGCGTTATTTTCTGTGTGCGGAGTTTTCCGTGTGAGGAGTTTTCGTGTGCGGAGTTTTCGCTGTGCGCACATTTTTGTACGCAGTTTTCGCGTGAGCAGTCTTCCTGTGCGGATGTGTCTGGTCACGCCTTTAAACATAGGGTAAGTTCAGTATATCACATTAAACTAGTTCTCCAGTATTTTTTATGTATGAATAAAACACTTTGAAGTGTTAAAAATGCTCAAGTGCTCAAAGTGTTATTTAATCAAAGTAAAAACTGTTTAATTCCATGATTCTTTAATTCCAATCTTTTGAGTCTAAAGTTGCTACTCATTTATTTAAAGTCCCTTTCGTTGATACTGATGATGATCTGAACCCAGACGACTTCGATGATAAAGACTTCTTTTGAGAAGATGACGAACTGAGACTACAATTTAAGACTCAGTTCGTCATCTTACCCACACAGTCCTTTTCTCAAATGACATTTTTGTGACTCAATGAGAAACAAAATTTTTAAAAGAATCACGTTAAACTAGCGATTTTTAAGAAGATTTCGCAACGAAGATTAAGATCAGGAAAAATCGTCAAAGCTTAAGTTCGTCATCTTGCTGGACCTTCCCCTATGCAGTTCAAAATTTAACATTTAAAATAATAGTCACCTGCGACATCTTGTCCCCTAGTCCTTCCCAAGGCAATCTCTCGTCAAAATATGGATCCAAGTGCGTCCCTATATAAAAAGCTTCCCAAAATTTATAATCATCCATTCTCTTCCCAACGGTAAACACCTTCAATCCATCGCTCTCTGAAGTATTCAACCACTCTTTGTATTTGGGCACAGTGTGGCACACCGCGCATAGAGATTTATGGAACGGAAACGCTTCTTTCTTCTTGATCATCTCTTGTAATTCGGTTTTATTTTCAGGAACCGGCACGCCCAAGATAATTTCGAATGGCGGCAGCACGTACACCCGCGGGTTCTTCCTGCTTTCGTACTCTGGATGGTCGTAAATCATCTTCATAAATTTTTGGATAAAGTTCGGCGACGGGTACAGCTCGATATCCGACGGGAAAACGTAATGCGTGGTTGCCATTTCCCGTGCTACGTTTCGCCCAACGTTGATCGGATAGGTTAGGTTTTGTTTTCTTCTGTATAAATTTTGAAGATTGGAATCTATAATTGGTGATTTCTTTCCGCAATCGTAGATGTCTTTATAAGCATCCACTATTGGATAATCCTGGAATAGAATTTAAAAAAATGTATTTTGAGATTAACAGACGTAACTCTCGAAGTGAATTTAGGGTTCGGGGCGCATCGGCAACTAAGGTCATTAATGCCAAGATAACTTTTGACACCAGTCCACGTCGGATAATAAATAATGAAACTTATTATGACTCACCAATTTTGGAAAATGCGTGTCGATAAAAAAGACATGAAACGTAACGAAATCCTTAATAAGAGGTGTGTTACAGTTCCTCAAGTACGCAATGGACTCGAGCGTCTTCTCAAAATCTTCGCCAGGAGCGTATAGCGCAACACTAATGGGACCCTTCCATATTTTGACCAGAGTTGGGATGTTATCTAAAAAGGTGTAATCCCCATGGGTGGTATAAGTCACAGATTCGTGGCACATGAAAGTTCTTAGGGCGGGAACTAAATTGTAAAGGACGAAGTAAGCACCGCGTTGTTCCGCCTTGAAGCCGAAGTGCTTATCGTTACACTCCGTCAGCCGACGCACCCTCGTTTCCAAAGTTTCCTCATCCGCCAATTTGAGGTAACTGCTTTGGGAGACGGTTTGCCGCTTTTGGGCGAAGAGCATGCCGTAAAGTATCAGTCCTGATAATAAAATGCAGAAAATTACGAAAAACAAACGAGAGTCGACTGGCATATTAAGAAGCAGTTCGCCTTCTCGATTCGCGCACTTCGAATAAACGCTTATCTATAAATGTTCCAACCATTGAATACTATTACCTCAAGCCTTGCATTATTCACAATTCTTTTAAATATTTATCATTTTTACGAATGTAGATTTGTGACACAATTAGTATAAACAGAAAAGTTTTTTTTATTCTATTATTGGAAGTTGTCATGTAAAAAATAAACATTTGCTATCTACGTGTACGTATGGTTTGAAAAGTTTTATAAAACGAATATACGTAAATTATATTTCTAATTTCATAAGGAGAAGCATTTATTTATGCATGATTATCGTTATCTTTGTTTTAAATAAGTACAACTTAATATATACAAATGAATTCAGGTTACGGCCAGAACAGCGCGTCTCTTACCTTGGATGCTGATTTTTGTTGTAATGCGCATATAAAATCGTTAAAAACCCGTTTTTTTGTTAGAAATATTTGGAGTTCTATACCTAAAGAATTTGTCCTGAATTTGAGGTGCAGCGGGCTAACTCCTAACTGAATCTTGCTCATTTCTTTGAGTACAGATGAATTAAATTATAATTTAAAAATACATACATTTTCCTGATGCACAACTTATTGTCATTTTCTATCTCATTTTCCTCGATTATCCCGATTCGTGCCTCTTGTGAATTCGTTATGACTAACTAACCTCGTAATAGTGTCGGGATCCAGTGACGGTTCGCGTGGTTTTTTCTGGTACGGCCGAGGAACAAGAGGTGGTAATACAGATTGGTAGGGTCAGTTGCAGAGACGGCTAGCACCTCTGCCGTACCAGAAAAACCCCGCGAACCGTCACTGTCGGGATCGCATTTGATGATATTGGAAAGAAGCAATTCACGTCTGGTGTTTGACTATACCGAATACACCAAGAACATCATATGACTTCAGTGATAGTAATCTAACGGCGCAAATTTTTCATTTAGAAATCCAGTTACCACCCTACCAAAATGTGGACGTGCTCCGTCTTGCTGCATCCACAAAACTGCTCTTGGTACTTTAACAAAACGATGTACATTTCTGAAAACTCGGCTATAACATATAACAATTCGTATTATTTTGGGTCAAAATCATCAATTAGGAATCGAAACAAAGAAATTGAGCAAACTGGTTCTGTATTGATTATCAAAATACCACTACGGGAACGTAGTAGAAAGAGAACATAGATTTACTTAAATTTAAAATTAAAACAATTGAAACTGTTAATGTAAACAAGCCCAGAAGCGACTTCTGTATCAAAAAAGACCAAATATTAAAACAAACGAATGCAGAATCTCGGCCGTAATCTGCACGAACGAGAGCACAATCCACAAGTGCATTCGATAGTGGAAAAAACTCGGAGCTGATTGTCATCCCAAATAACGTCGACAAAATATTGGACAATGCAGACATACAACCTGCACCCGTCATAAATAATAAACAGTAACTAGAAGAGGAAAGAAAAAATCAGCAGCAGTCGTCAGCACATCAGCACCGGCAGCATCGAAGATTGAAGCGGAACCGAAAAGAACCTGGTTATTTGTCAAACGCGTCAGCCCAAATGTGTCAATTGAAGATATGAAGGAACATGTAAAAAACATTGTCAGCTCTTCCGACTTTTTATGTGAACTGGTGATAATAAACTCTAATAAAGCCGCTTATAAGATTGCTGCTGACTTCAAATATCATAAAGATCTCACTGATCCAATTAACTGGCCTGAAGGTATTATTATCAGCCGCTATATTTTTAAACGAACTAGCCGAGAAACGCAAAGAACCTGATATAAATTCCCAATTAAATATATTTTTCTTAAATATACAGAGTGTGCGCAATAAAGCGAATGAACTGGAGGCATTTATTATTGTTAATAACATAGACTTTGACCTTCTTTGCCTTTCTGAACACTGGCTAAAGCCTGACGAGGCGAATTTTTTTAGAACGGGAAAATACAGTGTTGTTTCTTGTTTCGCACGTCGGGAATATCAACATGGGGGAGTGATGCAATTAGCACAGTCAATGTAACGTAAAAAGCATGATAAATATCAATCAATTTTCCATTGAGAAACATTGCGAACTTTCTACATCGCTCTTACCTTTGCATAATATATTAGTTATCTGCATATACCGGGTGTGGCACTTAAGACGCCTCGGACCATAGCTCCTTTACGATAAAAGCTATCGAAAAAAATCTAAGAACAAAGTGGTGCATAGTTACCGTCGCTATGTTTCAAAAATATTTCTAATCATCAGTGGCGTGCCGTACTCCAGTGGCGTACCAAACTTATGTTTTTTTAAATGGAATGCCCTATTTTTTATTGCAGATTTGGAAAGTGCTCGACGAGTACTTATTTTTTTATCTAACATGTTATACCCTTCACTTTAGCGGTTTCGCTGTTATAACCCCTTCTTTCAAAATTGCGCCCCTTTTTTGAGATTTTTTTGTAGAGAAACTAATTGACGCCGGCGCCTAAATTTTGAATTGAGGTACAGGTTAAGACCTCGTATACCTTCACATAATTTTTTTTCGGGTAATTTATGGAAAAAAAATAATTTTTGATTGATCTTCGCATGTTGTCATTTTTTCCGAAAATTTCAAATGGCACCCCCCTAAAAAAATTACGGCGTTGTACAGCCAAAACTCTAAATTTTTCATTGGTGTAAAAAAAATTACACATTGCATAACAAAATTTCGGAGAAAAAAGGAATTTCATCGCAAATGTCGGGAAACGTTTTCCGTTCCCAAGTGTGCCATGAGAAAACAAATACACAAATACGGTCATCATAATAGTATGTACCTATTGTCAAAGTAAATTATTAGACGTCAGTAGCAGCCATAAGTCATTTTTGATAAACGTTCTAAAAATGTTCCGAATTCAAGAGGAAATGGTTGACATGATATTTATTCTTGGAGAATGTAACAAGAATTGTTTCTTGGCATCACGAGTGTACGCTGCGAGATATCCGCACAGGGCACATCCAAATTAACGTGCGTTTCAAAAAGTGTTGGAGAGATTTACTACTACGGGAAGTGTGAAACGGCCAAGGAGAGTTAGAAAGAAGGCAGTTATTACCGAAAATAATGAACTGCAGTTTCTGGAGGCAGTTATTGAAGATCCTCATACCAGTATCCGTGATATTAGTAGGAATCACGATATTTCAACGCGATCCGTACATCGTGTTCTTAAAAAGTACAAATTCCGTCCATTTAAGATCCAACTGCACCAAGAATTGCAACCTCAAGATTTTCATGCGAGGCAAGATTTCTGCATGTGGGCTATCAACAAAATTGAGCAGGAGGAATCATTTCTTATGCGCGTATTATTTTCTGATGAAGCAACGTTCCATAGAAATGGGCATGTCAATCGCTACAACTACCATTATTACGCCGATGAAAACCCACAAGCCATGCGAATGATAAACCACCAGCAAAGATGGTCGCTGAATGTTTGGAGAGGCATACTTGGAGAACACCTTTTGGGTCCTTATTCCATCGAGGGGCACCTGGACGGCAACAGTTATTTGAGGTTCCTTCGCGACGACTTGGATGATCTCTTGGAAAATGTCCCTCTAGCCGCTCTTCGACAGATAGTTTTCCAGCACGATGGAGCTCCTGCACATAATAGCTGTGTCGTTCGGGAATTTCTCGATTAAACGTTTCCGGACTCCTGGATTGGTCGTGGGGGTCCTGTGAGGTGGCCGCCAAGATCACCAGACCTCACTCCTCTTGACTTCTTCCTTTGCGGCCATATCAAAGACGAGGTTTACAGGACGGTACCAACTACTGTCGAGGATATGAGGGAGAGAATCCGCGCGGCTTTCCGCGGTGTATCACCAGAAGTCCTTAGGGCAGTGTCTAGAGCCTGTGAGTCGAAGTTGCGGTTATGCCTCCAGCAGGAAGGTCGTCATTTCGAACATTTAATTTAAGTTGTTAAATTTTCTTTATCTGCATTTTTCATATCATGTTGAATAAATAGGTACATACTATTATGATGACCGTATTTGTGTATTTGTTTTCTCATGGCACACTTGGGAACGGAAAACGTTTCCCGACATTTGCGATGAAATTCCTTTTTTCTCCGAAATTTTGTTATGCAATGTGTAATTTTTTTTACACCAATGAAAAATTTAGAGTTTTGGCTGTACAACGCCGTAATTTTTTTAGGGGGGTGCCATTTGAAATTTTCGGAAAAAATGACAACATGCGAAGATCAATAAAAAAATATTTTTTTTCCATAAATTACCCGAAAAAAAATTATGTGAAGGTACACGAGGTCTTAACCTGTACCTCAATTCAAAATTTAGGCGCCGGCGTCAATTAGTTTCTCTACAAAAAAATCTCAAAAATGGGGCGCAATTTTGAAAGAAAGGGTTATAACAGCGAAACCGCTAAAGTGAAGGGTATAACATATTAGATAAAAAAATAAGTACTCGTCGAGCACTTTCCATATCTGCAATAAAAAATAGTGCATTCCATTTAAAAAAACATAAGTTTGGTACGCCACTGGAGTACGGCACGCCACTGATGATTAGAAATATTTTTGAAACATAGCGACGGTAACTATGCACCACTTTGTTCTTAGATTTTTTTCGATAGCTTTTATCGTAAAGGAGCTATGATCCGAGGCGTCTTAAGTGCCACACCCTGTATAGATCACCAGACGGCGATTTTAATACTTTTTTGAACATAGTAGCCAACATGTTAGAAAGTATTGGCGTTTATAACCATCGCATAATTCTCGGCGGCGATTTTAATGTTCTATTTAATACGCAGGACAAAAAAGCCTCAGAGTTATGTGATTTAATGTCATCATACTGATTATTTAGTGAAGTCAATTTTAATACACGCAACAAAAATTGCCTTGATAACGTCTTCTCAAACATACACCCTCGTGATTTATCGGTTCAGGCATGTGATTCTAGACTATCTGATCACATTGGCATCCAGGTAAATTTACAATTAGCCGAAGTTCCTATACAGAGAGATCCTTTAATTATGAGACCGATCACAAGAACTGGCGTGAATAATTTTTACTTATTACTCCAATCTACTGATTGGAGTTTTATTGATAATATGTACCACAGTACTGAAGAGAAGTTTGATATGTTCTCATATATTCTTCATGTTTACTTCAAAAACAGCTTCCCTGAAAAAAATGTCCTTGACAAAAATAAACACCAGGTAAAATGGTTCAACAACAACCTCCGCCAAATGCGCGAAACTCTCCATCTTATAAAAGAAGCTTACAAGCGGAATTCACAACTTAAAAATAATTACTTCTCGTATTTGAAAACATATCAAACTGCTCTAAAAGATGCAAAAATTTCTGCATATGAACATACATCAATAATTCTCAAAATAACGTAAAAGCAATGTGGACTGTCATTAACGAGAGTCGTGGTAAAACACAAAATGATTCAAGTTGTGACATTGATCCGAACTCCCTCAATGATTATTTTTCGAACGTAGCAGATAATCTCATACGAAACTTACCAACTACCAGTTATGACTCTATAAGAGCAATGGCTAGGCATAGCCTTAAACTAACCACAGGTTACTTTAAACTTACCGAGGTCACATTTAACGAAGTACGTGATATTGTTAATAGCCTTAAATCCTCCAAATCTCGCGATATCTATGGGTTAACATCTACCCTTATAAAGGAGGTGATTGACGTCATTATTGTGCCATTGACAAAAATAATTAATATGTGCATCAAAAATAATATATTCCCGAAATCATTAAAAAAAGCACGAGTCACTCCAATATATAAGAAAGGAGATAAGACAGATATGGGTAATTATAGGCCAATCTCAATACTACCAATTCTGTCAAAAATATTTGAAAAAGAAATTTTCAGGCAGATACTAAATTATCTTGCCGAAGAGAATTTGCTGGCTCAGCAACAATACGGGTCGATCAACAGTGGATGCGGTCAACGCCCTTGTGGAAGATATTTTGCAAGGATTTGATTCAGGTATGCATATAACTACTTCCTTTTTAGATCTGAGCAAAGCGTTTGACTGCGTCTGCCACGATACCCTTATGCGAAAACTCTATTTTTATAATTTCCACCCCACCACATGTCGACTCATTAATTCGTACCTCAGTGAAAGGGAACAAACCGTTATTATAAAAGAAAATGCATCATCAGAAAATGAGTTAAAATACGAGGTACCGCAAGGATCTATCCTCGGGCCCATCCTCTTAATATACAGTGCGAGTCTCTAACTTGGAATAAATTCAGTAAATCAAACAAAGTTTATTTTTCGGAAATATGCTCGGACACGTCGATTAGTATTTTAAATTGCGCTCTTTTTGTTGTAATTAAATTTTATACAGCGTGTCCCAAATTTGAGATATGTCGTCATCGACTATTTTTTTTAATAGCAACCCTAATTTTTTTATCACTATTTTTAAAGAGTATATCAAGTTACACATGTGTGCCAAATTTCAAATTTTTATTTCCTGTCATTTAGAAGATATTTAACAAACAGTATCAAATTTGAAAAATGAATTCAACTTAATAGTCTTTCTTCAATAAATGCTCAAAATGTTGTCCATTTTCTAACTGACAATACCCTAAACGGAACTGAAAGTCGTTTTGAACATTTCTAATTACTTCGGGGGAAATTAGTCTACACTCCTGTCTTATTCGTTCTTTCAACTCCTCAAGATTTGGCGGTTTGGTCTTAAAAACTTTGCTTTTCAAGTACCCCCATAAGAAAAAGTCCATAGGTGTTAAATCCGGAGACCTGGGTGGCCATTCAACTGGTCCTCTTCTGCCAATCCATCTTCGTGGAAATACATTATCCAGGTACTCACGGATACGCCTTGCAAAATGAGGAGGCGCACCATCCTGTTGAAACCAGATGTTTCTATTCGGGACGTCAGCTTCTGCAGGGCAAGGAAATAAAATAGCCAAACTCGGAATTAGCTCTTCCTCCAAGAATTGTAAATATCCCGCTCCATTGAGATTATTAGGAAAGAAAATTGGTCCTAAAATTCGATCACCAACAATCCCTGCCCAAACATTAACTTTTTCTGGATATTGAGTGTGGCCTTCCCTCATCCAGTGTGGGTTCTTGTCTGCCCAATAACGGCAATTTTGACGATTTACCTCACCATTTAACATAAACGTTGATTCATCGGAAAACAATATATTTTCTATTTTTAGAACATTTCTATCTAGTAGATCCATCATTTTTTCGCAAAACTGAAGTCTTCTATCCGGATCATCTTCGGTGAGTTCCTGGAGGATTGTCATTTTATAAGGATGAAATGTTTGCTCTCTAAGGATTCTTGACACTGAAGACAGGCTAATTTTGAGTTCCCTAGCCATCTGCCTAGAGGAGACATGATGATTTTCCTGAACAGAGAGAAGTACATCAATTTTGACCTCTTCACTCAGCGCATTCTGACGATGATTATTCATCTTGCTTACGGTACTTTGAGATATGGCTGGTAAGTCAGGATACTTCTCTCTAAATAAATAAATAACTTCATTTTGTGTTCTTGTCCTATCTCCATAGCCAATCATCATTAAAATTTCGATTTTGTGGGTTTCAGTTAAGTACGGCATGTTAGTATAATTTTTCGACCAACGGTGAACAACAGTCAACACAACAATGGAACGACTAATACTCTCCTCACTCGAATATGCGTGGAATGCGATGCTACACTTCTTACTTGTTTTTATAACTAAACGTCAAAATGATAAACGTCAGTTTGAAAAAAAAAATGACAAACCAGCACGTTTTGGCATTCCACTTTTAAAATGCATAAAAATTCGATTAAGGTGACTTGATTTCTTCATTCTACAAATTTGATAATGTTTATTAAATATCTTCTAAATGACAGGAAATAAAAATTTGTAATTTGGCACACATGTGTAACTTGATATACTCTTTAAAAATAGTGATAAAAAAATTAGGGTTGCTATTAAAAAAAATAGTCGATGACGTCATATCTCAAATTTGGGACACGCTGTATAAAATTTTATTACGACAAAAAGAGCGCAATTTAAAATACTAATCGACGTGTCCGAGCATATTTCCGAAAAATAAACTTTGTTTGATTTACTGAATTTATTCCAAGTTAGAGACTCGCACTGTATGTTAACGATCTACCCTCATTAAATATAGACTCGAAATTCATTTTATACGCTGATGATACTTCAATAGCAAATAAAGCATCACAAATAAATATTTGTTTACAAAAGAATGAGCGGGCTAAAGAACAGGTTTGTAAATGGTTGGAGAGTAATAAACTAACACTAAATAACGAAAAAACAGTACACATTACCTTTTCACTGAGGCCTACAGATCTCTATAACCAAGTAAATCATAAATTCTTAGGGGTGCATTTAGATAGTAAGCTAACGTGGCACTCACATGGGGAGGAAACTGCCATAAAGATATGTCGCAACATATACTTGTTGAGGCAACTAAGTAAGTTCTTACCGTCACACGCTCTACGCGTTGTATATTTCTCCCTTTATGAGTCGCATCTTTCATATGGCATTACCACCTGGGGTCACTCAACAATAATTCATAGACTGTTTGGATTGCAGAGAAGAGCTGTGCGAGTGATATCAGGCTTGGGATATAGGTATGACTGTCGAGAGGCTTACATTAATTTAGAAATATTAACTTTGCCAGCACTGTATGTACTAAACTGTCTCATTTATGTCCATAACAATATAGAATCGTATCGTTTACACCATGATGTACACGTACATAACACCAGAAATAGTAGCAAAATAGATCTATGTCGGTCACGTCTATCCAAAACACGAAATGGTTTAAACTACTATGGACCAAAAATATATAATAAATTGCCTGAAACAGTAAAAGGACTGAGTGCTAAGCAATTCAAGAAAATAGTCAAATCATATCTTGTCAATGTGTCATTATAGTGTGGATGAACTTCTACTTGACAATTACGAAATGTCTACTGAATAAGTACTCTGCCGATTGCTTCGATATAAATGTATACTTTATAATTATATACCGGGTGACCCAGGTATCTGTAAAAGCCCCATAACTTATTTGCTATTTGAGATATCGACTTCTAGTTTTCTTGAACTGGTACCCACACTTATTCTACGTATTTTAAAAATATGTATGTTTTTGTACAGGGTGTCCCAATATACATAACAGAACAAAGTTATGTTTTTTTAAATGGAACACCCTATATTTTATACTTTATTTTCAACCCTCTTGAGAAGCTGATAAAAATAGTATAAGATAGTATGGATCTATTATGGACGGTTGGTTAGTTATGGGCAAATTTGTGGCAAAAACATGTACACATTGAAAACATTGCAGAAGCGTTCCTAGCAAAGAGAGAATCATTATTTATACACTAGAAAATTTCCCACATCATAGAGAATAATACACATCGGTTTTGGTTCTCTTTTATTCATAGTGCTATACAGGGTGTCGACATACGCAAAATATTGGATAACTATTTTTTTTCAAATGGAACATCCTATATAAGTTGACATCAATCTATGGCATTTTTAATAAGCTTTCCAATGATATACAGTTTGTATAACAAAATATTAAGGATTCTTGAGATTTATCAATAAAAACATATTTCTTTTGTCACCTTCTGCTGAATTTTGGATTTTCAGCCAAAACTATGCATTTTCAGGAAAAATTATAGGAGACCAAAGTTGTAGAGCAAAAAATTTCCGATCGATATGGTTCTTTCAACTTTTAAGATAATGCGTGCATTGCCCGCAAGAGCGCGTAAAATGGTGACCGTATAAGCATTTTAGCGTTTTCTTTTCAAATTTTTTATTAATAAATTGCACTATACTTTATTTTTCGCACCCTCTAGCGGAAAAACGGAAAATTATAGGGAAATTAAAATGGCCGATATCGATTGAAAATGTTCCGCTCTACAACTCTTAACAAAGGAAATTTTTGCCAAAAATGCATAGTTTTCCCTAAAAATGCAAATTGAAAATCTGTGTATCAATTTTTGCGTTTTTCAATGGTTTATTGTATTTTTAGCACAAACTATGCATTTTGGGCAAAAATTGCTTCTTTTAAGAGTTGTAGAGCGGAATATTTTCAATCGATGTAGGGCATTTGAATAATTCTATAATTACCCATTTTTCTGTTAGAGGATGTGGAAAATAAAGTATAGTGCAATTAATTAACAAAAAAATTGAGAGAAACGCTAAAATGCATGTACGGTCACGATTTTGCGCACTCTGGCGGGCAATGCACGCATTATTGGAAAAGTCGAAAGACCTATATCGATCGAAAATTTTCCGCTCTACAACTTTGGTCTCTTATTAGTTTTTCAGAAAATGCATAGTTTTGGCTGAAAATCCAAAAATAAGCAGGAGATGACAAAAGAAAAATGTTTTTCATGGATAAATCTCAAGAATGCTTAATATTTTGTTATACAAACTGTATATCATTGGAAAGCTTAATAAAAACTACATGCATTGGTGGCAAGATATATAGGGTGTTCCATTTGAAAAAAAATAGTTATCCAATATTTTGCGTTTGTTGACAACCTGTATAGCAGCATGAACAAAAAAGAACCAAAGCCGATTTGTATTATTCTTCATGATGTGAAAAATTCTTTAGTGTATAAAAAATGACGCTAGCTTTGTTAGGAGTGCTTCTGCAATTTTTTCAATGTGTCCTTGTTTTTGCCATTAATTTGCCTATAACTAACCAATCGTCTATAATAGACCCATACTATCTTATGGTATTTTTATCAGCTTCTCAAGAGGGTTGAAAATAAAGTATAAAATATAGGGTGTTCCATTTAAAAAAACATAACTTTGCTCAGTTATGTATATTGGGACACCCTGTACAAAAACATACATATTTTTAAAATATGTAGAATAAATGTGGGTACCAGTTCAAGAAAACTAGAAGTCGATATCTCATATAGCAAATAAGTTATGGGACTTTTACAGATCCCTGGGTCACCCGGTATGTATTTAAACATGTTTTTATTATATTTTATTTCCTGATTTTAATTGTATTATTAATCTATTTATCTTATCTTATTTTATTATGTTTTTAATATATTGAATTCTTCTTGATTTTAATTACACTTTTTAAACTATATATTTTATTTCTACAAGTTTTTAAAATGTTATGTTTTTATATTAATACTTTATATTTATATGTGTATTTTACTTTATATTTGTATATGTACTTTACACATGTTTTTAATATACTGTATTGTTCCCGATTTTAACTGTATTGTTCAATCTATATTTTATTTATACAAGTTTTTAAAATGTCATATTTTTATATTTATACTTATTCTATATACTTCTGTAGCTTTATTATGATTTAGTGACCTGTGTAAACGATGTAATTGCACCAATAAACATATCTATCCAAACATATCTATCTATATCTATGGTTCTTAGGATAAATAAAAATGTGACAGGATGCCCAAAGACCCTAACGCATCATCGCCCACAGTAATTGGGTATTTTAAAATCATCCAAGGAGAGTGTTGACGCGGGAGACGCGATTTTATTTTCCAAATTACTTAAACACGATTATTTGGCGGTTGGAAATGCGGCTTCGCACGAATGCATCGAATGCATGATCTCACTACACTGCGGGTCAGTGACTTTCCACATAGAGGCCAAAATTTCAATCTCAGTGGCACCTATGTGTAAATTGTTTCGATGCACACTGTTCACTATCAGCTTGGTCAGTTTATGATTTGAAGGCAACACAATTGGAAACCGACGATGTGTAGGCAGTAGAGCACTGCACGAGTACGTACAGCATCGCGTAATCACGAGTACGAATACTCATCAGAAGAGTAATACGATTACCTTGTGTGTACTCGTACGCATCAAGCACTTCAGTACTCGCATCGTTTCGCATCGGCATCGGCGAGTATAACAGTATTCGGCATCGTTTCGCATCGGCATCTTCGAGCATAACAGTATTCGGCATCGTTTCGCATCGGCATTGGCGAGATTTTGCTTATGCTGAAGGAATGTATAACATTGTATGAGACATCCATAGGAAGGTGAGAAATGTGACATTAGACAAATTCAAAACAGAAAGTTCACTTTATTACATTAAAACGGAATATAACAAAAAGTTCAATATCTAGTATGCAGTCTATTGTATACAATAATAACGCCTATAAAAAGAAAGTAACACAGTCTTGAATTAAAAAAAGATGAAACACTTCTTAGTGGTCCTTGGTATATCAAACATAAGTAATGAAATAAATTACTTGTCTTCCAATGTATATTTGGTTTGTACGTTAATCCTTTCCTGCGGAATGTAAAAACAGTATGGCATCGATATTTTCTCCCTTCAGATTGATGATTGATGGTTTGTGGAGGGCGACCAAATGGTCGCAGCGCTTAGACCATTCGTTGGTCCTTTGTGCCGCCTCCTGGGCCCTACTCCTCAAGCCAACCTAAACTTCTTGTGAAGTCAAGTAGTTGGCCGTGTGGAGTGTTGCCCTTCAGATTACTTCTCCTATCTTCTAGAACTCTGTTTGCGGAACTGAACGCTCGTTCGCTTGAGGCGCTGGAAGCAGGAATACATAAGATTTTTCGTCCTAGTTGGTGGAGTAAAGGGAAATCCTTTTCATGACTTCCCCACCATCGTAATATATTTGGGTCAGTGGCACGGCTTCCTTTGTACAGCTCCATTTCAACATTAACTTGTGACTGCCAATTATTATCGTTGTCAATGTAAATATCTTTATATTTATTACAGAATTGCACGTCATCTTCAGCATTACTGTAGTCCGACGTAATGGCATGAAGCTCTATCTCTTGGGAGTCACAAGAAGACAGCGTGACGAAAGAGCTTTCAGGATTTTCGAGAATACAATTTAGCTCATCATTTACAAGAGTATAAATTTCTTCACGCGCATTGTCTTCTAGAAACCGTAGTTGTTTATATTCGGGCCATAAGAATGCAGCTACTTTATGAATACGATGTGGTTGAAATTTAATGTCAAAAACATTATCCAAACAATTACGAATAACCGCTTGTAATTCGGTAGTTGTTTCTTCATTTTGTAGTTTTATCAGCCTTTCTTTCAAAATATGCATGTATAATAGCACTAAATGAATGGTAGGCTTCTTCTCCGCCTCAAACAGTAGTGTTGCCATTTTAAATGGGTGTAAAAATAGAATCAACTTATCTAAGAGATATATTTCAATTCCACGAAGACGATATTATTCTTTTGTACCTTCTAATATGTCTTGAATAGTGTTAAAATTTTTCCGAATCGAAAGCAACATATCAAATTTTGTGTTCCAACGTGAAGTGCATTCTTGCCTAACTGTCGTGTCCAACTTCTGACAGTTACCACTCCGTTTAAGGTATTCTACTAAAGACTTACAACGTGTCAACAATTGTAAAATACGAGGAGCTAATTCTTCCAGTACTGTTTTCTTGAAAGTATGTGTTAAAATCAGGTTCAGAACCTGGGCAATACAATTAATGCGCGAATACTGCTCAAACGCTTTCTTGATATTAGAGCCTTGATCAGTAGTAAAAGTCAGTTTTTCAAGTACAGTAGCTCGTAAATGCAAGGTTGCCACTTTCTCTTCTAAGGCGCGAAGTATGTTGGTACCTGTTTTTTTTTACTGCGTTTTGCTCCTGGTCGAAGTCCAAAAATTCGATGGTACACAGCACTCGACTATAACACAAAGAATAAATGGGATAATGTAATTATTCAACTCTAAACCTCATACTGGTCATTGCGAAAAGTGAAAATAGTTTTGCATATACAGTCTCAGATTTAAAATTCTCTACAACATTTTCCAGAAACCGCTTTTAAAAAATATGTCTGCATGACGAGCACATCGTTTATTATAACATTTGGTATGTGCCTTGGGAAGGTGGCACAGTCAGATAGAGTATAAAGGGTATCTCACTGAAGCGCCAAAGTAACTTTTTGGCCTTAAATATATAAGATAGAAAAATATAATTTATATAAAAGTTATAGATAATTATCGATTTTTTTTTAATGGAATACCCTGTATATATTTGTATTTTTAGAGTCCTTATTACCGCAGGATTTAAACGACATAAGGTCGCTGGGCTTTAAACCTAGCTGTTTTCATGTTATTCAGTTGTTTATTCAGAGATTTGAACAAAATTGTTCTCTGCTGCAGCTGGTGAAGATAATTCATTCTATTGTTATTCGCAAATTGCACAATTTCATAGTTTTTTTTTAATGGAACAGCCTTTATATTTTTTCATAATTTGAAAGTCCATTAAGTAAGCTTTCATTTGATGTATAGCTTCGTATACTTAAAGGTGATAGTAACTCTAATATTTCAGAATTCGTCCGTTATTACATTTGTACGCAATACTATCTCTGCACTTCATGCTCTTATACATTTGTAATAGTTACAACTAAAACCTCTAAATAAAAATTACCCCAACATCTCATCCTCAATATGCCCCTCACGGATGACGCTGTATTTTAGCGAAACTTTGCTTTATTTAATATACGGTAAGGTTATATTGCTTAGCTTACCTATGAAGTCGCCAAGTCGAATCAAGATAATGAACTGTTAAGGCCATAAAGTGCCTCTGTTTTTTGTTTTCCGTCCACATATCTGTTGTTGCTGCACACCATCCTGTATAACGCCATTAGATGTTCTGTTATTATTTTGGACATGCACTTGTAGAGAACAACACCTTACCTTTCTCGAGCAGTGGTTGTAATTCGGAAGCAAAACGTTGTAATTCTCCATTGTGAATTTTGTGGAGCGTACGGCTAACAGTAGTCGGATGCGGCAGAATGTCATTTATATCAAAAATTTTTGAACCCAGTTTTACTCCAGTTTCTACCAAGCAGCATGCTAGATCTTTAAACCCACTACCACTTACTGCTGCAAATGAGCGAAGATCCTGCGTCACATATTGTACACACTTGTCTGTAATGTCCTTCTTTATTTCGTCACTCACATTGATGCGTGCCCTTTTTCTGTTGCCCACATCCCCGTCCGTAGATTTAGATGAAGAATTTTCCGGCTCACCTATCTCTTTAAAACAACGGTGTTTCTTTAAATTGGATGGACTCGAACCTTTACTGTATTTAAAAATATGCTCACACTTAGCACACATTACGAAAGGTTGCACTTCTTCAATACCGTTAATTTCTTTCGCAATTTTTTTAAAACAGGCCCACACGTTACTTTTACCACACGCTTCTTTTGTTGTATATTCACCACTTTTAATTTTTTCCAAAATCGACATTGTTACGCGAGTTCCAAATTTCAAATATACATGAATAATCGAACGCTTAATTCCAGAAAATACCATGCAACTGTTCACCGTGTACTGTTGATTACAATACCTGAAAGTCATGTGCCGACTTGTCGAGAACGGGTAGTGCACGCACGCGTAAATGGGGAAAACCCCGACGATTATTCACGATGCCTACTCGTTACGATGCACGATGCTACGATGCAGTTCTGACGAATATTACTCGTAATCATGAACCCACGCGAACTAGACCTTCGGAGTCTAAGAATGGATTGAGAGTGACAAGTTTGCTTGATCTATGCACACTCTCTCCTCTGTTAAGATGTTCAATTTCTCAATTAAATTGCGTAGCTTGTAGATTTTTTAATAGTAAGATTGTTGCTCGTTGAAGTTCACTAACCGTCAATTGTCCACGATGAACCACATTTGCTGCCCGTAAATTGTTTTTGAATCGCAACCACAGTAGTCATAACTCGAATAGTTTTCTCATATGTGGAACACTCTTGTATTGTTAAATTGTCCATAGAGATTGATGCAAAATTACATTTTATTTCGGGTTATATTTCACTTGGAGTAAAGTCATCACATCGAAGAGATTCCAGCAGAAATGCTGGCCCGGACCACCAAAACTTGTTTATCAACTCCTTTTCTGTACACCCACGAGAAATAAGGTCAGCAGGGTTTTCCTTTGTTGACACGTGTGACCAATCACTAGGATTTGTTAATTTATGTATTTCCCCGACACGGTTAGCAACGAAAGTTTTAAATGTTCTTGATTCTGATTTAATAATAATACATTTATTAACGGGACATCGCCCTTGAAAAATACAAAATAACTAAAATGTACATTTCTATGAAGTAAAGTAATCCTTATCTAAAAATATATAACATTATTTGGCTATATGCACCAGGTCGAGTGTGAACAAGTAAGACTTAAAAGCTACTAAGTTTCTAGAATATAAATTAAATCCCTTAAACACTTGTAGTTTATTGACTAATTTCGATGCTCTTGTAAGTGGTTCATGAAGTCCATAGTTGGTACGGTGATGTGGAATATTAAATGCAGCCATACTACGCGTAGTTGGTCCGACAGTTCTAATATTAAAAGACAGGCCTGATATCAATTCCGAACACGAAATAAAGTTATTTACAATTTTAAAGATAAACACCCACGTGACGCCTAAAGACTAATGATTGCATCTTAAGAGATACTGTTAAATTCGTATAGCTCAATGATTCTATTGGAATATGCATTCTGTAAGCAACAATTCTTAAGAATTTATTTTGAACTTTGTCCAAATACTTAATTAGATATTCTTGATGTGGCGTCCAAATCATAGTAGCATATTCAAGTCGTGATCTTACCAATGAGCAGTACAATATTTTAATTGATTCCACAGACAAATCTTTCCCATACATACCCGAGTGATTTTAAAGATGTATTGACGGTTTTATTAATGTGGAGTTTAAACGTTAGCCTAGTGTCAAATGTTACTCCTAAATCATCAATCTCCGACACTCTCTGTACCACCTTAGAAACCAACTTGTATTGCCATGAATTTGTTTGCCGTTTACGCGAAAAAGAGATGATTTTGCATTTTTTAATATTCAAATATAACTTATTATCGTAACACCAGTCGGTAAGACGATTTAAATCATTTTGAATCATTGAATAGTCTTGATAATCGTTTACCACAGAAAATAACTTTAAATCGTCGGCATACATTAACATCTTACAATGTTGAAAACAATTTGCAATGTCATTTATAAATAGCAAGAACAAAATTGGTCCTATGTGTGACCCCTGGGGTACACCAGAAGTCACCTTTATTATCTTGGAGAGGTTATTGTTGATGCGAACTTGCTGTGTTCTATTAGTGATAAAACTAATTATCCATTCAATTATAGATTCATTTAATTCTAAATTTCGCAATTTGTCTATTAAAACAGAATGAGAGACCCGGTCAAAGGCCTTCCCAAAGTCGGTATATATGGCGTCAACTTGACCTTGATTTTCAATGACTAGTAATAGGTATCGTTGAAAGAGAATTAAGTTAGTAGTCGTTGATCTTCCACTAAAAAACCCATGCTGTTCTTCTGCAATTATATTCTTACATATCCAAATCAACTGTTGTGAATGAATTTTGTCTAATAATTTCGGTATAGCTGATTGTATACAAACGCCTCTATAATTCGCTACATCAATACGGTCACCATTTTTATGAATTGGAGTTACAAAACTGTTTTTCCAGCAGTCAGGAACACAGCACTCAATAATAGATTTTTGAAATAAATATATAATGGGGTATGTAAGAGTAAAAATGCAATTCTTCAAAAATACATTAGGCAATTCATCTGGGCCACAAGACGATGTGGGATCTAAGTCTTGAATTTCTTTAAAAACAGTTGCAAAATCAACTTTGAAAGTTAATGACGAGTCGACACGAAAATTAAAATCGGATGTGGTAGCACTATGTATATTATCACAGTAAACAGTAGAAAAGTGATCTGCAAAGAGATCAGCGCATTGCTGTGCGTTAATACTGACTTTTTCATTTAAGTGCATTTCTGCTGGAAAACCATTTTTCTGTTTCAAAACATTAGCAAACTTCCAAAATTCTTTAGGCTTGTGTTTTAAGTTTAGCTCCACTCTGTTAATGTATTGCTTATATAACTCATTACTGAGTTGTTTACATTTTGCCCGAAGTTCTTGAAAGCAAATGAAGTGTGCCTGTTCATTAGATTGTTTATAAAGTTTGTGCGCTTGTTTCTTTTGGTTGACTAAGTTTATTAATTGCGCGTTGAACTATTTTGGAAATTTATTTTCATGTATGATTTTCATTGGAACGTAAGACGCTACGGCTGCTTGAATGATATCATAAAACGCATTTACAGCTTCAGCTATACACGAACACGTAGATATTAAGTTATACCAGTCAAATGACGCGATAAAATTATTAATAGCAAAATAGTCCGCATTGTTAAAATCATATCGCACAATTTTTGATGTTAGATTAACACAGTAATGGTTACAGATTATTTCAATTGAGTAGGCGATGTGATGATGTGAGTTGTCGCCCAGTAGATCTTCGGCTATGCAGATTTGTGTAGCTTCCTTCTGTCCAAACACCAGATCCAGAAAAATTCCTTGCGCATTAGGATAACAATTTAGTTAAGATAGATTTAAAAATCCGGCTGTATCAATCACAATCTTCGCCTTGTCGCTTGAGTTTCCTGATGTAGTAGCTCCAAATTCGTCATTGTCCCATTTATCCGATGGTAGGTTGTAGTCACCGCAGATTAATATTTTGTCAACCGAATAATTTTCAATAATGTGCTCAATAGCTGCGCAGTGAGATTCATATTTCTCTATAGGACTACCTGGAGGTAGGTAAACGCCACCCACTATATAACTTTGTTGGTGGATTATAATTTTAATAAAAATATGTTCAACATCATTATTATTATTCAATAAAACGTTGGCTTGAAGAACTTTCTTAACTCTAATCATTACACCACCACCAGATTTTTTAGCACTTGTTAATAGGGAACGGTCCTTCCTGAATATATCATATTTTGTTAGCCTAAATTCATTATTTGATATATTATCACTTAACCATGTTTCCGAAATAATAAATATGTCATAATCATTTAATAATACGTTCTTAGAAAAAGTACCAAGTTTTGTATTCATTCTTCCAATATTTTGATAATAAATATTTATATTTTTACGTTTCTTGACGCCGGGCCGTTAGTGTTTACTATTTTGGGGCATCCATTAATGTACCGAATTGTTAAATTTTCCCCTTTGCTTTTACGTCGCTCCAGTTCTTCTCGTAAGTCATTCAACTGTGACTGCTGCGCTTTAGTTAAGTCAGATTTAATCTTTATATTTGTAGGTAAATGTTCCTGATTTAATTTGAGAACTTGTAATGCACTGGTTTTGTTCTCAAATACAATTTTGGTAGGTCCAGGATTGGTGTTTTTTTTGCCCAATCTAATAACTTTGTGCGGTTTAAGTTGTAATCCACATGTCGACAAAATACTATTTACTGCTTTAGTATCATCTTCCATCCTTTTGATTGGAGCACTGCGTTCTGACTCTTCTAAATTATAAATAATCACATTTTTTGCACGATTGGCTCGATCTTGCGTTTCTTCAATCAAATCTGAGCTGCTAATACATTTCTGATTTTTAACTTGCTTAATTTCCTTACGTAATTCAGAATTTTCATTTTTCAATGCAGTGATTTGTTCATTTATTTTACTAATTTCAAAGTGAAATGATTTCAGAAATTCATTTTTAAATTCTATTAGTTGTGTATTAAGTATGGAGGTAATTGACCTCTCAATTGTTTGCTCAATATTGAAACTAGTATTCAAATTTGGATTAGATTCACATGAAGAGCGTGACCAAAATTCTCCAATTCCAGTTTTCGCTGCATCGAGATATCCATTAGTCTGATCTTCCGGTTTTTGAATGCACGACGCATGATGCCATAAACTACAAGTTGCACATTTGAGCGATGCCGATCTGGGGCTAATAATTTTGTTACAAGCATTGCACCAAATTGTCATGATTAACAAAGGATTAAACTATTAAGATTTGCAGATAAATGTATTGATTTCGTAAACAGGATAACCAAGGAATTCAGACAAAAGACGCTTCACGTTCAGGGGCCGATCAGAACGACTTTTAACACATACAGGCAGGCCACGGATGGTTTACACACAGTAAAACAAAGGAAAAGTACTAGATTATTAAATTTAAAATATAAATTGGCAACTGCATACACGAGATTGTGCGTTTTATCCGCTCCAGATTTTGCGACGCGCAAAAGATTCCAGCGCCTGACCCTGACCTCTATTGTACACAGGCCCGACAGGAAATAAAATACATAAATTGACCAATTTTACTTTCATGCACGTAAAGATTTCAACGAAGTTTACACCAATTGTTGTGTCACACTAACGGCCACACCCCAGGCAAAAATATTTTTTATACTTGCACTATAACTACACAAAAATCACAAATGATTCAGAGCCTCTCCAAAACGACCGTGCACGCTGGATTCTTCACTTCGTGTGTAATCCAGGATAGGGCAATGGTTGAATCCGTATAATAGAACTTTCGATGCTTTATGTTTTGTGTCATATTAAGTATTTCAGCCACTCGGTCAAATAACTGGGCCAGTAGTACTGCTGCGCAGAGTTCCAATCGAGATATGCTGGTTGATTTCACAGGTGTAACTCTTGATTAGGCACATAGTAGATGACTGCATATTCTCTTGTCTCCCTAAATTGTTACAACGAATATGCATGCACCATATGCATGTTCGCTGACATCTGCGAATCCGTGAAGTTCAACTTCATATGCCTCATCCTTCAGAATGACCATCCTTGGAATGGTTATCATCGCGCTGGTCTTCAAGTTGGCATATTCAAGCCATCGTCCGCGTATTCAGCCGGAAGAGTCTCATCCCATCCACACTTTAACTTCCACAAATGTTGGATAAAGATCTTGCCGACAATGGTAATTGGGCCGATTAAGCCAAGGGGATCATATATCCTGGAGATCTCGCTTGATACGCTCCTCTTCGTGTTGCCTGTTGCTGGTACAATATTGCACTTGTAGCTTAATGTGTCCATTGTTGGATTCCACACCGTTCCTAATGTTGTGATGGTTTCACTAGAGTTTTCGCACCCACGAGTTAAAACGGTTACATCATCGTCACAGTCATTTTTAAAGTTCACAAATACATCATCATTGTTGCTTGCCCAACGTTTGAGTTGAAATGCACCATATATAAGTTCATTGAGAGTGTCTGCTCCGGTGATTAAATCATCCACATAAAAGTCAGTTAAGCATTTTTGGCTGCCGATTGGATACTTGGTCGATTCGCGTTGAACAAGTTCACAGAGTGAGCGCATAGCCAAATATGCAGCACAAGCAGTACCATATGTTACAGTCGCTAGTTCATATGAATCTAACTTATCTTCTGGGCTGTCTCTCCACCATATTCGTTGATATTTCCGATCTGCGGGCCGTACAGTCACCTGCCGATACATCTTCGCGATATCAGCAGTCATCACATATTTGCAACAATGCATTCTCAGCATTATACAGAAAAGATCATTATGTACTGGTGGACCGACCATTAAGATGCCATTTAACGAAACACCTGTCGACGTTGGGGCAGATCCAGAACACGACTCTCAATTTTGTGGTTAAGCTGGATTGTTTCACAACACCATGATGGGGCAGGTAGTATCCTTCAAACAAGTCACCAGCTGTTTTATGCATGTGTCCCAATGCTTCGTATTCGCGCATAAAGTTACGGTATTCGCTGTAGACTTCAGGTGACTTTGAAAGACGATGTTCAAGTGAGATAAATCTGCGTTTGGTTGACTCACTGGAATTTCCTAGACGTGAAGCGCTGTCCTTCAAAGGAAGCGCTACCTGGAATCGTCCCTCTGCGTCACGTATCGTGTTGCTTAAGAAATGATGTTCGCACCTTTCATCTACAGGTGCAAGTGATTCTCTTTTATGGCTCTCGATTTCCCAGAATTTTGTTACAAGTTCATTAATACCCACTAATGAAACTATGGCTCTTTCTTCACTTGAGTTCCCATGAAACGGTAGTTGTCCATACAGTATCCATCCAAACCGTGCATTAAACAAAGAGATTGACTCCGTCTTAATGTGACCATCACACAGGATGTCTCGGTAATGATCGTTGCCGATTAGTAAGTCGACCTCTTGGATCAGCTAGCTCAATTCCTGGTGGAATATTTGACTCACAAAATTCAATATCACGTGCTGGTACAAGATCCGTAATTCGTTTGATAACAAGCGCACTTACCGGAACAGCGTAAGATGTAACACGAGATTTTACAATTGCACTAACAAATTGATTATTTTGGTGAGTATTTGCACCCGCTGTAACAATAGGTGCATTTATACGTTTCCGAGTGAGTCCTAGGCGTCGAGCACACGATTCCGTTATAAGGTTCGGTTAAGATCCACTGTCTAATAATGCACGCACTGTTTGATTTCTTCCGTATTTGTCCTTAACAAGAACCTTGCAAGTTGATAATAACACACGCGAAGGAGTATAAGCAAGATTGACTTCCGCAGAATCTATTTGATTCTCACTAACAACATTGTTCGAATTTGATGTCTCCTCTGGTTGAAAATGCAACGAAGTGTGATGCCTTTTGTTACATTTTCGGCAGCTTTACATTGAAGTGCCGAATGGTTCTTGCCTAAACAGTTAAAACACAAATGTTTATCCTTAATTGCGGCAATTCTGTCGGTTACCCTCATGTTTGCAAGTTTGTTGCGTCTGTAAATTATGTTCTCTTCGTCGCAAATTGCACATTTTTTCTCGTTTGTTTTCGTATGAAGCACTTTAGCTTTTTCAGCTATGTTTGATTCACTTGCATTATGTATTTTGTCTTTTACAGCCTCTAACTGTTTACACTTCGTTGTTAGGAATTCTTCTAATTGTTCATAAGTTGGAACTTTGTCGCACGTTTTTCCTTCCCATTCCTTTTGTAGATTCATATCGAGTCGATCAACAATTAATTAAATTAATAAATCGCTGTACTGCTCTGTAGGGCGCTTGATAGCTTTTAATGAGGCGAGGTTTATGGCTACGATGTCGAGTAACTGCCGAAGGGTTACGTAGTTATCCCTTTTCACATGCGGAAGATTAAGCAGAGTTCTTACATGTTTTTTTTTCATGATCATACGTTCATTCTGGTACCTGCTTCCTAGTCGCTCCCACGCTAGATCGTATCCACTATCGGACAGCTTCAAGGTCTTGATTATTTGAGCTGCTTCTCCTTTTAACGCACATTGAAGATAATGGAACTTCTGGACGCTCGTCAATGTTTCGTTATTGGGAATTAAAGATGTGAAAAGGTCACTTAAGGTGTTCCATTCGTCATATTTTCCAGTGAATGTTGGGAGCTCAATGACTGGAAGTTTCACTTGTGGTGGGTGTGGCGTTATTGATTCAGCACGAATTTCACTGGTTGAATTTTTCAATTTTGATTTCGCGCTGATGATGACACTCGAAATAAATCTTCCTCCTCTTCAATATCAACGTCTAACTCATTTAGTTCGTCTGATATTTCTTCGAATTGCTTCAACATCGGCGTGATTTGTTCTATATACATGTTGAGCTCCAGGAGCTGCTCATCGTTAGGTTCATTGGTGATGTTTGTCAGGCACCCTTCAAACTCGTTCACTTCCTTTTGAAGTCTCTCTTCCTTGCGTTGCAGCTTTTTTATAATCGATGTCGTCAGAGTTGCATTTCTGTCCACAGTTGTCACAGTTCGGCGATGGAAAGTTTGATAAACGGGTTGTTAACACAAAACTCACACGATTAAACACGAAATTCACACAAAGTTCAACCCGACACCGGATAAATTGCAGAAACACAAACGTTAAGTTATATCGATCGTTTTTTGCAACAGCCCAAAGATAAGTTTGAAATTGCACAAATGCTTATGTCTAAACGTGAAACTTTACTCAATGCAAATAGAAAATGTTCAAATTGATTCTAAATGTGATAAATTTCAATTTTAAAATTCGGGACCATGTTGACGCGGGAGACGCGATTTTATTTTCCAAATTACTTAAACACGATTATTTGACTGAAATAATATATTTTACAAATACCGTGCATCATATTCAAATGAAATATTTACAAAAAGGATAGCTAAAATTAAAACAGTATAAAATACACGAATACAAATGATTGATAATTGCAAGAATGTGAATGAAGTTAAAATTACACAAATAAAGATTACAAAACAAGGATAAAATTCTCAGTTAATATCAAAGTTTCACGTAGCAGACAGGATAAAATGTAAGAACTTACTTGTGTGCTGTTTAGCAAAAGACTCTCTCTTGTTCTTGCATTTTGGAAAGAAGAAAACAAGAAAGGGATCTGATTGGTGGAAAAATTACGAATGGGGGTATATTTGAAAAGGAACGAAAATTAGAGGGCATGCATAAAAGAGAGAAGGAAATGGAAAAAACCGATTTCATAATTAGTTGAACTGAGCTGCATTTTATGACTCTAGCGAAAATCTCTCGGCGGCGGATTAGCGCTTATTGCCCCTCATCAGGCACGTAGGGCCGAGAATCTATTGTGATCCTAGAAATTCTGCACAAAGGATTTATTGCAGGTTCGGTGTGTTGCCGTCATAAAATGCACTCAGATTTGACAATATAAGTAATAAAATTGCTCCGAATTGTCACCCAGGCACGGATTCGAATTCGTCGCACTATTGTCGCGAACAGAGAGAATGAAGGGAATATGTATCCAAGACCACATATTTATGATAAATTACTGGTGGTGGTGGTATAAATGAAGGTATTTTGAGCATTTATCGATTTGAAAAAGCGTTTGATAAAATACTATGAGAAATATTGGAAGGAAAAATGATAAGAGAGGTGAAAGAGATGAAGTATATTCATAGTACAGAACAACAACGAGTCAGAGACAATAAATTCGATAAAACCGAAAGTAGCCTGAATATATGAATATTCAACCTGTTCGTAACTCTGCAAGATTAAGTCTCATTAGGACTACTAACAAATAACTTATTAAAACAACTACTTCCCGGGCTAGTGCCAGGCACGGATATTGAATGATACAAAAGAAATTTGCATGTTATTACTGGTACTACTAGATAAATAAAATTGTCTTAAGATCGTTTATTTCTACCCACAGGACTAACTTGAAAATTAAACTAAATTGAATTTGAAAACTTTAAACTATGAACCATAAAATATGTAAAATATGTAAATAGCTATCTGCAGACGCGTTTCGCGATTTATCTTTCATCAGTGCAGCTTCGCATTTGAATTGAATGTTCAATGGAACTTTTACTTTCATCAGAACTGGATGAATCAGAGCCAAAATTTTGTAAAGAATGATCATCGAGTCTAGTACAAACACCGCCCGGTTATTCACAGCTTCTGGAAGAATACTATTTTCTCCAATAGAACTGGATCAACAAATCATGATTGATAGAAAAAGAACAAATTTGTTCAGATAGACAATTAACCCCATTAATATTATTATTGTCGATCCCGCTCTCGATAACCTATACCTCATTTAATAACCAGGCGGACTAAATCAAATTATAGCCGCGAAAATACGTTGTTGTGATTGGCCAAACGGGCGCAGTTTTTACTCAGGCCCAAACTGCTTAAAACAGCAATGGCCATGCCCTGCGCACTCCATACGAAATCAATTGTTCGCATTGGAGCTTCGCACTGGAAACATGGGATTGCGTAAGTATCGCCAAACGGGCTAGAATTTGTTACAGCAAATGACGCTAGATGGCCCAACCTGCTAATACAATTTGAAATCTCGTCCGTAAATCATTCAACACCAAGCGATAATCAGTGAGGCCGAGTATATGTAAACAAACAAAACCGTAAGTATGTGAATATTCGATTCCTTTCAGTTTTTTGTCTGGCAAAACGAAGAGAAAGTCGTTCATTCCCTTCGCGTTATAAATAGTAATTTACGTAACAAGTTCCGAAAGTGATATTTTACGGGATGAGTAGGAAGTTGGAATCCTGCGAGTCCCGTAAAATCACTTTTGGAACGTGTTACGTACAATATTTTTTCTGCAGCCGTTTTTTTATGTTAAAAAAGCAGAAACACACATGAATGAAATATGACAAGCGCTGTCATAATTAGGGGTGTTCGATTATGGAAATGAATAATCGATTTTCGATTATTTTTAATTATCGATTATATCGATTAATCGAATTGATCGATTAATCGATAATCGATTAATCAAAATTATCCATTAATTGATTAATCGAAATTATCCATTAATCGAAATGATCGATTAATCGAAATGATCGATTAATCGATTAATCGATTGATCAAAATAAAATTATCGATTAATCGATTAATCTATTAATGAAAAATCAAATTATCGATTAATCGATTAATTGAATATTTCTCGAGTAATAATCAAAACATCAAAGTTTTGCACAGCCTCGTGAATACTGTTTTTCAATATAATTAATGTAAATTGGAAGCTGTAATCAATTCGACTGAATTAGGACATTATCACATATAACATCCGTAGTGCTTCAAATATTACGGGTCATTTTTTGCGAGTGCTTTGCGTTCATAATTACGAGGCACGAGACGAAGACAAGGACCGATTACAATGGTAAAAATGCACGAGCAAAAAATTATCCAGCACGCGGGATATTCGGAAGACTATCGCACAATTTTAAATTAATGTAACAGACGTAATGTAATAATGTCGCAATGCTTTTTGATTATTGATTTGGAATCAGTTTAAAATAGTCTTGGCTTTGACAGAAGTTAAAATTAGGACTTCTGCGTATACTCAGCAATGTTCATATTGTGTTCATCAGCAACTTATGATACTGTTGAAAGCGAATTTAAGGGATACAAAATTCAAGCATTTCCCAAGCATTGAAAAATATATCCAGACAAACAAACAATGATTTGCTTTAACCCAAGCAAAATTCTTGAAATTAAAGTTGCTGAGAAGAGAAAAATTCAATAGAAAATTTGAAGATTTTGGTAAGATTGAAAATATTGCACTATCTTTTTCAAATGTGTTTCAATAACATATCAACATAGAAGGAATTGTAAGTCAAATCTCTACAATAGTTGATGCAAATCAGAATTGATAGAAATGGAAATAATCAAACTTCAAATTTATTTGTATTTGAAATACAAAAATTGTTTTAGGAAATACACTTAAGAAAAATACCCAATCTTGACAAATGTCTTGCTTTGGCTGGATTTATTTGGCGGAATCCTCATTTTCTGACGAGTATTCCAGAATTAAAAATAAGAAATTCTTTAACTAATAACTATTTAACTATCCGATCAGTGTCTATAGATATCTCTTTTATCGGATGATCCCGCCTTTGAAAATATTGAAATGAAAGGCCAACGATCTCATTAGTATTAGTCTTATGTAAATATTTATAATGTTCCCAATTTTCTTTGTTTTTTTTATTATAAGTTCGTTTAGTCCGATAATTCAAATACATCTATTATTCAAAGGATCTAAAAAATAAATAATCTATTGATAGATTATTAAAATAATCATTAACATTAGTGAATCAATTTATCATTCTCTGGACACTGGAGCCAAAATTCTGTAATTTTGATAATAATAATCTTTATTCGAATAAAAATAGACAATATTTAGAAACACGCACTTAATATGGAGATATTAATTCATATTAATAAATTATTATAAATAATTGTCACAGTATGTTAATATAAGCTCGGCATCATAAAAATGAGATTTAACCGATAGACTACAATTGTTTTTCATTAATATGCATTGCTGGTGCAGACTTTTCTTCGCAGAAAGTATAAACACCGGTGTATTTATTTATATTCACATGATTTATAACTCTATTGACATACCAAAGTGTACATTTCACACATGGTTCTTATTACTTTTTTGTCGATTAAGCAACATTAAAGTCTACGGCGGCGGCGGCGGCGGCGGCGGCGGCCGAATCATGGGTTTCTTTATAAACGGACGTTTTTTTCTCGGATGAAACTCGAAAACTTGTAATACGCTTCCATTAGTATTTATACCCACATATTTACAGCTTACCAATTTAATAATTGTAATGAATAAAGTGGATATGATGGCTTAATGTTAATATAACAGATTGGGCGGTTATTAAAATAATCAAATAATCAAATGATCGATTAATCGATTAATCAAATAATCGATTAATCGATTAATCAATTTATCGATTAATCAATTTATCGATTAATCGATTAATCAATTTATCGAATAATCGATCAATCAAATTATCGATTAATCGATTAATCGATCAATCAAATGATCGATTAATCGATTAATCAAATGATCGATTAATCGATTATTTTTTAGAATTAATCGAACTGTCGATTAATCGATTAATCGATTATTTATCGATTAATCGATTATTTTGCACAGCCCTAGTCATAATTAAATACGACGTTCATGTTTTTGTCAAGGCCGCCTACATATATACGCAAAATCGTACCGAAAGTAACAAAAAGCGTCCCGAAAGTAAAGAAATCGTTCCGAAAGTGAAACAAAATCGACCCGAAAATAATTACTTTCGATACGATTTATGTAAACTGCCACTTTCGATTTAATAAATCATACCGAAAGTTTTATTTTCGGGACGGCTGCAGAAAAAATATTATAAATAATGAGTCGTTATTGTGCCATTAAATCCTGCAAAAATTACAACAGAAACACTTATATGCATTCCTTCACCAAAAAGGAACCGGTAAGTGATATTTATTACAAGTACATTTCTTTATTGTCTGAATGAAATTTTGAATGTCATATTGTTATTTTTTGGGACAAAATATTGTTATCGTTTATTTCCAATAGGTGACGAGGAAATAATTCCATAGTTTAATTCTCCTCATTTTCTAAAGTGTGTGAGAAATAAGTTAATGAAATACCATGCCACATTCAAATGGAAGGGAACAACATTTTCTTCTTGCTGGTTGGATATCGATATATAATATTGTTATTATACTGTAAGTAACCATTTGTGCAATTTGCAATAAATATATTATTTTAATCAATGACTTCTTATTACTCCTACATTTGATTTTAATCAAGTACTGTAAAATTTGGAAACCCACTAGCTCTGCAACCCATTCTACTCGCAACCGCTTTTGCTTCGCCAGCGCCATCCCATGACTACAGTGACAAATTAAAAATGCGGTAAATATTTTATACAGAGAGTCGCCGTTATATTTTATTTTATCTATGGCAATGGCCGTTCTTATGATCAGCTGATCTCTCACCGTTCCTTGTGTCCCACCGGTTACACGCGTTTTGCCTCAGTTTTTGTGTTTCTAGCCAGTTATTTCTTCCGTTGATCGTGTAAGAATGGATTCCTCTCATCCCGCGATTTTCTTGGAAATAGTTTGGTGTCATTTTCGCCCCATAAGAAACGGAAATGGTTGGATTTTGGAGCATTAACGCTCGAGGAAAAACAATCCAAAATTATCTTATATAAAACTTTAATACAAGAGGCTTTAAAACCTATTGCCGTCGTCGTACACAAAATTGTCGATTCATTAGGTAAGTGTCGCGCAAGTTATTGCAATATGGAATCAATTAATAAACATACATTATATTTAGGATTAGCGAGAAGTACGAAGTTTCACAGAATTAGGGAGTTTACGGAGATTGGGGCAGTAAGGAGTCCTAAATGTCTTGAAGGATGTCCAGCAACCGAAGATATCTACAATGAAAGCAGCAAAAATTCTGTGTGCGGAAACTTTTTATTTAAAAATGAAATTGCTACATTGAATTACATTTTAATTGAATTAGAGATGGCCTGCCAAAGACGTCCCGTTAAACATTAAATACATTAATGAAGGAAATTAATTTTAAGTAAGTTAAATGCTTTCAAAAAATTTATTTAATTTAATAAAATTCTATTTCACGACAATCTAGTATTTATATTTCAAACCTTTTACAGAATTATATGTATTTTTGAAATATACCTAATACTTCAATCCACTTTATATTAAATAAATATATGTACAACTTGAGTTTTTCGGTGTGCCCCTAAATTCTCATACTTATTTTAATTATTATATATTAAATCATTGACTATATAATCAAGAAAGTTTGCCTAGAATTAATTTATATGTTAATATAATTGTTGAATTAATGTTATGGATAGACGAATTTGAAATAATTTTATTTTTACCGCCAAAACATGTCTGGTTACTTTTCTGGTGATTTTTTATAGTATAAATGTGACTTTCGCGTTTAGTCCGCCTGGTTATTAAATGAGGTATAGTATGCATTATTATTGTTTTCAGTTTGTTGTTGAACTAGCATTATTATAAGTTTCGGTTGTTGGGACATCGTCTTGAATGAAGTAGGTATAACCTAAAAAATATTCTTTGTCATTGTCATATTACAAAAATATTTTTCTTATTCGCGGAAAGACGCAGCTACACCACAGAGTTAAATAAAAAAATGTCTTCATAAATTATTCAGAAAAGCATCCTGAAATGTGACGTTTTATAATAAACGAAACGAATTAAAGTACACGACGCTATTCGACTAAAACATTTTCTTTTATAAAATCTCAACATTCTTTGGGGGGACCCAACTCAAAACTGCCATTTTTCTATAAAATAGTATTGTGATCTCGGTAAATAGTTAAGCGACACTTCTGCTCTCTGGTAGCAAAACTGTAAAACCACAATATAGACTTCTTGGGTTCATCATAATCAATTCACTTAAAAATGGTAATTTTTGACTTGTGTCACTTTTCTATCAACTGAACGATGTGATTAGTTTTGCTGACATATGTCAAAAGCACTTTAATTTATCTGTACTTACGGGAAGTGGTTCATTAATGGAGAAGGCAACGAATAAAGCAAAACAAAAAATTAAGAGGCTAAAAATTGGATACCGGAAAATGAAGATAACAGAAATAGCAGAACTACTTTTCGCTGATGATATGGTAATAATTGCAGAAACAGAGAGAGAACTACAACACAACATGGAAATAGAAAAAGATATTAGGAAAATACACATGAAAATAAACTATGAAAAGACAAAAAACATGATTATGCTAAAGGGAAAAAGAGGCACGAAATAAAAATACAAGAAAAAAAATGGAACAAGTAGAGCAATACAGATATCTACAGAGCAATGGTAAAAAATAAAAACTGCATATCATGCTAAAAAGCACATTTTTAGCAAAAAGGAGAAAAACAGAAATATTCAAAACAGTAATTAGACCAACGCTAACCTATAGTAGCGAAACATGAACGATGATAGAAAAACTGATAAAAAGAATTAATGCAATGGCGGTGAAATTCCTAAGGAAAATAGAAAACAAAACAAGAAGAGACAGAATAAGGAAGGAGACGTACAGGAAAAACCAATACAAAGACAATATATGAGACGAGGGCAACTGGAAAACAACGGAGAGGAAGACCGAGGAAAGAGTGAACATGTGGGAATAAATAAAGGGATTAACAAATAATAAAAGGAAGCGGAGAGAATACTATAAAAATTAGTTATGTAAGCCTTACACCGAAAGGTAGATAGAATAAATAAATATGGACGTCAAGAACATGTTCTTCTGGTAAGATGGAATTAGTTGCCACACTATTGATTAATTGTACGAAAAATGTCCTGGTCGTGTAATTTAAGTGGATTAGTGAAAAATATACAAATTAAATAAATATAGCAGATTTGTAATAAATCAATTTATTATAAAATCATAAATAACAGCCTTCTCGTTTGCCATAAAGCTGGTTCAACTCAGGTTTGATCACTTTGGTTAACAGATGATTAGTATTTAAAGTGATTTTTCCAAATTTTGTATTTTGTTCTTTACTTTTTTTAATTCCAGGTTTGTGTATTAAAAATGCATTATCCAGTACCATATAATCGTAGTTTAATAAACACAGTGAGTATGCCTAAAACAGAATTACAATTACTAGATAATATGCAGTCTGTTCAACCGCGGTTTTTAGAAAACTACAAAAGATATTTATTTCTATTTTTTTTACATAAAATATATGCTTAGACGCTCTTAATTAATAAACAGTAAAATCGCCACCGTTGTCAATAATGACCTGGCACCTTCTGGGCATACTTCGGACCAATTTTTCGGCGTAATCAGTGGAAAGAGAACGCCATATCTTTCGAAGATCCTTTGAAAACTGCTCCTAATTGTAAACTGGCAGCCCTGCAAGCTTGGCCATCATTGTAGGGCAATTAAAAAAAAACGAAAAATACATTTTATCAAGGGCGGCCCGTTGGTGTAGTGGGTACAGGCGAGCGCTTGTACCGGTTGCACCGCGTGCCGTGTGGGTTCGAATCCCAACCCGGGCGAAAAATTTCGGGGCCTCGGAATATTCGCTCGGGATCATGGTTGTTGTGTTTTGTCTATCGTTATTCATTTATTCATTTAATTTCAAATTATACAATTAAAACAACGGTTGTGGCAGATGGCCTCGTAGCCGACGTCAATTCCCAAATCATTCACGTTCCCAAAAAACCCGCAATTCCATCCACGTCCTTCCTTTTTTTGTTTAAAAAAAAAAAAAACATTTCATCAATGTGATAATTGCCATATGGCATTGACCATTTCAAGTCTTATGTTGTGCAAAATAATTAGATTCCATTTCCTTTATTATTATTAATCCATAATGAAATAAAAATCCTTTAAAATTGTTCATTTATGCAATATTGTTTTTATCTTTCATATTTGAAATAATTTTCATCTAAATACAATTAAAAAAAAAATTGGTGATAAGAACAAATTTTCTATTTTTCCGTGTGATGCAAATGGGTTAAAGAAATGTAATGAAACATCCATTTTAAGGTTCCCGGCGATGATTCCGAGAGTTTTGAAAAATATATAAGTATATTGAAAACTAACAAAGATTTTTAAATGAGACATTAAGCTTTATTTGACAATCTGAAGTGGATATTTAAATATGAAAAATATTTTTACGTGACATTTACGATTTTTTGGTCTGAAATTATGAAATGATATTACTCAATAAATACTGAAGAGAACGCAAAGATAAATAAGTTTTTTTTTGTAATCCTCTAGTTTTGAAAAAAAAGTCGATTGTATGCAAAATATCAAAAAAATCCCTTTTATCCAAAATCGGGTGTAAAACTCAAATTATAATGGTCATTTGAGCCATGTAATATACATATGTATCTAGTGAGAGAATAAATTTCTCTCACGAAATGCATAGATCCTTCAAAGGATTTTTGAAATATTTCAAATTGACATCCTGGGTCCCTCATGAGGGCAATCCTGGGAGTGGACCCGACCAGCACGGTCGTGCCATACTTCTCCAGGTGGTCCTACTCGGGGGAGATACAGCGTATCACCTGCGCGGACACCGACTCCTTGAAATGGCTCGAGGAAACGGTCAATGGAATAGGACCTCTCTGGGTGGGAGCCGAACTGGCAGTAGTGCAGGTTGACAGCCTGGCCAGGCTAGTAAAGGCTTCAGCCTGGTTGCCCAATGCACAGGACAAGGATGAAGCCGTCCAGAACAGAGAGGCCCAAATAACCAATTGGTGTATTTTCCACCACAAACAAAAAGAAGACGGCATCCTGGTGGTTTTTGGGATACCGCTCCAAGAAATCGAGCTGCTGAAGGGCAAGCATCCCCAAGGCAAATGCCAACTATGGTATGGCCTGGAGAAAGTGACCCTTCATTTGAGTCAGCCAGAAAAGAAGGAGACCACCCCGCAGACCGTTGAAGACCCTCCCATGGAGACCGCAGCAGTCTCCCGGGATGCCCCCCAGTAACCAGCACCCCAGCTCCGAGGCTAGACTAAGACGGACTGGGTAATACAAAAAGATAAGTCTCTTTTTGCTTATTAGCAATTCAGTACTAACCACACAACCAAGACATTGATCTAACCGTCACAGGCAAACTCAATATCATACAAATTAACCTCCGACATTGCAAGATGGCTGTGGCGCACTTGTGCCAATATCTGCATAACCACGAGAATAATATAGCCTTCATACAGGAACCCTGGCTAACAAGCGAAAGGGTTTCCGGCGCTCTAAAAGGAAAGGTGAAGTATTTCACCTCCACTAAGCCAAGAACATGTATCTACACTCCTAAGAATGTGCAGTGCGTGTTCCTACCACAACTAAGCTCACCGGACCTTGCAGTGGTCAGTGTGGAGGGTGCTGAGGGCAGGACTCTGATCCTGGCATTTGCCTACCTTCCATACGATAGTGAGGCCCCTCCTCCCACAAAGGAGATGGCGGCACTCATCAAACACTGTGAGGACGGCAAGTTAGATCTGATAATAGGGTGTGACGCCAATACCCAACACATAGTGTGGGGCAGCAGCGGCACCAACCTTAGAGAGGCTGTGCGACAATTATATCAGGGAGGAGTGTTGCTTGAACAGCAAACTGCACCCAAGACAACACGCCTACTGGCCAAGGAAATCGACTGAGTCGGCCCTTCATCATGTGGTATGCAGGATTGAAGGATCGCTGGCAAACAAACAGTCAGCCCTAGAAGCAGGGCCGTCTTTCCGCATGGGCACGGTGGGCACTTGCCCAGGGGCCCCGCGCTAGCGGGGGCCCCATCGCGATAAAAACCACGACTTTAATAAATTCATAAACGGAAGTAGTAGAAGCGTTGTAATAATTCAAATGTACATACTTGTACTTGGACCAAATCTTAAGTGTGCTCCTATGACGCAAAAGTTTTATTCGTTGCGGTCGTAAAACACTCATAACCTGACAGTAATTAGGAAAGAGCAGAGCTTAACAATTTTGTGAATACAATTTTTGCGCGTTTATAGATGCGAGCCGAACAGTGGATTTCGTTTGAGCGTTCATATCGCCTTGCAGCGTCAATGCTCCAAGGTACCAAGGTAGTATGCTGAAAAATACGCGCAGTTGTAAAAACACGATTTAAAAACATATAAAATTGCATATTGTTTTGCGCGTACTCTTCGGCAAACTGCATTGACGCTGAAAGGCGGCATCATGGAATAACAGGAAGCTACAAGGCATGTTGTTAAATTGGAATAGATAAGCGCCATCTATAAATAGCGGCGTGAACGAACACCAACCCATCGTACTATACTAAAATAAGTTAAATATTGGTAATCAAAAACACTGGGTTTTACTTGTTTTAGAATTTATATTAATTAAACATTATAATTCCACAAGTTTTGTGCGTTCTCCTTTCGAGAATGTTCGTGTGAACAAAACTAGTTGGGCAAGTTGAATAATATTTATTCTACTTAATATAAATAGTAAAACATAGTGATTTTGTTAACCAATATTTACCTTGCTAATAATGTTTTATTGGGTGATGTACACATATATTTTGTACATATTGTGTTACGAGGCTAACACAAGAAATGATTGTTTTATTCGTCCTCGATTTCCACACTGTTTGACATTCTACGTTTCAAGTAACACGGGGAATCCTAGCGGGGAATTACACGGCATGTAGATAAATTTTACCGGAAAAGCGCCGTCTAGTGTTCGCAACAACATAATTTACAGAAATCCATCGAATTTCTGTGGTGGCGCCATCCAATATTAGCGGCGTAAAGCTCGTTTCTTATGCCCCGTTTCTCTTAAGCAGTGATTAGCAGTGTCTGCCAGATCGCGATAGCGTACACATTTTCACGCATTTTTTGTAACCACTCTAAATAATTAATCGTTGTGTGTGCGATCGCGGAAAATATCACTTGTATTATTGTATACAAGTTAGTACCGAGTGCTGGCTGTACCCCCACAACCCCTACACTAGTAAGTATTCCCTCTAAATTACATTTTTATTGATATTTAAAAAAATCGATTCTCGTCACTCTTCTTAGAACAAAATGAAACGTGTCGAGTTGAGTGGCGCACAGAAGAGAAAGAGAGCAGCGAATGAGATAGACAAAATTAATAAGTTACCCAAACTAACACAGTGGTTAAAAAAAGATGACACCCATCTCACCGAAGAATCACCAACAGGAACACACGAAAGTTTTGCGCGAGAAAGTGCGGGTATTCCCCTAGTTGCACTAGTTGCGTCTAGCAGCAGCAGCAGCCAATTTGAAAATATTGACAAACCCGTGTGCGAAACAGAATTCAATGCCGATGAGACAGATCCCGGTTTATGGGACAGAAAAAATATCAATTTAATAGATGCTTGGATCAAAAATGGCCCATTGAGATACCAAAATCTTGACGGCAATTTTTTAAAATCTGCAAGAAAATATAAAGAGGTGACTAGATACGTATCCATAAAGATATTTAGAAGGGAGCTACGAAACGGCGAATTTGTGACACGTGATTGGCTACTTTATTCGCCATCAACTGGATGTGTATTTTGTTTCGTCTGCCGTTTATTGTCCAGTCTTGATTCTCCATTTGCTACCGTCGGTTTCAACGATTGGAAGCATAACAATTTAATTGCAGAGCACGAAAATAGTAAAGAACATCACAAGTGCATGGCATCCTATCTTTCGCGCCATAAGGAAATCTCTACTGTGGATTCCTTATTGCGCAAGCAATTTCAAGCTGAGGAAGAATATTGGAAGAAGGTCTTGACGCGCGTTGTAGCGGTAGTTCGTTTCTTGGCATCTCGTGGACTGGCCTTCCGAGGAGATGATGAAGTAATTGGATCGCCAAATAACGGAAACTATTTAGGTGTTCTTGAATTAGTCAGTGAATTTGACCCTTTTTTGGAGAATCATTTAAAACAGTATGGGAACTGTGGAAGTGGCAAAGTGTCATATTTATCGGCTAACACATGCGAAGAGTTCATCGAAGTGTTGGGGCACCACGTTTTAAGAGTAATTCTAAAAGAAATTCAAGAATCAAAATATTATTCCATTAGTGTTGATTCCACCCCCGATATTGCACACACAGATCAGCTAACATTTACTCTACGGTATGTGCGAGGTCATCAACCTGTGGAACGTTTTCTGATGTTTATCCCGATTTTTTCGCATGATGCCCAAAGCCTATCAGACGTGGTTATTAACTTTTTAAACGAGAAAAAGATTCCCATATCAAATTGTCGGGGACAATCATATGACAACGCGGCTAATATGTCTGGACGTTATAACGGGTTACAAACAAAGATTCGGGAGTTTAATGAATTTGCTCTTTATGTCCCATGTGCTTCGCATAGTTTAAATTTAGTGGGAGTTAAAGCTGCATCTTGTTGTCAGCAAAGTATCAAGTATTTTGATTTTATTAGGCGACTTTACTCTTTTTTTGCGGGATCAACTTATAGGTGGAATATCCTTACAACAAAGTTACAAAAAAACGTCGTAAAACGACTTTCAGACACAAGATGGTCGTCACGCTTTGATGCTGTCAATGCATTATACAAATGCTATGACAATATTAAGGAAGCATTAGATATGTTGTCATTGGAATCAAAACAAGAAGATGCAAGTACAAAACTGGAAGCAACCGGATTGAGCAAGAAGATGGCACATTTAGAAACAGTGTTTCTCACCACTTTATGGAACGACGTCTTAGAAAGGGTAAACAAAACAAGCCAAACTTTACAGTCCGCGAAAGTCAACATTCTTACAGCGGCCAACGTTCTCAAAGCATTGAGCATGTATCTCCATGAAGTAAGAGACCAATTTAACGTATACGAATTAAAAGCCAAGACAATGTGTCCAACCTTCGTATACAGTGATATAAACAAACGAGAGCGAAAACGTAGTGTGCTTCGCACAAGATACGATGGTGCGGCCGAAGAAGTAGAATTGAATTCATCCGAAAGGTTCAAAATTGAAACTTACATTCCAGTGGTAGATCTGTTAATTAGCGATTTGGCAAAACGAAGTGATGCATATGATAACATTGCCAATTTATTTGCATTTTTAACAGAATTGAAGGTAATCGAGTCAGAAGAACTTTCCAGAAAATGTGAAGTGTTAGTTAATGTCTATAATAAAGATCTGGACAAAGACGATCTACTAAATGAGTGCATCCAACTTAAACATTATATAGGTGAAGAAGATTGCTGCAGCCTCCCGTTATTGTACCAAAAAATAATTTCGGATCAGATTAAATCAGTTTTTCCCAATATCGAGATTGCACTTAGAATATTCTTGTGTATGATGGTGACAAATGCGACTGGGGAGCGCTCATTTTCAAGGCTCAAAAATTTGAAAAACTACCAGCGCAATAATATTAGCCAGTCGCGTTTGAATTCACTTGCATTATTATGCATTGAGAACGATATTTTGAAAAGCTTGGATATATCTGAAATAATAAACGATTTTTGTTCAAAGAAATGTCGCAAACGAGTATAATAATTTATAATAAAACATATTTTGTAAATGTAATTGAGTTATTCTTATTGTATCCCTGGTAGGAAAAGGCGCCAGTAATTGTTTATAATCTGGCCATATTTGTGTCAACAGAAACCTTACATTCATGAAACGCTTCAGTGGCCAGAATCTGGCCAGAAGTTATGTTATGGTTTCTGGACAGATTCTACCAGAATTTCTATCAGAATTCTATCAAAAAAAGTTGGTCAGACAAGTTTGATACTTGTCCGAACAGTTAACATTATTATTATACACATTATTTCTATCATTAATACATTTTAATTTTTTTTAATATTTTTTTTTACATTGGGTCACCCATCCAAATACTGAACGCGCCGGACAATGCTTAGCTTTGAAAAGATCGTGATCGATACCCTGTGATGGTGTCTAGAATTTCAATCAAAGCAGATTTTGATTTTATTGATATTTCTTATTTCTGTTTATGATTATGAAACTAATACCTAAATAACTTCTTTTTTTTAGAAATCGGTTTTAAAAAATTGTCATAAAAATGCACATGTGTACTGAGAAATCCTAATTTTCTGATGATTCCGAAGGGTTACCCTGATTAATAAATTAATATCTCGATCAATTTTAAACCGAATTTATTGAATTTTTTTTGTTAGTAAAGGTATTTAAAATACCTTTCGAAAAAAAAATGATAGTTCCCTTCAATAATAGTAATTGTTAAATAAATATTGTTAACAATTTATTAGTTAATTAATAATATTTTTTGATTTATTTAATATTTTTACTTATACCGAATTAGGTTTTAAACTCGGAAAAAATAATTTCCAAAAAATATTAAAAGAAATTTTAAAATCCGAGTTTGGATTTTTTTTTAAACATATGTTTTAATACATACATACATAGGGATACAGTTTATTCCAAAAATTTTGTAAGTAAATCTGAGAATTGAACAGTCTGAATGTGTGAGTAAAACGTTATAGGGGGCCCCAGATGATGTTGTGCCCAGGGGCCCATTCATCCCAAAAGACGGCACTGCCTAGAAGCCTTCATAGACATGGAGGGAGCTTTTGATAAAGTCTCCTACGCCAATATAGAACAGGGTCTAAACAAACACGCGGTCCCCACAACCATCATTGGATGGGTCGGGGCCTTGCTAAGGAATAGAACCATAACTGTCTCAATAGGTAAAGAAAGCCAAACAGTAGCTGCCACAAAAGGATGTCCACAGGGCGGGGTGCTATCTCCACTTCTGTGGAATTTCGTTGCGGACGGCTTACTACGGCAACTAAACAACGCAGGATACCATGCTGTGGGTTACGTAGATGACGTGGTAATCCTACTCATTGGAAAACTTTGAAATTTTGAGAGTATTCTATCTAGCCTAATACAGAACGCTCTCAAAATCATAGAGGAATGATGAGAAAAAACGTCTCTCTCGGTTAACCCCAAGAAGACAAAATTAATACTGTTCACAAGAAAAAGGAAGATCAACACAGGTAGACTTCCCAATTTTTTTAATAACCAGTTATGCTTGGCAGACGAGGCGAAATACCTCGGTATTATATTGGACTCCGAGCTTAACTGGAAGAATCACCTAGAACACAAAGAACCAAAGGTGGCCCGGTGGCTCTACACTGCAATTATCAGACCAGCTCTGACATACGGAGCGATGACCTGGTGGCCGAGAACAAACCAATCGGTAACCAGGAAGAAGCTAAACCACCTACAATGATTGGCGTGCCTGGCAATGACGGGTGCAATGCGCACAACACCCACGGCTGCAATCGAAACTCTACTGAACCTGACGCCCCTTCACATACATGTAAAGGAGGTGGCAGTAAGCACAGCCTTAAGACTAAAGGCAAATGGCACATGGAGCCCGACAGCAAACGGTGCGATACACGGGAAAATACTGAGAGAGGCGGGATTAACCATGCCTGAACTCAAAGAATACCTCGACAGTGTCCCACTGAGACACCTGTTTAAGCGGCAATACGAAATAAAGGATCAGATTGATGATAAACCAGAAATCACCGTTTATACCGACGGGGCTAAGAATCATGAAGGCACAGGGGCAGGCATTTACTGCCAGGAACTTAACCTCAGACTCAGCATCCGCCTAGGTAGGAATGTGACGATTATTCAAACGAAACTTTTCGGGATACGTGAAGGTGCTCGGAAACTATCGGAACTGGCAGTCTCGAACAAATCCATTCTGTTCCTCACTGACAGCAAATCAAGCATAGCTGCGCTATCGAGACCAAGGGTGGCCAGCAGCATAATACTGGAGTGCAATCAAGCTCTAGACAAACTCGCCGCAACCAACAGAGTCACAATATCCTGGATTAAGGGACATTCAAATAATGAAGGGAACGACTCGGCCGATAGGCTAGCCAAAAGGGCTGCCCTGAAAAGAGAAAGATCTAAGGCTTTGCCACTGGCACCACTCACTATCTCCCAAATACTTGAAGGAAACCGCCTTGAAAAACACAAAAAGGAATGGCCACAAACTGACAAGTATGTGGTTGCCAAAAAATTCATCCACTCACCAACACCGAAGCTGAGCAGGAAATACATTGAATTACCAAGAAGTAGTTTTCGGCTGCTAATCGGTACCCTTACTGCGCACTGCAAACTAAACAAGCACCTCCATAACATAGGGGTGGTAAAAGATCCCCTATGTCGGAAATGCGAGCAAGAAGAGGAGACCCTAAGACACATCCTGTGTGAATGTGAGTCACTCAAACAACTCAGGTGGTCCGTATTCGGAGAGGAGTGGCCAGATTGGTCACAACTGGGCAACACTCCACACGGCCAACTACTTGACTTCACAAGAAGTTTAGGTTGGCTTGAGGAGTAGGGCTCAGGAGGTGGCACAAAGGACGAATGGTCTAAGTGCTGCGACCATTTGGTCGCCCTCCACAAACCATCATTTTATAAACAATATTTCAATGTTTATTGCAATTACAGACGATTTTGGATAAAATTTTATACTATAACCAATTGGAATTCCTCATTAGTCCATTAAGAAAATTAATCTTTTTCTTGCGGGACTAATTACGTACATTCCACATTCGTATAATAAATAACTATTATACCATCAAATAGGAGAAAGTTACATGACGACTACATCCAGAATTTTTTATTTGGGGTTATAAATTACATAGTGTAAAAATACAAACTATTACAAATTATTTGTACCAATAATTCAGTCATAGACATGAGTTAATTATGTACTGTAAGACAATCAACACTAGAAAGTTTATAATCTCTTTAAAATCCTGCTATACCACATCCGCCGATAGATTAGACTTTTTTGACATTTATTAGAAAGTGAAATGTACCAAGCTATGAATGAAATGCAATTTTGCAGCACGTTAGGTTGGTACATTTTCAATGGGGTCTGCATCAGGAAATTAGAAGGGCTAATCCATCGTAATGATGCCATTTTTCTCTTTCCAGGCACTGCATTGGCAACTACGATGTTTCGGGTCTTTGTCCTTATATTTGTTATTGGATCCAAACATCTTGTTGGTTGATCTTAGGAGGCAACACTTGTAAATTTGGGCCATCTTCTCTGTGATCAAATTCATGGTGAAGAGCTCTAAGCAGCCGAAACCGCGATCTGAGCATCCCCAAACATTAACTTTTATGGGGCGTTTGACAGTACGCTGAATGAAATTTGTACCGCGAGCAGACCAAGCACGCTTTAACCGAACCCACGCCCAGAAAAAATTGCGATCGATTTTCGGTTGCCCAGCACATGTGGGCTGCAAGCGGGTACTTTGAGCTCGTATAACAGTACAGTACATTTACCTCACGTAAACGCTGTCTAATCGTATTTATGCCAATGTTGATTCCTTTTTACTTTCTCCGTTACAAAGTACGAGAAAGTATTGTGATCGTGAAAATTTTTTCAAATTTTTTTTTACGGAAATATCCGTTTTGGGGTCCCTAGATGCCATTTCAACAATTTCTGAAAAAAAAAATGTGTCTGCGTGTGTTTCATCCGAGTCTACAAAAATATGATTTAAATTGAAAATAAATGACTATTTCGAGATAAAGAAAACACTTAACTTTTTTATACCACTTTTATTTACTTGAAGTGTTTGAAAATGATTACCGTGTAATTTAAACTAGTCACGTAAAGTAAATAAAAGTGGTATAAAAAAGTTAAGTGTTTTCTTTACATCGAAATTGAAAATGTACCACTAAGTGAACGCCTCCAAGATTCAATAATAAATGACTATGATACCATCAAGTCGGGGAAAGTAACATGATGGCCACATCACCATTTTTTAGTTAGTTTAACCTTTGCATCGCGCAGTCGCAGAGTAGGGATTTAAAAAAATGTGCTGTCAACAATTTTTTACTTTTTGATCTGGTAACGTAATTCATGGTGTGGCCAGGATGGTAGAGGTTGCGGGTTGATTGACTCATTTGCTCAGTGAATCAAATTATATTCGTGCGGTAGAGATGCGTTGTCCTGGCCAATCTTTAGCTCCGCTGGTCCTGCCATCAATCACTCCGCCAGCCGCCTCAGTCTCATGGTAATAGATGTAGGACAAAAATATGCATAAACTTTAAAATTGAGGATTCAAGAGAACTATCCAGTTCCTCTCGATATCAAAATTTGCGTGATTCAAAGTACGCGCAAATACGTTTTCGAGTGGTTCCGATGTAACTTTTGTTTGCTGCTTCGAAAAAGAGTAAATATTTTTGATTTATACACGTGATATTCGTAATGTGCAAATCAAAACGAGTTCAATGATGTATCGTATTAATGTTTTACTTTACTTTTGCGTCCATTATAATGGATGCCATGCATAACATGGACTTCTTGTATTCTTGCAGATTGTCTTTGCATCAACTACTGACTATCTAGAACAAGGTGATGAGAACGATCAACCATCTGATATTTATTTATTACCTTCTGATGATAATTATACAAGTACTGGAGAATATTCTGATCATTCTCATAAAGAATAGCGATGATGATAATATTCCGTTTTCAAAAATATAATAAAAATATAAAATATACATCCACAGTATCATGTATATTATTGTAAAATGTATATTTAAATGTGGCTAAAGTGATTTGTTTCGAATTGAATAATCAGAATTAGAGTTTGCCATTCATTTTTCAAGCTGATTTGGAAATTCCTCCTCGAAAAAGACTAGATTTAAAATGTGCTCCCGTACGTTATAAATACACATGTACTCCAATTATTTGGAAAACTGACTGACTAATATCCTTTGATTGTTTTGGAAAATAAAATCTCAATATTTTCTGGATATTTTCATAAATTTTGTTTCTAATTTTAAATAATTAACACTTTTTTGATGATTAAGTGTTGAAAATTGCTATTTTTGTGTTTGGCAATGACTATTTGGAAAACTATGTAGTTAACCATTCTTTAAGAAAGTGTTGGATTTAAAAGAATCAACGCTTTGTCGATAATTAAGCCCTAAAAATTGTTTTTAGGTTTGCAAGTGATTAAAAAATTATGTAATTAGTGTGCTTGGTTTTTTCTTAAATATAAACGCCAATAATTGCTGATTAATTCTGTGAAAGTTAGAATTCTAAACTGTTTTGAGTTTGGAAAAATAGAAATGGCCAATTTTGAGTTTGACAATGATTATTTGAAAACCATAAAATAATGTTACAGAGTTTTCATAAGTACAAGCATTTTTTAATCACTTTGTAGAAGTTAGAAGTTTTTGATTTTGTAAAATCATCGCTTCTTTGATAATTAGGCGCTTAAATTGGCTTCTCTTAGATTTGACTATTGACTATTTGACTTGTGATTATTTGGAAAACTATGTATCTAAAATACTTTTTTTGAAGAACAGAAGCTCAATACTTCTGGATAATTTTTAAAACCAAGAAGGGCCCATTTATCTTTTAGTTTTTATTAATGAACGCTTTTCGATAATTGGATGCTGAAAACTGTTATTCTGTTGTCACTGTTTCACGGTGATTATTTGGAAAATTAAATAATTAATGTGATTGAGGTTTTCTTAAATATAAAACAACAATCAGTCCTGAATCATTATGCGAAAGTTAGAAGCCTGCACGTGTTTTGGCTTTAGAAAGTGAACGATATTTCCATTTTAGTGTCGAAATGTCAAATTTTGAGTTTTACACTAATTCGTGGGGTTTTCTGGACCTTAAAAGCTTAGACATTTTTTTAACGATTTTGTAAAAGTTGGAAATCTGCACTTGATTCTTATTTTAAAAAATCAAGTCATTTTCGACAGTTCACTGCTATTTTTGGGTTTGACACTGCTAATTTAAAAAACTGTGTGATGAACATGCTTGAGTTTTTCCAAATAATTAAAAGCCCTATCATTTCTGAAAAAAATATGAGAAAGTTAGAAATCTGCATTTGTTATAATTTTGAAAAATCAACGCTTGATGTCAATTTTCGAAATAGACGAATTGTGTGCAGGGCAAGATAACGAACCCAGGCCATGCAATCTCCATCGGAGATTTAGCCGGAATATTTGGTACCTTCAGGATTCACAGCCACAGGAATTGCCGTTTAACACCGCTATTTTCACTGAGGAAGAACCTGCCCGACTTTCTCCTATACAATTCAAAATTTAACAATTGAAATAATAATCACCTGCGACATCTTGTTCCCTTGTCCTTCCCAAGATAATCTCTCATCAAACAATGGATCTAAGTGCGTCCCTACATAAAAAGCTTCCCAAACTTTATGACCGTGCATTCTCTTCCCAACGGTAAACACCTTCAATCCATTGCTCTCTGAAGTATTCAACCACTCTTTATACTTGGGCACAGCGTGGCACATCGCGCATATAGACTTATGGAACAGAAACGCATCTTTCTTCTTGATCATCTCTTGTAATTCTGTTTTATTTTCAGGAACCGGCACGCCCAAGATAATTTCGAAAATCGGCAGTACGTACACCTGCGGGTTCTTCCCGCTTTCGTACTCTGGATCGCTACGCACGATCCCCCACCAAAGGAAAAGGGCCGCCCGCAACCTGAACAGAGGGCGCGCCCTACGCTCGCACGACGGTTGTGGCCGCACGACCCACTTAAATAAGGTATGTGCCCCGTCATCTCGTCACTTCGATCAGCGCACTGCAATCGAACAGTCAGTACAGTCGGTAAGATAGCCTGACAAGCGAGCTCACCAAGGCACGCAACACGACCTCACCAAGGTATGTATCTAAACACACGAGCTCACCAAGGCACGTGAATCAAAGCAATCTCACCAAGGCACGCTACGATAAGCTTCCCACGGTATCCGATGCTACGCCTTCCGGTCCGGCAGTATCAGACCCGGAGCACATCACGCCGGAGTCGACGCCACGTCAGTAGAAGAGTACGACGCTACTGCGTGGACCACCCGAGGCTATTATCACCAATCCCATCGACACCACGACGACTGAACCTGACCGAGGTCCTGTACCCGACGACCGTGCATCCATAGGACCCGCGCCGATTTTCAGTCCGCGGCATCGCCCGCGCCCTCCGCGTCGCGATACCGACACCGCGCTAGCCTTAATTATCTGTACCTGTATATATTCGAATTCTGTAAATAAACTGTTACGACCACATCAAATTCACTTGGATCCAACGAACTACGCAACGCGTCCCCACATTGGTGACCCCGTCGTGATCCAAGAGAACTACGAGTGCAGTGAACTAGAGATAGTGCAAAATGCCGGACAACCACGAAGTAAATCGAGTGCAAGTGCGAATCCCGCCATTTTGGGCCGACGATCCGGACTTATGGTTCGACCAGATAGAGAGCGAGTTCCAGATCGCAGGCATCGTCACCGACGAGACGAAATACGGATACATAGCAGGCAATCTAGAAGCAAGATATGCCAAGGAAATCTGAGACGTACTAACGAACCCGCCAACCACCGATAAATACGACAAACTCAAAGCCGAGCTGATCCGCAGGCGTCCGTAAGCCAGGAACAACGAACAAAGCAACTGTTGAAACGTGAAGAATTAGGAGACAGAACACCATCTCGATTCCTACGTCACTTACAGTACCTAGCAGGCACCACCGTACCAAAAGAGCTTCTCCGATAGCTATGGTTGGGACGACTCCCAAACCACATGCAGGCCATACGCGCGACACAAACTAAGGCAACACTGGAAGAAGTGGCAGAATGGGCAGACGCCATGGCGAACACAGCAGTCCAAACGGTAAACGAGGCCACACACACGTACGATGACACGCTGAAGAATCTCGTAGCGGAGATCGGACAACTGAAGACGCAGCTTCAAAAGCAACAAGAGAAGCAGAACTTCAGACGACCACAAAGACGCGACCAGTCACAAAGCGGGAGCCAGAGTCAAGGCAGAACCCGTACGAAGACCCACGAATATGAGACGTGCTGGTTCAACTACAAGTTTGGCAACGAAGCGCGAAACTGCCAACGTACGTGCGAACATTGGAAGCAAGGAAACGACCAAGGCAGCCAGTAGCGGCGACTGACCACACGCCTAACACCTCCCGCCGTTTATACGTCACCGATCGACAAACGCGAGTCCAATTCTTGATCGACACAGGAGCAGACGTCTGCATTTTCCCACGGAAACTCGTAAAGCGAACCGACAACGCTGCCGCATACAAACTTTACGCAGCGACTGTGATAAATACGTACGGTACAGTAAACTTGAACTTGGATCTGAAATTAAGGAGGAATTTCCCATGTGGCGGTTTGTGGTTGCGGATGTACAAAAGGCGATAATAGTTGCCGATTTCCTAGCCTTCTACGAGCTACTACCCGACATCCGTACAGTACAAGATGGCGTACAGTACAAGATGGCGTACAGTACAAAATGGCGATCGGCAAAGAATTGCGTGAATCTTTAATTAATGAACTAAACAAGTTTAAGAAAAGTGATTTTCTAAACATAAACAAATTAGAAATAACCTTATAAAACATGTTTAAATCATACTAATGCAGCGCATCATGTAGAAAAATAATTGATTTATTACTAACTAAAATTTCCTTCAAAATTTTATGATAAAATGTACAATAACACAAGGTAGGTATAATTTTTAGCATTTAAAATCCTATGTCTCACGATAAAAATATGTACTGTATATTTTAATCATAGTGTGCATTTGCTGCCACACTAATGCCATTCATTGTAAATTTCATACAAAATGGATGATCACGATCCTATCTTGATAAACAATATATCTCACTCAATAAACGTCCAAACCTTGCAATCTTCTTCAGGAGCAAATATGATGAATAATTGTAAGTACTATCGCTATAAACCACTATCATAATTAATCTCTCTTTTTCATTAGTAATTTCTATTGTATTGGGTGTTCTGGCCAAAATTAAACTCTGTCATTTCTGACACTGACATAAGAGTCCAATTTACTTTATCAATTATGGGACTAGTACGAAATGTACGTCATTTTGGCCTAAAAAGAAACCGCCAAAGTTACTATTTTCGTACAGTCGAACATAAAACTTATTATGACCAGTGCTACTGGCGTGATATAAAAACGTCGTCTTAATTGTTTGTGACTCTGTGATATTGATATTGGAAGAAGACGCGTCACCTCTTGGGTTTTTTTTTTAACTAATCGTTTTCGTAAGTAAAATTACTTACTCGGCATAAAGAAAAAGAGCCAAGTGGAGGTCGGACAAAGATTTTGGTTTCTTCAAAAACTCCCGTGGCACATGTTTCGGTTAATTCCACTACTGAAATTGTTCTTAATGCACCCGATGCGTTATTATCTTCTCCAGCATCGGAATCGAAAACGGAAAAGGCTGGTGAATGGGGAACCCTCAGGAACGTATTTTGTGTGGTGTGAATCAAAACTGCGAATGCAAATGAAGAGTAAAATAGATAAGAAACTTTAAAAGTAGTATAATATGGAAACAAAACTATGGCGCGCTATTATTGAAAGATTGATAGGAATTGTTCAATTTAAAAATGGTCAGTGTTTGGCTTTTCGCGGCACCTTCACTGAGTTGTGGATTCCTAAGACTGGAAACTTTATTAAAGTTGCACACATGTTATATAAATTTAATCCAACTATACATTAAATATTGTTTAACCATCAGAGCACGTACAGACCAGGTTCGACCTTTCAGGTCTCATCAGTGCAGTTTAGTTGCTGGTGGAGAAACGGAAATTACTATTGGAATATAAATATTCCAAACACCGCCAAAGTGGCTGAATCTATTGCCTGAGCGTTGTAGTAAATACACTTTCAAAAAGAAATAATTGAGTAACCAGCAGCACCAGCTGTAATGACAGAAGTCTAATACTACAAAAAATTATAAATATTTTTCTGTTACCCTTGATGTAAATCATCTGGGGTACAATCAAGAAACGTCGAACAAATCACGTTTGTTGTTCCATATGTGAATTATACTAAAGGTAATGTCAAAATTGAAGAATATTTTCTTGGATTTTTTCATATAGCTGATACCACAGGTGTTATTTAATTACTTCATTCATTAATACTTGCCCAAATTTAGATTTGGAACAGTACAAAATACGGTACACAATATCCATATGATAATAGCGCCAACATGAAGCAAAAGACAAGTTTAACATTTGTACATGTGCTGCGCATGATTTTGAAAAAAAAGATCAAAGCACTGGATTTTGAGAAAATGTTTTATTTTGGTCAAATACATCTACAAAGAAAATATTTCTGAAATAAATCTTTTGAAAGGGATTTTTTAGAATTGTAGACGGATGTAATATTGAAAAATCATTAAAAAGCGTATGAAAAAATAATTCAAAAAGAACATTTTGAAGGCAATTTTTTTCGAATTTTGAGAACAATCTCAATCAATTTAGAAAAAAAAAATCGAAAATTATTTCAACCACCGTACAAAAATGAGCGTTTTAATAGAATCAAATCTCTTCATTCGCCACGTAATAGTATATTACGACACAAGTTCGGTAAGTGCACTCTAACAGAAACGAACCGAGTGTTGTATAGTATTTTGTTCACGAAAATGTTATAATGTGCGCATTATTTAATTGTATGAGCAGCATTAATGGGGTGCATTTAACACTCATTTCATTAAACACGCATTTGCGTGTTTATTATGGTTATTAAACACGCAAACGCATTTGCGTGTTTATTAAGGTTATTAAACACGCTAATTCGCGCTTCTATTCACAGAACGCGATTTATGATAATATTTTGTTTACCCTGTTTAATACCGATTTTAACTTTGATTTTTAATTTTTTTCAATTGTAATTGTATTTACAACTTTAATTTTGATTTCAATTTTTATTTTTATTGTAATTGTAATTTTAAATTTAATTTTGATTTTAATTTTTATTGTAATTGTAATTTTAAATTTAATTTTGATTATAATTTTCATTTTCGTGAATAAAGTATAGTGTACAACTCGCATATAATGGCTATTAATCACTCAAACGATTTGCTCCACTCGCCTACGGCTCGTTCCACAAACATCGTTCTTGTGATTAATAGCCATCATTATATGCTCGTTGTACAATATACTATTTTGCGCTAGCGACATTGGTTTCAGCAAATAAAGAGAAGAAAATAAAAATGTTGTATCTCCAATCAATTTCAATAATTGCACCACTATACATTTAATTTTAATATCAACAAATAGTTTCCCTTTGGATCCTTGCATATTTCTTGTAGTTAATAAAAATAGTTCAAAATGTCTTTCTCCGTACGAGAAAGTAAAGAAGTAAAAAAAAAATTGTGTCTGTGTGTGTCTGACTTTGAACATTCGTCTTATTTCATAATCTGAAGAACTGAAAAGCTTTTTTTCGTACACCGGAAGTTGGCGTTTACCTTAACTGTTTTTTTGTTTTTTGCCAATATTTTCTTAAATATGAAAAATATCAGAAAAACATTTAAACAAACTTTGAAGGCAACAAAGAAATGAACATCTTTTGCTTGAAAACATTTTTCATTAAATAATTTTTATTCGAGAAAAAAATTTATTTATTTTTTTTAATTTTTGGTTTATAATTATAAAACGATAATAGTTACAACAAATTTATGTTAATAATAATTGTAGAGAATGCTAGAATGAACAACTTTTTGGCGTTTTAAACGTCAGGTTTCATCCGAGTTTACACAACGCTTGATGTACATTTAAAATATGATTTCAATTGAAAATAAATCATGAAAACGTAAATATAAATAGCTATGATACCATCAAGTCGGAGAAAGTAACATGATGGCCACATCATCATTTTTTTATGCTTTGTAGTTTTTGTTGTTGTTTTTATTTATTTAGTTACATACAATTTCTGATTAATTATTAATTTGTTCAATTATTTTATGTATATCTTTTTGTTTATTTATTATTTTATTCATTTATTGATTGATTGTTTAATTTACTTATTTATTTATATAGGTTTTAATTTGATAATTTATTATTGGTCAACGATATCATTTTTTAAAATAAATTTTAAATAAACAGTTTGGGATAGCATATTAGCATGAATGTTAATTTTTTTTGTTATGTATTTATAAGTAATGATGCAATGATACTAAATTTAAAAGATCAGATAGTAGAATATCTCGAGGAGAATCAACTTCTGCCTCCTACACAGTCGGCTTTTAGACCCAAGTACAGTTGCACCACAACTTTGTTAAATATTACTGATGACATTATTTTGGCAACTGACAAAGGATATGTAACTTCTATGATATTACTTGATTATAGTAAAGCTTTCGACACCATAAACCATGACATCTTGCTGTCCAAGCTCCATTACATAGGATTCCAAACTGAAACTACATCTCTAATTGCAAGTTTTCTTAAAGGAAGAACCCATATGGTACGGATTGATAATATAACATCAAATATAGTTAACGTCGGTGCTGGTGTTCCTCAAGGCTCTATGTTAGGTCCAATTTTATTTTGTATATATACCTCCTTTTTAACCGATATACTAGAACACAGTTCGGCTAATCTGTACGCGAACGACACACAGTTGTTATATTCCTTTAAAATTCAAGATTTTGACACAGCCTGTAGTAATATCAATTCCGATATATCTAGACTTGTGGAGACATCACGTTCTCATTCTTTATTAATAAATGGCTCAAAATTCTCAGTGAACATATTATCGGTGCTGCAAAAACGCAATTACAAATAAAAATAGATGATGAAATCCTGCCAGTCGTTGATTCTGCACGTAATTTAGGCCTTATTATTGATAATAAACTACGTTTTAAATTGCATATTAACAAATGTATTTCTCGGGCTTACATCAATCTAAAAATGATATATTCTAATAGGGGAATATTAACGTTTGAAATCAAACGGCTTCTGTGTGAAACCTTAGTATTAAGTCATTTTAACTTCGCTGATGTGGTATATAATGCCTGTGTTGATTGCGTTACTAAAAACCGAATACAAAACAAACAAAACTCTTGCATTAGATTAATTTTTGGTATACGAAAATATGACCACATTTCTGGAAAGCTTAACCAGTTAAACTGGCTAAACATGTCTGATCGCCGAATTTTACATTGTTGTGTTCTCTATAATAAAATTGTTCAATCGCGCACCCCTCCTTATCTTTACAATAGGATCACATTTCGTTCGGATGTTCATAATATTAATGTGAGGTTTCGTGGAACTATTTCGCCGCCAAAACATCATACCTCATTTTTTGAAAGGTCTTTTACCTTTAACATTTACAAGCTTTATAACAAAGTTCCTTCACACTTAAAAACACTTTCCGTTTTAGTGTTTAAGGTTGCAATGTCTAGGATCCTGTTAAGGCACGAGTTTTGAAGTTTCTACTGTTATTTTACAAGCTTAATGATTTATATTTTCCTTTCCTATTTATTTTACTTATATATGAATTTTGAATATATTTTCTTTTTTATGTTAATTTTTAATTATTACTCTGCACTATTTAATGTATTTATGTAACTTCAATAACAGGTTAAGTGGAAGAGCAGTAATGGTTGTTTACAACCAACTGAACTTCGCCTGTTCTCACAAAAATATTATTTTGTACTATTAACTTTTTTTTCTTTAATAAAGACAGTTTATTATTATTATTATTAATGTAAACGGGGATTCCGTAATAGTACATTATGATACAAGTTTAATAAGAGGGTATATTGTGGCACGAGTGCTCCAATGTAACGAGTGCCCCACAATGTCTCTTATTAAACACGTATAATATACTATTTTTTCTACTTTGGTTTTTGTTAAGGAATTATTTCTAAAATAAAATATATACTTAAACCTAGTGAGTTTTATCTTTTAACATTTGGCAGCACTAAAAACATTTGATCCTTTCGAACGAATTTAATATTTGACATATTTCTACGGCCATTTCAATAGTTAATTTTAAAACATATTAAATCAAGAATATTACTTACATACCTCCAAAAATAAGGGAGGTTGCCAAGGATGCGATAAAACGATCCACGTAAGTTGTAACCAATTTAAGCTTATAAAATAATGCTACGCCTAAATGATAATCGAAATTTAAGGTTATGTTTACATTTATTTCTCGTTCCTCGTGTCAGGCATCGATCGACGCTAATTAATAATCCACACCGAATTAACACACCGACTCAAGCGGCTCTTTTTCGCCGCGAATGAAACATGCATTATACTCTCGCTGTTTCTTCCGTGATATTCGTTTTGCAAATAAAGTGATAATACATATAATAAATTAAAAGCTTTCCTCTGTGTATGTTGTGTTGCCTAAACATCGTCACCGAGAGCCAAGTGAATTCATGCGTCCGGCCATTGTCACCGAGTTCCCACATTTTCCACGCGGGTAAAAAGTAAACAATATGACGCCTCCGTTTTCTTTAACCTTAGTGGTACTGGTGGCGAACTCCCCAATATGCATTCAAACATATTCAGTGTGTAACGCATTGGACGGTTCCAATTATCCCATGAATTAACGGCAATTTTACGTTTTGATGTCGACATATGTCAAAATGTTATCACAAATAGTTTAATAATGAGCAAAAACTGTAAAATAAAAAATCTCGGGCTGAAAGATCTCGGTCGATGGCCTGTTGTATATCGATGTATCTCGAGTACAATAAACTGTTATACTACACTAAAAAATCTCATCATTAAACTATTTTTGATATAACAAAAAGTCGATTATTAAACCAAAGTAGAAAAAATATATTATAGTTTTTTCATTCCTTTGTTAAGATAATTATTTAAAATTGAAATAATTTAGGTCCAAATTTATTAGTTTTTAGTTGTGAATTTTGTGATATTTTTTTTATGTTATTTTATGATTTATATAATATTATATTTTTGATAGGATTTTTGTTACTGTTTTTTATAACATATCAATTTTTACTTTCTTCGTTACGAAGTACGTGAAAGTATTGTGATCGTGATTTTTAAAAAAACAAATTTTATGGAAATATCCGTTTTGGGGTCCCTAGATGCCATTTCAACAATTTCTGGAAAATCAAATTTGTGTCTGTGTGTGTGTGTGTGTGTGCTATGTTGAAGACAACAAAGAAATGAACATCTTTTGCTTGAAAACATTTTTCATAAAATTCATTTTTATTCGAGAATTTTTTTTTTTATTTTTGGTTTATAATTATAAAACGGTAATAGTTACAGCAAATTTATGTTAATTGTAGAAAATGCTAAAATAAACAACTTATAAAGAATAAGTTTTATTTCGAAATCCTTTTGGTGTTTGAGTAAACTGAGTTTTTGAATTTTAGGTATAATTTTTCCATCTTTCATAATTTTGACGTTTTAAACGTCAGTTGCATCCGAGTCTACGAAACACTTGATATACATTTAAAATATGATTTAAATAGAAAATAAATCATAACTGTCATACCATCATGTCGGAGAGTAACATGATGGCCATATCACCATTTTTTTACGCATGAAGACTTATGGAACAGAAACGCATCTTTCTTCTTGTTCATCATTTGTAATTCGGTTTTATTTTCAGGCACGCCCAAGATAATTTCGAAAATCGGCAGTACGCACACCCGCGGGTTCTTCCCGTTTTCGTACTCTGGATGTTCGTAAATCATTTTCATACATTTATGGATAAAGTTCGGCGATATCCGACGCGAAAACGTAATGCGTTGTTGCCATTTCTCGAACTACGTTGATCCGATAGGTCAGGTTTTGTTTTCTTCCATATAAATTGTGAAGGTCGGAATCTTTAAATGGCGATTTCGTTGCACAATCGTAGATATCTATATAAGCATCCAGTATTGGATCCTTCTGGAATAGTTAGAATCAGAATTAAAATGTTGATTTGTATTTTGAGATCAGGGGAGGTAACTCTTTAATTGAATTTTCGGTTTAAGACGCATCGACAACTAAGATCATTACTACCAAACTTTGTGCCAAATCGGAACTTCGTTATTTGAGTCCTGCGCAGGTAATTGAACACATTTCAATGCCCTTTTGTTGGATCGAGTCGACACATTTTTTCCAACTCACTACAAGTTGCCAAAGTTGGGCGTTTTTTGCCCATAAGTGTGTTTTTTTGTTCGAGGGTTGAAGGGTTCGAAAAGGGACCATTTCAATCTGAGGTTACTCTCTTTCCTGTTTCCTGTTTCCTGAAAAAACTTTTCTTTTCACAGAGGCGCTAGAGGGGGGCGGAAGGGGTTACACTTAATTTCGCATGCATGACTTTAAAGAAGACACTTCAAAGTTTTTCGCCCTCAAAGATTCATCAAAATCGATTGAAAATACGCCGAGTTATAGCGGTTTGAAAATGGTCAAAATTTCACGAATTTCAAGTGTTTCATTTTTTTTCCTTCAGTATATAAAAATAAAAATATTGTATAAATATATGTAATTATAAAAAAAGAATGTTATAATCCAAAAAGAAAATCTACGTTAAATGCAATATGTAATAAAAGTGGATCTGAATTTCTCCCGTTGCAATCACAGGTTTCGGAAACAGGTACGCCTCTCCACCTGTTCTGAAATCACAGGCTGTACCAACCCAACATTAAACACACATTATTGAAATTCCTTCGAAAGCTTTCAAAATTTGCATTACAATTCATTGCAATTTCGAATAATTGTTTTTAAATCATTATAATTAAAATTTGTATGAACATTTTTATGAAATCAAAAAATTAAATTTGTTATAATATAATACTAGTGCTTCTTCAGGAGAAGAAATCGTTTTAACTATATCTATTAATTACTCACCAATTTTGGAAAATGTCTGTCGATAAAAAAGACATGAAAAGTAACGAATTCCTGAATGCGAGGTGTTTCACAGTTCCTCAAGTACGCAATGGACTCGAGCGTCTTCTCGAAATCTTCACCAGGAGCATACAGCGCTACACTTATGGTACCCTTCCATCTTTAGGCCAGAGTTGGGATGTTATCTAAAAAGGTGTAATCCCCTTGGGTCGTATAAGTCACAGATTCGTGGCACATGAAAGTTCTTAGGGCAGGAACAAAATTGTAAAGGACGAAGTAGGCACCGCGTTGTTCCGCTCTGAAGCCGAAATGCTTATCGTTACACTTAGTCAGCCGACGCATCCTCATTTCCAAATTTTCCTTCGCCAATTTAAGGTACCTGCTTTGGGAGATGATTTGTCGCTTTTGGGCAAAGAGCATGCCGCAAAGTATCAGTCCTGTTGATAAAATGCAGAAAATTACGAAAATCAAACGAGCGTTGGTGGACATATTAGCAGTGGGCTCTGCTTAATTCAACACTATATTAAATATTTATGGACTTACATAAAAACTGCATTACAAAGTAATATGATTTTTTTCGAATGCAAATTTGTGACACAATTTGCATAAACAGAAACGTTTTATATTCTATTATTTGCTATTTACGTGTACGTGTGATTTGAAAAGATTTATAAAACGAATGTATGTAAATTGTAATTTTAATTTCATAAAAAAATATAATTTTATCGTTATCTTAGTTTGCAAAACCGTAAATAAGTACAGCTTAATACATACAATTGAATGAAAAATATGCATAATACAGCATAACTCTCACCCTGGATGCTGATTTTTTTGTAATTCACATTGATCAGCAATATTTAAGAAGATATGGACGTCAAGATAATATAGAAAAGAACACAAAACCTAAACAAAATATAATAAAAAGAAAGAACGATGGTAGAAAAGACAAACAGCAGGAAAAAATAAAAGAAAACATAACAATAGGGACTAATGGATTATTAGAAGCTACATGGGAAAAGATGCAGAACTGGTGGAAAAGATGAGAAAACAAAAAATAGAAATACTAGAAATTACAGAAACAAAAAAGAAAGATATGATGGTATCATAGCCATTTATATTTACGTTTTCAAGGTTTATTTTCAATTTAAATCATATTTTAAATGTACATTGAGCGTTGTGTAAACGTTGTGTTTTTTTGTTTTTTGCCAATATTTTCTTAAATATGAAAAATATCAGAAAAACATTGAAACAAACATTGAAGATAACAAAGAAATGAACATCTTTTGCTTGAAAATATTTTTCATAAAATTATTGCTATTCGAGAAAAAAATTTATTATTATTTTTTTTCAATTTTTGGTTTATAATTATGAAACGATAATAGTTACAGCAAATTTGTGTGAATAATAATTGTAGAGAATACCAAAATGAACAATTTCTAAAGAATAAGCTTTTTCGAAATCTCGTTAGTTTCTGAGTAAACCGAGTTTTTGAATTTGAAGTATAATTTTTCCATGCTATAATTTTGACGTTTTAAACGTCAGTTTCATCCGAGTTTACGCAACGCTCGATGTACATTTAAAATATGATTTCAATAAACCACGAAAACGTAAATATAATTGGCTGTGATACCATCAAGTCGGAGAAAGTAACATGATAGCCACATCACCATTTTTTTGTTCACGAAAATGTTATAATGTGCGCATTATTTAATTTTATGGGCAGCATTAATGGGGTACATTTAACACTGAATTTCTTAAATATGGTTATTAAACACGCTAATTCGCGCTTTCATTCACAGAACTGGATTTATAATAATAATTTTGTTTACCCTGTTTAATATTGATTTTAATTTTTTTTCAATTGTAATTGTAATCACAACTTTAATTTCGATTTTAATTTTGATTTTCATTTTGATTTTGTTTTTTTTTTAATTCTGATTTTGATTTTCATTTTCGTGAACAAAGTATAGTGTACAACATGCATATAATGGCTATTAATCACGAGAACGATGTTTGCGGAACGAGCCGTAGGCGAGTGGAGCAAATCGTTTGATTATATGCTCGTTGTACAATATACTATTTTTCACATCGTCAAAATTTTAAATAATTGCAACACATGAAATTAATTAAAAATCCAATTTGAAATGATCCAAAAATTCAGTAAGTGTATCTAGGTTTTCACAAAATCGTAATCTCGAAAGACTTTCGAGTAATTTTGGGGGATATTAAGTGGATGGGAATTTTTGAAAATGTTCTTCAAATCGTCAAAATTTTAAATAATTGCAACTTTACGCACACATGAAATTAATTCAAAATCCAATGTATGAGTATATGTAGCGCCTTTTAAAAACGCGATCTTGAATGAATTTTAAGTTATTTTGGAAAGATTCAAGGTGATTGCAATTGTTTTTCTATTTTTCTCGAATCGCCAACGTTATTACAATTTTTGCAACGTTAAAATTTTGACAAAATCCAATGCATGTATGTTCTCTCAAAACCATAATATCAAATTCATTTTAAGAAATATTGGAGATTTGTAAGTCGAGATAGTAATTGTTATTTTTTTGAGATTTGCCAAAATTATTACAGCTTTGACAACTTTACGTTCAAATCAACTCAATTTATTTATATCCAAGAAGAACATTTGGTACATTCATGGGTTGGATGGTTTACTTAAAATTAAAAAAATAGTGATGTGGCCATCATGTTACTTTCTCCGACTTGATGGTATCATAGCCATTTATATTTACGTTTTCATGGTTTATTTTCAATTGAAATCATATTTTAAATGTACATCGAGCGTTGTGTAAACTCGAATGGAAGTGACGTTAAAACGTCAAAATTATGAAAGATGGAAAAATTATACTTCAAATTCAAAAACTCAGTTTTCTCAAAAACTAAAGCGATTTCGAAAAAAAACTTATTCTTTATAAGTTTTTTATTTTAGTAATCTCTACAATTATTATTAACATAAATTTGCTGTAACTATTATCGTTTTATAATTATAAACCAAAAATAAAAAATGGTGATGTGGCCATCATGTTACTTTCTCCGATTATTTGATGGCATAATAGTTATTTATATTTATGGATTCATTCATTATTTTCAATTTAAATAATATTTTAAATCGAGAGTTTCGCATGATCGAATGGTAATAACGTTTGAAACGTAAAAATTATGAAAGGTAAAAATGACGAATTATTTTTCAAATTCTAATATTTTTTACCGTAGGTTTACTGAAAAACTTTAAAAAAATGCTAAAAAAAGTCCTGAAAAATATTTATAAAAATAGTGCTGATTAATAGTTCTAAAAAAATCTAATAAATCTGAACAAGAAAGTCTCGAAAATGATTTCTAAAGATAATCCTGATTAAAAAGTCATAAGAAACCTAATAAAAGTCCTGAGCAAGTCTTGAAAAAATTCCCGATAAAAAAGTCCTGAAAAAAGAGTCCTGTCTTGAAAAACAGATCCTTCAAAAAGACCAGAAATAAAGACCTAAAAGAAAGACCTGAAAAAAGAGTTCTGACACAAAAAGGTCCTGAGAAAAAGTCCTGGAGAAACAGTTTTGGAAATAAAGTTTTGAAAAAGAGTACAGTTAAAAAGTTATGAAAAAGAGTTGTGAAAAAAGTACTGCAATAAGAGTCCTGAAAAATTAAGTCTTCATATAAAACACCAGAAATAAATGTCCCTAAAAAAATCCCGAAAGAAGTTTAAAAAAAGAGTCCCTAAGGAGAGTCCTAAAATAAGTCCTAAAAAAACTCCTCAAGAAAGTCTTGAAAAAAGTCCCGAAAGAGAGTGCTGATAAAATATCCTGTAATAACAGTTTTAAAAAAAGTTATGAGAATAACATCGTAAAAAAGTCCCACAAAAAACATTTCTGAAAAAAACCCTGTAAAAGGATCATTAAGTAAGACCTGAAAAACTTCTGAAGAAATTGCTCTTAAAAATATGATTACTTTAAAAAATGCCCTAAAATATAGTACTGAAAAAAGTAGGAAAAGAAGGAAAAGGAAAAATTACCCTGAAATAAACAAAATAAACAAAAAAATTCTGAAAAATGCATTGTAAAAAGTCCTTAAAATGGTCCTTAGAAAGATCTGAAGAAATTGTCTTGAAAAAGAAATCCCAGAATATTGAAAAAAGTCCTGCAAAAAGGCCTAAAATAAATCCCTAACTAAAATCCTGAAATAAAGAGTTTTGAAAATAGTCTTGAAAAAAAATGCTAAAAATAAAATAAAAAATGTTATAAAGAAAACTTAAAAAAAAAATTTCTGAAAAAAATCGCAAAAAATTAATCCTGAACAAAGAGTTCTTAAGAAAGTCTCGAAAATGTCTGGAGAAAAAATTTGAGAAAAAAAATCCTGTTAATAAAATTTTGAAAATAAAGGTCCTAAAAATGTCTTGAAAAAAATTTCGTAAAAAGTCCTGAAAAAGAATCCTCAAAGAAAAAAAAGTCCTTAAAATGGTCCTTAAAAAAAGATCTGAAGAAATTGTCCCGAAAAAGAAATCCCAGAGTGTTGAAAAGAGTCCTGCAAAAAGGCCTAAAATAAATCCTTAACAAAAATCCGAAAATAAAAAGTTTTGAAAATAGTCTTGAAAAAAATGCTAAAAATAAAATAAAAAATGTCATGAAGAAAATTTTAAAAAAATAATTCTGAAAAAAATCCCAAAAATTAATCCTGAACAAAGGGTTCTTAAGAGAGTCCCGAAAACGTCTGGAGAAAAAATTCCTGAAAAAAAATCCTGTTAATAAAATTTTGAAAATAAAGGTCCTGAAAGAAAAAGTTCTAAAAATAAGTCTTGAAAAAAGTTTCTTAAAAAGTCCTGAAAAAAAATCCTCAAAGAAAAAAAAGTCTTTAAAAAGGTCCTTAAAATGGTCCTTAAAAAGATCTGAAGAAATTGACCCGAAAAAGAAATCCCACAGTGTTAAAATAGTCCTACAAAAAGGCCTAAAATAAATCCTTAACAAAAATCCTGAAATAAAAAGTTTTGAAAATAGTTTTGAAAAAAATTCCTGAAAAAAAATCCTGTTAAAATTTTGAAAATAAAAGGTAAAAAAAAAAGTCCTGAAAAAAAATCCTCAAAGAAAAAAAAGTCCTCAAAAAAGACCTAAAAAAAGGTCTGAAAACATTGTCCTGAAGTCTAAAAGAACAAAAAACTGTTAAGGTAAATATTCGGAAATACGAAACTTTAGCATAAGCTTTCGAGTTCTTTCCAGTCGGATTCTGAAATAACACTTATGTTCAAAGTTTCATGGTCATTTCTGTATTAGTTTTTGAGATACAGCGCGGACAGACAGTTATGTAGAGAAAAAAATGGTGATGTGGCCATCATGTTACTTTCTCCGACTTGATGGTATCATTTATATTTACGCTTTCTTGGTTTATTTTCAATTAAAATCATATTTTAAATTTACATCGAATGTTTCGTAGACTCGGATGAAACTGACGTTTAAAACGTCAAAATTATGAAAGATGGGAAAATTATGCTTCAAATTCAAAAATTCGGTTTACTCAAAAACTAACGAGATTTCGAAAAAAACTTATTCATTAGAAATTAGAAAAATATTTTCAAGCACAAGATGTTCATCTCTTTGTTGTCTTTAATGTTTGTTTGAATATTTTTGCGCTATTTTTCTTATTTAACAAAATATTGGCAAAAAACAAAAAACGGTTAAGGTAAACACCCATTTCCGGTGTACGAAATTTTACCAAAAGCTTTTTAGTTCTTCAGATTATCAAATAAGACGTATGTTTAAAGTTTCATATCAATTTCTCTGTTAGTTTTTGAGATACAGCGCACACAGACAGACAGACACACACACACACACACACACACACACACACAGCCAGACACACACACACACACGCACACACACACACACACACAGACACAAATTTTTTTTCCAGAAATTGTTGAAATGGTATCTAGGGACCCCAAAACGGATATTTCCGCAAAAAAAATTGAAAAAAAAATCACGATCACAATACTTTCTCGTACTTCGTAACGGAGAAAGTAAAAATAAATGCAATGGAGATGAAATTCCTAAGGAAAATAGGACGCAAAACAAGAAGAGACAGAATAAGGAAGGAGACGTACAGGAAAAACCAATACAATGAAAATATATGAGACGAGGGTAACTGGAAAACAACAGAGAGGAAGACCGAGGAAAGAGTGAACATGTGGGAATAAATAAAGGGATTAACAAATGATAAAAGGAAGTGGAGGGAATACTATAAAAAATAGTAATGTAAACCTTACACCGAAAGGTAGATAGGCTACGAAATAAATAAATAAAGAAAGAAATATGGACGTCAAGAACATGTTCTTCTGGTAATATGGCATTAGTTGCCACACTACGGATTAATTGTACGCAAAATTTTCTGGTCGTGTAATTTAAGTGGATAATATACAAAATAAATAAATATAGCAGATTTGTAATAAATTAATTTATTATAAAATCATAAATAACAGCCTTCTCGTTTGCCATAAAGCTGGTTCAACTCAGGTTTGATCACTTTGGTTAACAGATGATTAGTTTTTGAAATGATTTTTCCAAATTTTTTATTTTGTTCTTTACTTTTTTTAATTCCTGGTTTGTGTATTAAAAATGCGTTATCCAGTACCATATAATCGTAGTTTAATAAACACAGTGAGTATGCCTAAAACAGATAATTACAATTATTAGATAATATACAGTCTGTTCAACCGCGATTTTTAGAAGACTACAAAAGATATTTATTTCTATTTTTTTACATAAAATATATGCTTAGACACTCTTAATTAATAAACAGTAAAATCGCCACCGTTGTCAAGAATGACCTGGCACCTTCTGGGCATACTTTGGACCAATTTTTCGGCGTAATCAGTAAAAAGAGAACGTCATATTATTCGAAGATCCTGAAAACTGCTCCAAATTGTAAACTGGCTTCCCTGCAAGCTTGGCCATCATTGTAGGGCAATTAAAAAAAGAAAAATACATTTTATCAATGTGATAATTGCCAAATGGCATTGACCATTTCAAATCTTATCATGTTGTGCAAAATAATTAGATTCCACTTCTTTTACTATTATTAATCCATAATGAAATAAAAATCCTTTAAAATTGTTAATTTATGATATTGTTTTTATCTTTCAAATTTGAAATAATTTTCATCTAAATACAATAATTTAAAAAAAATAGTGATAAGAACAAATTTTCAATTTTTCCGTGTGATGCAAATTGGTTAAAGAAATGTAAGAAAACATCCATTTTAAGGTCCCCAGCGATGATTCCGAGAGTTTTTGAAAAATATATAAGTATATTGAAAACTGACAGAGGTTTCTAAATGAGACATTAAGCTTAAGATTTATTCGACAATCTGAAGTGGATATTTAAATATGAAAAATACAGGGTCCTGCACTGAAACTTTCTTTTTTCAATGAGACATGAGGACGCTACTGGAGATAATTGCGGCGCGGCAGTGCTCTTAACGAAGAAGGTTGGTGGGGAGATTTATTTCTTAACCGTCCGAAGCATCGTCAGTCGTTTAAATGCTTTGGGCGAGAGAGCAAAGCGCGTTTGCATTAGAAACGTTCTTTTCACGAGGCCGATCAATAGTTGCGGTGCAGAGTGCGTTCCGTTTACGGTACAATATTCCCCCTCGAGGAGCTGTTCTTGCCCGGAGATCCATCTTATCCTGGGCTTTTAGAACAGTTGGAAATGTGTCCCGCAGGAGACCAGGAGCAACACGGACCGTTAAAACACCCGCAAACATCGAGGCAGTCCGAGAGTCGGTTTTGCGATCTCCTAGGCCAGTGGTGGGGAAACTTTTTTTAAGACGAGCCATTTGTAATAACTAGACAATCGTAGCGGGCCAAAGAATAATGCTTAATCGTTAACTAATTTATGTGTTCTATAAACATACATATATTATTACATACACTTATTATTTTAATAGTAAAAAAGCAAAAGGTAACAAAATCATAATCACAAAATATAAAATGAATTTAGTGTAGTTCTCGATGTGAAGTATTATCACTTTATTTTCTGGTGTCATTACTGGTTGATGATGCATGAGAAAAATGAAATTGAGACTGTTTCATCAAAATTTCATCATAGTCCGGTTCCATTTGCGAAGCAGAAATTCTTAAAACTGATGAAAGGTGCTCATCTGTAATTCTGTTTCTTAAAGAAGTTTTCCTAAGCTTCATTGTTGAAAAGATTTGTTCGCATATATAAGATGAGCCGAACATTGTCATTATCTTCATTGCATGAGTAATTAGATTTGGGAAATTATCTGGACTTCAATTTTTATAAAATTCTAGTAATGGTACTGTATGAAAAGTTTGTTTCAGAAGAGTATTACAGTTCAGTTCTATTAACTCAAGTTGAAATTTTGCATCAACTTCTTCGTAATTAACATTGAATGGGGTCGCAAAAATACTAAACTCTGGTTCCATTTTTCTAAAGTCCTGAAATCTCTTTTCAAATTCTGTAGATAGTTTTCTCAAATTAATTTCGTATTTTTTAATCTTATTGTTTGATATAGTGAATTGGAAAATGAGAAAAATCAGATTTAGAGATCTGATTAGCAAATAATAATAACTGTAATTTGAAACTTTTCAGGTATTGCCAAATATCGCGAAGAAACTGATTTTTTCCTTGCAATTTGAGATTAAGTTTATTCATGTGTACGAGGAGGTCTGTGAAAAAGGCGAAATCAGAAAGCCACGTTTCGTTTTCTAAGACGTCAAATTGATTATAAATGTCTTTATCAAGAAGAAAATTCACAATATCGTCTTTCAAATCCCAAATTCTTTCAAATACTTGTCCAGCACTTAACCAACGAACTTTTGAATAATACAGGATATCGGAATGCTCAGCATGTACGGACTCCAAAAACTGTTGAAACTGGCGATGTAATAATCCTCTGGAACGAATCATATTTACTAGTTTTACAACAATATTAAGTATATGGTCAATATCTAAAGCCGATTTACAGAGAGCATCCTGATGTATAAGGCAATGCAAAAAACAACATCATTTTCCGGATACTTAGAATTAAATTTCACAACAAATCCTTGATTGATTCCAACCATATTAGGAGCACCATCTGTAGTTACATTACATAGCTTGTCAATGGGTAAACGAAGTTTATCGATGCGGCCTCACTTGTATTTATACCTACCTGCGAGAGTGTCTGGAAGTTTCGAGCGAAGATGAGTCATCTGTTTAGGTCGGATGGATTGGTCCAGAATACTATTGTGTTTTGAATATCGCCGCAGGTAGTTTTTATGCGGGTCGTCACATTACGAAGTAAGAACGCGTTCAAACATTCTCACGACGGCACTCTTAAACGGGCCGGATTAAACCTTTTCGCGGGCCGGACTTGGCCCGCGGGCCGTAGTTTCCCCATCACTGTCCTAGGCGCTCTGCTTCAAAAGATGCAGCTGCCCTGCGGTTGTCGGAGCGTTCAACTCGCCGAATTCTTCATGACGATCTTCACTTTCACCCCTACAAAATGGTAGTCGCACAAGAACTTTCCGAACGTGATTTTGTTTCACGACAAAGGGCATGCGAAACGCTCCTTGATAATTTGCCCCCTGAAGCAGTTGTGTTTTTTTAGCGATGAGGCTCACTTCCATCTCTCAGGTTGTGTTAATAAACAAAATATGCGTTATTGGAGCGATATCAATCCTAGGGAAGTTCATCAGAAACCTCTTCATTTGGATCGGGTCACAGTTTGGGCTGCGATATCAAGCGTGAGAATCATTGGGCCATATTTTTTTGAGGAGGGCAATCGCACGGTTACAGTAAACTCTGAGCGTTATGTGGCAATGATTAACAACTTCTTTCTGCCAGCTCTTGAAAATATGGCTATAAGCGAAGTATGGTTTCAGCAAGATGGGGCCACGGCCCACACATCACGAATTTCGATGGCTGTTTTGCGGGAAAATTTTCCAGGGTGACTTATCTCCAACAGGAGTGACATATCGTGGCCAGCACGCTCGCCAGATTTAGCCCCATGTGATTTTTTTCTATGGGGCTACCTTAAATCTAAAGTCTACAACAACCGTCCTGCAACTGTGGAAGAATTGAAAAACAATATTCGTCACGAGATAGCCAATATACTGGTTGCAATGCTGGAAAGAGTCCACATCAACTTCAGAAATCGGCTACAACAATGCATCGACAGCAACGGCAGACACTTGTCAAATATGCTTTTTGAGACAGCTTAATTCAAAACTTCCCATGTTAATGCTTAATACTAATAATAATAAAAAAATCAAATGTACAATTTATACTTTTATTTTTTACCTTTAAAAAAAGAGTATCAATGCTGGACCCTGTATTTTTACGTGAAATTTACGATTTTTTGGTCTGAAATTATGAAATAATATTACACTATAAATAGTGTAGAGAACGCAAAGATGAATAAGTTTTTTTTTGTAATCCTCTAGTTTTGAAAAAACGTCGATTGTATGCATAATATCAAAAACATCCCTTTTATCCAAAATCAGGTGTAATAATCGAATTAGAATGGTAATTTGAGCCATGTAATGTGCCCTCTAGTGGGAGAATAAATTTCTCTCACGAAATGCATAGATCCTTCATAGGATTTTTGAAATATTTCAAATTGACACCACGTACGTTATGAGGGCAATCCTGGGTCCCTCATGAGGGTAATTCTGGGAGCGGACCCGACCAGCACGGTCGCGCCACACTTCTCCAGGTGGTCCTACTCGGGGGAGATAACCTGCGCGGACACCGACTCCTTGAAATGACTCGAGGAAACGGTCAACGGTCAGCCGAACTGGCAGTGGTACAGGTTGACAGCCTGCCCAGGCTAGTAAAGGCTTCAGCCTAGTTGCCCAATGCACAGGACAAGGATAAAGCCCTGACCTGTCTGGGCGTCCAGAACAGAGAGACCCAAATAGCCAAGTGGTGTATTTTCCACCACGAACAAAAAGAAGACGGCATCCTGGTGGTTTTTGGGATACCGCTCCAAGAAATCGGGCTGCTGAAGGGCAAGCACCCCCAAAGCAAATGCCAACTATGGTATGGCCTGGGGAAAGTGACCCTTCATTTGAAGCAGCCAGAAAAGAAGGAGACCACTCCGCAGATCGTTGAGGACCCTCCCATGGAGACCGCAGCAACCCGGGATGGCCCCCAGTAACCAGCACTCCAGCTCCGAGGCTAGACCAAGACGGACTGGGTAATTGCTTATTAGCAATTCAGTAGTAACCACACAACCAAGACATTGATCTAACCGTCACAGGCAAACTCAATATCATACAAATTAACCTCAGACATTGCAAGATGGCTGTGGCGCACTTGTGCCAACATCTGCACAACCTCGAGGATAACATAGCCCTCATACAGGAACCCTAGCTAACAAGCGAAAGGGTTGCTGGTATGGGCACTCTAAAAGGAAAGGTGAATTATTTCCACTCCACTAAGCCAAGAACATATATCTACACTCCTAAGAATGTGCAGTGCGTGTTCCTACCACAACTAAGCTCACCGGACCTCGCAGTGGTCAGTGTGGAGGGTGCTGAGGGCAGGACTCTGATCCTGGCATTTGCCTACCTTCCGTACGATAGCGAGGCCCCTCCTCCCATAAAGGAGATGGCGGCACTCATCAAACACTGTGAGGATGGCAATTTAGATCTGATAATAGGATGTGACGCCAATACCCACCACATAGTGTGGGACAGCAGCGGCACCAACTATAGAGGAGAATCTCTTCTAGAGTACCTCTCAACCACGACCCTAGATATAGTGAACTGGGGTCGGGAACCCACTTGAGTGACCCCCACTAGACAAGAGGTCATAGACATCACCCTCGCAAATGCGAACACAGCTAAGCAGAGAGAGAACTGGCGGGTCCACCAAGACGTGTCTTTCTCGGATCACAGATGGATCTGCTTCAGTATAGGAGTTACGACCGTGAAACGAATCCTGGTTCGAAACCCAAGAAGAACGGATACGAAACTGTTCAACAACTGCCTATCCAAACACCTAGAAGAAGATGTCTTCAGACAGGACCCTGTAAACAGGGAGGCGGTTGAGAGACTGTCTCTGAAACTACAAACCAGCCTTTTAGACTCTTTTCACGAGGCCTGCCCCGCCAGAAAGGCAGGCACATCTGCCAAACCTCCCTGGTGATGCCCAGAGCTTGATCAAAAAAGGTCAGACTCTCGTAAAGCCTTTAACAAAGCAAAGAACTTCCGACTTGAGGAGGCCTGGGCCACATTCAAGAGAACCCAGAGGGACTTTAAAATGACCCTCAGGAGAAACCAAAGGGCCTCATGGCAACTTTTGTGAGGGCATTAACTCCGTATCGGAAACAGCCCGCACCAAGGAAATACTATCTGGGTGCCGCAGTGTACAGCCAGGCATTTTTAATACCTATGCACCTATGCTGCTGACCTCCGAGAATCCCTAAGTCTGCTTCTGAAGTCACACTTTCCTGACTTTAAAAGCGGATCTGATGCAAACCATCAAAATGACTCAGAATACTTCTCCACAGCGGAAGACTGGAACATGAGCATGAAAATCGTCACAGAAAGCAAAATAGAATGGGCAATAAAATCATTCTTCCGTTTCAAATCACCAGGACCGGACGGTGTGTATCCTGCCCTACTACAGTGGGGTCTGGTGCAGATACTGCCGCTACTGTGCAGACTGTTTCGGGCATGTATTGCAATGCAGTATGTACCGAGACCATGAAGGGAAGCCAGAGTGATTTTTATTCCCAAATCAGGCAAAACTGACTACACGGCAGTCAAATCGTTCAGACCAATCAGCCTCATGTCTTTTCTTCTAAAGACCTTAGAGAGGCTGTGCGACAATTATATCAGGGAGCAGTGTTGCTTGAATAGCAAACTGCACCCAAGCCAACACGCCTACAGGCCAGGGAAATCGACTGAGTCGGCCCTTCATCATGTGGTATGCAGGATTGAAGGATCGCTGGCAAACAAACAGTCAGCCCTAGGAGCCTTCATAGACATCGAGGGAGCTTTTAATAAAGTCTCCTACGCCAATATAGAACAGGGTCTAAACAAACACGCGGTCCCCACAACCATCATCGGATGGGTCGGGGCCATGCTAAGGAATAGAACTGTAACTGCCTCAATAGGTAAAGAAAGCCAAACAGTAGCTGCCACAAAAGGATGTCCACAGGGCGGGGTGCTATCTCCGCTTCTGTGAAATTTCGTTGCGGACGGCTTACTACGGCAACTAAACAACGCAGGATACCATGCTGTGGGTTACGTAGATGACGTGGTAATCCTACTCATTGGAAACCACGAGAGTGTTCTGTCTAGCCTATTACAGAACGCTCTCAAAATCATAGAGGAATGGTGAGAAAAAACGTCTCTCTCGGTTAACTCCAAGAAGACAGAATTAGTACTGTTCACAAGAAAGAGGAAGATCAACACAGGTAGACTTCCCAATTTTTTTAATAACTAGTTATGCTTGGCAGACGAGGCGAAATACCTCGGTATTATATTGGACTCCGAGCTTAACTGGAAGAAACACCTAAAACACAAGCTAAAAATAGCCTGTGTCATCTCCTGGCAGTGCAGGTGCGCGCTAGGACCAACCTGAGGTTTTAAACCAAAGGTGGCCCGGTGGCTCTACACTGCAATTATCAGACCAGCTCTGACGTACGGAGCGATGACCTGGTGGCCGAGAACAAACCAATCGGTAACCAGGAAGAAGCTAAACCACCTACAATGATTGGCGTGCCTGGCAATGGCGGGTGCAATGCCCACAACGCCCACTGCTGCCATCGAAACTCTACTGAACCTGACGCCCCTTTACATACATGTAAAGGAGGTGGCAGTAAGCACAGCCTTAAGACTAAAGGCAAATGGCACTTGGAGCCCGACAGCAAACGGTATGAGACACGGGAAAATACTGAGAGAGGCGGGATCAACCATGCCTGAACTCAAAGAATCCCTCGACAGTGTCCCACCGAGACACCTGTTTAAGCGGCAATACGAAATAAAGGATCAGATTGTGATGATTATTCAAACTTTTCGGGATACTTGAAGGTGCTCGGAAACTATCGGAACTGGCAGTCTGGAACAAATCCATTCTGTTCCTCACTAACAGCAAATCAAGCATAGCTGCGCTATCGAGACCAAGGGTGGCCAGCAGCATAATACTGGAGTGCAAGCAAGCTCTAGACAAACTCGCCGCAACCAACAGAGTCACAATATCCTGGATTAAGGGACATTCAAATAATGAAGGGAACTACTGGCTAGCCAAAAGGGCTGCCCTGGAAAGGGAAGGTTCTAAGGCTTTGCCACTGGCACCACTCACTATCTCCCAAATACTTAAAGGAAACTCCCTTGAAGAACACAAAAAGGAATGGCTACAAACTGATAAGTATGTGCTCATCAAAAAATTAATCCACTCACCAACACCAAAGCTGAGCAGGAAATACATTGAATTACCAAGAAGTAGTTTCCGGCTGCTAATCGGTACCCTTACTGCGCACTGCAAACTAAACAATCACCTCCATAACATAGGGGCGGTAAAAGATCCCCTATGTCGGAAATGCGAGCAATAAGAGGAGGCCCTAAGACACATCCTGTGTGAATGTGAGTCACTCAAACAACTCAGGTGGTCCGTATTCGGAGAGGAGTGGCCAGATTGGTCACAACTGGGCAACACTCCTCACGGCCAACTACTTGACTTCACAAGAAGTTTAGGTTGGCTTGAGGAGTAGGGCTCAGGAGGTGGCACAAAGGACGAATGGTCTAAGTGCTGCGACCATTTGGTCGCCCTCCACAAACCATCATTTTATAAACAATATTTCAATGTTTATTGCAATTACAGACGATTTTGGATAAAATTTTATACTATAACCAATTGGAATTCCTGATTAGTCCATTAAGAAAATTAATCTTTTTCTTGCGGGACTAATTACGTACATTCCACATTCGTATAATAAATAACTATTATACCATCAAATAGGAGAAAGTTACATGACGACTACATCCAGAATTTTTTATTTGGGGTTATAAATTACATAGTGTAAAAATACAAACTATTACAAATTATTTGTACCAATAATTCAGTCATAGACATGAGTTAATTATGTACTGTAAGACAATCAACACTAGAAAGTTTATAATCTCTTTAAAATCCTGCTATACCACATCCGCCGATAGATTAGACTTTTTTGACATTTATTAGAAAGTGAAATGTACCAAGCTATGAATGAAATGCAATTTTGCAGCACGTTAGGTTGGTACATTTTCAATGGGGTCTGCATCAGGAAATTAGAAGGGCTAATCCATCGTAATGATGCCATTTTTCTCTTTCCAGGCACTGCATTGGCAACTACGATGTTTCGGGTCTTTGTCCTTATATTTGTTATTGGATCCAAACATCTTGTTGGTTGATCTTAGGAGGCAACACTTGTAAATTTGGGCCATCTTCTCTGTGATCAAATTCATGGTGAAGAGCTCTAAGCAGCCGAAACCGCGATCTGAGCATCCCCAAACATTAACTTTTATGGGGCGTTTGACAGTACGCTGAATGAAATTTGTACCGCGAGCAGACCAAGCACGCTTTAACCGAACCCACGCCCAGAACAAATTGCGATCGATTTTCGGTTGCCCAGCACATGTGGGCTGCAAGCGGGTACTTTGAGCTCGTATAACAGTACAGTACATTTACATCACGTAAACGCTGTCTAATCGTATTTATGCCAATGTTGATTCCTTTTTACTTTCTCCGTTACAAAGTACGAGAAAGTATTGTGATCGTGAAAATTTTTTCAAATTTTTTTTTACGGAAATATCCGTTTTGGGGTCCCTAGATGCCATTTCAACAATTTCTGAAAAAAAAAATGTGTCTGCGTGTGTTTCATCCGAGTCTACAAAAATATGATTTAAATTGAAAATAAATGACTATTTCGAGATAAAGAAAACACTTAACTTTTTTATACCACTTTTATTTACTTGAAGTGTTTGAAAATGATTACCGTGTAATTTAAACTAGTCACGTAAAGTAAATAAAAGTGGTATAAAAAAGTTAAGTGTTTTCTTTACATCGAAATTGAAAATGTACCACGAAGTGAACGCCTCCAAGATTCAATAATAAATGACTATGATACCATCAAGTCGGGGAAAGTAACATGATGGCTACATCACCATTTTTTAGTTATTTTAACCTTTGCCTCGCGCAGTCGCATAGTAGGGATTAAAAAAAATGTGCTGTCAACAATTTTCTACTTTTTGATCTGGTAACGTAATTCATGGTGTGGCCAGGGTGGTAGAGGTTGCGGGTTGATTGACTCATTCGCTCAGTGAATCAAATTATATTCGTGCGGTAGAGATGCGTTGTCCTGGCCAATCTTTAGCTCCGCTGGTCCTGCCATCAATCACTCCGCCAGCCGCCTCAGTCTCATGGTAATAGATGTAGGACAAAAATATGCATAAACTTTAAAATTGAGGATTCAAGAGAACTATCCAGTTCCTCTCGATATCAAAATTTGCGTGATTCAAAGTACGCGCAAATACGTTTTCGAGTGGTTCCGATGTAACTTTTGTTTGCTGCTTCGAAAGAGAGTAAATATTTTTGATTTATACACGTGATATTCGTAATGTGCAAATCAAAACGAGTTCAATGATGTATCGTATTAATGTTTTACTTTACTTTTGCGTCCATATAATGGATGCCATGCATAACATGGACTTCTTGTATTCTTGCAGATTGTCTTTGCATCAACTACTGACTATCTAGAACAAGGTGATGACAACGATCAACCATCTGATATTTATTTATTACCTTCTGATGATAATTATACAAGTACTGGAGAATATTCTGATCATTCTCATTAAGAATAGCGATGATGATAATATTCCGTTTTTAAAAATATAATAAAAATATAAAATATACATCCACAGTATCATATATATTATTGTAAAATGTATATTTAAATGTGGCTAAAGTGATTTGTTTCGAATTGAATAATCAGAATTAGAGTTTGCCTTTCATTTTTCAAGCTAATTTGGAAATTCCTCCTCGAAAAAGACTAGATTTAAAATGTGCTCCCGTACGTTATAAATACACATGTACTCCAATTACTTGGAAAACGGACTGACTAATATGATTGTTTTGGAAAATAAAATCTCAATATTTTCTGGATAGTTTCATAAATTTTGTTTCTAATTTTAAATAATTAACCCTTTTTTATGATTAAGTGTTGAAAATTGCCATTTTTGTGTTTGGCAGTGACCATTTGGAAAACTATGTAGTTAACCATTCTGTAAGAAAGTATTGGATTTAAAAGAATCAACGCTTTGTCGATAATTAAGCGCTAAAAATTGTTGTTTTTAGGTTGGCAAGTGATTAAAAAATTATGTAATTAGTGTGCTTGGTTGTTTCTCAAATATAAACGCCAATAATTGCTGATTAATTCTGTGAAAGTTAGAAGTCTGAACGTGTTTTGAGTTTGGAAAAATAGAAATGGCCAATTTTGAGTTTGACAATGATTATTTGAAAACCATAAAATAATGTTACAGAGTTTTCTGTAACATAAAAGTACAAGCATTTTCTAATCATTTTGTAGAAGTTAGAAGTTTTTGATTTTGTAAAATCATCGCTTCTTTGATAATTAGGCGCTTAAATTGGCTACTCTTAGATTTTACAGTGATTATTTGGAAAACTATGTATCTAAAATACTTTTTTTTGAAGAACAGAAGCTCAATACTTCTGGATAATTTTTAAAACCAAGAAGGGCCCATTTATCTTTTAGTTTTTATTAATGAACGCTTTTCGATAATTGGATGCTGAAAACTGTTATTCTTAGGTTTCACGGTGATTATTTGGAAAATTAAATAATTAATGTGATTGAGGTTTTCTTAAATATAAAACAACAATCAGTGCTGAATCATTATGCGAAAGTTAGAAGCCTGCACGTGCTTTGGTTTAGAAAGTGAACGATATTTCCATTTTAGTGTCGAAATGTCAAATTTTGAGTTTTACACTAATTCGTGGGGTTTTCTAGGCCTTAGAAGCTTAGACATTTTTTTAACGATTTTGTAAAAGTTGGAAATCTGCACTTGATTCTTATTTTAAAAAATCAAGTCATTTTCGACAGTTCACTGCTATTTTTGGGGTTGACACTGCTAATTTAAAAAACTGTGTGATGAACATGCTTGAGTTTTTCCAAATAATTAAAAGCCCAATCATTTCTGAAAAAATATGAGAAAGTTAGAAATCTGCATTTGTTATAATTTTGAAAAATCAACGCTTGATGTCAATTTTATTTTTGGGTTTGACACTGCTAATTTAAAAAACTGTGTGATGAACATGCTTGAGTTTTTCCAAATAATTAAAAGCCCTATCATTTCTAAAAAAATATGAGAAAGTTAGAAATCTGCATTTGTTATAATTTTGAAGAATCAACGCTTGAAGTCAATTTTCGAAATAGACGAATTGGGTGGAGGGCAAGATAACGAACCCAGGCCATGCAATCTCCATCGGAGATTTAGCCGGAATATTTGGTACCTTCAGGATTCACAGCCACAGGAATTGCCGTTTAACACCGCTATTTTCACTGAGGAAGAACCTGCCCGACTTTCTCCTGTACAGTTCAAAATTTACCAATTGAAATAATAATCACCTGCGACATCTTGTTCCCTTGTCCTTCCCAAGATAATCTCTCATCAAACAATGGATCTAAGTGCGTCCCTACATAAAAAGCTTCCCAAACTTTATGACCGTGCATTCTCTTCCCAACGGTAAACACCTTCAATCCATTGCTCTCTGAAGTATTCAACCACTCTTTGTACTTGGGCACTGCGTGGCACATCGCGCATATAGACTTATGAAACAGAAACGCATCTTTCTTCTTGATCATCTCTTGTAATTCGGTTTTATTTTCAGGAACCGGCACGCCCAAGATAATTTCGAAAATCGGCAGTACGTACACCCGCGGGTTCTTCCCGCTTTCGTACTCTGGATGTTCGTAAATCATCTTCATAAATTTATGGATAAAGTTCGGCGATGGGTACAGTTCTATATCCGACGCGAAAACGTAATGCGTTGTTGCCATTTCCCGGGCTATGTTTCGCCCGACGTTGATCGGATAGGTTAGGTTTTGTTTTCTCCTATATAAATTATGAAGGTCGGAATCTTTAAATGGAGATTTCGTTCCACAGTCGTAGATGTCTCTGTAGGCATCCACTATCGGATGCTCCTGGAATAAAATAAAAAATCGGAATTAATATGTTGAATTTAATTTTGGGTTTAAGGCGCATCGACAACTAAGGTCATTGGCGCCAAGTAACTCTAGGCACTACTCCTGGCAAGAGCGTAAGTAATAATAGCTATTTATGAAACAAGTCCAGAATATAGCACTTTCTTGGACGAGACGTTTTATGGCCCAGCGGAGGAGAGTCCATAAAGTGCTGTTATGGACGAGTTACATACAAAGCTTTATGTTCGATTGTTTTTTTAGTATTTTTGGAATACTTTTTAAATAAAAACTAAAGCAATTGATTTATATACCGTATGTTTTTTTTTTATCGTGGGCCATAGGATTTTACATGCTAAAAATTATACCTTGTGTTAATGTATATTTCATCATATAATTTTGAAGCAAATTTTAGTTAGTAATATAAATCAATTATTTTTCTACATTACTTAATTAAAGTAATTTGAACATGTTTCATTCAATTAAAAAGTGCTTTTGCTCGGAATCGGACGAGCGGGATACGCTGCAGAAAAGTTGTCAACTATTTCCCTAAAATAAAAATTCCCTGACTTCTTGTAGAAAAATGCAACTATTTACCTGCTGGACAAACCTCTTCTTTGCCGTTACAAATTCCATCTGTTCTTCAACAGTATAAACAGACATTTTCTAAAATTCGCCACTTTGGCGTTTCTACCTTAGACATTTTCTAGTATATATTCATGTTTTAATGAAATAAAACATAAACAAATTAGAAACAACCTTATAAAACATGTTTAAGTTATACTAATGCAGCGCATCGTGTAAAAAAGTAATTGATTTATTACTAACTAAAATTTCCTTCAAAATTTTATTATAAATGTACAGTCATGCTCACATAAATCTAGTACAAGCAATTTAGATCTAGTTACCCAATTATCTAAAATTGTTTATTGTACAACGGACTTTTTATTAAGTACAAAATAAAAGAAATACAGGCAACTAATATTTGATTGCTCCACCATTTGCGTCAATTACAGCCCTTAATCTCCTCGGCATCGACAATATAAGATTTCGAAAGTAGTCCGGCTGAGTCGGGGTCGTCTTGTCGACACTTTTGGAAAAAATGGTGATGTGGCCATCATGTTACTTTCTCCGACTTGATGGTATCATTTATATTTACGTTTTCATAGTTTATTTTCTATTGAAATCAAATTTTAAATGTACATCGAGCGTTGCGCAAACTCGTATGAAACTGACGTTTAAAACGTCAAAATTATGAATTATGGAAAAATTATACTTCAAATTAAAAAACTCGGTTTACTCAAAAACTAACGAGATTTCGAAAAAAACTTATTCTTTAGAAGTTGTTCATTTTAGCATTATCTACAAATATTATTCTCATAAATTTGCTGTAACTATTATCGTTTCATAATTATAAACCAAAAATTGAAAAATAAATAATTTTTTTTTTTCTCGAATAGCAATGATTTTATGAAAAATATTTTCTAGCAAAAGATGTGCATTTCTTTGTTGTCTTCAATGTTTGTTTAAATATTTTTGTGATATTTTTCATATTTAAGAAAATATTGACAAAAAACAAAAAACAGTTAAGGTTAACACCCACTTCTGGTGTACAAAATTTTACCAAAAGCTTTTCAGTTCTTCAGATTATCAAATAAAACCTATGTTCAAAGTTTCAAATCAATTGCTCTATTAGTTTTTGAGATACAGCGCACACAGACAGACACACACACACACACACACACAGCCAGACACACACCACACACACACACACACAGACACAAAAAAAAATTTCCAGAAATTGTTGAAATGGCATCTAGGGACCCTAAAACGGATATTTCCGTAAAAAAAAAAATTTGAAAAAAAAATCACGATCACAATACTTTCTCGTACTTCGTAACGGAGAAAGTAAAAATGGAGTCGCAGTCCATCCCCACCTAAAATTAAATTTCGAAACGAAGATAGTAGGGCGGGCCACCACACCAATGACGATGGTGTATAGGTCCAGGTAGAAAGCCCAACCGAGTCGCAGGCCGACAAGACGGGTGCGTGACGTTTTGTCGACACTCTTTTGGCTCATCTGTTAGATAATAAAGAATATTATTATTACTATTAAACATTATATAATTAATACCTTTGGTCATATAACGGACACCTATATTTTTAAATACACTTCTTTACGGCGGCCGTCGCCCTAGAAAAGTAAACCGCTCCCCCGCCCTAGGACCCACGCTACGCCACTGTTATTCACTAATTACCTGAATTAATGAATGTGTCGAATTAATTTAATCATCATTTTAAATAATAACAGCAACAGTGTATGTACAACGAAAGTGTATTGTGCAATATAAAGAAGGTTTCAGTCCATTCATGAATTCCATAAATGGCTACCAGGCAATCTAAAATAACATCTCGGAATACCCGAGCCACGATTGGTGGGCGAAGGACGACACTTTGGATCTGCACCCCCCTTCCGTCGATGAGGGGTAAGCAGGTAGTGTCGACAAAACGTTACGCACCCGTCTGGCTGTTCTATTAAAGTTTCCCATGTTTCTTCAATTATTCCCCACAGTTCATTTACGTTGCTGAACCTCATACGTATCATACGCTTCGCCATCTCAGCCCATATGTTTTCTATAGGGTTCATGTCTGCGCTTTTGGAAACCCACTGCAAAACTTCTACATTATTTTGTTGAAACCAGTCGGTAACTATGTGTGCTGTATGAATAGGGGAATAATCATGTTGAAAAATGAAATTATTTTTGGGATATACTTGTTGCACAGACGGTAACATCACATTATCTAAAATATTAACATAGTTTATTGAATTAAACCTTCCGTCAATTTTCCAACTCATACCAGTATTATGATAACTGATCCACCCCCATATGTTCATTGAAAATCTCCCTTGCCTATCACTATTATTTAAATATCGTTCTTCGTATCTTGTATTTGGTGGTCTATAAACGCAAATCGCCACATTATTTGTCGATTGAAAGGTTTTTTCATCAGAAAAGACCACATTTTGCCAAAAATCTGGTTCATAATTAATATGATTTAAGGCATACAGTAATCTCGCCTGCTTCCTTTCTTCACACAATTTAATTTTTTTCGCTGCAACCCGGCATCTTAATTCGCTTTCTTTTATTCTTCGATTTGCCGTTTGCCGGGAACCCGGAATAGTATATTCTGTAACAAGGTTAGAATGGAAATTCGATGCGAGTGGAATATTTCGAGCGCGAGCCGTGAGGCGAGCGCGAGGAACCACGAGCATCTGAATTTCCATTCTTACCGAGTATCAGACTATACTTTCTCCTCGACCAGATAAAATAGACTAATAAAATAATGAACACAAAGAACTTACGTTTTATCACGTTTGTGGTTATGTTTATAGTATTTTGACAATTGTGATATCCAAGGCTAATTGTTTTATTCGAAACGATGTGAGAATATTCATTCTATCCCTTGTTATGGAATGAATTACATGCAAAACGCATAAGCGCATAGTGTTTTGTTCCATAACAAGAGTGAGAATGTGTACGTTCTATAATCAAAATTGATTTCAGAATGCTTAAATTCTATGGTGGTCGTGGAGAAAATGCGTTTCTAGAACAGCTTTTCTCGCAGACCCGAATGGATGTACTCTCAAATATTTCACTAAATTGTTATCTTGCTCCTGCGTGGTAATCCTTACAAAGCCAGTCCCCCGTTTCCGATCCACACTTCCTTCATTTTCCCACCTTTTCTTTATGTTCAATACCGTGGATTTATTTATATGCATCACTTCTGCCACTTGCCTGATGGTGTACCCTTCTTCCAGCTTGGCTACAATGCGCATTTTTTCTATATTATTAAGTTTTCTTGCTATACTACGTATATTTTTGAAATAATTCGAAAATTCTACCTGACGTATTGACAAATGTCAATTTGACTGAATCAGTATGAATCTAGACACCTTGTCTACAGAGGTGGGTACAAATTACACGAATCTAATATGTTTGTACTAGATTTATGTGAGCATGACTGTACATTAACACAAGGTATACATTTTAGCATGTAAAATCCTATGGCCGACGATAAAAAAAATGTACTGTATATTTTAATCATAGTGTGCATTTGCTGCCACACTAATGTCATTCAAAAATTTCATACAAAATGGATTATCACGATCCTATCATGATAAACAATATATCTCACACAATAAACGTCCAAACCTTGCAAACTTCTTCAGAAGTAAATACAGGGTCCGGCAGGGAGGTATGGAAGATTTGAACGGGGCGCCAAGCAAGGTGGGGTGAACCTAATGTTTTCGGAAAAGGTCGTATTTACTCGTCACGAAATGCCATTTCAGTTACCATGGAGCCGTGATCTATTGAACATCGTGTGTTTGTTTATAACACTTTCATTGAAACGGGTCGTTCCGATTCCGAAATCATTTTAACGTCGTCACGGTCGTGTTCCGAAGTTTGAAACGATCATGAAGTGGGTGAATACCTTTCAAAGAACTGCATCTTTGAGACCTGGAACGCGAGGAGGTGATCGAACGGTAAGGACCTCGGAAAACATTGAAACGGTGCGTCAAGCAGTTAAAGCCAGCCCTCGTCGATCAGCCGTACGTCACGCTCGGGCTCTACGGATGACAGACCGCTCAGTTCGCCGAATTTTGCACCTCGACTTGCATTTTCATCCGTATAAGATAATGGTTGTTCAAGCATTGCAGCAAAACGAGTACGGTAGACGGATGAGGTTTGCAGAAGTGATGTTGGAAATCTTGACAGATGACATTGTTTCGATAATGAGTTGCGAAGCCCACTTTCATTTGTCAGGGGTGGTTAATAAACAAAACTTCCGCTATTGGGCCTCTGAAAACCCGCAACAGCTCCATGAACGACCTCCACAGTGAAAAGGTAACTGTTTGGTGTGGCATTAGTCGAAACTTCATTATTGGCTCGTACTTTTTTCGTGAAAAGGTCGGACCGTTACTGTCAATACAGATCGTTACCTACAGATATTGCGTGATTATTTCCTGCCAGAACTGAGAAGACGACGTATCAACCTGAATACTGTATGGTTTCTACAAGATGGGGCTACTTGCCATACATCAAAAGCAACAATGGATTTTTTAAGGAACACATTCCCTGGACGTCTGATTTCATTGCGAGGAGATGTGGAGTGGCCCCCTCGATCACCGGACCTTTCACCATGTGATTTATTTTTATCTCAAAGCACGAGTGTACATAAACGAACCACGTACACTCGAAGCCCTAAGTGAGACAATAACCCAAGAGATTCGTGCAGTTCCACGTGAAATGCTTCGGAGGAGTATGCAGAACTTATCACAACGTCTTCAGGAGTGTTTCGCCAAAAATGGACGGCACTTAACTGACGTTATTTTTCGTACCAAATCAATTTTTGTTTTCTTACTCTTAACTGGTTTTGTAATGGCAACATCTAAGGTACACATTCAAAAAATAAAATTTGAGTTTAGGTAAAAAATGAGTGAGTTGCAGTTTTTTCAAATATTTCATACCTCCCTGCCGGACCCTGTATTTCTAAAAGAACATGTAGGGCTTAAACATTAAAAAAAATAATTTAAGATAAAACTAATTCTAAACAAAACAAGTTCATAGCAACTTCTTAAAAGGAGTAGATATTGAAAAAATATCTAATTCTGTTAAAAAAAAAACTACAAAGAAAATATTTCTGAAGGAACAATTTGGAAGCAAATGTTTCATAATTTGAGAGAGTTAATTTTGTTTAGAAAATAAGAAGATCTAAAAAAGGGCCGAAAGACCTGAAGTCGATAGCCCATGGTCACATGATCACAAGTCTTGTTTATTTGAAAAATATATAAAAAATGTAATCATGTCAAAAAGCTGTTAATAAAGACAATGTATAAAAATTAACAATAGAAAAAAAATTAAAAGAGATTTTTGCGGAATTTAGGGAGGTTAACATGTTGAATGCCACGCTCTTGAAGGCAGTCCCCGTCAGGCTACGCGTGCCATTTAGAAGCGCTGGTATTGTAGGCCAATGTCTCTTATCGCAGTAGAAGAGTGTTTACGTTTAGAACGAGACGCCTATAGGCATTCATTCATTCGACACGTTACGCGCCACGTCGGTTTTGTTCTCATTATGGATTCGTGGCCGGTTTTCCTATAACAGTATAGTTCCTATGCAGTAGTCTCACTTAAGCAAATTAGAGTTTTCAAATTTTCTTTGCGCAGGTTACTGCGCAGCCATTTCAACCCAGCATTTAAAAAACACATGTGGATTATAAACATAACCCTGTTTTTGGTCCTCATACGCAAGTGTTTCTATATCCGATTGAAGATGAAAATCAATAGATTAAATAGGTACTTACTTTTATAACATTAGAAAATACCCTTATCATTAATAATGAAACAACAAATGCAATTTTAAGCAAAATTCGATGTTTATAACATATGAAATTACGTTAGGCATACACAAGGCCAAAGTTGAATAGCTGATAGCCGACATGCACTTTTACAATTTATCGGTTAAAAACTCTAGATTCTATTTTCTGCACAATTTTTCAACTCGATTTATCTATTAAAACAATTTACTTTACTTTACAATTTACAAAACCAGTCAATAAAAATGGCTCACTACTAATTTATTACAGATAATTCAACTCATGTATAAATAGGTGCATTTAAAACTGCCGACAAAAAAAATTGCAAATGGTTAAAAATTTATTTACCTTCACCATGACAACGATATCTACATTAAAAATTTTGGTAACAGCTGACTTCAGTTGTACCCCGGCAGTTCGTGTCAGTTCTAAATACCTCTGCGATGAAATATAATTGAAATCCGTTTCGGACACGCTTCCACGTAAAAATGTTTTCACGATTTTCATTCCGGTCCATGTATGAGTTGAGTAAGTATTGTCCGTTCAGAAATTATACATTTAGTTACGTACATTTGCAATTGAAGCCGCAGACAGCATTTCTACTTCGGCCTAGTATCGTGAGATGTCGCAAGCGTACGGTAGCGTGGCCCGATTGAATTGATGCTTGAATTATAGAACTGGATTGCATTTAATATCCATCTTGTTCTATCATGATAAACATTTATATATTAGTGAACTTGGCGTCTTCTATTTTATGTGCGTCGGAAATAAGTGCACCGGCGATTAAACGATCACCCGTTATTGGTCTCCAAACTTCATGTCGCTTGTAGTGTGTTTGTGTGTGTCAGAATTATAACCTATAATATAAGAAACACCAGAAATGTATGGAATGTATACTAAATGCAAGTAATAATATTTATTTATGCAAAGCAATAATTATAAATACAATTTTAACGGCTGGATCCTAGTGTTTGTACCACTCGCAAACGTGCAGGCGTGAATTTCGTAATTCCCGTGGCACTCAACCATTTTCATTTTACCCACACACGATTTTGACAATTCCATTACAAATAAACAATGCTCTTTAGTCCATTGTACTTTTAATTAATATAAATTGTTAATATAAATATAGTTCTTATTCGTTAAATTATATTAACAAATACCACTCGAGGTTATTATTTCGTTAAAAATTTTCTTCTTAGCTCTGAGTGTCGAAATGTCAGTCCAAAAGTATGAAAATGACAGCAGCAGTTAAAAAAGGTTTCCTAAAAAACGGCGAGAGTGGATATATTTTTATCATCTGAGGAAGAGGAGGAGATTGTTGGAGAATGGCATGACCCGAGGGGCAATCAGCCTAAGATTGTGCCATTTACATATCCTTCTGTCGTGGCCTATGTAAGAGGTCAGTGTCAGGCAGCGGTGACAGACGCAGCCTAAATGTAATTTCAGTGTCAGCCACCGCTGGTTGACGCTGCCTAAACGGAAAGTCCAGTGTCATCCACCGATGGCTAACGCGGCGCTCAACGTGTTAATATTGAATTCTGTCTTTAAAAACCTAACGCTAAAAGCATACAAAAATATTTCGAAAAGAATACATTGTTCTGAAACTTACAAAAAAAAAAAAATTTTAAGTCGTATCAATCTTTCCTATGTCTTTCGTCTTTTTAATTGAATTTGTCTGTATTTTAATGTACTTTCAGTATGATTGTTTAATTATTTTACTGTAGTTATATTTTAATGCTTTGTAGTCTTTGTTGTTATTTTTATTTATTTAGTTATATAGTTTAATTATTAATTTGTTCATTTTATGTATATTTTTATCTATTTGTTTATTTATTATTTTATTAATTTGTTGATTGATCGTTTAATTTACTTATTTATTTATATAGGTTTAAATTTGATAATTTATTATTGGTCGACGATATCATTTTTAAATAAATTTTGAATAAACAGTTTGGGATAGCATATTAGCATGAATGTTAATTTTTTTTTGTTATGTATTTATAAGTAATGATGTAATGATATTGAATTTAATGTAAAAGGGGATTCCGTAAATATATATATTATATCATTATTATTATTATGAGCAAAAAATCATTCTAAACAAAACAATTTCAAAGTAGAAACAGTAGACTGAGAAAATGTGTAATTCTGTTTATAGAAAAATAACAGGAAGTTTTTCTGAAAAATTAATTTCAAAGCAAAGTTTTCACAACTTGAGCGAGTAAATTTTGTTTAAAAGAAACAAGAAAATATTTCTGAAAAAGAGAGTCAACATTGAATGCAGACTTTCTTAAAAAGAACTAACGCTACAAGCGTAAAAAAATATTTCTAAAAAACATTTTGTTCTCAAATTTTACAGACATTTTAGAAATTTCCAAATGTAGAAATTTAAATTTAATCCTTAATGATGTAAGTATCAATAATTAAACGGTTAGATTTTTCGACGTAATTCAAGAAATATAATTTTTTTTCGCAGTTTTCCCTTTTAGATGAAATGTGTTGAAAGAACACATACAAAATTAACTTTAATTAAAACCTCTAATTGCAGATTTCACAAACATTTATTTAAGCCAAGTTTTTCGTAAACCGGTATTATATTTTCAGTTCTGTAAACGTTCTTCATGCGCCATTGTCTGTCACTGTCAATCATCGAATACATTTTTGAATTGGCACTGTTTAAATTAGAAACGGAGCCTCAGAAGCAGATTTAGATAAAAATACATCGATATAGAAAAGAATTTGTTAATAAAAATTGCGAAATAAATTATGCATTCCGTTTACCATTTGAAAGATCGTTTACACAGCCGAAAATATAATGCCAGTGTTATATCAATTCAAGCCAAAGTTATATGTATTATCACCTTTGAGAAATTGAAAAAAGTGACACGCCAGTTTATTTTAAGGGAAAATCAATTATTAAACATTCGAATTATCGCATTTGAGAATGCCAATTGTATATAATATTGACAAGAATGAAAGTATGTATCACTGCAGAATTTATTTGATGAGCTGGTGTGTAAATAATTAATGTTATGCGGATTTTAAGTAATGAAATAATTTAACATTTTCGAAAAAATACAATACTGACTTTTCAAATTATTTTTTCCATATTCTCAAGGTTATCCTCGACAACGTACCATTAAGTTAATGCGCCATTTTTCAGCACCCTGTATATATACTTGTAAAATTTAATTATGATAGGCGGCCAAATCGTTTTTGCAACAACCCAGGAACGACGTGCAGGTGCATTTTGACCATCAACTCGTATTGATGTAATTTCCATAACATCGCATAAGAATTAATTACGAACCAATACTTATAATGTTCGGTCAAGTCTTCGTTTGTTAACTTTACAGAAAAAAACATACTTTTTTTAAAGCTCCCTTTGGAAACCGATCTAACAAGAGTACGAATCGAATGTAGCCTTGAGCATCCGTCCGTTTAGAACAATTTGTAATAAAATGTAATATAACACGCACATATTAAATTAATTTTTGTATTTTGTTAATGTGCAATGTACCGAAACATAATTACAACTTTTTTTCTAAACAATTCGTCACATATAAAAGAACGTATTTATAAATTGTTATAGTTCCAACATTTTATCAACATGTATAACATTGGAATATTTTTAATATGTGTCGTAATTTATACATCATCTGCATTGGTAAGATTTTATGATCCTTAATAATATAATCAAAAATGAAATTGTTGGATGTTAGTCAACTGAGAGGATAACCAATTTTAAAATAATCAAACAATGCTTCATTCTTCTGAGATTGTTTCTTTGTAAATCTAGGGATGTCAGTTTTGGAAACAGGATGTTATCAGATTTTTATACAACAGAATTGGGACTATACATTTTACAAAGATGGAATGAATATGAGTGTGGGCTTAAAGCCTCTAGGGCGCTCGTTATGCAACTCCTCAAGAGAGAGCGCCACTTGTATTTCTAGTAGGCGATTATTGTACGTTCGCCATGTCTCCTCATTGGAATAAACGTTCGCTTTCTCAACCAGAATTCCCATCAACCACACTTCCATTAAAAAAATAACCCATTCATATTCTTACAGCGGCGGCTCATGGATGTTCGGCGGTGAGGCAACGGAAGAAAATTTGACCGAAAAAGCAACGGAATATTTGCTTCCTCTATTAGAGTAAGTGGTGCAGCACGAGCGGCATCTTTGTCTTTGCCTCACCTACGGAAATCCACGTGCCGCCGCTGTATTCTTAACACTTTATTCACTTGAATCAACCTATTTATTTATGTATTTTATTTTCCAGGAAACTGTTACCCCTGAAAAGGCTTGCAAGGAAGAATTGAATTTATTACAACCTTCAATGCCCAACCTAGACGTAGCTCGTAACCGTTCCTGCCTGCAGAAATGCGTCTACCAGAAAGAAGGAAAACTGGACAAAAGAGGAAATTTTATCGTTTCAAAATTTGGCGATATACCTAACATCGATAAATGCGTAAACACAGTAAAAGAAACAACCGACGTTTGTTCGAAGGTTACAGATATGATTGCTTGCATTAAGTTCATAAAGTCTTCCAAATACGCAAAGTATGGAGACTGCACAAAAAAACTAGTCCCTAGCGGATTACCCGCAGACAAAAACTTTAAAGCGTTCAACTGCTACGAACGTTGCGTTATGATCAAGGATGGAAAGATCGATGAGAAAGGTCGTGTCAAATTTGACTATTTCAAAAAAACTTACATAAACATAACACGCGAAGAGGCCGTAGACTTCTGCAATCAATTAGTGTATGATGTAAACTTATGCACCCGGAACGTAACCATGTTTGACTGTGTTAACTACATACTGGGCGTTCGCTCGACAGAATCAACCAGAAGGGAAATGGCGTGCGCTAAAGAAACTAAGACGTATCCCTTTATTCAAACTATGCGACCTACGACAACACCTCGGGCGTGCTACAAGCGTTGCACCTTCATCAAATCGGGTAAAATAGATGAAAATGGAAAGTTCACTAATAATAACTTCACAACGCAGAATAATATTAAACCTGAAGAACTTAGAGATGCTATTAAAACTTGCGAACTGCACGCAACAAAAACGGATAAGTGTAATAAAGATGTGTACATGTACGACTGCGTACTCCACGTTCTTTTCGCCTCGCCAGAAACTCTTCAGATGAATAAGGATTGCGCTAAAGAGACAAAAACATCGTTGGTTAAATACATCGATTCAAAATATAACCTTAGGAGTTGTTTTTCTCGTTGCCTGATGATTAAAAATCATAAGCTAAATCCAAAAGGGGCAGTAAATAAACGGAAACTGCAAAAATTGTCTACGAATAGCTCCATGATAGACATCTCGATTGCTACATGCCGTAAACAAGTTACTTCAACGAAGGACAAGTGTCAGAAGGATATGGATACGTACGACTGCGTGAAAGCTAATATCGCGTATGAAATTCAAAAATTTTGCGATGCGGAAATGCAGAGGAAGCATAGCCAATCTTCCACGGTGGTGTACAACGCATGCGCAAACGTTTGTAGATTAACGCTTTCGGGAACATTGAGTCCGAGTAGTGAAGTTAAAAGCAGTGCATTCTTGGGCATTTACAGCAATGTTACAACAATTGAAGCGATAATTAAATATTGTACAGCAACTATAACTCACGAAGAAAGTTGTGTTAGGAATGCGAATATTTATTTATGTTCAATGAATAACATAATATTATATAGCGCTGGAATATCTACCATAAAAAACTTTTTATGAATTTAGTAACATGTCGATAAAAATGTATTCATGTTTATTTTGTTTAGTTTGTGTACTTTTTTGAAATTTTAAATATTATTCAACAAGCATGTAATGTTGGTTATTATTCACTAAGCTGAAGTTAACATAAATAATATCCAATTTATAATACCGGGCTTATTGATACATTAAAAAAACAGTGTAACAATGAGCGTTATTGTTAAACAGTTTTTTCGTGAAATTTTTCTAGATATCAAAATGTAAAATTGCTAATTAATTCATGGGACAATGAATGCCATATCCTACGTGAAAACAAAACGGCAACGCTCCAAACTCGACCTGGGAAAAGAAAATTGCATTTTTCTACGTCCGTTATAAAATGTACAGTTTTTTTCATTAATTTGCGTTCATAAAATATGTGATTCCTGAACCCTACAAATAGCGTTAAAAAAAGTGCCATAACGGTTCATTTTTTCACTATTTTGCGTGAAAAAAAGTGTCGTAGCGGTTCATTTTTTAACGCTACTATAAAATTGTTTCCGTAAAGTCTGTCATGAACGCTTCGCAACACGCCGCGAGTTCCGCCTAAAAATGTCAAACATTCGTTTCCGATCAAGAAAATTTGATGATTATTATTTTTTTCATTTAAAAAAAGTATTATTACTTATAAAAATTGATTTAGGTTTTATCGAATTTATTTAAAGTTACGGTTTGTATGAAATTCGAGAGTAAAGCAACTTTTTTTCACTTGTAGGAATTGCCGCGCTCGCCTTCGGCTCGTGTGGCAATCTTTCCTACTCGTGAAAAAAAGTATTACTTTACTCACTTCTTGCATAAATAACTCACATTAACGATTCAAAAAATTGTAAAGTATTAATTAACCAAAGAATTTGCTTCAAACGCTCAAGATCTTTAAAGAAACAATGTACTTGTTATTTTCTATTAAAATAATAGTCATATCCTAGTTGGAAACGAAACATTAACGCTCCAAACTTGAATTGGCAAAACGAAAATTGCAATTAGCGATTTGAAAAATTGAAAATAACTAATAAACCGAGAAATTTGCTTCAAACGCTTAAAATTCATAAACAAACGATGCATTTATGATTTGCTATTAAAACAAACATGTTCTAGGTGAAAAAATACGGCAACGTTTCAAATTTGAACACCGAAATCGAGGAGATGCATTCAATAAAAAAATTAATCAATCAAGGAAATTGCTCCACAAGCTCGAAATCCATTGATAAATTAATAACTTCTGATTTCCTGCGAAAAAAATCGCCATATCCTAAGTAGAAACTTGAACTGGAAAAACTCAAGTATACTAATAATAATAATTTATTAAATGTATAGAAATACATATGAAAATACAAAATATTGATATAAATACGAGGGTCATTGTTAAAGTAAAAAAAAAAAAAAACGTTTATGATAAAAAACAACTTCCGGTGCTTAAAATTTCACCAAAATCTTGTCAATCCTTTGAAATGTCAAATAAAGTATATACTCAAAGTTTGGTTTGAAAATATTTATTAGTTTCTGAGATACGGCCGAAATCTTTTCTGGCGATGAATATTGCCGTTGAAATTAGGGCTCGACGTTTACTCCGTTTTTCGTTTAAACGTTTGAACGTGTAAACGATTACCGTTTAACTGTAACGAATAAAACACGTTTAGCTTGATAAACGTTTACAACACGTTTAGCTTAATAAACGTTTACAACCCGTAAACTAGGAACGATATTTTTAAACTCTATTTGGGGGGTCATATCTCCGCGTTTCGTAAGATTCCCAATATTTTTACACACTCAATTCAAACAAGAACAACCTGGTCTATAGGGGGTTGGACCCTTCAAACTTCGGATACCGACGTTTCGGACGGTTTTCGAGAAACTATTTATTTCTTATTTGTCCCAAATAATAATTATTTATTCATTTTTTTTCCACTTCCGGAAATATTATAAAACACGGCGAACGAACTTCGAAACAGATATTATCAAGGTGGGTTAAACGTTTCTATATTAAACGATTTTCGTCAACACGTTTAAACGAAGAGAACACGTTTAAACGCAAAAATCCATTTAAACGTATACACGTGTAAACGTGAATATCCGTTTAAACGCGAATATCCGTTTAAGGGGGTAAGTGCCGCGTCGAAAATCGATGCATTTTTGATGGTCAGCATATACATAATTCTGAAGTTTATATCAAATATTAAGAAATGATATTTTGCACATTTAGAGAGAAAGGGTTAAACTATTCGTCTATAGAATTTGATTTTTTTTTAATCATCAGACATACTGTACAATTTATCCTGAAAATTACCAATATTGGATGGATATCTGTAGCTAAAGAACTAAAAATGTAGTGCTACAGAAAAATAGTTTATACCTTTGAAAACAATATGTACGTGATAAAATTGTCATTAGTTATCAAATAAAGTCGCAAAAACGTAAGAGCTGCACCTCTACAAACACGAATTTGCTTAATTTTCGCCGTTGTAATGAACGCCACCTGCATGAAACATTTTGTATCAACCCTGGCGGGGTGTAAAAACAAATGTACGTACTCGGTAAAATTTCAGGCCTAAGATTGTGGCGATTATCATTTTCTATTAGACCATTCTGGTCCAACTCTGGCGCGAGGCACTTACCCCCTTAAGATTAATGCAAGCGCTACGTCGCGTCGTCACGAGTGTTAGTGCACAGTTTCTATCGTTACATTTCCCCTGCAGCATGAACGTACGTCCGCAGAGCCGATCCTACCGGAGGGCTAGAGCTTGCATGGCACGTGGGCGGCGATTAGAGGGGCGGCGAAACCGGCGAAGCCCGCGAAACGAAAGACAAAGCTGCGGATTTTGTTTCCTGTAAATTATTTAGAAAAGGAAATATTAAAATTATAACTACGGGTTTTAAAGACTTACGCCATTGTGCTGACCAATTTGTAAAACATGAGAACGGTGCAAAGCACGGGTGTGAAGCCGAGGTACGAATATCGGCAACACGAAAGTATGTGGGCCACCAAAGGACAGTGGGGCGAGGGGGAATTTCAAATTTGCCGCTTTTGTAAAGATGGTTCCCTCGATGTTGCCAGATTTATCAAAGATCTTATTATGGGGATTAAAGTTTTTAATAACCTTAAAACTTCACTACCAAGTAATAATTTTAACAATTAAAATTATGTTTTAAACATAATTAGACTCATTATCGCTTATATTTGTCATAATAACTCATGAAAGTATAATATTACTGTTTATTAAATATAATCATATGCATTGTATATTTTATACTTCGATGTATATGCGGCAACGCTTAATGAGTCTCACCATTTTTATTAACTAACCTCAATAGTGCTGTGAGTGCTAGTAATTCATGTTTGAAGGTAAGTTATTATATATTCGGTCTTATAAACTCGTCAATTGTATTTATTATTAATGAAAACATTAAATGGCCGTATTAAATATCCAGGATGTCAAAATTCTTTCTTTTCCGATACCTATAACTAATATCGACTACAAAAATAAACATTTCTATAAATTTCCCAAAAATGAAGAATATCTTAAACCATTTGTAATATTGAACAGTCTTCATTGTTTAAATGTTCATTCATGTGAAGATCATTTTATTCATAAACATTTTGTTAACCATTTCCACAAAAAATTGAATTGCAATGTTCCGACACCAAGAAGTAAGACAATATAACTACACTAATTTACTTTTTAACTATTTTAATGTCATGAATCCTGGATACGAGCAAACAACTGACTTGTTACGACGCCTGAAAGAAATATCCTAAGAAGAACGAAGAGACCTGATGGAACATTGCACCTGGACAAGACCCTAATACCCCATTGTTGTGATATTTTTATATTTGATAATTTTGTTAATAATAATGTATATAATTATTCTGTTAAATATATTTTTTCCATGTAGGCCTATTTTTATTTTTATTTTGTGAAATCCAATCTTTTTTCTTTTACCAAAACCAGTAACTTCTTCATTTATGTACTACCTAAAAGTATAATCAATTATGTGCTCAAAAAACATAATTGATTATATTTTTAGTGTTATTAAATTGAAATATATCGTGTAGACGAGTATAACATTTTTAAATTTTGGCGGAAATCGTAGTAATTTGCCACCCCGACACCAGGCGGCGCCAAAAATCGTGTTTCCGAAATTTAACATGCAGGTTTCATTTCTAAAGGTATGTGTTCTGTAGTGCAAAGTATATTAAGGCCCGTATTCATAAAGATTCATATAACGCTTGATTACGTAACGGGCCGTTAAAATATAACTATCGTTAAAAATAAAATCGTATTCATAAATATAACAGTAGATATTTAACGGATGATTTCGTAACATGAGATGTAGGGAATTTCATTAAAATTTTCTGGTGATTAACAAACGTCAGGTGACATTTTCTCTGTAATCGCAAGTGATATTCATAAAAATGGAGCAAAATTAACGTACCAAAGGGAAGAAATTTCACCGAAAGAGAAATGGGTCTACTATTAGACACAGTATAAAGTTATTTAAGAATATTGGAAAACAAAAAAACTGATACTGTCAATAGTAAGGAGAAGGCAGCTACCAGAAGCGTACAATCTTAAAGAAATTAATACTTCATTGTTGACTGTAACCGCTGATTTCTTCTGGTAGGTCTATCTAACTGCCGACCAATCATTACTATTATTTCGCGTACAGTCGGTCGCCTTATCAGAACGATATCGGATTTTAAAATCGACATAAACTAAAAATTCAAATGGATTTTGTCGATTTCTTATAAGCCTTGGCCTTGACATAGCGTCCAATTTTCCTCCACAAACTCTATATCCTCTTCACTGGATGACATGTCACTATAATATCAAGTATACACATCACACACCACCTAAATAATTAGGGAATGCTCTAAATAAATTTTAATTAGAAAAATTTTCGGCGCTATTGTGCAAAGGCGGATCCACTTGGTGCGCTATGTTGTTAAGTCTACCTTCTCGATTTTCCCTAAAGTACATCCTTACCTCTTATCGGCTTGCTTTACCGCGAAACATAACCTATAGAAATGACTATTTGACGTCTCGTTAAATTTTAATCACTCGAAAACGGCCCGTTAAATTTACGGACGATTTAACCAGAGATTTAACATTACAATCATTTGTGAATACCAAATTGATACTTTTAACGGTCCGTTACGTGTAATCAATCGTTAAATAGTTTGACGGACGTTTATGAATACGGGCCTAAGTGTCTCCAAAAATGGCGGGAGTTAAAAATCCGTTTAAATAAATACAAATCATAGACAAAGAGCAACAACAACAATTTGAATTCGAGAAAAAACGATGGAGGGCTATTGAAGAAAGAATGATTACTACTGTGCACTTTTTAACAAGTCGATATCTTGCTTTTAGACGAAGTAGTTCCAATCTCTATAGGAGAAATAACGATTTTTTTAAAGGCGGCACAAATGCTATCTAAATTTGACCCCTTATTGTCAGATCATTTAAATAAAATTGAAAAATCTAAAGAGAAGTCGAAGAAGAAATCCTGCACTGTATGCAGGGAAGGCTCGTTATAAAGAGCCAAGGAGCCTGCATATAAATATTTCTTTATATTTTTTTTTAATACACCATTAATCAATTTAAAATACACCAAATTTTCTGAATTTTGGCCCCTTCAAGTAACCGTCAGGATAGAAAAACAACTAGGGCGACATCTATCGCCGATATATTATAATTTCAGAACGTTGTAACATTTTCGGCGATAGATGTCGCCCTAATTGTTTTTCTATTCTAACGGTTACTTGATTGGTTTATAAGGGCATAGTCGAATTCTGTTTCTCCATCAACGACGATCGTAGTGTGCTGATGTGAGACTAATGTAGGTCCAAATCGGTCCTCAGTTATTGTCGACTGTGAAATATAATCGAAATTACACAAATGATTATGTTTAGAAATAAATTAATACACGATAACACTAGGCAAAACTGCTAATTTTGAATCACGTTGCTGCCTGTGATTGCTACTTTTTAATATCAGTGATTTTAAATCGTGATCACGGTTAGTAAACATCGTAACACCTTTTGAAATTGTGGTTATTTCAAAATTAGTGAAGAAGCATTTCTAGACTGAAACGTAAAGTGGAATGTATTTTGAGTAAAGTATGATGCAAATGTTTTTCTATGTCTTTGAAAAAGCTCATCTTCAAAATAACGATTTGCTCTGTTCTCGGGGAGTTGTTTTAAAATCTAGACGAGAAGCATTTAAAGATTTTTGCAGAATCGTAAAATGGAATGAATGTTTAGTCATTTTGTAAAGTTTCAATTCTAATACTTGATAATCGTTTTCTTTTTGTGTTTTTTGTGTTTTGCTTCTGAGAAAGCGCATATTTAGAATGATGCTTTGCTCTGTTCTCGAGGGATTATTTTTTTTTAGTTCGTGAAATTTGTAATTTGAAAATTGTTATAGTGCTGGTTCCGTGGTATTATTTCAAAAATTATAATAAAAGAATGTCTAATTGTTCGCACCGAATATTAAAGTTAAATGAATTTTGAGTACGTTTGGGAAGTTCAGCATTTGTTTTTATTTTTATTTCTTCAGTTCATGAAAATAGTAATTTGAACATGAGAGCAGAGAAAAATTGAGTACAAAGTAATTAGTAAAGCGTTTTAGATTTACAAAATACGTTTCGCATTATTTTTAAACTTTCATTTTTTTCACATTTCTTCAACCATACAGAATGTTTAGTTAGAATAAAGTTGGTAGAGTGAATGGTGGGTGGGTACTATTTTACGTGGTAAGTGGACCATATCTTGTTGCCCACGCACCTAGTGTTTCACCAATGAATAAATTAATCAAAAGATAATAAAATTTTGATTTTGATCATTCGATTTCAAGTCGAAATAAAAAAAAAATTAGAAAAGGTTAATAAAACACCTATAAAATCTTAATTATGATCATTCATAAGCAGAATAGTGCCAAATTTACGATTTTCAAAAAATTTCTCTACAAAGAAAAGATTAGAAAATCAAGATTTTCAAGTCTAGTCGTTATACGTTTTAAAAATCGAATCCTCAACGTTTGGTTCTTTTAAACGTATAGCGACCAAACGTGTTAAACACTGCAAATCTTGTTTTTAACCCTTTTTTCTCGTTTTTCTTCCAAATATGTTGGACAATTTTGATAATGCAACCTTTAAAATTTGAAAAAAATCATTCAAGAAAAATATAAATGATTTTTATATTATTATTTTTGTTATTAGATAGTTTTTGCCGGTGATTTTTTCGAAGTTTATAAATTGCAAACGCGTTGGATGATCTCCATTGATTGAAAACTAAAATATCTACAAAAATTGTTAAGAAACTTGTTTGTAAAATGTGTAAAAAAATGTCCAAAAAGAAGGTTTCCAGAGTCCAGAAGTTTAGAAACGTATATTAAGTAACTTTTTAAAGATTTGTAATACCCAAACGTGTTAGGTGATCTCGATTATTTGAAAACCAAAATGTGCCAGAATTTACGGGCTTTGAAAAATGGTTAAGAAAATTTTCTATAAAATTGGTGAAAAATGTCAAAAAATTAGGAGTTTCGCTAACAATCACAGTTTGGGTATCAAATTCCAATAATAATATGAAAGTTATTATTATTATTATTTATAAACGTTCTATTTTTAGAAAGGCAAGAAAAAGGACTTTTAAAATATGCTGAGTGTTCCATTAAAAAATAAATTCTTTACATTTAGGAAAGGTCTTCTTACATAATTCATGAAAACCAGAATAACTCATAACAGTTAAATGTATCCCAAATGTAATTTGTTATCAGTTTAATTGGTACTAAAAACTACGGATAAAAATGCAAAAATATATCATTTAAAAAAACATAAGTTTCTGTTGGTTCTCCGTTGTGGGGCACCCTGTATACATAATTATAATGTTTATACTAATAACTTTCTCACAATAATAACTTTAATTTTAACAGTATACATATAATATAAAATTGTAAATATTTGTTCAATATTTTTGTAGTTTCCGCTGATGATGATTCCCCTTAAGAATCTTAACTAGTCCGGAAATAAAATAAATTACTTTTTAATTGGAAGTACACTATATAATTCCCCATCACAGAACAAATTATTGATCAATACTTATCCTTGTAAATACTACGTCTCTACAAAGGTACAGTATATACATAATTTTTAATAACTAGCAAAAAAATAAGTTGAGTAATTGCAGATTGCCTTGGCCGACCCACTTCCTTAGATCACGAGCCGTCACTGTAATGAAGTCAACACAGCAGTAGTGAATGTAAGGAATGAGCTGGGAATGACTCATCTTGTTTGAGAAGTGCCCCACAATTACATCAGGGACCAGTGTTTATTGATGGTTTAGCGAATTCAATCGTGATCGTATTTCGCCCAGTCGTCAAAAAGATTTGTTCGCGTTGGATCCCACATAATTTGGCAATCACTCAAAAAAAGACTCGTGTCGATTGGTCAGTGACGGCTCGTGAACTTTTTGAGAGGTAGAGCCACTTATCATACAATATATATTTATAAATTCAACGTATAATTGAAAAACAGTGTGTCCTACATTTTTTAAGAAAACTAAATTATTTATAGTTACATTTGAGTTGTTAGTAAAATATAAATAATTAGTCACTTTCAGAATTAAAAAAAAGGTGATGTTACTTTTTCCGATTTGATGGTATAGTTATTTATATTTACACTTTCATGGTTTATTTTCAATTTAAATCATATTTTAAATATACTTTCCGTTTTTTTTTTAGGATCGAATGATACTGAGGTTTAAATTATGAAAGATGAAAATTACAAATTACACTTCAAATTCTAAGAGTTAATTGACTCAAAAACTAAAGAGATTTTGAAAAAAACTTATTTTTTATAAGTGGTCCTTTTCGGCATTCTTTACAATTATTATTAATATAAATGTCAGGGCAGAAAGACCTTCGGTCGATAGCCCAGACAGACTAACAACCTCATTTTGTATATTTAGAATTACTCTACTTTTGTTAATTTATGTTTTTATTGTCTGAATAAAGATTGTCTCTCTCTCTCTATAAATGTCATATTACTATTATAGTTTCATAATTATAAACCAAAAATGAAAAAAAAGAATTGAAAACTGTTGAAATGGCATCCTGGGACCTCAAAACGGATATTTCCGTAAACAATTTTTTTTGTTTTATTTTCGCCCTCACAATACTTTCTCGTACTTCGTAGCGGAGAAAGTAAAAAATATCCAGCTCTACTAGAAAATTGTCTATGGTTTGTCTATTTTAATTTATGTCGCCACAAAATACGTCTAATAAGTGCGAGTCATCGCCGCGCGCCCGGGACGTGCCAGACCTTGTTCAGCACAAAATGCATGTTCAGATCGCGACCTCTCCTGAACCCCTCCAACCGCGCGTCTCCCCGCGGGAGCCCAATATCCCAACGAAATGCCGTGCGCTCAGTGCGCTACATGGAAGCTGGCTCCTTTAACGGCGCGCCGCGGCGTTGCTTTGAGGAACAAATGCATTGCGATTTTTTTCTCTGTTCATTAAAGTTATATAGGTGTTGTTTAACATTTAAACTGGCGAAAAAGTGTTTTAAAAATTAATTATAAATTCTGGCTGAGTTTGAAACTACAGGTTCTACATGACGAGCCGCCCCTGCAATTGGTTGAAAAATGCGCTACAAAACACAATCGCGGTTCTTCAAAATATGCCTATAACATCGTGGATCTACTCGTACGACCCCAAAAATACTGTGCGGCTTTTTCAAGATGACCCAAATCCATCAAAAATGTTTTTTCTAATATTTTTATAAAATCGAAAAATTAAATCCGTCAATAGTTTTTCAAATATTTAATAATTTCGCCATACCGGCGGTGCTTTTTCAGTGGAGAAATAATTATTCCTACACAATTACATATTTGAAAGTTTTCCTTTTTAGTCTTTTAAAACTATTAGCCACATTTGTATGCGTACTCACCAATTTTGGAAAATGCGTGTCGATGAAAAAGATATGAAACGTAACGAATTCCTTAATGAGAGGTGTATCACAGTTCCTCAAGTACGCAACGGACTCGAGCGTCTTCTCAAAATCTTCACCAGGAGCGTACAGCGCAACACTTATGGGACCCTTCCATCTTTTGGCCAGAGTTGGGATGTTATCCAAAAAGGTGTAATCGCCCTGGGTCGTATAAGTCACAGATTCGTGGCACAGAAAAGTTCTTAGGGCGGGAACGAAATTGTAAAGGACGAAGTAAGCACCGCGTTGTTCCGCCTTGAAGCCGAAATGCTTATCGTTGCACTCCGTCAGCAAACGCACCCTCATTTCCAAATTTTCCTCATCCGCCAATTTAAGGTAACTATAATTCGAAATGGCGTTTCGCTTTTGGGAGAAGAGCATGGCGTAAAGTATGAATCCTGATGATAAAATGCAGAAAACTATGAAACACGAACGAAGGTCGACGAGCATATTAGCTAGCAGTTCGTTCTGTTCGATTCGCGCGCGTCGAATAAGCGCTTATCTATAAATGTTAACCATATATTTCATGATATTCGAACAAATGAATACTATTACCCCAGACCTTGCATTATTCATAACCCTGTTAAATATTTACGGGGTTACATAAAAACATTACAAAGGAATATGATTTTTTCAAACGTAGATTTGTGACACAAGCATAAATTTGCTATCTGCGTGCTCGTTTGGTTTGAAAAGTTTTATAAAATGAATGTACGTAAATTCTAATTCCAATTTTATAAAGAAAAGCATTTGATCGTCATCTTTGTTTGCAAAAACATTTAAATTAATTACAGCTTAATACATATAATCGTCTCTTGCCTTGGATGCTGATTTTTTTTTGTAATTCGCATATAAAATAGTTTTTTTTTTGTAATTACTGTAATAACCAAAATTTGTTTAAGGTGTTGGGTATAACTTTACCTAAGGATTAGTTTGTACTCTCTATCTCTCATGATAAGTGATTTCCCAATGTTGAGAATGATTCTGTGGACATTATAATTAAACGTTTATTGTTCATAGCTGGCTTTCTTGTCCACAATGAAATTAAGTTAAATATTTAGAAAACATAAACAGACGATACCGAACAAGTTATAAATACATAATTGCAGAGTAAATGTTTGCGTTATATAAATTATTCCGTAGTGATACCACATTTTTTAATCCTTGTAATATAATTTGGCGTAAGGAAAGTATTTTTGCGATGAGTAAATTAGTTGTGGCCTTCTAATCAGTCTGGCCTAGTTATATGGAATTCAGTATTAAGGTTAAAACAAATATTCAGCAATATATAACATAATATCATGGATTATTATATAGACTAATCTATACTAATATTATTATCAATATTACTTTCAGGTCATAAAATTGGTATCATATTATACGGACCGCGTGGGCATGAAAAGAGAAGAAAAGTACATATTGTTGATGGCTGATGGTTCGCGGGTTTTTTTCTGGTACGGCCGAGGTAGCAGAGGTGGTAATACATATTGATGCGATCTCTGCAACCGACCCTACCTATCTATATTGCCATCCATCTCGGCCGTACCAGAAAAAAATCTCGCGAACCGTCGCTGGTTAATAGTGTTTATTTTTTTTTATTTTTTAAGGAAACCCGTGTACCTACTTGATGGTGCAGGATACCAGAGCAGGCACTCATTCCTTTGCGAACGTGGAAATATACCTCTTGACTGGAACGCCTAAATTTAAAATTTTGATCTCGCTTTGGATGTACATTTTATAGACAGGGATTTGGGAAACCAAAACACTCTCACGACCAGAATTTACCCCCATTTTGGGGAAAAACCCCCAATCTGGCAAGACTACGCTAAAACCGAATACGTCAACCATTAACGTTTTTCGCCACCATTTTTGAGAAGAAATTATTTTAATAAATTTTCTTAAAAAAAAAAGAAATTAATTCAATGACTTTCTTTTCAATAATACAATACAATATTTATGAGTGCTTAATAATACATGTTTTACACAGGTCAGTATTAGTAATTTAATTATAATAATAATATTATTAGTTTAAAATAAATATTAGCCGCCAATTGCACATACAGGTGAATAAATACACGTGGACGCATACATATTAAAATATATTGAGTATTAATAGGACAACATACAGTTTAAAAGTATTAAAAAATATTAACTTAGGTAATCAATAAATAGATAAAATATATTGGGGGCAATAAAAGTAAAATTGATAAGAATAAATAAAATAGATAAAATATATTGGGGGGCAATAAAAATAAAATTGATCAAAATAAATAATCAAAAAGAAAATCGTCATTGGTAAAAGTTCAATATAAAAATGATAAAATATTGAAAACGTTACAATGTTAAAAGTTAAAATGTTAAAATATTTAAAACGTTAAAATGTTAAGAGTTAAAACGATAAAATATTTAAAACGTTAAAATGCTAAAAGTTAAAATGATAAAATATTGACTACATTGGAATAAAACACTTTAACTTGTTTATACCACTATATTTAATTTATGACTAGTTTCGACCATTCACTGGTCATTTTCAAACATGAGTAACTTAAATTACTGCTTTACACTTCTTATATAGGTATTTATTACAACGCTTCAAACAGGGGCGAATACATTACGTCAACCTGGTCATTAAGCACGGAAATTCCCGGATTAGTTTTCGCTTTGTGTATTTCGAGTGCTTCCAGTAGATCCATTTTTCGGCCTTTATCCGTTAAATGAATCACTGAAAGTACATATGTGCCCAAATTATGCCGAACATGTTTTACTCATGTTTGAAAATGACCAGTGAATGGTCGAAACTAGTCACATAAATTAATTATAGTGGTATAAAAAAATTAAAGTGTTTTATTCCAATCTACAATCAAGATGTACCACGAAGTAAACGCCAAATTTATAATAAAATTAACGATGAAATCAAAAAATTATAACGACAAATAAGAACAACTGAAAAAATACTTATTACTGAAAGAACACTTGTTATCATGTACTAATTGCACAAAAAAAATCCCAATTATTTATATGCACATTTACTAACTGTTTTCTGCATTTGAATATCTACAAATACGCTCCTTCATATCAACGCGTAAGTATTCGGCAAGGTGAGTATAGTCATTGTCGCATTTCCCAACAAGTATATTTGCGACAGGTGACTTCTAACGGTTATTTTGATTGAAGAAGTGTTATAGAAAGAGATTTTCAGCTTTTATTTTTTTTTGGGAGTAAAAATTTTTTGACTTTTGTCGCGCTAGAATAGTCATCCGTCCCACTGTGCGCCGCCAACATTAAACAAATATTGACTAGTTACTTGCTTGAATTGGAGGTACTTCTCCCAACTGTAGAAAGCATGGATTGTTAGAAATTCCTTAATTGTTTTAATGAATTTGACTAGAGGTAGATATTTCAATTTGTCCGGGAGTGCATTTAAAAATTTAATGGCATAGAATCGAACACCCGTTGGTGATTTAGTTAACCTAATCGTAATCGCTTGTATATAAATGTTTGACTCTTGTCTTGTGTAATGGTGGTGTACACTGGAGCAACTTTGATGAAGAGGCATACGTGTAACTTTACGTTGCAATCCGAAAATACGATGTTTATATAAAAGGGCCGAAAGACTATTGGTTGATAGCCAGTGACGGTTCGCGGGGATTTTTCTGGTACGGCCGAGGAACAAGAGGTGTAAATACAGATAGGTAGGGTCGGCTGGCTGCGTGACCGCACCTATCTGTATTACCACCTCTTGTTCCTCGGCCGTACCAGAAAAAAACCCGCGAACCGTCACTGTTGATAGCCCTTTCACAGCAATAAGTATCAATATGTAAATATAATATGTTGTACTTATTATACAGGGCGTTGACTTGGTGGACACAACATAGGAAATCGCATGTTAATTTGAATCAAATATTGGCTCTCCTATTTGTTTTAGAGACAAAATATATTTAAAAATAATGACATGCCATGGAATTGAAACAACAATTGCGGATATCAAAATGGCACAATATATCGCTGTCATTTTATTAAAGTAAATATCAGGTCGTCAAGTATGAAACTTGTAGTTGAAAATATTGGCAACTTTAACAGCTGATTATTTGACATTGGCTTAACATTTTGCTATTCTGTTTTCTTTGGTAGAAAGTTGCACATCTGGTTTATTTAAATAATATAATTATAATCTCTAAAAAATATGAAACACATGTTCAATAAATTATTTTTGTTGAAAAGGGAACTGTCGACAATTCGCAGTATTATAAAATATGAGTTCTTGCGTGGAACTACAGCATCGTAGACTGCGCTAAACATTAATAATGTATTTGTCTCTAGTGTAAATACGCAACAGACAGTGTCAAGTTGGTTAGCAAAATTTCGTACAGGTAACTTTGACTTTACAAATGAGCCACGCGGTCACCCAGAATCAAAGCTCAATACTGATGAACTAAAGGTCACCGTTGAATCTGACTCATCTCAGAGTGCCTCTGAATTATCGTTAAAGTTTGTTGTTAGTAAACAAACAATATTAACACATTTAGTTCAAATCGCTGAGGTGATTAAGTTGGATATGTGGGTTCCACATTAGCTGGCAGAAAAACAGAAACAAAAGTATTTGGAAGCCTGCTTAATGTTGCTTTCTCGTCACAAATCTGATCCATTTTTGAATCAAATTGTCACTTGTGATGAGAAATGAATCCTATATAACTATCGCAAACGTTCAGCACAATGGTTGGATGAGGATAAATGTTCATCAAAAGAAGTTGATGGTAAGTGTTTGGTGGTCTAGCGAAGGTGTTATGCATTATGATTTCATAAAATCTGGCTTATCGATCACGGCAGACATATACTGCAAACAACTGGACGAAATGATGCAAAAACTTAAGGAAAAACAGCCTAGATTGGTCAACAGATTGTCTCCTATCTTATTGTAAGATTACTCTAAACCACACACTGCACAAATGACGGTGGCAAAACTGCAGGAATTGGATTTGAAACTTATTCATCATCCTCGATACTCACCAGACCTAGCACCCACTGACTACCACTTCTTCCGCAATTTAGACTACTTTTTAATTGGAAAACAATTCAATTCCGACAATGCTGTAAAATTGGCCTTCCAAGAATTCATCGACTCCCGTCCGCCAGGGTTTTATACCACCGGACTGAATAACCTGCCGCTTAAATGGCAAAAGTATATAGATCATGTGGGTGCATACTTTGATGAATAAAATAATTCATTGTATTTGTAAATTACGAAAGAAATTTTTTTCTACAAGTTTCATACTTGACGACCTAATAGTTTCGAAATAATTTACTCTACCCTCTCTTAATCCTTGATGGTACTTATACTTAAAAGAAATAAATTTGTGTTTCTTTAAAACCTTAAAAGCATTTGTATGGTTTATATTCAACTAGATTTTTCTTGTACTTATATCCGCATTTTCTTCAACGGACAGCAATATATCTAATTCCTTTTGATTTTGTCTTGCTAGATTTCGTTCTTGTATGTAGGGCCGAACCTACCGGAGGGCTAGAACGTACATGGCACGTGGGCGGCGATTAGAGGGGCGGCGAAACCGGCGAAGCTCGCGAAACGAAAGACAAAGCTGCGGATTTTGTTTCCTATGTAAATTATTTAGAAAAGGAAATATTAAAATTATAACTAAGGGTTTTAAAGACTTACGCCATTGTGCTGACCAATTTGTAAAACATGAGAACAGTGCAAAGTATATTAAGTATCTCCAAAAATGGCGGGAGTTAAATATCCGTTTAAATAAATAAAAATCATAGACAAAGAGCAACAACAACAATTTGAATTCGAGAAAAAACGATGGAGGGCTGTTGTAGAAAGAATGATTGCTATTGTGCACTTTATAACAAGTCAATGTCTTGCTTTTAGACGAAGTAGTTCCAATTTCTATAGGAGAAATAACGATTTTTTTAAAGGCAGCAGAAATGCTAGCTAAATTTGACCCCTTATTGTCAGATCATTTAAATAAAATGGAAAAATCTAAAAGAGAAGTCGAAGAAGAAATCCTGCACTACATGCAGGGGAGGCTCGTTATATAGAGCCAAGGAGCCATGGCACTACCTGCATATAAATATTTCTTTATATTTTTTTTTAAATACACCCTTGATCAATTTAAAATACACCAAATGTTCTGAATTTTGGCCCCTTATAAACCAATCAAGTAACCATCAGGATGGAAAAACCATTAGGGCAACATCTATCGCCGATATATTACAATTTCAGAACGTTGTAATATTTTCGGCGATAGATGTCGCCCCAATTGTTTTTCTATTCTAACGGTTACTTGATTGGTTTATAAGGGCATAGTCGAATTCTGTTTCTCCGTCAACGACGATCGTAGTGTGCTGATGTGAGACTAATGTAGGTCCAAATCGGTCCTCAGTTATTGTCGAAGGTGAAATATACACAAATGATTATGTATAGAAAAAATTAATACACGATAACACTTTTAAATATAATAAGAGATAGGCAAAACTGCTACTTTTGAATCACGTTGCTACCTGTGATTGCTACTTTTTAATATCAGTGATTTTAAACATCGTAACACCTTTTGAAATTGTGATTATTTCAAAATTACTGAAGAAGCATTTCTAGACTGTTGCGAAAACATAAAGTGGAATGTATTTTGAGTAAAGTATGTTGCAAATGTTTTTCTATGTCTCTGAAAAAGCTCATCTTCAAAATAACGATTTGCTCTGTTCTCGGGTAGCTGTTTTAAAATCTAGACGAGAAGCATTTAAAGATTTTTGCAGAATCGTAAAATGGAAAGATTTTTTAGTCATTATGTAAAGTTTCAATTCTAATACTTGATAATCGCTTTTTTTTTAATTTGTGTTTTGCTTCTGAGAAAGCGCATATTTAGAATGATGATTTGCTCTGTTCTCGAGGGATTATTTTTAAATGAAATAATTAACGTCGAATCGTCCAGTATATTTTGAAATTTAAGAGAATTTTTATATTTATTTTTTTAGTTCGAGAAATTTGTAATTTGAAAATTGTTATAGTACTGGTTCCGTGGTATTATTTCAATTATTATAATAAAGGAATGTCTAGTTGTTCGCACCGAATATTAAAGTTAAATGAATTTTGAGTACGTTTGGGAAGTTCAGCATTTGTTTTTATTTTTATTTTTTCAGTTCATGAAAATAATAATTTGAACATGAGAGCAGAGAAAAATGGAGTATAAAGTAATTAATAAAGCGTTTTAGATTTACAAAATACGTTTCGCATTATTTTTAAACTTTTATTTCTTCGCATTTCTTCAACCATACAGAATTTTAGGTTAAAATAAAGTTGGTAGAGTGAATGGTGGGTGGGTGCTATTTTACGTAGTGAGTGGGCCATATCTTGTTGCCTACGCACCTAGTTTTTCACCAATTAATAAATTAATCAAAAGATAATAAAATGTTGATTTTGATCATTCGATTTCAAGTCGAAATAAAAAAGGTTAATAAAACACCTATAAAATCTTGAATATGATCATTCATAAGAAGAATAGTGCCAAATTTATGATTTTCAAAAAATTTCTCTACAAAGAAAAGATTAGAAAATCAATATTTTTAAGTCTAGTCGTTATACGTTTTAAAAATCGAACCTCAATGTTTGTTTTTTTTAAACGTATAGCGACCAAACGTGTTAAACACTGCAAATCTTGTTTTTAACCCTTTTTTCTCGTTTTAGAGAATTTTTTTTGATTATTGAAACGTCAAAATCGAGACATTTGTGTGTTAAGTTTTTGCAAAAGGTGTTTGTCAATTTTTGAAAATAGCACTTTCAAATATGTTGGACAATTTTAATAATGCAAGCTTTAAAATGTGAAAAAAATCATTCAAGAAAAATATATAAATGATTTTTATATTATTTGTTTTGTTATTAGATAGTTTTTGCCGGTGATTTTTTCGAAGTTTATAACTTGAAAACGCGTTGGATGATCTCCATTGATTGAAAACTAAAATATCTACAAAAAATTGTTAAGAAACTTGGTTGTAAAATGTGTAAAAAAATGTCCAAAAACAAGGTTTCCGAGTCCAGAAGTTTAGAAACGTATATTAAGTAACTTTTTAAAGATTTATAATACCCAAACGTGTCTCGATTATTTGAAAACCAAAATGTGCCAAAATTTACGGGCTTTGAAAAATGGTTAAGAAAATTTTCTATAAAATTGGTGAAAAATGTCAAAAAATTAGGATTTTCGCTAACAATCACAGTTTGGGTATCAATTACAATTTTACTTAGCAATCACGTTTGAAGTAGCAATCACTGTTTAATTAGCAGTCTCAGTTTGGCTAAAAGTCGCAATCACAGTCACGGTGAAATTCAGTAACAACCTGTGATTTTTTACTATCAGTGAAAAATCACAGGTACGTGAAATATCACCCATCCTTAAATATAATGAATTTATCAACAATTATCAGCCACAAAACTATTCAATTATCAATAAGTTTAGTGCTGAGGACAGGGGCGGCTCGTTATACAGAGTCAAGAAGAACCTGCAATTTCAAGCTTAGCAAGAATTTTTAATGAACCCTTAAAACACTTTTTCGCGTTATTTTGGTCTAGGAAGATAAATCGTTCTTCCTTTCTTAAAAAAATAATGGGAGGGAGGGTATATTGTATAAGTGGCACTGTGTCAACTTGAATGTAAGTAATTAAAATTTCAAACCGTAATAACTAGATACACCATCAGGGCAATACCTATTATCTTAACATTCGACAATTTCCTTGACTGAGTGGAGAAATCCACAGACAATAAGAAACCATAAACTAGCGACAATTATAACAATATCATTGATAAACATTGAAATATTGTTTCCCCGTGCGACAACCGAGCACCAGTTTCAATCTTATTAGATCTCATCAGGTCAATATAGACGCTGCCAGAGAAATGGTTTTTCACTATGGAGTTGTAACCCCAAGTATTCGTAATAGATAAATACACCATTAGGGCGACTTCTATAGTCGTAATGTTGCACAAATTATTTAATTGAAACAGTATTTTAAAAAATCGTAAATGCAAAAAATCGCGAATATTTCGTTTTGTAGTAATATGTAATTGAAATTATACATATTCTTGATAATAAGTTACTTTTTGGTGTCTTATTACTAAAATAGTAAACACGCAACCCCCAAGATATGCACTTGAGGGGGCGGCCAACTCATCATTTGCACGCGTGCGGCCAAGGGTACAAGATCGGCCCTGCTTGTATGTCCTAATTTTCACACTTGCAGTTATTCAAAACTGTTCACCTAGCTTCAAACTTCCTTACCAATCGTTGAACAGTGGATTCATCAGTTATCAGTCTATCTGTAAACTGGATAGAAAGCATGTCGCAAAGATCCTGATTACTGTGGCCTGCATAATACCACTTAATTAGGGGGATTTTTTCTTGTGTAGTGTAAACCATTTAGAAAATGTTTACTTTACTCAAATGCCAGCGATATGTTGTGCCATTTTGATATCCGCAATTGTTGTTTCATTTCCATTGCATGTCATTATTTTTATAAAAACCCATTAGTTTTTCTTAATTATTTCACATAAAGTGTTAGGTGTGAACATTAATAAATTTAGAATTTTTCCCTCTACAAAAAAGTTAAAATACATTTTGTCTCTAAAATAAATAGGGGAGCCAATATTTGAACACTTCAAAATTAACATACGATTTCCTATGTTGCGTCCGCCAAGTGAACACCCGGTATAAATATAAACTGTGAATAATGATGTTCAAAAATGTAATTGAAAAAAACGCATTCGATCATTAACGATTAAAAGAAGAAAAAAAACTGAAGGAATTGAAATAGCACAGCAATAATCATAAGCTTAATAGCTCCATCGAATTAATACCATACATACGATTCAGTTCTTTTTCGATACCGATGCGTCAACCTCAATAAATCGTCATTATTGCTCAATTTTGTATCGTACAGAAATGTATTGAATTATAATGAAGCATGAGTCATCGTTTTCCTGACTAATTACATGTTATGATTGGACTTCTATTAGTGGTTTCGTACATTTATATATAAGTACGTATCATTTTCTATTATACCCATTTACAAAATTAAATCAATATTATAGTATCGTGTGAGCCACAAAATTTTGTTTCAGAGTTGGCTGTGAGATAAATGAGGTATGTCGCATGTTTCTACATCATGAGACTAGATTACTTCAATTGAATTAGATTTAAAAAAATGAATTAATCTCAGACATGATTGCTATGTTTCTCTCTCTCAGGCATGGCCAACTCTGGAACAAAATTCGGTGGCTCACACCTTATTATCGATAAATCGAGACATGTGGGGGTAAAGTTTGCACAGAGTGAGAAAGTATTCGGAGAACGCGACAGCGCAACACGCCTCTACCCATATTGGTAATAATAATTCAATTAATAATAAATTTTAATATCATAATCATAATTAAACATATAATAAAAGCTTGTCTACCCATACAATTATTGGATTGTACATAAAAGACATTAGAAGTAAGTCTTGGCTTCGTCAATAAAATATGCCCTTGCGTGCACTTATACTGCTTAAATGTTAAGAATTCTTATTTTTACTTTCTCCAAACAAACTATTGCTTTCATAATGTTTTTCAAATTCTAAATTATAATATCCATTTTGAGGTCCATTGTAAGCTCAAGCATCTAATCGAATCTAATCGAACTCGACCTGTATTCTTCAATTCGAACAATAATTACTAGAAAAGATTGTGATATGGCCATCATGTTACTTTCTCCGATTTGATGGTATAATAGTTGTTTATACTTAAGATTTCCTAAAAAATACTCAACATTTGTTGGGATTGACATTTTGTGAAAACATAATACAGGATTTTGTGATGAGCGTCAAGTTGTGAAAAATGCAATAACTGAGGATTCGAAAAGAATGTAAAAACAATTACCATCGATGCCAGTGACGGTTCGCGGGGTTTTTTCTGGTACGGCCGAGGAACAAGAGGTGGTAATACAGACAGGTGCCGTCAAGGAGTCAGCCGTCTCTGCAACTGACCCTACCTATCTGTATTGCCACCTTTGTTACCTCGGCCGTAACAGAAAAAACCCCGCGAACCGTCACTGATCGATGCGCAACTTTTCAAAATAACTCAAAATTTATTCGAGATTGTAGTTTTGTAAAAACCTTCAAACACTCCGTTGCAGGATTTTGGAATTATTTCATGCGATCAGAGTAAAAAAAATGTACATTTTTTAGCGAATTGAAAAAAATGAAAAACAGAAAACAGATTTGAAACTTTCCAAAATTATTAAAAATGTATTTAAAACTACGATCCTGTAATTGTAATTTTGTCTGTTGAAATATACATAAATTAATTAATTAAAGTTATAAAAAATATATGTTAATAATTTGCAGATAGAAAAATTAAATAAAATACATTCGAGATTATAATTTTATTAAAAAATACTTATATTCCATCAGCATACAGTTGTAGAAAAAATAATAATAATGTTAATAATCTGCAAAGTAAAAAACCCTCGAAATCGGCTTAAAATGTTCCTAAATTAATTATAATACATTCGAGATTATAATTTCATTAAAAAATACTTAGATTCCATCAATAAGTTTTGAGACAATTTTATTAATCGGAGAGAAAGTTTTTAAAAATTGTAAACATTTCAAAGATTATAATAAAATGTAAAACGATAGCCATCATCTTTCCAAAATGACTCAATATGTATTTAAGATTATGATTTCATAGAAATCTTGCATATACTCCATCATAAATTTGAATTTTTTTTATGTAATCAGCACGTTTTTATTTTCGCATTTATATTTTTTACTTTCTTCGTTACGAAGTACGAGAAAGTATTGTGATCGTGATTTTTTTTTCAAAAATTTTTTTTACGGAAATATCCGTTTTGGGGTCCCTAGATGCAATTCCAACAATTTCTGGAAAAAAAAATGGTGATGTGGCCATCATGTTACTTTCTCCGACTTGATGGTATCATTCATATTTACGCTTTCATGGTTAATTTTCAATTGAAATTATATTTTAAATGTACATCGAGCTTTTTGTAGACTCGCATGAAACTGACGTTTAAAACGTCAAAATTATGAAAGAGAAAAATTATACTTCAAATTCAAAAACTCAGTTTACTCAAAAACTAAAGAGATTTAGAAAAAAACTTATTCTTTATAAGTTGTTCATTTTAGCATTCTCTACAATTATTATTAACATAAATTTGCTGTAACTATTATAGTTTTAAAATTATAAGCCAAAAATTTTAAAAAAATAAATAAATTTTTTTCTCGAATAAAAATGATTTTATGAAAAATGTTTTCAAGCAAAAGAACTGCATTTCTTTGTTGTCTTCAAAGTTTGTTTAAATGTTTTTGTGATATTTTTCATATTTAAGAAAATATTGGCAAAAAACAAAAAACTGTTAAGGTAAACGCCCACTTCCGGTGTACGAAATTTTACCAAAAGCTTTTCAGTTCTTCAGATTATCAAATAAGACAGATGTTCAAAGTTTCATATCAATTACTTTATTAGTTTTTGAGATACAGCGCGCACAGACAGACACACACACAGACACACACACAGACACAAAAAAAAATTTTCCAGAAATTGTTGAAATGGCACCTAGGGACCCCAAAACGGATATTTCCGTAAAAAAAAATTTGAAAAAAAAATCACGATCACAATACTTTCTTGTACTTCGTAACGGAGAAAGTAAAAATGGTGATGTGGCCATCATGTTACTTTCTCCGACTTGATGGTATCATTTATATTTACGCTTTCAGGGTTTATTTTCAATTGAAATCATATTTTAAATGTACATCGAGCGTTGCGTAAACTCGGATGAAAATGACGTTTAAAACGTCAAAATCATGAAAGATGGAAAAATTATACTTCAAATTCAAAAACTCAGTTTACTCACAAACTAAAGGGATTTTGAAAAAAAATTATTCTTTATAAATTGTTTATTTTAGCATTCTCTACAATTATTATTAACATAAATTTGCTGTAACTATTAGCGTTTCATAATTATAAACCAGAAATAAAAAAATAATAATAATTTTTTTTCTCGAATAAAAATGATTTTATGAAAAATGTTTTCAAGCAAAAGATGTTCGTTTCTTTGTTGTCTTCAATGTTTGTTTAAATATTTTTGTGATATTTTTCATATTTAAGAAAATATTGGCAAAAAACAAAAAACGGTTAAGGTAAACACCCACTTCCGGTGTACGAAATTTTACCAAAAGCTTTTCAGTTCTTCAGATTATCAAATAAGACGGATGTTCAAAGTTTCATATCAATTGCTTTATTAGTTTTTGAGATACAGCGCACACAGACAGACACACACACACACACACAGACAGACACACACACACACACACACACACACACACACACAGACACAAAAAAAATTTTTCCAGAAATTGTTGAAATGGCATCTAGGGACCCCAAAACGGATATTTCCGTAAAAAAAATTTTTGAAAAAAAAATCACGATCACAATACTTTCTCGTACTTCGTAACGGAGAAAGTAAAAAAGTTGTGTCTGTGGGTCTGTGTCTGTCTGTGTGCGCTGTATCTCAAAAACTAATAGAGCAATTGATGCGAAACTTTGAACATAGGTCTTATTTAATAATCTGAAGAACTGAAAAGCTTTTGGTAAAATTTCGTACACCGGAAGTGGGCGTTTACCTTGACCGTTTTTTTGTTTTTTACCAATATTTTCTTAAATATGAAAAATATCACAAAAACATTTAAACAAACATTGAAAACAACAAAGAAATAAATATCTTTTGCTTGAAAATATTTTTCATAAAATCATTTTTATTCCAGAAAAATTTATTATTTTTTTTTAATTTTTGGTTTATAATTATAAAACTATAATAGTTACATCAAATTTATGTGAATAATAATTCTAGAGAATGCTAAAATGAACAATTTATAAAGAATACGTTTTTTTTTTAAATCCCTTTAGTTTTTGAGTAAACTGAGTTTTTGAATTTGAAGTATAATTTTTCCATCTTTCATAATTTTGACGTTTTAAACGACAGTTTTATCCGAGTTTACACAATGTCGATGTACATTTAAAATATGATTTCAATTTAAAATAAACCATGAAAATCATGGTGATGGTTGCGGCCGTTACTACGTGGTAATTCATTATAAAATCACTGAATAAAACACTTACTATGTTTTTTACCACAATTTATTTGATGTATGTACAAATATTTCATATACATACATATCACGACTTAAGTTTCGACGTTTTACTGTCATTATCAAGTGAAACAATTAATCTTCCATTAATTGTTTCACTTGATAATGACAGTAAAACGTCGAAACTTAAGTCGTGATATGTATGTACATGAAATATTTGTACATACATGAAATAAATTGTGGTAAAAAACATAGTAAGTGTTTTATTCAGTGATTTTAAACCATGAAAACCTAAATATAAATGGCTATGATACCATCAAGTCGGAGAAAGTAACATGATGGCCACATCACTATTTTTTTAATTTTAAGTAAACCATCCAACCCATGAATGTACCAAATGTTCTTCTTGGATATAAATAAGTTGAGTTGATTTGAACGTAAAGTTGTCAAAGCTGTAATAATTTTGGCAAATCTCAAAAAAAAAATAACAATTACAATCTCGACTTACAAATCTCCAATATTTCTTAAAATGAATTTGAGAGAACATACATTGGATTTTGACAAAATTTTAACGTTGCAAAAATTGTAATAACGTCGGCGATTTGCGAAAAATAGAAAACAATTGCAATCAAGTTGAATCCTTCCAAAATAACTTAAACTTCATTCAAGATCGCGTTTTTTATAAGGCGCTACATATACTCATACACTGTATTTTGAACTGATTTCATGTGTGCGTAAAGTTGCAAATATTTAAAATTTTTAAACATGCATGCACTTAATATCTCCCAAAATTACTCGAAAGTCTTTCGAGATTACGATTTTGTGAAAACCTAGATACTCTTACTGATTTTTTGGATCATTTCAAATTGAATTTTGAATGAATTTCATGTGTGGCAATTATTTAAAATTTTGACGATGTGAAAAAACAATTAAAACTATTTTTTTTAAATCCTAGATACACATCAACACTGGATTTTGGGATAATTTCATGTTATCAGAACGTAAACTTGTGAAAACTGAAGAAATTAAACAATTTGAGAAAAAAAAAATAGAAAATGACTTGAAACTTCAAAAACATAAATACATATTATTAAAAACTGTAATTGTTTTGAAGATTCTAATTAAATGGAAAAACAATTGCCATCGCCTTGAATCTTTCCATAATTTCTAGAAACACATTCTAGATTATTATTTTGTGAATACCTTGATAGACTCCTACGTCTGGATTTGGCGTAATGTCATATGAAAAATTGTAGGAGTAGTAATTTTGAAAATTCAAATATTTTTGTTTAAATGCATGGCAATCTAATAAACTTATACTGAAAATTTGTAAAAAAATTTGTACGATCGAAAAAAGATTATTTATCTCGATAACGGTAAGAAATTTACAAATTGTTCTCCATTTATTTATAACATGAATTATTATATTATAATTGGGTTGAGTTTGTATCAGAAATGCCTTGTGCATGCCAAATTCTGTACTCCGCCCATGGGTTTTCTACAATATTGTTTTTATTCTATTGTGTGATAAACTTTGTACTTTTGTAGAAAATAAAGACTATTATTATTATTATTATTAAATCAGATATATGTTTATTTGAATTTTTCTGTTCAGAATAACGTTATCTACTTCCCGTTTTCGTTTGGCAAACTCGAAACGAGACACCCTGTATATTAGCCGTAGATAGTATACAAAATTAATTACGTAATTTATAGACTCATTATCGATTTTTTTTTATTTCAATGTTTCCACCACCAACTGTTTAATGATTTGCACGGGCTCCCTTCAGTGTTTGTACTAAAAGGCATGACAGCCCTCATCGCCTTACCTTATCCTTCTTGTATATCAGGTCTCACTTTGCATTATACTTTTGCAAATTATATATTTATGCATTTTGTTTGTTCTTTTTCTTCCTACAAGCCTGTTGAAGCGGAATGGCAAGCGCCACAACAGCTTTAAAAAATGGTGATGTGGCCATCATGTTACTTTCTCCGACTTGATGGTATCATTGATATTTATGCTTTCATGGTTTATTTTCAATTTAAATCATATTTTAATTGTACATCGAGCGTTTTGTAGACTCGGATAAAACTGACGTTTAAAACGTCAAAATTATGAAAGATGGAAAAATTATACTTCAAATTCAAAAACTCAATTTACTCAAAAACTAAAGACATTTTAAAAAAAGTATTGTTTGTAAATTGTTCATTTAGGCATTCTCTGCAATTACTATTCTCATAAATTTGCTGTAGCTATGATCGTTTCATAATTATTAACCCAAAATGAAAAAAAAATGGTGATGTGGCCATCATGTTACTTTCTCCGATGGTATCATAATTTATATTTACACTTTCAAGGTTTATTTTCTATTTAAATCATATTTTAAATGTACATCGAGCGTTTTGAAGACTCGTATAAAACTGACGTTTAAAACGTCAAAATTATCAATTCAAAACTTATTCTTTATAAGTTGTTCATTTTGGCATTCTCTGCAATTATTATTCACATAAATTTGCTGTAACTATTATCGTTTCATAATTATAAACCAAAAATTAAAAAATTAATAATAATTTTTTTCTCGAAAAGAAATGATTTTATGAAAAATATTTTCAAGCAAAAGATGTGCATTTCTTTGTTTTCTTCAATGTTTGTTTAAATATTTTTGTGATATTTTTTATATCTAAGAAAATATTGGCAAAAAACAAAAAACAGTTAAGGTAAACACCCACTTCCGGTGTACGAAATTTGACTAAAAGCTTTTCAGTTCTTCGGATTATCAAATAAGACGTATGTTCAAAATTTCATATCAGTTGCTTTATTAGTTTTTGAGATACAGCGCGCACACACACACACAGACACAATTTTTTTTTTCCAGGAATTGTTGAAATTGCATCTAGGGACCCCAAAACGGATATTTCCGTAAAAAAAAATTTTGAAAAAAATCACGATCACAATACTTTCTCGTACTTCGTAACGGAGAACGTAAAAAATTCTCGAATAACAATGATTTTATGAAAAATGTTTTCAAACAAAATAATTTCATTTCTTTATTGTCTTCAATGTTCGTTTAAATGTTTTTGTGATATTTACATATTTAAAAAAATATTGCAAAAAAACAAAAAACAGTTAAGGTAAACACCCACTTCCGGTGTACGAAATTTTACGAAAAGCTTTTCAGTTCTTCAGATTATCAAATAAGATTTATGTTCAAAGTTTCAGATCAATTGCTTTATTAGTTTTTGAGATACAGCGCGCACAGACACACACACACAGACACAAAAAAAAATCCAGAAATTGTTGAATCTAGAGACCCCAAAACGGATATTTCCGCAAAAAAAAATTGGAATTTTCACCATCACAATACTTTCTCGTACTTTGTAACGGAGAAAGTAAAAAGTATATCGGGTGTGTATAAATTGGCGGATAATCTACGTGATGATATTCTTCCAAAAACTTTAAGCAGCTTATCTTAATTCTAAAATGTTGTACTATGCTTCCTGAGCCTTCACGCTTATGTCACTTTTGACACAACGAATTCATTCAAACTTGCTAGTTCCAAGTTGGTGCCAATTCTGCTTTTCTCATTATTACCAGTTTGTATTAATGCCCGCGTTTCAGTGTATTTGTGTTTCTCTGTTAGTTTCGTTTTGTTTTGTTCAATTACAATGGATTTTACTATTTACTCATAATCTGTTTGCCTTGCATATGCACCTATAAATAAACCCCGCTCTATCTACCTATTACCTTCTACTCGGAACCAACCCACATAATTAATCATGAGATTATTGAAAAACTGGAGAGCACATGAATGCGATGTTGCCTAATGTATATTTCTTCTGTGTGGCATGATGGAACATTTTTTCATCGACATTTTCTATTCAGAATTTTAGGAAGAATATCGCCACGAGTAGATTATCTGCCCATATATACACACCCGACATATATACATATTAAAACAATTAACGAAAATTAGTTAGTTGTTGGGTATTAAAAAAAAAACACTTTAATTTTCAAAAACTTTTATTGTTTATTGTTGAAATTACACGCAACAATTGTCTCACCACACTGTGGCTTCTCAGGCGAAGAAATGGTACCAGTACAAAGTTGTGCATGGTTTAAATACTTATTAAGGAGGTGGGAAGGCGGTGTAATTTCAATAATCAACAATCAAAAATAAAAGTTTTTGAAAATTAAAAAAGTGTTTTTACTTTAATACTTCAATACTAAAACAATTTATATGAATTTTCAACCAATAACAGTCCCATCAATTAATAAATTAATTATTGATTTTTTTTACAATAAAGTTTTAATACAAACAGTGCAAATTCTATATTTATGAACATTTCAATCTTGATGGTATTTCATCTTAAAATGGTTCAAATGAGTCTAATTTTGAACAAAATTGGATGTCGTAAATATACCAATCATATCATGTTGGAGTTATATGTGATGTACTTCTGCCATAGCATGTAGAGTAGATTATGTTCGGCTCAAAAATTATTGCAAACTTTTTTTAATAGCTTTCCCTGAAATTTCAACGGGTGTGCAAAAAATAAACAATTTCGTGCAATCATTTAAAAAATTCTGCGTCGCTTAGTATATCGCACTTCATGTGATAAGGCTAACAATTATTGGTGATTAAAATTCTCCACTGATTAAAAAATAAGAAATAACCTCGAATATGTATATCTAAAGATAACTTTGGCATAATATATAAATTTTTAGTCTCGCCCAACTAATGTAAGTAGAGAGGTTTATTTGCTGTTTGCAGAGCTTACCAAAGCGTACGACACAAAAATAAATCCACCGACAGTAAACAACTGTATTACTGTTAGAGCATTCTCCTAACTGTGTAATACATTTTTGTTGGTGAACGACTCACCAGTCACTCGTTTATATTGTTACATCAAATAAAAAATGTTATGATGCACCTAAGCCAATGTACTAAGTACTCATAGCATGTGTAAGAATGTGCAAACGCAACAGGATTCTTGTGTGATAACAACTACAATATATTTTATGATATATAATTACGTTAACTATCTATCGGAGAGTTTTTCCATCAAAAGTCGTTTTAAAATATTTAAAAAAAATGAAAATTCTTGAAACAAGTTCGAGCCCTGTGGCTTGGCAAGGCTTCTGCGAGGGCTCTGCCAAAACAATACAAAAGCACGAAACAATTTCATCAATTTACAATCAAATCAATATAGTGTTAATTTGATTAATTAAAACACTTGGTTTTGTTTCACCACTTTTATTTGTCTCTCCGACTAGTTTCGACCTTAGGTCATTCTTAAGGAAGGTGGAAACTAGTCGGAGAGACAAATAAAAGCAGTGAAACAAAACCAAGTGTTTTAATTAATCAAATTATATAATTATGTTTCACCACGGGTTAAGTGAGAAATTAAATAATCAAATACAGTGTTATGTAAAGTATAGTTTGATCAATGGATCTTTGCGCGTGCGTCACTACCCAAATCCGAGTTTCCTTGTCTTGGTCGACATACATACACACATGATTGCGTTTAATTTAACTTATCGTGGAGAGAATAAATACATGAACATATTACGCAAAGATTCATTGATCAAAGTATACCTATTTTTGTTTAATTTTCATTAAAGAATGTAGAGAAAACCTGGTTTTGTTTATTTTGGGGTTCCGTAAAATATTTAATACTTTAAATTAAGTTTGAGAACCGCTGATATAGACTAATATAAGCCTCGTAAGTCCGTTACCTGCCAGTTGAAAGATATTTTGCATAACTATTACCACCAATATTTATGGCAGACCGCTGTGAAATAAACAGATTAGAAAATAAAACACAAACACATTGGGAGAATGAATTTAATACATTGTATGTCGCACATATATACCGTTATGTAAAAGCTTTCACATGAGTCATTACATGCAAAATAATCTATAATATGAAAAATCAACTTTGTACAAAATACAGCACGTATATAAATATTTCCTTTCGATTAATAAATTAAATAGATAAATTAATTACAACACAGACGAACAATTTTTTTTTTAATGGCACAATTTTATAACACACAATTTATAGAAATACACAAAACCCGAGGGTGAGATCTTGATTTACACAATTGCAATTCGTGATTAACTTATAATTGAAAATTGATTGTTGGTTATTACAAAAACAAATTAACTGGTGATTACATCGCAATTTCAAAAACACAACGGGTGATGTTTTTATCCTATATACTTTATCATTATGGTGAACTGTGATGAGATAAAATAAATAATTGGACCTCTATTGTCACCCTTATAGTATAATATTGAATGTTGCAGTTAATCTATTTCCAATGATTAATTACAGTAATTAAGCATTTGAAAATCAAATTTATGCAGTAAACTATTATCAATTGCATATATTTACTTATTAGTAGTATTAGAATAACTTATGTATATACCATTGTAAGTTGATTAGCTGCAACACAATGTATAACCAAACAGTTTTTTTTCTTTTATATTTGGATGTGACAAGTATTAAGAAAACATTTGTAACATGCAATGAATATAAATATTGTATTTTCACATAAAAATTAAATACATTAAGTTTGACACCAAAATCATTCAAAATATAAGTGTCAAAAATAAATCTCCTAAAAATTTGCCTAGTTAATAGAATACTTTCATTATCCTATAGTAGCTTAAATTTAGTTAGGCCTTCTAAATAACAGGCGAGCAATACTGAGCCGACCGCACTGAGAGATCGGACCCGATCCGGCACGCCCCTCTAAATAGTAACTTTTTTCGCTAACACTTCTTACGCTAATCACACATAAAAACTATAACGTGTAATTAATCCTAGGCCAAGGTAGCTGACTACGCTTGGTGTGGGGAAGGGGGAGAGATATGCGTGCGAAAAATTAAACTTAAGAAATTTACATAGATAGTACGATCAGTCATTTTTCTTTAATCGGAAGTAAACCCAAAAATATTTTTCTCTCTTATTTTTTATATATTTAAAAATATCCGTTTACCTAGTAGACCTAATCACCGCTCCAAAAATATGATTGTTATTAAAAAAAAATTCCTCGCTCCATCTCCAGCAGAGATTAATCAATCAATTCATCATTAAATTTTAAAATATATCACATTAGTTCACGAAAAACACTGGGTTCGTTGCAATTTAGTTCATTGTAACATAGGAAATTCATGTCATGAAACATGCGGACGCAGAGTTATGGTGTTACGGATTTTTTATTTTAATAAAGATTAAATAAGTTACTCTCAAAACATTGAAGATTTCTTTTAGTTGTTGCTTCTTGTTGTTATAATGACAAAAAAGTGTTGCCGGTGATATTTTGTTACAACAAGAACATTTATTTTAACTTTCAATTTGAAAATAAGCTAGAGCATGAACGATTTAACCTAGCCAGTGGTGAGGGTGCGGTGATTAATCTTGTGCAAGACAGTCGCTCCTTTGCCTCAAATCAAGGCGTAACGCAGTTGTAGAGCCAATGTACCAGCCGTTTCCCACACACGTGTGCGCGGCCCCAGTCCAGGTTAACACGTTCTTGCTGTATGTTTTTGTATTACCGATTCTAAAATTACTGCATTCAGTGAATTGAACAAATTCAAGCATTTTTGCTGATAACATTAATTCTAGTGAATTTCCATGTTCCGCATATTTCATGAAAAATGTAATTTGCAAACTGCCGGGTGGATTCAATAGGAACCCACAATTCATTATTTTTTTTCATTAAAATTGACAAGAAAAATCACATAAATAGTCCATTTCATCTCTTTTTTACACATACATATGTATATAATATATAAATATAGCATTTAGAAAAATTAGTTACATAAAATCAAGTCTTTCGTGTGTGAACCATACAAATATATATAATATGTATATATACATTCAACAAATTGCACTAATTCATAATATATAATCGTTTTACATATTGCTATTTATAAATATACTTAATAAGTTTGACTAAAAAATATACATACAGACGTGCTAGGGACCCTCATTGAGCCGTCTTTTTCCCGCCGCGGGGTTTTATAGCCTCGGATATCTGCCACATCGCGTCCTCCGTTATGCAGTCCTCGAAGTTCTGGAAGAACGATATGATGCGCTCGTTCTTCTTGAACATGTACGTGCTGGAACTATTGGAAAGGCTATAACAAACGGGAAAAACATGATACAAGGTACAAAATTTTAGAAAACGAAAAGCCTTATTTGTTTAACCCACGCACCATTTCAGAAGAAACAAAGAAATACAACTATTTATTATTATATTATATCAACTGTTATTATTACCATAAGTAGACATATCGAACTTAATTTAGAGGTGGTTTAAATATTTTTTTCTTTTTTATTACATTTGCAAACAATGCAAGAAGTTGTCCAATTTTAGGTACGACTTCATTGAGGTAGTTTAAATTTAATTTTTTGTGTCAAGGATTATAAACTTTCTTTCAAAGGATTAAACATTTCCATAATTGAAATAATGACAGTTAATCCTTAGTGATGCCTATACGCATCATTGGCCAAAAGGGGGTATACCAGCTTCTACAAAATAATTATCATAAATCTACTTTTAACGGATTATAGATTTCTAAGAATCTTGTTAACAATATTTATATTTGCTTTTAAGGGATTAAATATTTATGGAATTAAAGTAATGACCTTTAATCCTTTAATATGCTTGTTTACAATAAGGGTATTATTCATATGTTATAAATATTATATAAAGACCGATCACTTTAAATATGATTCTTTATTATTTGTATCATTTCCGTGCAATATAAGCAATAATTCTCGTGATACAGTATGGGAAAAAAGCAACATCCAAATATCAGATATGCTAAACTCATCGAAGTGAATTACATGAAAAATCTTGTTCGTAACATTGTTAGAAAAACACCTTGGGAAATGTTCTTATTCTTGGATGAGGGATTATTAACGTTAATGTTAATCTCATACATTTTCCTCCTCTCACTCCTCCACCAGCCCTCACCACCACACACGCTCTCCACCCATACAGCTTTCACCAATCTGTCTTCCTCCAATTCGCACACTCTCATCTCATACCTCACCACTCTCACCATTACCTCGCACTCTAACCTCTCTATTCGTCTCCTGAAGCACTATGTAGCTGGGCGTGAATCTTTCCATCCCCCACATGCGCTTCAGGAACCCCCATCTGCTCCCGCTCCATGCACTCATACCCTCTCGTCCCCCACACTTCCACTCCATACATTAGCACTGATCTCACACACGCAACCAATATCTTACACGCCACTCTCATATCGTTCATCATCCACTTTCCATCACTTTTCCCACGCCTTCCTAGCCTTACTCTGCACCCACCTCACATGCTCCTCATACCCTCCCGTCCCTTTAAACATAAACTCCAAATACTTAAAACTTCTAACCCTCTCAATAACCACCCCCTTCCACTCCAATTCGTTCACCTTCCCCTCTCTCTCTTTATTTCTAAACCTCACTCACTTCGTTTTTTCCACATTCACACTCATCCCCCTCTTATCCAAGAACCACTCCGCTCTTTTCAACATATCATTCACCCCTTCTTGCTCTCTTGCCATTAATACCATGTCATCCGCATACGCTAACATCCACACTTTCCTCTTCCCCATCATCATCCCCCACGCCTGCCCTTTCCTCATCACGTCTTCCAATTCACTCACATATATATATATTAAACAACATCGGGCTGAGCGGGCACCCCTGCCTCAATCCCTCCCAAGTCCTGATACACTTTTATACATCCGTCCCCACTTTCGTCACCACCCATGTCTCCTCATACACTCTCCTCACCCACTCAACCATCCCCTCACTCACTCGTCTCCTCTTCAAACACTCTATCAAGCTCACCCTCGGTACCAAGTCATACACTGCTTTCAGATCTATAAACACCGCATACACACATCTTTATCTTCCATCACTTTCTCCACCATTCGCGCCAGGGTAAAGACCTGCTCCCTCGTCCCCCTCCCTCTTCTGAAACCCCCCTGTGTTTCTGGCAGGAGACCCTTTTCCTCCACCTCCACCTCCATCTGGTTCCTTACTATGATCATTGCCAGCTTGTATCCAATGTTCGTTATTGTTATACCTCTATAGTTATTTGCCTCTTTCTCGTCCCCTTCTTTATACACTGGGCACATCAACCCTACCCTCTACGCCACCGGTAAGCTCACCTACCCCTCCACATCTGATTCAGCAGCTCTCTGAACCTCTTCTTTCCCTTTTCCCCGATCTGCTTCCACATTTCCGCCTTGAGGCCATCCTTCCCTGCAGCCTTTCCACTCTTCACTTCCTTGAAAGCCCTCTCCACCTCCTCCTCCATAAACTCTTCTCCTTTGTCTTCACATCTCTCTTCTCCACTCCCTTCTCTACATTTCCTTGTCCATTCCCGCAGTGACACCCCTACCTGTCTCTTCCGTTCTCTTCTCCTCAGCACCCTCCACATTTCCGCCTCATTCTTACATCCTCTCAGCTCCTCACTCGCTCTTTCCACTGACTGTATCTTTTTCTTCTCACATATCTCCTTCTTATGTTTGCCACTCTCCTCTCTCCTCCTCCACCTCCTACACACACTCTTACTGCCTTCCTCATATCCTTCTTTGCCTGCCTGCACTCTTCATCAAACGATGTGTCACCATCTCTTCTCTCACCCTTCCTCTTTCTTCCACACCCCACTATTATCCCTTCCATTTCCTCCATCATAATAACCTCCTCCCATTTAATCCTCTCCAACTTCCTCCTCCAACATCGTTTTCCTGTCTCCTTACACTCCACAGTCCATTCTCTACTCATATCTCCGCCTTTAACGGTAGGTGATCCGATCCCAACACCTCCTCTATCTCCATACACCTTATTTCTTCTCTTGTTATTTCCTTCACCACTACATAGTCAATCACCGATGTCCCACTTGCCCCTATATACGTTTTCTTTCCCTCCCAATCCCCCTCCCTATCCCCCTCCGTGCATCCATTGAGAATTTCCCAACCCTCCTCCATCACCCACTTCTCCATTCTCCTTCCCTCCCCGTTCATACATTTATCCTGCAAAGCTCTTTTCCTCTCTAAGCCATCTTCCTTAATTCCTCCCCCAGTTTCTCCTATCCTCGCATTGAAATCCCGCCCACCTTCCTCCTTTTTGAGTTCTTTCATCAATGTCTTTCCTTATTTCCGCCAAATTTTTGTTGACATATATCACCCCCACATTCATCTGGTATCTTCCCTGCTGATATTTCACCCACACTAGTCCTTCACACCCCTCCACAAACTCCACCTTGCCTCCTATCCTGTCCTCTCTCCACCCCACAATCATTCCCCCTTCACCCTTCTTTTTGCTGCCTCTTTTATCTCCCATCCAAAACCTCTCGGAAGCCATCCTTTTACTTGTCCCCACTCTTCCTTTACCATCCATGTCTTCACTATGCCTACTATATCCTTCCCTACCACCCACTTCTCAAAGTCTCTCTTCCGCTTGACCTCCTTTCCCTTCGACTTTATTCCCGCCACATTCTAGAAACCAAACGTTAACTTCCCCACATCTTCACCTTTGCCTCCTAAACACCAGCTTCTTTCTCTGCCCTTCTGCCCCCGCCTTGGCTCCACCCATTCCTTCCTTTTGTCCGCCCCATCCTTCCACCCTCCTTCCTCTCCCTCCCTTTTATCCACCTCCTCGCCTTCCTCACGTTCCTGCTCCCTCCCCCTCTTGCCCCCTCTTGCCACTCTAGTTTCTCCTTCTCCATATTCTCTTTCCACACCTCCCCATTCTCTAACACTTTATGGTATCCCACCCTCGCCATCTTCTCCCTTTCCCTCTCTATGCTTGCCCACTCCCTTATCTGTTTCTGTATTCTCCTCTCTTCTTTTGTTAAATCGTCATCAATGAATACTTTTTCCTTGCAATTTTTCAGTTTATTTTTGTTCCTCATTATTTTGATCTTGTCCTCCATCTGTCTCAATTTCGCCACCATATAGCTTTCCTGTACCTCCACCTCCACTCCCAGATTCTCCCTCAGGATGAACAGGATGAAGGAATATACATTTTTAAAAAAATGCATAAGTAGGAAAAATTAAACAAAATTTTGGGCAATAAACTTGACATGAAATCGTATATTGTCGTTAGACTCTTGGCAATAGAAGACCGAACCATAGCATCGGGATAGTACCATCAGAAGTGCGGAAAGATAATTTCTGACATAATTATTTATTTATTTAGTTATTGTTTATCCCTCGTATTTACATAATATGAAGCCAAAGAGCGGCTGAGGTGTAAAGTGTGTAAATCTATTACGATTTACTGATGTATAAAATGAAATATGCATATGCACTCAGAATGTTTTAACCATTCAAATTTTGGCATAAACATTTTTTTTTGTTGGAGAAATTCAATCGCCAAAGAAATATCAGGGTTTTTTGGTTGATGGTGTAAGACATTACTTTGTGATACATTTTGATTCAGGATCTTTTGCAGTTGATGAATCAGGGTTTTTCTTCATTTCTTCAACTTCCTGTAAGGACTCATCAAGGATGGCCTAGCTACCACACCTTGATTGAACAATAGCCAAGGCCTCGATGACACAATTCAAGGAGACATTCGTTCATTAAAAAACACCAGGACTTTCCTTCAACTTTCCCAGAACTGAAGAACACAGAACCAATTTGAATTGTCCGGAGCCGCTACTGAGATTCGCGTAAACGGGCAATACGAAAAAGTACTAATCTTGAATTAACTTACCATTTCTTAAATTTCTTCATATTTTCAACGATGTTGAACTGCTGCCATCTCTTGGAAAAGTTGATAGTGCTGTCCGGCAAAAGGTTACTATTTCCAATATGAACAAACGTGAGATCTTGCAGGACTAAACCACTAAAAATCAACGATGGTTTTACTAGAAAATGTAAACCTTAATCCCGTTTGAACTTACATGTACGGAATACACGGAGGAATTGTTTCGGAGAGGGCTTGCCTGTAGGCACGGAAGCTCGACGAACTGTCAATAAGGGCACAGTACTCTTTCAAGCCTTCTTGTACGTGCTTCTGCCACTCCAACCTACGTATCGGGGCGGAATCTAAAGCGGACAGTAGGGCCAGGTAAGAGTTGAAGTTGTTTATTTTCCTAAGGTGCTTCATTATTTTTATGAACTTCAAGAAATACTTCTCGCGGTCCTTTGCTTCGGATAATAATATCCTTGTTCTAGCCCTGAAATGAAAACAAGAAGCTACTAGAGAGAGAAAATGAACATTTTGCTTAAGGATTTTTTCATAACAAATCATGCCATGAAATCTTAATCTGAATACAGGGGGAGGATATGACGGTTAAAGGGATTTTAGGAAATTTTTTCAGTTGGTAGTGTCTAATCTGAATATTTATCCAGATAAATTCGAATACATTTCTTATAGGTAGGATACAAATATGTGTGGTTAAACTTACCAATAGGACATTTTATTGAAATGCTCTGTGAATTTTGTTAAGTTATGGCTCCTCTCCTCATTCTGTTCCTGCGCCCAGATCAGCACCTCGGGAATCTCGATCTTCATGAAAAGCTCGGCGTCGAGTAACGTCAGCTGTTCGGCGATTTGCTCCGACTTGAAGTCGAGCAGGGTCGTGTTCCGAGGTGCACTCACTGTTACGCAGGGCGTCACGCTTATTGTTCGCTTGCTTTGTTCTATGGCATCGTGCTTCTCTATGTGCTTGACCCTCAGGGCTTTCGCCAGCGTTAATTCACCCCCGATAATTAATTGCTGGACGAAGTCCATCAACTTTTGCTGGAGTTGATTATCTAAATCTAATGATCTGTAATAGTAGTAAAACACAATACGTTTGAAAATATTTACTATAAATAGGTTCAGCTAAATTAAGTACTTTGGACAAATCACAACACAAATAGACTCTTTATTGAAGAAAATAATTGAAGTTATAACTTTTGCTTTTTATTTTAGTTAAAAAACCATGAAAACCATTTAAATACATTATTATCATACTTAACCGGTTTACAGAACAGTAGCATTATCAGAGGGAGATTTTTGTTGCAAACAATAAACATGCCAATTAAATTTCACAGCAATAAAGATGATCAAAAACTGATTGAAATAATACTATTTGTTTTTTATACAGTACATTTTTTTATCGTGGGCCATAGGATTTTACATGCTAAAAATTATACCTTGTGTTAATGTAACTTTTATCAAAAATTTTAAAAGAAATTTTAGTTAGTAACAAATAAATTATTTTTCTACATGCATTAGAATAACTTAAACATGTTTCATTCCATTAAAAAATGAAATTATTTAATATAAATAACTGAGCAAAAATAATCAAAGTACCTTGAATTTAAGAAATGTCAGATTGATTAGTGAGGCAAGTAATCGAACGAATTTATATATAAAATGTCTGTTTATACTGTTGAAGAACGGGTGGAATTTGTAACGGCAATTATAAGAGGTTTGTCCAGCAGGGAAATAGTTGTATTTTTCTACAAGAAGTCAGGGAATGTTTATTTTAGGGAAGTAGTTGACAACTTTTCTGCAGCGTATCCCGATCGTCCGGTTCTGAGCAAAAGCACTTTTTAATGAAAAAAAACATGTTTTAATTATTCTAATTAAGCGCATCATGTAGAAAAATAATTCATTTATATTACTAACTAAAATTTGCTTCAAAATTATATGATAAAATATACAATACTACGGTATAATTTTTAGCATGTAAAATCCTATGGCCTACAATAAAAAAAACATACGGTATATAAATATCAGCTGTTGAATAATTATCAAAATTATCACAATACTTACGTTAAGTCACTGACCACTCGTACCAATAGGGCAAATGCTTCCCGCGACCTTGCCTTCTTCTCCGGTTGACAGTAGAAGTAGTCGTACCTTCTTATTAGCTTACAAATTAAATCATATGGTGTTATAAAAGTTCTATATGTCGTTAGAAAAGCTTCTTGATATGTGAAACCTAGAACAAAAATGGGGAATAATTCCACCGAATAATGCGTATAGTATAGTCATGGAACTACCCCAGGTAATTTTATTTTCTCTTTCTATCTTATTCATGTTGTACGAGACAGAAAAACACCAAATTTTCGGAATGTCGTATATAAAAATTACGCCAAATTTTGTAAATTTAAACGTCAAAAGTAACAACTAATTATCAATTAAGAATAATAAGCTTTTATTTGAGTTGTATTCCTGGTGTTGTTCATTTCAAAATGAAAAGATTTAACGACCAAACCAAACAGATCATACTGAATGTTTTGGAAACCTAGAAAACCATAATGATTTGTTGAAGTTGTCGAAGAAAAGAAAAACAGAATCGGCAGCCAAAATGTTAAAAATTGAAATCTCTATATAAGTTGCAAAAAGAAAGAGGACCAAGTGAAATACAAAAAAAATCGATACTGCTATTAAACGTATAAAAACACAAGTCACACCTGTGAAGTTAATATCAGTGAGAGAAGTTTAAAAAAAAAATGGTTGCGGCTAAAGAGCACATTCACAGTAGAGTTGTGGAAGAAATGCCGGATTTTAGTATTGGCCCCAGAACATTGTATACGTAGATAGGAAAAATTGGTCTTAAATGTAAAAGGAATAGTACCAGGCTGTTTTTGATGGAACGACCGTCAATTCATCTAAAAAGAACAAAAATTTTACATGAATGTAAGAAACATAAAGAAACAATCTTATACAAATCAGTTTTTCTTTACGAAACCTGGATATTCAGCAAAGGCACAATAAGTAAAAAGACATGGCAAGAACGGGGGAAGAATGCAGATACATTATTGTGCATGCTGGGAATGAAAAAGGATTTATTGACGAGGCAACTTTAATTTTCAAGGCTAATACAAAATCGAGGGAATCACGAGCGAACGACGGAGCCGTACACACGTGCTCCGCAGCTAGTAAACGTTTACGCCAGATAAATACCACTAAAACTAGCGAAACATTAGCAAAGTACGCTCCGGAAAAAAAAGAGGCCGGCCGAAGAAAGATGATTCCAGCCAAAAACCGAAGAAACGCCAAACCTGGCCCGGGGCGCGAGGACAACACTATCAGCACCACGGCCGACGACAGCGATAACTCTATATCAGAGACGATCGAGCCAATGCGACTGGATTCCACGGTAAATCACACTCACTCATCTGCTAACATTATCAACGCACCATCTCAATCAATATCCAAAACTTATCACACTACGTCAGACGCTATACATCACAAAACAATTACGAACATACGTTCTATATTAAATTAGTTCAGGGCATATCCAGAATTAGATTTGCGTCCATATGGACAGAAAATAATTTTGAAAATAATGCCATCATCATTAAAACAAAACTGGGATTCATACTTAAATCCAACGCTAATAAAGAAACCATTTCCAAAAATCTAAAACAACTGATTTAAATTTTTTTAATTAAACTTCAACGTAGCTCAAACCGCTCGCAGCGTAAATCGGCACCCGAAGAACCGTACATCTGTGTCATTAAATCTGTTGAGTTGGAAATTGAGGACAAATAAATAAGTAACCACCTTCTGAAAAACGGAATATCTCATCGATTCTGCAAAAGAATTATTTCAAGAGCAACTGGTCTAGCATCAACCTTCATCCGTGTAATAACCGGCCCCCATCAGCACTATTTGAAATTTCTCAAAGATAAATTTAAATACATGCTGAAAATATACAACGTCGTAGAAAAGATCCCGCCACCACCGCTGCCAATCCCCTGCAATAAATGTTTTAAATTTGATCATGTAACGGAAACGTGTACAGAAGATCTAGTCTGCGGGAAATGTGACGGACCCCACAAAACATCATCGTGCACGACATCTCTGGTGGAAACATGTACTGCATGCAAGAAGGAAGGACACAGAGCCTGGTCCACCAAATGCGCAAACAGGCCACGCAAACCGATTTAGGGGATCCCTAATGTAAAACTACATTTTTCAAATAAAAAATCAGCCAACATGGACAGTTCACTGACGAAGACCTTTCGCATTCATGATCCCATCACATTACACGACCATATCATTGACACTTACGTAACTAAACTCAATTCGCCTAAACACACTGACCGACAAGCTCTCATAAAAAAACTAAAACAACGATTCATCGAATCATATCAAATCGATACATGTATATCAATTTCCGGTAACCGTATTTTCATCGTCATGTTTGACCTCATGCACCCTGAAACTACCCCTCCTGTTTCCCCTGTTAAGGGAGTCCGTATATCCCACTCGATCATAAGCAATGGATAATATACGATTTCTGTATTATAACATCAATAGGCTTACTAATAAATCCTACCTCCTCAACCACTATATATCCCAAAATGATCCCCAAGTCGCCCTCCTTTTAGAGACTAAAACAACTTCTCCTGCTACTCTTCCTAAATGGCACTATCTATATAACACATCATCTATCCTTAATCAGAATCAACGTGGCGGTTCCCTAGTCATGACCCATCCTTCCCATCCTATCGGCAAAGCAAACCCCCCCAAAATAAACAACTCCCTAAACGAAGCACTACATTTTACGCTGCCATTTCAGTCCTTAACCCTGCATGTGTTCCTTGTTTACATTCACCCCCATTCCCGAATTGATGAAACAATATTTACAAAAGCATCCCTATACGACCATTGCATAATTATAGGTGACCTGAATGTAAATAAAACTAAACAAAAGCAGCTAAATTCCTTCATTTTCCAACTTTGTCAAAATTAATACCCCCCCAACTTTTATTATGTCAGATATCCAAAGTATCACACCCGATATCCTTCTATGCACTTCTAACCTTAAACCCCTGATCCATTCCCTCTCACTAATTCCTGACCTCGGCTCTGATCACCTCGCTATCCAGTTTGACCTAAAAATTCCTTCAAATAATATTCCTCCCCCACCAAACTTTGTAATGGACTTTGAAAGAATAAACGAAGACATGACTAACTTTATCCAAGACAACTATATCTCCCTTTGTAATCAATGTGTTTAATGAGTTTCTATCATCATCAATTATCCGAAATACCCCTAAAATAAAAAGACTTCCTTTCAAATATCCCCTCCCGAATTATATACTCAGACTGATCAAATTTAAAAGACAGTTGTACAGAGACATTCAAGTAACGGACGATACACATCTAAAAACAAAATTTAATAAATTGAACAAAGACATCCAAACCCTAATTTCGGAATACAAAAAAGATAAATGGATAAAAGCCTGTGAGAAAATTAATGACTTACACGGCAAAACATATTGGACTACAATAAAAAGACTATCTAAATACAAACAAATGGACTATATCAAAAGTATAATAGACCCTGACATAAACACTGACGTTACGGACGATTGTGAAATAGCTAACATCTTTGCCAAGCACTTTAATGGTGTTATTCTGAACAAAAATGTTAGCGTTAACAGCGGTGTTATTTGCTAACATCGACAGATGTTATGAATATACTATTCTGTACACTGTCTGTCAACTAACATCGATGTAAATTAACATTTTCGATGTTAAACAACACTTGTCAAAACGGTCGACATTACGAGATTGTTAATGGTGATATTTTGAGGTTATTTCGTAGTTTGTGTTTTTCTTCAACAAAAAACTCAAACGGATAGTAGTATTCCAATATTTATGTGCATGCTTTATGAAACACTCATTTTCTTTCTAAAAATATCCTCAAAAACGTATTATTAATCATCTACTATAATATACATGAAGTTGGTTGCCAATTTCTGTACATTGGGTTGTTCAGAATACAGTTTTTAACAGCGCTGTTCAATTTCACATAACATTGCAATGTTAATAACATCGATGTTAATAACATCGCTGTTAATAACATTTGTTCAGAATAACACCATAAATCGACTTTTCAATTCTCATACGACAGTGACTTTAATGACAACCAATTACGATTCATAGACTCCTGGTACAATTCCCTTAACCCTCAAACTCCCGTACCACCTCCTCCACAAGACCTAATTACCGAAGACGAATATGTTAGTAAGCTTAAGTCTGGCAAGAACTCTGCACCCGGATTCGATAATATATCCCGCTCCATCCTCAAAAACCTCTCCTTTAACACCCACTCCTATATAGTACGGATCTATAATTATGCAATGGCTCATCAACATTTCCCTCATAATCATCTGTGCGAATAGGTCAGCATAGCAGTAATTCAGAAAGTTCTACAACAGCACATTTAAATTCAAATTTTGAAGTATGGTTGTCGACCGCTCTGGCATAAAATAAATGTGAAAATCGGGGGTATCAATCAGTCCACCTCTTCTGTGAACGAAATTGTAAAGTTAAAAATTAAATCAAAACAAAACAGTTATTCAAACGAAATTGATTGTTTGATTTTAAGCAAAGTAACAGATCCCTTGGCGCATAATTCTTACAAGAAAAACTGTTTAAAAATACCGAAAAACCTCAAGCTAGCGGACCCTTACTTTAATGAATCCAAACCAATTGATCTGCTAATTGGTGTCAATGCGTTTTGGCGAACATTATGCGTGGGACAAATTGATTTAGGAAAGGGAAAGCCTATTTTACACAAAACCCATTTCGGGTGGATTCTCGGCGGTGGATTAGCCCCCTCACCACGCCGCTCTTAAAGAATCAAGCGCATCAACTAAACTCAGAGTGGTATTTGATGGGTCGGCTAAAACCAGTAACGGAGTTTCATTAAATGATACTCTAATGAAAGGGCCAATAATTCAAGAGGACCTATTCTCTATTTTAGTTAGATTTAGGGCACATTTGTTCGTAATATCAGCAGATATAATTAAGATGTATCGACAAATACAAGTCGATCACGAATCATGTAAATTTCAAAAAATATTTTGGCGTTCCGATCCGAGTCAACCATTACATGAATATGAATTGCAAACAGTCACTTATGGCACGACACCAGCCTCCTTTCTAGCAATACGCTGCTTACGCCAAGTAGCCATTGATGAGGAATCAAGTTATCCTCAGGCGTGTCAGGTAATTAAAAACGATTTTTATGTCGATGATCTCCTTACGGGATCTGATAATCTTCATGATTTGATCAGTGTTAGGGATGACATAATCGCGGTTCTAAGGAAAGGGGGATTTCAACTTAACAAGTGGAATTCAAATGACCCAACTGCACTTCATAACATACCGCATGACACCGCAAACTCGATCATACTTTTAGACAAAGATCACGATGCCAAAATATTGGGACTACAATGGGATTCCAATACAGATCATTTTTCATTTAGAGTGAGGGATCCCGAAAAATCACGCATAACAAAACGCACTATACTGTCTGAGACTGCGCGGTTATTTGACCCGCTTGGATTAATTAATCCTGTTATAGTCACGGCTAAATTAATAATGCAAGATCTATGGAAAGCTAATTTGAGTTGGGACGAAAGCGTTCCGATAAGTATTTTTACTTCATGGAAAACATTTCGTAACAGTTTACCATTATTAAACAATTTAGAAGTTGAACGACATTTTGATTGTAATTCAGAATTTGAATTGCACGGTTTTTGCGATGCGAGTGAACGCGCATACGGAGCGTGGGTCTATGCTCGGTTTAAAGTTGATGGGTCGTGGGAGGTTAAGTTAATCGCAGCAAAATCTCGCGTAGCGCCACTAAAAACACAATCACTTCCTAGACTGGAGCTCTGTGGAGCATTGCTTCTATCCCGGCTAAGTAAAACCATAGAAGAATCATTATCTACTAGAAAATTAAAATACAGTAAAACCTATTGGTGTGATTCCAGTATTGTAATCTCTTGGATTAAGGCTGAAAATTCAAGTTTTAAAACGTTTGTGTCCAACCGGGTGTCAGAAATTCGCGAACTTTCAACGGCTGAAAGATGGATGCATATTTCATCTATTAATAATCCTGCAGATGTGTTATCACGTGGTGTCATGCCTGCTGAGATAATCGGTTTAGAAATTTGGTGGAAGGGTCCATTTTGGTTTCGCAAAGACAATTGTTACTGGCCTCAATCAAAATTAAATCCAGTCCTTGAATTGCCCGAATGTCGTAATCAAGTTAAGGTCATATCGGTCAATCTCGTCGCAACTGATAATTTCGACGTATATAGTAAATTTTCCAACTTCGGAAAATTAATACGGGTCACCGCTTATGTATTACGATTTATAAAAAATATTAAATTAACGATTTATGAACGACAATATGGGCCTATTAACAGTAAGGAAATCCAAAGTGCAACTCTTGCACTAATTAGAATTGTCCAGAAAGATCGTTTCTACGATGAGTATCGCCAACTTGAACAAGATAGAGAGATCAATAAAAACAGTAAGTTAGTACAATTGTCCCCATTTTTTGACCGGAACGACAAAATAATAAGGGTCGGCGGGAGACTAAAAAACTCAAACTTAAAATTTGCTCAGAAACACCCTATTATTTTGCCCGGTGCGCACTCGTTTACTAGTCTAGTGATAAGAAGCGAACATATAAGTAATCTGCACGCTGGCGTAAATACAACCCTAGCTGCGGTTCGTTTAAAATATTGGCTAATTTTCGCTAAAAATGTGATAAAGGGTATAATTAGAAAATGTATCGTCTGTTTCAAGACTAAACCAATCATCAGTAACCCGTTTATGGGTGAATTACCAGAAGCCCGAGTTAAAATAGAAAAACCCTTTCACAGTACAGGTGTTGACTTTTGTGGCCCTTTCCTTCTCAGGGAGGGAACTAGAAAACCTAAAATATATAAAGCATACGTCGCTTTGTTTATATGTTTTGCTACCAGGGCCGTTCACTTAGAGCTGGTCAGTAATTTATCTACAGAGGCATTTATCGCTGCCCTTCGCCGATTTATTGCTGGTCGCGGCAAAGTCAGTCATATTTACTCGGATAACGCCACCAATTTCACCGGTGGTACTAAGAATCACTTGAACGTTTTTACTTTTTGCAGCTTTTTCTTATAGCAATTCCTCTGAAATTTTCAACATTTCAATCACCAATTCTGTTTTTTTGTCTTGAATGTCAACAGATCTTTATGCTTTTCCAGGTATTTCAAATATTATATAAATCTTGTACGGAATAGTAATGACTGTTATAAAAATTACTTGTGTATATTGATTATGTAGATATTTATTCAAATCCAAACATACACGTTGAGTTTGGTAAATGAAACTGCAACCACCTTTAATAAAGATATTGCTTTCCTTATTACCATATTCTTTATTTTTGATATTTATAATACGTTTGTTTTATTAAACCTTTTCTGATACAACAATTTAATAATCTGTCAGAATAACCAACACTTAGAAATTAAGTATCCACAGCAACACATTAACACGTTCGCTGCCACCGCAATTGGGATTGCATTTACGCAAGTATAAAGTCGGACGCACTAGCGCGTCAGTGGCAGCGAACGTGTTAGTGTAAAATGAAAGAATACACGGACGAATACTTACTAAAAAAATGTCACATTCTAAGTGTTTTGAACAGGGGTATTTCCACGACAATACCAAAATTTTAATGTTAATTTGACATGTTAGACAGTAAAAAATGCAACAAATACAACTAAAACTACTAATAAAGGCTCGTTACTCACCAGTCTCTTTCTCCTCTATGGAAGCGAAGCAAAGCAAAGATAAAGCAAATAAAATATTTTCTCGGCGTAATCAATGTCCACAACTTACCGTTCTTGGTGGCTTTCGTGGCGTGTATTATAAGCGCGTCTATGTGGCCCCCGCGAATCTCCGGGCCTTCCTCGTCGGGCTTCTTCAAGACCAGGTAACTGGAGACGTCCAGTTCTTCCATGAGATCCACCTCGACGCCGTCCTCATCCTTCTCGCTCTCCTCGGCCTTTGGTGTATTCTCCAGTAAATCAGGCAGCGGATCGCTTGTAACTGGGGTCTTGATTTCTGGCAGGACTGTACTTTGTGGTGTTTGCGGAGGTGATGACTTCGAAGACGACGAACGCGAACGCTTCGGCGGCAACGCTGGTGGGAGGCCGGAGTTTATGCACACTGGTGCCGGCAGATTTGGTGATTTCATTGGTGATGATATAGGACTACAATTCATAGAAATAATCAACAAAGGAAGGCAAGAAAAATTGATCCATCAATATAGACACGAAAAAAGGTTAAATACGATACATTTTGTAATCTACAGTGTTACAAAGGATATAAAACATATACAAATTGCTTGAAACAGCTATTTGTTTATAACTTATTATCTTTGTTATTTATTGAGTTTGAATTGGCCAATTCTAGGAAGAATATTGTAAAATAGAATAACTGTTACTAGTAAAGAAAGAAATAATACCTAGGATCATTTGATGAAGCATTGGGGAGTGTTAGAGTATGCATTTGGGTGTGTGATGTTCTGCTAGAGCTGTGAGAGAAGGAGCACGACTGTGTTGTAGTGAGGCTTGAACCGGAACTCGGCATCCAGGCCCCACCGTGTACCATATGAACGGAATGCCTCATGAATTCCTGGTCGTTTGAATGGGAACAGTTTCCGAACATCTCCATGTAGGCCATGACTAAAATTAAATGTTAAACTAGTTACATTCCGATCTCATTCAATCATATCAAGACCATGAACGCCAATGTGATTAATAATTATTAACACTAGAAATTTGGATTGTTACCTGTCGATGTTTACTATTGCGTTTGTTATATCTCGTTTTATATATGTAATTTTATGATTGCATAAATAATCAATTCAAACAAAAGGACAAAAGTAGGAGTGGAGATAAAATTAACTTTAGGATTTAAAACGAGCACCCCATATTAAATTGTTGATTTGGCACTTTCAATGTAGTTTGGGGATTTGTTAAAGATCGTGTTTTTCGTACTAATTTATGTAAATTTAATGTACAGTCATGCTCACATAAATCTAGTACAAGCAATTTAGATCTAGTTACCCAATTATCTAAAATTGTTTATTGTACAACGGACTTTTTATTAATTACAAAATAAAAGAAATAAAGGCAACTAATATTTGATTGCTCCACCATTTGCATCAATTACAGCCCTTAATCTCCTCGGCATCGACAATATAAGATTTCAAAAGTAGTCTGGCTGTTCTATTAAAGTTTCCCATGTTTCTTCAATTATTCCCCACAGTTCATTTACGTTGCTGAACCTCATACGTGGCATACGCTTCGCCATCTCAGCCCATACGTTTTCTATAGGGTTCATGTCTGCGCTTTTGGAAACCCACTGCAAAACTTCTACATTATTTTGTTGAAACCAGTCGGTAACTATGTGTGCTGTATGAATAGGGGAATAATCATGTTGAAAAATTAAATTATTTTTGGGATATACTTGTTGCACAGACGGTAACATCACATTATCTAAAATATTAACATAGTTTATTGAATTAAACCTTCCGTCAATTTTCTAACACATTTCAGTATTATGATAACTGATCCACCCCCATATGTTCATTGAAAATCTCCCTTGCCTATCACTATTATTTAAATATCGTTCTTCATATCTTATATTTGGTGGTCTATAAACGCAAATCGCCCTATTATTTGTCGATTGAAAGGTTTTTTCTTCAGAAAAGACCACATTTTGCCAAAAATCTGGTTCATAATTAATATGATTTAAGGCATACAGTAATCTCGCCTGCTTCCTTTCTTCACACAATTTAATTTTTTTCGCTGCAACCCGGCATCTTAATTCGCTTTCTTTTATTCTTCGATTTGCCGTTTGCCGGGAACCCGGAAAATGCGTTTCTAGAACAGCTTTTCTCGCAGACTCGAATGGATGTACTCTCAAATATTCCACTAAATTGTTATCTTGCTCCTGCGTGGTAATCCTTACAAAGCCAGTCCCCCGTTTCCGATCCACACTTCCTTCATTTTCCCACCTTTTCTTTACGTTCAATACCATGGATTTATTTATATGCATCACTTCTGCCACTTGCCTGATGGTGTACCCTTCTTCCAGCTTGGCTACAATGCGCATTTTTTCGATATTATTAAGTTTTCTTGCCATACTACGTATATTTTTGAAATAATTCGAAAATGCTACCTGACGTATTGACAAATGTCAATTTGACTGAATCAGTATGAATCCAGACACCTTGTCTACAGAGTTGGGTATAAATTACACGAATCTAATATGTTTGTACTAGATTTATGTGAGCATGACTGTACATCTATAAGAAATAAATATTATTATTACTACAGATACCACCTAATGTGAAGGATCTTAAAAATAACGACTGTAATTCATAAAGTGACTCCAGCAAGAATGGGAGAAATTTAGATATCAGATTGACGTGTGAAACGATGGCCAGGAAAAGGATTACAGATGTTATATAGACTAGCAAACCAAGTAACAACCACCTATACTATGTTGGAGATATACAGAGAGCTATGGAATTTAAAGAATGTAAATAGTATGCGCCTTTAAAATGGTGAGCGCAGCGATGAAATAGAAAATAATACTACCTCTGTTCCATAATAAGTGAGCCATTTGAGTTTTCTTTCAAACTTATTGACACTTAGTTATTTTTTTAATTTCTTTTTTGATATTCTTAACATACACCAAATTCTTAATCACATGTGCCATGGACGTCAAAATATTTGACAGTTTAATTTTTTAAAAGCAACAATTAATATTCGATTTTTTAAGCGAAAGTGTTCTAACGCCGGAAGTTTCAAACGATGAGAAGACCAAATTTAATCAACGAAAAACGAACGGCTATTACTCAGTTTTTACTGAAACATCAGAAAAATTGACGGCTGAAATAGGGAGCGGTGATTTTAGCAATTGAAAAATTCGGAACATCAAGAGCCACTATAAAAAGAATATGGAAATAAGATAATGATTCTGTTTGTGGTTTGGATGAGAATACGCCTATGAATGTTGATTCTAAAAAGAAAGGAAAGTCGTGTCGGAAAAAATTGACAGAACAGAAAAAATTACCAACATTCGATTAGTTGATCATAAAAGAAAAGGGAAATTGCGGTCGTTATCAGTTGCAGTTGAAATTTTGTTGGTGCTAATTCCGGTGGAACCGGGGAGAACTGATTCAACCGTGTGATGAGGATTTTTTCAAATTTTTAATACAACGGCAACCCAGTAAACTTTTAACGAACGGTTTAGCATAGACATCCAGTATAGTACGTAGAAACGAAAACGGCTCACTTATTTTGTAAAAAATATACATTAGTAATGGCTCAATCATTATGGAAAAAATATGAAACGGTAATGGCTCACATATTATGGAAAAAATAAAAATCGACAATGGCTCACTTATTATGGAACAGAGGTAGTATATATTTTTGGCATGTTATTTTCAATGGGCCACTCTCTTCACCGTGTTCGAAGGTATAGGTTATGGACCAACATATTTTTTTAACAGTTCATTCATACCTCACTAAACACAATGGCCCGGTCGCTGTACCACTCAACCCAAATTTCTCGCTCGTCTTGCCCATGAATGTAGACATGTTTTGAAATGGAGATTATAAAGTTCGTCTATTATGTCCATTATTTACAAATCATTTAAACCATTAATATATTTAAATATGATTTAAGTTTACTTATATATCATTATGTTCAAATATACTTTAATATATTTTAAATAATTAAAATCATAATATTACTGAATTTATGTTGCGCCACTGGTAAAAACTATCGGCACATTCCACACGCATTCCATAGCTCTCCGTATTTCTTCAATACAGTATAGTTGAAGATGGCAGTAAAGATGTAGTCATACAAGTACATGGAATCATTAACACGCTGAGTAGTTAGACATTCGGGCCGTGTGAGAAGTGGTTTGTCTCACGAGCCGTTACAAAATTACATGGAACTCCACAAAGCATATAAAGATATTTAGCCCCAGGGGTTAAACATTTCTTAATTGTGAGCGCAACAGAAGTTAAATCTTGTAGAGAGTAGGAATACAACATAAGGGAAATTAGCTAGAAGTGCTTGAAACTAGATATAAAGAGCATTTCTTGCTTGGTGAACACTCAAATGCTACAGTGGTTGTTCGAGTTTATTTCTAGACGAACCCCAGAGGAGATGAGGCTAATAAACAACCTTAGCTTATATTTCGAAAATCACTTGCTCTTGTTTACCATCCATAAATTAGAGGGTGGGACTGGGACCACCCACCCGCCCCTCATTCCATTTACATTTCAAATACAAAAACGCGTTTTGTAAAGTTTAAATTTTTCCAATTATTTGCCAAAGAAGTACCTTTAACCCAGCAGGTATTGTAGGTTAAAATAAAGTTGATACAGCCGGTGGTGGGTGGGCCCTATCTTACAATCCAACCTGTTGCCCACGCGCCGATTTTTTTTACCAATAAATAAGTGAATCACAATAACATAGTCTTTAATGTCTTTATCAGTCTTGTGTAATTAATTAATTTCAGTATATAAACTGTTGTTTATCATCCATTAATTGGAAGATGGGACAGGGAACCGACCACCCACCGGTCCCTTATTCCATTTACATTTAAAACACAAAATCAGGGTTTTGTAAACTTTTAACTTTTGCAATTATTTGTCAAAGAAGTTCATTTAACCCAAGAGGATTTGTAGGTTAAAATAAAGTTAATACGGTGGGTGGTGGGTATCCCTATCCTACAGTCCAACCTGTTGCCAATGAGCCTATATTTCCACCAATAAATATGTGCATCACAATAACATAAAGTCTTTAATGTCTTTCTCACTATTGGGTTATTAATTAATTTCGATGTGTAAACTCTTGTTTATTATCCATTAATAGGAAGATGGGACAGGGCTCACCCACCCGTCCCTCATACCATTTACATTTAAAATATCGCGTTTTGTAAACTTTCAACTTTTACAATTATTTGCCAAAGAAGTTCCCAACAGGATTTGTAGGTTAAAATAAAGTTGATACAGCCGGTGGTGGATGGTATGTAAATCCTTGTTTATTATCCATTAATTGGAAGAAGGTGGGGCAGGAACTACGCACCCGCCCCTCATTCCATTTACATTTAAAATACAAAATCGCGTTTTGTAAACTTTCGACTTTTCCAATTTCCAAGTTCTTTTAACCCAACAGTATTTGTAGGTTAAAATAAAGTTGATACGGCGAGGACCATATTCGAAGAGAGGTATAAGCTGGGCAAGAACAAGTGGTTCTTCCAGAAGCTAACATTCTAGGTTAAAACGGACTATGTGTATAAAATACAATCCAATCTACTGGTGACGCGCCGATAGTTCCACCAATAGAAAAGTGAAACACAATAGCATGTCTTTCTTACACCGTATTATTAATTAATATCGGTATGTAAACCCTTCTTTAACATCCACAAATTGAAGGGTGGGACTGGGATCGACGGTCCTGGATGATAATCCAATGACTAAGCACTTTTTTTTTTTAATTTCTACATTCATCTTATTCAATAAGCAAACCCGATAAATTTAATTTATATATGATTAATAAGGTGTGAGCCACAAAATTTTGTTTCAGAGTTGGCCATGCCTGAGAGAGAGAAAAACATAGCAGTCATGTCTAAGATTAATTTTTTTTTTTAATTTAATTCAATTGAACTAATAATAATATGCGACATACCTCATTTATCTCACGGCCAACTCTGAAACAAAATTTTATGGCTCACACGATACAATGACATCAGTTGATCGGGTTTTTAATATTACTTAATTTTTTCTAGTGTTAATAAAACATCAGAACCTGGTTCCATTTTATGAAGTATTAATATCAACTTTCTTTTGATTACGATTTAAAAACACACACACATACAAAGAGAGTTTAGATTCAATCAAAAATAATTCATGAATGAAGTGATTAGTATAATTATATCATGCAATCCTATAACTAGTTTAACTAATACGTAAAAGAAGTAGAGACTCAGAACACACGTTTGCATGCAAAGACATGCGTATAGAAAACACACAAATATTGAACACTTTTTACAACAGTAGTTTCACGGGGAAACCTGTGCGGCTCACTTACCAGAGTAAGCCACCGATTGGAACACTACGAACAAAGTTTTCGAATTAAATAGAACCTAACCGGACAGTGTTACAGTTACGGATTCATCGGCCTTACACTGTAATCATACAAACTTTAGGCGATTCGAAACTACACGAGACACATTTGATGACTGTTAGTCTACAGAGAGTGTATAAAACATGCCCAAAATTCGTATAATCATGTTCAAGTTAGTACGTGTGTGCGATGACGACTGAAGTTGAATTGTAATGCGGACTCACTGTGTTTCTTTTTGGGCGGCAACGGCGGCGGCTTGCTGCTGTCCTGGCTCATGCTGCTCGATATACTCGTGCTGCTCGATAAGCTCTGATGTGACGACTGGTGCATTTGACATGTTACTACTACTTCACCACCTGAAAGTATCACCTGTTGTAGATTTCATAAAATTTACACTAATTTATGCGGTATACATATTCAAATTGGAAATTGGGAAGATAGTCGCGCCACGAATGCGACAATTATACATTGTTTACTCAATTATTTACAAAAGCTAATCAGGAAGAGTGCAAAGAATCCTTTCACCAAATATAATTTCTAGGGCATGCAACCTCACCTTAACCTAAGCATAAACTTAAATCAAAATCATGTGTGTCGGTAAAATGAAACTGGTTGAGTGCCGTTGGAATCGCGAGATCCACGTCTGCGCGTTTGCGAGTGGTACAAACACTGGGATCTTCCCAATTTATGGACGCTGCCTTTTGAATAATGGCTAAAAAATAGCTTACCCAAATGGCCGTCAGGTACATTATCATAAGGAGACGGTTGGCGGTCCGGCTTCCTCCGCGTCTTCTGCGGTATCGCCGGTGGCACCACCACCACCTCATTCACGACGGCGGCGTCGACCTCCTCGATGTGATTCGACGACGTGTTCGAGACGACCACGCTGCTGCTCTTCTGCACCTGCATGCTGTGACTCTGCACCACGCTCTCCGATTTGATGATCTCCGTCGCGATGTTGGAAGTTTTCAGCGAGTTCTGCTGCGAGCTGCTCCACTGTGTACTTATTGAGCTCTGCTGCGAGCTCCGCTTCGAGCAGCTTGAGTTCCTCTGCGAGTGCATCGACACGATGCCAGAATCGGTGTTTGACAGCCGGTGGTACTGCAGGTGGTTCACCTGCAGCTCATTAGAATGGTTGAGTAATGATATGGTCGCCGTGTCGGAATTGTTCAGGAACGAGTCCTCCCATATTCCCGTGCCGTTGGAACCTTCAAATAAAATCCGTTGTTTTTGCTTCGTGCTGGAGTATGATCAAAAATTATTTTCAACAGGGGCTGCTATGAAATTTGAAACATTTCCAACCGTGGCCGCTCCAGAAGAATATTCTCGCAACCAGCAACGGCTTGTGGATGTTCGACGAAGTGCAGCACGAACGGCATCTCTGTTTCAGCCTCCTCTAAGAAGATCCACGAGCCGCTGCTGCTCGCAACTATAGTCCATTCACGATCGACTTTTAGTTAGGTAGGCCATGTTAGGGTGACATTTTTGTTGGCACAGTTTAGTTGCGCACCAAGTCATTTTGATTTGAGGTTATAATTTATAATAGTTACGTCCATTGCCAGCAATTTTTTCTGATATAATAGTCGCTTTCCCATTTAATATTTCTCACATGCAAATATAATTGTGGTCAATTTTTGCAATTATAATTTTTTTATTTACAAGGTATTTTTTAAATTAACTTGGGACAATCTCACTTATTGCAGATTTATTAAATACAAATAATAAAGATGAAAAATAGCCTGAATATATGAATATTTAGCCTGTTCGCACGACATAAAGTCTTACTAAGCCTACAAACAAATAACTTATTGAAACAACTACTTCCCTGGCTAGTGCCACGCCGGATATTGAATGATACAAAAGAAATTTGCATGTTATTACTAGCACTACTAGATAATAACATTGGTTTAATGTTATTACTAGTACTACTAGACAATAACATTGATTTAAGATCGTTTATTTCTACGTACAGGACTAAAATTATTCTAAAATAAAATGTGAAACTTTAAACTGTAAATGTTATTATTAAAATGAAAAACCACAAAACAAGCAGATGGCTGGTTACTTAATTTTTATATATTTTATAATTCAGTGGTATATTTAGTTATTATCAAATTTGTTTCATCTAGTAACACTAGATAAGTTTAGCACGGTGTGTCCTTGTCAAAATGTTTTCTGGTTTTTTTAATTTTAATAATAACATTTACAGTTTAAAGTTTCACATTTCATTTTAGAATAATTTTCAAGTTAGTCCTGCATGTAGAAATAAGCGATCTTAAACCAATGTTATTTATCTAGTAGTTCTATACCTCATTTAATAACCAGGCGGACTAAATCAAATTATAGCCGCGAAAATACGTTGTTGTGATTGGCCAAAGGGGCGCCGTTTTTACACAGGCCCAAATTGCATAAACAGTAATGGCCGTTGTTATGATCAGCTGATCTCTCACCGTTCCTTGTGTCCCACCGATTCCACGCGTTTCGGCTCAGTTTCTGTGTTTTTAGTCAGTTATTTCTTCCGCTGATCGTGTAAGAATGGATTCCTCCCATCCCGCGATTTTCTTGGAAATAGTTATTTTATTTTTAACTACGGATAAATAGGGTGTTTCAGACCACCCGTTCACCCCAAATATCTCCCGAAATACGAATCGGATTGAGATAAAAAAAAATATGCCCAAAAATATTTTATGAGCTGTATCATGTAGTGTGAAATGTGAACCGCCCCCCTCCCCCCTGGGTCGGGGAGGGGGGTAACTTTGAAATCTTAAATGGGAACTCCAATTTTTTATTGCAGATTTGGATTCTATGCTAAAAAAAATTAGGTTTTTATCCGAAAAAAAAATTTCGATCAGCGACAGATGGCGCTATGTTCGGCAAAAACATTTATTGAATTATATTTATTTCTCGCATTTTTACGTAGTCATCTCTTAAATAAGGCGTCAATTGAAGTCATTGATAATTTTATGTCTAAATAAGCAAAAAAAAAAAAAAAAAAATTGTAAAAAAAATCGTAGAAACGAATAAAAATCAATTTGATTATCAAATTCTATTCTATTCTTTTCTATTGTGGTAAAGTATGAATGTTTGTAACGCAAAGAGGATTTTTTTAATAAAAAAAATTTTTTTTTTGCTAATCGAAAAAAATGTTTCGAATAAAAACCAAATATATTTTAGAGTAGAACCCAAATCTGCAATAAAAAATAGGGGTACCCTATTTAAGATTTCTAAGTTACCCCCCAGCCCGTCCCAGGGGGGAGGGGTGGTGGTTTAAATTTAAACTCAAAAAATAAATTTAGACGTATTTTTTTGTATGTCAATCCGATTTGTATTTCGCGAGATATTTGGGGTGAACGGGTGGTCTGAAACACCCGGTATACCCGGCACTAGTTTGGTGTCATTTTCGACCCCCAAGAAACGGAAATGGTTGGATTTTGGAGCATTAACGCTCGAGGAAAAACAATCTAAAATTATCTTATATAAAACTTGAGTTTTTCTATATGCCCCTAAATTCTTAAGAGGGTCTCGTACTTATTTTAATAGTATATACTAAATAATTGACTATATAACCTAGAATTAATTTATATGTTGATATAATTGTTGGATGAATGTTATGGATAAAAGAATTTGAAATAATTTTATTTTTACCGCCGAAACATGTCTGGTTACTTTTCTGGTGACTAAGACCTTTATTGGCATATTAACCTATTACAAAAACAAAATAACTATTCTACATTCCCCAACAACTAAATCATAAATTTAACTCTCTCCTACATTCCTTCTCCCTCACCATTTTCTGCAATATCTTTACCCCGGCACCATCCTCTCTCATCCATTCCGCTACACCCTTGTTCCTTTTTCCCCCCATCCATCCTTCATTCACTCCCTCACACTCCTCCGCCAGATGCCTCCACGTATCCCTCCCATTTTCACACATTACACACCTCATATACTCTTCACCCATCCACTTCTTCCTCCCTCTCTCTTCTGATCCACACCTAGCCCTAGCTAATGTCACCCTCTCTTCTCTGTTCCACCCGTCCTCATCCAAATACTTCGGTCTCCTTCCATGTACCTGCCAACTCCCATACATGTCATTATATTCACTTTTTTCTATACTTCCCTGTCTCTCCTGTACATCCACTTCCTTCGCCCTCTCGCTCACCCACTTTGCCACATTTACCCCCCTCTCTAACCACTCCCTCACTTTCACCTCAGACAGTCCTACTCTCTCATACATTTTCATTCGTTCCTTCCTCCATTTACCCCCCCTTTCGTTCACGCATGTCTTCCATACCGCCTTTACCAACCTCTCTTCCCCTAACTCCCATAACCTCATCTCATACCTAACCATTCTCTCCATAGCCTCACATCCTAAGCTTCCTCTGTCAGTCTCCTGAAGCAGTATGTACCCGGGAGTCGACCTTTCCACTCCCAGCATACGCTTCAGAAACCAACACTGCTCCCTTTCCACGCACTCATACCCTTTCACGCCCCACACTTCTACTCCATACATTATTATCGACTTCACACATGCATCCCACACTTTACACGCCAATCTGAGGTATAGTAATAACATGCAAATTTCTTTTGTATCATTCAATATCCGGCATGGCACTAGCCAGGCAAGTAGTTGTTTCAATAAATTGTTTCTTTGTAGCCTTAGTAAGACTTAATATTGCAGAGTCGAACAGGCTGAATATTCATATATTCAGGCTATTGTTCATTTTTACTATTTGTATTTTTTGTCAATATTTATCTTAATTCTTAAGTAATATAGGCAATGCTGTTTCGTGTTTCTAAAAATATATTTGTCAAACTTCATTTTGGTGTTTATCAAAACTTCCTGCTCCAAATAAATATTACAGCTTGCTTTACTAAAAGCTGATCATGAACTTGTATCATGGATTATGCGCAATACTCACCATTTTCTAGTTGTTCAGTTTCTATGAGTATCAGAAAACATTGAATTATTTTAAATCATTTAATCTAACTTGAAACTGTCGACGTATTCCTAAGCCACCCCCGATGAAAATAACGACTGATCATTATTTTAATCCGAAATAGTTTAAGGTTAAAATTATACGCACCTACTATGTCCGATAAATCATTATCTAAAATAGTATCACTGTCCAAATTTTGGTCCATTAAAGCTGATATTTCCTCTTCCTCTCTGGATTGATTCAACATGGAATCTAGACTGCCCGCGCTAGCTGATAACAAGGAGCTGGAGTCCTCCGGCGATTTCGACCTCAGAGACATTCTTTAAAGAAAGATCAATTTGCAATTTTGCAGGTGAAGACGGCAAGGAAGGATGTAAGAAAAATGTTAGTTTCGTTCTTACAAGGCAACGGCGAATTGAATTACCTCTCCAAACTGCATCCGTGCATCGAACCATCCGAATTAAAGTCTTCGATTAACTGCGTGATCATTTGATTCCGGCTGTTTTTCTTTTTCGGAGGTAGCGGAGGTGGTGTTACACTCTTATCGGATCTCTTATAGAATAAACTACAAGAATAAAATTACTCGATAGTAAACATTAATCAACGACATCAACGACAAACTACAGACAGGTTTCGGACTGTGGTCCTCATCAATGCAGTAGAGCGGTGATGGGGAATCGGAATTGCTATGAGGGATATTACTCCGTCAGGTACCAAAATTGGTTGATTAAACCGCCATCTTGTCTCTGGCATAGTCGAAAGTCGGTTAAAAAAATCATGAAGAACATGAAACTTAGAATGTGACTACTATATAGTAGTAATGGGTTGCTATGTAGCAGGAAAAATAAATGCTTTGAGGACTTTTCGGTTTCAGTTTCAGTTGCCTTGAAAGGGTTAAGAAAGAGATAAAGGGAAAAAGTATTAAACTTTGAGTAAAACATTTGTTAACAAATAATAGCTACCTATCAGGTAAAGGTGGTTTAGGCGGTGGACTCTGATCTCGAAGTATGGATTCCGAGCTGTGGCTGCTCCGAACCATCCCTGGACTGCAAGTAGTCTGCTCTAGAATCTGTCGTTCTCTGGGCGTCAACGGAATGTCTGGCAGAGAATTCCTCTGATTCGACATATCCAAGCTGATATTGGCGTATGATGACCTTGGTGTTGTTTTGTACGATATGGTAGTTTGCTGCGTTATTTTATCTTGGGATACTTTAACAAGATTCTAGAAATAAATTAATTATTGCGTCACGATGGAAATAATGATTATTGGCAAGTAAGCGTAGCGATGGATATAACTCCTTAAAAACTCAATTAGCTCCCTGATGCCAGGGCTATAAATCTGTGTTAACTGGAGCCTGTGAGTGACTTGCAGTGTTTAACCCCCTAAATTAATGGAAAGTAAATGATTTGATATTCTCTAAATCAAGTAATTAAGATTTAAAAACACAGAGAGGTTATTTAGCGCTTCCTGTCAAATGTCGTTGAATAATCACTGAACGTACTTATTGGAATTAAAAAATTATAGATGGCGCTGGCGATATTATAGAAATAATTTTAGGCGGAACTTTAAAATAGTCGTCCTACATACAGAGCTGTAAGCATTAGGTTAAAGGGGTATTAAACTTTGTTCTCCCCTCACGAAATCTATGGACCACCCCTGGCTCCAGAACCCACTCCTTTAATACATTAGCCCTCTCTAGTTGGTCTGCACTACAGTTTCCAATCATCTCACCCCAGTTACACCAGCCTGTCGAAGCGACTTCAAAACTTTAAAATTAACAAGCAGAGGTGTTTTATGATCCCTTGTTATGGAATGTTTGATTCAAATTTTGATACCGATATGTGCTTTTTCACACGGCTGGCAGCGTGACTCACTAAAGCAGAGATTGCTCAGGATAACACATCTCTACCGCACAAATATAATTCAATTCACTAAATGACTCAACTGATCTGCACCCATTTTCCTCATCTCTAGTACCATGAATCCTGGAACCTGCTGTCACTAATTACCACATAGTATTGCAACCAGTCTCTTCTTTACCACGTATTGACTAAATTAAGAGGTTACGCTTATAAGGATCCGAGTTAACGGGGGGAGACCACTCAGATGTTGCTAAGAATGGCCCACAGAGTGCGCCATATTCGACCGCCTTGGACTTTTCGTCATAAAGACTAACTATAAACTCGGTGTTACGGTGACTGGTGCGCCTCACGTGTCTGCGAGCTTTATTAATTCAAGGCTGCGAGCTTCATTAACTAATAACCGGAACAGATGTTCCATTGATTCGAAGCATCTCGACGAGGAGACCAGAGGAAACTTATCTGTAACGTGGCCACTTGTCTAAGATAAGAAGCATGCCCCGGCGTTAGAATGTTTACATTATGGTGTTGTCATGTATACAAACGATTAAGCGCCCAATGCATTTCTAAATTTCAATACCGGGTTCATATTCAGAAATAAGAATATTTTATGCTACTTGCCCATTCGTTAATATTTAATATATTTTCTAATGTATTTATTTTAATAGATATTAAATAGGTTATGCATTTGAATTTCCTGATTAAATTTTAACTTTCTCCGAGTGGTTTTCTGTTCTGATAAACGTTATTTATATTTTTGAATAATTAAATAAGAAGTCGGTGCCAAAAAATGACAGCATTTTGCAAATAAGTATATTTTATAAACATTTGTTTTATTTCTTTTAATAAACAATTTAAATTAACAATCATTGTAAAAAATATTTAAAAAAAAAACATAAAACAATTTACAAAAAAATGTTTTTTCCAAAAATCTATTTTGTCTGAAATATTTTTTCAATTTTTGTGTGTAAATAGGTTTTTCGATTTAAATTTTACCTGAGACATATTTACAATAGTAATTTAATTAATTCTTCATTCTGTTGTATTAAATGTTACTAATATAAATATAGTAGAAGCCGGTTAAACCGCGAGTTATAATTGAGATAATAAACGAATTTTCAAGTCAGGCAATTTGCAGAAATATCAAAATTCATTTTATATCCAGACAAAACATTAGCAGATTAACTTAATTTGGAGAATTTTGAGTGGCTGAATATGTAAGATATAGAAAAGCAATTAATCCAGTTCTATATCTAAACAAAAAATTGTCGATTTGAGAAAAGACTTAAAAACAATTGAAAATGATCGACAGTTGGACATTTTTTCAAAAGTATGCAGAGGAGGAAATAATGTCATCCCCATGAACTTTAGTTGTTTAAAAAACTAGCGATGGCTATTAATTTTTTCTCCTACATAGGCTTGCGAGTCATTCATTTTTAAATGAATGTTATAAAAGACAGATTTATAAATAAAACTAGTTTTAAGTGTGTTTTACTAAAAGTGACGAAATATGATCCTGATATAAAGTAATTGTTATCCAATTTACAACAACAAAAATCTAATTTTTTAATACTTATGTTTGTAAGTTTATTTTTATTGAATTTACTGTTGTTTTTTTTTAATTTTCATTTTAATTTTTAATATTCTCTGCAAATTTTTGGCACGCGCCATAAAAAGGTTTGCCACCACTGCTCTAATTGATTGTTTGAGTTTTATGAAAATATGAGTTGTATTCTCCACACAGAAAAGTTTTTTTTAATGTAGTTTTTCGTTAAAAAACCGAATGTTTAGCAATTACTTCATGTCACAGTTATCACATAACGCGGGTCAGACATGTATGTGGTAATTAACATGTTAACGAAATTATTCTTCTTGAAATGTCTTTCGACCCTGATATTATACAGTTGAACTTGGAACTTTCCATTTCATATACTTATTTCCAGATTATGTTAATAATAAACTTACCTCTACGTGTTACCGTTCCTTGTCATAAAAAAAGACATACAATTTTCATTGCAACGACCACTTTAAATAGTATTTTGTCCACGACAATATAATACTTTTGTTTTTTTTTTGTTAAGAAGTTATATAAATAGGAATAGTATTTATTTTTAACATTAATTTAATACAATACAATATTATTTAGTAATATTAAATGTAATATTTGAACAATTTGATAGATATATTATTCTATTTTTTTGTCTTTGTAAGACTTATTCATTCAATAATTCAGGCTACTTTTCGTCTTTATTTTAATCTATTTCCTGTTGGGTTTTCATTTTTCAATTATATTCTATATTGAATTTTTTTGATTTTATATCTTATATTATAGTATATTACATACCTAGAGTTGTAAGTAGCAAATTAGGCGCAAGTGAAAGATATTGCGTACGAGCCGCGTAGCGGCGAGTAACGTAATTTCACGAGCGCGTAATTGCGTTACAACTCGCGTTATGTACTAAACTTTACCTTCGACCTGACATTTATTCGCTTAAACTAAAGACATGTTGAAACCGAATCTTGTCAGGGTGATGTTTAAATTTGTATTAAATTAGCCGGTAATGACAATGTAGGACGACTACCAACTAAACAAACGAATTACCGTTCGAACAATTTTCCGTCGAATACATTTGATTGAACAAATTCAAGGATACGGATCGTTGTACTTACTCTGAAGTGTTAATCTACTAAGATACCATTGCGATTTAAGTACCAATAAGGCATGGCGTGAAGTTTATTGTGTCGGTTATTGTGTTAACCAATAAGTTGTAATCTGACGTTTAAATGTCACTGTCACTTTTGATATTTAAAGACGAACAGACGAATGCAGAGGGACTCGGAGACGTTAATTGTAATTGGCTAATAAGTATATACATAAGTGGTAATATGTTACACATTTATGTACAACATTTGACATTTATATATACTCTATATATTCGTAATGGGTCGCTTACGATTGGTGGAAACAGTTCGGTAATTCATCAATTACAAAGTGGGAGTAGGTAATTTTTTTTTTTATATGAACTCTGCTGTCCGTGATAATTTTTGTTATTAATGTATACTTTTCTTAAATTATTTATAAATTAATTGTTACTTTAAGCAGAATTGTGTTAATCGGTACGAAAAACTTTTAGTTCAGTCAAAGTACGTCGAAGCTACAACCTCCCGCCCGTAGGAAAGTTCTATCCTCCAAATACGGTGGCTCGCGACGGGACATACCGGGTGACCCAGGGATCTGTAAAAGTCCCATAACTTATTTGCTATTTGAGATATCGACTTCTAGTTTTCCTGAACTGGTACCGACACTTATTCTACATATTTTAAAAATATGTATGTTTTTGTACAGGGTGTCCCAATATACATAACAGACCAAAGTTATGTTTTTTTAAACGGAATACCGTATATTTTATACTTTATTTTTAATCCTCTTGAGAAGCTGATAATAATATTATAAGATAGTATAGGTCTATTATGGACGATTGGTTAGTTATGGGCAAATTTGTGGCAAAAACAAGGACACATTGAAAAAGTTGCAGAAGCGCTCCTAGCAATGCTAGCGTCGTTTTTTATACACTAAAAAATTTTCCACATCATGAAGAATAATACAAATCGGCTTTGGTTCTTTTTTGTTCATACTGCTATACAGGGTGTCAACATTCGCAAAATAATGGATAACTATTTTTTTTCAAATGGAACACCCTATATATCTTGCCACCAATGCATGGAATTTTTATTAAGCTTTCCAATGATGTACAATTTGTATAATGAAATATTAAGGATTCTTAAGATTTATCCATAAAAACATTTTTCTTTTATCACCTCTTGCTCATTTTTGGATTTTCAGCCAAAACTGCATTTTCTGAAAAAAATAATAAGAGACCAAAGTTGTAGAGCGGAAAATTTTCGATCGATGTGTCTTTCGACTTTTCCAATAATGCGTGCATTGCCCGCCATAGTGCGCAAAATCGTGACCGTGTATGCATTTTAGCGTTTTTCTCAAATTTTTTGTTAATTAATTGCACTATACTTTATTTTCCACGTCCTCTAGCAGAAAAACTGGTAATTATAGAATTATTTAAATGACCTAAATCGATTGAAAATATTCCGCTCTACAACTCTTAAAAGAAGCAATTTTTGCCCAAAATGCACAGTTTTCGCTAAAAATGCAAAAAACCATAGAAAACGCAAAAATTGATATATACATTTTCTATTTGCATTTTTAGGGAAAACTATTCATTTTTGGCAAAAATTGCTTCTATTAAGAGTTGTAGAGCGGAACATTTTAAATCGATACGGGCCATTTTAATTTCTCTATAATTTCCCGTTTTTCCGCTAGAGGGTGCGGAAAATAAAGTATAGTGCAATTTATTAATAAAAAATTTCAAAAGAAAACGCTAAAATGCAAAAACGGTCATGATTTTCCGCGCTCTGGCGGGCAATGCACGCATTATCTTAAAAGTTGAAAGACCTATGTCGATCGGAAATTTTTCGCTCTACAACTTTGGTCTCTTATAATTTTTCCTGACAATGCATAGTTTTGGCTGAAAATCCAAAAATCAGCAGAAGGTGACAAAACAAATATATTTTTATTGATAAATCTCAAGAATCCTTAATATTTTGTTATACTAACTGTATATCATTGGAAACCTTATTAAAAATGTCATAGATTGGTGGCAACTTATATAGGGTGTTCCATTTGAAAAAAAATAGTTATCCATTGTTTTGCGTATGTTGACACTCTGTATAGCACTATGAATAAAAGAGAACCAAAGCCGATGTGTATTATTCTTTATGATGTGGGAAATTTTCTAGTGTATAAATAATGATGCTATCTTTGCTAGGAACGATTCTGCAATGTTTTCAATGTATACATGTTTTTGCCACAAATTTGCCCATAACTAACCAATCGTCCATAATAGACCTATACTATCTTATACTGTTTTGATCAGCTTCCCAAGAGGGTTGAAAATAAAGTATAAAATATAGGGTGTTCCATTTAAAAAAACATAACTTTGTTCTGTTATGTATATTGGGACACCCTGTACAAAAACACATATATTTTTAAAATATGTAGAATACGTGTGGATACCAGTTCAAGAAAACTGGAAGTCGATATCTCAAATAGCAAATAGGTTATGGGGCTTTTACAGATCCCTGGGTCACCCGGTATATGACGCCCCGTAACACAGTCAACTTAAATGTTTTGCCTCATTTAAATTTTGGAATGAAATGGTACTGCAGGTGAGGAGCCCAATGTTATCGAATGCAGCGACCAGCCAGCCTGGACGCCAGTTCGTTGCACTACCAGACTAAAAATCCACAAAAATCGACACCGAATGGGTAGGCAACAAAACTATAATATACCTCGGAAACCACCAGTGATAAAAAGCAATCAAACTTCTACAGTTTTCATCTGATTGACTTGGGACGCAACTTAATATAATCAGAGTAATTCCATCTACAGTGTGACAAAATGTGAACAATATCCAACATACCGTTTTTTTAATATTGCGAGAGACGCAAAACTTACAACATTATTGCAATTAAAAACAGTTTAATTTAGCTGTTTACATGAACCAATTTTACTCAAATTTTGTCAGAATATGTAATAATATTGTTGTTTTAGCAGGGCAAAATTTCATTATATTTCGTCCTAAATTAAGGCCGACTGATTGCAATAATCTATTTTCTTTGTTATTAAATATTTTAAAAAAATGACTGTCAAAATGGCATTCGCCTGTAAATAGAAGTCATATTACACCAACAAAAATTTAACTTTTACTTGAATAACGGTTTAAATCACATTAATACATCTCTAAAAAAGCATGGGTACCCTGCCCTTAACCATCATTGAGAACTAAATGAATGAATTAAACTCACTTGGACTGCGTCTTCAACTAAACTGATGACCTCGGTGACGTTCTTCTCCTCCAGTGAACTTGATTCCGAGTCTATCAGTGCATCGTCGCACAGCTTTATCAGCTTGGCGACGCTCTGGTACATCCGGTGCGTAGCCGAACGTATCGTGCTGCCTGGATCTGAAGAAACCGAGGATTTTACCACGAGGTTTATCGCCCACACAGTGTCCAGCACGATGGTCCCGTTTCCTGGCAACATTTCCAGTTTGTTCTTAGCTACGACATCCTTTAAATGCTTTAATGTTACTTGGATCTGAAAAAAGAAATTCATAACTTACGCATTAAAACATCATAGTTGTGTCTCATTCTATAGATAAATAATACAATTTTCTTATTAGATTAAATAAAAATCCACACCATGTAGAGTTGGAAGACATTGGGTCAAGTAATAATATCTAGCGCAGATCAAGCCGTAATAATAATAATAACTTTATTGGTATTGCACCATATATGGCGGATATATGTCACAACTATAATATCAATACAAAGAACACAAACCCCAGAGGGTGGAAAAACTTCAGGAGAGGAAGAAAAGGAATTATTTTGGGCCACACATGTTATATAGTAATAATATAGAGGGTGTAGAATTGGTTTACACACCATAGGGATTTCCATGTTAAATTCTTAATGTTCAAATATTGGTTCCCCAATTTATTTCAGAGAAAAAGGGTAAATATGTATCTTTTAGAGAAAAAAATCCTCTACACAACCATCTCCTTAGTTATTTTTTTACTTTCCATAGAAAGGGAAAATTGAGGAAATTAAAACTACTGTTTTAGCAAAAATAGTGGTGCCCTGGAATTTCTGAAACAATAAACCGTTGAACGTTAGCTGTCACGTTATTGTTTTAATCACAAATTTAGGCGTATTTTAAGTAATTTTGTGTTAATATTATGGATTTGTTGAATGAAAAGATCCTAATGGCAATATGGAACTATTCTACTAATAGCGCATGTGCAGTAACCCATAGTACTGTTAACAGAATGGTCCACAAATTTCGGAACGTTCAACGAATTTTTGTTTCAACAATTCCAAGACACCACATATTTTTCCTAAAATAGTAGTTTTAATTTCTTCGATTTCCCTTTTGTATGGTAAGTAAAAAAAATAAGTAAGGAGACGGTTGTGTAGAGTATTTTTTTTTCTCTAAAAGAAACATTTACACTTTTTCTCTAAAATAAATTGAGGAGCAAATATTTGAACATTAAGAATTTACCATGGAAATCCCTATGGTGAGTGAACTAATTCTACACCCTGTAGTAACACTAACGATAGCTTACGAACTAAAAATCGCTTTAAGTTTAAGTGTTGGGCCAGCAACGTTTTAAAAATTGTTAAGTGGTTCTTGCAGTTGCTATTATACACAGGTGAAATGCACTGACATACTTCTTCTTTATTAAACAAGCAACAGAGTCAGCTCGCTTAAAAAGAAACTGAGGATCTTGGTCACAACCGTTGATACAAAGACAAACTTTTACTCCCATCAGGAACCACGGTAGGTCTTCAGACATTTGTTATACGTTCTTTTATTCCCTTTGGAAGGATGAATGTATTTGTAGTGCAGCACAAGCGGTGTAGTTAACTCGTTTAAAATAAAACTTCAGATCTGAGCCAAAACCCTTAACAAAAACACAAACTATTACTTCCAATTCATGAACCATGGCTATATGCTTTTTTTATTCCCTCTGAAATGATGTTCATTCTTGTAGTGCAACGCAGTTTCTAACACAAATAATGGTGTTAACTCACTCGAAAATGAGTTGAAACTGTTACACTTGAAAAGATTGTTTAGGATCTAGTGATCTAAAATATATTTTTAAACTTATTGATCGTTGCGAATTGGCTTTGTGAGTGATAAGCCAATTACAAATACCCTAGGTCCTCGATTTAAGACTCCTATTTTCTCAAAGAATTGCTGTGAATTGTGAATCATTTACTAATATACCGAAGGAGAGTAAAATTTGAGAAGTCATAATAGAGCAGGACCTTTCAATTCTTAAATTGGATCAAAGGAAAAAAATATAAGGGTATAAAAGAAAACAATTGGAAAGAATGTTTGGGTGAAAGCGGGAAAGATTGTTATCTGGTAGGAAGATATGAAATAGTATTTGGGGTGTTCTTCCTCTTTGTTTGTTTAGTTTCTTTTTTTATATAAGAATTTAGTGTACATTAATTGAATCGGTTAATTAAGAAAGGTCATCTTTTTTTACATTTGGTAATTTCGATTGATTTCGGTTCTTAAAGGCAAGGCCAATAAAGCAGTTAAGAAATGGAAAATGTCAAAACATTCGTTTGAAACTTATAGGACGGGAAAAATTTACTTTCACTGAAGAAACGGAACATGTCAGTGACTTGTTCCTTTTTTTAATTAACCATTTTTTTATCAGTTGGGAACACTGATTTAAACGTCATTTTAAACAACAGCTGTTTTTGAGGTTACTTTGAATAGAGTTTATAGTTATTTCCTGATGCTGAGTGATTTCCTGTTTAAAAATGTCTGATAACGAAAGTGAAACAGTGGAAGTAATTCAAAGAAAAAGGAAAGGTGTAAGAAACGAAACATCGGCAGAGAAAATGAAACGCAGTCGTGTTAAAGGGCTATCTTGTGAAGATTATAAATGAGTCTTGGTTCCTGGTAAAAAACCTGATGAGGTTTGTGGCTGTGCGTTAAAATGTTTTGAAAAGATCGGTAAAGAGTCTCGACTTCAAGCGTTCGCTAGTTTACATAATTTAAATAGTAAAAATGAGCAAGACATATTTTTGTATGGCCTTATCGAGGTTGTATCGATCAAGCAAAAGCGGCCACGCACCAATAATTTACAAAAAGCGAAACCTAAACAAACATCCTACAAGTTTTCTGTGAAAGTTGAGGATTCCAAAATTCGGGTATGTAAAAAGGCATTTATGAGTATCTACTCCGTAAAAAATCATGACTTATTTCGACTGCAACGATTAAGTGTAGCAGGAACTATTCCTACCAATCTCAGAGGAAAACAAGGTAATCAGAGAACAGTACCAGGAAATCTCATTCATCAAGTCAAGGAACACATCTTAAGTTTTCCAGTTAAGCGATCTCACTATGCTTCTAAAGAGTACCTTTATCTGTCGGCAGATTTAAATATTAAAACAATGTATAAGCTATACAAGGAGAAATTCCCAACATCACCAGTAAAACAATCATTTTATTACAAGGTTTTTAAAGATCACTTTGGCATTTTGGCAGACCACAGGTTGATGTCTGTTGTGAATGTGAAAGGCTTAATATCAGGATTAGTTCACCAGACCTTAATGCGACAGCTGTTATGACTGCTAAAGCTGAATTAGCTGTTCATAAAAGAAGAGCACTAAAAATTTTACAGCAGCTTAAAAGAGGTAGAAGAGTTGAGCAGTGCAAGAGATGATGTTCATGGATTATGTTTCGATTATATGCAAAATATTTCTTTGCCTTGTATTCCAGTGCAGGAAATGTTTTACTACAGGCAACTTTCCTTACACCCTTTCTGTATTAAAAATCTTAAAACAGATGAAAGTCGCTTTTTCTTATACCATGAAGAGATTGCACTAAAGGGCCCCAATGAAACATGCTCATTTTTATATAACTATATACTGGAACAGGTGCCTGTACAGTAAGAGAACTTTATATCTTTACTGATGGATGTGGCGGACAGAACAGGAATCACGTCATGATAAGCTTATGTCAAGCTCTTGTAGATACTGACCGATTTGATAAGATTTATCATCGCTTGCCTGTCCGCGGCCATTCTTTATTGCCCAACGATCGCAGCTTTGGAACAGTAAAGAAGATTTTAAAGAGAAAATACAGGTATTATGAACCGATGGAAATTTGCCAGTTCATATGCAACGCACATCCAAAGTTTACCGTGTCGATGGTCAAAACTGAAGATATTATGGACTTCAAAGGCTGGTGGCCAAAATTTTACAAAAAAGATACTATTTCTATCGAAACACGATCGCATCAGGTTCCACGAAGTCAGAAGCAACATTTTTTTGTGTTACACTTCTCAGAAAGGATGCGTAGTAACTCGTTCATTCATTCAAAACTGTGGACGAGTTAACACATTCGACTTGAGAAGAAACCGATCCGCTATTCCCGTTTTACCGGCCGAAAAAGCATACAATGGTCCTATACCCAATAATTCTAAAAAAATTGAAGATCTAAGACGTACTTTACAATACATCCCTGACGCTCACATGCAGTATTTTGTTAACATAGTAGATAACTGGCCTAAGAAAAACGAAAATAATGATAATGATGACGAATAAAGTTAATTCCTAGTAGATTTCTAGTGTATTTGTTTTCATTTTTCTTTATCCGTTTGAGTAAGAAAAGGAACATGTCAATGACTTTAAAATAACTATAAAACAAAATAGGTATTTTTATTACTCCCAAAAAACAATGTAAAATACGTATACTAATAAAATCATTGTAATGTAGTAAAAATAAACATAACTTTTATAATTAAGATCTTGTGAAATCAATTTTTTTGTGTCTCCTGAAAAGTAAGGTCATTGTGACATGTTCCTTTTCTTAAATAACTGATTCAATTATCCCAAACTACTACGTATGGATTCTACTTTTTACGAAAATAAGACGAACTTCGCCCACTACATCTAAATAGATAAACGAGTCAAATACCTGTTTCGTTAGAGTGTCGAACTCGTGCATGGGCCCTTTATCCTTGTAATTGGCGTCCATGTTGTCCGCCTTGGCCGGCCTCCCTTTGGGGCTCTGCGACCGAACGCCCTGGTTCGTCGGACTCCGCATCTGCGATATCTTCTCCAGAAAGTCGTCCTTGAAGGACCTGGCGCGCCTCGCCAACTTGGTGCTCTTGAAGGAGGGCTTGTGTCCGCCTGGCCCGGGTCCGGCCAGAGGTGACGGAGCGGTGGTCTCACATTCTGGAATCGGAGGGATCGTGTGTCGGTAATTCAATATCATGTTAACAATAATAATGCTGCGACGTGCACTGATGATAAACCAGAATTTATTCCACGGACCTTATCTATAGTGTTTTGCGGCCGCTCGATTATAGCGATAAGGCAAAATGAATAATTTACGGCCGTTCGTGTGTGGTAATTTTCGGGCAGCGTGCCCTTAATATTATGATCTAACGTGTAATTATCTTCAGTCGTTGTTGCGTGGTAAAAGGATTTCTTTTGTGATGAGATGTTTAAAAAGTTATCTATAAGAATAATCTCAGATTCTTGGCTTATCAAAAATGATATGATTGATATGCAAGGTTACGCGTTGCATGCTAGCTAAACCTGTAATACGCAGCGATAATTGACAAAAGCTTTGATAATAACCTAGTAGTAATTTGACAGCCGCACGGTGTTTTATTTCACCCGAAAAGATATGGGTTTTGTCTTCCCTACAAGGTGGGGTTTCTACGGTGTTTTAAAAGGAAATTAATCTCAGTCGCCTATGAATTGATATACGCATGTCTCTTGATTAAACATTCGTAGTAGTCATTGGAGAGTTAACGTCAAAAATGTTGACCATTGTGCAAAAAAGCGTTAATCAAAGGCATGCGCATTTCAAACGATAGGCGAATCACTTCTTTTTGAAACACACCGTATTAGATATTGCTCTAGCACGCCCAGAAGATTTGAGCCATCCCAACCTCCAAAAATGTTTCTACCACCAATTACTCCAATTACTCCAGCTATTGGATCAAGATATTGTTTATATCTTTAAAACTCACTACATCAAAAGATCATTAGGTAATAGTAAGTAAGTAGCAAATTACGCGCAAGTGAAAGATATTGCGTACGAGCCTCGTAGCGGCGAGTAACGTAATTGCGTTACAACTCGCGTTATGTACTATACTTTACCTTCGACCTTACATTTATTCGCTTAAACTAAAGACATTTTGAAACCGAATCTTGTCAGGGTGACGTTTAAATTTGTATTAAATTAGCCGGTAATGGCAATGTAGGACGACTACCAATTAAACAAACGAACTACCGTTCAAACAATTTTCCGTCGAATAATATATTGTCCAATACAACAAATTTAAGGATACGGATCGTTGTACTCACTCTGAAGTGTTAATCTACGAAGATACCATTGCGGTGGAAATGCCAATAAGGCATAGCGTGAAGTTTATTTTGTCGGTTATTGTCTTAACCAATAAATTGTAATCTGACGTTTAAATGTCACTGTCACTTGATATTTAAAGACGAACAGACGAATGCAGAGGGACTCGGCGGACGTTAATTGTAATTGGCTAATAAGTATATAATATAGCAAGGTACATAAGTGGTAATGGTACATGTTACACATTTATGTACAACATTTAACATGTATATATGCCCTATACGATTGGTGGAAACAGTTCGGTAATTCATCAATTACAAAGGGGGAGTAGGTAAAATTGTATACAATTTGGCCTAATTTAGCGTAGGGTAAAGTTTACACACCAGAGGGCCACATCTACAATACAACGAAAGAGCACTAAAACTGCAAGACTACTAACTTTAGCTTAACCCCACTCGATTCGGTAGTTATTTTTCAAGAAGTTTCCCTTAGATTTTTACTTTCTCTGTTACGAAGTACGAGAAAGTATTGTGATCGTGTTTTCAACAATTTCTGAAAAAAAATTTGTGTCTGTGTGTGTGTGTCTGCTGTGCGCGCTGTACCGGGTGACCCAGGGATCTGTAAAAGCCCCATAACTTATTTGCTATTTGAGATATCGACTTCTAGTTTTCTTGAACTGGTACCGACACTTATTCTACACATTTTAAAAATATGTATGTTTTTGTACAGGGTGTCCCAATATACATAACAGAACAAAGTTATGTTTTTTTAAATGGAACACCCCATTTTTTATACTTTATTTTTAATCCCCTTGAGAATCTGATAAAAATAGTATAAGATACTATGGGTCTATTATGGACGGTTGGTTAGTTATGGGCAAATTTGTGACAAAAACATGTACACATTGAAGACATTGCAGAAGCGTTCCTAGCAAAGATAGCATCATTATTTATATACTAGAAAATTTCCCACATCATAAAGAATAATACACATCGGTTTTGGTTCTCTTTTATTCATAGTGCTATACAGGGTGTCAACATACGTAAAACAATGGATAACTATTTTTTTTCAAATGGAACACCCTATATAAATTGCCACCAATCTATGGCATTTTTAATAAGCTTTCCAATGATATACAGTTTGTATGACAAAATATTAAGGATTCTTGAGATTTATCAATAAAAACATATTTCTTTAGCCACCTTCTGCTGATTTTTGGATTTTCAGCCAAAAGTATGCATTTTCAGGAAAAATTATAAGGGACCAAAATTGTAGAGCGAAAAATTTACGATCGATACAGGTCTTTCAACTTTTAAGATAATGCTTGCTTGCCCGCCAGAGCGCGCAAAATCGTGACCGTATATGCATTTTAGCGTTTTCTTTTCAAATTTTTTATTAATAAATTGCACTATACTTTATTTTCCGCACCCTCTAGCGGAAAAACGGAAAATTATAGGAAAATTAAAATGGCCCATATCGATTGAAAATGTTCCGATCTACAACTCTTAATAGAAGCAATTTTTGCGAAAAATGCATAGTTTTCTCTAAAAATGCAAATTGAAAATATATATACCAATTTTTGCGTTTCTCAATGGTTTTTTTGCATTTTTGGTGAAAACTATGCATTTTGGGCAAAAATTGCCTCTTTTAAGAGTTGTAGAGCGGAATATTTTCAATCAATGTAGGTCGTTTAAATAATTCTATAATTACCCGTCTTTCTGCTAGAGGACGTGGAAATTAAAGTATAGTGCAATTAATTAACAAAAAATGTGAGAAAAACGCTAAAATGCATATACGGTCACGATTTTGCGCACTCTGGCGGGCAATTCACGCATTATTAGAAAAGTCGAAAGACGTATATCGATCAAAAATTTTTCGCTCTACAACTTTGGTCTCTTATTATTTTTTCAGAAAATGCATAGTTTTGGCTGAAAATCCAAAAATGAGTAGGAGGTGACAAAAGAAAATTGTTTTTATGGATAAATCTTAAGAATCCTTAATATTTCCTTATACAAATTGTACATCATTGGAAAGCTTAATAAAAGTTCTAAGCATTGGTGGCAAGATATATAGGGTGTTCCATTTGAAAAAAAATAGTTATCCATTATTTTGCGTATGTTGACACCCTGTATAGCAATATGAACAAAAAAGAACCAAAGCCGATTTGTATTATTCTTTATGATGTGGAAAAGTCTTTAGTGTATAGAAAACGACTCTAGCATTACTAGGAGCGCTTCTGCAACTTTTTAATGTGTCCTTGTTTTTGCTACAAATTTGCCCATAACTAACCAACCGTCCATAATAGACACATAGTATCTTATACTATTTTTATCAGCTTCTCAAGAAGGTTGAAAATAAAGTATAAAATATAGGGTGTTCCATTTAAAAAAACATAACTTTGGTCTGTTATGTATATTGGGACACCCTCTACAAAAACATACATATTTTTAAAATATGTAGAATAAGTGTCGGTACCAGTTCAGGAAAACTAGAAGTCGATATCTCAAATAGCAAATAAGTTATGGGGCTTTTACAGATCGCTGGGTCACCCGGTATCTCAAAAACTAATAGACCAATTGATATGAAACTTTGAACATCCGTCTTATTTGATAATCTGAAGAACTGAAAAGCTTTTGGTAAAATTTCGTACACTGGAAGTGGGCGTTAACCTTAACTGTTTTTTTGTTTTTTGTCAATATTTTCTTAAATATGAAAAATATCACAAAAAGATTTAAACAAACTTTGAAGACAACAAAGAAATGAACATCTTTTGCTTGAAAATATTTTTCATAAAATCATTTTTATTCGAGAAAAAAATTTATTATTATTTTTTTAATTTTTGGTTTATAATTATAAAACGATAATAGTTACAGCAAATTTATGTTAATAATAATTTTGACGTTTTAACACGTTCGCTGCCACTACAATTGGGATTGCACATACGCAAGTATAAAGTTGGACGCACTAGAGTAGCGAACGTGTTAAACGTCAGTTTCATCCGAGTTTACACAACGCTCGATGTACATTTAAAATATGATTTCAATTGAAAATAAACCATGAAAACGTAAATATAAATGGCTATGATACCATCAAGTCGGAGAAAGTAACATGATGGCCGCATCACCATTTTTTATGTCAAAAAAGCAAAAACACACACGAATGTTATATGGCAAGCTCTGTCACAATTAAATACAAAGTTGATGTTTTTGTCAAGGCCGCCTACATACAGGGTGTTTCAGAGCTCTGGGAACGGTCAATCACGTGCTTATTTTTCAAAATTTCGAAAAATGTTTTATACAAAAGTGGTGTATAATAGTGAGCTGCACGCCCTAAAAATATTTAAATTTATACAGGGTGTCTCATAACAAAGTTACAGACCAAACTTATGTTTTTTTTAAATGGAACACCCTGTATTTTTTATCGTTTTTGAATTATATGGAGCAAATAAAGGTGAGTTACATCAATATTCCATATACCTATTGTTTGCCGTTTTCGAAATATTTGAAGATTTGTTGAAATGCATGGTCTGGATGAAATTTTATTTTTGCCCCAGTGATTGACGTTGAACGATTAAAATCATTTCTATTATTTGGTTGAAGGTTCGAACTATAGAGCCAACCATGATTTCATGTAAAAAAATATACAGGGTAATAAAAAAATGCGGTAGAAAAACCGAAATTATAAAGTTAGATAACTTCGTTTTTTCAAATGGCACACCCTGTATTTAGTAACGTATTCTTAAGTAGAATGCAATTATCTTTTCACTCAAACAAATACCTAATATTCGCCTATAAACATCGTATCGTCGTATGCATCATTTTTCGTAGTTAGCAACAGTTGTTATAGTTATGAAATAAACAATGAATTATTTTTCTCACAAACTCCACCGATTTGCACAATATTAATAAAAATGCACTTTCTACCGGAACACATCTGATTAGAAGTCGAAGCTGCCGTCTCCAGTTAAATTCAGTCGAAACATATTTACGAGAAAGAGCATGATCTGTTCATAAAGTGGAAGGCAGAGAATTGTTTGGAAGTTAACACGGAAGATTTTATTAGCATAGTTTGTCCAAAAGGTAAGTTATCTACTACGTTATGCATTTATAAATAGACACAACAATACAAGTTTGGGGGCAGTACTCAATGCTGAAAGCTGCGCAAAATGTCCATTAGTACCACAAGTTAACTGCCTTTTTGAAACGGCATGTTGGATACGAAGCAAAAAAAGCACCCTAAGTTCGTTCAGCGGTCGCCAGTTTAACAAACATAGATAAACGCGATTTATGCTGGAAACGTGTTTTGGTTACAAACATTCAAAATGGAGTCGACGAAGAAGTACTTAGTTAGTGAAGTAATTTACAATGTTACATGGTTAACTGCCTTATTGTATTCTGGGGTCGTATTTTAATAGATGAAAATCATTTCGAAAATTATATTTTGGATCACGCAATAAACGTGGAATTGTTGATTCCATGAAACGGACACGGAATAATACCTCCATTATCTTCCAATAACAATCAAGTGTTTCGCTTTTAATCAAATTCACTTGTGATAACTGTATCTCACTTATAAATAATATTTCATTTCACCTAAAACAATGATCTAGAGGGCCGATCTAGACCCTTGACCGCCCGCGCGCATATGATGAGTTGGGCGCCCCCTCACGTGCAGTAAAACATTTTATGTCCGACTGTACGAAAATAGTAACTTTGGCGGATTCTTTTCAGGCCAAAATGGCGTACATTTCGTACTAGTCCCATAATTGATAAAGTAAATTGGACTCTTATGTCGGTGTCAGAAATGACAGATTTTAATTTTGGTTAGAACACCTAATAAAAACAATACAAATTACTAATGAAAAAGGGAGATCAAATATGATAGTGGATTATAGCGATAGTACTTACTATTATTCATTATATTTACTCCTGAAGAAGTTTGCAAGGTTTGGACGTTTATTATGTGAGTTAGATTGTTTAACCTAATCATCCATTTTCTCTGAAATTTACAATGACTGACATTCGTGTGGCAGCAAATGCACACTATGATTAAAATATATACAGAGTCTTTTTTTAACTCGGAACATATGATTGTTAATGTCTATGTTCAACAGTAATTGCACAAGTGCATAGGAAATTATCGGTAACAAGTTTGTGCGATTTCGACAAACGAAGTCGTATTGTTTGGCAACAGTCCCGAGCCCGGAAGGGCGAGGGGCTGTTGCCTAAAACAATGCGACTGAGTTTGTCGAAAGAGTGCAAACTTGCGATAATTTACAATGCACGAGAGCAATTTATCAGACTATTACAACAAAATAGAATGACATTTACTGTCATCGCGGACGTGTAGTGCCGGTTAGAATTTTACATTTTTAAACGGATCAAACAAAATTTTAAAATCAGAAACGTACTTCTCTTGCACTAACTTAGCACTGGTATTCCATATGGAGTTTACATTTTCTTTACAGTACGTACCGTTCGCGCTTCGCACGTTATGTGCCCTGTTTTCCAATATTGTAGAAATGACTTCCCGAGTACAAGTCATATTAGTGACTCCGCTCAAACTTTTTGGTTGGGCCTTTTTCCTATTTTCTTGAATTACTTCAAGAGAAACACTTCCAATGCGGAGTTTTCATTAATTTTAATAGCGTTCTACCCGCAAACTGACGTTTGCATTTAACATTGTTTTTCTTTAAACCAATCATGTGCTGAAACATAATGCGAGTAGATAACCAATTACAAAATCACATTCGAACTCTACATACCGGGTGACCCAGGGATCTGTAAAAGCCCCATAACTTATTTGCTATTTGAGATATCGACTTCTAGTTTTCTTGAACTGGTACCCACACTTATTCTACATATTTTAAAAATATGTATGTTTTTGTACAGGGTGTCCCAATATACATAACAGAACAAAGTTATGTTTTTTTAAATGGAACACCCTATATTTTATACTTTATTTTCAACCCCCTTGAGAAGCTGATAAAAATAGTAAAAGATAGTATGGGTCTATTATGGACGGTTGGTTAGTTATGGGCAAACTTGTGGCAAAAACATGTACACATTGAAAACACTGCAGAAGCGTTCCCAGCAAAGATAACATTATTATTTATACTCTAGAAAATTTCCCACATCATAAAGATTAATACACATCGGCTTTGGTCCTTTTTTGTTCATACTGCTATACAGGGTGTCAACATACGCAAAACAAAGGATAACTATTTTTTTTCAAATGGAACACCCTATATAAGTTGCCACCAATCTATGGGATTTTTAATAAGCTTTCCAATGATATACAGTTTGTATAACAAAATATTAAGGATTCTTGAGATTTATCAATAAAAACATATTTCTTTTGCTACCTTCTGCTGATTTTTGTATTTTCAGCCAAAACTATGCATTTCAGGAAAAATTATAAGAAATCGAAGTTGTAGAGCGAAAAATTTCCAATCGATATAGGTCTTTCAACTTTCAAGATAATGCGTGCATTACCCGCCAGAGAGCGCAAAATCGTGACGGTATATGCATTTTAGCGTTTTCTTTTCAAATTTTTTATTAATAAATTGCACTATACTTTATTTTCCGCACCCTCTAGTGAAAAAACGGGAAATTAAAATGGCCCATATCGATTGAAAATATTCCGCTCTACAACTCTTAATAAAAGCAATTTTTGCCAAAAATGCATAGTTTTCCCTAAAAATGCAAATTGAAAATAAATGTATCCATTTTTGCGTTTTTCAATGGTTCTTTGCATTTTTAGCGAAAACTATCCATTTTGGGCAAAAATTGCTTCTTTTAAGAGTTGTAGAGCGGAATATTTTCAATCGATGTAGGTCATTTGAATAATTCTATAATTACCCGTTTTTCTGCTAGAGGACGTGGAAAATAAAGTATAGTGCAATTAATTAACAAAAAATTTGAGAAAAACGCAAAAATTCATATACGGTCACGATTTTGCGCACTCTGGCGGGCAATGAACGCATTATTGGAAAAGTCAAAAGACCTATATCGATCTAAAATTTTCCGCTCTACAACTTTGGTCTTTTATTATTTTTTCATAAAATGCATAGTTTTGGCTGAAAACCCAAAAATGAGCAGGAGGTGACAAAAGAAAAATGTTTTTATGGATAAATCTCAAGAATCCTTAATATTTCATTATACAAATTGTACATCATTGGAAAGCTTATTAAAAATTCCATGCATTGGTGGTAAGATATATAGGGTGTTCCATTTGAAAAAAAATAGTTATCCATTGTTTTGCGTATGTTGACACCCTGTATAGCAGTATGAACAAAAAAAAAACCAAAGCCGATTTGTATTATTCTTCATGATGTGGAAAATTCTTTAGTGTATAAAAAATTACGCTGGCTTTGCTAGGAGCGCTTCTGCAATTTTTTCAATGTGTCCTTGTTTTTGCACAAATTTGCCCATAACTAACCAATCGTCCATTGTAGACCCATACTATCTTATACTATTTTTATCAGCTTCTCAAAAGGGTTGAAAATAAAGTATAAAATACAGGGTGTTCTATTTAGAAAAACATAACTTTGTTCTGTTATGTATATTGGGACACCCTGTACAAAAACATAAATATTTTTAAAATATGTAGAATACGTGTGGGTACCAGTTCAAGAAAACCAGAAGTCGATATCTCAAATAGAAAATAAGTTATGGGGCTTTTACAGATCCCTGGGTCACCCGGTATGTTTCCTGAAAACAGAAGTTATACAGAATCTGGTTCATTCGAATTTCAGCATGCTGCGTTTGGCGGGATATAGTCTATGTTATAATAATCACATCAACGCATTGCAATATATTGCCAATGTAGGCAACCATACTTACACTTAGTTTTATTTAATTGTCAAAATTGTGTTATTAATAAAAATGTATTACACCACCGAAGAAAGAATACAGATAATTAATTGGTACAAGAGTGGGAACAGCATTCGACGTGTTAGAGATTTGTTTCCGAGCAGACAAGTTCCATCCATCTCAACAATTTGTAATATTGTCCATCATTTTGACAATACTGGCTGCGTGAGTAATTTTCACATTAAAAGGGCTAAAGGAAATCATATTTTAACGGAAGAGATGAAGCTCAACATTGTATGTTATGTAGAGCAGAACCCCATATCATCGTTAAGAGTTATCGCAGTTTCAAATAAGTTCAGCTTCCGTTTAAGAGAATTTAAAAGAATTTAAATACAATGCTAACTATCAAAGGTAAACGAACAGAATTCTGTGAAACCGTATTCAATTTAATTAAGTATGATCAAGAAATTTTACACAGAATAATATTTACCGATGAGGCATCATTTTCCTTAAATGGTGAAGTTAATCCACAAAATTATAGGTTAGTATTCTTCATTCCTTAATCGATACCCATTCTTTACACCCATTCCTTCAGCTTTTAGATTTTTGGCGTGCAATAATCCTCGCTTACAAAATGACGCACACACAATACAATGCGAGAGTTAATGTGTGGGCTGGACTAATTAATGATTATTATACCCTTATTGGTCCTTTTTTTATTAATGGAAATCTAAACAGTAATGTTTACTTAGATCTTCTGCGAACTCGTGTAAAAAAATTCATACACTAAACATTGCTGCTCCTTATTATCAGATGGATGGAGCGCCTCCACATTCTACAGCTGCCATTAATAATTATTTAAGTGAATTACTTCCTGATCGCTGAATAGGTAGATTTGGTCCAATACCTTGGCCACCCCGGTCGCCTGATTTGTCTCCAAACGACTTTTTTTTTGAGGGGGTATCTAAAAAGCAATGTTTATAATTACATTATTATAAACAATACTTCAGAGTTAAAAGATCGTATAATTACTGTTTGCGATGAATTAAGAAGAAATCCGCAACACATTAGAAATGCTATTCAAGGATTTTATAAACGACTTGGCTACTGCTTAGAACGTGAAGGTGGTCATTTTGAATATTTATTATAATTACTTACGATTTATCATTGTTTGTTTCATTAACCTCACTTTATTCGTAATAATTTTAAGCTTTCACTGTACTGTGACAGGTCGACGGGGCCGAGAGAAGAAGAAGAAGAAGCATTCACAGGCACCTTTGTGTACTTGGTTGCCTACATTATCAATACATTGCAATGCGTTGATGTGATTATTATAACATAGAACATGGACATTAACAATCATATGTTCTGAGTTAAAAAAAGACCCTGTATTTACGTTTTCATGGTTTATTTTCAATTGAAATCATATTTTAAATGTACATCGAGCGTTGTGTAAACTCGGATGAAACTGACGTTTAAAACGTCAAAATTATGAAAGATGGAAAAATTATACTTCAAATTCAAAAACTCAGTTTACTCAAAAACCGAAGGGATTTCGAAAAAAACTTATTCTTTATAAGTTGATCATTTTAGCATTCTCTACAATTATTACTAACATAAATTTGCTGTAACTATTATCGTTTTATAATTATAAACCAAAAATTAAAAAAATAATAATTAATTTTATTCTCGAATTAAAATGATTTTATGAAAAATGTTTTCAAGCAAAACATGTTTATTTCTTTATTGTCTTCAATGTTTGTTGTTTTTGTGATATTTTTCATATTTAAGAAAATATTGGCAAAACCAAAAAACTGTTAAGGTAAACACCCACTTCCGGTGTACGAAATATTACCAAAAGCTTTTCAGTTCTTCGAATTATCAAATAAGACGTATGTTCAAAGTTTCATATCAATTGGTCTATTCGTTTTTGAGATACAGCGCGCACAGACAGACACACACACGCACACACAGACATCATTTTTGAAAGCCGAAAAATTATATTTTTGATTATCGGAAAATGCCCATTTTTAATGGTTAAAAATTTTATATTTCGTAGTTGAAAAATACTATTTTTAACACCCGAAAACGCCGTTTTTGACACTTGAAAAATGCCACTTTGGCAGGTGAAGATGCAAAAGATCCATTTTTGAAGCCAAAACAGTTGAAAAATATCATTTTTGAAATAAATTAGAGGTAACCTCACTTGTTGCTGAAGCATATTTCGTTTTATTCAATTTATAATTTTTGAAAGCTGAAAAATTATATTTTTGATAATCGGAAAACGCACATTTCTAATGGTTATAAATTTTATTTTTGGTAGTTAAAATATACCATTTTTAACACCAGAAAAAAGCCATTTTTGACAGTTGAAAACCGCCATTTTTGACAGTTGAAAAATGCCATTTTGGCAAGTGAAGATGCCACTTTTGACAAGTGAAAAAAGTAATTATTTTGGTACCAAAAGACTCATTTTTGAAAGCCAAAACAATTCAATGGTTGCTGCGGTAGTTGAAAAACATGATTTTTGAAAGCCAAAAAATTATATGTATTTTTGGTTATAGGAAAACGTCCATTCTTAAAGTTATAAATTTTATTTTTGGTAGTTGAAAAATTTATAACACCCGAAAGATGCCATTTTTGACACTTGAAAAAAGACATTTTTGACAGTTGAAAAATGCCATTTTGGCAGGTAAAGATGCCACTTTTGACAGGTGAAAAATGCAATTATTTAGGTAGCAAAAGACCTATTTTTAAAAGCCAAAAAAAAATCAGTAGTTGCGGTAGTTGAAAAATATTTTTAAAAACCGCAAAATTATATTTGTAATAATCGGAAAACATTAATTTGTAATTGTTATAAATTTTATTTTTGGTAGTTGAAACAAATTTAACACCCGAAAAAGGCCATTTTTAACTCCCGAAATATGCCATTTTTGACAGTTGAAAAAAGACATTTTTGACAGTTGAAAAATGCCATTTTGGCAGGTAAAGATGGCACTTTTGACAAGTGAAAAATGCAATTATTTAGGTAGCAAAAGACCTATTTTTAAAAGCCAAAAAAATCAGTAGTTGCGTTAGTTGAAAAATATCATTTTTAAAAACCGAAAAATTATATTTTTAATAATCGGAAAATGTTTATAGATAATTGTTATAAATTTAATTTTTGGTAGTTGAAACATTTTTAACACCCGAAAATGCCATTTCTAACACCCGAAATATGTCATTTTTGACAGTTGAAAAAAGACATTTTTGACAGTTGAAAAATGCCATTTTGGCAGGTAAAGATGGCACTTTTGACAAGTGAAAAATGCAATTATTTAGGTAGCAAAAGACCTATTTTTAAAAGCCAAAAAAAAATCAGTAGTTGCGGTAGTTGAAAAATATTATAAATTTTATTTTTGGTAGTTGAAACATTTTTAACACCCGAAAAATGCCATTTTTGACAGTTGAAAAAAGACATTTTTGATAGTTGAAAAATGCCATTTTGGCAGGTAAAGATGGCACTTTTGACAAGTGAAAAATGCAATTATTTAGGTAGCAAAAGACCTATTTTTAAAAGCCAAAAAAAATCAGTAGTTGCGTTAGTTGAAAAATATCATTTTTAAAAACCGAAAAATTATATTTTTAATAATCGGAAAACGTTTATAGATAATTGTTATAAATTTTATTTTTGGTAGTTGAAACATTTTTAACACCCGAAAAATGCCATTTTTAACACCCGAAATATGCCATTTTTGGCAGTTGAAAAAAGACATTTTTGACAGTTGAAAAAGACATTTTTGACAGTTGAAAAAGGACATTGTTGACAGTTGAAAAATGCCATTTTGGCAGGTAAAGATGCCACTTTTGACAAGTAAAAAAATACAATAATTTAGGTAGCAAAAGACCTATTTTTAAAAGCTAAAAAATATCAGTAGTCGCGGTAGTTGAAAAATATTTTTAAAAACCGAAAAATTATATTCTTAGTAATCGGATAACGTTCATTTGCAATTGTTATAAATTTTATTTTTGGTAGTTGAAACATTTTTAACACCCGAAAAATGCCATTTTGAACACCCGAAATATGTCATTTTTGACAGTTGAAAAAAGACATTTTTGACAGTTGAAAAAAGACATTGTTGACAGTTGAAAAATGCCATTTTGGCAGGTGAAGATGCCACTTTTGACAAGTAAAAAATACAATAATTTAGGTAGCAAAAGACCTATTTTGAAAAGCTAAAAAATATTAGTAGTTGCGGTAGTTGAAAAATATTTTAAAAAACCGAAAAATTATATTTTTAATAATCGGATAACGTTCATTTGTAATTGTTATAAATTTTATTTTTGGTAGTTGAAACATTTTTAACACCCGAAAAATGTAATTTTTAACACCCGAAATATGCCATTTTTAACACCCGAAATATGTCATTTTTGACAGTTGAAAAAGACATTTTTGACAGTTGAAAAAAGACATTTTTGACAGTTGAAAAAAGACATTTTTGACAATTGAAAAGACATTTTTGACAGTTGAAAAATGCCATTTTGGCAGGTAAAGATGCCACTTTTGACAAGTGAAAAATGTAATTATTTAGGTAGCAAAAGACTTATTTTTAAAAGCCAAAAAAATTCAGTAGTTGCGGTAGTTGAAAAATATTTTTAAAAACCGAAAAATTATATTTTTAATAATCGGAAAACGTTCATTTGTAATTGTTATAAATTTTATTTTTGATAGTTGAAACATTTTTAACACTCGAAAAAAGACATTTTTGACCGTTAAAGAAAGACATTTTTGACAGTTGAAAAAAGACATTTTTGACAGTTAAAAAAGACATTTTTGACAGTTGAAAAAAGACATTTTTGACAGTTGAAAAAAGACATTTTTGACAGTTGAAAAAAGACATTTTTGACAGTTGAAAAATAGACATTTTTGACAGTTGAAAAATGCCATTTTGGCAGGTAAACATACCACGTTTGACAAGTGAAAAATGCAATTATTTTGGTAGCAAAAGACCCATTTTTGAAAGCCAAAAAAATTCAGTAGTTGCGGTAGTTGAAAAATATTTTTGAAAACCGAAAAATTATATTTTTAATAATCGGAAAACGTTCATTTGTAATTGTTATAAATTTTATTTTTGGTAGTTGAAACATTTTTAACATCCGAAAAATGCCATTTTTAACACCCGAAATATGCCATTTTTGACAGTTGAAAAAAGACATTTTTGACAGTTGAAAAAAGACATTTTTGACAGTTGAAAAAAATGTCATTTTGGCAGGTAAATATGCCACTTTTGACAAGTGAAAAATGCAATTATTTAGGTAGCAAAAGACCTATTTTTAAGTCAAGAAAATTCAGCAGTTGCGGTAGTTGAAAAATATTTTTAAAATACGAAAAATTATATTTTTAATAATCGGAAGACGTTCATTTGTAATTGTTATAAATTCTATTTTTGGTAGTTGAAACATTTTTAACACCCGAAATATGTCATTTTTGACAGTTGAAAAAAGACATTCTTGACAGTTAAAAAATGCCATTTTGGCAGGTAAAGATGGCACTTTTGACAAGTGAAAAATGCAATTATCTAGGTAGCAAAAGACCTATCTTTAAAAGCCACAAAAAATCAGTAGTTGGAAAACGTTCATTTGTAATTGTTATAAATTTTATTTTTGGTAGTTGAAACATTTTTAACACCCGAAAAATGCCATTTTTAACACCCGAAATATGCCCTTTTTGACAGTTGAAAAAAGACATTTTTGACAGTTGAAAAAAGACATTTTTGACAGTTGAAAAAAGACATTTTTGACAATTGAAAAATGCCATTTTGGCAAGTGACGATGCCATTTTTTACAAGTGAAAAAATGCAATTTTGGTAGCAAAGGACCCATTTATGAAAGCCAAAGAAATTCAGTGGTTGCATTGTTAAAAGCCGAAAAATTATATTTTTAATAATCGGAAAACGTCAATTTTTAATGGTTATAAATTTTATTTTTGGTAGTTAAAAATGCCATTTTTAATTGCCGAAAAGTGCCCTTTTTGACAGTTGAAAAAAAAAACATTTTTGACAGTTGAAAAATGCCATTTTGGCAGGTGAACATGCAATTTTTGACAAGTGAAAAAAGTAGTTATTTTGGTACCAAACGACCATTTCTGAAAGCCAAAAAATTCTATAGTTGCTGTAGTTTCGGTAGCGTGGCTTCTATTATTGAAACGATAAAATATTCTCTGGCTTCATAGTTCGAAGATTCACAAAAAATGTTATTTATAAAAAGTGTAGATTTAATTGTCCTCTTCAAGAAACTTAATCATTTACCAGTTAGACAAACTGGTAAGAAGATATTTCTATAATTACGACTGTCGTAGGCAATAACGAACAAACGAAATTTCCGAAATCAAAATCACTACATGATAGATAATGCACGAAAATACAATTTGTAGATATCCCAACATGTAATTTATTACTTTGTGGCTGCATTTTCAATGTTTACAACGTCATTATTAAACAAACAGTCTGTTAGATAATTATGTGATATCAATTTCCATTGAGTTTCTTGCGTATTTTTGGGTGTTACTGGTGTTACCAAATTACCGAACAGATTTAGTGGTGTGTCATTGTGAAAAATGAAATTACTTATCGGTAATTTATGTGCGCAAGTTAGTTCATCATATTACCTCATTCATTTTTACCATTAGCTACGCGATTATTTTCTTTATTTACGTAATCTCGTCCATAATAGCAATTTACGTAACAAGTTCCGAAAGCGATATTTTACGGGATGAGTAGGAAGTTCCTGCGAATCCCGTAAAAACACTTTTGGAACGCGTTACGTACAATATTTTTTCTGCAGCCATTTCGTATGTTAAAAAAGCAAAAACACACACGAATGTTATATGACAAGCGCTGTCATAATTAAATACGAAGTTGATGTTTTTACCAAGGCCGCCTACACATATACGCAAAATCGTCCCGAAAGTAACAAAAGTAAAGAAATCGTTCCGAAAGTGAAACAAAATCGTCCCGAAAATAACTACTTTCGGTACGATTTATGTAAAGTGGTACTTCGATTTAATAAATAATACCCAACGTTTTCTTTTCCGGACGGCTGCAGAAAAGTATTGTTTTCGTGAATATTTCAAAACCAAAACTATTCCGACGATTTTTAAATGGCTATGTCTCAAAAACGAATACGTGTTTTGAAGTGAAATTTTTAAATTTGAAAACTCAGGATAATTATTATTATACCTGCGTTCGAGTCCGCTTAAATCCTCAATATGTAATTAAAGTACTTGCAAGAACAACAATACAAACAGTGACACCATCGTGACAAAATATTATTTACATACCTTGAAACTGCCCAAATATCTTCAAAAAGCTTCTGATTAAACAAAACACCACTTCACACTGTGTATCCGCATTGTGTATGTTACTTAAGTATCAATAGACTGCGCACGGGATACACTTTCACTATCAAAACACCGATTGTTGTCTATGGTCCTCTCTCGACCTTTACGAGCACGAAACTACTTAACTGCCTGCAATAACAATCAGGCGTGTCGGATTCTCGGAAACTGTGTCGTATGTTCCTCCGCTTGCTGGTGACAGACACAACAGACGGCATAGACTGAACTTGAAGGCCATGTCTCCGCGATGACTAAAGTGGGGACGTCAGTAATCCCGCCATAAGAGAAGAAGGCTACGCACATAAGCCATTTCTTTTTATAGTAGCTTCTACAGAAGCGTAGAAATATGCACTTATATGGATTTAGGGTTACCAACTGCATTCATTTTTTTCATTTCCTTTGATTTAGGCTTGAGCCATTCAGTCACGACAAACTGCATCCACTAGTATGTTAGGATATTATTAGAGTACGATAAAGTGACAATATAATTAACACGTTATTAGAGCGGTCAGTCCAGACGAAAATTTAATTAACAATCAGCAAGATTCCTACCTACTAGTACTCGCAATCGCAAACGTTCACATTGTTTCGTTTCCTTTATTTACTTGCATACACTTGCAAAATCCCTGTTTCGGCTGAACTATTTGGATTGTAGGGTCAATGCTGGGAGTATCTAGTACATCCAAAATATCTCGTAGATGTCGGCATTTTAAATTAAATTGTTGGTAAACAAAAATTCCTGAAAGAAATTAGCTGTGAGAAGGCGAGATTACAAAAGAAGCGAAACCGTTTTTTTCTTACAAGAAAATATAAAACTCGAACTCGTAGATATTTTAAGGTATCGAAATTTTAGATTGAAAATGTTGGTGAACAAAATTTGATGAGAGTACAATAATTTGAAAAGAACTTCTTTCCTTCATATCACCGAAACGCGCAGAAAGTTTATAATTTGGAAAGAATGCAGATACAAATCTGCAATTAAACTTAATTATTACCGAAACCCGTAGAAATTTTAGATCAAAACTGCACACCTAAAAATTAATTAAAAATAAACCAGGCCGCGGAAACAAAACTGCACGTGACTTTTCAATGTATTCAAATAATATGTTTGGCATTTGTGTTTAAAATTTTCACAAGACATTTTCTACACCATATATGCACCGTCGACCCATAAACCGCACGCGAAGCAATTTCGTGGAGGACATCTTCCAGAAGGGAAATTGATAACAACCTATAAACGTGAGTCAACTACAATTATATTCCCATAAAGGCGTCCATCAATTCGCTCATCACGAAACTGGTAATTTCGTTAATTAAACTTCGTGGAAACATCGATTGCTCTCAGCCAAACTGTATGCGAAGATTATATTGTCTCGGCGCCCACGTAAATTGCCGAGATCCTTCAATTGCTAAATTTAAACGCGCGTTACGTCATTTCTTCTTTTAAGGTATCTAAAATTCACTGCAATGGGCGACATTAACGAAAACGTTGGGACCATCACGGGAGAAACGGAAGAGGCTGCTGTTGTAGGCGTTGACGAGGGCAGGCCGTCGTTTGATTTGCTGAAGGAAACGAAGGAACTGGCTGATATCACTAACGTGGACAGTGTCCTGTCGACCGCTCTGGGAGAGTCGAAAAGCAAGAAGAAGATTCACGACAAGGGACGAGATTCGGAAGACGCAAAATCCGACATTGCTACCAACATCGAGACGGTTTTTGAAAATACCAGCTTGGATCTGACGGCAGCTTCGGAAATGCCTCTGCAGACAGCACCCGATCCTCCACAAGGTACACGAATATCCTTATTTTACAAGTTAAATTTAAGCGATTACGCTACAGTAGCGCACGAAAAAGCTACAAACATATCAAAGTAAACGTTACATTTTATTGGTAATCTTTTGCAAATTAAATCCTAATTGAATGAAACATAACTGGTAACCAGGGCGGATCCTGTACCCTTGGCCGCCCACGTGCAAATGATGAGTTGGCCGCCCCCCAAAACATTTCTTAGGGCGGGAGGCTTTTATTTTTCAATTCGAAAAATTTTTAAATCCTCTGTTATAATAATAATAACTAATGTATTTCCCAACAGACAAATATCCAATTACAGGGAAATGTAACATTATTTAAGACATTAATTAACAAAAATTAAACTAAGATAAGTAATATCATAAAAATATCATTTCAAATTTGAAATGTTTGGTCTGAATTGAAAGAAGAAATTACTAAAGAATCTGCAAGTAATCCGAGACTGCCAGTACCAGTGGGGTATTTTTCTTTTAAATCCATCTGGATGCTGAGGACAAAAAGTGATAGAACGGTTGATAGCTTAATCAACTATGTCCGTATAAATGGGCCTTACGGATCAAGGGAGCTGGATCCACCAAGCAGGAAGTACTTACCTGCACTCATCACAACAACGAAGTTCAGTCCATGCGAAGAAAACGAACAAATAACTGATATGCAATTACTGCAGGAAGCCCAATCACATTGGTTAAAGTGTGCAGAAAATGCATTGCTGATGGCCGTCCTCTGGAGTCCGACACTAATAAGATATTCGTCAATGTTAACTCAACTGAAACACATACTGAGTCGTCGAGATGCATGGATGACGATGGCACGACAAGCCATATTTTAAATGATGAGATTACACAGTGACCACAGCAAATGGTGAGAAAATCGAAACCATCGGAATACGTGTAGAAGTTGGGGCAGAAATGGTGCAAAATTACCTTGACTGAAGTTTGGAGTGTGCCCCGAATCAAGAGGAATCTGTTCTGCGTGCTTGCAGTCCAGAACAAGTACTCCGACAGCGAGTTCATCTCATCAGTTGAAGACTGCAACTTCCTAGTTAACAACTGATAGGAGCTCATCATGGAGGACTGTTCAAGTTAGCCGTGAGAATTTTGAACCCTATCAAATGAGGTCAATGCAGTGATTAAGGGAAACCTGTTGGAGTTGTGCCATGAACGTAGAAATGCATAGTGAACTGTGTGAAGGTTGCATTTATGATAAATCTCATCACCTACTGTTCGGCACGAGGTCTAGAATAACGGAACCGCGAGAGCGAATTCACACGGATCTCAATAATCCAAGTCTGGATATCGATATTTTGTGCGATTACACAAAATTCAGGACAGTTTATTTTCTGCGGAAAAAATCCGAAGATGGTGAAAAACGGAGCCAGTTCCTAGCTGAGGCAGAAACAGTCGGGAGCTGCCGAGTAATAATGGCAGGGAGTTCGGGAACAAACAGATCCGGAACAGTCTACACAAGAAAGTTCAACGTCTTACTTGCCCTACACTCCGCAGCAAAGCGGGTCCAGTGAGAGGGAAAATCATGAGAGCGAAACTGCTAGAGCAATGATGCACGCACATGGAAACATTCCTCAGGTACTTTGGGCTGAAATGATACACCTGTTCGTATCATTTTAGGTAAGTGCCTACCTACATCCTTAACAAGAAAGGGCCTACATATGTCCCAGGAACATCACCACTCAAGTTATGGTATGGTAGGAAACCATGTTTGAAACAATGATTCAAATTGCTGAATTCATGTATATTCATATCGAGGACAAAAATGGATCTGAAGGCCATTCAAGGAATCCTCATCGGCTATGATAACGACGACGGATACTAGATCTACAGTGAAGAGGACAACAAGCTTTGCAAATCCTAGGACGTCATCTTCGAAACAAATTGGTGGAAAAAGTGGTTATTATTGCCCAGGAAGCAACGAAGCCTACTAACCCGAACGGCAGGCAAATCCCGGATTGAAAAAGTCGAAGAAATAGAATTCTGGCAACCCTATGACAGTGACAGGGATGGACAATTTTAGAAATACCGTAGACACCTGCAACGACGCCATAAAGTAAAAACAAACGCCAATGGATCGATCAGCAAATTTAAGGCCAGATTATTGGTGATCAAAGGTCTTTTGCAAAGAAAATGAATAGATTACGATCAAACCTTCAGTTCAGTGGCAAGAACATCGACTATTTAAACGCTACTCAGTGTTGATCTAAATTCTAAAACAATACTTTTCGCGATTTTTTTGTGATGCAAATTCATCAATTACATTTGAAATATCTGTTTCATCGATCTCATCTTCAATAGGAATTATGGCTAAATTAGCAAATCGCTCTTTTGATATAGTTGACCGTAAATAATTTTTAATTAATTTCAATTTAGAAAAACTCCTTTCGCCGGAAGCCACAGTTATCGGTATTGTTAAAAATATTGATTGTTGAGGCAGTCAGGAGTTGAAAATCCATATTTAATTTTGCGGTAAACACGTTTGTTTGATTTTCAAAATGTAATTTATTTAAACCACTACATATGTTTCGCCACACTGTGGCTTCTTCAGGTGAAGAAAATATACAAATAAAAAACAATAATAAATATTAAGTGATTGTAGTTCTGGAAGAGAAGCATTCATTTAACCCGAACTTCGAGATTTTACACACCGAAAGAAAAGGACAAAAACTAAATTTATTAGAAAATTTGGAAATTAATAGACATTTTCAAACCGGCCATCTACTCAACGAACAGACAGATTTATCAAACTCCCCCCTCTTAAAAATGTTCTCTCCCCCGCCAACTACAATCACTTAATATTTAAGAAGTACTGTGTTTTTTATTTGTGTATTTTCTTCACCTGAAGAAGCCACAGTGTGGCGAAACATATGTAGTGGTTTAAATAAATTACATTTTGAAAATCAAACAAACGTGTTTACCGCAAAATTAAAAATATTCTTAGACTAATACTGAAATTTGGAAAACAAAGTAAGTCTTGGCTAATTAAATGATTTAAAATTTCTAATGGTTTTAATTGGGAATTATTAGAAAATAACAATTCAATCCAATCCATCTAAATCTCTCCTCAATTTTCCGTTTTCGGTTACCTGTAATTTAATATCTAAATTTAAAAACATTTTCTTAGAAATTCTGACTCTGTAGAATGAAATACTAGCAGTAATTTTCTAACAGTTCAGAACGTTCGGATATCAAATTAGAAAATAATAGCAATGTCCAATATTTCAAAATAAAAGTCAATTCAAATTTTTTCTCTAGGATCCAATACACTTTCATCGCATGACTCATAATTCTACATCCACGGTTTTTTTCTTATATACGAACTTCATATGACATGGGATGGGACACTTCTTCTTTGGCAAAATATTTACCCAGTTAAAAATCGGATACACTTTAGGCAGGGGTCCAGGCAGTGTTGCCACACGTTCGAAAACGAATTACCGTACCCGCGTACTATGAATTACCGTACTTAATAATAAATTACCGTACATATATGTTAGATGTGATAATTTATTAGGGTGTGGACTACGAAAAATACACACTTATAAACTTACGATTTCAGGGGTGAGGCGAAGGTTTTCAACAGTAATTGCACAAGTGCATTGGAAATTATCGGTAACAAGTTTGTGCGATTTCGACAAACGAAGTCGTATTGTTTGGCAACAGTCCCGAGCCCGGAAGGGCGAGGGGCTGTTGCCTAAAACAATGCGGCTGAGTTTGTCGAAAGAGTGCAAACTTGCGATAATTTACAATGCACGAGAGCAATTTATCAGACTATATCCCAACAAAAATATTACAACAAAATAGAATGACATTTACTGTCATCGCGGGCGTGTCGTGCCGGTTTGAATATTACATTTTTAAATGGATCAAACAAAATTTAAAAATCAGAAACGTACTTCTCTTGCACTAACTTAGCACTGATATTCTATATGGAGTTTACATTTTCTTTACAGTACGTACCGTTTGCGTTTCGCACGTTATGTGCCCCGTTTTCCAATATTGTAGAAATGAGTTCCCGAGTACAGGTCATGTTAGTGACTCCGCCCAAACTTTTTGGTTGGGCCTCTTTCCCTTTTTCTTGAATTACTTCAAGAGAAACACTTCCAATGCGGAGTTTTCACTAATTTTAATAGCGTTCTACCCGCAAACTGACGTTTGACATTGAAAATTGTTTTTCTTGAAACCAATCATGTGCCGAAACATAATGCGAGTAGAGAACTAATCACAAAGCCGCATTCGAACTCTACATGATGTTTCCTGAAAATAGAAGTTATATAGAATCTGATTGGTTCTAATTCATTTGAATTTCGGCATGCTACGTTTGGCGGGATATAGTCTAATTTATTTTACACATTAAATAGATATAGATAGATATTTATTTATTTACGTTGCCACCAATATAATGTATATACATGGAATTATTTAACCTAAATATAACATTTAGTGGATGTACACGTCACACGACGTTCTACGAATTTGTTACAAAAATCGACGCTAGATTGTAATAGATTGTAAATTGAAAAAAGAGACACATTTTCAAAAATTAAAGTTAGTTTTAAAGGAAGATACATTTGCTATTTATCTATGTTACAGTTTTCTTTCTGAACGCATCTTTTGCATATTTCTACACCCTGTAAGTTTAAGTTTTTTTTTATATCTGTTATGACTCATATTTTTTTTATTTCTTGAAACCACTTATTTATATTATGTATATTGACCGGTATAAACCCATTGTTATTGGCACATTAAATAAATTAAATTAAATAGATGTGTTGTGAATATTTGAAAAAAAAATCGATTTTTTGTCTTCAACAACTTTATTCAAAAATTAATCACACGCAAAAATTGACACATTTTCAAAAGTCTAAGTTGATTCTAAAGGCAGATAGATAGATGTTTTGTATACTTTGAATATACTTACTAAAATTTTTGAGAAATTCTATATACTATTATTTTTCTAAAGTGGCGTTCACGTCATCAAGCACGTGTGAAATGACGTTTTTTCGTACCAACGTGATTGTTTTCGAGAATATGCATAAAATTAGTTGAAGAATCGAAATTAATCTGAGAATCATTTGTTACATAAAATTGATCACTGGTGGTTATAAATAAGTAATCGGCGTGTTGACCTGGCACACAATTTTCGCCTGCCAATCATGTAGAAAATTATGTTATGTTGGCAGCCGTGATTTTTTATTCGCGACGATGCCAAATCTTTTTCACTGCTTTTTCACTTGCACACTTCTTCAGGAGTAAGTGTAATGAATAATAGTAAGTACTATCGCTATAAACCACTGTCATAGTTGATCTCTTTTTTGCATTAGTAATTTGCATTGTATTTATTAGGTGTTCTAACCAAAATTAAAATGTGTCATTTCTGACACTGACATAAGAGTCCAATTTACTTCATCAATTATGGGACTAATACGAAATGGCGTACATTTTGGCCTAAAAACAAACCCACAAAGTTAATATTTTCGTACAGTCGAACATAAAATACAATATATGTAAACATATCAGAAAACGATTACTTTTTTATTTATTTGTATAATTGACACAACAGCTGATTGCAGCCATTTTTAAATATACAGGAGAGCTGGCAACCTTGTAAAATTGTGTCATCATTATTATGATTATTATTTCGATGACGTGAACGCCACTTTAGAAAAATAATAGTATATCAGTTTTTTTTTGTTCGACAACTTAAAAAGTTAATATTTCAAAAACGTAAATACATTATAATTGCATTAAACGTTTTAAGGAATTAAATCATATCAGTATTTTTTTTTCTATTTTTTCTTGCTCAAATATTCGACAAATTAAAAAAACATCATTTTTAAACTCACGCATTTTCAAAAATTGAAGATAATTCAGATGTTTTCTGAATATACTATTTTTTTTTTATAAATTCTAGCATATCATGACAATTTCTAACTGCCAAAAATAACAGTTTCAACTGCCAAAAAGGCCAATTTTCAACTGCCAAAAAGGCCAATTTTCAACTGCCAAAATACCAGATTTTCAAGTGTCGGAAACGACCATTTTTAACTGTCAAAAATGACAATTTTGAACTGCCAAAAATGCCAATTTTCAAGTGTCGGAAACGACCATTTTAACTGCCAAAAATGATAATTTTCAACTGCCAAAAATGGCAATTTCTAACTGCCAAAAATGACAATTTCAACTGCCAAAAAGGCCAATTTTCAACTGCCAAAATATCAGATTTTCAAGTATCGGAAACGACCATTTTAAGCTGCCAAAAATGACAATTTTTAACTGCCAAAAGGGAAAATTTTCAACTGCCAAAAGGCCAATGTTCAAGTGTCGGAAACGACCATTTTTAACTGCCAAAAATGACAATTTTGAACTGCCGAAAAGGCCAATTTTCAAGTGTCGGAAACGACCATTTTTAACTGCCAAGAATGACCATTTTCAACTGTCAAAAATGACAATTTTCACTGCAAAAAGGCCAATTTTCAAGTCTCGGCAACGACCATTTTTAACTGGCAAAAATGAAAATTTTTAACTGCCAAAAATGACCATTTCAACTGCCAAAAATGACCATTTCAACTGCCAAAAATGACAATTTAAAACCCAAAAATGAACACATTTTCAAAAATTAATTTTTTTTTTAAGGTATATAAATGTGTTATGATAGCATCGGACTCTTTAAAGAATTCAATCATATCGATATTATTTTATTTTTCTATTTTTTTCTTTGTATACGAATATTTCGAAATTCATAGCTCACGCAGAAATTGGCAGAGTTAGTTAGTTTTAAAGGTAAATGTTTTGTAAAGATGTCAACATTTTTGAGGAATTAATATTATATCAGTATTTATTTTTTAGCCAAAATATTAATTTTCAAAAATTCATAACTAGCGCAAAAATCGACTCAATTAAAAAATTAAGATTAATTTTAAAGGTAAATGTATTATGAGTTTTTAAGGAATTCAATCATATCGATATGATTTTTTTTCTAGTTTTTCCTTGTAAAAATATTTGACCACTTAAAAATTCATTTTTAAAAATTTATAACTCAAAAATTAAAATGTATGTTAAATCTTGTGGATATTTTAAAAATTTCGAGCATTTGAGTATTTATTTTCTCTAAATTTGTTCAACTTCAACAAAATCATAACTCGGGGAGAAATTGGCGAATTTGCAAAAATTTAAGTTAATTGTAAAGTAGAACTATTTTTAAATGTTTGTGGAGTTCAATTATATTACTATTTATTTGTATTATTTTTTTTTTGTTCGTCTTCAACTAAAAATATTAATTTTCAAAAATTCATAAATTGACTCAGTTTCAAAAATCAAGGTTAATTTTAAAGGTAAATTGCATCAGAGTTTTTTTATGGAATTCAATCATAGGGATATGATTTAAAGTTTAAATATTCGACCACTTAAAAATTCGTTGTTAAAAATTTATGACTCGAGCAGAAATGGACACATTTTCAAAAATCCACGTGTATATTAAGGTAATTCCATCATAGTATTTATTTTTATTTGTTCAATTGTTCGACAACTTAAAATATTACTTTTCAAAAATTCATAAGAAATTGGCAAATTTAAAAAAAAATGTAAGTTAGTTTTAAAGGTAGATGTATTGTAAAGATTTTAAAATTTTTGTGGAATTCTTTAATATCACTATTTATTTTTTTAGATTTTTTTTCTTTTACTACCAAAAATATTAATTTTCAAAAATTCATTCAAATTTTTAGGAATTCAATCATATCTGTATTTATTTTTCTTTGAATTTGTTCATTGATTTACCTTTGAATATTAGGCAATTCGTACGCATAACGTACTGCTGAACATTATGTTAAAATAAGAGATAGATTTATTTCGTACTTTATATTTTCTAGCGGAATTCTAGTGGAATTAAGTTGGCTTTCTGGCGGAAATATTATGTGATCAGATGGCAACGCCGCCCATAGGTTAGAGCAGTAGTATGCAATCTGACTCTAAGCACTCTTAAGCTACGCGCACACTTGTCGGAATCGGACGGACGGCACGCATCGGCAAAAATTGATTAACACCGATAAATGTGCGTTGAATCGTTTACAACTGTGTTAAGCAATTTTTGCCGATGCGTGCCGTCCGTCCGATGACGACAAGTGTGCGCGTAGCTTTATGCGGTTAATATATACCACGCCGTGAAATGAATTTTATGTGGGATGGATGTTGTACCTCTCACAATTCTATTCTCTCGACTATAGAGCGGCCATTGCTACCGCGCGATAAATTTGTCGAATTAAAAACGCGGTAAAATGCTTTCATACAGGGTGAAAATTACCGTACATTTGTGTACGGTTTTAACATTTTTGCTCAGAATTTCGGCGCGCTCGGACCAAATGTTACAGATTCCGGACACCAGTTTCGCGGCCCCCCATAACCGCCGTCGGCGTGCCATGCACGCTCTAGCCCCCCGGTAGGATCGGCCCTGCTGGTAATTGTGAAGTATTTTTATAGTAAATGTTTCATTCAATCTATTTTATGGATTACCACGTAGTAAAGTTCGCAACCATCATCATGATTCAAGTTGACATGTTTTTAACACGTTCACTGCCTGTGTCAGATAAACTGATCAAGCCGACGCTTAAACGTAAGGTTAAATGTTAAAGAACGTATCACGCACACGGTGCGTGGTCGGCCCCGCGTTCCGCGTTAAAACCAACAATAACGGAAATTGTGCGTGGACGGTAGTGAATGTGTTAAAATATAAAATGGCGATGATACACATCTGCTTGGAGAGGCCTTCCTTTTTGATGTCGTGTCACTGGCGAAAGTGTTTCTCCCAAAATTTTTGGCCTGGGCCAAATTAAAAAAGTTTTGTATTCTGGACATATTTGGCCATATGTCGTGTCGCGGGTGAAAGGGTTTCTCCTAGAATGTTTGGCCTAGACCAAATTTTAAAAAAATGTTTGTATTCAATGCATAAATGAAAAACTTTAGATTTTTGTGTCAAAAATGATTGGAAAATTGTTTATAACAAACTAAATAAGGAAAACTATTAGAGAAATGTGTCTCTTTGGCTGCAAGAGGAATTTCGTGTGTTGTCATTCCATCTCTTTGAAAACAGTGAAGTTCTTGGTTGCGTAAAATCCACTAATAAAATTTTTCGCATGTAAATAACATTAGATATTAATTGAAGTAAATTTAAATACTGATAATTTCCTTTCAACATTTAAATTAAAACGTATACAAAATATAGAGGAACTAACAGTTAACAAAAAAATCTTGTAAATATCTTTGAGAAGTAGAATAAACGATTTTCTATAGAATAAGGTGTAAGTATAGGTGTAAGAAAGAATTTTTATTATTTGTTTTTTTATATATATAAAATAAATGCTAATTGAATATTTGAGTGTAATTTTATTACCTTCGATTACCATTATTTTGAGGCGTCCAAATGAGTGAGATACTATGGGTGTGTATACCAAGTTGCCTAACAATAATTTTTAAAATTAATTTATAACAATTCTAAAAATTACGGAACAATTAATTGTCGAATATGTTCAACAATATTTTAAGAGTATAGTTTAAGAAATGGAATTTTAACTGCGTTTATCTGTCTTTTAAATAAGCAGGATAAAAAAGGATTAAAAAAATGTGCATATTAGGTTGTCTACAGAGTAAGGTAAATAAATGTAATATTTATATTCAGGTTATGTTAATTTCAAATTATTTTACTTAACACGTTGACCGCTTTGTCAGTCACCGGTGACTGACACTGAAGTATTCCAGTGTGGCCACGTCAGTCACCGATAACTGACAGTGAGTACCTACTTTAAACTTACTATTTAGCGCTGTCAGTCATGAAAATAAATTAAATACGCATATTCTTACTCATTTTATAAAATAAAACTTAAAAACAAAGAAAACTATTTTTGACATTTTACAAAAAAAAACTTGTTGGCAGCCAATGCGTTAAGTAGAGCAAAGTAGTATCAAAGTTTATTCTTACAAAATGGATTGTTTATTACGTACTCCTCTATTCAATACAAAAGCATACAAGTGCTGAATCCGATTTCTACAGCATTACGCTAATGTGATTCGGACTGAATTTTTTGTTGTACCGTTGACAGTAGGGCTGGAATTTTTCTTCGAAACATTTCCAATTTCGAAGCTTCGAAGATTTATGGAAAATCCTCGAAGATTGAAGTTTGGAAGTTTCGAAGATTCTAGAATTTTTGAAAGAAATATAACGATAGTAAAAAAAATACTCTTCTATTCAATACAAAAGCGTACAAGTGCTGAACTCAGACTTTTTTGTTGTACAGTAGGGCTGGAATTTTTCTTCGAAATTGCATGTTCTGATAAAATATCGAATCTTCGAATTTTCGAAGTTTCGATGTTATATCAGAACAGGCGATTTTTTAAAGAAATATAACGATAGTAAAAAAAATATTTAAGTACAGGCCGGGCCTTTTGGGATGGCGAGATGGCGAGGATGGCCTCAGTGGCGGCGAACCATTATAACCATTTACGTGGTAGGTACACTACCTAGTACACTGAAATAGTAAATCAATGGTAAACCAATCTTATATTCAAGATATATTTTATTTATATTCATTTCATTATAAATCAACACAATGACCAAAAAATGATTCCCTTATCCCCTACGTTACACTAGGTGTGCGCTAGATATGGGCAAAATTGCTACTTTTGAATCACGTTGCTACCCGTGATTGCTACTTTCTAATATCAGTAATTTTAAATTGTGATCACGGTTAGTAAACGTCGTAACATTCTGCTAATATTTGTCCACCTGTTGTTCCTTTTGATATTATACCTGTGACTGAAGGTAATATTTTGGGTTTATTATTGTTATACCAAATAAATATACGACTATTCTTGATTAAGTTCAAAATTCGAGAAGTATTTGGAGATTTTTGCAGAAAAACAGAATGTTTGTTCAGTAAATTTGAAAAGTTGGAAAGTTTTAGGTATGTGGCAAATGTTTTCCTATTTTGGTTTTACCTATGAAAAACGCATCTTTTGAAAGATTATTTGCTCTGTTCTCAAAGAATTATTTTTAAATAAAATTATTAACCAAATGAGATTTGGATTTTTGAAAATTTTCGTTTTTATTTTTTGAGCACTTGGCCAAAAACATCGCCGAAAAAAATATAAAAATGCAGGCAAACTTCCATATGAAATCATCCTCAATCGCCGAAATTTCGCTAATTCAAAATCAATTTGGTTTTTGTAAATCCAACAATTTTCAATAGAGATATGGATTTTAGAAGATTTTCGTATTCATTTTTTGAGCACTTGAATGAAAACATCGCAGAAAAAATATAAAACGCTTAGAAAAATTCCTTAAAACAATAACCTCAATGGTCGGAGTATCGCTTATTCAAAAATAATTTGGTTTGTGTAAATTCAACAATTTTTAATGGAGATATGGTTTTTTGAAAATTTTAGTTTTATTTTTTTGAGCACTTGAATGAAAACATCGCAGAAAAAATATAAAACGCGCAGACAAAATTCCATAAAAAATCATCCTCAATGGTCGAAGTATACCTAATTCAAAATCAATTTGGTTTTTGTAAATACAACAATTTTCAATGGAGATATGGATTTTTGAAGATTTTCGTTTTAATTTTTTGAGCACTTGAATGAAAACATAGCAAAAAAAAATATAAAACGCGTAGAAAAAATTCCTTCAAAAAATATTCTCAATGGTCGGAGTATCGCTTATTCAAAAATAATTTGGTATGTGAAAATTCAACAATTTTTAATGGAAATATGGATTTTTGAAAATTTGTTTTATTTGTTTGAGCACTTGAATGAAAACATCGCAGAAAAAATATAAAACGTGCAGACAAAATTCCATAAAAAATCATCCTCAATGGCCGAAGTATAGCTAATTCAAAATCAATTTGGTTTTTGTAAATTCAACAATTTTCAATAGAGATATGGATTTTTGAAAATTTTATTTTTAGTTTTTTGAGCCCTTGAATGAAAACATCGCAGAAGAAATATAAAACGCGCAGATAAAATTCCATAAAAAAAGTATCCTCAATGGTCGAAGTATCGCTTATTCAAAATCAATTTGCTTTTTGTAAAATTCACAGTTTTTAATGGAAATATGGATTTTTGAAAATTTTAGTTTTCATTTTTTGAGCACCTGAATGAAAACTTCGCAGAAAAAAAAATAAAATGCGCAGACAAAATTCCATAAAGAATTATCCTCAGCGGCCGAAGTATCGCGTTTTCAAAATCAATTTGGGGCTTGAAAATTCAGCAATTTTCAATAAAGATATTGAAAATTTTGAAGATTTTTGTTTTAATTTTTTGAGCACCTGAACAAGGAGCATTTGGAGATTTTCGCAGTTTGGTAATTTTTTTTTTTCAGTTCATGAAGTTTGCAATTTCAAAATTAGTTTCGTGGTATTATTTTAAAATGTATGTTTAAATATTTGCACTAAATCTTAAATTAAAATGAATTTTAAATCATTTCGTCGGACTCATCGCTTTCGATCACAGCGAGTTTGTGGTTCAATTCCATGTCGGGCAAGATAATTTTTTCGTTTTTATAAAATCTCAATTAATTAATTAATAATTGTTAGTACATAAGCAGTAATTTATTTCATTTTATATGGTATACTATGGATTTTTATAAATATTTGTCTTTTTTTTTAATATTTATTCAAAATTTAAATACAATACCTTGCAAAAATGTGAGAGTAAAGTAATGAATATTAAATAACATTTAGAAATGCCACCTTGTACTGTCTTCTTACAATTATGTTTTAGGTAACAGTCACAGTTTAAGTAGCAATCACAGTTTGTCACAGTTTAAATAGCGGTGATTTTAAGTAGCAGTGATTTAAAGTAGCAGTGATTTAAAGTAGCAGTGATTTTAAGTAGCAGTGATTTTAAGTAGCAGTGATTTTAAGTAGCAGTGATTTTAAGTAGCAGTGATTTTAAGTAGCAGTGATTTTAATTAGCAGTGATTTTAAGTAACAGTGGTTTTAATGAGCAGTGATTTTAAGTAGCAGTGAAATTCGCCTATTAGTAACAATAACGACCTGTGATTTTTCAATACCAGTGAAACATCACAGATACATGAAATATCGCCCATGCCTAGTGTGCGCCGAGCAGAAACTTTTAAATTTCGCATTCGGAGCTATTCGGGCTGTGCCGCTTCTCGACATCCTAAAAGGCCCGGCCTGAAAAAAATGTTAATGGCAGAAAATTTATTTGATTGGATTCCGAAAATTCGAAAACTTCGAATCTTCAAATTATGACGATGAAATAGATAACTTGAATTATAATCCCATACAGTTTGAATATAAATATATATTTTTAGAAACGACAAATACAAGTAACGAGGGGTCCGGAAATACCGGCAGGATGAACAAAATCCGAGACCACAGCAGCACGATATTTCCCGCCGGTATAATGGGATGCAAGGAAGACGAAGGAAACGGAATGACGAGCCCTAGGAGATTTTTAGACGCTTTCGAAGTTAGCAAGGATAGCATCGGCCACGTCGCTAACATACCCAGGAAAATGTCGGGCTCGAAATCGGATCATAACAGGAATCCATTGACGGGGACGGGCGTCGATTCCAGTGACGAAATGAAGAGAACTTCCAACAAGAAAAAAGGTAAGAATATACCCTATCTACCTATAGATTAGACTTTTTTGACATCTTTAGTGACAAACACTAGAAAGTGAAAAGTACCAACACGGCTATGAAAAAAATGTACTTTTGCAGCACCTATACATATGGGTAAATCCACAAAAAATTTACAGGATACCCATTTTTTTTCGCAAAAAAAAAACTGCTCGTGTCGACCTTGGACCCGATGAAAATTGAAGTTTGGACGTTCAGGAACGTCAGAAAAATGAGGAATAAGAAAAAAATGGGAGGTGTTTTTCAGATTTTTCAAATTTTTCAAAATCTCTTGAGAAAAAATGATTTTTGGGTTTAATCGCTTGGTTTACATGTAATGAGGGGGTTTTTCGGGGTAAAACAGTTTGATTAACTGCTTTAAATCATTAACAAATACATAAACTACTTAACAACAACAAAGAGCCGCTGGCTTTTCAACACTGATAAAAAGATACTTTCAACTTATAATCAACCTTTTGAAATTCTGGGCTTCCGTTTAGGCCTATTCCTATCTGATACGAGATCTTTTTTCATTTCACTTTTTGCATATATCATTGTGCTCTTGTCCATACCTCGATATCTACAGTTACTTTGCGAGAATTCTGAGCAAGAGAGAGAACGAAAGAATAAATGATCACTTTGCATACGCGTCCACACTACTTGATGTACAATAGAACTCTGTGGGACAGATTTCAAGTTTTCAGGTAACAGTGCATCAATAAGAAGCATGTCCTCCTCCTTTACTAACACCGCTGATACTTTAGGGCTTTCTTCATTGATTACGCGCACTACATCTTCAGCACATAAAACATTGCCCCCACAACGAACGACGCGATCACATAAAGCTTTCACAGAACCGCCGATGCCATCAGCAACACTCTTGCCATGGGCAGCAGCAGTGAAATTCCAGCTACTATTATTCCAATTTAACTGTTCAGAAAAATGGCGGAACAAAAAAAAATTGATTTGTTCTTATACTGAGTAACTGGACCGTCACTTTGAATATGTAATATTAATAATGTAATAAATATGTTAATATTTTTAATAATCGTGATAACTATTTTCAAAATTGATAATAAATGCGCCCATACAGCAGCAGCATGTATGTGTCTCATGTTATCAGAAACAGATACAAGCGATTTGAATCTCAATTTATTCTATTTATCCTTGTAGTAGAAACCTCCTGTCTGCAATGAGAATTGTCTTTTCGATGCCCCAAAGTGCGCACTATGAATGTCTTCATTATATTTTGCAATACAATTTTGTGAAAAATCAATAACAAGATAAATTTCATTAGTGGTCAATGAATTTTGTAATAACCTTAGCTGTTGAAATTGCTGATCAGTAATGAAATGATGCAAAAAAACAACAGGTATCGATTCATTGACGCGGGATATCAAATCGCTTAGAGTGCAGATGACTTTTTCACGAGTTGTTGTTAGAACGGAATACATTTTATCCTTTGCTCCTGGCCTTTCAATTTTTTTTGTCACCCACGTCAACTACCAAGTGAGTTCTGTTGACTCTGTATCAACAATTGATCGATCCCGGCAATCAAGACACTCTCTTCTCATGCACTCTTCCTACACTGGATTGCAACAAAGGTCAGCGATAAATTGCTCTATGGAGTTATTTTTGATAATTTTCCAAATTCTCAGCCGGTCGAGAAGAAGTTGGAAGTTCGTGTGTACACGACAGAGACAAGTGTCTCGTGCACTCATACTCCTCTTTATCACCCAAAACGGCTTCAATCGATAGAACAGTGTTCTTGAAATACTATTTTCTGTGGTCTTATTGAACTTCTCATCTAGATTATCTACAGTATCTGTTAAATACCATTTGCGATGTTTAATTTTGCCCTTAGTTATCGTATCACGGATTCCCGGGGCCATTACAGAATTGTCATCACGAAGGTAGAAATCAATAATCAATTGATGTGTTTTCTTGAGATTTTTTGACTTTTTGTTGAGCTGAAGGTTTTGGTTTTTCTTCTCATAATATCTTCTGTCGGAGTAATTTTTTTTCGAATTTTCTTCAAATTCATATCACTTGAAAATATTATACTAATTTTTTTTTCCTTGTGAGTTTTAATAGCCGACTTAGCTATACGAATCGAGGCCAGAAACTTCTCAAAATATTCCACCTGCCCACGAAGTGTTGCAATTAGTTTCCTTGAATTCTGCAGCATCACATTCTTCTTTTTAAGCATTTCCACGTGATTGTTTTTCCACTCTTTAGATTGTTCCTGTTGCCTTTTAAGTGCTTCAAGTTCTTCTTTTAAAGCTTTATTTTCTTTCCGTAACCGCATTTCTGTTGCCCGAGACGCTTGTGGCACTTGCGTATGCTCTCACACGTTTGCAGAGATTGCCCAAAAGATGAACTGCGTAGAAGATGTGCATCGACTGTGACGATTCCCAGATCTTCCAGCGGAGTAGGCTGCGCAGAATTGGTCCTAGAAGTGCACATTGTACCATGATTTCATCGGGTCACAAAGTTTTCTCCTAGATTGCATTGAATTACTTACCCAAGTTGGGCGACTTTCTTTGCTTTACTATCCAATAGTCGTTGTCGGCTTTTTCTTTTATTTTTCCTTGTCATGTTGCCTCTTAGTTTTTTTGATAGTGGGAACATCGACTTGGGTTTGACAGTCGAGACGATGCTTCATTGTTCATTCACGAAATTCGGGGAAAACATACTTTGCAACTTAACGTGCTCGAACTTCGATTGAAAGATAAAAGTCGTCAATAAAATAACAGAACAGTTGCCATGGGGACGGATCCACGTATGATGAAAGATTTAAAGTAATTAATCAAACTGTTTTACCCCGAAAAAACCCCTCATTACAGGCGATTAAACCCAAAAATCAATTTTTCTCAAAAGATTTTGAAAAATTTGAAAAATCTCAAAAACACCTCCCATTTTTTTCTTGTTCCTCATTTTTCTGACGTTCCTGAACGTCCAAACTTCAATTTTCATCGGGTCCAAGGCCGGCACGGGCAGTTTTTTTTTGCGAAAAAAAAAATAGGTATCCTGTAATTTTTTTGTGGATTTACCCATATACTTTCAACTTCGACGTGAAGTCGTCAACAGACACATTATTGACAATTTATTATTATTGTTCTTGAGTTTTCACTACTTTTTTGTCAGTCAGATTCTCATGGGATAGTAGATTCTTGAGTGCGATAAATTAAAATTACCATTTTTATATTTCCAGTTTCGTGGCAAGAGTTGTTCGGCAACCTAGTGGGACTTCCATCAGTCAACATGTCAAAAAAGTCTAATCTGTGGGTAGATGTAGTATTCGTTTTTTAGCTATATTTACGACTTGGACCGATAAAACACGAGTTAGGAAACTACTTCTCGGCCGTGTAAACAAACAGTTGATTGCAAAATTGTATAGTGAGATCGAAAAATAAATTAGTCAAATCAGGTCCTGAACAAAAAGCGGCATGTTTTTTTTTCTTAATTCCAAAAAAAACTTCAAGTTTGAGTTTGTGTAATTGTGTAATTATTTTCAAATTTAGAAAAAGCACACGGCTTTTTGTGGATGACCTGCTTTGAGTAATTTATTTTTCGATCTCATGATACAATTTTGCAACCAACTGTACATTTACACGACTATTTCTTTGTTTCGATCTGAAGGTATATGACACATGTTTAGTTGTGTAAATCTACCTGGCGTTTGGTAGAGGACAAACATGTTTCTATTTACATTTAGATGCTTTGCTGTGGGTCGTATTGCCCAACCTTCCTTTAGTAACCGACGAGAAATTAGCCACGACTTTCCAGCCACGGATTTTGGCGCCTCCACCATCACCCGAATTATGACCAATCTCAATGAAATTTTAATTACAGCCGTTAGGGTGTAACCCCAGCCCAAATGTTTACACAAACGTATTAAGGGATATCCTACTAACAATTAAAAATAATTCGTTTGAAATTTTCGTCAAAACTCGGGATGGAATGAATTTTTAAAATTATTTTAGATTGCTTATTACATGTTGCGGCTGGTGTTTACTTTAGGGTAAATCGACCCGGGGGCTGAAATTTGTTTTGAAGACATAGTTTTTTGAGCCGAGTTCAGAAATGTACGTTTTAACCCGCGGAAACGTAAGGGGGAAAAGTTATGCCCCCTTAAAGTTTCCATTTTCGACGGACAACTCGCACAAACTACGAGTTTCTGTGTAAAATAACTTGTAAACTAACAACTACAATCGACTAATAATGATTTTAACTTACGATTTAAGTGGTGAAAGTGCGAGTTTTATATCCTATTCTTCATGAAAATTCACATTTTAAGGTCATGTTAAAAATGCGTATTTTCATTAGTTCATCGTCCCACCGCAACTGAAGGAGTGGCGTGTCGAAATAAACACTCTATAAAGTTTTCTGTGAACTATCATTGCGTTAACCCTAGATTACTTATGTGCATTAACAATTGATACGAATTTTAAATTGTTCTGTTGTAAATCTATTTACAATTTCTTTATTTGTGCCCCACTTTTGTGGGTGTTTCTATTTTTTTTGGGAAAAGGTGCCCCTACCAAACATAAACACACGCATGTATCTTTAACCTGGATCCTAACGACACAAATTCATCTGGTAAAAATTAGGGACTTTAGTCAATGATTAAATGGCAATGTAATAGATATTTATGCATTAAGGGAGATATGGAGGTCCTCTGGCCCGGGGTTTGTAAGTCAACCCAGGGTGAAGAACAAGAATATCTCCCATGGTGCATACAATATTTGATTTTATAGTTATATATTAGTAATTAGTAAAAATATTCAGTATAGCTATCCGTAATATGTATTTGCATGGTTGCTATAAGTTGGTTTTAAAACAAACAGCTCGCATTTCATGAACTAACGTTTATTTAATTTGATTTGACTTTAATGCTTTAACAAAAAACGTACGGTTGTGAATAAAATAGTGAACAAACCTGGGCGATAAGTTTAATTCATCATTACCTACCAGTTAATGGTTGTAAATGGTAGGTGCTTATCCTTAGGTTAGGGTGAGGTTACATTTGCCCCCCTTTAGACCAGATAGTAGTTTTACACGCAGTTGATTAGGTGATGGTGAAGCCCCGTCATTAATACATAGGAAGTAGTTATACGGGCTCCATGTGGTCAATGGCGGAGCAGAGCGAGACCGGTCGCTTATGCTTAAGTTAGGGTGAGGTTAAGCCCCTCCGCTTTAGACCGACTGGTAGTTTTACCCGCAGCGGATTAGGTGAAGGTGAAGCTGTCATGAATGCATAGGAAGTAGTTACGGTGGCTCACTGTGGTTGATGGCGGAGCGAAGCGAATATAGGAAGTAGTTACGCTGGCTCGCTTGTTTATGCTTAGATTAGGGTGAGGTTAAGATGCCCCCTTAGACCGGCCAGTAGTTTAACCTGCAACGGACAAAGTGAAGGCGAAGCCGTCATGAATGCATAGGAAGCAGTTACGGTGGCTTGCTGTAGTCGATGGCGGAGCGAAGCGAAGTGAAGCCATCGACCACAGCCGCCTCGCTTGCTTATGCTAAGATTAGGGTGAGTTTAAGGTCCCCCCTTAGACCGGCCAGTAGTTTTACCTGCAATGGATTAGGTGAAGGCGAAGCCGTCATGAATGCATAGGAAGCAATTACGGTGGCTTGCTGTGGTCGATGGCGGAGCGAAGCGAAGCCATCGACCACAGCCGGCTTGCTTGCTTATGCTTAGATTAGGGTGAGGTTAAGGTCCTCCCTTAGACCGGCCAGTAGTTTTACCTGCAATGGATTAGGTGAAGGCGAAGCCGTCATGAATGCATAGGAAGCAATTACGGTGGCTTGCTGTGGTCGATGGCGGAGCGAAGCGAAGCCATCGACCACAGCTGGCTTGCTTGCTTATGCTTAGATTAGGGTGAGGTTAAGGTGCCCCCTTAGACCGGCCAGTAGTTTTACCTGCAGCGGATAAGGTGAAGGCGAAGCCGTCATGAATGCATAGGAAGCAGTTACGGTGGCTTGCTGTAGTCGATGGCGGAGCGAAGCGAAGTGAAGCGATCGACCACAGCCGCCTCGCTTGCTTATGCTAAGATTAGGGTGAGGTTAAGGTCCTCCCTTAGACCGGCCAGTAGTTTTACCTGCAATGGATTAGGTGAAGGCGAAGCCGTCATGAATGCATAGGAAGCAATTACGGTGGCTTGCTGTGGTCGATGGCGGAGCGAAGCGAAGCCATCGACCACAGCTGGCTTGCTTGCTTATGCTTAGATTAGGGTGAGGTTAAGGTGCCCCCTTAGACCGGCCAGTAGTTTTACCTGCAGCGGATAAGGTGAAGGCGAAGCCGTCATGAATGCATAGGAAGCAGTTACGGTGGCTTGCTGTGGTCGATGGCGGAGCGAAGCGAAGCCATCGACCACAGCCGCCTCGCTTGCTTATGCTTAGATTAGGGTGAGTTTAAGGTCCCCCCTTAGACCGGCCAGTAGTTTTACCTGCAATGGATTAGGTGAAGGCGAAGCGGACATGAATGCATAGGAAGCAGTTCGCTTCGCTCCGCCATCGACCACAGCCGCCTCGCTTGCTTATGCTAAGATTAGGGTGAGTTTAAGGTCCCCCCTTAGACTGGCCAGTAGTTTTACCTGCAATGGATTAGGTGAAGGCGAAGCCGTCATGAATGCATAGGAAGCAGTTACGGTGGCTTGCTGTGGTCGATGGCGGAGCGAAGCGAAGCCATCGACCACAGCCGGCTTGCTTGCTTATGCTTAGATTAAGGTGAGGTTAAGGTGCCCCCTTAGACCGGCCAGTAGTTTAACCTGCAACGGATAAAGTGAAGGCGAAGCCGTCATGAATGCATAGGACGCAGTTTCGGTGGCTTGCTGTGGTCGATGGCGGAGCGAAGCGAAGCCATCGACCACAGCCGGCTTGCTTGCTTATGCTTAGATTAGGGTGAGGTTAAGGTCCTCCCTTAGACCGGCCAGTAGTTTTACCTGCAATGGATTAGGTGAAGGCGAAGCCGTCATGAATGCATAGGAAGCAATTACGGTGGCTTGCTGTGGTCGATGGCGGAGCGAAGCGAAGCCATCGACCACAGCTGGCTTGCTTGCTTATGCTTAGATTAGGGTGAGGTTAAGGTGCCCCCTTAGACCGGCCAGTAGTTTTACCTGCAGCGGATAAGGTGAAGGCGAAGCCGTCATGAATGCATAGGAAGCAGTTACGGTGGCTTGCTGTAGTCGATGGCGGAGCGAAGCGAAGTGAAGCGATCGACCACAGCCGCCTCGCTTGCTTATGCTAAGATTAGGGTGAGGTTAAGGTCCTCCCTTAGACCGGCCAGTAGTTTTACCTGCAATGGATTAGGTGAAGGCGAAGCCGTCATGAATGCATAGGAAGCAATTACGGTGGCTTGCTGTGGTCGATGGCGGAGCGAAGCGAAGCCATCGACCACAGCTGGCTTGCTTGCTTATGCTTAGATTAGGGTGAGGTTAAGGTGCCCCCTTAGACCGGCCAGTAGTTTTACCTGCAGCGGATAAGGTGAAGGCGAAGCCGTCATGAATGCATAGGAAGCAGTTACGGTGGCTTGCTGTGGTCGATGGCGGAGCGAAGCGAAGCCATCGACCACAGCCGCCTCGCTTGCTTATGCTTAGATTAGGGTGAGTTTAAGGTCCCCCCTTAGACCGGCCAGTAGTTTTACCTGCAATGGATTAGGTGAAGGCGAAGCGGACATGAATGCATAGGAAGCAGTTCGCTTCGCTCCGCCATCGACCACAGCCGCCTCGCTTGCTTATGCTAAGATTAGGGTGAGTTTAAGGTCCCCCCTTAGACTGGCCAGTAGTTTTACCTGCAATGGATTAGGTGAAGGCGAAGCCGTCATGAATGCATAGGAAGCAGTTACGGTGGCTTGCTGTGGTCGATGGCGGAGCGAAGCGAAGCCATCGACCACAGCCGGCTTGCTTGCTTATGCTTAGATTAGGGTGAGGTTAAGGTGCCCCCTTAGACCGGCCAGTAGTTTTACCTGCAGCGGATAAGGTGAAGGCGAAGCCGTCATGAATGCATAGGAAGCAGTTACGGTGGCTTGCTGTGGTCGATGGCGGAGCGAAGCGAAGCCATCGACCACAGCCGGCTTGCTTGCTTATGCTTAGATTAAGGTGAGGTTAAGGTGCCCCCTTAGACCGGCCAGTAGTTTTACCTGCAACGGATAAGGTGAAGGCGAAGCCGTCATGAATGCATAGGAAGCAGTTACGGTGGCTTGCTGTAGTCGATGGCGGAGCGAAGCGAAGTGAAGCCATCGACCACAGCCGCCTCGCTTGCTCATGCTTAGATTAGGGTGAGGTTAAGGTCCCCCCTTAGACCGGCCAGTAGTTTTATCTGCAACGGATTAGGTGAAGGCGAAGCCGTCATGAATGCATAGGAAGCAGTTACGCAGGCTCGGTTGCCTGGTTGCGTCAAGGTCCTCCCCCTTGAGACCGGGTAGTAGTTTTACCCGCAGTAGATTAGGTGATGGCGAAGCTGTCATGAATGCATAGGAAGCGGGATTCTTTGTCATGTTAGCACATACTTTCACTTTAAACACCCTAATAGCACTATAGCACACAAATGGAAATAACAGTAGCAATTACTAGAACGTAAATACAAGAGGTTTCAAAAAAATCAGTGAACTTATTGGGACTGTGTGAAAATCAACTAGAAATTAAGGACATGGTAATTTAAATGTAAATGTTAACTGTTTAACCTCTTAACATACACATTTGTTTTATTATTAATATAGTTAATTTCAGAAATATAATTATTTTTATTTATATCGTACTTTATGTATTCACATATTTTCCGTGAGAATTAGATTGGTTTTCCGATTATGATGTGACCAGTTGGCAACCCTAATAATCACAGATAACTAAATAGAGTGTTCAGTTTGCATGTCCGTCAGTTTCTGCGGTTCAATGAACTGCACATAACCTTAAAATGAAATATTAATGTAAAGAAAAAGATATAAAATTCGCATTTTTACTACTCAAATCGTAAGTTTACATCATTATAAATTGATTGTGGTTGTTGGTTTACCAAAATCTACCCAGAAAAGCAGGTTTTGAGCGAGTTGTACGTCCGATACGAGAGAAACTTTAAGGGGGCACAACTTCTTCCCCTTATGTTTCTCAAAGTTAAGATATACATTTTTGGACTCGGCTCAAAAAACTACGTCTACAAAGAATTAAGAAGAAATAAAAAAACAGCCCACTTCCCGATTTTTCCCGATTTACCCTAAAGTAAACCCTTACCCATGTTGCTTAATATACCGAGTGTCTCGGATAAGGGGCGAACATAGGGATTTAACATGTAAAATTAAGTATGTGTACTTATTAGTTCCCCTATTCATTTTAGAGAAAAATCGTAAAGGAATATTTTTTAGAGAATTAAAAATTGTAAATATATCATCCATTTAATTTACGTTTGCACCAGAATACACCTCAGAAATAATAAAAATAAGTTTAACCATTTATCATTTAATAAAAACCCTTGCCATGACTTTGACAAATGTCAAATGGTGAGAATAATTTTGCTAGTTAAATATCAATTCACGCATTAGCAATAATCTGAGTTATTCCAATGAAGAGAGCGTATTCATTATCAAAACATTTTGCAGTGGCGTAAGTTTACTCAGAGTTCGTGACATTACATGCAAACGGAACAGAAGAAACAACTATGAATCGGAAGAAACAGTTTTGGGTTTGATAAATGCTGAATCAACAACTAGCATACGATGCATTGCTCGTGAGTGCAACGTGTCTACATTCTCTGTACAGAAAATTCTGAAGAAGCATGGTTATCATTCTTAAAAACATCAATGCCATCAGGAGATACTGTTAGTGGATGAAGAAAGGAGGCGTGTATTCTGCAAAATAATGCGGGATCGATCAAATACAGACCATAACGAATAATTTACTTCCATATAACAATAAAACAGTAAACATTCAGTTTTTTAATAGAAAGACACCAATTGTTAATTTAAATCAGAGCACCAAATTTCTTGGGATTGCTGAGGACGAGCAACTCACCTGATGTCAGCATGTTGATTATGAGTGTAGTAATTGAAATACTGCTTACTATGCAGTTGTTAAACTAAAACCAATTTTACCACCAGAGTGAATCATAACTCTCTACTACTCATAGGTGTATCCTTATCTCTCCTATAATATACCAGCGTGGGAAAGAAGTCATATTCAAAGGATATTCATAGCCCAGAAAAGAATATCAAGATTAATTTTTAACAAAATTAGATTGGAGACTTGCGGTAGTTTATTTAAGGAGAACAACATACTTACATTAATATGTATTTACATATTTAAAATAGCAACATTTGCTGCGAATTAATAAACTAACTAAAAACTAGACTAAGCTTAACTTTTTGCAGTCTGTCTGTTTTACCGAAGAATGCTAGTTCACACTTTAGAACGAGCCAAACGTTATTGTTCATAGTAATTACAATGCGTGAATTGATATCTGACTAGCAAAATTACTTTCACTATGACATGACATTTGTCAAACTCATGGCAAGGTTTTTTTTTTTAAATGGTACATTGTTCAACTTATTTTTATTATTTTTGAGGTGAATTCTGGCACAAACGTAAATTAAATGATTCATTTACAATTTTTAATTCTCTAAAAAATATTTCTTTACGATTTTTCTCTAAAATGAATAGGGGAGCAAATAATTACACATATTTAATTTTACATGTAAAAACCCTATGTTCGCCCCTTATCCCAGACACTCGGTATGTATTTATGCTAAAAATTCGAACGGATCTAGCGCCAAACAGCACTTTAAATTTTTTTGAAATTTTAAAACTCGCGTATCCGTGCACATGGATCGATTAAAAAATGTATAACTTCTCTATTTCCACGGGGCAGTATAACCAAATTATTTTAAATTGCTTATTACATGTTGCTTCACACATTTATGGTAAAAACTCGAATGCATCTAGCGCCAAACAGCACTTTAAAATTTTTTGAAATTTTAAAACTCGCGTATCGGTGCACATGGATCGATTTAAAAATGTATAACTTCTCTATTTCCAAAGGGCAGTATAACCAAATTATTTTAAATTGCTTATTACATGTTGCTTCACACATTTATGGTAAAAACTCGAATGCATCTAGCGCCAAACAGCACTTTAAAAATTTTTGAAATTTTAAAACTCGCGTATCCGTGCACATGGATCGATTAAAAAATGTATAACTTCTCTATTTCCAAAGGGCACTATAAACAAATTATTTCAAATTGCTTATTACATGTTGCTTCACACATTTATGGTAAAAACTCGAATGCATCTAGCGCCAAACAGTACTTTAAAATTTTTTTGAGATTTTAAAACTCGCGTATCCGTGCACATGGATCGATTAAAAAATGTATAACTTCTCTATTTCCAAAGGGCACTATAAACAAATTATTTCAAATAGCTTATTACATGTTGCTTCACACATTTATGGTAAAAACTCGAATGCATCTAGCGCCAAACAGTACTTTAAAATTTTTTGAGATTTTAAAACTCGCGTATCCGTGCACATGGATCGATTAAAAAATGTATAACTTCTCTATTTCCAAAGGGCACTATAAGCAAATTATTTCAAATTGCTTATTACATGTTGCTTCACACATTTATGGTAAAAACTCGAATGCATCTAGCGCCAAACAGTACTTTAAAATTTTTTGAGATTTTAAAACTCGCGTATCCGTGCACATGGATCGATTAAAAAATGTATAACTTCTCTATTTCCAAAGGGCACTATAAGCAAATTATTTCAAATTGCTTATTACATGTTGCTTCACACATTTATGGTAAAAACTCGAATGCATCTAGCGCCAAACAGTACTTTAAATTTTTTTGAGATTTTAAAACTCGCTTATCCGTGCACATGGATCGATTAAAAAATGTATAACTTCTCTATTTCCAAAGGGCACTATGAACAAATTATTTTAAATTGCTTATTACATGTTGCTTCACACATTTATGGTAAAAACTCGAATGCATCTAGCGACAAACAGTACTTTAAAATTTTTTGAGATTTTAAAACTCGCGTATCCGTGCACATGGATCGATTAAAAAATGTATAACTTCTCTATTTCCAAAGGGCAGTATAACCAAATTATTTTAAATTGCTTATTACATGTTGCTTCACACATTTATAGTAAAAACTCGAATGCATCTAGCGACAAACAGTACTTTAAAAATTTTTGAGATTTTAAAACTCGCGTATCCGTGCACATGGATCGATTAAAAAATGTATAACTTCTCTATTTCCAAAGGGCACTATGAACAAATTATTTTAAATTGCTTATTACATGTTGCTTCACACATTTATGGTAAAAACTCGAATGCATCTAGCGCCAAACAGTACTTTAAAATTTTTTGAGATTTTAAAACTCGCGTATCCGTGCACATGGATCGATTAAAAAATGTATAACTTCTCTATTTCCAAAGGGCACTATGAACAAATTATTTCAAATTGCTTATTACATGTTGCTTCACACATTTATGGTAAAAACTCGAATGCATCTAGCGCCAAACAGTACTTTAAAATTTTTTGAGATTTTAAAACTCGCGTATCCGTGCACATGGATCGATTAAAAAATGTATAACTTCTCTATTTCCAAAGGGCACTATGAACAAATTATTTTAAATTGCTTATTACATGTTGCTTCACACATTTATGGTAAAAACTCGAATGCATCTAGCGCCAAACAGTACTTTAAAATTTTTTGAGATTTTAAAACTCGCGTATCCGTGCACATGGATCGATTAAAAAATGTATAACTTCTCTATTTCCAAAGGGCACTATGAACAAATTATTTCAAATTGCTTATTACATGTTGCTTCACACATTTATGGTAAAAACTCGAATGCATCTAGCGCCAAACAGTACTTTAAATTTTTTTGAGATTTTAAAACTCGCGTATCCGTGCACATGGATCGATTAAAAAATGTATAACTTCTCTATTTCCAAAGGGCACTATAAGCAAATTATTTTAAATTGCTTATTACATGTTGCTTCACACATTTATGGTAAAAACTCGAATGCATCTAGCGCCAAACAGTACTTTAAAATTTTTTGAGATTTTAAAACTCGCTTATCCGTGCACATGGATCGATTAAAAAATGTATAACTTCTCTATTTCCAAAGGGCACTATAACCAAATTATTTTAAATTGCTTATTACATGTTGCTTCACACATTTATGGTAAAAACTCGAATGCATCTAGCGACAAACAGTACTTTAAAATTTTTTGAAATTTTAAAACTCGCGTATCCGTGCACGTGGTCCGATTAAAAAATGTATAACTTCTCTATTTTCAAAGGGCACTATAACCAAATTATTTTAAATTGCTTATTACATGTTGCTTCACACATTTATGGTAAAAACTCGAATGCATCTAGCGCCAAACAGTACTTTAAAAATTTTTGAAATTTTAAAACTCGCGTATCCGTGCACATGGATCGATTAAAAAATGTATAACTTCTCTATTTCCAAAGGGCAGTATAACCAAATTATTTTAAATTGCTTATTACATGTTGCTTCACACATTTATGGTAAAAACTCGAATGCATCTAGCGCCAAACAGTACTTTAAAATTTTTTTGAGATTTTAAAACTCGCGTATCCGTGCACATGGATCGATTAAAAAATGTATAACTTCTCTATTTCCAAAGGGCAGTATAACCAAATTATTTTAAATTGCTTATTACATGTTGCTTCACACATTTATGGTAAAAACTCGAACGGATCTAGCGCCAAACAGAACTTTAAAATTTTTTGAAATTTTAAAACTCGCGTATCCGTGCACATGGATCGATTAAAAAATGTATAACTTCTCTATTTCCAAAGGGCACTATGAACAAATTATTTTAAATTGCTTATTACATGTTGCTTCACACATTTATGGTAAAAACTCGAATGCATCTAGCGCCAAACAGTACTTTAAAATTTTTTGAGATTTTAAAACTCGCGTATCCGTGCACATGGATCGATTAAAAAATGTATAACTTCTCTATTTCCAAAGGGCACTATGAACAAATTATTTCAAATTGCTTATTACATGTTGCTTCACACATTTATGGTAAAAACTCGAATGCATCTAGCGCCAAACAGTACTTTAAAATTTTTTGAGATTTTAAAACTCGCGTATCCGTGCACATGGATCGATTAAAAAATGTATAACTTCTCTATTTCCAAAGGGCACTATGAACAAATTATTTTAAATTGCTTATTACATGTTGCTTCACACATTTATGGTAAAAACTCGAATGCATCTAGCGCCAAACAGTACTTTAAAATTTTTTGAGATTTTAAAACTCGCGTATCCGTGCACATGGATCGATTAAAAAATGTATAACTTCTCTATTTCCAAAGGGCACTATAAACAAATTATTTCAAATTGCTTATTACATGTTGCTTCACACATTTATGGTAAAAACTCGAATGCATCTAGCGCCAAACAGTACTTTAAAATTTTTTGAGATTTTAAAACTCGCGTATCCGTGCACATGGATCGATTAAAAAATGTATAACTTCTCTATTTCCAAAGGGCACTATGAACAAATTATTTTAAATTGCTTATTACATGTTGCTTCACACATTTATGGTAAAAACTCGAATGCATCTAGCGCCAAACAGTACTTTAAAATTTTTTGAGATTTTAAAACTCGCTTATCCGTGCACATGGATCGATTAAAAAATGTATAACTTCTCTATTTCCAAAGGGCACTATGAACAAATTATTTTAAATTGCTTATTACATGTTGCTTCACACATTTATGGTAAAAACTCGAATGCATCTAGCGCCAAACAGTACTTTAAAATTTTTTGAGATTTTAAAACTCGCGTATCCGTGCACATGGATCGATTAAAAAATGTATAACTTCTCTATTTCCAAAGGGCACTATGAACAAATTATTTTAAATTGCTTATTACATGTTGCTTCACACATTTATGGTAAAAACTCGAATGCATCTAGCGCCAAACAGTACTTTAAAATTTTTTGAGATTTTAAAACTCGCGTATCCGTGCACATGGATCGATTAAAAAATGTATAACTTCTCTATTTCCAAAGGGCACTATGAACAAATTATTTTAAATTGCTTATTACATGTTGCTTCACACATTTATGGTAAAAACTCGAATGCATCTAGCGCCAAACAGTACTTTAAAATTTTTTGAGATTTTAAAACTCGCGTATCCGTGCACATGGATCGATTAAAAAATGTATAACTTCTCTATTTCCAAAGGGCACTATAAGCAAATTATTTCAAATTGCTTATTACATGTTGCTTCACACATTTATGGTAAAAACTCGAATGCATCTAGCGCCAAACAGTACTTTAAAATTTTTTGAGATTTTAAAACTCGCTTATCCGTGCACATGGATCGATTAAAAAATGTATAACTTCTCTATTTCCAAAGGGCACTATGAACAAATTATTTTAAATTGCTTATTACATGTTGCTTCACACATTTATGGTAAAAACTCGAACGGATCTAGCGCCAAACAGAACTTTAAAATTTTTTGAAATTTTAAAACTCGCGTATCCGTGCACATGGATCGATTAAAAAATGTATAACTTCTCTATTTCCAAAGGGCACTATGAACAAATTATTTTAAATTGCTTATTACATGTTGCTTCACACATTTATGGTAAAAACTCGAACGGATCTAGCGCCAAACAGAACTTTAAAATTTTTTGAAATTTTAAAACTCGCGTATCCGTGCACATGGATCGATTAAAAAATGTATAACTTCTCTATTTCCAAAGGGCACTATGAACAAATTATTTTAAATTGCTTATTACATGTTGCTTCACACATTTATGGTAAAAACTCGAATGCATCTAGCGCCAAACAGTACTTTAAAATTTTTTGAGATTTTAAAACTCGCGTATCCGTGCACATGGATCGATTAAAAAATGTATAACTTCTCTATTTCCTAAGGGCACTATGAACAAATTATTTTAAATTGCTTATTACATGTTGCTTCACACATTTATGGTAAAAACTCGAATGCATCTAGCGCCAAACAGTACTTTAAAATTTTTTGAGATTTTAAAACTCGCGTATCCGTGCACATGGATCGATTAAAAAATGTATAACTTCTCTATTTCCAAAGGGCACTATGAACAAATTATTTTAAATTGCTTATTACATGTTGCTTCACACATTTATGGTAAAAACTCGAATGCATCTAGCGCCAAACAGTACTTTAAAATTTTTTGAGATTTTAAAACTCGCGTATCCGTGCACATGGATCGATTAAAAAATGTATAACTTCTCTATTTCCAAAGGGCACTATGAACAAATTATTTTAAATTGCTTATTACATGTTGCTTCACACATTTATGGTAAAAACTCGAATGCATCTAGCGCCAAACAGTACTTTAAAATTTTTTGAGATTTTAAAACTCGCGTATCCGTGCACATGGATCGATTAAAAAATGTATAACTTCTCTATTTCCAAAGGGCACTATGAACAAATTATTTTAAATTGCTTATTACATGTTGCTTCACACATTTATGGTAAAAACTCGAATGCATCTAGCGCCAAACAGTACTTTAAAATTTTTTGAGATTTTAAAACTCGCGTATCCGTGCACATGGATCGATTAAAAAATGTATAACTTCTCTATTTCCAAAGGGCACTATGAACAAATTATTTTAAATTGCTTATTACATGTTGCTTCACACATTTATGGTAAAAACTCGAATGCATCTAGCGCCAAACAGTACTTTAAAATTTTTTGAGATTTTAAAACTCGCGTATCCGTGCACATGGATCGATTAAAAAATGTATAACTTCTCTATTTCCAAAGGGCACTATGAACAAATTATTTTAAATTGCTTATTACATGTTGCTTCACACATTTATGGTAAAAACTCGAATGCATCTAGCGCCAAACAGTACTTTAAAATTTTTTGAGATTTTAAAACTCGCGTATCCGTGCACATGGATCGATTAAAAAATGTATAACTTCTCTATTTCCAAAGGGCACTATGAACAAATTATTTTAAATTGCTTATTACATGTTGCTTCACACATTTATGGTAAAAACTCGAATGCATCTAGCGCCAAACAGTACTTTAAAATTTTTTGAGATTTTAAAACTCGCGTATCCGTGCACATGGATCGATTAAAAAATGTATAACTTCTCTATTTCCAAAGGGCACTATGAACAAATTATTTTAAATTGCTTATTACATGTTGCTTCACACATTTATGGTAAAAACTCGAATGCATCTAGCGCCAAACAGTACTTTAAAATTTTTTGAGATTTTAAAACTCGCGTATCCGTGCACATGGATCGATTAAAAAATGTATAACTTCTCTATTTCCAAAGGGCACTATGAACAAATTATTTTAAATTGCTTATTACATGTTGCTTCACACATTTATGGTAAAAACTCGAACGGATCTAGCGCCAAACAGAACTTTAAAATTTTTTGAAATTTTAAAACTCGCGTATCCGTGCACATGGATCGATTAAAAAATGTATAACTTCTCTATTTCCAAAGGGCACTATGAACAAATTATTTTAAATTGCTTATTACATGTTGCTTCACACATTTATGGTAAAAACTCGAATGCATCTAGCGCCAAACAGTACTTTAAAATTTTTTGAGATTTTAAAACTCGCGTATCCGTGCACATGGATCGATTAAAAAATGTATAACTTCTCTATTTCCAAAGGGCACTATGAACAAATTATTTCAAATTGCTTATTACATGTTGCTTCACACATTTATGGTAAAAACTCGAATGCATCTAGCGCCAAACAGTACTTTAAAATTTTTTGAGATTTTAAAACTCGCGTATCCGTGCACATGGATCGATTAAAAAATGTATAACTTCTCTATTTCCAAAGGGCACTATGAACAAATTATTTTAAATTGCTTATTACATGTTGCTTCACACATTTATGGTAAAAACTCGAATGCATCTAGCGCCAAACAGTACTTTAAAATTTTTTGAGATTTTAAAACTCGCGTATCCGTGCACATGGATCGATTAAAAAATGTATAACTTCTCTATTTCCAAAGGGCACTATGAACAAATTATTTCAAATTGCTTATTACATGTTGCTTCACACATTTATGGTAAAAACTCGAATGCATCTAGCGCCAAACAGTACTTTAAATTTTTTTGAGATTTTAAAACTCGCGTATCCGTGCACATGGATCGATTAAAAAATGTATAACTTCTCTATTTCCAAAGGGCACTATAAGCAAATTATTTCAAATTGCTTATTACATGTTGCTTCACACATTTATGGTAAAAACTCGAATGCATCTAGCGCCAAACAGTACTTTAAAATTTTTTGAGATTTTAAAACTCGCTTATCCGTGCACATGGATCGATTAAAAAATGTATAACTTCTCTATTTCCAAAGGGCACTATGAACAAATTATTTTAAATTGCTTATTACATGTTGCTTCACACATTTATGGTAAAAACTCGAATGCATCTAGCGACAAACAGTACTTTAAAATTTTTTGAAATTTTAAAACTCGCGTATCCGTGCACGTGGTCCGATTAAAAAATGTATAACTTCTCTATTTTCAAAGGGCACTATAACCAAATTATTTTAAATTGCTTATTACATGTTGCTTCACACATTTATGGTAAAAACTCGAATGCTTCTAGCGCCAAACAGTACTTTAAAAATTTTTGAAATTTTAAAACTCGCGTATCCGTGCACATGGATCGATTAAAAAATGTATAACTTCTCTATTTCCAAAGGGCAGTATAACCAAATTATTTTAAATTGCTTATTACATGTTGCTTCACACATTTATGGTAAAAACTCGAATGCATCTAGCGCCAAACAGTACTTTAAAATTTTTTTGAGATTTTAAAACTCGCGTATCCGTGCACATGGATCGATTAAAAAATGTATAACTTCTCTATTTCCAAAGGGCAGTATAACCAAATTATTTTAAATTGCTTATTACATGTTGCTTCACACATTTATGGTAAAAACTCGAACGGATCTAGCGCCAAACAGAACTTTAAAATTTTTTGAAATTTTAAAACTCGCGTATCCGTGCACATGGATCGATTAAAAAATGTATAACTTCTCTATTTCCAAAGGGCACTATGAACAAATTATTTTAAATTGCTTATTACATGTTGCTTCACACATTTATGGTAAAAACTCGAATGCATCTAGCGCCAAACAGTACTTTAAAATTTTTTGAGATTTTAAAACTCGCGTATCCGTGCACATGGATCGATTAAAAAATGTATAACTTCTCTATTTCCAAAGGGCACTATGAACAAATTATTTCAAATTGCTTATTACATGTTGCTTCACACATTTATGGTAAAAACTCGAATGCATCTAGCGCCAAACAGTACTTTAAAATTTTTTGAGATTTTAAAACTCGCGTATCCGTGCACATGGATCGATTAAAAAATGTATAACTTCTCTATTTCCAAAGGGCACTATGAACAAATTATTTTAAATTGCTTATTACATGTTGCTTCACACATTTATGGTAAAAACTCGAATGCATCTAGCGCCAAACAGTACTTTAAAATTTTTTGAGATTTTAAAACTCGCGTATCCGTGCACATGGATCGATTAAAAAATGTATAACTTCTCTATTTCCAAAGGGCACTATAAACAAATTATTTCAAATTGCTTATTACATGTTGCTTCACACATTTATGGTAAAAACTCGAATGCATCTAGCGCCAAACAGTACTTTAAAATTTTTTGAGATTTTAAAACTCGCGTATCCGTGCACATGGATCGATTAAAAAATGTATAACTTCTCTATTTCCAAAGGGCACTATGAACAAATTATTTTAAATTGCTTATTACATGTTGCTTCACACATTTATGGTAAAAACTCGAATGCATCTAGCGCCAAACAGTACTTTAAAATTTTTTGAGATTTTAAAACTCGCTTATCCGTGCACATGGATCGATTAAAAAATGTATAACTTCTCTATTTCCAAAGGGCACTATGAACAAATTATTTTAAATTGCTTATTACATGTTGCTTCACACATTTATGGTAAAAACTCGAATGCATCTAGCGCCAAACAGTACTTTAAAATTTTTTGAGATTTTAAAACTCGCGTATCCGTGCACATGGATCGATTAAAAAATGTATAACTTCTCTATTTCCAAAGGGCACTATGAACAAATTATTTTAAATTGCTTATTACATGTTGCTTCACACATTTATGGTAAAAACTCGAATGCATCTAGCGCCAAACAGTACTTTAAAATTTTTTGAGATTTTAAAACTCGCGTATCCGTGCACATGGATCGATTAAAAAATGTATAACTTCTCTATTTCCAAAGGGCACTATGAACAAATTATTTTAAATTGCTTATTACATGTTGCTTCACACATTTATGGTAAAAACTCGAATGCATCTAGCGCCAAACAGTACTTTAAAATTTTTTGAGATTTTAAAACTCGCGTATCCGTGCACATGGATCGATTAAAAAATGTATAACTTCTCTATTTCCAAAGGGCACTATAAGCAAATTATTTCAAATTGCTTATTACATGTTGCTTCACACATTTATGGTAAAAACTCGAATGCATCTAGCGCCAAACAGTACTTTAAAATTTTTTGAGATTTTAAAACTCGCTTATCCGTGCACATGGATCGATTAAAAAATGTATAACTTCTCTATTTCCAAAGGGCACTATGAACAAATTATTTTAAATTGCTTATTACATGTTGCTTCACACATTTATGGTAAAAACTCGAATGCATCTAGCGACAAACAGTACTTTAAAATTTTTTGAAATTTTAAAACTCGCGTATCCGTGCACGTGGTCCGATTAAAAAATGTATAACTTCTCTATTTTCAAAGGGCACTATAACCAAATTATTTTAAATTGCTTATTACATGTTGCTTCACACATTTATGGTAAAAACTCGAATGCATCTAGCGCCAAACAGTACTTTAGAAATTTTTGAAATTTTAAAACTCGCGTAACCGTGCACGTGGTCCGATTAAAAAATGTATAACTTCTCTATTTCCAAAGGGCACTATAAGCAAATTATTTCAAATTGCTTATTACATGTTGCTTCACACATTTATGGTAAAAACTCGAATGCATCTAGCGCCAAACAGTACTTTAAAATTTTTTGAGATTTTAAAACTCGCGTATCCGTGCACATGGATCGATTAAAAAATGTATAACTTCTCTATTTCCAAAGGGCAGTATAACCAAATTATTTTAAATTGCTTATTACATGTTGCTTCACACATTTATGGTAAAAACTCGAACGGATCTAGCGCCAAACAGAACTTTAAAATTTTTTGAGATTTTAAAACTCGCTTATCCGTGCACATGGATCGATTAAAAAATGTATAACTTCTCTATTTCCAAAGGGCACTATGAACAAATTATTTTAAATTGCTTATTACATGTTGCTTCACACATTTATGGTAAAAACTCGAATGCATCTAGCGCCAAACAGTACTTTAAAATTTTTTGAGATTTTAAAACTCGCGTATCCGTGCACATGGATCGATTAAAAAATGTATAACTTCTCTATTTCCAAAGGGCAGTATAACCAAATTATTTTAAATTGCTTATTACATGTTGCTTCACACATTTATAGTAAAAACTCGAATGCATCTAGCGACAAACAGTACTTTAAAAATTTTTGAGATTTTAAAACTCGCGTATCCGTGCACATGGATCGATTAAAAAATGTATAACTTCTCTATTTCCAAAGGGCACTATGAACAAATTATTTCAAATTGCTTATTACATGTTGCTTCACACATTTATGGTAAAAACTCGAATGCATCTAGCGCCAAACAGTACTTTAAAATTTTTTGAGATTTTAAAACTCGCGTATCCGTGCACATGGATCGATTAAAAAATGTATAACTTCTCTATTTCCAAAGGGCAGTATAACCAAATTATTTTAAATTGCTTATTACATGTTGCTTCACACATTTATAGTAAAAACTCGAATGCATCTAGCGACAAACAGTACTTTAAAAATTTTTGAGATTTTAAAACTCGCGTATCCGTGCACATGGATCGATTAAAAAATGTATAACTTCTCTATTTCCAAAGGGCAGTATAACCAAATTATTTCAAATTGCTTATTACATGTTGCTTCACACATTTATGGTAAAAACTCGAATGCATCTAGCGCCAAACAGTACTTTAAAATTTTTTGAGATTTTAAAACTCGCGTATCCGTGCACATGGATCGATTAAAAAATGTATAACTTCTCTATTTCCAAAGGGCAGTATAACCAAATTATTTTAAATTGCTTATTACATGTTGCTTCACACATTTATAGTAAAAACTCGAATGCATCTAGCGACAAACAGTACTTTAAAAATTTTTGAGATTTTAAAACTCGCGTATCCGTGCACATGGATCGATTAAAAAATGTATAACTTCTCTATTTCCAAAGGGCACTATGAACAAATTATTTCAAATTGCTTATTACATGTTGCTTCACACATTTATGGTAAAAACTCGAATGCATCTAGCGCCAAACAGTACTTTAAAATTTTTTGAGATTTTAAAACTCGCGTATCCGTGCACATGGATCGATTAAAAAATGTATAACTTCTCTATTTCCAAAGGGCACTATGAACAAATTATTTTAAATTGCTTATTACATGTTGCTTCACACATTTATGGTAAAAACTCGAATGCATCTAGCGCCAAACAGTACTTTAAAATTTTTTGAGATTTTAAAACTCGCGTATCCGTGCACATGGATCGATTAAAAAATGTATAACTTCTCTATTTCCAAAGGGCACTATGAACAAATTATTTCAAATTGCTTATTACATGTTGCTTCACACATTTATGGTAAAAACTCGAATGCATCTAGCGCCAAACAGTACTTTAAATTTTTTTGAGATTTTAAAACTCGCGTATCCGTGCACATGGATCGATTAAAAAATGTATAACTTCTCTATTTCCAAAGGGCACTATAAGCAAATTATTTCAAATTGCTTATTACATGTTGCTTCACACATTTATGGTAAAAACTCGAATGCATCTAGCGCCAAACAGTACTTTAAAATTTTTTGAGATTTTAAAACTCGCTTATCCGTGCACATGGATCGATTAAAAAATGTATAACTTCTCTATTTCCAAAGGGCACTATGAACAAATTATTTTAAATTGCTTATTACATGTTGCTTCACACATTTATGGTAAAAACTCGAATGCATCTAGCGACAAACAGTACTTTAAAATTTTTTGAAATTTTAAAACTCGCGTATCCGTGCACGTGGTCCGATTAAAAAATGTATAACTTCTCTATTTTCAAAGGGCACTATAACCAAATTATTTTAAATTGCTTATTACATGTTGCTTCACACATTTATGGTAAAAACTCGAATGCTTCTAGCGCCAAACAGTACTTTAAAAATTTTTGAAATTTTAAAACTCGCGTATCCGTGCACATGGATCGATTAAAAAATGTATAACTTCTCTATTTCCAAAGGGCAGTATAACCAAATTATTTTAAATTGCTTATTACATGTTGCTTCACACATTTATGGTAAAAACTCGAATGCATCTAGCGCCAAACAGTACTTTAAAATTTTTTTGAGATTTTAAAACTCGCGTATCCGTGCACATGGATCGATTAAAAAATGTATAACTTCTCTATTTCCAAAGGGCAGTATAACCAAATTATTTTAAATTGCTTATTACATGTTGCTTCACACATTTATGGTAAAAACTCGAACGGATCTAGCGCCAAACAGAACTTTAAAATTTTTTGAAATTTTAAAACTCGCGTATCCGTGCACATGGATCGATTAAAAAATGTATAACTTCTCTATTTCCAAAGGGCACTATGAACAAATTATTTTAAATTGCTTATTACATGTTGCTTCACACATTTATGGTAAAAACTCGAATGCATCTAGCGCCAAACAGTACTTTAAAATTTTTTGAGATTTTAAAACTCGCGTATCCGTGCACATGGATCGATTAAAAAATGTATAACTTCTCTATTTCCAAAGGGCACTATGAACAAATTATTTCAAATTGCTTATTACATGTTGCTTCACACATTTATGGTAAAAACTCGAATGCATCTAGCGCCAAACAGTACTTTAAAATTTTTTGAGATTTTAAAACTCGCGTATCCGTGCACATGGATCGATTAAAAAATGTATAACTTCTCTATTTCCAAAGGGCACTATGAACAAATTATTTTAAATTGCTTATTACATGTTGCTTCACACATTTATGGTAAAAACTCGAATGCATCTAGCGCCAAACAGTACTTTAAAATTTTTTGAGATTTTAAAACTCGCGTATCCGTGCACATGGATCGATTAAAAAATGTATAACTTCTCTATTTCCAAAGGGCACTATAAACAAATTATTTCAAATTGCTTATTACATGTTGCTTCACACATTTATGGTAAAAACTCGAATGCATCTAGCGCCAAACAGTACTTTAAAATTTTTTGAGATTTTAAAACTCGCGTATCCGTGCACATGGATCGATTAAAAAATGTATAACTTCTCTATTTCCAAAGGGCACTATGAACAAATTATTTTAAATTGCTTATTACATGTTGCTTCACACATTTATGGTAAAAACTCGAATGCATCTAGCGCCAAACAGTACTTTAAAATTTTTTGAGATTTTAAAACTCGCTTATCCGTGCACATGGATCGATTAAAAAATGTATAACTTCTCTATTTCCAAAGGGCACTATGAACAAATTATTTTAAATTGCTTATTACATGTTGCTTCACACATTTATGGTAAAAACTCGAATGCATCTAGCGCCAAACAGTACTTTAAAATTTTTTGAGATTTTAAAACTCGCGTATCCGTGCACATGGATCGATTAAAAAATGTATAACTTCTCTATTTCCAAAGGGCACTATGAACAAATTATTTTAAATTGCTTATTACATGTTGCTTCACACATTTATGGTAAAAACTCGAATGCATCTAGCGCCAAACAGTACTTTAAAATTTTTTGAGATTTTAAAACTCGCGTATCCGTGCACATGGATCGATTAAAAAATGTATAACTTCTCTATTTCCAAAGGGCACTATGAACAAATTATTTTAAATTGCTTATTACATGTTGCTTCACACATTTATGGTAAAAACTCGAATGCATCTAGCGCCAAACAGTACTTTAAAATTTTTTGAGATTTTAAAACTCGCGTATCCGTGCACATGGATCGATTAAAAAATGTATAACTTCTCTATTTCCAAAGGGCACTATAAGCAAATTATTTCAAATTGCTTATTACATGTTGCTTCACACATTTATGGTAAAAACTCGAATGCATCTAGCGCCAAACAGTACTTTAAAATTTTTTGAGATTTTAAAACTCGCTTATCCGTGCACATGGATCGATTAAAAAATGTATAACTTCTCTATTTCCAAAGGGCACTATGAACAAATTATTTTAAATTGCTTATTACATGTTGCTTCACACATTTATGGTAAAAACTCGAACGGATCTAGCGCCAAACAGAACTTTAAAATTTTTTGAAATTTTAAAACTCGCGTATCCGTGCACATGGATCGATTAAAAAATGTATAACTTCTCTATTTCCAAAGGGCACTATGAACAAATTATTTTAAATTGCTTATTACATGTTGCTTCACACATTTATGGTAAAAACTCGAACGGATCTAGCGCCAAACAGAACTTTAAAATTTTTTGAAATTTTAAAACTCGCGTATCCGTGCACATGGATCGATTAAAAAATGTATAACTTCTCTATTTCCAAAGGGCACTATGAACAAATTATTTTAAATTGCTTATTACATGTTGCTTCACACATTTATGGTAAAAACTCGAATGCATCTAGCGCCAAACAGTACTTTAAAATTTTTTGAGATTTTAAAACTCGCGTATCCGTGCACATGGATCGATTAAAAAATGTATAACTTCTCTATTTCCAAAGGGCACTATGAACAAATTATTTTAAATTGCTTATTACATGTTGCTTCACACATTTATGGTAAAAACTCGAATGCATCTAGCGCCAAACAGTACTTTAAAATTTTTTGAGATTTTAAAACTCGCGTATCCGTGCACATGGATCGATTAAAAAATGTATAACTTCTCTATTTCCAAAGGGCACTATGAACAAATTATTTTAAATTGCTTATTACATGTTGCTTCACACATTTATGGTAAAAACTCGAATGCATCTAGCGCCAAACAGTACTTTAAAATTTTTTGAGATTTTAAAACTCGCGTATCCGTGCACATGGATCGATTAAAAAATGTATAACTTCTCTATTTCCAAAGGGCACTATGAACAAATTATTTTAAATTGCTTATTACATGTTGCTTCACACATTTATGGTAAAAACTCGAATGCATCTAGCGCCAAACAGTACTTTAAAATTTTTTGAGATTTTAAAACTCGCGTATCCGTGCACATGGATCGATTAAAAAATGTATAACTTCTCTATTTCCAAAGGGCACTATGAACAAATTATTTTAAATTGCTTATTACATGTTGCTTCACACATTTATGGTAAAAACTCGAATGCATCTAGCGCCAAACAGTACTTTAAAATTTTTTGAGATTTTAAAACTCGCGTATCCGTGCACATGGATCGATTAAAAAATGTATAACTTCTCTATTTCCAAAGGGCACTATGAACAAATTATTTTAAATTGCTTATTACATGTTGCTTCACACATTTATGGTAAAAACTCGAATGCATCTAGCGCCAAACAGTACTTTAAAATTTTTTGAGATTTTAAAACTCGCGTATCCGTGCACATGGATCGATTAAAAAATGTATAACTTCTCTATTTCCAAAGGGCACTATGAACAAATTATTTTAAATTGCTTATTACATGTTGCTTCACACATTTATGGTAAAAACTCGAATGCATCTAGCGCCAAACAGTACTTTAAAATTTTTTGAGATTTTAAAACTCGCGTATCCGTGCACATGGATCGATTAAAAAATGTATAACTTCTCTATTTCCAAAGGGCACTATGAACAAATTATTTTAAATTGCTTATTACATGTTGCTTCACACATTTATGGTAAAAACTCGAATGCATCTAGCGCCAAACAGTACTTTAAAATTTTTTGAGATTTTAAAACTCGCGTATCCGTGCACATGGATCGATTAAAAAATGTATAACTTCTCTATTTCCAAAGGGCACTATGAACAAATTATTTTAAATTGCTTATTACATGTTGCTTCACACATTTATGGTAAAAACTCGAATGCATCTAGCGCCAAACAGTACTTTAAAATTTTTTGAGATTTTAAAACTCGCGTATCCGTGCACATGGATCGATTAAAAAATGTATAACTTCTCTATTTCCAAAGGGCACTATGAACAAATTATTTTAAATTGCTTATTACATGTTGCTTCACACATTTATGGTAAAAACTCGAACGGATCTAGCGCCAAACAGAACTTTAAAATTTTTTGAAATTTTAAAACTCGCGTATCCGTGCACATGGATCGATTAAAAAATGTATAACTTCTCTATTTCCAAAGGGCACTATGAACAAATTATTTTAAATTGCTTATTACATGTTGCTTCACACATTTATGGTAAAAACTCGAATGCATCTAGCGCCAAACAGTACTTTAAAATTTTTTGAGATTTTAAAACTCGCGTATCCGTGCACATGGATCGATTAAAAAATGTATAACTTCTCTATTTCCAAAGGGCACTATGAACAAATTATTTCAAATTGCTTATTACATGTTGCTTCACACATTTATGGTAAAAACTCGAATGCATCTAGCGCCAAACAGTACTTTAAAATTTTTTGAGATTTTAAAACTCGCGTATCCGTGCACATGGATCGATTAAAAAATGTATAACTTCTCTATTTCCAAAGGGCACTATGAACAAATTATTTTAAATTGCTTATTACATGTTGCTTCACACATTTATGGTAAAAACTCGAATGCATCTAGCGCCAAACAGTACTTTAAAATTTTTTGAGATTTTAAAACTCGCGTATCCGTGCACATGGATCGATTAAAAAATGTATAACTTCTCTATTTCCAAAGGGCACTATGAACAAATTATTTCAAATTGCTTATTACATGTTGCTTCACACATTTATGGTAAAAACTCGAATGCATCTAGCGCCAAACAGTACTTTAAATTTTTTTGAGATTTTAAAACTCGCGTATCCGTGCACATGGATCGATTAAAAAATGTATAACTTCTCTATTTCCAAAGGGCACTATAAGCAAATTATTTCAAATTGCTTATTACATGTTGCTTCACACATTTATGGTAAAAACTCGAATGCATCTAGCGCCAAACAGTACTTTAAAATTTTTTGAGATTTTAAAACTCGCTTATCCGTGCACATGGATCGATTAAAAAATGTATAACTTCTCTATTTCCAAAGGGCACTATGAACAAATTATTTTAAATTGCTTATTACATGTTGCTTCACACATTTATGGTAAAAACTCGAATGCATCTAGCGACAAACAGTACTTTAAAATTTTTTGAAATTTTAAAACTCGCGTATCCGTGCACGTGGTCCGATTAAAAAATGTATAACTTCTCTATTTTCAAAGGGCACTATAACCAAATTATTTTAAATTGCTTATTACATGTTGCTTCACACATTTATGGTAAAAACTCGAATGCTTCTAGCGCCAAACAGTACTTTAAAAATTTTTGAAATTTTAAAACTCGCGTATCCGTGCACATGGATCGATTAAAAAATGTATAACTTCTCTATTTCCAAAGGGCAGTATAACCAAATTATTTTAAATTGCTTATTACATGTTGCTTCACACATTTATGGTAAAAACTCGAATGCATCTAGCGCCAAACAGTACTTTAAAATTTTTTTGAGATTTTAAAACTCGCGTATCCGTGCACATGGATCGATTAAAAAATGTATAACTTCTCTATTTCCAAAGGGCAGTATAACCAAATTATTTTAAATTGCTTATTACATGTTGCTTCACACATTTATGGTAAAAACTCGAACGGATCTAGCGCCAAACAGAACTTTAAAATTTTTTGAAATTTTAAAACTCGCGTATCCGTGCACATGGATCGATTAAAAAATGTATAACTTCTCTATTTCCAAAGGGCACTATGAACAAATTATTTTAAATTGCTTATTACATGTTGCTTCACACATTTATGGTAAAAACTCGAATGCATCTAGCGCCAAACAGTACTTTAAAATTTTTTGAGATTTTAAAACTCGCGTATCCGTGCACATGGATCGATTAAAAAATGTATAACTTCTCTATTTCCAAAGGGCACTATGAACAAATTATTTTAAATTGCTTATTACATGTTGCTTCACACATTTATGGTAAAAACTCGAATGCATCTAGCGCCAAACAGTACTTTAAAATTTTTTGAGATTTTAAAACTCGCGTATCCGTGCACATGGATCGATTAAAAAATGTATAACTTCTCTATTTCCAAAGGGCACTATGAACAAATTATTTTAAATTGCTTATTACATGTTGCTTCACACATTTATGGTAAAAACTCGAATGCATCTAGCGCCAAACAGTACTTTAAAATTTTTTGAGATTTTAAAACTCGCGTATCCGTGCACATGGATCGATTAAAAAATGTATAACTTCTCTATTTCCAAAGGGCACTATAAACAAATTATTTCAAATTGCTTATTACATGTTGCTTCACACATTTATGGTAAAAACTCGAATGCATCTAGCGCCAAACAGTACTTTAAAATTTTTTGAGATTTTAAAACTCGCGTATCCGTGCACATGGATCGATTAAAAAATGTATAACTTCTCTATTTCCAAAGGGCACTATGAACAAATTATTTTAAATTGCTTATTACATGTTGCTTCACACATTTATGGTAAAAACTCGAATGCATCTAGCGCCAAACAGTACTTTAAAATTTTTTGAGATTTTAAAACTCGCTTATCCGTGCACATGGATCGATTAAAAAATGTATAACTTCTCTATTTCCAAAGGGCACTATGAACAAATTATTTTAAATTGCTTATTACATGTTGCTTCACACATTTATGGTAAAAACTCGAATGCATCTAGCGCCAAACAGTACTTTAAAATTTTTTGAGATTTTAAAACTCGCGTATCCGTGCACATGGATCGATTAAAAAATGTATAACTTCTCTATTTCCAAAGGGCACTATGAACAAATTATTTTAAATTGCTTATTACATGTTGCTTCACACATTTATGGTAAAAACTCGAATGCATCTAGCGCCAAACAGTACTTTAAAATTTTTTGAGATTTTAAAACTCGCGTATCCGTGCACATGGATCGATTAAAAAATGTATAACTTCTCTATTTCCAAAGGGCACTATGAACAAATTATTTTAAATTGCTTATTACATGTTGCTTCACACATTTATGGTAAAAACTCGAATGCATCTAGCGCCAAACAGTACTTTAAAATTTTTTGAGATTTTAAAACTCGCGTATCCGTGCACATGGATCGATTAAAAAATGTATAACTTCTCTATTTCCAAAGGGCACTATAACCAAATTATTTCAAATTGCTTATTACATGTTGCTTCACACATTTATGGTAAAAACTCGAATGCATCTAGCGCCAAACAGTACTTTAAAATTTTTTGAGATTTTAAAACTCGCTTATCCGTGCACATGGATCGATTAAAAAATGTATAACTTCTCTATTTCCAAAGGGCACTATGAACAAATTATTTTAAATTGCTTATTACATGTTGCTTCACACATTTATGGTAAAAACTCGAATGCATCTAGCGACAAACAGTACTTTAAAATTTTTTGAAATTTTAAAACTCGCGTATCCGTGCACGTGGTCCGATTAAAAAATGTATAACTTCTCTATTTTCAAAGGGCACTATAACCAAATTATTTTAAATTGCTTATTACATGTTGCTTCACACATTTATGGTAAAAACTCGAATGCATCTAGCGCCAAACAGTACTTTAGAAATTTTTGAAATTTTAAAACTCGCGTAACCGTGCACGTGGTCCGATTAAAAAATGTATAACTTCTCTATTTCCAAAGGGCACTATAAGCAAATTATTTCAAATTGCTTATTACATGTTGCTTCACACATTTATGGTAAAAACTCGAATGCATCTAGCGCCAAACAGTACTTTAAAATTTTTTGAGATTTTAAAACTCGCGTATCCGTGCACATGGATCGATTAAAAAATGTATAACTTCTCTATTTCCAAAGGGCAGTATAACCAAATTATTTTAAATTGCTTATTACATGTTGCTTCACACATTTATGGTAAAAACTCGAACGGATCTAGCGCCAAACAGAACTTTAAAATTTTTTGAAATTTTAAAACTCGCGTATCCGTGCACATGGATCGATTAAAAAATGTATAACTTCTCTATTTCCAAAGGGGGCACTATAAGCAAATTATTTCAAATTGCTTATTACATGTTGCTTCACACATTTATGGTAAAAACTCGAATGCATCTAGCGCCAAACAGTACTTTAAAATTTTTTGAGATTTTAAAACTCGCGTATCCGTGCACATGGATCGATTAAAAAATGTATAACTTCTCTATTTCCAAAGGGCAGTATAACCAAATTATTTTAAATTGCTTATTACATGTTGCTTCACACATTTATGGTAAAAACTCGAACGGATCTAGCGCCAAACAGAACTTTAAAATTTTTTGAAATTTTAAAACTCGCGTATCCGTGCACATGGATCGATTAAAAAATGTATAACTTCTCTATTTCCAAAGGGGGCACTATAAGCAAATTATTTCAAATTGCTTATTACATGTTGCTTCACACATTTATGGTAAAAACTCGAATGCATCTAGCGCCAAACAGTACTTTAAAATTTTTTGAGATTTTAAAACTCGCGTATCCGTGCACATGGATCGATTAAAAAATGTATAACTTCTCTATTTCCAAAGGGCACTATAAGCAAATTATTTCAAATTGCTTATTACATGTTGCTTCACACATTTATGGTAAAAACTCGAATGCATCTAGCGCCAAACAGTACTTTAAAATTTTTTGAGATTTTAAAACTCGCGTATCCGTGCACATGGATCGATTAAAAACTGTATAACTTCTCTATTTCCAAAGGGCAGTATAACCAAATTATTTTAAATTGCTTATTACATGTTGCTTCACACATTTATGGTAAAAACTCGAACGGATCTAGCGCCAAACAGAACTTTAAAATTTTTTGAAATTTTAAAACTCGCGTATCCGTGCACATGGATCGATTAAAAAATGTATAACTTCTCTATTTCCAAAGGGCACTATGAACAAATTATTTTAAATTGCTTATTACATGTTGCTTCACACATTTATGGTAAAAACTCGAATGCATCTAGCGCCAAACAGTACTTTAAAATTTTTTGAGATTTTAAAACTCGCGTATCCGTGCACATGGATCGATTAAAAAATGTATAACTTCTCTATTTCCAAAGGGGGCACTATAAGCAAATTATTTCAAATTGCTTATTACATGTTGCTTCACACATTTATGGTAAAAACTCGAACGCATCTAGCGCCAAACAGTACTTTAAAATTTTTTGAGATTTTAAAACTCGCGTATCCGTGCACATGGATCGATTAAAAAATGTATAACTTCTCTATTTCCAAAGGGCAGTATAACCAAGTTATTTTAAATTGCTTATTACATGTTGCTTCACACATTTATGGTAAAAACTCGAACGGATCTAGCGCCAAACAGAACTTTAAAATTTTTTGAAATTTTAAAACTCGCGTATCCGTGCACATGGATCGATTAAAAAATGTATAACTTCTCTATTTCCAAAGGGCACTATGAACAAATTATTTTAAATTGCTTATTACATGTTGCTTCACACATTTATGGTAAAAACTCGAATGCATCTAGCGACAAACAGTACTTTAAAATTTTTTGAAATTTTAAAACTCGCGTATCCGTGCACGTGGTCCGATTAAAAAATGTATAACTTCTCTATTTCCAAAGGGCACTATAACCAAATTATTTTAAATTGCTTATTACATGTTGCTTCACACATTTATGGTAAAAATTCGAATGTATCTAGCGCCAAACAGCACTTAATTTTTTTTTTAATTTTAAAACTCGCGTATCCGTGCACATGGATCGATTAAAAAATGTATAACTTCTCTATTTCCAAAGGGCACTATAACCAAATTATTTTAAATTGCTTATTACATGTTGCTTCACACATTTATGGTAAAAACTCGAATGTATCTAGCGCCAAACAGCACTTTAATTTTTTTTTTAATTTTAAAACTCGCGTATCCATGCACATGGATCGATTAAAAAATGTATAACTTCTCTATTTCCAAAGGGCACTATTAACAAATTATTTTAAATTGCTTATTACATGTTGCTTCACACATTTATGGTAAAACTCGAATGTGTCTAGCGCCAAACGGCACTTTAATTTTTTTTTGAAATTTTAATACTCGCGTATCTGTGGACAACGATCGACTAAAACATTAATTACTTAGTTATTTCTAAAGATATCCACAATTAAATTCATGTTTCTTATCGTGTTTATGTTTAAAAATCGATTGTGCGTAGCGCCAAACGGCACTTATAATTTTTTGAGGTTTTATATTTTTCTCGATTTCTTGGTCGATTTAACAAAAATCATTACTTAGTTGTTTTTTAAGGTCACCATAAATTAGTGTAAATTGTTCGGTCGTTATTGCTTGTGATATTTATGTGAAATTTGTTTATGCAAGTAGCACCAAACGGCATGTTATATATATTTTTTACTGTGGTGTGTAATTATTGAAAATAAAGGTTAATTTTAAAAATTCATTTCATCCCGAGTTTTGACGAATATTTCAAACGAATTATTTTTAATTGTTAGTAGGATATCCCTTAATACGTTTGTGCAAACATTTGGACTGGGGTTACACCTTAACAGCTGTAATTAATATTTCATTGAGATTGGTCATAATTCGGGTGATGGTGGAGGCGCCAAAATCCGTGGCTGGAGAGTTGTGGCTAACTTCTCGTCGGTCCTCTAGTAATCTAATAATGCGAGCTCTTAACCTTTCATTGTTGGTTTTGGAAGGCATACTTTAGAAGCTGAAACTTTTTTTTTCTTGATACTGTGTAGTCATAGTGTAATTTATTTTTTAAGTCAAGGATTTGAGAAATGAAAAAGTTGATTACGCCTGAATCCATCAGGCCCACTTACCATGACGCCTTTAGACGTCATCAGCACTCAATGGGTTAATATCAAATTTAGCGCCACGGAAATTTTAATGAAAAAATTTAATCAATCATACATGACATTTTCATTGACACTTATTTTAAAGACCAATCTACACAGCGTAAAAAATGTTGTCTTATAGATTTTTACAACCAACCAAATTTCAATAAGTGCTGAAATTGGTTTCGACAGTTTTTCGATTTGTTTATTAACAATAGCATGCTTCGTAGCTAATGATTAGAGCGAGGGTACCATAATCCAGTGGCGGCTCGTAGAACACGTTGATGGTAGAGCCACTTTTACAATTTATTGGATCGGATGATACTGACATTTGAAAATTATGAAAGATGGAAATGACAAATTAGACAAATTAAATACCGGCCAAAAAATCAAAAATTTGCACATAAAAATCAATCATGTTAAAAATCTAAAGTATAGACCAATAAAAAATACGCTCTTAATTAAGGTAAAAAACTCAAAATATAAGCACAAAAAATCGAAAATTTACACAAATATCGAAAATTCGCTGTTAAAAAAAATGCAGACAAAAAATTTAAATTTAGTTTAACTAAAATAGAGAATATTTAGGGCAGAAATTCTAAAATTTGGAACGAAGAAATGAAAAAACAAGTCAAAGATCTAAATCAAAAATGCTGGTCTAAAAATAAAAAATGCAAACCAAAAAATTGAAAAATAAAGGAAAACGAAAATAATTTGCCATTTTCAGCTCCCAAAATAACTCTTAAGCTTAAAATAAGTTGCCAACTAGAAACTCGAAAACCTCAGTTTCTGGAAGTCCACCAACAAAATTTTATGGACAAATAGTGTTCAGAATGGTCTCCGTCTTGAAAAAAAAATGAAAAAAATAAATTTAATCGATTTTAGTCTAAAAGTAACCAAAAAGTAAAAAAAGTCGCCCACAACAAATAATAAGTTAAATAATAAGTAAAAAAATTTAAAATGAAGGGCAAGAAATCAAAAACTGTCAGAAAAATGTCGACAAAAAAATACAAAAAGTCGCGCATAAAAATCAATCATTTAGGTTAAAAAAATCTAAAATATAGGATAAAAAATTCGATCCTAAAAATCAAAATTGCGGACCAAAAAATCAAAAATTTTAACAAATCGAAAATTTAGAAAAAAATTTAGGCTAAAAGATTAAAAATTTAGACCAAAATATCAAAATCCGACCTTAACGATAAAAAATGAAAACAAAAAGACTGAAAATATTCAAGTCAGAAAATTGCCATTTTCAGCATTTGGGGTGAAAATTTGCTCTGTAGCGAAGGAAATTTGCACTCGACGATTTGAAACATTTTAAAAATTTATTATTTGAAGGTTTCGCTTCAAATAAACTTCAATGATTCAAAAATAGTGTACTTTTGATTTCTTGAAACCAACGACCTTCTTAAGTGAAGAAAATTTGCACTCAATGTTTTGAAATATTGTAAAAAATTAATCACTTGTAGAATCAGCTCCAAAATTTCTAAAACTATGCAGAAATAGTGTACTTTTCATTACTTGTAAAAATAATTGCAATATTGCTACTGAAAACAACAGGAATTGACTCAAAACTGCACTGGAGGGATCGGAAATTGCACTCAATGTTTTGAAAAATCGTAAAAAAAAAATAATCACTTGCAGAATTAGCTCTTAATTAAGGTAAAAAACTAAAATAGAAGCACAAAAAAACGAAAATATCAAAAATTCGTGGTTAAAAAATTCAAACCAAAAATCCGAAAATTTCAACAACAAAAAATCAAAAAGTTTAACCAAAATAAAGAATATTTCGGGCAAAACTCTAAAATTTGGAACAAAGAAATCAAAAATACAGGTCATATATCTACAATATAGGCCAAAAAATCAAAAATGTTGATCTAAAAATAAAAAATGCAAACCAGAAAAATTGAAAAATCAAGGAACACAAAATTAATTTGCAATTTACGGCTCCTAAAATAACTCTTTAGCTCAAAATTAGTTGCCGAAAGTAAAAAAAATCGCCCATAAAAAATAATAATTTAAGTTAGAAAATCTAAAATGAAGGGCTAGAAATCAGAAACTGTACTTGAAAATATCGGCAAAAAAATAAAAAAGTTGCGTATCAAAAGGAATCATTCAGGTTAAAAAAATTTAAAATATAGGATGAAAAATTAAAAACTTTGACCAAAAATTCGATCCTAAAAATCAAAATTGTGGACCAAAAATCCGAAAATTTTAACAAAAAATCGAAAATTTAGAAGAAAATAATTTTCTTTGGAAATTTGTAAAGACACATTATTCAAAATTAGTCTGTCAAAATTTCAAACATCTGTTGCAATAAATGTGGAATTCCCATGCAAATTTCTGAAAAATGCGCCTTATTGGTCATCAAAATTTGTTTTTAGTGCAACCATTTTTGTTGTGATAAACTTGGGATTATTTTCTTTGTAAATTTGTAGAGACACATTATTCCGAATTAGGTAGTCAAAATTTCAATTATCTGTTGCAATAAATTTAGAATTGCCATGTTAATTTCTAAAAAAACCGCCTTTTTTCGTTATCAAAATTTGCTTTTCTAGTGCAACCATTTTTGTTGTGGTAAACTTGTGATTATTTTTTGAAGAAATTTATAAAGGGACATTATTCAAAATTGATCTGTCAAAATTTCAACCATCTGTCGAAAGAAATGTGGAATTCTGAAGTAAATTTCTGAAAAATTTGCCTTTTTGGTGAACAAAATTTGCCTTTTAGTGAAATTTTTTGTTGTTGTGGTAAAATTGCGATTATTTTGTTTGGAAATTTGTAAAGACGCATTATTCAGAATTAGTCAGCCACAGTCTAAACCATCTGTTAAAATAAATGTCCAATCCCTACGTGCATTTTTGAAAAATGCGCCTTTTTGGTCATCAAAATTTTCTTTTTAGTGCAACCATTTTTGTTGTGGTAAACTTGCGATTGCTTTCTTTGGAAATTTGTAAAGACACAGAAATAGTCTGTTAAAATTTTAACCATCTGTTGAAATTAATGTGGAACTTCCATGCGGTGTTACAGATGTTGTTTAACATTTAAAAAGTTTTTTTTTTAAGAATCATTTAAAAATTCTTGCTGAGCTTGAGTCTACGGGTAGTGCCATGGCTCCGTGGCTTCATATAATGAGCCGGCCCTGCCATAATCCCGAATCCAACTTTAGTGTCATCGTGGCTGGTCTGTCTTAGCACAGAAAGTATTGTGCAGAATTTTTCTTGGTGATCCCGTCGAGGCCAATCTCTACATAAAGAAGAGACGGCATCAGAAACCATAAAAACCTATTCTAAGTTCGAATAAGTGGGAAAAGTGTTTTCCCATGAGTAACTGCATCTTTCGCATTCGCACTTAATCATACGATGGTAACAGTGATTAAAACTCCGGGCATATTACAAATTTCCATGCCAATTAAAATGGCCAAAACTAAGAAGAAAACGGGCACAGTTTCCATCATAAAGAAAAAACAATGTTATCTTAAGGTATGAGTGAACATTTACCAAATGAGCCTTTCCACTTATGGACAAGATTTTTGCAAGCTTCAATATTTTTGTAAATACGATGAACAAATAAAAAGATCAAGAAGAACAAGAATGCACAAAAACTTCTTGAAGACTCTTAAGAATTAGAATTTCATTCACATCCTCTAATCCTAACCCTCGTTCTTTAAGTTAGCTTATTTTAAGAATAAATTGTCCCGCACAATACTAAATAGTACCAAATTATTCATTCAGCTAAAATTACCTATAATTCAATTTTTTACCACTAAATGATCTTTATTATTATTATTTTAAAAGGCTATCGAGCGGTCTTTCCACCATGGCTCACACTCTGGATCTGGAATATTTGCATTTTCATATTTACGAAAAATTGACTTTACTTTAACCAATTCGAATAAATGACAGCATCTAATTACATTAAAAATAATTTTACTTATTATCATTACTATTTAATGGACGCAATTAAATATTATTCCATCCGTGGATTTCCCACCGGATGCAGATAATGGATAAACACGTGAACGAACGTCACCTCAAATATTGTTAATTTATTTTTTTTTTATTTCAGTTGATGGAAACCCACTATTGGGCGTTGGGTATATCGAAAATAAAATATCATCTAGTTCTACAAGGATACCACCAGGAGGATTTTCGCACGGGTTATGGTAAAGACGTTAGGCTTCTGCGTGCCACTGCCGCATTTCTCTCAACATTTAGGAAAACAATAAAAATTTCAAATTTTCGTAACAAATATAGCCTTAATTTATTATCTTACCAACAACGAACAAAAGTCCACTGGAGGTGTTCACATATTTTCGGCGCACTGCGTATTAAACAAACAACTCTCCGCGACACCACTGATTGATAACGACTGGAGATCGGATTTGTGCCGATTCTGTCTACAAACTTTGCGGTACGTATGACGATTAGATGGGTGGGTATTTCTATGAACGGTATGTAATGATTCTAAAGAATTTGTTTTGCAATGTATTTGGTTTTATTTTTAAAGCAGTTTTGCATTTGGGAAATAGATTATTTGATAGTAGGGGTCCTAATAATTCGAAGCTTCGAAGAATCCGAAGGAACGAAATGAACTTATAATATCGTAATATCGAAGTTTTCGAAGTTGTGAAGTTTCGAAATTTTCGATTTTTGGGAACACTTTGGGATTTAAACTTTTTATGTAATTTCAAAATGTTTACCTCGAAAACCCAAGACGAAACATAAGTGGCTGTAAAATTATATTAACATCAAACTAATGTGTCGGCAAGGTACAAAAATAACATAATAAATAATAATAATAATTGCCTGTTCTGATAAAACTTCAAAGCTACGAATTTTCGAAACTTTTTCTAGGATTTTCTAGGAGTCTTCGAAGCTTTGAACCTTCGAAATTGGAAAATAACTAAAAAACAAAGATTCTAAGAACTTGTCGAGAGGTTTCTGAACGTCGGGTGCCTAAACATTCTGCAAAGAAAACAATCCGAATACAGTCCCAAACATTCTCTCTGCAAAAACATCAAAATTATATTTATTACCCAGAATCAACTGAAGGAATAGCCAGTTCCCAGAATCAAATCTCGCAAAAACTCATTGCTTCGTTTAGGTATAATTTCCTAGTTGATTTGTGTTAATAAACAATGTTTTGTTTGATGTTCCTGTCGGAAAAAAACAAATTTAAAATTGCATTCGAAATATTTCCATTATTATAAACCGTTCTTCAAAGATTGTTCTCGTAATATTTTTTGAATGACCTACTTTTATGATACGAAGCTGCCTATATTGTGTTCGGCTTATTAGTCCGAATGCAACTATTACAATTACATCTAAAACTTGTCATAAGAAAAATTGATCGCAATGATAAATCAACGGGAAATCATTTAAAAAAATCTTCCCCATCAGCAACAAATTACAGGCCGGTCTCAGAGTATTAGTCACCAGTGCAGTACTTATTGTTAGTCAGATGATGGGAAATTGGATTTACTAACAGTGTAATAGCCCACCCAGTTGGCGAAATCGGTTAATTGAGCGTTTTAGGAATGTTTAATCAACCAATTCCAAAAACTGATCGCATTTATACTCCTAAGAAGTTTGGGGAACTTTTTATGCTCGTCAGTAGCGCTGTACAGACAAATTCCAATTAAAGGATTTAAAAACACTTATTTAGTGTTCCTGGTGTAGAATCTTCGGTAGTTTCAAAATATTAACTCTGCTTGTCAGTTGCTGCCACATACTGTGACTTTTGAATTCCATTTTTAAGTTTTTAGCACGAGCAACGAGAAGAATACCAAAATCACATCCATCAAGTCCCAGAAAAAAATGGGCAAAACAAATAGCATCAATAGGTTTTGATGAAGCTACAATAAACGTAGTGCAAATATTTTATGAAAATGACATTTCATGTCGACTACCAGGAAAAAAAATGTTACAGTTACAAATTCATCTGGAAAGAAGTGCTCGTGCCATTGGCGGCTCGTGGAACATGTTGATGGTAGAGCCACTTATACAATATACTCTCCTTCCCCGTCCTTCTTTGAAGAAAGAAAGACCAAAGTAACTGAAGAAAAAGTGTTAATTAAAAATTCTTGTTGAGATTGAAACTACAAGTGGAGCCATGGCTCCTTGGCTCCATATAACGAGCCGCCCATGCTTCGACAGCAAAATATACTACTTTCGACAAATTATTTTTATTAGCTGAAAAATACTGTTTTTGGCAGCTGAAACATAGCATATTTGGTAGCTGAAGAGTACCATTTTCTACAACTGTAAAATACAACTTGAGACAGCTGAAAAATACTATTTTCAACAGCTGGGGATTACCATTTTTGACAGCCGAAAAATACCATTCCCGACAGCTGAAACATACCGCTTTGGCAGCTAAAAAATACAATTTTTGACAACAAAAAGAAATCAATTGTTGACAACAAAATATACAAGTTTTGACAGCTGAAAAATGCCATTTTTGACAGCTGAAAAATATCATTTTTGACAGTTGAATAATACACTTCTTAACAGCTGAAAATGCCATATTTAACAGCTGAAACATACCCTTCTTAACAACAACAAACCATTATTGACAACTGTAACATACCATTATTGACAGCTGAAAAATGACAACAGCAACACACTATTATTAACAACTGTATCATACCATTATTGTCAGCTAAAAAATACCATTTTTGAAAGCTGAAAAATGCCATTTTTGACAATTAAACAAATGTCGAAAATGCTGCTTTTGATAGTTGAAAAATACCATTTTTATAGGTGGGAAATACCATTGTTGACAGCTGAAAAATGCAATATTTGACAGCTGAAAAATATCATTTTTGACAGCTGAAAAATATCGTATTTGACAGCTGAAAAAAATATCGTTTTTGACAGCTGAAAAATATCATTTTTGACAGCTGAAAAATATCATTTTTGACAGCTGAAAAATATAATTTTTGACAGCTGAAAAATATCACTTTTGACAGTTGAATAATACACTTCTTAACAGCTGAAAATGCCATATTTAACAGCTGAAACATACCCTTCTTAACAACAACAAACCATTATTGACAACTGTAACATACCATTATTATCAGCTAAAAAATACAATTTTTGACAACAAAACTTAAACGTAAAACAATAAAAAAATGACCAAGTGCTGCCTTTGATAGCTGAAAATACCATTTTTATAGGTGAAAAATACCTTTTTTAACACCTGAAAAATAACATTTTTGACAACTGAAACATATCATTTTCGACAGTTCAATAATACATTTCTTAACAGCTGAAAACTACCATTTTTAACTGCTAAAAACTATCATTTTTAACAGCTCAAAAATACCATTCTTGACAACTGCAACAAACCATTTTTGACAAATGTAACATACCATTGTCAGCTAAAAAATACAATTTTCGACAACACAAAAAGTACAATTTTTGACAGTCGTAAAATGCCATTTTTGACAATTAAAAAATGTCAAAAATGCTACTTTGAATAGCTGAACAATACCATTTTTATAGGTGAGAAATACCTTTTTGACAGGTAAATAGTACCATTTTTGACAACTGAAAAATATTACTTTTAACAGTTGAATAATACTCTTCTCAACAGCTGAAAAATACCATTTTTAACAGCTGAAAAATACCGTTCTTGACAACTGCAACAAACCATTATTGACAACTTTAACAAACCATTATTGTTAGCTAAAAAGTACAATTTTTGACAACACAAAAAATACAAGTTTTAACAACCATTTTTAACAATTTAAAAAAAAATGTAGGTGGGAAATTTGACAGTTGAATAATACACTTCTTAACAGCTGAAAACTACCATTTTCAACAGCTGAAAACTACCATTTTCAACAGCTGAAAAATACCGTTGTTGACCACTGCAACAAGCCATTATTGACAACTGTAACATATCATTACTGCCTGCTAAAAATATAATTTTTGACTATAAAAAGACAATTTTTGACAGCTGAATATGCCATTTTTGATAATTAAAAAAATGTCAAAAAATGCTGTTTTTGATAGCTGAAAAAAACATTTTAATAGGTGAGAAATGCCTTTTTGACATTAAAAAAAACATTTTTAACAATTGAAAAGTATCATTTTTGACATTTGAATAATACCCTTCTTAGCAGCTGAAAATGCCATTTTTGACTATTACAACAAATCATTATTGACAACTGTAACAAACTATTATTGTTAGCTAAAAATACAATTTTCTACAACAAAATGTACAATTTTTGGCAGCTAAAAAATGTCATTTTTGACAATTAAAAAATCGAAAAATGTTGCTTTTGATAGCTCAATCAATTCTTAACAGGTAAAAATATCATTCTTGACAACTGTAACAAACCATTATTGACAATTGCAACACACCATTATTGTCAGTGAAAAAATACAAATTTTGACAACAAAAGAAAGAAAGAACTATTTATCTTCCTAGACCAAAGTAATTGGTGAAAAAGTGTTTAAGGATTAATTAAAAATTCTTGCTGAGCTTTAAACTACAGGTAGTGCCATGGCTCCTTGGCTCTATATAACGAGCCGCCCCTGGCTCGTGCTAACTGCGTTGGAGGCATATCAGCTTTTTAAGAAAGAAAATCTCCCTGATAAAAATTGGTTCAAGACCAAAATTTGTGATTCCAGTTTCTGAGGACGGTAATGTATTGGTATCGGAATACATAATTTTAATTTATTTGTACGAAATCAGTCCGAGGTGGAAGAATCATGAGAATTGTGGACTTGATGGGCTGAGAAAATGTTGACATCTTCATACGAAATTCTGCGTGGGATTGGAAGGAGTGTAACTTCGGATTGTGATCATTGCGGTGATTGCTTGGGGTGCGTAAAGAAATGTACGACTGATGAATTAGAAGAACCTGGGGTTTTATTAGTGGTCAGCTGCTTCTAAGAAAGATCTTACGCATTCTACAACTTCTATGGTTACTGAAGAGTTTTGATTAATTAAAACACTTGGTTTGTTTCACTATTTTTATTCGACCTGTGGTCATTGTCAAGGAGATATGTACATAAAATTAATAAGGACTGGTATTTATACAAGAATTATTACATTTAAATTCAGGTAATAAGGACCGTCGAAATGAGGGAGTTCCAGATCTCTAAGCGTGGTTTTTCCACGTTTTATTGCCTTGCCTTTCATCACGGGTTAAGTGAGAAATTAATTAATCATACTGAAGAGTTAGCTTCATAGATATCTTACGCGAAATGACATTCATATATTGCTTAAGTGCAACTTCAACAAATGTTGAATGTTGAACCACAGCAACAATTAATCATACTGAAGAGTTAGCTTCATAGATATCTTACGCGAAATGACATTCATATATTGCTAAAGTGCAACTTCAACAAATGCTGAATGTTGAACCACACCAACAAAGTTACAGTCATCAGTGGCGGGTTACAGCTTATGCCCTGTGTCCACATACCCTGACGATACCACATCGTTGACGACATCGAGGACACAAACGACGACGCAGCACGATCACCCTGGACGCTAGGGAAGCAAACTGATCACCCTCCAAGCCGTTAGGGATGAACGTCCAACCAAAGAATTCCGAAGGCATCCGCGATCGGCGATGTGAGTAACTCCTCCTTCGCCCATACCACGAAGAAGCCACCCCAGTGCCGCTCATCGAGAACACCTAAATATACCAGCCGGTCACCACAGATGTCACCACTCCAGCCACCGCCTTTTACGCCCCCTCATGAAGACAAAGATGCCGTTCGTGCTACACTACTTACTTTTATAGAGGAAGCAAATATTTCGCACCTGTTTTTGTCACATTTTGTTCCGTAGCCTCCTGGCCGAACTAGTCGCCGCAGATGCATGCCCATCTCAGTCTCATCAAAAGACGTTGTTGAAGATCGTTTTACCTTGCAATGTAGAAAAGTAACAAAACGATGCTATTACCAAATAACAATATGGCGGGCGAAACTAGTGAAACAAGTGAGCCTAATGAACCATATTTTAAGTGTTGTACAAACCAACTATTTAAAGTGTTAGTCTGTAAAAAATGTGGAAACACGTATCATCGCAGCTGTGCCAAGAAAACCAAGGGACTACTCCACTTGGAAGGGATATGGGTATCCTGCTGCGGAACAGAAGAAAATGAGGTTAACAAGATAACCCAAGAAAATGAATCGCTTAAAAGGCAAGTAGAACTTCTAAATAAACTTGTAACGGAAATGGATGACAAAAATGCAGTCCTAAAGGACAACATAATGCTACTCAAACAAAAAATCGATTCTATTGAAAATAATAAAATTACTATAAACAATAATCACGATGGTGCCATTTGTAGTAAAATAGCTCAAATTGATACAATGATTCCGTACACCAATATACTAAAAACTAGATCTCTATTGACGGGCGCCTATGAAGTAAAAAAGCAAGGAGAGAGGACCGCAAAAATCATTAATGCACCGAATGAAAAGTCGCGCGCGAATATTTCGACCTCCGGCAAACGAACATTTGTCCAGGCAACCAAGAAACCCCAGGAATCGACACCAATTCTCCTGCAACCTAATACAGAAGAAAAAACATCGTCTACCATGGAAACAGAAAAATGGAAAACAGTAACAAAGAAGAAAACAAATAAATCACAAGGAATTGTAGGCGTCTCTACCAAAAATCATAATATAAAAGCAATCGCAAGAAAGTCGTTTTTATATGTCTCAAGATTAGATCCGTTAACCAAAACCGAGAATCTTTGCGCATATCTGAAACCTGATTTTCCCGAAGCAATATGCGAAATTCTCGAGTCCAAACATCCGCAACACTATTCAGCGTTTAAAGTAACCATCGATAGGAACCACTTCGATAAGGCAATGGACCCCAACTCGTGGCCCTACGAAGCATACGTCACACGTTTTTTCCATCACCGACAAAAACAACAGGGAACCACATAACAAAGAACAACAATCCAACAGTAATAACAGTGTTACATCATAACGTACAATCAGTTAAGAATAAAAGTAACGAACTAGAAATATTGCTGTATGAATTAAATGTAGATTTTTTCTTAATTACTGAGCATTGGGTAAAGAACTGTGAATCCTTCCCTAATATCGAAAATTACAAGACAATTTCCATGTTCACAAGATCAACACATGGACATGGCGGAGCCGCTGTCGTAACGCAAGATTGTCTAGAGAAATGACCGTTGAAATGGCGTGTGCTGAATGTTTTCTTGATTCAAATCGAAAAATTATATTGTTATGTGTATATCGTCAGCCAGACGGTATATTCACAGACTTTTTGTATACCTTTGAGAATGTGCTATATAAGCTCGTAATTGCCGAACAATCGGAAATCATAATTGGTGGCGATTTTAATTTAGATCTAAAAAAAAGGCATGAAAATAAAACTTCCCTTTTCCTAAATTTGATAGAAAGTTACAATTTGACTGTTACCATTAATCTACCCACACGTGTTACTAATATGAGTAGTACTTGCATCGATAATATAATCAGAAATATGGATTTTACAAATGCAAATGTAATAGACACTAACATCTCTGACCACAAAGGGCAATTGCTAAGCTTTTGTTCCAGTATGGAGAAAAACAAAAAAGTAATCAAGAGAAGGGAAATTAATGAAAATAACCTTAACAAATTAAATGAATCATTAATTTCAATAAACTGGGATATAATACAAATGCCTGATGCTGAAACATCATTTACTAAATTCTACACGATGTTTTTAAAGGTTTTTAATGAGAGCTGTCCACTTAAAACAAAAATTATAAATAACTTCATACCCAAACTACCGTGGTATTCAAATCACCTAAAACAATTAAAAATCAAATTCCAATTTTATTACGAACTCTATAAATCCGACGGTAGTGAATTAGCCTATGGTACGTACAAAAGACTAAAAAGAGAATATAAAACCACACTTGTGGCAGAAAAAAAGAATTACAACACCAAACGAATTAGAAATTCTTCAAACGCATCCAAAGAATTGTGGAATATACTTAAGCGTAACAAAGACAAACATACACCTAAAAACAAATCAGTAGACTTTATAATTAATGAACGAAAACAACAAATTGATGACCCACAATTAATTGTCAACCAATGAATAATTACTTCTGCAATGTTAACACTAGAACCGGGGAAACATCCTCAAGTCATAATATCAATTCACCTGGTACTTCAGGATCAATTTTTCTCTATCCTGCAACAGAAGTAGAAATTGAAGCAATAATAAATGAGATGAAATGTACCACATCAACAGATCTTGATGGCATATCAATGTATGTCATCAAGCATATCAAAGTTGCTATTGTGAAACAGCTCACTAACATGATCAATCAATCACTAAGGGAGGGGGTTTTTCCAACACTACTTAAGATGGGTAAAATCACTCCCATACACAAAAAAAGGAGACACGCATCTATTAAAATCATATAGACCTATTTCTATTGTGCAGATATTCTCAAAGGTATATGAACGTGGTATCTATAACAGAATCATCAAGTATTTGGAACAACACAATATCTTATGCCATCAACAATATGGATTTAGGAAGGGATTCACAACAACACATGCCATACATAATTTCATTACTTTTATTCTTACAAACCTAGATAGGAACAAGCATGCTTATTCGGTGTTTGTCGACCTAACTAAAGCATTCGACAGTGTACCGCATGACCTCCTGTTAAATAAACTACTATCCTATGGAATTAGAGGTAAATGCTATAATCTTATATCATCATATCTAAGCGATAGAAAACATGTCACGTCAATGCATATCAATAACGCCTTATACACATCCACCATTGCCTCCCCCAATGCTGTGGTGCCACAGGGAAATATATTAGGCCCGTTACTATTCCTTCTATATATTAATGATATGCCACTCAATGTTAATGGACATATTACTATGTTTGCAGATGACACAACAATGAACTTACAAAATAATTCCTTGGAAAATCTTAATATAGCAACTAACCAAATCCTTATTGAACTTGATGCATGGCTCACTTTGAATAACCTTATGGCAAATGTGTCTAAAACACACATTATGCACTATAGAGCACCGATGGGTCTAACCAATATTCATATGAATGGTGAACTAGTTCATGAAACCAGTGAAATCAAATTCCTCGGCATAACAATTCAAAATAACTTGAAATGGGACACCCATATACAGCATGTGTGTTCAAAAATAGCAAAGTATTCGTATGTAATTTATGCAACACGGAAGGACATACATGAAGAAGCTGCAAGAATAGTATATATGTCTTATTGCCAATCCCAAATAGCCTATGGCATAATCTTTTGGGGATGTACAACAGCCAAAAATATTCAAAAACTGTTTGTTGTCCAAAAAAGATTAATACGAGCTATCTGTAATGTTAGACCTAGCACTAGTTGTCGTAGTTTATTTAAAAGACTACAAATCATGCCCCTGATCAGTCTCTACATATATGAAACAATTAAATTTGTTAAGAAAAATCTACATATATTCGAAGAAAACCAGGTAATACATGAACACGACACAAGAACAAGAACCATCAGACTCCCTAAGCACAGCCATAGCTTCTATCAAAACTCGTGTATAGTACAAGCAGTAAAACTATATAATGCTCTACCTAGATCCCTAAAGGAATTAACATGTAAAATGTTCATAAGAAAAACAAAACAACTAATGCTACAACATAGTTTTTATACTATAGGAGAGTATTATGCAGTATGTGAACATCTATGAAACTCACGTGTAATGGCTTCTTATAGCATAATCTAAAAGTTGTGCATGTTCCCCAAATTTAATATTAGGACTACGCCACTATTTATTGTTAAATTTGATTACGTCTATCTTATATAATTTCTATATTAAGTATGTGTACATCCCTATGTGTAGACCTAAGTTTTAATATGTTATTAGTAAGTACTATGTCTTAATATTTTATTTATTTGATGTGAGTAATTTTAAATTATTATATATAGGCTTAATCTATTTTTAATCTATTGTATTAATTTATAAGTTTACTATGTCATATTACCATATTGTTATTCTAAACTAAACTATTTCACTCCCTGACTTATCCACGAATGTATTGTGTTCTTACTGGAAATATACGAATTCTAATACTCGTAAACTATATTATGTGAGAAAATTTAATAACACATGCGTTATTAGCACTCAGTCCGTTTTTAGGTCTCTGCCTTTGCATCCTGAAATAGCGTCCAATATCGGCCCATATGATAATGTCTTAGATCAACGAACATCACAAAATGATTATTTGAAGCTCTATAATGGGCATTATGTACAATTTGGGGGACAATGTTACCCAGGAATAATAATAAACTATAACGAAGGATTAAAGATTTTTTGATAAGTTGTTTGAAGAAATGTGGTAATGGTTGGGACTGGCAAAAAAGATAAGCATTACTACTGTAAAACTGACAAGAGTGGTGGATCCTCGGGTACCTGTGTGTGTTCTGCAGTTTTTAACCCTTTCAGCCCTGGATTTTTAAATTTGAAAAAAAAAAATGTTTGTTAATTATTATTTATGGGGAGCTTCTTAAGACCATAAATACCAAATTTTAACTCATTTGATTAATTAGTATAGGAATTAATTAGTGAGGCTTTGTTGAAGTGACATCTAGTAATAAACAGCAAAAATATGGATTGTCATAGTAAGTAGAGACATGTAAATGTTGCGGTGGCAATTGCCACCACCAGGGCCGAAAGGGTTAAATTGTAACTTCAAAAACCACATACATTTCTTTATTAAATACTTGGAAAGTTATTATTGGCAATACGTCAGTGACCATATTGTCTTTTTCTCAAATAACTGAAAATGTTCATGTGTAACTTTTGAGTGCAAGCTGAAGATTGTAGAAAACATTTTTTTTTTGCTACAACTGAAGTCAAAGAATTAAAAAGGAAACAACAATCCAAACAGTGAGTGAAATTCAACTTTAAAGTCAATAATCTCATCAACGCAAAAATTGTATTCTCTTTTCAAGCGAATAAGATTAAGCTAACGCCTGTATTATTGAGTCATCATTAGTAAAAAGTTCAAAATATTGCAACTTATAGAGGTTACGCCCGGTTTCTCCAACGAATCTTAAGTAGATAAAACCTATCTTAAAAATAAGACGTTCTTAAAGTGTTGCACCAACCATAAATCAGATCTTAATCGTAATTTCTTTCTATTATTTTAAATTGCATTTAAATTATGTTTTTTTTAAGTATGTGTATATTGTTTTAAATTCGTCAAAGACGCCAAAAATGGCATCTTAAGATTCGGATTCTGACCTATAAAATTAGCAATTTTCAACAACGTCTGTCTGTTATTGGAAGTATTCATTGAAATGGCTAATACGTTATTAGAAGTGATGGATGCATTTGCATTTGATGTAGATGCTGTAGAAATTGCAGATAATCCACATTACTGTCCAAAGGATTCGACAACCCAACCACCGATTTCTCATTCATTAATACCTCCACCAGTCTTAGACAATTCTCTTTTACTTTATGCAACACTTTCTTATTCCATGCTTCATGTTTCTCTCTCTGCACGTGTTTAGTTCCTGGATTATGGAATCCCATACTTCTTACTTCTGTTTGTGGCAGCATTTGTTGTTTTATTTCGCACAATTTCGTGGACCGATATCAACGACGCTAATAAATTTCGCTGTTCTTTCTTATCAAACTACTCTAAACTCGACAACAGGAGGGTTACAAATGCTTAGAAATGAATTTGACACAGAACGGCTTATCAAGCTTACGCGAAAATACATCATTACCACGTGTAATTAAATCTTACCTAAGATACGTATAAATTTGTTTGGTGCAACAGAACAAAAAGTTAAGAACTACTTAAAAATAAGACATACTTAAGTGAGACGTATTTTAAGATTCGTTGGAGAAACCGGGCGTACTTGTTCTTCCTGTGGTTGGGTCAGTGACTGTTGTATATACAAGTAAGCAACAACGGTTGCATATGATATGTGATGCGTTCTAACCAAAAAAATGATCACTGTTGAACTAGACACAGTCGAGCACACACGTATTCAATAAAACTCTCCCCTAACCTACAACCACCACAGTAAACATGGATTTATCCTAAATCACGAAGGACACGAAGAAATATCTTCGTCTTCAAAGCCTACTGGCCGACGAACTACAAGACCTCCTTTTGCAATCAGATAATGCCTCAGGAGTTCGTAACGATCAGAAACAAAGTTTTATGATTTCAACTTACAAAGAGTTCCAATAAGCATTCTAAAGCAAACGTTTATCGGTGTATTTATGAATGGCACATTTACATTGGAAAAAAACAAGGCTCCTTCTGCAAGCAGACCATTACCTTTATCTGGAAGAAACAGTGCACAATTGTGACGATATCACACCGGAAGATAAAGACCCCCCCGCACAAACGAGATATCAATTCGGGATGATAAAGTATGTTCATTAAAAAAAAACCTCAAGTGTGCCATGATTTTTTAATTTTATAAATTTAAGTTGGTTTACACATATTGAGGTTATGTTACTTCTCAAAATTAAGCATTAAACTGTAGTCAATTTATAGATACTTTTTTACTATAAAATTATATTAAATGTTGTATGTGCCTTCCTTCTTCTTGAACACAAGCCTGAACTCTTCGTCGCACACCCTCCATTACGCTCCGCAACAACACTGGATTATTGTCAATTTCTATAAATTTATCTCGAATTCGTTGCCGCATGTCTTCTAGATTGTGTACTGTGTGTGTGTGCATAAATACAATTTTTCAGGTATGGCCACAAGAAAAAATCGCATGGTGTTAAATTGCATGAACGGGGCGCCTAGGGAATCCGTGCATTTCGACTTATTATTCGGTCCTCAAAAAATTCCTCCAAAATGGCCAAATTATCCACTGTGCAATGAGGAATTGCTCCGTCTTGTTGAAAATATCCACTTTCCAGTTCGTCATCATTTAATTCATTTATAAAAGGCAATAAAATTTCTGTACGTAACGGTTTGCAGTTATCGTGCCTAAAATGAATGCACGGTTATTGAATTTTTATTATTAATAATAAAAATAGGATTTTACCTTTAAAGAATTTCGGTCCAACTAATCTTTTGCCACTAATCGCTGCCCAAACGCCAACTTTCTCTGGATGTAATGGTTTCTCTCGATATATACGAGGATTTTCATCCGACCAAATTCTCATAGTTTGGGAATGAATGTACCCATCCTTGTAAAACCAAGCTTCATCGGTAAAAAAAGTAATTTGTAAAACATCCTCGTTTACATTTTGTAAAAACCACTGACAAAATTCCAGTCGTCTGGGGTAATCAACAGGTAATAACTCTTGCACCGATGTTATGCGATAAGGGTATAATTGCAAATCTTTTCGTAGAAGCTTCTGGCATGTTCCTACTGATAAATTCATTTGCTGTGACAAATGACGCAGAGAAGTCGTAGGTTCATCTTCCAAAATTTCTTGGGCTGTGTTAATAGCATCTTGAGTTCGTTTAACTGGTCTACCACTTCCTGGTTTACGGAGAATACTACCAGTTTCACGAAATAATACAACAGATCGTGATAAGGTATTTTTAAATTCATCATAAATAATGGGCACGTTAGGAAATTCTTCCTGAAACTCTGCTAAAGGTGCGTCGAATGAATACACCCAATTTCCGTCCACTTTAATCCCATTTCGGAAATAACTTTCAATTAGAAACGTTTTTTGCTGGTTGCTGTAAACCATTGTGAGCACGAAATAATTGTGACTTCTAGAAAAATCTGACGTTTATATGTCAATTCTCAACAAGTGTCAAGTGTGCCAACTGAAATTTTTAAAACGAACAAGTCATGGCACACTTTTTTTTAATGAACATACGATACATACTTTGTACGTTAGAACATTCTGTTCTGTGATAATCGACGTGACTGTAAGTCATAACATGAACTTGGTGTAAGAAGAAGAAAAACCGTAACAATATAAAACAATAACATAATAATTCCCTGACTTCTTCTAGATAAATACAATAAATGAGAAATACTATATTTTTCCATTGAAAAGAGCACAATGGTAGAAGACGGAAATTCTACAATTTAAGAGTCTCTAAATTATCTACTGTGTCATTCTATATTCGTCATGGTACTATCCAGGAAAATAGTTGTTTCGGTAGATGATTTGTTAATTGTAGACTCTTAGAGACTCTTAAATTGTAGAAGACGAAAATTATCGTATTTATCATTCCAATATAAAACAAACCTTTAGCAGTAGAACCATCGAGTATAGGTTCGAATGATAAAAGCACGGTCCAGGTCTCCTCCAAATTCTTCCCCCAAGTCCACCTTTGCCTCTTTCTCCGACGCTGTATTCTATATTTGCGTTTTCTGGACGACGGTTCTTTGATGCAGCCGTCGCCGTCGGGCATTGCACTTCGCCTTCGAAACGGGCACTTCTTAACTAATTTTAATCCCGCACAAACCGCTACAAATTCCACACTTTCTTCGTCCGCACGTGCCAACAGATCGCAACATGTCGATACAATATTAAGCCAGCAATTAGTCCGTGAATAATGAGATCGCTAGACAAGACATGAAGGAACTCGCGCGCGCGTTGTTGTCAACAGATTAACGTCTAGCGCCAATTTTTTCGGGAGAGGACGATCTGATTGCCAAAAATTGTTGACGAAACAGATAACGCTGGACCCGGATTTTAATAGAGCGGTCCCGCCAGATGCGCGATAGTTGTGATTCAACAATGGGACGGGCCTCTGGTACATCGATTTATAAATTAATTCAACTTGCAATTCCATTTGTGTGTCAATTAAAACTTGCACAACGATTTTCAATGAGCGTATCCAAATATAATATGCAGCATTCAGTTTCATATGTGTACCCGTATATCATTTCGGAATGTTTCCGTCGCTATTTATATGTATATCGAACTAAGTTCGTCGATTCGGAAATTCCTGAAACTCCTTATAGTATAAATAGGAATTAATGACAACTATTATGGTAGAATATTCGTTATTAAAATTTCTATACAGGGTGTCCCACCGAAACCGTACATTAAAAGGATGTGCATTATTGTATTGTAATGAGATTTTCAGAATTTATGTAATCGTGTGTGTTCTTTTCAATAGAAATATTTTCAGCTATAATGTCCCAAGGGCACTGATAATTTCGCGATAATTTTGACTAAACCCCGAAAGTGTGTTGCTTAGTAATTGCCCGACGCCGTCAGGCGGAGGGCAATTACTTAAAGCAACACACTTGAGGGAACTAGTCAAAATTATCTCGAATTTATCATTGCCCGAGGTACATTCGGTAAGATAAGTTCTTGAATTATGTACAAAACTTGAAAAGCTATTTATTAAAAGTACAATTTTCAATTCGTATTTTCTTACCTCACAAAAATGCTGGAACAGTTTCCATACGTATTTTTTACTTTTGACCGTGTTTTTTGGTGTTGTAATTAAATTATTAATTGCTTCATCGCATTCTGTCCCGAAGCGTGATTCAGACATGTTTATACGTTGACAGATCGATCGTAATTTTTTATTCAAGGGTATCTATGAATATGATATAAATCTGAACATCGACACCGACAGCGGGGGTCTTATCAGCCTAATTTTAACAAATCGCCCTGACGCGCGGGGTCTTACCGTTTCTCAGTGACATTGACGTTCTAAGTTTCTGTAGCGTGCGGCGTTCGACAAAAATGGAGGAATCTGATTGGTTGTTTACTTATGAAAGAACTTATCAACAGTAATTGCACAAGTGCATTGGAAATTATCGGTAACAAGTTTGTGCGATTTCGACAAACGAAGTCGTATTGTTGTTTGGGCGAGGGGCTGTTGCCTAAAACAATGCGACTGAGTTTGTCGAAAGAGTGCAAACTTGCGATAATTTACAATGCACGAGAGCAATTTATCAGACTATATCCCAACAAAAATATTACAACAAAATAGAATGACATTTACTGTCATCGCGGGCGTGTAGTACCGGTTTGAATTTTACATTTTTAAAAGGATCAAACAAAATTTTAAAATCAGAAACGTACTTCTCTTGCACTACTTAGCACTGGTATTCCATATGGAGTTTACATTTTCTTTACAGTACGTACCGTTCGCGTTTCGCACGTTTTGTGCCCTGTTTTCCAATATTGTAGAAATGACTTCCCGAGTACAGGTCATGTTAGTGACTCCGCTCAAACTTTTTGGTTGGGCCTCTTTCCCTTTTTCTTGAATTACTTCAAGAGAAACACTTCCAATGCGGAGTTTTCACTAATTTTAATAGCGTTCTACCCGCAAACTGACGCTCGACATTTAACATTGTTTCTTTAAACCAATCATGTGCTGAAACATAATGCGAGTAGAGAACCAATTACAAATTCGCATTCGAACTCTACATGATATGTTTCCTGAAAACAGAAGTTATATAGAATGTGATTGGTTCTAATTCATTCGAATTTCGGCATGCTGCGTTTGGCGGGATATAGTCAAGATTATACGACTTCCGGTTATATCGGAAGCCAACATCAACTTCCTTATTTTAAATGGAATGCTATATTTTTTATTACAAATTTGAATTCTATATAAAATTCTGTGAAAAAATCATTAACATAACCCCCAAATTTAATTAATATTTGACGTTTTCTTTATAAGTTGTTCATTTTAGCATTCTCTACAATTATTATTAACATAAATTTGCTGTAACTATTATCGTTTTATAATTGTAAATCAAAAATAAAAAAAAATTCTAAATTTTTTTCTCGAATAAAAATGATTTTATGAAAAATGTTTTCGAGCAAAAGATGTTTATTTCTTTGTTGTTTTCAAAGTTTGTTTAAATCTTTTTGTGATATTTTTCATATTTAAGAAAATATTGTCAAAAAACAAAAAACAGTTAAGGTAAACGCCCACTTCCGGTGTACGAAACTTTACCAAAAGCTTTTCAGTTCTTCAGATTATCAAATAAGACAGATGGTTAAAGTCTAATAGTAATTGCTCTATTCGTTTTTGAGATACAGGGCACACACACACACACACACACACAGACACACACACAGACACACACACAGACACACACAGGCACACACACAGACACACACAGAGACACACACAGAGACACACACACAGACACACACACAGACACACACACACAGACACACACACAGACACACACACAAACACACACACAGACACAATTTCTTTTTTTCCAGAAATTGTTGAAATGGCATCTAGGGACCCCAAAACGGAAATTTCCGTAAAAAAAAATTTTGAAAAAAAAAATCACGATCACAATACTTTCTCGTACTTCGTAACAGAGAAAGTAAAAACGAGTTCAATAAGTGCGATTTTTTCGCATGCGTCCAAGTTTAGAAAACGACGAGCGTAGCGAAAATCGCCCATACATTTTTAGAAAATTGTATGGTGGTTGGTAACACTGATAATTGACATTTCAATTTGAAATTAGTTGCGATTTCCACACATAACCTCAAAACTATTCGCCGAAAATTTAGCATAGGTTGAAGGCTCTGAATTTCAACGGTGCCCACCTTAAAAAATTAAATTATTGAAGCACTCGGCGAGCCATTAACGAACCCATATGAGTGCGTTAATGGCTCCGTTTTAGACTCAAAATAGAAAAATGGTGGCCATCATGTTACTTTCTCCGATTTGATAGAATCATAGTTTATTTTCAATTTAAATCATATTTTAAATCGAGCGTTTCACATGATCGAATGATTGCAATGTCAACATTATGAAAGGTCGAAATGACAAACTATGTTTCAAATTCTAATACTCTTTACCGTAAGTTTATAGAAAAATTAAAAATAATGCAAACAAATTCTTAAAAGAAAAAATAGTCGTGATTAAAAAGTCCTAAGAAACCTAATAAAAGCAAGCCCTGAGCAAGAAAGTCTTGAAAAATATTTCTGAAAATAGTCCTAAGAAATCTTATAAGAGTCCTGAACAAGAAAGTCTTGAAAAAAGTCCTAATAAAAAAGTCTTGACAAAAAGTCCCCAAAAAAGAGTTCTGACAAAAAAAGTCTTGAAAAACAGGTCAAAAAAAACCAGAAATAAAGTCCTGAAAAGGAGTTGACAAAAAAATGTCCTGAAAAAAAGTCCTGGAGACTGGAGACAGTTTTGGAAATAAAGTCTTGAAAAAAGAGTACTGTTAAAAAGTTGCGAAAAAGAGTCGTGATAAAAATCCTGAAAAAGGTACTGAAAAAAGAGTGCTGAAAAATTAAGTCTTCTATAAAACACCAGAAATAAATGTCCCTAAAAAAATCCTGAAAGAAGTCCGAAAAAGTCCCGAAAAAAAGTCCTAAGATAAGTCCTAAAAAAGTCCCGAAAAAGAGACCTGATAAAATATCCTGAAAAAATATCCTGTAAAACAGTTTTAAAAAAGAGTTGTGAAATAACAACGTGAAAGATGCTAATAAAACATTTCTGAAAAAAATGGTGATGTGGCCATCATGTTACTTTCTCCGACTTGTTGGTATCATAGCCATTTATATTTACGTTTTCATGGTTTATTTTCAATTGAAATCATATTTTTAATGTACATCGAGCGCTTTGTAAACTCGGAGGAAACTGACCGTAAAAATTATAATAAAACACTTTTAACTTTGTTTTGTATAACTTATATATTTATTTTTGTGACTTAAGTTTCAGTAATACAATTACCATTTTCAAACAAAAACGTCAAAATTATGAAAGATGGAAAAATTATACTTCAAATATAAAAACTCAATTTACTCAAATCCTAAAGGGATTTCGTAAAAAACTTATTCTTTGTAAGTTGTTCACTTTAGCATTCTCTACAATTATTATTAACATACATTTGCTGTAACTATTATCGTTTTATAATTATAAACCAAAAATTAAAAAAAAACAATAATACATTTTTTTCTCGAATAAAAATGATTTTATTAAAAATGTTTTCAAGCAAAAGATGTTCATTTCTTTGTTGTTTTCAAACTTTGTTTAAATGTTTTTGTGATATTTTTCATATGTAAGAAAATATTGGCAAAAAACAAAAAACAGTTGAGGTAAACGCTCACTTCCGGTGTACGAAATTTTACCAAAAGCTTTTCAGTTCTTCAGATTATCAAATAAGACGGATTTTCAAAGTTTGTTATCAATTGCTCTGTTAGTTCTGAAAATTAATTAATTAATTTAAAAAATGTTCTGAAATCTCCAAAAAGGCCTGAAAAAAAATTCCAGGAAAAATAATTCTAAAAAAATGTAACGAAGAAAATTCTGAAAATAATCCTGCAAAGAAGTCCTGAACAAGAGGTTCTTAAAAAAGTCCTAGAGGAACAGTCCTTGAAAAAGTGTCCTGATAAAAGCCGTGAAAAAAAAATCCAGAAAATAGTCTTCATACCAGAAACAGATGTCCGGAAAAGAGTCCTAAACAGTCCTAAAATAAGTCTTGAAGACAGTTCAGAAAAAAAGTCCTGATGAAATATCATAAGAAAATTGTCCTGTAAAAACAGTCTGGAAAAGTAATATCTTTAAAAAATAAACAAAAAAATTTCAGAAAAATTTTCCTTAAAAAGATCTGAAGAAATCCCAAAAAGGTCCCGAAGAAAATCCTACAAAAAAGCCTAAAATAAGTCCTCAACAAAATTCCTGAAATAAAAAGTCTTGAAAAATATGCTAAAAATATCTTAAAAAGGTCCAAAAAGCCCATAAAAAAATTCCAAAAATTGTCATGAAGAACATTCTGAAAATTTGTTCTAAAACAAATCCCGAAAATGAGTCTCAACAAAGGGTTCTTGAGAGAGTCAGAGAAAAAATTCTTGAAAAAAAAATCCTGTTAGTAAAATTTTGAAAAGAAATCCTGAAAATAAAGGTCCTAAAAAATTTCTTAAAAAGTCCTGAAAAAGTATCCTCGAAGAAGGTCTTTTGAAAATGTTCTTAAAAAAGACCTGAAAAAGTTCTGAAAACATTGTCCTGAAGTCCGAAAAAGGCTAACAGAACAACAAAAAAAATGGTGATGTGGCCATCATGTTACTTTCTCCGACTTGATGGTATCATTTATATTTACACTTTCATGGTTTATTTTCTATTTAAATCATATTTCAAATGTACATCGAGCGTTTAAAACGTCAAAATTATAAAAGATGGAAAAATTATACTTTAAATTCAAAATCTTAGTTTACTCAATAACTAAAGAGATTTCGGAAAAAAGTTATTCTTTATAAGTTGTATATTTTGGCAATCTCTACAATTATTATTAACATAAATTTGCTGTAACTATTATCGTTTCATAATTATAAACCAAAAATGAAAAAAAAATAGTATTTTTTTCGAATAACAATGGTTTTATGAAAAATGTTTTTAAACAAAATAAGCTCATTTCTTTATTGTCTTTAATATTTGTTAACATGTTTTTGTGATATTTTTTATATTCAACAAAATATTGTCAAAAAACAAAAAACAGTTAAGGTAAACGCCCACTTCCGGTGTACGAAACTTTACCAAAAGCTTTAAAGTTCTTCAGATTATCAAATAAGATAGATGTTCAAAGTCTCATATTAATTGCTCTATTACTTTTTGAGATACAGCGCGCACAGACAGACACACACACACAGAACACACAAAAAATTTAGTTAAGTTATAACATTAGTTTGTCAAGCTAAAATCATTAAAATTATAATAAAGACAGATACACAGACACCATTTTTTCCAGAAATTGTTGAAATGGCATCTAGGGACCCCAAAACGGATATTTCCGTAAAAAAAAATTGAAAAAAAATTACGATCACAATACTTTCTCGTACTTCGTAACGGAGAAAGTAAAAACGAGTTCAATAAGTGCGATTTTTTCGCACGCGTCCAAGTTTAGAAAACGACGAGCGTAGTGAAAATCGCCCATACATTTTTAGAAAATTGTATGGTGGTTGGTAACACTGATAATTGACATTTCAATTTGAAATTAGTTGCGATTTCCACACATCACATAACCTCAAAACTATCTTGCCGAAAATTTAGCATAGGTTGAAGGCTCTGAATTTCAACGGTGCCAACCTTGAAAAATTAAATTATTAAAGCACTCGGCGAGCCATTAACGAACCCATATGAAATGGCTCCGTTTTAGACTCAAAATAGAAAAAATGGCGACAGATTAATTTAACGACTATTTTCAAAAATGAATTTAATAAAAAAATATTTCCGTAAGAAAATTAGCGTTGAAACGTTAAATTACTGCAATTTAGGAATGACAAAATGAATAGACAAAACATTTGTTGGAATCAATTTAATTCAAACATGGCGTGAAGCTTTGACTATATAAATATAGTCAAAGGCTCAAAAAATAATGAATAATAATTGAAGAATGGTTACGAATTCTGCAATCAGGGGCGGCTCGTTATATAGAGCCAAGGAGCCATGGCACTACCTGTAGTTTCAAGCTCAGCAAGAGTTTTTAATTAATTCTTAAAACACTTCGCCAATTACTTTGGCCTAAGAAGATAAATCGTTCTTTCTTTCTTCAAAAAAGGAGGAGGGGTATATTGTATAAGTGGCTCCATCATCAACATGATCCACGAGCCGCCACTAAGTAATTTTTACATAATCATAATTTAGAATATGTTTTAAGTACATTTGAAAAGTTTCAAGTCGATGACAATTGTTTTTATATTTGTTTCAACAGCAGGAAATTTTTACAAATTTTCTTAACTCTACGCTCGGTTCGTTACGAAAATTTAAAATCTACGGTTGGAGCATTGAATGGATTTTTATATAATCATAATCTAGAATGTGTTTTAAGTGTATTTGAAAAATTTCAAGTCGGTGGCAATTGTTTTTATATTTGTTTCAACAGCAGGAAATTTTTACAAATTTTCTTAACTCTACGCTCGGTTCGTTACGAAAATTCGAAATCTACGGTTCGAGCATTAAATGGATTTTTATATAATCATAATCTAGAATGTGTTTTAAGTGTATTTGAAAAATTTCAAGTCGGTGGCAATTGTTTTTAAATTTGTTTCAACAGCAGGAAATTTTTACAAATTTTCTTAACTCTACGCTCGGTTCGTTACGAAAATTCGAAATCTACGGTTCGAGCATTAAATGGATTTTTACATAATCATAATCTAGAATGTGTTTTAAGTGTATTTGAAAAATTTCAAGTCGGTGGCAATTGTTTTTATATTTCTTTCAACAGCAGGAAATTTTTACAAATTTTCTTAACTCTACGCTCGGTTCGTTACGAAAATTCGAAATCTACGGTTCGAGCATTAAATGGATTTTTACATAATCATAATCTAGAATGTGTTTTAAGTGTATTTGAAAAATTTCAAGTCGGTGGCAATTGTTTTTATATTTGTTTCAACAGCAGGAAATTTTTATAAATTTTCTTAACTCTACGCTCGGTTCGTTACGAAAATTTAAAATCTACGATTGGAGCATTGAATGGATTTTTATATAATCATAATCTAGAATGTGTTTTACGTGTATTTGAAAAATTTCAAGTCGGTGGCAATTGTTTTTATATTTGTTTCAACAGCAGGAAATTTTTACAAATTTTCTTAACTCTACGCTCGGTTCGTTACGAAAATTTAAAATCTACGGTTGGAGCATTGAATGGATTTTTATATAATCATAATCTAGAATGTGTTTTAAGTGTATTTGAAAAATTTCAAGTCGGTGGCAATTGTTTTTATATTTGTTTCAACAGCAGGAAATTTTTACAAATTTTCTTAACTCTACGCTCGGTTCGTTACGAAAATTCGAAATCTACGGTTCGAGCATTAAATGGATTTTTACATAATCATAATCTAGAATGTGTTTTAAGTGTATTTGAAAAATTTCAAGTCGGTGGCAATTGTTTTTATATTTGTTTCAACAGCAGGAAATTTTTACAAATTTTCTTAACTCTACGCTCGGTTCGTTACGAAAATTCGAAATCTACGGTTCGAGCATTAAATGGATTTTTACATAATCATAATCTAGAATGTGTTTTAAGTGTATTTGAAAAATTTCAAGTCGGTGGCAATTGTTTTTATATTTGTTTCAACAGCAGGAAATTTTTACAAATTTTCTTAACTCTACGCTCGGTTCGTTACGAATATTACAAAATCTACGGTTCGAGTATTGAATGGATTTTTACATAATCATAATCTAGAATGTGTTTTAAGTGTATTTGAAAAGTTTCAAGTCGGTGGCAATTGTTTTTATATTTTTTTCAACTGCAGGAAATTTTTACAAATTTTCTTAACTCTCCGCTCGGTTCGTTACGAAAATTCGAAAACTACGGTTCGAGCATTGAATGGATTTTTACATAATAATAATCTAGAATGTGTTTTAAGTGTATTTGAAAAGTTTCAAGTCGGTGGCAATTGTTTTTATATTTTTTTCAACTGCAGGAAATTTTTACAAATTTTCTTAACTCTCCGCTCGGTTCGTTACGAAAATTCGAAATCTACGGTTCGAACATTGAATGGATTTTTACATAATCATAATCTAGAATATGTTTTAAGTGTATTTGAAAAGTTTCAAGTCGGTGGCAATTGTTTTTATATTTTTTTCAACTGCAGGAAATTTTTATAAATTTTTTTAACTCTCCGCTCGGTTCGTTACGAAAATTCGAAATCTACGGTTAGAGCATTGAATGGATTTTTACATAATCATAATCTAGAATGTGTTTTAAGTGTATTTAAAAAGTTTCAAGTCGGTGGCAATTGTTTTTATATTTTTTTCAACTGCAGGAAATTTTTACAAATTTTCTTAACTCTCCGCTCGGTTCGTTACGAAAATTCGAAATCTACGGTTCGAACATTGAATGGATTTTTACATAATCATAATCTAGAATATGTTTTAAGTGTATTTGAAAAGTTTCAAGTCGGTGGCAATTGTTTTTATATTTTTTTCAACAGCAGGAAATTTTTATAAATTTTTTTAACTCTCCGCTCGGTTCGTTACGAAAATTCGAAATCTACGGTTAGAGCATTGAATGGATTTTTATATAATCATAATCTAGAATGTGTTTTAAGTGTATTTGAAAAATTTCAAGTCGGTGGCAATTGTTTTTATATTTTTTTCAACTGCAGGAAATTTTTGTAAATTTTCTGAACTTTTCGCTCGGTTCGTTACGCAAATTCAAAATCTACGATTAGAGCATTGAATGGTTTTTACATAATCGTAATTTAGAATATGTTTTAAGGACATTTGGAAAGTTTCAAGTCGGTAGCAATTGTTTTTATATTTTTTTCAACTGCAGGAAATTTTTATAAATTTTCTTAACTCTACGCTCGGTTCGTTACGAAAATTCGAAATCTACGGTTCGAGCATTGAATGGATTTTTACATAATCATAATCTAGAATGTGTTTTAAGTGTATTTGAAAAATTTCAAGTCGGTGGCAATTGTTTTTATATTTTTTTCAACTGCAGGAAATTTGTATAATTTTTTTTAACTCTCCGCTCGGTTCGTTACGAAAATTCGAAATCTACGGTTAGAGCATTGAATGGATTTTTATATAATCATAATCTAGAATGTGTTTTAAGTGTATTTGAAAAATTTCAAGTCGGTGGCAATTGTTTTTATATTTTTTTCAACAGCAGGAAATTTCTACAAATTTTCTTAACTCTCCGCTCGGTTCGTTACGAAAATTCAAAATCTGCGGTTGGAGCATTGAATGGATTTTTATATAATCATAATCTAGAATGTGTTTTAAGTGTATTTGAAAAATTTCAAGTCGGTGGCAATTGTTTTTATATTTTTTTCAACTGCAGGAAATTTGTATAATTTTTTTTAACTCTCCGCTCGGTTCGTTACGAAAATTCGAAATCTACGGTTCGAGCATTCAATGGATTTTTATATAATCATAATCTAGAATGTGTTTTAAGTGTATTTGAAAAATTTCAAGTCGGTGGCAATTGTTTTTATATTTGTTTCAACAGCAGGAAATTTTTACAAATTTTCTTAACTCTACGCTCGGTTCGTTACGAAAATTTAAAATCTACGGTTGGAGCATTGAATGGATTTTTATATAATAATAATCTAGAATGTGTTTTAAGTGTATTTGAAAAATTTCAAGTCGGTGGCAATTGTTTTTATATTTGTTTCAACTGCAGGAAATTTTTACAAATTTTCTTAACTCTACGCTCGGTTCGTTACGAATATTACAAAATCTACGGTTCGAGTATTGAATGGATTTTTACATAATCATAATCTAGAATGTGTTTTAAGTGTATTTGAAAAGTTTCAAGTGGGTGGCAATTGTTTTTATATTTTTTTCAACTGCAGGAAATTTTTACAAATTTTCTTAACTCTACGCTCGGTTCGTTACTAAAATTTAAAATCTACGGTTGGAGCATTGAATGGATTTTTATATAATCATAATCTAGAATGTGTTTTAAGTGTATTTGAAAAGTTTCAAGTGGGTGGCAATTGTTTTTATATTTTTTTCAACTGCAGGAAATTTTTACAAATTTTCTTAACTCTACGCTCGGTTCGTTACGAAAATTCGAAATCTACGGTTCGAACATTGAATGGATTTTTATATAATCATAATCTAGAATGTGTTTTAAGTGTATTTGAAAAGTTTCAAGTCGGTGGCAATTGTTTTTATATTTGTTTCAACTGCAGGAAATTTTTACAAATTTTCTTAACTCTACGCTCGGTTCGTTACGAATATTACAAAATCTACGGTTCGAGTATTGAATGGATTTTTACATAATCATAATCTAGAATGTGTTTTAAGTGTATTTGAAAAGTTTCAAGTCGGTGGCAATTGTTTTTATATTTTTTTCAACTGCAGGAAATTTTTATAAATTTTCTTAACTCTACGCTCGGTTCGTTACGAAAATTCGAAATCTACGGTTCGAGCATTGAATGGATTTTTATATAATCATAATCTAGAATGTGTTTTAAGTGTATTTGAAAAGTTTCAAGTCGGTGGCAATTGTTTTTATATTTGTTTCAACTGCAGGAAATTTTTACAAATTTTCTTAACTCTACGCTCGGTTCGTTACGAATATTACAAAATCTACGGTTCGAGTATTGAATGGATTTTTACATAATCATAATCTAGAATGTGTTTTAAGTGTATTTGAAAAGTTTCAAGTCGGTGGCAATTGTTTTTATATTTTTTTCAACTGCAGGAAATTTTTATAAATTTTCTTAACTCTACGCTCGGTTCGTTACGAAAATTCGAAATCTACGGTTCGAGCATTGAATGGATTTTTATATAATCATAATCTAGAATGTGTTTTAAGTGTATTTGAAAAGTTTCAAGTCGGTGGCAATTGTTTTTATATTTTTTTCAACTGCAGGAAATTTTTACAAATTTTCTTAACTCTACGCTCGGTTCGTTACGAAAATTCGAAATCTACGGTTAGAGCTTTGAATGGATTTTTATATAATCATAATCTAGAATGTGTTTTAAGTGTATTTGAAAAATTTCAAGTCGATGACAATGGTTTTTATATTTTTTTCCAACAGCGGGAATTTTTAACAAATTTTCTTAACTCTTCGCTCAGTTCGTTACGAAAATTCGAAATCTACGGTTGGAGCATTGAATGTATTTTTATATAATCATAATCTAGAATGTGTTTTAAGTGTATTTGAAAAATTTCAAGTCGGTGGCAATGGTTTTTATATTTTTTCAAAAGCAGGAAATTTTTACAAATTTTCTTAACTCTACGCTCAGTTCGTTACGAAAATTCGAAATCTACGGTTGGAGCATTGAATGTATTTTTATATAATCATAATCTAGGATGTGTTTTAAGTATATTTGAAAAATTTCAAGTCGGTGGCAATGGTTTTTATATTTTTTTCCAACAGCGGGAATTTTTAACAAATTTTCTTAACTCTACGCTCAGTTCGTTACGAAAATTCGAAATCTACGGTTCGAGCATTGAATGGATTTTTATATAATCATAATCTAGAATGTGTTTTAAGTGTATTTGAAAAGTTTCAAGTCGGTGGCAATTGTTTTTATATTTTTTTCAACTGCAGGAAATTTTTATAAATTTTCTTAACTCTACGCTCGGTTCGTTACGAAAATTCGAAATCTACGGTTCGAGCATTGAATGGATTTTTATATAATCATAATCTAGAATGTGTTTTAAGTGTATTTGAAAAGTTTCAAGTCGGTGGCAATTGTTTTTATATTTTTTTCAACTGCAGGAAATTTTTACAAATTTTCTTAACTCTACGCTCGGTTCGTTACGAAAATTCGAAATCTACGGTTAGAGCTTTGAATGGATTTTTATATAATCATAATCTAGAATGTGTTTTAAGTGTATTTGAAAAATTTCAAGTCGATGACAATGGTTTTTATATTTTTTTCCAACAGCGGGAATTTTTAACAAATTTTCTTAACTCTACGCTCAGTTCGTTACGAAAATTCGAAATCTACGGTTCGAGCATTGAATGGATTTTTATATAATCATAATCTAGAATGTGTTTTAAGTGTATTTGAAAAGTTTCAAGTCGGTGGCAATTGTTTTTATATTTTTTTCAACTGCAGGAAATTTTTATAAATTTTCTTAACTCTACGCTCGGTTCGTTACGAAAATTCGAAATCTACGGTTCGAGCATTGAATGGATTTTTATATAATCATAATCTAGAATGTGTTTTAAGTGTATTTGAAAAGTTTCAAGTCGGTGGCAATTGTTTTTATATTTTTTTCAACTGCAGGAAATTTTTACAAATTTTCTTAACTCTACGCTCGGTTCGTTACGAAAATTCGAAATCTACGGTTAGAGCTTTGAATGGATTTTTATATAATCATAATCTAGAATGTGTTTTAAGTGTATTTGAAAAATTTCAAGTCGATGACAATGGTTTTTATATTTTTTTCCAACAGCGGGAATTTTTAACAAATTTTCTTAACTCTTCGCTCAGTTCGTTACGAAAATTCGAAATCTACGGTTGGAGCATTGAATGTATTTTTATATAATCATAATCTAGAATGTGTTTTAAGTGTATTTGAAAAATTTCAAGTCGGTGGCAATGGTTTTTATATTTTTTCAAAAGCAGGAAATTTTTACAAATTTTCTTAACTCTACGCTCAGTTCGTTACGAAAATTCGAAATCTACGGTTGGAGCATTGAATGTATTTTTATATAATCATAATCTAGGATGTGTTTTAAGTATATTTGAAAAATTTCAAGTCGGTGGCAATGGTTTTTATATTTTTTTCCAACAGCGGGAATTTTTAACAAATTTTCTTAACTCTACGCTCAGTTCGTTACGAAAATTCGAAATCTACGGTTCGAGCATTGAATGGATTTTTATATAATCATAATCTAGAATGTGTTTTAAGTGTATTTGAAAAGTTTCAAGTCGGTGGCAATGGTTTTTATATTTTTTTCCAACAGCGGAAATTTTTACAAATTTTCTTAACTCTACGCTCGGTTCGTTACGAAAATTCGAAATCTACGGTTCGAGCATTGAATGGATTTTTATATAATCATAATCTAGAATGTGTTTTAAGTGTATTTGAAAAGTTTCAAGTCGGTGGCAATTGTTTTTATATTTTTTTCAACTGCAGGAAATTTTTATAAATTTTCTTAACTCTTTGCTCAGTTCGTTACGAAAATTCGAAATCTACGGTTCGAGCATTGAATGGATTTTTATATAATCATAATCTAGAATGTGTTTTAAGTGTATTTGAAAAGTTTCAAGTCGGTGGCAATGGTTTTTATATTTTTTTCCAACAGCGGAAATTTTTACAAATTTTCTTAACTCTACGCTCGGTTCGTTACGAAAATTCGAAATCTACGGTTCGAGCATTGAATGGATTTTTATATAATCATAATCTAGAATGTGTTTTAAGTGTATTTGAAAAATTTCAAGTCGGTGGCAATTGTTTTTATATTTGTTTCAACAGCAGGAAATTTTTACAAATTTTCTTAACTCTACGCTCGGTTCGTTACGAAAATTCGAAATATACGGTTGGAGCATTAAATGGATTTTTACATAATCATAATCTAGAATGTGTTTCAAGTGTATTTGAAAAATTTCAAGTCGATGACAATTGTTTTTATATTTTTTTCAACTGCAGGAAATTATAAATTTTCTTAACTCTACGCTCAGTTCGATACGAAAATTCAAAATCTACGCCCGTTCTCTCGTTCTTTCTTTCTTCAAAAAAGGAGGAGGGGGGGGGGTTATATTTTATAAGTGGCTTCACCATCAACAAGTTCCACGAGCCACCACTGTCTGCAATTACTTTATTTTGTAATAAAGATGTAGAGTAACATCGATATGTTTATTTTATTTATTTCGTACTTTATATTGTCTGGCAAAATTAGGTTTGACCACCTCTGCTATACAGGGTGTCCCATTTTAAATTGTCACCCCAAATATCTCGAAACCTGAGCAACATGGCAAGAAATGTTTCAGATTCAAGTTGTAGGGTTCTGAGGGGGACATATGCTGGTGACGTTTAAAATGACCTTGGGGTCAATTTTCAAGATCAAACGAAGATCAACTTTGATTTTTCAAATAGAACCCCCTATTTTTTTATTGCGGGATCCTATTCTACGGGAAAAAATACAAACACGATTTGATGGAGTGGTGGTCATGAAAAACTCATTATTTATGCATAAATAGATTGTACCACCAATCCGGATGCAATCAGCGGCGGCTTGTGGATGATCAGAAAAAAATTTGACCGAAAAAGCAACGGAATATTTGCTTCCTCTATTAGAGTAAGTAGTGCAGCACAAGCGGCATCTTTGTCTTTGCCTCTCCTACGGAAATCCACAAGCCGCTGCTGGATGCAACTTATAACAACCTGTACGATCTATACCGAATTTCAGCCCTATTGTTTTAGTAGTTTTTGAGTGATGCCTGCACAATTGAAAAATTAAAACTGTTTTATTTACCTTGACCATATTCAAATGTTTAATTGCTGATGTTTTAGTCATCCTCGAAAGCTATAATATGAAATGCAAATTAATAAACTGACGCCTAACATGTATATGCATGCAAAATCAATCCTAATTCATGGTTTGTCAACACGGAAAACTTTCCAATTACAACTTCCACTGAGATACGAATAGAGAATACAATGCAAATAATGCGACCACGCTGAATGACAACGACATGTAAATCCGCGGCGATTAACATTCGAGCAAAATAACAGAGCGCGGGCTGCCCATAATTGGCAATCCTGCGTCCGCTCCACTTCAATACCGGCCAATACTTTACCATCCAATGAAAAGTTGGTACTTGCACGCGACTAATTTGCTTGTAAATATTGTGTCATCACGCAATATAAAACGTCGTTTCGCGTGGGAAACCTTCAATACAGATTCGAGCCCATCAAATGAAATTAATCAGATTCCAATAGTCTTCACTAATAAAGTAGCATTCATTTGCTTGAATATATATTTTCCAGGGGCGGCTCGTTATGTAGAGCCAAGGAGCCATGGCACTACCTCTAATTTCATGCTCGGCAAGAATTTTGTATTTCTAAAAATACTTAAAGGTCTGTGAAAGTTTAATGAGTAGAGAAAAATCGCAATCGGAGCCAACTTACTTATGGCACGGCATTTCGTTAGAATACAAGCAACGGGGGGGAGGTGCGTGGCTCGGCGGGGGGAAGCGTTCTGAACCTGCAGTTGGGGCCAAATCATTTCTGGCTCATCTGTTGAACAAACTTAGTTCATTGCTGAATAAGCCTTTTTGCTCATGTACTATTATGAAAATTTGCAGACTAGTCATGTACTCATTAAATACATGTCAATTGAAGAAAAAACGGATATTCGACGTTCAATTGTTTTTTTGATTTTTTAAATTTTAAATCGTTTTTAGACGATTCCAGTCGATTTAAGCATTATTTACGACAAAAATCATTTAGCGTATCTCCGTTTCTGGAAGTGCCACTTTTTTTATAAACGAATAGTGTTCAGAACGAGCTCTTAGTTATGAAAAAAATAATTTAAAAAATTTTGAAGAAAAATTCCGTATCTTCATTTCTGGAAGTCCCATTATTACTTTCTCCGTTACGAAGTACGAGAAAGTATTGTGATCGTAATTTTTTTTTCAAAATTTTTTTTTACGGAAATATCCGTTTTGGGGTCCCTAGATGCCATTTCAACAATTTCTGGAAAAAAAAAATTTGTGTCTGTGTGTGTGTGTGTGTGTGTGTGTGTGTGTGTGTGTGGGTGTGTGTGTGTGTGTGTGTGTGTGTCTGTCTGTCTGTGTGCGCTGTATCTCAAAAACGTATAGAGTAATTGATATCAAACTTTGAACATACGTCTGATTTGATAATCCGAAGAACTGAAAAGCTTTTGGTAAAATTTCGTACACCGGAAGTGGGTGTTTACCTTAACTGTTTTTTGTTTTTTGCCAATATTTTCTTAAATATGAAAAATATTACAAAAACATTTAAACAAACATTGAAGAAAACAAAGAAATGAACATCTTTTGCTTGAAAATTTTTTTCATAAAATCATTTCTATTCGAGAAAAAAAATTATTAATTTTTTTTTTAATTTTTAGTTTATAATTATGAAACGATAATAGTTACAGCAAATTTATGTTAATAATAATTGTAGAGAATACTAAAATGAACAACTTATAAAGAATAAGTTTTTTTCGAAATCCCTTTAGTTTTTGAGTAATCTGAGTTTTTGAATTTGAATTATAATTTTTCCATCTTTCATAATTTTGACGTTTTAAACGTCAGTTTTATCCGAGTTTACGAAACGTTCGATGCACACTAAAAATATGATTTAAATTGAAAATAAACCATGGAAGCGTAAATATAAATGATACCATGAAGTCGGAGAAAGTAACATGATGGCCACATCACCATTTTTTTATCTTGTAGACAAATAATGTGCTCGTAGACTGGAAAAATAATTTAATTTTTTTTTAAGAAAAACAATTTTTTACTCGTTTTTTAGGCATTTCCAACTATTTACGACTAAAGTCATTTTGCCTATCTCCGTTCCTGGAAGTCCCACAAAAAAAAATTATATGCAAAAAAAAACTCTTGAACGCATCACCAGATTTTGAAAATTCTTGGTGCAATGTGTTGCTCACTCGTCGAATAGATGCAGATAAAAACAAAAAATAAATTCGTCGTTCAATTGTTTGAAAGGATGACCACATTTTAGAAATTCATCCAGCAAAGTGTTACCCGTCGTTCTTTTTTGAGGATAACTCGTGAACGGATAATCTGATTTTGAAAATTCTTCCGGCAAAGTATTGTACTCGCTGAATTGATGCAGATAAAATAAAATATTAAATTCATCGTTCAATTTTTTGCAGTTTCGAAAAGATCACTCTTGAAGAAAATGGCAGATATTACAAATTCTTTCAGAAAAGTGTCATTTTTGACAGTTGAAAATTTTGGTTTTTGGCAGTTGAATGAAAATAGCCATTTTTAGCAGTTGAAAATATAAGTTTTTGGTTGTTGAAAATGATCAATTTTGGCATTTCAAGATTGTAGTTTTTGGAGGTTGAAAATTGTCATTTTTTGTAGCTCAAAATTATTATTTTTGACAGTTGAAAGTAGCTATCGTTGGCAGTTGAATTTGTAATTTTTGTCGGTTGAAAACTGTGTTTTTTTGCAATGAAAATTGTCATTTTTGGCAAACCATCTGCTCACTGTAAGCAGCTAAAAATGATCAATTTTGGCATTTTAAGATTGTAGTTTTTAGAGATCAAAAATTGTCATTTTATGCAGATGAAAATTATTCGTTTTGACAGTTGAAAATTGTCATTGTTGGAAGTTATTTATTTTTTTATTTTTGACAGTTGAAAACTTTTTTTAAGTTCAAAAATTTTAAAATCGTGATTTTGATTTTTTAAATTGCATAACTGCCGAACGCATTGTTCGATTTTTATTATTCATACGTCAAAATATGGAAGTTAGTGTAAGTTCAGAACGGATTAAGAAATTTTCTCTTGAAATTAACACGAAATGCAAAAATTGCAATTTTTAAATTTCCTAGATTTCAAAATAGCGATTTTGATATTTGAAATTGCACACCTGCCGAATGCGTCGTCCGATTTTGATGATTTAAACACGTCAAAATGTGGCAAATTTAGTGTAATGTTAAAACGGATTACATAACATTTTCGTGAAAATCGTAATTTAGATTTTTGAAATTGCACACCTGCCGAAGGCGTTATCCGATTATGATGATTTAAACGTCAAAGTATGTCGAATTTAGTGTTATTTAAAAAAAAACGGATTACAATATTTTCTCGTGAAATTAACACGAAATGCAAAATTGCAGTTTTAAAATTACCAAGATTTTGATTTTTTTAAATTGCACTACTGTAGCACGCATTGTTCGATTTTGGTGATATGAACGTCAAAATATGGCAAATTTTATGTAATTTTAGAACGAGTTACGAAATTTTCTCTTGATATTAACACAAAATGCAAGAATTGCATTTTTTTAAATTTCGAACATTTTAACTTTTGAACTGAGGACGAGATTTGTAAAATTCTTTCGGCAAACTCTTATATTCATCCGAAAGATGTAGAAAAAATGTCTCGAGTGAATCTACGTTTAAAAGTGAACTAAAAAAAATTCTGGTGGAAAAAGAGTATTACTCAGTAGAGGATTATATCAATTGCAAATGATTTTGTTCTTGTTTTCTATGACTTATTTAATTAGCTGTGGAATTTTTTTTGTGATGTACTTTGTTATAGTTTGTCATGGACTATATCTACATTTGAATAAAATTTAAAAAAAGAACCAAAAAATTAAATTTGTTGTTCAATTGTTTTTCGGGTTTTAGAGGACTCTTCAACGTATGACCAAATTTGGAAAATTCTTCCAGCAAAGTATTGTACTTGTCGAATAGATGCAGATAAGACCAAAAAATGAAATGTTTCCTTCAATTGTTTTCTGGTTTTTGAGAATAACTCTTAAACGGATAAACATATATTGAAAATTCTTCCAGTAAAGTATTACACTCACCGTGTGTATATAAAAAATAAATTAATTTCTCAATAGTTCTGTGAAAAGTATTAGTACTCATCAAATAAATGTACAGGACCAAAAAAATCATTTATGTTCAATTGTTTTTTTTAATGATAACTTGTGAACGGATGACCAAATTTGGCAAATTCTTTCAGCAAAGTGTTGTAATCGCCGAATAGATGCAGATAAGACAAAATAAATTTGTAGTTTTTTTGAGGATAACTCTTGAACGAAAGAACAGATTTTGCAAATTCTTTAAGATAAGATAAGAGCTTATTGGTCTTTTGCATTGTATTTACAATATTAGACACGTCAAAGAGTAACTTAGGTCAACTAACAAACCATTACACAAAATAAACTAAAATAAAATAATTTAAAAGTAACTTAAAATAGTATATTCTGTAACAAGGTTAGAATGGAAATTCGATGCGAGTGAAATATTTCGAGCGCGAGCCGTGAGGCGAGCGCGAGGAACCACGAGCATCTGAATTTCCATTCTTACCGAGTATCAGACTATACTTTCTCCTCGACCAGATAAAATAGACTAATAAAATAATGAACACAAAGAACTTACGTTTTATTATCACGTTTGTGGTTATGTTTATAGTATTTTGACAATTGTGATATCCAAGGCTAATTGTTTTATTCGAAACGATGTGAGAATATTCATTCTATCCCTTGTTATGGAATGAATTACATGCAAAACGCATAAGCGCATAGTGTTTTGTTCCATAACAAGAGTGAGAATGTGTAAGTTCTATAATCAAAATTGATTTTAGAATGCTTAAATTCTATGGTGGTCGTGGAGAAATAACTTACCACAACTCGACGTTTTACAACTTCATTTTTTTCCTTTCGGTAGTCATTAAAGAGATATACAACGTGTCCACGTAAGTATGCAACATGTGGGAAACTTTTTTATTATTAATTTCTCAGAAAATTTTATTCTTTATAAAAGTTGGTGCTTCATCTTAAACATACAAAAAAGACAAAACGAATGACATACGGTTTTAATCAACAAAAAAATGTATTTTCTTTGAAATTACCAACCTTAATGATATTATTAATTAAATAACAATCACTCGATGTGATCCCCTTCCCTCTCAAAACATACATTTGCTCTTCTGTTAAAATCTCCGATTACATTTTCAAGAATATTGGGATGGTTATTTAAATATCTTACACTATTTCGAATTTTATTTTCCAAATCCTCTAAATTTCCAAAAGGCCTCTCAGAATAAATTCTGTTTTTTAACTACCCCCGTAAAAAGTAAAAGTGGATTTAGATCAGGTGAACGAGCAGGCCATGAAAATGGTGAATGTCTTCCAATTAATTTCTCATTAAATTGTTCAGTTAAATATTCAACTACGACACGAGCACTATGTACAGGTGCCCCATCCTACATAAACCAAAGAGAATTTCTTGTAGCCAAAGGTAACATGTCAAATTCATTTTCCAATTCCATCTTTAAAATTCTAAATATCTTTCTGAATTTAAACTCTGCCGAAATATGTAGGGCTCTATAATTTTTCTGTCCAAAATTCCACACCAAACATTCATTTTTCGAGAATATTGATTTTTGCAGATAATTCGGAATGCTGGATTTTCTGTTGACCACCAATGACAGTTTTGTGATGAAACCACAACATTTGTAGTAAATGTAGCTTCATCCGTAAACAGGATCTTTTTGGGAAATGTTCTATCAATTTCTATTTCACCTTGTGAAATGAAACAAAATTCAGAACGTTTGTCATAATCATGTTCTTGGAAAGTTTGAACATATCTTGGTTTAAATGCTTTAAACTTATTCGCTGCTAATACCTTATGTACTGTTGACTTTCCCTATCCTAAACTTCTGGCGCATTTTCTAACAGATATTTGAGGATTTTCAACCACGCTTTGCATGATATCCAACGAATTATCCACATTTCTCACTGGTTTAGTACGTTCTTTTTTAAAATGCAAATCAAATTTTCCGGTCCTTCTAAATTGCTTTAAAATCCTTGACACTTGTGAATAACTGATTCTCTTCTCGGGGTGCCTGCCGTTAAAAATTTCAGTTGCTTATTTGTAGCTTTTATAGTTATCGCCACATATTAGCATCAACTCTGCTCTGTCTTGTAAAGTCAATCTCTCTGCAATAAGTTAGGAGATTACTAATTAATTATTTGTTAGTAATAAATATAAATGACAGATAAGTCAAAACTGAGAATACTTGATAAAATTCGCATAAAAAGTGCAAAAGTTATATTTTTTTCATTATCTTGCTAATATACCGTCCAATGTCATTTGTTTTCTCTTTTTTGTATGTTTAAGATCAATCACCAACTTTTATAAAGAATAAAATTTTCTGAAAAATTAACAGTAAAAAAGTTTCCCATATGTTGCATACTTACGTGGACACGTTGTAGATAAGATAAAAAATAATTTTCTGTTTTTTAACCAAAAATAAGTTTCAAATTCTAAAGTATTGTGCAGTATAGTGCAACACTATGCGCCACTATAGTGGCTTTCGCGGATGCGATTTTCAAATTGAACTCTGCCGTACAGAGAAACAGCCCCGCGCAAAATGCAGCCATGCCAAAGAGGCTAAGGAGATGTAGATAAGGTTACAAAAAACAATTCGTCGTTTGATTGATTTCCGTGGACGAAGTACGGCTTTACAGATTTAATGTGGGCTATTTTTCGTCTTTATTTATTTTTTTAGTGCTTCTGCAACAAGTGATAGTTTTTAAGGGGAATCGGTAGACCTCTTTGGTGTGTTTCTGGCTCAGTAGATGGCACCGCTTTATATGGGACTTATAATGTAAAAGTTTTACAGTTTTTTCTCGACAACTGTGGTTTCTAGAGGAAAACAAAAAACGGAAACGTGTTTAGTGCAGTCAGGAAATTCCCGGTAGTTTAAGATTTTTTTCCTAAAAATTAGTATTTATAAGAAAATAATGAAACAAAGTGTAGGCTAAACTCCCGCTTGGGTTTGTATTCAACGTGAAACGGGCGTTAACATACTTCTTGCCTTAGTCAAATAAACACAAACGTGAAACGATCCGAATACATTTTTATGTGCAAAGAAAGAGGATAGATAAATGAAACGTCGTTGTAATTTTTCAACTTGTAATTTATCGCACTCCGTCGTCTCCGATTGGCGATTGACGCCGCGAGATGCATCTTTCCAGTCCACGTGGACTCGAAATTATCTACATAATACAAACAAACATAACAAGAAATTCGATACTCGAGTTTCTGAGCCGACAGTCGGGAACACATACTGATCTGATCGACTTTCAAGAAATATTTTCGTGGCGAAATTTTATTTCCGACAAAATTATAATTTGTATTTTCTCCGTTACGAGGTACGGGAAAGTATTGTGATCGTGAAATTATTTCAAAAATTACAACAACAAGCAACATCGAACACGTGCTTTACTTGACAATTACAACCTTTTGGTAAAAATTCGTACACCGGAAGTGGGTGTTTACCTAACCTTTCTTTTTTTCGTTTTTTTGTGAATATGCCAAATATTACAAAAACACGTAAACAAATATTAAAGACAATAAAAGAAATCTTTTGTTTGAAAATATTTATCAGAAAATAACATGATGTTCATATCTCATTTTTAACCTTTACAATAATAATAGTGGGGTTGTTGCATTATTTGAGTCATAAAAAAATTACCGTTTCAGTAAACGTCAATGTTACGTGTGCCAATATTTTCATTTCGTGACTGAATTTTGAAAATGCTAAAAAAAGGCGTGTTCATTTAGTACAATGCAATGGAATTCGATATTTATGTTATCAATACGCAAAAGGAGAGAGGGTTGAGAGGCAGATAAAGTCAGATTGGCGCGAAATCCTTTTCGCTGTTATTTACACAAAGTTCAATATACTGGACACAAATGACATAATAACATGTTCAATCGGAAAACATTTACACTAAAAGGGTCACAAGAAAAATAAATACGGAAGAGTCACAAGAGAAATCACACATGCGTCACTATAGTTCAGACAAAGTTCGGAAGGGCAAGCACCGGTATGCACGGCAAGAACTCGGATAAATTACCGGAGGGTGACTTCACATCAGCGGATCAGCAGCTTCGGTGCATCGGCGATCTTGGTGTAGTTGCTTCCTTGGAGGCGACTTCTGTCGTAGGTTTTTTAGTGCTCCCTGATAGGCATATTACTACATGTCCGTGGATCAATGATTTCTTTTAATAAAATATTTTTATAAAAATATATTAATTTTTCAATCATTTTGTTTCCCAAAAATTGTCGTCGTCTCTGGCAACTCTCTCAATCGACAGGTCTTGTTTCGTCCATATGACAAAATGAGAAAAGTCGACTTTTGCAATATGCATCTGGCCCTGGATTTGATAGTAATAATTGTGAGTACGTTTTAATTTCAAATCCGTATCCAAAAAGAATTTTTTTTTTCGATTGCTGCTTTTGCTGTTGTTATTTTTTCTATCAATTTTGGGCACTTTACCTCAATAATTCCGCGACCATTTTCTATCAACCCATCTGGAGATGCTACCAAAAAAACCATACGTCTCATCCACAAAAAAGCCGCACGGTGTCACCGAAGTTTTTGTCATGTCTTCGTACTTTCGTAAGGCATTTTTTACTTTCTCCGTTACGAAGTATGAGAAAGTATTGTGACATGATTTTTTTCAAATTTTTTTTACGGAAATATCCGTTTTGGGGCCCCTAGATGCCATTTCAACAATTTCTGGATATTTTTTTTGCGTCTATGTGTGTGTGTGTGTGTGTGTGTGTCTGCTGTGCGCGCTGTATCTCAAAAAATAATTAAACAATTGATATGATACTTTGAACATATGTCTTATTTGATATTCTGAAGAACTGAAAAGCTTTTGGTAAAATTTCGTACACCGGAAGTGGGTGTTTACCTTAACTGTTTTTTGTTTTTTGTCAATATTTTCTTAAATATTAAAAATATCACAAAAACAATTAAACAAACATTGAAGACAACAAAGAAATGAACATCTTTTCCTTCAAAACATTTTTCATAAAATCATTTTTATTTGAGAAAAAAAAAATATTTATTTTTTATTTTTGGTTTATAATTATAAAACGATAATAGTTACAGCAAATTTATGTTAATAATAATTGTAGAGAATGCTAAAATGAACAACTTATAAAGAATAAGTTTTTTTTTAGTTTTTGAGCAAACTGAGTTTTTTAATTCGAAGTATAATTTTTCCATCTTTCATAATTTTGAAGTTTTAAACGCCAGTTTCATCCGAGTTTACACAACGCTCGATATAGATTTAAAATATGATTTCAATTGAAAATAATCCATGAAAACGTAAATATAAATGGCTATGATACCATCAAGTCGGAGAAAGTAACATGATGGCCACATCACCATTTTTTCATTTATTTGTCCGTAGACCGTGGCTTCATTTGAAAATGACTCCTTATAAAGTAGATTTGATACTAGAGGAGCACATTTTGTTTTTAGTCGCCTTTTGCAGATTGTGCCAAATTTAGATGCTGTCAATCGGTATTTCCGGAACTTTTAGTATGTTGTACTACAGCAGACACCAACGAACAACTTTGCCGAAAAATATCAAATTTCCGGGATTTATTTCACTCGATCACCTTTTTATGGTATAATTTCACTGGGCTATAATATAATAACTGTTGTTTATAAAAGCCGAGAGGGCAAGGGACTCACACGAATAGACTGAGCCAGTCACATAAATCACGTAGCGCGGCTCCTGTATCGCCCAGAAATATGCCTCATTATTTAGGTACTTTTGAAATCAAATTGCAAAAAAAACTTCACGGAAGCGGTGGTCCATATTTCTAATGTGTTCCAAATTGTTCTGAAGAGTTCGATGAAATTATTTGTGGAATTTTTACACAATTTATTTCGCCCGAAAGTGTTTTCGCACAAATACCTCTCTGTCAACTGAAAAGAAAATAATGTTATCGTATAGAACTGCTCGGAACTATTTGAAATACATTTACTGAATTATCTAGCTGTGTTTGTTTATGAAAGCCGAGAGGGCAAGGGCACTTGACTCATACGAACGGAGCGAGCCTGTCACATAAATCACGTAGCGCGGCTCCTTTATCGCCCAAAAATATGCGTAATTATTTAGGTATTTTTGAAATTTAACAAATTACAAAAAGTACTAAACTATCGGTAAGCTCCTGAATTTTCTGAATTCATTGCAATTTTTATTTTTTTAATATGACCTATAGTGTCCGAGATGTGCCGGTATTACTTTTCATTCGAAACCGTGGGTATGGAGATTCCCCTTAATGATCGATTTTCCTTTCCTCAAAAAGGAGACGGTGAGATATATTGTGTATGCTAAGGGGCTCTACCGTCAACATTTTCCACGAGCCGCCACTGATATTTTCTTAAAGTTACAACCTTGAATTAACATCTTTTCTAATGTTTTTATTCTGACCAATTTGCTCAATTGAAGGATAGTATAGTAAAGCTTTAATATTCGGTACCTTAGATGCCTACATGTTTTGAGATTTTGTTTATTTTTCAAAGTTGTGAGTGAATCTTATTTATATTTTATCGAATAAATATTTTGTGAGAATTATGCATTTTTATATTAAGGCTTTCATTAGCCCCAACGTGTATAATTATATAATTTAAAAGCCGAGTACAGAAGAACCTTATATAAATCATCATTTATTTACGTAAATAACTAAGCGACATCATAACGCCATTAGTGAAAACAGGCCTTGAGTAACAAATTAAGAACAACAAGGGGACACGAAACGTTAATTAGTGCGCCGTGTTCACCTGTGCATTCCGTTATCTTCAGCTACTAAACCTAACCAAACTACAAAAGCTCGTCGTATCGGCGGGCGATAACAAAAATTGTAACACGACGATGGCATTTGCCGCATTACAAAAATTCCACGCGATGCTATTCCAAGAGCTGGAAGCAGTCCAAAAAATAAACCTCTGCGAATATCGGTAGCATTCTGGTCTAGTTTATTTCGAGATAGTGTTATATTTATGTAGAATGGATGCAAGCACATTTAATGAAGTCTGGATACGATTTAATTATGCCCCGCTGCAACGTCGCAGTGAGTCGGAAGTGAATCAACTTGCCAGCGACTTTAAAATGTAAGACTGCAACAAAGATTGTTCTAGTTTTTATGTCTTACTTGTTTATTATTGAAATCATAATGGCATGGAAACAACGTATATTAAATGACAAATAACGCTCTAAGGCGTTAGATCCATAACGCCCGCTTATAGTAATTATGTATGTATCTATCTACTTTAGTTTGGGGAAAGTTCATCTGTGAGTTGCATGTTTGCATGTTTCGACGCCTTTCCACCGTCGAAACCAATGCAACGTCACAACGCGCATATCCGAACACTATCTTTGTTCGGGCGCGGAAAATCCGACCAGCAACAGATCGACTGTCAACAATTCGCCAAACGCAAATCAAGCGTGCGAACGCCACACAGTGGGATGGATGACTATTCTAGCGCGACAAAAATAAAATCATTGATACGCGCAAAAGACGAAATAAATGTGCATATAACCAATTGAGATTTTTTTTGTGCAATAAGTACATGATAACGATTGTCTTTTAAGTGATAATTATTTTTTTAGTTGTTTTTATCTGTCGTTATAATTTTTTTGATTTCATCGTTAATTTTATTCGAAATTTGGATATATTTTGTGATATATCTCAAGTTACCGCAAGTTACCGCAGTTCGAACATGCTGAGAATTATGTGAAAATGTCTCAAGAAAGATGACATGAAAGCCGAGTTACTTTGTTCATAAAGAGTTTCTACTTTTTAAAAACAACTTTTATTCGATTTACAAATACTAATTCTAACAATAGAATCTTAGCGTAATGTCTCCGAAATGGATATTAACTTAATAACACGCGGGCAACGGCTCGCGCAGTCATACATATGAGAGCTTATCTCTAAAGTGCTGAAATTACATAATTGCACCTGTTAGGGTCAATGTAACACCTCCCTGCATAAGAGGAAAAATTAGGGTTGATCACCATACCACCATCACCACTTAGAGGATCTTTGATTTTTGACTTGTTTTTATTAACTTTTTATCTTAAGCATGGGTACAATTTTCTGAAAATATATAATAGTAAAATTACAAAAAGAACATATATTATAATGGTATAAACACTAATACTATCGTAATGAAAAGTAACGGGTTGAATAGATTTCAACTGCGTCTTTGTTTGTTGGAGTTGCGTGCCTATCTTCTTCAGCTCGCTTAGGTCGATGTCATCCAATTGGATTGGGGTGATTGGAATCTTGAGTCCGGTGGTATCCATGTCTTGAGTGATTTGAATGTTGGGTAAATTAACATGTTTAATGTTTCTTTGATGATCGCGGTAGCTTTTCAAAATTGTTCCGTTGAATTTGTAATTCACATGAATTAGGAATTGTTATTAAATATGTTCCGTATAACACTGATTTATCGTTATCGTTTTCACATTTACTTGTTACTGTTGTTTGATTTTTTGAAATTATTATCCACTTGTTATTTGAAACTTTTTGAATTTTTATTGTTGATAACTGACTGTTATTTCACAATTTTTATATTGATTAGAAAAGATAATTAAGTTTACTTCACACGGATTGTCTTTAGTTATCGGAGTTGTTTGTTCTTCAAAGCATAGGTAGTTGTTCTGCAGAATTTCTCTGCATTCAACATTTGTTTGCGCGTATTGCGTTTCGCTTATAATAAGGTATTTGGTCTTGGGAATGATTATTTTGTAAGAATTTTTTTTGATTGATCATTGGTAAAGGAAATAATTGATAATAATTGTAATGTAGTTTTTTATGTATGCAACCTTTTAAATTTATTATTGAATAGTAATTGTTGATGTTTTCATCATCAAATGAATATGGTATTTGGTAATATTTTGTTTTTGAATTTATTTTTGTTAGTTCGATTTTTAATTCATCATGAGTAATTATCGATGGGTGTAGAGAGTTCAACTTGGCAAAGTAATAGCAGTTTCGATTGTATTTAAAATTTGTAGTATTATATCTACTGATGTTATAATTGATTAAAAACTGTATTTAATATTATAAATTCGATTAATTCTAATTCAATTGTTTTCATTGCTGAACGTACTTGCAGAATTCTGTCACAACCAAGCGTATTTGGTTGTGCTGTAATTTAGCTATTGAGTCATTAAAAACATGTAAAGCTTTTTCAGTAAGACTGAATTGTTTTTCTACCGCGTTTATTATTTGATTTTGATTGGATTTTAATTGATTGATTGCTGTGTCATATCGATTAGCAGCTGTCTGATCTAGATTTCCTGTTATTGATTTCCATATGGAACCTAATCCGTTAATTAAACCTCGTCTCTGTCTTATTTTTGGGGGTGATATTTGTGACAATATTTGTTTTGTTTAATGGTTTTATAGTCTAACAAATATCTGTAGTTGTACATTTCATTGCCGTATGCACGTCCGTGTTTTGTATTGTGAAAAGATGTATTTAATTTTTGGTAATTGTCAATTAATTTGATAAATTCAATATTTAGGCTTGATAAATCATAATATTAATGTCCATTGATCTTTTGTATTTTGAGCATTTCCTAACTGTAAGGGTAAAATTCCGGGATTGTCTATTATGTGGGTGAATTCGATTTGGGTACATCTTGTGAGGTTCATAGCTCCAATGAGGAATGCGATGAGCCTGTAACAATTGGCTGTCTTAGCTTTTTTAAACGTACTTTACGTCCTGTATTTTGATTGTTAGTTGTTCCTCCTATTTTTTGTATTAGCGCTCTATTTCCGGTTAGTAGTTTTGTTATTTAAAGGGTCCATTAAATTTTTCGCCTGTTTTGTTTCTTTTATATTTGTAACTTGTTTCATAAACCGTTTATCCTTCTTTAAATGGGGATTTGGAATGTTGATTTCTTCTTTGTGCCACATTTTCTTTGTTGTGTATTTGTTGTTCATGTATTTTATCGTATGTTAATGATAATTTTTCTTTGCGTTTTTGTAAGTAATCGCTATATATTTGTTTATCATAGAAGAGATCAAAAGGGTCTCTTAATTTTGTGTGTCCTAATGTTAACTCTAAGGGTGTCAATTTTGTGCTGGAATATATTGAGTTGTTGTATGCAATTATGGCATATTTTATTAATTGATTTATTGGTTTCTTATGTTTTATTTTTAATAATCTGATATGTTCTCCTATCGTTGAATGGAATCGTTCGATTAGTCCGTTAGATTCGGGGTGGTTTGGTAAAAATGTATTTTAATTTTGTGTGCCTCAAGTAGTTCTTTGATTATGTGATTGTAAAATTCTAGTCCTTGATCTGTACTTATAGTCTCGGGTGTGCCATAGTATGTAAAGTAATTTATTAGTGCATTTAAGATGTCTACTGGATTTTTTGATTTTATTTCTATTGCTTGTTCTAATTTAGTAAAAGCGTCTACTATCGTTAGAAATTTTGTGTTTTCAACTGTGTAAACGTCTAAGTGTAATTTTTCAAACGGTCTGTGTAGTGTGTCTGTTAACATCATTTCAATTTTCGGGGGATTTCGTTCGTATTTGCTTTTTTTACAAACTTCACAATTTGCTATATAATTTGTTATATAATTTGTTACGTGTTCTTGCATTAAAGGGAAATAATATTTTCTTTGTAATTGTTTTAAAGTTTCAGTGAATGAGATATCTTTAAATTTTACCTAGTACTTCTGTTTTGACTGGTTTTGCTTGTGTATGAATTTCATAAATGAAATATTAATTTTGTTTAGAATCTATTATATCAGGTGAAATTTTTAAATCGGATGATTCTTCATCTTGATTAATTGAGTTTGCGGTTAAGTCATCATCTAATTGTTGGATTATAGATGCGATTTCTTCTGGGGGTAATTCTAAATTTGATGTGTTTTCTAAATCTTGAATAATCTTATTGATTTCGTTTTCGTCGTAGTTATTGATGAGTGAATCGGTTTTTACTGCGTTAATTTGAATCCTTGAAAGTGCATCTGCGTTGGTGTTGATACTTCCTTTTTTTATATACCATTTCGTAGTCATATTCTTCTAGTCTTATTTTCCATCGTTGTAATTTTGAGTTAGGCTCAGCTTTTGATAACCAAACTAAACGTCGGTGATCTGAATAAATTGTAAATTTTTGTCCGTAGATGTATGGTCTAAAATACTTTACTGCCCAAACTACTGCTAGTAGTTCTTTTTCCATGGTACTGTATTTTTGTTCCGAGTCGTTTAACGTTCTAGATGCGTAACATACTGGTCTGTCAGATCCTATTGGTGCTTGTGATAAAATTACTCCTATTGTTACGTTTGGTGCGTCGGTTGTAACAATGGAGGGTTTTGAAAAGTCTGGGTATTGTAGAATTGGGGAATTTGTCAATATTGATTTACATCTATTAAAAGCTTCAATAAATGTTTCGTTGTGCTCGATTTTATTACCTTTCTTTAAACATTGCGTTAGTGATTTTTGCGTAATCTTTTATAAATTTTCTGTAATATACTGTAAGTCCTAGGAATCCTTTAAGTTCTTTTGTTGTTTTCGGTGGGGGATATCTAATTACTGCGTCGATTTTGTTTGGGTTTGGTATTACTCGATCGGCGGTTATACGTGTCCAAGAAATTGTACTTCTTTCTGCAAAAATTCTGATTTGTCCATTTGTATCTTGAAATTGGCTTTTCGTAGTCTTTCAAATACTAATTTTAGTTTTTCCATGTGCTCTTATAGTGATGTTGAGAATACTACTATGTCGTCAAGGTAAACGATGCATGCTTCATTTTGTACTCCTCGTATGATGTTGTCCATGACTCTCTGGAATGTTGCCGGGGCATTCTTTAGTCCAAAGGGCATACGCTTGTATTCGTTATGTCCTCTCGGTGTGGAAACGCTGTTTTTGGAATGTCTCTGGGGTGCATTTCGATTTGATGGTATTCTGATGCAAGGTCTAGGGTTGAAAAGTATTTGCATTTACCTAGTTTGTCTAAAATATCTGTAACGTGTGGTAATGGATATTTGTCTTCAGTGCATTTGTCGTTTAGTAATCGGTAGTCGATTACCATCCTGTATTTTTGTTTTTCTGCTGCATCCATTTTTTTTTTGAACTATTATAACGGGGCTACTCCATGGGCTATGTGATGGTTGAATTATATCGTTGGTAAATAATTCGTTTATTTGTCGATCAGCTTCTTGTTGTTGTGATTGGGGCATTCTATAAGCTTTTTTGTATACGGATACTTCGTCGTTTGTTTTAATTTCGCGTTTTACAATATTGGTCAACGTTAACGGTAATTTTGGTGAATAAAATATATCTCGATATTCATAGCATATTTTTCTTATTTAATTTTTTTCTTCTTTATTTAAATGTTGTAATCTCAAATTTTTTAAATTTTCTTTTAATACTTTTGGGTTGGTCAAAATTAGGTTGTGTGATGTTTGTTTCTTGAAACGAAGAAACGTTTCCGATTTCAATTACGTTTAATGGTTCGATATTTATTTCGCGTGGTATTTCGTTGCTGTTGGTGATTGTTAACAGTGCTTCTTGATTTTTTATTGATACTAAACACTCTGGTATTTCTACGCCTTCATCTAATTTAGTGTATTCAATGATACCATGATTTAATTGTGAATTTACAGGGATTTTAATTAAATGTTGATGTCTGGATGTCTGTCGATATTCGCTCCTAAATGTTTTAATAAATCCATGCCTAATAAACCGTCGTTTATCAGGATTGAATTCAAAGATGTGAAATTTAAAATAATCTTTAGTTTTGAATATTTTTGGTAGTGGAATATATTCACTATGTGTTTATGTAACGTTGTCTGATGAGTTGTTTTAATTTTGAATGGTTGTTCCTGAATAAAATCTGTGTAATAATTATTTACTGTTTTGGGGCTTATTAACGTTTTTGTTAAAGCTGTGTCCAACATAAATTTTAAGTTAACTCGCGGAATTTTGATGAATGGTAATGCAGAGTTACTGATTGATGTAATATTTATCACGTCTGGTTGTGAGAAGTGCTGGGTGAAAATTTTGGTTTTCATCTTGGTATTGATCATCGTTATTATAATCATTGTATTGATTATAATTGGGCTCTTCTTGTTCGAATTGAGGGAATGACTTTTCTTGTTCATAAAGAGGGAATGACTCTTCTTGTTCATATGCATCATAATTAGTTGGATCTTCTTGTAGAAAATTTGATTCTACACTTTGATGGAATAATTCTTCGGCTGTGAAATTGGGTTTGCCGGTTGATTTGAAAATATTCTTTGTTCTTCGAGTACGTGCAGTTGACGTATCCATTGGTTCTGGTTTAAATTGTTGTTGTTTATTTTGATGAAATTGATCATTATGTTGATGGTTAAATGGTCTTTGCGGTATGTTATTATTTTTTTGAGACATGAAAGGAATAAATGTATTATTCATCGGTCTGTTTTGTTGAAATTGATTATTCGGTCTCGCGTTTTGCGGGAAATTATTATTAAATGGTGGCCTAAATTTTTGTCGAATTGTAGCCTGAATTTTTATCCGTTCGACTGCGCCAGTTACGTTGTTCATAAAGAGTTTTTAAAAACAACTTTTATTCGATTTACAAATACTAATTTTAACAATAGAAAATTTCGAAAAATGTTGTATATAAAAGTTGTGTATAATAGTGAGCTGCGCCCCCTAAAAATATTTAAATTTATACAGGGTGTCTCATAACAAAGTTGCAGACCAAACTTGTTTTTTTAAATGGAACACCCTGTATTTTTGTCATTTTTGAATTATATGGAGCAAATAAAGGTGAGTTACTTCAATATTCCCTATACCTATTGTTTGCCGTTTTCGAAATATTTGATGATTTGTTGAAATGCATGGTCTAGGTGAAATTTTATTTTTGCCCCAGTGATTGACGTTGAACGATTAAAGTCATTTCAATTATTTGCTTGAAGGTTCGAACTATACAGCCAACCATGATTTCATACAAAAAAATATACAGGGTGATAAAAAAAATGCGGTAGAAAAACCCAACTTATAAAGTTGAATAACTTCGTTTTTTCAAATGGCACACCCTGTATTTAGTAACGTATACTCAAGTAGAATCCAATTATCTTTCAGATTATAATAATTATTCCTGATATGATAATCGCCGAATACAAGAAAACTATTGAGATTAGGAACAGGGAACCCTTATACAATCTGAAAGATTTTTTTAAACAATAATTTAAAAAAAAATTATTGCACCCAAAAGTAAACACATTTTCAAAAATTACAGTAAAAACACAGTACATTGTTGCTTTTAAACTAATGTGAAATGTAATCATTATAGAAACAATATTAGTTGTGCGCACCCTGAGAGGATTGATAAAATTGAGTCATTTTCCGTGTGAGCAATTATCACTGTGCGTTATTTGTGTGCAGACTTTTCCGTGTGAGGAGTTTTCGTGTGCGGAGTTTTCGCTGTGTGCAGTTTTCTGTGCGCAGTATTCGCGTGAGCAGTCTTCCTGTGCGGATATGTCTGGTCACGTCCTATTCCATGAGTATGTTCTAAGATATAAATAAAACATTAACTCCCCCTGATGACAGAAAAACGAAATAAACGAAATTTGTTCACACCGTGATCGGAATGCGCACCAATGAAATTAGATTTTTTTTTTTAATTTCGCCAACATCCGTAAAAAATTAGCTACGGCAATCGATTCAAAATATATATTAACAATTAGTTAGATTATGCTGAATTGATTGCCGCAGATAACTTTTTAATGGGAGTTGGCGAATTTATTCGAAAATAAGGGGAATTATCCAAATACGTTTGTAAACAAAAGATGGCAGCACTTTGGCATCTTTAATATTTATTAAAAGGTATTCGTAATGTGTTTCTTATTTATTAAAATACCTGAAAAAAAAATGTTACCAAAAGTTTTTCTGTTCTTCGGATTGCTAAGCTTAAGTTTAAATTAAATACATTATTATTTGCAAGCAATGCATTTTCGAAATTATACGTATATAATTGGATCAAAAATGCGAACAAGCTTCACACTTGAATGATTTTCTTGCAAATAATATGTTTAATAATTAAATTTATGAATCAATTTACACTTGAGTGTAAAGTTTTATTTCAGAATATTTATTGGATTTATACAGGAGCCGCAGACAGACATACAGATATTTTTCGAAAGAGAAATTTCAAATTCGAAAATTTTCAGGAAAACACTTTTTGTAGCGATGAGAAGGATGCTCCTTCACACCTTGTGCAGTTCTTTCATAGTTTTGTTTCTTGCACGCACTTCTGCTACTCCAATTAATCAGAATACACATTTACACATACGCAACATGTAATGAAAACCCACACATTTAAATGAATGATTAAACGTTTGTGCACAGCGGCGGACGGTTAATGTAATTTACTTAATTAACAGCTGTCATGACGCAATATTTATTATTAAAAGCGATGTAAACGCGAGGGAGCAAAATATACATCGATTTTCACCCCGGGGAAAACACAACAAACCTGCCGGGGCCGTCGGAGAACCGGAGGGTGCACTCGCCGGCTCCGGGTTACGTAACACAGGTGCAATAACCCGCGCGGTAAATAAACACCGCGCCGGTGCCTACCTTGGACATATTTTCCGGATTTCGGTGTGGTTGTCATGTTTGAGTGAGCCAGGGAAACGGCGAGGAAGAACGGCACACTCTCCTCTACATGACTCTCGCTGACGTTCGCGCACACACTACATTTTCACTCGGGCCGTCCGTTTTCATGAATGAAAATGCACGCGTACACCCGCGGCGGACGCATCGCCGCTAGACCAGGACACTCGGGCAGGGAAAACCGGGGAAATCGAGATGGAAATCTTCAGGGCCTGTCATCTGATATGACATTTGACACAAAAACAAACGATCGATAGAGCACGCCGCGGCCTGAAGTTGCACGCACGTGAACATATTACAATCACACCGCACCAATTGTTCAATACCCACTTAATAAAATAGCACACAATTTTAATTAACCAGAAACAAAATCTTAGAATCAGATGACTGTTAATTGATTCATTAATTCTAGTAACAAAAATAATTCATATTTTAAATTAATTTAGCTAAGTAATAAGGGCTGGATATGCTGCGTTGCCAAACTCTTATTAAGGGAGGAAGTTTCACACCAAAAAGGTTGATTCGTAGTCTTTACGTTTACAATCATTAAGCGAAATTTTTAAATCGGGATTTTATTGAATGATTTCACAAATATCGGTAACTGATAATGTTTTTGTACTTCCAAAAATGAGTAATGTAATTAATTTAAGAATTAAATATCGTTCCTCATCAATAAACTACAGGTCAGTTTCGGACCATTGAAATTTATCTTTGACTATATCCTAATGGACTGCTAGTCCCCCTCCATTTTCCATATGATCACTGCTCCAAAAGTTGTCCACAAGCTGGAGCCCGATATAAGTCCCGCCCCAGAGCCGAAAATGGAGCGTAATTTAAAAACCGGAAAGCAAAAAAAATATTTCTCGATGTATTCATCAGCAACGTGCAGAATGCAAATGCAAGCATATTTCGGCAACTCGGGACCACTTTCCTGCCTGTTCTTTACAAGCAAAGCATCAACCCATAATTTGCGAAGTTCCGGATTTGATGGAAATCTAATACAGAATTTTAGGTTATAAGTCAAAAGTCAACTGACGTGTAAATCAGCTGACGAGTATTATAACCGCGTTGGCATATATACGTGGACGTATTGCAGCCTTTCGCATAGCAATATTTTGACAAAGTGTGAATATTTGATAATATAAATGTTTATATATTCAAAGGTGTGAATAAATTGCAGGGTATCACAATATGCAATGAGAGCTCATAGAGTCATATGTCATAGACACAAAATAGCTACCAATTTAGTAACATACCGCAACCATTTAGGGTCCCGCCGCGCCACCGTTGCTTGGAGATACACATAATGCGGCGCTAGCAGTCCAATAGTATATAGTCAAAGGAATTTATCAATAGTCAGCACTAGAGATAATGTGGCGGCAAAATTATTAATTTAATTAACATTTGTAAAATTGAAGGATTTTGCAAGACGCATTTTTTGTTAGTAAAAGTTTGTAAACTTAAAAAAATGGGAAAAAATATAAATTTGTAGGAGCCCTAATTGTGTTACAGTTATAGATTAAAGTCTAGACTAAGATAGGCTGTTAATACTTATTCTTAAGTTATACGGTAATATAATCATTTTGCAATTAAGAACTAAAGTAAATCCTGTACACGTTCTAAATATAACATAAGTTCTTGTTCATACTTGTTTTTAAATTATTGTAATGTGCCAACATGTATTTAAAACATGAGTGTAAATAGTGTTGCATATATTAATTTAATAGTAAAAATGGCAGGGGGATTATAAACCTCTCAAACAATACATAACGTATCGAGTCGGCCATTTTGTCCCTAGATTGCGATTCTAATGCCCACTTGCACCGCAGAACTTAATCATGATTAAATTTTAATCATGATTAACTTTAATCAGAGTATTTCTGTTGCACCGTCGGCTGATTAAGCATCTATCGACCACGGAGTATTATTATAGAGAGCACACGTTTTTCTAGGGATTTTCAGTTCTTTTTTGGTTATTTTACGTCGTTCTATTGAGAACAGAGGAAACAAATGCGCGGTAAATATGAATACTAAATGTTAACTAACGTATACTATTATTATTATTTCTTATTATTGGACGAGGTAAACAAACCAAAATTAATAAAATCATTAACCTCCAAGCCATCGATTTCATCAATCTGTTCAACTATTCCCAAATCCATCGTTTTTAATAACAAAGACAAAACAAAGGTTATTAATTTCAAAATCGTCTGCCACGACTATATTCGTCGTGAAGTTATTAGTTTTTGAGTTAATCGGCCAAAATCGGCTGATTAAATATTTGACGTTTCTTGGGGACTTTAATCATGATTAAGTTGCGGTGCGTGCCAATTCTCCACTAACCATTTATTAACTTTTTAATCATGATTAAATAGCTGCGGTGCAAGTGGGCATAAAAGTATTCGACTCGAATTCGTCGATTTTCCCTGTGTTGGTACAGTGGAATATATAAGTGGAATAAAGCTCTAGTTCTACAACGGATGTTAAAGATATTGTTTTACTTATGTAACCCTGAAGAGAAAACACGACAATTATACAGTAAAAAAATAAAAAATCCTCAATGGGCAGAAATCTCATCGAAGTAACTTTGGGTACGAGTGGAAGAACACTAAATTATGAACTTGGGGATTTCCATGTGCGGCCGAAATTTTTATAGATTTTTAGTAAATATTTAGATGTTTTTGTAGGCATTGTGGATCAAATAAAAAAATAAGATAGAAAATAAGACATTAATTTAGAGCTAAAAACGAATGCAAATTATAAAGTAATAAAACCAGTGCCGTACTTACCTATTTGGAGGCCCTAGGCGCAATAATATTTGAGGCCCTTTACAATTTGTTAACAATAAAATAACTTAATGATTTTATTTCATTCTTAATCAAAAAATAACATTTTTGTTAGGTATGTGTGTAAAAAGATTAACTTCATGTTTTAATAACTTATTGGGTTATTATATTCTCTATAAAACATAAAAAAATGATATGTTGTAAAAAATAGTAATAAAAATCTAATAAAAAATATAATATATAAATCATAAAATAACATATAAAAAAATATCACAAAGTTCACAACTAAAAACCAATAAATTTGGACCTAAATTATTTCAATTTTAAATATTTATCTTAACAAAAGAATGAAAAAACTAATATATTTTTTAAACGCAAGTTTTATAATATTTTTTTTCGTGCTTTTGTTTTGCAAAAAGGTCAATTACGTCGCCATAATTAATTAATTGAGTTATCTTAGACTCTATAAATAACAGGGGCGGCTCATTATACAGAGCCAAGGAGCCATGGCACTACCTGTAGTTTCAAGCTCAGCAAGAATTTTGAATTAATTCTTAAAACACTTTTTCACTAGTTACTTTAGTCTAGGAAGATAAATCGTTCTTTCTTTCTTCAAAAAAGGAGGGGGGGATGTATATTGTATAAGTGGCTCTACCATTAACAAGTTCCACGAGCCACCGCTCTGGTATTGTCAGTTGAATTATCCCCATACTGGTATTGTCAGTTGAATTATGATGCAATCTTTGGCGTTTGTTTTTCTTGGCATTCCTTTTACCTTCTTGTTGAAAAACACATTTTCAAGATGGGTTTGACCTTCATTATTTGGCCACAAGAAACTAGAAAAGAATAGTGACGCTTTCCTGTTGTTGATATTTTTGCATTTATTTATTTTTTGCACCATCCTGTTGAAGAAACACATTTTTGACATGATTTTGACTTTCAATATCTGGCCACAGGAAACTTAGGACTCTGCTTTCCCCCTGTTGATATACTCAGTTGAATTGTGAAGCATTTTTTTACCATTTTTTCTTCTTGCACCGTCTTGTTAAAAAATAGGGTTTTGACCTATAATTTCTGGCCATAAGAAACATGAAAAAAATCGTAAACCCTGCTTCCCCGGCGTTGATATTGCCCGTTGAGTGTAGGTATAAAACTTTACTGAATCAGCTCTAAAAAAAAACGACCAAGAAGTGCTAAACTCCACAGAATATCATGGCTGTACGCATTTTAGTTCGCTGAATTCTCTATTAACACTTAAGATTTCATCCGTAAATGCTGTGGATCGTACAACTGAAGCAGTTTTTGGCTCAACACGGTCTTGTTGAAAAAAAATAGCATCTTGAGATGGTTTTGGCCTTTAATATCCAGCCATAAGAAACTAGAAAGAACTTGTGGACTCTGCTTTCCCCCTGTTGATATTCTCAGTTGAATTGTGAACCAATTTTTGCCATTTTTCTTCTTCTTGTACCGTCTTGTAGAAAAAACATGTAAGAGATGGTTTTGATCTTCAATATATTGCCACAGGAAACTATGAGAAAATCGTAGATTCTGCTTTACCCCTGTTGTTATTGTTAGTTGAATTCGGAAGCAATTTTCCCCATTTACTTTTTTCTTGTAGCGTCTTCTTGAAGAAAAATATTTTTCGGATAATTTCGACCTGCAGTATCTGTCCACAGGAAACTAGAAAAACCTAGGAAAAAATTCGCTTTCTCCCTGTTGATATTGTCTGCTGTGTTGTGAAGCGATTTTTCTTCTATTTAAACCGTCTTGTTGAGGAAAGATATCTATGAGATTATTTTGACTTTCAATTTCTCGTCACAGTAAACTAGAAAAAAAGCAGGAAAAAGTCGTAGACTTTTTTCCAATTGATATTTTTAGTTAATTTGTAAAGCAATTTTTCTTCTTCTTGCGCCATCTTGTTGAAGAAAACCATCTTTGAGATAATTTTGACCCTCAATATCTGGCCGCTTTCCCCTGTTGATATTTTCAGTTGAGTTGTGAAGCAATTTTTTTTCTTATTTAACCGTCTTGTTGAAAAAAAACATCGAGATGACTTTGACCTTCAATATCTGACCTCAAGAAACTGGAAAAAATCTCCCTGTTGCTATTGTCACTTGAGTTATCAAGCAATTTATAGCTTTTCCCTGTTAATATTGTCAGCTGAGTTATGAAGCAACAATTCATGGATTTTTTTTCTTCCTGCATCGTCTTGTTGACGTAAACATCTTCAAGATAATTCTAACCGTCAACATCAAGCTACAAGAAAATTAATAACATAGCAGGGAAAACTGACGATACAAATTCACATTCACCATCAATTTAGATCGTTCTTCTGATGAAAAAAAGTTATTACATGAAGGTCTATTATGATTATTAAAAAAGTTGTTTTTTTCGATTTTTTCCATTTCCGCGTTTTCTTTGCTGACGCGTCACTAGCTTCAAATAGACATTTGTTCTTGCAAAAGTACATTTTCTGAAGCGTCTTGAAGGGATCTTTTAAGCGATGTATAGAAACCCCGAATCAAACCAGTGGTTTCTTCAAAAAAACCACTTTAAATACACTTTTTGGGAAAAAGTAAGAAGATAGGACCCTTGGGTAGTTTTTCAAGTTTTGGTCAAAAATTAAAAATTTCTAATTTTAATTGAAACTGACTAATTTGCACCCAAGGAGCACGGATTTGAAAATCACGTACGATTTTGGTTCTTTGTTTAGCCGCTACGGCTGCTCAAAGTCTGAAAAAATCGACTTTTTTCAAAATTTTCCATAATGTTCATGGTCAGGGGCGGCTCGTTATATAGAGCTAAGTTCATGGTGACCAATTTTTTGCATTTTTTCCTAGATGAATTTTTTTAACACCAATCGATTTAGCTCGTTCTTCTGATAAAAGAAGATTACATAAAGGTTTACGATGATTATTAAAAAAGTTGATTTTTTCGATTTTTTCCATTTTCTTTGCTGACGCGTCACGGGCTTCAAATAGACATTTGTTCTTGCAAAAGTGCATTTTCTGAAGCGTCTTGAAGGGATCTTTCCAGTGATGTATAGAAACCTCGAATCGAACCAGTGGTTTCTTCAGGAAATCATTTTAAATGCAATTTTTAAGTAAAAAAAGTAAGACCCTCAGGTATTTTTTCCAAGTTTTTGTCAAAAATTAAAAATCGCCAATTGTACGACTAATTTGCACCCAAGGAGCAGAGATTTGAAAACCGCGTTCGATTTCGATTCTTCGTTTAGCCGCTACGGCAGTTCAAAGTCTCAAAAAATCGACTTTTTCCAAAATTTTCCATAATGTTCATGGTCAGGGGCGGCTCGTCCATGGCACTACCTGTAATTTCAAGCTCATCAAGAATTTTTACTTTATTCTTAAAACACTTTTTCGCCAGTTACTTTGGCCTAGGAAGATAAATCGTTCTTTCTTTCTTCAAAAAAGAAGGGGGAAGGGGATATATTGTATAAGTGGCTCTACCATCAACATGTTCCACGAACCGCCACTGATAAATAATATTGCCAAATTAGATAATTTGTTCGGATTGAAACTATTTCTTAAATAGTTTTGTATCCTTTTTAGTGCAGAGAAGGAACGTTCTCCACTAGCATTTGATATAGACAGTGTCAAAAATATTTTTAATACTGTTTCAATATTGGTAAATATTGATCTTAAACCCTTATTCACAGTAGAGTACATATCAATTACACTTACAATATTTTCTTCTTTAACATATGCTAAGAATTGTACTATTTCATCCTTAAATGTTTCTATATCAATATCATTTTTATAAATCTTTATTATGCTAGCTATACATGAACTAAACTCGTTTTCCGGTAGAGAATTGATGAAATTGTTCGTCATAAATTTGAACTCGCCGGTTTAATTCTGCATTTAATGTGTCACAAATAACATTTAATGTGTTTGCAACAAACGAATTTTTACCTTGTAAAACTACATTGTTTCTCACTTCATCAAACTAATTTTCGGCTTCTTTATTCGGCTCTGTCCATCCATAAATTGTGTCTGAGTAGTTAAGAGTTTAGTTTCATCTACTATCATTTGAAAATTGTTTCGTATTTCTAAGACACAACTATTCAAAGATTTTAAAAGCTTGGTGCCTATGTATATATTTATACTAGGATCCTGAAGGGATTAACTAGTAGCATTTAATCTGAATAAAATTTTGCTTCAAAGTGTTGTCAATTATGCTGTGTCGTAGTTATCAAATTGAGTTGCCAGCTTTGATGCCTTTAAACGACAAATAGGATTTTAGTTAAGTGATTTTGAAATATGAACCAAAGTTTCCCTAATTTGATTATAGCCTTTTTTTAAAGCTAGTATTGCGTCTGCTCTAGCTGAGCACGTCGTGTCGTTGACGCGCTTTAAAACCAGTGACACATCTTCCCGTTTGTTCCATCTTTTAGTTGAAGCAGAGAAAAATGTAAATACATTTTGAACAAAAGCAGGAGAAGATAACTAGAGTTTCATAACTCTTGACAATTGTAATATATAACATTGTAACATGGGCAACCTAACGTACATGGAGAAGGGGAAGTCCTTATAAATCATAAAAAATAAATGTCTTCTCGTTTCAGCAGTCGTTATGTTATCATTGGGCGCGTTCGACAGAATTTTCAACTGTCGAGATGTTTATTTCATTTTCGCTCAATGTTGGTATTTGATAAACGGTACTTCAGCCATTTTGATTGCAGTGCTTTGTTTGTGTACTTTTAATATAAATTAATTTAAGCTACTTACACAAACGCATTTACTTTACTTTTTCGTAATCTCCATGACTTCGACAACCCCAACGCTTAATTCCAACACCAATCGGTATAATTTGTACGCTTGGGAAAATGGCGACCTGGACGAACTTGTTCACGATCAACAGTGCGTTCATCAGACAATATACCAACGGTTGGCAGTAAACTTACAACCACGGAACACATACCTTACAACTGTTTTGTCTGACGAACGCGCGCCCATTGCTACAGACCTTCCGCAGATACCCGAGTATAGAACATTTCAGCAATAGAAGATGGAATTATTTATTTTGTTCACGAAAATGTTATAATGTGCGCATTATTTAATTTGCGTGTTTAATATGCTTATTAAACACGCACACGCATTTTCGTGTTTAATATGGTTATTAAACACGCTAATTCGCGCTTTAGTTCACAGAACGCGATTTATGATAATATTTTGTTTACCCTGTTTTTATTGTACTGATTTTTTTTCAATTGTAATTGTAATCACAACTTTAATTTCGATTTTAATTCTGATTTTGATTTTGTTTTTGTTTTTTTTTATTTTGATTTTGATTTTAATTTTAACAAAGTATATTGTACAACTCGCATATAATGGCTATTAACCAGCCATCATTATATGCTCGTTGTACAATATACTATAGCACATCTATTATATTCCCTATGCTTAATATTATTGAGCACGGTCGTCAGACTAAACAGTTGGATGTTTACTGTCAACTGTTGGGGAATTTTCTGATGAACGTACTGTTGATCGTGAACAAGTTCGTCCAACGGTCGCCATTTTACCAATCGTACAAACTAGACTGATTGGGCGCGTTCGTTAGAATTTTCAACTGCCAACATGTTTATTTTCATTTACGCGGCCATTCTGATTGCATTGCTTATTTGTTTGTATATATTTAACATAACTTGAACTCGAGAGTAAAGCAACTTTTTTTCACTTGTAGGAATTGCCGCACTCGCCTTCGGCTCGTGTGGCAATCTTTCCTACTCGTGAAAAAAGTACTACTTTACTCACTTGTTGCATAAATAACTATTATGACATTAGTGAAAGTAAGAGGACTCGCGAATTGCTGATAGGTAAGAAAGAAAATGCTTTTGTGTAAATAACTTAATGTAAATGGTATTAAAAGTACACAAACAAAGAACTGCAATCAGAATGGCCGTAGTAGCGTTCATCAAATACCAACATTCAGCGTAAATAAAAATAAACATATTGACAGTTGAAAATTCTGACGAACGCGCCCATTGTTTCTGCTAAAAAATCCTATCTTTACGTTAAGAAGGAGTTACTTATAATAAATCCTCACCATACCTTTGACTAGCGGCGGCTTGTGGATTTCCGTAGGGAATCGCTCGTTCCGCACTACTTACTGTTATAGAGGAAGCAAATATTTCGTTGCTGTTTCGGTCAAATTTTCTTCCGTTGCCTCACCACCGGACATCCACGAGCCGCCGCTGCCTTTGACTATATAAATATTTATTTAGTCAAAGAACCATACTGTCTCACTTGTGCGTTACGAAGGTGCTACGAGTTGACCTTTATAATAAATAAATCCTAACTATACCGTCTGAATTGTGCACATTGGCAACATCGCTGGCCATTCTCCAAGTCGACTGTCGTTTCTGTCAATATTGTCAAATATACCCATAAATTATTGTTCAGAAAGTGTCACCTGTAAATAAATAATTCATGCATTAGTTGTTCGCCAATATAATCAATTAAACCAACATATAGATCACCTTATTCCCACATATTCAGGTAAGTAAAGGTATTTTTTTACATGTAAGCAAAATTTTCACTCAATTGTGTATAAAGAGCTTATGATATTAAAAAGGATTGTACTAATAGGCCATTAATTGCTCAAATATTAGTGTGTACTTAAAAAAAATATATGAATATTTAAATGGTATCTGCAACAGGCGTCTTGACAATGCTACAAAATAGAAATAAATCATTAGTTGTTCTTTCGATAATGGTAAGGGTAAGGTTTTCTTATTTCTTTTAAAAAATTAGTTCTTACTTAAAACTTTAAACTAGTTGTAGATATTTACCTTATTGTAAAGTAGCAAAAATAAAGAGTTTTAATATTCTCAATGGAACTCTCAAGAGAAGCAAGGGCTGCTTCCATTGATTAGAAAGACGTACAGTCCACCAGTTACTAGTTTATTTAGCCTAATTTTTATTTGATATTGATTGACTTTACTTCTTGTGTGATGGCAATGATTATGGTCCAGTAAGACACACTTCTGTATATTTAGAGGCAGTGATAGGGCTGCCCGTTGGTGTAGTGGGTACAGGCGAGCGCTTGTGCCGGTTGCACCGCGTGCCGTGTGGGTTCAAATCCCAGCCCGGCCGAAAGATTTTTTGGGGATCGAGAAGTATTCATTCGGGTCCATGGTTGTTGTGTATACGTCTGACATTATTCATTTATTCATCCCAAAAATTAAATATTCGATGTGACTGAATGGCTCATGCCTAAGTAAAAAAAAAAATAAAAACAATTTTCTGATATTTATCGATTGGCCGAGAGTCCTCCCTATATTCAGTAAAAATTAAGCATATGCAGAGTGTAACATTGACAATGTCATGAAGGATCAGTGGAAGTCAGATATAGGATTTTAATAACCGGTAACTAATGATGTTCATGATCATAACCTAACATAAATTGTTTTAGGAGCGCATAACTTTCAGTTCGATATTACTGCATATGAGGTAGCATCGTCTCAAGATTACTTGCTAAACTTTAGCCCTATATTCTCCATCTACCAGCGGTAGAATGTTCTTGGTTGTAATTAGAAAATTCTATCAAACGAATACCTAAGGCTAAAATTTTATACAGGTGAGTTTTTTTCGATGTTCTCTATGGGGATCTCGGAAACTATAAGAGATTAAATGGGCAAAGAGGTGCAGTTTTAAGTGCCCAATAAAATAACACTTTCAGTTTTCAAAAAAGTGAAGAGCAACTAGATATTTTAAAAATTGTAAAAAGGTCAATTTTTTCAAATAAATATATCTCGGTTATTATGATAGATAGACCAAAACTGTAAAGGACAAAGTTGTAGATAATTTTACGCAGCTTAATACAATAAATTCAGAAAAATTTTAACGCCATTATTTTCCGAGATATGACGAAAACTTACATTTTTTTTAAATGGAAGCCATAGTTGGCTATGACCTCATTCAAACGATTATTTTTTTCTCTTTAATCCGATATCGCATATGACATAGTTATTTCTAAAAATAAGTGAGTTACAGTCATTTTTAAGTTTTATTATAAATAAAAAAATAGTTAGCCATGAAAAAGATGAAAGTAAATCGATTGCAGTTGTTTATAACAGCAATAAAATATTTTAATTATTATTTTTATAGATATAAACAAAGTTGACAAAAAACAACATAAAGTATAATAATTCTTTAATTATAAAAAATAATAGGATCGTTTGATCGAAACTGCAGTCACTAATAAATAAACAATGTGATATTAACTAAGTAAAAGTGCGTCTTATTTAAATAATAATAGGAGACATTACAAAAGATGCTCAAAAAGTCCACCATTAATATTATGGCATAAACTACATCTTTTTAAAATTGAATTTGTGGCTTTTTTACAACTCCCTCCGTCCGGAAATATGGTATACATTTCGCGATTTTTGTTGTCCGGAAATATAGTATACATTTGCAAAAAAAAAATACAATAAAACTAAAAATTAACATGAAAAGTATATTGTATTAACTTTTTTAGAAAAACTATAATTACATGAGAATAATTTTAATTAAAATATGATTTGGCCTTATTGTACGCTTCTTTGGAACATAAATATTTTTAATACAAATGGCCATATTCCAATTTCACCATCAAAATAATGCTTTCGATGTGTATCATAGCGTAGTCGAGCCACTGCAGCCATAAACATTACCTTCGTGATAAATCTTTTACTTTTGCAGTTTCTCTCCAGTTCTTCTTCGTTTAGTATTAAGTAATAAGAGCGTTTAATTTTCGTAAGGTAAAACCATTTCTCATCAATATGAACGTAGTCATACAAATCATCAAAAAGTAAATTTCCGTTAGTAGCATTATTATATATTTGGAATCTCTTCTTTCTAAGTTTATCAATTCTTCATCGGAATTTTCCATATTCGTTTTGCAGCTGTACCAATTTTATTTATTTAAAAAAAAACGATCTTTGATCGTTAAGTTCTAAACCAAGAAGAACATAACACATGTCAATTATATAAGGTTATGTTACCATGAATATATACTAGAATAATATAATTAATTAAACGATCTGACAATACAATACGTTAGCGGCACTCCTAAAATTGTGCCTATTAAACACCAGCCTCCAAAAAACTAAATACCAATAAAGTTAATATTTACTTTCATAACGTCGGCGGCATTAAGTCAAAATTAACTGATATCTCTCTAAACGTGGCTGCTAGTAATTACGATGTGGTCGTACTTATCGAAACCTCGCTAACTGATGACATTTGTGATGAGGAACTTGGCTGGAATGGTTATAACGTGTTCCGTTGCGATCGCTCTGCCGAATCTAGCATGAAAACTCGCGGAGGTGGAGTCTTAATTGCAGTTAAAGATTATTTGGTATCATCCACGATTCAGATTACCTGTAAATCATTAGAGCAGATTTATGTAAGTCTCACCATCGATAAAAAAGTGATATTGATTGGTGCCCTCTACCTTCCTCCTCTTTCGTCGGTTGAGTCTATGTTTTCATACTGTGACACACTGGAAGAACTGTTTCTGACTAGCTCAATTGATAAGCTTATTTTATGTGGTGATTATAACTTACCAGATGTTAATTGGAACAGCGACGGCACCATCAACACAGCTTGCAATAAACAGGCAGAGGCGCTCATGGACGTCACGTCATTTCTTAACCTTCATCAAGTCAACAATTTACCCAACAACAGAGGAGCTCTACTAGACCTAATTTTTTGTGATAGTGGAAGTGAGAGTGTGTCAGTCACTAGAGCCGATGATCTGTTATGTGCTAATTCCTATCATCATATTGGCTACCTAATCGAGCTGTTGTGCAATGAAGATCTCTCTGGCTGCTATACTGAATTATTGTTTCAAGATTTCCATAAGGGAAACTACGTGGCAATCAACGACTATTTTGCGTCTTTGGACTGGTGTGCGTTCTTTAATAGTTGCGATCATTTTGATGACATTGTTAACGGTTTTTATGCAATACTAAAGTTCGCTATTGATCAACATGTTCCAAAAATTAAAGCCTCCATAAATAAGTATCCCAGATGGTTCAATGGTGATTTGATCAATTTAATTCACGATAAACGTAAGGCTCACTTTAAATTTAAACAAAGTAATGATCATAGTGATTATTTAGTCTTTTCTAATTTAAGGGCTGAATGCAAACGGCTGAACCATGTGCTGTACATGAACTACATAGGTAAAATTGAAGCGAAAATCACCACGGATCCAAAACAATTCTGGAGATTTGTTAACAATAAGCGTAAAACTAGTGGTTTTCTTAATCAATTGTTTTTCAATGATGTAGTAAGTAACTCGGTTCAGGAAACTGTTAACCTCTTTGCGAGCTAATTCTCAACCGTCTACTCTACTATACCTCATTTAATAACCAGGCGGACTAAATCAAATTATTGCCGCCAAAATACGTTGTTGTGATTGGCCAAAGAGCCGCCGTTTTTACACAGGCCAAAATTGCCGAAAATAGTAATGGCGGTTGTTATGATCAGCTGATCCATCACTGTTACTTGCGTCTTACCGGTTCCGTGTGTTTCGTTCAGTTTTTGTGTTTTCTACCAGTTATTTCTCCCGTTGGTGGTGTAAAAATTCAGTTCTTTTAAGAGCTTATCCCGTGACTTTCTTGGAAAGTTATTTTGTTTATAACTACGGATGTTGTACCCGGCACCAGTTCGGCGTCGATTTTGCCCCCCAAGAAACGGAAGAGTTTGGATTTGGAAGCTTTAACCCTAGTGGAAAAGCAGTCTATATTGAACTTATATAAAGTTTTGATACAAGAGGGTTTAAAACCTACTGCCGTTGTACAAAAAATTGTCGATTCATTAGGTAAGTGTAGAGAAAGTTGTTGCAATTGGAATCAAATCGTAAACATGCATTATTTTTAGGATTGGCTATAAGTACGGTGTATCCAGTGACGGTTCGCGGGTTTTTTTCTGGTACGGCCGAGGTAACAAGGGTGGCAATACAGATAAGTGGGGTCAGTTGCAGAGACGTCTGGCTGCGTGGCCGCACCTATCTGTATTACCACCTCCTGTTCCTCAGCCATACCAGAAAAAAACCCGCGAACCGTCACTGGGTGTTTCGCACAATTACGGAGTTTAAGGAGATTGGAGCTTTAATAAGTCCTAAATGTCTTGGAAGACGTCCGGTGACCGAAGATGTTCACAATGAAATTACGAAATATGGTGTTCGGAGAATTATACGTAAATAGCAAATTTACTTAATTTAATTAAATTCTACTTTTCGACAATCTAGTATTTATTTCAAACCTTCTGCAGAATTATATGTATTTTTACTTTCTCCGTTATGAAGTATGGGAAAATATTTGTTTGTAAGTGTCTGTGTGTCTGTCTGTATGCGCTGTTTAAAACGAATACAGAAATGTCCATGAAGCTTTGTACGTTTTATTTGATAATCCGAAGAGTTGAAAAAGTAAAATTTAGTACACCCCGAGGTGGGTGATTACCTTAGCCGTTGTTGTTTTTTTAGATAATTTTTTTAATAAGAAAAATATTGCAAAAACATTTAAATAAATATTAAAGATAACAAAATAACATCTTGTTTTCTTTTTCATAAAATCAATTTTTCGAAAAAAATATTTGATCTATAATTATAAAATCATAATTTAATTAATTAATTAAATTGTTTAATTAATAATTTATTGATAATAGTTATGGAGAATGGCAAAATGAACAACTTATAGGGAATACTTTTTTTTTTATTCATTAATTTTTGCATAGACTCATGATAAAGATTATTAGAATGTAAAGTATACATATTTTAAATAATATTTTTATAGTACATACTAAATTATTGACTATATAATCAAGAAAGTTTCACTATAATACATATATGGGTTGGTATAATTTTTGAATAAATTTTGTGGGTAAAATAATTTTAAATAAATTTATTTTTACCGCCAAAATATTTCTGGTTACTTTTCTGGTGATTTTTTCTAGTGTAAATGTGGCTTTCGCGTTTAGTCCGCCTGGTTATTAAATGAGGTATAACACTGCTCACTGTGCAGCTAAGTTCGATAGTGTTAAATCGGTCAATCCCAATTACAAATTTTCCATCCCACCAATGTCAGTGTTCAATGCGATCAATGATCTAAAGTTAACAACATCTTGCGGTCCTGATAACATACCCAGTGTGTTCTTAAAAAACTGTATTTTCACTTTATCCAATCCTATTTCCTTCTTGTTTAATCGCTCCATTGAATTACATTTCGTCCCCAAAATCTATGATTTTTTTTTAAATGTATATCATATTTCCGGACAGAGGGACTATTCTTCTGTCAATAGAATTAAATGTTTCAACCACAGCTAGTCTAAGATCCTGCACGGATTGATATGATTTTTTATATACATTGTTTTTCACTGTAACAAGCATGTCACACTTTTGTTAGAAAAATCAATTTTCACTTAACACCACAAAAATACGTAAATAGAATAAACTGCAATTGTTTTATTTTTTTATTTATAATAAAACTTAAAAATGACCGTAACTCACTTATTTTTAGAAATAACTATGTCATGTGTGATATCGGATTAAAGAGAAAAAAACAGTGTTTCGAATGAAGTCATAGCCAACCAGTGACGGTTCGCGGGGTTTTTTCTGGTACGGCCGAGGAACAAAAGGTGGTAATACAGATAAGTGCGGTCACGCAGCCAGCCCTCTCTGCAACTGACCCTACCTATCTGTATTGCCACCCTTGTTACCTCGGCCGTACCAGAAAAAAACCCGCGAACCGTCACTGTAGCCAACTATGGTTTCCATTTAAAAAAATGTAAGTTTGCATCATATCTTAAATTTGTTTAAATTTAATTTATTAAGCTGCGTAAAATTATCTACAACTTTGTCCTTTACAGTTTTTTCTGTCTGTCATAATAATCGAGATGTAGTTATTTGAAAATTTGACACTTTTTGCACTTCTTTGCCCATTTAACCGTTTCTCTATCTCTTATAGTTTCCGAGATCCCCATAGAGAACATCAAATAAACTCACCCTGTACAATCTGTAATTGTATTGGAAGATGCAAAACAACAATTTCATGGGCAAGCCCCATCTTTTCTTTCTTAGTCAGTTCCTCTTTATTGGGTGTCCCTAATAATTACAATTTAGCAATTATTCTACAAAAATACGTAAAAAGCTGTGATTTGTTTGGTACATCAAAAAAAACATTCTTCATATAAATGTACAATCTATACAAAGTCATAAATCTGACACATAACTTTAAGTTGTCATCGTTGTCATCAACTCCATCATTAAATTTCAGACCCTTTTTATAAACAAATTTAAGTGCATTTTTTAACAATGGAATCAGAAGGAAGTCAGTTTTTGTTGTTAAATTTTCCGAAGAAGTGTGTCCCTAATAAATTATTTTTCAGTGATCGTTTCGTCGAGATATGGTATAAAAGAAAAAATGGGGAACGCAGGCCTGAAACAGCACCTAGAAACGGCCAAGAAGACCGGCGTGCTGAAAGTGTCCCAGAACAAGCTCAACGAATTCCCCCCCGGATTCCTGCAGCTGGAGAGCAACCTGCGCACACTCGACCTGTCCGACAACAAATTCGTAATACTACCGAACGAAATAGCCAGATTTATACACCTGAAACACCTAAACCTGAACAAAAACAAACTTATGAAAATTCCCGACTGCGTTGGAGCTTTAACGAAACTCGAAACTTTCAACATATGCCACAACAACCTGTCCTCCCTGCCGCGCACCATCTCGAACTTGATCAACTTGAAGCAGGTTTACCTGTCCGATAACCACTTCAAGGAGATCCCGCTGGTGTTCTGCGGCTTGAAACACTTGGACATTTTAGATTTATCGAGGAACGAAATAAACTCCGTTCCGAGCGATATAAGCACGTTGAACGTTTCGGAGCTGAACCTCAATCAGAACCAAATCTCGGAGGTGTCGCAGCATGTCGCCCTGTGTCCGCGCTTGAAAACCCTGCGGCTGGAGGAGAACTGCCTGCAGATCACCAGCATCAGCTCGAGAATCCTCACGGACTCGAAAATATCCAATTTAGCCCTCGAGGGTAACCTGTTCGAGATGAAACAGTTTACCGAGCTGAACGGTTTCGAGGCCTACATGGAGAGGTACACGGCCGTAAAAAAGAAACTGTTCTAAGAATCAAAAAATTTTTAGCATCCTTTTGTTATTTAGTTTTTAATGCAGAAATATTTTATCTTCGATGAATAAACGGTATTATTTTAGGTTATGTGGAAAGTTTTATATAATTCTTCTGAACGGTATCAAGCGATATATACATACGGGTATATATATAGATACGGAACACAGGACAATATTTATTTTTTAATTAGAATTTTCTAAACACCAATTTCGTTTTGTTGGTTACCTGCAGTACGGGAAGTGGTCCAAACGTTTAGATTTAAATGCTTAATGAAGTGAGTGCATTGATATTTATCTCTTCATACTGTGCTGGAACTTGATAACTTTAATGGAGTATCATTCGTTTTAAGTGCAATTAAGCAATAAGGTGTCCTGTATGACTTATAATAATTTTAATAAACACGAAATATTGCCTTAAATATGTGAATATAGAACCCATTCTTAAATCCATAAAAAAAAATGGTGAATGAACATTCAATCTTTTCGTCTTAAAAGTTAAATTTTACAAAGATTAGACTAGTTCATTTTTATGATTGAATATGCATATATTTAGGTTATATTTTGAATTTATTAAATTTATCTGTAATAAGAGAGGGTTTACATTTTCAATTGTCCTGTATGGGTTTGGGTGAAGCGCATTAGCTGGATGATTTGGAGTTTCTGGAGTTGTTTGTGATAAAAAAAATTATACTTTTTGTAAACACGTAGAGTTTTCTAAATCGATTTATAATTAAGGAATTGAATAGCAAATAACTTGAGATTATCATTATTTTAGAGAGGATACATAAAAAAAATCGAGTTTTTACCCAAAATTATTGCTTTCGATCATATTAACAGTCGGTTACCCCCAAAATTCATTAACCCTTTGACCTACAACCACGAGTACTCCTCGTGTTTAAATGTTCGGGCCAAACACAACGATCACGATCTTGGCACGCCGCTTGGGCCAATCACATCAAGCACGAGCCCAACTCGTGGCGAGCCGCTTGGGCCAGTCAAATCGAGCACAAGCTCAACTCCTGGCGCAGCGCTTGCGTTAGTAGTGCTGCACAATTAATGCATTTTCTTGCGAAACAGAATTTTTTGAAGTCCATATTTTACGTTTTCAGTTGTGCCATGAAAAAACAAGAATTTATGCGCATACAATTGGGAACACCAGGCGTGCCTCAGTCGGACTGGTTTCTGCTGCTGCATTCGTACATAAGGAAAGTAGGCCAAAGGGTTAAAGATCCACAAGGTGAAAAAATTCGTAAAAATAGTAAAAAAGCTAAAACCCCAGACACTTCATTTGAAAATGAAAACAAAAGAATGAATAAATCTCCATTTTTAAAGTCCATTCCAGTTATCAAAACTTAGTGTTTGCATTACTTTTTCTTAATTTAAATACTAAAAACCAATATCTTTGCACCTAGCTACTAACATTAAACAATGTCTTTCAGTTATTTAAACGGAACAGATTGGGTTAAATGGGACCAAAAATGCAATACACTTAATGTGTTTTGAGATGTGTAACGCTCACAATTTCAACCACTTCTGAGTTCCCCACGCACGCACACACATATCCATAACATTTCACCTCGAAGGTCGAATCAGGCAAACTTTCGAAGGACTTATATAATAGAGTATCGATTAGATGTGTTAGAGATTAGAGAGTAATCACATTCCAATATATGTAATGCGTATTTAACTCCTCGATATGGGGAGCGACCCGATCTAACAACTACATATAAAAACCTCTGAGCTTCGATCTATGTCAATTAAAGGGGTGCTATTATCCCTAACGTGTTTGTGCTTAGAAACTTGATCCCTCCACGTAACCCTTTATACATGAATAATGAACACATAACAATTCGCAGCACTTCCAGCTTTAAGTGTTTTACAAATTTTTGAATGTTTGTGCATGATGAAAATTGACAATCATTATATGTCGTGAATACAAAAATGTGTTAATCGGTGTTGTGTTTTCAGGGCTATTTACAATCGGTCCGCAAAATTAATCTAAATAAAAATGTGCTATATTTTTTACGAGTAATTTCAATGTGGTTCCTCAACCTAGAAGCCAAATATCCCTCTTTTATACTACTTATATCAACGTTTCCCCCTTTGGACTTGTAACATTTATGTTTCCTCGGACTTGTACATACAAATATGAAATTGTGTATTTTATAATTCGTAAGACATACTTTGTACGGCAGATGATTTAGCTTTGTAAATAATATTTTCTTATACTGTTCGTCATTTTACTACTCTTGATACCTGAAGTGTACTTCTGAAAAACTTTTTATCTTGTGTATAAATATGAATGATATGTAGCACAAATATTTGCTATTCCTATCTATTTATGTGTGATATATATTAAGGAAGAATTCACAATAAAGTTTTTAAACGATTTTTTATTTTCATTATGTCGTAAAAATTGTATAATCTGTTGTTTTGAAGTGTATCAGTTTTCTCCTGGTCAGACAAAAATTTTAGTGAACGAGTTTTATATTCTCGTACTATAAAGTAGGATTGGGTAATAGTTTTTGAAGGCAGGATGTAGGTTTAAGAATTATTACCTACAGGTTGACGTTAATTCATTTATTGGATCGATGAGGCTGTTACTTGTTGAATCACTAACATAATATCGGGTGTGTATAAATTGGCGGATAATCTACACGTGGTGATGTTCTTCCTAAAATTCTGAATAGAAAAAGTCGATGAAAAAATGTTCAACCATGCCTCATAGGCCATCAGGAGCCATTTAAAAGAAATGTACATTTGGCAACATAGCGTTCACGATCTGTCCTGTTTATCAATAATCTCATGGTTCAGAGTAGAAGGTAATAGATAGATAGAGCGGGGTTTATTTACAGATGCAAGGTAAAACAGATCATGAGTAAACAATAAAATTCATTGGAATTGAACAAAACAAAACGAAAATAACACAGAAACACAAATATACTGAAACCCGGGCACTAATACAAACTGATAATGAGAAAAGCAGAATTGGCACAAACTTGGAACTAGCAAGTTTGAATGAATTACTTGTGTCAAAAGTGACATAAGCGGGTGTCATGTTGCCGAACGTATTTTTTTATGAAAATAGGCTAATCAAGAATTGTTAAAAATACAAGTTTGAGATAGAAAGACAGCACACACTGACAAATAATTTTCAAACTAGTCATACTACTGAAATTGCAGGGTTTTCTGTAAATTAATATCGAATAATAACGTGTATTTAACGATGTTCAAACTCTGAGGACCTCGAGAAGGCCCAGGAACCATGGTACAACATTTTAGAATTAAGATAAGCTACTTAAAAAATTTTAAAGAATATCGTCACGTGTAGATTATCCGCCAATTTATATACTCCCAATATAGAGTTTGCAATCTCACATTATGCATGTTTGATTAATTCAATTTTTAAAATGCTCCTATATGTTTACATATTTATTTTGCACCGCACGAACTATTAAGAACTGCGGTAATTACGCAACACAAACACGTTACGAGCCTAGCTGTGAAAATATTGTTAGTTTCTGACCACAGAAGGGCAAGAATCAGTCTTCATAAAATAAGAAAAACAGCCAATAATTAATTTTGCTTTCTCGATTCAAACCAAAATCGGTATTCAAGCTGATTGTGACATCAAAAAATTATTCATCTTGTAGGAAAATCTTCCAATTAGCTTCCGAGTGCCAAATTAGCTATATTTCGATGTTTGAATCATTATCTACAATACTCTCTACGCTCGAACAGAACAAAGCTTAAAACTTAATTGATTCCACTAAAAACTAATTATTTAATAATAATAACAGCCTTCTTTATTGATCATCTACATAACATGTTTAAAAATTAATTTTCCTCCCATGGAACGGATTAAATATGCTCCAGTCCAAACCATATTTTTAACAAGCACATTATTTGTTATTTAATTGAGTATTCGTTGTGGCATTATCTAAGCAATAAATTGTTGCAACAAATAATTAAGCAATGCGTTTAAGAGTTATTCAATTAAAAAATTCAGTTTATTTACCTCCCGGTTTACAATCTACGCTAATTAATGACTACTGCTCTTCTATAGACCACATTTGTAGCTTATACACCAATGTTCGGTTTGTTTTTTGGGGTGATTATAATAAGCCCTTTGTACGTTGGAATTGTTATCAAAATGTTGTGTTGTTAACTGAAAGTAACTGTCCCAACGCACAAATATTAGCTGAGATACTCGAATTTAATAACTTCCGTCAAATAAATCAAACACCTAATAATTGTGGAATATTTTTAGATTTATGTTTTTCAAATATGGACCATATCACTATCTCAAAATCAGTTGATCCCTTTTTTACTGATAGTGTGCACCATATAAATCAGGGAGAGTATTTTGTTAATTCCAGTGTTGATGAGATTGTTGTTAAATTCTATGATGTTTGTAATTATGTAATTCAGAAACGTGTGCCTATGAAACTTGTTAAATCATCTTCATACCCAAAATATTTTAATTCAACTATGATAAAATTAGTTAGTAATAAAAAAAAGCTCACATTCTATTTAAAAAATGTGGCTCAATTAACGACTCTGAGCAATTTAAATTTTACCGCTCTCAATGTAAATTGCTTGGTGAGCAATTATATACAAATTACATTAATAAAATGGAATTAAATATTTCTAGCAACCCCAGATCATTTTGGGGCTTTATTAGTGAATCCAGGAAAGTTGATGGCTTCCCTAAATGTATGTTTTTTAAAGACAAATGCACCAATTCCGGTGTTGAATGTGTAAATTTATTTGCTCAATATTTTTCTGGTGTTTACACTACTGCCTCAATCAGCCGCAATTTATAATAATTGCATTAATATTTGCAAATTAACTATCAACATTAGCGACATATTCAATGTAATAAACTTATTACCGAACTCATGTAATCCGGGCCCTGATGGTATACCAGCATTTTTTACTAAACAATGCATTTACTCACTGTACACCTCTGCATATAATATTTAATGCTTCTCTGCAAATGGGCGAATTTCCTACGGTCTGGAAAAGTAGTTTTGTGATGCCTGCCTTTAAAAGTGGTAATAGAGAAAACATGGAGAACTATACCGAGTATCTCGGATAAGGGGCGAACATAGGAATTTAACATGTAAAATTAAATATGTGTAATTATTAGCTTCCTTCATTTTAGAGAAAAATCGTAAAGGAATATTTTTTAGAGAATTAAAAATTGTGAATGTATCATCCATTTAATTTACATTTATACCAGAATCTATCAACAATTACCAAGTTTGTGAATAAGTTTGAAAATACAGCAAATATAGCGACAGCTGATTCAAAATGTATTTTAATAGTCCAATTTCAACATATATTATTTCAAAAAAAGAAACATTACAGGCAAACGAAACAGAAGAAGCAACGATGAATTGGAAGAAAGAGTTTTGGGTTTGATAAATGCTGAACCAACAACTAGCATACGATGCATTGCTCGTGAGTGCAACGTGTCTAAATTCTCTGTACAGAGAATTCTGAAGAAGCTTGGTTATCTTTCCTACAAGCATCAATACAATGAGGAGATACTGCTAGTCGATGAAGAAACCAGGCGTGTATTCTGTGAAATAATGCAGGATCGATCAAATACAGACCGAAACCTTTTGCAGATGAATGCTAATTCACACTTAACAACGAGCCCAATGTTATTGTTTATAGTAATTACAATGCATGAATTGATATCTGACTATAAAAGCAAAATTATTTCCACTATGACATGACATTTGTCAAACTCATGGCAAGGGCTTTTATTAAATGATATATTGTACAACTTATTTTTATTATTTCTGAGGTGGATTCTGGTACAAACGTAAATTAAATGGATGATACGTTTACAATTTTTAAGTCTCTAAAAAATATTCTTACAATTTTTCTCTAAAATGAATAGGGCAGCTAATAATTACACATATTTAATTTTACATGTTAAATTCCTATGTTCGTCCCTTATCCCAGACACAGGGTACAGCAGTATCTATTCAGTCTACGATTCCTAAAATTTTTGATAAATTAGTTGCAGATCAACTAATGTTTCAATGCAAACTCATTATTTGTGAGGAGCAACATGGGTTTTGTTTTAGTAGATCGACCCTTACAAATTTGTTGGTTTATGGGTCCTGTATTTTAAATGCCTTAGAGAGTAATTGCCAACTGGATGCAGTACACAAGAACTTCTCAAAAGCTGTTGATCGTGTTTCACATATTATCTTGTTAAATAAATTAGAACGGTTGGGCTTTGGTGTACAAATTACAAACTGGCTACGTAGTTATTTATGTAATAGCCTTCAGTATGTAAAAATCAATCCGCACAGCGGACCTATTTTCTTCCTTTTGTTTATACATGACCTTAAGTGTTATGTTAATAATTGCAAATTTCTTTTGTTTGCTGATGTTCTTAAGATTTCTAGAATAATAAATAATATTAATGACAGTAGTTATTTGCAGCAAGATTTGAATAACATTTATAAATGGTGTTGTGACAACCAGTTATATTTTAATTGTGATAAATGTGTATCTATCTCTTTTGGTCGAGGTCAAATTATTGAAAACAATTATGAAATTATTAATATAAAATTATTATCCGTCCCTTATATTAAAGATTTAGGCGTAATATTTGTACGAACATTATCTTTGTCAAAGCATGTTGATACGATTTGTTGTAAGGCAATGCAAACACTTGGTTTCATTACTCGATTTGGAAAACATTTTTCAATTAACACTCAGAAATATCTATATGTATTCATTGGTGCGATCGCAATTAGAATATGTAGCTTGTATTTCGGCACCGTACTATAAAAATAAAATTGATCAAATTGAATGTGTTCAAAATAAATTTGTTATATATACCGGGTGTGGCACTTAAGACGCCTCGGACCATAGCTCCTTTACGATAAAAGCTATCGAAAAAAATCTAAGAACAAAGTGGTGCATAGTTACCGTCGCTATGTTTCAAAAATATTTCTAATCATCAGTGGCGTGCTGTACTCCAGTGGCATACCAAACTTATGTTTTTTTAAATGGAATGCCCTATTTTTTATTGCAGATTTGGAAAGTGCTCGACGAGTACTTATTTTTTTATCTAACATGTTATACCCTTCACTTTAGCGGTTTCGCTGTTATAACCCCTTCTTTCAAAATTGCGCCCCATTTTTGAGATTTTTTTGTAGAGAAACTAATTGACGCCGGCGCCTAAATTTTGAATTGAGGTACAGGTTAAGACCTCGTATACCTTCACATAATTTTTTTTCGGGTAATTTATGGAAAAAAAATAATTTTTGATTGATCTTCGCATGTTGTCATTTTTTCCGAAAATTTCAAATGGCACCCCCCTAAAAAAATTACGGCGTTGTACAGCCAAAACTCTAAATTTTTCATTGGTGTAAAAAAAATTACACATTGCATAACAAAATTTCGGAGAAAAAGGAATTTCATCGCAAATGTCGGGAAACGTTTTCCGTTCCCAAGTGTGCCATGAGAAAACAAATACACAAATACGGTCAACATAATAGTATGTACCTATTTATTCAACATGATATGAAAAATGCAGGTAAAGAAAATTTAACAACTTAAACTAAATATTCGAAATGACGACCTTCCTGCTGGAGGCATAACCGCAACTTTGACTCACAGGCTCTAGACACTGCCCTAAGCACTTCTGGTGATATACCGCGGAAAGCCGCGCGGATTTTCTCCCTCATATCCTCGACAGAGTTTGGTACCGTCCTGTAAACCTCGTCTGGTGATCTTGGCGGCCACCTCACAGGACCCCCACGACTAATCCAGGAGTCCGGAAACGTTTCATCGAGAAATTCCCAAACGACACAGCTATTATGTGCAGGAGCTCCATCGTGCTGGAAAACTATCTGTCGAAGAGCGGCTAGAGGGTCATTTTCAAAGAGATCATCCAAGTCGTCGCGAAGGAACCTCAAATAACTGTTGCCGTTCAGGTGTTCTCCAAAGTATGCCTCTCCAAACATTCAGCGACCATCTTTGCTGGTGGTTTATCATTCGCATGGCTTGTGGGTTTTCATCGGCATAATAATGGTAGTTGTGGCGATTGACATGCCCATTTCTATGGAACGTTGCTTCATCAGAAAATAATACGCGCATAAGAAATGATTCCTCTTGCTCAATTTTGTTGATAGCCCACATGCAGAAATCTTGCCTCGCATGAAAATCTTGAGGTTGCAATTCTTAGTGCAGTTGAATCTTAAATGGATGGAATTTGTACTTTTTAAGAACACGATGTACGGATCGCGTTGAAATATCGTGATTCCTACTGATATGACGGATACTGGTATGAGGATCTTCAATAACTGCCTCCAGAACCTGCAGTCATTATTTTCGGTAATAACTGCCTTCTTTCTAACTCTCCTTGGCCGTTTCACACTACCCGTAGTAGTAAATCTCTCCAACACTTTTTGAAACGCACGTTCATTTGGATGTGCCCTGTGCGGATATCTCGCAGCGTACACTCGTGATGCCAAGAAACAATTCTTGTTACATTCTCCAAGAATAAATATCATGTCAACCATTTCCTCTTGAGTTCGGAACATTTTTAGAACGTTTATCAAAAATGACTTATGGCTGCTACTGACGTCTAATAATTTACTTTGACAATTACCAATCTTTTGTTTTCTCATGGCACACTTGGGAACGGAAAACGTTTCCCGACATTTGCGATGAAATTCCTTTTTTCTCCGAAATTTTGTTATGCAATGTGTAATTTTTTTTACACCAATGAAAAATTTAGAGTTTTGGCTGTACAACGCCGTAATTTTTTTAGGGGGGTGCCATTTGAAATTTTCGGAAAAAATGACAACATGCGAAGATCAATCAAAAATTATTTTTTTTCCATAAATTAGCCGAAAAAAAAATTATGTGAAGGTATACGAGGTCTTAACCTGTACCTCAATTCAAAATTTAGGCGCCGGCGTCAATTAGTTTCTCTACAAAAAAATCTCAAAAATGGGGCGCAATTTTGAAAGAAGGGGTTATAACAGCGAAACCGCTAAAGTGAAGGGTATAACATGTTAGATAAAAAAATAAGTACTCGTCGAGCACTTTCCAAATCTGCAATAAAAAATAGGGCATTCCATTTAAAAAAACATAAGTTTGGTACGCCACTGGAGTACAGCACGCCACTGATGATTAGAAATATTTTTGAAACATAGCGACGGTAACTATGCACCACTTTGTTCTTAGATTTTTTTCGATAGCTTTTATCGTAAAGGAGCTGTGGTCCGAGGCGTCTTAAGTGCCACACCCGGTATATATACATAAGGATTAACTGGAGTTAATAGAATTAATAATAGCCATACTCTCATGTTATCGTCTTTAAATCTGACTGCTTTGAATGAGAGGTCACTTTACTGACTTGTGTATTCTTTATAAAATAGTAAATGGTGTAATAAATTGTAGTGAATTACTTACTTATTTAAATTTCATAATTCCATTGAGAACATGATCTCAAATAATTTTCCATGAAAACTTTAGTCATAATAATTATTCTAAAAACAATACATTAGAACGTATGACAAAATTATCTAATTTAGTTCGTACCTCCCCTTATTTCAAGCTTTTTGGTATTTCATATCATACCTTTCTTAAAGAAACTAAAATTGTTAAATCCCTCGTTATATATCAATTTTTGATGAGTTTTATTTTATTATTTTTTGTCTCTTTTTTAATGTTTATATATTTTTTAAGTTATATATCTGTGTTTTATATACATAAGAATGTAAACTTTTGGACATTAAATAAAATTTTACATAAAAACATTTTTTCACAAACGGGAGAGAGAGTTGATTTCTTGGCCCTCGAAATCGCGAGAGAAGTAACATTTCTCTCCCTAGGGAGAGGTTTCATTATTTATTTTATCTGTCACAGAATATTTTTGGGTTTTAGGAACGAACGTTTTATTCTTAAAATATCCCGATTGTGAAAAAATTTGTATATAGAGAATGCTATTTTTCCTTCGGTGCGTTGTATCCCTCAAGCTTTCGCCCTTTGGATACAAATTTCCACCTTGGGAAAATTACGCATTTCTCTCCCTTGATATATAATCTACTATAATTCCTCTACAGGTTACAAAATCATATGATAAAATGTACATTTACACGAGGTATAATTTTTAGCATGTAAAATCCTATGGCTTATGATAAAAAAACACTGTATACACAAATACATTGTAGGCAATAAATATGAAACATTACAAAACTCTATACATGTGCATACATGCATACACATGTTAAAATAAATATATAAAATAAAATTTTATAAAAATGAACGCATGCACGTACACGTTACAGCGCGCTTATACACTGGGCTTTAAATTGAAAGTAAGAAACTCCGAGAAATCTATTGACAGTGCTGTATTGTTTACGTTTTTAACAATACGCGAAATGGAGTTGTGCATGCATACGTAGTTCTATGATGGTTCGTGTATAAAAAATTTGCTCTAGAAGGTACATTAATGTTAATAAGGCTTAGCAATTGCTCTGAATTGGTGATTTCGTTTAGCAACTTAAACAAAAATGAGCGATCCATTTCTTTTCTACGAATATCCAGTGATTTGAGACCTACATAAATACATGATTGTTCGGGTGTCAAATAGATTCCTAAGAAATTTAATTTGTACAACAATACTTTAGCAAATTTGTTTTGCACCGACTCTAATCTAACTACATGAGTCCTATACACAGGTGACCATATAAGGCAATATTCAAGGTGTGATCTGACGGAGGTAGTGTATAGAATTACCAGCGCGCATTCATAATTACCGCTGCGTCAGCACCACCTACCGGACGATGTCTGAACTACTAAGTGCATATTTACTACAGCGCCAAAACCCTCGAATTTTATACCTATAACCAAAATGTAAAAATTTAGCAACGCGTTGTACATCAAATAATAGAATATTTAATTCTGAATCGAATGATGTATAAAATAGCTAAGAAAATTGAGCGGCTTTGCAGTAATTTTCAAATTAAAATTTACCGATACCCCTCGGTAATCCAGTTCACTGTAAAACTTAATATTGCAATTTAAAAGTACAAGACAGACAAAAAGCGAAATAGACACACGTTGCTCATTAATTAAAACAGTATTTATTTAGATACTACCATTGCTTAAATATATACAGTTAGACAACGCCTGTGTAAAATAGGGAAACTCCGAAAAGGATGCGGACTATAGATGGCGCCAGAGTCTAAAGTATCATTTTTCGTAATTAGCTAGTACACTAGTAACCAGTAGGTGGCGCCAGAGTCTAAAACATCAATTTTCGTAATTAGCTAGTACGCTAGTAACCAGTAGGTGGCAGTCGCGGCAGTTTGAAAACTGAAGGTCGCAATCTAAATGCCAAATGTCATTTACATTGTTTGGTAAACAACACATGGTTCGGCTTTTGTCTATTTAAGGGGTCTGGCCACCATGAATTTTAATTTTTTTTCATTTTTTTTTTATTTTTTTATGATGAAGTTTGAAATGTTACGAACATTTTAAGACATTGGCGGTACTGAGAATCGCAAAATTGTCGAAGTTATAGGTATTTTTCGTTAGGAGAGTGGAGCCGCTGCGGGCGGTCGACCGCGCGGTTTGACTCGCACGACGAATAATAATAATAATAATAGAATGAATATTCTCACACTGTTTCGAATAAAACAATTAGCTTTGGATATGTATGGACCAGGAATCGCTGATTGAAGGTAAGAGTCAGACTAAGAAAGAAAAACCGCGCCGTCGGACATATAACCGCACACTTAATTTCTTTTGCGTTTATCTCGAAACTACATTTTCAGAACTGGCGTCATCGAAATCTAGTAAACTATCAGTCCGATTGCTCTGAAATTTTAACACAATACTGACAGATACATTATCTAAAGCATGACGTAGGATTTTTGCGATTACTTGATTAGTTTTTTTTTTGTTGACTTTTTTGTCTTAAAATTTAGGTGAAAAAATTACTTTTTTTTCAGCTCGCCACAATCTCTCAAAAAGTCGAAAAAAAAAGAAATCGCTACGTGATGTCGTAACTACACTATCCACAAATATGCACTTTTTTTTGTTTTCGTTTTCAGATGCAAATGAACAGAGCTATCGATGACGCCACATCCCCCCCTTTGTACGGAGGGACTCCCGGGAAATGTATACAGCGCCGCCATTTTGAAATATTTTTCATTCAAAAATATGTTAGACATTCTTCAAACTATTATCTACATTGTGTAAAAAAAATAAAACCAAAATCATTTATACTTCAGAGTTTATGAATTTAGAAAAAAATAAATATTTTCCGCGCGACCAAGGTGGCCAGACCCCTTAATATGTGTTCTATTGAGATCACTTTTTAATTAATAAAGTCGTAATTTGAACGATATTGAAAAGCAATGTCAGGCAATAAGTGTCAGTTTCTAAATTGTAATAAAAACCGTAAAAAATTTCCCGGACTAAAAATGTTTCATTTTCCTGCTCACGATCATGATCGTTGCAAGATCTTACATTGCGGTATGTACTTAATTTCATAATAATAAAAAAATATTTCTATTGTATGTAATTAAGCAATTATTCATCTAAATATAACGTAACCTCCTCATTATACATACCTCTCTAATAACCAAATTGGACTTAATTGATTGACATTGTTAAGTTAATCACGTCATCGTGAATAAATATTAATTATCCCAATTTCACCATTATTCCCGTCCAATTTGTTATAAATAAAACACTTTCTTTAATAATATCACACAATTTATTAATAGCGACTATAGTTTCGATCACGTACTGATAAAAATTGTAGTTTGATAATGATCAGTATGTGATCAAAACTATAGTCACTATTAATAAATCATGTAACTTGATTAATGGTTAAATTGGGCTAATTTATATTTATTCATGATGACGTGATTAACTTTGTATTAAAATTATTTATCCCTTATAATTTTGCTTAAATTAAGTAAATATCTACAATACTGGCATAACGAAGATGTAGAGAAAACGTGCAATATATAAAAGAATTAACTCTGTTAACATCTGGTCATATTTTTTAAAAGACTTTTCTTAATGTGTATGTTTCCAGTTAGTGTGTGTTGAAATAAATAAACAATATCGACTAAACTGATGTTATTAATTGTACCACCAGTTATATTTAGTGAGAGAAAACAACTCATGAGTTACATGGTACATTTTCGAATAATTTGATTGGCTGAAAAAATAAAAACGTAAGAGGCTATCAAATCGATGATAGACAGTATCATCGCATGTTACTCCTAAATTGTTTACAGGTAATCAAATTTAGTTGAAACATCAGTGTGACTTTTATAATTTTCTCACTGATACTTATCAAAGATTTAATAACAAGAATTTGTTTATCAAAATGAGTGATTGCATTCGATGGGGAGAGGCTACGGATGATGAAGTACGAGAATTAATTGACGGGAGTACTCATATATTTTAACAAAATCATTATTTGAATGTTGTAAAAATTATAAATGTCACAGCTGACATTTATGATTTTTAAGCCGAGAGCGAGGCATTTCTTTATAGGTATTGTAACATTCATTGTATTCTCTCCCCAAATATAACTTGTGCTATGATTAATTCTTGATGATACCACTAGTTAAAGCTATCAGAAAATTGTACTCGTGCCTTCAATTTTCATCGGCTTTAACTCGGTGCTATCAACGAGCCATCACTGATATATACATATACCGGGTGAATATTCCAAAACCGAACATAGGCATTTAACATCGGAAAATTGTTTTTTGCAGATTCCTGCTCCCCATTTTCACTCAGACGATTTATAATGACACCAATCGAAAGATTTTTTTCCTCATCTAATGATATCCAAACTGATTAATTTTCAGTTGTGATTCTATATTATTTTCGCAATACATACAATTCGGAAAATCGTATTGAGCCATGACTCGTAAGACAATAAACAGATTCAAACGTCATTCTAGTGACAAATTCATTATGCCGTTGGCGACTGATTTTGAGATTTCCAATTTTCTTTACTGAAATCAATTGTAAATTTTCTAAAGAATTGAAAAAACTCTGGTTGAATTTCAGGTAAATGTAAAATTCAGTAAAATTTATACGCATCGATCGCATCGTATTTATGAAAAAATTGTTTATACAAAAATAACATAAATACATTTTAATAAATGAAATAAATGGAAGAAGTTGCATTACAAGATTTATTACTGGGTGCAATGTTTTGCAGTATCCAATTTGATCAATTTAAATTAGAAAACAAAGATCATAATGATACACCTTTTGACAATTATAATTAGAATTTATTAATTAAAACAAATGTTCAAATAAACCTCCATTCTGCATTAAACAATACCCCATCTTATTGTAAAACGAATTTTTGACGTTTGCTAACTGTCTATTCGTTATCAACCCGCACTCCTCAAATATTGCATTCCTCAAAGAATTAATGTTTGGATGACGAGTTTTGTAAATTTGGCTTTTGAGGTGACCCCTCAAGAATAAATCGCATGGTGCCAAAACAGGAGATCTAGTAAGCCAGTTGATTTCACCTTTGGACGTGACACTTCTTCCATTACAGGTCCAACCTAAGTTATTAACAATTATGAATAATTTTCTGAATTTAAATTTCCTATAATTTCGAAAGGACCTGTCCAAAAAAAATGCCTGTCCAAATATTAATGTTTTGAGGATGTTGCGTTCTAAGATTTAAATTCAGATCTGGATTCTCATTTGCCTAATATCTATCGTTTTGAACGTTTGGTTTATTATTGAATGTAAAGGTAATCCGTAAAGCAAATCGACTAGAGAAAATTGCGAAAAAATTTGACAAAAGGTTTGTCTAGGTTCTTCATCAAACGGCAATATTTATTGATGGCATAGAAAGTTGTACAGACGGTAGCCGAACTTTCTTAAAATTTTGCAGACCGTTCCTTGCGATTTAACACATTCTAAAGCAATAAATCTTGTATTTAGTCGAGGATTCCCGGATACCAGCCTAAAAACTTCTTCGTAAATGTTTTCTCGTCTGTTGCCATTTATTCTGCGATATTCTAATAAACAACCACAATGAAATAATTTTAAAACTATCATTTGAAGTGAATTTACCTGAATTAAAACAACCTGAATTTTCTAATTGAAAGACTATTTGTTGTATTCTCGACACTGAGGGTATGGAGCTCTCGTTTAACTGCACTTAAAATAAATCTTGCACCCTACGGTAACTCTTTCCGCTGTAAACGTTTTTTACTATGAATAGTTTTTCCTCAATGAAATATATTTTACAAAGAAATATTAATGACAGTTATCATAAACTGATAACTTGTTTTCAGGCAAGCCATGCCACACCATTAATCTGTTTATCGAGTCATGGCTCAGTACGATTTTTCGAATTATATTTATTGCGAATATTTTGATAAAATAATAAAGAAATACTACTAAAAATGTACTAATTCGGATATGATTAGATGAGGAAAAAAATCTTCTTTCGACTGGTGTCATTATAAATCCTCTTAGTTAAAACGGGGAGCATGAATCTGCAAAAAATATTTTTTCCATGCTAAATGCCTATGTTCGGTTTTGGAATATTCACCCGGTATATGTATTCAAGCCACCAATTTATTACAATTTTTCCATGTATGACTACATTCCATTCATGCCGAAATGCAAATTTGAGGATGAGGAGTAACTTTTTATATACCAATAATTAATATTGCATTTTTTTACAATTTTGATAACTTTATATTTACTTACAACTAATTATTCCAAAATGAAGTGATTGTACATTTGTAAATTTCACAAAAATTTAAGGTAAGCGTTTTTAGTAAATAATAAAAATTATCTTTGAGTATTTTCACTAAAAATTATTCAAACTTATCACAAGTTTACTTAAATATATAATAAAACTTTTACAATTACTTTTTTAAATGCGATATAATTTCTAGGACATTTTCTTAATCGTGACAGAATCCAGGATGATAGTCTGGGGTCCGCCGGGGTAGGCTCATAAACAATACATAAATAGGTTAGCATCACTATTATAGATCTCTTGTGCTATTTATGTGCAAGATGTATGTATGCATGTATGAATGGTGACACTGAAAAGTGTCCTCGTACATGTCCTCCTTTTTGATATTTGACCCGTAAAAAGTATAGTTCATGTCCTTTTTGATATTTAAAGACTAATCTCTTACTTTTTTATGTAAAGAAAACCAGGCATTAATTTAGGCAGCAATTGCCTCTTTAAAGAAATTAGAAGACTGAATGTAAATTTTAATTCTGAAAATAATAATGGGAAAATCAACATATTCAGCCATTTCAAAAATTGCCTTATTCCATGTGGATGTTTGTGGTGTTTATTTATTCCCTGGAATTAATGCTGCGGTTGAAAGAGTTTTTCAATTGCTAATAACCAACGAATTGTTAGAAGATGATACACTGAGAAGAAATATTAATCCAATGGAAAAGTACTCATTTAATTAATAATTAATTGGCAATTAAGCATTGATCATATTATAGTGCATTTTATTGTTGCAATACATAAAATGTTTCTTTTCATTTGTAAAAAAAGTTGGTCACCCTAATGTATACATATAAAGATTCCCGGTGCTCAAATCAGCCCGAATGAATAGAAAATTATACCAATTTTATATTATAAATCAGATATCAGAAAAAAAGGTGATAAATATCAATTAATTACCTCCCATGACATTTATAGCATGGCATCCAATGACGACAAAGCAGTTAAATGCGCTATCGATATCCAGGGGGCGATCGAAATTTCCTTGAATTTGTTGAAATAAAGAACACTTCCTTCTTTATTTTATCAAATGTGCATTTATCTGACATCTGCCGGAAACTTTAGAACTCAAATATTTACTTTCCTGTTCCTCCATAAGCGTTGTCTAACTGTATATATTTAAGCAATGATACTACTTTAAAATGCCTTAAATTAGACTTAGACTTTACGGCGAACTGAATTACCGACAGTAAAAGAAATTTCATTTGCAAATCGCCTAATTTTTTGAGCTATTTCATACATGATTTGACCCAGAACTAAGTATACTATCATTTGATGTATAACCCGTGCTGAATTTTTACATTTTGGTTATAGCTATGGACCTGGATTTTGGATGGTTTTGGTGCTAGTATGTACTTAGTAGTTTAGCTATCGTCCGGTAGGTGGTACTGACGTAGCGGTAATTAGGAACATAATTTAATTGAATGTTTAAAAGCTCACAACTGGTCATATGGAGCTATAATTTTAATAAATGAAACGTTGAAATACTGAAAATCTTGTATTCAGTTTGTTTTATTAAACGTGCTTAAAAAAATCGTGGAATGATAAATATTGTTGTTGCAATTATGTCACTGTTGCGTAGCTAAATTCTGGATAATTGCTTAACGTTTCAATTGATCTAGATGATTTAAATGTTAACCTTTAGAGGAACTAATGTTATAATGAAAAATTTCATTTAACGATCTTTAAATTTATTTTGTAATTGAATAACTAATTAATAATAACTTGGTTAACTAATAACTAAGTGACTAATTATTATTATTAAATAATCAGTTTTTAGCGGAATCGGTTGTTAAGTTTTAAGTTAGGTTCGATTCAAGTGCAGATAGTATTGCAGATCATGATTTAACAAACTTCATTCAATTTTTGTCACCTTACATTTAAACCAATTTTGGGACGCCAAAACTGAAACTTCCTATTTAGCACACTTGTATCAGTAACATATCTGAGCAAGCTCAAACTGAGAACAAGTACTTGTTTGAGCTTGCTCAGATATGGTACTGATACAAGTGCGCTAACTGGGTTCGTATGGTTGTAGTAAAAAATACTTCAGTTAACTTAAAAAGAAAGCTTTGCAATAAACACATTTCACTTGTTGTAAAGTTGTATTGCCCACAATGGACTTCAAATAACACAACACGCATTTATTTATATAGCAAAGTGCTAGTTATTTATTATTATTATTATTTATTTTGAAGCATAAATAAACACAGATTTACCCGAGTACTGTGGATTCATTACTTAGAAAGCGTCAAGAGTTTCTCAGAAGAGCTGGAAGACACCGGGAGCTTCTCAGCATTACAACAAGAAAATGGGGAAAATAAGAGCGTAATATTCAAAGGAAAATAGAGATGTTTCCACGAAAATACGACGTAAAGTTGTTAAATCGTTGCGTTACGTTGGCATTTATAAATAGAGGCCGGAATATTTACTAGACACGCCAGACCAAACATATATTACGTAACCTTGTAGAGAGTAATTAATAGAAAACGAGAATCTGACCGATAACACTCCCAGAGTACAAGTGACTAGAATTGCGTAGATTGTAAATATTTATATATTTATTAGAAAGGGGCTTTGCCGGACGGCGGCGTTCTGTTTTCGTGGACGGGGGCTATCAAGGACAAGTTGTCCTATAATAAGATAACCTCCCATCTCTCTCCAACAGAGGGCGGCGACTCGAGGGAGCGAGAGAGACGCTATCATGGGAGCGTGTACGGAAAATTTTCATTGGGCAGTATTGTTTATGGCAGATAGCGGTGTTGTGTTTATTACGCAAAAAGCGAATGGTTCCCAGATTTCCCTAATTTAATTGATTCAAATATACCGAGACAGGTGAGTTGAGACTGGAATTACCTTAGGTTCATTGGATCGGTGAAAATTAACGTGAATCAACCGATAAATCGAGAGTTATCGTTTGTTTACCACCCGAGTGTTTTGTTATTCTCGAAACCACGTTCCTAACCCACATATGGTGCACAGTTTGTGCGGCATACCCCTCCTAATTGTACGAATATCGGAGATTCAGTTGTTTTATGACTAAATTTACAATTTGCCTTTCAGTCACGTAGCTCCTCCGGGATAGTTTTCTACGTCGCAGCCGGCACATTTTGTAACGCAGGTAAATACACGAAAAAAAAACTTGTGGGTAATTGGGGCACGGCTAGAGCTTATAAATACAATCCGTTGTTGCGATAAGACGCCCGAGTCGTAAGCATTTTAACATTGTTTTTTCCTCAGTTGAGTGGCGTGAAACCGGCTCTTAGGTGGGGTTAGTGCCACTACAAAGGGCTTACGTGCGGAAAATTTTTGCGCGGTATTAACTTCCGTCCTTTGCCATAACCATTTTTTATACGAGTGCTAACTAAAAAGTAATCATACTGTGTGAATTTAATTAATGTCACACATTACCACATGCAGGACTCGATCTTCTTATCTTGCTATTGTGCTTTCATTATGTAATTGTGAGTTTCGCAGAACATAATGTAAGTTTGAATACGAATTGAAAGCTTTTTGATTATAAGAATAAACAACTTAATTCACATTATCAGTCAATTTATTACTCCCAGAGGCTGTCTGGGTTGGAATAAGATATCGTTTCTTCGGACTAATAATTGAGAAAGTACTGGTATTCTTTTCCAAATCCCTAAATATAGAGTAGGCTCTTAAACAGTGATTTTTTAAATTGTATATAATTTTCATCTCTTTATAAACTAGAATTATAAAAATTTTAATAAACCCGATTTTTTTTTTTTCTGTATTGCTTATTTAAAATAATTTATGCTAAAATGTGCATTTGAACTTAAATCATTCAATAAACAAAAGGACCAGTGGTATTAATATATTTATTGGTAATTTTCCAGTTACTGATACTAAACAATATGCATGTGCGAAAATCATGCGGACGGTATGGTATGTTGTCAGGTCCCCTTATTTTAATCTGGGTATTTTTTACAATAATTTGCAACTATTGGTGCTTATACTACATGCAAGGTAATGGTTGCAAGTAGTAGGTGCTTATGCTTAGGTTAGGGTTAGTTTAAGTTCCCCCCCCCCTTAGACCGACTGGTAGTTTAACCCCCAGTAATTTAATTATTTTTTATTTAATTTACGTCAGTTGTAGTGAGACAAGAAATCCGGCAATGTCGCAAATATTGGTCTGAAGTTGTTGCGTTTACTTCAGTCCATTCATTAGTATCAGTAACTGGAATATTACCTATTTATTTATATACTCTTCCGATTTAATATTTCTCACATCGCTCCCGTCGCTTAAATAAATATTTAATGAATTTGCACAAAAATATTTTATGGCCTATCGGCCCCTCCCAAGATTACATCCCGAGTGCGTCACTGATAATTATACAATTTAATTATGAAATAAATAATCTATTTTATCGTATCATCAATATTCTTGTTATAATAATAGCTATTATAACATCTTAAGATAAGAGACTTATTAACAGAGGATTTATAATTTTGCAACCCTTAGGTTACAAACTTGTTGCTGCCTTATAAATTTGTATACCTATATCAATAATTATAGAAACGTTTAAATTCTCCAAGATAGGGATAGGCAAACTACGGCTCGTTGGGTATCTTATCTGGCTCACGCTTAAAATAAAAAAATTACGACCTGCGACTAACTGGCTCGAACGAGTACTGTTCGGCTCAGGTCGGTTGTGCGAGATAATACAATCTAATCTATGCACTTACTTTACTGTTTGTTTGAGTTTTGAATATTCTTTATTTATTTACTTAATCTATGTTTTACCAATAAACTTTATTATTAGGTTTTTGTTCGACTACATTAACTTCACTGATAAATTTTTGTATTAAAAATAAATAAGCATAATATATTGTTTATCATAAACAACTGTAGACCAGTTTCTGGCTATTGTCCACTCTTGGTTATTCAAATAATAATTTAGAATTAGAATAAAACACTTTCAACTCTAACGTTGAAATTAGTGATGTAGAAAAAGTAACTATTCGTTACTAGAGTATTCGGTACATGGTGAGATCCGGAATAACGAATATCAAGATGGAAAAGTATTCGTGATTAGTTACTATGGTGTGATGTAGAAAAAGTAAGTATTCGTTACTGGAGTACAAAATAATGAATATCAAGATTATTCGTGATTGGTTATTATAGGTAGTTCACTCCGTTTTAGTTACGCGGAGCGCCGATCGCCATATGTAGACACATATTGTAGATATCTACCTATTTCGATTCCACATGCCAGCAGCAGGGGGATTCTAAACCTTTCACACGATACGTATGATATCGAGTCTGCCATTTTTTCCTTAGATTGAGGTATTTTAACAAGTATTTTATAGGTGGTGTCCTTTTTCTTTAAGTAAATGTAGGTACCAAAAATATCAGCTTTACTAAGCAATTTATATTTGAATTACTTGCATGTAAATGTGTTTTTTTCTGATTGAAACAATATTGAGTGATATTGCCTTAGTGACGATATGTCATAACACACTTATATTTCCCTAGGGAAATATGAAGTGCTTATATTTCAAACATCAAAAAAATGTCATTAGGACATTCTTCTCGTAAGAATTGTTTTAATTGCTCTCGGGACAACACCTCTGATTTCATAGGAAGGTATCCTTGATGGATTTTATAGCTTTTGGATTTTACTGGAACCAAACATTCACAGTCTTTCGTCGCTTCCGTTAACACATACTTTGACATTTCACCAATTTATGAAACAACAAAACAAATCAAACCAGTCAACTATGATATTTACAAACAAGGCCCTTAGCAATGTTACCAATCCGATAAATTCAAAAATTTACAATCCAATATTTTCCCATTTACAGAACAATATTCTTTCAATCAGAAAAAAGCTATTGATTATGTTACGTTTGTGACCGGTGGGCGAAATAACTCACTAACGTAACTTCCAAATAAATAAATGTTTATTCTATCAACTCGAAAATACAACAGGAACATCTGTACTGTATAAGATCACAAAAAACTGCAATGTGTCTCCGCAGCCGAAATATATTTGTATTCCCACAATTTGGAAATACATTACATCATCTTCCCCTTGAAAATAATGTGAGTGCATAATTAATTAATTAGAACTAATTTCTTCGATTAACCGTTTTGGTTTATTCCAAATTCGTGAGCTTGATCTTAACGCATCCACATTGTTTTCATTTGGTACTTTAATATTATCCTGTTTGTCATCAACCGTGCATGGAACATTTACAGAAAAATTATAATCAATGATTTGATTAACATGTCTTTTCTACTGTTTTTCCAAAACAGGGATATAAACTAAATATGTATGTTGGCCCAAAATTTTTATAATTTTTCCTTTGATCCAGGCAGGTTTCTTAAATCGATAATCCCTTACCGCAACATAGTCATTTAATTCATAAAATTTAATTCGTTTTCCCGCATAATTATGTTGCTGAGCACGCTGTTTATTTTTGACAATCTCGCGCACATTCACTTGTTCACTCTTATTATCGCGCACTGTTTTATTTATTGTATGCGTTATATTTTCTGGTCTTAGTAAGTCTAATCGTGTTCTTAAGTTTCTTCCTAACATTAATTTTGCGGGTGAAATGCCCGTTGTACAATGCGGTGCAAGATTATCTCCTTTTCCTACCGCTTTTAATAACGCTCGTTTTACAGTCTTTACCGTGTTTTCCGCAGCTCCATTGGTTGCAGGATGATAGGGTGCTGTACTTTTAAATTTAATTACATTTTTAAGTAAAAAATTTTGAAACTCTTCAGCTATAAATTGTCTCCCATTATCCGAAACCAACAGATTGGGTATACCAAATCTTGCAAAAACTGTTCTTAAAATCGCAATGGTATTTGTTGCGATTATATTTGTTACAACAAATGCTACAATCCACTTACTGTGTGCATCTACGATAACTAAAATATATTTATTGAAAATCGGTCCTAGATAATCAATATGTACCCTTTCCCACACACAGAGTTAAGTCACTCAGCAAATGAATGCACCAAAGATATTGAATTATATTGTAAGAATAACCATCTAGTATTAAATTATGAAAAAAGCAATGCATTGCAGTTTCAAACATGTAAAAATGACTACTGTATACTAGTAAAAATTAACAACACTTCAATTCCAATGAATAATGATGTAAAATTCTTAGGTGTCCATATTGATCCAAATCTCAATTGGCACACTCACATAGATTACATTCTGACAAAAATGTCGACTTATTGCTTCATATTGTGGAGACTGCGAGAATTTGTGAAATTAAAAAAATTGTTATTATTCTACAATGCCTATGTAAATTCGTTATTAAACTATGGAATTGTGTGCTGGGGCAACTCGAATAGAATCAACGATATACTTATTATGCAGAAAAGAATTGTGCGTACTATACTCTTTAAAAAAGGACAACCTCTTGTAAATCACTTTTCTCGGAATTATCAATCCTTAATGTAGTGTGTCTATATATATTAAATTGTGCAACATATGTTAAATCACACACACATGACTTTTGCTCTACATTAGAGGTATCTAATAATATTTACAACCTTACACATGGGAATAAAATGTGTGTAAAAATTTTCAATCATATACCCGAGGATGTCAGAGGAATAGTTAACATAAAACAGTTTAAATCGAAACTTAAAGGCATTTTATTATCAAAAGCTTTCTATTCCGTAGATGAGTATCTAGATTTTAAATTTTAAATTTTAGAGTAATTATTATAACTAATGTTATTTTAATCTGTTTAGCTTTTAAGTTTCTGTATTCATCACGAAATAAATTATTTGAATTTGAACACGTTGTGGAAAATTCCAGGGTATTAGTTCTGATTTTGGCGGATTATTACGTTGTAATAGGCAGTTTTCACAACCCTTTACAACATTTTCAATATCCTTACACATTCCAGGCCACCAAACATATGAACGTGCAACGCTTTTGATTTTAACAACGCCCATATGCGAACAATGTAATCCTTTTAAAATTCCTTGCCTTAGTGTCGCTGGAATGACAATTCTGTAACCAAACAAAATACATCCACCCTCTACAGTTAATTCATTTCTTTTTAAATGATGTTGTTTGAAATGTTCTTTAATTTTAGAAGGCCATCCCACTTTTATAAAATTTGCAATTTTTGATAAAACTGGGTCCTTACTTGTTTCGTCGCATATAATTTTACAGTCGATCGGCAAAAATTCGTTAGTTTTAATATAGTTAATATGTGCTGAATTTAGTTCCATATCTAACAATATCTCTTTTTGTGGTAATCTAGATAATCCATCAGCCTTATTATCTTCAGATTTTACATAACGAATATTGTAATTAAAATTTGCTAATACTAATGCCCATCTTTGTAGACGGTTTGCAGATAATATTGGAATCCCCTTCTTAGGCCCGAAAATTGCTACGAGAGGTTTATGATCGGTTTCCAATGTAAACTTTTTTCCAAACAAGTACTGGTAAAACTTTTTTACCCCAAAAACTATTGCTAGTGCTTCCTTTTCAATTTGTGAATAACGCCTTTGACTAGCGCTCAATGTTTGCAATGCAAAAGCAATCGGACGTTCTTCACCCGACGGAAAAACGTGAGATATTACTGCACCGACACCGTAATTTGAAGCATCAACCACTAAATTGATTGGTAATGACGGATCAAAATGTGTTAATACACTAGCTGAGGATAGTATATTTTTAACTTCCTCAAACGCGTTATCGCATTCCTGCGACTATTTAAAATCATTATCCTTTTTTAACAAATTATATAAAGGTCCCAAAATCCTTGTACTGTTTGGAATGAATTTGTTATAATAATTTACTAATCCTAAGAATGATTTTAATTGTTTAATGTCTTCTGGTATTGGTGCATTTTAACTGCTATAATTTTTTCAGGAGTGGTGTGTAAACCGTCCCGATCAATAATATGCCCCAAATATGCTATTGACTTTTGAAAAAATTCACATTTTTCTTTCTTTATTGTAAGATTTGAATTGTCTAAGATTTTCAAAACCTTTTCTAATCGACTTAAATGTTCATCTACAGTTGAACCACACACAACTATGTCGTCTAAAAAGCAAGCTACGCCTTCCAAACCACCGAGTAACGATTCCATAATTTTCTGAAATTTAGCAGGCGCACAAGAAATCCCATACGGAAGTCTTGTGTACTGAAAAAGACCTTTGTGTGTACTAATTGTTGCATAAATTTGTGAACATTCATCTAACTTAACCTGCTGATAAGCATTTGACAGATCTAATTTGCTAAAATAACAAGCCCCTTGTAATTTCAAAAATGATTCTTCAATTCTGGGTAACGGGTACTTATCAATTTCTAAAACATTGTTTATTGTTACTTTATAATCACCACATATACGAATACTACCATCCCTCTTTATTATTGGAACAATGGGTGTGCCCCATGGACTGTAGTTTACTGGTTCGATAATATTTAAATTCATTAACCTCGCAATTTCATCTTCTACTTTATCTCGTAATGCAAAAGGTAAAGGACGTGCCTTAAAAATTTAGGTGTTGCGTTATTTTCTACGTTCAGATGTATAGTGCCCTGGGAAAATAATCCTAATTTATCAGAAAATACATCTTTATATTTATTATACAATCCGCTCATTACAATATCTGAATTATCTGTTTTTTTACTCTGTAATTTATTTACGCATAAATTAAATAAATAGTAAAAATCACGACCTAATACAAATTTACATACAAATCAATATAATTTGAATTATTTTTATAGACAATTTCTACCGTTATATAACCAATTGGTTTAATGGTATCTCCAATATAATTAAATAATACCTTATCCGTTTTAAATAATTTAAGTTCCAAAAAGTTTGCATTTTTAAAATTAGTTGAAATAACTGAACAACTCGCCCCGGTATCAAGCTCAAATTCTAGCTTAGTCTTGTTAATAAATACCGAAATCATAATAGGTATGTGTACTTTAATCTTTTAAATTAAATAATGTGTCTTGCACGCGTTCTCCACTTGACACATAATTCATTTTATAATTTTTCTTTTTACAAACCGACGCTAAGTGTCCTTTAACTTTGCGAACGTTGCAAACATAACTCTTATACCTGCATACATTTCCTAAATGTCCATATTTACCACATACAAAACATTTTGAGTTAGCTGGAAACTTGTGTTCCCGTTGATGATTTTGCTGTCCATCCTTCATTCTGCTTGCGCCGATGATCTCCATTTCCATTTTCCCTCCTCGCTCTAACTGAATTTGAATTTCGCGCGCTGCCTTGACAATGCTGCATTTTCTGCGACATCTGGAATATTTCCTGCTTGAACGCCATCTTGCTCTGCGGACTGCCATAATTGCAATGGACTGCTTCCTTTTTAATCGCAATTTCAATGGCTCTTGGTACTTCCAATGTTTCAGCATCCTCTTCAAATAAGCGATCCATCGCAGGTCCTTTCTCGAGACCCATAATGAAACGATCACGCACCATTATATTTAAATGTTCCTTTTTAAATGCACATTTTGACGCCAAACTTTTAACACGTGCAGCCCACTCTGCTACACTTTCATCGGAATGTTTTAGCGCACTGTAAAATTTATAACGTTCTGCAAATGCAGTTTTAGCCGGAGAAAAATGTACATCAAATAGCTGGATAAGCTCATCGTAACCTTTACTGGCTGGACTATCAGGCACAGACAAATCATGCACCAGTTTAAATGTTTCTTCACTTAAACCATTTAGTAGTAAAGCACGTTTAATTTCGTGTTTATCAATATTGTTCGCCACAAAGAATTGACTAAGTTTTAACTTAAATATTGTCCAATCACAATGTGGTGTAAATTCACGGATTTGTCCGATATACGTTGTCGCCATTTTTCAACGCACGAAAAAAAAGTCTATTTTACTAATACCTATGTTCACGTTCACGTAATGTTCTTTATTTTTTAGTAGCATGATACTAACTATTATCATCGTGGATACGAGGCATGAAAGCGTACTCATAACTCCCACGGGAGATATGAGTTATATCTCCCTTGGGAGATATGAGGTCTGCTCCTGTTTACCTGACAAATAGTATGTACAATTTCCAAATTCTCCGCTCAAGATGATGGTTGAAGATAGACAATCTTGTGTCTGCTCAAGACCAACTCTATAGCGAGACAGGAATTAAACTTTTCTCCCAGGTTTGTTCACTATTTTATTCACAACTTGTACGTTTGTTTTGACATTAACGTCAAATCAAATGAAAATAAATAAACGCCAGTTCATGAAATGCGGGCGATTTGATTTAAAACAAACTCATAGCAACCATGCAAATACATATTGCCGATCGATATACTAAATATTTTTATGAATGACTAAAAAATAAAATATTGTATGCACCGCGGGAGATATTCATGTTCTTCGCCCTCGGTTGACTTACAAACCTCGGGCCAGAGGCCCTCTGTTTGTAACCCTGTCAACCTTGAGAAAAAAACATTCCATATCTCCCTTGATGCATAAATATCTATTTTTATCCTCGTCGCCACCTGTTACGTTTGTGACCGGTGGGCGAAATAACTCACTAACGTAAGTTTCAAATAAATAAATGTTTATTCTATCAACTCGAAAATACAACAGGAACATCTGTACTGTACAAGATCGCAATACTAACTGCTAAAAATACCTCGGCGCGAAGATAAAAACCTATACAAAAAACTGCAATGTGTCTCTGCAGCCGAATAATATATTTGTATTCCCACAATTTGGAAGTACATTACAGATTACAACACCGGAAATATGAATACATTTCCCTTGGTTGTCTATACATCCCTCGGACTATATACTATTCATATTTCCCTAGTTGTAATAATAGCTATATTCCCCTAAAAAGTTATTCCCCAAAAATAAAATTGACACCCGAGGCTATAAAAGGAAACTCGAGTATTATCGTATATAGCGTCATATAAAAAACAAATTTTGTGAAATACATAGAGTCAAATTTAAGTTTTATTTACTTGTATCAAAAATAAGTAGGTATCCTGAAAATGTAATTCAGTAAATACAATAAAACAATTTAATATCGCTGACTTATATCATCCAAAAATATACATAAGTTTGCCGTGTTAAAATAATCTCCTCTGATCACTCGAGTACAAACTCCGAAGAAATACTGAAACGATGTACCTACAACTACCTATAAGAATACCAGTACGGATTCCGACTTCTATAAGTACTCATCAATCATCATTGATGGTTTGTGGAGGGCGACCAAATGGTCGCAGCGCTTAGACCATACGTTGGTCCTTTGTGCCGCCTCCTGGGCCCTACTCCTCAAGCCAACCTAAACTTCTTGTGAAGTCAAGTAGTTGGCCGTGTGGAGTGTTGCCCAGTTGTGACCAATCTGGCCACTCCTCTCCGAAAACGGACCACCTAAGTTGTTTGAGTGACTCGCATTCACACATGATGTGTCTTAGTGTCTCCTCTTCTTGCTCGCATTTCCGACATAGGGGGTCTTTTACCACCCCTATGTTGTGGAGGTGCTTTTTTAGTTTGCAGTGCCCAGTAAGTGTACCGACTAGCAACCGCAAGCTACTTCTTGGTAATTCAATGTATTTCCTGCTCAGCTTCGGTATTGGTGAGTGGATGAATTTTTTGGCGACCACATATTTGTCAGTCTGTAGCCATTCCTTTTTGTGTTCTTCAAGAGAGTTTCCTTTAAGTATTTGGGAGACAGTGAGTGGTGCCAGTGGCAAAGCCTTAGAGCCTTCCCTTTTCAGGGCAGCCCTTTTGGCAAGCCTATCGGCCCGGTCGTTCCCTTAATTATTTGAATGTCCCTTAATCCAGGAGATTGTGACTCTGTTGGTTGCGGCGAGTTTGTCTAAGGCTTGCTTGCACTCCAATATTATACTGCTGGCCACCCTCGGTCTCGAAAGCGCAGCTATGCTTGATTTGCTGTCAGTGAGGAACAAAATGGATTTGTTCGAGACTGCCAGTTCCGATAGTTTCCGAGCACCTTCAAGTATCCCGAAAAGTTCCGTTTGAGTGATCGTCGCATTCCTACCTAGGGGGATGCTAAGACTGAGGTCAGGTTCCTGGCAATAGATGCCTGCCCCTGCGCCTTCATGGTTCTTGGCCCCGTCGGTATAGACGGTGATTTCTGGTTTGTCATTAATCTGATCTTTTATTTCGTATTGCCGTTTAAACAGGTGTCTCGGTGGGACACTGTCGAGGGATTCTTTGAGTTCAGGCATGGTTAACCCCGCCTCTCTCAATATTTTCCCGTGTCTCACACCGTTTGCTGTCGGGCTCCACGTGCCATTTGCCTTTAGTCTTAAGGCTGTGCTTACTGCCACCTCCTTTACATGTATGTGAAGGGGCGTCAGGTTCAGTAGAGTTTCGATTGCAGCCGTGGGTGTTGTGCGCATTGCGCCCGTCATGGCCAGGCACGCCAATCGTTGTAGATGGTTTAGCTTCTTCCTGGTTACCGATTGGTCTGTTCTCGGCCACCAGGTTATCGCTCCGTATGTCAGAGCTGGTCTGACAATTGCAGTGTAGAGCCACCGGGCCACCTTTGGTTTGAAGCCCCAGGTTGGTCCTAGCGCGCCCCTACACTGCCAGAAGATGACACATGCTTTTTTCAGCTTGTGTTCTAGGTGGTTCTTCCAGTTAAGCTTGGAGTCCAGTATAATACCGAGGTATTTCGCCTCGTCTGCCAAGCATAGCTGGTTGTTGAAAAGTTTGGGAAGTCTACCTGTGTTGATCTTCCTTTTTCTTGTGAATAGTACTAACTCTGTCTTCTTGGGGTTAACCGAGAGAGACGTTTTTTCGCACCAATCCTCTATGATTTTGAGGGCATTCTGCATAAGGCTAGACAGAATGCTCTCGTGTTTTCCGATAAGTAGGATTACCACGTCATCTGCGTAACCCACAGCATGGTATCCTGCGTTGTTCAGTTGCCGTAGTAGGCCGTCCGCAACGACGTTCCACAGAAGCGGGGATAGCACCCCACCCTGTGGACATCCTTTTGTGGCACCTACTGTTTGGCTTTCTTTACCTATTGAGGCAGTTACAGTTCTATTCCTTAGCATGGCCCCGACCCATCCAATGATGGTTGTGGGGACCGCGTGTTTGTTTAGACCCTGTTCTATGTTGGCGTAGGAGACTTTGTCAAAAGCCCCCTCGATATCTATGAAGGCTCCTAGGGCTGACTGTTTGTTAGCCAGCGATCCTTCAATCCTGCATACCACATGATGAAGGGCCGACTCAGTCGATTTGCCTGGCCTGTAGGCGTGTTGGCTTGGGTGCAGTTTGCTGTTCAAGCAGCACTGCTCCCTGATGTAGTTGTCGCACAGCCTCTCTAGGGTTTTCAGAAGAAAAGACGTGAGGCTGATTGGTCTGAACGATTTGACTGCCGTGTAGTCAGTTTTGCCTGATTTGGGAATAAAAATCACTCTGGCTTCCCTCCATAGTCTCGGTACGTACTGCATTGCAATACATGCCCGAAACAGTCTGCACAGTAGCGGCAGTAAGTGCTCCAAGCCCCACTGTAGTAGGGCAGGATACACACCGTCCGGTCCTGGCGATTTGAAAGGGGAGAATGATCTTATTGCCCATTCTATTTTGCTTTCTGTGACGATTTCCATGCTCATGTTCCAGTCCTCCGCTGTGGGGAGATATTCTGGGTCATTTTGATGGTTTGCATCAGAACCGCTTTTGGAGTCAGGGAAGTGTGACTTCAGAAGCAGACTTAGGGATTCTCGGAGGTCAGCAGTATAGGTGCCGTCCTCCTTTTTGAAGATGCCTGGCTGTGCACTACGGCACCCAGATAGTATTTTCCTGGTGCGGGCTGTTTCCGATACGGAGTTAATGCCCTCACAGAAGTTATGCCATGAGGCCCTTTGGTTTCTCCTGAGGGTCATTTTAAAGTCCCTCTGGGTTCTCTTGAATGTGGCCCAGTCCTCCTCAAGTCGGGAGTTCTTGGCTTTGTTAAAGGCTTTGCGAGAGTCTGACCTTTTTTGGTCGAGCTCTGGGCACCACCAGGGAGGTTTGGCAGATGTGCCTGCCTTCCTGGCGGGGCAGGCCTCGTGGAAAGAGTCTATAAGGCTGGTCTGTAATTTCAGAGACAGTCTCTCAACCGCCTCGCTGTTTACAGGGTCCTGCCTGAAGACGTCCTCTTCTAGATGTTTGGATAGGCAGTTGTTGAACAGTTCCGTATCCGTTCTTCTTGGGTTTCGAACCAGGATTCGTTCCACGGTCGTAACTCCTATACTGAAGCAGATCCATCTATGATCCGAGAATGACACGTCTTGGTGGACGCGCCAGTTCTCTATCTGCTTTGCTGTGTTCGCATTTGCGAGGGTGATGTCTATGACCTCTTGTCTAGTGGGGGTCACGAAGGTGGGTTCGCGACCCCTGTTCACTATCTCTAGGGTCGTAGTTGAGAGGTACTCTAGAAGAGATTCTCCTCTGTGGTTGGTGTCGCTGCTGCCCCACACTATGTGGTGGGCATTGGCGTCGCACCCTATTATCAGATCTAATTTGCCGTCCTCACAGTGTTTAATGAGTGCCGCCATCTCCTTTGTGGGAGGAGGGGCCTCACTGTCGTACGGAAGGTAAGCTGATGCCAGGATCAGGGTCCTGCCCTCAGCACCCTCCACACTGACCACTGCAAGGTCCGGTGAGCTTAGTTGTGGTAGGAACACGCACTGCACATTCTTAGGAGTGTAGATACATGTTCTTGGCTTAGTGGAGTGAAAATAATTCACCTTACCTTTTAGAGTGCCCATACCGGCAACCCTTTCGCTTGTTAGCCAGGGTTCCTGTATGAGGGCTATGTTATCCTCGTGGTTGTGTAGATGTTGGCACAAGTGCGCCACAGCCATCTTGCAATGTCGGAGGTTAATTTGTATGATATTGAGTTTGCCTGTAATGGTTAAGTCAATTTCTTGGTTGTGTGGTTAGTACTTAATTGCTAATAAGCAAAAAGAGACTTACCTTTCTGTATTTCCCGGTCCGTCCTGGTCTGGCCTCGGACTTGGGGTTCTAGTTTTGGGAAGCATCCTGGACTGCTGCGGTCTCCATGGGAGGGTCCTCAACGGTCTGCGGGGTGTCTTCCTTTTCCTCTGGCTGCTTCAGGTGAAGGGTCACTTTCCCCAGGCCATACCATAGTTGGCATTTGCCTTGGGGGTGCTTGCCCTTCAGCAGCTCGATTTCTTGAAGTGGTATCCCGAACACCACCAGGATGCCATCTTCTTTTTTCTCGTGGTGGAAAATGCACCACTTGGCTGTTTGGGCCTCTCTGTTCTGGACGCCCAGACAGGTCAAGGCTTCATCCTTGTCCTGTGCATTGGGCAGCCAGGCTGAAGCTTTTACTAGCCTGGGCAGGCTGTCAACCTGCACCACTGCCAGTTCGGCTCCCACCCAGAGAGGTCCAAGTCCGTTGACCGTTTCCTCGAGCCATCTCAAGGAATCGGTGTCCGCGCAGGTGATACGCAGTATCTCCCCCAAGTAGGACCACCTGGAGAAGTGTGGCGCGACCGTGCTGGCCGGGTCCACTCCCAGGATTGCCCTCATGAGGGAGTCGCGTACCAGCTTCTCCTGTTCCTCCTTTAGTTTACCTAGGAGGTTGCTTTTGTCGACGATGGCCATCTGCAGGTGTCTGTTGATGGCCTCCGTGTATGACTTGGGCTTTGAGGTTGCGTCTCTGGGTTTCTTCCTGGGGTTGAGCCCAGGCGACTTCCCAGAGTCGTCCGACCGGTTTCGCTTCTTTGTGGGGGGGACGGTCTGCTTGACCTTTCCCGGCAAAGGGCCTTGTTTGGTAGAAGGCCCCTTTTTGGGGATCGGTCTGCTGCCGTCGCCCCCTTTGGTATTGGTTTGGGGGGGGAAGCTGCTGTGACTTGTGCCACTCGTCCCTGGCTGCCCTTTTTGGGGGCTTGCCTTGGAGCTCGTGGTGGCCCGTTCCACAGTGGAGGCTTTCTTGCCAGCCCCCTTCAGCTTCTTCCTCCTTTTCTTTTCAGCCCCGCAGAGCTGTTTCCTCACCCTCACGCGAGGCGCCGCCCCAGTGTCCTTGTCAGGGACAGCCAGTTGGCCGGCCCTGAGCAGGGGGGACTGGTGCAGTGCACTCGCGATATGGTGGCTGAGTGTTGGTGGTGGGCCACCCGAAGGCGAGCCCACCAGGGTTGTTGTTTTTGGGCAGTCGATGGATGACGGTCGGTGGGTGCCCGCCCGAGCACACCCGTCTCCGACCGGAACTGGAGTTCCGAGCTCCTGCTCCGTAAGCTTGACATTGGTGGTGTCCATTCATAGAAGTATTTGGTTTGTTCGGGTGTCCTTCCCTAGAAGGGTTGCCTTCACTGCGGCTGGGAGCCCCTTCTGCCCCATGTTGCGTGCTGCTTAGTCAGATCCATCACCTACGTCCTTCCCAGCATGGGTGGCCCTGCCGGGAGCTGACGCTCCCGCTGGTGTAGCACTTAGGATCATCTGGATACGCAAGCCCCCCCACCACGTCAAGGTGAGCACACACGGAGGAGAGGTGAGCACACACGGAGGAGATAAGTACTCAGTAACGAATACAAAGTAACGAGTAATGTACCTAAAACTAACGATTAGTTACAAGTACTGTAAAGTAACGGAAATCTGCATCCCTAGTTGAAATAGCATAGTATAGAGTTATTAACTAATATTCAATCTGTTTTTTTTTTTTCAGAAGTCTACTTATCTTCTCACAGGTGAAATATCTTTTTCGCAGGTAAATAAAGTTTCTAATAGCGAATATTTTGTTGGGGTGGCGTTCGCTTTCTAATTTACTCTTTGTTTTTCATGCTGGGCAGTTTACTACCTTGTTAAAAATGATTAACTACTGATCTTTGGCGTAATGCTCACAGCGAGTGTGCAAGTTACCTGTTAACATTTCGTTGTTCCTTGCGTAACTGCGTCGATCGTCGCTCTCTCCCGCATAGCCCACGCTCGCGCTAAGGCTCAACGAAATGTTACACCAATACGCTCGTTGGTTTGTACAATTTAGTTTGTAACAAAACGGCGAGCATGCTCGACGTCTGGTTCGTGAGGGTGATACACTAGAACATATCATAGAGCGGCTCGTTGTTCTGTTACTAGTAAATGCTCTAGTCTATACTCACCCTTATGGGATCACATACTGTCACAAACTGTCCATTTGTTACAAAAAAAACCCAAAAAACTTATTCTGACATTAATACTGGTTAATTTGGTTATAGCTGAATTTGTGCCAACCAAAAGAAAGCGTAAACTGTCAAGGATGGCAGCCATCGACATTGACATTGAAATTGACGAAGAGTTGGGATCCGAAGATGGTGAAAAGGAGCAAGCGGAGCCAAAGGACGTAGTCATGAGCGCCGCCAGCGGAGACGCCACCTCCAAACGCAAGCAGAAGAAGATCAGCCGACAGAACAGCAAAGAGAACGTCGTCGTGACCGGATTCGTCCACGGCCCGAGAAGCTGGAAAAACAGCAGGCGTTCACGCAACGGGTTCGGCCGAGGCTTACCAAAGAAGGGCGGCGCCGGGGGCAAAGGCGTGTGGGGCTTACCCGGATCCGAACTACTCGAAGCCTACGAGGATATAAATGACCCCAACTACGACGTCGAGAATTTAAGCAACGGTGATATAGAACTAAAAGCTATCATACCCGAGGTGTCCGATGACGAAATGCGCAAGAAAATCGAACCTTTCGTACTCGAATATTTCGAGAACGGAGATACTCACGAAGCTGCTATCTCATTCGAAGACACTATACCACACAATCAACGAGATGCTCTGGTCCAGTACGTGATTGAAATTGCAATGGATCACAAGCCGTCTCACAGAGAGTTGACTTCCGTTTTAATATCAGATTTGTACGGGAACATCATCACAGAATCAAACATAACCAAGGCCTTCGAGAATCTTCTGGCTAATTTAAACGATCTAATAATAGACATTCCCGATGCACCCGCTATTCTGGGAAATTTTATGGCCCGGTCCATAGCGGACGACTGCATTCCCCCTAAGTTCCTTCAAGTGATGAAAGAAAAATCTGACAATCCTGCAGTTCGAGATGCCATAGATAGAGCGAATGTTTTGTTTTCTATGAAACATGGAATAGTGCGTTTGCACAATGTCTGGGGAGTGGGTGGTGCATTGAGGCCTGTTAAGTACCTCACCCGTCAGATGACCCTATTGCTACAGGAATACCTATCATCCCGTGATATAGAAGAAGCAAGTCGATGCGTGAGAAATCTAGAAGTCCCGCACTTCCACCATGAATTGGTTTACGAATCGATTGTTATGGCACTCGAGGCAAACTCCGCTGCAAAGGAAGAGGCTCTCTGCATTCTCCTTAAGGCCCTCACCGACGCAATTATAATTACCCCTGATCAACTAGAGCATGGCTTCTTTAGAGTATTTGATGACCTCTCTGATATTTCCATGGATGTACCTTTAGCCTACATTATCCTTGACCGCTTCGTTGACCGCTGCTACAAACAAAGCTTCCTTACCGATAATATAATGAAACGATTGCCTTCCAGGGGTCGCAAGCGCTTCGTCTCCGAGGGAGACCAGCATCTCAACAAAAACCACAAGATTACATAAGCATTACGTTCTGTAATGATGGCCATATGCCACAGATGGTTTGTAATTTTTTTTGCATTTGATGAGTTTATATGAATATTCTAGTACTAGGTGCACGAAAATTATGATACATAAGGATGTAACATGTTAATTTTGTATTTGTTCTATGAAATAAAGATTATTTCAAGTTTATCAGAAATATTGAGGTTTTACATTCTATGTTACTGTTTTGCATTAATCTTCGAATTAGCTTCTGAGATACCAAATTGGCAATATTTTGATGTTTGAATCATGATTTATGATACTGCCTTCATTTGAACATCATTATTTATTTAATAAATATAATTAAGCAGTACATTTAAGAATTATTCAATTATAAAAATGGTGATGGCCTCATGTTACTTTCTCCGACTTGATGGTATCATTTATATTTACGGTTTCATTATTTATTTTCAATTTAAATCATATTTTAAATGTATATCGAGCGTTGTGTAAACTCGGATGAAACTGAAGTTTAAAACGTCAAAATTATGAAAGATGAAAAAATTATACTTCAAATTCAAAACTCAGTTTACTCCAAAACTAAAGAGATTTCGAAAAAAAACTTATCTTTAGAAGTTGTTCGTTTTGGCATTCTCTACAATTATTACTAACATAAATTTGCTGTAACTTATCGTTTCATAATTATAAACCAAAAATGTAAAAAAAATTAATAAAGATTTTGCTCAAATAACAATGATTTTATGAAAAATATTTTCGAGCAAAAGATGTTCATTTCTTTGTTGTCTTCAATGTTTGTTTAAATTTCTTTGTGAAACTTTTTCATATTCAAAAAAATATTGGAAAAAAACAAGAAACAGTTAAGGTAAACACCCACTTCCGGTAAAAAAAAATTTTCATGATCACAAAACTTAAACAAAAATTAACACGTTCAGTGCTAACTAAATCCAACGGAACTTTCAGCAAGACATATATTTTTAAATAAAACTAGTTTGTGTTACAAAATCATAGTTTCTAGATAGTAAACAAATAATATGCAATAATTTATTCATTTCGCGTCATTTTTACTTTCTCCGTTACAAAGTACGAGAAAGTATTGTGATCGTGAAAATGTTTTCAATTTTTTTTTTTGCGGATATATCCGTTTTTGGGTCCCTAGATGCCATTTCAACAATTTCAGGAAAAAATTTTGTGCTGTGTGTGTCTGTCTGTGTGCACTGTATCTCAAAAACTAATAAAGCAATTGATATGAAACTTTGAACATAAGTCTTATTTGATAATACGAAGAACTGACAAGCTTTTGGTAAAATTTCGTTAACCGAAAGTGGGTGTTTACCTTAGCGGTTTTTTGTTTTTCTATGATAATTTTTTAAATATGGAAAATATCTCAAAAATATTTATGCAAATATTGAAGACATCATAGAAGTGAACATCTTTTGCTTGAAAATATTTTTCATAAAATCATTGTTATTCGAGAAAAAAATTTATAATTTTTTTTTACTTTCTCCATTACGAAGTACGAGAAAGTATTGATACGTCTTATTTGATAATCTGAAGTACTGAAAAGCTTTTGGTAAAATTTCGTACACCGGAAGTGGGTGTTTACCTTAACCGTTTTTTGTTTCTTGACAATATTTTCTTAAATATGAAAAATATCACAAAAACATTTAAATAAACATTGAAGATAACAAAGAAATGAACATCTTTTGCTTGAAAACATTTTTTATAAAATCATTTTTATTCGAGAAAAAAAATTGTGATTTTTTTTTAACTTTTGGTTAATAATTATAAAACGATAATAGTTACAACAAATTTATGTTAATAATAATTGTAGAGAATGCTAAAATGAACAACTTATAAAGAATAAGTTTTTTTTCGAAATCCCTTTAGTTTTTGAGTAAACTTAGTGTTTAAATTTGCATTTCAATTTTTCCATCTTACATAATTTTGACGTTTTAAACGCCAGTTTCATCCGAGTCTACGAAACGTTCCATGTACATTTAAAATATGATTTAAATTGAAAATAAACCATGAAAGCGTAAATATAAATACTATCAAGCCGGAGAAAGTAACATGATGGCCACATCACCATTTTATAACTATAATAGATTTTTCGAGAAAAACTCAATGGTGAAAACTAAATTTATTTATCATCTTTTCTTTTCGAGTTATAGCCAAAAAGTCAATTTTTTCCATTTTCGATATATTGCAATATCTCAGTTGTTTATCATTTGACAATAATGCAAGTTATATGTTGTTGAGGCACTTTTTTGAAAAGAATAAAATAAGCTTAACAACATTTCGATATCTTCATTAATATGAGAGTTATAACATAAAGTTGCGTTTTTTTAAATGTAACCTACGGTTGGCTTTGGCTTATTTTGTTAGGTTACCTTTTTCTCTTTTCAATGATATATAGCATATGGGGGTTGTATTTGTAATTTCATTAAAATCTAATAAAAATTATTATTTTTCATCATTAAATGTATTTTCATACGTTCATCCTAGTTGGCTTGTATTTCTGGGGTAATATTTGATGTTTTATTTATTATAATACTTTATTTAAAGAATTACAATAAATTAAACTGATAATTTTCTCAATAAATGTGCCAATTATTCAAAATGTAAAGGTTACAATTATTTATAACACGTTTGCATGCATTATGAATATGAACATTTTAAATTTGATTTATACACTCAATACAATTTTCTCTTAAGTTATTAATATTGTCATTTCTCATTTTATACAATTTGTTTTTTAAAACCCCCAAAAAAAGAAATCTAGTGGCGTCAAATCGGGTAATCGTGGTGGCCACTTTACAGGTCCATTTGTTCCTATCCAGTTATTCCCAAAATTCATATTTAATAGGTTTGACACTATTCTTGCATTATGGGCTGGTGCACCATCTAGTTGAAATAATATAGTTTCGTTAAATTAATGGTAATGTATACAAAAAATGTATAATAACGTCGTCTGTTAAGGTTTCGTTCATAAATTTCGTATGTTAACATTTTGTTTCTTATTAGGGCACACCATTAACATTAAAACCAAAGCGTCTTTGGCACTGGACAATCTGGACATCAACAACATGGTGGAAGTTGGAATTAGATCAATGCGCGTTATCCTGCAGAGCTAATGTATGCTTTGTGTGTCCAAATAATACAACGGTAAAAAGAATTGGAATTGAAGATTTTGTTAATATTGTTTTCGAACAGTGTAAGGCCGAAATTTATGTTTTTCAAAATTTAAATCCCAGATTTCTCTCAATTTTACGAGTTTTCACGATCATATCGTGTTGATCTTGAAAGAAAATTGGTTTGTTTAATAAACAACAATTAATGTGTCTATAAATAACACAAACCGAAAGTAAGAAAATATATTTGATTTTTCAATAATAATAATTTTTAATATATCTTAATGAAATTGCAGATACAACCACCACATGCTATATATCATTGAAACGAGAAAAAAATAAGCTAAAACACGACTTTATGTTATAACTTTCATATTAATGCAGATATTGGAATTCTATTAAGCTTATTTTATTTTTTTCAAAAAAGTACCTCAACAACATATAACTTTCATTATTGTCAAATGCTAAACAACTGAGATATTTCAATATATCGAAAATGGAAAAAATTGACTTTTTGGCTATAACTGGAAAACAAAAGATGATACATAAATTTAGTTTTCACCATTGAGCTTTTCTTGTCGAGGATGCGCCACCCATTTTTCTCTATTATAGTTATTGAGATCCCCTATACAAACATCGAATTTTGCCCAACCTGTACTATAAAAATAAATTATAAAATAACAGCTGAAATATGTGAATTCTCAGTTTTTTGTATCATCAAAGAGTTTTCCTTACACAGGGATAGTACGATACCATCTGATCCATACGATCGATACCACTCATATATTTATTATACTCGGCTCTGTGTTTAGTAATAAATCAATTATTTTTCTACATGATGCGCTGCATTAGAATAACTTAAACATGTTTTATTTCATTGAAAATTGAAATTATTTAATATGAATAACTGAACAAAAATAATCAAAGTACCTTGAATTTTTAAAATGTCAGATTGATTAATGAGCAAGTAATCAAACGCATTTATACTAGAAAATGTCTGTTTATACTGTTGAAGAACGGTTGGTATTTGTAAAGGTAATGATAAGAGGTTTCTCCAGCAGAAAAAAAAGTTGTATTTTTCTACAAGTCAGGAAATTTTTATTTCAGGGAAATAGTTGACAACTTTTCTGTAGCGTATCGCGATCGTCCGGTTCCGAGTAATAGCACTTTTTAATACAATAAAACATGTTTCAATTATTCTAATGAAGCGCATCACGTAGAAAAATAATTGATTTATATTACTAACTAAAATTTGCTTCAAAATTATATAATAAAATATACATTAACACAAGGTATAATTTTTAGCATGCAAAATCCTATGGCCCACGATAAAAAAAACATACTGTATAATACTTCCCTCCTATCCTTCCATATACCAATCATAACTCCATTCCGATAAGAAGCGCTTGTTTCACCTTTTTGAAGTTTTTTTATTACTACATCTTTTGGAGTATCCCTTCTGCCTGCTCGAAGTGTGCCTGTGCTGTTCAAGCAACTTTTCAGCCAAGCCATAGCTGTTGTAGGAGTTGTCCATAAGTATCGAGTAGCCACTATTCAGATAATTGTTTGCTAAATGCAATACAACCTTTTCCGCCAGTTTCATCAGCTTGCCCAGTGTATACCAGTAAGTTCAAGATAAGGCCATCTGATTCGGTAAGCATGTAGAGTTTAATTCCATACTTATGTCTCTTCACAAATTTTTAATGTCGAACACTGCGACATATGTTTCGCCACACAGTGGCTTCATCAGGCAGATGATTAATGGTAAGACAAGGCTACAATTGCGACTTAAATACTATATTGTTAGGGGGTGGGAAAGTTAGAGGGTGTTTAACGGGTTGGGAAACATTTACAATTTAAGCGGTTATAAACGATTTTACAAGAGTTTATAGGTTTAACAAAGCACACCGCGTTTATTATATTTATTAATTTCTAATTGTTGTAATAGGTTTAATTTTTGACTTTTATCGCATGTGTGTAAAGTTGTTGTTGAAACTATGGCTATTGTCTATTAAATGGTTGGCGTATGTTGACGTAGTTTTTTGGTTGAAGAAGGAGCCGCTAAAAATGTCCAGAGTAGGAGGCATGGCCCTTGGGTTTATTGCGGTCGGTAATAATCACCAGGCGGTCGTAAAAATGTCAAACTTGCGGGCACGTGCCCACCGGATCGAATTTTACATTTTTGGCCCAAGCAGGTAGTGAGCCCTTTTTTGGGGTGTATTATAATAAGCCGTACATTCATGTCTAACTGGTTGATAGCCCCAAGATGAAGATGAAATAATTAAGAAATAGAATACTTTTCCTTTTAATGATCAGTAATATTTGACGCATTAGGGATATTATAGATGAAAATTAAATAGTCTTTATTTTAAGCCAATAAAGGTATGGTTGTAGATAAAGTATAGTACATAACTCGAGTTAAAAAGTAATTACGCACTAGTGAAACTGTTAATTATTAATAAATTTACAGGGTGCTGTAAAAATTCGTTTCATATTCATTTTCATTTTTTGTTCTCGAGTGCTCGTCATTGATAAAAATACATTTTCAAAAATTCGTAACTCGTCTGAAAATTGCTGCAGATTCAAAAGCCAAAATTATTTTGAAAGATCGACGTCTTGTGAAGTGAATTGAATTTTTGTAGTATTTTGTATGTAGTTATTTTTCATATTAATGTTGCATTCCAAATTGCGACATTGAAAAAAATACATTTTCAAAAATTCATAACCCGACTAAAAATTGCTGCATATTCAAAAACCAACATTATTTTGAAAGGTCAACGTCGTGTAGAGTGATTTGAATTTTTGTAGAATTTTTTCCCGCGATTCATATTAATTTTTAATTTTTGCGCTCGAGAGTTCGAAAGAAATTCATAACTCGACTGAAAATTGCTGCACATTCAAAAACCAAAATTATATTAAAAGATCGACGGCTTGTGAAGTAATCTGAATTTTTGTAGGATTTTATCCTTCTCTTCTAAATTCATTTTTAATTTTTTGCACTCGAGTGTTATTGAAAAAAATACATTTTCAAAAAGATTAAGATTACTTTATTTCTTAGAAATGTATATTTCAGTTATTTTGTATTTTTCAAGTGCGATGTCCCGCTAATAAATGTATTAATATTATTATTAATTCGAGTAAGAAAAATTTGCATGTTGGGATTAGAATAATTCTACAAGCTTTATTACTCGTGGAATTATCTTCAAAATTTCCAAAACTGCTTAGAAATAATTCATTTTTTACATACTAGATAATTATTTTGATATTTTTAAGCTATAAACAATATGGCGACTGTCGAAACTTGAATATGCGGAAGCGAAATTTACATCTTGAAATAAAGAAAATTCTAAAAATATAATAAAAACACTTTTACTTTGTTGGTATAACACGGATTTTTATTGTTGACTATAGTTTCGGCAACTCAACTTGCCATTATCAAAACATAAAGTAAAAGTGTTTTTATTATATTTACAACATGTATAACAAAGTAGACGCCTCCACCATAAACAATAAATGCTAACAAAATTATCGCTTTTGGAATTATTTTCAAAATTTCCAAAACTACTTAGTAATGATACATTTTTAATACATTAGGAAACAATTGATAAAATTTTTAGCTAGAAATAAAACGGCGACTTTTGAAGCTTGAATTCGAGAAAGCGAAATTTACATCTGGGGATTGTAAATATAATAAAAACATTATCAATCGTGGAATTTTCTTAAAAATTTCTAAAACTAATTAAAAAATAATGCATTTTTGACATTCTAGAAAACAATTCATATTTTTAAGTTAGAAACAAAATGGAGACATTCGAAACTTGAATTCGAGAAAGCGAAATTTGCATCTAACGATTTTAAAATTTCTAAAAACATTATCACTCGTACAATTGACTTCAAATTGACCACTTAGATATACTAGACATACTAGAAAACAATTGACATTTCTAAGCTAGAAACAGACTGGCGACATTCTCAACTGGGTCAATCCAAGTGAATAAAAATTATGTTCGTTGCTTGACCATTTTTAAATATTTTGATTTTTTTATATGCGATTACCCTATAACTGAGTTTAAAAGTTAAAAAAAAATACCTTGCACCGTTACTATATTTAAAATAGAAACAACCTTACTTATTGCAGAAAGTATTAAATAAATTCAAAAAACGAAATAGTCCTGTGGGTAGAAATAAGGGATCTTAAACCAATGTTATTTCACTTAGTACTTAGTACTAGTAATAACGCAAATTTCTTTTGTATCATTCAATATCCGGCGTGGCACTAGCCAGGGAAGTAGTTGTTTCAATAAGTTATTTGTTTATAGTCTTAGTAAGACTTAATTTTGCTTGCAGAGTTACGAACAGGTTGAATATTTATATATTCAGGCTATATTTCGTTTTTTGAATTTAGTTACTATATTTGTAAGCGCACGTCGTGTTTTCAAGTTAATTCATTTTCATTAGCGTTCATTTGAATATCTCTGTTAAGTTACAAGATTGCAATTGACATGATTGTTTTCAGAAAAGTCTCCTTTACAACAATGTTATTACCCAAAAGATCCAAAATTTAAAAATAACCAGTAAAATGGAAGTTTGGTATTGAAAATTTAGAAAATCCACTTTAGACCCAAAAATAACGACCAAAATTTATCACAGTGTATTTTTTTCTCTAGCTAGATATCATAAACTACTAGCATTATGTAGAGCAAGAACCCTGACAAATTTAAAATTGTTTGAAATTTGAAATTCTTTATTTTTTGTAAAGTTCGGGGCTAGTTAGTGTTCTTGCTCTATATAAGGCTTGTAGTTTATATCTAACTGGAGAAAAAAAAATCACAAAAATACTGAAATGAACATAAATATAATTTCATTGATCCCTGTTACACTTAAAAGTAAAAATTAATAATTGCCGTTTTATTCAGCGTATATTAGTTTGGAACGGATATTGAGTTGTGTTGCATTCATTTAAACTTTTTTTCCTTTTAAAATTTAAAGGGAAGGTCGAACGCAGGTACTAGGGGTGAAGAATGGCATATCTTTTTGGAAGCTTGTCCAGACCTCGTCTCTAGCAGGTAGAAAAGGTTCGAATATGGTCATAAATTACAATTTCTACACCATTACGTAGAGAATAGAATCCCTAATCGTCGGTAGTAAACAACCCGCAAATTGTACCCCTTGATCCCGCCGCTCTGGCCAAATTACTATGGTCGCGTTGATGAAGCTCTTTTGGTGTTCAACAATTCGATCTTCAAAGCTGCGGCCTATTTGTCTGACATACACCGAACTTGAAATATTAGCCGTTGAAACAGAAATAGCGTTAAACAAATCCCAAAATAACACAATATGTAACAAAGCCATTGCTAAAAGAAAGATTTTGAGTCATAAAAATTCAGTTATTTATAAATCATTTGACATTAAGAGCGCTAAATCCATCAAAGACAAATCAATAGAAAATCAAATTATATTCACGAAAGCAAAGGGAACACAATTATTGCTATTCTAGAGGCTGACTATAAAGAAAAAGTAACAAAATTCATTAATGAAAATAATTTCTTAAAACTTAAGGCTGACCCCACAAAAATGTTCATTAAACAGCTTAAAAATACACTCGACAGTTGCCCCACTACCGTAACAGTTAAACAAAAACGGTATTTTACCCCTATGAATCCACATCCCCCTAAATTATATGGCCTCAAAATTCATAAACCCGAAGTTCCAATCAGGCCCGTGGTACCATACATTAATGCACCATGTAGTAATCTGACAAAAATTTTAATTAAAGGAATCATAACACTTACAAATTTTAAACCAATATTTTCCATAAAAAACTCCTTGGAACTAATCGACAAAATTTCCAAGATTAACGTTCCCAATAATAGTTTATTGGCATCCTTTGATGTAACTAGCTTGTTTACGAGTGTGCCACCACAGGAGGTAATCGGCATCGTAGATGAACTATTCACAACAAAGGGGGTTAATCCAGTTATTTCAGCCGAAATTTAAAACCTTTTAGATTTATGCTTGAAACTAAATTACCTCCAATTCGACAACTCCTTCTACAGTCAGCCAAATGGTAATCCCTTAAGTCCATTACTCGCAGAAATTTTCCTAGATAATTTAGAAAACACAATTAGTAAACATCCTCTATTTAATAAATGTTTATATGTTAGATATGTGGATGACATCTTGGTTTGCTTCCAAGGAACAACTAGACAGCTAAATATTTTCTTAGTATATCTAAACGATATACACAATAATATAAAATTTACGTTGGAAGTTGAAGTTGACAAAACGATTAATTTCCTAGGTCTATCTATTTCCCATAAAAACAATAAACTGGAATTTAATATTTTTCACGAACCCACTCATACAGATACCACCATCCACTTTAAATCCTTTCATCCTATGCCTCATAAACTCGCAGCATATAACTCATTTATTAATAGACTATTAAGCATTCCTTTCTCAAAATCTAATTTTCAAATCGAATTAAACCGAATTTTAAAAATTGCAGATTACAATGGCTTCCCCAAAAACTTAATAATGAATATTTTAATTTTATTTTTAAATAAAAAACAAAAACAAAAAATAACCAACTTCATTTTCCCTTCAAATAATAGTAAACCAGAAATTAATTATCATTCATTAACTTATATTGACCCCCCTTCTGACGCAATAAAAAATGAAGTCAAAACACACAACATTTCAGTAGCCTTTAAAACTAACAACACACCACATAAATTCATAAATAATGCCAAAGACAAAAATGTCAAAAATAAAAAATCGGGAGTCTACTTGTTAGAGTGTGGTGATTGTCCCATGGTGTATGTCGGACAAACAGGTTGCAGCTTTGAAGATCGAATTGCTGAACACCAAAAGAGCTTCATCAAAACTACGTCAACATACGCCAACCATTTAATAGACAATAGCCATAGTTTCAACAACAATTTTACACACATGCGATAAAAGTCAAAAATTAAACCTATTAGAACAATTAGAAATTAATAAATATAATAAACGCGGTGTGCTACTTACTGATCAAACCGATGTAAATAATTCACCTTTATTTAAACCTATAAACTCTTGTAAAATCTTTGATAACCGCTTAAATTGTAAATGTTTCCCAACCCGTTAAACACCCTCTAACTTCCCCACCCCCTAACAATATAGTATTTAAGTCGCAATTGTAGCCTTGTCTTACCATTAATCATCTGCCTGATGAAGCCACTGTGTGGCGAAACATATGTCGTAGTGTTGGACATTAAAAATTTGTGAAAATTCTCAACACACGTGTTTTACTTACCACATATATTATGGAATTTCACCAAGTAACAGCCAACAATTCAATATTTATGTCTCTTGTTTTTCAAATATTGTCTAAAGACGAGTCTTCCCCCTCCGTAGTAACATAGATTCATCTAGGGACAATTTTTTTCCGGGCAATAAATTCATTTTTTCTTGAAAATAGTTGAGAATCGGCCGAACTTTATATAAACGATCTCTTGAAGGATCTTCTTTGACCCTGTTTTCAGCAAAATGCAGGCATCTGTTATTAAGAAGAAACGATCTCGACTCATGTATGTAGAAAAACACGTGAGGCTAAAGTGTCTTTTCCAATAGTCTTTCAAATTACTGCGGCGGGACTTAAGAGGCGCCGGTCATTAGCCCGAAACATCGATGCTAAGAGCCCTCTTAGCTTGGCGCCCACTAAATCTTATTGTTTTTAATTTCTCCGTTACGAAGTACGAGAAAGTATTGTGATCGTGATTTTTTTTTCAAATTTTTTTTTTACGGAAATATCCGTTTTGGGGTCCCTAGATGCCATTTCAACAATTTCTGGAAAAAATTTTTTTGTGTCTGTGTGTGTGTATGTGTGTCTGCTGTCTGTGTGTGTGTGTGTGTGTCTGCTGTGTGCGCTGTATCTCAAAAACTAATAGAGCAATTGATATGAAACTTTGAACATACGTCTTATTTGATAATCTGAAGAACTGAAAAAATTTTGGTAAAATTTTCCATCTTTCATGATTTTGACGTTTTAAACGTCAGTTTCGTCCGAGTTTACGCAACGCTCGATGTACATTTAAAATATGATTTCAATTAAAAATAAACCCATGAAAACGTAAATATAAAGTCCGAGAAAGTAACATGATGGCCACATCACCATTTTTTATGTAAAGAAAACCAGGCATTAATTTAGGCAGCAATTGCCTCTTTAAAGAAATTAGAAGACTTATGCCCACTTGCACCGCAGCTACTTAATCATGATTAAAAAGTTAATCAATGGTTAGCGAAGAATTGGCTTGCACCGCAACTTAATCATGATTAAAGTCCCCAAGAAACGTCAAATATTTAATCAGCCGATTTTGGCCGATTAACTCAAAAACTAATAACTTCACGACGAATATAGTCGTGAAGTTATTTACATTTGGCAGACGATTTTGAAATTAAAAACCTTTGTTTTGTATTTGTTATTAAAAACGATGGATTTGGGAATAGTTGAGCAGATTGATGAAATCGATGGCTTGGAGGTTAATGATTTTATTAATTTTGGTTTGTTTACCTCGTCCAATAATAAGAAATAATAATAATAGTATAAGTTAGTTAGCATTTAGTATTCATATTTACCGCGCATTTGTTTCCAGTGTTCTCAATAGAACAACGTAAAACAACCAAAAAAGAACTTAAAATCCCTAGAAAAACGTGTGCTCTCTATAATAATACTCGGTGGTCGATAGATGCTTAATCAGCCGATGGTGCAACAGAAATACTCTGATTAAAGTTAATCATGATTAAAATTTAATCATGATTAAGTTCTGCGGTGCAAGTGGGCATAAATGAAAGAACTACATTAACATTATATTAAACTCTATCATATATAATAAATATTTAAATGGTTTGGTTCCCATACGCATTAAAATGAACTAGGGGCGAATAAATTAACAAAAATATTGCACAATATCGTGACAACTAAATGTTCGGATTTGTCTAGTTACAGGGTATGAAATAAACAATTTTTGACATTTACTTGTCAAAAGTTTTTAGTTACTTGTCAATTACTTGTTAGAAACCATTGCGTCAAAAATTTGGATAAATTTAGTCAAAAATGGTCAGAGGAAGTGCGACAAATGCAAAAATTCGTGAATTGATAATAAAAAATATTGTCAGGGCAAAACAATACGTGAAATTGCGGATTTGGCCAAGTCGACAGCTGGGGGCAAACTTAGGCATTATCGTGAGAGTGGAAGTGTCTAATCCAAAGGCAAAATTTCGGGTAAACCGGGAATTGTGTCTGACGGGGATTGGCATTTACTAGTAAAATTTTGCAAACAGGGTCGTCGTAACACCGTAAGAGCCACCGCAGCACAGTGGAATGCTGAAACAAGGAACGACCTTATTGAGGGAGTGCTGCAGAAAGTGGATACACAAATCAGAACTCATAGTCGGTGCGAAAGTTTCTATCAAGTTCATGATTTTTTTATTATTCGTAACGCTTTAGGCGAAAGAAAAACCTCTACTAACTGAAAAGCAGAAAATAAATCGGCTCATTTGGGCAAAAAACGAAGATGTCATGACTGATGAAGACTGGTCCAAAGTCATATTTAGTGACGAGTCGAAGTTTGACCCATCCGTGGGTGTCTTTCGCAAACGGGTTATTAGAACTGCAAATGAAACATTTTATAAAAATTGCTTCAAAAGAACAGTACAATTTTCTAAGGGCATTATGATTTGGGGGTGTATGTCTGCAGTGTGTCTAGGAAGGTATGAGGAGGTAGAAGGCACAATTAATGCAGCAAAATATGAAAGAAATTCAAAAAAATGTCTTATGCCAAGCGCGAAAGATATTCCAACAGGACGGTGCTTCATGCCATGCAGCAAAAACTACTAAAAAATGGTTTGGGGACAATAACAAGGTCCTCTCATGGCCTTTGAACAGTCCAGACCTTAATATTATCGAGACATTGTGGCATAAAATGATCCCCAAAGAACTGTTGCCGATTTGAATAAATTGGTTGAATTATTGCAAAGTTTCGACCCTGACATATGTCAATCATTAATAAAAACGAAGCACAACAGGATTGCAGCAGTTGTAACAGTGCATGGCGATGTAACGCTATATCAAAATAGTAATTCCTTAAATTGTAACACTTAGTTGTCACGATATTGTGCAATATTTTTGTTAATTTATTCGCCCATAATGCATTTCAATGTGTATAGGAACCAAACCATTTAAATATTTATTATAAATGATAGACTTTAATATAATGTTAATGTAGTTCTTTAATTTCATCATTTAGTTTGTGTAAATTAAGGTTTTTAATAATTTTTTGTTCGTCCGAACATTTAGTTGTTAGGGCTCGTACTATTAAATTCAATATTAAACTTTTACAGCGAACTGAATTACCAACGGTATATTGTGGTAAATTTTCATTTGCAAATTACTGTTAAATCGCTAAATCATTCGATTCAAAATTAAATATTCAATCATTTGATAAACAACTTGTTGCTAAATTTTTACATTTTAGTAGCTAATGGTATTAAGTTCGGAAGTTTTGGCGCTAGTAGTAAATATGCACTTAGTAGTTCAACCATCGTCCGGTGGCGCTGACGTGGCGGTAATTACGAACATAATTGAATTGAATGTTAAAAATTCACAACTCGTCATACGGAGTTACGATTTTGGTAATTGAAACTTTGAATGTCAGCCCATACCACAAATTTTTTCTTGAGGCCCTTTGGGTAAATTTTGATCAGTGGCTTTTTGCTTTGCACACCCTAACAGTTTTTCAAAAGCCTGTAAGTATTAAATAAAATAAAAGCCACTCGCAAAACATAACAAGTACATATATTCTCATATTAAAATATTTATAGATTTGCAGAATCATTAATCTCCTGACATAAATCAAAAAATAAACAAACTTACACATGGGTATTATTAAAATTGGCCGTCTTTTAATAATACAAAAGATGGGTCCTCGCTTATAAAACATACATTTAAGTCTAGATACATGTATAAAATTATTTTCGTAAAATATTTACATAACCGTTTCAGTGGTAATTAAGCCTTTAAATAATGGAATAATGTAAACCAAGTAGTAAATTGTATTCTAAGTAATACTATATATGTCACTGGAGCGATACGATAGATATGTTGCAGATTTCAACTTTTATGGAGATACCAGTTACTCAAATAAATTATTAAGACAGTAGTGTGTAGCCCATTGTAAATAGCACGTAATTCCAGTTTCAATTGAGTGGTATTTGTTATACCTAGCCTATTATTGTCTACTTCTTTCGTCGCGACTAGTGGCAGTGCTCCGTGACGTCGACGATCACAGACTTCTTCCATCCGAATAGGAAGTAACCCACACCGGCTCCGAATACGACAGCTAGACACAGCCATACGTTGTAAGTCATGAATATCAGCATGAGGAAGTACGACACGACCATTTGGACCATGTGGAGGAACGTTTGGAAGAAGTGCATTATGCTCATCATAGTAGGCCTAGAAGAAAATTATGATTAGTATGTCTAAGGGGTTGGTCGTTTATGTGAACTTCTAAATGTGCATATTTGTAGAGAAGAAAAATAATAATATTCTGTGGTTCTTAATTAATCGTTTTGATATTTACATAGGGGTAGTTAGATTAGGGTAGGTTATGTAATATCAAATTATATTACAGAGAAGTAAGATGGTAGGTAATTTACTCTCAAAATAATTAATAAATCATGTACAAAATATTACGTCCGACTTACAGGACGGCAAACGTAACTTGCCGTTGCGCAGTGGCAAAATTGTGGGCGGAACCTTCGAAGAGCGCTCTCGATAGATTTCGTGAAGAGTTCACGCGCCTGGTACATTCATTTTCAAAAGTGACAGTGCAATGGTTGGTGGAGGAGAGCGCCCGATAGAGTTGTAAATGAATAGCGCACGCGAAGAATATGTGCTTGCTTATTACAGAGACTGTACTCGGCCGGCTGTAGAGAGAGCTTTCACTTGCTCTCTGCGCGTCTGGCCAACTTATATTTGCCGTCCTGTACCAATGAACTTATGACTTTTAATAGAATTTGGCAAACGGAGTAAAATTTAATGAATCATTCAAGTTGACCTTGGATCGGGTAAGAGAATAAAACTCTGTATTAAAGCAATCTCATGAAGAACAAAGCAATGCTTAGGTATTAATAAAGCAATTCAGTTTTGAGAATACAAAAATAATTGACTGCAGAGAATGGCGCTTGAGAGTGAAAGAGGTGACTCTCTGAAGCAACAAGCTCAGTTACGGACACACAAACCTACACGGATGAAGAATTTCGGGGTCGATTGGTCAGTTAGGTAAATTGCCTAACAAACACCGCTACTAGTTTGGTGATGGTATTCCGAGCAAACATTCTTAGAAAAAAATACTTGAAAAATAAAGTCAATTGATCTGCTTAAACGATTACAAAAATGTATTGCCTAGCGCACTACTAAGTTGCCCGCAACACTACACAAATTTACGTGGCTGAAGGTTCTGGTGATCGATAGCCAGTTAGGCAAAATACACACACAATAATGACGGAAGAACCTGATGGTTGTGAAAATACTACCACTACTAAAGTATGTTCATTAAAAAAAACCTCAAGTGTGCCATGATTTTTTATTTTTTTAAATTTAAGTTGGTGACACATATTTATGTTACTTGCGGTATGTTCCAACCGATAAATCAATTTGCTGTGATAAACGACCCAGAGAAGACGTAAGTTCACCTTCCAATATTCCTTGGGCTGTGTTAATAGCATCCTAAGTATGTTTGACTGGTCTACCACTTCCTGGTTTACGGAGAATACTACCCGTTTCATGTTAAGATCGTGATAAGGTGTTTCTAAATTCATCAAAAATAACGAGAACGTTAGGAAATTCTTCCTGAAACTCTTCCATAAGTGCGTCGGATGAATACACCCAATTTCCGTCCACTTAAGTCCCATTTCGGAAATACCTTTCAACTAGAAACGTTTTTGCTGGTTGCTGTAAACCATTGTGACCACGGAATAATTCTGACTTTTAGAACGTTCTGACGTTTTGTATGTCAATTCCTAACATGTGTGCCAACTTAAATTTTTAAAACTAAAAAATCATGGTACACTTGAGGTTTTTTTAATGAACATACAATACTAATAACACCAGTTACCAGTGTACTAACTAAAAAACAGGAACTAAACTTGCATTTTTATGATTATTTTCATGTTCAGCACTCTCCAAAACATGGGGATGAACCTTGGTGCAAGGATTACATGGTGTGCCTAGATGGCCGCGTTCTCTCTCTCTCATTTGGCTGATGCTCAGTGATGCAACCTTGTAAAATTACTTGCTTAGCTTTAAAAACTCGATATAACTAATTTAAATGTCTGTCGGACGTACTTTATTTACATTTTATCATCTTTTTTCGTACTATTTAGTGTGCATGGCAAATTAAACATCGAAAAAACACATTTATTAATTTTCTTACCAACCTAATTGTTTTAAAGAAAAAACAATAATTTGATGCTCGTGATATTCTAATATATTGTGAAGTATAAACTAAATGCTGTATCATGTTTTAATGTCGAAATCGAATTTTAACGTGTTTTGCAATTTATACTCGTTCGTATACATTTTTATAGTTTCATGGTTGGTAATTGCAGCATCAAAAATATTCAAAAAGGGCGTGGTAGGGCAGTTACAGGCACACCATATAATCTTTGCACCATGGGATGAACTGTTTCATCAGTTACACAAAAAATGTCAAATTTTGTCGATTGTTAAAATTCAGTAGCAAATAGTGATTGTTTAAAAAAAAAACATTGATAACAAAATAAAACATGCAGCTGGTAAAAATACAAAGAAATAGGACACGTATTTACAAATCGAGAGAACCCAAAAAGAAAAACTAACTACACCGAAAAAGAAAATTAGTAGGAGTCTACGGTTAAGACAATCTTAAAACCTTTTTTGAAAAACTTACGGTTGCTTATGGATAACTTCACCGACCATACTGGGATAAAAAAAATTACGGGTTATTAATACGGTGTAACATTCTCTTGATGATATTATTATTTAAACACTACTTACTGTACGATTTGATTTTCTTCGGACACAACACCCTTTTCTGTCGGTAAGGTTACGGCGCGGTATTGCAGTGCATTGTACGTTTTCCAAAAGAGAAATTCCCTGAAGAAAAGAAGAAAGATTTTTAGCTTTATATGCTAGATGGTGCCTGCGCAGTGATACTACAATATGATGTACGTTTTTTAAATGACTCATCTTGTTTGAGAAATGCTCTGTAATTACATCTCTTTCCATGTTATATTTGTTAGAAAGTAATAACAATATTGCAAGTAGTTTGTCTGTACAAAGTACATGCTATATTGTTATTGCTTTCTAACAAATATAACATGGAAATATTATACCGGGTGTTGATTTGGTGGACGCAACATAGGAAATCGCATGTTAATTTTGAAGTGTTCAAATATTGGCTCCCCTATTTATTTTAGAGACAAAATGTATTTAACTTTTTTGTAGAGGGAAAAATTCTAAATTCAATAATTTTCTCACTTAGCACTTTATGTTTCTCTAAGTAGAAATAATTAAGAAAAAGTAATGTGATTTTATAAAAAATAATGGTATGCCATGGAATTAAAACAACAATTGCGGATATCAAAATTGGCACAACATGTCGCTGTCATTTGAGGAAGGTAAACATTTTCGAAATGATTTACACACCTAATTAAGTGATATTATGCAGGCTATAGTTTTAAGGATCTTTGCGATATGCTTTCTATCCAGTTTCCGACGATACCTGATGATACTGTTCAACAATTGGTAAGCAAGTTTGAAGTGTGGAGAACAATTTTGAATAACTGCAAGTGTGAAAATAAGGACATACAAGAAAATAAGAATCCAGCAAGAGAAAATCAAAAGGAATTCGATATTTTGCTGTCCGTAGAAGAAAATGCAGATATAAATACGAGAAAAATATGAGTCCAGTTGAATATACCATACAAATACTTTTAAGGTTTTAAAGAAACACAAATGTATTTCTTTTAAGTATTAGTACCATCAAGAATTACGAGAGGGTAGTGTAAATAATTTCGAAAACTTTTAATCAAATGACAGCGATATATTTTGCCATTTTGATATCCGCAATTGTTGTTTCAATTCCATGGCATGTCATAATTTTTATAAAAGCACATTACTTTTTCTCAATTATTTCAACTTAGAGAAACATAACGTGTTAATAAATTCAGAATTTTTCCCTCTACAAAAAAGTTAAATACATTTTGTCTCTAAAATAAATAGGGGAGCCAATATTTGAACATTTCAAAATTAACGTGCGATTTCCTATGTTGCGTGCGCCAATACCCTGTAGAGCATTTCTCAAACAAGATGTGTCATACCCAGCTCTCGTTGGCATTACTGTTACCTTTCCCGTGTTCTTTGCTGAACTTAGCAAGTATTACCTGTAATATTTGAGTCCTTCATATAAAGCTGCTAGGAAGAAGATTCCAATCATTGATCCGATAAGTCCACCTACTGAACTTATTTTCCAACATTCGAATAATACTGTCTCGGAATATCCGAAATGGAACTGAAATGTAAAACAAAAATGAGTTAGATATTGAATTCATCTTGGAATACAATTTGAAATGAGACAAAATATCTTTGTTACGTTTAGTTTCTAATCGATTTAAAAGTAAAATAGTCACCATTGTGAAGAGATTTTGATTCTGCAAAAATCTGGTGTCTTCCATTTTAATAAATAATTATAGGAAAATAAATGTGTCATTTTGTAAACCAGGTTGTGTTTGACTTAAAGTAAAGCAACTACAAATTCTATCTCGGCGTAAAGAAGCGCCGAGTTGGCATCTGTACTTACCGACAACAAAATTGGAGATTTTTTTTATTAACACTTCTTAAGCGGGTAGTCGTAACAGACGCAACTATGTTGCGTAGCGGGGGTATTTTGCGAGGTAAGCAAAACAGGCGCGTTTAAAAATGAAGTAATAGATTCAAAAGTAATGCTTAGATTTAAATAAATTTTGGTAATATACTACTTACAACTATACTTAACCTTATTTTATCAAAAGTTTGTTAATTGAACGAATCTGTATATATTATTCAACTAGTAAATCTATATTGATAAATTTACATTTATAAACCAGTATAATAGGTATTATGTAAAAAATATATAAAGTGTGGTATTTAAAAAAAACAGTCTTCCTTATGAAGAGGCACTTCGCAAAATTGGCACATATATCAGTTTATTTTTTTTTTCTTATTCGTAACACAAACACGGCATACTGTCTCTGGGATTTTACTTTCATGCCACCTGTAAAAAATTGAATCAATTTTTGTTTTTTGCATCCTTTGACAATCTTCCTGAAGGATCATTTCTTCTGGATGTAGCTGATGTACTTAGTATAGGTTCATCTGCATTTTCCGGAGTAAGTTCGCTTATCCATTCTTTTGCTACAGTCGGGCCGCCGAGAGCTGCCTGTGACTCATCGCTTAAAATCGCATGAATCAAGATTTAAGTAAACGTATGTCCGTAAGAAAATTTAGTGCCGCGCTGATTTTCATTGGCGGGATATTTAAAAATTATCGCGCACCACCTAAACAAACTTTTTACGGTTATATTATTTGACGTAGCGCTCGCGTGTTTTGTGTGTTTATATGAAGCGTATCAATGCGATGCAAGAGTCATGCGTGAGCTTAGACCTACGTTTACGCTGCCCTATTCTTTAACACGCAGACACACGTTTCGTCTTTTATTTCATACTGTTTCGTACATGATAGAAAAAGATAGATATAAAACAATTCTTAGTACGAAAATGCATGAGTCACCATCAGCTCTCAACGGATGAACTATACTTCATGTAAAAAAACTACTTATTTGTTGAATTCGGATTGAATGTTTTAAAAACTCTAAACGCATTAAATAGAGCAAAATTGATAAGAAACATCACAGCCCTTTTGGTCCATTTCTTGGTACGACGTACAATCGAGTAATACGACAAATATTGGCTTCCAAATTCTTTCTTTTGTTACCCAATCAATATTATGGCTTTCTACAAAATCGGCTGAATGTATTGTCATTTTTGATTACCAACATTGTAATAAAATATTTTGCCGGCGACGAAATATAGATTCCCCCTTTTTTAGTTTCGCCTCTGTTTGTGCGAATAGTGCCACAAGTTCGGAATCTATGTTGTAAAAGTGTTTCACAAGTGTCACAATATGGCTGCAGAAGATTTAAAATTGTTTGTTGTAATCGACTTCGTTCTCCACAGTACAGTGGCGGTTCGTGGAACATTTTGATGGTAGAGCCACTTAGCATACAATATATCCTACCGCCTCATTTTTGAGGAAAGAAAAACCGATCATTGAAAACCGTTACTTGTTGCAAAAGCATTCAAAAAATAAATCAAGACTGAGAGTAGCCTGAATATATAAATATTCAAGCTGTTCCTAACTCTGCAAAATTGCAATATTCATTAAATCTGTAATACCGTTCTTCGTCCACGTAAAAAAAAAGGAAATCAATTAAATGAAAATTTTTATTTTGTAACCTTATCTACAACTTTTTAATGAATGCAGTACTTTAAGGATTTGAAAACTATGTTTTTGGTGTAAAAAAAAAAACGGAAAACAATTAAACTGCAAATTTATTTTTTGATAATAATAATAAACTTTATCCTCATTACAGAAATTAATTCAATTTATACACAAAATACAAAACAAAAAGAGAACCATAAGGTGGGGTCTATATCTCTTTAATTAGTATTGAAATAATTTGCAAAATCTGGCCTTTCGCTTAAGAGTTACCCTCAAAAAATTGAACAATTGAACTACAAATTTTATTTTTTATGTCTTATCTGTATCTATTCGGTGAGTACAGCACTTTGCTAAAAGAATTTGCCAAATTTGCTCATCTGTTCAAAAGTTATCCTCAAGAAAAAAAGACAATTATTTTTTTCTGTCCTGTCTACTGTCTATTAGTTGAGCACAACACTTTTCAGGAGGAATTTTTAAAATCGGCTATTTTTTTCAAGAGTTTCCTTCTCAAAATCACAGAACAATTGAACAACGAATTTATTTTTGTATCTTATCTGTGTCTATTCGGTGAGTACAATGCTTTACTGAAAGAATTATCAAAATCTGGTTAGCCGTTCGAGAATTATCTTCAAAAATCAGAAAACAATTGAAGGACAGAATTAATTTTTTAATCTTATCTGCATCTATTCGATGAGTACAACACTTTGCTGGATGAATTTGCCAAATTTGGTCATCCGTTCAAAAATTATCCTCAAAAAAAAAACACAAAAAACGATTGAAGACGAATGACCATTTTTGGTCCTATCTACATTTATTCAACGAGCACAACACATTTATCGACAAATTTAATTTTTTAACCTACATATTTTTTATAGGACACTGCTAAAAGAATTTAAAAACTCTGTCTTTTCGTTTAAGAGTTATCTTCTGCAATAATAGAAAATAATTGAACGCCGAGTTTATTTTTGATCTTATCTACATCTGCCCAATTTTCAAAAGTTGTCCTTTCGTTCTAGAATTGTCCACAAAAGGCAGAAAACAATTGAAGTTACATTTTTTGGGTCCACTGCATGTATTTGATGATTACAACATGTTACTGGAAGAATTTGCCAAATTTGGTCATCTGTTCAACAGTTATTCTCAAAAAACAAAAAAACAATTGAAGACGAAATAACTTTTTGGTCCTATCTACATGTATTCGATGAGTACACTTTTCAGGATGAATTTTGAAAATTTGCTATTTTGTTCAAGAGTTATCTTCTCAAAACCACAAAACAATTGAACGACGAATTTAATCTTTTATCTTATTCACATCAATTCAGTGAGTACAGTACTTTGCTGGAAGTATTAAAAATCAGGTTATCCGTTCAAGAGTGATCCTCACAAAAGAACAATTGAACGCAGCATTTAATTTTCCATTCGACGGGTAGAATACTTTGCTGGATGAATTTATAAAATCTGGTCATCCTTTCAAACAATCGATCGGCGAATTTATGTTTTGTTCTATCTGCATCTATTCAATGAGAACAACACTTGCTTAAAAGAATTTTAAAAATCTGCCCCTTCGTTCAAGAGTTGTACTTAAAAAATCAAAAAAACAATTGAACGTCGAATTTCCGATTTTTGGTCAATTGACATGTATTTATGAGTACATTACGTGAACTAAGTTTATTCATCTTGTGCAGCGTGGAAAAATGAACAAGTGCACGTTGTCGATGCGTGCACGATAAGAGCCAGAAATGATTTGGCTCCTAATGCAGGTTCAGACAACCTCCCATTGTGAAGATTTTAGACTAAGATAACACCATCGTGTGAGCCAATTTTGTTTTAGGTATGTCTCATATTATTACGGCATGAGACTAGATCAGTACAATTGAATTAGTTTAAAGAAAAAAGAATTAATCTCAGACATGACTGCTATGTTTCTCTCTCTCAGACATGGCCAACTCAGAAACAAAATTCTGTGGCTCACACCTTACATACATATCACTACATTTCATTGCAGGGTGATGAGCCGATAAATATGCTATACAGGGTGTTTCAGTGCTCTGGGAACGGTCAATCATGTGCTTATTTGTCAAAATTTCGAAAAATGTTTTATACAAAAGTTGTGTATAATAGTGAGCTGCACGCCCTAAAAATATTTAAATTTATACAGGGTGTCTCATAACAAAGTTACAGACCAAACTTATGTTTTTTTAAATGGAACACCCTGTATTTTTCGTCATTTTTGAAATATATGGAGCAAATAAAGGTGAGTTACTTCAATGCTCCCTATACCTATTGTTTGCCGTTTTCGAAATATTTGAAGATTTGTTGAAATGCATGGTCTGGGTAAAATTTTATTTTTGCCCCAGTGATTGACGTTGAACGATTAAAATCATTTCTATTATTTGGTTGAAGGTTCGAGCTATAGAGCCAACCATGATTTCATACAAAAAATTATTCAGGGTGATAAAAAAAATGTGGAAGAGAAACCCAACTTATAAAGTTGAATAACTTCGTTTTTTTCAAATGGCACACCCTGTATTTAGTAACATATTCTTAAGTAGAATCCAATTATCTTTCAGATTGTATAAGGGTTCCCTGTTCCTAATCTCAATAGTTTTCTTGTATTCAGCGATTATCATATCAGGAATAATTATTATAATCTGAAAGATAATTGGATTCTACTTGAGAATACGTTACTAAATACAGAGTGTGACGTTTGAAAAAACGAAGTTATTCAACTCTATAAGTTGGGTTTTTCTACCGGATTTTTTTATCACCCTGTATAATTTTTTGTATGAAATCATGGTTGGCTCTATAGTTCGAACCTTCAAGCAAATAATTAAAATGATTTTAATCGTTCAACGTCAAACACTGGGGCAAAAATAAAATTTCACCCAGACCATACATTTCAACAAATCTTGAAATATTTCGAAAACGGCAAACAATAGGTATAGGGAGTATTGAAGTAACTCACCATTATTTGCTCCATATAATTCAAAAATGACAAAAAATACAGGGTGTTCCATTTAAAAAAACATAAGTTTGATCTGTAACTTTGTTACGAGACACCCTGTATAAATTTAAATATTTTTAAGGCGTGCAGCTCACTATTATACACAACTTCTGTATAAAACATTTTTCGAAATTTCGACAAATAAGCACGTGATTGACCGTTCCCAGAGCAGTGAAACACCCTGTATAAGTAATAAGCACATAATCCAAAGAGCAGTCTCGAAGACTAACAAAGTTGTCCGACAAGATACATTTGAAAACTGCTGAACAATATATATGAGATCATCTTATTTACTTAAAAATCTCTTAGAATATATCAGCCTCTTAAATGGGGATATATGTGCATTACTAGTACCTTGCCCCGTATTACATTTAAACGTTTAAACATACAAAAGTACATCTGAACGGGTACTAATACCCGCCCCGCTGATAGACGACAGTCAGCGAAACGGGTAATAATACCCGGGCCCGCTCATAATGTGTTAAGAATTATACATACCCACATCATCATACTGCCCATGTCATGGCCTCCCATATTATGATCGCCATGGTCTCCCATATCATGACCTTCATGACCGGTGTGTGGTAAATTAGTGGTAGCTCCATGGCCCATATGTCCCATGTGCTCATGACCGCTCATATCATGTCCCTCGTGAAGTGAGTGATTCATCTTTGTAACTAAGGTACTAGAAATGAAAAAGAATATATTGACTTGCGTGATGACTAAAAGGCTCATTATTGCTAGTTATTTGTAATGGTGGTTGTATTTTTTTGTAGCGCAATCAATTACATGTACAGGGTGGCCCATAAATAAGTTCAGTTTGGGTTTGTCGGAGTTCAAGCTTAGGTACAAATGTTTTATAAAAATATAGCAGTCTTCATTTTCATTTGTATAGTGTACGAATGTTTTGCCAAAATAATAATACAGCTACAGAGATAATTTATCGAGAATTTCAAGAAAACTAGTTCGACAAATGTTGAGCGCGTTCTAAAGTCTGCATCTTTAACTGTTAAGTAAGTGATTTAATGTGAGTATAAAAGTGACCAAAACTTCATTGCAGTGTAAACTTTTCGAGAGAACAACCAGCATAATTTCAATAACCTCGAGCAACATCAATTTCTATCTACTCTGAATTTGAGATCAAAATGGGTGGATCATCTATATTTAATTAAGGAAAAATTTTGCATTGCAAAATCTAAGAAAAAAAAACCATGAGGATATTCTAATAAATACAAGCGTTAAAGTATAGATAACAAGTAAAATAGTGGTGAAGTTTCCTTGGGCATAATTTTTGCATTATTGTTATTATTCCGAAAACATTGAATGATTACAGATAATAAAAATACATACGGGAATGTAAATACCGCGGAATACATTATATTGGTTAATAAGTGAAAATAAGACTTTTTGAGATTGTTGGGTATGATAAAAATAGAATAGTAATTGATATGAAATAGCAAACTGACTTCCAAATAAAAATATAGTTTGCAATTAAAATATTTAGATGATAATTAAAAATATCTTTCTTTAGATTACGAAAGACATGAGTCTAAGGCGGCATATTCACAATAAAGAAATAATTGAGAAGAACAAAATATCAACAGATAGTTTGGAAAAGTTTGAAATGAAGAGGAATCAAGAGAAAACATAGGAAGCAAACATATAATTACAAGAAACATGGTCAGAAAGGAAACATGCCATTGCAAGAATCTACGACCAAGGAAGAAATTGTTTTTGTAATTTTGAAACTACTAAAAAAGAACTACCGATTCAACTTATTTGTAATACTTCGTTCGTTATTATTATTATCTGAGTATATACACGGTGGTTTGTAATATATGCGATAATCTTTAAGGGGTTATTTTGATCATAAAAGTTAATTTGAATAATTGTCCAAAACAGCACAAATAACATTTGTGGAAGAACAATTATATTAAATAAAACACACTTTTACTTAGTTAATATCACACTGTTTAAAAATAAGTAAAAGTGTGTTTTATTTAATTAAAAATGTATCACGAAGTAAGTGCCGCCAACCTCAATCAGACAATTATATTAATTATAATAAAAGTAGAGATTGCAGAGGGACAGTTTTCCCACTCATCCGCATACTTCGAACCTTCAAAAATTTATTTTAAAAGTCGCATTTGTCCAAGGTTTTAAATTTATTACTCCTATCATATTTTCCGCTTTCGTTATTCCGTAACAATAATAATAAAACAAAATTTGGGAAAAACAAAAAAAAAACAATACTCACCAAAATTATCTATCTACCGAATTAATTTCCGTTCCCAATTAACGAGTTATGCAAGGAACGTTCACTTTTGCCCGAAATTGAAAAGCGAAAACCGCTCGTGGAATTTCGGTCCGTTCGCACGTGGAGCGTGTCACAATTGGACTGAATTCTAGAGCCAAAGGCGTGCAGTAGAAACCTTGCAAGTTGATTACGAAAAAAAAAAACAAAGCGGAGGAGAGAAAGGGAAAAGGCAACGCATGACAGTAACAGTGGTTAATTCGGCTTTATCGTAAATAACATTAGTCGGTGATTATTAATCCGTGATTATTAGTAATGTACAAGATATACAAAATAGTTTCGACGTGATGCCCAGTTTTCAAACATTGAAATCACGTCCCAAATATTTATATCACCTGTATTGAAAATTACCAATGGCGAATATTTGAAATTGCTGATTTGTTGGCAAGCAAAAATATGCAAATCAGATTACAGTGTTTACGAATACCAAATTTCACTTTTAAGTCTTTTTCCGATTGCGTATGCCATTTTAAATGAATTTAGAATTTATTTTGTTTCAATCAAAAACTTACCATTTACGAATTAGATGTAAATTAAATTATAAATGATGCGTATTTTTGCAAGATTAAATAAAGAGGGGAATATCAAGGTCTTTGTGGTCATTAATTACGGGAAATTCCAAATTACATGTCGTGTATTTCTTCATTTTATTTCTATTTCGAAAATGATCGAAAGTTAAGACAATGAAATAAATTACATGAAAGATGGCATTCTTTATTTTAATTAATACTAACTTAAAAATATATTTTTGGGCCAATTATGTGTCGGCCCGATTCGCTGACGCAAAAAATCAATTATTTTCGGGGCGAGACCGATAAAAATAACATTTTTACATGGGACTATGAAGGCGTGGTCAAAAAGTTGTGATTTTTTTTTAAGATAACGCTAATTTCGAGAATCGTGCGTCTTTCAGAAATATTCCAACTTTGAGGGTATGCATCAGTGACGGTTCGCGTGGTTTTTTCTGGTACGGCCGAGGAACAAGAGGTGGTAATACAGATAGGTGCGGTCACGCAGCCAGCCGTCTCTGCAACTGACCCTACCTATCTGTATTACCACCTCTTGTTCCTCGGCCGTACCAAAAAAAACCCCGAGAACCGTGACTGGTATGTATCGAAAGATCTGAAGCCTTATGAATTTTTAAATGTCCTTAATAGAATGACACATTAATTTTTCAAATTTTCAATTTGGCTTCCCCCACCACCAGTGGACCGCGCGAACTAGAAATAACACACTGCGACGCTCTGGTAAAAACTACGCTTGTTATTACTGATAAAAGTATTTTGTCTGTTAGGTATTCACAACAACCGCAAACCATCGTATTTCCCCGCAGGATAAGCAACGGCCATTAAAATACGAAGCTTGAAGGTCATTTCACTCCTCTGAATTATCTACTGATCTACCCAGAGTTGTTTAATGTCTGCAATCTGCAAATCGCCCAAAAATACAGGAAGAAGACGTCGATATGACAACCAACTTTTTCCCGCAGGATAAGCATCAGCCATTAAAATACGAAGCATGATGGTCATTCACCCTTCTGAATTATCTACTGATATCCATCAAGAGTTGTTTGTCTGCAAAAAAATACGGGAAGACCAACCAAATATACAGGCTGTCCTAAATAGAGTAGGATTGCATGGATATCTTTCTTATTCTTAAAGCTAGAGATCTGGTTAAATGGACAATGTTGTGCAGTTTCTATGCTGATTCAGATTATGTTGAGAAATTTTCAAAATTCCGAGCAGTTTAGAAAATATTTAAAAAAAAATGAAAATCGCTATTTTCAAAAAAATCAAATATCTCAATAATTATTAAAGATGCGAAAAAAAGTTTTAAATAAAAGTTACTTGGTTTAATTAGGCAAACATAGAAATCAAGTCAAAATAAAATTCAAGATGGCGGTTTCCGAGATATTAATACCAACTTTCTTATTTCAAATGGCCGCCATATTTGATTTTTACACGCATAAATAGACTTGTTTTTCTCTTTTCAACGATGTACAACAACCTATGTCAAAATAAAAAATAATGGAAATATTAATTGTTGTAAGTTTAAAACAAGGCATAAATAAAAATAAAACAAAATTTGTTATAACGACTAACTGTCATCTTACATTAGTTTATCAGTTGTATTAATCATTCATACATGTGTATTGTCTTAAGTTGTTGTAATATCGATAAATATTAATTACTTGAAATGGCGAATTACTCAATATCTGAATAATAAGATATGTTTTGTAATTACATCAAGTGTTACAAAAACCCCCATCTTGCAGCACAAACATACCAAGCAAACTTTCCTGAAAGAAGGCAGCCGGACATTAAGGTATTTAAAAGATTGGATGAAAATATGCAATTGTATGGAAGTTTAAAAAAACCTAAGAGAAATAGAAATATGATCGTTGATGATGAAGAATTAACATTGGCTTGTGTGGCAGCTAATCCGAACATTTCATGTCGGCAGATAGAAAATGAAGTTAACGTATCTAATGCCCGTTTTCACCAACTATTCCTAAACAAATACTTTGTTAGATAGTACCTAAGCTAAGAAATGCCTAAACTAGTTCTTTAGATAAATTCGGTTTCACCATGGCAATCGGTTCCTTGATAAGCAATTCCTACTAAAGTACTGTTTTTTTAGGGAAATTTTAGTTGTCATATTGGTGAAACTGCGGGTGTGTGCTTCGCTATATAGAGTGAAGTTCGCACCAGTGATTTTTTACTACTTCATTGAAGTAACATAACGTCACTCGTTCAATTACTCATGTTAATATTTTCAATGATTGATTAATTTATGGAATTATTATTTTAAACTAGCGTCACCATCAATTGCGAAGAAGAGCGAAGAAGAATTATAGCTAGGACATAATCAAATTAAAGGTAGACATTGAAAAGAAAAAGAATTGAATTAATGGCGCCAGAAAGTGCGCGCCCATGTATTAGAGAAGGAGTTTTTCAGAAACATTGAGAAGTAAGACAACTTTATTTTGCATTTAAATATGAATTAATTATTCTGACCCCCAATTCGGGTACGTCGGTCATCTTTTTCATCTGAATCTGAATCACATACATTCAAATGTACAATAATACGAAAAAAAAATCCATTAGAATTGGTATGGCCCCGCGTAACAGACCAACGTAATCTGATTTGGATTATTTAGTTGAAATCCGTTGATTATTAAAAAAGTTATGAATTTTTGAAGTAATAATTGCTCGTTAATGCGATCATGAATTTCAAAAATTAGAATTTTTTTTTTAACTGGTGATACATGCTTTTATCAATAACAATACACTTTTTACATTCTTTAGCTTTCATAATTTTGTTATTTAGTTGAAATCCGTTGATTATTAAAAAAGTTATAAATTTTTGAAGCAATAATTGCTCGTTAAAGCGATCATGAATTTCAAAAATTAAAAAAAAACAAATTTAACTGGCGATACATGTCTTTATTAGTAACAATACACTTCGTACATTCTTTAGCTTTAATCATTTTCTTATTTAGTTCAAATACGTTGGTTATTAAAAAAGTTATGAATTTTTGAAGCAATAATTGCATGTTTGAGTGATCATGAATTTCCAAAATTCTGAAAAAAATATGTTAACTGGCGATACATGTTTTTATTAATAACAATACACTTTTTCCTTCTTTAGCTTTCATAATTTTGTTATTTAGTTGAAATCCGTTGATTATTAAAAAAGTTATAAATTTTTGAAGCAATAATTGCTCGTTAAAGCGATCATGAATTTCAAAAATTAAAAAAAAATATTTCAACTGGCGATACATGTTTTTATTAGTAACAATACACTTACATTTTTTAGATTTAATAATTTTGTTATTTAGATCAAATCCGTTAATTATTAAAAAGTTATGAATTTTTGAAGCAATCATTGCACGTTAAAGCGATCATGAATTTGAAAAATTCGAAAAAAAATATTTTAACTGGTGATACATGTTTTTATAAATAACAGTACACTTCTTACATTGTTTGCCTTTAATAATTTTGTTATTTAGTTCAAATGCGTTAATTATTGAAGAAGTTATGAATTTTTAAATTTCACAGGGATGTATTAATTGTCCGTTAAAGTGAGCTTGAAGTTCAAAAATAAAACATACATAATACATTTTATTAATAATACCAGTTAAATTCTTACATTCAGTTCAAATACACTAATTAACAAAAAAAAATGAATTTTTGAAGTTAATGCGGACGTAACCCGACTAGGATTTTAAAAAATTGCAAAAAAATATTTAGACAGGTGATGTATTTTTGTATTAACAACAATCAACTTCTAGCACTCTTTCGCTTTAAAAATATTCTTATTTCGTTAAAATTCGTTAGTTAATAAAAAAGATATGAATTTTTGAAGTTGATGCGGACGCAACCCGACTATGATTTTCAAAAATTGCAAAAAAATATTTAGACAGGTGATGCATTTTTGTATTAACAACAGTCAACTTCTAGCACTCTTTTGCTTTAAAAATATTCTTATTTCGTTAAAATTTGTAATTAATAAAAAAGATATGAATTTTTGAAGTTGGTGTGGACACAACACGACCAAGATTTTTAAAAATTGCAAAAAAATATTTAGACAAGTGATACATTTTTTTATTAATAACAGCCAACTTCTCGCACTCTTTCGCTTTAAAAATATTCTTATTTCGTTAAAATTCGTTAATTAATAAAAAAGATATGAATTTTTGAAGTTGATGCGGACGCAACCCGACCAGGATTTTCAAAAATTGCAAAAAAATATTTAGACAGGTTATGCATTTTTGTATTAACAACAGCCAACTTCTAGCACTCTTTCGCTTTAAAAATATTCTTATTTCGTTAAAATTCGTTAATTAATAAAAAAGATATGAATTTTTGAAGTTGATGCGGACGCAACCCGACCAGGATTTTCAAAAATTGCAAAAAAATATTTAGACCGGTGATGCATTTTTTTATTAACAGCCAACTTCTCGCACTCTTTCGCTTTATAAATATTGCACGTAAGCCTCAATGGGCCCTTTATACATCCTCCCATCTGAGTCCGTATTCCCCAGTGCCGTCCAGCCAACCCACGGCATTGGCAAACGCCAGGACTGCACCAAGAGGGACTTTATGGATGTCTGATGATTGTCTTATTGTAGAGGTGGCTAAATACTTCAAGAGTACATGTTCGGGGGTCTTCTCTTCAGCTTCACACCCTCTATAGATGGGCTTGGGACAGAGGCTCATTCTATTTCTGCTTTCTTAGATTGCAGTGCCCAGTTAGAAGACCCACGAATTTTCGTAGGTTCCCCCTGGACAGATACTGCTTGCATATCTGACAATCTTGGAGTTCATCAAGATGAAATATTTGACTACCCTGCAGCCAGGCTTGTCATTTCATCGATCTTCGTGATGTTCAGTCGATGTGTCTTTTAATAAGGATATTATGTCCGACAGAGAGGGGCTAGTTGGATTCCGGCCCGAAAGTAGGGCGTCTGGAAGCTCTTCTTGGCAGTCCATTTTTACCCAGCACAAGGTTACCTAGTTGTCGTTTGCCACTCTCTCTAGGCCCGCGCAACATTCCAACGTTAGTGCTGATGTGATTTTGTAGTTTGTAATTGCATTGTAACAAAGGAAAATAAGTAAATAAATAATATTGCTGATCTAGAGTCACTGATGATATGCACAATTTTCCCTTTGCTATTTCTATCAGCAATTTCTCTGGCTGCATGTAATATACCCACGAGTTTCGCCTTAATGGGGGTACTCATTGATATACCAAGTGCAGCAATCTTTTTCAGGGATAGGTTTTTACAGTATATACCAATCCCGGCCCCTGTTTTCGTTAACTATGCGTTTGATGTTATTAAGTTTGCTACCTTCGCCTGAGTTTACGTGCTTTAGGCTTACTTAGAGCTTCCTTTTAAATATTTATTTTCGAGAGATTGTGTCCACCGGCATCATAATTGCGATCTTCCTCTTTAAAAATATGTTCAGTGCTCGCCTCTTCCATTGTTTACGAGCTACATATTTGTTACTTGTAGCCTGGCGGCCGCTGTTGCTCGCTCTTTAATGTGTATGTCTAGCGGGGGCGGACACAGCAGGGTTTTTATTGCAGTTGTTGGTGTCCAGTCACGTTCAAATGGGCATTCTTTTGGACATGGTTTAGAAGCCTGACAGCTGTCAGACCAACATAAATAAACCGACTAGAAATTTTAGGTTAGAAACAGATACTTAATCCCTGGGTTGCCGTTTATCGCGTACCTAGCGATAAGTAATGCCTAAACCATTTAGGAAAGTGTTTAGGACTGGTGAAAACCAAATTGACGGTAAGAAGTTCCTATCTTTATTTAGGAAATGCTTATATTTTAGGAATGGTTGGTGAAAACGGCCATCAGTCTAGAGCATCAACAATTTTAAAAAAGCACAAGTTTCACCCTTATAAATTGCACCTATCTCAGACTTTGCAACCAAATGATAACATCCGTAGATTAACATTTTGCAGGTGGTTAATCAACAAAATTACGGAAAATGGTGATTTTATAAACACAATTTTATGGACTGACGAATCTTACTTTTCTAATTGTGGATTATTTAATCGTCATAATGAGCACTATTGGGCTCAAGAAAATCCACACATAGTTATTCCACGGCGAAACCAATTACGGTTCGGCTTTAGTGTTTTTTGTGGCATAATGGGAAATCGTTTACTTGGTCCTATAATTTTTGGAACTCTAACTGCACAACGTTATTTGGAAATTCTTCAAACAACCTTAGAAGATTTATTGGATGATTTACCTTTGGCACAAAATATGCAAATATGGTACCAGCAAGATGGCGCTCCAGCACACAATGCCAGAGATGTTATTACTTATCTAAATGGACGTTTTAATAATAAAGTAATAGCGACTAATACACCTGTGCAGTGGCCAGCCAGATCTGCAGACTTGACGCCTCTTGACTTTTATTTGTTGAGCACTTTAAAGAACAAAGTTTATGGAAGTAACTTCAATTATAACAATGTGGATGAACTTCGCGAAGCAGTGACAGAGGCAATAAACGGCATTAATCGCAACACATTACGAAAAGTAACTGGCAGTGTTGTAAAACGCTGTCAATTGTGTTTGGCCAATAACGGTCAACATTTTGAGCATTTTTTATAATTTATTGTTATTTTACTACTTGGTTGTATTACCTCTTTTTGTTTTGTTACATTTGCTTTAAAAATAATTAAAAAAAAAAAAATTAAAATTTAAACAATTAATATTTCCATTATTTTTTATTTTGACATAGGTTGTTGTACATCGTTGAAAAGAGAAAAAAAAGTCTATTTATGCGTGTAAAAATCAAATATGGCGGCCATTTGAAATAAGAAAGTTGGTATTAATATCTCGGAAACCGCCAACTTGAATTTTATTTTGACTTGATTTCTATGTTTGCCTAATTAAACCAAGTAACTTTTATTTAAAACTTTTTTTCGCATCTTTAATAATTATTGAGATATTTGATTTTTTTGAAAATCGCGATTTTCTAAACTGCTCGGAATTTTGAAAATTTCTCAACATAATCTGAATCAGCATAGAAAACTGCACAACATTGCCCATTTAACCAGATCTCTAGCTTTAAGAATAAGAAAGATACCCATGCAATCCTACTCTATTTAGGACACCCTGTATTTTGTTCTATTAGTGGAAATTATGGGTGGACGTATGATAGCAACACGTGCAATTAAACGTACTTTGACTTCTAGTTTAGATACGTAAACACTCATTAATTGTTTAATTTCTGATGTAAAGTTAATGGGGTAAGGCATAGTGTATCGAAACAATTATACCATATGATACGACCTGTTATCATATAATGTTTAAGTTATACAGGATAAGCGCGTAATTATTTTTGCCGCTTCGATAATTTCCGTTTCGATTGTGCCATTAAACTGAAGTACTGATAGGGCTGGGCTAATTAATAAAATCACCTTTTCATAGCAAATTTTCCTAGGAAAATGCGTCAACTCGTTTTCTACTTTCTCCGTTACGAAGTACGAGAAAGTATTGTGATCGTGATTTTTTTCAAATTTTTTTTTACCGAAATATCCGTTTTGGGGTCCCTAGATGACATTTCAACAATTTCGCGTGCGCGCTGCATCTCAAAAACTAATAGAGCAATTGATATGAAACTTTGAACATCCGTCTTATTTGATAATTTGAAGAAATGAAAAGCTTTTGGTAAAATTTTGTACACCGAAAGTGGGCGTTTACCTTAACTGTTTTTGGTTTCTTGCCAATATTTTCTTAAATATGAAAAATATCACAAAAACATTTAAACAAACTTTGAAGATAACAAAGAAATGAACATCTTTTGCTTGAAAACATTTTTCATAAAATCATTTTTATTCGAGAAAAAAAATTATTATTATTTTTTTAATTATTGGTTTATAATTATGAAACAATAATAGTAACAGCAAATTTATGTTAATAATAATTGTAGAGAATGCTTAAATAAACAACTTATAAAGAATAAGTTTTTTTCGAAATCCCTTTAGTTTTTGAGTAAACTGAGTTTTTGAATTTGCGTTTCAATTTTTCCATCTTTCATAATTTTGACGTTTTAAACGTCAGTTTTATCCGAGTTTACACAACGCTCGATGTACATTTCAATTGAAAATAAACCATGAAAACGTAAATATAAATGGCTATAATACCATCAAGTCGGAGAAAGTAACATGATGGCCACATCAGCATTTTTTTAATTTCTATTATTAAAGGTGAAAAATAAAATTGCCTGCTAGGTCACCTGTAAAAGTGTCTCAACAAATGGATTATCTCTCTCTCTCTCTCTCTCTCTCTCTCTCTCTCTCTCTCTCTCTCTCTCTCTCTCTCTCTCTCTCTCTCTCTCTCTCTCTCTCTCTCTCTCTCTCTCTCTCTCTATTATTAATTGTACGTAATTTTTGCTGTTTAAGCGAAATCCGCAAGCAAGTAATGTGATCTAATTTCTCTCTCCGTATCTGTCCAACTTTCTTATTCTTATTTCTGGCCTTTCTTCAACCAAACAATTTTTGCAAGTATTATTTCACTCTTAAGATTGATGATGTTATTTGCAATAATCTCACGTGTACAGAATATACAGTTATGAAAATTATAACAATTTTTGCGACTTACATCTTTAGGCATAATGCGATTTTGTCAAAACTGTAAATACATCATCATCCCTAAATTTTAGAATAATTACATTTGCACAGAATGTAACGTTATGAAATTTGCCTACTCGAAAAAAAAATCATCTACTTTATAATCAAAATACATGTTAAAACAGTAAATTTTGATATATTTTCATTTGTATGTGTGTAATAGCTATTTAAGTTTACTTTAAAAAAATGTTCCGCCCGGGCGGAGATTTAAACCCACTCGACTTGAGATCCAATCTTACTCACCAGACCACCAAGCCAGCAAAAAAAATATTCATAATTAATACCAGTGGCGGCTCGTGGAACATTTTGATGGTAGAGCCACTTAGCATATAATATACTTTTTGAGAAAAAATAATCGATTACCTTTGCAAAATTATTCAGTAAATTAAATAAAGAGAAAAGTAGCCTTCATATATAAATATTCAAGCAGTTCGTAATTTTACAAAATTAAGTCTTACAAAGGCTAACAAATAAATAACTTATTGAAACAAGTCACTACAAAAAAAATGTTTAGTGTTATCTGTATCTATTTGGTGGACTCTTCTGGAAGAATTTGACTTTGGTCACCCGTTATCTTCTGTAAACCAAAAACAATTGAACAACGAATTCAATTCTTTGGTCCTCTATATATCTTTCGGATGAATGAAAGACTTTGCCAAAAGACTCTTAGAAATCCGATCATAAGTTCAAAAGCTAAAAAAAATAATTAAACAATTTTATTTTTTTTAACCTACGTCTATTATATAATAATAATACTTTGCTAACACGTTTAAGAGTTATCCTTATTAATAATAAAATATTTTTTGATCTTATCTGTTCAATGAGCACAACACTTTGCTGAAAGAATTTTCGAAATCTCTCCTCGCGTTTCTGAATTGAACAATAAATTACATGTTTTGGGTCTTATCTGCGTCTATTCAATGGAAGAATTTACCAAATTAGGTCATCCGTTCAAGAGTTATCCTTAAACAACAAAAAAGCAATTAAAGACGAATTAATTTTTTGGTCCATTTATACGATAAGTACTTTATTGACTCAAAAAAATATAAAAACAATTGCTATCCACCTGAAATCTTTCAAAATCACTTAATATTAATTCAAGAGTGATTTGGTAGAAAATTCCAATACATTCCGTCGATTGCTTTGGCGATTTTTCGTGTAAATTTATGAAAAAAATTTTTGACGGGAAAAAAAAGCAATTGCCATGAAACTTTCCAAAACAACTGACAACACATGTGATTCTACATTTCCGTAAAAATTAGAAATCCATTGTTTCTAAATTTTAGAATATTTCGATGTGAACGGAGATGAAATTTAAAAAAATTGCAGTAAATTTGTCGACGCGAAAAAAAAAAATAAAAACAATTGCCACCGACTTGAAACTTTCCAAAACAACTAACAACACATGTGATTCTACATTTCAGTAAAAATTAGAATATTTCAATGTGGAGATGAATTTAAAAAAAATTGCAACAAATTCGTCGACGCGAAAAAAATATAAAAACAATTGGCACCGACTTGAAACTTTCCAAAACAACTAACAACACATGTGATTCTACATTTCAGTAAAAATTAGAATATTTCAATGTGGAGATGAAATTTAAAAAAATTGAAACAAATTCTTCGACGCGAAAAAAATATAAAAACAATTGCCATCGACTTGAAACTTTCCAAAACAACTAACAACACATGTGATTCTACATTTCAGTAAAAATTAGAATATTTCAATGTGGAGATGAAATTTAAAAAAATTGAAACAAATTCTTCGACGCGAAAAAAATATAAAAACAATTGCCATCGACTTGAAACTTTCCAAAACAACTAACAACACATGTGATTCTACATTTCAGTAAAAATTAGAATATTTCAATGTGGAAATGAAATTTAAAAAAATTGAAACAAATTCTTCGACGCGAAAAAAATATAAAAACAATTGCCATCGACGTGAAACTTTCCAAAACAACTGACAACACATGTGATTCTACATTTACTTAAAAATTAGAAATTCATTGTTTCTAAATTTTAGAATATTTCGATGTGAACGGAGATGAAATTTAAAAAATGGCATTAAATTCGTCGACGCAAAAAATATAAAAACAATTGCCATCGACTTGAAACTTTCCAAAACAACTGACAACACATGTGATTCTACATTTCCTTAAAAAATAGAAATGCATTGTTTCAAAATTTTAGAATATTGCGATGTGAACGGAGATGAAATTAAAAAAAAAATTGCAACAAATTCGTCGACGCGAAAAAAATATAAAAACAATTGCCATCGACTTGAAACTTTCCAAAACAACTGACAACACATGTGATTCTACATTTCCTTAAAAATTAGAAATTCATTGTTTCTAAATTTTAGAATATTTCGATGTGAACGGAGATGAAATTTAAAAAAAAATTGCAACAAATTCGTCGACGCGAAAAAAATATAAAAACAATTGCCATCGACTTGAAACTTTCCAAAACAACTGACAACACATGTGATTCTACATTTCCTTAAAAATTAGAAATTCATTGTTTCTAAATTTTAGAATATTTCGATGTGAACGGAGATGAAATTTAAAAAAAAATTGCAACAAATTGGTCGACGCGAAAAAAATATAAAAACAATTGCCATCGACTTGAAACTTTCCAAAACAACTGACAACACATGTGATTTTACATTTCCGTAAAAAATAGAAATGCATTTGTTTCTAAATTTTAGAATATTTCAATGTGAACGGAGATGAAATTTAAAAAAAAATTGCAACAAATAATTCGTCGACGCGAAAAAAATATAAAAACAATTGCCAACGACTTGAAATTTTCCAAAACAACTGACAACACATGTGATTCTACATTTCCTTAAAAATTAGAAATTCATTGTTTCTAAATTTTAGAATATTTCGATGTGAACGGAAATGAAATTTAAAAAAAATTGCAACAAATTTGTCGACGCAAAAAAATATAAAACAATTACCATCGACTTGAAACTTTCCAAAACAACTGACAACACATGTGATTCTACATTTCCTTAAAAATTAGAAATTCATTGTTTCTAAATTTTAGAATATTTCGATGTGAACGGAGATGAAATTTAAAAAAAAATTGCAACAAATTCGTCGACGCGAAAAAAATATAAAAACAATTGCCATCGACTTGAAACTTTCCAAAACAACTGACAACACATGTGATTTTACATTTCCGTAAAAAATAGAAATGCATTTGTTTCTAAATTTTAGAATATTTCAATGTGAACGGAGATGAAATTTAAAAAAAAATTGCAACAAATAATTCGTCGACGCGAAAAAAATATAAAAACAATTGCCAACTACTTGAAATTTTCCAAAACAACTGACAACACATGTGATTCTACATTTCCGTAAAAAATAGAAATGCATTTGTTTCTAAATTTTAGAATATTTCAATGTGAACGGAGATGAAATTTAAAAAAAAATTGCAACAAATTCGTCGACGCGAAAAAAATATAAAAACAATTGCCAACGACTTGAAATTTTCCAAAACAACTGACAACACATGTGATTCTACATTTCCGTAAAAAATAGAAATGCATTTGTTTCTAAATTTTAGAATATTTCAATGTGAACGCAGATAAAATTTAGAAAAAAAATTCAATAAATTTGTCGACGCGAGAAATATATAAAAATAATTACCATCCACTTAAAACTTCACAAAATCACTCAATATTCATTCAAGAGTGATTTAGTAGAAAATTCAAATACATTCCGTGGAATGTTTAGCAATTTTTCATGTAAATTTATGACAAATTATAATATTTTTTTTTTTGGCGCGGAAAACACATAAAAACAATTGCCATCCACTTGAAATTTCAGAAAAGCACTCAATATTAATTCAAGAGTGATTTGGTAGAAAATTCAAATACATTCATGAAATTTATGAAAAATTATATCATCATTTTTTGTTGAAGCGAAAAAATATAAAAACAGCTGTAAAATACTTTGAACTTTCTAAATTTACTTAAAACTATAATAATCTTACAAAAACTCAAAAGACTCCATCACAGGCTTTCAAGACAACCGACCGAGAACAGCGCTTCAGATTTTTTTAATTTGCACGAGTGAAAAAAATTTATAAAAACAACTGCAACACACTTGAAATTTTCCAAATGTCCTCAAAATACCCAAATCTTAACAATACTCCAAAAAAAAACTCAAAAAAGCCCATCACTGGTTTTCAAGATTTTAAGTTTCACTTCTTCCGAGTAAAAAAAAGACATAAAAAACAAGTGCGACACACTTGAAACTCTCCAAATTTACTCAAAATACATTGTTCATAATAACCCTCTAAAATACCCATAATACCCCATCAAGTTTTTAAGATAACCGACCGAGAACAGCCCTTAAGATTTTTTAAGTTTCACTTCTTCGGATTGAAAAAAAATACAAAAACAACTATAACACACTTGAAACTTTTCAAATTTACTCAAAATACATTAATCTTAATAAACCTCCAAAAAACTCAAAATACACCATCACTGGTTTTCAAGATAACATCACAAAACACAATTCTGGAAGAATTTTTCAAATCTGCTAATTTGTTCAAGAGATATATTCTTAAATGAATGCATTGCCATTTTTCTCGTCTCATGAAACTTTCGCAGGCATCGTTTTAACATTTAAAATAACAAATCAGTGGTTTTAGAATTAATAAAAAAAAATCTTATTCCGTTTGAAATTAGAGGTAGTGCCATGGCTCCTTGGCTCTACATAACGAGCCGCCCCTGATTAATAGTGCGGCGCCACTGATACGAGCTATCAATACGTAAGTATAGTTGATCGAAAAATATAAGGCGTTTATGGCCTTCTACAGTATTTAAGTCAAACTCTCATCCCCAGCCCCCAATAAATGACCCGCAACGGATCCTCCTAACGCTGTCTCGGGCCCGGTTTCGGTATTTTTAGTTTCTCCGTTACGAAGTACGAGAAAGTATTGTGATCGTGATTTTTTTTCAAATTTTTTTTTACGGAAATATCCGTTTTGGGGTCCCTAGATGCCATTTTAACAATTTCTGGAAAAAAAAAAATTGTGTCTGTGTGTGTGTCTGTCTGTGTGCGCTGTATCTCAAAAACTAATAGAGCAATTGATATGAAACTTAAAAGCTTTTGGTAAAATTTCATACACCGGAAGTGGGTGTTTACCTTAACTGTTTTTTGTTTTTTGCCAATATTTTCTTGAATATGAAAAATATCACAAAAACATTTAAACAAACATTGAAGACAACAAAGAAATGAACATCTTTTGCTTGAAAATATTTTTCATAAAATCATTGTTATTAGAGAAAAAAATTATAATTTTTTATTTATTTTTGGTTTATAATTATGAAACGATAAATAGTTACAGCAAATTTATGTTAATAATAATTAGAGAATGCCAAAATGAACAACTTCTAAAGAATAAGTTTTTTTAGAAATCTCGTTAGTTTTTGTGTAAACCATGTTTTTGAATTTGAAGTATATTTTCATCTTTCATAATTTTGACGTTTTAAACGTCAGTTTCATCCGAGTTTACACAACGCTCGATGTCATTTAAAATCTGATTTCAATTGAAAATAAACCATGAAAACGTAAATATAAATGGCTATGATACCATCAAGTCGGAGAAAGTAACATGATGGCCACATCACCATTTTTTATTAAGAGGCCCTTTTAACTTTGGGTGCTGCTGCGAGCATGAAAATTCTACAATGCAGTCCTGACCAGCCCGAGAATATTTATGGGTTCGGTTTCACGATATGATGGCCCTAAACTTATTAAGGTGGTCAAACGGTAAAAGGCCATAAACGCCTTAATCTATTGGACAACTATAGCAAATGTATAGTTTATAAAAGAAAAATTATTTATTTAGTTTTCATATGCCGTTCGCGCTTTCGCATAAATATGTTTACACGTATGTGCAATTGATAATATAAAACAATCCGATAAAAACAACCGAAACGGCGATAAGAGTCACCAACAAAACAAGTCTGAATTCGCACAATAATAAAGTTAGTTAATTCGGAGGCACGGAGACACAAAATTTTGATTGTTTAACAAAAAAATTAACAGAATCGATTAGCGATTAAAAACAGGTATGACAAGATAATCGACAATGCGGAATGCGCACGAAAGTCAACAGTCTGAGGTGCACGCGGCACCATTTTGTGCACACGGCGAAATGGTGCCGCGTGCAACATGTAATTGTACGCCGGACAGGACTTGGTAACATGCAGTACTATAGTTATCGGTTTTCGGTAAGCATTTGGTCGACGTGACCAAACAATGTGGAGTGTGAGGAGTGCGATAAGATTAGGCCACGTCATTGGGTGTAACGCAACTTGGTGGACTTTTAAAAGCCATATTGACGCACCGCAGACAAAGGAATTTAAATCAATCAAGTGCATAGTGATCCATCTAATAATTCGGTTCAATTTCATCAGCCAGTTTAAACTATTGGGTTATTCATATTTACAATTGTACTTAACATAGATCATTTTAATCATATTTAATCGTGTTCTTGTTTCAAAATATTTGCAAATGTACAATGCGGCCAAAAAAATTAGGACGCCTTTGTAATCTAACGCGTGGTTTCTTCTATTTTTTTTTCATGTATGCTTTCATATTATAAACAAAATTGAGACGAAAAAAGATGCCCTTTTTTGTTGGCCGCAACTATACTGTTCTATTCAATAAAAAATGGTGAACCCGATTTTGATAGTATTTCGCTAATGTGATTTGGGCTTTTTTCAATTCAAATGTAAATTTAAAAAAATATCCATAAAATAACAGTTGAATTAAAAACAATCATATGTAGGAAAAGAGTTTAATTAAAATATTTATAAACAGGCAGTTTATTAAAAAAAAATCTGTAAAGGTTGAATTTAAAAAGTCTCATGTATAAAAATGCAGTTCAAATTAAAAAATGGTGATGTGGCCATCATGTTACTTTCTCCGACTTGATGGTATCATTTATATTTACGCTGTCATGGTATATTTTCAATTTAAATCATATTTTAAATGTACATCGAGCGTTTTGTAGAATCGGATGAAACTGACGTTTAAAACGTCAAAATTATGAAAGATAAAATGACAAATTTTACTTCAATAACTAAAGAGATTTAAAAAAAATGGTGATGTGGCCATCATGTTACTTTCTCCGACTTGATGGTATCATAGCCAATTATATTTACGTTTTCATGGTTTATTGAAATCATATTTTAAATGTACATCGAGCGTTGCGTAAACTGACGTTTAAAACGTCAAAATTATGAAACGGAAAAATTATACTTCAAATTCAAAAACTCGATTTACTCAAAAACTAACGAGATTTCGAAAAAAACTTATTCTTTAGAAGTTGTTCATTTTGGTATTATCTACAATTATTATTCACTCAAATTGCTGTAACTGTTATCGTTTCATTATTATAAACCAAAAATTGAAAAAAAATTAATACATTTTTTTCTCAAATAGCAATAATTTTATGAAAAATATTTTCAAGCAAAAGATGTTCATTTCTTTGTTGTCTTTAATGTTTGTTTAAATGTTTTTGTGATATTTTTCATATTTAAGAAAATATTGGCAAAAAACAAAAAACAGTTAAGGTAAACACCCACTTCCGGTGTACGAAATTTTACCAAAAGCTTTTCAGTTATTCAGATTATCAAATAAGACGTATGTTCAAAGTTTCATATCAATTGCTGTATTAGTTTTTGAGATACAGCGCACACAGACAGACACACACACAATTTTTTTTTCTCCAGAAATTGTTGAAATGGCAACTAGGGACCCCAAAACGGATATTTCCGTTAAAAAAAAAGAAAAAAATACTTTAAAGTATTGTGATCGTGATTTTTTATTAAAAAAAAAATTTTTTTACGGAAATATTCGTTTTGGGGTCCTCCCTAGATGCCATTTCAACAATTTCTGGAAAGAAAATTTGTGTGTGTGTGTGTGTGTGTCGCTGTATCTCAAAAACTAATAGAGCAATTAATATTAAACTTTGAACACATGTCTTATTTGATAATCTGAAGAACTGAAAAGCTTTTGGTAAAATTTCATACACCGGAAGTGGGTGTTTACCTAAACTGTTTTTTGTTTTTTGCCAATATTTTCTTAAGTATGAAAAATATCACAAAAACATTTAAACAAACATTGAAGACAACAAATAAATGAACATCTTGTGCTTGAAAACATTTTTCATAAAATCATTGTTGTTCGAGAAAAAAATTTATTATTTTTTTAAAATTTTTGGTTTATAATTATAAAACGATAATAGTTACAGCAAATATATGTTAATAATAATTGCAGAGAATACCAAAATGAATAACTTATAAAGAATACGTTTTTTTCGAAATCCCTTTAGTTTTTGAGTAAACTGAGTTTTTGAATTTGAAGTATAATTTTTCTATCTTTTCATAATTTTGACGTTTTAAACGTCAGTTTCATCCGAGTTTACACAACGGTCGATGTGCATTTAAAATATGATTTCAATTGAAAACAAACCATGAAAACGTAAATATAAATGGCTATGATCAGTGGCGGCTCGTGAATCATGTTGATAGTAGAGCCACATATACAATATGCCCCCTCCCCCTTTCTTTTTAAGAACGATTTATCTCCCTAGACCAAAGTAACTGGCGAAAAGGTGTTTTAAGAATTAATTAAAAATGCTTGCTTACTGCCATGGCTCCTTGGTTCTATATAACGAGCCGCCCCTGCGTTCCGACAGCAAAATATACTACTTTTGACAGCTGAAAAATACAATTTTTGACAATTCAAAAATGTTGAATAAAACTGTTTTTATTAGCTGAAAAATACTGTTTTTATCAACAATGATATGTTTCAGCTGTCAAGAAGCATATCATTGTTGACACACGAAAAATACTATTTTTGACAAAAAATACTTTTTTTGACAGTTGGAAAATACTAATTTCCAACAGCCGATGAATACCATTTTTGTCAGCTGAAACTAACCATTCCTGATACACGAAAAATACTCTTTTTGACAAAAAAATACTATTTATGACAGTAAAAAATGCTACTTTTGACAGCAAAATATACTACTTTTGACAATTTTTGACAATTTAAAAATGCCGAAAAAAACTATTTTTACTAGCTGAAAAATAATGTTTTTATCAGCATATTTGGTAGCTGAAGATTACCTAAATACTATTTTCAACAACTGGGGATTACCATTCTTGACAGCCGAAAAATACCATTCCCGACAGCTGCAAACATACCGTTATTGGCAGCTAAAAGATACAATTTTTGACAACAACAAAAAAAATCCATTTTTGACAACAAAATATACAGGTTTTGACAGCTGAAACATGCCACTTTTAACAGTTAAAAAATGTCAAAAAATGCTGCTTTTGATAGCTAAAAAATACTATCTATATAGGTGGAAAATACCACTTTTGGCAGCTGAAAAATATCATTTTTGACAGCTGAAACATTACATTTTTGACAGCTGAATAATACAATTCCTATTAGCTGAATAATACCATTCTTGATAACAGCAACTAAATTGATATTATTGATAACTGTAGCTAAAAAATACAATTTTTGAAAACAAAAAATACAATTTTTGACAACAAAAAGTACAGTTTTTGAAAGCTGAAAATTGCCGTTTTTGACAATTAAAAAATGCTGCTTTTGATAGCTGAAAAATACCATTTTTATAGGTCGGAAATACCCCATTTTTTGATAGCTGAAAATATAATTTTTGACAGCTTAAAATATCATTTTTGACAGTTGAACTTCTTAACAGCTAAAAAATACCACTTTTAACAGCTGAAACATACCAGTCTTGACAACTACAACAAACCATTACTGACAACTGTAACATACCATTATTGTCAGCTAAAAAATACAATTTTTGAAAACAAAGTACAAGTTTTAAGAGTTGAAAAATGCCATTTTGACAATAAAAAAATTGACCAAAAATGCTGCCGTTGATAGCTGAAAAATACGATTTTTATAGGTGAGAAATACCTTTTTTGACAGCTGAAAAATATAATTTTCGACAGTTGAATAAATACATTTCTTAACAGCTGAAAACTACCATTTTTAAAAACTGCAACAAACCTTTATTGACAAATGTAACATACCATTATTGTTAGCAAATACAATTTTTGACAGCTGTAAAATGCCATTTTTGACAATTAAAATATGTCAAAAAAATGTTGCTTTTAATGGCTGAAAAATACCATTTTTATAAGTAAGAAATATCTTTTTGACAGCTGAAAAGTATCATTTTTGACAACTGAAAAATATCATTCTTGACAACTACAAAAAACAATTATTGCCTGCTAAAAATACAATTTTTGACAACACAAAACATACAAGTTTTGACAGCTGAAAAATGCTATTGTTGACAGTTAAAAAATGTCGAAAAATGTTGCTTTTGATAGCTGAAAAAACATTTTTATAGGTTGGAAATCGCATTTTTGACAGTTGAATAATACACTTCTTAACAGCTGAAAACCACCATTTTCAACCATTGTTGACAACTACAACAAACCATTATTGCGTGCTAAAAATACAATTTTTGACAACACAAAAAATACAAGTTTTGACAGCTGAAAAATGCTATTGTTGACAGTTAAAAAATGTCAAAAAATGCTGCTTTTGATAGCTGAAAAAACATTTTTATAGGTTGGAAATCGCATTTTTGACAACTGAAAAATATTATTTTTGACAGTTGAATAATACACTTCTTAACAGCTGAAAACCACCATTTTCAAACATTGTTGACAACTGCAACAAACCATTATTGACAACTGCAACATACCATTATTGCCTGCTAAAAAATACAATTTTTGACTACGAAAAGTCAATTTTTGACAGCTGAAAAATGCCATTTATGACAATTAAAAAAAAGTCGCAAAAGCTGTTTTTGATAACTGAAAAATAACATTTTAATAGGTGAGAAATACATTGTTTGACATAGAAAAAACATTTTTGATAACTGAAGAATATCATTTTTGACAGTTCTTAACAGCTGAAAAATACGATTTTTGACAATTGCAACAAAACATTATTGACAACTGTAACAAACCATTATTGTCAGCTAAAAAATACAATTTTTGACAACAAAAATTACAATTTTTGACAGCTGAAAAATGCCATTTGTAACAAATAAAAAATGTTGAAAAATACTTTTTTTGATAGATGAAAAATACCATTTTAATAGATGAGAAATACCTTTTTAGACAGCAATAACATTTTTGACCACTGAAAAATATCATTTTCTACAGTTTAATAATACATTTCTTAACAGCTAAAAACTACCATTTTTAACAGCTGAAACATCATTCTTGACAATTGTAACAAACCATTATTGACAATTGCAACACACCATTATTGTCAGCTAAGAAATACAATTTTAAACAACAAAAGAAAGAACGATTTATCTTCCTATACCAAATTAACTGGCGAAAAAGTGTTTTAAGAATGAATTAAGAATTCTTGCGAGCCTTAAACTATATTGACAATTGCAACACACCATTATTGTCAGCTAAGAAATACAATTTTAGACAACAAAAGAAAGAACAATTTATCTTCCTATACCAAAGTAACTAGCGAAAAAGTGTTTTAAGAATTAATTAAAAATTCTTGCGAGCCTTAAACTACTACAGGTAGTGCCATGGCTCCTTGGCTCTGTATAGCGAGCCTCCCCTGGCTACGATACCATCAAGTCGGAGAAAGTAACATGATGGCCACATCACCATTTTTTCTTCATAATAATAGTTTTAAAAATATTTTCATATTCATATTTAACATTAAATTGACTTTATATCAGAAAAATACTAATATAATTTTTTCGTAAAAAAATCCCACCTTCGATCATGAAAATAAATATACTTTTTGGAAAGGTCGCAAAATTTATTAATTCCACTTAGAATGACACTATTTCAGGTTCAATCTTTTTTTTTAGCTCAAAACTGAAATTACTACCGTATTTTTTGCAACATTTTTTTTTCACATGCAAAGTTGCAGGTTTCGAAAACTATTCACATAGTGGAGAAATCTATTGCCTTGAAAATTTCTATTTCCTTATGAGACCTGATAGGTCGAAACCGGTCCGTAGATGTACGCATGGGGAAACAATTTTTAAAAAATAATATATACAGTGTCCCACGAGGTAGTAGCCAGGCAATATCTCGAAAATGGTTTTTAGTGCGAAAATGAAATTTGGCGAATTTAAACGGTTCGAAATGATGCCCCTTTCTGAATACTTAGCTTTAATTTTCGTTTTTCCATTTCCGGAAAAATGACGTCAACTTCGCAATTTCAAATGAGACACCCTATATATTTATAGATTTTAGTGAAGATGATTGAAAGAAAAATTCAACTACATCATATTATTTTTATATTATTCTTAGAGGAACAAGAAAACATGTATACAGAAACAACGAACAAAAATAACAAAACAATTAATAAACGTTTTAAGTGACAAGGAAGATTTTAACTTTTCTATTCTTTTATTTGTAATGGCCTTCCACAAATGAATAAATAATAAATAAAATAAAAATAAGATTTATTGCCCGATTTGTTAGGACAAAATTCAAGTCTTGACTTAAGGTTTCTTGTACAAGTTGCTCTCACCATATCTGCAGTTATTTGGCATGCTGATACATTTTGATTCTGCAAATCTTCCAGATCTATAAGTGGTGAGGTAGCCCCGGGTAATAGCGATTTAGCTTAAAGTGCGAAAATGATGTTGACATTGGGATTTATTTGTGATTGACGAAGGTAGAGATAGATGTAAGGTGCTTTGCCGAGTAGCGGGAGAAGGCGATCGCCGATTAATCAATTTTTATTGTTTCGGCAAACATACTGCCCAACCAAATTGCTAATACCAGAAATGAATTTTATGATCGATAGATTTGTTTGACACAAGCAGATCATATTTTTGAGCTTCTAATTTGAACCAACTTATGGGTCTATTTTATAAACAATCGTTACAATACGATTCGTTAGCTAACTATAATCGTTCAGAACATCAGTTGCAATGTTGCGAACGATTTAGGTTAAAATGTTATTTTGTAACCAACATCGTTAGGCGTTGACCTTGAATGCTTATTCGTAACGATGAACTTGTGATTTTAGAACGAATAGTACACTTGTAGCTCACTTCATTTCTAATTTCGTCAGCGTCGTGACAGTTGACGTTTACATTTCAAATCTAAACATTGTGCTTATTTTTGCGGATACTTTCAAAAATCAAATTATAATTGAACTGAATTAATTTAATTAAGTGATGAAGTGTTAATAATAACTGAACGTGAAAGTCGAAGTAGTGTCGTGAAAAATCTTGCTCCAGAGATCACTGCACAGCAGTATCAAATATATCTAGAAGAGTTACAATGGAATGAAGCCCTTCGAAGGAATAAATAGTCCCAAAACCCGGATATTTTGGATGAATCATGGAGGTCATTAGCCCTACAATTAAATGCAGCAGGAGGACCAATAAAAAAAGTTGAGCAATGGATTATAGAAGTATTTCTTAGATTTGTCTATACATGTTTTTAAAGCTTTCTTCGAGAATAAAGAAGGACTTGTGTCTCATAAATACGAGTTCATGTGCTGACTTCTTCCTCGGAAAATATATTTTCTAGATTTGTAAATAATTTTCTAGTAATATAGGAATAACAATTTTGCATTGTAACACAATGTACAATGATATTATGTAGTTAAATAAAAATTAACTTATCTTCGTTCCAATATATAATTCCTATCCACCACAAATTACATGAGAAAATTAAATATAAATATATAATTCATATAGTATCAGGTCAAAATATCCGTTAACGATTGACAGCGGAGCTGTCGTTCCTGAACGATTACAACTGAATGATTTCATCATTAAGACAACCTTTCCAATTAAAGTTTTAAATTTATATCACACAAATTACTTATTAAACTATCATATACCGATATGAATGAACTAAAATCCAAAGTCAATGGTGGTTTAAATATTAACAAATGGCATAAACATTGATTTTTTTCAAAAATAACTTCATTGTCAAATGATAACCAACTTAAAATTTTTAAATGGCACTATATGATGTTTTAATTTTTTTACATACGACATTATTTTTCTGAATCCAATAATGTTGTTTTTCGTTCAATTTTCTTTTTAAAGGCTCCATATCGTCTCAAATTTCCTTCTAACCTTCTAAATTTAGGTTCTGGTACTCGCCGCTCTGGAAACCGTAGATGGTAAATTCGTGCCGCAGCTCTTCGATTTCTATTACATAGAAAATAAATTTGTAACATGTCTGTTAATTCGCTATTGTTCATGATTATGTCTGAAATACACATTAATAACAAATGGTTGACATTACTTATACAATAAATGACATTTGTAGATTCGAATTTTTTTCAAGGCACCCTATATTTATTACCAAAAAAATCATGTGAACAGGATTTATTATTATCTTTTTCTGGCATAAATATTAACTTAAAACCAACATAATGGGCATAATTGGATTCAGAAAAACAATGTCTAATATTATAAAATTAGAAAAGTATATGCAGCCATTTAAAAATTTAGAGTTGACTATCAGTTGGCAATGAAGTTGATTTTGAAAAAATATATAATTACCGTTATTTTATAGTATTTAAACAGCCATTGATTTTCTTTCTTAGTTCATTTAAATCGGTCAATAAATAACAGAGTTATGGCGTTGGGCGTACTTTATTGAACACACGGTATATGCTCGTTATTCTCAATGAACAAGCTGCACAAGTTTACTGGAAATTGTATGTGATTCTTAAGCTCAGCCATGAGTGCCTGTCTTTGGTAGTTATAATTTTCGCAAGAGAAAAATATATGGTTAGGTCACAAAGGTTTCCACATTCGCATAAGTCAGACTGAACTACAACAATTTCCTTTAAGTGCGATGGGAATTTAGCATGGTTTGTGATAAGTCGAACAGAACAATTTTGATGAGAATTTCCTTTTAGTTATGAACACTTTATGTACATATTTTATTTTAATATTTTACTTTTGTATCGTTTTACAGAAAGATCCTCGTTAATCGTGGACCATTGCAAAATCAATTCCAAGGTGTGAATGCCACAAAAGACACTAGTTAACTGTCAACTGCCCAGGCACCAAGCATCTTTGTCCCTTACACTCCGAGCACGTGGGAATTTTTCTCCCTCTCGCTAATCGTCTATAACCCATTTTCTCAGACTCGCACGGTATACAACATCCTTCAAAATATCCCCAAAGGAAAAAATCAAAAGGTGTAAAATCTGGAGGTCGCGGTGGATAATTTATCGTACCATTTTATCCAATCCAATCCAATCCAGCGTCCTTGGAAATCAATATACTCAATAACTCGTCGAGAATAGTGAGGAGCTGCACCATCCTGTTGCCACCACATCACTGCTCTCTCATTTATAAGAAAACTCACAAATTCGATAAAAAACGCCCAACGCCATAACTCTGTTATTTATTGACCGATTTGAATGAACTAAAAAATAAAATCAATGGCTGTTTAAATACTATAAAATGACGGTAATTATATATTTTTTCAAAATATACTTCATTGCCAAATGATAGTCAACCTTTAATTTTTAAATGGCTGCATATGCTTTTCTAATTTTATTATATTAGACATTGTTTTTCTGAATCCAATTATGCCCATTATGTTGGTTTCAAGTTAATATTTATGCCAGAAAAAGATAATTATAAATCTTGTTCACATGATTTTTTTGGTAATAAATGCAGTGTGCCTTGAAAAAAATTCGAATCAACAAATGTCATTAGTATAAGTAATGTCAGCCATTTGTTATTAGTGTATGTTTCAGTCATAATCACGAACAATAGCGAATTAACAGACATGCTGCAAATTTATTTTCTATGTAATAGAAATCGAAGAGCTACGGAACGAATTTATCATCTACGGCTTCCAGAGCGGCGAATACCAGAACCTAAATTTAGAAGGTTAGAAGGAAATTTTTGACGATATGGAGCCTTTAAAAAGTCGAAGACAGTGGATCGACAATTTCGTGGACTTTCGTTCGACGTTCTACTTAGTGTTCACAATAATCACAGAACATCTAAATCGCAAGGGAATTAATACTTGCACTACTTATTTATTCTATTCTACTTTGAGTACTTATTTATTGTGTCCATATTATTCATGTTGGACATAACCTTACAACAAATGACATTTGTCACTTTTTTTCCAAATTTTTTTGGACCAAAATAATGAACGAAAAACAACATATTGGGCATTATTGGATTCAGAAAAATAATGTCGAATGTAAAAAAATTAATATTATATGCTAATTTTAAGTTGGCCATCATTTGACAATGAAGTTATTATTGAAAAAAATCAATATTGATGTCATTTGTTAGTATTTAAACTACCACTGACTTTCTTTTTTAGTTCATTCAAATCGGTCAATAAATAACAGAGTTATGGCGTTGGGCGTATATTGAATAAGCTCAATTTAAAAAAGCCAATCCGTAGAAAAACTGTTGCTTTCATAAAATTAATTCAAATTTAGATTTTCTTAAATAATTACTCCACATATTGTAAAAGGATAATATATTTACCAATGTTCCCATTTTAAGAATATAAACATTTTTATCATATAATCCTATGCTTTAATTGCAAATACTTAAATAGGATAATTGGTTAAGTACACGACCCGATTTGCCCATTAAATGTTTGCCTGTATACATGCAATCTATTTATGTACAATTGTTCTTATTTATCTCTAGCATGCACTGGCGGACCCCCCTAGAACTGAGATATTTTTTATCCGTTTATGTAAATGTCAGTGGTGGCCTTTAAAAAATAAACGTTTATTTTGTGCACCTTTGTAAAAATCACGTATTTCTCTACCTTGATACATAATTTACTGTAATACATAAATAATATTAATAACACTCATTATTATAAGTTTTTATACAATTTAATACTGTTACTAATTCTAAATCCATTTTATTTATTCTGAAGGTTATGTGTTAAACCCTCCAAGTGTTTTTCTGTTTTTGAAAAGAAATATTTTATTTATTTACTATGTACATTGTATGATCAATAAACACTATTATTATTATTATTATTATTATTATGTAATACCAAACATGTATGACGATAATGGCAACAAAGTGAAATTTAAACAAAATCAGAATTGGTGTATAAAATTTACATTATTTCAGCAACCATCCGTCACGTCCTTCAACACACAACAAAAAAAATATGTGTTATCTATTATGTATAATATATAGATAAAGTTTTCAATAACATGCAGATATTTACAGTTCCAGAAATTAATGTTATCGCACATTCATAATTGTGTTATGAATTGATTAAATGATGTGAGTAATTTTAAGGGCATTTTAATTTTAAATCAACTTACATCATGCATGTAGAAAACAATTCTTCGAAACCATCAACATGTTTAAAACGCTTGAATTTAATAAATCATGTCGGTACAGTAATACATCCTTTTACTCACGGTTCATTCTTGAAAACTGTGCTATTGGTCAAGCAAAATGAAGAAAGAATGTAAAAAAAAAAAAAAAAAAAAGGACCTTTATTGGCATAACCATATATACAAAACAAATTAACTCTTTACATCCCTCACCCCCCCTTCCACCCCTCCCCTCCCTCCCTCTCCCCTCTTTCTCCCATCCCACCTTCTCCAGCGTCTTCACTCCTGCCCCATCCTCTCTCATCCATTCCGTCACCCTTCTATTCCCTCTCACTCCTACCCATTCTTCTTTCACCCCCTCACATTCTTCCGCCAAGTGCTTCCATGTATCCTTCCCCCACTCGCACAGCCCACATCTCATATAATCCTCCCCCATCCACCTCTTCCTCCCTTTCTCTCCTGACCCACATCTCGCCCTCGCCAACCTCACCCTCTCCTCCCTACTCCATCCTTCTTCCCCCCAATACTCTGGTATTCTCCCGTACACCTGCCACCTCCCATACATATCATTATATTCACTCCTTTCTATCCGCCCCTGTCTCTCCTGCATATCCACCTCTCTCATTTTTTCCTTCACCCACCCCGCCACCTTCACCCCCCTCCCCATCCACTCTATCACCTTTGCCTCCGATAACCCCACCCTCTCATACATCCTCCTTCTCTCCCTTCTCCATTTCCCCTCTTCCCCATTCACACACCCCCACCATACTGCCTTTACCAATCTCTCCTCCCCTAAACCCCACAATTTCTCTTCGTATTTCACCACCCTCCTCATCGTTTCACACACCATTTTATCCCTGTTCGTCTCCTGCCTAAGTATATAACTCGGTGTCGACCTCTCCACTCCCAACATACATTTTATAAACCAACCCTGCTCCCTCTCCACCCATTCATACTCCCTCGTCCCCCATACCTCCACGCCATACATCATCACCGATCCCACACACGCATCCCATACCTTACACATCACTCTCATATTATTCTCTATCCATCTTCCCCATTTCCCCCATGCTATCCCCCATGCTCTCCTCGCTTTGCCTTGCACCCATCTTACATGCTCCTCATATCCACCCGTTTCCTTAAACACAAACCCCAAATACTTCAAACTCTTCACCCGTTCTATCAACTCTCCCTTCCACTCTAATTCTTTCACTCCTCCCACTCTCCCTCTGTTCCTGAATCTCATCCATTTCGTTTTTTCTACATTCACACACATACCTCTTTTATCCATATACTTCTCTACCCTCCTCATCATTCCTTTCATACCCATCCAGTCCTTCGCCACCAAAACCATATCGTCCGCATATGCCAACATCCATACCTTTCTCGACCCACTTACCACCCCTCCCTCTTGACCTTTTTCCAACACCCCCTCTAACTCGCTCATATACAGGTTAAATAATAACGGAGTCAACGGGCACCCCTGTCTCAGTCCTACCCATGTCCTAAATTTCTCCGCTATCTTCCCCCCCACTTTCGCCTCCACCCATGTCTCCTCATACACCTCTCTCACCCATCCTATCATCCCCTCACTCAACCCTCTCCTCCTCAAACATTCTATCATCCCCTTCCTTGGCACCACATCATACGCTGCTTTTAGATCCAGGAACACCGCAAACATACCACCTTTCCCTTCCATCTCTTTCTCTATCATCCTCGCCAGAGTGAAGACCTGGTCCATCGTCCCCCTTCCTCTCCTAAATCCTCCTTGTGACTCTGGTAGTAACCCTTTATCCTCCACCTCTGCTTCCATTCTATTTTTCACCATCACCATCATTATTTTATACCCTGTACTCATAACTGTTACCCCCCTATAATTCTTTATCTCCTCCCTCTTCCCACCCTTGTGCACCGGGCACATCCTGCCCACCCTCCATGTCTCCGGCATCCTCTCTCTCCCCGTCCACATTTTATTTATTAGCTCCCTAAACTTCTTCCCCTCTTCTCCTATCTCCTTCCACATCTCCGACCTCAGACCATCTCTACCCGGCGCCTTCCCTCGTTTAATCTCTTCAAATGCTCTCTCCACCTCCTCCTCTGTGAACTCCTCCTCTATCACTCCTCTCCTCTCTTCCCCTACTTGCTCCGGCTCTCCTCCACCTTCTTTGCACTTCCTCACCCATTCCTCCAAAGACACTCCTATCCTCTCCCTCTCCTGTCCTCTCCTTAACACGTCCCACATCTCTCTCTCATTTCTGCACCCCCTTATCTCCTCTGCAGCCCGTTCCGCCACCTGTATCTTCTTCCACTCATATATCCTCTCATATTTCCTTCTGGCCTCCACCACTCTTCTCTCTCCTCCACCATTCCTTATGCATTCCTTCACCGCCCTCCTCACTTCACCCTTCGCTACTCTGCATTCTTCATCAAACCACTCTCTACCTTTCCCCTTTGCTCCCTTCACCTTCCTTCCACATCCTATTATGGCCTTCTCCATCTCCTCCATTGACCTTATCTCCTTCTACTTCACTTCCTTCAACTTCTTCTTCATCCTGTCTATCGCCCCTACTCCGCTCTCCAACCTCTCTTCCTCTTGTTCTCTCTCGTCTTCCCCCTTGCCTATCCATATCTCTACACTCACCGGTAAATGATCCGACCCCATTATCTCTTCCACCTCCATTTTTCTTATCTCCTCTCTCGCCACCCCTTTCACTATTGCGTAGTCTATTACTGATGAGCCTGGTGGTCCAATATACGTTCTCTTTCCCGTCCAATCCCCCTCTGTGCATCCGTTAAGAATTTCCCATCCCTCCTCTCTCACCCATTCCCTCATCCTTCTCCCCTCCCCGTTCACCACTTTATCCTGTGATCTTCTTTCTCGTTCCACTCCATTCTCCCCCACCCCTCCTCCCATTTCCCCTATCCTCGCATTCAAGTCCCCCACTATCATCCGTCTTCCTGTCTCTTCTTTCCTCTCCTCGATTTCTTTTCTCACCTCGCCCCAGTTCTTATTTACGTACGCTACTCCCACCTCCACCTTATACTTTCTCCATGTATTTCCATCATATAACTCATTCTTAAACAAATAATAATAGCATCAGGACGATCCGTGATAGTTGCTGCAGCATTTATGAGCCGATTCCTTATCTCTTATTTTTTGTAATGAAATTGGGAAATCATGGTGGTCATTTAACGGCTTGGTTACAGTATGTTGTTTAAAGAGTATGAGAAAATTGAGTTGGTACCATCATGCATAAACCATACCCCCATCCTATTGGCAATCGGATTATCTTCTAGAAGCTCATGAAGACTATTTTGCAAACGATAAGATTCATCGGACACCAGCAGGCAGTTCAAAAAATTAACCACTGGGAGAAAATTTTGCACTTGTTATAATTGTTGCCCAGGTATTAGCAAAATGGATACAATTGTTGCTCACACAATGTTCACCGTACGAATAATACATCAAAAGGAAGTGACAATCTTCTGATGCTAGTACTAAAAATATAACTGAACTATATGCTGCCAAAGACAGCTTGCCGAAACAAGAATGATTTAGAACCAATCTGCTTCCATATAACCTTGTTACCGCGATAATTTACCACATAATAATAGATGCGATAACAGAAAATCGATAATTAATGAGGTAGCTTGACATTACAACAATGTTTTGCATTGTCATAATCGATAACAGAAAAACGGTAATTAGGTGAGTAGCTTTTAAGGTTATAAAAACATGATGTTCTTGACGTTACGTCACTGTCATTAAGTTTTAATTTTTACAATTACTCTTGTAGCAAACCAAACTATTCAGCTTGTAATAAACCATAACTTTTCCTGATCCTTATTATTATTTCATTCGATAAATTATCTACCCAAATATACCGCGAGCTTGGATGAATTATCAAAAACACATTTTTTTCGTACCTTTTACCTTTTAGTAATTCATCTCGACATAACATTTGTTGTCAACTGGTTATTAACCGAGAGCTTCAGCTCGAGGTTAATAACCAGACAACAAATGTTATTGTCTCGTTAAATTACTAGGTAACAAGGTACTCTAAAAACGATTTTTTGATAATTAACCTCGATCTAGGTATATTACTACCGATAACGATACTCCAAACGTAATATATTTCCAGTTAGTGCAGTACATTTAATTACCTGTCTCGCCCTAAGATTTTGTATTACATATTGGCCATCTCCTGTGGTTTCTTCACATGCCGACCATGCACCATTTGCGAGGTACTGGTTTTAACGGTTTAAGTTCATCGAAATTAAACCTTACAGGCAAGCGTCGGCCTGACTGACAATCAGTTTATCTGACACAGGCAGTGAACGTGTTAAGCCCCATATTTACGTAAAATATAAACAGCTTAGAATTATTCGTATTACTCGAAGTAAATCCTTAAGGTAATAATTACTGAAATATACCGAGTGTCTGGGATAAGGGAACATAGGAATTTAACATGTAAAATTAAATATGTGTAATTATTACCTCCCCTATTAATTTTAGAGAAAAATCGTAAAGGAATATTTTTTAGAGAATTAAAAATTGTAAATGTATCATCCTTTTATTTTACGTTTGTACTAGAATCCACCTCAGAAATAATAAAAATAAGCTTAACCATTTACCATTTAATAAAAACCCTTGCCATGAGTTTGACAAGCGTCATGTTATGGTGAGAATAATTTTTACTAGTTAGATATCAATTCACGCATTGTAACTACTATGAACAATAACGTTGGGCTCGTTGTTAAGTGTGAACTAGCATTCATTGGTAAAACAGACAGACTTCATTATTTCACAGAATACACGCCTGCTTTCTTCATCCACTAGCAGTAGCAGGGGAAGGTTATGGAGAGCTGTGGTAAAGGAACGGAGGGGCAGAGAGAAAATAGGGGCAAGCCCAGTGAGAAAGGCAGGTGGTGACGAGACAAAGGAGGGGGAGTGGGGGAGGGTTGGTAATAATGGGGTATTGGAACGTAGCGGGAATAAAGTCAAAGGACAAGGAGGATAGGTGGAAGAAGGATTTTGAGGATTGGGTGGCTGGGAAAGACAAAGTGGGGATAGTAGAGATATGGAGAAATAGGGAGAAATGAAAAGATAGTTGCCGAGAGGTTTTAAATGGGAAATGAAGGAGGCAACGGAATTTCCCAGGAAAGGGAGAGCTAAGGAGGAATGATAGTTGGATGGAGAGACGACAGGAAAGGTGGCAAGATGGAGATTATGGAGGGAGGCGAAGGGCTGATGTGGTTGAAATGGCAACAGGGAAGATACCGAATTAATGTGGGGGTGGTTTACGTTAGTAAAAACTGGGGAGAGATAAGAAGGGAGATAGATGAGAGAGCTGGGGAAGGAGGAAGGTGGATGGTGGGGGGAGACTTCAATGCAAGGATAGGTGATATGGGGGGAGGGATTGGAGAGGATGGGGCGATGAAAAAAAGAAGTTCACAAGATAAGCACATAAATAGAGATGGCAGGAGGATCAGGGAGTGGGTGATGGAGGAGGGATGGGGGATAGTAAATGGTTGTACAGAGGGGGATTGGGAGGGGAGGAAAACTTATGTGGAGGCAAGAGGGTCCTCGGTGATAGATTACGTGATGATCAAGGGAGTGACATGGGGAGAGGTAAGAAGTTTGGAGGTGGAGGAGGTGTTGGGATCGGATCATTTGCCGCTAAAGGTGGAGATGTGGATGGAGAGAGAAAGGGAGGAGGAAAGGGGGCAGGTAAACGAGCACCTGGAGTGTGGAATAAAGGCGATAGCAGTGATGAAGAAGAGGTTAGAGGTGGTCAACTGCGAGGAGGTCAATACTATGGAGGAGATGGAGGAAAGAATAGTAAGGTGTGGAAGAAGAATGAGGGGAGAGAGAAAAGGCGGGAGTACGTGGTTTGACGAGGAGAGTAGACAGGCAAGAAAGGAAATGAGAAAGGCAGTGGGAGAATATATAAGAGGTGGAGGGAAGGAAAGGAGAGTGGTGGCGGCAAGAAAGAAGTACGGGGAGGTATGTGAGAGGAAGAAGATGAAGATGGTGGAAAGAGACGAGAGTTAGAGAGATGTGGAGGGTGCTGAGGAGAGGTGAAGAGAGGAGGAAGTTAGGGATATCACTGGAGGAATGGATCAGGAAATGCAAGGAAAATAGCGGGGAGCCGGGGGCGGTGGACTGAAGGCAGAAATGTGGAGAGATAGGGGACGGCGGGAAGAAGAGGTTTAGAGAAATAGTTAACCAAATGCGGGAAGGAGAGGAGAGCATTCCAACAGCATGGAGAATCGGCAGGATGTGCCCTGTACATAAAGGGAAAGATGTAAAGGAAGCGGAGAATTATAGAGGGATCACGATTATGAACACAGGATTTAAGATTGCTATGATCATGGTGAAGAACCGGTTGGAATTGGAGGTGGAGGAAAAGGGGCTGATACTGGAGTCGCAGGGGGGAATTAAGAGGGGGAGCGGCACGAGAGACCAGATCTTTACCCTGGCGAGGATGACAGAGAGAGTCTTTGGAAGAGAAAGACAATGTGTTTGCGGTATTCCTGGACTTGAAAGCAAAGCGGCGTATGATTTGGTATCGACGGTGTGTATGGTAGAGTGTTTGAGGAGAAAGGGGGTGAGTGATGGAGTCATAGATTGGGTAAGAAGAGTTGTCAGGAAGGTTTAGGACGTGGATGGGATTGAGACAGGGGTGCTCTCTGAGCCCGGTGCTGTTCAATCTATACATTTCGTAGGGGCAACATGGGCAACTTCTGCATTTGAAAAGATAGAGAGATGGTCAAATTAGCAAAAAGGTGCAGGTTCAAGGGCTCGTTGAAAATCGACCCCCAAATCCCACTTGTCATGGCTCACTTGTTCAAAATATGAATTAAACCAAAATCTCCCAATTTCTTCAATTTCAGATTTTCTTTTAATTTTTATCGTGGAGGCCATGACAAGTGGGATTTCGGGGTGGATTCTCAATGAGCCCTTGAACCTGCACCTTTTTGCTAATTTGACCATCTCTCTATCTCTTCAAATGCACAAGTTGCCTATTAGTGAGTTACAGGAGATGTTGAGGAAAGGGCAGGAGGGGGGTTGGTGATTGAAAAGTGTAAGGTATGGATGTTGGCGTATGCGGATGATATAGTGTTGATGGTGAGAGATTGGCAGGGAATGAAAGGCATGTTGAAACGGGTGGAGAGATATATGGACAAGAGAGGACTGTGTGTGAATGTGGAGAAAACGAAATGGATGAGGTTCAGAATTAAAGGGAGAGAGGGGGAATGAAAGAGCTAGAGTGCAAGGGGTAGGTGATTGAGAGAGTGAAAAGGTTTAGGTATTTAGGATTTATGTTTAAAGGGACGGGCGGGTATGAATAACACTTAAGATGGGTACAGGGAAAGGCAAGGAAAGCGTGGGGAAAATGGGGGAGGTGGGGGGAATAATATTAGAGTGGCTTACAAGGTGTGGGACGCATGTGCGAGGCCTGTGCTACTACAGAACGGCAAATGTAAGTTGGCCAAACGCGCAGATAGGAAGTGAAAGCTCTCTCTACTGCGGGCCGAGTACAGTCTCTGTAATAAGCAAGCACATATCCTTCGCGTGCGCTATTCATTTACAACTCTATTGGGCGCTCTCCTCCACATAATTAATGCACTGTCACTTTTGAAAATGAATGTACCAGGCGCGCGAACTCTTCACGAAATCTATCGAGAGCGCACTTCGAAGGTATCGCCCACAATTTTGCCACTGCGCAATGGCAAGTTATGTTTGCCGACCTGTATAAGGGGTGGAAGCATGAGGGATGAGAGTGTATAGAAAGGGAGCTGCGTGAGTTAGGGGAGGAGAGATTGGCGAAGGCGGTGTGGGAGACGTGTGTGAATGTAGAAGGGGGGAAATGGAGAGAAGAGAGAAAGAGAATGTATGAGAGGGTAGGACTGGCTGACTGGTGAAAGAGTGGTTTTGTAGGGGTGTGAAGGTTGCGGCATGGGTGAAAGAGAAGTTGAAGGAAGTGGAAGCTCAGGAGGGGCAGGAACGGATAGGGAAGAGCAAATATAATGATATTTTTGGGAGGTGGCAAGTGTATGGGAGGTTACCGAGATACCTGAGTGAGGGTGGTTGGAGCAGGAGGAAAGGGTGATAATGACGAGGGCTAGGTGTGGATCTGGAGAGAGGGGGATGATTATGTGAGTGGGGGAAGGATACATGGAGGCATTTGACGGAAGAGTGTGAGGGTGTGAATGCAGAATGGGTGGGAGTGAAAGGGAACAGGAGGGTTACAGAATGGATAAGAGAGGATGGGGCTGGGGTAAGGACGCTGGAGAAAGTGGGATGGGTGAAGGAGGACAGGAGGTGAGGGGAAAGGAGAGGCGGGGAGGAGCGATTGTATTATATGTGTATAGATTACTGGAATGGAGATATTATGATTATGCCAATAAAGGTTGTTTTCTTTTTAGCAGTATCTCCTGATGGTATTGATATTTGTAGGAATGATAACCATGCTTCGTTAGAATTCTCTGTACAGAGAATTAAGACACGTTGCACTCATGAGCAATGCATCGTATGCATTGAGCATTTATCAAACCCAAAACTCTTCTAATTCATCGTTGCTTCTTCTGTTCTGTTTGCCTGTAGGTTAATGTTTTTGAAATAATATTTGTTGAAATTGGACTATTAAAATACGCTTTGAATCAACTGCCGCTACATTTGCTGTATTTTCAAACATTTTCACAAACTTGATAATTGTTGATAGACAGAATTGGTCGATTGTTAAATTTAACAGAAAATGTCATGAACTCTGAGTAAACTGACGCCACTGCAAAATGTTTTGATAATGAATACGCTCTCTTTATTGGAATAACTCAGATATTGTTCATAGTAATTACAGAGCGTGACTAGCAAAATTATACTCACCATAACATGACATTTGTCAAACTCATGGCAAGGGTTTTTATTAAATTGTACATTGTTCAACTTATTTTTATTATTTCTGGGGCAGATTCCGGTATAAATGTAAATTAAATGGATGATACATTTACAACTTTTAAATCTCTAAAAAATAATTCTTTACGATTTATCTCTAAAATGAATAGGGGAGCTAATAAATTACACATTTAATTTTACATTCCTATGTTTCTATATTCCCCCCTTATCCCAGACACACAGTATATACGTACTGTTTATTTCAATAAATAAATCAACATTTAAATGTATCAGCTAACGCTGATAAGGAAATAATTGCACCCGTTTTCTCTAGGCAATTCACAATAATTACACATCCTGGTTAAAATCACGACTCGTTCGAGGTCATTTGTCGTAACAAAACAATTAACAATTGAGAATTAATGTTACATAAATGAGAATGGAACTAACCTTAAACAGCTGGTAAACCAATCGCACCAGATAAAAGAGTAGAACGTTAAAGCGGTTTCCTTAACGCAATTCAGTCCACTTCTCTCGGAATAAACGAATACTCAAAAACGAATACTTTCACTATTGTCATTAACAAATCGAAGAACAAAACTTTTACGTAAACATTGATATCGCTCACCTACCGAGCTCAAGAGGCGTGCGCCTGTTCATAACTTCACGTGTTTTCTTAATACACGAGTAAATCGCAAGCGCTCGTTACTATTCGGATTTATTTGGTGTATAATACGGAAATGTACGAGATTGATCTTATCGTGTATTGTGAAACGTCACAATTCTGCCGAAACATTACCGAGCTGCCAGAATAAATAGTTTTTAACATGCAATTAGTTTAGTGTTAGCAGAAAATGGAGATCGGTGTAAAACTATTCATTTTATTACTTAAATTATTCGAATATGTGTGAAGGTAAATCACACAGAACACATACCTTAAATCACATTTTAAATGTCGCGCTGTTGGTAAATGATGTATCAAAAACGTGACCAACAGTATAGAATTAAGAAAATGTACAATTTCTCAAAATATGTCGTGTTTTCTATGGTTATAATAAATGTTCATTTAAAAACGTATTTAAAATAACGATGGTTGTGTCGACTGCTTATGTACATCCTAGGTAAAATATTCAATTAAATATTATGTTTATTTCTCAAAATATGTGTATAATATAAAACACTTTTTTGGTTTGTTTTGTTATACATAACAAAGTAAAAAGTCTATGATTATATTTATTCAAAATGGATAACGAAGTAGAAGCCTCCAGCATAAACGATGCACAAAATATTTCATCATTTTCTTATAATCGGTGAGGTTCAAGTTCATTATTGTGGGATAAACCGCGACCTTGCCCATTTAATCAGAATTAAATTTACGCAATAGGAACTGCGGACCTTATTAACCTTTCACATTTACCTACATAAAACAAATACCAATTAAAACATTGCCGAGCTGCCAGTATCTGTAGTTTATAATATTCTAGAATGCAGTTAGTTTAGTGTTAGCAGAAAGTCGACATCGGTGGAAATGATTAATTTTATTACTTAAAGTATTCGAATTTGTGACACAAATAAGTAATAAAATAAATAATTATGTGAAGATAAATCACATTTTAAATGTGGCGCAATTGTTAATGATGGATCAAAACTATTGCCAACAGAATAGAATAATGAGAATAATGAGAATGAAGGTATGTGTTCTGTGATGCACCATCTCTCAAAATACGTCGAGTTTTCTATGGTTATAGGTTATAATAAACATAGCGAAACAACAAAAGTGTTTTATGCAAATATGTGGCTTCCTCAATTTCCCACTTTAACTCCAAGATTAATTGACCCAGCCTGGTTTAATGTTGATCAGCCATGTGATGATGAAAATGAAGTCGAGCAGTTGGAAAGGGAGCATCGGGAATGGGTGAGTTAAATTATAGCTAGCGGTTAAATTAAATTTCAGTTAACAAAACGAAATTGGTACTTTTGAGATAGCACTCTTGATGGAACTGGAATCTTAGAATTAAGAACTTGTTTAACTCCGTGTTGTTATTGACAGTTTCTACATGTGTTTTGAGTTCTACAACTCATTCTCAAAGGAGTATAAGTAATTACTGAATTTAGTAATTAACTGTACTCCCTCAAGAATGAATCGTAGAACTCAAAACACGTGTCAGAAAACTGTGCATAAAAACATTGAATATTCTAATAACCCTCTAAATGCTAAATGCTGGGCTAATAGAATAAAGTTAGTGTGCAAACTGTGGAAAATTCATTAGCCAAAAATGGTGGCAGAGGGTTAATACAGGCAGTCTGTGTTGTGAACGAAGTAGTTAAAGGCCTTGCAGTTATGCTAACGCAAAAATAGGTCATAATGGAATAACTACTTTAAGCACAGGGAACCAACTAAATGAAACCGGTTTTGTATGGCCCTTAAAATAATGTTTTGTTTTCAGTTAACGTCCATATCCCAAAGAAATAGTGATCTGACACCAATAGGCAAGATTACATCTGAGGTAAAATTGCCACGTTATAAACACACCTTTTTTTATTAAATGTGCTATTACATTTCAGAATTTGGAAGAGGAGGAAGAGGAGGACGATGAAGACGATAACGATGATGATGATGAATCAGAGACGCACGATGAAGAAGATGAAGATGAAATAGATATGGAGGTATCGCAAGAAAGGAATTCCCCTGTTGATGTCAGCATACGAATGGGCCAAGGCCACGGTGTCCGATGAAATATTTATTATTTAATATCCGGTAATTAAATATAATAAATTATAGTAAAATTGTAGTGCTCATGAGCGAGGAAACATGCAGATACATACTCGATGTTGTCAGATATATTTCTATTTACTTTAAATTGTGCATTTTTGAATAGAATACATTGATTTATATTAATATTTATTTACGCACTATATGAACAATGCGAATATACTTGCTCCCACTAAAATAGTGAATGAGGGCGCTCGCCTTCTCGTTAAATGTGGCCCAAAGTAGAATAGTGTCAATAACGGTCATTCAATATTTTACATATCCTATACAGTCGAATTCTCAGACAATGCCACATATGTTTAGTTTAACACACCTTGTATATTGGGTTCCCTACTACAGAAGGTTTAAAAATATAAAAACAATTAAGTATTGCCTATCCAACATGTAACATTATTTATTAACACTGATATTGTCATGAACGGAACAATTACATACATAAATAATGAATATTGTAATTCAAATGCTTGATATGTCCTTCCTAAAGACATTTATGTAATTATTACTGACTCATAATGCGATGTCGAAAAAAGATGATTTGCATCGGTAGTTCTATTATGATTTCAAAATGCTGCTTTAAGAAAATGGATTCCAAGATAACTTGAATGGTATAGAATTCAATCAAATTTATAATTTAGAGGATTGGAGATCTTTTATGAAAAATAAAACTTTTTACTTTCAAAGAATTTACTGGATACAGTGCTGTCTGATAATCTGAACCAATTAAAACCAGGCCGATCCGAATTAGCAAATAATCCAGATTATCAAAACATTTTTAGTTAGTCTTAAAAAAACGTAGATTTAAAATAAATCCATAAAACTTATAAAAACTTATATTAAAAGTAACATCATAATAGCATACTTAATAAAAACTTCACTCATCACTTTCGTATATTTTGACTAGTTCATCACTTTCTTTTTCTTCACTTTCACCACCTTTTTGAATTGATTGAAAAAAATTCGTTATTTTAACTTTCTGACTATTACATTGCTGTTTTTCATGGGCAATCTCTTTTATCTCTTGCAAAGTTATAATATCTGTTAACAGAAGATTATTTTCTGTTGCCCACTGTAGAATAAAGTTTAAATGAATGATTGCATCTTTATTCTAAATTTTGTCCAGAGAAGTAACTTCCATGCCATCTTCATCTGAATCTGAATTATCACCTGACTCACTTAGACGATCCTTCTCAAGCAATCGGGCATCACCGTCAATCTTATCCAGAGCTTCACCAATATCCACTTTATGTCCCATGTTTTGGTGCATTGTGGAAACCCCATCAATTTCTTCTGCAACAACTGGTTGTATTCTTTGCTAAAGCAAGTGTATTAAAATACACTTAGAGGAATTAAATCCACAGGATCCTCTTCCAAAAAATGTTCACTGCTAGCTTTCAAAATTTAATTCCAACATTTTTAAAGAGCTCGGTGGAACTTTTTTCCAAGCACTGTGAAGTAGGCATACAACAAGATCTTTTTTGTTGTTAGTTGGAATTTCAGCCGATAGAAAAGCTTAGTTAAACAGATGGCATTCTGGCTGAATTAATGCAGTCATATTTGGGGGTAAAAACATTGCAATAATGTAACCATCATCGCTAATTAATTCTTTTTCATCACAATGACTAGAAGCATTATCAATGAGAAGTAGCGCCTTTTCAGGCAATTTTCTCTCTCTTAGAAATTTCCTTACTTGGGGGACATTGATTAAACCACTGATTGAAAACTGCTGATGTCATCCAAGCCTTGGCTGTAGCTTTATAATTGACAAGACCAGAGGTTTAAGTTTATGACTGCCATCAGAATTACAGGATGCTAAAAATGTGATTCGTTCCTTACTGGTCTTCCTTCCCGGAGCAGTTTTTTCTGTAGAAGTAACGATCGTGCTATCTGAAAGCATTTTCCAGAATAATGCTGACTCATCAGCATTGTAAATTTGTGGCAGCTGTAAGTCTAGAGATAATATTGTTTGATCCAATTTATTAATGAATGGTTCAGCAGCTGCTGTGTCACTTGATAACTGTTCACCACAAATTTTGTCACCTGATACCATATCTTTTTCGAAAATTTGTAATCCAGCCCCTACTAGCATGAAAATTTTCATTTCCATAACATTTGGTATGAAGTTCTTTAGCTTTTGCTGCTAAAAATTCGGACGAAACAGGTAGAGTACGTTTGAATAGAGAAGAACCTTGCGCACGAACCAAAACTGATTTTTAGCCGTTAGTCGAGTCTATTAAGCAGAATAGGGTGTGGCTGTGTTTCATTAGCGTAGTTGCTTCCGAGTTCCGAGTGTCATTCTGCTTTTTATTGTTCGTTGTTTTGCTTTGATTAGTTTTTCCAGTGTTTATATAAATCAGTTCTTTTCCGAACTTATAAGTTAGTGAACTGTACGATAGTGGTTTATATTAGTTGTTTCATTTTTGATTAAATCGTTTATCGCTGCATTCCGATGGCCGCCGAAGGAAGTGTTTGTTGGGGAAACGTGGACAAGTAATTCACTCTCAATCTCGTGAAATTATCTGTACAGAGTTTATGGAATACGAAGCAATATACATGCTTTTGAAGGCGGCACCTATGTTGGGATTTTCACGTATTAGTTTCTGCCCTCCCAAATATATTTATTTGAATTGTGCACGCAACTGGCACAAGCAACCGTTGAAATCTCGCGCAACCTTGGACTCTTCTCTATTCGAACGTACTCTACATGTCGCTTGCGAAGGCTTACAAACCAGGAATGTAGCTTACTCTCCATCTTTGGATATTCAGCTTTCTTTAAGGTCTGTCTCTTTCCAGGCCCAGCAACACATTGTACAACAAACATAAAATATATAAACAACAAAAATTATAAAAGGCACTGGAACGAAATACATCAAATGAAAAAGCACACAATGGCACAAAGAAATTAGCTCGTTTTTACTTAGAGTTTGATTTTATTTGCATTTTTCTTAATGTCACTTATTATTGAAGTCCCCACACCATATCTGAGTGCTAGACTTTTTCAGCTAATTCCACAATTAAGGTTAAAGTTTTATGATTACGCTTCAACGGCGCCATCGTAAACCGGACAGTCCAACAGCCGCGACTAAACAAGCGAAAAATGATGCAATACTTACGAAGTTGACCGTTAATAAGCAGAGACTTGTCAAAACCTGCTAAATCGAATAAAATATAATATAGGAGTTGATATCTGGATAACTGAATGTGTAATAATCTGGACTAAAAAGTACATCATGAGACTTTAAATGCAATCCGGACTACCGTGACGGATTATCGCGGGTACGGATTACCGCGACACCACTGTACCAGAATTTCATGTCTTGTAAATGATGATTATTGGGGCCGCAGTGGTCTAGTGAATAGAGCTCCTGCTCACGGGCCTAGTGGTCGTGGGTTCGAATCCCATCCGGACGGTCACTTTTTCGGAATGAAGAAGTGGCCGTTCGGGTCCATGGATGTTCAGTGTGTGTGTCCCCCCATTCATTATATAATTAATAATGATTATATCGTGTGTTCGATAAAAAATGCCCAATGCCATAACTCTGTTATTTATTGATCGATTTGAATGAACTAAAAAATAAAGTCAATGGCTGTTTAAATACTATAAAATGACGGTAATTATATCTTTTTTCAAAACCAACTTCATTGCCAAATGATAGTCAACTTTAAATTTTTAAATGGTTGCATATACTTTTCTAATTTTATATTATTAGACATTGTTTTTCTGAATCCAATGATGCCCGTTATGTTGGTTTTAAGTTAATATTTATGCCAGAAAAAGATAATAATAAATCTTGTTCACATGATTTTTTTGGTAATAAATGTAGTGTGCCTTAAAAAAAATTCGAATCGACAAATGTCATTTATTGTATAAGTAAATTTAACCATTTGTTATTAGTGTGTGTCAGACAATCATGAACAATACCGAATTAACAGACATGTTAGAAATTTATTTCTATGTAATAGTAATCAAAGAGCCGCGGCACAAATTTATCATCTACGGTTTCCAGAGCGGCAAATACCAGAACCTAAATTTAGAAGTTAAGAAGGAAATTTGAGATGATATGGATGGAGCCTTTAAAAAGTCGAAGAGAGTGGATCGACAATTTCGTGAACTTGCAGAGTTAGACGTTCTATTTAGTGTTTACAATGATCACAGAACATCTACATCGCAAGTGAATTAATACTTGCACTACTTATTTATTCTATTCTACATTAAGTTGTAACATAGGTACTTATTTATTGGGTCCTTATTATTCATGTTTGATATAACCCACAGAGCATTAAGGATAAAGAGGGACAGTTCAATGTTAACTTTTGGAAACGCCATCAGCGCCGTCTGCGAGTTATCTGGCCAAACACATCGAGCCAGCGGGAAATTTAAAATTGCAACTTTACAATTCATTTTTGCAAGTGTTTCGAACTTTTTGGTTCTCATCAGTGCGATGCATCCAAATAAAAGTGGAAATCGCAGACACTTGCTTTATAAAGAGCTTAGACTTAATCAAACGCAAAAAGTAAAGCTCTAAATGATGTTGAAGGGGATTCGCTTGAAATTTTTTCCATACGAATTCTTTTTAGGGCAGATGTTAAATCATGTAGTGAGCTACATTTTTGAAGGGGCCGTTTTAAAAAAGATTTTGCAGGAACTGTACTGGAAGAAGTACTACAAGAAGGTATATTAAAAATTGTCAGAATTGCATTCCAATTTAAATATTTTCTACAGGAGTTAATAAATACTTAAAAAGTGGTCCTCACAAATGTGCATAACTTTTGAAAGTGGAATTTTTTTAGAGTAATACATTCAATGGAATTAACCCATTCATCTCTGCGATTAGGACATTTCGGAAATGTAAAGAAAGCTTTATTTTTAATATTTGAATCGCGGGTATAAACGTTACTGCAATAAGGTGCCTTAAGAGTACTTAATTTACCTTTTGCACACTCTTTTAGGTTTAAGAATATTAGCTTAAATTTGAATTATAAATACCTGGCCGAATACCAATTCAACTCGTGACGTTAATGAGGTTATGTATAAAAAGGCCGGAAATTTCATGGGAAATAGATGTCATATCTCATTTGTGAAATTATTCAAAAGTCTATTTTGCTTTAAAATTTATCAAATAGACTTAAACAAACAATTAACACTAGTGGAATTTGAATATTACCAGATAATTGAATGTTCTTAAATACCTAAAATAAATTTAACCAACAAAAATATGACCATATTGCTTGGTTACAAAGATTTGTACATAGATTTGGCAGCGTTGCATTGCGTTAGTTGGGCCAGATGAGTGTGAGATGGCGTGGAAGTCGCGTTTCCAATTCTCCCTATTCAATTAACCCCCCCTGATATAACCTTACAACAAATGACATTTGTCACTTTTTTCCAAGGCATATGCTGGGTTTATACGACGTTTAACGTTTAAGGATTAGTGTTTAAGCAAAGTAGAACTAACGTATTAGTGCTTTTGCGTTCATACGAAGTTTTAAGGATTTTAACGTTTAACGTTTATGTTTAAGGGTAGGCTACTTTCTACTTTTCCCTTAAAATCGTTAAACATAGGAGGTTATGTTCACGGCTTGTGTTTGCAAACAACCAAAGATTAAAAATGGACAGTTTTGATGACTTTGTGGCATCTATCCATATTGAAGCATTCAATCAGTGCACATAAATTGTGGTAAATTAATCGTTTCCACAAACACAGCTGATAAGTACAATGATGCCAGATTTACATATTCATTCTAAATCATTTGTTAAAACATGCGATTTAAGTAATTTGACGGAATCTTTAGCGATAAAAATGAAGAATTTAATATTGTAAACAATACTTTTATTGTTTTTTATACTTATTAGAAGAATTAGTTGCAAAACAGTATTTTCCTAAAATTTGTGATAAAAGATCTGGCAACATCGACGCGCAAGCGCATTATCTAAAATTCTTAATTCTTAATTTTCGTGTGAACGGCATCTTTCCTTTAAACGTTAAACGCTAAACGTTAATCTTTGAACCTTAAACGTTAAACGTCTTATAAACCCACCAATACTATTTATAATTTTTGAAAAATATTATTGTATATCGAAGATTTATTTTAATTTTTTTCGACCAAAATATTGAACGAAAAACAACATATTGGGCATTATTGGATTCAGAAAAATAATGTTGAATTTAAAAAAATTTAAACATTATATGCTGCCATTTAAAAATTTTAAGTTGGCCATCATTTGACAATGAAGTTATTATTGAAAGAAATCAATATTGATGTAATTTTTTAGTATTTAAACCACCATTGACTGGTTTTTAGTTCATTCATATCGGTCAATAAATAACAGAGTTATGGCGTTGGGCGTTTTATTTCGAACACATGGTATATAAATAAATATTCAGAAATCAATACAAAACTAGTTAAATGATACCTCTGGCAGAATGTACCAGCTTCCCACGCCAAAAAAAAAGATGATTATTATTATTATTTACTTTATCTTCCTCCTTTCTAAGGATAAATAAAATTCACAGAATTATAAAACGGTGTTGGGGTAGTTGCACCCAGGACACTTGCTCTCCCCTCAAAAATTGGGACACTTGCGCCCAAGGAGAAGGGTCATCAATCTGCGTATTCTATTCAATTTCCATCACACTTTAGGTGAATGCATAAGAAGTAGCTCGGGCTTCGCCCCGCCATCGATCGTCATTACTTGCCAGTTAATGGTTGTGAATGGTAGGTGCTTATGCTTACATTAGGGTTAGTTTAAGATTTCCCCCCTTTTTGGACCGTCCTGTAGTTTTACCCGTAGTAGCTTAGGTGACGGCGAAGAACGTCATAAGAAGTAGTTATACAGGTTCGCTGTGATCGTCATTACTTTCCGGTTAATGGTCATGTTTCATTAAACTTAAAAAAATGACAAAAGTGGCATAGGTCATTCCCGAGTGGGCGTTGGGCGCAAATGATCTGCTGGATGCGGATCTGGGCACAAGTGTCCCAATTTTTGATGGCAATGCAACTGCCACCAAACTTATAAAACATTAAGCAAACATACTCAAAATTTCAGACGAAAGGTGCACAGGCGGAGTTCACTTGAGAATGATCTTCCACTCAGACCCAATTTACGTTTGATGGTACTTCTATTTTTCTTCAGCAAAGTCCATTTTTTATTAATCACAGCTACCGTTTGACCTTCACTTTATAACAGAGGCACTATCAAAGTCTTGTCCAGGTCACCCAATAATGATATCGTCATTAATTGATTTAGTATGTGTTGAATAGTTCGAAGGACCAGATGAACTTTGTCATCAAATAAAAAATTTAACTTGTTTAACTGTACAAGTATATTAATTCAAATCATCAATACATTAATTTACAGTACAAATAAAATGCGTGTTGCACGTTTCGGAGTTGAAGTTAGAATCAGTTTCTTTTCGGCCTTCGCTCTTCGATTTCGGGTGGCTGCGTGGGGGTGGTGGAACCACGTGATTTTCCTTTGTTTATTGTGCACAATAGAATTCCGTTTCAAAGAAATTACAAGTGTCGTAAATTGAAATCGGATATTAGCAGTAATGGATATTACTTAATTATACATTTATCTTATTTAATAATGCAGCGGCTTATGGCCGCTACAGTACGCCTCGAAGTAGCACACAATGACGTTAATAATTAATCAATTATTGTTCACAATAACTACTTTTAATTACTTCTTAATGAATACATTATTTAAATATTGATTGTTCCTAATGCAATGTACAATGTTTTTGATCATTTGTATTCATTTGATTATCAAACATCATGAGATATATCGTTCATATTGTTGGTTTCCTGTTAATCAGGGTTTCACATCAGTTAGAAATTGTGGATTTTATGAAACAATATTTTGAGCAGAGTTACTTCATCTGCTATTCCGGATCTGATGATTTGATTAATAAGGCTGTGACTAAGTCTGCAGTTCCTGCAATAAGGTCCACAGCAATTTTGGATGTAAAATGTGAGGGATACGTTGTTTCTTACAACGAAATGATTGTTTTGAATATTTCAACATTTTCTCCATACAGTAGAGTATTGGTGTATTGCAATGAATGTAAAATAGATTTGATGTTAATGCTTGCACATGCTCAACATCAAGCCCTGGATATTGTTTTGGTAAATATCACTCATTCTATTACGATTCCAAAATGCTGTTCTAAGGAAAATAGACTCCGAGATTGGAATGGTATAGAATTCAATCAAATTTATAATTTAGAAGATTGGAGATCTTTTATAAAAAATAAAACTTTAAAAGTGCTTACATTAATATACCCACCTTTTACTTTAATTGATAAACAAGGTAATTTACTGGGCATCGAAATCAATATAATTAAGTATCTACAAACGGACATTCAAATAGAATTTATAGTTTTGGATGCACAATCATGGGATGTGATTATTTCAGGAATGCAAGCGGGAATTGCTGATATAGCTATGGCTTCGCTTTGGATGGATGAAGCGTCGAAGATATTAGATATAACGTTTCCCACATTCCAAGTAAAAACTACATTTTTGGTGCCAAGACCTAAACTACTACCAGGATTAACTTATATTTTCCAAGCGTTGCCACTCACGTCGTGGTCGATGATTTTATCAATGGTATTATTCCTAATCGTAAGCATTTATTGCATTGAGAAGGTCGAAATGAAACATAGCAGTTTTATCGATACAAGCTTCATGGTCATCAGCATATTATTAAACAATGGTGGACACATCTTTCAAAATAGCTTATTAAATTATTGCATATTTTTATGGTCCGTGGTTTCAATCCTCCTAAATACTATATTCTACACTGGTTTGTCATCCGTTGTAACAATCCCTAAATTTCAACCAGTCATCGACACATTTTCCGATACTCTAAAATACGATTTCGAATGCTTCTCTCCTTTGCCTATATCTCATATACTGTATGAATCGCAAGTAGATAATAAAAGATTATTTAACTCGAAAGTCGTATACCATAAAGACGATGGATTCAGTTACCCTTGCGTACTAGTTGATGTAATATTCAATAAACACGTCTTAGAAGCTAATGTACGAGGTTTTGAAAACTACAAGCTGTTGATGAAAGATGTACTAAATCCGTTTCTCGTAGTAGGCCTCAGAAAGAAATCTCCGTATACGAAAATCTTCAATGAGAAATTGATTAGATTACAACAAACCGGGATTTTGAATTATTGGTTCTTCAGTATACAGTACATGTATCAGTATGAGTTTTTCGTTAATGTGACGCAGTTTTCTAAGCAGAAGACGGGTCAAGGGATTCATCACAGAGCTGTTATGCTGGAGAAGCTACAGGCGGCGTTTTTTGTACTCGTGCTGGGTTACTGTGTTTCAGGTGTTTGTTTACTTTGGGAATTTTACGTCGGAAGATTATAAATAAGTGTTTCAACAAAGTTTTATGTCTTACTGGTTTTGCTACAGTTGACATTTCAAGTGATTGATCGTTTTATAATTCGGTAATAAGCAAAGGTTTTAAAAGTTTTATAGCCCTAGGGTATTATGTACCTTTTATCCTAGAAATAATGACACAATAATGTAATAGTAAGACATAAATGATTTCTGCGCATGAACATTGAAATGTGTTATTATGTAGTATGTGAACGTGAAAAAATAAATATATAATATACTCCCTCGGGACAAAAATGCGTCCAAATAAGGCAAGAAGAAGCAAAATATTGCAGATATTATATTAAATATAAAGTACACCATGAAGGTAACTACAGGTACGAGTAAAAGATCATCAATGGAATGAACTCTGCCTTTTCCACGTGTGATCAGAATTTTAGTTGATTTTTTTTTTGTACAATAATGATTTGCCATGTTATGTATGTAAATGTAAATACAAGGAATAAACAATAAATACATTCATACATATCTACTCTTGATTAGACTTTTTTGACATCTTTAGTGACAAACACTAGAAAATGAAAAGTACCAACACGGCTATGAAGAAAAATGTAATTTTGCAGCAAGTTAGGTTGGTACCGGTACTCTTCCAATATATTCATACGTGACGTCGCCAATAGACACATTATTGACAGTTTGTTATTGTTGTCGATTTCCTCCATGGAGAACGCTCTAAATGATGTAACGAACCAATTACACACCTATGTTAAGATTCTTGAGGGATATCTGTCACTCAAGATGTCAAAAAAGTCTAATCTATGAGTAGGCGGAGTATACCCATTTCCTTCTTAAGGGGGACTTGCACCTTGTCGGTTTCAAAAAATCGAATTTTTTTAAATTTATTTTTCTAATCTCTCAGAAATTAGCCTGTAATAGGGTTTTGTCAAATTTCTCTCTCGGTCGAGAGTATAGTTCGTTAAACATGACGGCGCATGGCCGATTCGCGCGCTCCTGTGTCGGACCAGCGTGTCCATGCTTTATTGTGAAATGGACTATTAAAGTCACGTGAACGTAATTTCGTTTGTTTCGACCTAAAAAACGTAAGCTGCATGCAAAAACTGTTGAAGAAGACAAGACGTATGTCAGCACATCATCGCAGAAGCTCGACAGGCATCTCCTAGAAGCCCCAATCACACCTGAATTCGTTTACTGCATCCTAGAATTTGTCTCAGTCTTTATTCAATCTGTTAATTCGTTGTTTAATTTAATTTAATTTAATTTAATTTAATTTATTGGTGTTTAACATATATATAGTTTACACAAGTCAAAATACAAATTAGTAAAAGTAGATGCAATTATATAAAAGGTATAGAATAAATACAAATTATGAAGCGTGTGGTACTTTAGTAGGGGTGATGTGGCAATACAGACTAACAATTTTTACAAAAAAAAAAAATAAATAGTAACAAGCATAGTATAAAAGATGTTGTCTAAAAACTGATAGAAATAAAAGCTTGTATCACTAGGGAAATAATTTTAAAATTAACAAGATTAACAAGATTGATTCATAAATAATAACAATTAGAATAAAATCAGACAGACATTTATATAAAAGCTTTTTAAAACAGTAACATATAGTTAAAATGGTAAAAATATGGAACTATACAGACACATATATAAAAATAATTGTAAAAAGTTTAAATAAATAAAATAATTAATTGATTAAAAGGACAGTACATAAGTAAAATAAGTAAAATTTGGTATGAATTACTTTACAGCTAAATATGAACATCACAATTTAAAAATTCGTCCCATGAGTAGAAAGCCTTCGACAGGAGATACTCTTTGATGACTGCTTTAAATGTATCTAAAGGCATGTGTATTAGGTGGTTCGGTAATTTATTATAAAATTTAATGCCATAGTGGTTTATACCTGAATGCACAGTTTGGAGTCGGATTTGATTTTGATACAACTCATTTTTATGTCTCGTATCATGACTATGATGGTTATGGTCTGGGTATAGATGTATGTTTGTTTTGATGTAAATGAGACATTCCAATATATAAAGACACGGTAGGGTTAATATTTTGTATTTGATAAAATATTGTTTACAGTCTTCTGTGTATTTCGCTCGTGAAATCAGTCGTACTGTTCGACGTTGTATTGAGAAAATTCTGTGTCTTGATGTAGAATGTCCCCATATTATGATGCCGTATCGCATGTGTTATTCACATAGCGCAAAGTATGCAATTCTTAATGTGTACCCTGAATTAGTATAATGTGATACACTATGTAAACAGTAAATGTTTTTATTTAATGTTTTTGCCAAATTTTCGCCATGCACGTCCCATTTAAGTTTTGAGTCTAGATGTATACCTAGAAACTTGACAGACTTTTCGAGCATAATTGCAGTATTATTCAAGGTAAATAAGATTTGTTTAGTTTTAATGTCGTTTAAAATTAGACTGTTTGTAAAGAGTGTACGATAATGTCAATTTTTCACAATAAAAAACAAACAAGGTCTCGGACAAACAGATACCCAATAAACCGTATTTATGTACAAGTATAGAAATATATACTACCTCTGTTCCATAATAAGTGAGCCATTATCGATTTTTATTTTTTCCATAATATGTGAGCCATTACCGTTTTATATTTTTTGCGTAATGATTGAGCCATTACCGATGTTTATTTTTTCCAAAATAAGTGAGCCGTTTTCATTTCTACGTATTATATATACAGTGTGTCTGGGATAAGGGGCGGACATACGAATTTACCATGTAAAATTAAAAATGTGTAATTATTAGCTCCCCTATTCATTTTAGAGAAAAATCGTGAAGGAATATTTTTTAGAGAATTAAAAATTGTAAATGCATCATCCTTTAATTTACGTTTGTACCAGAGTACACCTCAGAAATAATAAAAATAAGTTGAACAATGTACCATTTAATAAAAACCTTTGCCATGAGTTTGACAAGTTTCAGTAAAAACTGAATAATAGCCATTCGTTTTTTGGTGATTAAATTTGGTCTTCTCATCGTTTAAAACTTCCGGCATTAGAAGACTTTCGCTTAAAAAATCGAATTTTAATTGTGGTTTTTGAAAAATTAAACTAACGTCCATTGCACATGTGGTTAAGAATTTGGTGTATTTTAAGAATATCAAAATAAAAATTAAGAAAATAACTAAGTGTCAATAAATTTGAAAGAAAACTCAAAGGGCTCACTTATTTTGGAACAGAGGTAGTATTTATTATTACGTATGTACTTAATTGACTTGTGTAACTTTTGATTGACATTAATAAATTATTATTATTATTATTAAAGTCCGTCAACTCCCAAAAATACAGAATAAGTCTTTCGAAATAAACCGCCGAATGATTTTTGTGTTTCGTTCACTCGGAATCGGCAAGCAAGGAGCCAATAAATTCTGCAAATTAATGGATCTTTGCAGTGGACCTGGAACCAAGGCTTATTATGGCATTCTCGAAAACATTAATATCGAAGTGTCTCTGGTCTATGATATAGTTTTGCTGAAAGCTATTGACGAGGAAAAGAATTGAATGCATCAAATGGAAGAATTTTACAGTGTCTAGAGACTGTACTTTTTCATTGTTTGGAGTATATACACTAGGGTGGCCCTTAAAAATAGGACATTTTACGAAAGTTAAAATGTTGCTGCTCCCACCCCCTAAACCTTTTTTAATTAACAAAAAACATGGCTGCGCAAAACTTCAGTTAAATTGAACAACTGCTAGGTGACCTTCAAAGGCCTTGAAGCTGGAATATAATACATACAACGATTAATTCTGTTTAAAAGCGGTAAACTCTCCCCTCTCGACCATCTTTTTTTTTCTTCTTAGAGAAATTTATGTGTATACCTCTAGGCAACCCCACACAAGCACAATTGTGTACATGAAAAATTTAGGATTTTTTTTAATAACCACAACTTATATTAGAGAAACGCAAAATACCTCCGTAACGCAATAAATCACCCGACAAAGAGAAATCGGTGATAAGACCCCCGCTAATCTTATGGGCTGTTGCAGTCGACTGTAATACAGCCCGGACCGCCTGGGTACAATAACACTGGTCGGCATAAAAGAAAAAAAATTTGAGCCCTGACACCATTCCTGCTGATTCTTATGAGAATCCCTCCAAATGATTGAAAAGTGATCCAAACAGGTTGGGGGACGTCCCCCGAAAATGGTGGGTGATGGGGTAAAACGGGGGTCTTATTCAGATTCAGGAGGTCATTTTACATAAGAATCAGCAGGAATGATATCAGGGCTGATTTTCATGCTGACCAGTGTAATAGGCAGTGGTGTATTGGAGGGGGAACGTGGGGGAACGACGTTCCGGCACCTTTTTTCAGATACGGAACGCGTTTGTGTTTGTTAATAATTTGTATAGTAAGAAAAAATAAAATAAAAAAGCTTACAAGGAAAACAGTAGTTTGCTTAAAATAAGATGATCTCCGAAAAACTTTGAGCAGGTTTCTCGTGGAAAGTCGCGGACTATTTTTTTGCTCTCACCATGCGTTCCTTTACTTCATTGCTCTCATCATGCGTTCCCTTACTTCTTATTTTACCAATACACCACTGGTAATATGAGGTCAAACTGGATGCTCCTCGCATTGCTATTTACAGCAACAATATCTACATAATCAATACCTAATGTGAAGGAACGAACATTGAATATGATTTTTTCTAAGAGATGATTTAGTTGGATTTTGGTTTTTTGATAGTCTTAGGCAACTATATGTAAAACACAAGGCAAAAGAAGTGTGATTTATTACTAGATTTTCAGTATCCAATTTCTACCAATGATTTTGCACTTTTTGCAAAAACTTCAGAGAGACGGGGAGTGAGAAAATGAAACTTTACTTGCTGGAACTATCGCTGCTGCAGTGATTGTTGCTGTTGCTGATATTTGCTGAACAATGATAGAATAATGTTTACTGCCGCTTTGTTGTCGCAATGTTGAATCATCAGTTTTTGAGATTTTATTTATTTATTTATTTATTCGTTTACGGCCAAGCCATTTTAATTACAATAATTACAATATAGCATAATATAGATACAATATAAAAGGGTATTAACCTAAATGAAATACATATACAATTTAAAAAAGACTAGCGGAACATTTAACAATAGTAAATACAATAAAATATACGAAATGAAACAATATAAGAATCATATAAGTCTAAAACTGGTACAAGATATACACCCAAATTAAAAACAGTATGAATATAAAAGTTAAAATTTTTAGATATAAGACATGACGTTATCAACAAATTAAAATAAAATAAAATTCAGATTTAAAACAATTCAAGGTTAATATTATTTAGTTGGCGTTTAATAGACCCAAAGTGCGGTGAAAAAAAATCGACGTGTAAATCATCATGATTTCCATAGTGTAACATTCGTGAAATGGGAGAATGTTCGCTGAAGTTAGAGCTGTGCCTGGCGATATGGAACATAGCGTGAAGGCGGGTGGCTCTGGAGGGTACACGAAAGCTGATCATTGACAATATTGTCGAGCATTTATATTAGTAATTCAATATTTTATATAAAAAGCATATGTCGGATTTAATTCTTCTTGATGTTAATGTGGGCAGATTGAACCTTCCTCACTAGTACTTAGATTTAGGCTACTTAAATTAATTTTGTACGCTATAAAACGAAGAAATTTATTTTGCACTTTTTCTAATTTCATTTTATAATTTTTATAAGCTGGGGACCATATTATTGATGCGTATTCTAAGTTTGAACGGCATAATGAAATATAGAGAGTTTTTAATGCTTCTTCAGACTGAAATTCCCGAGTGTGTCTTTTAATAAATCCCAAAGCTTTCAATCCGTTACTAACGATACTGTAGTAGCGAAATTTATAAGTCCTCCTATTCCTGGCAACTTCCATTGCAGCGCGCTTCAGTGCTTTTGCTTGTTTTGTTTATTGATAAATGATTAATAAATTCACATCATCGGCATTTTTAAGCAGTGACCTTTGTTCTATAAGTTTTATTTTTTGATGTCACATCCTCAGCATTTTTAATATGTTGTATTTTATCCTATAATCTTAACATGCCAATAACTCCTTAGCAACAAGTAACGTTAAGATATCTTTAACAACATTAGTGTTGTTAAGAAATTCTTAACAACACTAGTGTTGTTATACAGTGCGAGTCTCTAACTTGGAATAAATTCAGTAAATCAAACAAAGTTTATTTTTCGGAAATATGCGCGGACACGTCGATTAGTATTTTAAATTGCGCTCTTTTTGTTGTAATAAAATTTTATACAGCGTGTCCCAAATTTGAGATATGACGTCATCGACTATTTTTTTTAATAGCAACCCTAATTTTTTTATCACTATTTTTAAAGAGTATATCAAGTTACACATGTGTGCCAAATTTCAAATTTTTATTTCCTGTCATTTAGAAGATATTTAACAAACAGTATCAAATTTGAAAAATGAATTCAACTTAATATTCTTTCTTCAATAAATGCTCAAAATGTTGTCCATTTTCTAACTGACAATACCCTAAACGGAACTGAAACTCGTTTTGAACATTTCTAATTACTTCGGGGGAAATTAGTCTACACTCCTGTCTTATTCGTTCTTTCAACTCCTCAAGATTTGGCGGTTTGGTCTTAAAAACTTTGCTTTTCAAGTACCCCCATAAGAAAAAGTCCATAGGTGTTAAATCCGGAGACCTGGGTGGCCATTCAACTGGTCCTCTTCTGCCAATCCATCTTCGTGGAAATACATTATCCAGTTACTCACGGACACGCCTTGCAAAATGAGGAGGTGCACCGTCCTGTTGAAACCAGATGTTTCTATTCGGGACGTCAGCTTCTACAGGGCAAGGAAACAAAATAGCCAAACTCGGAATTAGCTCTTCCTCCAAGAATTGTAAATATCCCGCTCCATTGAGATTATTTGGAAAGAAAATTGGTCCTAAAATTCGATCACCAACAATCCCTGCCCAAACATTAACATTTTCTGGATATTGAGTGTGGCCTTCCCTCATCCAGTGTGGGTTCTTGTCTGCCCAATAACGGCAATTTTGACGATTTACCTCACCATTTAACATAAACGTTGATTCATCGGAAAACAATGTATTTTCTATTTTTAGAACATTTCTGTCTAGTAGATCCATCATTTTTTCGCAAAACTGAAGTCTTCTATCCGGATCATCTTCGGTGAGTTTCTGGAAGATTGTCATTTTATAAGGATGAAATGTTTGCTCTCTAAGGATTCTTGACACTGAAGACTGGCTAATTTTGAGTTCCCTAGCCATCTGCCTAGAGGAGACATGATGATTTTCCTGAACAGAGAGAAGTACATCAATTTTGACCTCTTCACTCAGCGCATTCTGACGATGATTATTCGTTTTTCTTAAATGCCCATTTTCCCGAAACTGACTTTCAATCTTGCTTACGGTACTTTGAGATATGGCTTCTTTCTAAATAAATAAATAACTTCATTTTGTGTTCTTGTCCTATCTCCATAGGCAATCATCATTAAAATTTCGATTTTGTGGGTTTCAGTTAAGTACGGCATGTTAGTATAATTTTTCGACCAACGGTGAACAACAGTCAACACAACAATGGAACGACTAATACTCTCCTCACTCGAATATGCGTGGAATGCGATGCTACACTTCTTACTTGTTTTTATAACTAAACGTCAAAATGATAAACGTCAGTTTGAAAAAAAAATGACAAACCCGCACGTTTTGGCATTCCACTTTTAAAATGCATAAAAATTCGATTAAGGTGACTTGATTTCTTCATTCTACAAATTTGATAATGTTTGTTAAATATCTTCTAAATGACCGGGAAAAAAAATTTGAAATTTGGCACACATGTGTAACTTGATATACTCTTTAAGAATAGTGATAAAAAAATTAGGGTTGCTATTTAAAAAAATAGTCAATGACGTCATATCTCAAATTTGGGACACGCTGTATAAAATTTTATTACAACAAAAAGAGCGCAATTTAAAATACTAATCGACGTGTCCGAGCATATTTCCGAAAAATAAACTTTGTTTGATTTACTGAATTTATTCCAAGTTGGAGACTCGCACTGTATGTATCTTAATGCAACTCGTTATGAAAATACTGGCAAACAAACATGATTTCGCTGTAGACGGTTTTCAATTTTTTCAAATTTAAAAAAAAGAGAAATAGGATAAAATAAACCGTGTTACGACACACGTTACGTTATTTGTTTTTACATTACTCGAAAATTTAAAAGCACTCTCTCGTGCTTTCAAACTTTTCTCTCGTAATGTAAAAACCTTCATAACGTTACTTGTATTGTAAATTACTATAAAGTATCTAAATGAGTTACGTTAAGGAAACAGTCCATAATTTCCACAAAAAATATCTTTTTTTTTCCTTGTCTACAGTTCTAGTAATTTTTTTCTGTAAAAATTTCCATTCATCATTTGAGTAACTTATCAACGCAGTGGTCAGCTCTTCAAGTACAAATTCGTGATTTTTGCCAAAAGATTAAAACTTCTTGAATCACCAATGTTGCACATCCCTTTGTTGTAATTTTTACAATTATAGCATTATAGGAAAAGATTAATAAAACTTGCCAGTTTGAAGGTAGCTGTTCACCAACGATTTGGTTGAAAATGTAAACAACAAAAGGGACATAAAAATCTTTTTTAAACTTGTGTGACGAACAACCTGAAAAGTTGAAACCATTTCATAAGACTAGGCAGAATACATCACATAATTCGCAAACAGTTCCGTAAGAATATTTGAAAAATTATTCATCAAAGCAAGCAACATATTTTGGTTGCAAAATAAGTAAACGAAGGATATAATAAAAGAAACGGAGAAGTTATAAAATAAGATTATGTAATAATATTAGTTCATAAAATAATATTAATAATAATAATAAAAGTTAATAAAATAATAATAATACTTCTTAAAATAATAATAATAAAAGTTCATAAAATAATAATAATAATACTTTATAAAATAATAATAATAATAATAGTAATAAGTTCAATAATTCAATAATATTATTAAAAATCGCAAAACATAATTGGCAGGGCAAGCATTTTGGCGATTTTTCATTCTAACTTAACAATAGCAAATACCGTGCTATCGAAAAAAACGCATGCTGCATTGAAATTAATGTAAACTCGCATTAATTTCCGTTATTAGTGCTTACAAGTAATAAATAACTTAAAAAAATGTTTTATTTGAAAAAATTACTTTCTGGGCAAAAATTTCAAAACTTCATGGTCGATGAGGGTCGCCTCACCGTTCATATCGATTCTTTGTTGATTGAAACAAGATAGGGGGGTTGGGCTAAACTTTTAGAAAGTTGAAAAATCAGGGCCACCCTAACACTCATTAGTACGAAAGTCGTCGATTCGATAGTAAAATCTAAACTTGTGAAAATCATAAGCACTTATCATCAGATGATTTACTAGATCGATGTTTAGATCACACTAAAAACAGCAGTGTGTCTTTGAATAGTTGCATTTGGTTGATCCTGCCTAAATATTTGCATTCCGTGAAGAGCGTGGTTGAAATAACAACTCATTTGGTTGTTATAACTTTCTGAAGGACAGAAGGGAATATTGAAAGTAATGGACATCTTGGGAATCACATTGGGGCTGCAAGCGGAGGAGGTGCGCCACTCAACTAAACGCGTTACGAATCGAGGCTTCTTCAACTTAGCCCCCCGAAGTTCGATTTTTCTGAAAATCCTATTGCGCCAGTAGAACCTTAACTAGCGCCACAAAAATTAGAGTTATCGCTCCTGAGGCGAGATAGTTGATCAAGAAGGCGAACTGTGCGGACATGGCATTACAGATTGAATCGTAAGTTCCTTCATCTACAAGTTGTAATGTTCTAAAACTACAAATGCGTTTTCCCAAAAGTTGCATTTTTCAAACTGGTTTACACGATTACGGAAGAACAACTGAACGTTTCGCGATATATTTTTTTTAATAATCTACAGTAAACACTTGGCAAGGTCCCGATCGTTCATTCTTGGAAAATTCAATTTTGCTGATTTTTGACAGCTTTTAGAAGGACAAAAAACAGTAAAAAAATGACTTTTTTGGAAAAATGTCCGCCATTTTAGGAAAAATCGAAATTTTGAAAAAGTGTACGATTGGGACCTTTTTTTAAATAATTAGGGTTGCCTCAATCCTGCACACTGTTTGACCCTTCACTTCTGACAGGGGCGCAGTCAATGCCATCTCCAGGTCTTCTAAGTCAACATTGACATGTAAAAAAATCATGTGTGAAATTCAATTAATCTACAATAACACAGATAACGTTTTGTATCGAAATCTTCTCTAGTTTTTTACAATAAATTCTTGAAAATTAGCTCCGAAATTGTCCAACAAGGTGTAAGTCCCCCTTAACACTTGTACCACCCTCATTTTTAGGGTCTATTGTTTGAAACATGGTTTGAAGTGTGAGAGAGCCTCCACCCACCACTCTTTGAATTTATTTTGCCAAAGCTACAAAACATTGTTTTATGTGATTTTGCAATATTTCATCATTCCAACAAATTAATGAAGTGGTTTCACACTTTGACTCAATAATATTTATTTATATTGTCATAGGTTTCACCTGAATGAAAAAAAAACTGATTTTACATTATTTGTAAGCGGAAAATTTATTTTGAAATTAAAATACATTGGTAAACCAGCGAAATATAAGAAAAAGAAATTATTCTCCCATCGGTTGGATTATCAAGTCGTGAATCTGAAAATATATATTATCATTAAGGTATGTTCATGTTACACCAAGAATTGTTGAATTGTATTAAATAGAATTTATTTTAGTTGCTTTTATTTTATGATTATATAATTGTAATGCTACGGTTTAGACAACAGATGTTGCAGTACTAACGGATGCTTGGTTGGTTCATCATTCCATAGTGCCCTGTACTTTAAAGCATTCAACATTTGAATCGTCCAAATCAAGTTAAACTTGAGCAATTATCCAGAATTTAACTACGCAACAGTGGCATATTTGCAACAATATTTATCATTCCGCGTGTAACAGAACAGATTAAAAGATTACAAGATTGTTAGTACGATGGTCGTTTTTTTTTCAACCTCCGATGGGCCATAATAAGAAGACAAGTGTATATAAAACAATGATTTTTATACCAAAAGTTAGGTACACTTATGGTTATTTATCGACATAATCGCCTTGGAGATTAAGGCATTTGTCGTACCTGTGAACGAGCTTTCCAATACCCTCTTCATAAAATGTTGCCGCCAATTAAAAGTTAAGTGTGTCTTGACGTTGTCTTGAAGCTCCTCGTTATTTTGGAAGCGCTTCCCTTTTAGCCATACCCGAAACAAAACAACAATTGCAACAATGGATGCGCACAAACTCGCCAAACAAACCAAAAAAGTTCAAACAAACCTTCAACAACCGAAAGGTTATGGCTACCGTGTTTGGGACCAAAAAGGTGTGTTGCTTTTGGAGTTCGTGCAGCCAGAGACTACGATGAATGCAGCTGATTATTGCGAAACATTACAACGTCTGCGAAGAGCCATACAAAACAAAAGAAGAGGCATGCTGACTTCTGGAGTTGTTTTGATCCATGACAACGCCCGTCCTCACACGGCTGCTCTAACCCAACGGCTGCTTGAGCAATTTTGGAGGGATATTTTCGATCACCCGGCATACAGTCCTGGCCTAGCGCCATGTTTTCCCTGAACTAAAGAAGTGGCTAGGAGGGCAGCGCTTCCAAAATAACGAGGAGCTTCAAGACAACGCCAAGACATATTTAAATTCATTGGCAGCAACATTTTATGGAGAGGGTATTGGAAAGCTTGTTCCCGTGTACGAGAAATGCCTCAATCTCCAAGGTGATTATGTCGATAAATAACTTTTGGTATAAAAATCATTGTTTTATATACACTTGTCTTTTTATTATGGCCCATCGGAGGTTAAAAAAAAACGACCCTCGTATTTCAACGTTTCAATTACTAAAATCATAGCTCCGGATGGCGAGTTATGAGCTTTTAAACATTCAATTAAATTATGTTCGTAATTACCGCTGCGTCATCGCCACGTATCGGATGATAGCTGAACTATAAATGCCTGTTTACTACGCCAAAACAATCAAACTTTATATTTATTGCCAAAATGTAAAAATTTAGCAACAGGTTGTATATCAAATGACAAAAAAATAATTTTCTGAATCGAATGATGTATAAAATAGCTGAGGAAATTAAGCGGTTTTGCAGTAATTTGAAAATGAAAATTTACCACCACCTGTTGGTAATTCAGTTCGCTGTAAAGCTCAATATTGACATTTAAAGTATTTTAGAGTAGTTTCTAAATAAATGCTGGTTTAATTAATGACTGCCTGTGTTTATTTTGCTTTTTGTCTTTCTAGTACATCTAAATTTTAATATCAAGTTTTACAGCGAACTGAATTACTGACAGTATATTAAGGTAAATTTTAATTTGCAAATGACTGCAAAACCACTTAATTTCCTCGGCTATTTTATACATCATTCGATTCAGAATTAACACCCGTTAAATGTTTACATTTCGGCAATAAGTATAAAGTTTGAGTGTTTTGGTGCATAGTAGTAAATATGCACTTAGTAAATTAGAAACAACTTTACTTGTTGCAGAAAGCATTAAATAAATTCAATAAAACGAAATGTAGCCTGAATATATGAATATTCAACCTGTTCCTGAGTCTGTAAAATTAAGTCTTGCACTTGGTAGTTCAGCCATCGTCCAATACGTAGCGCTGACGCGGCGGTAATTACGAAAATTATTTAATTGAATGTTTAGAAACTCACAACTCGTCGTGTAGAGCTACGATTTTTCTAATTGAAACGTTGAAATACTGAGAATCATGTAATCTTTCAATCTGTTTTATTAAACGTGCTTAAAAAAAATCGTGGAATGAGAAATATTGTTGTTGCAAACAGTGGCGGCTCGTGGAACATGCTGATGGTAGAGCCACTTAAAAATATACTCCCCCCCTCCTTTTTGAAGAAAGAAAGAACGATTTATCTTCCTAAACAAAGTAAAGTGTTTTAAGAATTAATTAAAAGTTCTTAGTGAGCTTGAAACTACAGGTAGTGCTATGGCTCTTTGGCTCTATATAACGAGCTGCCCCTGTTTAATTTGATAAAACGATGATTTGCAAATCTAATTTAATTTTTGTAGAATTTCTTCAACAAATCAAATCAAATTCTGTGTCCTAAATTTGTTGGGTGATTAACTTTAATTATATATTGTTTTGCACATGTTATAGTAACAGGATATGTAAAGTTAATAAATAAATAAATAAATAAATAAATATACATATTTTTTTAAAATTTTATCTGGAGTATTACACAATTCGAGATTTAAAATTTTCAAAAACTCCAATTGGTTCGATAAAACGATGATTTACAAATCTAATTAAATTTTTTGTAGAATTTAGTACACATTTTATATATATTTTTTTAAATTTTTTACTCGAGTATTACACAATTCTAGATTTAGAATTTAAAAAAATTCACAATTCGCGAAATAAATGGTGAATTTTTAAAAACTCCATTTATTTTGATAAAACAATGATTTGCAAATCTAATTTAATTTTTGTAGAATTTCGTCGACACGTTTTATATTTTCTTTTATTTTTTGCTCGAATGTTACACAATTCGAAAATTAAAATTTTCAAAAATTCACAACTCACGAAATAATCGGTGGATTTTCAAAAACTCTATTTGGTTTGATAAACGATGATTTGCAAATATGATTTAATTTTTGTAGAATTTAGTAGACACGTTTTATATATATTTTTTTAAATTTTTAACTCGAGTATTACACAATTCGAGATCTAAAATTTTCAAAAATTCACAATTCGCGAAATAATTGGTGAACTTTCAAAAACTCCATTTAGTTTGATAAAACGATGATTTGCAAATCTAATTTAATTTTTGTAGAATTTCGTCGACACGTGTTATATTTTCTTTTATTTTTTGCTCGAGTATTATACAATTCGAAAATTAAATTTTTCAAAAATTTACAACTCACGAAATAACCGGTGGATTTTCAAAAACTCTATTTGGTTTGATAAAACGATGATTTGCAAATATGATTTAATTTTTGTAGAATTTAGTAGACACGTTTTATATATTTTTTTTAAATTTTTAACTCGAGTATTACACAATTCGAGATCTAAAATTTTCAAAAATTCACAATTCGCGAAATAATTGGTGAACTTTCAAAAACTCCATTTAGTTTGATAAAACGATGATTTGCAAATCTAATTTAATTTTTGTAGAATTTCGTCGACACGTGTTATATTTTCTTTTATTTTTTGCTCGAGTATTATACAATTCGAAAATTAAATTTTTCAAAAATTCACAACTCACGAAATAATCGGTGGATTTTCAAAAACTCTATTTGGTTTGATAAAACGATGATTTGCAAATATGATTTCATTTTTGTAGAATTTAGTAGACACGTTTTATATATTTTTTTAAAATTTTTACCTCGAGTATTATACAATTCGAAAATTTATAACTCGAGGATTTTTAAAAACTGTACTTAATTTTAGTGGCGGCTTGTGGAACATGTTGGTGGAATAGGCACCTATACAATATACCCCAACCCCCTTTTCTAGACCAACGTAACTGGCGAAAAAGTGTTTTAAGAATTAATTACAAATTCTTGCTGAGCTTGAAACTACAGGTAGTGCCATGGCTCCTTGACTCTATATCACGAGCCGCCCCTGGTTGCAAATATGCCACTGTTGAGTAGTTAGATTCTGGATAATTGCTTAAAGTTTAAATTGATTTTAAGTATTATTTATTGACAATAATATAATCTTCAAATCTGTTTAATTAAACAATTAATTAAACCACTTACTTGGACATGAGGTGGAGTGCTCAACATATACATTACGCCATTGGCAACATCTTCCGCTTGAAGAAATGTCATTGGGTCTATAAGTTTCTTCAAACCTTCCGCCGCATCGTCAAAGAAGTGCGTAGCTACTTTCCCAGGACTTATGCACTACAATATTAATGAGTATTTTTCTTTTGCTAGTAGTGACGACGCTATTGCTTCAAATTTCAATTTGCCGAATTCATTTAAAGCTAATTAAATTTAAATGTCTTTAACTCTATGAAACTCTCTAAATGATTAATAAACATTTTTAAGGCGTAACTAGTCGAGAATTTGCCAAAAACAAAAATAGATGAGAGCTTTAAATTTCAAAAACTATCTGTTGGACAATTTTAGCATATCTAAAAACTACGATCCAAACCATTTTGGCAAAGAAATTATCCATCTTACAATTTTAGCAGAATCTAAAATTTACTTACAGAAACTTTGATTTTGCTCCCCAGTGAATTCAATTCCTGCCTTAAGGTTTCGTGATAGCTGGTAACAGCGTATTTAGAAGATCCGTAAAGTCCTTCCCCTTGAAAATAAACAGTTTTATGCCCGAGGATGCTGTTAACATTAATAATGTGTCCGTCTATTTTATTCGCAGACATTATTTTGTAGGCTTCTCTGGTCGCGATGGCCACTCCAAGGACGTTGGTGTTTAGTACCTGCTTCCATAATTCCGTATCTCCGTCCAGCAATCCACTGTTCAACATGAGTCCAGCATTGTTTACGAGAATATGGACAGGTCCTAGATTATCCAGGGTCCATTGGAAGGCTGCAATCACCTCCTCGTCGATGGTCACGTCAACTTTACGAGCGTATAGTTTTCCTTCGTACATCGACAGTTTCTTGGCGTTATCTTCGATTAGATGCGGCCTTCGCGCAAAACCGACGACCTATATACAGTTGGTACTGTTTGTAATCGTTATGATTCGAGTGAATAAAATGTTGAATAGATATTGGCTTTGTTTGCATTAAAATCTTTAATGATTATTAAGAGTTATATTTATTACCACCTTTGGAAAATCCACTGTTTGTGTTATTGTATGCCGGTATAAATTAAGTACCCTTGAAGTCGGTCCGCATCGGATGGGTATTCCAAGCTTTAATAATACATTCAAATCTCACCATTAAACCAGCTTGGACGAGTTTTTCAGCAACGCAGGCTCCAATGCCACAACTGGCTCCGGTGACTATAGCAACTTTGCCCCTCCAGCGATCCATTTTTAAAACTACAAAACACATTCCCCTTTCGCGACCTCTTATATATATCCGTAGCAAATATTTCAAACACCAAGGTAATAATTCCAAGGTCCACCGCTATAATTAGCGTGCAATGCATTCAAAACAACCTTTGAAGTATTTCATAAGGAATTAAAACGTCACATGTCTGTTTGTTATCATCTAGGTGCATACCTATGAGTTATGTCGACCACATGGGCGTTGGTTAACTTTATTCAACAAGGGCCAAATGTTTGTACTTTATAGATTAGTGACTACATATACTTAATTGTTAATAATTATATGTGTATATGCCGATAATCCTTCGTTTATTATTTTTAAGTACTTTCATATGTATTACTGTATACATTTAATAAATTACTATTACTATTGTAGTTGATTTTTTCAAACTGGGAACTAAGATATTCAAAACTGCATTTTCAGCTTTTAACCGCCCTAAATCTTGACACCGTAGCGGGCGCTGGGTCTCATTGATCCAAGCAAAAAAACAATCTCCTACATAAAATTTGACTAAATTTTATTTTTTAATTTCAAAAAACTAAAATATACAAACTCTTCGCTTTCCAAACGTGAACTAAAGAAAAAATTATTAAGGGGAGGGTACCCATAAAATTGGCATACAAATAAATTGAATATATTTATGTAAATACAAAATATTTTTCATAGTTTTTTATTATAATGTATTATTTAAAAATAAGTGAATATTTTCAGCTTTTAATTTTTGTTAATTTGTTATTATTAACAAAGTTTGCAACATTTCACTAGGGACCAATAGACTGAAGAATTAATTTAGTCAGGAAGTTTAAATTTGTTATATAACCGACCAATACATGTATCCTTCTATTGAAACAGTTTGAAGGTAATACTTTGACGCATTAAGAAACTGTGGTTAAATAAAGTGACGATTGAATAAACAAATAGTGTTTTTTGTGTCTGCTGTCGTTATTTATGCTCGGAAAACGATAATATTTTTTCAGTCGATAGACACAAACACAATAGATATCTGTGCAAAATTTAAAAAAAAATCTGTTGGCAAATTTGAGAGCGAATTGGAGCCGAAGTTACAAAAATTTATTTGGGCGCTCGGTTCAAGTTTGCGTGACCGTTCATGTGAAAGCGTGGTCGGACACATTCGGCACATATCGAACGGCTAACGAGTTTCGCACAGCGAAAATCTCGCACAAGTCACAAGGCCACTGCCGGAATCAACAGGGTTGCGAAGAGGGACGTGGGGCAAAGATACGGGTACGCAGGATAAAATTTCACACACATATGAATCACGGAATAACGCATGTATTTCATTTAGAAACTTGCCGCATGCTAGTAGCGTGTTTCAGTCGGACGAACATGTAAATATTTTGAGCCGGAACATGATTTCCTCCCCCCCCGTTTTCAAGAATGCTGAATACGATGGCGGTGTTAAAATTTCTCTTTGGGGTTGCGCATCCCCTCAAAACGGCCAAACACCACCCCCAAAAGGGATAAAATGCGCTTGACCCGATTACCCTGCAGAAAAAACACTTTCCCCTGTTTTCGAGGATGCTGAGCACGGTGGTGGTGTTGGATATCGCGTGTGGCGAAGCTGCGAGGTTGCAGGGGAAATTTCCACACGCAGGAGAGTGAATTTTATTAGAAAACGATAACAACTTGCCACGTGTCCTCTCACGGAACGTCATGCAATTTATTTTACTCTTTGATTTTTCTGCTGTTGGCCGTAATTCGAGTTCAAGATCTGTTACGTTTATATATTTTTCTATTTTATATTATTGCTTTCAATTAATTTCTAATTACGTTAGTTCGTAAATACATTTTTGTTTGAAAATAGCAGACCTAAGAAACGGATAAACGTGCTAAAGCTAGGAATCGCTTCATACTGAGGGATCGGGTATTGCAACAATTAAACAGTGGTAATGTTAATGTTTCTGAAGTTGCCCATCTGCAATATTTTGACAAGTAAGTGATTGTATTATTGTGGACATATTGAAGACAGTGAAAATGTGAACATTGAATCATTATATAAATATATACAGCATGTAATAAAAATGTGGCTCGCTACTGCAGGAATATATTTTACTTGTCAAATTAAACGTGTTTAATAACATAAATATATAAAATGTTAAAATTTAGAAATGTGAAAAATGAGTGTTTTTCATGTTGTCTTGATATTTTTATTAAAAGTTACGATTTTTTTTAAATTTACAACAGTGTAAAATACGGAAAATATAAAAATATATTAAAAGAAGGCAGCTATATTGTCTGCATTTTTTGTTATTAAATATTTGTCATAAATTAATGTGATTGATGGTTAGTTTATAAACTTAATGGATAGTATACAAACTAACTAGATACGACAGTTATTTTGATGGAATGTTTATTTTCTAATAAAATAAATCGTTTAGTTTACTTAGTTCATAAACTAACCAAGTTTTTACTACAGTAACATAAATTAAAAAATACAGAATTATTTGTAAAAGTCAAAAGGTAAAATACTGCAAGTGTCATAAAAAAAAACAAAGTTGTATCCGACATTACTTTTCTGTTATGCCATGTATTGCCAAAAATTTGATTGAAATAAAATTTGTGTAGAATCCAGATGTGCAATAAAAAATATAACTTTCTATTTAAAACAAGGAAGTTGGCGTTGACTTTCGGTATAGCCGTTGGTTACATCGTTGAATAACAGAAAATTTTCTATAAAATAGTTTCAATATTTTTTATTAAGAGTGCAGATAGTCTTAAAGTTAATGTAACCAATGCACCTTATCATATTTTCAGCAATCATAGCAAATGTATTGATAAACCATGTTTTGATCCAAAAGATTGTTTTTATTTTAATTTGATGAGAAATAACAATATGCGGCAAGATATTGTAAATATCATTGAAATAATTAAGGGAAAAGCAAATAGGTTAATTGGAAATTTATCTACCAATTTTGCTGAAAGAGACATGCCAGTAGTTGCCAAATTCACCGGAGGTAAAAGAACAAATTTAATTTAGAGGGGTACGTACGAGGGTAGGTGTTATGGTGCAGGTTTAGCCTACAATGCAGGACCACAATTTCACACAGGAAAATAAATCATATTTAAATAAATATTGTTTGAAAAAACCAAAATTAAAATGTAATGTAAAGAAATACATAACAAAAAGGTATACACAATATGACGATGCTGATTATGGTCCCAAGGCAGCACAACCAGTTATGGATCAAGATAAATGTAATATAGCTAAAGAATTATTTTTGAAATCCATCAATAACGTTGACATTGTTAGTATTCAGAATGAAACAGTTGGACAGAGAGAAAACATTAATTGGTTTAGATGACAGAGAGACAGAATTACAGCATCGGTATTTGGTAAAATGTGTAAGCGGAGATCAGACACCCCCACAGATAATGTATTAAAAGAAATATTTTTTAAAAACTGTGCTTTACAAAGTCTCGCAATATTATATGAGCTTGATAATGAAAAAAGAGCAATAGAACTATTCGAACAATAAATGAATGAAAGGTAAAAGAATGTGGACTGTTTATTAAAAATACCCATGATTTTTAGGTGCAAGTCCAGATGGAGTAATTGATAGCAATACCATTGTTGTGGAGTGTTTATTTTCTGTTGGAAACAGAAAAATTAAGGAAGCTATTACTGAAAAAAAACATTGGGTTTAGCCATTGACGATATAGGAAATATTTATTTAAGAAGTAATCATGCATATATGTACCAAATTCAAGGACAACTAATGATTTGCCAAAAAAACTACTTGTTATTTGAGTATCTATACTGACATAGATTTGGAAATTATAAAGATTAGCAGACGAAATATTGGAAAAATTAATATATTTTTGGGATAGACATTGCGTTTCCAGAGCTAATGGATTCTAGAATTCAGAGGGGAATGAAAACAAGAAAATGTATGTAATTTTCATGTTTTTTAATTCAATTTCTACAAAACAGAGTTTATTATTGAAACCAAATTGACAATTGTACCGTATCCGATCATACATTTTCATTTCCTGAAATCATAAAAGATGCTGTCTATGATCGCTTAGAATGGATTGTAATTTCACGAGTTTTTCGTAGTTTTGATAACTAATACATATTACAAAACTGTTTTAATAAAAATTGAAGATCTTTAACTAAAATATAAATATTGGCAAAATTTCAACTCAATGTTTAATTTATCTGTAACAAGTAATTGGCTTTTTCCCATTTTGATTATAGATATTTATAGTAAATGACATTAAAAAAATGTAAAACCAATTTATTGCCTGCAATTACGAAATAATAGTTATATCAAATATAACACGATAATATAAACGACGATAACGAAATCCTGTCACTTTTTTTGAAAAATGGGAATGGGAAATACATATTTGCATTTGATAGAATCTATAAAACTTTTTGTGAATCACATTTTAATAAGAATAAAATGATAATTAACTGATCATTAGACTCATCCTCTTGTTTTATTTTTTCTTTTGTACTTTTTCCCCACACTAACAACAAACTAAAAGGGTTACTACACAACACAACTTAAAATAATATAAATTATAAATGTATATAACACCGAGATTCAAATCATTACATGCTATAGATGCTATAATAAACATTTATCAAAATGTAACTCATTATTTTATTAAAATATTTATCTAATTTAATGTTATTGTAACTGTTGTCTTATCTGTGTAATGTATATATTTCACTCAAATATAGCACATTTCCGGACGATTTCCATGATTGGTATTTCGGAGATAAAAAGCAATGCGAATTTCTTTCGCACGGATTTGGCGCGGATTCACAAACCGCATCATTAGCATATGACGTCAGTTGAAAAGTACATCACGGCATCTTTCAATGCATGATTCATGCGTCACCAGAGGTGTGTGAGGGGAACAACCTATCGGCAGTAATTATTTAAATGGCGCAACGGAACTATCGAAGACCTTCGAATGGATATCGTATGGATCTTGTTTGACGGTGTGTGAATCATATGAAGATAAAAGAAATTACATATGAAAATGTTATTTTACATTGTGTGGAGCGTATTGTTTAGAAGCGAAAACCTTTAAAACCGAATAGACCCGAAATATTACCCGAGAAAGTAAGGTGTGTGTGTTGCCTATAATCACACTGATTTGATTTAATCCCCCTCTGGGCGACAGTTCTACGTACTTCTGAGGGCTACCCTACCGTTAAGGTACTCGGCTAGACAACTCGAAAAAACAGTTTTTTGAAAATTGACGAACGTTTATTCGCGCACCGGGTCTCACAGACTTGGCGCCCTGCCCGAAAGGTTAAATTAGGAAGCTTGAATGAAAAATAAACAATAAATGTTGACTGTTTAATGGAAATACAATTTTCATATTCATAAACTCATAGAGCATCTCACGCACATAATGTTTATGTAGCGTCTGGTGGTACCAGGGGGGGTTAATTGAATAGGGAGAATTGGAAACGCGACATCCACGCCATCTCACAGTCATCTGGCCCAACTAACGCAATGCAACGCTGCCAAATCTATGTAGAAATCTTTGTAACCAAGCAATATGGTCGTATTTTTGTTGGTTAAATTTATTTTAGGTATTTAAGAACATCCAAATATCTGGTAATATTCAAAGTCCATTAGTTAATTGTTTGTTTAAGTCTATTTGATAAATTTTAAAGCAAAATAGACTTTTGAATAATTTCACAAATGAGATATGACAACATCTATTTCCCATCAAATTGCTGGCCTTTTTAGACGTACATAACCTCATTAACGTCATGAGTTGAATTGTTATTCGGCCAGGTATTTATAATTCAAATTTAAGTTAATATTCTTAAACCTAAAAGAGTGTGCAATGGGTAAATTAGGTACTCTTAAGGCACCTTATTGCAGTAACGTTTATACCCGCGATTCAAATATTAAAAATAAAGTTTTCTTTACATTTCCGAAGTGTCCTAATCGCAGAGATGAATGGGTTAATTCCATTGAATGTATTACTCTAAAAAAAATCCACTTTCAAAAGTTATGCACATTTGTGAGGACCACTTTTTAGGTATTTATTAATTCCTGTAGAAAATATTTAAATTGGAATGCAATTCCGACAATGTTTAATATACATTCTTGTAGTACTACTTCCAGTACAATTCCTGCAAAATATTTTTTAAAACGGCCCCTTCAAGAATGTAGCTCACTTCATGATTTAACATCTGCCCCAAAAAGAATTCGTTTGGAAAAAAATTCAAGCGAATCCCCTTCAACATCATATAGAGCTTTACTTTTTGCGTTTGATTAAGTCTAAGCTCTTTATAAAACAAGTGTCTGCGATTTCCGCTTTTATTTGGATGCGTCGCACTGATGAGAACCAAAAAGTTCGAAACACTTGCAAAAATGAATTGTAAAGTCGTAATTTTAAATTTCCCGCCGGCTCGATATGTTTGGCCAGATGACTCGCAGATGGCGCTGATGGCGTTTCCAAAAGTTAACATTGAACTGTCCCTCTTTATCCTTAATACTCTGTGGGTGGTACCATAGTTTGAAAACCCTCATATTTGACATAATCTAATTAATTATGTTTTGTTGTTAATTATAAATTTAAACTATCTCGGGGAGGATAATTTCAGGTAAATACATCTAATTCTAAAACGAACATGTTTATTCGCAATTACCGATCAAATAGCAAAGTTCCGTGATGTAGAAAACACAGTAGAGCTAACACTATACGGGTGAAATGGTGTGCGAAGAAAACTTTGAAAACTCAACAAATGTCCATGTTTGATTTCATTCTACGAATAATATTTGTACAAATAGTTTTCCCAAAGACAAAACACACTGGATAACAAATAGCCAATAGCAAGTACAACAAATGCGCCTTGTAATTCCTTTAGAGATACCGGCCTTGGCTGACTGCGATTAGTATTAAAAACCTCTGACATTTTGGCTATATATTTGTATCTATACGTATATTGTACGCTGTGGAACCAATAATTCATGATTCCACTTTGATGCAATGTAAGCAACTTTTTGTTGAAGATTTTTGTATAGGGGGATCCTTTCCTCAGAATAACAACTAGGAACGGTTTCTGGAAATGTTCTTTCAACAATTTGTATCCGTCAAAATTTTCGAGGTTGCCTTCTAAAATGTATTTATTAAATATTACATCGACCAACTTGCACGGGTAGCTGAATCCTGCTTCTTGGTTATACACAAGTTTCTTACTAAATAACCTTTTTTCATAATCGGTACTATTTTCAAATTGCATTTTCGCTCCCACGACGGAAAAGCATTTGAAATCGTATTGCGAGGCATCCGAGAAAGTATTAATCACTCTATGTAGTCGTGGAATCGTTTCTATAAAAGTAAAACCGGCGGAATACGCCACGGATAGCAGTAGTGAAGCAAACGACCAGATGAGTACGGTGTAGTTTAATATTCTGTTCCCGGGGATGAATCCGTTCTGGTTTAATAACACCCTAAGGATGAGCAAACTTGCATCTATCAAACTCATTCCGTGACCTTGTAATTTTGTAATGATTTTGACAGCTATTATGATTAGAAGAATTAATGCAAAAATTAACAACCACGATGTGATTGCTAGCGGTTGCAAAATATACGTCTCTGGAGGCAATGGAATTGGTGCAGGTACTAAAAAAGTTGATTTGACTTGAAATGTTGGAAACGTTATGTCAAACCTCGAAAGTTCAACACTCATCCAAATAGAAGCTGCCGTAAAGTCGGCTATTCCCGCACGTAAATTATCTTTCAGCAGTTCCCAGTCCATCTCCTGCTGAACTATAAATTCACCTGGAGAATTGCCAAGAAGATACTTTAATACGTTGATTTCAACGCCTTGTAAATTATTCTCATCATCATAGAAAGCAAATGGCGCATACATTATTGTTGACATTTTTAATTTTTCCTTAAAAGGTATCCATTTGTATAAGTGTTGTATTGAATAATTTAATTCTAAGAACTGCAACATTTTAGTTTCGGTCTCCTGGGTGCTGAAAATGCTCATACAATACACGTCTACTGCTTGATTTTGAATTTTTGCGATAATCATATTATTTACCGAATTACAATTGAAGCAATACACTAATATACGTGTATATGGTGTAAATACATAATTTTCGTTTAGTTGAAGAATTTTATTATACGGTAGTATATAGCCTCCACATTTAACATCCAACAATGCTGTAACAGGAATACCAGATTTCATAACTCCGATGTCTAATAAAAAATCCGAACACAACATGCATACCGGTAAATGTAAATTAACTGGAAAAGATGTTTTTAGAAAACCTTCCAATTTTGTTTCTATTGAAAACACTGATGTTAGACAGAGTAGTAGCAAAAGAAAATATATGGTCATTGTAATGAAGCTCAAATTCAATTAGAACTGTCTGTAATTATGCTGCCAATGTTACACTATAATTTTGTGAAAATAAATACTACAATTTGCATTCATTACGCTCGCATTTTTAATGGAATTTATTATCTACGTATAGGTAATTTAATATTTTTTTATACATTATGGGCTATTATCGAATTATATTGAAATAATGTGGATAGATATTATATTACACACAGTGGGCCAAAAAAAAAACGGTACAAATTTTAAATATTCATATTTTCAATAATAATTAACGCATTAAATATTACTTTGAAAAACAAAATATTTACACTTTGTAGATGACAAAAATAATTAATTGGATTTTTGAAAAGTTTTCTAATCGAAGATATTTCACATTAATGAAGGCGCTGCAAAGACGGGAGTTTATAATTCACCGCCGCGTCGCATTGTAGGTATCAAAATTAGTGGGCCATGCCTTGTTTTCGTTTTCTAATGAATCTCAGACATTAGCTGTCACTTCTATCAGTCATTTTAATTGTTGTCACAAAAATTGTTTGCGTAAGTAAAGAAGATAAAATATTCATTAAACATTTGTTTCACTATGACAATTTATCTGCACGAAAGATTGTGAACAAATACCCACAAGAAGGTTGGTCGGTTACAAGTATTTAGTGATTAATAATTAAATTCAGAACTTAAGGTAACAATAATCGCAAACACATTAAGTGGAAGACCACGCACAGTACGATTTTCTGAAAAGTGAAACTCTCATTTTTGCAGAGCTTTCATTAATGTGAAATATCCTCGATACAAAAACTTTTAAAAAATGCAACTAATCGTTTTTGCAATCCACAAAGTGTAGATATTTTGTTTTTCAAAGCAATATTTAATGCGTTAATTATTATTGAAAATCAGTGACGGTTCGCGGGTTTTTTTCTGGTACAACAAAAGAACAAGAGGTGGTAATACAGATAGGTGCGCTCACGCAGCCAGCCGTCTCTGCAACTGACCCTGCCTATCTGTATTACCACCTCTTGTTCCTCGGCCGTACCAGAAAAAACCCCGCGAACCGTCACTGTTGAAAATATGAATATTTACAATTTGTACCGTTTTTTTGGCCCACTGTGTATATTTGTTTTCAAATATAGTAAATATCCGCAATTATCGTCAGTGTATAATTTTTAGATGTTTTTAGAAAAAAAAATTACCCGTTTTTCCATCATATCCATCTAATACAAAGTACGGGAAAGTATTGCGATAGTGATTTTTTTCGAATTCAAAATTTTAACGGAAATATCCATTTTGAGGTCCACCCAGACGATTCCGACAATTTTTGAAAAATGTCCATGGGCGCAGGTCTTAACCTCTTCAGGGACAAATTTATTTTGAAGTTTCAAATCTTGACATGCTTGACATGAGATGGCAGTATTAAGGTAAATCCTGTTTGTTTGAAATGTGTTCATCATTTTTTAAAACGTACACAAATGTATTTCTGTCCCTGAAGAGGTTAAAGAATGTTGGAATTATATTATTCAAAGATTATTCATTGTGGCGTTATGTATATGCATCGCTTTAACTAGGAAGATATCGAAAAACTTTATAAATTGTTCATTTTTGTAATCTCTACAATTATTGTTACTGTAAATTTGATCTAAAGTTTATGATTTCGGATGATTTATCGGAAAAAAAAACAAAAAAACTGTTAAGGTAATCACCCACCTGTGGTGTACCAAATTTTATCAAAAACTTTTCAGTTCTTCGGATTGTCAATTAAGGCATACGTTCAAAGTTAAATTTAAAAACATTTTACGGTTTTTGAGATACAGCACCCACAGAATTGTCGAAATCGTCTCTAGGGACCTCAAAACGTATTTCCGCAAAAAAAATGTTTTGAAATTTTTTTGTGAACATGCGAGAATAACAAATGGCTTCATGTTCACTCACAAATTCAATTAAATGAAAATCATTATCAATTAAATATTCTCCCGCCATTTAAATACTCGTACACTATTCTTGACCACGTGTTCACAAATCGCGTGCGACTGTCGCACAGCACTGGTCCTCCTTGCAGTCGGTGCAGCCGACGCATGCGGTTGATGCAGTCAGTCGTATAAAAGGAACCAACATTACAGAATCCCATATTACTCCCTGGCGGTTGACCAAGGTCAAGGTTCGGTCCGTTTCCGCTCTACTCTGAGGAGAGTTTTTAGTTGGTATACTCTTGCCCTTCAGGGGAGGACTCCAACACTACCCCACTATAGGGGTGTCTATAAAAGATCTTCTCTCCTCTCTTCAAAAAAAAAAAAAAAAAATCCCATATTAGCAGCCCCTGCGACTCGGTCGCAGTGCCTAGCCGCAGCGACCAGTCGCACAAGCGGAACCAGGCCTTAACGGCAGGGTACCCATCAAAAGTACGGTAAACACCCGCGAGAGGAGGACTAAATCAAATTGGTATGACTGAGGCAACCCAGCTTACAAAGAGGATAAATTAACTCAGTGCTATTTCCATATATGTAATACATTCAAGGTTGCGCCTGCGAAATCGGCGTCCGAAATCTGTAAAATTTGGTCCGAGCGCCCCGAAATAGCGGCCGGTCGCCTGGACCCTTGTCTAAAGTGTATTCGATTTCTAACCGGGTATTGATTTTGTCAAAGAAGCAAAAGTATCGCATCTTCATGTGAAGTTCGTATATAAGAAGAAATCGTGGATGTCCAATTATGAAAGTGTTTTGGATCCTAGAGAAAAATTTTGAATTGACTTTTATTTTGAAATATTGGGCATCGCTATTAATTTGATATCCGAACGTTCTGAATTGTTGCTACTAATATTTCATTCTGTGAGTCCGAATTTCTAAGAAAATGTTTTTAAATTTAGATATTAAATTACAGGTAACCGAAAACGGAAAACTGAACAGAGATTTAGATGGAATGGAACTCCTAAAAGAATTGATATTTTCTAATCATTCCCAATTAAAACCATTAGTAATTTTAAATCATTTAATTCCTTAGTTCCTTGTTTTAGAAATTTCAGTATTAATCTCAGAAAATTTTTAACAATACCGATAACTGTAGCTTCCGGCGAAAGAAGTTTTTCTAAATTGAAATGAATTAAAAATTATTTACGGTCAACTATATCAAAAGAGCGATTTTCTAATGTAGCCATAATTCCTATTGAAGATGAGATCGGTAAAACAGATATTGTAAATGTAATTGATGGATCACAAAAAAATTGCGAGAAGTATTGTTTAGAATTTAGATCAACACTGAGTAGCGTTTGAATAGTCGATGTTCTTGCCACTAAACTGAAGGTTTGATCATAATCTACTCCTCTTTTTTGCAAAAGACCTTTGATCACCAATTATCTGCCGATCGATCCATTGGCGTTTGTTTTTACTTCATGGCGCGTTGCAGGTATCTGGTTCCTCGAAGGTCGTCGAGGTGAGCATCACATAATCCTGGAATTTCCACTCGGTTCTCTAGTCTCACTAGCATTATATTCTTTATTGGCTTCCGGTATTTCTAAAATTGTCAAATTATTGTCACTATCATCGGGTTCCCAGAATTCTATTTCTTCGTCTTTTTCAATCCGGGATTCGCTATCATTCAGGTCAGTAGGCTTCGTTGCTTCCTGGGCAATAATAACCCCCTTTTCCACCAATTTTTCTTCGAGGATGACGTCCTAGGATCTGTAAAGCTTGTTGTCCTCTTCACTGTAGATCCCGTATCCGTCGTCGTTATCATAGCCGATGAGGATTCCTTTAATGGCCTTCAGATAAATTTTCGTCCTCGATATGAATATACATTGTGGCGATCCGCGCCCGGGCGCGCGAAAGACGCTCGCCACTAGGGTGACTCACCACCAGCGGCACTCGCTACGCACGATGCCCCGCCAAAGGAAAAGGGCCGCCCGCAACCTGAACAGAGGGCGCGCCCTACGCTCGCACGACGGTTGTGGCCGCACGACCCACTTAAATAGGGTATGTGCCCCCTCATCTCGTCACTTCGATCAGCACACTGCAATCGAACAGTCGGTAAGATAGTCTGACAAGCGAGCTCACCAAGGCAAGTATCTAAACACACGAGCTCACCAAGGCACGTGAATCAAAGTAAGCTCACCAAGGCACGCTACGACAAGCTCCCCACGGCATCCGATGCTACACCTTTCGGTCCGGCAGCATCAGACCCTGAGCACATCACGCCGGAGTCGACGCCACGTTAGTAGAAGAGTACGACGCTACTGCGTGCACCACCCGAGGCTATTATCACCAATCCCATCGACCCCACGGAGGCGAGGCCCAGAGCGAACCCGAGGACCAGCAAGGACGCACGCCATGTCGAGGCCCGTGTCACCGCTGCCACCATCGCCGACGAGGACCCCCACGTATAGGACACCATGACGACTGAACCTGACCGAGGTCCTGTACACCGGAGTGAACCCGACGACCGTGCACCCACTGGACCCGCGCCGATTTTCAGTCCGCGGCAGCGCCCACGGAATCCGCGTCGCGATACAGACACCACGCTAACCTTAATTATCTGTACCTGTATATATTCGTATTCTGTAAATAAACTGTTAAGACCACATCGAATTCTCTTGGATCCAACGAACTACGCAACGCAACCCCCACGTTGGTGACCCCGACGTGATCCAAGAGAACCACGAGCGCAGTGAACTAGTGATAGTGTAAAATGCCGGACAACCACGAAGTAAATCGAGTGCAAGTGCGAATCCCGCCATTTTGGGCCGACGCACAGTAGGCCACAGCCCATCAAAACCTGGCCATTGAAGAAAAAAAAATTCGCTCCTTTTAAGTTTATTTCCATTATATAACATCAAGAAGAAATCACTGCACACTAATCTAACGCGTAGAGTGCATTTCAGTCACACGTTTTTGTTTCCCTCGTCTCGGAAGTCACCAATCAACTGTTTACTAGAACTAAACTATTATTTCGAATAGATGTTCACGTGTGAGTAGTGTGATTTGGGGCAACTGTTACGCAGTTTTCATCAACATACGGCATGGATAGGACCTCTAAGGGTAAGTTAAGCCCTTTTTCAATTTATTAAAACGAATAACATCCACAGTAAACTAATAAACATTCTAACATCTCTTTTGCAAATCGAATTTTAGACAAAGTGAGTACTACAAAATTAGCATCGCGCGTCACCGCTTTGTTATTAAGCTCCTATGACGAGTTTATATGTACTTCATTGGATTTTATAAAATTTAGCTGCACGAAATTGCACGAATTTATTTTATCGCGACTTTTCGTGACAATTCGTTGCAAGCACAAAGTAACGTTTTAGTTATTTTTGACATGCCCGGATATCTAACCTAATAAATAAAGATACAAACAATGAATAATAAATAAATGATATAATAAATAAATAAAACGAATTGCATAACAAAATGAACTCAATATAGAATTATTTTATTTATTATTTACAAAACCACAAATTGTACGCTGACCAAACCCTACATCATTGTAATTGTCGAAAAGGTGTCTATTTGAAAATGTAAAAATATACAGAGTAATTTATTTAAAAAAAAAACTGCTGATGACATCATATCTTGAAAATTAGGGTAGCTTTTGAAAATCAAAGTAAATCACTGAATAGAATAAACAAAACTATAAACATTTCTTTTAAAAGTAATAAGAAAAAAAACAGACGTTTAGCCATAAATTAGGTGTTCCGACACATTTGACTGCGTGTTTGACAATTTTGCAATATTGAAATGTTAAATTTTAACATTAATTGAATGTGCCATTTTTATTGTTGAAACTTGTATAATAAATTTAACCAGCGACCTTAGAAATGCTCTTAAATGCAATCTTGCATGAATTTGATCAATTTTGACATTTTTGGTCCGTCATATTGGATCCGTCACTTTGAATTTAAAAATTTTGACATCGCATTCATAATCAACGACCTCAAAAGCACCCTTAAATCTAATTTTGCGCAAATTTTATTAATTTTGACATATTTGATCCGCCATGTTGAATCCGCCATTTTGAATTTAAAAATTTGGACATCGAATTCGTAATCAGCGACCTCAAAAACCTAAATTAACGAAACATTTTGCAATTATATATACATTTTCATACGATGGCCAGGTTTTTTTGGGCTGTGGCCCATTGTGCGACGATCCGGACTTATGGTTCGCCCAGGTAGAGAGCCAGTTCCAGATCGCAGGCATCGTCACCGATGAGACGAAATACGGACACATAGCAGGCAACCTAGAAGCACCATATGCCAAGAAAATCCGAGACGTACTAACGAACCCGCCAACCACCGGTAAATACGACAAACTCAAAGCCGAACTGATCCGCAGGCTGTCCGTAAGCCAGGAACAACGAACAAAGCAACTGCTGGAACGTGAAGAATTAGGAGACAGAACACCATCTCGATTCCTACGTCACTTACAAATACCTAGCAGGCACCATTGTACCAGAAGAGCTTCTCCGATCGCTGTGGTTGGGACGACTTCCAAACCACATGCAGGCCATACTCGCGACACAAACTAAGGCAACACTGGAAGAAGTGGCAGAATGGGCAGACGCTATGGCGAACACAGCAGTCCAAACGGTAAACGAGGCCACGCACACGTACGATGACACGCTGAAGAACCTCGTAGCGAAGATCGGACAACTGAAGACGGAGCTTCAACAGCAATAAGAGAAGCAGAACTTCAGACAACCACAAAGACGCTTCCAGTCACAAAGCAGGAGCCAGAGCCAAGGCAGAACCCGTGCGAAGACCCGCGAATATGAGACGTGCTGGTTCCACTACAAGTTTGGCAACGAAGCGCGAATCTGCCGACCCACGTGCAAACATTGGAAACAGGGAAACGACCAAGGCAGTCAGTAGCGGCGACTGACCACACGCCTAACACCTCCCGCCGTCTATACGTCACCGATCGACAAACGCGAGTCCAATTCTTGATCGACATAGGAGCAGACGTCTGCGATTTCCCACGGAAACTCGTAAAGCGAACCGGCAACGCTGCCGCGTACAAACATTACGCAGCAAATAGAACTGTGATAAACACGTATGGCACAGTAAACTTGAACTTGGATCTAAGTTTAAGGAGGAATTTCCCATGGCGAATGAACAAAAGGCGATAATAGGGGCCGATTTCCTAGCCCACTACGAGCTACTACCCGACATCCGACACCGAAAACTCAGGGACGCCAAAACTAGCATCACCACACCCGGCCAACTGACGACAAGCGACGAGGCAACGGTGAGCACGATCAACAACAGTAAAAAATACCACCAAATCCTGAGCGAATTCCCTGAGATCTGCAAACCAGTCGGGTTACCATCAACCACATGACCTGGAACAGTGCACGACATCCAAACAACGCCATGCCAAACAGTATCTAGCAGGCCACGCCGACTCGCACCCGACAAGCTACGAATAGCGAAAAGCGAATTCAAGACAATGTGTGAAATGGGGATAACGAGACCATTGAAAAGCCCATGGTCCTCGCCACTTCACCTAGTGTCGAAAAAAAGAACGCAGAATGGAGACCGTGCGGCGATTACTGAGCATTGAACGCAAGAACGATCCCGGATAAATACCCCGTTCCATGTATCGAAGATTGTGCCCAACAACTACACGACAGCACACATTTCTCCACGATCGATTTGGTCAGAGCCTACCATCAAATACCCGTAGAAGAGAACCACATTCCAAAAACAGCAATCACCACGCCATTCGGACTATTCGAATTCCCATTTATGACGTTTGGTCTACGCAACGCAGCGCAGACATTCCAACGGTTCATGGACGGAATCCTGCGAGACCTGGAATTTTGCTACGTGTATATCGACGACATTCTGGTGGCCTCCAAGTCAGAGGACGAACACGAGAAGCACTAACGACAACTGTTCCAACGACTACGAAACAACGGAATAGTAATCTCCGTGAATTCGGAGCATTCAGGATAGCTTTTCTAGGATACATGATATCCGGAGAAGGAACCACACCGCTCACCGACAAGGCAGCTACCCGAAACAGCGAAGAGACTAAGACAAATGCTCGGAATGATCAACTACTATAGAAGGTTCATTCCCAACGCTGCTAGCGTACAACCCCGCTGAATGACCTCCTGAAAGGCAAGAAGGAAGGAAACCAACCCGTCGAGTGGACAAATGACGCACGAGCCGCATTCGCGCGATGCAAGTAGCAAATCGCAGAGGCAGCACTGTTGGCGCATCCAGAGCCCAACACACCCCTAGCAGTCACGACCGACGCTTCAGACTACGCCCAAGCAGGCGTCATACAACAAATGCAACAGGGAGAGTGGAGACCACTAGCTTTCATGTCACGGAAGTTATCACCAGCTGAACAGAAGTACGCAGCATACGACCGAGAGCTTCTTGCAATATACGCCACCATAGGGCAATATCAGCACCTCCTGGAGGGACGAACATTCACAATATTCACAGATCACAAACCGATCACGTTTGCTTTCGCACAGAAGCCCGAGTAGTGCTCGCCGAGACAATTCCGATATCTTGACTACATCGGCCAATTTTCCACCGATATCCAACATATCAAGGCGAAAGAGAACATCGTAGCAGACATACTCAGCAGGATTGAGCGCATCGATGCAGGGATAGACTTTGCAGACCTAGGAGCTGACCAGCAGTCCGACCTAGAACTGCAACGAATCCTAAGCGACACGAAATCCAGCCTACAGCTAAAAAACTCTTCCTACCCGAATATAACTGCGAAATTTTCTGCGACACGACAACCGATACAGCTCGACCTTACATCACACGCGACTACAGACAGGCAGCATTCAATATCCAACATCAACTGTCACACCCTGGTGCCAACGCAACCACGAAGCTGGTCACACAGAAATTCGTATGGCCCGGAGTAGGAAAAGATTGAAACGTTGGAGCAGGCAATGCACAGCCTACCAACGATCGAAAATCACCCGACATAACGCCCCGACAGCAGGAGAATTCAGGCTACCATCAGCGAAATTCGAACATGTACACATCGACATAGTGGGACCACTGCCCGAAGCAGAAGGGAAGAAATACCTGCTAACGTGCATCGACCGATTCTCACGGTGGCCAGAAGCGATCCCAATGGCTAACATCGAAGCGGAAACAGTCGCCTGACTATTCATGACGCATTGGATAGGTTCGGCACACCAGCAAGAGTCACGACAGACCAAGGACGCCAGTTCTAATCCCAGTTGTTTAAAAAACTTGAAGAAACCACAGGATTCACGAGACACCGCACCACGGCATATCATCTACAGGCAAACGGTCTAGTAGAGCGATTCCACAGACACCTGAAGGCAGCATTAATGTGCCACACCGACATCCGATGGACATAGGCACTACCGATCGTCCTGCTAGGGATACGGACGGCTTGGAAGGACTATATCAAAACCACATCAGCAGAGATGGTGTACGGTCAGACACTGCGACTCCCAGGAGAAATGCTAACCAACCAAAGAGGCCAAAAGTCAATCGAAGCCGAAAATTACGCTACCCAGTTACAACGCGCGGTTAGAACAATTAAACCCGTGCAAACGACACAACACAACAAATCGAAGCACTTCGTTTTCAAAGACCTAGCGACGGCTTCACACGTTTTGTACGGATCGACGTGATGCGAAAAACTCTGCAGCCCCCCCTACGAATCACCATACCGAGTGATTAAACGAACAAAGAACACCATCACGATCGACCGGCACGGACAAACTACGACAGTCTCAACAGAGCGAATCAAACCAGCATTCACGGAACAAACTCATGATGACCCGACCGAGCGAACCGTCATCGCAAAACAGACCACGAAACCCCTATGATCACGCGTTACGGGCGAATCAGCAAACCCACGGTGCGTTTCGTAGAGTGACTCTATTGCAAGGAAGGGGGTATGTGGCGATCCACGCCCGGGCGCGCGAAAGACGCTCGCCACTAGGGTGACTCACCACCAGCGGCACTCGCTACGCACGATCCCCCACCAAAGGAAAAGGGCCGCCCGCAACCTGAACAGAGGGCGCGCCCTACGCTCGCACGGCGGTTGTGGCCGCACGGCCCACTTAAATAGGGTATGTGCCCCCTCATCTCGTCACTTCGATCAGCACACTGCAATAGAATAGTCAGTACAGTCGGTAAGATAGTCTGACAAGCGAGCTCACCAAGGCAAGTATCTAAACACACGAGCTCACCAAGGCACGTGAATCAAAGCAAGCTCACCAAGGCACGCTACGATAAGCTTCCCACGGCATCCGATGCTACGCCTTCCGATCCGGCAGCATCAGACCCAGAGCACATCACGCCGGAGTCGGCGCCACTTCAGTATAACAGTACGACGCTACTGCGTGGACCACCCGAGGCTATTATCACCAATCCCATCGACACCACGGAGGCGAGGCCCAGAGCGAACCCGAGGACCAGCAAGGACGCACGCGATCCCGAGGCCCGTGTCACCGCTGCCACCATCGTCAACGAGGACCCCACGTATAGGACACCACGACGACTGAACCTGGCCGCGGTCCTGTACACCGGAGTGAACCCGACGACCGTGCACCCACAGGACCCGCGCCGATTTTCATTCCGCGGCAGCGCCCGCGGAAACCGCGTCGCGATGCCGACACCGCGCTAACCTTAATTATCTGTACCTGTATATATTCGTATTCTGTAAATAAACTATTACGACCACATCGAATTCTCTTGAATACAACGAACTATAATAATAATAATAATAATAATAATAATAATATTTACTGCTAACACTGAGACAGTTTACATAAGTCAGGAATATTAATAGTATAGGTATATGGCTATAATATTTGTGTGTACATATGTATACATGAAGAACAGATTAAAGAATTAACATATGAATAAAATAAATACAAGTTATGTACATTAACCAGCGCAAAAAGAATATAGGGTAAATAAAACTTGAAGCAAGTAATTGCTAACGCAATACAATGTGGATTATATAAATAATGTTAATCACATACTCTACTTTTGAGGAACTCGTCCCAAGAATAAAAAGCATGATCAGTTAGGAAATTCTTTGTATACGTTTTAAATTGTTTTAGTGGTAAGACTTTTATGTCTTGGGACAGTGCGTTATAAAATTTTGGAGCCAAGAAGTTGGGTCCGTTTTGTGATTTTTGCAGTCTTAACTGTTTTATATAAATGTCGTCTTTATTTCGTGTATTATGGGCATGTATAGTTTCAGATGTCTGGTAATCTGGTCTATTCTGTAATTTATAACACCTCTGTTAATTTCAAGGGCGGCGTTAAAATTATTTTAACAGCACTGCCTTATTCTGTATAAACAAATTGGTTAAAATTTTAACATTTTGCCGTTAAAATTAAACAATATCATGTTAAATTAAACGACACATTTGGAGGTGGCTTTAATTTTAACATTAGCGTTTAAACAGGAAAAATGGCGAATGAACTGTTGAATCTGGTGTTGTTAGAACAAATGGAAGGAAATGAAAGACGGTAAGTACAAATTTATCAGGAGAAAATAAATAATTACTCCTGTTATTTATTATTATAATATGTATAAAGGTAGGGATAATAATTATGTAGGTTATGTATAGTCTTGACAAATAATTTTTAGAAATACGTTTGTACCACTCGCAAACGCAGGCACGAATCTCGTGATTTCAGCGGCACTCGACCAGTTTCATTTTGCCCACACTCAGGATATTGACGATTGTGCTTATGCTTAGGTTAGGGCGAGGTTAAGGTTTCCCCCTTTTTGGACCACCTAGTAGTTTCAGCCGGCGCGTGTGCATGTGTGAGTAGATAAAACAAAATTGGTTGTGTGGAATCGCAAATTTCGAGTGGTACAATATCTTGGATTTTACCAATTATATATAGGTTCTTTAAATTTACAGTCAACAATTAAGACATATTCATCGACATCTACGAGATTCAAGCAATCCATTTGAACTGCCCAACGAGAATTTTCGAAAATTATTTCGATTTAGAAAAGAGACGGTCTTATATTTACTACAGGAAATGGAAGAACATTTAGTTGCAATACGTAGTTCACGAATTCCTGATTTTATAATAGTGAGTAGACAGAAAATAAGTAAATTTACATATTATGTCACTAATGGTATGCATTATAATAAAATAATAATTATTTTTTTTTGTTATAGCTACTAACGGCATTAAATTTTTTTGGTAGTGGAAGTTATCAGCTTTCTGTAGGTGCGAATAATTTATTTGGATTAAGCCAGCCCTCTGTTAGTAGATGTATTGAAACAGTGACACAAATTATAGTAGATCATTTAAGTCAGCAATGGGTTAAATTTCCAACCTCAGAGAGAGAAAAAAATTCTAAGAAACTGCGGTAAGAAAAAGCATCTCTTTGTTTACGGTAATAATTATATTTATTTTTAGTTTCCAACAACTTTTTAATTTTGCAAATATAATAGGGGCTGTCGATTGTACCCATATAGCTATAATAACACCTGCTGCCAATGATGAACAGTACCCTGGACGTGTCCACTTGAATAGAAAAAAAAATGCAAGTATCAATACTCAAATTGTAATCTTCGCTTTTATTGATATAATTACATTTTATTAAACATGTTTTTTATGTATAGATTTGCGATGCAGATTTAAATATTTTAAATGGGATCTATCCATGACTCTGCTATATTGAACGAACTATATTGTTTACAGATGTGATCGTTTATCGCGTAGAGGCGGCGGAGCACTAATCGCAATAGATCTTAACTGCAAAAGCTTTAAATGTGACATCATCATTCCAGAAGGTTTAGACGTGCAGATAGTCTGTGTTAGTGTTATATTTGGTCGAGTTAAAGTATGTCTTATCTGCATATACATGCCGCCCTCACAAGATGTGACGGTATATTTGAATGTATTTAGTATAATCGAAAGTGTCATTATCAAATTTGATCATTATATTATATGTGGTGATTTCAACATACCCACCTTACTCAGTTCTCCGGATAATCATGTCAATACTGAACTTAAGAACTTTATGGCATTAAATAACTTAAGCCAAATAAACGATGTATTAAATATTAAAAAACGCTTATTAGACTTAGTGATGGCTTCACAGAGTATTGTATGCAAGTGCTCACATGACCTAATAATGCTACCCGAAGACAATCATCACCCATCACTAACAATAAATGTTGAATTTTTATCGGAATCTACTTGTTATTTTAGTCCCAGTCATAACAAACTTGCATACAATTTCCGTAAGGCTGACTTCCATAAATTATATTTATCTCTACTTGAATGTGATTGGTCAACTGTGTTATCTTGCACAGATGTTAACGATGCCTGTAATGCTTTTTATGCTGTACTTGATAATTTATTCTCTATGTATGTACCCAAGTTTAAGGAACGCCCATCTCGTAAATATCCCATTTGGTTTAGCAGATCAGTTATCAAACTTATTAGATTAAAGGAAAAAACTAGGAAGCTCCACAAAAAAAATAAACATGATTATCTAAAAACCCGAATTACCAATTTACGCAGCGAAATAAAGCGCATGATTAAGCGCGACCACAACACCTTTACCTTGAATGCGGAAGCATCTATCTCAAAAGACCCTAAAATGCTTTGGTCATACATACAGGCCAAGAAAGGTCAATCAAGAATACCCGGACTGATGTTTTTCGATGACGAAACATTAGATTCACCTGAGGCAATAGTGGATGGCTTTGCATCCTACTTTAAATCTGTATACTCAGTATATACTCAAGTTCAAGCCACAAGTGCGAATTATAATAGTTCTAATTTGGAAGAGGTCAATTTCACTTTTTTTAAGATTCAGGAATGTGACATATATGAATCATCTAAGCGTCTGAAGAATAACCTGACCTCGGGTCCGGATGGCATACCCAGTTTTTTTGTACGTGATTGCACTCAATGCCTTATACCCGCTCTACTCCACATTTTCAACATTGCTCTCTCTAGTTCAACTTTTCCGCATTGTTGGAAAGCTGCTAGAATAACTCCCGTACTAAAATCTGGATGTCCAAACAAAATCAAGCATTACAGACCCATTTCAATAATCAATAACTTCGCTAAACTTCTGGAATTCACAATGTGCTACCAAATGCAAAGGCATGTCAACAACCTCATTTCAACGAAGCAGCATGGATTTATAAAATCGCGCTCGACTACCTCAAATCTTTTAAATTTCACCCATTTTGTATCGGAAGCCCTTGATAATAGAAGCCAAGTTGACGTTATATATACTGACCTTCAAAAAGCCTTTGACTCGATTGATCACGATCTCCTCGTTACCAAACTGTCAACCTTTGGGTTTTCTGGAGCTGCGTCCGAACTTATTAAATCGTATCTGTACAACAGAAGTCAGTTCATACAACATAAAGAGTACAGGTCTTACAGTTTCACACCTACCAGTGGGATCCCCCAGGGTTCCAACCTCGGTCCCCTCCTTTTTGTTATGTTCATAAACGACATTGTTTCCGGTATCTCATCTAATATTTTGGTCTACGCAGACGATGTAAAAATCTTCCGTAAAATTACTGATATTGAAGACTGTAATTGTCTACAAAATGATCTTATGCGTATTAGTAATTGGTGCGACAAAAACAAACTTGTGCTAAATGTTAATAAATGTAAGTACATGTCCTTCGCGCGAAAGAAAACTCTAATAGAGTACATTTACAATATTAAATCTGTGCCGTTAGAGAGATGTTCGGGCATAAAAGATCTTGGCGTCACGTTTGACCCCGAATTAACTTTTTCCGCACATATTAAGAATGTATGTTCGGAATCTTATAAGATGCTGGGCTTTGTTAAACGTTCATGTAAGTCTTTCAATAACACAGGTGTTCTTAAACTTTTATATTTTGCATTTGTGCGTTCTAAATTGGAGTACTGTTGCCAGGTCTGGTCACCAGCTTATCATCAAATACACATTGTGTCAATTGAAAGGATACAGAAGAATTTTTTAAGATACCTATATTATAAGTCAATGTATGTATATCCGGACTACACTGTCTCATATCTGGATCTTTTAGCATTTTTTGAGTTCTCGCCTTTGTCAATCCGTAGAGATATCTATCGCATTGAATTTCTATATAAACTGGTAAATGGTAAAATACATAACCCTGATCTTCTTTCATGCGTTAACTTCTATACACCTAGATACAACTACAAAAATGCACCATTATTCAGATATGACACATGTAGAACGGGTGCGCACTTCAACTCGCCATTAATTATCATGCAAAGATTGTATAACTGTAACCAGCATTCGCTTGATATTTTTGGCAATAGTTCCAGAGAGTTCTCATCCCTATTACGTGAATTACTATGATTTATGCTTTATAGTCAATTCTAATTTAATTATGTGAATATTTGCTATATTTTGTTCATTTATTTTTTTATCCTTTTGTTTTATTTTTTTATATGTTATATCTTGATATCTTTATTACTTTTTCCCTGTAATTAGATTCCACGATCTGTTGGGAAATAAAAGTATTATTATTATTATTATTATTATTATTTGGATGGTCTCAGCGGTAAAAAGGAATTTGCTTAATAATTATTTAAATGGTGATGACTGTACACATTTATTAGGTAAATGAATACAATTTTTGTAATACTTTCCATATTTAATGTAAGTAAAAATTAATCAATTCTTTGTAGGAGATTCCGGCTACCCATTACAGCCTTGGCTCTTAACTCCTGTAAATGATGCAGTTGATGGTACACCAGAGAGTCGATACAATTCCAGACATAGGAGAACCAGAAATTGTATTGAAAGACTAAACGGTGTGCTTAAAAGCAGGTTTCGGTGCCTCCTTCGACATCGTACATTAAATTATCATCCTATAAAATCAGCAAATATTATATATTCTTGTGCTGTTCTTCACAATATAGCAATATTCTCTAATGAGGAAGAATTTCCTATTGATGGTCAAGATGTTGAAGATATGATACAACCAAATCCTGTTGATTTAGGTCTCTTATATTTTATTTTTATTAAAATTTGCAAAAAAAATATCTATCATTTTTCAGATGATCCAAGAAATGGGAACTTTTTTGCAGCGGGCAGCAGAATAAGAAACAACATTATACAACACTATTTTAATTAAAGTAATTTTTATTATAAATATGAAAATAAAAAATTAAACCTTAAATGTAATAAATAAATAATAAATTCCAAATGTTTATCACCAAATTACATGTCAGCTGTGGCTCGGGCATTAATGGCTGCTGCCAAAAGTTTGATTGACTCACTTAGACTAGTTATGGCCATTGCCAACGAATTACTTGCTGCGACTTGTTGATCAATCGCAACCTTTAATGGAGTAGTTTTCTTTATGACTCTTCTTCTTTGTTTGAGTACCTAATGATGTGACATTTATAATTTAATTCTCATTACTTACATCGATAGGTGTTTGGCAAAGTTAAGTAAGTAACATAATCTAAATCTTAAAGGTGTCTCTTTGCTAACTAAAGTGAAGTCAATTATATAGTTATGTAGAATATTTAACTGCGGCATTTGACAAACATCTTTCGATAATATGTAATCAAAAATAAATTTACCTGTTTAGCAATGGGCTCGGGATTTGATATTGCCAATGTTTCAGTAATATTTTCATCCTGGAAAACAATTTAAATAAATACAAATTTCTTGAATTAACAAGATTAATGAATGAAAATACCTGTTCAAAAAATACAGGGGAATTGCCATCTATTTCCATCACAACTTCATCATTTAAGCCTAATTCCGGCACAGCTGCCCCTTCTATGCATACTTTTGAAATTAGGCTTAGAAGTTTCTCTTCGGTTTCGGAAAGCGGTTTCCCCTTTGCGATACCACCGCCAGTTTGCTTTATTTCGACACCCAACTCTCTTGCATGCCTTTTGACATTTGTACGAAGTTCCTTGAACACCTAATATATAAATTTAAATAACCTTACACCTACATATATTATACATATTTTAGAGCTATTACCTTCTTCCATTCTTTAGCATTTTTTCGGGGTCCTTTCTCGCAGCTATTTAATATATTTTTTAATTCTTCCCACTCGATTTCGTAGGATATATATGCATTTTCAATAAATGGCATTTTGTCTATTATGAAGTCGACCAACAACTGTATTTGTTTTTTAGTGGTACGTGCTCGTTTTACTAGATTAAATACAATAACATTAGTTATTCAATTATACCATACTTAATATTACATACCTGTTATATCCATTTCGTTGAAATAGAACCAAATTCAGCTTACGAACGTCGAAACTAAACTTCAAACCAAAGCTGTAGGTTACTAAGTAATTTACCGCCATTTCAATTCACGCAATACGCAGGCGCATATATTGGCGTACAATATTTTCGCGTTTGTTTTCTATGTGTCGCTACTAACTTCACATTTGTTTTTAACGCTACTGTTATTATTCACAGTTTTAACATGAAAATTAACATGCATGTTAAAATCAATTAAAGAATAGCATTTGTGTTTAAATTATTAACGCCGCTGTTATAAATTTATTTTTAACAGTGGTGTTATTTTTAACAACGTCAATAGAGAATAGACCCGAATGTGTGATATTTTTTTTGACATACATCAGGCATTGGAATATGAAGAGTCCTGGTAGAGTCATGATACGTAATTTGCAAAACATGACTCTACAGTCATCCCTGTACCCTATTCCACCTACTATGCGTACTGCTCTTCGTTGGAGCCTGAATATACGATCTAAACAAGCAGAATGGCCCCACGCTAATAACCCATATGAAATAATGGAATGGCATGTAGCAAAATAGGCAGCTTTTAATGTTGTTGTGGTTATTGCATTTGACAGGTTACGCAGAAGAAATATATTACTACATAACTTGTTTACTAACATATCACTGTTCGCACTCCATGTCATCTGAGGATCCAAGTAAACCCCTACAAATTTTGCAGATGATGAGGTAGCATGGTCGTGTTTCCTTAAAGTGAACAACATATTAACGGTTTTATTTTGATTTAAGAGCAACTTGTTGCTGGTAAACCAATCGTTACATCTATTATTTGCCCTCTCACTCTTAGCAATTGCCTCGTCGAGAGTTATATCTCTATTAACTAGGGTGGTGTCGTCAGCATAAATGACATTAAAACTATCATTAACGTTGGATGGAAAATCGTTTATGTATATAATGAAGAGGAGCGGTCCTATGATTGAGCTTTGAGGAACATCGTTATCAACCGGCTGTGTGCTCGAGGTAGTACCTCCGTATTTTACTACTTGTATCCTATTTGACAGATAAGACTGTATTAACATGATGCTGCTTTCGAATCCATAGCGCGCGAGTTTCCCCAATAAAATGTCGTGATTTACGCAATCAAAGGCCCTACTCAAGTCTACAAAAGAAGTCATGATGAACTCCCCGTTTGCATAGCCTGATAGTATTTCGTTAAGTAAGGTCAATATGGCATCTATCGTTGATTTTCCAGAGCGAAATCCAAATTGCGAATTGGTAATCATATTATTATCTTAAAGTATTTTTACTTTCTCCGTTACGAAGTACGAGAAAGTATTGTGATCGTGATTTTTTTTTCAAAAATTTTTTTTACGGAAATATCCGTTTTGGGGTCCCTAGATGCCATTTCAACAATTTCTGGAAAAAAAAAATTTGTGTCTGTGTGTGTGTGTGTGTGTGTGTGTGTGTGTGTGTGTGTCTGTCTGCGCGCTGTACCTCAAAAACTAATAGAGCAATTGATATGAAACTTTGAACATCTGTCTTATTTGATAATCTGAAGAACTGAAAAGCTTTTGGTAAAATTTCGTACACCGGAAGTGGGCGTTTACCTTAACTGTTTTTTGTTTTTTGCCAATATTTTCTTAAATATGAAAAATATCACAAAAACATTTAAACAAACTTTGAAAACAATAAAGAAATGAACGTCATTTGCTTGAAAACATTTTTCATAAAATCATTGTTATTCGAGAAAAAAATTTATTAATTTATTTTTATTTTTGGTTTATAATTATGAAACAATAATAGTTATAGCAAATTTATGTGTATAACAATTGTAGATAATGCCAAAATGAACAACTTATAAAGAATAAGTTTTTTTCAAAATCTCTTTAGTTTTTAAGTAAACTTAGTTTATAAATTTGCATAATAATTTTTTCATCTTTCATAATTTTGACGTTTTAAACGTCAGTTTCATCCGAGTCTACGGAACGTTCGATGTACATTTAAAATATGATTTAAACTGAAAATAAACCACGAAAGCGTAAATATAAATGATATTATTAAGTCGGAGAAAGTAACATGATGGCCACATCACCATTTTTACTTTCTAAGGGTCCCTAGATGCCATTTCAACAATTTCTGGAAAAAAAATTTTTGTGTCTGTGTGTGTGTCTGTGTGTGTGTCTGTGTGTGTGTGTCTGTGTGTGTGTGTGTGTGTGTGTGTGTGTCTGTGTGTGTGTGTCTGTGTGTGTGTGTGTGTGTGTCTGTCTGTGTGCGCTGTATCTCAAAAACCAATAGAGGAATTGATATGAAACTTTGAACATATCTCTTATTTGATAATCCAAAGAACTGAAAAGCTTTTGGTAAAATTTCGTACACCGGAAGTGGGTGTTTACCTTAACTGTTTTTGGTTTTTTGCCAATATTTTCTTAAATATAAAAAATATCACAAAAACATTTAAACAAACATCGAAGACAACAAAGAAATGAATAGCTTTTGCTTGAAAATATTTTTCATAAAATCATTGCTATTCGAGAAAAAAATTTATGATTTTTTTTTAATTTTTGGTTTATAATTATGAAACGATAATAGTTACAGCAATTTTATGTATATAATAATTGTAGAGAATGCTAAAATGAACAACTTCTAAAGAATAAGTTTTTTTCGAAATCTCGTTAGTTTTCGAGTAAACCTAGTTTTTGAATTTGAAGTATAATTTTTCCATCATTCATAATTTTGACGTTTTAAACGTCAGTTTCATCCGAGTCTACGCAACGCTCGATGTACATTTAAAATATGATTTCAATTGAAAATAAACCCATGAAAACGTAAATATAAAGTCGGAGAAAGTAACATGATGGCCACATCACCATTTTTTTATTTGCAATAGTAAAATTTTTTCCAATACCTTCGAAAATATTGGTAATATCGATTATTTATATCACCATTTTTATATATTGGAATTACCGATGCAATTTTCATTGCATTAGGAATTGATGATGTTTTGATGCATGCATTTACAATAGAAGTGGGATAATAAGTGATTCCTTGCACGATTGTAATATGTCGGTAGATAGTCCATATATGTCCTTACTTTTACTACACTTTATAGAATTAATAGCATCTCTTACATCAGAGCTCGATATTAATTTGAACGAGAAACCAGTTGGGACGGCGATGGGGGTGAAATCTGAAGGGTTTAGGTCAACATCTTGAATAGAATCAATAACATTTTTTATGTAGGATATAAATTCATTATTAAATTGTTCACTGTTTATATTACAGGGTTTGTCACCACAACGTTTTGTTATCCGACCAGCATTTATAATTTGCCACATAGATTTGGCTTTATTATTAGAATTGGCAATGAAACTATCGTTGGCTTTTTGTTTAGCTTATCTAATTGCAGCATTATATTTTTGACGTTATGATTTGCATATATTAGTAAGAGGAGCATCATTTCTTTTTTGAAGAGTGTCATGGATTAAATTTAAGTTTTCGCACATGGCACGAAGACCATTAGTGAACCAGTGAATATTGTTAATTTTGCTTGATTTTTTTTTTATTTTTACTTCCGGAAATGCTAAGCGATAAGCGGACATTATAATATCTTGGAAGAGATCGTATTTCCTATTGCAATCGGTTTCCCTGACAACTGTACTCCAATCTGACAATTCTAGTAGGTGAAAACATTTAAATTTTCCCGATTGTGTTATGAGTCTAATTAACCTAGATGTCATCAAATCACAAAAGGACTCATGTTCAAATTCAAGCTGAACACCTTTGTGGTCAGATGACATTTGACATGGTAGAATACTAAAAGCAGGTGGCTTGTAGTTCATAAAAACATTGTCTAGAGCAGTGGTGGGGAAACTTTTTTTAAGTCGTGCCATTTGTAATAACTAGACAATCGTAGCGGGCCAAAGAATAATGCTTAATCGTTAACTAATTTATGTGTTATATAAACATATACATATATTATTACATACACTTATTATTTTAATAGTAAAAAAGCAAAAGGTAACAAAATTATAAGCACAAAATGAATTTAGTGTAGTTCTTGATGTGAAGTATTATCACTTTATTTTCTGGTGTCATTACTGGTTGATGGTGCATGAGAAAAATGAAATTGAGACTGTTTCATCAAAATTTCATCATAGTCCGGTTCCATTTGCGAAGCAGAAATTCTTAAAACTGATGAAAGGTGCTCATCTGTAATTCTGTTTCTTAAAGAAGTTTTCCTAAGCTTCATTGTTGAAAAGATTTGTTCGCATATATAAGATGAGCCGAACATTGTCATTATCTTCATTGCATGAGTAATTAGATTTGGGAAATTATCTGGACTTAAATTTTTATAAAATTCTAGTAATGGTACCGTATGAAAAGTTTGTTTCAGGAGAGTATTACAGTTCAGTTCTATTAACTCAAGTTGAAATTTTGCATCAACTTCTTCGTAATTAACATTGAATGGGGTCGCAAAAATACTAAACTCTGGTTCCATTTTTCTAAAGTCCTGAAATCTCCTTTCAAATTCTGTAGATAGTTTTCTCAAATTAATTTCGTATTTTTTAATCTTATTGTTTGATATAGTGAATTTTAAAGATTGTATTCTTGGAAAATGACAAAAATCAGATTTAGAGATCTGATTAGCAAATAATAATAACTGTAATTTGAAACTTTTCAGGTATTGCCAAATATCGTGAAGAAACTGATTTTTTCCTTGCAATTTGAGATTAAGTTTATTCATGTGTACGAGGAGGTCTGTGAAAAAAGCGAAATCAGAAAGCCACGTTTCGTTTTCTGAGACGTCAAATTGATTATAAATGTCTTTATCAAGAAGAAAATTCACAATATCGTCTTTTAAATCCCAAATTCTTTCAAATACTTTTCCAGGACTTAACCAAAACTTTTGAATAATACAGGATATCGGAATGCTCAGCATGTACGCACTCCAAAAACTGTTGAAACTGGCGATGTAATAATCCTCTGAAACGAATCATATTTACTAGTTTTACAACAATATTAAGTATATGGTCAATATTTAAAGCCGATTTACAGAGAGCATCCTGACGTATAAGGCAATGCAAAAAAACAACATCATTTTCCGGATACTTAGAATTAAATTTCCCAACAAATCCTTGATTGATTCCAACCATATTAGGAGCACCATCTGTAGTTACATTACATAGCTTGTCAATCGGTAAACGAAGTTTATCGATGCAATTTTCAAATTCACAAAATATATCGGCACCAGTCGTTGTTCCTTTCATTGACTGCAGCCCTGCAAGTTCTTTTGTAATTTCAAAGTGGGCGTTGATTCCTCTTACAAATATGAGTAACTGCGCAGTATCGCTGATATCTGTACTTTCATCCATGGTAATTGAATAAAAAATAAATTTTTGAGTTTTTGTAGTCAGTTGTGAAATTAGATTTTTATCAATATTTTCAATTCTCTCGGTGATTGTTCTTCTTGAGAGAGACAGTGACTGAAAATCTTTTTTTCTTGTCAGGGCACATAATATCGCACACATCTATCATGCACTGCTTTATAAATTCACCATCTGAAAATGCTTTATTAGATTTAGCAATATTATAAGCCAACACATAACTGGCTTTCGTAGCGCATCTTTGAGAATGATTAGCTCTCTGAAATAATTGTTGTTGACTTGATAAATTTTTTATTAAATCTTTCGATTTAATTTTTTTCACCTCTTCACTTAACGATGAGTAGGAGTGGTTTTCATGTTTGCTCTTGAAATGGCGTTGAATGTTATATTCTTTTAAAACTGCAATAGTTGTATTGCAAAGTATGCACACAGGTTTTTCTTTAAATAAAGTAAAGAAATATTTCCACGTCCATTCTTCTTTAAAAACTCGACATTCTGAATCCACTTTTCTTTTTTTAACATCCATTTTAGACGTTACCTACTACGGAGAATAACACACAGAAACGCAATTGACGAAAGCTTACTGCTAACTAATGCTCTTACGCGGAAGTTTGTTGAGGCACTGGGAGTTTGGGGGATTACACAAACAATTACTCGAGTCACAGCGGGTCGTTGCAGATGACTGACTAAGTCGCTAACTAACTGATCTTCGGGCGGTCTCGCTTGTATTTATACCTACCTGCGAGAGTGTCTGGAAGTGTCGAGCGAAGATGAGTCATCTGTTTAGGTCGGATGGATTTGTCCAGAATACTATTGTGTTTTGAATATCGCCGCAGGTAGTTTTTATGCGGGTCGTCACATTACGAAGAAAGAACGCGTTCAAACATTCTCACGACGGCACTCTTAAACGGGCCGGATTAAACCTTTCCGCGGGCCGGACTTGGCCCGCGGGCCGTAGTTTCCCGATCACTGGTCTAGAGTATTACCTCCTCTAGTTGGAAAATAAACGGTTTGTGTGAGACCAAAGGAACTAAAAGCGTCACAAAGATCTCTCACTCTTTGGTTGGGGTTATTAAAGGGTACATTAAAATCACCTCAAATCAGAACATGTTGGTTAATTAAATCTAAAAGTTCTAAAACAGAAAACATTATGCTTAAAAATACATTAAAATCGCCATTTGGTGGTGTATAGACAACAATAATAATTTTGTTTATATGGGTTAGGTGTATACCGCACAATTCACATTGAGTTTCGATCGATAATTTATTTATATTAGATAACACATCGAAGTTGGTGTGTCTGTTGGCTAGAATTAGGGCGCCACCGCCAGTTGAGTTCTTTCTTGAAAAGTGCGACGCTGTTAGCATATCATTCACGCTATACACTTCACTCTCACATGTTTTTAGCCAATGCTCTGTAATGCACACAATATTTAATTGTTCACTTTCTATAAGACAGTCTAGTTCATTATATTTATTTCGAAGTGATTGTGTGTTGACAAATAACACTTTAAAAAGGGTTCCACTTGATGCGCTTGGATCTATTCTGCTACGCTTCGCGGATACCTTACGTTGCGTCTGGATTCGTGGGAGCGTTCCTAAAAAAGTATCTGCTAATTTCTATCCCGGATGGCCAATTCATTGGATTTATTAATAATTCATGTTCCAAAAAATCCGCACATAACTTGAAGCTGTTGTATGTATTCGATCTGGTTTGAATTTTTTCACAAACAATTTTTCTGTTTCCTAGGATTCCTTTAATATGGGATTCCATATCCGCGAGGGTTACATCATTTTGAACTCTATTGATGAACAGCCAGGTTTTTCGAGGTTCAGCAGATATTGTTCCGGATGCGTTGTTTCCAGTAGTAATTACTTTGCTTCTTTTATTTCGCCTTTTTCCGTTGTAAGTAAAACCATCTGATTCATTATTATCACTAGTATTTTTGTGCGCTTGATAGGACAAGATAGTGCCAGCCGTATCGCGCCGCGGTCGTGGGTTTTGAGTTTCCGCCATCGCCGGAACCGAGGCCGTGGAATCGTTTATTTTGTTTTGGGTTTTTGTAGTGTTGGCTTCTTTTGGGCGAGTTGTAATTTTTGAGTATTTTACTGCAGGTTCTGACATCTGCTGAGTATTATCGATACTTGCAGGCATATTTCCAGGTTTGGAGCTTTGCTTATTTACGAGGTGTGGAAATTAAGTGATGAGACTGATTTTTTAAATTAGTTTTATTCGAATAAAATTACAATTGAATGTTGTCTCCTTCAAAGTAATTCCCTTGGGAAGCCACACAGCGTTGGAGACGTTTCTTCCACTCCTCATAGCAGTGCTGGAACTCGGATACTGGGATAGCCTTCAGCTGGTCGGTTACAGCCGTTTTAATGTTTTCGAGTGTCCCAAAATGACGTCCCTTCAGATGAATTTTCAATTTAGGGAAAAGGAAAACGTCAGCAGGACTCAAGTCAGGTGAGTAAGGAGGCTGAGGAGCCACAGGAATATTTTTATTGGCCAAAAACTGGTTTATTGATATTGCTGTGTGACACGGCGCATTGTCATGATGCAGGATCCAATTGTTCTTGATGTGTGATCTCACACGAGTGATCCTTTTTCGGAGTCTTTCTAGAACCTCGCGGTAAAAGTGTTAATTTACTGTTTGGCCTTGAGGCACAAACTCTTTGTGGACGATTCCCTGGCTATTAAAGAAACAAATCAGCATGCATTTAATTTTTGATTTGCTAATTCTTGCTTTTTTGGGCCTTGGAGAGCCTGGCGTGCACCATTGCATGCTCTGGCGTTTTGTTTCCGGGTCGTATTCAAACACCCAACTCTCGTCACCAGTGATGACATGTTCCAAAAAATGTGGATCATTTTCAATCGATTCCAAAAGTCTAATGTCCTTTTGTTCCTGCGAAAGGTTTTTTGGAACTATTTTCGCGCAGATTTTTCTCATCCCCAATTAATTGGTCAAAACGTGATGAACGGTGGTGTGACTTAAATTCAACTGTTCCCCCATCATTCTGATCGTTAACCGACGATCTGAACGCACAAGTTCCCGGATTCTGTCGACATTTTCATCGGTTCTTGCTGTTGCAGGCCTTCCGCTGCGTGATTCATCTTCCATCGACTCTCTTCCTCTTGACAAAACACTGTCTCCGTAGGCCTGCTAAAGTTTTGCAAAAGTTTCTGTTGCACTGTACCCAAGTCTCAAGCAAAACCTGATAGCACACCGTTGCTCGAAATTAATGTCACTCATTTTTAGAACGCACTTCAAAATACGGTTTCACGAGAACAATGACTACGCACAGCGTAATGACTCGATCAAGTTCAAACTTGTACTGAACGCCTATCGTATGTCCATCTGTCACCCCTCCAAGCCACGTGCTTCCAGTGTTGCCGTATCGAACGCTATGCTGCCAATCTCATCACTTAATTTCCACAACTCGTAGAATAAAATTCATTTTTTCCCTCAGAAGACTATTATTTTCCAATAGAATCACATTTTTGCTTTCAAGTTCTTGAATAATTTTCCTTAATAGCTTATTCTCTTCAGTTAGGAAATTAAATTGTAAAGTACCTGGATTATCGTAGCACGGAGATATAACCTCAACTTCATTGTCGCCGGTTGGCATGGTTAGCAGCTTTCCGCAGGCCTTGGAATGGATTTTTAAGCACGACTGATGAAAATATTGCTCACAGTTTGCACATTGGAAGACGTTTACCGATTCATTTTTGCATTTTCTGCACTTTTTTTTGATTAAAAGATTGGACTCGGGTAAGACGCAGCTAGACTTGTCGTCCGCCATCTACGCAACGCAGCCCCCACAAAACCAAAGTAGAAAAAATTATTAAAGTCGATTTTGAGTCATTGTTGATCTAAACTTTTCTAGAATTTTTGATATAAGTATTATTCCTTTTGAAAGCTGAATTCAATCAACATCTGTATTATTTTAGTGGCTGAGTGTATCTTTAAGATCCGAACAGTGTTTTAAAATATCCTATTTTTTCGATAACTCTGAAAGATTGTGTCCAAATGTTTATTGTGAGTTGATAATTGTTGAAATTTCTCCTACGCAATATACAGGGTTGGGCATATGTGTCGGAATACCTGATTTCTGGCTAAACGTCTGTTGTTTTCTTATTACTTTTAAAATAAATGTTTATGGCTTTATTTATTCTATTCAGTGACGTACTTTGATTTTCAACAGCTGCTCTATTTTTGGAGATTGACGTCATCAGCAATTTTTTTAAATAGATCACCCTGTATATTTTTACATTTTCGAATAGACACTTTTCCAACAATTACAATGATATAGGATTTGGTGGGTGTGCGACTTGTGGTTTTCTAAATATTAAATAAAATAATTCAATCCGTCACAAGTTGACTTTCATCTTTTTTCCACGGCTTTCTGATAAAACATTTGTGTGTTTTTGTTTACTGTCACTGACAGATAGTTTCCGTGTTAAATATTAACATTGCTGTTCAATTATGGGTGAACTAAGTGAACGTGAAAGAATTACGTTGTTAATGATGGTTGGTTTTGGAGATAGGCAGAGATCTCTACAATATGCAATGCATGCAATATTTTTAATTCTCATATTTCAAAATCAACAGTTTCAAGGGTTGTGCAAAAGTTTTACGAAATAGGAAGTGTTAAAAATCGCACAAAATCCGGTCGACGTAAATGGGCCACAAATGAAGATAATTCACTTGATGTCCTTCTGAATCTACAAGAACCAAAAACGTCAGTACCTAAATTAGCTTTACATCACAGTATTAGCCAGAGATCGATAAGGAGGATATTGTCCAAAAATAACTTTCATCCGTATAAAGTACATCTAGTGCAGGAATTAAATGTAGATGATCCTGATAGAAGGATGCAGTTTTGTCAGGAAATGATGGATAACATTGAAATTAATAGTAACTTTGTTAATAACATAGTATTTTCTGATGAATTAACATTTTGCCTGGATGGTTTTGTAAATCGACATAACTGTCGCTACTGGGCTGATCAGAATCTTTACTGGATGGAAGAAAGTCACACCCAACACCCTCAAAAATTAAATGTATGGGCGGGGATAATCAGAGGACATATCATCGGGCCATTCTTTCTTAGAGAAAATTTAAACTCCAACCGGTATTTACAACTTTTGCGCGAGCAAATTATTCCGGCATTAATTCGGTTATTTCCAAACGAGCTAAATCCCGAACTATTGTCAGATGGTATTTGGTATCAGCAAGATGGAGCTCCGCCTCATTACGGAATTAACGTGCGTCAATATCTAAATGAAATATTTCCACAGAGATGGGTAGGTCGAAGAGGACATATTGAATGGCCACCACGATCACCTGATTTAAGTCCTCTGGACTACTTTCTTTGGGGCCATTTAAAATCTGTGGTCTACAAGTCCAAACCACAGTCGTTAGAAGAGTTGGAAGATAGAATTAATATGGGTGCAAGAAATACCACTGCAGACTATTTAAAACTCTTTAAAAGCCTTCGTTGATCGTTTAGGCTATTGTCAGGCTACTGAAGGTCACCATTTTGAACATTAATTTTTTTTTTTTCTTAATATTAAATGCTCAATATTTTGTAATAAAAATTTCATTTTCCATTATTTTATTTAATATTTAGAAAACCACAAGTCGCACACCCACCAAACCCTATATCATTGTAATTGTTGGAAAAGCATCTATTCGAAAATGTAAAAATATACAGGGTGATCCATTTAAAAAAATTGCTGATGACGTCATACCTCGAAAAATAGAGCAGCTGTTGAAAATTAAAGTATGTCACTGAATAGAATAAATAAACCAATAAACATTTCTTTTAAAAGTAATAAGAAATCAATAGACGTTTAGCCAGAAATCAGGTGTTCCGACACATATGCCCAACCCTGTATAGTGTATTGAAATTAACATCAACTTTTGTGATTAATCTTTCATAGGGTTCTTGTTTGCCTCCCAATCAAAATTATCATTGATCCTTCAACGTCCGACCGGCCGCCGTACCTGGATTTGGCCGCTACAGGCGGCTACCTATCTTACCTGTACGTTCCGCAGGCACTGGGCGTGGCAGATGTTGGCAGTATATTGTTGTGGGTTCATTTCTGGTTTTCGTATTTTTGTTTTAATAATGTTCAAAATTTCGTGTGAATTCCTGTATTTGGCATTTTTCAAAAATTGTCGGAATCATCTGAGTGGTCCTTAAAAATGAATATTTCCGTTAAAATTTTGAATTAAAAAAAAATCATAATCACAATACTTTCCCGTACTTTATATTAGATGGATTTGATTGAAAAACGATTCATTTTTTTTCTAAAAACATCTAAAAATTATACACTGACAAAAATTGCGGACATTTACTATATTAATTCAAATAAAACGAATAACTTTGTTAGTACCACTTTATTAATTATTTAATAATAAAGTGATACTAACAAAGTTATTCGTTTTATTTGAATTATTCAAAATGTATCACGAAGTGAAAGCCTTCACAATTACTTACTTATTTACTATATTTGAAAACAAATATATAATATAATATCCATCCACATTATTTCAATAAAATTCGATAATAGCCCATAATGCATAAAAAAAACATATTAAATTACCTATACGTAAATAATAAATTCCATTAAAAATGCGAGCGTAATGAATGCAAATTGTAGTATTTATTTTTACTAAATTATAGTGTAACATTGACAGCATAACTACAGACAGTTCTAATTGAATTTAAGCGCAATACAGAACAACCCCTTCTTTACGATGACCATATATTTTATTTTGCTACTACTCTGTCTAACATCAGTGTTTTCAATAGAAACAAAATTGGAAGGTTTTCTAAAAACATCTTTTCCAGTTAATTTACCTTTACCGGTATGCATGTTGTGTTCGGATTTTTTATTAGACATCGAAGTTATGAAATCTGGTATTCCTGTTACAGCATTGTTGGATGTTAAATGTGGAGGGTATATACTACAGTATAATAAAATGCTTCAACTAAACGAAAATTATGTATTTACACCATATACACGTATATTAGTGTATTGTTTCAATTGTAATTCGGTAAATAATATGATTATCACAAAAATTCAAAATCAAGCAGTAGACGTGTATTGTATGAGCATTTTCAGCACCCAGGAGACCGAAACTAAAATGTTGCATTTTTTACAACTAAATTATTCAATACAACACTTATACAAATGGATACCTTTTAAGGAAAAATTAAAAATGTCAACAATAATGTATGCACCATTTGCTTTCTATGATGATGAGAATAATTTACAAGGCGTTGAAATTAACGTATTAAAGTATCTTCTTGGAGATTCTCCAGGTGAATTTATAGTTCAGCAGGAGATGGACTGGGAACTGCTGAAAGATAATTTACGTGCGGGAATAGCCGACTTTACGGCAGCTTCTATTTGGATGAGCGTTGAACTTTCGAGGTTTGACATAACGTTTCCAACATTTCAAGTCAAATCAACTTTTTTAGTACCTGCACCAATTCCATTGCCTCCAGAGACGTATATTTTGCAACCGCTAGCAATCACATCATGGTTTTTAGTTTTTGCATTGATTCTTCTGATCATAATAGCTGTCAAAATGATTACAAAATTACAAGGTCACGGAATGAGTTTGATAGATGCAAGTTTGCTCATCTTAAGGGTGTTATTAAATCAGAACGGATTCATCCCCGGGAACAGAATATTAAACTACACCGTACTCATCTGGTCGTTTGCTTCACTACTGCTATCCGTGGCGTATTCAGCCGGTTTTGCTTTTATAGAAACGATTCCACGACTACATAGAGTGATTAACACTTTCTCGGATGCCTCGCAATACGATTTCAAATGTTTTTCCGCCGTGGGAGCGAAAATGCAATTTGAAAATAGTACCGATTATGATAAAAGGTTATTTAATAAGAAACTTGTGTATAACCCAGAAGCTGGATTCAGCTACCCGTGCAGGTTGGTCGATGTAATATTTAATAAATACATTTTAGAAAGTAACCTCGAACATTTTGACGGATACAAATTGTTGAAGGAACATTTCCAGAAGCCGTTCCTAGTTGTTATTCTAAGGAAAGGATCCCCCTATACTAAAATCTTCAACAAAAAGTTGCTTACATTGCATCAAAGTGGAATATTGAATTATTGGTTCCACAGCGTACAATATACGTATAGATACAAATATATAGCCAAAATGTCAGAGATTTTTAATACTAAACGCAGTCAGCCAAGGCCGGTATCTCTAAAGGAATTACAAGGCGCGTTTGTTGTACTTGCTATTGGCTATTTGTTATCCAGTGTGTTTTGTCTTTGGGAAAACTATTTGTACAAATATTATTACAAGGTGTGTTGAGTTTCCAAAGTTTTCTTTGCACACCATATCCTTATTTAATAAAAATGTTTCCATTTTGTGACTAACTTTTTACGAAAAGACAAAGCGCACAATTTAAACAAAGCAACCGACCCGATACTGGAACGCTTATTTGTCCTGGATTCGTAAATCACAACACTTTGTATTACTATTAACAACACTTTATTACTACTTCTATTTATCGTAACATTTCAACTCACAGTAAACTAACTTGGCAAAGCGGTCTACGGCGGCTTATATCGGTTGTGTATAAATTATGGATAATCTATACGTGGCGATGTTCTTCCTAAAATTCAGAATTGGAAATGTCGGAGGACGTATTGGCAACAGTGTACGTAGTCATTTCACTCGCCCAGTCATCGCCTTTTGACCACCACCTACCCCTTGGAACTACAACTCCACCCCTCCTTTTTGGGGCAGCAGAAGGCCACATCAAAAAAGGCAGCGACCAGATCCTTTTCTAAGATCGAAGAGAAGACATCAAGGGCTTGTTACGCGAGTTAAACTTGTAAATTATTGTAAAGTGTTTTTATCAATATATGTGTTAATTTGAATGTGCGTTTCTATCCACTAACGTCACATTTTTGGTCCTTCGAAACCGTGATCCAAGAGTTTTTTACGTTTTGTCTTTGTTCAATGCATGGTTTTACCGAGTGCCGTACGTCTTCGCCTGGACGACATACGTACACATATTATTGCGTCAAATTTAACTTATCATAGAGGGAGTAAACACATGAAAATCTTGTCGGAACTAGGTTCGGCTATCTGTGACGTGCACGCAAAGATCCATTGATCAGAGTCTAATAACTAATTTCCGGTAACGGGAACGAAAAGCTTGGTATATTTTCGTTACCGTTCCCGGGTTGTTACGAAACTGCCTTAACAGGTTTCTAAAATCAACACGTTGTAACTTGCGCTTCTCGCTACAACTCCAATTTACTGACGTTTAAAACGTCAAAATTATGAATTAATGTGAATGGGCTTATAAAGAATTTGATTTGTTTACCATCCGGCCAAATGCGACCAAGCGTTTCGTATTCGGTCACTACAAAGGCATATTCGCGTATACATCTCATACTGCTGTTTTAATGGTTTACGTCGCGGACTCTTGGGTTAATTACAGTTTGTTGTTTATTTGTCAGATGCGCAATTTGTTTCGCCTACGCCACTGGTGGAATCCATAGCGTTGATTGTAACGGACAACTGTCAGTAATGGCGTGCACGCAAAGATCCATTGATCCAAGTATACCTGTTTTCAACTCTCTGAATAGAGTTAATTTCATGAATCTCGGCGTTCACGTCATCAGTTTTTGAACATATCAAAGACAAATGGTTTTTTATCATTTATACTATTATATGAGCATCATCGTGAGCATCATCGTGGTATGTCTTCTGAGCGTTGATACAAGTACCGAAAGGAGTGCCCACAGCTAGAAAACGTGTGGCATTGGTTAGACAAAGACGCCGTAAAAGCGCATGTCTACCTTGACGCAACGCGCACGAGAACTGTCAGTCATCCGTCAGTAACGTTCACTAGTCGTCTTTAATTTGCAACTTGTTAAAGTATTTCTGTTTGTTTTAGTTTTTCATTAGTTCTTGGTGTTTTTCATATTTTCGCAGTGTTTTTCGAATTGTGTATTGGTTTCGTTTAGTGTAAATAAGTGTAGAAATAGTTGTTTCATAAAAATAACCACAAAAGCCCGAGACTTGGTACCGAAGGCAAACGAGTACTTCACTAAGGAAAAGCATAATGGAAATCCCCTTTTACCTTTTGATGCAGTTTATGAGGTAAATTTTTTTGTCAATTTTTAGTTAATTGAGAAACGATAATAGTTACAGCAAATTTATATTAATAACAATTGTAGAAAATGCCGAAAAAAACAACTTATAATGGATAAGTTTTTTAGAAATCCCTTTAGTTTTTGAGTCAAATGACGGTAAAAATTACTAGAATTTGAAGTATAATTTGTCATTTCTATCTTTCATAATTTTGACGTTTTAAACGTCAGTATCATCCGACCCTGCAAAACGCTCGATGTACATTTAAAATAACATTTGGTGCCTTCCAATAAGGTATTCATCGGCATAATTCGTTCACAAGAGTGTTGTAATGTCAGACAAACAATCTTGGGGATGTTTTAATGTAGAATTCCGTAAAAAAACCCATCCCATTTAACGTTACGCCAATGCACACTATTGCGACCTTGAACGGATTGATTTGGGACTTTGGAATTAATGACGTGAACACCATCATTCCTGAAAAAAATATACCGAGTGTTTGGGGCGAACATAGGGATTTAACATGTAAAATTAAATATGTGTAATTATTTGCTCCCCTATTCATTTTAGAGAAAAATCGTAAAGGAATATTTTTTAGAGAATTAAAAACTGTAAATGTATCATCCATTTAATTTACGTTTGTACCAGCATACACCTCAGAAATAATAAAAATAAGTTTAACAATTTACCATTTAATAAAAACCTTTGCCATGACTTTGACAAATGTCATGTTTCATGTTATAGTGAAAATAATAATATTGCAAGTCAGATATCAATATCAAGTTCGTGACTTATTTTCGGTTACATTTAACAATCGACCAATTCCGTCTGTATCAACAATTTCCAAATTTGTGAAAAAGTTCGAAAATACAGCAAGTGTAGCGGCAGATGATTCAAAATGTATTTCAATAGTCCAATTTTAACAAATATTATTTCAAAAACATTACCATTGCAGGCAAACGGAAGAGAAGAAGCAACGATGAATTGGAAGAAAGAGTTTTGGGGTTGATAAATGCTGATCCAACAACTAGCATACGATGCATTGCTCGTGAGTGCAGCGTGTCTACATTCTCAGTGTATAAGATTCTGAACAAGCATGGGTATTATCCCTACAAACATCAATGCCATCAGGAGATATTGCTAGTGGATGAAGAAAGCAGGCGTGTATTCTGTGAGATAATGCAGGATCGATCAAACATAGACAGAAACTTTTTGCAGTCTATCTGTTTTACGGATGAATGCACGTTCACACTTAACAACGAGCCCAACACTCAGAACACGCGATACTGGACCCAAGAAAATCCGCGGATATGCCTTAGAACTAGAACCCAGTTCCCGCAAAAAATCAATATTTGGGCTGGTATTTTTAAAAATAATATTATTGGGCCGTTTGAAATATGTGGAAATTTAAATTCGAATTCTTATTTAGACCTTTTAATCAACCAGGTTGGCCCTGCGTTAGAAGAAGTTGCACGTGACAATCAGGAGATATGGTATCAGCATGATGGATGTCCAGCCCATTATGGTTTAAATGTAAGGGAATATTTAAATGTCAATTTTCCCAATTGCTGGATTGGTCGCGGTGGCACTATCAACTGGCCACCAAGATCTCCTGATATAGCACCATGTGATTTCTTTTTGTGGGGTCACTTGAAAAACAAAATTTACAAAAAACACCATCCAAATATTGAATCTTTGCGGGAAGCAATTTTTGCGGAATGCACATTGATTACAGATAGGCAGTTGGCTAATGTTAGACATGCATTTTATAACCGATTGGGTTATTGTTTACACCAGAACGGAGAACTTTTTGAGTACTTGCTCTAAAATTTCCCGTTAACCGCTGGTTACGGTAAAACCAAAAATATATCACGAACTGTGTGTAATCTGACACCACTTTAATTCAATTCATCGTTGCTTCTTCTGTTCCGTTTGCCTTTAATTTTAATATGTTTGAAATAATATTTGTTGAAATTGGACTATTGAAATACCTTTTGAATCATCTGCCGCTACACTTGCTGTATTTTCGAACTTTTTCACAAATGTGGAAATTGTTGATACAGACGGAATTGGTCGATTGTTAAATGTAACCGAAAATAAGTCACGAACTCTGTGTAAACTGACGCCACTGTAAATATTTGGATAATAAATAATACCCTCTCTCCATTGGAATAACTCATATTATTGTTCATAGTAATAACAATGCGTGAATTGATATTTGGACGTGGATGGAACTGCGGGTTAAGGAGATTGAATGATTCGGGAAATTGGCGTCGGCTACGAGGCCATCTGCCATAATCATTGTATTGTAATATATCAGAAATTAAATGAATAACTGAATAATGAAAGACAAATGCAATGTCCATGGTCCCGAGCGAATATTCCGCGACCCCGAAATCGTTCGCCCGGGCTGGGATTCGAACCCTCGCGGCACGCGGTGCAACCGGCATAAGCGCTCGCTTGTACCCACTACACCAACGGGCCGCCCGAATTAATGTTTGACTAGTAAAATTATTCTCAACAGTAATTGCACAAGTGCATTGGAAATTATCGGTAACAAGTTTGTGCGATTTCGACAAACAAAGTCGTATTGTTTGGCAACAGTCCCGAGCCCGGAAGGGCGAGGGGCTGTTGCCTAAAACAATGCGACTGAGTTTATCGAAAGAGTGCAAACTTGCGATAATTTACAATGCACGAGAGCAATTTATCAGACTATATCCCAACAAAAATATTACAACAAAATATAATGACATTTACTGTCATCGCGGACGTGTAGTGCCGGTTTGAATTTTACATTTTTAAACGGATCAAATGAAATTTGAAAATCAGAAACGTACTTCTCTTGCACTAACTTAGCACTGGTATTCCATATGGAGTTTACATTTTCTTTACAGTACGTACCGTTCGCGTTTCGCACGTTATGTGCCCTGTTTTCCAATATTGTAGAAATGACTACCCGAGTGCAGGTCATGTTAGTGACTCCGCTCAAACTTTTTGGTTGGGCCTTTTTCCCTTTTTCTTGAATTACTTTAAGAGAAACACTTCCAATGCGGAGTTTTCACTAATTTGAATAGCGTTCTATCCGCAAACTGACGTTTTACGTTTGACATTATTTTTCTTTAAACCAATCATGTGCCGAAACATAATCCGAGTAGAGAACCAATCACAAAGCCGCATTCGAACTCTACATGATATGTTTCCTGAAAACAGAAGTTATATAGAATCTGATTCGTTCTAATTCATTCGAATTTCGGCATGCTACGTTTGGCGGGATATAGTCAACAGTAATTGCACAAGTGCATTGGAAATTATCGGTAACAAGTTTGTGCGATTTCGACAAACAAAGTCGTATTGTTTGGCAACAGTCCCGAGCCCGGAAGGGCGAGGGGCTGTTGCCTAAAACAATGCGACTGAGTTTGTCGAAAGAGTGCAAACTTGCGATAATTTACAATGCACGAGAGCAATTTATCAGACTATATCCCAACAAAAATATTACAACAAAATAGAATGACATTTACTGTCATCGCGGGCGTGTCGTGCCGGTTTGAATATTACATTTTTAAACGGATCAAATAAAATTTGAAAATCAGAAACGTACTTCTCTTGCACTAACTTAGCACTGGTATTCCATATGGAGTTTACATTTTCTTTACAGTACGTACCGTTCGCGTTTCGCACGTTTTGTGCCCCGTTTTCCAATATTGTAGAAATGACTTCCCGAGTACAGGTCATGTTAGTGACTCCGCCCAAACTTTTTGGTTGGGCCTTTTTCCCTTTTTCTTGAATTACTTCAAGAGAAACACTTCCAATGCGGAGATTTCACTAATTTTAATAGCGTTCTACCCGCAAACTGACGTTTGACATTGAACGTTGTTTTTCTTGAAACCAATCATGTGCCGAAACATAATGCGAGTAGAGAACTAATCACAAAGCCGCATTCGAACTCTACATGATATGTTTCCTGAAAATAGAAGTTATATAGAATCTGATTGGTTCTAATTCATTCGAATTTCGGCATGCTACGTTTGGCGGGATATAGTCACCATAACATGACATTTGTTAAAGTCATGGCAAGGGTTTTTATTAAATGGTAAATTGTTAAACTTATTTTTATTATTTCTGAGGTGTATGCTGGTACAAACGTAAATTAAATGGATGATACATTTACAGTTTTTAATTCTCTAAAAAATATTCCTTTACGATTTTTCTCTAAAATGAATAGGGGAGCAAATAATTACACATATTTCATTTTACATGTTAAATCCCTATGTTCGCCCCTTATCCCAAACACTCGGTATAGTATGAACGTAGGTAAAAAAATAAATTAATTTTGTCAGCGACCATCATTGATTGATTTGATATGGAATGACCCCACGCTGTATACTTAAAAGTAGTGAGTTTTATCTGCAACATGTGGCAGCACTGAAAAACATTTTTTTTGTTTCGAACGAATTTGACATATTTGACATAAATAAAAATTTCTATGGCGATTTCAATAGTATATTTGAAAACATAATAAATCTCGAATATTACATGCACACCTCCAGAAATAAGGGAAGTTGCCAAGGGTGCGATAAATACACTCTTTCCAAGTAAGTTGAAACCAAGAGTATGCTACGTACTTGCTAAAATGTTTATAGAAACTTAAGGTTATACATTTGTATATTGTACATTTGCTTTTCGTTTTTTTGTGTAAGTAAATCCACACCGAATTAAAACACCGACAGAAGCGGCTCCTGCAACGAAATATTTGTTTCATCTATAACAGTAAGTAGTGCGGCATGAGCGACATCTCTGTCTTTGCGTCAACTACGGAAATCCACGAGCCGCCGCTGGTGGTACTAGTGGCGAACCCCAATATGCATTATCGATCATTTTCAGTATGTAACGCACTGGAGGGTTCCAATTATGAATTAACAGCAATTTTACATTTTGATGTCGACACATGTCACGTTTAAGTACTGCCAATCGGACAACTAAAATTTTACCACAAATAGTTAAATAATGAGCAAAAACTTGAAAATAAAAAATCTCATTGTTTAACTGTTTTTGATTTAATAAAAGGTAGGTTATTAAACCAAAGTAGAAAAACAATATTTAATTGAAACAATTATTGAAGATAAAAAAGGAACAACTTTTCATGAAACGAATTCAATTGATTATTTTTTTACGGTTCTAAAAATCAATAGAAACTCTCAATTTCGGTCATGTGTGTGCGTTTCAGCCAATCACAGCATTATTCTACTGAGAAGAATCACTTGTGATTCTTTCCGGAAAGAATATCATGTAGAAATTGTCAATTGATTGGCAACTATTATTCAGTCAAAGTAATTTATAGGGATCACAACTAGAGTATAAATTAAAATAAAAACTCCTTTATTGGATGGACAAACAAAACTCAATGAAAATCACCGGACTTAAATAATTTTTCCTTAATATCTACGTACACAGTGTGGAAATTAAGTAGCGCATAAATTCGGTAACTCCGTTAATGTGTATGATAGAGAAAAAATCTAGAAGATGTATGGCGATTTAAATTACTGCGCATATGTAAAATAATTTTTCAGATTTTTGAAGCAATTGTTTTATAAGTTTTCAACCATATAAAAATTTGAATGGGTTACATAGGAAAGAATTAAAGAAAAACGGTCTTAAAATTAAAAAAAAAAACAGACTAATCCTATTTATTGGGGTTTTAAAGAAATAAAAAAATAAGGCTTCGACAATTACACTAAATGTTTAAACTGATGACCCTGCACCATCTGACAATACCCAAGACGGCAATAAAATGATTTGAACACGTTTTGAAGCATTTGAGGTGTTATTAACCTACACTCATGTCGAATTCTTTCTTCAATTACCACATTTGCAATAATACCTCCATATGTTTTCGCTCTTAGGGCCGCTTTTACAATCGTCGGATAAATGATGGTTAACTTATACCCTCTTTAACTAATCCCATCATTTATCTCTCAGTTAACGCACACTACCTTTTACAAACGCTTAGATAGATTTTCTCCGGAAACGTCAACGTTGGCAGCATTGCGGATACATGCGGTTGCGCAGTTTATAGAATCGGCATTATTCGGTTTGCTTTGCGGAAAGGTTAGAAAGTTGTGTTTGTAATCATTGATGCGACCCTTGACCCCCTCGAGCTTCTTTTCAATATTCCACCCAGAAATATGCCAGAATGCATGTTTTTTAGAAACTAGTTTGTCGCCCTCTAACGGCGCCTATATGTAATACCTGTTGCAGATCGCTATAATGCCGGTATGGTGCGTGTGCTTGCTGTGCGCATTGCCTACGAGTTAACCGAGGTTTATCTGCTGCTCGAAGCACCGGATAAGATAACTGGGAATTATCTGCTTCTTAATCCTAACCCTGCTTTAACTAGGCATTGTAAAATCGTATTTTCGCATTTAATCCGGAGATAGTGTTAACCTTAATTTAACCGACTATTGTAAAAGCGGCCCTTAATCAGATTTCAAATTAACCGGGAACGTCAAATGAAAATAGATGAATCAAAATGGCGCCAGATGGCGATATTCATCAGATATCAACTTTCGTCAGAATTTTCAACTGTCAACATGTTTATTTTCATTTACGCTCATTCTGATTGAGGTGATTTGTTTATGTAGTTTTAATATAATTTGAATGAAACTATTTACAAAAAAGCATTTACTTTCTTACCTATTGGCAATTTGCGCATTTTCTCAATTTCAATTACATGATAAATTATATTTTTATCATAAAACTTTGGTAATCTCCGTGACTTCGACAACTCCAACGCTTAATTCCTACACCAATCTATCTAAATTGTGCGCTTGGGAAAATGGCGACCGCTGGACGAACTTGTTCACGATCAACAGAAAATTTCATCAGAAAATATCCCAACGGTTGGCAGTAAACTCCTAACTGTTTTGTCTGATGTAAACTAATCGCAAGCGAAAGACAAACTATTATTTCTGATGAACGCGTCCATTGTATTGTATTGTGTACATCCAGTCTCAAATAATATGACTATATTTGGAACCAATAAATAATTAATAATCACTTTTATTGTACCAACAACATTACGAATGTCACACAAATCTTTAAGGGGAGGGTACCCATAAAATTGGCATACAAATAAATTGAATATATTTATGTAAATACAAAATATTTTTCATAGTTCTTTATTATAATGTATTATTTAAAAGTAAGTGAATATTTTCAGCTTTTAATTTTTGTTAATTTATTATTATTAACAAAGTTTGCAACATTTCACTAGGGACCAATAGGCTAAAGAATGAATTTAGTCAGGAAGTTTAAATTTGCTATATAACCGACCAATACATGTATCCTTCTATTGAAACAGTTTGAAGGTAATACTTTGACGCATTAAGAAACTGTGGTTAAATCAAGTGACGATTGAATAAAAAAATAGTGTTTTTTGTGTCTGTTGTCGTTATTAATGCTCGGAAAACGATAATATTTCTTCAGCCGATAGACACACAATAGATATCTGTGCAAAATTTAAAAAAAATCTGTTGGCAAATTTTTGAGCGAATTGGAGCCGAAGTTACAAAAATTTATTTGAGCGCTCGGCGTAAGTTTGCGTGACCGTTCATGTGAAAGCGTGGTCGGACACATTCGGCACAGATCGAACGGCTAACGAGTTTCGCACAGCGAAAATCTCGCACAAGTCACAAGCCAACTGCCGGTATAATATCAACATGGTTCCGAAGAGGGGCGTGGGGCGAAGATACGGGTATGCAGGGGAAAATTCCACACACAGCAGTATGAATCACGGAATAACGCATGTATTTTATAAAGAAACTAGATAAACTTGCCGCATGCTAGTAGTGTGTGTGACTCGGACGAACATGTAAATATTTTGAGCCGAAACGTGATGACCTACCCCCCGTTTTCGAGGATGCTGAATACGATGGCGGTTGTTAGAATTTCTCTTTGGGGTTGCGCAACCCCTCAAAACGGCCAAAAACCACCCCCTGAAGGGGAAAAACGCGCTTGATTACCTTGCAGAAAAACACTCCCCCGTTTTCGAGAATGCCGAGCACGGTGGTGGTGTTGGATATCGCGTCCGACCTCTACCAACCCCTCCACCGGCCAATACTCGCCCCCGAAAGGGGTGAATTTTTATTTTTTTAAATATCACTGGCAAATATAGAATTCCCCCCCCCCCCCCCCGTTTTCGAGGATGCTGAACACGGTGGTGGTGTCGGATACCGCGTCCGACCCCTACTAACCCCCCCCACCGGCCAATACTCGCCACCGAAAGGGGTGGATTTTGATTTTTTAAATATCACTGGCGGAAATAGAACAAATAATCGTATTTCTTTTCTTGGTTGTAATGGGCACATTCGGCACAAATCGAGCGGCTACGTAGTTTCGCACAGCGAGGATCTCGCATAAGCCACACGGTAACTGCTGAAATTATCAAGGTTAGGCAGGGAGACGTGGGGCGAAGCTGCGAGGTTGCAGGAAATTTCCACACGCAGGAGTGTGAATTTTATTAGAAAACGATAACAACTTGCGGCATGTCCTCTCACGGAACGTCACGCAATTTATTTTACTCTTTGATTTTTCTGCTGTTGGCCGTAATTCGAGTTCTAGATTTGTTACGTTTGTATATTTTTCTGTTTTATATTATTGCTTTCAATTTATTTCTAATTACGTTAGTTCGTAAATACATTTTTGTTTGAAAATAGCTAAGGAAAATATTGCCAAACCATGCAGACCTAAGAAACGGAATAAACGTGCTAAAGCTAGGAATCGCTTCATACTGAGGGATCAGGTATTGCAACAATTAAACAGTGGGAATGTTAATGTTTTCGAAGATGCCCATCTGCAATATTTTGACAAGTAGGTGATTGTATTATTGTGGACATGTCGAAGACAGTGAAAATATGAACATTGAATCATTATATAAATATATACAGCATGTAATAAAAATGCGGGTCGCTACTGCAGGAGTATATTTTACTTGTCAAATTAAACGTGTTTAATAACATAAATATATAAAATATAAAATGTTAAAATTTAGAAACGTGAAAAATGAGTGGTTTTCATCTTGTCTTGATATGTTTAGTAAAAGTTACGATTTTTTAAATTTACAACAGTGTAAAATATGGAAAATATAAAAATATATTAAAATAAGGCAGCTATATTGTCTGCATTTTTTGTTACTAGATATTTGTCATAAATTAATGTAATTGATGGTTAGTTTATAAATTTGATGGATAGTATACAAACTAATTAGATTCGACAGTTATTTTGATGGAATGTTTATTTTCTAATAAAATAACCAGTCATTTAGTTAGTGCATAAACTAACCAAGTTTTTACTACGGTAACATATATAAAAAAATACAGAATTATTTGTAAAAGTCAAATGATAAAATACTGTGTCATTAAAAAAACAAAGTTGTATCCGACATTACTTTTCTGTTACGCCATGTATTGCCAAAAATTTGATTGAAAAGAAATTTATGTAGAATCCAGATTTGCAATAAAAAATATAACTTTCTATTTAAAATAAGGAAGTTGGTGTTGACTTCCGGTATAATCGATGATTACATCGTTGAATAACAGAAAATTCTCTATAAAATAGTTTCAATATTTTTTATTAAGAGTGCAGATAGTCTTAAACTTAATTTAACCAATGCACCTTATGATATTTTCGGCAATCATAGCAAATGTATTGATAAACCATGTTTTGATCCAAAAGATTCTTTTTATTTTAATTTGATGAGAAATAACAATATGTGGCAAGATATTGTAAATATAATTGAAATAATTAAGGGAAAAGCGGATAGGTTCATTGGAAATATAACTACCAATTTTGCTGAAAGATACATGTCTGTAGTTGCCAAATTCACCGGAGGTAAAAGAACAAATTTAATTCAGAGGGGTACGTACGAGGGTAGGTGTTATGGTGCAGGTTTAGCCTACAATGCAGGACCACAATTTCACAAACATTCTGGGGAAAATAAATCATATTTAAATAAATATTGTTTGAAAAAAACAAAATTAAAATGTAATGTAAAGAAATATATAACAAAAAGGTATGCACAATATGACGATGCTGATTATGGTCCCAAGGCAGCACAACCAGATATGGATCAAGATAAATTTAATATAGCTAAAGAATTATTTTTGAAATCCATCAATAACGTTGACATTGTTAGTATTCAGAATGAAACAGTTGGACAGAGAGCAAACATTAATTGGTTTAGATGGCAGAGAGACAGAATTACAGCATCGGTATTTGGTAAAATGTGCAAGCGGAGATCAGACACCCCCACAGATAATGTATTAAAAGAAATATTTTTTAAAAACTATGCTTTACAAAGTCTCGCAATATTATATGGGCTTGATAATGAAAAAAGCATAGAATAGAACTATTCGAACAAAAAATGAATTTCAAGGTAAAATAATGTGGACTGTTTATTAAAAATACCCATGATTTTTAGGTGCAAGTCCAGATGGAGTAATTGATAGCAATACCATTGTTGAAGTGAAGTGTTTATTTTCTATTAGAAACAGAAAAATTAAGGAAGCTATTACTGAAAAAAAAAACATTGGGTTTAGCCATTGACGATATAGGAAATATTTATTTAAGAAGTAATCATGCATATATGTACCAAATTCAAGGGCAACTAATGATTTGCCAAAAAACTACTTGTTATTTGATTATAGATTTGGAAATTATAAAGATTAGCAGTTGAAATATTTTGTGAGATAATATTGGAAAAATTAATATATTTTTGGGAGACATTGCCAAATTCAGAGGGGAATGAAACAAGAAAATGTATGTAATTTTCATGTTTTTTAATTCAATTTCTACAAAACAGAGTTTATTATTGAAACCAAATTGACAATTGTACCGTATCCGATCATACATTTTCATTTTCTGAAATCATAAAATATGCTGTCTATGATCGCTCTGAATGGATTGTAATTTCACGAGTTTTTCCTAGTTTTGATAACTGAAAAATATTACAAAACTGTTTTAATAAAAATTGAAGATATTTAGCTAAAATATAAATATTTGTAAAATTTCAACTCAATGTTTAATTTATCTGCAACAAGTAAATGGCTTTTTCCCATTTTGATTATAAATATTTATAGTAAATGACATTAAAAAATGTAAAACCAATTTATTGCCTACAATTACAAAATAATAGTTATATCAAATATAATACGATAATATAAAAGACGATAAATAATGATTAAAGAATAAGATTTTGTTCGAAATCCTGTCACTTTTTTTGAAAAATGGGAATGGGAAATACATATTTGCATTTGATAAAATCTATAAAACTTTTTGTGAATCACATTTTAATAAGAATAAAATGATAATTCACAAACCGCATCATTAGCATATGATGTCAGTTGAAAAGTACATCACTGCATCTTTCAATGCATGATTCATGCGTCACTGGTGGCGCGCGAGGGGAACAACCTATCGGCAGTAATTATATAAATGGCGCAACGGAGCTATCGATGACCTTCGAATGGATCTTGTTGGACGGTGTGTGAATCATATGAAGATAAAAGAAATTACATATGAAAATGTTATTTTACATTGTGTGGAGCGTATTGTTTAGAAGCGAAAACCTTTAAAACCGAATAGACCCGAAATATTACCCGAAAAAGTAAGGTGTGTGTGTTGCCTATAATCACACTAATTTGATTTAATCCCTCTATATGCGACAGTTTTACGTACTTCTGAGGGCTACCCTACCGTTAAGGTCTTCTAAATGATTTGGTTGATTTTTGTATACCATGCTTTTGAAATGCCCCCACAGAAAAAAGTCTAATGGCGACAGATCAGGGGACCTTGCCGGCCATTCCATTGGACCGCTTCTTCCTATCCATCTTCCTGGGAACATTTCGTCTAAAATAACGTCGTACTGTTACCGGCGTGTCATTTTGACACGTCGTAACACGATTAATTTTTAATCTACGATTCAATTTTCTTCAATTTAACATCGGACCTCATTGCATGTCATTTCATTTGATATTTTAAGAAAAAAAATAAACTCTCACTTAATTCAAAAACCCGTTAAGTTCGTCAAGAAATGTTAACCTATTTGTATTTTCAAATATAGGATCATAAAACAATAAACCGTCGGCGTATTTTCGGGAAAGTAATATATCTTTTCGGATTACCGAAATCTCCGAAGTTCAGCTGAAGCAGATTAACAAAGTTCCCCAAGATTAGTATTTCTCAAAATTTTGCAAACGTGAGGATTGCGAAGGGACCCGGCTTAAAGACGACAAAGGAAAGATTATGACCTCTGTTACCGCCCGTTGTCCCAGTCCCGAAAATACGTCGACCCTAATTAAGCTATCATAAACATTTCTTTAGTAGTACAGTTTAACCAAAACACTTTTTTTCCGTTCTTCAAACTAATTTAATTAATTCAAAGTTTTGGGATTCTTTTGTAACTCTGAATACGTTTGTACATATGTGAATTATTCAACTATGATTTTAATTCAGAAACCTAAATATGTTTTTGCAGTTATGTTACCGTCACGCTATTTACCATTAATCGTGACGTTAATCAAGCTATCTGTATATATATAATTATATATTCCTTTCTCATATTTATAAGTTTAGACAAACATTTATTTTAATTTTAAATAATTAATTTTGTGAACTAGTAAAAGGACACATAACCATCGATCGGCGGTCTACCAAAGCACAATCACCAACCTAAATATACGTGGTCTAAAAAAAACATCGGCAATTTATAACAATTTCAAACGTATTTTTATAAATTGCAAAAATGTAGACATGTCACTCTCATTTCCGCTGTTGCTCAACTGACGCTGAACAATCATCGTCGAGCATTGGATCAGCCAATGGGGATTGAGAGTAATCACCGACGCTAGGGGGTGACCAATGAGTTGGGAGAATCAGCATCCCTACCACGGCTCTTAACCAATGAGATAAGGGTGAAGATACCCTCCTCTGCTACCCCCAACTTATCCCCTGGAAAATTTTCTAGCTATAAAATAGCTCGACAGCCAGAAAATATGTTAGTTAGAATCGCATTCAAGCAACATTAAGCCGGGCCCACACGATGCTACGAACACCTTCCAACGTTGGACGCTGGATGGTTGGGCGCATCATGTGGGAGATCCACGAACTACGAGTGGCCAGCTTCCAGCGTCAAACGTTCGTGTTGGAAGGTGTTCGGCCGGCTGTCGGTCTTTTAGTCTACTTCAAAGGGTTTTCTCTGTCATTGGCTGGCATACTTGGTGGCATTGGATACATTCCCACACGACATGCTCAAACATTTGTACGAATGACCACCGTGTATCATAAGTAACGGTCTTTTTAATATTTATTTTACGTGCTTATAAATATTGCTTATTGCAGTAGGTAGGTACAAGTTCAGCCATTGGCAATAATATTTTATTAATTAGTAAATCATGACAATTATAAAAAATAAATATAAAATTAACTGAACTTAAGGGTTTAATACTTAATTAAATGATTAAAAAAAGTAAAAACAATTAAGTAACTATCATAATATAAATGAATAATAACCTCTACTGTCATATGTACTGTCATCCTAGCGGTGACTCTGAGAACTAATAAGGGGGTGAACCTTCTTCAGACAAACGTTGGAACTAACTGCATTTGGATCCAACGTTTGTCTTTCGTGTGGGAGCGCATGTGTCAAGACGTTCGTCCAACGTTTGACTCATCACTTGGAAGCAAACATTTGAGGCAAACGTTCGTAGCATCATGTGGGCCCGGCTTTAGATCTACGTGCAAAAGTGTCCAAAGCTGTGTTTTGGTGGTGACCCGACCGACGGTAAATTTCTATCAATACTCAACTCATTTAGAATTTATGAGATTATCAATTAGTTGGAACCAACTGCATTTGAGCCTACAATTATTATTTTTCTGAGCTAACGGAACGTGACAGGGTTCTGACCGGAAGTGGCTTGGTAAAGTTTGATTATTTGATTATTTAACTAAGTGAAATGAAAATTTTGTTGTTAAAAATACACATCAGCCATCCCCAGTCAAGCGCCCCGTTACAGTACATCCACTGCATAGTGTGGCGGAGCACCATCCTGTTGCAGCCAAATGTTATTGTTTGGTACGTCAGGGTCGTGTTCATTCGGAAAAAATATCGCTAATGCAGGTACTAATTCAAACTGTAAAAAGTCTAGGTATCCTTCCCCATTCAAATTAGTGTCGAAAAAGAATGGCCCTAAAATTCTGTCGCTGATAATTCTTACCCATACATTGAGCTTTTGGGGATGTTGGGTATGAGCTTCATGCATCCAGTGTGGATTTTCTTTAGACCAATATCGACAATTCTGCCTATTGACAGTTCCATGTAATGAAAAACTTACTTCATCCGAAAATATTATACGCCGCGAGAACATTGGATCGCGATTGCAAATTTCCATCATTTGTTCACAGAATTCTTGCCTAAGATCAAAGTCAGTGTGATAACTCATGTATCAATTTTACCTTATAAGGGTGAAATTTTTGCATTTCTAAAAGTTTCAGTACCGAAGTATGGCTCAGATTTTGCTGTAACGCGATATTTCGACTAGTCGAATGCGGGTTATCTTCAAATTTCAGTAATACATTAAGGCTGTACATCTTCGGTTAATGTTGTCACAGAGCGGCCAGTTTTGGGAAGATTCTGAACAGTACCGAGATTTCTAAATTTATTTTCGATTGTATTGACTGTGGATTGGCTTAACTGTTGATCAGGATATTTGTCTTTGAAAAGTCGACATACTTCTTGATGGGTTCTAACTCTATCTCCATATCCAATCATTATTAAAACTTAATTTCTTTGTTTCTCTGTCAACGAAGCCATTTTTGTCAAACAGGTTTCTTACTACGTGGAAATACTCGTACTATTTACAGGGAATGAAAAACACATGTCAAAGTGGACACATCGTTTTGTTTGTTTTAAATCCCGACAACTAGGATTAGTCTGTTAATTTCTTTTATCTTAATTTTTTAAACTTTAATAACGTTTTTCTTTCATTCTTTCTTATGTAACCAATTCAAATTTTTATATGGTTGAAAACAGATTAAAAACTCTACCGAAATGCAAAATAAAAAATACAGGTTGTCATTAAAAAAAAGTCACAACTTTTAAAACAATTGCTTGAAAAATCTGAAAAATTATTTTACCTACTCCCACTTTGTAATTGATGAACTGTTTTCACCAATCGTAAGCGACATATTACGAATATATAGAGCATATACCGAGTGTCTGGGCTAAGGGGCGAACATAGAGATTTAACATGTAAAATTAAATATGTGTAATTATTAGCTCCCCTATTCATTTTAGAGAAAAATCGTAAAGGAATATTTTTTAGAGAATTAAAAATTGTAAATGTATCATCCATTTAATTTACGTTTCTACTAGAATCTACCTCAGAAATAATAATAAGTTTAACCATATACCATTTAATAAAAACCCTTGCCATGACTTTGACAAATGTCATGTTGTGGTGAGAATAATTTTGCTAGTTAAATATCAATTCACGCATTGTAATTACTATGAACAATAATCTGAGTTATTCCAATGAAGAGAGCGTATTCAATATCAAAACATTTTGCAGTGGCGTCAGTTTACTCGGAGTTCGTGACATTACATGTAAACGGAACAGAAGAAACAACGATGAATTGGAAGAAACAGTTTTGGGTTTGATAAATGCTGAACCAACAACTGGCATACGATGCATTGCTCGTGAGTGCAACGTGTCTAAATTATCTGTACAGAAAATTCCGAAGAAGAATGGTTCAGAGCCCTGCAGAACGGGTTTTCAAAAGCCCGGCCCGGCCCGACAGTGAAAATTTAAGACCCGGCCTGTCCCGGCCCGATGAAACGAAAATGTGCTGCGGGCCCGGCCCGCCCCGAAAAATGTTGAATTAAATAAATAAAATTACTGGACCCATGTATTCCTTCAAATTCTTAAAATACATTGAATTCGTGTTAATAACAATTTTTTTTCAATTCACTTTGTTGTTGCTTTAGAAAATATAATTAAATTAAATTTATCCAAGCCCGGCCCGGCCTGACCCGGGTTAAATTATCCATCGGAAAGCCCGGCCCGGCCCGGATACATTTACAATTTTTAATTCTCTAAAACAGCGCTGTCCAACTTCTCTTAGCCAGCGGGCCATTTTCTCTTTAGCAAATATTTCGCGGGCCGAAAAGGATAGGTAAATAATGTCGATATAAATATTTATCGTGGCAACTCTAATTATATTTTCAAGAGTGGAGTCTTTCAAGCTGTTTCTAAATTTTTATTTTATATATTTCATGTCAGAGAATGCACGCTCGCAATATGTACTTCCGAACATAGAAATGATTTGAAGCCCAAAATTCCTCATTTTTTGATATTTTTCTTTATCCAAATGTTAGAACACTTGTATTCCAGTTGCTCCACTAGATGCAATGAATGGGTCAGTTCAAATTTGATGTACAGTTTACTATAACTCGCGGGCCGTAAAAAAAAAGCATCGCGGGCCGGATGCGGCCCGCGGGCCGCCAGTTGGACAGCGCTGCTCTAAAATATACTCCTGTACGATTTTTCTCTAAAATGAATAGGGGAGCTAATAATTAGACATATTTAATTTTACATGTTAAATCCCTATGTTCGCCCCTTATCCCAGACACTCGGTATAAATGTTAAATGTTGTACATAAATGTGTAACATGTACTATTACCACTTATGTACCTTGCTATGTTATATACTTATTAGCCAATTATAATTAACGTCCGCCGAGTCCCCTGCATTCGTCTGTTCGTCTTTAAATATTAAAAGTGACAGTGACATTTAAACGTCAGATTGCAACTTATTGGTTAAAAGAATAACCGACACAATAAACTCCACGCCATGCCTTATTGGTACTTCCATCGCAATGGTATTAACACTTCAGAGTGAGTACAACGATCCGTATCCCTAAATTTGTTCAATAAATATATTGGACAATATATTATTTGACGGAAAATTGTTCGAACGGTAATTCGTTTGCTTAGTTAGTAGTCGTTTTACATTGCCATTACCGGCTATAATTATATACAATATACAATTATAATATATACAATTATAATTTAATACAATTTTAAACGTCACCCTGACAAGATTCAGTTTATATTTCTTTAGTTTAAGCGAATAAATGTAAGGTCGAACGTAAAGTATAGTACATAACGCGAGTTGTAACGCAATTACGCGCTCGTGAAATTGCGTTACTCGACACTACGCGGCTCGTACGCAATATCTTTCACTTGCGCGTAATTTGCTACTTACAACTCTAGTTATGTAATATACTATTACATATGCGCAGTAATATAAATCGCTATACATCTTTTAGATTTTTTCTCTATCTCTATCATACACAACGGAGTTACCGAATTTATCCGCTACTTAATTTCCACACTGTATAGTAACTTTCTTATAAATTATATTTCCAACTGCAACTTGAAAGCTCCACTTATACTCACCAATAGGTAGTAAAGAAGGATTTTTTTCGGATCAAAAGCTATATTTTGTATGTAGTAAGTGCCCTAAAATATATATTCATAAAATCTCTATTTAATACTCCTAATATGTATTCAATACTTACAGGTTTTATTAGACATTCCATAGTATTATTTCTTCGATTAAAAATTTCTTGGATACCAAACAAATTTCTCTCTAAAGCTTCACACATGTTTATGGAAAAATCCAATGGGGCGTAAGGTCGATACCCGTTTGAATAAAACTTTAAGGGTTTTACTGATATCTGTTAATATTCTTTACTCATATATCTATATATGACAAATAAACTTATTATTTCCTGACTTCATTTTCTGTTAGCTCTTGATGAAAGATATTGTTACGTATATTGGTAATAAAATAAACAATTGGTTTGTTTAAGGCTTTATATTACTCTTATTCACATGAACACCAAGAAAACTATAGTTGGCTTAAATCTTATTTTATTAATGATCTATCACATAAAATTAAAAATTGTTTTATAATATATTCATTTAATATCATTAGTTCCAATAATAAAATGTTAGTTATACAGCTCCAATAGATATAACTCAAAATAAATGGGATTTTCGAAAAAAAATGATGTGAACGCTATGAAAATACATTGATGAAACTGGACGATCTTTACGAATTAGACTATCAGTTTTAAACAAAGAGTATAGCACAGGTTTTAGAATATATTACGTAATATTTAATACTCAAATATCAGCATATATAATCAGTTATAATATAACAAGTGGGGAGATTATACCATTGCAATTTTTTTTCAATGAAATCACTGTTTCGCTGTCGTTGCATTTTCATCCGAGATTATAACGAGTGTATTTCAAAATAAAATTGCAATGGTTTTAATCTCCCCACGCGTTATGTTCGGTTAGAGAATATAACGAATTACATATAAAATTTGTTTTGGTTTTGTATCTTCGGAACATAACTTTTCACTTCTTTTATAACTGTAGCGCAGGCGGTTTCAAAAACGCCGCATTTTGTATAAATGTAGCGGAAATTTACAAATTCGTGTAATGAATGCGCCGCCTGACAGCCACTGTCACTGTCTAGTATGTTTTAGTGGTAGCCAATCAGCGTCCTACATTCGAGTTGTATTTTCAAGGATCAGTTGTATTCTCAGTGCCAGCCAATCAGCGTCCCAGATTTGAGTTGTATTTTCAGTGCTAGCCAATTAGTGTCCCAGATTTGAGTTGTATTATTTCAAATCAGTTATATTCTCAGTGCAATGACCTCTGTAAGTATTGATTAAAATCTGTTTATAATATCGAAGCTAAACGGAATAAAGTTACATTTTGAGTTCAATTTCTGATTTTATTACTATTATTATATCTAAACTTACTCTAGACTGTTGGTATGACGGCCTTGTTTTTCAACAAAAGGGAACATGTTCTAGTTTTATATTCTATATACTGAAGGAAAAAAAAAACACTTGAAATTCGTGAAATATCGACCATTTTCACAACTATAACTCGGCGTATTTTCAATCGATCTCGATGAATATTTGAGGGCGAAAAACTTTGAAGTGTCTTCTTTGAAGTCTTGCATACGAAATTAAGCGTTAGCCTTTCCGCCCCCTCTAGCGCCCCTGTGAAAAAAAAGTTTTTTTTCTGGAAACCATGTCCAACTTTGACGATGTCTACGGAGTTGTAAAATGTTTGTCAACTCGATCCACCATATAGGCATTAAAATTTGATCAATTTCCTATGCAGGACTCAAAGAACGAAGTTCCTACGACGATTTGGCACCAAGTTATGGGTGTTTGAAAAAAAGTGCATTTTGAGGTTTTTTCGCACATAACTCAGTGACTTTTCAACCAAATTTGATGATTCTTTCAGGAAAAAATCCCAATCGAGTCGACAAAATTTTTCCAACTCCGTAGACATCGTCAAAGTTGGACATGGTTTTCTGAAAAAAACATTTTTGTTCACAGGGGTGCTAGAGAGGGGCGGAAGGGGTTACGCTTAAGTTTGCATGCATGAACTTAAAGAAGACACTTCAAAGTTTTTCGCCATTAAAGATTCATCAAAATCGATTGAAAATACGCCGAGTTATGGCGGTTTGAAAATAGTCGAAATTTCACGAATTTCAAGTGTTTCATTTCTTTTTCCTCCAGTCTATATTTCCATTAAAATTTGTCTATATAATTATCATTCTTGTACTGCACTTTACAATACTTAATCTTAATATCGTAGGATTTTTAAAAGATAGACATACATATTATTAGATTAGTAAGAAAAAGAAACCACTACTGGTTATTATATTATAATAAAATGGCTCCTCGGTACTGACAGATATTGTATGTAAATGTAAAAATAAATTATCTTTATAATGATGATGATCACAATGGTCAGTTTGGATTACAAAGATTTTTATCGTTCATTGCCATTTCCATTAAAATATTTTTATATGTTATATTTTTACATTTGTTCACATTAAGGGTCCTGGTACCTCTAAATTTAATTAAAATAGTATCCATAAACGGATAAAGACTAAAAAGTATTCAAAAAAAAAAAAACATCAATGCTGTGCGCAACATGATTGAAGAAGATCGGCAATCTACAGGGAGATAGAGGCATCCTGAGGCATATCGAAGACCGCAGCACATACGATTTTGCATGGACATCTGTTCCCGATGGATTCCGAATAATTTGACCGAAGGAATTTCTTAAAAAATTCAACCTAGGAACTGCAAAATCGCTATACAAACAACATCTTAACTGGTAACGAAACTTGGATATACTTTGATCAATGGATCTTTGCGTGCACGTCATAGATAGCCGAACCTTCTTTATTCCCTCTACGATAAGTTAAATGAGGCTCAGTAATATATGTACTTATGTCGTCCAAAGAGAGAACACTCCGTTTTCAGTAATGACGCACACGTAAAGATCCGTGGATCAAACGATATATTCGTATAAACCAGAAACTGAACAACATTCCACTTCAAGATGCCGTTGAAGCCTTCAAAAACCATGAGGTTTGAGGTACCAACAGAGTGAAATTTTTTTTTCGAGTGGCAATAGTGTAAATCTTAACCTCTTCACGTCCAGGTGACATTACAAAAGAAAAAAAATACCCCTTTAGCGCCGTCTATGGAATATTTTTTCATATTTTTTTTTGCATAAAAGTAAATTTGCGACGGTAGAAAAATTAATAATTTTTCGTTAAACCCGGGATTGCGCTATAACCCAATCAAAGTTGCATGGGCACGAAGGCAAATATTTTGAAAAGCAATAAAACAGTTTCTGCCAAACAACTTAAACGCGACTCTGCTACTCAATTGTAGAATTTTGTATTTCGTTTCGCCAATACTACCGTTGTATTTTGTCCGAACCCGCATAAAACAATTTATTAATAAATTAATAAATAATACACATAAATTTATTCAGTATAAATATAACAGTAAGGTGTGAGCCCCAGAATTTTGTTTCGGAGTTGGCCATGCCTGAGAGAGAGCAACATAGATGCGATAACAGAAAATCGATAATTAATGGGGTAGCTTGACATTACAACAATGTTTTGCATTGTCATAATCGATAACAGAAAAACGGTAATTAGGTAAGTAGCTTTTAAGGTTATAAAAACATGATGTTAATGACGTTACGTCACTGTCATTAAGTTTTAATTTTTACAATTACTCTTGTAGCAAACCAAACTATTCAGCTTGTAATAAACCATAACTTTTCCTGATCCTTATTATTATTTCATTCGATAAATTATCTACCCAAATATACCGCGAGCTTGGATGCATTATCAAAAAACATTTTTTTCGTACCTGTTACCTTTTAGTAATTCATCTCGACATAACATTTGTTGTCATCAGACAACCAGACAAAAAATGTTATTGTCTCGTTAAATTACTAGGTAACAAGGTACTCAAAAAACTATTTTTTGATAATTAACCTCGATCTAGGTATATTACTACCGATGATTCATTGTTTTAAATCCAATTCAATTGAACTAATCTAGTATCATGATGTAATGATATGCGACCTACTTCATTTATCTTACAGCCAACTCTGAAACAAAATTTTGTGGCTCACACAATATAATAAACATTTATAAATCATTTTGCGAACCCCTTCCTTTTCTTGAACACTCGCAAACCCTTAATAATCATCATCTGTAAAATCCAGAGCTGGCCTCCTAAGATTTTTTTAAAAAAGTCTCATACAAGGGCAAAATACAATTTATTAACAAATAAATAAATAATAAACATACATTTGTTCAGTATAAATATAACAGTATAATAAACATTTATCAATCATCTTCCGACAACTCCTTCCTTATACCCTTAACCTTATCCTCAACAATCGCAAATTCCTTAATAGTCATCAATTTCAAATCCATAGTGTACTTCCTGACACTTCCCAATAAATCCCAAGTCTGATACCTCAACTCCTTCTTAAAAACCTCCATCTCCTCCCTAACAACTTCCCTGATAACCGTTCTAAGTTCATCCTTATTTAGATTATTATTTACCATCGGAATTGGAGAAATATTAGAAAATAAATCTTGTTTATCACCTGCAACCGGCGTGGAAGCCAGATGGCATCTGCTGATAAAATGATCTACTTGCGTTTTCAAGTGTGATTTAGATTCAGCAACCGGAACAGGTGAGGGTGATCGATTAGGTTTTGAATCCGTCAAGTTTTTAATAGGTAACGTTTGTATTTGACCACCCGGACTCGCCTGGGAGTTTAAACCATCCAATTTGAATTCCTGTGTATCAGATACCGCTTGACCAAAAATCACTTTTCCAAACGAATTGGTTTCATTCTTCGATTGTGTCTGACCACCCAAATTCGGGGAATGGAAACCAATAGCTTCCAGAAATGAGTCTTTAGTGTCCGGTTTGACTTCTTGTATATCAGGAATTGCTTGACCAAAAATTAAGTTTCCAAACGAATTGGTTTCATTCTTTGGTTTCGTTTGTGCCTCTTCTGGTTGGGACAATTCCATCACGCTGGAAAGATCATCGCTCACGTTCTCGAAAAGAATTTGTTTGATTCTGCTACCATGCTCGAATTTAAAGATCGATTCCTTTAAATTCCTCAAATCGTACAATACTATCTTTCCATCTTGAGATCCAACAGCTACACTGTCACCATTAGGTGAAACATCAACAGCCAATGGTGTTTTTGGCACCCCCAAACTATGCGCCAACCTGTTTGCCCGATAATCGTAAAAGCAGATTATTGAATCCATGCCTAAGCTGACGATCAAACTCGATTTTAATGTTGAAAATATTATATCATTAACTGGTGCCCTATGCAATTCAGAATGCACTACAGACTTTGATGTATTGATATCCAAGACGGAAACGATACCCTCTTCACTACAGCCAGCCATATAATTCTTCATCGAGGGATGGCATTTGAAGTTCGTTAAAGTCTTTGAATGTGGAACTTTAATTGAGCTGCTGAGTATCCCCAAATGATTGTTGTAAACGTAAACCTTTCCATTATCGCAACCAGCAATCAGATGACTTCCTTTATAATTATACTGCAACTTGAACAGACTAGCGGGGGCGTATGGAAAGGTTTTCTTCACACTCCTACTTTTTGTATCATAAATCAATAGTTGCCCAGTTGATGTTCCCAGTGCTATATTGTATTTTGTTGATGTTTGGAAGCATGCGCATGTTGTGTTCTGGATGCCTTGTATCGTGTGTATTAGTTTTGGATCGTTGTAGAAGGAGATGATTTCCGTTTTTCCGTTTTCTGGGACCAGCACCATCCATCCTCCGTCTTTCGCCCACGACACTGTATTAATGGTGTTGTTTTGTGTTTCGTTGGACTTGTAGATCCCGCAGAGTTTTCCGTCGGGCCACAGGTGGCATTTGACTTCTTTGGATGTTGAAACTATGCGCATGTTTTCTGATCTGGAATGTAAATCGAAAATTAGATGAATATTTAAATATTTGGCAACACTGTTAGTGAATTTTGTGTTACCATATACGTATTAGCAGGCGCGCACCCAGGCGGGTGGCTATCGTGCTTGAGCGAATTTATTATAATGACATCTAAACAGGCAGGGCCGGGTTTAGACTTGATAAGGCCGTAAGCTATTTGAGATATGGGACCTTTGACTATACTAATGGACTGCTAGCGCCGCTTTATGTGTCTCCAAGCAACGGTGGCACGGCGGGACCCTAAATGGTTGCAATATGTTACTAAATTGGTAGCTATTGTGTCTATGACATATGACTCTATGAGCTCGCATTGCATATTGTGATACCCTGCAATTTATTCACACCTTTGAATATATAAACATTTATATTGTCAAATATTCACACCATGTCAAAATATTGCTATTCGAAAGGCTGCAATACGTCCACGTATATATGCCAACGCGGTTATAATACTCGTCAGCTGATGTACACGTCAGTTGACTTTTGACTTATAACCTAAAATTCTGCATTAGATTTCCATCAAATCCGGAACTTCGCAAATTATGGGTTGATGCTTTGCTTGTAAAGAACAGGCAGGAAAGTGGACCCGAGTTGCCGAAATATGCTCGCATTTGCATTCTCCACGTTGCTGATGAATACATCGAGATATATTTTTTTTGCTTTCCGGTTTTTAAATTACGCTCCATTTTCGGCTCCGGGGCGGGACTTATATCGGGCTCCAGCTCGTGGACAACTTTTGGAGCAGTGATCATATGGGAAATGGAGGGGGAATAGCAGTCCATTAGTACATAGTCAAAGTATGGGACCCTTTATAAGTCCAGATATTATGTCAGTGTCAAATATGATTTTCGGGTTAAACTGAAATACAATTAAGAAGTATATACAGTGCGCGCCTAAAGTATGGAATAAATTCAGTAAAATTCAGTAAAACCCAAATAAAATATTTTTGGAAAAAATCCTCGAACGGGTCGATTTTCTTTCATAAAAATACACATTTTTGCATAAAAGCCGTCATTTAGAGTTTTTGGAAAATGATCCTGTTCCAGCGCTTGTAGCTATTTTTTCAAACAAAACTGATCTTGACCTTCCATATAATACAATATGGTTTCAGCAAGACTGCGCGACCCCGCACAATGCGCGTTTATTGAACAATTGCTTTACGAACATGCTTATTACTATATTACTTTAAGAATTAGCCCGGAAAATATTCAAAATGTTCAGCAAGAGTTTCTACATGTTCGAACTGTGGATGGCAGTTCAAACATTTAATTTAATAATTACATTTGCTTGCTAAAGAAGTTTTTGTTTATTTTATGTCAACCATAAAATTTACAGTTTCTCATTTTCAATTGTCATTTACTCGAAAAATTTCTTATATAAGATGGCAAAATTTTTATACTGCCAGTTCGACAATGAAAATATCTCTCAAAATAAAGAATAAAAATAGGTGGTTGTCATTTAATAACAAAATGGCTGACGTCAAAAACTCAAAAACAAATAACGACTGAAATTCGACTTTCATGCTAAAGTGTGTATTTTTATCAAAGAAAATCGACCTGTTGGGGATTTTTTCCTAAAATATTTTATTTCGGTTTTCCTGAATTTATTTTATACTTTAGGCACGTGCTGTATATAGTGAAACAATAAATCTTTAACGGTAGGGTAGCCCTCAGAAGTACGTAAAACTGTCGCATATAGGGGGATTAAATCAAATTAGTGTGAGAATATAACTGATTTGAAATAATACAACTCAAATCTGGGACGCCGATTTGCTGGCACTGAAAATACAACTCAAATCTGGGAAGCTGATTGGCTGGCACTGATAATACAACTGATCCTTGAAAATACAACTCGAATGTAGGACGCTGATTGGCTAGCGCTAATACAAACTAGACATTGACAGTGGTTGTCAAACGGCACATTCATTACACGAATTTATAAATTCCGCTACGTTTATACAAAATGCGGCGTTTTTGAAACCGCCTGCGTAACAGTTGTAAAAGAAGTGAAAAATTACGTTCCGAACATACAAAGGGTTTCTATTAAATGGTAAATGGTTAAACTTATTTTTATTGTTTCTGAGGTGGATTCTGGCACAAACGTAAATTAAATGGATGATACATTTACAATTTTTAATTCTCTAAAAAATGTTCCTTTACGATTTTTCTCTAAAATGAATAGGGGAGCTAATAATTACACATATTTAATTTTACATGTTAAATCCCTATGTTCGCCCCTTATCCCAGACACTCGGTATAATTACTGCTGATAGGTTGTTCCTCTTACGCAGGGACGACCCATCCTGGCCGAAAATTTAAAATTCCCGCAAATTTTGTCCATCCCTACCATACCTACCCATGAAAAGGCGATGATTTCCGATGATTCAATTGGAGGCGCGGCACGCTGCAGTGTGGGCAAAAATCTCGCCAAGCGGGTCTAAAATAATGACGGATTTATGTTCGCAACATTTATAATCTCCTAAATCTAATTGAGTCATAATTCTCAACTATTGTAGTATTAAATTCTACTGTTTTAACAAATGAAGATCCAGCTGCCACAACAGTTTTTTTTTCAGTTAATACCATAAAAAATGTAATTGCATTTTTGTATACCATGTGTTCATCGCATCCTAGGGAATTGCCATGTAAAATTTTCAAATTCAGCTTGTATCTTTATTATTGAATTGAAATGGTCAGAATAAAATTAGAATTATTCCTTTATATTATTTTTGAAGTTATATTTTTGTTTTCTCTTTAGTTAAATTTAATTAAACATTACCATTAACCGCGGAAAGTAATGACGATCCATGGCTAATCTACTGCGGGTAAAACTACTGGGAGGTCCAGGGGGGGGGGGACTTAAACTAACCCTAACCTAAACATAAGCACTTTATATTTTGCAATAATTATTTGTGGTTAAAACATGTTTGATTTTTAAATTCACTGTAAATATGAATTACTCCCAGTTAATCATGTTTTTTTTTATTGCAAAATGCGTAAAGCTATATCAAGCTTTATTGTAGAAAAAAATATAAATATCTAAAACACATTACTTGAAAACATTATAATCTCTGAAATTAAAAGAATTCTCCTGACGACTCGACGGCGACGGTTATCTTCTGACAATCACTGACGTGCTCGCCACGACGTTCGTACATCATCTAAACCTATAAATGGTGGGAGAAGAAGTCCACACTCGTCGAGTATGTCCGCCCGAAACTCACTTTCCTTGCCCCGCAGAGGGGTAAAAATATTTTTCGGCCAGGAATGACGCTCCCCCTCACGCACCTCCAGAAATCATTTTTATTCATAACAAACTTAAAAATGCAAACTCTGGTAAAAAGAAACAAAAGCTCTTTTAAAAGGCACAATTTATTTAATCTCTTGAAACATCTTATAAGAATTAAGGAATTATATTAAACTAAAATATTTTCTTTCTTGCCTTTGCCAGAGCAAAGTCACTGATAACATCTTCAAATGATAAATAAAGATCTTTCTCCAGAGGAATTTGCAACCATCATACTAAGAAACAATCTCAAAATTGCTTTTACATTAGGGAATGCGATTGGACCCGATCCGAGAATTTTTTCCAAAAATATTTTATTACGGTTTTACTGAATATATTCCATACTGTAGAGATAAACAAAGTTGACAAAAAAAAACATAAACTATAATAACTCTTTCTTTAATTATCAAAATAATAATAGGATCGTTTGATCGAAACTGTAGTCACTATTGCCCACTTGCACCGCAACTACTTAATCATGATTAAAAAGTTAATCAATGGTTAGCGGAGAATTGGCTTGCACGGCAACTTAATCATGATTAAAGTCCCCAAGAAACGTCAAATATTTAATCAGCCGATTTTGGCCGATTAACTCAAAAACTAATAATAACTTCACGACGAATACAGTCGTGAAGTTATTTACATTTGGCAGACGATTTTGAAATTAATAACCTTTGTTTTGTCTTTGTTATTAAAAACGATGGATTTGTGAATAGTTGTGAAGATTGATAAAATCGATGGCTCGGAGGTTAATGATTTTATTAATTTTGGTTTGTTTACCTCGTCCAATAAATGTAAGGTTAAATTCTGTCGATGTATTTGATGATAATTTCCATCGTCAATTCAGATAAACGAGAGTGCATCGTTTATTTATTAAATTTAATTGAAGGCGACAATGAATTTATGGTTAATTGGAAATATTTTTTTATAATTTCTCGGTATGTTATTAAAAATGTGATACTATCGAATCCAGTGACGGTTCGCGGGTTTTTTTCTGGTACGGCCGAGGAGCAAGAGGTGGTAATACAGATAGGTAGGGTCAGTTACAGAGACGGCTGGCTGCGTGACCGCACCTATCTGTATTACCATCTCTTGTTCCTCGGCCGTACCAGAAAAAACCCCGCGAACCGTCACTGATCGAATCATATACTTCGCTGCAGTACGTATCTTAAATTAACAAATGAAGACGGTCAAAAGCCGCTAATACACAAATACAATTACTTTGCTCATAGGTTCACGTATTAAGAAATAATAATAATAGTGTACGTAAGTTAGCATTTAGTATTCATATTTACCGCGCATTTGTTTCCTCTGTTCTCAATAGAACGACGAAAAACAACCAAAAAAGAACTTAAAATCCCTAGAAAAACGTGTGCTGTCTATAATAATACTCCGTGGTCGATAGATGCTTAATCAGCCGACGGTGCAACAGAAATACTCTGATTAAAGTTAATCATGATTAAGTTCTGCGGTGCAAGTGGGCATATACCTCTTATGGATATACTTATGGACTGCTAACGCCAACTTCATGTGTGTCTCCAAGCAACGGTGGCGCGGCGGGACCCTAAATGGTTGCGGTATGTTACTAAATTGGTAGCTATTTTGTGTCTATGACATATGACTCATGAGCTCGCATTGCATCTTGCGATACCCTGCAATTTATTCATACCTTTGAATATATAAACATTTATATTGTCAAATATTCTCACTATCTCAAAATATTGCTATGCGAAAGGCTGCAATACGTCCACGTATATATACCAACGCGGTTATAATACTCGTCAGCCGATGTACACGTCAATTGACTTTTGACTTATAACCTAAAATTCTGTATATTTCCATCAAATCTGGAACTTCGAAAATTATGGGTTGGTGCTTTGCTTGTAAAGAACAGGCAGGAAAATTGACCCGAGTTGCCGAAATATGCTCGCATTTGCATTCTCCACGTTGCTGATGAATACATCGAGAAATATATTTTTTTGCTTTCTGGTTTTTAAATTACGCACCATTTTCGGCTCATCGGGCTCCAGCTCGCGGAAAACTTTTGGAGCAGTGATCATATGGGAAATGGAGGGGGATTAGCAGTCCATGTTTACATAGTCAAAGAGTCAAAGTTAATAGGGTATTTAAGAATCATCTAAGTTTTCTATCTTCAATTTTATTACTAATGAAATATCACCAATAGTATATTACGACACTAGTTCGGTAAGTGCTCTCTAACAGGTCGAGAAAATTTGAAAAATACGAGGCCCGTAGGGCCGAGTATTTTTAAATTTTGAGACTTGAATGCACTTAACGAACAGAGTGTTGTATAGTATTTTTTGCGCTACCGATTTAAATAGTTATAAAAATAGTAACAAAAAAATAGTTCAAAACGACTTTTATAATTAAAAATTCCTGCGCTTTTAACTAGCCTAGAACGGTACTAGGACTTTCATGATTCAGAACAGGCTTGTTATTTTTTCGTCAACCGCCATGAAAGTGACGGCTTTCCGACTTGACACCATTAATCGAAAATTGATATTATAATTCCAGTACACCGAGAGGTTGCTAGGCTACGATGAAATAACAGACCGGGAAAATTTTTGTCGGACAGTAGATGTAGCGATTGACGAAAAAATAGTATGTGCGTCACGTAGAAAAAATGCATTCCCGGACTACTGTGATTGTTGGACTCGGCTAGCGCCTCGCCCAACAAACTTCACAGTCGTCCGGGAATACTTCATTTTTCCCACTAGACACACAATCTACTATTGTGAGTTTCCTAGCAACCGAAATTAGTCCGGGAAAGCCATTCCAACGTGACTAAATACACACACAGTAAGCATAGCAATATAGATCGGTAGCGCATAATAGTATATTACATAACTAGAGTTGTAAGTAGCAGATTACGCGCAAGTGAAAGATATTGCGTACGAGCCGCGTAGCGGCGAGTAACGTAATTTCACGAGCGCGTAATTGCGTTACAACTCGCGTTATGTACTATGCTTTACCTTCGACCTTACATTTAATCGCTTAAACTAAGACATATTGAAACTGAATTTTGTCAAGGTGACGTTTAAATGTGTATTAAATTAGCCGGTAATGGCAATCTGGGACGACTACCAACTAAACAAACGAATTACCGTACGAACAATTTTCCGTCGAATAATATATTGTCCAATACATTGATTGAACAAATTTAAGGATACGGATCGTTGTACTCACTCTGAAGTGTTAATCTACTAAGATACCATTGCGATGGAAGTACCATGGCGTGAAGTTTATTGTGTCGGTTAATGTTTTAACCAATAAGTTGTAATCAGACGTTTAAATGTCACTGTCACTTTTCATATTTGAAGACGAACAGACGAATGCAGAGGGACTCGGCGGGCATTTATTGTAATTGGCTAATAAGTATATTATATAGCGAGGTACATAAGTGGTAATAGTACATGTTACACATTTATGTACAACATTTAACATTTATATATGATCTATATATTCGTAATGGGTCGCTTACGATTGGTGAAAACAGTTCGGTAATTCATCAATTACAAAGTGAGAGTAGGTAAAATAATATTTCATGTGAATTTACTATCTAGAAACTTATTATCTATGAAATTCCACTAACCATTACCAATATAACACTTTTGGGATTCATGTAAGTTTATCATCTCTGAACTTATCTTTGATTTGTCAAATAGTGACATCTATTGTAAAACGTGAGAACTTAAGGAAGTTATTTACATACGTGGATGACAGATAACCGGCCACGAAATAATTCTAAAAAGCGTCTGGTACCATAATACACGTAATTAATTACTTTCGAAAAAGTAAACACGATATAACAGGTGTGTATAATCAGTTACAATATGTTAAATGTTTATATTGGATAAAAATGTGCCTAATTTACGGTTATGATTTACGTGTAATCTGCCGTGTTTTAGTCAAATGGAACACTTACCGGTTAAATATTTGCGATATAAGTGTGAAGTCTTGCTAAAAGTAACCCCTAATCGGGGATGATGTAGAACTTTTGTATAAATTCGTTATTTTCTGCGGTTACAGTGAATTAGCATCGCCGCCATGAGTAACGAAAAGCGATTTTATTGCAATACTAAAAACACTTTTTTTCCTTCCAATGTCCCCATTGGTGCGATAAAGAAGGTCCTTGATGAACTTTTTAACATGCTCAATGGTGTTATACTTATTCTATGATAACCGGGATCTATTTGTTATTTTCTTGTAACAGGTTAACTTGCGTTTGCTCCTGCTTAAATTTTCAACTCTAATTGTTTTTACCATTAACCCGCCAATGGTGATCTACTTGTCTGTGAGACCGGGTGTATTAAAAAATTTGAATAACTTTATTCTCCGTTATTGCTTTTTGTTGCAATTTCGGGTAGCTGCCGCATTGCAGAGCTTAAATTGATTAAATATCTTTGTTTTATTGTCAAAGAGCATAAATTTAAAAAAAATATGAACTATTAGTAACATGTTTAGAAAAATCTGGTGCGTGAGACCGGCGTCACCATTGATCAAAGTCAAATTTGTGTCACCAGTGGCGATTAATTAACAAGCTTATTCTTTAATCAATGAATTTGATACTTTCTAATCAGCCAAAGTAATAGTGACGAGGCCTATATGTTTCACAACTATTTAAAAACAATATCAAAATAGTGTCTTATTTTGCTTTTAAACAAATATTCAGCTTTAGGTAATTTGACACTGTAAAAATGGGCCGGTTCAGTTTTTAAATCAATTACTCAACTTACTGGGCGACCTGTTCCTTTACATAGTCCTCTGAAGAATTTATTTGGTATTAATTCTTAATTCCAGTTTACTCTAGCAGAGAAAAGCTGACAAGTGCTTGTCAGCTTTTTGTTTGTAATCTATTTTTCTTAATGAGAAAGGCTTGATGAATATATTAACTTTTAACAGATGAATGTTACAGGGTATGGATCTCAGTTATTTGAAGAGATGAAGCATCCATTAAATTAGGGCAAAGTTGCATATTTTAGGGTACAATGTTAATCTGGAAACAAATTTGAAATCTCTTCTTTTGTTTTTGAGATATTTAAAAAAATATCTTTTTCTATAGCACGTGTTAAAGTATGCTTTTATCAACTCGAAATAGTAGATCAAGTGTCATTTTACACGTAAGAGTAGATAAAGTAATACTTTAACAGCAAGGGTAGATAAAGTACTTTCATTTTTGCCATTTTACAGCCGCAGACGCCTCTTCTTCTGCATCTACAGGCAGGATTTCTTCATTTTCACACATGATTCTATTAGCGCAAAACTTCTGGTGCAAACTGTTGACAATAAATTTTTTTTATAAATGTCAGGGTGGTCCGCTCTAGTCTTTTCGTCGCGTCTTTTGCGGAAAAAATAATTTAAATTAATTTTGACACTTCTAATAAAAAATATTTTGCCTCTGCCTTTAAAATCTGCTATAGAAAAAAATAGAATTTTACACATAAGGATAAAATATTATCGACTCGTGATAATCTCATTGATAATATATTATTTTATCGTCTTGTATAAAAAATAACTATTATTTTATTATTAAAAAAACTATCAAATCTAGACTTTTACAACTTTAATTTACAGGCACTTTTTAATGAGGAATCAAGTAGCATACTTGATTTTAAAATAACTCTAAAATTTACCCAAGAACCATAGCTAACTTGTTTTTTTTATGGGCGCATTTTGATATGTAAAATTATAGCCTTTTGTTTTTTGTAAACTTGGAAACAATGGCAACATACCTATTTATAACGTTTAGTTGCATATGGTTACTTGGGTTTTTATCGCTAAGTTTATCTTTAAATTTTTCTTACATATTTTAAGCAATCTAAATCTGACAAATTTCTGAATTAAAAAATATATTTGACTTTACAAATAATAAAGACGAAAAGACTTTATTATTTGTATTTAATAAACTTACAATAAGTGAGGTTGTCTCAAGTTAATATTTGACTTTGTTGACATATTTCTGGATATTACTGTAGATTTGTTGTTTATCTAATACATACATTTTTGCATCGAGAACAATACAATTTTTTCAAACCTTGTTACTCTTTATTAAAAATAGCATTTTTTATAGTTACGAATAATACCCATAACTTATCAATATTTTGTTTATAGACAAATATGTTTTCATGCAATCCGATAGAGGGCCATCCTTACAAGGTGCTCTTTACAAAACAAACAAAAGGTTGTAATGTTACATATCAAATGTAATAGTAAAGTATGTTCATTAAAAAAAAACCTCAAGTGTGCCATGATTTTTTATTTTTAAAAATCTAAGCTGGTGACACATTGAGGTTATGTTACTTGCGGCATTTTCCTACCGATAAATTAATTTGCTGTGATAAACGACGCAGAGAAGACGTAGGTTCATTTTCCAAAATTCCTTGGGCTGTGTTAATAGCATCCTAAGTACGTTTGACTGGTCTACCACTTCCTGGTTTACGGAGAATACTACTTGTTTCACGAATCAATTCAACAGATCGTGATAAGGTATTTTTAAATTCATCATAAATAATGAGAATTCTTCTTGAAACTCTGCCATAGGTGCCTCGAGTGAATACACCCAATTTTCGTCCACTTTAGTCCCATTTCGGAAATAACTTTCAACTAGAAACGTTTTTGCTGATTGCTGTAAACCATTGTGACCATGGAATAATTGTGACTTTTAGAACGATCTGACGTTTTGTGTGTCAATTCCTAACATGTGTGCCAACTTAAATTTTTTAACGTAAAAAATCATGGTACACTTAAGGTTTTTTTTAATGAACATACGATATATTACATAACTAGAGTGGTAAATGGCACATAACAAGCAATTTCACGAGCTCGTATTTCCGTTATAACTCGCATTATGTACTATACTTTACATTTATTCGCTTAATCTAAAGACAAACTGAAACTGAATCTTGTCAGGGTGACATTTCAATTTTTATGGCTCTATTTAATTAGTAGAGTCTATTCATATCGGCAAGAGGCAGCAATTTACATTTAATTTGTTGCAAGTAATTGAATTAATTAATTAATAGTACACTAGCGATTGCCCGTGAAAAATCACTGCAAAGATTTAATAACATATTTTGTATCGAAATATTGCTATATTTATTCCATTTAACGTCTAAAATTGTCCTGTAATGGCAAAATGGGATGATTTGTAATTTGCCTGGTAATGGCAATATGAGACGACTACTAACTAGCATGTATGTTGTGGGATGCATGTGTGAGAACAATTTTAATGTATGGCGTGGAAGTATGGGGTACGAAGGGGTATGAATGAGTAGAGAGAGAGCAGCTGTGGTTCTTGAAGCATATGTTGGGGGTGGAAGAGTCTACGCCAGGTTACATACTGCTTCAGGAAACAAATAGAGGGAATACACAGAGTGTGGCAATGGAGAGAGTGGTCAGATATGAGATGAAGTTGTGTGAATTAGAGGAGGAGAGATTGGTGATAGAGGTATGGAAAACATGTGTGGGTGTAGGAGAGTACAAGTGGAGAATGGAGCGAAAGAGAATGTATGAGAGGGTGGGGTTGTCGGTAGCTAAAGCGAAGAAATGGATAGAGAGTGGAGTGAATACGGCGGGTGGGTGAAAGAGAAGGAAAAGGAAGTGGAAATTCAGGAGAGGCAGGGATGTATCGCGAAGAGTGATTATAATATCGTATGTTCATTAAAAAAAAACCTCAAGTGTGCCATGATTTTTTATTTTTTCAAATTGACATACAAAACATCAGATCTTTCTAAAAGTCACAATTATTCCGTGGTCACAATGGTTTACAGCAAGCAGCAAAAAATATTTCTAGTTGACTAAAGTGGACGGAAATTGGGTGTATTCATTTGACGCACCTTTGGCAGATTTTCAGGAAAAAATTCCTAATGTTCCCATTATTTATGATGAATTTAAAAATACCTTATCACGATCTGTTGTATTATTTCATGAAACGGGTAGTATTCTCCGTAAACCAGGAAGCGGTAGACCAGTCAAACGTACTCAGGATGCTATTAACATAGCCCAAGAAATTTTGATGGATGAATCTACGACTCCTCTGCGCCATTTGTCACAACAAATGAATTTATCGGTAGGAACATGCCGCAAGTAACATAATAATAAATAATAATAAACTCATTTATTTAATTCAGTAAAAAAATCAAAACAAAACATAATACAGTTATGTAGCTTTTCCTAAATTAAACACGTCAGAGTAGAACAAATTAACAAATATACCATTTCCAGTTCCTTAATAGTTACAATAACAAAATTAAATTAATTTTGAATTGAATTTAATTGAAAATATGAAGAATGTATAAGTAAATTAAAAAGAATAGTGTTCAGAAATCCGCTAATTTGTAGATTTCATTATGCAGTAAATATTGGTTCAACTTATTTTTAAATTCTTTTAAATTGCTAATGCATTTTAAGTTTATAGGCAGTTTGTTGAATATTTTAATAGCACTATATTTTGGCGATTTTTCAAATGAACTTAATCTATGTATTGGAATGTCATATGACATTTCTAGTGCTATATGAATGAGTCTTCGAAAATTCTTCAAAACTATTTTTATATTTAAAATTATATATGAGTAACTCATAAATATATAGACGATTAAATGTTAATATTTCCCCTTTTTTGAAGTATCCGCGGCATGACTGTATATTTAAGACCAAAAATTATTCTTAACACTTTTTTCTGTAAAAGGAATACTTGATTACTATTACTACTCGCACCATAAAAGATTATACCATGGCGTAGTAACGACTCAAAATTTGCCTTGTATAAAATTATTAATGTTTTTATATCAAATATTTTCTTTAGTAACCTCATCGTGAAACATATTGAATTTAACTTGCCAATGAGTTTGGTACAGTGTTCTTTCCAGTTTAATCTATTATCTATATGTAAACCTAGCACCCTGGCGTTCGAGTTGAATTGAACCGTAATATCGTTTAATTTTATTTCATTAAATTGTAACCTCAATATGTGTTGAGCAGGGAGGAAATGGTGACGCTGGCAAGAGCCAGGTGTGTATCAGGAGAGAGAGGGAGGAAAAGATGGATGGGTGTAGAGTATGGGAAATGTGTAATGTGTGAATGGGGGAGGGATACATGGAGACATTTGGCAGAGGAGTGCGAGGGAGTGTGTGAAGAATGGGTGGGAAGGAGAAAAAGAGTGAATGAATGGATGAGAGAGGGCGGAGCCGGTGTGAAGACTCTGGCGAGATTGGGGTGAGAAAAAGAGAAGAGAAGGGAGAGGAAGTGATGAAATAGAGAATGTAGTGTATGCCAATAAAGGTTTTTTTTTGTACGGTTTCAATTGTCCCCGAAATAATTTGATAATACACAATAATTTTTACTGGGACACTATTGATGTTTTTGACAATTTTTAAATCTACATGCCGGAAAGCTGTTGAGAGCAAGACAAGTTAAATGATTGTCATTGCTTAATAAAAAAAAACTGTATCTTATGTTTTCCGTATCATTAAATTGATATTGTACTTACCTTTCATTGTTATTATTATTATCATTGTTGTTAAACTGGTCATCAGTAATAAAGATTATTATTATTATTAAAATGGCGCCCATAAGAAAAACAAAAGTTGGGCATGGTTCCTGGGTAAATTTTATTTTAAAATCAAGTATGCTACTAGATTCTTTGTCAAGTGCCTGCATAATGTCAAAGTTGTACGTGTCAGGATACAATAAAATAAAAATAAAATTGAAAAAAAACATTTTTTTGACTATAGATTTAAATTTATTTATTTATTTTTTTTTATTTAAAATATATACGGGAAACCCCTTTTTACAAAGAAAATACAATTTGTAAGTGTGAAAAAAACTACAAAATTCTACAGCCAAGTTTATTAAATCATGTAAAAGTATGTATATAATATGTGCGTGAATATAAAAGTAATACAATTTATATTAGTGAATAAAGTAATATATAGCAGATAACTAATTGAAAGCATTGCGTTTGATGGTATATTTAAAACTTTCGAATGTGCAGTGAAATAGATTAAACCATTTGTAATTGTTATATTTATTCGTGTACCTCATAATATGGGCAATGGAGTTATGACTAAAATTGGTGGTAAAAACTTGCTCACGGAATAACGGCCGAGATCGTAGTAAACGATAATTGCCGGTAATATAAAAATCTAAATGTTCTAAAATATATGAACAATCTATAGAGCCGTTTATTAGCTTGTGTAGGAGACATAAGTCGGAAAGAATTCTACGATCATCCAGAGAGTGCATATGTAATATAGTTTTTATATTAGTGTAGTTACCAGAGGTATGCGTAATACCCAATTTATATTCCATTAAGCGGAAAAATTTGTTTTGGACACAATCAAATCAGAAGAAGGTTTCCAGATTATTATTGGGACCTAAAATAAGCAACTTAGCCCCAAATTAACCGACCCTATCTCTTCAAATAACCAAGATCCCATGGATTTACATGAAATAAGGACACACTGTATAACTTTAAATAGTACGTAATCTTTGCAGGCCTAATGTTATTTACAGTGTTTGATTTCTAAACTTTTAGGTACCGGAACAGGTGACAAATTCATTAATTTAATATAAATGTATTATTTTCTGTTTATTAATTTATCGATCAATAATCATAAATAACCTTTATAACAAATGTAATTTAAATTTACTAATTTTATTTCATATACCTATATTTAGACGTGGTAGGGGTACTTATAAATTAATCATACAATCGCAGGTCAGAAATTTACTGAGATAAAATATTTAGAGGTTACCTGTTATCGGTGACTCATATATTGACATAATTACAAAGAACACAAAATTATATTTATCTTTCTAAGATTTTCAAAGCTTTTCTAGAAATGTGTTTATACATTTTTCATTTGTATTTGTATTTATTAGTTTCATTGAAGTGCTTACAACAATATAAATCTAAATATGTACATACAAATTATTCACAAGTAATTTCTATCGCATTCATCTAAGTTGGTTCATCTAAAAATCAAATAAAAGTAATAAAGCGTCTGTTGGCTCAAAAGAGGTACCAGAATGCCGTTCCAGTGCGTTCTGCCAGAAATCAAGCCCTGGTTATGTATACTGTGTGTAACATTACAAGACGCATCATAGCGAATTCCCTTCTAAAATTTTCAATTTCAGTTTGTATCTCTAGTATTGAACTTAAAAGGTCCGAATAAAATTAGAATCATTCCTTTACCTACTAGCATTATTTTCGAGGTTGTATTTTTATTTTCTCTTTAGTTTAACAGGAAATATAGCTTAAAAATTGTGAATATTCAAAAATAAAATCCTCAAAATAGTAGTTGCTATGAAAAGTCATCCGTAAATGACACACGATTTGTCAACCTCTCGTGCTAATTACATTTTTCTATTACATTACAATTTTACAAAATGTAGATCTCGAATCAACTGCTAATAGTTTTTGGCTTTTATACGATCGATAACTACAACCTTTTCAAATTCTATGGATAGTAGATTTGCTGTTATCACATTCTAAAGCCATTTTTCTTGCATTTAATGTTGGATTTATGTTTATCCTTGCCTTTGACTATATACTTATGGACTGCTAGCGCCAACTCCATGTGTGTCTCCAAGCAATGGTGGCGCGGCGGGACCCTAAATGGTTGCGATATATTACTAAATTGGTAGCTTTTTTGTGTCTATGACATATGTATGACTCTATGAGCTCGCATTGCATATTGTGATACCCTGCAATTTATTCACACCTTTGAATATATAAACATTTATATTGTCAAATATTCACACTATGTCAAAATATTGCTATGCGAAAGGCTGCAATACGTCCACGTATATATGCCAACGCGGTTATAATACTCGTCAGCTGATGTACACGTCAGTTGACTTTTGACTTATAACCTAAAATTCTGTATTAGATTTCCATCAAATCCGGAACTTCGCAAATTATGAGTTGATGCTTTGCTTGTAAAGAACAGGCAGGAAAGCGGACCCGAGTTGCCAAAATATGCTCGCATTTGCATTCTCCACGGGACTTATATCGAGCTCCAGCTCGTGGACAACTTTTGGAGCAGTGATCATATGGGAAATGGAGGGGGAATAGCAGTCCATTAGTATATAGTCAAAGATCCTTGCCAATACATTTGTTATAGTTTCTTCAAATTTTCTATTTTCACAGAACTATTCACCTCAAAACGACAATAATTGTTGATTCGTTGATTTACACGACACTGGACAGTTGTATATTAAATAGATGACCAGAACTATTCACCTCAAAATTCTGAACGACAATAATTGTTGATTCACACGACACTGGACAGTTGTATATTAAATAGATGACAAATGTAACAAAACTCGAGGCGGTGGTGTAATGATCGCAGTTAACAATAAATTTACTTCCAACAACATCAGTGTTGATTTGAGCTTGGTTGATCAATTGTTCATTTCTGTTTCCATTGGTAAGATAAATTTAATTGTCGGTGGGGTGTACATTCCACCGAATTCTCATCTAAACAAATACGAAAATCATTGCACAGTTTTCGAAAATATTGCTGAAAATTATCCTAATTCCAAGTTCATTATATGTGGTGATTATAATCTTCCGGCGGCATTTTGGTCTAATGATGAACTAGGTCTTATTAATAATAATACACTATTATATCCAGCCCAATTACTTGCGGAGACATTTAGTTATTACAATCTTTTTCAAATTTGCAATATACCCAATGAGAATAATGTTTTCTTAGACTTAATCTTCGCGCACGACGGCTTTGAAGTTGCTGCAGCATCCGATTTGTTGTTCAACATCAACCATCATCACGTACCATACCTAATTTCAATGTCAACCAATCAATTAATCAAACCACTTCAATATAACGAGTATGTTTATGATTTTTCACGTGCTGATTATTCGGCTATTAATAGTCATTTATTAACTATTGATTGGTGGATTTTTCTGGACAGAGGTAGTATTGATAACATGGTTGACGCATTTTACAATGCCTTGTATTTTGTTCTTGAAAAGTATGTTCCAATAAAACGTATAAAATCTTCCACTTATCCAATTTGGTTTAATACTGAATTGATAAACCTAATAAAGGATAAAAAAATTGCCCATAAAACATATACGCAGTGCCGTAATTCAACAAATAATTATAATTTTAAGTTATTGCGCAAAAGATGTAATTTCTTAAGAGATAATCTTTATGAAAAATATGTAGAATCAGTCAATTTAAGTATAACACATGACCCTAAAAAATTTTGGAACTTTGTTAGATCTTCTAATTCCATTCCGGAATTCCCAAAATATATGCGTTACAATAATATTAATAGTTGCGATGGATCTCAACATGTGAATCTATTCGCCGACTATTTTTCTACTGTTTCCAGTCATGATACACCAGCGCACGTACCGACCTTTAATAATATGCCGGAAGTTATCCATATGCCATTCCAATTCTCTCAAAGTGAAATATTTGATGCTATTAATAATTTGAAATCCAGTAATAGTACGGGCCCTGACGGCATCCCTTCTAGTTTTCTGAAAAACTGTATTTTTTCTATAGTCATTCCAATATTTATTTTATTTCAATCGTCAGTAAAGCAGAAGATTTTCCCAGACTTCTGGAAAAAAAGCTTTATTACACCACTCCACAAATCTGGCGATAGAGAAGATGTAACAAAGTATCGTGGTATTTCAATACAATCTGTTATTCCGAAATTGCTCGATGAACTCATATCTGTTAAATTGAAATGGATGTGTAAGAGTGTGCTTATCGATGAACAGCATGGTTTTCGGTCAGGGCGATCCACAACAACGAATCTTCTATCATATAAGATTTCAATTATAAATGGCTTTGAAGCAAAACACTCTGTTGATGCTATTTACACCGATTTTGCTAAAGCGTTTGATCGTGTGAACTATAACATCTTAGTTGCGAAATTAACGGCCTTGGGATTTCACGATTCTGTTGTTGAATGGATTAGGAGTTTTTTAGTTAATAGGACGCAGTGTGTCAAAATAAAGAATTTTTTATCAGATGTCATTAATGTTCCTTCGGGTGTGCCTCAGGGTTCACACTCTGGCCCTTTGTTATTTTTACTTTTTATAAATGACATATCGCAAGCTATAAAAAACTCTTTATTTTTGTTATTTGCCGATGACTTGAAGATTTTTAAAGAGATCGTAACAGTTGAAGACTGCAAATCATTACAAGATGACCTAACATCTGTATATAATTGGTGCTGTAATAACTACCTTTTCTTCAATATTGAAAAATGTAAATCTATTAGTTTTAATCGCAACAAACAGCCCATACATTTTGATTACTCTATTAATAGTAACACACTAGAAAAAGTTGATGAAATTAAAGATTTGGGGATAATTTTCGATAACAAACTGTCTTTCGCTACACACATTAATTATATTTGTAATCGTGCATCTAAAATGTTAGGCTATATTAAAAGAACGTCTGTTGATTTATCGCCCGTATCATTTAAACTTGTTTACTTTGCCTATGTACGTTCACATTTGGAATTTTCTTCATGCGTTTGGTCACCAACTCAAGTCATTTATGTAAACTTGTTAGAAAACATTCAGATTAAGTTTCTAAAGTCGATTGCTTTTAAGATGCGATATAAGGATGTCGCCATACCCTCAGTTGCGTTCGAGTTAAATATAGATAAACTCTGCTGTCGAAGATTTTATGCGGACATGTCATTTTTTTATAAACTTATTTCAGACAGTGTACATTGTTCAGCTCTTTTATCCCAAATAAGTTTTAATGTGAATCCTACTAACCGACCAACCAGACATCTACCTATATTTCGAATACCATTTCATGGTACAAATTACGGCTTGGATAGTCCAATTTCACGCTTTATGCGGATTTCTAATTCATTGTCAATGAATCCAAACTTCGATTTATTTTCTGGGTCTCATGACACTTTTATAACGCATCTTAAACGTATTAATTTTTGTTAAATATTAAGATAGTTTTAAGTTAGATTAGGTATTATATAATGTATTTTTATTTCTTGTATTTTGTATAATGGAGGTTCCGTTAATAAATTATTATTATTATTATTATTATTATAACACTGACTTTTCATAGAAACTATTTTGAGGATTTTATTTTCGAATATTTGTTGACTATTTTTAAGCTATAATACATATAAAACATTTGAAAATTCAGAAATAATGCTTATGGGTACAGGAATCATTCTAATTTTATTCTGACCTTTTAATTAAATTAATAGAGATACAAACGAAATTGAAAATTTTACATGTGAATTCCATATCATGCATCTTGAAACAGGACACACGGTATATGTAACAGCATGCCATATGTTCTCATAAATTGACTCTGGTTTACTGAAGAGTAAAATAAACACCGTAGACATTATTATTTATGATCCAATGAATTATTAATTTTTTGTACTTCTTGAAGCGCTACACTATTACATCGTAGAGTTTATAAATAGCATATTTATTAATCATTTTGCTTGTTCTTATTTTGTTAAAATTAATTATTCTTAATTTCAGAATGGTGACGGACGTGCATCTAGCGATCCTGGCAAACGCCTTGGGAGTCACTCTATTTTTACTTGTGGTGCTGTATCACTACATAAATGCAAACAATTCAAAATGAATGAATTTTTGATTAGTGTGTGATGTCAGTAATTTTAAGTTACAATGTTAAGTAATAATATATATTGTGCAATTTTGTAATTGTTGCATTTATTCTTAAAACCACTTTTCTTCTTTTATTTCAGCTTTAAAGAAATAGATCATAATGGTTTGTTCGGCTGGTGTTTTATTTTCATTAATATTTTATCCTAATTATAAGCAACATTGGATGGTTGACAGGAATGTACTATTCGGCCACTAATGATAATTACTTGAGATTTCATTTTGATAATGAATGGGACATACACTAGACATCCATGGATCCGCACGGCCACTTCTTCGTTCCGAAAAAGTGACTGCACGCATGGGATTCGAACCCACGATCACGAGGCCCAGAAGCAGGAACGCTACCCACTAGGCCACCGCGGCTCCTAAGCAACATTTAACAAAACATTATGTAGCTATTAGGCAACTTTTCATTTAAATGTACCGGACGGCAGATGTAAATTAGCCAGACGCGCAGAGAGGAAGCGAAAGCTCTCTCTATACTGCAGGCCGAGTAGTCTTTGTAATAAGCAAGCACATATTCTTCGCGTGTGCTATTCATTTAAAACTCAATCAGGTGCTCTCCTCCACATAATTAATTAATTATGTACTTTGATGAAATTGTAGTCGGCGAAACAAAATATTGCAACAAAGGAAAATAAAACACTTAACCTCTTCACGCCCAGGTTGCCACATGTGGCGACAAACAAAATAATAAAAACAAAAATATTTTACAAAAAAAAAATTACACCTTTAGCGCCATCTATGGAATACTTTTTTCATATTTCTTTGCATAAATGAGTAAATTTGTGACAGTGGAATAATATGTTGTAAAAAAAGTAATTTTTCAGGATTATTCTATAGCCCAATCAAAGCTACATGGGCGTGAAGTGGTTAAGGTCTGTTACAGCGGAGGAAAGTTGTGGAGAAGAACGTGTAATAAATTGTGTGTGAGATTCTCGAATTAATCCTGGACTAACCCGGATTAGTTATGTCACGGCTGTACAAAAACGCACCACAGTTTTAGTCGCTTTTAATGGGCCGTTTGTTGGATATTTTTGATCGGACAACGGATGTCATAGGAAAGCACTTGTGATGCTTTTTAATTTATGGCATCTTGCCTTACGGTCCGTCCGTTCGCAGAAACCTTTGCCCTTGCCCATTGTTCATGTCACGTCCGAACATTTCTCTCTGAACATGACACCAAATTCATTCAATGTCGAAGTTTACGGTTTAATTGTGCATGAAGAGAAAATAGAGATTGATTTATGAAAAGAAAAGTACACTTATTATGAGGAGTAATATTTTTAAAATGTTAGTTCACTTTGGATCAAATAATTTTTGCTGCGATACCTTATCACCATCATGCTAATTTTTTTATAAATTTGCATACATTGCTAATTATGTCACCAGATTGACTGGCAAGAGCACGGCGACGAGTTAATTTAATTTGGAAAACCATTGCACTGTCACTTTTGAAAATTATTGTACCAGGCGCATGAACTCTTCACGAAATCTATTGAGAGCGCCCTTCAAAAGTACCGCCCAAAATTTTGCCACTGCTCAACGGCTCACTGTTTGCCGACCTGTATGAAGGAATTTTTGTAATACCTATTGTATTCAACGATTTTTTACTATCTGGCTTCAACTTGTAACTAGTTTACTAAATACATAAATTTGTGGTTAAAATAGCGAATTTATCAATTAAATTAAATTATAAATTGCTACGTTTTAATGGTCGCAACCATTTTCATGTTTTAATCTTTAAGAATTAAATATCAGATGCGAAATAAAATATAATTACTTTATTCTGTTTGTAGGGTTTTGTTACTTTCTTGTAAAAAGAAAAACATATTTACTCTGGGTCATTAAGGAAGGATGCACTTTTATGTCATTATCAAAGAATTATTACGTTCACCTGTCAAGATTGTTTGATTAGATCTGAAGTCCACCACCCCATTTATCGGTTTTTCTAATGTGTTTGTTCTTATTTTATTAGCTGTTACTTCACTATATCGCGTTTCCTAAAGACAAAACCAATAGTGTCTACATTGTACGAATAGATAAAAGAACATTTTGTAAAACCAAAATTTTGAGAATAGATGTAAGAACCTGTCAAGTATTAAACTCAAAGTTTTAAGCATAAATAATTTGTCGCAATTGATGAGAATTGCAGAAATGGTAATAAAATTTGAAAAGATTGTACTGAAAGTATCAACATTCCAAGAATATAAATAAAGGATACAGTTTTATTCTGTTTTAAATTAAAACCAATAATAATATTCATTATTTCCTTAAATAAAAATAGTCACATAGGATGAAATATATAATATAGTTTAAGGAAGAAGGCAAAGTTCAGCAATAGAAAAATGGAATAGCATAACAAAAATTAATTAATTAAATTATGTGCCTTAAGTTGAAGGAATTCAAATAGAAGGAAAGTTTTTAAGATATTAAAGTGATAGTAGTCTTCAAATAAAAATGTAAGGTGCAGTAGCAAGATTTTTATAAAATAATTCTACGTACAATTTTAAAAATGGTATAAATTCTGTTTCAATGATACAACAGGTTATCTAATGCAGTGGAGATGAAGAACATTGTCATTATATATCTTGCCTGCAATATTTACTGGAAAAATAAAAAAAGTTTCTGTTAAATCTCGAACATAAAAAAAAATTGATAATTGAAATTGGAAATCCTCATGAAACAACTTGAGACGTTTTATACTGTATTGAATAGTACACACACAGGCTATTTTTAATCTGTATTATAGATAACACTGATACAACTACAGTTTTGACCTTGGCAGGTCAGTATCGAGTTGTGCGTTAACCAAATTTAGTATTCAGACTATATTTCGTTCTTACTGCATTTAAAATTATGCTCCATTAATCAGAATATTAATAATATTTGTAAATACAGTTCTCGACACCCAATAAGGTGAACTGTAAGAGGAACCGATTAAGAAAGAAACAAATACAGTTATAACATAATGAATGAAGAACTAATTCTATTAATATTTTTAATTACATCAACCAACATATACTGTTTAAATCCAACTGAAATTGACAAGCAAAAATGTTTGGAAAAGTTTTTACACAAAATCAATACAAACCGTTGTGCTTTCATAAACACAAAACTCGAATTTCGCAATAGCACAAAGACATCATTCGCCAGTTATCAAATTGATTTTTTTATGAATCAAAATATAGAAGTTGTAGGTGAAACTTGTTACTGCATCGGATTAAACAACGAAACTGAATTTACATTACAAGCTGTATTACAGAAAATTTCCACGTGGAAATATTTCAACCCCAACCGTAATTTCGTCATCTTTACGAAATCATCCGTCAATAGAATCGCTAATAAACACATTTTCGAGTTATCGTGGAATGCGTTTGCGATCAATGTTGTTATAATTGATGAAAAATTACATCTGCATACTTATTATCCTTTGAGTAAGGATGGTTGCAAGGATTTTGTTCCACGGCGTTTGGGTTACTGCTTGCGAAATTTTGAAAACGTAAATGTATTCAATGAACATAAGGTTGTTGAATTAATTAATTGCACGATTAGGTTTTTCGCTATTCCTTTTAAACCTTATGCAACGGAGGAGGATTTTGAAATAAACAAGGGTTACGCAGTGGTGGTTTTCAGAGAGGCTGTCGAGTTTTTGAAGATGGCTCCGGTTCGGATGAACCATAATTATAGCTCGACGGCCGTGCAGTTGGAGAATGGTACTGTGTATAATATGTTTGATAAGTTACCCAATGGAAGTTATTCTGGACTTTACAGGTGATGCGGGTTTTGATCAGTGACGGTTCGCGGGTTTTTTTCTGGTACGGCCGAGGAACAAGGGGTGGTAATACAGATAGGTAGGGTCAGTTGCAGAGACGGCTGGCTGAGTGACCGCACCTATCTGTATTACCACCTCTTGTTCCTCGGCCGTACCAGAAAAAACCCCGCGAACCGTCACTGGTTTTGATTGATTTTTTTTGAGTGCCAAGAGCGAAAAAATTAGGAGATAGTGTTATCCACCGGGGGCGGCTCGTCTAATTTCGGCAGAGGAGGTTACGAAAGAAAACACTTGTTGTGCTTTCTTTATTAGAGTAGTTAGTAGAGATGGGCGAAATGACTTTTTATGGGTCGTGCGGAGTCTGAAAAGCGTCGATTCTTGAAGTGACTCATGACTATCGAAAAATTAATAAAGCTTGCAATTTACCCAGAAAACATAGTGAAGAGAAAAGAAAAGGCCCTCACCTCAAAAATTTTCTATTTTACCACACGAAAACAAAATTATTGGCAAACGAAAGCAAAAAAAATCTGCACTTCTGCAATTTCATAACTCGGAATTAGTCGGAACATTTACACAGGAGTCACGTGACACCTCTAATTATAGTACCATGTGGGGGACAAAATGGATTTGATTTCCAATTTGCATATATTGCTAATAAACTCTAGAGATTGATTGCAAGTGCACTACCACGAAATACTTTACTTTAAAAACCCATGGCACTGTCACTTTTGAAAATGAATGAAATAAGCGCGCGAACTCTTCACGAACTCTATTGGCCTCGAAAGAGAGTTGGACGCACCCTGGTGGAGAAAGTCAGTACTCAAGTAAACGAGTACTTCTGTTTACATTTTACATGGTTTAGAGGGTTTAACATTGCTCCGGTTTGCAATTTTGAGTGTTTCTCGTGTGTATTGTGAACAATGAATAAATTTAATGCAAATTGTTGTGTCTTCGGATGTCATTCGAAGAAAGGAAAGGATAGAAATATTCATTTCCACTATTTTCCCAAAGAGAAGGCCGGTTTTGTTAACCTAACCAACAAGCATGGTGTGATTTACAGGTTCCAGATAAACCTGCTTTATAGCCAGTGTTGCCAGATTGGGGGATTTCTTCCCCAAAATGGGGGTAAATTATTGTCCTGGGGTGTATTTTGGGGAACTTTAATCAATGGAGTATTTTTTAGGGAGGGTATTTTATACGAGGGGTATTTTTGGGGAAATTACTGAACATGTTATTACATTTGCTGTACTCCGCGCGCCGATCAGGTGGTATGATCACGTTGCGTTCACCCCTCGTCCTCGTGATAGTTCGTCGAGACGATATGAAAAGCCTGATTCACACAGCCTTGCCACATTTTAGTTCTGTGCCGGAAATATAAATCTTCCTATGTAACCCACAAATACTAACCATTTTCCACTTCCTATTTAATTGTAATTGAAAAAGACTGATTTATGGATATAACGTAATCACTACATTTAAGTAAGACAGAAAAACGAGAACGCGAAAATGTAACGGGCGTGATTAAAAATTTCGGCTGCGTGACACACGCTTCACATGCGTTAGCGCTGACCAGTCAACGAACATCACGCGAAGATCACGCAAACCCATGATACCACCGATTCGGTGCGTCGAGTATAGAAATCATTATTACCATACAGAAGTCAGTCATTTTCCTCAGCAAGGAAAAACCTGTAATATCATTTATGGAAGTTGTTATAGGGATTCTGTTATTGCCGTTTTCGTAATTTTGTTGCCCCCAATGAGATGCTGCACTTTCATTTAAAAAATATGTATGTGTGCCGAAAAGAAGATGAAAATATTGAGGATGAAGATGAATAATAAATTTTATAATTATGCTTTAATTTTGTATATTTTCCACTGTATATACGTTTTATTTTCAAAATGTATTATTTTAGAGAGGGACAGCGGCGTAATTTTGAGGGAGTTTTAAATATTTAGGAAATTAAAAATTGCTACTGGCAACACTCGTTGCTCGTAAATAAATAATTATTTTTATATTAAATATTCAATCTTTTTGTTTGCATTTTTTATCGTTAGGCCTGGATTTAGATTTTTGACCTGCAGTTTCTGTATAACTGAATAATTTTTCTTCATTTTGGTTTAAATTTTCGATTTGTTTGTTAAAATTTTCGATATTTTTGTCGCCATTTGTTTCTTTTTAGGCCCAAATTTTTGTTTTTCTGCAGTTTATGTATAACTGAATAATTTTTCTTTATTTTGGTTTAAATTTTCGATTTGTTTCTTAAAATTTTCGATTTTTTCGTCAGCATTTGTTTCTTTTTAGGCCCGAATTTTTGATTTTCTGCCCTATATATCAACCTGAAATATTCACTTTTATGCGTGACTTTGTTGCCGGTATTTTCGAGTTTTGGATTTTGTTGTCCTTTATCTTTTTGCTTGATTTTTCATATTTTTATTTTTTTAGACCAGAAATTTTATTTTTATTTTTGCTTATAGTTTAGATCAGTGGTTCCCAACATTTTTTGTCCTACCGCCCCCTTTTCAGAAAAAATATTACTTAGCGCCCCCTGGATTTTTTTTTAAATTTTAAAAGCAATTAATTGGATCACCAAGATTGACTATTTGCAATTGGTTTATTTTTCTTTGTTAATAAATTGGTTGCCGCACTGAACCCAAGTTTCTTTTATATTATCACTGCCCTCTTACAGTTATTCATCGCGCCCAAATGCACCTGTGGCCATCAGCGCCCCCCTAAACCGCTGCAGCACCCACTAGGGGGCGGGGGCGCCCACTTTGGGAATCACTGGTTTAGATGTTTGGTCTGCATTTTTGATTTCTTTATTTGTTTTAACTTTTAGAGTTTTTGATTTTGGTCAAAAAAATTTTAATAGTTGAAATTTTCTACATTTTTCATTTTTCGATTTTTTTAGTTTTTCATCTTAATTATTAATTTTATTGAGCGAATTTTTAATTGGTCTACACTCTTGTTAATTTTTAAGTGCGATTTTTTTTGTTTTGAGGGTATTTTCGAGTTTTTTGTACTAAGTTTTTGATTGTTTGTCCTTCTTTTTAGATTTTTTTAACCTAAATTATTGTTTTTATGGGCGAATTTTTTAAATTGATTTCGAGTTTTGAGTTTCGGTAATTTATTTTGGGATAAAGTTTTAATTTTTTAGCATTTTTTATTTTTTATATCACGATATTTGATTGTTTATTTATATTTCAGATGTTTGGTCTGTGTTTTTCATTTCTTTGTTCCAAATTTTAGAGTTTTTGACCTATCAACCAAAATTTTCGAATATTTTGTTAAAATTTGGTTTTTTTTTCTGGTCTGCATTTTTTATTTTTGCCGAGATTTTTGGACTAATTTTTTTGCCTATATTCTTAGTTTTTTTTTTTACCTTGATTATCAATTTTTGATTGGTCAATACTTTAGATTTTTACCCTGAATTGTTAATTTTTGTGTGCAAACTTTTGTCCGATATTTTCGAGTTTTTTTAACCAAATTTTAGATGTTTTAACCTGGGCGAATTTTTAAAATTATTATTGAGTTTCGGCAATTTATTTCGAGGTAAAGAGTTTTGGGACTGAAATTGGCAAATTATTTTGCTTTTGCTTTCATTTTCAATTTTTAGCCTGCATTTTTATTGTTTTGACCAGAGTGTTTGTTTTTTTGGCACCTAAACCAAACTTTTCGATTTAGTTGAAATTTTCTGGTTTTTTTTACTGCATTTTCATTTTTACCAATGTTTCTAGTTGTGTTGCCCTAATGTTGTTTAATTGTAGATTTTAATGAGCGAATTTTTGGTCGATATTTTCGAGTATTTTGGTCCAAGTTTTTTATTTTTTTGCCCTATAATTTAGATTTTGCAGACTGAATTTTTGATATTTTTGGCCTGTACTTGATTTTTCTATTAATTTTAGGTTATTTATTTAATTTGAAATTTTTTGTTTTAGTGGTTGTTTTATGATAAAACTAATGTACTTTGATATTTAGATAGGAAATACAGACTGCGCGATTTGTGTTTAAGGAATTACTTAATTTTCAAATATTTGTATTCGATTTTTGATTTTTTACTTTCTCCGTTACGAAGTACGAGAAAGTATTGTGATCGTGATTTTTTTTTCAAATTTTTTTTTTACGGAAATATCCGTTTTGGGGTCCCTAGATGCCATTTCAACAATTTCTGGAAAAAAAAATTTGTGTCTGTGCGCGCTGTATCTCAAAAACGAATTGAGCAATTGATATGAAACTTTGAACATACGTCTTATTTGATAATCCGAAGAATTGAAAAGCTTTTGGTAAAATTTCGTACACCGGAAATGGGCGTTTACCTTAACTGTTTTTTTTGTTTTTTGCCAATATTTTCTTAAATATGAAAAATATTACAAAAACATTTAAACAAATATTGAAGTCAATAAAGAAATGAGATTATTTTGTTTGAAAACATTTTTCATAAAATCATTGTTATTCGAGAAAAAAATTTAAATTTTTTTTTTTATTTTTGGTTCATAATTATGAAATGATAATAGTTACAGCAAATTTATAATAATTGTAGAGAATGCCAAAATGAACAACTTATAAAGAATACGTTTTTTTCTAAATCTCTTTATTTTTTGAGTAAACTGAGTTTTTGAATTTAAAGTATAATTTTTCCATCTTTTATAATTTTGACGTTTTAAACGTCAGTTGCATGCTAGTCTACAAAACGCTCGATGTACATTTAAAATATGATTTAAATAGAAAATGAACCATGAAACTGTAAATAAAAATGATGATACCATCGGAGAAAGTAACATGATGGCCACATCACCATTTTTTTTCGAAAATTTTTAAATCAAAAAAAATATTTTTGCAGTCAATTTAGTTTTTTTAGTAATTGTTAAATTTAATACTTTGGCCCGGAATGAAACTGATCACCCGGTATAACTGTTATAAAATTATGAAAAAAAAAATGCAAACCATTTTAAGTATTTAATTAGCGATGATTTCCGAAAAATTAAAGAATTATTTTAATTATTTGGAGGATACCACAGCACGATTAAATATTTTTCTAATTTTTTAAATGGCCTTTTTGAACTATGTACCTACATATTTCCGGAAAAACGGAGTTATAAAACTTTTCTTTGTGCAAATTCCGAAATCTTATCAGCGCGCCTTCTCTAATCCCAGTGTTGTCAGATTGGGGGGTTTTCTCCAAAATGGGGGTAAATTAAGGTTTTGGTGTGTATTTTGGAGAACTTCAATCGATGGGGTATTTTTTGGGGTGGGTATTTTATGCGAAGGGTATTCTGAGGGGTTTTTATGAAATATTTGGGGAAAATTAAAAATTACACCTGGTAAATCTGTTTATAGCTACATTTAAGTTTAATTATGGACACCATTTCTGCTAATTTAATACAATTTAATTATGATACAAATATCAAGTAAATATCCCACTGCAACAATATCACCACTTTAAACAGAGTTATCAAACACAGTCGACTCTTTTAATCGATTCACTCATGAGTTACCCATTTTTAGTAAGTACCCTCCTCTACGAAAATTTACGAACCGCTACTGTTTCCTCTCGAAATTACACACGTTTTTGTACGTCCGTTGTAGTTAGGGTCAAAACCAACCGAAAGAACTATTTTGTCAATGCACTTTAGGTTTTACAAAATAATTAAAGTATAAAGTGCCCATATTAAAATAACGTTCAATGAATTTCGGGTTTAAAACAATCAAAAAATTCCTTTACAGATCCGTCTATGAGAAAACTGGAGATATAATCTTAGGCCCGATTGGATTATCAAACGCCGAAGACTTCGATTTCACCTATAGCCATTTATTCCTAGAACTTTCGTACTTCGTACCAACAGCAAAACCATTACCAAAATGGGTGAACATCCTATACATCTACTCGAAGACAACTTGGTTATTAATCGCAATCACCATCATAATAACCACCATAATTTGGTTCTTGATGAGCAACATGAGTCTTCTAGAAAGTGTTTTCTTCATCATAAACAGTTTATTAACGACCTGCCCCAAAAAAACTCACCGGTTACACCTTAAACTACTCCACACCTCTTGGACAATTTTTGCTTATATAATCACAAGCGTATTTAACAGCATGCTTCTATCGTATATGTTTACACCAATTTACGAGAAGCAGATTGTGGATTTTCAAGATCTGGTCGATTCCAAACTGGAAATCACTGGTTTGAAGGCATCTGTGGATGTGCTAAAATTTTCAACAAATCCACTCATCCAAATCCTACGAAATCGTACTGAATACCGATTGGTGTTCGACGAAGAAATTTGGCAGAGATTAATAGACGGCCATATTGCTATTTACACAACTGCCACTATTGCAGGAACAGGGCTTTTGAAGTATAATCCTGATAAAGTGCGAGTTTTGTATCCTTACGTCTCGTTGTTGGGTACCATGGTGCTGAAGAAAGGATCTCCATTTACTGAAAGGATCAGTGCTGTTTACATAATGTTTCAGGAAAGTGGGTTGCTTTTGAAATGGATGCCACCTGTACCAAAAAATGTTCCTCTGTTAGTAGAATCAAAGTTTGCTGTAATCAGTGTCGGGAATCTTCAGTTCATCAATCTTATGTATTTAATTGGTGTTGTTATTTCTAGTTTGACTTTGATTTGTGAATGTTTTATTTACAAACTAGGTAAACTTCATTATTTTAACAGTCATAGAATTTAAAATTATAAAATCATGTTTTATTTATAAAAAAAAAATTGTTAACATGAGTTTCCCCAAACTGGTACTTTTTTCAAATTTTATGGAATACATTTATTACCTAATAATGTATTCTTCGATATCAACATTTATAAAATGTTTTTTGTAACATTTGCAACTACCTTCCTTGCCCTCTGCGGACGTCCATGCGTACAAATACTTACAAAAATTCCATTCGCATGTTAAGCAGTGGTGTATCGGACGGGGAACGTGGAGGAACGACGTTCCGGCACCTTTTTTCAGAAACGGAACATTGTGTTTGTTAATATTTTGTATAGTAAGAATAAAAAAAAATGGTGATGTGGCCATCATGTTACTTTCTCCGACTTGATAGTATTATTTATATTTACGATTTCATATTTTATTTTCAATTTAAATCATATTTTAAATGTGCATTGAGCGTTGTGTAAACTCGGATGAAACTGACGTTGAAAACGTCAAAATTATGAAAGCTGGAAAAATGATACTTCAAATTCAAAAACTCAGTTTACTCAAAAACTAAAGGGATTTCGAAAAAAACTTATTCTTTGTAAGTTGTTCATTTGCAATTATTATTAACATAAATTTGCTGTAACTATTATCGTTTTATAATTATAAAAAAATAAATAAATACATTTTTTTCTCGAATAAAAATGATTTTATGAAAAATGTTTTCAAGCAAAAGATGTTCATTTCTTTGTTGTCTTCAATATTTGATTAAATGTTTTTGTGGTATTTTTCATATTTAAGAAAATATTGGAAAAAAATGGTGATGTGGCCATCATCCCTAGTAGCACAAAATATTTCTTAAATATTGAAAAACACATATTTCTGTGATATTGATTATGACAGATTTTTACATGTTTTAGCAATATTTCTGTAAAATATTAAAGAAATATTACTATGTATATATTTTTGCAATATTTGTAAAATAATGTTGGGGAAATATCATGATATATGTGGTTGTGGTGCGAATCCCAAACGCATGTACAGTATTACCGAGCACTCGAGATGTGTGGAGGTGAAGTTTGCGCAGAGTGAGAAAATATTCGGAGAACGCGAGAGAACGTAAACTAATTTAAGATGGTCACGCGCAACACGTCTCGAGTGCTTGGTACAACTCTACTTACGGTCAAATATCACACTTTGGAGTTTGCAAATAAATTATATACTGGTTGAGAGAATAGACAGGAATATATAACGAAATAGCCACTAGCACAGTCGTCTACGTGTCAAACAGTTCAATCGGTGGCAGAATTGACAGAGACAGTACAGTGTTGCCTTTTTCTGTCATCCATATATTTCTTTGGATATATTTATAAAATGTTACTTACTAAATATATGGATTGAAATATATACAACATGTTTATAAAATAATTTCATTCCAATATTTCCATAGACATATTAAATGAATATTTACTTTGGCCTTTTAATATTTCCGAAACATAAAAATGTAAAATCAATATTTCGAAAATAATTCTGACACATATTGTGCTACTAGGGATGTTACTTTCTCCGCTTTAATGGTATAATAGTTATTTATATTTATAGATTCATTCATTATTTTCAATTTAAATCATATTTTAAATCGAACGTTTCACATGATCGAGTAGTAATGGCGTTTAAAACGACAAAATTTTGAAAGGCAAAAACGACAAATTATGTTTCAAATTCTAACAATCTTTACCGTAAGTTTACTGAAAAACTAAAAAAAAAATGCTAAAAAAGAGTCCTGAAAAAGATTTCTAAAAATAGTCCTGATTAGAAAGTCCTAAATAAAAATCTAATAAAAGTCCGGAACAAGAAAGTATTGAAAAAGATTTCTAAAAATAGCCCCGATTAAAAAGATCTGAAAGAACTAATAAAAGCCCTAAACAAGAAAGTCCTGAAAAAGATTTCTAAAAATAGTCCTAATTGAAAAGTCCTAAAAACCCTAATAAAAGTCCTGAACACAAAAGTCTTGGGAAAAGTCCCGATAAAAAAGTCCCGAAAAAGAGAAAAAACTGTCCTGAAAAACAGTTCCTTTAAAAAGACCTGAAAGAAAGTCCTGACAAAGAGTTCTGGCAAAAAGAGGTCCTGAATTAAAGTCCCGGAGAGCTTTAAGAATAAAGTTTTGAAAAAAGAGTCCTGTTGAAAAGTTGTGAAAAAGAGTCGTAAAAAAGTCCAGAAAAAAGTACTGCGAGAAGAGTTCTGAAAAATTAGGTCTTCGTGTAAAACACCAGAAATAAGTGTCCTCAAAAAAATCCTGGAAAAAGTCCGAGAAAGTATCTTGAAAATTAATCCAAGAAAGCTTGAAAAAGATAATTCTGAAAAATGTAATTAAGAAAATTCAGAAAAGAATCCTGAAAGGAAGTCCTAAACAAGAGGTTCTTAAGAAATTCTCGAAAAATTCCCGAAAAAAGTCATGAAAGTCTTGAAAAAAGAGTCCTGATAAAAGCCGTGAAAAAAAGTCCTGAAAAATAGTCTCTATACAAAATACTAGAAATAAATGTCCCAAAGGAAAGCCCCAAAAATCCTGAAAGAAAATTAAAATAAGTCCTGAAGAAAGTTCAGAAAAAGAGACCTGATGAAATGTCATAAAAAAATTGCCCTTGAAAAATTGTACTGAAAATAACATGTTTAAAAAATAAACAAAAAAATTTCTGAAAAAAAAGCATTGTAAAAAGTCCTTGAAAAGATCTGAAGAAATTATCCTGAAAAAGAAATCCCAAAGTTCTTAACAAAATTCCTGAAATAAAAATTTTGAAAATAGTCTTGAAAAAAAATGCCAAAAAAATCTAAAAAAGTCCTTAGAAAGGTCCAAAAAAAGGTCACGAAAAGCAGAATTCTAAAAAATGTCATGAAGAAAATTTTGAAAAAAAAATTCTGAAAAAAATCCCGAAATATCATAAAAAATTGTTCTGTAAACAGTCTTAAAAAATTGACTTGAAAATAACATAACAGAATTCGGAAATAACGCATTGTAAAAAATCCTTAAAAAGATCTGAAGAAATTGCCCTGAAAAACAAATCTCAGTCTTGACAAAAAGTTCTACAAAAAGGCCTAAAATAAGTCCTTAGCAAAATTCCTGAAATAAAAAGGTTTAAAATTGTCTTGAAAAAAAAATTGCTAAAAAAGTCCTTAAAAATGTCCAAAAAAGGTCATAAAAAGTAAAAATTCTAAAAAATGTCGAAGAAAATTTAAAAAAAATCACGAAATATTAAAAAAAAAATGTCCTGTAAAATCACTCTTGAAAAATTACCCTGAAAATAATATGTTTAAAAAATAAACAAAAACATTTCTGAAAAAAAAGCATTGTAAGAAGTCCTTGAAATGGTCCGTGAAAAAAAATGTCCTGCAAAAAGGTCTAAAATAAGTCATTAACAAAATTCCTCGAATAAAAAACCAAAAATATCTGGAAAAGCCCTTAAAAAGGTCCAAAAAGGTCACGAAAAGAGAAATTCTAAAAAATGTCATGAAAAAAATTCTGAAAAAAATCCCGAAAAGAAGTCCGCAACGAAAAGTCCCGAAAACGTTCCGAAAAAAAATTCTTGAAAAAATCCCGTTTTTAAAAAGAAATCCTGAAAATAAAGGTCCTGAAAGAAAAAGTCGTAAAAATAAGTCCTGACAAATAATCCTCGAAGAAATGTCTTTTAAAAATGCCCTTAAGTAAACTGAAAACATTGTCTTGAAGTACCAAAAAGGCTAAAAGAACAAAAAACTGTTAAGGTAAAATTCGGAAATACGAAATTTTACCAAAAGCTTTTTAGTTCTTCAAATTCTTAAATAACAGTTATGTTCAAAGTTTCATGGTTTCATTTCCGAATTAGTTTTTGAGATACAGCGCGCACAGACAGACTGTTATGTAGAGAAAAAATGGTGATGTGGCCATCATGTTACTTTCTCCGACTTGATGGTATCATTTATATTTACGCTTTCATGGTTTATTCTAAATTTAAATTATATTTTAAATGTACATCGAGCGTTTTGTAGACTCGCATGAAACTGACGTTTAAAACGTCAAAATTATGAAAGATGGAAAAATTATACTTTAAATTTAAAAACTCAATTTACTCAAAAACTAAAGGGATTTCGAAAAAACTCATTGTTTATAAGTTGTTCATTTTAGCATTCTCTACAATTATTATTTACATAAATTTGCTGTAACTATTATCGTTTTATAATTATAAACCAAAAATTTAAAAAAAAATTAAAAAAAAATTTCTCGATAAAAAATGATTTTATGAAAAATGTTTTCAAGCAAAAGATGTTCATTTCTTTGTTGTGTTCAAAGTTTGTTTAAATATTTTTGTGATATTTTTCATACTTAAGAAAATATTGACAAACGCTCACTTCCGGTGTACGAAATTTTACCAAAAGCTTTTCAGTTCTTCAGATTATCAAATTAGACGGATGTTCAAAGTTTCATATCAATTGCACTATTAGTTTTTGAGATACAGCGCGCACAGCAGACACACACATACACATACACACAGCCACAAAAAATGTATTTCCAGAAATTGTTGAAATGGCATCTTCGACCTTAAAACGGATATTTCCGTAAAAAAAAAATTGAAATAAAAATCACGATCACAATACTTTCTCGTACTTCGTAGCGGAGAAAGTAAAAATTGTTAATATAATGACTTTCCCTGAACTGGTACTTTTATCAAATTTTATGGAATACATTTATTACCTAATAATGTATTCTTCGATATCAACATTTATAAAATGTTTTTTGTAACATTTGCAACTACCTCCCTTGCCCTCTGCGGACGCTCATGCATACAAATACTTACAAAAATTTTATTCGCATGTTAAGCAGTGGTGTATTGGAGGGGGAACGTGGAGGAACGACGTTCCGGGACCTTTCTTCCGAAACGGAACGCGTTTGTGGTTGTTAATATTTTGTACAGTAAGAATAAAAATAATAAAAAAGCTTACAAAGAAAACAATAGTTTGCTTAAAATAAGATGATCTCCGAAAAACTTTCAGCAAGCTGCTTGTGAAAAGTCGCGGACTATTTTTTTGCTCTCACCATGCGTTCCCTTACTTCTTATGTTACCAATACACCACTGATGTTAAGTCCGTTGATGTTTAATTTTGCACAAAATTAACATGTTAATTTTTACAAAAATATTAAGCACAGTTACATACAGATACTTGTGCAGTGAATTTTCGTGTAAATTATTTAGAGCAGGTTCTAATTCGGACGTAAATCTGCTCACACAGCATGCAGCACGGCTTGCATAAATTCTTCTTCTTCTCTCAGACCCATTGTCACTTTATTTGCAAAACAAATGGCGCGCAAGATACAGCGAGGGTACACTGTATGTTTTATTCGCGGCGAAAAAGAGCCGCTTCTGTCGGTGTTTATTCGGTGTAGAATTTCAATTGGCGTCGATCGATGCTTTACACGAGAAACTAGAAACAAATGTAAACATAATCTTGAGTTTCTATAAACATTTAAAAATTGCTTTTCACTGCTGCGAATATTAAATCGTTTCAAATTTACCATGTAAATCTCTAGGGCCCGCTTTGCAATTCAACACCCTATACCCGTGTCCAAGATAAGAATGCATAGCATGGGGATCTTGAAAACGGTAAAAGATACAGGGTGGCTTAAATTAGGAAAAAGTTGCACTATTCAGAGTATGTTTACATGCCGATCGCAGAAATTCATTATTGCTTATCGTTTCCGAAATTTTCAAAAAAATTCAATTTTTCGGATTTTTGGTTTCTCCAATTTTTGTATTTATTTTAAAAGACATTAAACAACTAATGGCACTTTGTCATTGTCACTAGCTCTATAAAATGGAGTCTTCAAATTTTTTATCCGATGTTTCATCTCCGAGAAATCATCATCAACTTCATTTTTTTATATGGCCACAAAAGTAGAAACACCTTGTATACGGTAGCATTTTTTATTACAAATTTAACGATGTATCACACATTATGCTTCTAAAGCCAAAAAACAGAGAAATAGTCATTTACGTAACAAGTTCCGAAAGTGATATTTTAAGTGATGAGTAGGAAGTCTGGAATCCTGCGAGTCCCGTAAAATCACTTTTGGAACGTGTTATGTATAATATTTTTTCTGCATCCGTTTTTTATGTTAAAAAAGCAAAAACACACACGAAGGTTATACAGGGTGTAGTGGAACAAAACGGAACATGGGATTTTCAATGTTAATTTCTTTATACTGAAATATCATCTTCCCTTATCATTTTAGAGAAAACATGTAAATAAATGTTTTGTAGAGTAAAAATTTCTGCACGTAGTCATGCTATTATTTATTTTTTAGCATTTATAAAAACACTAAACAATGATAAAATAAAAATGATAATTTTCACGAAAATAATGGTTGCCATGAAATTAAACAAAAATGGTGCGCTGTTAATTTGTTGATATCTTGGCCTCTGTCAAATGTATTGATATATTCATTCATTACTGTTTACAAGTTTTTTCATTAAAAATGTATTCTATTCAAAAAAAGGTGCAAATTGTGAAGTGGTGCTATGCTGGTAGCAGTTTTCGTGCGGGATATGTTTGCCGTCAACTATCCCGATCGCCTCTTGCAACGATCCAAAGGTCAATTCATAAATTTGAAACGACTGGCTCAGTATTACGAAATTCTAAGAGGACATCACATGCAGAGCAGAATAATTTACCAATTAATGAGAAGGATCATAATCATAATAAACATTTGCAATTATAACATTTCATTCACATCAACTTAATAACTCCATAGGAAATTTTTTTCAAGACTTATTTTTTGGACTTTCAGGGCCTTCATTTTCGGGATTTCTTTTTAAAATTTTATTAACAGGATTCTTTTTTGAGGAATTTTTTCTCGAGACGTTTTCAAGAACCCTTTGTTAAGGACTTATTTTCGGGATTTTTCTCAGAACAAATTTTTCAGAATTTTCTTCATGACATTTTTAAGGATTTTTTTAAGTTGATACTTAAATATTCTATAATTACGCTCAATTTATAAAATGTTTACATGTTTACGTGTACCACATTATGAAATAAAAATTTAAAAAATAATAGTCTATTTAAAACAATATCTACAAGTAAAACTTAAAATCTACCGAATAAAAGAGACATTATTACAATCAAAAGACAAACATAAAGAATACAATTTAAAATATTGGTCAATTAAGATTAAAAATTCAAAAATGTAAAAACTTTTTATCAGGACTTTTTCAGGTATTTTTAGCATTTTTTTAAGACCATTTTCAAAAATGTTTATTTCAGGAATTATTTTAGGCCTTTTTGTGGGACTTTTTCAGTACTTTTTTTGGGATTTATTTTTCAGGGCAATTTCTTACTTTTTACAATGCTTTTTTTCAGAAATTTTAATTTTTAATTTTTTAAAGATGTAATTTTCATTGAAATGTTTCAAGACTTTTTTTTTAATGATATTTCATCAGGACTCTTCTTCTGAACTTTCTTCAGGAATTATTTTAGGACTTTTTAGGACTCTTTTTCGGGACATTTATTTCTGGTATTTTGTATGAAGGCTATTTTCAGGACTTTTTTCACTGTTTTTATCAGAACTCTTCTTTAAAGACTTTTTTCGAGGACTTTTTTTCGAGACTCTTTCGAAACTTTCTTCAGAACTCCTTGTTCAGAACTTCTTTTCAGGATATTTTTCAGAATTTTCCTTATTACATTTTTTTCAGAATTATTTTCTCTTTAGGAGTTTTTTAGATTCAATATTTCAGAACATTTTTTTATAGGATTATTTTTCAGGACTTATTTTCAAGACCCTTTTTGGAATTTTTTTCGGAACAATTTTTTTGATGTTTTTTTTAAGGACAGTTTCACAGGTTTTTTTCAGAAATGTTGTTTTAGGATTTATTTAAAAACTCTTTTTTCAAGACTGTTATTACAGGATATTTTTTCGGGATATTTTATAAGGACTTTTTTCAGGACTTATTCAAAGACGTTCCTTCGGGACTTTTTTAGGACTCTTTTTCGGACTTCTTTCTGGATTCTTTAAGGACATTTATTTCTGGTGTTTTATATGAAGACTTAATTTTTCGGTACTCTTTTTGCAGTACTTTTCTCAGTACTTTTTTCGCGACTCTTTCACAACTTTTTAACTGGACTCTTTTTTTTAAGACTCTATTTTCCAAAACAGTTTCTCCAGGACCTTTTTTTCGAATATTTTTGTCAGAACTCTTTTTTGGGGACTTTTTTTTAGATTTTCACTTTCTCCGTTACGAAGTACGAGAAAGTATTGTGATCGTGATTTTTTTTTCAATTTTTTTTTTCTACGGAAATATGTGTGTGTGTCTCTGTGTGTGGCTGTGCGCGCTGTATCTCAAAAACTAATAGAGCAATTGATATGAAATTTTGAACATACGTCTTATTTGATAATCCGAAGAACTGAAAAGATTTTGGTAAAATTTCGTACACCGGAAGTGGGTGTTTACCCTAACTGCTTTTTGCCAATATTTTCTTAAAAATGAAAAATATCACAAAAACATTTAAATAGACATTGAAGACAACAAAAAAATGAACATCTTTTGCTTAAAAATATTTTTCATAAAATCATTGTTATTCGAGAAAAAAAAATATTTATTTTTAATTTTTGGTTTATAATTATGAAACGATAATAGTTACAGCAAATTTATGTTAATAATAATTGTAGAGAATACTAAAATGAACAACTTATAAAGAATACGTTTTTTTCGAAATCCCTTTAGTTTTTGAGTAAACAAAGTTTTTGAATTTGAAGTATAATTTTTCTTTCATAATTTTGACGTTTTAAACGTCAGTTTCATCCGAGTTTACACAACGCTCGATGTACATTTAAAATATGATTTCAATTGAAAATAAACAATGAAAACGTAAATATAAATGGCTATGATACCATCAAGTCGGAGAAAGTAACATGATGGCCACATCACCATTTTTACTTTCTCCGTTACGAAGTACGAGAAAGTATTGTGATCGTGATTTTTTTTTCAAAAATTTTTTTTACGGAAATATCCGTTTTGAGGTCCCTAGATGCCATTTCAACAATTTCTGGAAAAAAAAATTTTGTGTCTGTGTGTGCGTGTGTGTGTGTGTGTGTGTGTGTGAGAGAAAGTAAAAATTGTGGCTGTGTGTGTGTGTCTATCTGTGCGCGCTGTATCTCAAAAACTAATAGACCAATTGATATGAAACTTTGAACATAAGTTTTATTTGATAATCCGAAGAACTGAAAAGCTTTTGGTAAAATTTCGTACACCGGAAGTGGGCGTTTACCTTAACTGTTTTTTGTTTTTTGCCAATATTTTCTTAAATATGAAAAATATCACAAAAACATTTAAACAAATATTGAAGACAATTAAGAAATGCGATTATTTTGTTTGAAAACATTTTTCATAAAATCATTGTTATTCGAGAAAAAAATATTATTATTAAATATTATTAATTTTTTCTTCATTTTTGGTATACAATTATGAAACGCTAATAGTTACAGCAAATTTATGTTAATAATAATTGTAGAGAATGCCAAAATGAACAATTTATAAAGAATAAGTTTTTTAGAAATCTCTTTAGTTTTTGAGTAAACTGAGTTTTTGAATTTGAAGTACATTTTTCCATCTTTCATAATTTTGACGTTTTAAACGTCAGTTTTATCCGAGTCTACGAAACGTTCGATGCACACTTGAAATATGATTTAAATTAAAAATAAATCATGGAAGCGTAAATATAAATGATACCATCAAGTCGGAAAAAGTAACATGATGGCCACATCACCATTTTTTTTTTAGTTTTTTAGTAAACTTACAGTAAAGATTATTAGATTTTGAAACATAATTTGACATTTCATAATTTTGACGTTTCAAACGACAGTATCATCCGATCATGTGAAATGCTCGATTTAAAATATGATATAAATATGAATAACTATTATACCATCAAATCGGAGAAAATAATATGATGGCCACATCACCATTTTTTTAAAGAAATTCCTATTGTCATTGGCCTTTTCCATTATGTTATAGCAAAATTCTGCTCGATTTTCAAAATCACGTTGTAATATTTCTTGGTGGCACTGGTATTTGTACGAGTGAAAATGATGTTTCTTTAAATACCTCTGGGCAGTCGTATGGTGAATTTCACACTTGTCAGCAATTTGTCTTAAGCTTACGTTTGGATCTTCTACTACAGAAGCTAAGACCATAAACTCGTCATCCTTCTCATTTATTGATAAATTATTCTGCTCTGCATTTGATGTCCTCTTAGAATTCCGTAATACTGAGCCAGTCGTTTCCAATTTATTTCCAATTTATGAACTGATCAATAGAGGGAGTTGGTCGATCAGGATAGTTGACTGCAAACACAACCTGCACTTCACGAAAACTGCTACCTGCATAGCACCACTTCACAATTTGCACTTTTTCTTGAATAGAATACATTTTTAATGAAAAACTTGTAAACAGTTATCAACACATTTGACAGAAGCCAACAAATCAATAGCGCACCTTTTTTGTTTAATTTCATGGCAACCATTATTTTCGTGAAAATTATCATTTTTATTTTATCATTTTTTCTGGTTTTTATGAATGCTAAAAAATAAATAGTAGCATGACTGCATGCAGAAATTTTTACTCTACAAAACATGTATTAACATGTTTCCTCTAAAATGAAAATAACTTGAAAAGGAAAAGTTTGATTTTCTTGACATTTTCTGGTATACCATTCTCAAAAACTTGCTTGCCTCTCGTCACCAGATCTAAGACCCTGACAAATTCTAAATTTATATGGATGAAATGTATTCTTTTGTAAAATGAAGTGGGCTGTAGATCTAGCCACCCCAGTCTGACGTTAAATTTGTCTTGTTGATATTTTAGGATTTTCAACAACGGCTAGTAGTATGGTATTCCCTTTTTCTTCGTTAGATTGTTTTTTTACGAGATTAAAACGGTTTTTTGAATAAACCAAATTTCTTTAAATTACATACAAAACGTCTAAACATGGACTTGAGAAGGTTGTCTTCGTTCAGGATAATTATCAGAATACTTCTTTTCAGCAGCTACACAATTTTTGTGACACAAGATGTAACATGCCAACATATCAAATTTTTCTTCGTTTGTGAAATTTCCTCTTTCCATCGTAACACTTACAAATAAATTTTAACACTTTAACTTCTTATAAACAAAACAAACAACTTCAAAATACGTTAGAACGTTTTTAACAATAATGTGACAGATCAAATAGAAATATTGCAATTGTTCCAATGCATACTTTTTAAACGCCTACTAGATTAAGAACCCACAAAACATTAAAATTTATTTTCTCTGTTTTTTGGCTTTAGAAGCATAATGTGTGATACATCGTTAAATTTTTAATAAAAAATGCTACCGTATACAAGGTGTTTCTACTTTTGTGACCATATAAAAAAAAATGGAGTTGATGATGATTTCTTGGAGATTAAATATCGGATAAAAAATTCGAAGACGCCATTTTGTAGAGCTTAAAAAGTGACAATAACTAGCTGCCAGTAGTTTTTAATGCCTTTTGAAATAAATACAAAAATTGGAAAAATCAAAAATCCGAAAAATTGCATTTTTTTGAAAATTTGGGAAACGATAAACAATCATGAATTCCTGCGATCGGCATGTAAACATACTCCGAATAGTGCAACTTTTTCCTAATTTAAGCCACCCTGTATCTTTTACCGTTTTCAAGATCCCCATGCTGTGCATTCTTATCTTGGACACGGTGTATATTTAAAAAAATAACATCAATTATGTACATGATTTCCGTTATAACTCATGAATAAATGAATTGCATGACTTAATTTCTTATTCACGCAATAGTGCTTCTTATACGTTACGTAAATTATGACGCAATTTCTGAAATGAAAAATAACAGCTGCTGTTTGTTCCCAAGAAACGTTATACTAAACACATTTAATACGAACATCTGGATTTACAAGAAACGGACGTGAGAAACCCGTCCCTAAGTTATAAGTACACCCTACCTGCATTCCTTTCTCAGAAGGGGAGATTACGTTTGAGATAAACTCAGGTAAAAACGGGGAAGTATGCTTTAATCTTACAATAGGTTTACACTAGTTGAGTCTGAAACTGTGTGAACATAATTTTAAAATAAGAAATGCGACGCGTTTCGTCTTCTACAATTTAGGAGTATTATCATAACTACAATAAACAAATTATCTATTGATTGAAACAACTACTTTCCTGGCTAATACCACGGCGATAATATACCGGGTGACCCAGGGATCTGTAAAAGCCCTATAACTTATTTGCTATTCGAGATATTGACTTCTATTTTTCATAAACTAATACCCACACTCATTCTACATATTTTAAAAATATGTATGTTTTTGTACGGGGTGTCACTGTATAAATAACAGAACAAAGTTATGTTTTTTTTTTAAATGGAACACCATATGTCAATTCCTACAAACTACAAATTTTCAAAAAATCATTTTCATACATTATAACGCATTGTCTGAACCAGGTATCTTTCCGATATGGCAGCTATTATGACTAAATTGAAATATCGCAATATGCTTTTAACATTATTTACTTAAATGCAGTCCTTTATGGATATATGTATACTGGTTGTTAATTCAATATGTATTTATGTAATTATTGTGAAGGTTTGGAAAAACAGTTATCTTTTAGCTAAATTGTTAAAAGGGTATCTGATCCAAGTCTTTTTGACCTTTTTTGTGTGATTTGTTGTGGTTATTGTATTATTATGGTCAATAAATGATTTATTATTGTTATTAAAAAAAAAATAGATATAGAAAAGGACCTTTATTGGCATAAAAATAAAATACATCTTCCATAATTAACTTCATTTCCTTCTCCTCTCCTTTTCCCACCCCAACCTCGCCAGTGTCTTCACCCCGGTTCCGTCCTCTCTCATCCATTCGTTCACTCTTTTCCATTATTATTATTATATTTTATACTTTATTTTCAACTCTCTTGAGAAGCTAATAAAAATAGTGTAAGATACTATGGGTCTATTATTAAACACGTGTACATTGAAAAAAATGCAAAAGCGTTCGTAGAAAAGATAGCGTCATTTTTATACTCTAGAGAATTTTCCACATAATGAAGAATAATACACATCGGCTGTGGTTATTGCTATACAGGGTTTCAACATACGCAAAACAATGGATAACTATTTTTTCAACTGGAATACCCTATACATGGTGTATTTGAAATAACGAACAGGCTCGTAACCACAAAGAGATTATATTATTTTGAAACAATATTCGCAATTATTTTGTTTATAACTTTAACAAAAAGCCCGGAATTAATTATTAAAGTTAATGAGTGAAAATACGCAACATGTTTGGGGGCGGTGGTAATGTGACCTAATTTTTAAACGGCATCGGCTTTAGATATCGAATTACAAGCGCGTAGAAAATATCTGAGTGCTCTTTAAGCGTCAATGAACTTGAGGACTGTTTATCTTTCACAAATAAAAAACGTTGCGATAACACTTCAAATTTCGGAGGCAAGAAATCGTATCTCGCGTTTTAAATAAACAAACACACATTCCATGCAGACCTAATTAAATGAGAAAAGCATCGGTTCTCAAAATGTTTAAAAAACCTCGAAGAATCAGGAAAATTACAATTTTTTTTTTCGAATAAATTTTGACGGAATTGGGTTCACAAATATTTTGTGTGTGTGCCCTTAAATGCCAGTTCGTTATTTCAAATACACCCTGTATATGTTGCTATTAATGCATGGCAATAAGCTTTCCAATGATATACAGTTTGTATCGTGTGAGCCACAAAATTTTGTTTCAGAGTTGGCTGTTAGATAAATGAGGTATGTCGTATATTATTACGTCATGAGACCAGATTAGTTCAATTGAATTAGATTAAAAAAAAATGAATTAATCTCAGACATGACTGCTATGTTTCTCTCTCTCAGGCATGTCCAACTCTGAAACAAAATTCTGCGACTCACACCTTATAATGAAATATTAAGGACTTAAGATTTATCAATAAAAGCATTTTTCTTTAAAAATTGAAGTGTTAAGTTAGAAATAAGTGTTTCAATAAGTTATTTGTTTATAGTCTTAGTAAGACTTAATTTTGCTTTGTAGAATTACGAGCAGGTTGAATATTCAAATATCTAGGCTATATTTCGTTTTATTAAATTTATTTGTGTTAAGTTGGTTTCTTGTAATAATTCTGAGGCATCCCATGTTATTGGAAACAATTTCTTACCGTAAAAATTAATTGTACACGTCAAGAACTCATAAATATGGGTTTTCGCATCTTATTGAATAATATAATAGTAAATTATTAAACGAGTGAGAAAGTTGGCCATAGCCACTAGGGTGAAGTTTTGAAAACAATTTAACAACGATTATATTATTTAATAAGATGCGAAAAACGTTGTTAAATCGTTTTTGATTGAGAAAGTTGTTCATTATTCGGCCGAATCATTTTCTCCACAGGTGGCGTCCAATCAAATGATAGCGGTTTCATTGCCCAACAGGCGACGTCCAATCAAATGATAGCAGTTTCATTGCGCAATAGTTTAGTTGTTACTATGGTTACGATTCGTTTTTTGTCAGCGAACTGCCGCAATTTCCAAATAGAAAAATTATTCGTTATAATTTAATACAAACAGAAAAATCTTTAGGGAATTATTTAATATGATGCGAGAAAGTATAGTATTAAACTCGTGAACAAGTTGGCCATTGCCACGAGAGTGAAGCTTGCAATTCACCCGAGTTTAATAATATAATATACTCGTTTAATAATATACTATTGTTGTAACATATGCTACCGGATGCTTAAAATCCAGTGACGGTTCGCGGGTTTTTTCTGGTACGTTCGAGGTATAGCCTATTCGGTAGAATCTGGCGGCCGAGGTCGTAAAACGGTCGGTCCACCCTGAGGATCGATGTGATTCCGTGACATCTTGCCGACACTACCTGCTTACCCCTCATCGTCGGAAGGGGGGTGCAGACCCAAAGTGTCGTCCTTCGCCTACCAATCGTGGCTCGGGTATTCCGAGATGTTATTTTACATTGCCTGGTAGCCATTTATGGAATTTATGAATGGACTGAAACCTTCTTTATATTGCACAATACACTTTCGTTGTACATACACTGTCGCTGTTATTATTTAAAATGATAATTAAATTAATTCGACATTGCATTTTTCCTTGTAATTCCTGTCATAAACAGCTGATTATCGTACATGCTTTCTTAATTATTGACCTCCGTTTAAATCCTGATTTAATTTCGTTTATTTTTGTTACAAACAACATATTATATCGTTTCATATCTTTTTATAAAATATGTATTTACCATTCAGGTAATGAACAAAATGTGTGTAATTGTTCCGAGCGCCAACGCACATGCTTCTTTCGACAATATGTCTACAAATTCTACTTCACTCCACAGATTAAAATTATCAAGCCACTTTTTTGGCCGACGTGGAGGATCCACAATGTCCATAAATAGTAATAAACCTTGACCATCTGTTAATTCATGTAATAGATCAATTCACATCATTGTGTAGTCTATTTTTACTTTCTCCGTTACGAAGTACGAGAAAGTATTGTGATTGTGATTTTTTTTTTTCAAATTTTTTTTTACGGATATATCCGTTTTGGGGTCCCTAGATGCTGTATCTCAAAAACTAATTGAGCAATTGATACAAAACTTTGAACATAGGTCTTATTTAATAATCCGAAGAACTGAAAAGCTTTTGGTAAAATAATTGTAGAGAATACCAAAATGAACAACTTATAAAGAATAAGTTTTCTTTGACATCTCTTTGGTTTTTGAGTAAACTCAACTTTTAAAGCAGTTGGATTTTTCATCTTTCATAATTTTGACGTTTTAAACGTCAGTTTCATCCGAGTTTACAAACGTTCGATGTACATTTAAACTATGATTTATATAGAAAATAAACCACGAAAGCGTAAATATAAATGATACCATCAAGTCGGAGAAAGTAACATGATGGCCACATTACAATTTTTCAATATGCATCCCTATTAAAATGTATGCTGGTCTGCTTGTGCGCGCTGTATCTCAAAAACTACTACAGGAATTAACATAAAACTTTGAACAAATGCCTTATTTGATAATCCGAAGAACTGAAAAGCTTTAGGTAAAATTTCGTACACCGAAAGTGGGTGTTCATCTTAACCGTTTTTTGTTTTTCTCCGATAATTTTTTTAATATAAAAATTACTATAAAAGTACTTAAACAAATCTTGAAGACAACAATGAAATTGTTATCTTTTGAGTGAAAATATTTTTCGTAAAATGTATGGTTTTTGAAGAATAGTTCTTTTTTTATCATTTTTGATTTATAATTATGAAACGATAATAGTTACAGCAAGTTTATTTTAATAATAATTGCAGAGAATGCCAAAATGAACAACTTATAAAGAATAAGTATTTTTCTAAATCTCTTTGGTTTTTAAGTAAACCGACTATTAGAATTTAAAGTATAATTTGTCATTTTCATCTTTCATAAATTTAACGTTTTAAACGTCAGTTTCATCCGATTCTACAAAACGCGGTATGTACATTTAAAACATGATTTGAATTGAAAATAAACCATGAAAGCGTAAATATAAATAATACCATCAAGTCGGAGAAAGTAACATGATGGCCACATCACCATTTTTCAGGTTATAAACTGCCGCTTTACCCACTAAGCGGCCGCTGCCGGCCGCTTATGAAAGCCGTGCTTTAAGCTAGGCTTATCGTTAAACCATGATTGAAAAACGCCTAAAAATAACTTATACCGAGTTTAACAAGAACAGAACAGCGTTTATAAATTAAATTGACGAAAAATATTGATCGACGCACCCTCGAAGAAAAGATATTGGTGGTTTGTCTAATTGCATCCCATACATTTATTGTCCTTCGCTCCTATTGGTATACGCTCTTTTAAATAAGTACTTCTCAACAAAGATTGGACTAAGATACAAAATATTACGTCCCCTACTTACCGAGCTCCGACCCTCTTTTACGACAGAGCCGCCAGATTCCGGAGAACGGGCTATAGCAGAGGTGGTAATACAGATAGGTGCGGTCCCGCCGCCAGCCGTCTCTGCAACCGACCCTACCTATCTGTATTGTCACCCCTGCCACCTGGGCCGCACCAGAAAAAAAACTTCGAACTGTCACTGTTAAAATCTATCCCTTACCTTCGAAAACTGACGGTTTGGGGTGTTCCTGCTTTTAGATATGTTTGGCGATAAATTCTTCTAGGTATTAGAATAAATCGTATATGAAAAACATTACAAAATATAGATACATTGTGAACATCAAAATACTTATATAAATAATGTGTCATGTAAATTTAAATAATAAATAATATTAATTAAAAAATGGCGATGTGGCCATCATGTTACTTTCTCCGACTTGATGGTATCATAGCCATTTACATTTACGTTTTCATGATTAATTGAAATCATATTTTAAATGTATATCGAGCGTTGCTTAAACTCGGATGAAACTGACGTTTAAAACGTCAAAATTATGAAACATGGAAAAATTATACTTCAAATTCAAAAACTCGGTTTACTCAAAAACTAACGAGATTTCGAAAAAAACTTATTCTTTAGAAATTGTTCATTTTGGTATTTTCTACAATTATTATTCACACAAATTTGCTGTAACTATTATCGTTTCATAATTATAAACCAAAAATTGAAAAAAAATTATTAAATTTTTTTTTCGAATAGCAATGATTTTATGAAAAATATTTTCAAGCAAAAGATGTTCATTTCTTTGTTGTCTTCAATGTTTGTTTAAATGTTTTTGTGATATTTTTCATATTTAAGAAAATATTGGCAAAAAACAAAAAACAGTTAAGGTAAACACCCACTTCCGGTGTACGAAATTTTACCAAAAGCTTTTCAGTTCTTCAGATTATCAAATAAGACGTATGTTGAAAGTTTCATATCAATTGCCAAACACGAGCTGCAGAAACCTATTTAAAATCCAAAAAATTATGCCTATTATTAGTTTGTATATATATGAAACTTTAAAATTTGTTAAGAATAACATGAATATATTTAACTGTCACCAAACTGATCATGATCATAACACTAGAAAGAGGATACTTAAACTTCCTAAACATATTCATAGCTTTTATCATAATGCATGCCTAGTTCAGTGCATAAAACTTTTTAATAGATTACCTGCAAATATCAAAGACCTGCCCACTAAACCGTTTTTAAGCCAAATTAAATATATACTATTAGTTAGATAACTGTTTTTATACGATTAATGAATATGAATGTTACTGTGATAATATGATACGATAACCTTCTATTTCTAGTTACAATTGTTCCTTAATTTTATTTATACACCAATTTTAATGTGTTGTACATAGTCACTCATTGCTAATTTTTATATATTTATTTGTATCCAGATGTTTATGTAAGTATATATACCCCAAATTTTAATCAGTTTTTTACTAGTATGTAAGTTTTGTATGATAACTTTTGTATAAATCATCTTTATGTATTTCATTCATATTTATTCATCTCCAGCTTTAAGATCTAGATTAGGATATTTATTGTCTAATAAGGATGCCTCTTGCATTTATCACAATCCACATGCATATTATTATTATTGTATTTAACCTGACTCCTCCATGAATGTAATATTCTTAATGGAAATAAACAAATTCTAAATTCTAAATTCTAATTGCTGTATTCGTTTTTGAGATACAGCGCACACAGCACACACACACACACACAGCAGACACACATGCACACACACACACACACAGACACAATTTTTTTTTCCAGAAATTGTTGAAATGGCATCTAGGGACCCCAAAACGGATATTTCTGTAAAAAAAAAATTGAAAAAAAAAATCACGATCACAATACTTTTTCGTACTTCGTAACGGAGAAAGTAAAAAGGTAAATAATATTAAATGGCTATTTCAAAGTAATTGACTAATTTGCAAATAAAAGGAAAATTGTATTTAATCACTTGATTCATATATTAAAATACTATTTAAAATAGCCGTTTTTGCAACCGGATAAAAATCTTATCCACTTGAAAACTTTTATTAACCTTCATCATGACAACGACCTGAACGATTTGAAATTATACAGGGTGTCCCGGGAGGAAACTGCCAAACTTCATGGGTGTATTACTTAGGTCATTTTAAGCAAAACAAGATATATCAACATAGGTTCGATACGGAAAGGTATAATGAATTTATGTCTTGTTGAAGGAGTAGGCTTAGGAAAGCATAGCTTCGCAATTATTTGTTTAGCTGTCACTTGTAAGTTAACCTAACTGGTAAATGTGATTATTTGAAACATGCCTTTGTTGACGATCGAGAAGCGGATTATGCATGTTTTCTAGGACCGCTTAATGAATTACATTCCCATTGTTTGCACATAATATTGACGTATTTTTACAAATATGTTATTACCTTGAAAACTAAAAAAGATAGGTATAGGGAACACTGAATCCCTATTCTGCGTCAGAATATGTAAAAATATACAGGGTGTTCTATTTAAAAAGATCGAGATTTAATGGTTTAAAGTTGACTAAATGTGATCAAGGGCGTTTCCAACCAACTAGTCTAGGGGGGGGGGGGGCTATTTAAAAAAAGATAAATAAACTGGTGCTTCTGCTCTCATACATCTGTTCCGTGAAATCCCCCTATCTTTTCCAACGTTTTAAAGCGAAAAATTTACCGGTTATATTATTTGTTTGGAAAATGGAATATCGGTAATTTTTAACAATAAAAATTGTTAAGCAAAAAATTCTTAGGGGGGGGGGGGGCTAATTATACCCATTACCCCTCAGCCCCTTTGAAACCGCCACTGAATGTGGTATGAAATTTTAAACATTCTGTATTTTATAATTCAAAAATAAATCACCACTGGGTACCATCGGGTATTGGCTCTTTGTAGCTAACATTAGAACCCTTCAATTTTATTTTATTCGGAGATACGTATTTTTAAAATGAATTATGAAAAAACACTAAATAAAAAAAAAACAATAAATATCTCGAAAACGCTTAAATTTTGAGGTTATGTAAGTGAGGGTTTTTAATTTCAAATTGTGTTTTTAATTTAAAATGTCATTTTCTAAGCTTTTTTGCGGAAAAAAGGAGTTACACTTCTCTTGATAGACGTCTTTCTTGGGTTACTAAAAGTGCGTAGTATTTACAGTATATGTTGATTGTTTACAAATTATTCTTGATTCATTCTTTAGACTTTCGTGCCCCTCAATAATGTTTTCTGAATCTTATCGATATAAACGTATATATCAATGGTAAGATGGTACACATGTTCTATATGTTTAAGGGGGTAAGTGCCTCGCCCCAGAGTTAGACCAGAATGGTCTAATAGAAAATGATAATCGCCACAATCTTGGGCCTGAAATTTTACCGAGTACGTAAATTTGTTTGTACACGCCTCCAGGGTTGATACAAAATGTTTCATGCAGGTGGCGTTCATTACAACGGCGAAAATGAAGCAAATCCGTGTTTGTAGAGTGCAGCTCTTACGTTTTTGCGACTTTATTTGATAACTGATGACAATTTTATTACATACATATTGTTTTAAACTATTTTTCTGTAGCATTACATTTTTAGTTCTTTGCAGAGAAAAGCTCCAGATATCCATCCAATATTGGTAATTTTCAGGATAAATTATACAGTTTGTCTGATGATTAAAAAAAATCAAATTCTATAGACGAATAGTTTAACCCTTTCTTTATAAATGTGCAAAATATAATTTCTTAATATTTGATATTAACTTCAGAATTATGTATACTACCGTGGACAAAAAAAATGTCACCCCTAATTTGTCATGTGTCTATTATTTCTTATTTTTTAGTGTTGTGAATTTGACTTATGTAACCTTAATATTTGACAGTGACAGTAATAATTAGCTTAATAAGTTTGTGGAGATAGAATTCTTCGAATCGTGCATTTCGTGGCGGATATACTTTCGTTCTTCCATTATAGGATGATTGAAACGTTTTTTATCTGAAAATATCACTTTACTCCGTATATATATATAACGCACTTAACTTTAGACGTCTGCAAGCTGTTCGGGAACTTCCAGGAAAATTTGTTATGAATGCGGCGTTTGTAGCATTTTCAAACAGATTTTCTATTAAATAGTTTATAACTGCATCATCTTCTTCATTATTTGAAACTTTTTGGCGGCCCAAACCTTTAATCTGCTCTAATCGCCTTTCATTCCTCCACATTTTTTAATTTTTTTTGCACTGTACGTCTACTTACATTCAATTCAGCTGGTTCATCATTTATATATTTGCCACATTTGACCTGCATAGCAATTTGTGCTTTCTGTGTGTTACTTAAAGTATGGCATATACAATTTATATTCATATATCTGTATGATTAACACATATCTGACAAGATTGACATTTGCCAGTTTGTCAAATGAAAAGTCATATTTACATTAATAAAATTAGGGGTGTCATTTTTTTTGTCCACGGTAGTATGCTGACCATCAAAAATGCATCTATTTTCGACGCGGCACTTTTGTCATTACATTGAGATCTTACACTTCAGGTCACTGGGTCCAGCATTATTTTAATTTTATTTTAAGTCTAATTTCTTTAAAATATAAAAAATGGTGATGTGGCCATCATGTTACTTTCTCCGACTTGATGGTATCATTAAATTTACGCTTTCATAGTTTATTTTCAATTTAAATCATATTTTAAATGTACATCGAACGTTTGTAGACTCGGATGAAACTGACGTTTAAAACGTCAAAATTATGAAAGATGGAAAAATTATACTGCAAATTTAAAAACTCAGTTTACTCAAAAACCAAAGAGATTTCGAAAAAAACGTATACTTTATAAATTGTACATTTTGGCATTCTCTAAAATTATTATTAACATAAATTTGCTGTAACTATTATCGTTTCATAATTATAAAACAAAAATGAAGAAAAATAAATAATTTTTTTTCTCGAATAACAAAGATTTTATGAAAAATGTTTTTAAACAAAATAAGCTCATTTCTTTGTTTGTTTCATTTTTTTCCAGAAATTGTTGAAATGGCATCTAGAGATCCCAAAACGGATATTTCCTTATAAAAATTTTTGAAAAAAAAATCACGATCACCATACTTTCTCGTACTTCGTAACGGAGAAAGTAAAAATTCAATCTATTAACTACTATACACTAATATGGTGGTGGAAGATTGCCCTGATGTTCACGCAAAAAAATATATACAGGGTGTTAATTTGAAAACTTTCAATGCGAATATCTATGAAAATAAAGGAGTTAGAAAAGCGCAATTTGGTACAAATGTTATACAGGTAGGGGGAACTAGAACCACTATATTTTGGTTATGAAGTAAGTGACCCCTTGGGCCCCATTCACCCTAACCCCAAAATTTTAAATAGCATCACCCCTTTTGTGATCCCTTAAATGAAAGGTTTTTTTGAGTAGTATTCACCATTACAAGAATGTTTTTAAAATTTAATACAGCGCCGAACAAAAAGTATAATTCAAATAAAATAAACTCTGATTCTATGAATTTCTATTTAATTTAATTAGATTCTTATATTGCATTTCATTTTGGGCTACAAAAAAGGATAATATTTTTTTTTCTCCAAATACTCGAACCAGTGGGTCAGGTTTCAACAAATAACAATCACCTATTGCAGTCAGGTGTATTATATTGTACGTCAAATTCAAAAGCGATGGAAGTGAAATAATTTCAGACGAATTCACTATTTAATTTTCTTTTTTATCCGGTATTAGACATGGTTTATAGTATGGCTGAATGAATTGCGATTTAGACACCCGACTGAAATAGGTGATTGTTATTTGTTGAAACCTGACCCACTGCTTCGAGTATTTGGAGCAAAAAAATTTATTATCCTTTTTTGTAGCCCAAAATGGAATGAATTATAAGAATCTAATTAAATAAAATTCATAAAAACAGAATTTATTTTATTTTAATTATACTTTTTTGTTCGGCCCTGTATTAAATTTAAAAAAAAATCTTGTGCTGGTGAATACTACTCAAGAAAACGTTTAATTTAAGGAATCACAAAAGGGGTGATGCCATTTAAAATTTTGGGGTTAGGGTGAATGGGGCCCAAGGGGTCACTCACCCCATAACCAAAATATGGTTGTTCTAGTTCCCCCTACCTGTATAACATTTGTACCAAATTGCGTTTTTCTAACTCTTTTATTTTCACAGATATTCGCGTTGAAAGTTTTCAAATTGACACCCTGTATATAAATGTGTATTATTAACTTTACGGTTATTAAGCTCATTATCTGTATATATTCTTGTGCCAACATCGATGTTTTTCTAGAAAACATGCGTAATAACTTATTACCTCTCATATTAACTAGTATCCACAAAAGCTGAAACATCTACGTTTCTAAATCACTGATCAATACATTAGTTCTTGTCACCTTCATCCTTGTATTGACAAGTCTTTCACTGGGAAATATAAATATCATTAATAAAACCTAAACTAAATAGTCATAATATAAATGAATGGACATAGACAATTATGGTAAGTCCAAACAATGAGTCTTGTTTTTATATCAGTCATAATCTTTTACAGTATAGTCATGGGCGTTCACGGGGGGGGGATGGAGAGGGAGGCAGCTGCCCTACCCTGGAAAATGTATGAATTTATTAAATTAAAGTAATATTGTATATGCTGAACTTGTATGTAGTCGCTAAATAATATCAAAATAAAAAATCATAACAAAAATGGTGATGTTACCATCATGTTACTTTCTTCGTTTTGATGGTATCATAGCCATTTATATTTACGTTTTCATGGTTTATTTTCAATTTAAATCATATTTTAAATGTACATCGAGCGTTGTGTAAACTCAGATGGAACTGACGTTTAAAACGTCAAAATTATAAAACATGGAAAAATTATACTTTATAACTAAAGAGATTTCGAAAAAAACGTATTCTTTATAAGTTGTTCATTGTAGCATTCTCTACAATTATTATTAACATAAATTTGCTGTAACTATTATCGTTTTATAATTATAAACCAAAAATTAAACAAAAATAATACATTTTTTTCTCGAATAAAAATGATTTTATAAAAAATGTTTTCAAGCAAACGATGTTCATTTCTTTGTTGTCTTCAAACTTTGTTTAAATGTTTTTATGATATTTTGCATATTTAAGAAAATATTGGCAAAAAACAAAAAACAGTTAAGGTAAACGCCCACTTCCGATGTATGAAATTTTACCAAAAGCTTTTCAGTTCTTCAGATTATCAAATAAGACGGATGTATAAAGTTTCATATCGATTGCTCTATTAGTTTTTGAGATACAGCGCACACAGTCACACACACACACACACACACACACACACACACACACAGCAGACAGACACACACACACACACAGATACAAACATGTTTTTTCCAGAAATTGTTGAAATGACATCTAGGGACCCCAAAACAAAATTTTTGAAAAAAAATCACGATCACAATACTTTCTCGTACTTCGTAACGAAGAAAGTAAAAAGTGCTTTCCGCGTTGTGTACGATGAATCCGAAAAAATTGACGTCCATGTATGAAAGTTAGAAATTAAGGATGGTGGGTGGACCCAATCCCACCATCCAAAGAGTAGAACATAAACAAGAAAGTTTATACAGAAGTAAATCAACAAAGGAAGAAAATTAATATCGTTTTTGTTTGCATTTTGTAAACTAATTTACGCGAGTAAAGATGAAGAAGTTTTATGTTCAACTGGTTGGACTGTAAAATAGGGCCCGAGAGGAAAACAAGCGATTGCTCGCTTTGAAGGCAAGTGACAGCTGTCAAAATGGAGTAATGAAAATTTTATCATCTACGATTTCCGTTTGAAGATGTTTGCGCTGCGAGAAAAAATTAACGTAAACCAACGACTTTGAGTGGAAACCATCAGGTGATTGCTCGGTTTTGGGATAAGTGACAGCTGTCAAAGTAGTATTAACTGAAAAATAATTACATTATCTACAATTTCTACTTGAAAATATTTGCGCTGTGTGGCGGAGTTTACGCAATAATTTAAAAAAATCTGCAAACCCTCCATTTTAAGTGCAAACAGGCGATTTACCAGTTTTGAGGCTAGTGACAGCTGTCAAATGACGTTTACTGAAAGAAAGTTGCATTATTTATAATTGCTGTTGAAAAAAGTTTGCGCTGCAAGGCGATTATGCTAGAAAATTTAAGAATTACGCAAACCGTCGACTTCAAGTGGAAAAAACAGGCGATTTCTCGGTTTTGGCGGAAGTGACAGCTGTCAAAATTATGTTTACTGAAAGGCTATTCCATTATTTATGATTTTTATTGGAAAATGTTTGTACTGCAAGGCTATTACGAGTGGAAAACAACAGGCGAATGCTCGGTTTTGAGTACCAATTGAAAAACAATTGTATTATTTACGATTTCTACTTGAAAATATTTGCACTACGTGACGGAGTTTACACTAGAAAATTGAAAATTTCTGCTAAGTGAAAAAGAAAAACAGGTGATTACATGGTTTTTTGACAAGTGAAGCTGTCAAAATTATGTTTACTGAAAGACAATTGCATTGTTTATAATTTTTGTTTGCGCTTCAAGGAGATTACGATAGAAAATTGAAAATTTCTGCTACCCGTTGATTTCGAGTGGAAAACAAGAGGCGATTGCACAGTTTTAGGGTAAGTGACAGCTGTAGAAATGATGTTTACTGAAAGACTATTGCATTATTTATGATTTCTGTTGGAAAATGCTTGCGCTGCAAGGCGATTATGCTAAAAGAATAAAACAAAATTAAACAAACCATTGATTTCGAGTGAAAACAACAGGTGATTTTTGCATTTTGCGGCAAGTAGCAGCTGTCAAAATAATGTCAATTGAAGAATGGTTGAATTATCTACAATTTTCGCAACAAAGTGCAATTTATTCCAGAAAATCCTAAATTAAACATTCGATTCCGAGAGGAAAACAAGCGATTGCTCGGTTTGAAGGTAAGTAAGACAGGTGTCAAAATGATGTCAACTGAACGACAATTCCATTATCTACAATTTCTGCTTAAAGATGTTTGCGCTACGAGGCGCAGCTTTCGCTAGAAAATTAACCCCTCGCAAACCATCAATTTTGAATGGAAAATAAAAGGCGATTTCTGGGTTTTTGAGGCAAGTGGCAGCTGTAAAAATAGTATCAACTCAAAAAATGCATTGTCTTTGATTTCTACTGGAAAATATTTGCGGTACAGGATGGAGTTTACGCTAGAATATTGAACATTTCTGCAAACCGATTTAGAGTGGAAAACAATAGGCGAGCAAAGATTGTTTTATGTTCAACTGGTTGGATTGTAGGATAGGGCCCATCCACCACCCCCACCGTATCGGATTTACTTTAACCTACAAACATTGTTTATGGATTCGTTGTTGCTTTATAACTTGTGTTTCACTTATTTTAACAGAAAACCGAGCACATGGTTTTTAGGTTAGGTAAACGTAGAAACCAAGGGTGGTGGGCGGTCCCTATCTTGTGGTGGGTGGGCCCTATCCCATTACAAAAAAATTATAACAAAAAGTGCTTTCCGCGTTGTATTCGATGAACGCGAGAATAGTATAAAACAGTGCGATCGAATAAAATTAGTCAAAAAAATCCTAAAATTATTACCTGACGTATATTGATATTTTCAAATTTATAAACCAAGAAAATATATGCGGCTTTTTGTTAATGGCCTGCTTTGACTAATTTTTTATTCGATCTCGCTGTATTATTACTGTACATTTTCTATTTATTGGGAATTACTGTATGAAAATTTTGCGCCCCCCCTGTAAAAATTTCTGCGGACGCCCATGAGTACATAATAAAGAGAGAACGATACTATTAAAAGTTTCACCTGTATATATCACCCCGTACTCGTTTTTTTTAGGTTTTCGTAACACTAATTAAGATAAAATAGTACAATAGGTAAATTCCCAGTTAGCACACTAAGTACTCGTTCTCAGTTTGAGCTTGCTCAGAAATGTTACTGATACAAGTGTGCTAACTGGGTTCCATCACAAATTTTGACAATTTCTGAATCGGTACGATGTTAATACATTTGATCAGAATTATTTACAAATGTTTAACACGAAACTGACCATTATTTTATTAAACACAAAAATTAGAAATCAGATAATGACGCATCAGGACAGAATCTCTAGGATTTTACATCGTATGATTCACCAAAACAAAATCAATAACACTGCGCAAATATACCATTGTGAAATACAATTTGCATTTTCGAAAAGTAGTTTCCAATTAAAAATTGCTTAAAATTTCATTTCCATTGGTAATGCGTGCTCATAATTAGCAGAAAGTAAATAAAGAAGGCTCTGACGGATTTCACACACAATGGCAGCCTTGACGTCATAACCGCTGCGGGGAATCGTTATGTCCCTGACGCATGTTACTCCGCCGACAGATTTTCGACCCGAATTTCACTATTTTATACAACTTGTTTAAGAAATTTTTAAAACGCTTGTTATAATCAGAGTAAATTTTTCTGCTAAAAAATGTGGATTTTAATTAATTTAAAGAAATAGTTAGCCCAAACGAGTTGAAAAGATCCGGTACTACTTTACGCACTATCGGTGGAGGAATCCAATTTCGGTGGACGGCTTGGGTATAAAAGCGCAGGGTGCGTCACTCGACCTCATTTGGTGTCAGTAACGAGTGGGGAACGTTACGCCTGTGCCGTGCCTGGATTTACTGGAAGATTCCATCCGAATTCCATCTGCAGCCGCTGTATCGACACACAAGCGTACATTGAAAAAATCCAGGTGTGTTACCATTCCTAACTAGCTCGTAATTTCAATTAGAACCATAAAAGCGAGATGGGCGTCGTGCTAAAAAACGATACACGCTCCGTCAGTAACGAGCCTGTGTTAAAAACGAGAGAACTAGCTAATTGGATCAATAAGGTCAGAACGAAGAAAATCAACGTAAAACGGCAGAAACGTGCGAATCTATACGTTGAAGCCATGCTGAGAAACGCCCTGTTGAAGGCGGAAACGGAACTCCGCCATAAGCAGCAGCTGCGTAAACAAAGATGGCTCCGAATCCGGTCGGCTTGGATATCGAACCGAATCCATACAAATAAACCCACATCGCCCGTCATTTGGGACACGAGGACTTGCGCGGAATTAGATAGTTTGGATAGTTTTATGTCACAACTTAAAGATGTTAAGTGTTTAACAGAACGATAACCTCAACTTATCTTTAATAATTTATAAGTTACCAATTGTGATATTTTAGTAGTACAATACTAGTGTTATTGTGCAGGCCTTAATCCTAGGTCGATTATTTGTGATGTGATATTATGTAGAATTTTTTATTCCAGTCCCTCCATGGGCACGCCATAACCATAAACCTCAGAGCCAGGACAGTGGACCCTCTTAATTGGTTTGTAATGTATCACTAATCCTCTTTCTCTCCTGTAGTTAACCAGAAAAACGAATGTAAATAATAGTTTTTTTATACATATATATGAATAAATTGTTACTTAATTTTTAAAAACACTTGCAACTTCTTTTCTTTGTAATACCTCGTATTAATTGATTTGACTTTACATGTGAGAATCCCGCTACGAGAGGCACAGAATATCGGCTGGACGGTGATGTCTATTACGAGCAGAGCTAGGGTGGTTCGAAACAAAACCGGTAACCGTATCAATTTTTAATCCAAATGGCGTGCGATAACCGAACGAGTTCCGTAATCGCACGCTCGCCGAAAGGCACCGTTCTCTGGTGGTGCTATTGAGCATTGTGTTTCCTTAGGACGGCGACCCTCGTTGTCATGGATCGGATCCATTGATCAACGCAAGGAGCTACGCCTTCTTTACAAACCAGAGTACTGTCGCCGATGAAGGGATTTATGCATGTCCATTTCGCCTGGAGCCTTTGAAAGAAAAAGAAACCCCGTATATTGACTAGTACATAAAGGCAAGTCTGGTAGTTAACACTCCAATTTTGCATGAGCCGCACTATTTGCGGTGTTACGTGTGCCTAACGATATTTTACAGGGTAATAATTTAATATAGCCGATTCGCGACGAATCCAATCTTGCCGATATTTATTTGAATGTATGAAGTTAGTTAGTTAGCGGAACAAGAACGTAAGAAGTTCGATCGTTTCTAAATCATCCTCCCGAGTGAGAATATATCAAGGTAGCACCTTCAGCCGGTTCGTTCACTTATTAACAAAGGTGTGCATCCCTTCCTCGTCTTAATGCAGTGGAGCAGGTGGACTCACAGGTACTGTCGTAAGCTTTAAGTGTATTTTAGATGGCAAAGGTGCCACAGTCTGCGGAATCGCTTAATTTATTTAAGCGGGGGATCTGTGTGCGCAATGGTTTAATATGTTTACAGAGATGTAAGAAAAAAGAAAGAAATGCGGAAACGTCCTGCTCTTGCGGTGCTGTCGAAATGCTAAGTCTATTTACAGGAAAGGTGTTTCCTGGTTTCCTTTGTGAATTAGGAACGGGATGAATGTTAGAGTAGTTGCCATTATTTTCTTGCCGGTGCTGCAATCTGCCTGTAGAATGGGATCCGATGGAGCTGCCTTTTGGAGGTTAAGGTATTGTGTAAATTAACTGAATTTTCAGCAAAAAATTGCACAAATGAAACAAATTAAGGAGGAAGTAACTGATTAGCACAACAAATAGTTTATAATACAATTTCCGATTAAGGAGGAAGTAACTTCAATATGTATATAATACAAAGTTGTAAACAATTTCAAATTAACGAGGAAGTAATTTTGATAAGTACAACATTTTTATAATCTAAAGGTTCAAATTAAATTATGTTATTAAGTTATGAGCTGCAAGTTAAAATGATTCATGTGATGCAGAGAATTGATTGATCTGAAGTAACTTTATTTTTTCAGAAGTCCCAATTAATGTTGGGACTTATCTGGAATTAGTTGTGCCTGTAAGCTTTAAAATTGCCCGTATATTGTAACTTTTGATTACATTTTTAGTTACTAAATAATTTTTCAGTGTAAATCTGAACTGCAGTTCTGTTCGGATTTAGCTGAAGCAGGTTCAACTAGAAAAACAAATTGGGCTACACATAACATTTATTGACATCAAATCAACGTTTTTAGCACTTGTGAATTTATATTATACTAAATTATAATAAATGTTAATGATCAAGCCAACTCGATGGTAAATATAAAGTGACGAAATATTTTTCAGTGCACTAGCCAATAACATTCTGACATGCTGAACTATAGTCATTGTCCACAAAAATATTACATGGTAAAGGTAATCTATAATTTCAGCTCTAAATTCTTGTATTTAACTCTGAATAAGTTACATAAAATGAGTAGAAAATGGCAGATTATTGATGTTGAACAGGAATACATGCATAGTGTTTCCTTTAATGTTTTTGTGTCCATGCTAATATTTTGTTTTAGTTAAAATGACTGCCAATTTAATTACATCGCATCTAACTAGTTAATTTCACAAATGACATCCTGGTATAGTATTTTACGCTTTGATAATTTAAGTCTAATTACCAAACTAGCCAACGGTGGCAGGTAACATATTTTTAATATCCAATAATTATTAAGCGCCACATTAAGTGGAGCATTGTGTCAATTGTACCCGTAGTGAAGGCAGACATTTTAACCTAAATACGATCGAGCTGATGAAGCAGTATCCAAAGTGAACTTGGTTTCGTAAGATGTACTTATGACAGTCCCGTGCTCGGATTATCAACGTTTCTTACCACCCTCGCTCGTCTTATGTGCATGCTGGACAACCCAGGAATGCATATTGCAACTGCGCCGCTTTTGAGCAAATTGGAGAATAATATAAGCCCTCTGCACAACTTGCCTAATAAGTGTGGGGAATTGAACAAGGCATCTAAACAAAAAGGTATCTTTTGATTATATATCAGAACACGGTTTTTGTTATGTTTAGGCAAAATTTTTATTTATCGTCTAACCACTCTTGGGTGAGTCTGGAACTACAAAATCTGAAGCCTAATCGAACATTTTAAGGACTTCATAATATGGATTCTAGCCTGTTTCCTGCAAAGCAAATTGGCAATCGCCCAGTGCTGAAAGGTACTTTTTAACGTTTCTATGGAAAACTGCTTTTGTTTGTGTTTAGGTAGCAGCATGTACCTCGCGATTCATACAGAAATGGCAGAATCCAAATATATAATCATAATCTGAATAACGTCTCGAAATTTCAAATTTATTGAAGATCAGATGGTCCATCTGAACAACACGACATCCCGGAACAAATTAATCCTTAATTTATTTTTCCAAAACACGATTTGTATATGTTTAGGTGACAGGGTGAGACAATTACAGTCCCTCAATATTGATGCACAAAAGGAAAATTAAATTACACTCTTATGTAAGCGTTCCATTTGTTCTGCGGATTCCCATTACACAATCTTGAAAAGATGCTTTCTTTATTATTTGAGATCGGAGGTCCCATGGAAAAGCTTAAATCTACAGTTACGGTAAACACTCTTAAAATATTACAAAGAACGCTTTGTTTTAGTTTGGGTAATTCCTATTCGAGGTTAAATATGCACGCATACAAATTCTTCAATAATCCAATTTGTTGTAAACACTTATTACCAATGGAGGTTGAAAGCAGTAAACACCTGATCTGGATATGTTTTTGTAAACAATTTGGGAGGTATTAGCTATCGGTTCTGACGATTGTGGGTGGTCAACTAGAGCTCTGCCCATCAGCACACACCGGCATTTTGTGATGTAGAAAAATTTGGGTAAATCGTTTATTTCCAAAATTTTTTGTTTTTGTTTAGGTTTGAATGAAAAGCAAATGTGAACTGAAGAAAAGTTTATTTGATCATGGGAGTCTTTTTAAGGGAATTTTAATCTTGTGCAATACTTGACGCTTATTATTTTAGTAACCAACTTTGAGGTAAGGTTGCTGTACTAATTTTTTTTCTAGCAATTAAAAAGTATTTGAATGTACCCTTTGTGACTAGATTCTACAGGAAGTTTCTTAGAATCCAATCCCATAATGAAACTTTACTGTTTTGGTAATATGCATTGATTACTTAGGATTTAATATAAATTTCAATTACTTCCGTTCAAATATTTGATTTTGGTCAACTAATAGCAGTTTTGATTTGAAATTGTAGGTCATATGGATGGCCATAACATGTTTCTTATTTTTCAGACAAATTACTCTGCTGATTATTTTCCCTGAAAGTGGAGTTCTATATGCTATACTATTATGAATGCCAAAAAATATTTTGTTATCAGAAAATGATTTTGATTTATGTTTAGGCAATCTATAAAATGCCGATTCAGTAAATCCACCATTTCGGGGAAGATATTTCAGCATGAACACACTTATCCCAATCTGGTTTGCATGAAACTAGCAGTTTTATCATTTCGGTAACCAACTTTCTTCTCGGTAAGCTAACTTTCAGTCAAGTTAATTTGTAACCTTTTTCTTTTGGTCTTCAAAATCTTAATTGTTTGCCTTGGCAAACATTTAGTTTGCAGCATTGTAGGTCACCTGTGTGACCATAATGTGCCGTTTTTTTTTCCAGAGAAGTTTTACTGCCAGTTTCCCGTAAATTCAACTTGGATTTATATGAGGACACGAATGCAAATCCATTAGGAAACTGTTTTATGTTTAGGTGCCATAGTGTGGGCCTAAATTTACAATCCTAGAGTCTATCTGGCCAATCGATCATCCAGGGCATCTTTGGCTTAAATACACGGTAAACTTGTGTGTTACAAAATGCAATGTGTTGTATGTTTAAGTGATGCAGATGTATATATCGAAGGATGGTCCATTAAGAAATTTAATTTACTTACTCGAAACGGACAATTATGTTTGCTTTAAACAATTTATTGCAATTGCCTGTTGTGAAGTGCTGCAAGTTAAATTTAACCCGATAAACTGCTTTGAAAACAAGTTCTCGTGGATCTGTGATGCATAACAATTGTGCCAAAGGCCACGTAAACATCAATTTATTCAGAATTCATCACCTACGCCTGCTGCTTGCTGGACAAACATGCTAATCAATGGTAATGTGCCTGAAGTATCCCCCAACACATAATTTTTTTGTTTAGGCTTTTTACAAATATCTTCAATCCAATCCACTCCCACCTACTACTACTACTGTTGGACTAAAAACTGAATGCTGCACATGGTTGATGGTAATCTGCTTTAACTATTTCCCAAAACATTTTTTTTTGTTTAGGTCTTATTGCCCATCATGTTCACCAACATTCATTGAAAATTCTTCAATCCATTAGCACCCACTGATTGCTGCTTGTTGTTGGATTGGCAAATACTGTTTAGCAGTTTACAGTTGACGGTAATCTGCTTCAAATATCTTCCAAAACACATTTTTTTTGTTTAGGTCTTGTCAGTTCAGTTATTCACCAAGAGCACACTTAATGAAAATTCTTCAATCCATTCATCCCCCACCCATTGGCTGCTGGTTGTTGGACTGAAACCCGACGCTAAACAAGTCACAGTTAACGGTAATCCGCTTGAAATATTTCCCAAATCACATTTGTTTTTGTTTAGGTTTTATTGTCAATATAAATTAATCAGCTACACCAACAGTGCCATTCGTTGAAATTCTTAAATCCATGTTATCACCCACCCACCGATTGCTATTTAATGGACAGCATAAACATTTTGTTAAACCGAGAAATTCTTAAGGTAAATTTGAAATATTTCCACATTCCTCAAAACTTTGGATACGAAAAATCCAGTAGACTTAGTAATATTTGTGGTTGGAAGTGAATTTTTCAATTAAATCAATGATTAATACAAATTGATGTAATTAGTTGCTAATTGCTAACAATTTTTTTCAGCTTTTAAACTATATTTTGTTAAAGCTTGTTTCCATTCTGAATGAGTCTTTTTGTAATACATTCTTCAAAACTTCAGGTACGAAAAATACAGTAGACTTCCAGTACTTTTTGTGGTTAGAAGTAAATTTTTCAATTAAAACTTGTGTGATAATACAAATTGATGTAATGAGTAGTGTACATTGCTAACAATTTTTTCCAGCTTTTAAACTATTTTTGTTCAAGCTTTTTTGCATTCTGAACGAGTGTTAAATTTTGTGAGTAAAACTTTTAATTCAGTTTAACATGGATTGCCCGGTGGAAACAAACCTCACAATTAACATCCTATCAGGTCACCTTGTGTTGGCCGTAACAAGTTTATTTTTGGGTTATTTTTCAGATAATTGTCCATTAACGGGAAATACACAAGTTAAAGGTATTCAATTATTTATGTATCAAAAACCGGCTTTGATTTATGTTTAGGTAGCAATTTAAACCCGGGCGCATGAAAGGTGACTTGCCAGTCTGTAGATGTTTCTGTTTTAATCTGAAGTGAATGAAGGTAACATTTCTGTGTATATTCGAAAAATCTGTTTGTTTTCTGTTTAGGTGATGAATTGTATCACTATCACACGCACAATTTAGGTACTGATCTCGGTATACCATTGTTTTTGTGGTAGATGTTGAATATAGTTTACAGACCCAAAAATTGAAAACAAACTATGGATTCTTCAGGTATTCTATTTAGTCAAATAATTTAATTAGTTCCAGTGGTAAATTGCAATGAAAAGGTTTGGAATTATTTCTTTATATATAATTAGTACAAACTGTTGGGCGAGTGCCAAGAAAACTTAAATTGTCTGAAATTCCAAATTACAGCACAACTAGCAAAAGGTTTGCAATTTTTTCACATTGTATTTAATACTGTACCTTATTTTTAACCTCTTAACAATTTCAGTAATTTGTTTTACAGACCAATTAACAATTTCAATGTTTTCTATGTTCCACTGACGGTTAAGAAACTGCTGAAAGTTTATTTTAACACATAATAGGCACAAATAGTAACAGGAATGCAAGTAAAATTTGATTTCCTTAAATATAATGGTTTCACTGTATTTGTGTAATCCCTAACAAGTTGACAGGAAAGCATGTGATGAAGTTTGATTTTTTTTACAAATAGCACAAACCAATTGGTGAGTTCTTGCAAACTTTTGGTGTGCTTGACCGTTACAGATCTTCTCTAATGCTTTCACCGTATTTCTGTATCCCCTCACAAATTGACAGGAAAGCATGTAATGAGGTATGAATTCTTTTTGTTGTAAATAGTAAGCACAAGCCATTAGGTGAGTGCCTGCAAAATTTGCTTTGCTTGACTTTTACAGATGTTCCCTGAATTTAATGGTTACAATGTATTTTGATATTAACAGAAAAGCATGTAATGAGGCTGGAAATTATCTTTTTTTTTTACAAATAAATCATGAGTGTCTGCAAAATTTAGTTTGGTTGACTTGCAGATCTTTCTTCAATCTCTAATGCTTAACAGTATTTCAACATTCTTTAACAAATTGACAGGAAAGCATGTAATGAGGTTTGCAATTATTATTTTATTTTACGAATAGCACAAACCCTTTGGGGGGTGCCTGCAAAATTTGGTTTGCTTGACTTTTACAGATATCCCTTGAATCTCTTATGGTCTCACCATATTTCTACATCCACTAACAAATTGACAGGAACTGCATGAGGTATGGAATTATTTGTTTTAGAATAATTAGTGCAACCACATTAAGAGAGTCTCTCTAATATCAGTGATATTGCCATATTTCTATATTCCCTAACAAATTCAAAGGGAAATGTGATAAGGATTGGCATGACAATTTGTACAAATAAGCCGTTGGGCAACTGCCAACAAAATTTGGTTTGCTTGATTTTTACAGATATCCCTTGAATCACTTTTGCTTCCACCATATTTCTATATTCACTAACAATTTGACAGGAGCTGCATGAGGTACGGATTTTTTAGAAATAATTTGCACAAACCACTAGATGAGTGTCTGCAAAACTTAACTTTTACACATCTGTAATAATTGTGGTTCTGCCATTTCTATATTCCCTAACATATTGAAAGGAAAAATAATTAGCACAAGCTGTTTGGTGAGTGCCATCAAAATTTACATTTCTTTTACAGAAGTCCTTTATTTCAAATGAAACTAGCTAAATGGGCTGCAATGTTTTTTGCACATATAACCGCATACTGCTGGGATACTTAAGTATTACAGGCTTTCTTAATTGCTATATTTTATATATCTACTAATATATTAAAATGAAAATAGGTGAAAAGCTTTGGAACATACACTTTCATACACACAATTGGTGTAACCTATTAGGTGAGTGGCAACAAAATTGGATTTATTTTGCAGAATTATTTAATTTCAAGTGAAAGCAGGAATTCAAACTAGCAAAAGTTGTTGATTTTTTTCCCACTTATTTGCATGCACCGAATTTATATGAGCCCTAACAGCTTAAGAATAGTTTTGTAATCCAAGTAATCGTTTTGGTATATTCATATTTCTACAAGATAAATTGAAAGGAAAGCAGGGTTGATAACAGGTTTGGTTTTATATCTTACACATACTTAGCGCAAACCATTAGGTGAGTGCAAAACAATTGGATTTTCTTTTCCAGAACTGTTGAAAGCAGCAATTGAAATTAGCGAGGAAGGTTTTCCCCACATATAACACACTATTGGGGGTATGCCAGCAAATTTATCTGCTTCACAGTAAAAATTTGCACTAATTGTTCAGAGGTGAGTGGCAACGAAAATTGATTTTCATTTGCAGAAACTACCTTTGTTCAAGCGATGCCAGGATATTTAACAATCTTACCTGCACATAATCACAAACCACGGGGTGCGTGCCATCAAATATTTTTAACTTTTCTTTACAGACTTTTCTCCAATCTCAAATGGTTTCAGTATATACTTATTCCACTTAACAATTTTTAATAGCAGGTTTGGATTTATTTCTTGAACATACTTAGCACAAACCATTAGGTGAGTGCGAACAAAAATTAGTTTTCTTTTGCAGAATCATCTTCATTTTAATGAATGCAGCAAAAAAGGTTTTCCTATATATAATAAGCACAAACCATTGGGTGCGTGCTACCAAATATTGTTTTGTCCTTTGCAGACCCACCTTGGACCAGGTCAATGCAAATTTACCGGTAAAATTGGAATAAGTTAACCTTTGACCACCCTATGTGGTCATCACCAACTTCATTTTATTTTACAGTCCTGTTCAAGATGCAATGCATGCTACTTGGAACAGAAGGCAAGTTAAAAAAAGGTTCAAATAAACAAAATCTTGTATATAAAATCGAGGTAAATCTGTTCCCCCTATGATTATGTTTTATGTAAGGTATACAGCCACAGTAGGTGGTTTGGATAAACAATTTTTTTAGAACCACCTTCAACTAGCCACATCTTTCTGCACACCACGGGGTTACTTAAAAGAAAAGTCAAATCAAACCAAGAGAAGTTGCACAATTCTTATTTTAAGTCGCCTTAAAGTTTTCAATTATTTTAAAACGGGAGTTAAAAGTGTAAGCTATATATTACTTAGTTAACCTTGCGGCCGCCTTAAGCGGACGTAAATAACCTTTTCTTTTCAGCACTTTTTTTCCCTGACTAGGTACAAGAAGAAAAACATCGGACATTATTATAAGCCTCGGATGAATACTTGAAACAGTGAAGGATAAACAATTTTCCATTTAATGTAATGACGAGTCTGAGATAAATGTAAGAAATGTAAAGGATGTAAGCAATCTCCACTATTGAAGTTATGAAGGGGAAAACTGAAGGCACGATCACCATGATCAGTCAAGAATTGTAGCTTCTTCAAGGTTCGCTCGATTTGCCTTTTTTGCAGTTGATTCACTAATTTTTTTGAATCCATCGGCCGCAGGATATACGAGCTTTTGTGAGTACAACTGAAACAAAAATTAACCACGAATTGTGGTGTTCCTATTGTATTCTCCAATACCTATTTACTACTTCTCTGTAATATGTAATTTTCGATATAATGATTGTTACTTGCTTAATTGGTAAAGATTTTCAGTTTTACGCTATGTAGTTTTTTAGACTAATAATGCTAAAATTTGCATGGTTTTGAACAGAAATCTCCACTAATTATTACTTTTTTATATCTATAATCTTGTAAAACATTGATTCTGCTGTAAAACTTATACATTATTGCAATCTATTGTTTTTTGTAATCAGTTTGAATTTAGTAATTTTTCAAATTTTCTATTTGTCACAATTAACATGTAATTCAAATTTATAATTCAATTTGTTTGTATGTAACTTTTAAGTCTAGAATGATCTACAGCTGTATAACATTTTGTATTCTGTTTAAATCTCACAAAGCCTTGTATTAAGTGGTCAAAAATGTCAGTTTTAAATTTGGTGGTGTGAAGTTGAAGTAAATCGCTGGTGCTGTTAGGTTTTGTTGTGTCGGTGTGAAGGATTTTCTCCTCTCCGAGGGATGAAGCCTGATGCGAGGCTCCCCATTCCAGAGGTGTACAATCCAGCTGCGCCCCATTTCCCTGGGATTTGCTGTTCTCTTCCAAGGCACGGGACTTCATATTTTGTGCATACATATGCACTCGACACGTTTCCATTTTTGTTTCGGACATTTTCTAGGATCTCTTTGAAAATTCTTATAACATGAAGCTGGACACGGTAGTTTATAAATGTAAGTCTTGATTACTTTTGAATTACTATATTTTTAACTTACACATTTCTTTCCTTATAGGATGTTCGTTCATACTGTTCCAATTTCTGTGAAGAGTTGTTTTGTGTTTAATTGAAGAGGTGAAGGTGCAAGAAGAATTGAAAATTACGACGTAAATTGATTCGGAAGGGGTTGGTTTTTCTGGTCGTTTGGTTTTCATGACTTGGATAGAGAAAATATTTCTACACATTTTGAAGAACATGAATTATTAGGAGCTACAATGCGAAGAAAGTGGAAATGAGCTAGGCGAAGTTTTTGGAGTTTTTTTAGGTGTTGACAATTGGGTCTGCAAGGAATACGTATCAAGAGGAGTTTTTAACATGAAATCAGGGTACTTTGGAAAATCTGGGAAATTAAAGAATTACGCAATATGTTTTTGGAGGCCATATACAATGAATGGAATTCACGAGATTAGACTGCGTACCCAATTTTAGTTTTGTATTAAAAAGTAAAAAAAAATAATGTAATTGATAAAAAAAACACAATTAAAAAAAAATGTAATTGATAAAAAAACACAATTAAAAAAAACAAAAAAAAAACAATTAAAAAATAAGCAAAACCAATAGAAAAAAAATGTGGAGAAAAAATTTAAAAAAAAATTACAATTATAAAAAAAATGAAGAAAAATGAATATAAAATGATTACAAAAATTGATGCTTAACATTACTAAAATTGGGGTCAAAGATTGTGTGATCTCTGCACTCAAGTTGAATTTGTATATTACATTTAACTTGTTTACAATGTGACAACACCGATTCCAAAGACCAAAGAAATTATTTTCTGGATAAAGAAAATGAAGGCTGATGAATACAATGACTACAGGAAGAAGAGGACTCCACAATGGTTCCACGGGAAGGAGACCACAACGGTTCCACAGGAAGAAGAACTCTCACAATATTTCTACTGGTGAAACAGGACTTTACAATGGTTCCACTAGAAGGACTTTCACAGCGGTTCAACAGGTAGAAGAGGACTCAACAATGGTTCCATAGGAAGAAGAGGACTCGACAATGGTTCCACAGGAAGAAGAGGACTCGACAATGGTTACACAAGAAGAAGAGGACTTAACAATGGTTCCACAGGAAGAAGAGGACTCAACAATGGTTCCACAGGAAGGAGAGGACTCAACAATGGTTCCACAGGAAGAAGCGGACGCACCAATGGTTCCACAGGAAGAAGAGGACTCGACAATGGTTCCACAGGAAGAAGAGGACTCAACAATGGTTCCACAAGAAGAAGCGGACTCGAGAATGGTTCCACAGGAAGAAGCGGACTCGACAATGGTTTCACAGGAAGAAGCGGACTCGACAATGGTTTCACAGGAAGAAGCGGACTCGACAATGGTTTCACAGGAAGAAGAGGACTCCACAATCGTTTCACAGGAAGAAGAGGACTCCACAATCGTTTCACAGGAAGAAGAGGACTCCACAATCGTTTCACAGGAAGAAGAGGACTCCACAATCGTTCCACAGGGAGAAGACTACTACGGTTCCAGAAGGATACAAAATCAGCAGTTGCAGAGGAAGAAATCATAGATGGTTCCAGAGGAAGAAATCATCAGCAGTTTCTGTAAGAGGAAATTAATCGTACATTTGAAGTGAAAGAGAATGACTAGCAAAAATAGTGACCATGAAGATCAAAACAGTATTTCTCGTCGATAAGTCTAGCACAATTTCCAGAAAGAAAATAAATGATCGGCCAAGAAGTCTGACAATCATTCCAAGCATGGAGACCATCAAATTACAAGGAGTTCGACGAAGAAGATTCAAGACGGGAATTTTTCCGAAAAAGAAGAGGATTCTGTCTGAAGAATGAAGAGGATTCCATCTGAAGAATGAAGAGGATTCCGTCTGAAGAATGAAGAGGAGTCCATCTGAAGGATTCCGGCTGCAGAAGAAGAGGATTCCGGCTGCAGAAGAAGAGGATTCTGTGTGAACAAGGAAGAGGATTCCGTGTGAAGAAAGAAAAGGATTCTGTGTGAAGAAAGAAGAGGATTCCGTGTGAAGAAAGAAGAGGCGACGATTCACGAGGATGATGCTATGAAGAAAGAAGAGGCAGGGAATAAAATGAAGGTTCCAAAGATGATTTCAAGGAAGTAACTAGAGGGTGAAGGATGAAAGGGTATTTCTTGAGATTCATTTTATTGTTTTAACAAATAGATTAGAAAAGCATGCAACATAAAAACCATTAAAAAAATTACAATAGAGCATAATCGACACCTTTAAAAAAAATAAAAAAAAACATACCTCTGTAAATACCAAATAATTTAATGTACAACAGAAATCTTACTTTTCTAACAAGGAACGTAATAGAAATTTAAATATTTAAAACACCAAGCTGGAGAAAAAATATTTTTAATAAAATAAGAATAGTATGTGAGATCAAAAATATTTTAAAGCATCCAACCCGACGAAGAGGACGGGTGATTTCACCGACGAAGAGGACGACGACGGCGATTCTACGGAAGAGGAGGACGACGACGGCCATTCTACGAAAGAAGAGGACGACGGCGATTCCACCGACGAAGAGGACGGCGGCGATTCCACCGACGAAGAGGACGACGGCGATTTTACGGAAGAAGAGGACGACGGCGGTTATACCGACGAAGAGGATGACGGCGATTCCACCGACCATGAGGACGACGGCAATTCCACCGACCATGAGGACGACGGCAATTCCACCGACGAGGAGGACGACGGCGAATCCACCGACGGAGAGGACGACGGCGATTCCACCGACGAAGAGGACGACGGCGATTCCACCGACGAAGAGGACGACGGCAATTCCACCGACGAAGAGGACGACAGCGATTCCACCGACGAAAAGGACGACGGCGATTCCACCGACGAAGAGGACGACGGCGATTCCACCGACGAAGAGGACGACTGCGATTCCACCGACGAAGAGGACGACGGCGATTCCACCGACGAAGAGGACGACGGCGATTCCACCGACGAAGAGGACGACGGCGATTCTACCGACAAAGAGGACGACGGCGATTCCACCGACGAAGAGGACGACGGCGATTCCACCGACGAAGAGGACGACGGCGATTCCACCGACGAAGAGGACGACGGCGATTCCACCGACGAAGAGGACGACGGCGATTCCACCGACGAAGAGGACGACGGCGATTCCACCGACGAAGAGGACGACGGCGATTCCACCGACGAAGAGGACGACGGCGATTCCACCGACGAAGAGGACGACGGCAATTCCACCGACGAAGAGGACGACGGCAATTCCACCGACGAAGAGGACGATGGCGATTCCACCGACGAAGAGGACGACGGCGATTCCACCGACGAAGAGGACGACGGCGATTCCACCGACGAAGAGGACGACGGCGATTCCACCGACGAAGAGAACGACGGCGATTCCACCGACGAAGAGGACGACGGCGATTCCACCGACGAAGAGGACGACGGCGATTCCACCGACGAAGAGGACGACGGCGATTCCACCGACGAAGAGGACGACGGCGATTCCACCGAAGAAGAGGACCACGGCGATTTCAAGGATACGGCGAAGAGGACGTTGAATTCCCTGGGCGTAGAGCGCCGTTCTCTATTTCACGGACGAAGAGGACGACGATGGATTTCACGGACGAAGAGGACGACGATGGATTTCACGGATGAAGAGGGCTACCACGGACGAAGAGGGCTACCACGGACGAATGGGATGATGGACCGACGGATTTCAAGGACGAAGACGACGGATTTCGAGAACGAAGACGACGGATTTCATGGACGAAGACGACGGCGAAATGACGGATTTCATGGATGAAGAGGACGGCGATGGTTTCCATGGGCGAAGAGGACAGCGACGGTTACCACGGGCGAAGAGGACAGCGACGGTTTCCACGGGCGAAGAGGACAGCGACGGTTTCCACGATCGAAGAGGACAGCGACAGTTTCCGATGAAGAGGACGACGGAGGATTTAATGGAGGAAGAGGACGACAACATATTGGAAGAAACATGGAAGAAAAGGACAACGAGTTTTCTGGAAGTTGGAGGACGAAGGATTCTATTGGATGAAGAGGAATGTTTTCCAGCAACATTCTTGCTATTTAGAAGATGCGCCTGCCATGGTTCCCTGAATCGTATTCATAAGAAGATGACGGCCAGAGGACAGTTTTTTTGGTTTCAGGATGAAGAGGTTAACTGCGATGATTCTCTGGTTTGTTTCTACATGATGACAGTGGAAGAGGACAACTTTCTTGGTTTCAGAAAGAGGATTTCTACAATAGTTCTTTGGACAAGAGGACGACGACCCTGAGTACACATAAAGATGAGGGTGGCGATGGTTCTCGAGGGCTATTATAGATGCCTGCCGACCAAGATGAAGGAGAATTCATTTTTCAATGATTTCAATTTGTCAGAAGAGGTATTTATTTTATGACAATACATCATCGGTTGCGGGTTCCTATATCAGATAAATTCAAATCATTTATGATATTTAAGAACTGCATTGCATCAGGGGAGAACAGAAGAGGTTGGACACACCATTTGATGATATCTGGAAACTATGGCGACGGAAGGGGAACATGACTGCAGCAGCTAAGAGGACAACTGCGTAAGAAACGAAAGTTAATATAAATGTTCTAGGAAAGCAAGCAAAGATTAGAAAATGAAAATCGGAAAAACGGACATATCTGCAGAGAGGCTGCCCACGAATTGATTAGAAGACTGCAATCATTTTAGAGAAAATGTTTATGGTTGGTAGGCGACAATGGTGTATTTTACAGGACAGAGAATGGTATGTCGACAGATGTTTATGAAAGATAAAGACTGAAATGATTCTCAGATGTAGATGATGACATGCAGATTTCTGGTAAATGATGAAAAAGAGGACAGTAGATGGACTTCCTCCCTGGATGAAGAAGAGGACAGAAGGAGTTCCCCCTTAGATGAAGAAGAGGACAGAAGGAGTTCCCCCTTAGATGAAGAAGAGGACAGGAGTTCCCCTTTGGATAAAGAAGAGGACAGAAGGAGTTCGCCCTTAGATGAAGAAGAGGGAGTTCCCCATTGGATGAAGAAGAGGGCTGAGGATGGAGTTCCCCTTCGGATGAAGAAGAGGACAGCGGATGGAGTTCCCCATTGGACGAAGAAAAGGACAACCGATGAGTTCCCCTTGGAAGAAGATGACGGCAATGGTATTCCCCCATGGATTGAAAGAGGGGGTGTTGACTACAAATAGGAGAGGACAGCGATGGTGGTGATCGATCTCTGAATGAAGAGGACGACGATTTTTGGATGAAGAGTACGACGATGATCCTTGGATGAAGAGGACAATGCCGAGTTTATACAAGGGTGGCCACAGTGAACATTTTTTCTAGGCAGATGTCAAATGCTGGATGTAGACTGCGAGAATTTGCCAAGGATGAAGAGTATAGGGAGCCGGATAAGTGATGGTGCCAGACCCATACCTACAATTTTCTCTTACCTTGAAAGGGCTCCGCTAAATTAATTTCAACATTAACTAAATGATGCATAAAGGTGATGGGATGGATATTTCCCTTCGTTTGATATCCATGGACTTCTCATTTCGTGTAAGAATATCATCACCTTTCTCTGTAGTAGCTTTTACCAATTTTGTTATTGCTTCAGTGTCAACTAGCTGTGTGGCACACCTTGAAATTTGAGAATGCGTTCACTTTTGAAGAGTTAGAGTATTCCTGATGTTTGATGGCAACTGATTCCTACAAATTCCGAATTCCGTTGAGGGAATCAAGTTTGTTTAACCAATTTCATAATGCCGTTTAGGCCAAGAACGCTTGATTGGGAAGATGTGTTTGGGAAGGAGCAATTGATATAATTAAAATGACTCATTTTATATTTTGTGCATTTATTAGTGCATTAAAAACATACTCTATATTTTTTTATTTTTACAAATCGTTATATCAATAAAATTTATCAGAATAATCCACTTACTATATAAACCTACATGTATGAATGTTGAGCAATAAATTATTTTTATTTTACATAACTGTTTTAGACCTTCATTTCCTTAAATTATTCCTGTTTGTATCCTCTTATTAGGGAATGTAATATTTGGTGGGAAATAAATATAATAATGAACTATCTAAAGTGTGGGAAGTGAATAATTTAAAAATAAAGCAGAAATCTTGTCAAGTAGAATTTTAGTGGTCATGTCAATATCCTTCATTTCTAAGTCTGTTGATTTAATTAACTTGACGCAGAACACTGAAGGCTGAGAAAGCTTTCTTCATAAACTGAAACAGTATGTTGGGATTGCATATTTGTAGTTAAAAATTCAAGGCCAAAAGTACCATATGTATAAAAATTATTTAGATAAAGGGTGGCTTTGTATTTCGGGACGTACGTTGCAGGTTTGATACGTCGCATCACGTTTTCGCCACTAGTTGTTCAAAGTAATAATTTGACAAAGTCAACAACGTGCTGAACTAATCTAAGACTGTGATTTTGTTTATCATGGCCATGCCTTATCTAAATAATTTTTATACATATGGTATATAATTTCTATGCTACATGAAACAAAATTACAATTAAAGGCTCGTGGATGTTCGGCGATGAGGCAACGGAAGAAAATTTGACAGAAAAAGCAACGAAATATTTGCTTCCTCTATTAGAGTAAGTAGTCCAGCACGAGCGGTATCTTTATCTTTGCCTCACCTACGGAAATTCACGAGCCGCCGATGATTAAAGGTAATTTGGTAATCAAACTTTTGTTTATTACATTTTCACTTTTTCGCAAATGTTCTAATAATTGTCAATTAAAGTGGTAAAATTACTTGGATAATGGTTATAACTAACAGAAACACGTGATAGAAAAGTGAAGGTATGAACATGAAGGTTCCCTGTAATAAGATGTAATCTGTTGGGAAATAAACATATTATAAAACGAGAGTGATTATCAAATTACTATTACTTTCAAAAACATGCAGATGGTAAGACTGAAAATTAACAATTACAGCACTCACCTCTAAGAATGTATCCAGAGACATCTTCAGCAATTTACCGGCGGTAATAACTAAAATCTTTGACATCCTAATTTGTACGATTTTGAAGTTTGCCAAAAATTGGTTATCGCATAAGTACCAAGGCATCTCATATAAACGGTGTCTCATTTGTTCAATCTACAATAAATAAATGATAAGGACTGCTCAATGAAACTTGGCCTTGCTTGCTGAATGGGTTGGTTTGTATGAATAAAATACGTAGTATATTAAATAAAACACACTTTTACTTAGTTAATATCACACTGTTTATTTTATTAGTGACTGCAGTTTCGATCAAACAATGATCATTATCAAACTATAAGTAACGTAATGCGTATAACGCGGTATAAATTAAGATGTTTCTTTGTAATTACGTTACTTATAGTTTGATAATGATCATTGTTTGATCGAAACTGCAGTCACTAATAAAATAAACAGTGTGATATTAACTAAGTAAAAGTGTGTTTTATTTAATTAAAAATGTATCACGAAGTAAGTGCCGCCAAACTCAATCAGTTACGTAGTATATTGTTTTAAATCTATAGGAGTAGAAATTTTTGTGGCGACTAAGTATGTTTGGATGCCTAGCTCGCGAGGCATCCAAATACGACGAGCCCCAAAATGTTACTTCTAGTCCGATTAAAACAGGTTAATTTTTCTTAAACAACGAAAATACTTGGTCATAAAATTAATATTTTTCAATTATACGAGTTTGTATAATTTCAATTCTCAAATAAGCATGCCATGCGGGGCGAATTGAATTCAACACGAAACAAAAACGGAAATAAGTAAATTGAATTGATACTATCAGATATATTTGGTCTGAGTCTGATTTGCTCTGTAGAGTTCATTTGAATAAAGAAAACTCCCGGCGCTCGAACGAAACTTGGTTTGAATCTGTTAGCCAAGACTATTATCAATACTGTTGATTCAACAATGTCTAGCAGCAACAAGCAAGAGATCCAGATGCTAATAATTGCCTAGGAAAAATCAGTCACGAGTTGGATTCGAGAAGACAATTGGCCGAACAGAAAGTTCACACTTCATAATTTGAAAAGTTAAATTTAGTGGCACCAAATGTCAGAGGTGTATTAATCTACGCCAGAATAATTGTAGTAAAAATGAGCTTATCAAGATTTTGAGAAATGCCTATGAATACTATTATTACTGATAAAAGCATTAACACATTACCCGACAATACAAACAGATCGAATTCTGGAGCAAACTGTTTAAAAGTCCGGCAATAACTGACGTCTTACACGTTATAGAAAATGTAGTAACGCGTTGCTAGGCAACACCAACATGATGGATTATCTGATTAGATACCACCCAGGGTGAATTGCCATGCATAAAATTCACCGTGGTCTGTTACGCATCGCAATTAGAATTTTATTGGATCATGTCATCAGCATTATTCGATTTCATTGGTGAGGGCAAGTGTCGGGACAATTGCCCTTATTTACTTTTTAACCAAAATCGAATGATGTTGATGACATGATCCAATAAAATTCTAATTGCGATGAGTAAATCTTTTTCCGAAAACGTTTTAATTGTTACTTCGAAGAGCTTGCGAACAAAATGAAGAGTTCAAGTTTATGGACGCATTATACAGAAATTCCGAATAAATAGAAAATGCTTAGTAATAATACAGCGAGATCGAATAAAAAATTAGTCAAAGGAGATCATGAACAAAAAGCCGCATGTATTTTCTTAGTTCATAAATTTGAAAATATCAATAATATACTCAGCTAATAATTTTAGGAAAAGACGTATGTATTTTTAAACTTATTTTATTCGATCGCACTGTATTATACTATTTTCGCGTTCATCAAACACAACGCGGAAATTATAAAGTTATAATTTTTAATTTTGATGGGATTGCTAAAGTATACATTTAGCAACTACATAAAAGTTTAATATATAAAATATTACTTTCATTTAATAAATTCATACATTTTCCCCTTGCTCCCCTTTACCTTTGTAAAACCCTTGTTTATGTTCTAGCGCTTGGATGAGGGGATAGGGCCCACCCAGCACCCTTCGTTTCCACGTTTACCTAACCTACAAACCCTGTGCTTGGTTTTCTGTTAAACTAACTAAAACTAAAGTTATATAGCAACAACGAGTACATAAACAATGCTTGTAGGTTAAAGTAAATTTGATACGGTGGGTGGTGTGTGTTAGTTAATTAACCATAATCATTCATGAGTTATTAAAGTAAAAGTAAACAATTTAAATTGAAATGAAAGAATTGGGCCAATTTTCCATATTTAAAAAAATATTGGAAAAAACAAAAAAACGGTTAAGGTAAACAACCACTTCCGGCGTACAGAATTTTACCAAAAGCTTTTCAGTTCTTTGAATTGTCAAATAAAGCTTATAAGCTAATAATAAATATAAATATAAGATATATCTTCACAGTTTCATGTTAATTGTTGTATTAGTTTTTTTTTATATACAGCGCGCACAGACACACACACGGACACAATTTGTTTTTTCCAGAAATTGTTGAAATGGCATCTACGGACCCCAAAACGGATATATCCGTAAAAAAAATTGAAACAATGTTCACGATCAATACTTTCTCGTACTTCGTAACGGAGAAATTAAAAAATATTTGTTCAACTTTCTATAAGAGACAAGGTTGTAGTTAACAGTAAAATCTTTCAAAAGAATATAGTATTTCGTACAAAATCAAATTTAAATTCATTTAATACGTACAATACAACACAAAATCAATGTTCATACTATTTTCTTAATAGCATGGGTCTACCCTGCAAACATTTATTTGCCGTTTTGAAACATAACAACATGGATTTATTTGTCCAAAACTTGGTAAAAGAAAGATGGACACAAGACTATATAATGAAAAACCAAATATTTGTTCCATCCCTTACCAGTGCCACGATTCATAATTTCAATAGAGAAAATAATATTACTTTTGAAAATACCAGTATCGAAATTACGGAACAATCAAGTAAAAGAAAACTGGCTCAGCATGAAAGGTATAAGCTCGCATTAGGAAAATGTAAATTAATTGCTAGTTTAGCAAACGAGGCAAAGATTTTGAAAATCTTCTGAAACAGTTGGATAAATGTGTAGACATGATGTCCAACAATATTTATTCATTATGTTGCAGAAGAAGTAACAGATATCCATGATATGCATGACAACTTAGAAACTTCTAGTAATATAATTAGGAGAAATCAATAGATCACTGCAGTAATAATTCGCATAATTCAGAAATCCTTTCTGAACCTTCTACCTTAGGGTTGAATCAACATTGTAATAATGTAGAAGAAATGTCATCTGAACCTTCAGTCTTAAATCAACAATGCAGAAGATAAGTTATCTGACCTTTTACTATTGAATATTTCTGAAATAAACATACCCTCTATAACAAGACCAAGAGGTCGTCCGAAAGGACTAAATCAAACAGTAATAGGTTTGACAAAGAAAAAGAAAGCAGTGATACCATTTAAAAAATTAATGAACACAGAAAAATCGATCTAAGTGCCTGGATTTTAATAATGAGCAAGGTGGGCATGGTGGACTTCAAAGATTTAAGACATAAATATTAAAATTACTGTAGTTAATGTGGGCATATTAAAAAAAAATGAAGAAGAAAATACGCTTTTAAAGATAAAAGAATATCAGAAATATTTCAAAGAAAATGGAACATGGATATGTCGAATTTGTAATATTGACATTGGTAATTCGGGATCCATAAGGTGCGATAAATGTTTTAATTGGATACATGTAAATTGCCTTCAACTATTAAAGAAATATTCTTTTTTTTATTGCACAGAATGTTAAAAATAAATTTGTTCACGAAAATGTTTTAATGTGCGCATTATTTAATTGTATGGGCAGCATTAATGGGGTACATTTAACACTCATTTATTTAATTTCATTAAACACGCACACACATTTGCGTGTTTAATATGGTTATTAAACACGCTAATTCGCGCTTTAATCCACCGAACGCGATTTATGATAATATATTGTTTACCCTATTTAATACTGATTTTAATACTAATTTTAACTTTGATTTTAAATTTTTATCAATTGTAATTGTAGTTACAACTTTAATTTTGATTTTGATTTTAATTTTGATTGTAATTTTGATTTAATTTTAATTTTCGTGAACAAAGTATAGTGTACAACTCGCATATAACGGCTATTAATCACCCAAAAGATTTGCTCCACTCGCCTACGGCTCGTTCCTTTAACATCGTTCTCGTGATTAATAGCCATCATTATATGCTCGTTGTACAATATACTATTATTTTATTCTATGTCATCTTTTGGAGTCTGCCAGGGCCTACCCACAAATACTAAAATCAATCTCACACACTCTGTATGTTTACAAACACTTGCCATTTAGCATACTGACATTATTTAAGTTTGAAGTCTGGTTACGTTTTATTGTTACATTTACATGTTTTGTTATCTATTAAAAAAATATACAGCTTTTTTTTATCGTGGGCCATAGGATTTCACGTGCTAAAAATTATACCTTGTGTTAACCCCTTTCTGCATAACGTGCCATATATGGCACAAAGCAGTTTGCATATATTTTTAGATTTATTTAGTGGCGGCTAGTGGTAAAAATTTATATTTAGATATATTTTAGAGACTAATAGGGTTGCCTAGAAGAAAATATCTAGTTTTCATAGGCATGTGAAAACAAGAGATTTTTTCCAGAATTAGCATTTGCGTGATATGTACTGACAGTCGTTAACCGCAAACTTTGTGGTCTATTTTGTAGGCCGATGTGTCACAGCTTGCCTAAATTTGGTAGTCCCATAAGCAGCAAAGAGTTAAATAAAGACAGAAATTGTTTTCTATTATGGCATACGAAATAAGGTTACGTTACTGCATTGCGTGCCAGAAATGGCACAACCTGTATTTTTGTAAACAATAAATTTTAAATTTTTTACATATTTTTCCCCATTACTGTATCACTAAAGGTATTCATAATAATTTTTGTTTCATAAAAATAAAAAATCATGCAGTAAGGGGTTAATGTATATTTTATCATAAAATTTTGAAGCAAATTTTAGTTAGTAATATAAATCAATTATTTTTGTTACATGATGCGCTTAATTAGAATAACTTAAACATGTTTTATTCCATTAAAAAGTGCTTTTGCTCGGAACCGGACGATCGGGATACGCTGTAGAAAAGTTGTCAACTATTTCCCTAAAATAAAAATTCCCTGACTTCTTGTAGAAAAATACAACTATTTCCTTGCTGACCAAACCTCTTTTTATTGCCTTTACAAATTCCACACGTTCTTCAACAGTATAAACAGTCATTTTCTAGTATAAATTCGTTTGATTACTTGCCTCACTAATCAATCTGACATTTCGTAAATTCAAGGTACTTTGATTATTTTTTCTGGTATTTTATAATAAATAATTTCATTTTTGGAATAAAACATGTTTGAGTTATTTTAATGCAGCGCATCATGTAGAAAAATTATTGATTTATTACTAACTAAAATTTCCTGCAAAATTTCTGATAAAATATACATTAAATCAAGGTATAATTTTTAGCATGTGAAATCCTATGGCCCACGATAAAAAATATACTGTATATATACAGTGTATCCACGGATGGAGTTAACGAAAGGAAAAAAAAGCTTTATTATTAATTTTACGGCAAAAAGTCATTCTTTATAAAAAATTCTGCTTGTCGAAAAAAATTGTTTGTCATAAAAAAAATGAGATTATGACTTTGTGGCATCCATTCAGTGTACATAAATTGTTGTAAATTAATCGTTTCCACAAACACAGCTGATAAGAACAATGATGCGAGATTTACATATTCATACTAAATAATTTGTTAAAACATGCGATTTAAGTAATTTGAGTAATTTGTCGGAATAGTTAGCGATTCAAATGAAGAATTGAATATTATAAACTATTAATTAAATTATTGTATTATTTAGTTGCAAAACAGTATTTTCCTAAAGTTTGTGATAAAAGATCTGGCAACGTCGACGCGCAAGCGCATTATCTAAAATTCTTAATTCTTAATTTTCGTGTGAACGGCATCTTAGCCTTAAACGTTAAACGCTAAACGTTAATCCTTAAACCTTAAACGCCGTATAAACCCACCATTACTTGGAGCAGACAAAACAGCTGTCGGTCAACACAAAAGTGAGTACAATGCACCAATAGACAGGATTAAAACACGAACAGTGTTTTTCTTTGAGTGGCATTTCAACGCAAACCCGGTACTCGCTAGTATATACCGAGTGTAACTGAATTCTGGTAGACCCCAAATATCATTTGCATTTTTACATATATCTTTATGACATTTCGTATGTCAACATGTGTTCTTTTAATAAAAAAATCATTTCCGGTTTAAAACAGGACATTACCTTAACTTTCCTATTTCAAATTTAACATCCTGTATATTTTTTCATAATTTACTTTATCTCTAAAGTCTGAGTTTATAGATATATTATAGGTGACCCTTTGGTTGTTAGTTTTTTGTTTAAATTTAATTTAAATTTGTTTTTTATTTAAATTTAATTCGGATTTAAACAAAAAACTACCAACCAAATGGTCACTTATGATACAACTAAAAACTTAGAATTTAGAGATGAATTAATTTATGTAAAAATATACAGGGTATTTAAAATAGAAAAGTTAAGGTAATTTCCGGTTAAACCGAAAAAGGAATTTTTATTAATAGTCCACATGTCGACATACTTTATTCCCTAAAAACACCATGCTAAATTTCATAAAGATATACGTAAAAATGCAAATGATATTTGGGGACACATATTTTTATTTTATTATTCAGAACCATTCAAAAATATTGACTTTTTAAACCAAAAGCAAAAATAAATTACTTAAAAATAGTTTCGTATAATTTGTTAAATGAATTAATATTTATTAATAAATTATTGAAAGTTAAAGGCACAGATGAGTTTCAAACATCAATATTGCCCATGCTAATTTTAAAATAAAAACTTAATTTGGCAAAATTCTTTCATTTCAATTTAAATTGATTCCGTTTACTCCAATTACTCATGAATGATTATGGTTAATTGACTATTTTAGATTTGAGAACAAATATAATTGCCTTCCGTCAGACAGATAGATACTATGCTATCCCATAGTATACATTTTTAATTTCGTGTTGCCGTCTACCGGTCAAATATGACTTGTAATTCGGCCGTCTGCCGGTTAAATACCCTCTGTAATTCGACCGTCCGACGGTTAAATATCGTATGTAATTCGACCGTCGGACGGTCGCGTAGACACTACCTTTACAAAAACAAAAATTATATTTCATTATTTTGTTAATCATTTACTTTACATCTATAAAACCGTCGTTTATAATCTACCGTCTAGATAGTGAGATAGCACCCATCCGCCGCTCTTAATGTCTTCGTTTACTTAACCAACAATCCCTGTTTCCACTTTTCTGTAGGTATAATTGTAATAAGAGTTGTAAATCAACAAGGAATAAAAAAACACTGTTTTTAGGTTAAATACAAATTGAAGTGATGGGTGGGCCCTATCCTACAATCTAATCAGTTAAAATACGTGTGTGTTTTTGCTTTTTTAACATAGAAAACGGCTGCAGAAAAAATATTGTATGTAACACGTTCCAAAAGTGATTTTACGGGACTCGCAGGATTCCAGAACTTCCTACTCATCTCGTAAAATATAACTTTCGGAACTTGTTACGTAAATTACTATTAATGCATCTGCAACAAGTAAGGTTGTCTTAAATTTTTTCATATTTATTTTCTGCCTTCTGTAAAACCCTTGTTTATGTTCCACTCTTTGGATGGTAGGATAGGGCCCACCCACCACCCTTGATTTCCAAGTTTACTTAACCTACAAACCCTGTTTCTAGTTTTTTGTGAGTATAATTGTAATAAGAGTTTTATATCAATAAGAAATACATAAACATTGTTTCTAGGTTAAATAAAAAAATTAAAAAATTGAAGTGATGGGTGGGCCCTATCCTACAATCCAACCAGTTAAACATAAAACAACGTTTACTCACGTAGACGATACAAGTAACACAATGAAGGTTTTTACATTACGAGAGAAAGGTTTTTAAATTCTCAAGTAATGTAAAAGCAAATAACGTTACGTGTGTCGTAACACGGTTTATTTTATCCTATTTCTATCTTTGGTACTTCAAAAACATGTTTAACGAAAACCGTCAAAACGCGAAATCATGTTTGTTTCTTGCCAATATCTCCATTGCAACGAGTTGTGTTAAAATACACATAACAACACTAGTGTTGTTAAAAGTACCTTAACGTTACTCGTTGCTAAGGAGTTATTGGCATGTTAACATTATAGGATAAAATAAATTAACTTACAAAATACAAACAAAAGCAATATTTGTTTTCTAACTTCGTCAAATACTTTATTTCTGTAAAACCCTTGTTTATGTTTAACTGGTTAGATTGTAGGATAGGGCCCACCCGCCACCTTTAATTTCTAAGTTAAAAGGTGGTTGGTTAACCAGCAATCGCCGTTTCCGGTTTTCTGTAGGTATAACAGTAATAAGAGTTTTGCATCAACAAGAAATACATAAAGTGTTTCTAGGTTAAATAGAAATTAAAGGGGCGGGGGGTGGGCATAGGCGCAGCGTTGCCAACTGATCGCATAATATTTACGCCTGATAGCCAACCTAATTCCACTAGAATTCCGCCAGAAATTATCAAAATATAAAGTACGAAATAAATCTATTTCTTATTTTAACATAACGTTCAGCATTTGAATTTAGCGTTTTGCGTAGAATAAAATAAATATAATAATATAAAAATAAATTCATTTGAATTAATTTTGAAAATTATTATTTTTAGTAGTTGAAGACTTGAACAAAACAAAAAAATGGTGATGTGGCCATTATGTTACTTTCTCCGACTTGATGGTATCATTTATATTTACGCTTTCATGGTTTATTCTAAATTTAAATTATATTTTAAATGTACATAGAGCGTTTTGTAGACTCGCATGTAAACGTCAGTTTGAAAATTTCAAAATTATGAAAGATGGAAAAATTATACTTCAAATTTAAAAACTCAATTTACTCAAAAACTAAAGGGATTTCGAAAAAACTTATTCTTTATAAGTTGTTCATTTTAGCATTCTCTACAATTATTATGAACATAAATTTGCTGTAAATATTATCGTTTTATAATTATAAACCAAAAATTAAAAAAATAATAATAAATTTTTTTCTCGAATAAAAATGATTGTATGAAAAATGTTTTAAAGCAAAAGATGTTCATTTCTTTGTTGTCTTCAAAGTTTGTTTAAATGTTTTTGTGATATTTTTCATATTTAAGAAAATATTGGCAAAAAAACAAAAACAGTTAAGGTAAACGCCCACTTCCGGTGTACGAAATTTTACCAAAAGCTTTTCAGTTCTTCAGTTTATCAAATGAAACGTATGTTCAAAGTTTCATATCAATTGCTCTATTAGTTTTTGAGATACAGCGCGCACAGACAGACACACACACACCACAGACACACACACAGACACAAAAATATTTTTTCCAGAAATTGTTTAAATGGCATCTAGGGACCCCAAAACGGATATTTCCGTAAAAAAAATTTTTGAAAAAAAAATCACGATCACAATCCGTTTTCGTACTTCGTAACGGAGAAAGTAAAAAATAAATAGTCATATAATACAATTCCACAAAAATTTTACCTTTAAAACTAACTAAATTTTTTGAAAATCAGCCAATTTCTTCGTGAGTGAATTTTTGAAAATTAACGTTTTAATTTGTCGAACACTTCGATAAACAAAATCGAAAATAGTTATTTAAGCAACAAGGAACGTAAGGACGTATTAACATTTGAGGTAGGCGAATACGACCCGAGGTGGAGCCGAGGCTCGTCGCCTGCCGAAAATGTTAATTGTCATTACGTTCTGTGTTGCTTATTAATTTTTTTCCGTTACCGGAAATATAATACTTAAAAATGCGTTCTATGGCAACCCAGCAACCGAGAAAACAATGTCGAATTTTGTTTGTTTGTGTCAATCCAGTGACAGTTGTTGCGGGCATGGATGCAAGCGAAGCTGCGAATATTTCGTGTAAGAACCTGTTGCCGACAAAATCGAAAAAGGTATGTGCCCTGTTACGGCTCTTTTAAGCAGTGGTTATGTGAAAAGGATGCCGATGCTATAGGTATAGACGAAAATGTGTTGCTCGCCTATATGTTGGAACGTTACGTTTCTGTTTATTATTTTCCTAGGTCCGTAAGTAAAAATTAAGTTCCGTCGCCAAGGACAACAAACACTACGAATGTTATCAGCCACTTACGGTACCTGTAACCATGAATGCAATGCTTATTTACGTTGTCGGTAGCGGAAAAAAATACTTATATGATTAAATTGCTCAAAATGTTTAATATATTCACGATATCTTCCTTTAAAATTAAGTTTTCTGTAAGTTCTAAAATTTTGAAAATTAACGTTTTAATTTGTCGAATACCAATAAAAAAATGGTGATGTGGCCATCATGTTACTTTCTCCGACTTGATGGTATCATAGCCATTTATATTTACGTTTTCATGGTTTATTATCAATTGAAATAATATTTTAGATTTAGATCGAGCGTTGTGTAAACTCGGATGAAACTGACGTTTAAAACGTCAATTATGAAAGATGGAAAAATTATACTTCAAATTCAAAAACTCAGTTTACTCAAAAACTAAAGGGATTTCGAAAAAAACTTATTTTTTATAAGTTGTTCATTTTAGCATTTTTCTACTAAACCAAAAGATGGTCATTTCTTTGTTGTCTTCAAAGTTTGTTTAAATGTTTTTGTGATATTTTTCATATTTAAGAAAATATTGACAAGAAACAAAAAAACAGTTAAGGTAAACGCCCACTTCCGGTGTACGAAATTTTACCAAAAACTTTTCAGTTCTTCAGATTATCAAATAAGATGGATGTTCAAAGTTTCACATCAATTACACAGCAATAGTTTTTGAGATACAGCGCACACAGACACACACACACACACAATTTTTTTTTCCAGAAATTGTTGAAATGGCATCTAGGGACCCCAAAACGAATATTTCCGTAAAAAAAAATTTGGAAAAAAAAATCACGATCACAATACTTTCTCGTACTTCGTAACGGAGAAAGTAAAAAATCGAAAAAAATACCTATATGATTAAATTGCTCAAAATGTTTAATAAATTCACATGATATCTACCTTTAAAAGTAATTAATTTTTTTGAAAATGTGTTTTCGACATAATTGAAAATTAATATTTTTAGTTATTGAAGACCTGCACAAAAAAATCTAGAAAAATATATAGTGATATAGTAGAATTCTACAAAAATTTTAATATTTCAACTTTCATATAGTTCATCCGTTGAGAGCTGACGGTGACTCATGCATTTTCGTACTAAGAATTGCTTTGCATTTTATATCTATTTTTTTCTATCATGTACGAAACAGTATGAAATAAAAGACGAAACGTGTGTCTGCATGTTAAAGCGTAAACGTAGGTCTAAGCTCACGCATGACTTGCATCGCATTGGCACGCTTCATATAACTTCACATAACCCTTAAAAGTTTGTTGATATTGCGCTTTACATTTCATTTCGGTGCGCGAGAATTTTTAAATATCCCGCCAATGAAAATCAGCGCGGCACTAAATTCGAAGGGATTTGCTCTTCAAGTTGAATTGTGCGACTCTGCTGTGGCCGACCATTGTTTGGATTTTTAGGCACAAACATACCTGTTTCACGTAGCCGTTGATTTAGTCTTTGAAATACATTGGCAGAAGGATGCCTTTTATTTAGAAAACCTACACAATACTGTAGTTTTGCCATATGTGCATTTTCATTACAGAAACCATACATCATGTACATGTCGGCGTACTCATTAAACCAAAAATCCATTGTAATTGAACAAATCAAACACAGAAACACAAATATACTGAAACGCGGATACTAATACAAACCTGATAATAAGAACAGCAGAATTAGCACAAAATTGGAACTAGCAATTTTGAGTGAATTCGTTGTGTCAAATGTAACATAAGCGGGTGTCAAAATTGCCGAGTGTAAATAAGTGTTAAAAATACACATTTGAGATGAAAATATAACACACACACTGACAAATAACTTTTAAACTAATCATACTACTGAAATTGCAGAGTTTTCTGTAAATTAATACAGAATAATAACGCATATTAAACATTTGGACCTCATGAAGTTTCACGAAAAATGGTACAACATTTTAGAATCAAGATAAGCTGCTTAGAATTGTTTGAAGAATATTGTCAAATGTAGATTATCCGCCAATTTATACACACCCGATATAGAAAAACATATAGTCCGTTCTCTGGAATCTGACGGCTGTGGTCGTAAAAGAGGGTCGGAGTTCGGTAAGTAGTGGACGTAATATTTTTTATCTCAAACCAATCTTTGTTGAGAAGTACTGGTGTAAAAGTGCGTATACCAATCGGAGCGAAGGACAGTAATAAATGTATGGGATGCGATTAGACGAACCACCAATACCTTTTCTTTGAGGGTGCGTCGATCCTCAGGGCGGACCGACCGTTTTACGACCTCGGCCGCCACATTCCACCGAATATGCTATATCTATGTTGTTTAACAAATAAAAACTAATCACTGAAATCAGTATCACTGTCACTCTTGTCATTGTCTATATGAATAATAATTTCAGGATTATCCTCTATTACTTTGTCTCGATCATATAATACAATGCTACTATAGCATATTCGGTGGAATGTGGCGGCCGAGGTCGTAAAACGGTCGGTCCGCCCTGAGGATCGACGCACCCTCAAAGAAAAGGTATTGGTGGTTCGTCTAATTGCATCCCATACATTTATTACTGTCCTTCGCTCCGATTGGTATACGCACCAGTACTTCTCAACAAGATTGGTTTGAGATAAAAAATATTACGTCCACTACTTACCGAACTCCGACCCTCTTTTACGACCACAGCCGTCAGATTCCGGAGAACGGACTATACTTAAAAGCGGCACTTACATGTACGCGCAATCCGACACGATTGGACTGGCCCTTTCCAATCCCGGGCGAAGGAACGTACGTGTAAATGCGAGAACATCGCACAATATAAAAACGCACACTTTTTGTCTCAGCCCGTCTCGCACGGGATTAGATGCTTTAAATTTTTTAGTCTGCTTAAAATTCTACGCGCCACTCCAATCGCGACGCATATAACACAATTTTCGCATTCACACACTAGAATTTGTCCTGTACAGGCTGTCTAAGTAACGCACGATTAGAACGGTATTCAATAACCCGCGAAAGAGTGCATATGTGAACGTACCTAAAACACTAATCTGTTGAGCACTCCACTGGAGAAATTTTGACGTTTATGAATGCGTGTTTATACAAACAAATGGCAACCATAACAACAACTAAATTGTTGGGCAATGAAACTGCTATCATTTCATTGGTTGAAATCTGTTGGGCAATGAAACCGCCATCATTTTATTGGACGTCACCTGTTGGGTAATGAAACCGCTATTATTTGATTAGACGTCACCTGTTGGGCAATGAAATTGCTATAATTTGATTGGACGTCACCTGTGGAGAAAATGATTCGGCCGAATAATGGACAACTTTCTCAATCAAAAACGATTTAACAACATTTATATTATTTAATAAGATGCGAAAAACTCTGTTTATTAACCACCTCCATAAAAAGTAATCAAGTGGATTTAGATCGGGTGATCGAGAAGGCCATGAACATCTTGAATGTCTTCCAATCAATTTCTCATTAAATTGTTCATTCAAATATTCAACTACGATAGGAGCACTATGTGCTGGTGCCCCATCCTGCACAAATCAAAGAGAATTTCTTGTAGCCAAAGGTCAAATTCATTTTCCAATTCCATATTTAAAAATTCTAAATATCTTTCTGAATTCAAATTCTGCCGAAATATGTAGGGCCCTATAATTTGTCTGTTCAAAATTCCACACCAAACATTTATTTTTCGAGAATATTGATTTTTGCAGATAATTCGGAATTCTGGATTTTCTGTTGACCACCAACGACAGTCTGATGAAACTACACCATTTGTAGTAAATGTAGCTTCATCCGTAAACAGAATCTTCTTAGGAAATGTTCTATCAATTTCTATTTCACCTTGTAGCATGAAATAAAATTCAGAACGTTTGTCGTAATCATGTTCTTGGAAAGTTTGAACATATCTTGGTTTAAATGCTTTAAACTTATTCGCCGCTAGTATTGCATGCAGTGTGGCGTAGCATGGGTTTAAAGGCGGGAGGGGGGTGGGGGTAAACTTTACAAGGGCGCCGGAACTCACTGAAAAGTGTATTTCAATATAGGTGTGTGTTATAGAGGGATGTCTATCTTTTTTTTTAAATCTTGATTATTTGCACCCCGTGTTATTTTATCGTAAAATCATAAGGGTGGTTTCTTGTAAAGTTCAAAAAAACTCGATCTAATTAACCCATTTTAAATATTATTTTATTATACATTCGAGTTATGATTTCAAAATCAGTTAATACAATCATTATCATTACAGGTTTAATACTAATGAAAATTAACCTCCAGCACGGTGATATAACATTATAAATAGTTTCATTATGTACGATTTTTTTTTATCTCTACATGGGAAGCAAATAATTAAGGATTTAAAAAAATATATAGAAATCACTATGGTGCATCCCCCTAATGCACCACCCAGTATGTCCAAAGGTATTGGTTAGATAATGTTTAAATAAAAATACAAGATATTAACGGAAAATATTTATTTAAAATGCAAGGCGCCTGGTTTTAACATTTTTCATTTTATTTAGGATAACATCACAATCAAGATCCGCGGCATATTCTGATTCAATGCTTATTAAGGCCAAGTCGTTAAGCCTTTCTTCCCCTATTGTTTTTTGAAAGGATTTTATTTTTCACAAACGGCTGATTGATCTTTCGGCTCCGGCGCTATTTGTTGCTAACGTGCAAAATATTTTATACAATTTTAATATATTAGGATAAACACTCTCTAAATCATTAGTTATAATAAATGGTAAAATTTCATCTGTGGTTAAAATATTTTCTTTTTTAACCTCCAACATAAAGCTGCAAAATAACTTATTTTCTTCAATCGTATCTATTGTCCAATCATTTTTATAATATAAGACTAAATCCATTATACGTTTAATATTATCATCAGTTGTATCTAATTCTTCAAACATCAAACAATTAAATTTCTGCGAAACCTCCATAAAATCATTGAACCTGATTTTTAAGGTTTCAATGAGTGCATCCAAGGCCACATAAAACAGTAACTTTAAATTTAATTTCTGGATTTTCATGTTGGAAGTCTTCTAGCCTCTCATCGTGAAATCTTTTTACTTTCCTCGTCCGTCTATTGGTAAAATTTAGAGGACTATCACATTTGGTTGCTAATAATAGGGCTTTCGCTTTAATCTTGAAAAAAGTATCATCATTTCTAAGTGAAATTATGTCTATCTGGGCAGCATTTATTAAACGTGCGGATGTGTTTAAATTCAGATCAGACTTCTGCAAATAATTAGACAACACGTAAATTTTATGTAATATTTCTTTCCAAAAACACAAAAGAAATTTTATACCGGATGCTTCTGCCATTTGTTTCCCAGTGGCATTTGTTATTTCTCCGAAAATAATTTTTTCACAGGTTTCTTCAATGGCCTGTATATTATAAAAACATGAATCAACTGCTTTTTTGTGACTAGCCCATCTTGTAAAAGATAATTTTTTTATTGTTAGTTTCGTAACATCTTCGACAATTTCGTTTTGAATTTTTTGAAACAATTTCAGCCTAGGAAAACTTTCTGTTATATGAACATATATTTGTTCCAAAGTGCCAAAAAACAGTTTAATTTCCACACAAGAACTAATCGCATCTACTAATGCCAAATTAAGATTATGCGCACAGCAGTGCACATAAAGTGCTTCTGGCACTTGCTCTTGAATTCTAGTTCAAAAAACCAGATATGTTACCGGACATTGTACTTGCCCCATCATATGCTTAACCACGACATAACCCAAGATTAATTACTAATGATTTTAATTCCCTTGTTATGATATTAAAGTAGGTTTCTGCAGAACCGTCAGGCATTTCAATAAATTTGATAAAACTATCTTCGGAATATCCACGTTTATTGACATACCGGATTGACAAAGAAAGTTGCTCCTTTTTTGTTATGTCGAAGGATGAGTCCACGATAAGAGAATAATAACCAGCATAAATAATTTCATTAACAATTTTAGACAAAAGTTCAGTTGATATGAGATGAAGCAATTCATTTTGAATTGTTGGACTGGTGTACTTGGCAACTTTATTTGTATTCAACAAAAGTTCCGCTAAAGTAACGTCATATTTTTTTAACAAATTTAATAGTTCTAAACAATTCCATGTTCCGCATGTCCCCTTAAAGGTAGATTTTGTTTTGCCAAAAACAATATAACGTGAAGAAACCTTTTTACAGTTTCACGATTTTTGTTTAATAAATTTTTTTCAGCACGCAGTTGGTTATTAATTACTGTAGAATCCTTGAAAATTCTCAGTTTAGTTATTACAAATTTATTATGTAATTCTCTGTGAGTACGACTTTCTTCGTGCAATTTGATTTTTTCAAGTCCTTTTTTAAAATTAAAAAATCCTCTATGAGGATCAGACCAAACAGTACCCCCAGTTGTAGAAAACAGCCAGCAAGAAAAACAGAACATTTTGTTACAACGAGGAGAATATATGAGCCATCCATGGATGCTGGTACCCTGCTTGTACCAATTTGTCTGAAATTTTCTATTATTTAAATCAGATGGAAAATTTTCAAACGTATCTGATAGGCCTGGTTGACACGGCCCCAGGGTTAATAATTTTCTTATTTTCTCCGTTGATAAAATTTCGGTTTTATATAAGTAGGGGTCACTGGGATAGTAATCGGATACATCCCTTTCAAAATTTCGATTAATGTTTGTTGAAAATTCTGAAAATACAAAAAAAAACATGTTACTTCATTGACATAACCCAGTTCTCATACTTCGATCTTGTCATGCAAGTTAATAATTTATTCATGTAAATAATATTAAAGCACAAAACAAATCAAACAATCGATAACCATTAAAGAAACCAACCATTTGGTGTTGATCGTGATTCATCTCCTGAACAATTAGGATTTTGGTCCATTTCTTCTATTTGTTCTCCCTCAATCTCATGCACATCGACCTTGACCTTATCATCAGTGTGGGCATCTCTTGTTGGGGTAATTGTCAATAAATTTACATTTGAACAGCTGGGGATATTTGAGTCAGGCAATAACAAGTTTAGTTCTAATAAATAACAATAAAATTTATACTTTTAAAATTTAAGAAAATTTAATAATATATCTTAAGTTTGATTCTCTTTGATCAATTGATGAAATATGATTGGATATTTGTATTACTAATAAAAAAATCACTTGGTGTGCTTCACTATTTTTATTTATTTAATTCCGACTGGTTTCGACTATCAGTCATTTCTTGATAATATCTGTTAGCTGAAACTAGTCGGAATTAAATAAAACATAATAGTGATTTTTTTTATTAATAATACAAATTTGAAACAGTTCAACCTTTTCGTAAAGTCGTTTCTTTTTAATTTATTTAAATTATCTGTAGTACGTGATTAATTCCAATCCATTGTAAAATTTGTAGAATTTTAATATTTATTTTCACTGTATATTTTACGTATGTTTTAGTCAAAATTTTAGTAAAACATGATTATTATAAAAAAAAGTTGATCAAAAACGTACGATTCCAACTCCGCCAACGCATTTTTGCCAAGGTTAGTCGAAAAAAAATCTTTCATTGTTTTCTAATGTTGTAAAGCAACACATTCAAGAAGCTTCCTTTTTTTCTCTTGACGAAATGCAGCCCCAGACTTTTTTTTCCCTTTCTGCGGTGAATATTAAGATCCATCTTATCCTATATTACTGCCGGGCCTTGGAACAACTACTGAAAAGAATTGTTTTAATACCATTAGAAAGAAGTTAAAAATTACATTACAAAATAATTAATATAATATTTCAAAATTGAGCTGGAATTGAAATGTTTCTAAAGTAGCAGATTAAGCAGCTAATAAACTACAAATATTAGTGAATTATATCTCTTACAGTTACTGTAAGAGAAATTTAGACGACTTATCTTCTTTTTGATATTTTTTAAAATTGTTTTTGAGAATAGTATATTCCGATACAAGTTGCTGAAAGCGCGAGGCGCCGAGTTTTCGACTTCAAAAGTTTTATTTTTTTAAATTAGTTTTTATTTTTTAACATTTTGACATTTACATCTTTCTATTTGATTTTTGACATTTCTGACAATTCCGACATTTTAACATACTAACATTTTGACAATTTTGAGATTCTGACATTTTGAAATTTGGACAATTCTTTATTTCTAATTTTCAATTTTTCAATAATGGAGCACTGGTCTGCTATTATCATTTCATAATTACAGGCCAGAAATTATAAAAAAAATGATATTCAAACAATTCCGACATTTTAACATACTAACATTTTGACAATTTTGAGATTCTGACATTTTGAAATTTGGACAATTCTTTATTTCTAATTTTCAATTTTTCAATAATGGAGCACTGGTCTGCTATTATCATTTCATAATTACAGGCCAGAAATTATAAAAAAAAATGATATTCATTTTTTCTCAAAAAAAAAGAGTTTAGGAAAATATTTATTAGCAAAATATGTAGGATTGAAAACTGTAAATTGTTTTTTTTTTCGAAAATCAAGGATTTTATGAAAAACATTTATAAACAAAAAATGTTCAATTTGTCGATACCTAAAAAATGTATTTAAATGTGTAAAAATATATACAGGGTCTTTCAGCGCCCTGGGAACGGTCAATCATGGGCTTATTTATTATTTTTCGTTATTTTAATAAATAAGCCCGTGATTGACCGTTCCCAAAGCGATGAAAATAGAAAATGTATATTTAAAAATATATCTCGAAAAAACTAACTTAAAAGAAATAAGTTAGGTAAACTCCCGCTTCATGTGTACGAAATTTTGCAAGAACAGATTGTCAGTTCTTCGGTTTGTCAAACAATGCTTATGTTTAAACTTTTGGGGACCTCAGAATGAATATTTCCGTTGATATTTCGAATTCGAAACAAATTACGATCACAATACTTTTCCGAAATTCGTTCAAATTAGAAAGTGAGAGTGAATTGGTAAACTCAATTTTTATATAAAAACAATTATTTGGGCGAGTTTAGTTGAATTCCTAAATCCAGTGGCATAGAATATGTTAATCAAATCACTTACCAACTATAAAACATGTCACTGGATTATTTAATAAACAAATATTTTTAGATTGTCTATTTAATTGTGAAAACAAGAATAATAAACTGGCCATCGCTAGCGAGATCCTTGAGCCGTGTACGTTTTTGGATTTAATATGATTTCATTTTCTCCTTCTTTTCATTTGGTAGTTTTTTTTTAAATTCTGAACATGTTTTAATCCATAGTAATCGGAACAAGAAAATACAGCAACGAGATTTTACATGTTAAATTGTTACGTATATTAAACCAATTAAAATCCGGTATAATATTTAAGTAACATTCGTTTGAAACATTAATAAAAGGAAAATATTGGGTTCAATTTAATGATTTCTGGGTTTTAAGATGTACAAGCCAGTCAAAGTCAAAGGTTAATACGTTTACAATTACAAGTTACAAGTTTTAAATTACTAATCAAGTTGTAATAGGGAATTTTACCATAATAAATAATCTTATAAATTTAAGTACCTACCTTTATATTTAGCCGAAAACCACAATATAACCAACACGATAGTCTTTTTCTATTGTCCACTATTAAAAACTCACACCAAAAATCACAAAATACACTAATTATAATTAAAAATACACATACAATCGAATAACTATAGCTACTAAACACGCGAAGGTGGAAAAGTGAACTGCGTCAAGGCAAATTAAAAATATAGACGTACCTCTTCACGAATCGTTCGATAAACATTACACTTATGATTTATACTGACGCTATACATTTGGCGCCCGGATACTATTTATTAACGGAAATAGATCAGCATTATTTGTCTCTTTATTGATTTAAAAACAAACCCGCTATTCAGTATTCATTAACATCTGCAACGAAATGAAATCACTTATAATTTATTCCAGTAATAATAGTAGTAAATAGCATTTACGGATAAATAAAGAAAAATTTCGATAAAAATTTCGATAAAACTTCTATAATCAATTTGATCGGCCGAAGGGGCGCGGTGAACTAGGGGGCGGGTGGGGCGATCGCCCTCCCTGGCCCCCTATACGCTACGCCACTGACTGCATGTACTGTTGACTTTCCCAATTCTAAACTACTGGCGCATTTTTTAACAGATATTTGACGATTCTCAACCGCGCTTTTCAAGATATCCAACGAATTCTCCACATTTCTCACTGGTTTAGTACGTTCTTTTTTAAAATGCTATTCAAATTTTCCGGTCCTTTTAAATTGCTCTAAAATTCTTTATACTTCTGAATAACTGATTCTCTTTTCGGGGTGCCTGCCATTACAAATTTCAGCTGCTTCTCTGCAGGTTTTATAGTTATCGCCACATATTAGCACCAACTCAGCTCTGTCTTGTAAAGTTAATCACTCTTAATAAATTACTAATTAATTATTTGTTAGTAATAAATATTAATGACTGAAAAGTCAAAACTGAGCATCGAATGTCATTTGTTTTGTCTTTTTTGTATGTTTAAGATCAAGCACCAACTTTTATAAATAATACAATTTTCTGAGGAATTAATCATAAAATCATAAAAAAAGTTTCCCATATGTTGCATACTTACGTGGACACGTTGTATAATGATTAACGTTCTGTTAAAATTATATATTCAACATTGCAATACTTACACTAGACATCAATCGATCTCCAAAGTACATAGCCATGAAGATCTGAAACACGCATGCTGATAAGTATAGGCCCATCGGGACGTAAAGTGAAGTGTTATCAGTCTAAAATTAGAAATTAACATTATTTTTTAATTAACACTCGAATAGTAACTTACAGTTGCTAATATGAACAGCATGAAAATCATGTAACTAAAGTTAAAGTTTACTTCCACCAATAAATAAGGGGATATGTACGTCTGGTACTCTTGAATAAAATCCAAAAGTTTTTGATGGTGCTCAATACAATATTTAATGTTAATTATTAAATCACGTTTGCAACTCTTCGTTTCCAAAGTTCTATCAATCTTTTCTTTCAATTTAATTCTGAAAAAAGATATAATCATAATCGTTGTCATTATGATGAAACATTAAGTGCACTGTCCAACCAATCAGGGTTTAATTAGACTAAGAACTAAAATACAAGAAGTAGAGCAAAGAGCACTACAGTTCTGCACACATGCATTGGATACTACTGGCGCGCTCACGGGAAGAAAGAAGGAATTTTCTTCCAGCTTACGTTGCATTTTGCACGTAAGAACATTGAAGCCTAAAACATAAAATTCGTATCAGTGACGGCTGGCGGGTTTTTTGCTTTGGTACGGCCGACGTAGCAGAGGTGATAATACAGATATGTAGGTCCAGCCGTCTTTGCAACCGATCCTACCTATCTGTATCGCCATCTCTGCTATCTCGGCCGTACAAAAAAAAAACAGCGAACCGTCACTCATTCATATGCACGGGATTTTTATCAGCGTCGTAGCCTGATTTGTTACAGTAAGACTCTTCTAAACAAATATTAGTCCAAGGCAAATAATAATCGAATTTTTCTGGTGGATGGGTGGGCGGCTGGTGGGTTCTATCCTGATCTAGTTACGCCTATGGTCTTAGGAACCCTACAGCATGGTGCAAAGATTACGTGGTGTGCCTAGACGGCCGCGTTTTCTTTATGAATATGCTCTAAATCAGGGGTCGGCAACCAGCGTCCCTAGGGCCGCATGCGGCCCGTAAGCCACTACGGTGCGGCCCGCGCAAGTAAGAGCCGTTCCACACGACGCCGCACTGCAGGCATTAATCAAAAACACTTATAAAAATAAGTTTTTATCTCATTGTTTTGTGTCCGCGGAAGCCGGAGATTCAGTTCAGGCGCTCACAGTCTAAGCAGAACCGTTAGGGTGCGTACATAGTGCACCGCTTCTCGCTTTATCGCTTTATCGCGGCGGGCGAGCGGGAAAAAAAAGTTGTGGAAACTTATTGGGACGGTCATGGTGCGCCTGCTTACCTGCTTTAACCTGCTTAAACCGCTTCTACCCGCTTTAACCGGAATGAATTATTGTTTCTTTTTCTCGCTTGAACCGCTTACCGCTTAGCACGCATTGCCAGTTTATTGTAATCTTTCCAATGTGCACATCGTTCTTACTCTTTTTCTTAAATGGAAGCCGATAAAGACATTTTAATCTCCAAAGTATTTATGAAAAGTGCCATTTGGGACAAAAGGTCGAAAGACCATGCCAACCGCAACATTGTTGACAAAGCATGGAAGGAGGTAGCTGCTGAAATGGGCGTTGAAGACGGTAAGTGATACATATCAGTTTTTTTTAATTATTATTATTATTCGTTATTATTCATACATAACTCAAAGGATATTTTTCGAAGTATTTTGTAAATATAGCTCGGATGATTTCAGCTTGAGTAGCAGGCCTCCCTCTTCTCTCCCAACTAACTTCATGTCCTGCAATATGAACGTCCGATCGGTTTTGTTGCATTCCTTCTTTGTCAATTATTACATTGTGCAAAAGACAAATGCATTTTACAATTTTGTCAGCGAGTTTCACTGAAGTCTCTATTGACTTTGAAAGTATGCGCCACTTGGAGTAGGTTATCCCGAATGCACATTCTACGGTCTTTCTTGCACGTGATAAACGGTCATTAAACATTCGCTTTGTGTCGGTCAATCCTTGACGTTTGTATGGTTTCATGAGATATGGAAGCAAAGGATATGCCTCATCTGCAAGGAAAACAAAGGGAGCTTCTATTTGGCTATGTGGCAACATTTCAGCTGCAGGCAACTTTATTAGCTCTTGTTGAATGAAATTAAATAAATCGGAAGCTAAATATGTTCCTCCATCGTTCTGTTTCCCATATCCTCCCACGTCAATAACAATGTATTTATAGTTAGCATCGACAAGGGCCTGAAGAACCAAGGAAAAATGCTGTTTATAATTGTAAAACATGGAACCAGAGTTTGCCGGACAAAGTAGACGAACGTGTTTCCCGTCAAGGCAGCCAACCACATGTGGAAAATTCCAAACATTGTAGAAGTCAGTCGCATTTTTTTTAGCGATGCAGCAGTTGGAATTGGCATGTGCAACGAGTATAGTTCATCCCATATAGCTTCCACTGTTTCCTTCACGATTTCACCTACAGTTGCATTCCTCATCCGAAAACTGAAGGCCAATGCTCTGAATGATAATCCAGTTGATAGGTACCTGAATTGAACGGATATAGAATGTAGTAATAATATATATATATATATATATATATATATATATATATATATATATATACCGGGTGTGGCACTTAAGACGCCTCGGACCATAGCTCCTTTACGATAAAAGCTATCGAAAAAAATCTAAGAACAAAGTGGTGCATAGTTACCGTCGCTATGTTTTAAAAATATTTCTAATCATCAGTGGCGTGCCGTACTCCAGTGGCGTACCAAACTTATGTTTTTTTAAATGGAATGCCCTATTTTTTATTGCAGATTTGGAAAGTGCTCGACGAGTACTTATTTTTTTATCTAACATGTTATACCCTTCACTTTAGCGGTTTCGCTGTTATAACCCCTTGTTTCAAAATTGCGCCCCATTTTTGAGATTTTTTTGTAGAGAAACTAATTGACGCCGGCGCCTAAATTTTGAATTGAGGTACAGGTTAAGACCTCGTATACCTTCACATAATTTTTTTTCGGGTAATTTATGGAAAAAAAATAATTTTTGATTGATCTTCGCATGTTTTTTCCGAAAATTTCAAATGGCACCCCCCTAAAAAAATTACGGCGTTGTACAGCCAAAACTCTAAATTTTTCATTGGTGTAAAAAAAATTACACATTGCATAACAAAATTTCGGAGAAAAAAGGAATTTCATCGCAAATGTCGGGAAACGTTTTCCGTTCCCAAGTGTGCCATGAGAAAACAAAAGATTGGTAATTGTCAAAGTACCAAAACAAATACACAAATACGGTCAACATAATAGTATGTACCTATTTATTCAACATGATATGAAAAATGCAGATAAAGAAAATTTAACAACTTAAACTAAATGTTCGAAATGACTTCCTGCTGGAGGCATAACCGCAACTTCTGGTGATATACCGCAGTTCATTATTTTCGGTAATAACTGCCTTCTTTCTAACTCTCCTTGGCCGTTTCACACTTCCCGTAGTAGTAAATCTCTCCAACACTTTTTGAAACGCACGTTCATTTGGATGTGCCCTGTGCGGATATCTCGCAGCGTACACTCGTGATGCCAAGAAACAATTCTTGTTACATTCTCCAAGAATAAATATCATGTCAACCATTTCCTCTTGAGTTCGGAACATTTTTAGAACGTTTATCAAAAATGACTTATGGCTGCTACTGACGTCTAATAATTTACTTTGACAATTACCAATCTTTTGTTTTCTCATGGCACACTTGGGAACGGAAAACGTTTCCCGACATTTGCGATGAAATTCCTTTTTTCTCCGAAATTTTGTTATGCAATATGTAATTTTTTTTACACCAATGAAAAATTTAGAGTTTTGGCTGTACAACGCCGTAATTTTTTTAGGGGGGTGCCATTTGAAATTTTCGGAAAAAATGACAACATGCGAAGATCAATCAAAAATCATTTTTTTGCCATAAATTACCCGAAAAAAAATTATGTGAAGGTATACGAGGTCTTAACCTGTACCTCAATTCAAAATTTAGGCGCCGGCGTCAATTAGTTTCTCTACAAAAAAATCTCAAAAATGGGGCGCAATTTTGAAAGAAGGGGTTATAACAGCGAAACCGCTAAAGTGAAGGGTATAACATGTTAGATAAAAAAATAAGTACTCGTCGAGCACTTTCCAAATCTGCAATAAAAAATAGGGCATTCCATTTAAAAAAACATAAGTTTGGTACGCCACTGGAGTACGGCACGCCACTGATGATTAGAAATATTTTTAAAACATAGCGACGGTAACTATGCATCACTTTGTTCTTAGATTTTTTTCGATAGCTTTTATCGTAAAGGAGCTATGGTCCGAGGCGTCTTAAGTGCCTTGGGAACGGAAAACGTTTCCCGACATTTGCGATGAAATTCCTTTTTTCTCCGAAATTTTGTTATGCAATGTGTAATTTTTTTTACACCAATGAAAAATTTAGAGTTTTGGCTATACAACGCCGTAATTTTTTTAGGGGGGTGCCATTTGAAATTTTCGGAAAAAATGACAACATGCGAAGATCAATCAAAAATTATTTTTTTTCCATAAATTACCCGAAAAAAAATTATGTGAAGGTATACGAGGTCTTAACCTGTACCTCAATTCAAAATTTAGGCGCCGGCGTCAATTAGTTTCTCTACAAAAAAATCTCAAAAATGGGGCGCAATTTTGAAAGAAGGGGTTATAACAGCGAAACCGCTAAAGTGAAGGGTATAACATGTTAAATAAAAAAATAAGTACTCGTCGAGCACTTTCCAAATCTGTAATAAAAAATAGGGCATTCCATTTAAAAAAACATAAGTTTGGTACGCCACTGGAGTACGGCACGCCACTGATGATTAGAAATATTTTTGAAACAAAGCGACGGTAACTATGCACCACTTTGTTCTTAGATTTTTTTCGATAGCTTTTATCGTAAAGGAGCTATGGTCCGAGGCGTCTTAAGTGCCACACCCGGTATATATATATATACCGGGTGATCCAGGGATCTGTAAAAGCCCCATAACTTATTTGTCATTATCGACTTCTAGTTTTCTTGAACTGGTACCCACACTTATTCTACATATTTTAAAAATATGTGTGTTTTCGTACAGGGTGTCCCAATATACATAACAAAACAAAGTTATGTTTTTTTAAATGGAACACCCTATATTTTATACTTTATTTTCAACCCTCTTGAGAAGCTGATAAAAATAGTATAAGATACCATGGTCTATTATGGACGGTTGGTTAGTTATGGGCAAATTTTTGGCAAAAACATGTACACATTGAAAACATTGCAGACGCGTTCCTAGCAAAGCTGGCATCATTATTTATACACTAGAAAATTTCCCACATCATAAAGAATAATACACATCGGCTTTGGTTCTCTTTTATTCATAGTGCTATACAGGGTGTGAACCAGTGACGGCTCGTGACCTACGGAAGTGGGTCGGCCGAATGTAGGCAAGCTGCAGTTAGTCAACTTAATTTTTTGGTAGTTATTAAGTATCATTTATATACTGTATCTTCGTGGAAGCGTATTATTTACAATGGTAAACATTAACCAATCATTTGCTATATGTAACAATATGGTTGTTTGTGCAGTATATAGTAAAAAAATATATTGCTAACGCGACATAATTAGGCAAATGTAAGTAAAACCCAACTGTAGGAGAGTAGGCGTACCAAAAAATTAAATCGTCCGACAAGAACCACAGGAAGGTCTACAGCACTCTTGTCAGGATATGGATTTGACAGAATTGAAGTACGTTCGAGGTGGAGGATATAAAAAAAGAATAACACTCTTAAAAATGTGAATAACTTGAAAGATAGGGGTCAGGAATAAATAAATATTTACCTATAAAATATTAAATTAAATAAACTCTCAACACGAAAACTAAAATCAATAAAACTAAAACCGAATTTTGAAGAGAATATAAAAATGGCAGAAATGAAAAATAAAATATTTACTCTTAGAAAATAAATAAATAAATAAAATATAAAATAAAACAAATCTCTCAACAAAAAAAGTCAATTCTTTTTAATGTCAGGAAAATAAATAAAAACTCTCAAAACTAAAGGGATTTTGCCAGGAAATAACAGTGGTGCCCGTGTATGTGAAAAAATTAAATATATTATATTTGAATTATTTCAATCATTTTTAAATATTAAATCGATTCGCCGGGATTTTTTTGTAGTGAAATCGTCAATAATTTTATTATAAAAACTATCATTCTTAACTAAACTTTTAACCAACCCTCTTTCTATTGCTAAAATAGATACATTACTTAAGCGCGATTGGGATATTGTATTCCTACTGTAGGATTTTATTCTTTTCAATGCTGAAAAGCTTCTTTCTACCGATGCAGATGTTGGTGGGAGAGACAATATTAAACAAAATAATTTATATAATTCCGGAACGTCTGTAATATCATTATTATAAATAAATTCTGTCATGTCACCTACTGTTGGGGAATTACCGAAAATAAATTTGTCTGCATACAAAACTTCATTATTTATTATTTCATTATAAAAAAATGTTTTGTAGTTAGTGATCAAAGATTGAAATTGTTTTTCCGAAAATTTTTTATTAAATATGTCGAATTTATTTTGATTGGTTAATTCCAGAAAGTTAAGTAAGAAAATATCTTTAAAAAGTATTTCAATTTGATTTATAAGCATATCTAAAATTTCAAAAAAGATTCGTTTCGTAGATATCGAATCATCATTATTACTGTGCGTTTTACGTCGTTTTGCGCATGGAGGCTGAACAACTAAAATTTGATTTACATCAGAATATATTTTAAGAAAATAATTGTCATATTGGATTTTTTTTATGTGAATAAAAGTGATATAATTCTTTCGTTACAATACGTGATGTCAGATGATTTATGTTGAATTATAGAAAAAATAGGATCCGTATGTGTAAAAATTAACTGAAAAGTATATAAAAGAAACAGGAAATCAAAATCGGTTAATATTCTTTTTAACCCGGTCGATTCTCGTATTGAAATATCATCCCATTGATCTAAATCTGCGATGATATGATCGAAAACTTCAATCAAATTAATTCTATTATTATATATAGTGTTCACAATGCGCGATTTAAAGTTCCAGCGGGTTTCTGAGTTACTCGGAACTCTCTTTTGACAAATTGTATCCAGAAGATTAGTGCGTTAAGTAGATTTTGTGAAAAAAGATGAAAAGCCCGAGAGATTTGAGAAAAATATCCTACATTCTTTAATTTTTTTTACATGAATCTTGTAAAACTAAATTTATTTTGTGCGCGTAACAGTGCGTAAAAAGTGCTTGAGGAGCAATTGCCTTAACTTTTTGCTGCAATCCATTTAGTTCTCCCGCCATTACAGCAGCACCATCATACGTTTGGCCGATTAATTTGTGTTCGATATTGAAATGATTGAAGTTTTGTTGGAGTACATTAAAAATATCGTTTGCAGTTCGACCTTCACTAAGGTTGAAGAAACCCAAAAATCGTTCTATTACTTTCCCCTCACAAAGGTAACGAAAAATCACTGACATCTGAGAAAAACAGCATATATCTGTACTCTCGTCTATATGCCATGAAAAACAAGAAGCTCTATTAATTTCGTCGTAAATATTCTGCTTTAAAACCGTAGTTATAGAATCAATTAAATCGTTTTGAATCATTTTTGACAGTCCGGTAAACACTGAAGATATGGATAGATCAATGAATTTATTAAAATTTTCATCCAAACTAGATGCAAAATGACTAATTCTTTGAAATTCCCTTGATTGTCTGAATTTGTTGTTTCGTCGTTACCTCGGAATGCAAGTTCTTGAGTTGTTAAATAAATGACCATATTTATTAAATGTTTGACCATTTTTCGATTTTCCCGAACGTTTTCATCATGTTTATTTATAAGTTCTCGTCTAGCGGTATCAAGTGCATTTACAATATTATGTTCGCGAATAATTTATATTTTAAGGCAGAATACGTATGATCTTTTGAAAGTTCATATTTCGCTAAAGCGCGATAAACTAAATTGTCATAACCGCATGAATTAAAAGGGTTTTTGCTTTCACAAAACAACAAACAGTACCAACAAAATAATTTGTTACAAATCTCACTACCAGTTAGCCAAATAAACTTTGTGTAGAGAGTTGTTTTCTTTGAACGAGATTAGTCAACAACGGGTGTGGAACTGGCACATTTTTAATGAAAACTTTATCATCGTACGACAATCGGTTAAATTTATTGTGTAAAAAATAATGAACCAAATCAGCGTTAGTACTTACAATATCCCTTACACTAGCCATCGTAGTTTCAGCAAATAATACAATAATTAATAATCGCATACACGAGCACCATTTGGACGGGACAAGGAAAAGACAAAGTGATTCTGTCATCTGATAATTTCTATGCTGGCACACGCGCACTGTGGATAAACGGCCAGCCGTACCCATACTCCTCCGTTAGAACGATACACATTAAATAATTTCGCCCGACTTTTAACAGTGAGAGAATGTTGTCGGAGTAACAATAACATCTTTAAACATGTTATATACATAATATGGTTAATTATACACTGATATATTTCACATAGACTACCCTTAATTTACCTAGAATGGCAATTATTTTGTAAATTTCAATTAGGTAACCATTTAATTATTGTTTGCATTTTAAATTACATCTATTGTTTAATGATATTTACTTATATTAAGGTTTGCCTTCTCTTTAAAAATGCGAAATATATTCTTATTTCTGAAATATTTTTTAAGGAATAATGTGTTTTCTAATACCGGTCAATTGTTGGCCTTAATGACCAATTTGTATTAAAGAAAATAATCAGAAATACGTTAATAAATAAATTTACAAGTTCTAAAATAAAAATCTGTGACCTGTAACGCAAGCGAATTAAAGAGTGCATCGAGTCATGGGCATCGGAGTATTGCGTACGGAGTACGGCCCCGGTGAATTTGCCGTACTGGAGTAAACCATTTGTGGACGACACTCGTGCGGACGTAGCGCTTGCATTAATCTTAATACTCTGAAAATCAACGGCTGGCCGATTTTGCGGATACGAACTTGCGTAGTAGACATTATATTAAATGAAAATAAACTCCCGCATCTATCGGCCTTATTATGCTAATTAATATTACTGGCTATCAGCATATTATGTATTTATTATAAAAAGTCGTTTATTTTCTCAGAAAATAAACATTTATAATATTTGTTTTAATTGACTTAACGGTACGGCCCGGCCGACCCTGCCGCCCCTGACGAGCCGTCACTGGTGTGAACATACGCAAAACAATGGATAACAATTTTTTTTCAAATGGAACACACTATATATCTTGCCACCAATCTATGCCATTTTTAATAAGCTTTCCAATTATATACAGTTTGTATAACAAAATATTAAGGATTCTTGAGATTTATCAATAAAAACATATTTCTTTTGCCACCTTCTGCTAATTTTTGGATTTTCAGCCAAAAATTTGCGTTTTCAGGAAAAATTATAAGAGACCAAAGTTGTAAAACGAAAAATTGCCGATCGATATAGGTCTTTCAACTTTTAAGATAATGCGTGCATTGCCCGCCAGAGCGCGCAAAATCGTGACCGTATATGCATTTTAGCGTTTTCTTTTCAAATTTTTTATTAATAAATTGTACTATACTTTATTTTCCGCACCCTCTAGCAGAAAAACGGGAAATTATAGGGAAATTAAAATGGTCCATATTGATTGAAAATGTTCCTCTCTACAACTCTTAATAGAAGCAATTTTTCCCAAAAATGCATAGTTTTCCCTAAAAATGTAAATTGAAAATGTATGTATCAATTTTTGCGTTTTTCAATGGTTTTTTGAATTTTCAGCGAAAACTATGCATTTTGGGCAAAAAATGCTTCTTTTAAGAGTTGTAGAGCGGAATATTTTCAATCGATGTAGGTCATTTGAATAATTCTATAATTACCCGTTTTTCTGCTAGAGGACGTGGAAAATAAAGTATAGTGCAATTAATTAACAAAAAAATTGAGAAAAACGCTAAAATGCATATACGGTCACGATTTTGCGCACTCTGGCGGGCAATGCAGGCATTATTGGAAAAGTCGAAAGACCTATGTCGATCGAAAATTTTCCGCTCTACAACTTTGGTCTCTTAGTATTTTTTCAGAAAATGCATAGTTTTGGCTGAAAATCCAAAAATGAGCAGGAGGTGACAAAAGAAAAATGTTTTTATGGATAAATCTCAAGAATCCTTAATATTTCATTATACAAATTGTACATCATTGAAAAGCTTATTAAACGTTCCATGCATTGGTGGCAAGATATATAGGGTGTTCTATGTGAAAAAAAATAGTTATCCGATATTTTGCGTATGTTGACACCCTGTATAGCAGTATGAGCAAAAAAGAACCAAAGCCGATTTGTATTATTCTTCATGATGTGGAAAATTCTTTAGTGTATAAAAAATTACGCTAGCTTTGCTAGGAGCGATTCTGCAATTTTTTCAATGTGTCCTTGTTTTTGCCACAAATTTGCCCATAACTAACCAATCATCCATAATAGACCCATACTATCTTATACTATTTTTATCAGCTTCTCAAGAGGGTTGAAAATAAAATATAAAATATAGGGTGTTCCATTTAAAAAAACATAACTTTGTTCTGTTATGTATATTGGGACACCCTGTACAAAAACATGCATATTTTTAAAATATGTAGAATAAGTGTGGGTACCAGTTCAAGAAAACTAGAAGTCGATATCTCAAATAGCAAATAAGTTATGGGATTTTTACAGATCCCTGGGTCACCCGGTATATAAGGGCTGGTCAAATGTTTTTGTGATGTTTTGACTGTGGGTATATCGAAAAAAAGAAAGCGAAACGAGCTAAATGCAAGATATAACCAACAAATGATAAACATCGAAAAAAAAGGCATCTTTGTTAGAATGCGTCATACAAGAAGGCAAATGTGAGGATAATGATGATGCACTATTTTTTCGAAGCCTTTTGCCTTATGTAAGCAAAATACCCCAGCACTTGAAGTTGCGATTTAGAACTAGAGTTCAGCAAGTCCTTGTTCCAGTTACGGTGGCACCTCAGTAAACTCAAATGAACCCACCACACTTAATGATGATGTATTTGAGGCAATACGCAACGCCTCAAACGAAAGTGTTTGGTAAATTTTTGTTTCATTTAGTTTACATTAGAAAAAGTATAACCTTAAAAATTTTCTGTATTCTCTGTTTAATAAAATAAGTTTTGAAAAAATTATATTTTTAATGCTTCCACCTCCTGTTCAAAATTATCGCCCCATTTCGTTTTTTTTGTGTAAATAAAGCAATTAAAACAAATAATACAAAATTACTTACCTCAGAGTTACCATAAGACGTTCTTCGGGAAGAATTTTGTGTTGATGAAAATTGCACCATCCTTTTTTTAGCCGGTATTCTATTTTCTTCAAAATGTAGTCGAATGTGTAATTATCCATTCGGAAGTATTCGTAAAATTTCTCGGGGTGCGCTTTTAGTTGAGGTATTAAAGTATGATATTCTCCTAATTCAACGCGAGTCCTATTTATTTCATGGACATTAGTCATCCTCTCTGGTACCATTTTATTAGAAATATTATCTGTTGTTAACAAAATACACATTAAATCTTCACGCGATAGCTCCATGATGCCAACTGAGGTACGCTCCCGAGAGCGGTGCACTATAACCACCACCAGCTAGAATCGCGCGGGTTCACCTCGCTGGTTGCCACTGCCGCGGTTTAAGCGGTTGAGCGAGAAGCGAGAAGCGATGCACTATGTACGCACCCTTATGCGGCCCTTACACGGTCATTACTAATGACATTACCAGTAATGACAGTAAATGATGTGCCGAGATCAGAAAATCCGGATTCGCATCATTCCCCCCCGTCATTCCAACTTTGTCGACGTTACACGATCATTATTAATATCATTCTGATAAAGTAATGTCAGTATTAATGAACGTGTAAGGGCCGCTTTAGACTGTGACGCGATATTGTCGCTCTTTCGTTTGAGAATGTGAGTTGCGAGCGCGAGGTAGTCAAAGCTCACACGCGATGTTGCACCGATGATCATAATATCTATTGCACGCGCGTTGCGCCCCTATCCCAGCTCAACAAACGCTTGCAGGAAGAAAAAAAAACAAGTTGATATGTGAGATGTATTCAGATGTAAAGTCATTTGAGATGAAACTGAAACTATTTTTCAAGCATATTGATGAAACAAAGCTCGACCATTTTCCCAACTGCAAGAAAGCCGTCGAAGAAGCTGGAGAGAGTTTTGTATGGCAAAACACTAAAATGAAAAATGTGTTGATACAACTCCAAACCAAGTTTGAAAATCGATTTGCTGATTTTAAAAAGATCTCACTTAAGGGGGAGCACCACCTCGACCTTTTCAAAAAATCGATTTTTTGTTTTTTGGCTTAAAATATTCCTTGACTTGCTGAAAAGGTGCCTAGACGGGCTTACGCAAAATGGGAACGAAAGTTTCAACGCGACGCTCTGGTAGATAGCTCCAAAAGTTGTCCATTCTGGGAAGTCAGTGGTTGACATCGCGGCCGGTATTGCTGCTTGCAATTACAATGATGAACTTCACGACATTATGCAAATAATACAGGTTCTGCAGCTTCAGGTCGGTCCGACGTGCTATATTTTTTGCATCAACAACGACGCCAAGCGAGTGAAGTTGACACATTCCAAATTGATAAATACGACATTTTCTTGGTCCGCCATCTTAAATTTGACTAATCTGATAATAAATTCACGTTCGGCGACCGCGAAAACACTTATATTCAAATTTTGGTCAAAATTGGTGGATACAAATTTCTTTTGGTCTGCCATATTGGATCCGCCATCTAGAACTTTGCAAATTTTACCTCAGATCCGTGTTCATCAATGCCGAAAACATATGATAGTCGTTGTCCAAACAAACGAGAAAGTTATCTCAAGTTAAACTTTCCCAAAACTTTAAAAGCGTTTATCTCGAAACAGTATTTTTGATAACTGCGGGGGAAAATTCTCGGAAAGTTTGCATCCGATGCGGTTTTACCGACTGTAAAAGGAATTGAATTGTCTAACGAAATACGAGCCGGATTTTCGATATTTTGAAAATTCGATTTTTGGTGCACGTTTTTGTGACGAATTTTTGGGGCTGACAATGAGTTTTTTGTTCGGAAGGCCACCATTTTCGTAATAATCAACTTTTTCAAAAAAACTCCCGTGTTTCGTTGCGAAATACTATGTAGAATAATATTCCGAACCGATTTTTATTGCAGGATGACTTGGGGGACCAGGAATCTCCCCGCAGTGGGGCGATCTCGCGCAAGAGGACGTCTGCGCCACCTTGTGAAGCGGCCTCAAGGTGGCCGCGATCGGCGCGAAAAAAAAATAGTTTGGAAGACGGTTTATCACTAAATAAAACCATCAAAAACGATTTGCCATCCTGACTCGTTTTCATGCCGAAAATAAAATACGAAATAGACCTATTTTTTCAGCGCTCAAGGTGGTGTTGCCCCTTAGCATGGAGATTTTCCAAAACCCTTTTGCAGTTTATATTGATGTTGTACCAAGCATGTGCAAATGAACGTAGTAGATTTGCAAAGCAATATCACTCTCAAAACGAAATTTAAGGAAAGCGCTAACTTGGTACCATTCTACAAAAGTTTGGGTTCTAACTTCAAAGGATAAAAAAAGTTTGCTCAACAGATGTTTCGTAGTACATATCTGTGTGAGCAGACTTTTTCAATCCTTAACTATCGTAAAAACAAGCATTGTTCTCGATTGACCGATGAACATTTAGATGCGATACTGCGCGTTCCAAAGATTAAAATGGAAGCAGACATTAAAACACTTTCAAGTCAAGTACAACCTCAAAAATCACATTAACTTTACAAGTGTTACTTAATTTTGTACTTATTACATTAAAAAATGAGAGTAACAATAAAAATGGTTAAAAATGCAAAAATTAGTTTCATTTAAAAAAAATGTGTTTATTAGATGAAATGTGGCCCGCACCAATATCCTCATAACATCTGCGGCCCTTATATAAGAAAAGGTTGCCGACCCGTGCTCTAAATGGTGCCCACCGATGCCAACCATGTAAAATTACTTGCTTAGCTTTGAAAAGTCGATATAACTAATTTGAATATCTGCCGCACGTACTCGTACTTATCCCCCCTTTTCGTAATATACAGGCTTTTATTTTAACTCTGAACATATGATCGCCAACGCCTATGTTCAATTGTAGAACAATCACCTCAACGCATTAATAGGCAGGCAACCATACTTACTCAGTTTTATTTAATTGTCAAAATTGTGTTATTAATAAAAATGTATTACACCACCAAAGAAAGAATACAAATAATTAATTGATATAATAGCGGGAACAGCATTCGAGGTGTTAGAGATTTGTCAAAAAAAATGGTGATGTGGCCATCATGTTACTTTCTCCGATCTTGATTGCATAACAGTTATTTATATTTATACTACCATGGTTTATTTTCATTTTAGATCAGATGAAACTGACGTTTAAAACGTCAAAGTTATGAAAGATAAAAATAACAAATTATACTTCCAATTCAAATAATCTTTAACTAGTTTATTAGAAAACCAAATAAATTTTTGAAAAAAGTCCTAAAAACAAATCTTGATAAATTCTGAAAATAGCCCTGAAAAAGATTTCTGAAAACGCCCTAAAAGAGTTCTGGTTATAAAGTTCCAAAGATAATACCCGAAAAAGTCTTGAATAAAACAGTCCTGAAAAAATTTGATAAAAGAGTCCTGATAAAAAGTCCAGAAAGAGTCCGAAAAAAAAGTGCTCTGACAAAGAAATGTCTTGAAAAACAGATTCTTGAAAAAGACCTGAAAAAGACCTGATAAAAAGACTGTGGATAAGTACTGAAAATAGGCTTCAAAAAAGTTCGAAAAAAGGCCTTAAAGAGTCCTGAAAAAACCTGTAAAATAGTCCACAAAAAAGTCCTGCAAAGAGTCCTTACAAAGGTCCTAAAAAGACCTGAAAAAAGTCGAGAAAATAGTCCCAACGGAAGTCATAAAAAAAGCCTTAGAAAAGAACTGATAAAAAGCATTAAAAAAGTCTTGAAAAAAAAACTGATAAAAAGGCACCAAACAAAAAATAAAGTCTTGAAAAATGGGTCCTGGAAAAAATTCTGCAAAAGGAAAGTCCTGAAAAAACGTCGTTAAAAAAGAGTCTTGAAAAAAAAGTTCTAAAAAACTCGTCCTAGAAAAAACCCAAAAAGAGTCTTGCAACAAGACCTGAAAAAGGCATTAAAAAGTTGTCAAAAAAGTTCCAGAAAAATAATCCTGATAAAAAATCCTGAAAAGAAGACTCAAAAACAAAAAGTTTTTAAAATAAAGTCTTGAAAAAAGAGTCCTCGAAAAAAATTCTGCAAAGAAAAATCCTGAAAAAAACATCGTTAAAAATGATTCCTGAAAATATAGTCTTGAAGAGAAGTTCTGCAAAATGAGTTCTAGAGAAAGGTTCTTAAAAGACCTGAAAGAAAAAATGAAAAAATCCTGAAAATAAGATCTTACAAAAAAGACCTGAAAAAGTTGGTGAAAAAAGTCCTGAAATTTTGATTTATACTTTCATGGTATTTTTTTCAATTTTGAATGTACATCAAACGTATTGTAGTATTGAATGATTCTAACGTTTGAAACGTCAAAATTATGAAAGATGAAAATGACAAAATATACTTGAAATTCTAGTCATGTTTACCGTCAGTTTACTCAAAAACTAAAGACATATCAACAAAAACTTATTGGGCAAAGGTTGTTAATTTCGGCATTCCCCGCTGTTATTATTATTTGAAATTTGATGTAACTATTATCGTTTCCTAATTATAAACCAAACGTGACAAAAAAATTTAATCAATGCCTTTTTTCAAAAAAAAAAATGGTGATGTGGCCGTCATGATACTTTCTCCGACTTGATGGTATCATAGCTATTTATATTTACGTTTTCATGGTTTATTTTCAATTGAAATCATATTTTTAATGTACATCGAGGGTTGTGTAAACTCGGATGAAATTGACGTTTAAAACGTCAAAATTATGAAAGATGGAAAAATTATACTCAGTTTACTCAAAAACTAGAGGGATTTCGAAAAACTTATTCTTTGTTGTCTTCAAAGTTTGTTTAAATGTTTTTGTGATATTTTTCATATTTAAGAAAATATTGGCAAAAAACAAAAAAAAGTTAAGGTAAACGCCCACTTCCGGTGTACGAAATTTTACCAAAAGCTTTTCAGTTCTTCAGATTATCAAGTAAGATGGATGTTGAAAGTTTCATATTAATTTCTCTATTAGTTTTTGAGATACATCGCGCACAGACAGACACACACACAGACACACAGAGAAAGTAAAAACAATGTTTATACCCCCACAAAAAAATGGTGATGTGGCCATCATGTTACTTTCTCCGACTTGATGGTATTATAGTTATTTGTATTTACATTTTCATGGTTTATTTTCAATTGAAATCATATTTTAAATGTATATCGAGCGTTGTGTAAACTCGGATGAAACTGACGTTTAAAACGTCAAAATTATGAAAGATGGAAAAATTATACTTCAAATTCGAAAACTCAGTTTACTCAAAACCTAAAGGGATTTCGAAAAAAACTTATTCTTTATAAGTTGTTCATTTTAGCATTCTCTACAATTATGATTAACATAAATTTGTTGTAACTATTATCGTTTTATAATTATAAACCAAGAATGAATAAAAAAATAATAATTTTTTTTCTTGAATAAAAATGATTTTATGAAAAATGTTTTCAAGCAAAAGATGTTAATTTCTTTGTTGTCTTCAAAGTTTGTTTAAATGTTTTTGTGATATGTTTTATATTTAAGAAAATATTGGCAAAAAACAAAAAACAGTTAAGGTAAACGCCCACTTTCGGTGTACGAAAAAGCTTTTCACTTCTTCATATTATCAAATAAGATGGATGTTCAAAGTTTCATATCAATTGCTCTATTAGTTTTTGAGATACAGCGCGCACAGACACAGACACAGACACAGACACACACACCCACGCAAGCACGCACGCACGCATACACACACACACACGCACGGACACACACACACGCACGGACACACACACACGCACGGACACACACACACACACACACACACACACACACACGGCATCTAGGGACCCCAAAAAGGATATTTCCGTTAAAAAAATTTTGAAAAAAAATCACCATCACAATACTTTCTTGTACTTCGTAACGGAAAAAGCAAAAAGTTGTTTGGAAATAAATCAGGCGGCCGTAGTGGCCAAGTTTGTTCCGATGGATGGAAGTTGTTTGCTCGGATACGCAACCGAAAACAAATCTCTAACACCTCGAGTGCTGTTCCCGCTCTTATATCAATTAATTATTTGTATTCTTTCTTTGGTCGTGTACAGCGGCGGCTCGTGGATTTCCGTAGGGAGGCACAAGTGCCGCACTACTTACACTACTTACTTTTATATAAAAAAGGACCTTTATTGGCATAAAATACATCTTCCATAATTCACAACTTCATTTCCTTCTCCTCTCCTTTTCCCACCCCAACCTCGCCAGTGTCTTCACCCCGGTTCCGTCCTCTCTCATCCATTCGTTCACTCTTTTCCCCCCTCCCACCCATTCCTCACACACACCCTTGCACTCCTCTGCCAAATGTCTCCAAGTATCCCTCCCCCATTCACACAATACACATCTCCCATACTCTATACCCATCCATACTTTCCTCCCTCTCTGTCCTGATCCACACCTGGCTCTTGCCAGCGTCACCATTTCCTCCTTGCCCAGCCCCTTCTCACCCAGGTATCTCGGCAACCTCCCATGCACCTGCCACCTTTCATACATATCATTATACTCACTCTCCCTGATATATCCCTGCCTCTCCTGAATTTCCACTTCCTTCTCTTTCTCTTTCACCCACGCTGCCGCATTCCTTCCACTCTTTATCCAATCCTTCGCTTTGGCTTCCGACAACCCCACCCTCTCATACATTCTCTTTCACTTCATTCTCCATTTGTACTCTCCTACACCCACAGTTGTTTCCCACACCTCTTTCACCAGTCTCTCCTCCTCTAATTCGCACAACCTCATCTCATATCTAACCACTCTCTCCATTACCACACTCTGCATATTCCCTCTATTTGTTTCCTGAAGCAGTATGTACCCTGGCGTGGACTCTTCCACCCCCAACATACGCTTCAAGAACCACCGTTGCTCTCTCTCTACACATTCATACCCCTTCGTACCCCACACTTCCACCCCATACATTAAAATAGTTCTCACACATGCATCCCACAATTTACATGCCATTCTAAAATTGTTTTACTTCCCCCATACAATACCCCACGCTTTCCTTGCCTTACCCTGCATCCATTTTAAGTGTTCCACGTACCCTCCCGTACCTTTAAAAACGAAACCCAGGTTCAGCCCTGCCTCACCCCCATCCACGTTATAAATTTCTTCGACACTTCCATTCCCACTTTCGCTACCGCCCACGTTGTCTTATACATTCCTCTTATCCACTCGTCACATACCCCTTTTCTTCTCAAACACTCTATCAGGCTCTCCCTCGGTATACTATCATACGCTGCCTTTAGATCCAGGAAAACTGCATATACACTTCCTCTTTCTTTCATAACTCTTTCTACCAACCTTGCCAGGGTGAAGATCTGACCTCCCTTTTCTAAAACCCCCCATGCGTCTCCGGTAGCAGCCTCTTCTCTTCTACTTCTTTCTCCAACCTGTTTTTCACCACAATCACGGCAATCTTATAGCCACTGCCCATGACTGTTATCCCTCTATAATTGTCCACCTTATCGTGCTCTCCTCCTTTGTGGACTGGGCATACCACACCTACTCTCCATGATGCATGTAAGTCTGCTTCCCCTCTCCACATTTGATTTAACCGCTCCCTGAACTTATCTTTTCCCTCTTTTCCTATCTCCTTCCACATCTCCGCATTCAGTCCATCCATTGCTGCTGCTTTCCCTCGTTTCACTTCCTCAAACGCTTTCTCAACCTCCTCCTCTGAGAAATCCTCCATCGCTCCCCTTAGTCCTCCGTCCCATATACTCTCCGATCGTCCGCTACTTCCTTTGCACTTCTCTGACCACTCTTGTATTGATACCCCTATCTGCCTCTTCTTTTCACCTCTTTTCAGGATATTCCACATTTCTGCTTCACTCTTACACTTTCTCATTTCCTCACTTGTTCTCTCCAATGCCTGTATGTTCTTCCTTTCACATATACTATCATACTTTTTTCTAGCTGCCACCACCCGCCTCTCTTCCCCTCCGCTCCATGAGCATTCTCTCATTGCCTCCCTCACTTCCCTCTTTGCCAGCTGACATTCTTCATCAAACCACGTACTCTCATTCACCTTCTTTGCCTTCACTCTTCTTCCGCATCCCAGTATGACCTCCTCCATTTCCATTGATACAACTTCATTCCACTGCACCTTCTCCAACCTTTACTTCATATGTATAATTGCACTTATCCCGCTCTCTATTCTCACAACTTCCTGTTCTTGTTCCACTCCTTCCCCCTTGTCCATCCGTATCTCCACTTTTATTGTCAAATGATCCGATCCCATGGTTTCCTCCACCTCCATTCTTCTCACTTCTTCTCTTGAGATACCTTTGATTGCTATATAGTCAATCACTGATGATCCCCTTGGTCCGATGTATGTCCTCTTCCCTTCCCAATCCCCTTCTGTGCGTCCATTTAGTATTCCCCATCCCTCCTCCATCACCCACTCCCTCATCCTTCTGCCATCTCCATTTATGTGCTTATCTTGCGAATTTATTTTCTTCATCGCCCCGTCCTCCCCAATACCTCTACTCATCTCACCTATCCTTGCATTGAAGTTTCCCCCCACCATCCACCTTCCTCATTCCCCAGCTCTCTTATCTATCTCCCTTTTAATCTCTCCCCAGTTTTTACTAACGTAAACCACTCCCACATCAATCTGGTATCTTCCCTGTTGCCATTTTAACCACATCAGCCCTTCGCCTCATTCCATAATCTCCATCTTGCCAGCTTTCCTGTCCTCTCTCCATCCAACTAACATTCCCCCCTTCGCTCACCCTTTCATCGCACATCTTGTTGCCTCCTTCATCTCCCATTTAAAACCTCCCGGCAACCATCTTTTCACTTCTCCCCATTCCTCCTTCACCATCCATGTCTCTACTATCCCCACTACGTCTTTCCCAGCCACCCAATCATCAAAGTCCTTCTTCCTCCTACCCTCCTTGCCCTTTGACTTTATTTCCGCTATGTTCCAAAACCCCATTGTTACCGACCCTTCTTTCCCCACTACCCCACCTGTATCTCCTCGCCACCTGCCTTTCTCACTGGACTTCTGCCCCTGCCTTCCCTCTACCCCTCTGTCTCTTCCATCACAGCTCCCCTTAACCTTTCCCCTCACTTCCTCTCCTTCTTTTCGTTCTACCTCAGTTTTTTTTTTTCACTTCCTGCTTTCTCATCCTCTCTTCCCCCTCCTCTGCTCCTGCTTCCTCCTCCCTTCTCATTTTTTTTGCTCCTCTTGCCCCCTCCTTGTCTCGTTGCTTGACGTTCCAAAACGACACATTCCCTCCCCCTCGTATGTTATCTACTTTCCTTCCTCTTCCACTCCTCTCCCCTATTCCTTGCGCACGTTTTTTGACCCCCATGTCCCCTTCTCCAAAGTCCCCATCTCCGTATTCCAAGTCCACCACTCATTCTCTACGCGTATTTTTTGATAGTATACTTGTACTTTCTTCCCTTTGTTTCTTTCTTCCCATGCTGTCCTTTTAATTTTAATCTGAATCTCTCTCTCGTTCTTCGTGAGGTCATCATCTATGTAAATAGTATTCTTTGCATCCTTTGATTCGATTTGGTAGTTAAAAACATAGAACATTTTTTGGTGACAATCACAACCATTGTAAAGATTATAACATTTGTGTATAATTTTGCTGCAATGAATTATTATTATTATATTAATTATTTTGCAAAATCGCAAATCGGGAGGATTGAGACTAGCATACAAACATTTGTCAGTGTCTTCTGTAACTGCCCTAATTTTTTTGAATTTTTGCAGGTGCGTTTTAAGTGTGTTTTTATTTTTTTTTGTGCTGCTCGACGATAGCGCGCACGACTCCGCGATACTCACGGCACGGCACACGGGCCTCGGTCGACCCAATTTTAATTGGTGGCGCCGAATAAAAAAAATAAAAAAACCCCAAAAACGCACCGGTGGAGATACGAAATTTTGAGAGTTTAGAGAAAACATTGAACTAATTTTTGGCGGTAGTCCTAGACCTCATCGAGTTGGCATTTTTTATACAACCCTTTTTAAAGTCAAAATGTATATTTAAAATATTTATCATATTCAAACATTTTTAAATTTTGTTCTAAAATATTTAGAGACTTGATTTGTTAACCATAGCATACAGTATTATGTTATAAACAATTCTGTATAATGTTGTATTGATAGCAAGCTTACAATCCATGTTATAATTTTTTAAACGTGCGCGTGAAATACCGTAAAAATGAAGTTTTCTAAATCGATCAACTTTAAGCGTTAATTGCAAATAATATAGGAGGTTAAAAAATATAAATATGCAAGATCAGAAGGGTTTCATGTATCTACAATGGAGTGGATATGTTTTTTTCTCGAAATTTTGAATTTTATTTTTTTCCTCCAAATCCCCCCCTGGCGCTCGCGCTCGGATATGGCACACAGTGCGCCGGCCGCTCGTTTTTGCTACTCACACGCCGCGTTCCGTTCTCCGTGCGATTCTCGCCCCTACGGCTGCCCACGTGCTTCTTCTTCGGTACCTATTCCTTAATTTCTCGCCTACCCAGCTACCCTTCCTTATATCTCGGATGATCCTCCTCACTACTCAACCGTCCACCCGTCACTTTGACGCCTCTCCGCTATTTATATCCACGAAAATACCCACTAAATATTCACCGCAAAGGAAACACAGCGAACTTACTCTTATAGAGGAAGCAAATATTTCGTTGCTGTTTCGGTCAAATTTTCTTCCGTTGCCCCGCCGCCCAACATCCACGAGCCGCAACTGCGGGTGTAATACATTTTTATTAATAACACAATTTTGACAATTAAATAAAACTGAGTAAACATGGTTGCCTTTCTGTTAATGCGTTGAGGTGATTGTTCTACGATTGAACATAATAATAATATGTTCAGTATTCAAATAAAAGTCTTGTATACCAGAATAGCAGGAAGCGTTCCTGCTGTTCTGGTAAATGATGAAATTTTGAGTTGTCAACTATAGCACAAACTGGGGATGATGATAACCATCTATAATGAATAATATAAACAACATTTTAAATATCTACAAAACTCTCGTTTGACATACCCTTCAAAACTAAGACAATTTGTGAAGAAAAGGAAGAAAACCATAGAAACCCCCGATGTACAGGAGCTGACTTGTATACAGACGGGTCTAAAACAGAAAGGGGGACAGGCGCTGAAGTCCTGGAATGCATCACTGGGGAAGCACTGTTATCGGCGCTTAGTTCATCTACGCGTCTTAACAAATGCGTAATTATCGTAATTTACATTTTATGAGCTAACCATTGCTCCTTTTCAATATTAACATAAATTCCGCATTATTAAAATTTCCAAACGAGATAATTTTAGAAGAAGTACAGCTGCCAGTAACAACACAATGAAGATGAGCCAGTACCCCCTATGCGCCGATTTACCGAGGGCATCCTTAAGACCGTTTTCGCAGCACCATTAGTGGAAATGTGCAGCGGCCAGGACAACACAATGGGCTGTCGATCCGCCTCCCGATGCCTACGTGACAAAATCGGTTCGAACCCAAATTGTTCTTGGAAGAGCAATTTGCCAGTTCGAACACGTGCGCCGAACTCGGCGCTCCTGTCACACCCTACCACCACCACCACCACCACCACCCGCAACCCGGAGAAGAGTAGGGTGTGCACCCCGTAAAAGGCTGCGGAGAGCTCCCCAGACAATCAGACGAAACACCATCAGTCGACTCAGAACATCTACAATCAGTCAGCCAACACCACTGTCCGAACATCAACGACGCCACGCTGCCGCCGCACAGTGTGGCCGATTGAGCAAAAGGCGGCCATCCGCGGGGCGGGAGGGTCGTTTTACAACTTGAATTATTTAAAAAAACTAAGTACAGCATCATGTTCCTCATACTTTAGAACCTCGAAGTCTAGAATTTCAACAAAGTAGCGTTTATCATTAACGAGTAATTAATTCACAAACATGGGCAATTTTAAGAAGTGAATTTTGAACGAAAATCGATGCGCGTTTAAATAAACATATTTTCGTAATGGGTTAAAATATGTATCTATTATTTTTTTCTGTAAAAGTTAGATGATCTCTGCTTCAGATAAATAAAGAACCAAATGATTATCATTATTATTTAATGAGTTATAAATTTATGAATTCACATAATTTTAAAATATAAATTTTAACTTTGCGAATCTCGCAAAAACGTATCTCAAATTTTTCCAACCTGTAATTAGCACTAAAATGTAGCCCCAAGCTTTGTCTACAAGAGGAAATCAATATTTTTCAAATATCGAACCAACTCCGTGAGAAAATGAATTTTTAATGTCGCGAGGCGGGCCAAATCGTCAATCGCGCGGGGCAATAAGTTGACTGGCCTGGAAGATATTCGCGCGGCAGCGCTTTCTTATAAAAATATTTGTTATTGCCACAAAAGTGATGAAAATCTTTTCGAATAGCAATCCATTAATAAATATATACTTTACAAAGAAAGTGTATATAATACTTTTTTTATAAATTAAAACCAATAAAATGTATTTTTACACGATTAAACGCTTGGGTCAAGCTGAAAGAAACAATTGTCCGTATTCTAACCAATACCATCATATTTCGACTACCTATTTTCATTATTACATGAAAATATGCATATCTTATACGCCGAATAAATCACTCCCTTCGTCTGTTTAAAATCATCCTCGGGTTCACTACTAATCACATGATACTCTGGTATATGTAGTGTTTACGTCTGTGTTCTGTACTTCAAGGGCTTAGTTTTTTTTTTGTTTCCAAGGGACCTGCGTTTTTCACAGTTCAAGGGATTTTTATATCAGTTTTCGTTGTCGATGCGTGTGCATTATAATAACCGAGCCTCTTTCTATTATTATTTCATTATTGACTTTTCTAAACTAAGACCCTAATTAACATTTTTGACATTACCATAGTTTTAGTGTTTGTTTAGTGTAGTGTAAATATAAATAGTTTAAGTGATAAAAATTTAGTGGTAATTTAGTTTGTAATAAATTTAGTGTTAATACAGAGACAATTGTGTAAATATAAATATGGATAAAATTACAAACTATGAACTTTTCCACATTTGGTATAATCAAAAGGAACGATTATGTGTAACACAAATTGTTAAAAACTGAATTATTAAAAGTCGTACCAGAAGCTGGTTATCCTGGTCTCGATAGAAAATTACGTATGTTTTGTGTTAAATTGAAATTAAGATGGAAAGCTGCATCATACAGTTATAATCATTTTATTAATAAATACGAATCTTGGTTAAAACTGTCGTTTAAAACTGTTGTCGAAAGCCAAGGTAATTTGGAAAATCTCCCTCCTATACCAAGTACTTCAAGGTCATTCCAGGAAGGTAATAATAATTTGGAAAATCCCGATTCAATGCCAAGCACATCAAAGTCATTTGATGAAATGTGTAGCGATTTGGAAAATCTACACTCAATGCCGAGTACATCAAAGCCATTTGAAGAATTAAGTATAAGAAGTAAAAGAAGAAAAATTCAGGAAATCGTACAAAACAAAAGTTCCGATGAAATATTAATGGCTGCCGGTAATGTTTTACGAAAACAAAAACAACCCCAAGCAACAAAAATTGTTACTAAAATTATGAATGAATCACCTCAAAATATGGATAACCTCCTGAGTAGTTATAGAAGATTATCACGTGGTGAAGAAACAAGGCCATTTAATGAGGACGAAGCGTTAGCCCTTATGCTGCTTGCTAAAATGAGTGTCCGTAGTTACTGCGAATTAAGGAAACAACTCAATTCACGTGGATTTAAAAATGTTTTACCATCATATAAAATGGTACAGCAGGCAAAAAAAAGATGTTATCCGAATAATATTACCACGACTACTACAGGTGCCTCAGTCCGGTTACAAAATCTTCTAGAACACACTTTTTTACGGTTAGTAGAGGGGCTTGCCTTTAAAAATACGGATGATTTCGATGAAATTAAAATGATATTGAAATATGGCTGTGAAGGGAGTTCCGGTCATAATGAATATATGCAGATGTACCATAATGATAGTAGTTCAGACGATGAACACATTGCAGACAAAACTGTATTTCTTTTTTCAATTGTACCACTGAGATTAATTACAAATAATAATGAAATCCTGTGGAATAATGAGAAATCATCATCTACATGTTTTTGTAGACCAATCAAATTCAGGTATGTTAAAGAAACAATAACAACAATCAGGGAAGAAGTTGATTTAATGAAGAAAGAGGTAGAGAATTTAATTGTATTTAATACAGAAATAAATGGTACATTAGTCCAAGTTCAATTTGTATTACATTTTAAAATAGTAGATGGAAAAATTATAAACGCACTAACTGGAACCCCGAGTACAAATTGTTTTATTTGTAAATGTTCACCGAAAAATATGAACAATTTGGAAAAAATTAAAGAATTGCCTACTGCTGCTGAAAATCTGGCATATGGAATATCTTCTTTGCGCGCATGGATTAAGTTTCTGGAATGCGTTTTACACATATCCTATAAATTGGAGTTACAAAAACCTACAACCCATGGTGCCACTGCAGATGAAAGAAACACTATCAATCTCCGTAAAAAAAATATTCAGAAGTTGTTGCGGAAAGAGCTAGGAATTCAGGTGGATGCAGTAGTACAAGGTGGAGGTACATCAAATTCTGGAAATGTAGCCAGAAAATTTTTCAGAAATCCTGAAAAAGTTGCATCCATAACAGGAATAGATGAAACATTAATTAGAAGGTTTTCTATCATTTTGATTGTTCTTTCGAGTGGGTACAACATCAACCCAGAAAGATTTGATGAATATGCATCAGAAACAGCCAAACTATTCGTGCAATTGTATGGATGGTATCGAATGCCTGTAAGCATTCACAAGATATTGATGCATGGATCAAAGTTTTTAAAACATTTTATGCTTCCCATTGCACAATTATCTGAAGAGGCCCAAGAAGCTGGCTTCCTATAAAATATATAGGAAACTGCGAGAAAATCACACCAGGAAAAATTCACGGGCGAATACAGTAACGGACTTATTTAATATGCTCCTAGTATCATCAGATCCATGTATTTCCTTAAAACGTGATACTCCAAAAATGAAACGGAAAATAATTCCAGCAGAAGCAGTCCCCCTTCTTGAACAATGCGTGATTAGTAGTGAATCGGAGGATGATTTTAACTCAGACGAAGAGATTGATTTTTTCGGCGTTTAAGGTATGCACATTTTGATTTTTTAATTAGATAATGAGTACTATTCGAAATTTTAAGACCGTATAACTATTAAAATGGAAGCGAAATGGGTCAATTACCGGGTGTTACTGAATTCTGGTAGACCCCAAATATCATTTGCATTTTTACATAAATCTTTATGAAATTCAGTATGATGTTTTTAGAGAATAAAGTATGTCAACATGTGGTCTTTTAATACAAATTCCATTTCGTGTTCAACCGGAAATTACCTTAATTGTTCTATTTCAAATAGAACACCCTGTATATTTTTAAATAATCTAATTTGTCTGTAAATTTAGTTTAAATTTGTTTTTTATTTAAATTTAATTTAAACAACCAATTTAAACTACCAAAAGGTCACTTATGATACATTTAAAAACTCAGAATTTAGAGACGAATTAAATTATGTAAAAATATACAAGGTATTCTATTTGAAATAGAAAAGTTAAGTTAATTTCCGGTTAAACCGGAAGTGGAATTTTTATTAAAAGTCCACATGTCGACACACTTTATTCCTTAAAAAGCCATACAAAGTTTAATAAAAAATGATGTTAACATTCAAATGATATTTGGGGTCTACCAGAATTCAGTTACACCCGGTATATAATTACGGAAAATACATTTTTAGGTTTTAATTAAAAAAAAATATTATACACATTTTCTTTGTAAAGTATATATTTATTATGGATTGCTATTCGAAAAAAATTTGATCACTTTAGTGGTAATAACAAATATTTTTATAAGAAAGAGTTGCCGCGTGAATATCTTCCAGCTCAGTCGACTTATTGCATCGCGGATTGACGATTTGGCCCGCCTCGCGACATTAAAAATTCATTTTCTCACGGAGTTGGTTCGATATTTGAAAAATATTGATTTCATTGAAATTCTAGACTTCGAGGTTCCAAAGTATGAGGAACGTGATGCTGTACTTAGTTTTTTAAATAATTCAAGTTAAAAAACGACCCTCCCGCACCGCGGATGGCCGCGTTTTGCTCAATCGGCCACACTGTGCGCCGCTGCCTTCTTCGTCCCCGCCGCTGCCTTCTTCGCCGCCGCTACCGCCGTATTCTTCGGAAATTCCGGTGCTTCGTGAACATTGAGTGTTGGTGACTATTGTTTTTGTGACCGTTTATTTTTCGTGACTTTATTTTATTGACATTTTCCGTGTACATATTTTATTTATTTTTAACTTTGAACATTTTTTTTTGTAACTCCGTGTGTAAATAATAGCGATTGTTATCGCGCCAATCAGACTATTTCTGCCGCCACCCAATCCTTTGTGTTTCTTGTGCTGTGTCTCATAGCTACACCGACTCCAAGAGCTAGCTGGAGGTCAACGAGGGCGGTTTTCTCACCCCGCGCTGCGACCCCCCCGTGACAAGTGTCGCCCAACTCGAGGCCGAGTCAAAGCCCACGCCCCGAGGACGCCAGCTACAAAGACCTAAGGAGATGCAGAGATGGACTTCGACGAAGCGATCGCTTCCATGAAGCAGAGCTTTGAAGAGCAGATGCGCCGACTCTTGGTCAAGAGTGAAATTCTCCTGATCCGGGCGGACACAGAAGCCATCAGATGGCAGCGCGACGAAATTCGCCGCGCATCTGAGGAGCTTCGAAAGGATCGTCTTCGTCTCGGCTTACCTGATTGGACCTCGCTACCGAAGAAGCCAGTATCACAATTGCAGGTGTGCACCGCCTCCATTGGAGTACTCGTTGGAGCGAAGTACGAGGAAGTGACTCCCCTCGCCGCGGACCATCTCCTCGCTGCCGCCGCAACGGACACTATCGCTGCTGCCAATCGCAGAACAAACGACGTCGGTTGTTCAGCCGCCACTAATCGTGACGAAGACCGTCACCACCACCGCTACCACAGCCGTCACCATCGTGACTGTGCTGCCACCGACGCAGCCTCTAGCAGCCCAGCCTCCACCAAAGGAGGAATCGCCGGGGACGTGCAGCCACGTGACCACATCACCGAAGACGCCGCCGCCAAAGAGGGCCGCACCGGAGCCTTTCGACCCGAAGATCGCTGTCTTCAGAGCCACACGAAAGCCCGACGTCGTTGCCGGCAGACGACGCCTGAAGAAGCGCCGCCCACTAATTCAGCCCGACATCCCACAACGCCGTGTCCGCCCACGACGTCATGATGTCTACAGACATCAGATGCCACACCAGTTACAGGCATTGCCCTCCTGATGTCATTTGCAGACGCTACCATAGACGCCGTGTCTGCCCAAGACGTCGCAGCTCCTTCGGACGCCGCAAGCACCGACCGCCCCATCCACGGGCGGCAAACCCGGGCAACCATGACCACCACCACGATTATGGACCCGCGAATCGCGACCGCGACCAATGACAATTTAGATTTGTTAGTTCCCCGCGAAAAGACGCATCTAGTGTAAGTGACCTCATGAACGCTTCAGTGCGCCATGAACATTCGAACAATCCACCTCCGCCTGACGACACGCAGGTACCACCAAGGTACGTGTCGTGACGCCGCCCCCGACCAGCTGAGTTTCAATTCACCAAGGAGTCGAAACCAGAGTCGACCACAACACCAGCCCAGACGAATCACCAACAACCACCCGCCTGCATGCGGGAACACATGCAGTGGCGCCCGGCAAACCGATTGACAATAGCAACGTCTACCAGACCATCTCCAGCTCCAGCCGCCCGGTGCTCCGCCTCGGCGTCCGCGGCACCAGCAGGCCCAAAGGACTGGAGAGACAGACCGTACGTCTTGGTTCCCGCCGTGCCTGTGCACACCAGGATGCCAGCTCATCCCCGGCCGGACCAGCCGTGACTGCTCCTAGGATGCGGCCACCCCAGGCATCCAGTGATGCCGAGATCCGGTGTGGAATGTCCGAATCTTCCCACACCACACCCTCGGAAGGATCTCCAAGGACCAGTGTCCCGGCTAGCATCCTAGGACCCAGGCATCCAGCGATGCCGAGATGCGGTGTCGAGATGTCCGAATCCCCTCGCACCACAACCTCGGAAGGATCTCCACAAGGACCAGTGTCCTGACCAGCATAGAGAGCAGCCAGTGCTGCCTTCCGTAGACGCCCAACAGTAGTTCCCAATAGAACTTGGATCCGGTGTAGGACGCCCGAATCTCCCTCACACCTAAACCTCGGAAGGATCCACCCCAGTAATGACATACCCACGATGACAACTTCAACTGGCAGCCATCATTTGTACATACTTTCTACGCTCTTCAAAATTCTCTCGTTTTCCGGGAGCGTTTGTTATCAGCGCTTAGTTTATCTACGCGTCTTAACAAATGCGTAATTATCGTAATTTGCATTTTATGAGCTAACCATTGCTCCTTTTCAATATTAACATAAATTCCGCATTATTAAAATTTCCAAACGAGATGATTTTAGAAGAAGTACAGCTGCTACAACACAATGAAGATGAGCTAGTACCCGCTGTGCGCCGATTTACCGAGGGCATCGTTATTACCGTTTCGCAGAACCATTACTGGAAATGTGCAGCGGCCAGGACAACACAATGGGCTGTCGATCCGCCTCCCGATGCCTACGTGACAAAATCGGTTCGAACCCAAATTGTTCTTGGAAGAGCAATTTGCCGGTTCGAACACGTGCGCCGATCTCGGCGCTCCTGTCACACCCTACCACCACCACCACCACCCGCAACCCGGAGAAGAGTAGGGCGTGCGCCCCGTAAAAGGCTGTGGAGAGCTCCCCAGACAATCAGACGAAACACAATCAGTCGACTCAGAACATCTACAATCACCCTACACCACCGTCCGAACATCAAAGACGCCACGCCGCCACCGCTGCCTTCTTCGTCGCCGCGGCCGCCTTCTTCGTCGCTGCCGCCGCCTTCTTCGCCGCCGCCGCCGTATTCTGCGGACATTCCAGTGCTTCGTGAACATTCAGTGTTCGGAATTCAGCCGAAGGATCTTTAAATTCACCGCGTTTGTATTTGTGTTTTGAATGGCGCTGTGCAGCCAATTTTTGGGGACTTGCTCATGCACGACAATTGATGGGAAAAAAGGAAGATGTCTTTTTCCTTTTTGAACGAGACCGAAGCTAGCCGTGTTAACGTGTGGGTCGTGTCCTTCCTGCTCTGACCATCGTCGTTCCCGTCCTCGTCCTAGAACAATTCCCATCGTCGTTCCACGTCTTCGTCTAGGCCAGATCAGGGAGACCGCGGCGCAGAGGCCCAAAACAGCGAGACACAAGGGAAGTGCCCATTTTGGCTGCACGACCCAACCGCCATTATATACATTACAGTCCACTAATATAAACCTTCCACTGCAAAGCTGGAACGCCATCATTGGTCCTTCGAACCGGATTCGAATTAGCAATTAGCAATTTGGGGATAATTAACTATTAACTTTTCGGTCATTTGTCGTTTACGCTTGCGTCTCGCGTCGCAGAGGTATTTTTGCTGCGCGTTCCGCACGAACATCTCACACGTGCGTTTCGTTCCTTTTTTTGTCGCGTCGGTTTTGTCGTTCGTTTATCGGTTTAAATTCAATCGCGGAATTTAAAATATCTCACGTTTACCACAATTAAATTTCATCTCGTTTATTAAACAAACTTTGGTTTTTGAATTTAAATACTCGTATTCACAATTTCGTTCGTTGCTGGAGTGCACATTTTGGTCGCATTCTAACCGTAGTCGTTTCGTTGCGTATTTAAATTACTATTTGTCGTTCATTTGCATCATGGAAAGAATAACTGTTACGGAAGCCGTCCGTACAGGTATCAGTATGATACCACGTTTGAAATCAATTGCCACTGTGGGGCAGGAGGCGGTGCTCTCTCCTGACCGTGTTCATGCATTCGAAGCGCGCTATGAGTGGGCGCTTGAATTGTTTAATGAGTTCCAACAGATTTATCGCAAAATTACGATCGCATCGGATAATACAGAGAAATTAGAGGAGTTAGATAAAATAGTTATTACAATTGATGAACTTATTTTTGATATTAAAGAAACACACATTACTCTTGGCAATCGGGCGCAATCGAGTGCTGCTCCTCCATCTGCTACCGTGGGAAGTCCGTTGAGAGGCAACAATGCTCGATTACCAAAAATAAATCTACCCATATTCGCGGGAGACATAACATCATTTCCGTCGTTTATCGAAATAATTTCTGACTTAATTGACGATAACGCTTCTCTTTCGCCAATTGAGAAATTTCATTATTTGCAAGCATCATTAAAAGGAGATGCCTGTACGCTTATACAGGGTCTTGCCTTAACTGCTGCAAATTATAACATCGCTTTAGACATTCTAAAGAATAGGTACATGAATAAACGGTTAATTGCGCACAATCATTTAAATGTTATAACTTCGTTGAAACAAGCTACTCCTGGAAAATTCTTGTCAAAATCATTACGGTCTATTGTAGAATCATTCTCAGAACAGTATCAGGCATTTAGTGCTTTGAAATTTACTCCTGGGGAAAGTTTGGATTTTTTGTGGTTCGATAAATTATTGAATAAATTAGATTCGAAAACAAGGGAACGTTTTGAACTCACTTGTAATAATCAACACATTCCTACATTAAAGGAATTAACAGATTTTTTAGAAATGCAATGTCGTGCCTTAGAAATTACTTTCCCAGAATCTTCGTCATCTTCGAGCGGCGCTGAAGTTAAGAAAGCTGATGATAAACTTAATTATAGGAAAACATCGTCGTATACTTTACTTGCCAACATGAACTCGAGTCAACCCTTATGCCCTTCATGTAAGGGTTCTCATTGGTTATCGCAATGCAAATCTTTTCTTGACAAAGCGTCTGTGGATAGGTTTCAAATTGTCAAAAATTTTAGATTGTGTTTAAATTGTCTTCGGTCTAACCACGTTTCGAGAAACTGCCCGTCGTCAAATACTTGTAAATTATGTCAAGCCCGACACCATACTTTGTTACATTTTCCTAAATCGGTACAACATCAAGGGTCTTCGCATCAACCACATGTCTCGCTTCAATCCAATAATTCGAAGCTTAATGTCTCACTGCAACCTGAACATACTACAGGCTTGTCAGTTAACGCATTGACCAATACTTTGGGTCATAACACAACTATAGTGTTATCAACTGCCGAAATAGACGTACTGGATATTAAGGGCCATCCTCAAACCTTGAGGGTTTTATTAGATCCGGGTAGCCAAGCTAACTTCATCACTGAACAATGCATCCACAAATTAGGTTTAACCTGTACATCGTCAGCTCTTCCAATTCAGGGCTTAAATCAAATGTCGTCCGTGACGCCCAAAGATAAAACAGTTTGTGTTATCCAACCGAAGGGTCTGGTAGATCCTCAGATACAAATCGAAGCCATAGTTCTCAGGGAAATTTGTGGTGCGATGCCCTCCGTGAGGCTTTCGGAAGTAAATTGGGATCATATTACCAATTTGAAGTTAGCGGATCCTACCTTTGGAACACCCCGGCCTATTGATATGTTGTTGGGGGCCGAAGTCTTCCCGTTGGTACTTTTGGATGGCCGATGCAAAGGCGTGGTTGGTTCAGCTCCAACTGCTCTTAACACCATCTTTGGTTGGGTGGTGATGGGGAAAGTTAATCTTTCACAGTCTCAAGCACTCCATTCATTTTGTCTTACGTCGTCGCTCAACACTATAGAAAAAACGTTGTCCCAATTCTGGGAAATAGAAAATGTACCTCAAGGGGGAATCAAGTCGCCAGAAGATAACTCAGCCGAAGATATTTTTGTTAATACGTACACTCGTGATAGTCAAGGTCGTTTTTCCGTATCGTTGCCATTTCGTATAGATAAACCCACATTTCCGTCATCGAAAATTATTGCTACAAATCGTTTCCTTTCGCTTGAACGTCGTCTTAATCGTAACCCTACCCTTCGAACGTCGTATGGAGAATTCATGAGAGATTACCTGAGCACCAAACATATGCAAAAGTTAACCTCATTCGTCGACCAGTCTAATTCGTACTTCATCCCTCATCATTGTGTTAGTAAACCTAATAGCATCACCACTAAACTTCGTGTCGTTTTTGACGCATCGGCAAAGGCCGATCAGGGTATTAGTCTTAACGATACTCTCTTCGTTGGCCCAAAGTTACAGAATGACATTTTCAATTTTGTTAAGGTTTCGACTTCACGCAGTAGCATTCACTGCGGACATAAAACAAATGTATCGTCAAGTACTTGTTCATCCTGATCATCGAAAGCATCAGTTAATAGTGTGGCGTTTCTCTTCTGAAGATAACCTAGAAATCTATCAACTTAATACCGTTACTTATGGTGTTTCTTCCGCACCTTATTTAGCTCAGCGCACCATTTTAGAATTGGCGAAACTTGAAAAGGATAGATTCCCTATCGCATCTCAGATTGTTTCAACTGAGATTTATGTCGATGATGTCGTCACGGGTTGTGCTTCGCTTGAGGAAGCTGAAATCGTGAAAACTCAACTTATTTCGCTGTTCCAAGCTGGAGGCTTTGAACTTAGGAAATGGTCTAGCAATGTTCCTGAGCTTCTGTCGGATGTTAGTGAAGCATCATCATCGTCGCTTTGTTTGGATAATCCAGAAAGTCATGATGTCAAATTCTTAGGATTGCATTGGCAGCCCGACATCGATTGCTTTATTTTTAAGGTAGAACCATTAGTCCGAGGGTGTACTAAACGAAACATCTTGTCTGAAGTTGCACGTATCTTCGACCCTCTTGGATTTCTCGCCCCGCTTACATTCTTCGCCAAGCATCTAGTTCAAAGGCTCTGGACCTTAAAATTGGACTGGGATGAAACTCCGCCGGCTGATATTGTACTTCGTTGGTCTCAATTCAAATCTGAATTACCATATCTCGAGTCGCTTCGTATTGATCGTCGATTATGGAACAATAACGTGACGTCGTGTCAACTTCACGGTTTCTGTGACGCCTCCGAAGCAGGTTATGCGGCTGCTGTTTATTTTCGCGTTATATTTAATGAAACTATTTTCGTATCGTTTGTATCTGGAAAGTCCAAGGTCGCGCCCTTGAAGCGGATTTCCATTCCTCGCCTCGAACTATGTGCCGCTGTCTTGTTAGCCGAACTCATTGACACTCTCAAAGGCACATATCAAAATCGATTGTCTATTTGTCAAACATACGCATGGTCAGATTCAACCATAGCCTTATGTTGGATAAATTCGTCACCGCATTGCTGGAAAACGTTTGTGAGTAATCGAGTGACTCATATCCAAGACAAGGCTCCAAACGCAACTTGGTCTCATGTGCCAAGCCTCCAGAATCCAGCGGATTCTGCTTCTAGAGGCTTACTTCCCAGAGAACTTGCCGACCATGCATTATGGTGGACTGGGCCCGAGTGGCTACGTCAGTCAACAGAGCTTCCCCTCTCTCCATTTCCTCCTGATATTGCTCCCGAGGCTCAAGTGGAGGAGAGAAAAACAACATTGGTCGTAGAAACAATTCCACATTTGCTGGAAGCACTCATGGAAAGGTTTTCATCTCTTCGGAAAATTCAGGGCACTTTGTCTTATTGTTTAAGGTTAATTCGTAAGCGTAAATTCGTTACTCGGGGCCCCTTATCGTACGAAGAGTTGTATCAAGCCACATGTGTCCTGGTCAGGTACGTACAGGGTCAGCACTTTGCTGGAGATATTTCCCTTCTTCAAAAGGGAAAGCATTGTTCCAAATCTCTTCGGAAGTTAGCGCCCTTTCTTGACGACAATGGAGTTATCAGGGTGGGCGGTCGTCTTAGAAATGCTGACATACCCTACGATCAAAAACACCCAATGTTGTTGCCTCGTCGTTGTCGATTGACTGAGCTAGTCATAGATCAAGTTCATAAAGCCAATTTGCATCCCGGTCCTCAAATGGTCCAATACCTCATTCAACAGAATTTTTGGATTTTATCTTGTCGTCGCGCCGTCAAAGGGCGGATTGCTCGTTGTTATCGTTGCTTTCGATCAAAACCAGTGTCAATTAACCCTCTCATGGGCGACCTCCCTGCGCCCAGGGTATCCCAGTTGAAACCATTTCTTCACACAGGGGTAGTTTTCGCAGGGCCTTTTACCATTTCAATTTCAAAGTATCGTGGGTGCAAAACCGCAAAGGCTTACATCTGTGTCTTTATTTGTTTTTGCACGAAGGCTATGCACCTTGAATTGGTCTCAAGTTTGTCGACACAGGCCTTTATAGCAGCTCTGCGGCGGTTTCTTGCGCGTCGTGGACGTTGTAGCAACTTGTACAGTGACTGTGGCACTAATTTCGTTGGGGCTAACAAACAGCTCCAATCATTGTCTGAGGAAGCGTCTGGCGTGTTAGGAATTACATGGAAATTTAATCCCCCTTCGAGTCCTCATTTTGGGGGCCTTTGGGAGGCTGGGGTTAAATCCGTTAAGTCACATCTCGTTCGTGTTGTTGGAGAGCAAATTCTTACCTATGAAGAGTTTACGACGGTTCTCACACAGATTGAATCTGTCTTAAATTCGAGGCCGCTAAGTGCCATGAGCACAGATCCTAATGACCTGCAGGCGTTAACCCCAGGCCATTTTTTAACGTTGGCACCGTTGACCGGGCCTCCCGACGAAACCTTATCGTCGTTACCGTTAAATCGACTATCACGTTGGCAATTGTTGCAGAGATGCCATCAAGACTTTTGGAAGCGGTGGCAGATGGAGTATCTTCATTCGTTGCAGGAACGGTCTAAGTGGAATAAAGTTACCCCCTCTTTGCGAGAGGGTGATTTGGTTGTCATTAAGCAAGATTCTGCGCCTCCCCTACAGTGGCATTTGGGCAGAATCGTTTCACTCATTCCAGGTCCTGATGGTACCTCGCGTGTCGCTACAGTGCGCACCCGCAGTGGGCTGCTCCGGCGACCAATCGTTAAATTATGCGCCTTACCAGGCATGCAGGAGAGTTAAGTGCCTCATGTCCGTTAAGGCTTTTCGCGTCGTGTCGTGTTTGTTTGTTACACTGTTTAAATTTAGAAAATTCACTCATATTTTGGGGAATTTTGGTGGGCGGGATGTTCGGAATTCAGCCGAAGGATCTTTAAATTCACCGCGTTTGTATTTGTGTTTTGAATCGCGCTGTGCAGCCAATTTTTGGGGACTTGCTCATGCGCGACAATTGATGGGAAAAAAGGAAGATGTCTTTTTCCTTTTTGAACGAGACCGAAGCTAGCCGTGTTAACGTGTGCGTCGTGTCCTTCCTGCTCTGACCATCGTCGTTCCCGTCTTCGTCCTAGAACAATTCCCATCGTCGTTCCACGTCTTCGTCTAGGCCAGATCAGGGAGACCGCGGCGCAGAGGCCCAAAACAGCGAGACACAAGGTAAGTGCCCATTTTGGCTGCACGACCCAACCGCCATTATATACATTACAGTCCACTAATATAAACCTTCCACTGCAAAGGTGGAACGCCATCATTCAGTGTTGGTGATTTTTGTTTTTGTGACTGTTTATTTTTCGTGACTTTATTTTATTGACATTTTCCGTGAACATATTTTATTTTTTTTGAACTTTGTAACTCCGTGTGTAAATAATAGCGATTTTTATCGCGCCAATCAGACTATTTCTGCCGCCACCCAATCCTTTGTGTTTCTTGTGCTGTGTCTCATAGCTACACCGACTCCAAGAGCTAGCTGGAGGTCAACGAGGGCGGTTTTTTCACCCCGCGCTGCGACCCCCTCCCCCGTGACAGCACGTAACATAATAGGGCCACCCCAGCTTGGGTACCAGCTCCTCAAAAAGGTATACAAAGCAATGAAAAGGCAGATGCCTTAGGCAGAAAGGGCGCATCATCAACAATAACCCACACTGAGAAAGAACCAACCATATGAATTACCAAGAGTAAAGCCTGTGGGAAGATAATTGATGATCTTAGTAACAAAAAACATCCGACATACTGGGACTAAACGAATGATGAAGACAATATCTCATTCTTTGACAATGACACAATGCAGCTGACTAGCAAACATGACTAGTTACAGGACATTGTGCCTTGTGCAAGCACTTGCGAAAAATGAGGTTAAAGACAGAAGACTCCATATGCAGGCTCTGCAATGAAGAGGGGGGAAACAGCCTCTCATATCACCTTCGAAAACAGGCCGAACAACCGCACAATAGATGGGGAAGGGCCAGCAGCGGCGTTTTCAAAGGGGGGGTAATCGGGTAATTACCCCCCCTAAGAATTTTTCGCTTAACAATTTTTATTGTTAAAAATTACCGATATTCCATATTCCAAACAAATAATATATATAACGGGTAAATTTTTCCAACGCTTTAAAACGTTGGAAAATGATAGGTAGTGGCGGCTCGTGGAACATTTGGATGGTAGAGCCACTTAACATATAATATAATAATGCACAGTGGGCCAAAACAAAACGGTACAAATAGTTTTCTACTGTTATATCTTCGTGAGCTATTAGTATTTTAAAATAATTAATATAATATATAAGTAGAGCCACTTAGCATACAGAATATATCTCATCGTCTCATTTTTGAGGAAAGAAAAACCGATCATTAAAAATCTACACTTGTTGCAAATGCACTAAAAAAAGACGAAAAATAGCCCGCATTAAATCTGTAATACCGTTCTTCGTCCACGGAAATCAATCAAACGACGAATTGTATTTTGTAACCTTATCTACATCTCTTTAACCTCTTAGGCACAACTGAATTTTGCACGGGCCTGTTTCTCTGTACGGCAGAGTTCAATTTGAAAATCGCGTCCGCGAAAGCCACTGTAGTGGCGCATAGTGTAATACTTCAAGAATTTAAAACTTATTTTTGGTTAGAAAACGGAAAATTATTTTTTATCTTATCTATATCTCTTTAATGACTACCGAAAGGAAAAAAAATGAAAAATTAGAAGATTTAAAACATTGAGTTGTGGTAAGTTATTTTTAAGTTATTTTATTTGAGTTTATTTTGTGTAATGGTTTGTTAGTTGACCTAGGTTACTCTTTATTTTGACGTGTCTCACATTGTAAATACAATGCAAAGGATCAACTCTTATCTTATCTTAAAGAATTTCTTCCCTTTCGTTCAAGAATTGTCCTCAAAAAAACACATTTTTTTTTCTGTCTTATCTGCATCTATTTGCTGAAAGAATTTGCCAAATTTGGTCATCCGTTCACAAGTTATCTTAAGTAAATGATTTTTTTGGTCCTCTACATTTATTCAATGAGTGCAAATACTTTTCAGGAGGAATTTTTAAAATCGGCCATTTTGTTAAAGAGCTATCTTCTCAAAACCACAGAACTTTGCTGAAAGATTTTTCAATATATGTTTATCCGTTCAAGAGTTGTCCTTAAAGTCCAGAAAACAATTATATGACAAATTTAATTTTTTGGCCTTAACTGCATCTATTCGACTTTGCTGGAAGAATTTCCCAAATTCGATCCCCAAAAACCAGAAATTTAATTTTTTGGTATTATCTGCATCCATTCGACGAGTACAACACTTTGCTGGAAGAATTTGCCAAATTTGGTCATACATTGAAGAGTTATCCAGTGAAACCCGAAAAACAATTGAACAAATTTAAGTTTTTGGTTCTTTTTTTAAATTTTATTCAAATTTAGTTATAGTACATGACAAATTATAACAAAGTACATCACAACAAAGTAAAATTCTACATACGTCACAGAAAACAAGAACAAAATTATTTGCAATTGATATAATCCTCTACTGAGTAATATTCTTTTTCCATCAAAAAATTGTTTTGTTCATAGATTCACTTGAGACATTTTTTCTACATCTTCCGGACGAATATAAGACTTTGCCGAAAGAATTTTACAAATCTCGTCCTCGGTTCAAAAGTTAAAATGTTGAAAATTAAAAGAATGCAATTTTTGCATTTTGTGTTAATGTCAAAAGAAAATTTCGTAACCCGTAATAAAATTACATAAAATTTGCCATATTTTGAAGTTTAAATCATCACAATTGAACAATGCGTGCAGCAGTATTGCAATTTAAAAAAATCAAAATCTTGAAAATTTAAAAACTGCAATTTTGCATTTCTTGTTAATTTCACGAGAAAATATTGTAATCCGTTTAAAAATAACAGTAAATTCGCCATATTTTGACGTTTAATTAATTAAAATCAGACTACGCATTCGGCAGGTGTACAATTCCAAAAACTAAAATCGCGTTTTTTAAATACTGGAAATTTAAAAAATTGTAATTTTGCGTTAATTTCGCGAGAAAATATATGAATCCATTTTAAAATAAAAGTAAATTCGACATATTTAGAAGTTTAAATAATTATAATCGGACGACGCGTTCGGCAGTGTGCAATTTCAAAAATCGAAATTTCGATTTTAAAAAGTGAGATTTTTGCATTTTGTGTTAATTTCACGAAAATGTTTTGTAAACCGTTTTAACATTACACTAAATGTTCCGCATTTTGACGTGTTTAAATTATCAAAATCGCGACAAAAATTACAAATTTAACGATGGCTACTTTTAACTGTCAAAAATAATAATTTTGAGGTACAAAAAATGACATTTTTCAACCTCCAAAAACTACAATCTTGAAATGCCAAAATTGTTCATTTTTAACAAAAACTTATATTTTCAACTGCTAAAAATGGCAATTTTCAACTGCCAAAAACCACAATTCCCAACTGTCAAAAATGACAAATGTTCAACTGCAATCAATTACCGTTTTAACTGTCAAAAACTGTAATTTTTATCTGTTTACAACGACCATCTGCTTACTGGCAGAAATGATAATTTTTTGGCTATTTTCAACTGCTAAAAATAATTTAAGCTACCAAAAATGATAATTTTCAACCCCCAAAAACTACAATCGTGAAATGCCAACAACCAAAAACATATTTTCAACTGCTAAAAATGGCAATTTTCAACTGCCAAAAACCACAATTTCCAACTGTAAAAAATGACACTTTTCTGAAAGAATTTTAAATATCTACCATTTTGTTGAAGAGCTATGCTTTAAAAACTGCAAAAAAATGAACGACGAATTTAATGTTTTATCTTATCTGCATCAATTCAGTGAGCACAATACTGTGCCGGAAGAATTTTCAAAATCAGATTATCCGTTACATGAGTTATCCTCAAAAAAAGAACGACGGGTAACACTTTGCTGGATGAATTTTTAAAATGTGGCCATCCTTTCAAACAATTGAACGACGAATTTATTTTTTCTTTTATCTGCATCTATTCGATGAGTGAACAACACATTGCATCAAGAATTTTCAAAATCTGGTGATGCGTTCAAGATTTTTTTTTTGCATACAACATTTTTTGTGGGACTTCCAGGAACGAAGATACGCTAAATGATTTTAGTCGTAAATAGTGCTTAGATTGACTGGAAACGCCTAAAAAACGAGTAAAAAATATTTTTTAGCCACTGGGTGGAGCGGAAGCACCAGTTTATTTATCTTTTTTTATTACCCCCCCCCCTAGACTAGTTGATTGGAAACGCCCTTGAGGGCCAGGGATCAACATAATAAAGACGCTCCGAAGACAAGTAGAAGGACTCTAGCTATTTACATGAGTAACAAGCAAGGGTGAAATACAATAGGCCAAAAGGCCACATTGTTATGAAAAAAGATAAATTCAACTATATATTTTTATTAAACCTGCACTTAAAAGTGCTTTGAAGTGATACTAAAATAAGTACCGCGAATTCAGCGGGCGGTTGGAAAATTTTACTACCAACAAAGATACAAAAGTGGGCGGTCGGTGTAGAAACGTTGACTACCCCTGTTAGAGGCTGAAAAGGCTAAAGCTTAAGAGGCAGAATTTTAGATGCGAGGAGAAGCTTTTAGAAAAACTAATTCTTTTACAGGCTCTGATGCAGTTTTACTCTAAGGCGGCTTAAACGTTTCAACATCTCTGGTTAGTTTATTATAGACTTATAATTGTAACTTACTCTACTCTACTCAAACTGACACTATTTTATATTAGCTCTTGTGACGATAGTTCCTAATGATAATTCTATCCTCCCTGCGGATGCCTATGATAATCGGAAAGTTTTCAATAACTCAATTGCTGACAATTTACCTTTCATTGTTGACGCTCTCATCATTTCCGTAACACAAATATTCCAAAATCTCCTCTTCAGTACAGTCATTTTTCTTCAAAGCATGATGAACAACGTTGGTAAAATCTGTAGCTGCAAATCGGATTTGTATCAAAATCGAATTTTTATCAATCAAAAATACGCACCTAAAATATCCACTTGAGACGCTGTTAGTAGCATGAATGTGCTATTTAACATGTCCAGGTTTCCGTAAGAAATTAGCATTAATTCCACTGATATAAACTCCACGAATAAAGTGAGAGCGTAGTTATATGGGTTGGATAAATCGTACCACGTCCATACATCATAAGGCAATTCTCTAAAAATATGTAAATACTGTGTAAAAAAAAGATTTGTTACACCGTAAATTAGAGATTGTGTTAAATACTATACTTTGGTGTCTTGTAGAGCCCTGTTGTGCACATTATACCACCATCTACTAGAATAAAAACCATCCATCCTAAAGTCAACCAATTATTATATTTTCTTATTTTTTCCATCGTTTGCGGCGTGAAAGACATCTTCGTTGAATCTCTAAATTCCTGGACCATCCGAAGACAAAGACGATCGATGCTTGTATTATCTTTCGCAAAATAAAGTGATCGTAAAGTAATACTTGTAAATATTTCTAAAAATAGAAATAAATAAACTACAATTGTTAATTGTAAAACCACACAAGGAATTATATGAGCCGTTTATTTTGAAAGTGGGGCAAGTCCATTTTTTGTTATTGCGAGGTATTTAAAGGTGTGCATTTTAATCAATCTAAAAATATTGGTAAGCACTAATAGACATATTTTTTGTATTTTGTGTTATTAAATAATGTAAGTTTATTATCCAATAGTGTTTATAGTGTTGGCTAAAATAATAAAGGTGTAATTATACCTAAATGGACTTGCCTCACTCTCAAAATTAATGAATTATTGTAATCGTTAATTAAAGTGATAATATTTCGGTGTATCAGCGTTTTTAAATATTCCAGTAGAAGATATAACATAACAAAAATCAATTCATTTTTATTAAGAATTCAATGAAATTATACATATTTGTTAATCATTTACTTTATACGTATATTTATATTGAATTTTACTTAGGATTTAACATTTTTAAATATTCATGATGAACGGAGGTATACGTGCTAATAAATCCATCATGTCCTTATATCTGTTAGATGTAATAAATCTACTTTTCTTCATATACAGAAGGTAATTTCAATTGCAAAGATTTTCTAGCCAGTTCGGCATTTATTGTATGAATTTCATGTTATTTTGTCAGATTCTATAATATTTTTCCACTATTTCGATAGACTTTTCTTATTTTTTAGTCATAAGTAACCTTGTTTTCTTCGTAGTGTTCCTCTGTAGCATCATTCTCATCTGATAGCGAACTTAATATTTCAACTATTCTTCTTCTTTTTCTGGATTTTTTTAACATTTTGGAACGAATTGTCTTCATATTCAGATTCTGATTAGAAGATTCTTCTTTTATTAAAGATTCTCAAGGATTTTATTTTTCCAAACATAATAAAAATAATGAAATTACTTGCAAATTAGGATTTTATTGGAGTGTCGTTATAACTTAGAAACGTATTTTCATTTCATTTTTTTACCTACCAAATTCACTTTCAGATGCATCAAAGTTGAAATTGTTCTGAGCCATTTTTGTTTTTATAAAATATACCACAATTCGTTATTGATTTTTAAATTAAGAGTGAAACTGTTTGGTGCACCTGAGTTGAAACAGCACTATGCTGAATATTAAACAATTTACAGTTTTTCGCAGTGTTGCCAATATGACTCAAATTTGCCAGTATTGCAAGTAAACATATTATCGAAACACTAAAATTAGGAAATACTTATTATTATTCTAAATTCTGCCGTAATATATTTAGTTACAAATAATTTCAACCTTAGATGGACTTGCACCACTTTCAAAATAAACATATTTACAATAGTGTTAACATGTAAAACTTCCACCTCACAAATATTAGGGAATCTCATTTCTTATTGCCATAAATAGTTTACAGATAAGAAGATTACACTAAGTTTTCTATATAATTATCATTATCTCCATTTTTTTCAAAAATGGACTTGCCCCACTTTCAAAATAAACGGCTCATATAGTGGCCGGAGGCACTTCGTTGCGGAGCATCTTGGCACTGCTTTCAGTGCATGCCCCTCGCCGCACTTAGGGGTATTTACATTAAAAATTGGACATGATTTTTTGCTGTTAAATACTTTAAAGTATTTGTATACTAAAACATAATGATTAAAAGCAGAAGAAAACTTTATTTATCATAAAATTCTTTAAAATTATGCGGTTTCATTATCTGAAGGCAATTTTGTCCCAGGAACGATCTCTTTATGAGAAGCTGCGTTATTTTCTGAGGGTAACCGCGAAGAAGTTTCCATGGTTTCTTTCAGGACGGGATTCGTTATTTTGCTTCGTTTCGGTCTAATACCCGATAGCAAAGGATCTGAAGTAAGCAGTGATCTGTTGATTATATTATAGTTCCAGGTCATTTTCGATAATTTTCTAGCATATTTTTGACGGTATAACCAAAAGTGTTGATTTCCGTCTTCAGCAGTGTACTCATATAGTTGACCAATTGGCAACAAGGCTTTTTCTATAACCTCCGTGCCATGTACAAGAATTTGATGCGTGGTAGGTGTCGTAGGATTCCAAGAGTATAATTGAATATACCGTGTGTCCCGTTTCAAGACGCATCATAGGGAATTCCCATGTAAAATGTTCAATTTCAGTTGACTTCCCAATATCCTACATTTAATTTGGAAAAATACATCTATCTATCTATCTAGGTGATCAGTACGTGCAGATGCAATTTCTGCTTTAAGAATTAATTATAAGAAAAATCACCAAATATTGATAGATGTTAGTGAAGTGAGCACAGGAAACCGTTGGGAAAACTGAATGCTAAAATATTATCAAAATGTTTTGATGAATACGAAATAGCTTTTTAACAGTGCCATGGCATACACATACGGCGCCCTAATAGTACCAGCAAATTGTTACAAAATATGTAGTCAAATTTGCTACAAAGAAAATGTTAAATCTTCTTCGGAGTTTGTTAAGAACGTTAGAAATCAATTCGAAAATATTGAAGGCAAAACATGAATTATTTAAGAAAAGTAAATTGAAATTTCATTAAACTCTTGAAGATGACACGATCTTTACTGATAATGTTCAGAATAAACACATATACATAACGCCATATGTAATAAATTGATTGTGAAAAATGTGCATGAATTCTCTTTACAATGACATTCTAAGTGATTTTGAGATATTTTTTAATTTCAAAAAAAGTAAGAATGATACAAAACAAAAAATGTATAATTTAGCTGTGCAATCAATCTGAAAATGACATTGACACTGATTGTTTAAAAAAAAATACTACTTTGAGGATGAGGTTTTTCATTTTTTAAACATGTTAAGGAAACCGAAGAAAATATAATTATCCAGGTGGTATGTATTAGTATACCTAAGTTAAAAAGGAATAGTATAATTAAGTATATTAAATAAATTAATGTAATAGTTCAGTATCAGCACTTGGCCCTAATAAATTATAATAAATAAAATCTAATAAAATCATATAATCCGACTAGCTTGCTATAGCCCGTTCTCCGGAATCTGACGGCTGTGGTCGTAAAAGAGGGTCGGAGGTCGAAGCCACCAATACCTTTTCTTCGAGGGTGCCTCGATCCTCAGGGCGGACCGACCGTTTTACGACCTCGGCCGCCAGATTCCACCGAATAGGCTATAGTCGCCGTATAGTGTAGGCGTACGCTCCAGAGTATATTGTTCGCTACGAGATTAAACATTCGTTTTAAATTCTACACAAAGTGTAAACAATATTTCAATAGTGGTAATTCCACCAACACCAGCACTAACCCCTCATCATGGGGCCCGACTCGGAGGGAGAGTTTAAAACCCCCAAGAAGCGAGGAAGAGGCCGCGGCAGTCCGAATCCGAAAGCAACAGTTCAGTCTGCAGATCATCAGCTGAGGTAATCCCACGAACCAAAAAACCCAATAACAGCACTACCGCAGTGGCGTAGCGTATAGGGGGGCAGGGGGGGGGGGCGATTGCCCCCTAGTTCACCGCGCCCCTTCGGCCGATCAAATTGATTATAGAAGTTTTATCGTTATTTATGTTAATGAATACTGAATAGCGGGTTTGTTTTTAAATCAATAAAGAGACAAATAATGCTGATCTATTTCCGTTAATAAATAGTATCCAGGCGCCAAATGTATAGCGTCAGTATAAATCATAAGTGTAATGTTTATCGAACGATTCGTGAAGAGGTACGTCTATATTTTTAATTTGCCTTGACGCAGTTCACTTTTCCACCTTCGCGTGTTTAGTAGCTATAGTTATACGATTTTATGTGTATTTTTAATTATAATTAGTGTATTTTGTGATTTTTGGTGTAAGTTTTTAATAGTGGACAATAGAAAAAGACTATCGTGTTGGTTATATGAACCCAATATTTTCCTTTTATTAATGTTTCACACGAATGTTACTTAAATATTATACCGGATTTTAATTGGTTTAATATACGTAACAATTTAACATGTAAAATCTCGTTGCTGCATTTTCTTGTTCCGATTACTATAGATTAAAACATGTTCAGAATTAGAGAAAAAACTACCAAATGAAAAGAAGGAGAAAATGAAATCATATTAAATCCAAAAACGTACACGGCTCAAGGATCTCGCTAGCGATGGCCAGTTTATTATTCTTGTTTTCACAATTAAATAGACAATCTAAAAATATTTGTTCATTAAATAATCCAGTGACATGTTTTATATTTGGTAAGTGATTTGTTTAACATATTCTATGCCACTGGATTGAGAAATTTAACTAAACTCGCCCAAATAATTGTTTTTATATAAAAGTTGAGTTTACCAATTCACTCTCACTTTCTAATACCAATTCACTATCACTTCCTAATTTGAACGAATTTCGGGAAAGTATTGTGATCGTAATTTGTTTCGAATTCGAAATATCAACGGAAATATTCATTCTGAGGTCCCCGAGACTTTGAACATAAGCATTGTTTGACAATCCGAAGAACTGACAATCTGTTTTTGTAAAATTTCGTACACCTGAAGCGGGAGTTTACCTAACTTATTTCTTTTAAGTTAGTTTTTTTCGAGATATATTTTTAAATACACATTTTTTATTTTCATCGCTTTGGGAACGGTCAATTACGGGCTTGTTTATTAAAATAACGAAAAATAATAAATAAGCCCATGATTGACCGTTCCCAGGGCGCTGAAAGACCCCGTATATATTTTTACACATTTAAATACATTTTTTAGGTATCGACAAATTGAACATTTTTTGTTTATAAATGTTTTTCATAAAATCCTTGATTTTCGAAAAAAAAAACAATTTACATACTTACATATTTTGCTAATAAATATTTTCCATAAACTCCTTAATTTTTGAGAAAAAATGAATATCATTTTTTTTTATAATTTCTGGCCTGTACTTAAGGCTCTTGGAGCGTACCTCTAGCGTAAAAAAATATGAGGCCACCATCATTACTTTCTCCGATTTATCTATAGTATTGTTTTTTCGAGATATTTTTCATATTTATCGATTTTATACAAAAACCGGTGAGATTTCGTAAAATACTCATTACTTATAAATCGTTAATTTTGGCGTTTCCTACAATTGTTTATTAAAATTTCATGCAACTATTACAATTTCATAATTGTACCAAAACAAAATGTTATAATTTTTTGTTTATCCGGAAATTAAGGAGTCACTTAAAATATTTATTAATTTGTTCATTTTTACTTAGTGTTCAACTTTTGTTAAAATATTTTTGTAATATTTTTCATATTTAGAAAAATATTGGAAATAACAAAAAACTTCCTTAAAAAAAATATACTTCAATTTTGCAAAAAATAACAAGAATAGTGAATTCATCATCGAAGCCAACATTACGAAAATATTCAGAACAAGCGCGCTTGGAGCTGAGATTTTTCGATAATGAATTTACACAAATCTCTCGTCACTTCAGATAAGACGGTCCCTCCCTTTTACAAACATACACAAGATTCTAATAGTCAGTCAAATCAAATAAGTAGTGCTGAGCGCCAAAATTTCATTCAAGTGGTTGGTCCACTCTTGACGACCACATCCTTGTCTCGCTAGATTAATATCACATATGGTGCTCTTCTCGGGGTTTCGCGGGTTAGATGCAAGAGCAAGGGGTTGGTTTGTTTACATTTCTATTTCTTCGTCGGTATCCAATGCCCTTAAGGGAAATCGGTAGAGCTCTTTGGTGTGTTTCTGGCTCAGTAGATGGCACCGCTTTATATGGGACTTATAATGTAAAAGTTTTACAGTTTTTTCTCGATAACTGTAGTTTCTAGAGGAAAACAAAAAACGGCAACGTGTTTAGTGCAGTCATTAAATTCCCGAAGGTTTAAGATTTTTTTCCTAAAAATTAGTATTTCTAAGAAAATAATGAAACAAAGTGTAGGCTAAACTCCCGCTTGGGTTTGTATTTAACGTGAAATGGGCGTTAACATACTTCTTGCATTAGTCAAATAAACACAAACGTGAAACGATCCGAATACATTTTTATGTGCAAAGAAAGAGGATAGATATATGAAACGTCGTCGTAATTTTTCAACTTATAATTTATCGCACTCCGTCGTCTCCGATTGGGGATTGACGCCGCGACATGCATCTTTCCAGTCCACGTGGACTCAAAATTATCAGCTATAATGTCCCAAGGGCACTGATAATTTCGCGATAATTTTGACTAAACCCCGAAAGTGTGTTGCTTAGTAATTGCCCGACGCCGTCAGGCGGAGGGCAATTACTTAAAGCAACGCACTTGAGGGAACTAGTCAAAATTATCTCGAATTTATCATTGCCCGAGGTACATTCGGTAAGATAAGTTCTTGAATTATGTACAAAACTTGAAAAGCTATTTATTAAAAGTACAATTTTCAATTCGTATTTTCTTACCTCACAAAAATGCTGGAACAGTTTCCATACGTATTTTTTACTTTTGACCGTGTTTTTTGGTGTTGTAATTAAATTATTAATTGCTTCATCGCATTCTGTCCCGAAGCGTGATTCAGACATGTTTATACGTTGACAGATCGATCGTAATTTTTTATTCAAGGGTATCTATGAATATGATATAAATCTGAACATCGACACCGACAGCGGGGGTCTTATCAGCCTAAGTTTAACAAATCGCCCTGACGCGCGGGGTCTTACCGTTTCTCAGTGACATTGACGTTCTAAGTTTCTGTAGCGTGCGGCGTTCGACAAAAATGGACGAATCTGATTGGTTGTTTACTTATGAAAGAACTTATCTACATAATACAAACAAACATAACAAGAAATTTAATACTCTAGTTTCTGAGCCGACAGTCGGGAACACATACTGATCTGAATCGGCTTTCAAGAAATATTTTCGTGACGAAATTTTATTTCCGACAAAATTATAATTTTTATTTTCACCGTTACGAGGTACGGGAAAGTACTGTGATCGTGAAATTATTAAAAAAAATACAACAACAAGCAACATCGAACACGTGCTTTATTTGACAATTACAACCTTTTGGTAAAATTTCGTACACCGGAAGTGGGTGTTTACCTAACCTTTCTTTTTTTGCGTTAATTTTGTGAATATGAAAAATATTACAAAAACATGTAAACAAATATTAAAGACAATAAAGAAATCTTTTGTTTGAAAATATTTATCAGAAAATAACATGATGTCCATATCTCATTTTTAACCTTTACAATAATAATAGTGGGTTTGTTGCATTATTTGAACCATCAAAAAAAAAAAATTGTTTCAGTAAACGTCAATGTTACGTGTGCCAATATTTTCATTTCGTGAATGAATTTTGAAAATGCTAAAGAAGGCGTGTTCATTTAGTACAAGGCAATGGAATTCGATATTTATGTTATCAATACGCAAAAGTTTTTGTCATGTCTTCGTACTTTCGTAGGGCGTTTTTTTCATTTATTTGTCCGTAGACCGTGGCTTCATTTGAAAATGGCTCCTTATAAAGTAGACTTTATACTAGAGGAGCACATTTTCGTTAGGATCAGAAAACATGAAATCGGGTTCTTCAACCATGAGAACTTTTAGTATGTTGTACAGCAGACACCAACGAACAACTTTGCAGAAAAATATCAAATTTCCGGGATTTATTTCACGCGATCACCTTTTTATGGTATAATTTCACTTGGATATTATATAAATAATACGATTACATTGCTAAATTATCTAACTGTGTTTGTTTATAAAAGCCGAGAGGGCAAGGGCATCTGACTCACACGAATGGACCGAGCCAGTCACATAAATCAAGTAGCGCGGCTCCTGTATCGCCCAGAAATATGCCTCATTATTTTAGGTACTTTTGAAATCAAATTGCAAAAAAGACTTCACGGAAGCGGTGCTCCATATTTCTAATGTGTTTCAAATTGTTCTGAAGAGTTCATGAAAATATTTGTGAAATTTTTACACAATTTATTTCGCCCGAAAGTGTTTTCGCACAAATACCTCTCTGTCAACTGAAAAGAAAATAATGTTATCGTATAGAACTGCTCGGAACTTTTTGAAATACATTTACTGAATTATCTAGCTGTGTTTGTTTATGAAAGCCGAGAGGGCAAGGGCACTTGACTCATTCGAACGGAGCGAGCCTGTCACATAAATCACGTAGCGCGGCTCCTTTATCGCCCAAAAATATGCGTAATTATTTAGGTATTTTTGAAATTTAACAAATTACAAAAAGTACTAAACTAGCGGTATGCAGGACCGTAAGAATTTGTCTCCAAACCCTCCGGCGGCCCACCCCAGAGAACCCCAGGGTGCTAATCACCATTTACCCATATCGAATTTCGAGAGTACCACAAAAGGGAAATTTATGAATGAAGGAGGGTTGGGTCTAATTACTTGCAACACCATTGAAAAGTGTACATGCAATAGTTTTAATAGTCGCAATACTGACAAATTTTTTTATTAAATAATTAGCAATTATTAGTAAACACTACTTTATATTTTAAATATAAATATTTATATACAGAGTGGTGATAAAGTTAATTGCACTATTAAGTGTTTTTAAAAGAATCGCACTTACAGGTCGATTTTTGTTCATTATTGCACACTTTTTGGCGTGCACAAAAATATTGTGATATCACTAGTGTTTGACGTGTGATGTCATCGGCAATTTTTGTAAATGGAATTCGTTTTTTTTATATATATTTGGCAACTTTTGTAGAGCTCTTTCTGTGGATCTTGAAATTGGAACTCTTGCGGTGTGTTTTTGATTGAACAAATCGCATGCTTCCTCATAAGTTCTTAGCCTATCGCCATATTCCATCATCATTTATACCTCTATTCTTTCTCGTTCAGTAAAATGCACCATATTTAGTTAATTTTAGGAGAAGTAAAGACGTTTTAATTGAAGTGTTAAACTTGTTAATGTGTTAAATATTAAATAAATCAATAAATTTGGAATTGGCTTACTTTTTATTAATGCAGTATTATGTAAGGTTGTAAAAATAAAAAATTTAAAACTTCATTGTTTTCTCCAGCTTTTTCAAAATCGTATATTAAATAATCCAAATTATGAATTTTGTGCGAAATTTTATGATCATTCTATTAAAAAAATAAAAAAATATGGATATAAAGAGAAACAAGCTCTACAAAAGTAGCAAAGTAAACAAATTGTTTTTAGATTAAATGATACGTATTTTTCAAAAAAAAATGTGACTAAAGATAACTAAGAGCTCTACAAACGTTGCCAAATAAAAAAAAATAATTAAAAAAAATTGCCTATGACAAACACCAGTGACGTCACGATATTTTCAGCAGGCCAAAAAGTACACAATCTTCAACTAATCCAAAAGATTTTTTTGAAAACATTTAATAGAGCAATTATGAATTTTGTGCGTAATATCCTTAATGCGTAAAATATTGTATGAAAATATCATTTTTTGAGAACATTTTTGCATTCACAATCGCCACGAGTCAAAGACGAGGACCAATTGCAATGCAAAAAATGATCCTGGAAATATTTGATGCATGATCAAACTTCAATAATTTGATCAGGGGCGGCTTGTTATGTAGAGCCAAGGAGCCATGGCACTACCTCTAATTTTAAACGAAACAAGATTTTTTTTATTAATTCTAAAAACACTGATTTGTCGTTTTAAATCTTAAAACGAAGAATGCGAGACGAGAAAAATGGCATTGCATTTATTTGAGAATATATCTCTTGAACAAATTAGCAGATTTGAAAAATTCTTCCAGAATTGTGTTTTGTGTTGTTATCTTGAAAACCAGTGATAGGGTATTTTGAGTTTTTTGGAGGTTTATTAAGATTAATGTATTTTGAGTAAATCTGAAAACTTTCAAGTGTGTTACAGTTGTTTTTGTATTTTTTTTTTCACTCCGAAGAAGTGAAACTTAAAAAATCCTAAGTGCTGTTCTCGGTCGGTTATCTTGAAAACTTGTTTTAGGATATTATGGGTTTTTTAGAGGCTTATTATGATTAATGTATTTTGAATAAATTTAGAGAGTTTCAAGTGTGTTGCACTTATTTTTATATTTTTTTTTCACTCGGAAGAAGTGAAACTTTAAATCTTAAAAACCAGTGATGGGTTTTTTTGAGTTTTTTGGAGGATTGTTGAGATTAGTGTATTTTGAGTAAATTTGGAAAATTTCAAGTGTGTTGCAGTTGTTTTTATAATTTTTTTTTTTCACTCGTGCAAATTAAAAAATCTGAAGCGTTGTTCTCGGTCAGTTATCTTGAAAACCTGTAATGGAGTTTTTCGAGTTTTTGGAAGATTATTGTATTTTAGGTAAATTTAGAAAGTTTTAAGTATTTTACAGCTGTTTTTATATTTTTTCGCGTCAACAAAAAATGATTATAATTTTTCATAAATTTACACGAAAAATCGCAAAGGCAATCGACGGAATGTGTTTGAATTTTATACGAAATCACTCTTGAATTAATATTGAGTGATTTTGTAAAGTTTCAAGTGGATGGAAATTGTTTTTATATTTTTTTCGCGACGACGAATTTGTTGCAATATTTTTCTAAATTGTATCTGGTTTCACATTGAAATATTCTAAAATTTAGAAACAAAGCATTTCTAATTTTTACGGAAATGTAGAATCCCATGTGTTGTCAGTTGTTTTGGACAGTTTCAAGTCTATGGCAATTGTTTTTATATTTTTTTCGGGTCGACGAATTTGTTGCTTTTTAATTTCATCTCCATTCACATTGAAATATTCTAAAATTTAGAAACAATGCATTTCTAATTTTTACGGAAATGTAGAATCACATGTGTTGTCAGTTGTAATTTACTGAATAATTTTGCAACAGTAATCGTTTTTTTTTTCTGAAAATATATTATATGCTAAGTGGTTCTACCATCAAAATGTTCCACGAGCCGCCACTGAATTTGATAACCGTATTGGCTTATAAATGTCACGTGGTAAAAGAGTACAATATTCTTCATAATATATGTCGATAATCGAGAAATGAAAGTCAGTATAGCATATTGTAATTTACTTATGAAAAATTGGTCCCAAAATAAGGAAAGCAGGTATAAAGGACGGCCCTCTCCAAAAGTCATAAATTACTCTTGCTTCCCGATGACAACCTAAATTGCACCACTTGCTGAGTATTGTGATAAATACTGATGTTATGGAGAGTCCCTTTTTTGCCGGTTTTGTCGGTGGAGACAATTTTAGTAGGTCGCGCGGTATGCTCCTGAATTTTCCGAATTCATTGCAATTTTTCTTTTTTTAATATAACCTATAGTGTCTGAGATGTGCCGGTATTACTTTTCATTCGAAACCGCGGGTATGGAGATTCCCCTTAAGAAATGATAATAGCAGACCAGTGCTCCATTATTCAAAAATTGAAAATTACAAATAAAGAATTAAACAAATTAGAAACAACTTTACTTGTTGCAGAAAGCATTAGATAAATACAAGAAAACGAAAAGGTTGAATATTCATATATTCAGGCTACATTTAGTTTTCTTGTATTTATTTAAATAAAGAATTGTCCAAATTTCAAAATGTCAGAATCTCAAAATTGTCAAAATATTAGTATGTTAAAATGTCGGAAATGTCAGAAATGTCAGAAATGTCAAAAAATCAACGCCTCGCCTCGCGGTTTCAGCAACTTGTATCAGAATATAGTATATTCAAAAACAATTCAAAACGAAGATAAGTCAACTGTAAGAGATATAATTCACTAATATTTGTAGTTTATTAGCTGCTTAATCTGCTACTTTAGAAACATTTCAATTCCAGCTCAATTTTGAAATATTATATTAATTATTTTGTAATGTAATTTTTAACTTCTTTCTAATGGTATTAAAACAATTCTTTTCAGTAGTTGTTTCAAGGCCCGGCAGTGATATAGGATCAGATGGATCTTAATATTCACAGCAGAAAGGGCAAAACAAAATCTGGGGCTGCATTTCGTCAAGAGAAAAAAAGGAAACTTCTTGAATGTGTTGCTTTACAACATTCGAAAACAATGAAAGTTTTTTTTCGACTAACCTTGGGAAAAATACGTTGGCGGAGTTGGAATCGTACGTTTTTGATCAACTTTTGTTTATAATAATAATACGTTATTTATCATGTTTTACTAAAATTTTGACTAAAACATACGTAAAATATACAGTGAAAATAAATATTAAAATTCTACAAATTTTACAATGGATTGGAATTAATCACGTACTAATAATTTAAATAAATTAAAAAGAAACGACTTTACGAAAAGGTTGAACTGTTTCAAATTTGTATTATTACTAAAAAAATCACTATTATTTTTTATTTCATTCCGACTAGTTTCAGCTAACAGATATTATCAAGAAATGACTGATAGTCGAAACTAGTCGGAAATAAATAAATACAAATAGTGAAACACACCAAGTGATTTTTTTATTAGTAATAATAATAATAATAATAATAATAATAACTTTATTGCCCAACGGAAGATCCAATACAGGGAAACAAATAAACTAGATAATTAAAAATTCTAAATTACACAACTTACATAACTAATAAAATAACTTAACCTATATGTTAATTCAAACAAAAACCAGTACAAATTTTATAATAAAAAGTAAAAATACTTATATGAACAGGTGAACACAACAAAATTAATATATTCAAAATAGTGAAAATATGAAAGAAGGGTTAAGAATGAGACACGTAGATTACAGGTGATCATTAATGAATATATCGTTAAAATAAGTATTAACATTGCGACTCATGTGGTATATTGGTGCTTTGCGCAAGATATTACTTCTTGGCGTGGGCGTAAAACATGTATTGCAATGGCGGGAAGATAATCTAGGGCAGTAGTATTGAACATTTGCAAGTAATTCTGGAGAATCAATAATATTGTTAATTAATTTGAACATAAACACTGCACTAGTTATATCTCGCCGAGCAGATAATGACGAAAACCCATGTTTCTCCAAGAGATACTCGTAGTTACATGACCTATCGGGGTAAATACCATCAGTTTTATATGACATAAACTTCAAGAAACGTCTTTGTACCTTTTCAACAATTAAAGATATACAAGTGTAGTAAGGATACCATATAATGGAAGCATACTCGAGTTTGCTACGGATTAAAGCGAAATATAAAGTTTTTAATAAGTCAACATTGCTGAAATGTTTAGACGTACGCATTATAAAACCCAATATCCTCAAAGCTGACGACGCGATAGCGTTTATATGGCTGGTAAAAGTAAGATGAGAATCAAAAACAACTCCAAGGTCTTTCATTTCGTATTTTCTTATGAGGGGAATGCCACTAATATTATAATCATGGATTACGGGAAGTCTCCTGCGACTGTAGCTGACTACACAACACTTGTTGACGTTCAAGGTCAGTTTGTTTACATCACACCAATGTGCTAGTAAATTCAGGTTATTTTGAATCAGAGCAATATCATCATGGTTATTAATGCGATTAAAAATCTTCACATCGTCTGCGTAGGCTAAAATCGGACAAGAAATTGCAGAGACAATTGCCCTCATTTACTTACTAACCAATGAAATCGAATAACGTTGATGAGATGATCCAATAAAATTCTAATTACGATGCGTAACAGACCACGCTCTATGTTATGCATGGCAATTTACCCTGGGTCGTGTCTAATCAGATAATCTCTCATGTTGGTATTGCCTAGCAACGCGTTGGTTCATTTTCTATAGCGTATAAAACGTCAGTTATTGCCGGACTTTTAAGCAGTTTGCTCCTGAATTCGATCTGTTTGTATTTGCGGGTGAAGTGTTAGTGCTTTCATCAGTAATAGTATTCATAGGCATTTCTCAAAATCTTGGTAAGCTCATTTTTACTACAATTATTGTGGCGCAGATAAATACACGTCTGACACTTGGTGTCACTAAATTTAATTTTTCAAATTAAGAAGTGTGAACTTTCTGTTCGGCCAATTGTCTTCCCGAATCTAACTCGTGACTGATTTTTCCTAGGCAATTATTAGCGTCTGGATCACTCTTGCTTGTTGCTTCTAGAAAATCGTGATCCTGCCGCTAATAATTGCCGGCAAAATCATAGGCACTCGTTATATTACTGTTGATAAGATCATCAATAAACATAAGAAATAATAGCGGTCCCAAGTTGGAACCTTGAGGAACACCTGAGCTAGATATGAACTTGTGCGATTTGAAGCCATTGTAAAAAATGGTGATGTGGTCATCATGTTACTTTCTCCGATGGTATCATCATTTATATTTACACTTTTATAGTTTATTTTCTATTAAATCATATTTTAAATGTACATCGAGCGTTTTGTAGACTCGCATGAAACTGACGTTTAAAACGTCAAAATTATGAAAGATGGAAAAATTATACTTCAAATTCAAAAACTCAGTTTACTCAAAAACTAAAGGGATTTCGAAAAAAACTTATTCTTTGTAAGTTGTTCATTTTAGTATTCTCTACAATTATTATTAACATAAATTTGCTGTAACTATTATCGTTTTATAATTATAAATGAAAAACTAAAAAAATAATAATAAATTTTTTTCTCGAATAAAAACAATTTTATGAAAAATGTTTTCAAGCAAAAGATATTCATTTCTTTGTTGTCTTCAAAGTTTGTTTAAATGTTTTTGTGATATTTTTCATATTTAAGAAAATATTGGTAAAAAACAAAAAACAGTTAAGGTAAACGCCCACTTCCGGTGTGCGAAATTTTACGAAAAGCTTTTCAGTTCTTTGGATTATCAAATAAGACGTATGTTCAAAGTTTCATGCCAATTGCTCTATTAGTTGTTGAGATACAGCGCGCACAGACAGACTCACACACACACACACACACACACACACATAGACACAAACATTTTTTTTCCAGAAATTGTTGAAATGGCATCTAGGGACCCCAAAACGGATATTTCCGTAAAAAAAATGTTTGAAAAAAAAATCACGATCACAATACTTTCTCGTACTTCGTAACGGCGAAAGTAAAAACATAGTTTGTTCTGTGGTGCAGATATGATGATATAAGTCTTAGAAGTGTTCCTGTAATACCAAAAGAACTAAGTTTATTAACCAATATGTTGTGGTCAAGGGTGTCAAACGCTTTTGAGAAGTCTGTATACACCACGTCAGTCTGACCACGTTCATCCAAGCATTCACTTAAGTTTTGCGTAAGTACTGCTAAGTTAGTGACTGTAGAGCGACCCGAGAGAAATCCATGTTGTTGAAGGCTTAAGTATTTATGAACGTGACTGTACATAATAATATACAACACCTGCTCAAAAACCTTAGCAAAATTAGGTAAGATTGCTATGGGACGATAATCGGTTAACGACGCAATGTCACCTTGTTTAAAAATAGGGCATATCACTGCACACTTCCAACGTTGTGGAAACGATGCAGTACGGATAGCCAGATTAAATATAATAGCTAAAGGTTTAGCCCATACAAGTTTGCAGTCCTTAAGCAAAAAACTGGGAATACAATCATCACCCGCAGTCATCGAGTTCTTAAGTCGATCAATACTAGCAATAACGTCCGATTCAGTAATAGTAGGTATAAATAGAGATTCGCGACTTGAGTAAAATTCCCTACTTGGCATTGTCCTTTGAGGTAGAAAGGTTTGTAAAAAAGCATCTGCAAACGCATTAACAATGTCATTAGGAAGGGAATATTTTCTATCGCCGCAGTGCATTTCCCCAGGAATTCGACTAGTCCCATTTTTTGAATGAATAAACTTCCAAAGACCTGCAGGGTTACCCTTGAGGTCCCGCTCAATATTTACCATATACGCATTATAAGCCGAGGATATTTGGGTTTTAGTTAGCGCACGCATTCGTTGAAATTCCACATGATAGAACTCAGATGACGTCTCTTTCCATTTTCTGTGATAGTGTAATTTTAACTTTATATTTCTCTTCAACTCCCTATCAAACCACGGAGGAAATTGTTTCGAATTTCGATGGTTGTACTGCGGAACAAACTTATCTAGGCAGGTAAAGACTTGAGTATAGAATGCATCAACTGCTTTGTCAGCATTTGTACACGATTGAAGGAATGACCAATCAGTATTGAGAAAATCATTGTATAAATTGGGGTAATACGAATATTCAATCATATTTCATCAATTGATCAAAGAGAATCAAACTTAAGATATATTATTAAGTTTTCTTAAATTTTAAAAGTATACATTTTATTGTTATTTATTAGAACGAAACTTGTATTGCTTGACTCAAATATCCCCAGCTGTTCAAATGTAAATTTATTGACAATTACCCCAACAAGAGATGCCCACACTGATGATAAGGTCAATGTCGATGTGCATGAGATCGAGGGAGAACAAATAGAAGAAATGGACCAAAATCCTAATTGTTCGGGAGATGAATCACGATCAACACCAAATGTTTGGTTTTTTTAATGGTTATCGATTGTTTGATTTGTTTTGTGCTTTTATATTATTTACATGAATAAATTATTAACTTGCATGACAAGATCGAAGTATGAGAACTGGGTTATGTCAATGAAGTAACATGTTTTTTTTTTATTTTCAGAATTTTCAACAAACATTAATCGAAATTTTGAAAGGGATGTATCCGATTACTATCCCAGTGACCCCTACTTATACAGTGCGAGTCTCTAACTTGGAATAAATTCAGTAAATCAAACAAAGTTTATTTTTCGGAAATATGCTCGGACACGTCGATTAGTATTTTAAATTGCGCTCTTTTTGTTGTAATAAAATTTTATACAGCGTGTCCCAAATTTGAGATATGACGTCATCGACTATTTTTTTTAATAGCAATCCTAATTTTTTTATCACTATTTTTAAAGAGTATATCAAGTTACACATGTGTGCCAAATTTCAAATTTTTATTTCCTGTCATTTAGATGATATTTAACAAACAGTATCAAATTTGAAAAATGAATTCAACTTAATAGTCTTTCTTCAATTAATGCTCAAAATGTTGTCCATTTTCTAACTGACAATACCCTAAACGGAACTGAAACTCGTTTTGAACATTGAACATGAACTTCGGGGGAAATTAGTCTACACTCCTGTCTTATTCGTTCTTTCAACTCCTCAAGATTTGGCGGTTTGGTCTTAAAAACTTTGCTTTTCAAGTACCCCCATAAGAAAAAGTCCATAGGTGTTAAATCCGGAGACCTGGCTGGCCATTCAACTGGTCCTCTTCTGCCAATCCATCTTCGTGGAAATACATTATCCAGGTACTCACGGACACACCTTGCAAAATGAGGAGGCGCACCGTCCTGTTGAAACCAGATGTTTCTATTCGGGACGTCAGCTTCTACAGGGCAAGGAAACAAAATAGCCAAACTCGGAATTAGCTCTTCCCCCAAGAATTGTAAATATCCCGCTCCATTGAGATTATTTGGAAAGAAAATTGGTCCTAAAATTCGATCACCAACAATCCCTGCCCAAACATTAACTTTTTCTGGATATTGAGTGTGGCCTTCCCTCATCCAGTGTGGGTTCTTGTCTGCCCAATAACGGCAATTTTGACGATTTACCTCACCATTTAACATAAACGTTGATTCATCGGAAAACAATATATTTTTTATTTTTAGAACATTTCTATCTAGTAGATCCATCATTTTTTCGCAAAACTGAAGTCTTCTATCCGGATCATCTTCGGTGAGTTGCTGGAGGATTGTCATTTTATAAGGATGAAATGTTTGCTCTCTAAGGATTCTTGACACTGAAGACTGGCTAATTTTGAGTTCCCTAGCCATCTGCCTAGAGGAGACATGATGATTTTCCTGAACAGAGAGAAGTACATCAATTTTGACCTCTTCACTCAGCGCATTCTGACGATGATTATTCGTTTTTCTTAAATGCCCATTTTCCCGAAACTGACTTTCAATCCTGCTTTCGGTACTTTGAGATATGGCTGGTAAGTCAGGATACTTCTCTCTAAATAAATAAATAACTTAATTTTGTGTTCTTGTCCTATCTCCATAGCCAATCATCATTAAAATTTCGATTTTGTGGGTTTCAGTTAAGTACGGCATGTTAGTATAATTTTTCGACCAACGGTGAACAACAGTCAACACAACAATGGAACGACTAATACTCTCCTCACTCGAATATGCGTGGAATGCGATGCTACACTTCTTACTTGTTTTTATAACTAAACGTCAAAATGATAAACGTCAGTTTGAAAAAAAAATGACAAACCAGCACGTTTTGGCATTCCACTTTTAAAATGCATAAAAATTCGATTAAGGTGACTTGATTTCTTCATTCTACAAATTTGATAATGTTTGTTAAATATCTTCTAAATGACAGGGAAAAAAAAATGAAATTTGGCACACATGTGTAACTTGATATACTCTTTAAGAATAGTGATAAAAAATTAGGGTTGCTATTAAAAAAAATAGTCAATGACGTCATATCTCAAATTTGGGACACGCTGTATAAAATTTTATTACATCATAAAGAGCGCAATTTAAAATACTAATCGATGTGTCTGAGCATATTTCCGAAGAATAAACATTCTTTGATTTACTGAATTTATTCCAAGTTGGAGACTCGCACTGTATAAAACCGAAATTTTATCAACGGAGAAAATAAGAAAATTATTAACCCTGGGGCCGTGTCAACCAGGCCTATCAGATACGTTTGAAAATTTTCTATCTGATTTAAATAATAGAAAATTTCAGCCAAATTGGTACAAGCAGAGTACCAGCATCCTCTATTCTCCTCGTTGTAACAAAATGTTCTGTTTTTCTTGCTGGCTGTTTTCTACAACTGGGGGTACTGTTTGGTCTGATCCTCATAGAGGATTCTTTAATTTTAAAAAAGTATTTGAAAAAATAAAATTGCACGAAGAAAGTCGGACTCACAGAGAATTACATAATAAATTTGTAATAACTAAACTGATAATTTTCAAGGATTCTACAGTAATTAATAACCAACTGCGTGCTGAAAAAAAATTATTAAACAAAAATCGTGAAACTCTAAAAAGGTTTCTTCACGATATATTGTTTTTGGCAAAACAACATCTACCTTTAAGGGGACATGCGGAACATGGTGATGTTAGTAACAAGGGAATTTTTTAGAACTATTAAATTTGTTAAAAAAAATATGACATTACTTTAGACGAACATTTGTTGAATACAAATAAAGTTGCCAAGTACACCAGTCCAACAATTCAAAATGAATTGCTTCATCTCATATCGACTGAACTTTTGTCTAAAATTGTTAATGAAATTATTTATGCTGGTTATTATTCTCTTAACGTGGACTCTTCCCTCGACATAACAAAAAAGGAGCAACTTTCTTTGTCAATCCGGTATGTCAATAAACGTGGATATTCCGAAGATAGTTTTATCAAATTTATTGAAATGCCTGACGGTTCTGCAGAAACCTACTTTAATATCATAACATGGGAATTAAAATCATTAGTAATTAATCTTGGGTTATGTCGTGGTCAAGAATATGATAGGGCAAGTACAATGTCCGGTAATATATCTGGTTTGAGAACTAGAATTCAAGAGCAAGAGCCAGAAGCACTTTATGTGCACTGCTGTGCGCATATTAAATGAACGTGCACGCTGAGTAGACGTATAATTCGTGTAGTGCATTTACTTCCAAGTTATAAACTAATATTCAACTACAATGCCGTCAGGAGTTTCCACACGCAACAACACTGAAAAGGATGAGTCTATGATTCAGAAAGTAGTAGAGCGGGTGCTCTCTAATCCTAGTTTTTTGGACAAATTGCTTGATAAAATCAACGAACACATGAAACACAAGTTCAATATCTTCGAACAAAAGGTGGAATCACTGCAGATCAAAGTGGATGCCTTGCAGGGAACATTTGATAAATTGGAACAACAACAAAAATGCAACAATCTGAGAATTTTTGGGTTGGATAAAGGACAGAAACTGAAGCCCGAAGAAGTATTAATTAACCTGTGCAAGGACAAACTTCACGTTCCGATTGCGGTAGAGGACATCGATCGAATTTCCATGACGAAAGGCGAAGTTCCAGCTCTCCTAGTTACATTCAGGAATACGCAAAAGCGTAACATGGTGTATGCTGCTAAGCGAAAGCTAAAAGGCACCAAAGTCGTCATACGGGAGGACCTCACAGCTAACTGTTTGGCCCTAGTGAAAGAAGCCATCAAACATTATACAAGTAAAAATGTGTTTACTAACTATGGTGTCGTTTACATAAAATGTATTGACGGTTTCAAACGTATATTTAATATATTAGATCTTGAAAATATTAAATGCATTTAAGTTTTTGCGCTCAGCCGGATTCACCTTTTATTGTCAATCTCCTTGGACGATTTGAGACTTTTGCACTCGGTTTATCTTTTCTTTATCATTATTTTTCTATTGTTTTTTTTTTCTTTTTTCTTTCCCACTTTTAATTTATTCGGATTGGGAAGAACTTATCTGTTTTGTTTCCTTATTCACCGGAATAAGTTATTAATTTATTTATACTTAATTAACTAATTGTATAAACTAATATATGCAAATAGTTTAAAAATAGCTCACATTAATGTAAGATCTTTATTGCCTAAATTATCAGACGTTAGAGAACTAATCCATAACAATAATATAGATACATTAACTCTTTCGGAGACTTGGCTAAACACAAATATAACTAATAGTCAATTGAATATTCCCGGTTTCAATTTCTTGAGGAATGATCGTTTTACAAGAGGAGGCGGTGTGGGCATGTATATTAAAAATTCACTCGATTTTGTTCCCTTGCGACTTGAAGTCGATATTGAAATTGTTGCGGCCCAAAAATAAGCCGCATTAAGTGCATTGTAAATAGTTTGAAATAAGTGTATATATCGGTCCTAATTATGCTGGTTCTCGGAAAAGGATAATCTTTCGGGGTGTTGTAAATATTAGCTAGGTCGGGGTAGTTGCGCCTCTCATTGTTCGGGCAGGATTTTGGACCCAGCTGGAGATGTATTGTGAACAGGTAAATCTTTTAGGGATAATCAAATGAAGGCCAGATGAAAGTCGTACAAAATGCATCTCCAGCGTGTCGGTACAAAGTGGCAACAAGGCAAAAATGTAAAGCTTGGGGGAAGTTAGCGACCAATCATAGCGGTCGCGATCTTACCCCCAAATTAAATTAGGCGTGCCTATAGAGTGAGCGCGGGGGATCTAACAACTTTTCGAAGGGAAGACGTTATCGTAGAGAGAGTTGTCAACGATCTAGCAAAGAGATCAGTTTATCAGTAAAGTCGCAACGAGAACCAGCATACACAACTTAAGTTTAAATCCAATCATTGTAAAGTCGAGTGTAAATATTTGTGCAATAGATTTGTTATATATAACAAAGTTTTCATTAACCCACTCCACATCTGAGAGCAGCACAAGGCTGTCTCTTATAAAACTAATCGATTCGACCAGGAGCAGCACGAGGCTGCCCCGTATCTTCAACGACTCGAATTCATCAAAGCAGCACGAGGCTGTTACATGTTTTGGTCCTTCGAAGCCTGATCCAAGAGTTTTTGGATCGAACCTGGACGTCATCACCGAGGAAGACGTCGCCTACATACAGGTACAAGGTGGGAACTGGATCGACAAGGGAATCCAGGTCCGGAGCGTAGCATCATCTCCAGTTCGTCACCGCATCGTGTGAGAGCCGTCGACGGAACCAAGAGAAACTACGCCCACATTACATCATCCAGGGAAACTACTGCAGAGGTTGCTGTCCAACACGGATCGAGCTTAAATTACGCCAAGGTAGGCCTCTCCTTTTCCCTATCTCTAAGTGTTTCTCATCCCTGTTTGCGCAATGGCTGAAAAACAAATGTCAAAGGAATCTGAGAAGAATCTTCGCGTGTTAAATAGGAAATGAGCATTTATCGAGCAAGAGTTAGCTAATATAGAAAGTGAACTCTCCGTTGCGAATTCACAGCTAGATAATCAAGTAGTTTTAGCTTTAGTGGAATCTTGTCAAGAATCTGTAAATGAATTTAAAAAATTGGAGGAAGATTATTTTGACGATGACTTTTCAGATTATTTTAATCACAGATTTATATTACATAAACGTTGTTATTCATTAAAATTTAGAGCCACCAATTTCACCCCGCATCAAACTAATAACGTTCAAGTTAATCTTCCGTCCATTAATCTTCCATCGTTTAATGGGAACTATCGTGAGTGGTTTTCCTTCATCGACACATTTAATACATTAATTGATAGTAATTCATCTTTGTCAAATTTACAAAAGTATCAATATTTGAAATCTTCTGTAGTAGGAGAAGCGGCTAAAGTGATTCAGTGTCTAGAAATTAGTGATGCAAATTACACAATTGCCTTGCAGTTACTGCGCGAAAGTTTTGAAAAGAAAAGAGTTATAGTACAAAGTCATATTCAAGAGTTATTTGATTTACCGAGCATAACTAAGGAGACAAGTAATGAATATAGGAATTTAATAAACATGGTTAATCAGCATTTAAAATCACTTGAATCTCTGAATCGTCCAGTACATTCATGGGACGATATATTGATTTATTTAATAATGTCGCGTTGTCCAAAACAAACAAGAATTGATTGGGAAAACAAAATGGCCGCAGCTGAGTTGCCAACATTTAAACAATTGCACGATTTTTTGATGCATCGAAGTCGTACATTAGAAACGATTCAAAATTCATTTTCTCAAGGTTTTAGTAAACCATCTGGTAAGGTTGAGGACAATAAAATTAATTCAATTACTTGCATAATGTGCAAGCAGGCACATAATATATTTCAATGTGACAAATTTCGTGCAATTGATCCACAAAAACGAGTAGATTTAGCTAGGTCAAAACGATTATGTTTAAATTGTTTGCGATCGGGTCACAACGCAATCGATTGCAAATCGGGAAATCGTTGCAAAAATTGTAACAAGCGCCACAGTACCCTGTTGCACTTAGAGAGAACGCAGCAACCTTCGAACAGCTTACACATTAGTAATGCGGGCAATGAAATGGTGTTGTTGTCCACATGTGTAGTTGAAGTTCGTGATGCATCTAACAAAAAACACGACGTTCGAATGGTATTAGATTCAGGTTCACAAATTAATTTAGTCACTAAACAATTAATTGACAAATTGCGTATAAAAACCATTGCGTCCGACTATAAGTTCTCTGCTATTGGTTCCCAAATGTTTAATTCTCAGCAAAATGCTGAAATAAGTTTAAATTCAAAGGTTAGCAGCTTTAAGGCTAACATGCAGTGTTTTGTAATGAATCATATTACAAATTCACTTCCTTCTCACGTAATCGATAGGAAAAGGTTTAGTTTACCACCGAATATCCAGTTAGCAGATGCACGATTTTTTAAACCGGGAGCGATAGATATTTTACTTGGGGCGGAATTATTTTATCATCTATTACAACCAGAACAACAATATTTATACGACAAAAAGCTTATTTTGCAAAATACGAAATTGGGTTGGATAATTAGTGGACGAGTCCCGTTCATTGGTCCAAATACGACTTTATCTTGCAACTCTGTCACATATTCTCAAATTGAGGCTACAATTAAACGGTTTTGGGAAGTGGAGAATATTGAAAATAATAATCAAAGTAGAACAGTAGACGAACAACATTGTGAGGATCTTTTTCATAATACAGTAACGAGAGGTACGGATGGTAGGTTCATGGTTGCGTTACTATGGAAGGAGGATAAGGATAAATTAGGGTCATCATATCACATGGCAAAAAAACGATTAATTAATTTAGAACGCAAGTTAGCTCGAAATGAGGTACTTCGTGAGGAATATGTATCATTTATGGATGAATATAGTCAGCTAGGGCACATGAAACGCGTCCCATTCCCCGTCGCAATAGAATCAGGATATTTTTTGCCGCATCACGCAGTAATCAAGGAATCAAGCAGTACAACAAAGATTAGAGTGGTTTTTGACGCAAGCGCGAAATCAAGTAATGGGGTTGCATTAAATGATTTACTTTTCACGGGGCCGACGCTACAAGATGACCTTTTTGATATTTTAATTCGTTTTCGAATTCATGAATACGTCATTACGGCAGACGTGAAAATGATGTATAGACAAATTAGAACCTGCCCCACAGATAACAAATATCAACGCATATTATGGCGGCGGACACCCAAGCAACCGATTCAGGTTTTTGAGTTAAATACAATCACATATGGAACATGTTGCGCTCCATATTTAGCTGTTCGCTGTTTGCAAGAACTTGCAAAAGATGCAGCTGATCCGTTAATAGCGCAAATAATACTGCGCGATTTTTATATGGACGACCTTTTAACTGGAGCCGCCACAATCGAAGAAGCTAGATATCTTCGCGAATCAATTACACTCACCCTAAGCAAGGGCGGACTTACTCTTCGAAAGTGGGCCGCAAACGACAAAGATATTGTTTCTGACATTGCTAATTGCCGGGATAATAATCAAGTTTTAAGTTTATCACCAGATCAGCATATTAAGGCTCTTGGCGTCTGTTGGAACCCACGAGATGATTTAATCCAATATGATTCTTATAACTTTGAATCAGCTAATATAACCAAACGTGTTATTCTTTCAAAAATGTCTCAAATTTTTGATCCATTAGGTTTGCTAGGGCCTGTTATTGTTTTGGCAAAGATATTATTGCAAAAAATATGGCAACACAAATTACGTTGGGATGAAAGGGTCCCACAGGATATCTTAAGTTCATGGAAGGAATGGTGCTCTGAATTAAATTCAATGGATTCGATAAGTATTAATCGAAAGGTTAGGTATTCGCCAAATTCGATATTAGAAATTCACGCATTCGGAGACGCGAGTCTAGCAGCATTTTGTTACCCAAGTCACATCTAGTTACAAAATTGATTTTTGAACATTATCACAAAATAAATTTGCACATAGGGCCGCAAGGTACACTGGCCGCGGTCCGATCTAAGTATTGGCCTATCGCGGGCCGCAATACCGCAAGGCAAGTCATGCGAGAATGTGTAACATGTTTTAGGGCAAATCCTGGTATATCAGAACCTATCATGGGCGATTTGCCACAATATCGAATAGATCAAATACGGCCATTCTTAAAGACAGGCCTAGATTACGGTGGCCCGTTCCTAATTAAAGAAGGCAAGCGAAAAACTGCAAGGTTTGTGAAAATGTATGTAGCACTGTTTATATGTATGGCCACTAAGGCAGTGCACCTTGAAGTAGTCACCGATTTGACCACTGAATCATTTCTAGCCGCACTGCGCCGGTTCATTTCGCGTCGCGGACTAGTAACGGACTTATATAGTGATAACGCAACTACTTTTGTTGGGGCAAACAGGGAGATTCGAGCACTGTATCAATTATTGATTAATAACCATGGCGAAATTCAAGCGGAACTCATGATTCATAGAATAAATTGGCATTTTATTCCTCCCCGCGCTCCGCATTTTGGCGGTCTTTGGGAGGCTGGAATTAAAGCCACTAAGAGGCATTTATATAAAATTGCAAGTCATGCCAATTTAACACATGAAGATTTTTACACATTACTGACACAAATAGAAGCCATTGTGAATTCTCGGCCCTTGTGTCCCCTCTCTAGTGATCCTAACGATTTATCCATCCTGACACCTGGTCACTTCCTTATTGGCGACAGTTTGAAAGCACTCCCAGAGCCGAATCTACAGGAAGTAAAAATTGGAAGGCTTTCTCGATGGCAGCATATCCAGCGAATGCAACAACACTTTTGGAGTAGGTGGCATAAGGAGTACCTACAAGAGTTGCAGAATCGTCGCCGGTGGAAGCGCTCAGTTGGGCACCCTCTTCAGATGGGCGAACTAGTCCTCCTTCGAGACGACAACTTACCACCCAGTCGCTGGCGAGTAGGACGTGTAGAAAGTATCTACCCAGGAAAGGACGATATAGTGCGTGCGGTAACGGTGAAGACCGCCAGCGGTAGTGTAGTGCGCGCAACCAGAAAATTGTGTGCGTTTCCTAAGACACCATAAGACTATATCAAAATTAGTTAAAAATAAAAAAGAAATGTCAATTATTTTAAGTGGCATATAGCATTATTATTAGTAATATTATTTTATAGTATTTTATTGAAATCTAGTAATTTCAAGGGGGGAGTATGTTGCGGCCCAAAAATAAGCCGCATTAAGTGCATTGTAAATAGTTTGAAATAAGTGTATATATCGGTCCTAATTATGCTGGTTCTCGGAAAAGGATAATCTTTCGGGGTGTTGTAAATATTAGCTAGGTCGGGGTAGTTGCGCCTCTCATTGTTCGGGCAGGATTTTGGACCCAGCTGGAGATGTATTGTGAACAGGTAAATCTTTTAGGGATAATCAAATGAAGGCCAGATGAAAGTCGTACAAAATGCATCTCCAGCGTGTCGGTACAAAGTGGCAACAAGGCAAAAATGTAAAGCTTGGGGGAAGTTAGCGACCAATCATAGCGGTCGCGATCTTACCCCCAAATTAAATTAGGCGTGCCTATAGAGTGAGCGCGGGGGGATCTAACAACTTTTCGAAGGGAAGACGTTATCGTAGAGAGAGTTGTCAACGATCTAGCAAAGAGATCAGTTTATCAGTAAAGTCGCAACGAGAACCAGCATACACAACTTAAGTTTAAATCCAATCATTGTAAAGTCGAGTGTAAATATTTGTGCAATAGATTTGTTATATATAACAAAGTTTTCATTAACCCACTCCACATCTGAGAGCAGCACAAGGCTGTCTCTTATAAAACTAATCGATTCGACCAGGAGCAGCACGAGGCTGCCCCGTATCTTCAACGACTCGAATTCATCAAAGCAGCACGAGGCTGTTACAGAAATATTATGGAAACTCATTAAAACAAATATAGTAAACTTCACAGTAGCCGTCGCTTATAAACCACCGCAACTCGATGAAGCATTTTTTTAAATTAAGTTAGAAAGCTCAATTATTAATAGCTTTGCATACTTTGATAATACTATTTGTTGTGGAGATTTCAATATTGACGTATTAAAACCGCAACTTCTCTCCAGTCTATTACTGAGTAACATCTTAGACAGCCTAGAAATGACACAACTAATAAAACACCCAACACGCTTAACTTTAACTACCTCAACCCTTATTGATCTAATCCTGGTTTCTCGCGATATGAATATAAGTGATCATGGTGTTATTGATTGTAATATATCAGATCATGTATGTGTATGCACATTTCGTGACACCTTTGAATTTAACCTTGATTTAATCAACACCCCATTTCATGATATACTTTATACAAATGATATAAATGAAAAAGTATCGATACTAAATAACTCTATCTTAAATATTTTTAATAAGCATGCACCAATAAGAACTCGTTCATTCGTTAAACCTAAATCTCCCTGGTTAACAGACAATATTAAATATTTAATTGAGCTACGCAATAAATCTAAAGCTAAATTTAGACGAACTGGAAATCTCGCGACCTGGGAATATTACAAAACCCTAAGAAATTACACTAATACGGCAATTAAAAATGAGAAAAAAGCATATTTCTCATATATATCTCGGAATAGGAATCATAAGTTTTCTATGGAAACATCTCAAAAATTTAAATTTGAAAAAAGGTCCGGTACCAATTCCTAATTCCTATAAAATATTATTTTATTAATAGCCTACCTGCATTCAGTTCTAATAATATTATTACTATACTAACACACGACACCCATCTATGGCTCACTTTGGATTTAAATTAATTGATGAGTTTACTGTACTTAAAGAACTAAATAATGTCAAATCTATATCTAGTGGGTACGAAGGTATCAACGTTACTATGCTGCGCTTGTGTTGTCCAGCAATCTTACCATTTTTAGTTCACATTATTAACTGTTGTATTCTGGAATCCACCTTCCCTGATACCTGGAAATACGCCATCATTAAGCCCATTCCGAAAATCAATGCACCTACTGAATTGAAACATCTTCGCCCTATTAGTATATTACCAATAATATCTAAAATTATGGAAAAAATATTATCATCGCAACTGGTGGAATACGTTGATAAGTATGACATACTTCCAAAAGAACAGTCCGACTTCAGGTCGGGTCACAGCTGTGAAACGGCCTTGCTCTCCATAACTGATGACATAATTACCGCCACGGACAAGGGGAAAATGACAGTGCTGATCTTATTAGATTACAGTAAAGCGTTCGATACAGTCACCCATAGCACTTTAGAGCTGATATTTAGATATATTGGATTAGACGAACCTTCAATCACTTTAATGCGTAGTTACCTAAGTAACCGGAAGTAGTGTGTAAAAATTGATAACCTTACATCAGACCTTTTAAACACTGAAAGGGTCTATCCTTGGGCCTCTTCTTTTTTCTTTATACTCATCATCTTTACTGAATAAACTTAAATTTTGCACTGGGCACATGTATGTTGATGATACTCAGCTGTATTACTCATTTCCACCGGACTCTATCACCAGCAGCGAGGAATGCATTAATTCTGATCTACAAAACATTTTTAACTTCTCTAACATGTTAGATTTAAGTATTAACCCCTCAAAGTCGGCTTTCTTAGTTTTTGGTAAACGTAAATCTAAACGGGATAAGTATTCCATATAAAGAGAGAGCTAGTAATCTAGGTGTTGTTATGGACAACACTTTTCGTTATAACCAATTTATTAATAAATGCATGTCAGCAGCATATCTCAACTTAAAAAATCTGTACCCACACCGAGCATACCTAGAAACCTCAACCAAGATTACCTTATGTGTTACTTTGGTGCTCTCACATTTTAACTATTGTTCCACGTTGTACCATCCAGCTATCGATGAAAACACTAACCGGCGCATACAAAGGGTCCAAAATTCATGCCTTCGATTTATTTACGGAATAAAAAAAATTGATAGAATCTCGCATAAACTTACGGATGCTGGTTGGAACAATATGGAACATAGAAGGAATATTTAAGCCAAGTGCTTATATTATAAAATTGTATACACCATGAAACCACCTTATCTGTACAATAAAATTATTAATTATGATGTCCATAATATTAACACGAGATTTAGGGGTAGAATTTCTCCTCCAAAACATGCGACCACATTGTACGAGCGATCATTTTCCTACCAAATATACATAACATACAACTCGCTACCTACGACTCTTATTGGTTTGGGTTTATCCAGGTTCAAAGCTGCAGTTAATGCCGGTGCTATTCTTCTCTAACGTCTGAAATGTATGTATATGTGATCTAGGAAGTTTAATGTTTTATTATTGTAATTATTTCATTTAATTATTATTTTATTTGATTTTTCTAGTTCTAGTATTCTATATATCTAAATATATATTTTGTATGTTTTTCTATAAAATTATTATATGTTCTTACATACAATTTATTATAAGTTTAAGGTTTGGATGGAAGACCAGCAGGATGAGTTATCATCCAATGCTGAATCCCGCCTTAGGGTTCTCCTTTTGTGATTTTAAATTCGTATTTATGTTTATTAATTTTCTTATATATACAAACATCTTTATTTAAGAATTGATACAAATATATATACATACATATAAAAATTTATGGTTTTCCGCAATTCTTAATTGGCTATCGACCGGAGGTCTTTCAGCCATAATTTTCTTATTTGTAGCATAAAGGAAGAATAAAGTTTATTATTATTATTATTATTATTATAATCTTAATTTGGCATTAGTAGATGCGATTAGTTCTTGTGTGGAAATTAAACTGTTTTTTGGCACTTTGGAACAAATATATGTTTATATAACAGAAAGTTTTCTTAGGCTGAAATTGTTTCAAAAAATTCAAAATGAAATTGTCGAAGATGTTACGAAACTAACAATAAAAAAATTATCTGTTACAAGATGGGCTAGTCACAAAAAAGCAGTTGATTCATGTTTTTATAATATACAGGCCATTGAAGAAACCTGTGAAAATATTATTTTCGGAGAAATAACAAATGCCACTGGCATTTGCCACAAATGGCAGAAGCATCCGGTATAATAACCATAATTAAATCCTTTGAATTCAAATTTCTTTTTTGTTTTTGGAAAGAAATATTAAATAAAATTTACGTGTTGTCTAATTATTTGCAGAAGTCTGATCTGAATTTAAACACATCCGCACGTTTAATAAATGCTGCCCAGATAGACATAATTTCACTTAGAAATGATGATACTTTTTTCAAGATTAAAGCGAAAGCCCTATTATTAGCAACCAAATGTGACAGTTCTCTAAATTTTACCAATAGACGGACGAGGAAAGTAAAAAGATTTCACGATGAGAGGCAAGAAGACTTCCAACATGAAAATCCAGAAATTAAATTTACAGTTACTGTGTTTTATGTGGCCTTGGACACACTCATTGAAACCTTAAAAATCAGGTTCAATGATTTTATGGAGGTTTCGCAGAAATTTAATTGTTTGATGTTGAAGAATTAGATACAACTGATGATAATATTAAACGTATAATGGATTTAGTCTTATATTATAAAAATGATTTGACAATAGATACGATTGAAGAATATAAGTTATTTTGCAGCTTTATGTTGGAGGTTAAAAAAGAAAATATTTTAACCACAGATGAAATTTTACCATTTATTATAACTAATGATTTGGAAAGTGTTTATATTAAAATTGTATAAAATATTTTGCACGTTAGCAACAAATAGCGCCGGAGCCGAAAGATCATTCAGCCGTTTGCGAAAAATAAAATCCTTTCAAAGAACAACAATAGGGGAAGAAAGGCTTAACGACTTGGCCTTAATAAGCATTGAATCAGAATATGCCGCGGATCTTGATTTTGATGTTATCCTAAATAAAATGAAAAATGTTAAAACCAGGCGCCTTGCATTTTAAATAAATATTTTCTATTAATATCTTGTATTTTTATTTAAACACTACCTAACCAATACCTTTGGACATACTGGGTGGTGCATTAGGAGGATGCACCATAGTGATTTCTATATATTTTTTTTAATTCTTAATTATTTGCTTCCCATGTAGAGATCAAAAAAATCATACATAATGAAACTATTTATAATGTTATATCACCGTGCTGGAGGTTAATTTTCATTAGTATTAAACCTGCAATGATAAACGGTTTAGTTTTCACATCTTCCATGTAAGTAAAATTTTCGCCAACACGTGCGTCTCCAACACGTGCGTCTCCAACACGTGCATAACCTCAACTCATTAACTTATTAAAAACTTTAACTGGAATAAAATTCATAACTTCGATATAGGCGATTTTTGCAAAAAATCCCGAAACACGCTAAGTATTGTTTTTTCTTGCCCTCATTTCTATGTATATGCTGCTTGTTTATCTGTTCCCGGAAGAGCCCAGCCACCTCCGACTTTTTTTTTTCAAATGGAAAGGTATATCAAGTGACACCTCGTTTGAAAGGTCTCTTCGCAAGTAATACAACACACTATTTATTTCTTGAATATTTACAAATCCCACGTGATAAAAAAAAGAAACTACATTCCGCTTCACTTATATGGTTGTAAGCTTCCACAGAATAAGCGAAGCGGAATGTAGTAGCAAAAGTGACTTGTGCTCCACCCAGTGGTGAATAATATCAAGATACATTTCGGTTCTCGTCTACCGTTACCGGCATGTATCTACACTACAAATATTACTTCCGAAAAATTTGCAGATGTGTGTTGGGTTGAATATGGCAGACTGATGATTCTTAACAAAAGATGAAACAGCTGTCTCTGTCTTTCGCCTCACACATTTGCAAATTTTTATCATCACCTGACCGAGAATCTCGTTAGCACTTTATCTACAGTTATATATATATATATACAGGGTGACCCAGTGTTTTGCTCAATCGGCCACACTTTGCGGTGCTCGGAGATAACTTACGCGGGGTTGTTAATACTTCGCAGATGCCGTTATTGGGCTTCTTCCAAAGGCAACATCTGAAGGAAAGTCTCTCGTTCTACTGTGCCAGGAAATAAGTGCGCCGGTCGACAGCGTTTAAACGTCAATTGCCGGCAGAGCCCTGCATGGGCCGGGTCGGGCCGTATTTTTCAAACTCTGGGCCAGGACGGGCCGGGCCGGGCTTTCCGATGAATAATTTAATCCGGGCCGGGCCGGGCCGGGCTTGGATAAATTTAATTTTATTATATTTTGGAACGCAACAAAGTGAATTGAAAAAAAATGTTATTAACACGAATTCAATGTATTTTAAGAAGGAATACATGGGTCCAGTAATTTTATTTATTTAATTCAACATTTTTCGGGGACGGGCCGGGCCGGGTCGGGCTTTGAATATTCCGGGCCGGGCCGGGCCCGCAGCACATTCTCGTTTCATCGGGCCGGGCCGGGCCGGATTTTAAATTTTCTTTGTCGGGCTGGGCCGGGCCGGGCCGGGCTTTCGAAAACCCGCTTCTACAGGGCTCTGATTGCCGGGCTACTAAGTAGTAGCCGGTCACGCCGAGCAAATTTCGCCACCGTTCCGCCACTCGATTTTTGCGCGTGGATAAGTTAGGGACTCGCATGCAGTGATGCAGATTTCCGTTACTTTTCGCTACTTGTAACTAGTCGTTACTCTTAGGTCCAATACTCGTTACTTTGAATTCGGTACTGAGTACTTATAGAAGTCTGAATCGGTACAGGTATTCTAATGCAACCTCTACACCATCGCCCGAACAGTTCGGGCAAGCGCCTCGGGCGATTGGCACGAACGAATGCGGCGGCATCCATACCGTCGTCCGACTGTGCGATCGGGCCGAACGAACGCTTCTCCATCCACACTATCGTCCGACTGTTGTGCGGCTCAGTATCGACATGGATGTCATAAAGGTAGCATCTGCTGCTTATTTTTATTCTGCGGCCTACTACAACTTTTTAAAAGTGTTTGAAAGTAAAAAACTAAGAATACTTGGAAGAAAAGGAGATGGTGGATGACAGCCATGCACAGGAACAGAACAAGGTAAAAATAATTTATGTAAAAGTTATGATTAAATTTTATATGGTCCAATTTTTGCTACAATATAAATTATTTATTTATTTCAGGGGTAGCATGAGTGTTGAACCTTCTGGCGAATTGAATAATTTCACTAGAATGTCATACACAGATTTTGAGTTTTTATTGAATGAAATTTCACAAGTCATCAATAAACAAAATACTATGTTCAGACAGGCGATACCAGCGAAAGTCCGACTAGCTATTACTCTGAGATATTTAGCTTCAAGAGCCTCCATTTTTTATTTAAAGTTTCTAGTCAGTTGATATCTAAAATAATACCGGTGTGTTCTGCCTTAAATGAAGCTTTGAAGAATGAAGTAAAGGTATGATAATAAAATAAAATAAAAGTCCTTAAAAACCCAACCAAAAAAAAATCCACATTCTTTGCTACTGTGTTTTTCAGATGCCATCTAATCCAGAAGGATGGTTGGAAATAGAAAAAGGCTTCCGAAACAAGTTTCCCCGATGCCTTGGAGCGATCGATGGAAAACATATATCTATACAGTGTCCCAATAATAGCAGTTCAGAATTTTATAATTACAAACGAACATTCAGTATTGTATTACTAGCTTTAGTAGACAGCAATTTCCGTTTCATTTTTGCTGAAATCGGAAGTCAGGGACGAATTAGTGATCGTGGCGTATTTACTAATAGCTTGCTATGGGAAAAAATATGTTCAAATGAAATACATTTTCCAATGGAACATCCCCTACCAGGATCTCTTTTTACGTTCTGGTGGCAGATGGGGCATTTGCCCTTAGTACTCATGTCATGAAATCCTATTCTGGCAACCACTTTAATGGGTCACCTGAAAAAACATTCAACAGCAAATTATCTTCTGTCCGTGTAGTGGTAGAAAACGCTTTCGGAATTCTAGCATCTAGATTTAGAGTTTTTTGAAAACTTGGTACACGGGAAGCAAACATTTCTCCATATTGTCATACGCAAACCATATTGGCTTGTATATGTCGTCCGCTCCGGCGCCTGATTTAATAGAGGCTTTTTTTTCTTTTAAGGTGGGCTTTAAATGATGCCATGAGTGTATCCTTCTTCTTTTTCAGTTCGGAAATATCCACCCCAGTGGCCTGGCTCATCCGCACCCAAGCGTTTGGTGTTTTGAGGAGCCGCTAAAAATGTCCAGAGTAGGCGGCATGGCCCTTGGGTTTATTGCGGTCGGTAATAATCACCAGGCGGTCGTAAAAATGTCAAACTTGCGGGCACGTGCCCACCGGATCGAATTTTAAATTTTTGGCCCAAGCAGGTAGTGAGCCCTTTTTTGGGGTGTATTATAATAAGCCGTGCATTCATGTCTAACTGGTTGATCGCCCCAAGATGAAGATGAAATAATTAAGAAATATAATACTTTTCCTTTTAATGATAGGTAATATTTGATGCATTAGGGATATTATAGATGAAAATTAAATTGTCCTTATTTTAAGCCAATAAAGGTATGGTTGTAGATAAAGTATAGTACATAACTCGAGTTATAAAGTAATTAGGCACTAGTGAAATAGTGTAATACAAAAAATATGTTAATTATTAATAAATTTATAGGGTGCTGTAAAAATTCGTTTCATATTCATTTTCATTTTTTGCTCTCGAGTGCTCGTCATTGATAAAAATACATTTTCAAAAATTCGTAACTCGACTGAAAATTGCTGTAGATTCAAAAGCCAAAATTATTTTGAAAGATCGACGTCTTGTGAAGTGAATTGAATTATTGTAGTATTTTATCCCTGCGTTTCATATTAATGTTGCATTCGAAATTGCGACATTGAAAAAAATACATTTTCAAAAATTCATAACTCGACTAAAAATTGCTGTATATTCAAAAACCAAAATTATTTTGAAAGATCAACGTCGTGTAGAGTGATTTGGATTTTTGTAGCATTTTATCCATTCGTTTCATATTAATTTTGAATTTTTGCGCTCGAGAGTTCGACATTGAAGAAAACACATTTTCAGAAATTCATAACTCGACTGAAAATTGCTGCACATTCAAAAACCAAAATTATGTTAAAAGATCGACGGCTTATGAAGTAATCTGAATTTTTGTAGGATTTTATCCTTCTGTTTTATATTTTTTTTTTTTTTTTTTTTTTTTTTTTTAAAAAGGAAGGATGGTTGATGGGATTTCGGGTTAAGGAGAGTGAATGATATTAGGGAAATTGGCGTAAGCTACTTGGCTATTCTGCCACAACCGATTCTTTGTAATAAATTCATATATTGATATGAAAGGACAACCACTAGACATCCATGGACCCGTACGGCCATTTTTCATTCAGAAAAAGTGACCGTCCGGATGGGATTTGAACCCACGACCACGAGGCCCAGAAGCAGGAGCGCTACCCACTAGGCCACCGCGGCCCCTGTTTTATATTAATTTTTAATTTTTTTTGCACTCGAGTGTTCGTTATTGAAAAAAAATACATTTTCAAAAAGATTAAGATTACTTTATTTCATAGAAATGTATATTTCAGTTATTTTGTATTTTTCAAGGGCGATGTCCCGCTAATAAATGTATTAATATTATTATTAATTCGAGTAAGAAAAATTTACATGTTGGGATTAAAATAATTCTACAAGCTTTATTACTCGTGGAATTCTCTTCAAAATTTCCAAAACTGCTTAGAAATTATTCATTTTTCACATACTAGATAATTATTTTGATATTTTTAAGCTATAAACAATACGGCGACAGTCGAAACTTGAATACGCGGAAGCGAAATTTACATCTTGAAATAAGGAAAATTCTAAAAATATAATGTATGTATGTATGTATGTATTTATTTCATGTCTTGACAGTAAGTCTTACACACGTCAGATTACATAGTATATAAATAATAATAATGTTAAAGTAAATAGAACAAAAATAATTAGTAATGTACACTAACAAACATATTTTAATAGTACCTTATCACTAAAAGTTGTGTATGCTTAAATAAATATGAAATAAAGAAAAAATAAATGAATGGCGATTTCAATTTGTTGGTATTAGGGAAACCCATTAAGCGATATTCGACCCGAGAAAATCATCAAAAGTGTAGGGTGCCATTTTTATAAGCAGTTCCTTTATGTTAGATTTAAAATTTGGTAAGGACATATTTTTAAGATTGGTCCCCAACTTATTAAAAAACTTAGGGCCCTAGTAATTTTCAGCTGTTTGGGATTTGACTAATCTTATTTGAGCTATACTCAGATTTTCTTTATTCCTTAATGAATACATATTGTTGTTACGTGTTTCGTAATTATTAATATTTTTTTTTGATATAGCATAGACATTTATATATGTATACTGCTGGTACAGTCAATATACCGTATTTGATATAGGAGGATTTGCAATCTTCTTTGTATCCTAAATTTGCAACGATCCTAACTGCTTTCCTCTGCAGTCCAAACAGTCTATGACGAGAAGCTGAATGGCCCCATAATGTGACTCCGTATGTTAGATGACAATGGCAGAGACCATAATAGGCTTTTATTAAGACTGCAGGAGACACATTACATGAAATGTTTCGGAGGCAGAAAATACCTTTTGACATTTTTCTAGCTACCTCATTACCATGAACGTCCCATTTTAGAGTGGGATCTAAACTGATTCCTAAGAATTTAGTTGCAATTGCAAAAGTCATATCCTGTTTTCTTAGAGTAAAGAGCATTTCAACGGACTTTGAGTTATTTACAAATAACTTATTACTAGCAAACCAATCTGTTGCAGCTGTTTTTGCTTCATTGTGGATGACTAACACGTCTTCCAACCTTTCAGAGGTATTTATAAGTGTGGTATCATCCGCAAATAAAATACTTTGGCACTTGGTATGGTGTGGGAAATCATTGATGTAAATAAGAAATAATATGGGTCCTCGAATGGAACCTTGTGGGACACCATATTTATTGGGAAGATATTTGGATTCCTCATTAGCAATGCAAACTTTCTGTAACCGATTTTCCAGATATGAACTCACAAGATTACAACTTTGATTACTGAAATTGTAGCGCTGCATTTTTTTTATAAGTAGCGGATGTGACACACAATCGAATGCCTTGCTTAGGTCTAGAAAAGTCGCCATTTCGTGGTGACCATTTTCAAAACATTCAATTGTTCTTGCGACAAACATTTGAACAGCATCAGTTGTTGACGAGTTTTTACGAAAACCAAATTGACAGGGGGACAGCAGGTTATTTACTTCTAAGAACTCCGTTATTTGATCTTTCATTATAGTTTCAATTATTTTTGACACAACAGGAAGAATTGAGATAGGTCTATAATTATCTTCACTTTCTGGATCACCCTTCTTATAGATCGGAATAACTTTGCTTAATTTAAGATTGTTAGGGAAGATGCCTGTCAGAAACATATCGTTAATTAGCTTTGTAATAGGTGCGATAAGAATGTCTATAATGCATTTAATTAGTTCACTTGTCAAACCATGAACATCAATGCATTTACTATTTTTCAATGAATTTATAGTATCCCTTACCTTTACCATAGATACTGGTTTAAATTCAAATGTCAGTTGACAGTTAATGTTTATTAATGTGGGATCCCTGTTCGATGCAGGTAAAGATAATAATAGCCTATCCACTACGCTAACAAAAAAAGAGTTAAGTTGATCACACGGAATATTACAGTTCTTGCCTTTTGAGTTTTGATTTCTTACAGAGTTTATTACATTCCATACCCCCCTTTGGTAGTTAGAGGATGAATTAATGTAAGTGTCATTGCTAGATATTTTCACTCGTTTAATTTCATTTCTGTAAAATATTCTAAATTGATTTCGCTGTTGCTTCGTTTCATGGCAAGGATACGTTTCACATAGATCATTTAGTAATTCCATATTCTGTCGCAATTGTGAAAGATGTTGGTTGAACCATTTAACCTGAAACTGTTTGTATGGTTTGCTGTTTTTCTGTGGAAAAGCAGCGGATGCGCAGTGAGTTAAAATTGAAATTATTTTGTTACTGTTTATATTAGTATCAGATGTTTGGCTAATAAAGTCCCAATCAACTTTCACTAACATTTGGAAAAATTCAAACTTTCCGTTTGGAGTAATAGGCCGGTACACTCTTCTAGGGGACGTACATGGTTTGTGATAAAAACACTTTTACTTTATTGGTATAACACGGATTTTTATTGTTGACTATAGTTTCGGCAACTCAACTGCCATTATCAAAACATAAAGTAAAAGTGTTTTTATTATATTTACAACATGTATGACAAAGTAGACGCCTCCACCATAAACAATAAATGCTAAAAAAATATCGCTTTTGGAATTATTTTCAAAATTTCCAAAACTACTTAGTAATGATACATTTTTAATACATTAGGAAACAATTGATAAAATTTTTAGCTAGAAATAAAACTGCGACTTTTGAAGCTTGAATTCGAGAAAGCGAAATTTACATCTGGGGATTATAAATATAGTAAAAACATTATCAATCGTGGAATTTTCTTAAAAATTTCTAAAACTAATTAGAAAATAATGCATTTTTGACATTCTAGAAAACAATTCATATTTTTAAGTTAGAAACAAAATGGAGACATTCGAAACTTGAATTCGAGAAAGCGAAATTTGCATCTAAGGATTTTAAAATTTCTAAAAACATTATCACTCGTACAATTTACTTTAAATTGACTACTTAGATATAGTAGACATACTAGAAAACAATTGACATTTCTAAGCTAGAAACAGACTGGCGACATTCTCAACTGGGTCAATCCAAGTGAATAAAAATTAAGTTCGTTGCTTGACCATTTTTAAATATTTTGATTTTTTTATATGCGATTACCCTATAATTGAGTTCAAAAGTTTTAAAAAAATACCTTGCACCGTTACTATAGTTGTAAGCGCACGACGTGTTTTCAAGTTAATTCATTTTCATTAGCGTTAATTTGAATATCTCTGCACTATGTTAAGTTACAACATTGCAATTGACATAATTGTTTTCAGAAAAGTCTCCTTTACAACAATGTTTATTACCCAAAAAAGACAAAATTTAAAAATAACCAGTAAAATGGAAGTTTGGTATTGAAAATTTAGAAAATCCACTTTAGATCCAAAAATAACAACCAAAATTTATCACAGTGTATTTTTTTCTCTAGCTAGATACCATAAATTAGTAGCTTTATATAGAGCAAGAACCCTGACAAATTTATAATTGTTTGAAATTTGAAAATCTTTATTTTTTGTAAAGTTCGGGGTTAGTGTTCTTGCTCTATATAAGGCTAGTAGTTTAACTGGAGAAAAAAAAATACACAAAAATACTGAAATGAACATAAATATAATTTCATTGATCCATGTTACACTTAAAAGTAAAAATTAATAATTGCCGTTTAGATTGAAAAAGTACCTGTAATGTATTAAATATGAGTTAGTTTTATTCAGGGTATGTTAGTTTGGAACGGATATTGAGTTGTGTTGCATTCATTTAAACGAATTCCTTTTAAAATTTAAAGGGAAGGTCGAACGCAGGTACTAGGGGTGAAGAATGGGAACATCTGGCATATCTTTTTGGAAGCTTGTCCAGACCTCGTCTCTAGCAGGTAGAAAAGGTTCGAATATGGTCATAAATTACAATTTCTACACCATTACGTAGAGAATAGAATCCCTAATCGTCGGTAGTAAACAACCCGCAAATTGTACCCCTTGATCCCGCCGCTCTGGCCAAATTACTATGGTCGCGTGTTTTGGATTCCATATAGCAGGTTTCATTTCATATAACTCCAAAAAGTTCAAAACACTTTCGTTTGACCAAAAGACACACAGCACAAAATAACAAAATTAATAATAACTAGGTCTTTATAAAATGAAAGCTAAGATCAAACTGAAATTTGGCTAAATAAAAGCACTTATCAACAACCGAAAGAACAAGACTGACTCATGAATCGGCAATCGCCTCCTTTGATCCGGGTACCAAAAACCGACACGAAGTGGATCGTCAAGTGAATCGACGCGAACGGTCCCGAACTTACCCAAGCGACCATCCACACCATCGCGTTCGCCTAACTTCGCCTTGGTTCGGCAATGGTGTAGAGGAGGCGTAAGAGGTAGTTGTAGGTAGATCGTTACAGTATTCGTTTTAGGTTTGTAGGTACATTCCTATGAAGTACTCGAGCGATCAGCGGGGATTATTTTAACCCGGCAAACTTATGTATATTTTTGAATAATTTAAATGGGGCTTCAGAAAAAAATAAGATATTATTAAAAAAAAAATAATTAAGTTATTTAAAAATACAATAATAATTCACCTAATATTAATAAAACAAAAATTATATTAATAAAATAATAAAGTGAAAGTTAATGAAAACTGTGGTCTATTATCCGAGTAATTCTGTACAACTAAAATAATTGTTGATTGCAATGTAGGAACATAATTTTTTCAACATTTATCCCCTTCAACCTGTTGCGCCTCTCTGAAATTAACTGTCCAGCTTTCGAAGAGATCCTTTCGGATGGTACCGATGTCCCTGCAATACTTAAATATTTTTTTGCCAGTTTACATAGTCTAGGGTAAAGTGCCTGACTAGACTTTCACCGTTCGAGCGGATCGTTTTTTCGGTCTAAAGGTTCCTCAAACAAGTATGTTCTAAATTCTATGAGAGCCAGTTCAATAGGGTTTTCCATTTTTTTCGACATACCCGTTTTCTCAAAATGTTTCCAAACTTAATCTTTGTCACCAATCGTATAGCAATCGTTAGGTATAACAATATCATCATTTTAATAAAAATGGAAACGGATGCCTCATTTTGTTGCCGTTTTTTATTTATTAATTGGATCATTTCCTGAACTTTTTTTAACCCATTGTAAAGTGTCGTCGGAACTAAATGCGCCTTCTCTAAATATGGGACCCAAAAACGCTGTTTTTGCAAGTGTTTTATTAAGTGCAACGTTTGCAAATCTATTTTCAATACCTTCCAACAATTTATTAATTAGAGTCGCTTGACGACGTAGTAACACTTTCTTTGAATTTAGCTAAAACTAATTTTAATCCTCTGACAATATTGAGAACTTTTGAAAGTGTTACCGATTTCTCAGAACTCATTTCCCTTGTAATTTGTTCAAATGCTTGTCGTATTTTGCAAGTCTCTTGCTCTTTTAAACTAATCCAATCATTCTCCGACAACTCAACAGGATTATGTAATAATCCGATAGTACCGGTCAGAGAGTCTTGTATTTGAATAATTCTTTCGAACATATAATATGTCGAATTCCATCGAGTAACCACATCATTTTTACTTTCTCCGTTACGAAGTACGAGAAAGTATTGTGATCGTGATTTTTTTTTCAAAAATTTTTTTTACGGAAATATCCGTTTTGGGGTCCCTAGATGCCATTTCAACAATTTCTGGAAAAAATTTTTTGTGTCTGTGTGTGTGTGTGTGTCTGTCTGTGTGCGCTGTATCTCAAAAACTAATAAAGAAATTGATATGAAACTTTGAACATCCATCTTATTTGATAATCTCAAGAACTGAAAAGCTTTTGGTAAAATTTCGTACACCGGAAGTGGGCGTTTACCTTAACTGTTTTTTGTTTTTTGCCAATATTTTCTTAAATATGAAAAATATCACAAACAAACTTTGAAGACAACAAAGAAATGACCATCTTTTGCTTGAAAACATTTTTCATAAAATCATTTTTATTCGAGAAAAAAATTTATTATTATTTTTTTTATTTTTGGTTTATAATTATAAAACGATAATAGTTACAGAAATGTTATATTAATAATAATTGTACAGAATGCCAAAATGAACAACTTCTAAAGAATAAGTTTTTTTCGAAATCTCGTTAGTTTTTGAGTAAACCGAGTTTTTGAATTTGAAGTATAATTTTTCCATCTTTCATGATTTTGACGTTTTAAACGTCAGTTTCATCCGAGTTTACGCAACGCTCGATGTACATTTAAAATATGATTTCAATTGAAAATAAACCCATGAAAACGTAAATATAAAGTCGGAGAAAGTAACATGATGGCCACATCACCATTTTTTAAATTTTAATGGGACAGAGTTTGGGTTCAGATGACTGTGTTTTAATTAATTTTTTCTACGTCCGTTATAAAATGTACAGTTTTTTTCATTAATCTGCGTTCATAAAATATGTGATTCCTGAACCCTTCAAGTAGCGTGAAAAAAAGTGCCATAACGGTTCATTTTTTCACTCTTTTGCGTGAAAAAAAGTGCCGTAGCGGTTCATTTTTTAACGCAACTAAAAAATTGTTCGCGCAAAGTGTGTCATGAACACTTCGCAACACGCCGCGAGTTCCGCCGATAAATGTCAAACATTCGTTTCCGGTCAAGAACACTTGATGATTATTATAATTTTCTTTATTTAAAACAAGTATTATTACTTATAAAAATTGATTAAGGTTTTATCAAATTTATAAATTTATTTAAAGTTACGGACGTAGAAAAAAATTTGTATGAAACTCGAGAGTAAAGCAACTTTTTTTCACTTGTAGGAATTGCCGCACTCGCCTTCGGCTCATGCGGCAATCTTTCCTACTCATGAAAAAAAGTATTACTTTACTCACTTGTTGCATAAATAACTATTTCAGTAGCCTGTGTGCTTCTATGAAAATATTCAACTATTGATTTTACTTTTTGTCGAATTTCATCAATTTCCTTAAGACTACTTTGAACAACTAAATTAATCTTATGAGCAAAAGATGGAATATGAGCCCATGCACATAATTTAATAGATGCCACTACATTATCAGCATTATCTGTTGTGGCAGCAAAAACTTTATCTTTAATGTTCCATCTATTTATAACACTTCGAACCGCATCTGCTAAAGTTTTGGAAGTATGACTAAGAATGCAATGAAAACAATCTAGCAGAAAAGAATGTAAAATGAAATCTGAAGTAGTGGGCGGTGACTCCAATGTTACTTTCATTGGAAATAGTTTCCACGCGTCTGTAGTCAAACTTACAAATTCCGTTGTGCTCAACAATGTTTTCAATTGTTCCGCAACTTTATCGTATTTTTGAAGCAAAAGGGTGAAAAAGTGAACCTACTAGGTATTTTATATGATGGTTTAAGTTCTCTTAGTAATTCTTTAAAGCCTGCATCTTCTATAATTGAGAAGGGCTGAAGATCTTTCACAATCATGTTTAAAATTAAATTATGTATTTTTTGTTGGCGGGAAAAAGACATAGGGCGCGAAATAAAACCTGCTTTCTTTGCTTAGAAAAGGTTCCTGTGGGTCAATTTGAAGTCGATATAGAAACTATACTACCTGCGTCTTATACATCCGATGATAATAACGAAGAAGAAAGAGGCAGATGTAGCTATAATTGAAATGCCTTCATTTAATAAAAACGATAAATCGAAAAAAAAGGTTATATTTTATACCTTCAGCTGTGCATAAATTTCGTTTTGGAGCAGGTAAATAAATAGGATCACTAGATGTAGATTCGCTTAACAGAATCGAGGGATGCCTGGATTGAAGGTGTTTTTTTAAATTCGAGGTTGTTCCTCCTTTATATGAATACATTGATTTGCATAAGTTGCACCTTGCTTTTTCATTCGAAACAGCAGTGAAATAAATCCAAAGTACACTTCGTTTTTGTAGACATTATTCTTTAATAAAACATGTTTAAAAAATGAAAATATAAAAATGCAGAATGTCTATTAACGGCCATTTGCACCGGGGCCGGTTAAAATGCACGGTTACATTTGCACCTCTAATCGGTTACCTTAACCTTACCCTAACCTAAGCATCAGTGACGGTTCGCGGGTTTTTTTCTGGTACGGCCGAGGAACAAGAGGTGGTAATACAGATAGGTGCAGTCACGCAGCCAGCCGTCTCTGCAACTGACCCTACCTATCTGTATTACCACCTCTTGTTCCTCGGCCGTACCAGAAAAAACCCGCGAACCGTCACTGCTAAGCATAAGCATCAACAATCGTTTCAAATAATTGTAAATGAAACTGAAAATACCCCGATTCAAATAAAGAGACATGACAACAACGCACCATCCGCATGATTTTCGTGCATGCGTTTTGTTTAGTATCATAAACTGCAAATTTACCGATCATTTTATTGTATTTACTGAATTACATTTTGAGGACACAAATATAATGTTTGTAATACTCACCTATTTTTGATACCAGTAATTAATTAAAACTGGAATTTGACACTGGGTTTTTCACAAAATCACTTTTTTTCATACGACTTTTGGTGCATCCACGAATTTATGAGATACATGTGGAAAAATGCTTGAATTTCCTTTTATAGCTTCGTGTATCAATTTTATTTGCAGTAATGATTTTTTTTTTGGGAAAATAACACATTTATAAGCAAGTACAGCCCGGACTTCATAAGATGGCGAAAAGCGGCGCAACCCGAACGGCTCCGAATGCCCCGTTATCGTCGTTCGACAGATTGAAAAGTTTCTGCTCGGCGCACACTACCGTAATGCAGGAAATAATTTTTTGGTAATTGTGTTGTATGGAAATGATTTATAATGAAATTAATATAAATTATATATTGTATATCTTTGTAACACAAAATTAATTTACCATTGATTTGCTGTTTTAATCACGTATGCACGGTATACCTACCACGGTTCGGTGATATATCCGCACAGGAAGACTGCTCACGCGAAAACTGCGCACAGAAAACGGCGCACAGCGAAAACTCCGCACACGAAAACTACTCACACGGAATAATGCTCACACGGAAAACTCCGCACACAGAAAATAACGCACAGTGATAATTGCGCACACAAAAATTGCTCACACTGAAAAATCAATCCTCACAGGGTGCGCACAACAAATATTTTTGCTATAATTATTACATTTCACATTAATTTAAAAGCAACAATGTACTGTGTTTTTAATTAAAAGTATAAATGTCTAATATATTAATTTGAATAAACAATTTAATGATAATGCCATCACAGGTATGTTACATTTTTTTTTTAGTTTTATTAAGGTTTGATCATTGAAGATCTAGATTAGAATTAAATTTTACTGGATCTATATGCATGTGTTTGGAAGATTCTAATAGAGGGTTGTAACACTCCAAAGCTTAAACTAAATTTACGCTACAGAGCGTGTATTAATAAACGATGATTCTGCTGTTTCGCATATTTCAATTTTCACAAAATGATGAAATGAAAATATTTTAAAATCCAGTGAAGGGGTGTAAATGGATTTTTACGAAATCATAATCTAGAATGCATTTCTAGTTATTCCAGAAAGTTTAACGTCAATGGCTATTGTTTTTCAATTTTTTTCGAGCCGGCGAACTTGCAGGAAATTTTCACAACTTCGCCGCCTGATCAAGTAAAAGTATTTCAAATTCCAGTGAACTCAAAAATTAAAATTCAAGAATAACACTCCGTCGCGCTGTTAAAATTTAAAACACCGAACATACTCACCGGTGGAACTGGAAAATTTTGCCAGGTGCGAACCGCCGAATCATTTGACCTTTGCCTCAGAGGCAATTAATACCCGGCGTAGATGTTTGCAAAAAATACATTCTTTCGTTGTCTGTTATCAATCCTTATCCACGATGCATGAACGCATTCCAGATTAAATCTCGTTTTAGTCATTGAAAACCGTTCGATTCGGCAGTTTACCTTCCACTTAGTGAGTGAGTGTTCGCGTGTTTTGGTGTGGGCAGAATGTTGAATATTACATTAATGGAAATGGAGTATCAGTTATGAAGATAGTCCCTACTGTTGGTAAGCGATTAAATGAAATTAATTAGACTTTATTGAATGAATAATTTATTGTTAATTTTCAATGCGATTTCATAATATCTCTCAACACAAATAACGATAGGAGTAGAGAGACCATCAAGTCAATAGCTCATTTATGTAAAATTTATGGAATTAATTATTCACAATAATGATTTTTTCAATGCGATTTAATAATATCTGAATACAAAAATAACGGTGTAGTAGAGACCATCAGGTGAATAGTTCATTTATGTTATGCTACAATAATTTATACAAAAAAAATACGGCATTAGTAGCTTATTGACAAATCGTACAGAATCTTATAATTACATTTACCTTCTTACCAAATACCACTTGCAGTTACCGTTCTCACCACCGAATGGCTTTATTTTCTGGAGCTTGAATAACCAATTAAAAAAATATTCATTCAATGATTAATTTTTTAAATCTTACAATTTTCGATTTGGGTGTGTTGCTGTTTCCTTTCAATCTCGGATTTGGCACTCATTTTTTATTCGAAATCCGAAATATATAATTTTTTCAATTAATTTTAAACTCTTAAAACGAATTTCTCCTTTGATTATTTTTTCTATCCGTCTAAGCAATTTTTGTTTTCCCATTTTCAGTTTGGAAAATTGCTGTTTCGTTTTAACCTAAGATGAGAAATCAAAAATGTTTATTTTTTTACGTAGAAGTTGAACCATTAATAATTTTTTACAACTTTTCAATTCGTAGAATGCATATTTCGTTTCCCCAGACAATGTTTAGAATGTTGTGATTTGTTTTCAGCTTTAATTTTTCAGTTGTTTTAACGGAAAATCAAAAATGTATTGTCCTATTCATAGATCTTAATCTTTTAAAGCAAATTCGGCTCATCAATTCAATGATTAAACGAATGCAGAAATTTAATTTTGATTGGAATTTAAAACTCGTTACACTTGTAGAATTTTACAAATTCTACTGCAATTTAATATATTTTTTTCTGATTTTTTTATCATAGAGTACAAATTGTATTTATATTTAAATGAATTTAAAATTCGTAACACTTAAGATTTTACAAATTTTATTACTTAACTTAAAATATTAATTTTCAAAAATTCATAACTCACGCAAAAATTGACTCAGTTTCAATAGTCACATTGATTGCTCCTTTGTGCTTGAACTGATTGGTTTTCGATGCACCCTTATCACGGACTTTTTAAACTGTTTTCAAATAATATTTCTGACTTTAAATCTAATTTATCACGAATAGATCTATCGGTATTTGTTTGTGGTCAAATTTAGATAATTGCAACTTTCTTGCAAGCGTTTTCATTATTTTAATTATTTATGTCTAGCGTATTGCATTGTTTTGATTTTACTTGTTTTTGTTTGTCATCTCAAAGTTGTCGCAATTTTAAATTTGAAATTGTAATTTTAACTTTTGTATTTGTATATTTTATATTAATATTTTATTCTATATTTTATATTCTAATTAATTCTTAAATATACGGAGTAAATCTCGTTAAATACAGGGTTGTCAAAAAGTGAAGGGTAACTAGATATTTTGAAAAATGTAAAAAGTGTCAATTTTTTCAAATAAATAAATCTCGGTGATTATGACAGATAGAAAAATAAGGACAAAGTTGTAGATCGTTTTACGCAGCTTAATAAAATAAATTCAGAAAATTTTTACCGCCATTATTTTCCGAGATATGACGCAAACTTACATTTTTTTAAATATAAACCATAGTTGGCTATGACCTCAATCGAAAGACTATTTTTTTTCTCTTCAATCCGATATCACATATGACATAGTTATTTCTAAAAATAGGTGAGTTACAGTCATTTTTAAGATTTATTATAAATGAAGAAATGGTTAGTCATGAAAAAGATGAAAGTAAAACAATTGCAGTTGTTTATAACCACAATAAAATATTGTAGTTATTATTTTTATAGGGGCGGCACGTTGGTGTAGTGGGTACAGGCGAGCGCTTGTGTCGGTTGCACCGCGTGCCGTGTGGGTTCGAATCCCAGCTCGGGCGAAAGATTTCGGGGCCGCGGAATATTCGCTCGGGACCATGGTCGTTGTGTTTGTATCATTATTCATTTATTCATTTAATTTCGAATTTATTAAAAACAATGGTGGTGGCAGATGGCCTAGTAGCCGACGCCAAAATTCCCTAATCATTCACTCTCCTTGACCCCGCAGTTACATCCACGTCCTTCCTTAAAAAAAAAAAAAAAAAATTATTTTTATAGAGATAAACAAAGTTGACAAAAAACAACATAAAGTATTATAATTCTTTAATTATAAAAATAATAATAGGATCGTTTGATCGAAACTGCAGTCATTAATAAATAAACAGTGTGATATTAACTAAGTAAAAGTGCGTTTTATTTAAATAATAATAGAAGACAAATTAAATTTTAAAAAGATGTAATTTATGCCATAATATTAATGGTGGACTTTTTGAGCATACTTTGTAATATTAAAAAGTGTCTTATTATTAAAATAAAATGCACTTTTACTTAGTTAATATTACACTATTTATTTATTAGTGACTGCAGTTTTGATCGAACGATCCTATTATTATTTTTATAATTAAATAATTATTATACGGTGTTTTTTTGTCAACTTTGTTTATCTCTATAAAAATAATAACTAAAATAATTTATTGTGGTTATAAATAATTGCAATTGTTTTACTTTCATCTTTTTCATGGCTAACTATTTTTTTATTTATAATAAAACTTTTTTTTTGGCCTCGGGATTGTAGCCCATATGGTCAGCTCAAGGCGGCTACTATTTATGTACAATTTTTGGATGAATAAATGAACAAATGATAATGTCAGACGTATACAACAACCATGGACCCGAGCGAATACTTCTCGATCTCCGAAAAATCTTTCGCCCGGGCTGGGATTCGAACCCACACGGCACGCGGTGCAATAATAAAACTTGAAAATTACTGTAACTCACATATTTTTAGAAATAACTATGTCATTTGTGATATCGGATTAAAGAAAAAAAAATAGTCTTTCGAATGAGGTCATAGCCAACTATGGTTTCCATTAAAAAAATGTAAGTTTGCGTCATATCTCGGAAAATAATCGCGTCAAAATTTTTCTGAATTTATTTTATTAAGCTGCATACAATTATCTACAACTTTGTCCTTTACAGTTTTTTTCTGTCATAATAATCGAGATATATTTATTTGAAAAAAATTGACACTTTTTACAATTTTTAAAATATCTGGTTGCTCTTCACTTTCTTGAAAACTTTGAAAGTGTTATTTTATTGGACTCGTAAAACTACACTTCTTTGCCCATTTAACCGTTTCTCTATATCTTATAGTTTCCGAGATCCCCATAGAGAACATCGAAAAAAACTCACCCTTTATATTATTATTATTATTATTATTATTAAAAATCAATGTTAATTTTAAAGTTAAATGTATTATAATTGCATTAGAGTTTTTTTAAGGAATTCAATCATATCATATTCATAAATATACATTTACGGAAAAAAGTCCAGAATACAGAAGTATGAAATTTTATAATTTCTTGCCGAAGGACATAAAAACACAGACAAATTTTAATATTTTCAAAAGAAGGCTAGTTGATTTGCTGCTAAAAATTGAGCCATATAACTTAGATGAGTTTTTCATGTACAAGTTCGGTTGACTTTTCCACACTTAAGTTTAATTAATTTTCTATTGACGCTGTTTTTATTTTAAGTATGTATTACTGTATATTTTAATAGGAATAAAGATGATTATTTATTTATTTATTTATTTATTTATCAGTATTTTTTTTTCTATTTGTCTTAAAAATAATATATCAAGAATTCATAACTCATGCAAAAATTGATACATTTTCAAAAATTGTAGTTAATTCTAAAGGCAGATGTTTCGTATAATATCAGTATAGTTTTTAACATTAATTTTCAAAAATTTATTACATCTAAAAATTAACACATTTTCAAAAATTATAGTTAGTTTTAAAGGCAGTCGTTCTGTGGATGTATCAAAATATTTGAGGAACTCAATTTTGTTTACGATTTTTGTTTTGTTTAAGTGTTTAACAAAAATTGACTCGTTTTCAAAAATTAAATTTAATTTTAAAGTTAAATGTATTATTATTGCATTAGAGGTTTTTTTAAGGAATTCAATCATGTCAATATTTTTTTTCTATTTTTCTTTGTTCAAATATTCGACAAGTTAAAAAAATATTAAAAATTCATAACTCACGCAAAAATTTATACATTTTCAAAAATCGTAGTTTAATTTTAAAGGTAGATGTTTTGCATCATATCAGTATTTTTTTAAACAATAATTTTCAAAAATTTATTACACAAAAAATAAACACATTTTCAATAATTACTGTAAAAACACAGTACATTATTGCTTTTAAATTGATGTGAAATGTAATAATTATAGCAAAAATATTTGTTGTGCGCAATCCCTGTGAGGATTGATAAAAGTGAGTAATTTTCCGTGTGAGCATTTTTCAGTGTGAGCAATTTTCGTGTGCGCAATTATCACTGTGCGTTATTTTCTGTGTGCGGAGTTTTCCGTGTGAGTAGTTTTCGTGTGCGGAGTTTTCGCTGTGCGCACATTTTTGTGCGCAGTTTTCGTCTGAGCAGTCTTCCTGTGAGGATATGTCTGGTCACGACCTACCACATACTGAGGATTTTTAAATTTAGCGCCAGTACGATACCGCTGCGAACCCGTCTCTCGCCATCATAGAACGACGAATGTATAAAATATCTGCTCGCTTGTGGAATCGAAATAGGTAGATATCTATGTGTCTACATGCGTGACCAGACATATCCGCACAGGAAGACTGCTCATGCAAAAACTGCGCACAAAAATGTGCGCACAGCGAAAACTCCGCACACGAAAACTCCTCACACGGAAAACTCCGCACACAGAAAATAACGCACAGTGATAATTGCGCACACGAAAATTGCTCACACTGAAAAATGCTCACACGGAAAATTACTCACTTTTATCAATCCTCACAGGGTGCGCACAACAAATATTTTTGCTATAATTATTACATTTCACATCAATTTAAAAGCAATAATGTACTGTGTTTTTACTGTAATTATTGAAAATGTGTTTATTTTTGGGTGTAATCAATTTTTGAAAATTATTTTTAAAAAAAATACTGATAAGATACAAAACATCTACCTTTAGAATTAACTACGATTTTTGAAAATTTATACATTTTTGCCTAAGTTATGAATTTTTAATATATTTTTTTTAAGTTGTCGAATATTTGAACAAACAAAAATAAAAAAAAATACTGATATGATTGTATTCCTTCAAAACCTCTAATGCAATAATAATACAAATTAAATTTGATTTTTGAAAACGAGTCAATTTTTGTTAAACACTTAAACAAAACAAAAATCGTAAACAAAATTGAGTTCCTCAAATATATTGATACATCCACAGAACGACTGCTTTTAAAACCAACTATAATTTTTGAAAATGTGTTAATTTTTGGTTGTAAAATTTTTTGAAAATTAATGTTGAAAAATATGCTGATATGATACGAAACATCTGTTTTTAGAATTAACGATTTTTGAAAATGTATTAATTTTTGCGAGAGTTGTGAATCTTTGATATTTTATATTTAAGAAAAATAAAAAAAAATACTGATATGATTGAATTCCTTAAAAAAATCTAATGCAATTATAATACATTTAACTTTAAAATTAACATTGATTTTTAATAATAATAATAATAATAATATAAAGGATGAGTTTTTTTAGATGTTCTCTATGGGGATCTCGGAAACTATAAGAGATAGAGAAACGGTTAAATGGGCAAAGAAGTGTAGTTCTACGAGTCCAATAAAATAACACTTTCAAAATTTTGAAAAAAGTGAAGCGTAACTAGATATTTTGAAAAATGTAAAAAGTGTCAATTTTTTCAAATAAATATATCTCGGTTATTATGATAGAAAAAAAAACTGTAAAGGACAAAGTTGTAGATAATTTTACGCAGCTTAATAAAATAAATACAGAAAAATTTTAACGCCATTATTTTCCGAGATATGACGCAACCTTACATTTTTTTTAATGGAAACCATAGTTGGCTATGACCTCATTCGAGAGAATATTTTTTTCTCTTTAATCCGGTATTACAAATGACACAGTTATTTCTGTGAGTTACAGTCATTTTTAAGTTTTATTATTGCACCGCGTGCCGTGTGGGTTCGAATCCCAGCCCGGGCGAAAGATTTTTCGGGGATCGAGAAGTATTCGCTCGGGTTTATGGTTGTTGTATACAACTGACATTATTCATTTGTTCATTTATTCATTTATTCATCCAAAAATTGTACATAAATAGTAGCCGCCTTGAGCTAGCCATATGGGCTACGATCCCGAGGCCAAAAAAAGTTTTATTATAAATAAAAAAATAGTTAGGCATGAAAAAGATGAAAGTAAAACAATTGCAGTTGTTGTAACAACAATAAAATATTTTAGTTATTATTTTTATAGAGATAAACAAAGTTGACAAAAAAACACCGTATAATAATTCTTTAATTATAAAAATAATAATAGGATCATTTGATCAAAACTGCAGTCACTAATAAATAAATAGTGTGATATTAACAAAGTAAAAGTGCATTTTATTTCAATAATAATAGGAGACACATTTTAATATTACAAAAGGTGCTCAAAAAGTCCACCATTTATATTATGGCATAAATTACATCTTTTTAAAATTTGTCTCCTATTATTATTTAAATAAAACGCACTTTTACTTTGTTAATATCACACTGTTTATTTATTAGTGACTGCAGTTTAGATCAAACGACCCTATTATTACTTTGATATTTAAAGAATTATAATACTTTAAGTGGGTACAGGCGAGCGCTTGTGTCGGTTGCACCGCGTGCCGTGTGGGTTCGAATCCCAGCTCGGGCGAAAGATTTCGGGGCCGCGGAATATTCGCTCGGGACCATGGTCGTTGTGTTTGTATCATTATTCATTTATTCATTTAATTTTCTGATATACAATTAAAGCAACGGTTGTGGCAGATGGCCTCGTAGCCGACGTCAATTCCCAAATCTTTCACTCTCCCTAACCTGCAGTTCCATCCACGTCCTTCCATAATTAACATAATTTTTTATTGTTGTTATAAACAACTGAAATTGTTTTACTTTCATTTTTTTCATGGCTAACTATTTTTTTATTTATAATAAATCTTAAAAATGACTGTAACTCACTTATTTTTAGAAATAACTATGTTATATATGATATCGGATTAAAGAGAAAAAAATAGTCTTTCGATTGAGGTCATGGCCAACTATGGTTTCTATTTAAAAACAAATGTAAGTTTGCGTCATATCTCGGAAAATAATGGCGGTAAGAATTTTCTGAATTTATTTTACTAAGCTGCGTAAAATGATCTACAACTTTGTCCTTTAGAGTGTTTTTCCATCTGTCATAATAACCGAGATATAATTATTTGAAAAAATTGACACTTTTTACATTTTTCAAAATATCTACTGTTTTGAAAATTTAACGGGATTCACCCCGTACATTTAAGAATTAATTAGAATATAAAATATAAAATAAAATGTTAATATAAAATATAAAAATACAAAAGTTAAAATTACAATTTAAAATTGCGACAACTTTGAGATGACAAACAAAAACAAGTAAAAACAAAACAATGCAATACGCCAGACATAAATAATTAAAATAATGAAAACCCCCGCAAGAAAGTTGCAATTACATATCTAAATTTGACAAATACCGATAGATCTATTCGTGATAAATTAGATTTAAAGTTAGAAATATTATTTGAAAACAGTTTAAAATTGGCGTTACTTATCAGGCCATTCGCTACTCTTGTGAGTCCGTGATAAGGGTATATCAAAAACCAATAAGTTTAAGTACAAAGGGCAATCAATGTGACTATTAATGTGACTATTGAAATCGAGTCAATTTTTGCGTGAGTTATGAATTTTTGAAAATTAATATTTTAAGTTAAGTAATAAAATTTGTAAAATCCTACACGTGTAACGAATTTTAAATTCATTTAAACTTTAAAATGTGTAAAAAAATCAGAAAAAATATATTGAATTGCAGTAGAAGTGTAACGAGTTTTAAATTCCAATCAAAATTAAATTGGTTTAATCATTGAATTGATGAGCCGGATTTGCTTTAAAAGTTTAAGATCTATGAACAGGACAATACATTTCTGATTTTCCGTTAAAATAATTGCCAAATTTTAGCTGAAAATAAATGATAACATTCTAAACAATGTCTGGGCAAACGAAATATGTATTCTACGAATTTGTAAAAAAATTATTAAAAGTTCAACTTTTTGATTTCTCATCTTAGGTTAAAACAAAACAGCAATTTTCTAAACTGAAAATGGGAAAACAAAAATTGATTAGAAGGATAGAAGAAAATAATCAAAGGAGAAATTAGTTTTAAGAGTTTAAAATTAATTGAAAAAATTATAGATTTCGGATTTCGAATAAAAATAAGTGCTAAATCCGAGATTGAAAAGAAACAGCAACACACCAAAATCGAAAATTGTACGATTTAAAAAATTAATCATTGAATGAATATTTTTTAAAATTGGTTATTTAAGCTCCAGAAAATAAAGCCATTCGATGGTGAGAAAGCTAACTGCAAGTGGTATTTGGTAAGAAGGTAATAGTTATTTATGCAAGAAGTGAGTAAAGTAGTACTTTTTTCACGAGTAGGAAAGATTGCCACAAGAGCCGAAGGCGAGTGCGGCAATTGGTACAAATGAAAAAAAGTTGCTTTACTCTCGAGTTTCACACAAAATTTTTTCTCCGTCCGTAAAATTTTTTTTTTCAACGTCCGTTAAATAAATTCGATAAAACCTTAATCAATTTTTATAAGTAATAATACTTTTTTTAAATGAGAAAAATAATAATCATCAAGTTTTCTTGATCGGAAACGAATGTTTGACATTTATCGGCGAAAGTCGCGGCGTGTTGAGAAGCGTTCATGACACACATTGCGCAAACAATTTTATAGGAGCGTTAAAAAATGAACCGCTACGGCACTTTTTTCACGCAAAAGAGTGAAAAAATGAACGGTTATAGCACTTTTTTTCACGCTGTTTGTAGGGTTCAGGAATCACATATTTTATGAACCCAAATTAATGAAAAAAAATGTACATTTTATTATAACGCACGTAGAAAAATGTAATTATAAGATTCTGTACGATTTGTCAATGAGATATTGACCTGATGGTCTCTCTACTAATGCCGTATTTTTTTGTATACATTATTGTAGCATAACATAAATGAACTATTGACCTGATGGTCCCTATTACACCGTTATTTATGTATTCAGATATTATTAAATCGCATTGAAAAATTCACAATAAATTATTCACTCAATAAAGTTTAATTCATTTCATTTAATCGCTTACCAACAGTAGGAACTATCTACATAACTAATAATCTATTTCCATTAATGTAATTTTCAATATTCTGCACACACTAAAACACGCGAACACTCATTTACTAGGTGGAAGGTAAACTGCCGAATCGAACGGTTTTCAATGACTAAAAAGAGATTTAATCTGGAATGCGTTCATGCATCGTGGATAAGGATTGATAACAGACGACGAAAGAATGTGTTTTTTGCAAACATCTACGCCGGATACTAATTGCCTCCGGGGCAATGATTCTGCGGTTCGCACCTGGCAAAATGTTCCAGTTCCACCGGTGAGTTTGTTCGGTGTTTTAGATTTTAACAGCGCGACGGAGTGTTATTCTTGAATTTTAATTTTTGAGTTCACTGAAATTTGAAATACTTTCATTTGATCAGGCGGCGACGTTGTGAAAATTTCTAGCAAGTTCGCCGGCTCGAAAAAAAAAATAGAAAAATAATAGCCATCGACGTTAAACTTTCTGGAATAACTAGAAATGCATTCTAGATTATGATTTCGTGAAAATCCATTTACACCCCTTCACTGGATTTTAAAATATTTTCATTTCATCATTTTGTGAAAATTGAAATATACGAAACAGCAGAATCATCGTTTATTAATACACGCTCTGTAGCGTAAATGTAGTATAAGCTTTGGAGTGTTACAACCCTCTATTAGAATCTTCCAAACACATGCAAATAGATCCAGTAAAATTTAATTCTAATCTAGATCTTCAATGATCAAACCTTAATAAAACTAAAAAGAAAATAAATTTAACATACCTGTGTTGGCATTATCATTAAATTGTTTATACAAATTAATATATTAGACATTTATAGTTTTAATTAAAAACACAGTACATTGTTGCTTTTAAATTAATGTAAAATGTAATAATTATAGCAAAAATATTTGTCGTGCGCACCCTGTGAGGATTGATAAAATTGGGAAATTTAAAGGCAACTCTGAATTAAGCGAAAAATACATTGTAATGTCAAACAAATTACCGGGCGACTTTTATTGGTCGACGCGGCGTCTATCCATGGTGCAAAGATTACATGGCCTGCCTAGACGGCCGCGTTCTCTCTCTAAAATCTTCCCCTCTCTCATTTGGCCGATGCTCAGTGATGCAATCTTGTAAAATTACTTGCTTAGCTAAATAAAAAAGTCGATATAACTATTTTAAATTACTGTTGCGCGTACTTAATTTACATTTTATCATATTTTTTCGTACTGTTTAGTGTGCATGGAAAATTAAACATCTAAAACCACATTTATTAATTTTCTTACTAACCTAATTGCTCCAATAAAAAAATACTTGAATGCTCCTGATATTTTAATATATCATTGTGGTATAAACTAAATGTTTTATCGTGTTCGAAATCGAATTTTAACGTGTTTTGCAATTTATATTCGTTAGTGTAGATTTTTATAGTTTCATTTTTCATTATTGGTAATTGTACGGGAGTTATAGGCACACCATGTAATCTTTGCACCATGGTCTTATCTGATTGGCGAAATAACATGACGTAGGCCGTGAAGTCTCACCTGATTGGCTCATTACTTTTACAGCCTAGGCATAAATAAGCATTTTTAAAGCATAGTCCGCAAAAGTGATATTTCACGACCTAAAAGCAGTCCGAAAAATCCTACCTTTCATATCAATCCGCGAAAAAAGTTTTTTTTTGTGATTTTCGATTTTTTTAAACTACTTCGGAATAAGTTGTTCATTTTGACATTTTTTTGTAACTATAATTATTTCATAATTATAAACAAATCTTTGAATTTAATTTTTTCCGGAAACCAATTATTTTTTTCCATTATCTTCAGCATTGATGGGTTTTGGAAATATTTTTTATATTTAGTAAAATATCGAAAAAAAAAATGGGAAACACCCATTTACGGTTTTAAAAATTCAGTTCTTTACATTTTAATTCTGGTTTTTAAGATACTGCGCACATTGACACACATAGAGGCAGACAGATACAAGGAGAGACAGACACACACATTTTTCTAAAATCTTCTTGAGGGACATTTTCGTTGAAATTTTGAAAAATTTGACGAAAACAGCACTTTTTCATACGGAGAAAGTAAGAAAAAAACAGGGTTTTAAATTGAAGAATGCACCAAATCGCTTCTAACCTTCATTAGATGGAGGTGGAACATTAAGCAAAACTATAGAATGAAAAATTTTACGTACCTATGTAGAGAATATTCATAGCAACATCAGATATCTTGTCCAATTTTTCCGCCCAGATTATCCGCAAAATATTTGTAAATACTCCTCCAAGTAAAGCAATCATCCAAATTAAAGTTCCTAAATAATACGCCATTTTCCTTGGGAAACTCCATTCTTTATTCGGTTTGTACATCCCGACAGTTCTCATAAAGTAAGCATTCCAATAAAACATCGGCTGGTCCATTGTTGTTTTCTAAACAAAACAAATCATATTGATGTTGGCCAAAATGTAAATTTTTTCGTTTGATGGTGTACAACGGATTTATATAGGGTCTTTTTTTTAAACTCAGAACATATGATTGTTAATGTCTATGTTCTATGTTATAATAATCACATCAACGCATTGCAATGTATTGGCAATGTAGGCAACCATACTTACATTCAGTTTTATTTAATTGTCAAAATTGTGTTATTTATAAAAATGAATTACACCACCGAAGAAAGAATACAGATAATAAATTGATACAAGAGTGGGAACAGCATTCGACCGACGTGTTAGAGATTTGTTTTCGGTTGAGTATCCGAGCAGACAAGTTCCATCCATCTAAACAATTTGTAATATTGCCCATCATTTTGAAAATACTGGCTGGATTTTGGGCGTGCAATAATCCTCGCTTACAAAATTTGACGCACACACAATAAGTACAATTCGAGAGTTAATGTGTGGGCTGGACTAATTAATGATACCCGTACTGGTCCTTTTTTTATTAATGGAAATCTAAACAGTAATGTTTACTTAGATCTTCTGCGAACTCGTATAATAACAGAAATTCATACACTGTCACACAACTTATTTATCTTAACCACTTTAATAGGCCACAATAAGTTAGCACTATAAAAGAAGGAACCAGGCTAACTACTCTATCGGAGAGTTTGGTCGTGGGTGAGTTTTAGTAATAATATTTAGGGCGCCAGTAACCATTAACTGACCCAGTTCCTCAATAGTAAAATATTCGGTTACTAAATATTTTCTAATTATTGCCACCAATTATTAATTTTGAAAGGTTATGATCAAAAGAAAATATTATACTTAACCAAGAGAAAAGAAATATATTTTAGTTCTCAATTAAATTAAATCAAATATAATTTCTAAATTAATTACAACATAGAAGCGACAATTGTCCAAATATAAGTTAATATTCTTCAGAAGTATTTAGCAATTTTTGGTTCACATTAAAACCATTCGTTAATATAATTACAATTATTTACTCAAAAAAAAATGATTACTAATAAATTTTGAAAACTGTGATATATACCGGGTGTGGCACTTAAGACGCCTCGGACCATAGCTCCTTTACGATAAAAGCTATCGAAAAAAATCTAAGAACAAAGTGGTGCATAGTTACCGTCGCTATGTTTTAAAAATATTTCTAATCATCAGTGGCGTGCCGTACTCCAGTGGCGTACCAAACTTATGTTTTTTTAAATGGAATGCCCTATTTTTTATTGCAGATTTGGAAAGTGCTCGATGAGTACTTATTTTTTTATCTAACATGTTGTACCCTTCACTTTAGCGGTTTCGCTGTTATAACCCCTTCTTTCAAAATTGCGCCCCAGTTTTGAGATTTTTTTGTAGAGAAACTAATTGACGCCGGCGCCTAAATTTTGAATTGAGGTACAGGTTAAGACCTCGTATACCTTCACATAATTTTTTTTCGGGTAATTTATGGCAAAAAAATAATTTTTGATTGATCTTCGCATGTTGTCATTTTTTCCGAAAATTTCAAATGGCACCCCCCTAAAAAAATTACGGCGTTGTACAGCCAAAACTCTAAATTTTTCATTGGTGTAAAAAAAATTACACATTGCATAACAAAATTTCGGAGAAAAAAGGAATTTCATCGCAAATGTCGGGAAACGTTTTCCGTTCCCAAGTGTGCCATGAGAAAACAAAAGATTGGTAATTGTCAAAGTAAATTATTAGACGTCAGTAGCAGCCATAAGTCATTTTTGATAAACGTTCTAAAAATGTTCCGAACTCAAGAGGAAATGGTTGACATGATATTTATTCTTGGAGAATGTAACAAGAATTGTTTCTTGGCATCACGAGTGTACGCTGCGAGATATCCGCACAGGGCACATCCAAATGAACGTGCGTTTCAAAAAGTGTTGGAGAGATTTACTACTACGGGAAGTGTGAAACGGCCAAGGAGAGTTAGAAAGAAGGCAGTTATTACCGAAAATAATGAACTGCGGTATATCACCAGAAGTTGCGGTTATGCCTCCAGCAGGAAGTCATTTCGAACATTTAGTTTAAGTTGTTAAATTTTCTTTATCTGCATTTTTCATATCATGTTGAATAAATAGGTACATACTATTATGTTGACCGTATTTGTGTATTTGTTTTGGTACTTTGACAATTACCAATCTTTTGTTTTCTCATGGCACACTTGGGAACGGAAAACGTTTCCCGACATTTGCGATGAAATTCCTTTTTTCTCCGAAATTTTGTTATGCAATGTGTAATTTTTTTTACACCAATGAAAAATTTAGAGTTTTGGCTGTACAACGCCGTAATTTTTTTAGGGGGGTGCCATTTGAAATATTCGGAAAAAATGACAACATACGAAGATCAATCAAAAATTATTTTTTTTCCATAAATTACCCGAAAAAAAATAATGTGAAGGTATACGAGGTCTTAACCTGTACCTCAATTCAAAATTTAGGCGCCGGCGTCAATTAGTTTCTCTACAAAAAAATCTCAAAAATGGGGCGCAATTTTGAAAGAAGGGGTTATAACAGCGAAACCGCTAAAGTGAAGGGTATAACATGTTAGATAAAAAAATAAGTACTCGTCGAGCACTTTCCAAATCTGCAATAAAAAATAGGGCATTCCATTTAAAAAAACATAAGTTTGGTACGCCACTGGAGTACGGCACGCCACTGATGATTAAAAATATTTTTGAAAGATAGCGACGGTAACTATGCACCACTTTGTTCTTAGATTTTTTTCGATAGCTTTTATCGTAAAGGAGCTATGGTCCGAGGCGTCTTAAGTGCCACACCCTGTATATATATATATATATATATATATATATATATATATATATATAAATAATCCCTGCAAATTAATAATAACTACGTATTTGTAGAGAAAAAAAAAAACCGAAACATACAAAATTATTCAAACATTTTATATTAATTATTATCCGGCACGTGGGAAAAAAATAAACTTGAACTTATCTGGAGGCAAAACCAGTTGTAGTGCTACTCCACAGTCTATTCCAGAATCCTTAACGATCCAGGATCTAGGGATCACCAAGCTCATCCAATGAATTCCCAATTTCCGGTTCCGATCGGCAAAAGGAAGGAAGAAAATAAAATGTCCTGTTCCTCGATCGAGCGGATCCAACACCAAAAATCCTCGATCCACGACGGAAACTTAAATCCAGCGCGAACCCCAATGGATTTAGAAACGAGTGAGGCCAGCACAAAAACCCTCGTTTAGAGGGTTGCACTCAAATATCGACACGAATTATATATTAAACTCGTAGTTTTGTCTAATCATCTCGTACGACCACGTGGAGTAGCAAATAATAATCCTCCGCAGAGTAAAATCCACAAATAATCTATACCAAAATTCTTCAAAAGATCCAAAACCAAATGTGGAAATACAAGCGCTAAAATCCATATACTGTCGAAATAAATTCGTCTACTAAGCAACCATAATGCTCTCTTCATAACTCGTACAAGAAGAATGTCAAAAAATGTCGGACTATTCGCTTTTCCGAAACGTTCGATAGAGATATATTTACCTCTTTATTTATTAATAAGAAAAAACCAAATTATCATTCAGCGACCAATACCATCGTGCCGAGAATCTCACTCTCGCAGCGCGAAACATCACCGCGAAGAATAAATTTTAACAAATAACTAAAATATCATAAAATCAATACATAAACTGACTCTGAAGAAATTCCATAAAATGAATGTAATAGCTATTGCCTCTCAAAATAATAAGATCATTTATTAAAACTAATCGTTGATATGAGGAAGATATGAAGTAATTTGGGTTGCCTACGATAATTAGTTACCACTCAGAAAATGAACCGTTACAGATTCCCCCCTTTCCTCTAATGATGACGACCCTTAAATGGTCTTAATCGATTATGCTTATATCGCCTAACATAATACTTTATATGATATAGATCACAAAAGAACAAAAAAAAATCACTAAGCCAAATTCTTGTAGTTCGCTGACAGATCATACACTGCACCTTGAAATCCACTCAGAAGTGGGAAATTACGGGTTTCTCAAAATAACACCAAATCTCCAAAATAACACAAACCCTTAATCAGAAAACCGTAAGTTAACAAAATCCGATATCATCGATGCTCAAAATAGTCAAACACCCACGGTATAGTACCTAATTTAGCTTGAAAAGAATAGAAGAAGAAAACGAATAAATAGTAATTTAATTTATTAACTAAACACGAAGTATCTCAACATCTAATCGACAATTTCCTAAACCTAAACAAAATTTAAACACTAAACACTAACACAATCAGAAAGTTCGTCAACCATCATTCGTGTGTACTTTCTTCAAATCTATAGCATGCCATATTCCTTTAAATCTGCCATCAACGTCAACCAGCTCATATGTCCAAGGTAATATCTTCTTAGATATTACGAACGGACGGATTTTGGTGCTAGTTTTGCAGAGAAGTTTTTAGTTGCATCAGAAAGACAATAATTCTTCCGAAAGACCTGTGCCCCAATTTCATAAGTAACATCCCTATGTCGTAAATTGTAATAGTGCCTGTTTTTCTCAGCAGCCTTTTCCAACCGATCTTTTACCTGCCTGTACAATTTTTTAAACGATTCATCTCTCTTTGGAAAAAGAATCTTCATCAATTGTGAATCCTGATGGTGATTCGTCATACTTTTTAATATTACTAGGCATTTCACGGCTAAACACGACATAATATGGTATAAATTTACTTATATCATGTACGCAAGGCACAACTAATTTTAAAGAGATTTTGATTTTATGTTTTATGGTTTTCTCTAACATAGCAGCGAAGCATTGCCCCTAGAGTCCTATTAGTTCTCTCCGTAGGATTTTCTTGACCGTGATAATATGCCGTAAATGTCGTAAATGTTTTACTCAGTACGAGTTGAGTAGATTACGAAATTCTTTACTTCTGAAATTGGTACCGTTATCGGTAATCATAATTTCTGGCTGACCAACCAATAATAAAAACTTTTCTTCGACGGCTGAACATAAAAGCTTAGAAGTTGCATTCCTTAAAGGAATCACTAAAGAAAATTTACTGAAACTATCCAATATAACTAAAATATACTTAAATCCCCTATTGGACCTAGGAAGAGGGCCAATTAGATCACAAAAAACAACTTGAAATGGTTTATCAACGACACGATGGGAAGCTAAGAGACCAGCCGGTTTATTTTGATTGCACCCTAAACATTTCCTAACAAAGTTAGTTATATCCGCCTTCATTTTAGGCCAATAGAAATGAGCACTAACACGTTTAAAAGTTTTAAAAATACCAGGATGTCGAGCACAAGGATTATCATGATTTTTCTGCAAAATATCCGTACGTTCCCACTTAGGAACAACTCGCTTCTAATTATCATTTTCATCAGATAATCCAGGGAAACCAATATGTTCTACATATTTGTATAAGGTCGAACCCACAACGAGCCATGCCGGGTATCGCAATGGAAAATTTAATACGCCATCCAGCATTTTTGAATACCAACGATCCGATTTATTTTCAACAGTTTTAGCAAATACTGCATCAATGAGAGGGACTGAACGAGAGAGCATATCAAGTACAACATGATCTTTACCCTTTCTATGGACTAGGTTAAAATCATATTGTTGCAACCTAATACTCCACCTAGCTAACCTACCAGTCGGATCTTTTAATTATTTAACCAGCATAGCGACCAATGGTCGGTTATAACCGTGAACTTAGTACCTTCCACATAAGGTCGCAATTTTTCTATTGCCCACAACACAGCAAGACATTCTCGTTCTGTAGTCGACCCCTTGCGTTCTTGTCTTGTAAGTGACCTTGAGAGATAAAATATGACCTTTTCATCACCGTTCGGATGTAACTGCGATAAGATGGCACCAATACCAAATGCGCTTGCATCAGTTTGAATTGTGAACGGTAGCTCGAAATTTGGACACGACAGAACTGGTGCAGAGATCAACCGCTCTTTAATTAATTTAAAAGATTCTTCTTGACTCGAGCCCTAACTAAATTTTGTGTTTTTCCTTAGAAGTTCTGTGAGTGGTTGTGTTAACGTTGAAAAGTTAGGAATAAATCTCCTATACCATGAAGCTGTTCCTATAATACTACGAACCTCCGAAACTTTAGTTGGAGTGGGAATTTGTAAAATTGCAGTAATCTTCTCAGGATCTACATAAAGACCATTAATATCGACTACGTATCCGAGATATCGGAGTTCACTCCGACAAAATTGACACTTTTCCTTGCTGAGGGTTAATCCTGCATAATCCTATCAAATATTTTAGTTAAAATTTCTATATGTTGCTCGAAAGTTTGCGTAACAACAACGATATCATCCAAATATACGAACACAAATGGTTCTAAATCTACGCCAAGTACATGTTCTATGAGCCGCTGCCAAGTAGCCGGTGCATTATGAAGACCAAATGGAAGACGTTTAAATGGAAAAAGTCCACGGCCTGGTACCGTGAATGCTGTATACTGAAGAGATTGATTCTCTACCGGTACTTGCCAATAAGCAGACTTAATATCGAGACTAGAAAGGTAACGTGCACCCCTAAGTTTATCTAAAATATTAGAAACGAATGGTAATGGATAAGCATCACGTTTCGTTACACTATTAAGTTTGCGATAATACACACAAAACCTATAAGAATTATCTTTCTTGCGAACCATAACTATAGGACTACTCCAAGGACTATAGGATGGTTCAATAACCCCATTTTCTAGCATATCATTTAGCTTACTATCCACATGTTTCATCAGCGCCGGAGAGACCGGATAAAATCTTTGTTTAATAGGTTGAACCCCATTTAAAACTTCAATTTTATGTTCAACTAGACCAGTGCAGCCCAAGCCGTCACCCATTCTTTTAAAATATTCTTCAACTAAATTATTCAACGTTCCGAGTTGGTCTAGTGCTAATGAATTTTGACAAGTTAAGGCCTCAACACTATCTACAAAAAATGGTGATGTGGCCATCATGTTACTTTCTCCGACTTGATGGTATAATTTATATTTACGCTTCCATGGTTTATTTTCAATTTTAAAGTGTGCATCGAACGTTTTGTAGACTCGTATAAAACTGACGTTTAAAACGTCAAAATTATGAAAGATGGAAAAATGTACTTCAAATTCAAAAACTCAGTTTACTCAAAAACTAAAGAGATTTCGGAAAAAACTTATTCTTCATAAATTGTTAATTATGGAATTCTCTACAATTATTATTAACATAAATTTACTGTAACCATTAGCGTTTCATAATTGTATACCAAAAATTAAAAAAAAATTAATAAATTTTTTTCTCGAATAACAATGATTTTATGAAAAATATTTTTAAACCAAAGATGTTCATTTCTTTGATGTCTTCAATATTTGCTTAAATATTTTTGTGACATTTTTCATATTTAAGAAAATATTGGAAAAAAACAAAAAACAGTTAAGGTAAACGCCCACTTCCGGTGTACGAAATTTTACCAAAAGCTTTTCAGTTCTTCGGATTATGAAATAAAAACACACACAGACACAAAAACATTTTTTTTCCAGAAATTGTTGAAATCGCATCTAGGGACCCCAAAACGGATATTTCCGTAAAAAAAATTTTGAAAAAAATCACGATCACAATACTTTCTCGTACTTCGTAACGGAGAAAGTAAAAAACTTGATTCACGACCTGCGAATTTCCATTCATTGGATCTTAAACCCGGAATGATTCCCATTCTCTTCCAAAAATCAACGCCCAAAAGAAGGGTATGACTCAGCGAGGGACATACTAAAATATCAATTATTTTCTCTACATCTTTCAACTTCACTGGGACATGTAAAATTCCGAGACAATCACAGACATCACCATTTGCTACCGAAATAGATTTAACATTACACGATTCTAGGTTGCTAAGACCTAAATTTCTCAATATTTGCCATCCCTTACGTCAATAATGGTTCTACTAGCGCCAGAGTCTAGTAAACCTAAAATCTCTTTGCCAAAAATTGAAACAGTGATGAAAGGACGAACATCATGATCAACTTGAGACAGTACATAATCCAACACACAACGAAAAGAGGAATCTGAAGTTTTATTAAGGGTCGGAGAAATATTATGAGACGACGAATGACCCCTGATTATCGCCTCATTAATTCGTTTCATGTATTTGGACAGCATTTAGGACAAGTACGAACAGTAACTTCGGGATATCCGCAAGAATAACAGTACCTTTTCTTTGGCATCGTACACTTCGATGACAAATGGCCTGAATTACTGCAATTCCAACATTTTCTATTTCCTTGATATTTATTACGAGATAATGTTTTATTGTTGAAACTATTATCACTAACATCCGATGTACTAGAACTTGCATATGCTAATTCGGGAATAATACTTTTACTTTTGCGAGGAGGTGGTTTATAAGCTTTAGATAAATTTCGTTTCGAATATAATTGACGACAAAGTGTTAGCAATTGTGTCACTGACTTAACATCTTGAAAAGCTAAGAACGGCTGGTAATAAGGATCTATTCTTTCCATAATAATCTGCATTTGAGTTTCATCCGAAACTGGCTGTCTCAATCTATTAAATAAACTTGACATTGAAGCAATGTACAACCCAATCTTTCACTCTCGCCCTGAAAACGTTTCTTAATTTCCTCAAACAACTCACGATCGAAATTCTCCGGTAAAAACTGATCGGCCATAAGCTCAACTAAAGATTCCCAGTCAGTTGCCCAGTTTACCATATTATACCATACTCTAGCATCTCCCTCAAATAACTCGATTGCGTCCCTAAATAACATTGCACGAGATATACCTCTAGTACGTCTTAATTCATCTACACGCTCAGTAAATGTACTGAAAGAAATATCACCCTTTTTACCTGAACATTTTAAGCCCCAATCGCGAATTGGCATAGGTTTCAACTTGAGTACATTAAAACTACCACCACTGTCTGAATCAGATTCTGTACTTATAGAAGAACTATCTAGAACTTCAGATTTCAGATTCTCACGCAAGACGGATAAATCAAACACACGAGAATCTCTCTCCCGACTACACTTAGCTTTAAGTTTATCTAAAAACATTAATAATTTCCTACTAATTTCACTTTTGAGCATTTTATCCTGGTCATTACCAGGCTTAGATTTATTTATACGACCCAGTCAGTGAGCAATTTTGGAAATTATGCCTCTGTAACGACTATCATGCTTAACACTCGAAAATTCAACTAGCAAAATTTTTTTCACTATGACATGACATTTGTCAGAGTCATGGCAAGGGTTTTTATTAAATGGTACATTGTTCAACTTATTTTTATTATTTCTGAGGTGGATTCTCGTTAAATTCCTATGTTCATCCCTTATCTCAGACACTTGGTATATTTGTTCTTTGTTGCATATAAAAAGTCATTACAATGCGCCAAAGAACTCTAACTTCGCACACGTAATACAAACAAAAAATTTTCTGGAACCGTCAAAATAAGAATAATATATAAATATTGAAAATTTGGGTATATTTTTCAGTCAAATATAATATAACAAGTGCTGTGATTATCATAGGTGATAGTACCGAGTTAAAGCGGATGAAAATTGAACTCGTTCAATTTTCTAATAGCTTTAACGAGTGGTACCATCGAGGATTAATCATAACACGAGTTATATTTGGGGAAAGAATACAACGAACGTTACTCGGCTTAAAGATCATAAATGTTAGCTTTGACGTTTTTAATTTTTACAACATTAAAATAACGATTTTGATCAAATATATGAGTACTCTACCGTTAATTAATTAATTCTCGTACTTCATCGTCCGTAGCCTCTTCCCATCGATTGCAATCACTCATTTTGATAAACACATTCTCGTTATTCAATTTTTGGTATGTATCGGTGAGAAAATTATAAACGTCACACTGATGTTTCAACTTAATTTTATGACTTGATTACTTGCAAACAACATAGGAGTAACATAATGTCTATCATCGATTTGATAGCATCTTATACGTTTTTCTGCAGCCGTCCCGAAAATAAAACTTTCGGTATGATTTATTAAATCGAAAGTACCACTTTACATAAATCGTACCGAAAGTAATTATTTTCGGGACGATTTTGTTTCACTTTCGGAACGATTTCTATACTTTCGGGACGCTTTTGTTACTTTCGGGACAATTTTGCGTATATGTAGGGGGCCTTGACAAAAACATGAACATCGTATTTAATCATGACAGCGCTTGTCATATTACATTCGTATGTGTTTTTGTTTTTTTAAGATAAAAAAAAACGGCTGCAGAATAGTTATTTGTATGGTAAGAGCGCAAAGTGATACATTGCCGCTTGAGAGAGGAAGTTTCCGCGCGACGCGAAGCGGAGCTCGGAAACCTCTCGAAAGCGGCAATGAGCTTTGCGTTCGCACTATACATAAAATTTTTTCTACGACCGCTTTGAAAAAGAAACATAAACATAATTAAATATAAAAAGCAATAATACATACAGACTGTACCGTGGTCAGCCATGGAATGTCGTATCTATGGTAACGGGTCAATAAGAATTGTGCAAAGTGATGTTTAGATAGTTGTTGTGAATACTTTGCCGCGCATTGCTATAGGCAACGCGGGAAAGTACTTTGTCGCTCGCTCCTCGGGAAACGTCTACTTTGCGTTGACAAACGCAAGCGCAAACGCCTTCTTTTTATATCGGTCGTAGAAAAAAAATATTGTACGTAACTCGTTCCAAAAGTGATTTTACGGGACTCGCAGGATTCCAGGAATCGCCTACGGCTCGTCCTGGGAACTTCCTACTTATCCCGTAAAATATCACTTTCGGAACTTGTTACGTAAATTACTATTTTGTTTGCCATTTAACCTAATCAAATTTGTCGACAATGTGACTCGTGAGTTGTATTTTCAGTTTAAAAATGTGAAAACTCGTGATTTTCAATGAATAATATTTTTTTCCATGCATTCAAAACGAATTTAATAAAATATTTAAAGCTGTTCGATTTAAACGAAAGAAAACACAAGTAGAAAAGAATAACAATAAATAGTCTGGTACATTTGACACGTGTGTGTTTCTTATTTGATGATTAAAACTTACTGTTATTCTTAATATAGAGCTGTAGGTAATGTTCCTTCGATCAGAGAAAAATTGCTTATATAAGCCAGCATTCAAAATAGGATTTACGAAAAAAAATTCCTTTAAATATGTAATGAACTTTCGAAGCTTTCCGAACTCACGACCATAATTTATAATATAATATTCAGTCACACCCGGTACATATAACGTTGTAATTATCTCTGGATCTGAAAGAAAGTATTTGATACTAGTGTTAAAATTTTTTCATAAATAAATTAAAGGATCCCATTTTTTTACTTTCTCCGTTTCGAAGTACGAGAAAGTATTGTGATCGTGATTTTTTTAATTAATTTATTTTTATTATTATTTTATTAAATTTATTTTACGAAAATATCCGTTTTGGGGTCCCTAGATGCCATTTCAATAACTTCTAGAAAAAAAAAATTGTGTGTGTGTGTGGCTATGTGTGTGTGTGTGTGTGTGTGTGTGTGTGTCTGTCTGTGCGCGTTGTATCTCAAAAACTAATAGAGCAATTGATATGAAACTTTGAATATACGTCTTATTTGATAATTAGAAATAATTAGAAATGAGATTATTTTGTTTAAAAACATTTTTCATAAAATCATTATTCGAGAAAAAAATATTTTTTTTTTTCATCTTTGGTTTATAATTATGAAACGATAATAGTTACAGCAAATTTATGTTAATAATAATTGCAGAGAATGCTAAAATGAACAACTTATAAAGACTAAGTTTTTTCGAAATCTCTTTAGTTTTTGAGTAAACTGAGTTTTTATATTTGAAGTAAAATTTTTCCATCTTTCATAATTTTGACGTTTTAAACGTCAGTTTCATCCGAGTTTACTCAACGCTCGATGTACATTTAAAATATGATTTCAATAAACCATGAAAACGTAAATATAAATGGCTATGATACCATCAAGTCGGAGAAAGTAACATGATGGCCACATCACCATTTTTAATTTCGTTATTGGACATTGTTTTTGTTACAATTTGGAATAGATTGTTTAAAAGAGTATATCTTGCCAAATACAGCGCACCGAAACACGAATGAATTAGAACCCATGAGCTTCTAGGTAACTTCGTTGCTGCGATAATAAATTGATCGTGAACTCGTATAATTTTTCAGCACCTGGTTAGTTTATAATTAATGTTTTAATTTACAAAATATGTTGTGCCTTAAACTACTGTGAAATAACAACAAACGTCAGTTTGCGACAAGAACGCTATAAAAGTGAATGAAAACGCTCTGGAAATATTTCTCTTGAAGGAATTCAAGAAAAAGTAGAGCGGTTCTGCCAAAAATTGAGTCAGTAAAACTTCTATCTCCAAATCATGGACTTCTGTAGTATTTTCGAGAGTCACACGACAGTTCTGCGACGTCCACCTTTTCTTTATTGTAATTTTCAACAGAACCAGTTTTGTCAAATATTTGTATTAATTTGTCAAATGAGGTTTCTTTTCCTTCCTATTTGATTGTGACATTTATGTTCGGACCTAATTATCATTTTTCTTGGAACATACCGGGTGACCCAGGGATCTGTAAAAGCCCCATAACTTATTTGCTGTTTGAGATATCGACTTCTAGTTTTCTTGAGCTTGTACCGACACTTTTTCTACATATTTTGAAAATATGTATGTTTTTGTACAGGGTGTCCCAATATACATAACAGAACAAAGTTATGTTTTTTTAAATGGAACACCCTATATTTTATACTTTATTTTCAACCCTCTTGAGAAGCTGATACAAACAGTATAAGATAGTATGGGTCTATTATGGACGATTGGTTAGCTATGGGCAAATTTGTGGCAAAAACAAGGGAACATTGAAAAAGTTGCAGAAGCGTTCCTAGCAATGCTAGCGTCTTTTTTTATACATTAAAGAATTTTCCACATCATGAGGAATAATATAAATCGGCTTTGGTTCTTTTTTGTTTATACTGCTATACAGGGTGTCAACATACGCAAAACAATGGATAACTTTTTTTTTTCAAATGGAACACCCTATATATCTTGCCACCAATGCATGGAATTTTTAATAAGCTTTCCAATGATGTACAATTTGTATAATGAAATATTAAGGATTCTTGAGATTTATCCATAAAAACATTTTTCTGTTGTCACCTCCTGCTCATTTTTGTATTTTCAGCCAAAACTATCCATTTTCTGAAAAAATAATAAGAGACCAAAGTTGTAGAGCGGAAAATTTTAGATCGATATGGGGATCTTCGACTTTTCCAATAATGCGTGCATTGCCCGCCAGAGTGCGCAAAATCGAGACCGTATATGCATTTTAGCGTTTTTTGTTAATTAATTGCACTATACTTTATTTTCCACGTCCTCTAGCAGAAAAACGGGTAATTATAGAATTATTCAAATGACCTACATCGATTGAAAATAATCCGCTCTACAACTCTTAAAGGAAGAAATTTTTGCCCAAAATGCATAGTTTTCGCTAAAAATGCAAAAAAACATTGAAAAACGCAAAAATTGATATATACATTTTTAATTTGCATTTTTAGGAAAAACTATGCATTTTTGGCAAAAATTGCTTCTATTAAGAGTTGTAGAGCGGAACATTTTCAATCGATATGGGCTATTTTAATTTCCCTATAGTTTCCCGTTTTTCCGCTAGAGGGTGCGGAAAATAAAGTATAGTGCAATTTATTAATAAAAAATTTGAAAAGAAAACGCTAAAATGCATATACGGTCACGATTTTGCGCGCTCTGGCGGGCAATGCACGCATTATCCTAAAAGTTAAAAGACCTATATCGATCGGAAATTTTTCGCTTTACAACTTTGGTCTCTTATAATTTTTCCTGAAAATGCATAGTTTTGGCTGAAAATTCAAAAATCAGCAGAAGGTGGCAAAATAAATATGTTTTTATTGATAAATCTCAAGAATCCTTAATATTTTGTTATACAAACTGTACATCATTGGAAAGCTTATTAAAAATGCCATAGATTGGTGGCAACTTATATAGGGTGTTCCATTTGAAAAAAAAATGTTATCCATTGTTTTGCGTATGTTGACACCCTGTATAGCACTATGAATAAAAGAGAACCAAAGCCAATGTGTATTATTCTTTATGATGTGGGAAATTTTCTAGTGTATAAATAATGATGCTATCTTTGTCAGGAACACTTCTGCAATGTTTTCGATGTGTACATGTTTTTGCCACAAATTTGCCCATAACTAACCAACCGTCCATAATAGAGCCATACTATCTTATACTATTTTTATCAGCTTCTTAAGAGGGTTGAAAATAAAGTATAAAATACAGGGTGTTCTATTTAAAAAACATAACTTTGTTCTGTTATGTATATTGGGACACCCTGTACAAAAACATACATATTTTTAAAATATGTAGAATAAGTGTGGGTACCAGTTCAAGAAAACTAGAAGTCGATATCTCAAATAGCAAATAAGTTATGGGGCTTTTACAGATCCCTGGGTCACCCGGTATATATATAATCAGACACCCTTCTACCCAATGGGTGTAAGGTGGTGTGGTCATCTAGTGACCCTTGATTAGTTTATTCCACTTTTTTCTGTCCAATGACATTTCTTTGGCTTTCTTCCATGACTTCCCCTTCTTTAGTAGTTTTCCTATTGTGTTGTCCCATGTGTCGTGTGGTCTTGTTTTTCCCTTGCGCCTTAGCTTTTCGTTTTGCTGGTGCTGTTTCGCTCATTCTGTTCATGTGTCCCCACCATCCAAGCTGTCTTCTATCCACATATTCTTCTATTGACTCTATGCCAAGCTCCTGTCTTGTCTGGTCGCTCCCTATCTTATCTCTTAATGTTATTCCCTTCACTCTCCTTAGGACTTTCATTTCTGCTGCTCTGATCTTGCTTTTTTCTTTTTTTGTTAGTGCCCATGTTTCGCAACCATAGGCAAGAATTGGTCTGTATACTGCTTTGTATAGTTTCATCTTCGTTTGTTTTGTTATTTCTTTCTTGCTTAGTAATATCTTGCTCAGTGCGTAGTAGGTTCTATTTGCTTTCAGTAGTCTTCTATTGAGTTCTGCTTCTTGTTTTCCTGTTTCCTTGAACGTTATTCCCAAGTATTGATAGCTGTCTACTTGTTTTATGACCTCTCCTCTTAACTTTATATTTATCTTTTCTTTCGTAGCTGACACTACCATGATTGTAGTTTTCTTTTTATTAATATTTATTTCGTTCACTTTTAGCACTTCATTCCACACTCTCAAATTGTCGCTATTATAGCTATATAATCTGCAAAAGCACATTCCGCTATGTCTATTTTTTCCAAGTTTCAGTATCCTATACTCTGTTGTCTTGTTCTTTGTTTGGTCAGTTTAATCAGGTCATCTATAAAAAAAATATGAAAAGCAGTGGGCTAAAGCTGCCTTCCTGTCTAACTCCTTCTGCAGTGCTAAACATTTGGGACTTATTATTCCTACCTATTACACAATTTCTCGTTTGCTTATATAAACTCTTTATCACACTGATTAGTTTTTTATCCACATTCCGCCTGCTTAGACTATCCCAAATCTTTTTTCTAGGCGCCTTGTCAAAGGCTTTTTCCGTGTCTATGAATGCCAAATAAACTGCCTCTGACCTTGCTAAAGTTTTACCTATAATCTCCTTGATTGTAAATACATGGTCCTGGGTACATCTGCCTTTTCTGTATCCACTTTGTTCTTCAGACAGTGTGTATTCAACTTGTATTCTCAGTCTTTTTTCTAGGATTTGTTCTACTAGCTTTATGCAAGTACATAATAGTGTTATGCCTCTGTAGTTATTGCAGTCCCTCTTGTCTCCTTTTTTTAATATTGGAACTATTAGCCCTATTTCCCATTGCTTCGGTATTACTTTTTTTATCCAGACTTCATTGCATATTCTTAGTAATCATTCTTTTCCGCTATTTCCCATATATCATCTCTGCTATTATTTGGTCCTCGCCTGCTGCTTTTCCATTCTTTAGTCTGCTTATAGCTTCTTCTAATTCTTCCCTCGTAATACTTTTGTCTGCGGTTAGTTCATCCATTCTTATTTCTGTCTTATTTGCTGGTTGGTTCTCGGAGTCCTTTTGTTCACTTTCTTTATTCACTAGCAACTTTTGGAAATAATTCTTCCAGCGTTCCATTATGTCTTTTTCTTTTGTTAGTACTTCACCTTTCTCATCTGTCAGATTTTTCGTTAATTCTTTCATTTTTGAGCACTTTATAAAATAGCTTCTGATTTCCTTTACTACCTCTTTCCATTTTATCACCGAATTCTTCCCATATTTTTTGTTTCGCTTCTATTACCATATTTTTTACTTTATTTCGGTGTTCCCCCAGTAGCACAACAATATTGGCCAAATATATGTTTACAATATATTATCCGCATAGAAATGTTCAGATGTCGCCAAAGTTGGGCCAATGTTGGTCGCCCAAGATTTACCCATCATATAACTAGCTTTAGCCAATATTAGACCAATATATATTACTTGCTTCGAAAAACATTGGCTATATATTATATTCATATATAGGCCCCATCAAGCAGTACATATATTGGACCATTATATATTTTAGTAGCACAGCAATATGGGTAAAATATTCAGTTACAATATTTTACCAATAAATAACACTCGCCAATATTGAGCCAATATTAGCTGCCATTTTCAACAAGATTTAGCCAGCACTGGCCCTAAATTAGTCAAAACCACAATTATCATCATTTCTCTTTGTTCAGGTTACTACAAATCATTATACAGCTGGCATCCAAAATAATATATTCATTTATTATATTATTTTTTGTTGTTAATTGTATAATAATTTGTAGAACCCTGAAAAAAGAGAAAAGGTGATTTTGTATTTTTGAGTGATTTAAGGCCAATGCTGGCTAAATCTTGTTACATAGGACAGCTAAAATTGGCTCAATAACAATGACGGGTAAACGTTGACCGAACTTCACCTACTCACATTAGGGCAAAAGAAATTATCAAATTAACCTTTAGAAATATATTCAAATATGCATATTAAAATAATATAAAACACACTAAGACTAGACTATTCATGATCTCTAGACTTTCTGACGCCCAGGCGATCTTTGGCTCCCGATAGGTAAAGAGATACAGATTTTTTTATTTGCTCATCGGTCGCATCTGTAAATCTCTTTCTTGTGGCACCTGAAACATATACACTTTTAATTTCAATCACTAGCAAATCACTTTCAAATGACAATTAAGGAGTCAACATCGAATTATAAAAAACAATCTTTTAAAAGTTAGCACTACACTTCATTTTGCACTGGATGCAGTTCTCATATCACGTAGTAACATTACTGCACACACCACACACCATTTGATGGTTTAAAAGTTAATATATAATAGCATTGTATTCATAAATTGTATAAATACTTACACTTCAGTGCTTCAAATATTTTTAGTGGTATGAATGGCTTTTTGCCCTTTTTCCCCATTCCTGAAAACTTCAACGTGCAGTCTTTTGTCATGAGTCGGCCCATTTGAATAAAAATAGCTTTATGATAGGTTTGTCCTCCACATAAAAACATAATATTAATCTGCAAAATAAACTTCATACAGAATTGTTTGTTGCCATAAGATTGGTTAATTAATTAATCTATTCAACGGTGCTATTCAATTCCTTGCGGGTTAAATAGGGGGGGAACAGTAATATAACAAAAACTGTTATGAAAATACTATGTTCTGTGGTAAAACAATCATAAGGTATGACTTACAAGCTCGTCCAACGAGTTACTATCTGTTAATACAGTCTCTATATTTTCCACCTCTTCCAAGTTCTTTAGCGGCAAAAGTTTGTATACAGCATTTTCCTTTTCTGGATTTACATCCGTAATTGTATTAAATTTAATGCTTAAAATATTTGATATTTGGTCCACTTTTTTTGCTAGTAATGAAACGTCATATTTTAATGATCGAATATGTTTTAATATCTCTTCTGTATGTAAAACCAAATATAGGAATTAGAAGATTGTCACATTTTTTTTTATGGATTTGTTGTTCCTGCAATATTTCTGTTTTCTGTTGTCAGTGACATAACTGGCGGTTCTAAAGGCAATTGCTCTTCCAAATTTATCGTGTCTTCTAAGGGGTAAAAAATGCCACATGTATATGTTAAAATAATAATAATAATAACAAAAACTTACCACAATCAGAACTACTCCTATTGGAATTGCAGTCTGTAGACTCCAGCCCGGATGAATATAAAGCTTTATTGCAAAATCGTTTTGCATCATCCAATCTGCAGATGTTCTTCATTCTTGCTTCCCCTTTGCAAAACCTATAGGGTATATTTTCCAGTGCATGACAGGAATCTATATATTCTTGAAGAACTTTTTGTGATAGTCCTTTTGGCCACTTATAAGAATTATTTTTCCCAACCCAAATTGATGGAACATAATCAACAGATTCTTTTGTATTCCAAAATACAATATCCCATGACTGGGCCATACCAATAATTCAAAATATTCTACAGTGGAAAGGAATTGGATTAATATTACTTTATAAATACAAATGATATTATTTACAATAAATTGTGAATCATAAAATAAAAAAGAAAGAGAAAACTTTGAATAAACTTTAATGACTATGTAATAATTTCATAGCCAACCATCGTTCACTGTTAATTTTTATTACAAGTAATTTAGACTCTATTTGGTGATAATGAACTGTTTTCTCTTCACGTGTTACATTAGAAAACATATATATATATATATATATACCCAAGGATGATGATGAAATAGGAATATTGTAAAGATTGTTTGTGTTTTTACAAATGTAACCAGTCAATGATTCATTTTCAGAATTTAATTTTGTGATTATTAGAGTCAAACCACACTTTAAAAGTACAAATGAATCTTTTCTTAAATTTGTCGATATAGTGCAATCATTTAAAATTACTTTTGTGTCTTTAAAAAGAGGTCGAATGGCGGGAACTTGAAAAACACTTATTTCATTATTCATTTCAGCTAATCGTTTACAGACCTGTATCAATGGACGGCCTGGAGATCTAATAAGTCGTTTCAGTTGACCTAAATAATTTTCAAATGAAAAACAACTAATTTCATTTAATGTACAATTCATATTGATTGCATCATCTGCAATATGTAGTAAATTATGTACATTATATGTAACAGATTCTTTCCCATAATATTTTGTAAAATCAAAAATAAACTTTTGTAGCAATCCTTTAGCATACAAAATCTGGGTGTTGACATTCTGATGTGATAATAATATTCTCATTGAACAATGAAATAATAAAAAGTGTTCGTATATATCTTTTGGTAGTATGTTTTTCAAAATATAAGGTCCCAAATATACCAAGAATAATCGAGTCTCTGTAGCTTTCCATTGTTCCAATTCTTTTAAAGATCTTGGCTTCCTATTAAATTCTGAGGGTATATGTTTAACAGTACTTAATAATCTTTTGGACATTTTAATTTTATCATTTACGCCAACCTTTGTATTTTTACCAGTAATCCAGCACCGTAATAATTTTTTCATAACGCCAATGCAACATAGGTGCATGTAATCTAATACAAATGAATTAACAATATCCATTTTTAATTCAATTAATGGACTTAGACCTGTATGATGATTTATATGAGTTTGATCACGAAAAGATTTGTCAGTGCGGATTTCAGATTCTTTATTAGAAAATATAATTTTTTTTTTATAAAATCCTTTCTGTGTGCATCTTTCACAGGCATAATATCCACTATAGTTTTTAATACATTTTAACGTCGCTCTTGCCGGAGCATCACATGAGAAGCATTTAATAACTATTTGATACTTATTTCCTTCATACCAAAATCCGTCAGAAATTAACAATTTCAATTCTTTTATAAACTCATATAAATATTCATCAATGTTTGGCTTTGTATTACCACTAAAAATTGCTATTGGAAATGGCTTTATATTGGACACTTTTTGAATAAAAATTTTTCCTAAGATGGGACAAAACTGTGCACAGCTACTTTTGAATATAGGAATTCCATCAATATTAAATATTAATTGTATTATGCAGTCTTCTAACAGAATTCTAGTTTTGATGTAATCAATATTTAAATATGTTTTCAAATGTTTAACAATTCCAAAATAAACGAAGGTGCCATTGGAAAATTGCGAAACTTTAACCTTTCTAGGAGTATGCAAGAGTGTTCGATAATCTAATGGTATATTTTCATTTGGCATATATATTTTTAAACCTTTTAATAATGAATTTAATTGAACACCATTCACTGAATATTTTAAAGCCCAATTTGCCAAAAAATCCGAAAAATTAATATCACTTTGATTTAAAACTACATCGGGCATTACAATTAAATCACTACCATCCTCATTTTTAGAGTTAGTTTCTATGGAATTATTATTTCCTAATTGCATATCATTTGTACTAGCCAAATCTTTTATTTTATTCAATTGGGCATTACGTTCTGAATTTGATGTAGAAGTTTTTAAATTACTATCATTGGCATTATTGTCAGGGATATCATTTTTATAGCATTTCATGAATCTGTATTTCTTCGTATACTTGCTGGACATTGTAACTAGAATACAAAAAATTACCATGAGCATGAATCATGAACCATCTTGAAAATCAATCCAAAACTAATAATATATGAAGCAAAACCAGGCAGTTAACCTAACCAAAAAGGCGGTTTATCAATGTATTTACTTCAATCGCCTTATAATGACACTCATTTTCTCCAAATATATGGATAATATGAAATCAGAGTAGTGCTTTCCATGAAAAAATGCAGTTATGAAGGTGAAGGTGAAGGAGTCGTACGAAAAATAGTCTACTTGTTTAACATAACCCTTAATAAACACGTGTTATTTATTCGTAATAAATTTCACTAGTAAAAGCATAATATAAGTACATTGTAAACTAAAAACTAGGTACTTACCGCCTCGATATTTAGCACAAACTCAAGCAAAACGTACGCATAAGTATAAACGGTTACAATGGTGACCAGCTGACCAGTATATCAGTAACGTTTCTACGCGTTTCATTTTATGTCGCCCAAAACTGCGCATGTGCGGCGATGCTTCACTCTTAATAATTACGCCGCGCTGTTGTCGGATGTGTTTATAAAATGAGTTGTTAATTACTATTTCGTATATATGTATAATATATTACAGCATTGACTGCACGTCGTTTTGTCAAAAATGGTTTACATGAGCGTAAGTAACTTAAAACAGTTTTAGTTACTGTTATTTTACTACATACTTCTTTATATTTGGCAGCACTGTAATGCAGTACCCTGGCTACCGTACGTGGGCGGCCAAAAAATACAATCACCACTTGACGTAACTTATAATTCCATAAAAAATTGATATTTTTAATTTTTTTCTAAAATCAGATATTTTACAGAATTATATCTTTAAGAGTGATTTTACTAAAAATATAAGTTTTTTAGATCTTTGTATTTCGAAAAAGCTTAATTAAATTAGTTAATTAGGTAAAAACAATTTAAAATACATATTTGATAAAAGTATTGGGTAAATCTTGCGATAACAATATTGGACCAATTTTGGATTTTAATGTCTATTTCTATATTTATTTTTATACATTGGTAGATCATTGGGTATTTATTTGGTAATAATATTGGGCAAATCTTGCAATATCAATATTGGCTGAATGTTGGATATTAATGTAAATTTCTATATTTATTTATATAGATTGGTTCGATAATGGGTATATATATATATAATTACTATATAGGGGAAATGATGCAATTATAATATTGGCCCAATCCAGGTTAAACACATATAATATTGGGCCAAGATATAATATTGGTACGATATTGGCTTAATGTTGGCTACATATTTTGTGCTACTGGGGTCCTTGTATGTGTCGTAGTTGCTTGCTACCTTTTTTTGCAGATACGTCTGCCAGCTCTTTTTCGTGATCTTTACTTGTTATTTTATAGCATCTGTTCACCAGGCTGTTTGTTTTTTGTGTTTGTTTTGTCTAGCAACTCCACGTGTAGTCCTTGCTGCCTCAATTATAGTTGTCCTAAATACTTTCCATAAATCTTCCATTTCCATCTTGTCTATCTCCCTCTTTATTCCTGATAGTCTTCTTTCTATTATCTCCCCAAACTTATTTGCTGTGCTTTTGTCCTTCTGTTTGTATGTTCTTATTTTCTCCGGGGGTCTTTCGTTTTACATTCCTATTTGATTTTGCTTCTTTCTTCGCTTAATTTGATGTCTGCCACAACGAGGTGGTGGTCACTATATATTTCTCGTCCTCTTTTCACTGCTACATCCCTTATTCTCAATTTGTTGTCTCTTTCTGTTATTACATAGTCTATTATGGATTGTTCGCCTCTGCTTCGTTGTACTCTAGTGTATTTGTGTACGTCCTTGTGTTCAAAAAAGGTGTTTGCTATGATTAAGTCGTGTAGTGTGCAGAAGTCAAGTAATCTCTTCCCATTGTTGTTTCTTTTTCCTGTCCCATATTTTCCTATTGTTGTTTTGTGTACATGGTCAGTAATGCCTACCCTCGCATTCAGATCCCCTAGAATGTATTTGGTTCCTCTTGCCGTTCGACTGCTATGTCTAGTTTCTCTCAGAAGTTGTCTTTGATGCTCACTGTTTCATTTTCGTCTGGGCCATACACTGCAATTATCGTTTCCACTTCGCTTCCTTCTTTCAATTCTATTATTAGTATTCTCTCGGTTACTGCTGTCCATTTGCTCAATCTGTTTTTTTATATCCTTATTAATTATGCATCCCACTCCCGCTCTTGCTTGCTCACTCTCTTCAACCCCACTGTATATTAGTAGGTGATCACATCCTATTTCTTCTTCTCCTTTCCCCTTTTTCTTTGTCTCAGTTATAACTAGTGTCTCTAGGTTGGATTTCTCGAATTCTCTTGCTAATTCCATCTCTTTCCCATTTAATCCTCTGACATTCCACGTTCCTATTTTTTTGTACCCTTTTTTACAGTTGCGCTCTCTCTGCTTTCTGATCTAGTTTCGTCTGCCTTGTATCTGCCTGGTGTTTTGTATATTTTGTGCTCCCTCCTTTGCTGCTCAGTTTTTTGATATTCCTTCCTTGTCCCTATCCAAGCCATATCCCTCTCCTTCAATGAATATTTTGTTATATCCCACCACTACTTTTCTACCTTTTTCTCTTTGTTCTCTCGCTATGTTCCTTAGTTTACTTTACTTAGTTTACAGTTCTTTCTTCGTATGTGAGATCATTTTCAATATATAGGTCCGTTCCTTTCAAAACACCTTTCTTTCTCATTACCACATTTTTATCTTCCCAGGAGTTCATCTCCACCTGTACTATGTTCCCGTTTCCCTCGTTTTTAATACAGTATCCACTTTTTATGCCTAATTCTATGTTTAGTTTGTCTTTAAACATCTGTTCTACTTGCTGCATAATTTGGTGTTGTTGAACGTTTGCCCCTGTGTTTTGTTTGTTTTTGCGCTTTTGTCTATCTTGGTGCTCAAGCTTACCTTCCAGCTTTTTTATTCTATTTTCAAATTCAACTTTTTTAAGCTTCCATGCCTCTGCCATTTTTTCCCACTGCTCTTTTGTTTTCTGCATTTCTCTATTTTGTTTTTCAAATTGTTCCTTGAGTTCCTGATGTTTCTTGCTGAATTCTTCTTTCAAATCTGCTTTTAGTTCGTCTAGCTTCTTTATAATTTCATCCATTTTCAGGGGTTCTTCTTCTTGTTTGGTTTCTGTTCTCTCTTGCTTACTTATTGAAATTTCTGATTTTCTAGTCTTAGCTGCCTTTTGTCTGTCTATTTGTTGTTGTTCCCACTGTTCAAAACCTTCTACTTCTTCTTTGGCTCGTTTTCGTTTAAAGTATTCCTTTACACTCGTTCGCTATTTGCCCTTTGTCTCTCTCCTTTGGGGTTATTCTTATTCATTCAGGTTCGTTGCACTCGCTTTGCGTCTCACTAAAGTCACGTAGTCACAGTCGCAACCATCACCATGAATAAAGTCTTTTTATTTATTCGAATTTAGCGCACTTTCGTTCTTATCGTTTTCACTCCACACTTGTCATTAATCAACTGTCTGTACCTCGTTTTATTTACTTTATTATTTATTCGTATTTCGCGCACTTTTCGTTCGTATCGTTTCTCACTTCACACGTGTTATGGCGGTCATTAATCAGCTGACTATGCACCGTTTTATTTACTTTATTTATTCTGGGTCCTTAGGCACTTTTCTGCTTTGGATTTTACACCAATCGCTCTCGCTCTGGTTTCTAGCCGTTTCCACTTACTTTCTTGCTTTATCACTCCGATTAATACTCTATAATCACTTGTCGTGTGCGGATCCACATATGCTCGTCGCGCACGCTGACCTCTAACTTTCTTGGAACATTGTACATGATAATTTCTAATTAAATTAAATCACGTCGTATTAACCAATATGTTTATTTGTTAATTTGAAATAGCCAATCACTGTTTGCTTATACAGTTTACTTAACGACGGGAGCTTATCGCATCCTGACGGCGGGAGCCTGTCAGCTCAATCAATTCAAGTCAAGTCTTGGAGTGTTAGATCCATTTTGTTATCAGGTTTGTATATTTGGAGTAATGCACTAGTAATTCCTGATACTTATTTATATTTATTATCTGTACTAGTTTCGGTTTATTTGTTTTAAATTGTTTAATTCGTTGAAAAATTTGTAATGGTGCTTTGTTAGTTAGTTTTAAAACTAACAAAGCACCATTACAAATTTAGTAGTAGTTGTTTCAATAAGTTATATGTTTATAGTCTTAGTAAAACTTAATTTTGCATTGCAGAGTTACGAACAGGTTGAATATTCACATATTCAGGCTATATTTCGTTTGATTAAATTTGTTTATTTTATTATTCGATTAATCGATTATGTTGATTAATCGATTATTGACATAATCAATAATCGATTATTTATTTCCATAATCGAACACCCCTAATTGTATGGTCGCATTTTTCAAGTTGCAAAAATAAAAATAAAACAAACTCCAAACTCCCAAAGTTTACTTAAAACAGAATATAAATCATAAATAAATAAAATCCAATTATCTTTCAGATTGTATAAGGGTTCTCTGTTCCTAATCTCAATAGTTTTCTTGTTTTTGGCGTTCATATCAATGATAATTATTATAATCTGACAGATAATTGGATTCTACGTGATAATACGTTACTGAATACAGGGTGTGCCATTTGAAAAAACGAAGTTATTCAACTTTATAAGTTAAGATTTTCTACCACGTTTTTTTTATCACCCTGTATAATTTTTTATACTAAATCATGGTTAGCGCTGTAGTTCAAACCTTTAACCAAACAATAGAAATGATTGTAATGATTCAACGTTAATCACTGAGGCAAATATAACATTTCACCCGTACCATGCATTTCAACAAATCTTTAAATATTTCGAAAACGGTAAACGATAGAAATAGGGAATATTGAGGTAACTCACCTTTATTTGTTCCCTAGAATTCAAAAATAACAAAAAATACGGGGTGTTCCATTTAAAAAAACATAACTTTGATGTGTATATTTTTTATGGGACACCCTGTATAACTGGTAATAATTTTAAATTGTGCATACAACGATCCTACATCTATCCACTTGAAAAGAATAGCATGAAGTTGCATGGTTTTCCATAAAACGACCGTGTCGTATGCGGTGCCCCACCCTGTATACTTTAATATAAAAGAGTGAAAAATGCGAATTTTCATTTATGAGTTGCGGAAAATATGTGGTTGAGAAAATTATGAAAATAGTTGAGGAAAATTGAGGAAATTCTATTGTTTAATCAGACACCACTTTTAAAGTTGTTGCTTTATTTTTGAAATTTATGCAGGCTGAATGTACATAGCTGGTTACGTATTGGTCGTATTTAAACATGGTTAGAATGGATAGGCTTTGAAACCATACTGGGCTACGTATTCGTCTTATACGGTTATCAAGGACCGGCTATAAAACTGTTTTAGGTTACGTTCTAGTCATAGCCGACCACGGCTAAAAAGTACGTTTTAAAACCATATTCGGTTACGTATTTATCGTACCCGAATAGGCTTTGTATCCATATCAGGTTACGTATTTGTCATACTCGATATAGGAACGATATCCGTTCTGCTTCAAAATCCTTAATTCGGTAGTGTGGTGTAAATTAATCTGTTCAGCAGTCTTTCCAAAATACTGGCACGAATTATATTCTACAGCAGCACAAATTCTTAATTCATCAAGTTCTTGCCCCTCAGTTTTGGGTTGAGGATTTTTCTGTGGTTTAAGGGAGACACATCCTTTTTTCTAAAAATTCTGCACAATTCGGTGTATATCTCAAGCAACTCATTCAATGCAACAAAAATAAACAGTCCACTTATTTAAACAAAATTATCAAGGTGCATAGTGTAAACGCATGACTGTCGTGCATGTCCTATGTTCCTAGTACGTGCCGTCAATCTGTGTAGTTATGTATTGGGTGTAACCACAAAGCATTAAGGATAAAGAGGGACAGTTTAATGTTAACTTTTGGAAATGCCATCAGCGCCATCTGCGAGTCATCTGGCCAAACACAACGATCCAGCGGAAAATTTAAAATTGCGACTTTACAATTCATTTTTGCAAGTGTTTCGAACTTTTTGGTTCGGAAAATCGCAGACACTTGCTTTATAAAGAGCTTAGACTTAATCAAATGCTAAAAGTAAAGCTCTAAACAAAACCATTTATACATGAAAATATAATAATAGTAAATAACATAAAATAAACTCTATAATACAAAATAACAAATTATTCTTAACAAAAATAGAATTAACCCATTCATCTCTGAGATTGGAGACTTCGGAAATAATGTAAAGAAAGCTTTATTTTTAATATTTGAATCTTGGGTATACAGGTTACTGCAATAAGGTGCCTTACAAGAGTACTTGAATTTACTCATTGCACACTCTTTTAGGTTTAAGAATATTAATTTCAATTTGAATTATAAATACCTGACGGAATACCAATTCAACTCTTGACCTTAATGAGGTTATGTGTGCCTAAAAAGGCCAGCAATACGATGGGAAATAGATGTTGTCATATCTCACAGAGGACTTAAAACAATATACAGGGTGCTTCAAAAAAATGTATACACACTTTAAACTATCGCAGTTTTCCCACTCTACAAGGCTAATGTTATATTTCTTCGCCAGGTGGCAGCATAATCGTCCCTCTATGTTATATTGTCAGTTGGAAGTTGTAATATCAACATGGCGGACGTACGTTTGAGTTTTGAAGAACGTAAGCAGCAGTGGCGGCTCGTCAACTTTTGGTTTGGTGAGGCACAGATTTAATATTGTCGACACTTCACTCGGCCAATAAAACATCTGTGTATATACCGGGTGACCCAGGGTTCTGTAAAAGCCCCATAACTTATTTGCTATTTGAGATATCGACTTCTATTTTTCATAAACTGGTACCCACACTTATTCTACATATTTTAAAAATATGTATGTTTTTGTACAGGGTGTCCTAGTATAAGTAACAGATCAAAGTTATGTTTTTTTTAAATGGAACACCCCATATTTTATACTTAATTTTTAATCCTCTTAAGAAGCTGATAAAAATAGTATAAGATACTATGGGTCTATTATGGACGGTTAGTTAGTTATGGGCAAATTTGTGGCAAAAACATGTACACATTGAAAATATTGCAGAAGCATTTCTAGCAAAGATTGCTTCATTTTTTATACATTAGAACATTTTCCACATCATGAAGAATAATACACATCGGCTTTAGTCCTTTTTTGTTAATACTGCTATACAGGGTGTCAACATACGCAAAACAACGGATAACTATTTTTTTCAAATAAAACACCACCACGTTGCCACCAATCTATGGCATTTTTGATAAGCTTTCCAATGATATACAGTTTGCATAACAAAATATTAAGGATTCTTGAGATTTATCAATAAAAACATATTTCTTTTATTACCATCTGATGATTTATGGATTTTCAGCCAAAACTATGCATTTTCTGGAAAAATTCCGCTCTACAACTTTGGTCTCTTATTATTCTTTCAGAAAATGCATAGTTTAGGCTGAAAATCCAAAAATCAACAGAAGGTTGATATATAGGGTGTTCCATTTGAAAAAAATAGTTATCCATTATTTTGCGTATGTTGACACCCTGTATAGCAGTATGAACAAAAAAGGACTAAAGCCGATGTGCATTATACTTCTTGATTTGGAAAATTTTCTAGTGTATAAAAAATGAAGCAATCTTTGCTAGGAACGCTTCTGCAATGTTTTCAATGTGAACATGTTTTTGCCACAAATTTGCCCATAACTAACCAACCGTCCATAATCTTAGTCTGTAATACCGTCCATACTATCTTATACTATTTTTATCAGCTTCTTAAGAGGATTAAAAATAAAGTATAAAATATGGGGTGTTCCATTTAAAAAAACATAACTTTGATCTGTTACTTATACTGAGACACCCTGTACAAAAACATACATATTTTTAAAATATATAGAATAGGTGTGGGTACTAGTTTATGAAAAATAGAAGTCGGTATCTTAAATAGCAAATAAGTTATGGGGTTTTTACGGAACCCTGGGTCACCCGGTATATCTTTAAGATATTCTATTGTTCAGCAAGAACCACGAGAAGGTGTGAAGATTTTCTTGCCGGGATGGGAAAAATGGAAAGGAAATAATAAGGTTGAACTATTAAATAAAAATAAATAAACATTTAAATTCTATAACAAAAATAAAACTCTACGTAGGTTTATAATAAATAATGGAATGTGTTATGGAAATAAATGGGACAACAAACTTAAAAATACTCTAATAAATATTAAATATAAAATACAACATAAAACTATTCATTTGAAAATAAATAAATTCTTAAACAAAACTAGAAATGTGTATATTGAATATTAAAGAAAACGGATCCTATTTATTTAAAGAGATTGCACAAAAGTGTTTCAAGAAAAATGTAATCAAAAAATTTAATGGTTTTTATATATTAATGGTATTCTTCTGTTCTTATTTTCAGCAAAATAATCTATAATTTGATCGTAAAAATGTTCATTTTTACAAAGTGTTTTCACAAATTCCTTTTCAATAGCAATGAGTGACATATTTGACAACCTATTTTGGCCTATTTGATTTCTTGTGCATGTTTTTATTCGTTTTAATACGGAAAAACTTCTTTCCACAGATGCAGATGTTACCGGTATGGTTACTATTAAAGAAATTAGTTTGTACAATTCAGGCATACATACTTGCAAGTCATTATTCTTTATATATTCTAACATATCCATTGGCATTTTAGACTCACCAAGAAGCTTATCTGAATATAGAACCCACAGTTCATTTCGTAATTGTATTTTGTCAAAAAATGGATATTGCTTAATTAATTCTTCAAACAACTGCAATGGAAACGTTTTTGAATACAGTTCAAACTTACTAACAGAAATTAAATCAAAGAATTTTAATTTACTTAGATCAAAAAATCTTGTTTCGATTTGTCCTACCACTGTATCTAAAATTTCGTAAAATATCTGTTTATATTGTAATCCCGTATCATCTGCATCATCAGAGCGCTTTCGCTTTTTCGGAGGATTTTCTATGTCAGAAAAATGTTTTTCGTATATATGATTAAAATATGTTTCATTGGTTCTAAATTCCTTTAATTTTAAAATAAGTGAAGTTAAACGCCCTTTTGCATACGTGATGTCAGTTAGTTTGTGTTGAAGAATTAAAAATACAACACTTGTTTGTTCAAAAATAAGTTTGAAGGAATCTAATAAGAAACAGAAATGGTTGTCTTCTAACAATGATTTTAAGCCGTATGCCTCTCTGATAGATATATTATCAAATTTGTCTGAATTAATTATAAAATTGAATACTTCAATTAATTTATTTTTATTTTCATGAATTGTAAAAATAACCCGAGATGTAAAATTCCAACGTGTTTGTGCATTAGATGGTATTCTTGCATTACAAATTTCATCCAATACTGCGGTTCGTTTTGTTGATTTTGAAAAGAAAGCAGAAAATCCTGTTAGATTTGAAAAAAATATTCGTACTTTTTTTATTGAGTTGCACGATTTACTTAGCACTAAATTTAGAACGTGAGCATGGCAATGAGTAAAAATTGCTTGTGGAGCTACTGATTTTACTTTGGTTTGTAAACCATTCAAATGACCAGCCATAACAGCAGCACCATCATAAGTTTGAGCAATTAATTTTTCTTTGATATTAAATTTTCCAAATGTTTCTGTTAACAAGGTGAATAAATCTTCTGACGTTCGTTGAGAATTTACATCATAAAATCCCATAAACCTTTCAACAAGTGTTCCCTGGATGACGTATCTAAATATAACTGATAATTGAGAAATACAAGTGATATCAGTAGTTTCGTCCACTTGCCATGAAAAAAAATTGGAATTTAAAATTTCACTTTCTATTTGATTCTTCAGTGTGTAACTGATTGAATCAATTAACTCATTTTGAATTGTTTTTGAAAGCCCCGAAAAAATTGAAGCATCATCTAATTTTTTTTTAAATCCCATCCGTTTTACTCATTAACAAAACTAATTCTCGAAAATTCCCCTTATTATTTGAGGTTTCTGATTCGTCATGCCCCCTAAATGACAATTCCTGACTGCACAAAAATATTGTCACATCGATTAATCTTTTTAAAATCCCCCTATTTTCCTTCACGTTGTTATTGTACGTTTCGATTTCAATTTGCCGAGCCGTACTTAAAACATTAACTATATTTTGTTTACCTAAAATGTGAAATTTACAATTTGATGATATATGATCTCTACTTTTGGAATGCTTATCAATAGAACGCGCTAATTTTTTTAAATCGTCATAACCTGTTTTATGCCATACCGACTCATTGCTATTTGAAAACAATATGCAAGGCCAACAAAATAATTTATTTCTAATCATTGTACCTGTCAACCAACTACATTTGTCAAACCATGCACTTTTAAATGATCGATGTTTTTGAATCAATAATAAACTAAGATCAGGGCAAGGCCTTTTGATACCTTTTACATAAACTTTATCATCGTACGACAACCGGCTAAATGGATTATCAAGCAAGAAATTTACGATGTCTTTACAATTTCTCACTGTAAGAGTGCTATTTCCGTCATCCATTATAATATAGGAATAAATACTATTTACTAATAAATATCAATAAGATTACCTTTAATAACTAACGCTGATCAACGGACGGCGGAGTGAAATGAATAGATTACTAACACAGCTGACAATTGCGAGTGCCGCGAGGTTCTCTCTCTCTATCACGCGGGTGATTTCCGACCAATGAGAAGCCTGTGAGGCTCGCCTCCGATATCGAAATAAATCTGCACATTACTTCGAATGTGATATGGGTAAACTGTGTGGAGGCATATTAAGTTGCATAAATTCCTACCGCTCTGGTTCATTTCTGCCGCAAGTTCGGCCTGGATGGGCGCGCTAATTCTGATCATTAAAAATCGGTAATTTTCCGTTAATACATCCATTTATAATTACTGTATAATTAATTATCAATATTAAAGCCAACACGGAAGAAATTTATTGAATAGATTTATATTTTTATAAAATAGAAAATTAATGGTGAGGCAGTGCCTGAAAATTAATGGTGAGGCAGTGCCTCACCTGCCTCCCCTGACGAGCCGCCACTGGTAAGCAGGTTATTAAGTGGTACTGGGAGTTTGAGAATGTAAATGAAGTTCAAAGACAGTGGAGAAGGGAGTATGATACAGAACCACCTTCAAGATTAACAATTACACGCATACGAGACAAATTCGAAGTTCATGGAACAGTGTGTGATGTGCATAAAGGTCATTCAGGTCGACCTCCAACAGCTACAAGTGATGAGTTATCAACGGCAGTCTTGGAACTGTTTCAACGCTCTCCTAACAAATCTACAAGGCAAGGGGCACGTGAAAGTGATGTAAGTGCTAGCAGCGTGCTACGCATTCTGAAGATACGCAAGTATCGTGTTTACATCCCAAGGCTGGTGCAACAGCTAAGTGACGACGATCCAGATCGAAGGTTACAATTTTGTGAATGGGTTCAGGAGATGGTGATACGTGAACCGGGATTTATGGGTAGCATCATTTGGTCGGATGAAGCCCAATTCAAACTTAATGGAACTGTCAATAGGCACAATTGTGTTTACTGGGGTGAAGAAAATCCTCACATTACAATTGAAAAAGCTGTAAATTTGCCTGGTGGAAATGTGTGGTGCGGTTTGTCTTCAAGGGGACTCATTGGACCTTTTCGATTTGAAGGCACTGTAACTGGTATTAATTACCTAACAATGCTTGCTGATTCCATATTTCCTACCATTCGTGCATTATACGGTAATGATATGTTTTATTTTCAACAAGATGGTGCCCCGCCGCACTATCACAGGGACGTACGAGCTTACCTGGATCAAAATTTGCCGGACGCAGGGGGCCAATCGAGTTTCCAGCACGCTCCCCAGACCGTACACCACTGGATTTCTTCTTATGGGGCACAGTAAAAAATGAGATGTACAAACGTAAACCACGTAACCTAGACATTCTTTGGAATGAGATTCAAGCCGTGTGTAGAGAAATCTCATTGGACGTTTTGATACGATGTACAGAATCAGTGGTGACTCGTACTCAGAATTGTATTGATGCTGCAGGTCACCAATTTGAACAGTATTAACATTTGTTATTTATGTTTCATTTACATTGGACTTTCAGCTTTCTAATTTCCTGAAATTTAACTTTGTAGAACGGTAAATAAATTTTCTATGGAAGTTCAAAGTGTGTATACATTTTTTTGAAGCACCCTGTACATATGTGAAATCTATTTTGCTTTAAAATGTATTAGATTTAAACAAACAATGAACACTAGTGGAATTTGAATATTACCAGATAATTGAATGTTCTTAAATACCTAAAATAAATTTAACCAACAAAAATATGACCACATTGCTTGCTTACAAAGATACCCAAACACTGTAATGAAATGTAGTTTATTCAGCGGCGGCTCGTAGATGTTCGGCGGTGGGGCAACGAAAGAAAATCGAAACAGCAACGAAATATTTGCTTCCTCTATAAGAGTAAGTTGTGCAGCACGAGCGAATAAAAGTTCACATTTACAAATATGTCAATAAAATATACAAATAAATAAAATCTCACATTTACAATTATGTCGATAAAGTTATAAAGGACAGGTTTTAAAACCATATCAGGTTATGTATTTGAGCTTTCTGATGACAGTTTTAAAGGATGGGACATTGATGAAACTATAAGAATTACATACAATTTACATGAACTATAATTGTAGATAATGTTTAAGCTAACAGTTTATACAGATTCAGTTTTTCTTTCAAAACCCCACTAGTTTTTAAACGGAATTTATAAATATCAAAAAAACGTTTTACTGCATCAAATCGAACAAAGTTGGATATTTTGCTGACAATGTTATTACTAAAAATTATTTTTAAAGTATTTAGGTAAAAAAAAACACATTTGTAAGTGACCAGCTTTTTATCTAGTGAATCGCACGTAACCACTTATAGCAATTATTCTGTGTGCGTGGTTTATTTAATAAAAAATAACGTTATGATAATTGCTGCTGCTTTCTCGTCATATATGTCAGACGTTTAGGGAGCTCATCTGAGTGAAAAATTTGATCTAAAAAGTGACATTCGAGTTACTTAGTTCCACCTGACCATTATCAACGCTACGTTCTTCAGTTTTGAGAAAAACACATGTCAACCAGTACGAACTCGTCGCTTAAAGCATAAGCATCACTGAAAAAAGAAAATAAGCAAAATGTGCAGTTTTAGTTTTCATCTGTATCTGTTAAATTTAATAATTGTAGGTTATTGTGAGTGGGTGGAGATTCCACAATTCGCTAGTAAGAAGTCGTATCTTGGAGGTAAATTCATGATTTACATTACAAATTTATAGTCAAGACACACAAACAAAATTTAAAAAGTGTTGATGTGGCTGTCAAGCAACTTTCTCCGATTTTGAATTTCTATGATATTTTGCATATTTATCGACTTTTTAGAAAACAGGTGGGATTTAGAAAATACTTATTCTTTATAAGTTGTTTATTAAAGCATTGTATACAATTTTTCTTTATATAAGCTTGATGTATCATCATTTCATGTGAACATTGATCTATTTTTATTTTTTTTCTTGAAAATCAAATAATTTATGAAATACAAACTAACAAAGATGTAAGTAAGTAAGTAAGTAAGTACGTAAGTGATTTATTGTTATTACCAATGTTTACAAACGTCAAAGAAAAGTGTATAGTAAAAAACAATGCACATCTATACAGAGTTCATCCTGCCCGAAAATATACATAGATATTTGTATATAATATTGTAAAAAATAAAATATTTTAAAAAAGGTACAAACATATTAAAAATTGTTAATTTAATTAAAATCAAAGTTAAAACTTAAATCAAAATTAAAATTAAAATCATGATGTGCAGTTCTTTGTTATCTTTATCATTTATATAAAGATTTTTGTAATGTTAATTATATTTAATGAAAAATTGAAAATAAACAAAAAACTCTAAGAGGGTTTTCCGCTTTGTTTTTTTGTAATAGGACCATAAAAGATGTTTATGTTCGACTGTACGAAAATAGTAACTTTGTGGGTTTATTTTTAGGCCAAAATGGTGTCCATTTCGTACTAGTCCCATAATTGATAAAGTAAATTGGACTCTTATGTCAGTGTCAGAAATGACAGATTTTAATTTTGGTTAGGGCACCTAATAAATACAATGCAAATTACTCATGCAAAAGTGAGATCAACTATGATAGTGGTTTATAGCGATAGTATTTACTATTATTCATTATATTCGTTCCTGAAGAAGTTTGCAAGGTTGGACGTTTATTGTGCGAGTTAGATTGTTTAACCTAATCATCAATTCTCTATGAAATTTACAATGAATGACATCAGTGTGGCAGCAAATGCACACAATGATTAAAATATATGTAAATACATTGCTTCAGTTTGTATTTAAAAAGTATTCCAAAAATGCTAAAAGCAGTCGAACATAAAGCTCTGTATGTAACTCGTCCACAATAGCACTTCATGGACTCGCCTCCATTATCAGCCTCTCTCGCTTCGATCGCTCTGCCATAAAACGTCTCGTCCAAGAAAGTGCTATATTGTGGACTTGTTACACCTCGTGACCTCGCCGCGTCTCTGTCAAAAGGTCAAACGGTAGTAGTAGTGTGAAAGAAAGAAATAGACATTTGCTGGTTATCGTTCAATTGTACAGTTTCTCATAATTTTGACTTTTCTTAAAAAGAAATGACTAAAAAATAAAATAAAAAATGAACGATCGAACGTAAGCCAACTTACTAACAGTTGAGAACAAAATCTACTTCTTTATTTTAGGCGACCTGGAAAGGCTGAATCAGGGCTATCGTTTGATCTTCACTCTTTGACAGGCGCGGTCAAAGTCATGTGCAGGTCACCCAGGTCAACGACGTAATGTTAAAAAAATCGCGTGACCCAATAAAATTTAAAAAAGGGGTCTAAATAAACATCTTTTAATAAAACTTTCTGAAGATAGACTCAAAGAATCGGCCAATAAAACGGAAGACCCTCCTCAGGTAAGGTGATCACGCATTCCTGTGCTTTTTAAAAAGTACCGACTTTCGTAAAAATTACGTTTTTGGTTGTTTTAAGTTTGAATTACATTATACTTTTTACGTCTTTTTTCGTCTAGATTCTCGTTCAAGTTTTGCTTTCGATTTCCGTTCGATGTATAGTTCATTGCATTCGATATAGAGAGCGCCGCTAGCGGACGACGTAATTACCAACCCACTAAATAAAAAAGTATTTGTGTTCGCGTATCCAAGTCCAACTGAGGTTAAGAGTTGAAATTGTAAAAATGAATAAAATTGAAAACATCAACCGGTCACCAGGTTATATAGTTTATGTTGCTTGCACAAACAACTCATGCTTGTTTCTTTTTCGTCGTTGGCAGTACAGAACTTGGACCAATATCGAACGGAAAATAGGACCGGCTGCATATTTCTATTCAAGAAACTTGAACGGAAATTTGATGGAATTTTCCAAATTACATTCATACTAGATTGTCTCGAAGCAAAATCTAACGAGAATCTAGACGAAAAAAGTCGGAAAAAGTATAATGTAATTCAAGCTTTTTGTGTGAAATTAGAAACCGAGAAACTTTTGTTGCGCTTCGATTTCATGTAAAAGACATTTAAAATAATGAATTTGGAAAGTTGGAAAGCAAGGACCTTATTTTTTGGTCTCCGCTTTCAAGTAGAAGATATTTTCAAAGTAATTTCAAAGTAATGAATTTCGCTCCAGAAATGGAGGTAAAGATTTTCGTGATAAATGTAATATTCGACACCTGTGCTTCATGTCCATTCATTTGATACCTTATTCGCTTTATTCGGAATTTGCGATGTCCCTCACGCGAAGAAAATTGAGGTTTTCTCATCTGGGGGCAGATCAAGTATAAGTTTTGATTTTAGATTCATGTTCCCGACGTCGAGACCTTTCATTTAAGTACCCAGAAGGCCCATTTTTAAACACAGGAAATGACACCGATCGCTATTTTGAATTCCCTTGTATAATTATATTTATTTACACATCCTTTAATAGTTTGATAGGGCCGCCATTTTTAATTTTTTTGCTGACACGTCCTGTATATTTATTTACATGCCTTATAAATATATATTAATACTTTGAAAGGACCGTCATTTTTACCATTTGCGCTGTATCTCAAAAACCAATAGAGCAATTGATATGAAACTTTGAACATAAGTCTTATTTGATAATCCGAAGAACTGAAAAGCTTTTGGTAAAATTTTGTACACCGGAAGTGGGTGTTTACCTTAACTGTTTTTTGTTTTTTGCCAATATATTCTTCAATATAAAAAATATCACAAAAACATTTAAACAAACATCACCATTTTTTCAACCTATTCTTATTAATATTTAAATTCTCTGTGTCTTGGTTATTATAATTGTTAATGCAATTAAAATGTCGTTTGGCATAATATTAATTGTCACTTTAGTCATAACTCAGTTTGATTTTTACTTTCTCCGTTACGAAGTACTTTTACTTTACGAAGCTTTTGGTAAAATTTCGTACACCGGAAGTGGGCGTTTACCTTAACTGTTTTTACTTTCTCCGTTACGAAGTAAGAAAAAGTATTGTGATCGTGATTTTTTTTCAAAAATTTTTTTTACGGAAATATCCGTTTTGGGGTCCCTAGATGCCATTTCAACAATTTCTGGATTTTTTTGTGTCTGTGTGTGTGTGTGTGTGTGCTGTGTGCGCTGTATCTCAAAAACTAATACAGCAATTGATATGAAACTTTCAACATACGTCTTATTTGATAATCTGAAGAACTGAAAAGCTTTTGGTAAAATTTTGTACACCGGAAGTGGGTGTTTACCTTAACTGTTTTTTGTTTTTTGCCAATATTTTCTTAAATATGAAAAATATCACAAAAACATTCCAACAAACATTGAAGACAACAAAGGAATGTTGAAAATATTTTTCATAAAATCATTGCTATTCGAGAAAAAAAATGATTAATTTTTTTTCAGTTTTTGGTTTATAATTATGAAACGATAATAGTTACAGCAAATTTTTGTGAATAATAATTGTAGAGAATACCAAAATGAACAACTTCTAAAGAATACGTTTTTTTTCGAAATCTCGTTAGTTTTTGAGTAAACCGAGTTTTTGAATTTGAACTATAATTTTTCCATGTTTCATAATTTTGACGTTTTAAACGTCAGTTTCATTCGAGTTTATGCAACGCTCGATGTACATTTAAAATATGATTTCAATAAACCATGACAACGTAAATATAAATGGCTATACCATCAAGTCGGAGAAAGTAGCATGATGGCCACATCACCATTTTTTGTTTTGTTAAACAAACTTTAAAGACAACAAATGCACATATTTTTCTTGAAAAGATTTTTCATAAAATCATTTTTATTCGAGAAGAAAATTTATTATTTTTTAAAATTTTTAGTTTATAATTATAAAACGATAATAGTAACAGCAAATTTATGTTAATAATAATTGTAGAGAATGCTAAAATGAACAACTTATAAAGAATAAGTTTTTTTCGAAATCCCTTTAGTTTTTGAGTAAACTGAGTTTTTGAATTTTTCCATCTTTCATAATTTTGACGTTTCAAACTTCAGTTTCATCCGAGTTAACACAACGCTCGATGTACATCACAATACAATAAACCATGAAAACGTAAATATAAATGGCTATGATACCATCAAGTCGAAGAAAGTAACATGATGGCCATATCACCATTTTTTTGTTTAATAGCACATTTCAACTTCAAAATATTGATATTCAAAACCTTTCTTTTTTGTACACAAATAATTATTTGTGAAATATTTTTGTAATTCAAATCCAATAATTTATTTAAAAAATATCGCTGATGACGTCATATCCGTCGCATCACTGACGTCATCTAATTTTTTTTTATTAAAATAAGTGTCCAACAAAAAACCAAAATCGAGAAGAATCCTTATTTTTATCTCCAATTAATTTATTCGAGACTTTCATAACGCACTGTATGTATATGATGGGATGAATACCATACATCCATGTACGCGCACGGTCATTTTGCGTTCAGAAAAATAATCGCCCGGACGGGATTTGGACACGCGACTACGAGGCTAAGAGGCAAGAACTCTGCCCACAAGTCCATGGTTATATAAATCTATTGTCTAAATTTATGCTGTGCGAAAGTTGGCTGTGGAACGCTTCAAATAAAAAAAAATCCCCATCATCTGCGGCCAAAATCCTCCGACACGTCAACCTTATTTTTTTAACGCCCATCTTTTCTGATGGTTGTCATTTTTTCATCGCCACCCAATATGCGGTTGAGTGATGTTCATTGATTAGTCAGCGAAAGAAAAAAATGACAATGACATCATAACGCAAAGGAGGGAGGTTATAAAAAAATTGACAACTATCAGAAAAGATCCGCGATCAAAAAATAGGGTTGACCTGTCAGCGGATTTTGGCCGCAGATGACCGAGTAATTTTTTATTTGTAGCGTTCCACAGTCAACGTTCGCACTGTATAACTATCTTCTCACGTTATATATTTTTTCTACAATAACCAAATCTAGTAAAAACATGAATTTTCCAAATTTGTTTAATTACACATCCTCCATCACAATAATTATATTTAATACTATTTCTAGTCACACCATTCGCACCATACATCTACGACAAAACAACAGTCTTCAGCAAGACAACGACCTCAGCACCTGACGAAACCATAGCAACGCCAATCTTCAATCCGACCAGAAATGACGAGGCCTTTAAAAAGTCAATTACCAAACTACCAGATTCTGTAATGAAGAATTTCCTTTTAACTACCCCGATGTCTCCAATCAAACGAACCCCATTACACCCCTTCCCAAGAAACACAACCAATCAACTAAACAAGAAACTCAAAAACCCTCCGAAATTACTGCGCCCGAAAGATCAGAAGAAAAATAATTTCAACAGTACAACAACAACGGAGAAAACCACATATAAACCGAAAGTGAATCAGGTTTTGCTTGACGAGCACGAATACGAGGAAGCGATTTATGACGATGACGAGGAATACGAGGACGAACGCGGAATACCCGACGACGACGAATCTGCAGAATTGGATGTCGATGATGAGTATTACGAGGACGACACGGAAGACGGTGGAGAATCTGCAGAGGATGACGTTGAAACTCAAAAGGGTACCGGAGAAGGATACACCTACGCCGGATTCCTACCGTATTTGCAAAACATACAGAGCACGTTAATAAGGAATTCTCACAAATCCGCTCAGGGAAAGGTGTCTTTTCTGATGGAGATCAAGAATCGTCTGCTGTACGCAATTCGTGAGTAGGTGAGGCTAGTAAGGTTCATTCAAGTGTTTGAACGTGGTTTTCAGAGCAGAAAATTGGGAGCTTGTGGTCATCCAGGGCGAAGAGCAGGAAGGCGAGAAGCACGCGAGGAGATTACCAGGCGTCATGGGAAAAAGGAGATGGCGGCATGGGGTTTCCGTCTAATGAGGGAGCGCTGCTCACTCTGGGTTTCCTCACTTTTGCTGTTTTCCTCGTCAAATGCGTTCTGGTATAGTCATTTAATTAATTAAATTTAACATCAAATTATTCCTTACCAAGTTCGTTGCGGAACAATCAAATTGCGAACGGCAAAAACTTACAGCAGATTCAATGCGGAACGAGTATCGAACATGTTAAGTGACAGTAAAATTAACACTAAATTTAAAGCTTTATTTATCATTTTTCATCAACGGCCACTGGTTTCGGACTATTGATCTTCATCAGTGCAGTAGAGTCGCTGATGGGGAATAGGAATTACTGACTCATGTAGTGAAATCGGCCGATGGTGATAAAACGTGTAATTAATCGTTTGAAATTTAATAAACACGTTGACCGCTTTGTCAGTCACCGACGACTGATAATGAAGTATTCCAATGGGGCCACGTCAGTCACCGATGACTGACAGTGAGTACCTACTTTAGACTTACCATAGTTCATCCGTTGAGAGCTGACGGTGACTCATGCATTTTCGTACTAAGAATTGCCTTGCATTTTATATCTATCTTTTTCTATCGTGTACGAAACAGTTTAAAATAAAAAACGAAACGTGTGTCTGCGTGTTAAAGAATGGGGCAGCGTGAACGTAGGTCTAAGCTCACGCATGACTCTTGCATCGCATTGGCACGCTTCATATAAACACACAAGAGACGCGAGCGCTACGTCAAATAATAACCGTAAAAAGTTTGTTTATATTGCGCTTTAGATTTCATTTCGATATAGTTAATACTTAATTAATTAATCATGCTCAGAAATAAATCGCTAAAAAGTCAGTCTCAGCATATGTTGATTAACGTGTGCGCGAGAATTTTTAAATATCCCGCCAATGAAAATCAGCGCTGCACCAAATTTTCTTGCGGACATACGTTTACTTAAACCTTGATTCATGCGATTTTAAGCGATGAGTCACAGGCAGCTCTCAGCGGCCCGACTATATTTAGCTTACTGTTTGATTGGCAGTTGAATTTGTTAGAGAGAATGTTTGTGAGAGTGAGTCATGTGACACATTGCCTGAAGGGGCGAAATGTATAATTTTTTGCCATTGGACCTGTGACTGACACATAAAAAACCCGTCATTTCGCCTAAAAAATATATCAAAATGAATTAAATAAGCATATTTTTACTCATTTTATAAAATAAAACTTAAAAACAAAGAAAACTTTCTTTGACATTTTACAAAAAAAACTTGTTGGCAGCCAATGTGTTAATTCGTTACTATTACAAAAAAAATATACAAGAATAAGGAAACACACTTTGCGTAACATTCACCCCTCCGCCATCATATCGAAAAATTTGCTTGATTTTGATTCACATGGTCATTCTTGTATTTCGATCAAATAATGAAGCATGCATTAAACTTGAATACAACTTTTTGTAATATTGCACGCAATAGCGAACTATTTTATGTTCCCGGGGGATTTGATTTTTTTATTGGCGTCAGCATAATATTTAAATTAGGCAAATTAATGGAAATTTGTATTAAAATGTACGGAATTGAACATACAGGGTTGGGATAAAGTATGGAACCAAGTAAATATCTTTAAAACAAAAAGGGATAAATTTATGAAACTTTGCAGGCAAATATAATGACACAACGCATCTGATGCCATATTTTTTGTTACTCCTGTACTTCCGGTTTCACCGTGAACTTTTTTAGTTTAAATGGGACACCCTGTATATATTTACATTTTCAAATAGACACCTTTTCAACAATTACAAAGATATAGGGTTTGGAAGTGTTTTTTTAATAATAAATAAAATAATAAAAAATGAAATTTGTGAATTTCATAACAATTATGTTCAACCCTTGAAAATTTTGATTTATAAATATCAGGATTGCTCTCAGGGAATGTTGTATTAAAAATATTGCATGCATCTTGTGGAGATCTATATCAATCTCCAAAACTAACCATCATTAACAAAGTAATTTTTTCACGTTCAGTTAGTTCACCCAAAATTGAACAGCAATGTTAATATTTCACATGGATACTATCTGTCAGTTACAGAAAACGTAAAAAACACGAAATTGTTTTATCACAAAACAGTGTAAAAAGATGTAAAAAGCCAACTCGATGTAGAATTATTTTATTTAATATTTAAAAAACTACAAGTCACACACCCACCAAACCATACATCATTGCAATTGTTGGAAAAGTATCTATTCGAAAATATAAAAATATACAGGGTGTTCCATTTAAATTAAAAAAGGTGACGGTATTTCCGGTGAAACCGGAAGTACAGTAGTAGCAAAAAATATGGCATCAGATGCGTTATGTGTCATTATACTTGCCTACAGAGTTTCATAAATTTAGCCCTTTTTGTTTTAAAGATATTTACTTGGTTCCATACTTTATCCCAACCCTGTATACGAATTTCATATATTTGTGACAGTGATTGTGTTCATTGTGTTTAAATGTATTATATTTTTAGAAATTGGTCCATGCGATAAAGCACAAAGGAGGAGGCTACCATCATCAAAATGTAGTGGTAGTGGTGGCAACGACAGCAGCTCCTGTAGTGGTAGGAAAACGTTCCATCAGCGATAAAGAAACCGCCGAAATGATGAACCTCATCGACACATATAAATACAAATAATTGAGACTGGGAGTCAAAATTTAGGATTATGGCTAGGGATGGTGATGTGTTATTTATTTAAATAAATTTATAATATAATTTAATTATTGTAGAAATAGTTTTTTAGAAGCCGTTAGTCGTTTCTTTGTAGAAGTAATTTGTTGGCAGATATTTAATACTTTTTTGATGTAACGCCCAAGTTATAATAGTAAAAACATACCGGGTGAATATTCCAAAACCGAACATAGGCATTTAACATGGGAAAATTGTTTTTTGCAGATTCCTGCTCCCCATTTTAACTAAGACGATTTATAATGACACCAATCGAAAGAAGATTTTTTTCCTCATATAATAATATCCAAACTGATTAATTTTCAGTTGTAATTCTAACAAAATATTCGCAATACATACAATTCGGAAAATCGTATCGAGCCATGACTCGTACGACAAACAGAAACGTCAATCGAGTGACAAATTCATCATGCCATTGGCGACTGATTTTAAGATTTCCAATTTTCTTTACTGAAATCAATTGAAAAAACTCTGGTTGAATTTCTGGTAAATGTAAAATTCAGTAAACTTCATTAACATCGATCGCATCGTGTTTATGAAAAAATGTTTATACAAAAATAACATAAATATATTTTAACAAATGAAATAAATGGAGGAAGTTACATTACAAGATTTATTATTACTGGGCGCAATGTTTTGCAGTATCCAATTTGATCAATTTAAATTAGAAAACAAGGATCATAATGATACACCTGTTGACAGTTATAATTAGAATTTAATAATTAAACAAATGTTCAAATAAATCTTCATCCTGCATTAAACAATACCAAACTTACTGTAAAACGAATTTCTGATGTTTGCCAACTGTCTATTCGTTGTCAACCTGCACTCGTTAAATATAGCATTCCTCAAAGAATTAATGTTTGGATGACGAGTTTTGTAAATTTGGCTTTTCAGGTGACCCTACACGAATAAATCGCATGGTGCCAAAACAGGAGATCTAGGAAGCCAGTTGATTTCACCTCCTCGTCCAATCTGCCGTTTTGGAAATGCATTATTCAAATATTCTCTGACGTTTAGTCCGAAATGTGTCGGTTATCCATCGTGTTGGAACCTGATATCCCGATTTGGACGTGCCACTTCTTCCATTGCAGGGCCAACCTAAGTTATCAACAATTCTGAATAATTTTCTGAATTTAAATTTCCTATAATTTCGAAGGGACCTGTCCAAGAAAAATGCCTGTCCAAATATTAATTTTTTGAGGAGATTGCGTTCTAAGATTTAAATTCAGATCTGGATTCTTATTTTTCCAATATCTATCGTTTTGAACGTTTGGTTCATTATTGAATGTAAAGGTAATCCGTAAGCAAATCGACGAGAGAAAATTGCGAAAAAATTTCACAAAAGGTTTGTCTAGGTTCTTCATCAAACGGCAATATTTATTGATGGCATTGAAACTTGTACGGACGGTAGGCGAACTTTCTTAAAATTTTGCAGACCGTTCCTTGCGATTTACCACATTCTAAAGCAATAAATCTTGTACTTAGTCGAGGATTCCCGGATACCAGCCTAACAATTTCTTCGTGAATGTTTTCTCGTCTGTTGCCATTTATTCTGCGATATTCTAATAAACAACCACAATGAAATAATTTTCAAGCTATCATTTGAAGTGAATAATATTTACCTGAATTAAAAGAACCTGAATTTTCTAATTGAAAGACTATTTGTTGTATTGTCGACACTGAGGGTATGGAGCTCTCGTTAAACTGCACGGAAAATAAATCTTGCACCCTACGGTAACTCCGTTTGTAAACGTTTTTTACTATGAATAGTTTTTCCTCGATGAAATGTATTTTACAAAGAAATATTTATGACAGTTATCATAAACTGATAACTTGTTTTCAGGCAAGCCATGCCACACCATTGGCTCAGTACGATTTTCCAAATTATATTTATTGCGAATATTTTGATAAAATAATAAAGAAATACTACTCAAAATTAACTAATTCGGATATGATTAGATGAGGAAACAAATCTTCTTTCGACTGGTGTCATTATAAATCCTCTTAGTTAAAACGGGGAGCAGGAATCTGCAAAAAATATTTTTCCCATGTTAAATGCCTATGTTCAGTTTTGGAATATTCACCCGGTATGTAAATACATTCTGAACATTAGATCAATAGATGACCTTAGCTATCGATTCGCCTTAAAGCCAATGTAATCAATCGTTCAAATCGGATAAGTAGTTTTGACCTTAAGGTGCTCCACAATTTTTATATGCCAGCTAAAATTTACTAGAAAATAATAATAATTTCAACTTACAAATACTTACTTTTTTCAACATTTCTGCAACGAACAATATGGTTTTCGAAAAGGCCGTTCAACTGAAGCCATATGTACATTTACTGAAATGATAATCGATTGTTTCGAGGTGACAAATCATTTAAAATACTCATCCCAAAATCTATCCAAGGCGTTTGACTGTGCTTCCCACCAGTAGCGGATTTAGAAAAATCTCAAGGGAGGGGTGCATTATCATCGCCGTCAGTGTGGAAACATGCCGTAGCTGAAGGTAGCTTTCTGAACTCGAAAACGTGTAACCATTGTTTAATTATTAGTACTTTATTTCCTAAATACTTTACTGCGCTCATCTGGCGTTTGTTGACATTGTCATCGTTAATATCTACAAAATCCAAGAACCTATTCTTTAATTTACCATGGTCACCAATATATCTTGCAGCTAAACTCAATTGGGCGGTGTGCGATATATCCGTGATTTTTTTCAAAGCTGATGCTGTAGTAGTTTGCAATTTTTATCTCCTCCTGTATTTTATCAACATCACTGCTTTGCTGACATGCGGTCTCTTACGCATATGTTTAATTTTACTTACTCGTTTCTTACTCTCAAAGATATGTTTCATCTTCCATGAAGAATGATGGTTTTTATAACAATTTGTTTCTCCTTTGTCAAGTCAGGGTTTATCGCTAACCGCCAAAAACATTTTGGCAGATGTACTTGCTCCAACTACAAAAAGTGTGGTTCTCTAGATCAGCAGTTCTTAACGTGGGCCATATGGCTCCCAGGGTGCCCCAGCATATTTCTTAGGAGCCATAAAAAACATCATCTTGCGGAGCCACGGAGAACTCTAAGTGGGCCAGTGCCGTCTTTAAGTTTTTTGGGGCCCTTGGCCAGGCGCCCGTGGGGGCCCCACCAACAAATTTTTTTTAACGAAATGCGTATTGAGTGGTTTATTATAATAAGGTTACAATATAGGGTTACATATAAAATTACATTGCCCTTTTTCGGGCTTTGTGCGTCGCAAACTCCTCAACAGCATCCTTAAAATCTATTTATTGGAGAAGATCATTCTCGATGCTCATTAGGGATAACCATCTTAATCTCTTCTGATCCATACTATTTCTCAGCTCATTTTTAATGAGTTTTAATTTCGAAAATGATCGTTCTCCACTTGCGTTTGTTATCATGAGGGACAAGAAAATGCGGAACGCTATCTATATTGGGAAACGTTTCCTCGAGATTATTGTTTTTAAGAAGCTTATACATATCATGAATAGGAATGTATTCATCCAGCATTCTTTCCTTTAGCAAATAATGCTCGAAATGCATACATTCCAGCAGCAGGTCATTTCCGTCGACATCATTTATGTAGAACTCACTAAACTTCTGACAGTGAACTTTCAGCTCTTCGGCGCGCAAAACTTTCAATTTGGAAACAAATTGAGTAGTTCATCATAAGCCTTTGAACGTCGTTGCAGCTGCGTTATCAACTCGTCGATGATTGGAAGGTAGACTTGAATCCTGAATTTCTCGCGACCTTGAAACTGGGTGTCTTCTGCAGCTCCTTCGAAGAATGTCAAGCGTGAACTCCTTTTCCTTGTACGGGATGTGGTATTTTTGTAGTCGAAATCCTGGGTAAGTGCCCTTTGAAGCAGCTTCGTAGTTGTCGAACTGTTCGCGTTGGTCCCTCACAAAATCAGTTAAAGAATGAACCAACTTGAGAGCCACGTCGAGAGGAATACTGTCACTTTGGAGACTCTGCACCTGAACAGTATTTTGCTCCACATCACGGTCAGCAGAACAGTATCCAACGTTAGCATTTTGTTTAAAATGTTTCGAGCTTCATTTCGCGTTTCTGGTTGTTCTTTTTCGTCGTCCATATTCTTCAGAGCATCAATTATTTTTGGATAACTTTTCTGTAACGCTGATACAGCATCCGAGAGTGCGGACCATCTGGTATCCGAAAGACGTTTTACTACTAAGCCGGGTCCAAGACACTCTTTCAACACGTTCCGGTGATGAGTGGAACTGGCGAAGAAAGTGTACAACTTTTGCAGAAACTGGAAACAATCTGTCGCTTTCATCATGCACCCAACGGCCTGTCCAAAAACCACCAAGTTCAGACTGTGTGCTAGACAAGGGACGAAAAGGGCACATGTACATTGTTCCTTCAGTTTTGCTTGCAAACCGTTGTACTGCCCCGCTATGTTCGCGGCGTTGTCGTACATTTATCCACGACAGTCTACCAACCTGATACCGTTTTCTGCAAGAAACGATACAATGGTATCGGACAAGTACGCAGAACCATGCTTTTCGATTGGTACGAAAGCGAGGAAACGTTCTACTGGGGTACATTCTTTCACGTATCTGACGACAAACGTCAGCTGATCGATGTGAGTGATATCAGGTGTAGAGTTGACGTTTATCGAGTAGTATTTTGCTTTTTTCAGTTCTGCAATTATCTGACTCAATACTTTGTGACCCATTATAGCAATAAATTCATTGCAAATGGAAGCTGACAAGTAGGAAACATGCCCTTTCCCTTTATTTGCATGATTGTGCAAATGTTGGGCAAGCAACGGATCAAACTTGCTCAGTAGCACTAGAACTCCCAAATAGTTTCCGTTATGTTGCGATCCGATGCCCTGATCGTCTCCGCGGAACGCAAGCCCTCTTGACGCCAAGAATTTTACCACTTCGACAATTCTCCGTAACACTTCCCGCCAGTACGGCATTTCGTCGTTTAATTGAGCGGCCAGAGCGTTCTCTAGGATACCAACGCTCTTCTTTCGTGATACATGGCTTGTCTGTGTCCCAAACTGCTCGCATGTTCCAGAATACATGCTCCGGAATGTTTCCAGTCATTGAAGCCTTTTGCAGAACTGAATGCAGTACTCGCAGTCGCGAAAACGCGACACGCAAAGCAAAACAAAACTTTTTGTGTTCGAGAGTACACAAGCCATGATCTCTCAACTATCTCGCCGTTTGGGAGTGTCCTGAAAAAAACCGATGGATTCAGACACCGATAGGTTCTAGTAGAATCTGAGAAAATGCAATTCCTGTTATAAAAAAATTCAGGCCCCTTGTTGATCCAAACAATACGCTCTTTTTTAGAGACTAGCGACCAGGCTGCAGGATCATTAGAAACGGTTTCTGGAATCTGATGAGTGTCTTTCGTTGACGGGGGCTGCAACTCTGCACAGGTCAGATGAAGAATCTCCAAAGCTGTAAAATCTGTTGACGTCGATGGAGTCGTATCGTCTTTAGTAACGGGTGCTGGAGACAATTGGAGCTCTTCATTGCGACTTGTCTTTGCTGCATTGTCTGGCGAAGTCGGAGCTGCAGTTTTCTGAACTTTTGGTGAAGAATTGAGACAGCTTGGGCAATTTTGCAATCTTCTGTTTTTCTTCCGCAGCTTTTCGTCTTTTTGCCGCGCGACTCTGATAACTCCGATTCGACATTCTCTTGAGTTGATTCAATCAGACATCTGTAATAATATTAGTGACTTATAGTTTTATATTAATATGTTAAATTTTTCACTTGAATTTGTCTTCTACTTACGTTATGATATTCCATCATTTAGCTGATTACTTTCTTGACTGTCTTATTTTCAAATCCTGCAACTAAACCTAAATATTATATTATGTCCGCGATAATTGAAAATTGTAAAATTGTAAAATGAAACTTTTTTTAGTCCATAACTATTTTTAGTGTAGCAAAAAAGGTAAAATTGTTTTTTAAACTACGATTAAAAGTGAAACAAGCATCCCTGAACATCAGATTCAACCAACAGTGTATCAAGTTAAATATTGTGCCCAAATATGTGCAGTTAAAAACCAAGTGTAAATCAGTAGCAGCAAAAAAGGCGATCAAAACCTGTCAGAAAACCTGGGTTAAAGAAGAACTAAAATCCAGGTTCCGTAAACGAGATGTCTACTTCACGTATGTCAAGGTCCTGCATTCTGAACTAGCACACGAACTACACCCGGTGGAATTCGACCTCTTAGACGACTATGTACGAGAAAAAGTCAGCTACATCACCCACAAGAAATATTTGATCCAGAGGAAGAAATTAGTGCATCTAAAGAAAAAAGCAGCAGATTTAAATATACATCCAGTACGTAGCCAATACACGATCCACCCCAGAGTCATCAACAACAGCAACGTAACATTTTCGGATATTGAATTGCATTTATTAGAGCCAGGCCCCAATTATTCACCACATGTTAGTAGTACCTGTAAAATTGTAGTTTAAATTACTTTATGTTTTGTTAATGGCAAGTTGAGTTGCCGAAACTATAGTCAACAATAAATAAAATTTGTGTTATACCAACAAAGTAAAAGTATCTTATTATATTTACAACATGTATAACGAAGTAGAAGCCTCTTCCATAAACAAAACCATTAAACATTGCAGTTCATACAAATATCTAGGCGTCAAAATATCGAAAGGGGGAGTGCTTGACGAAGCAATAGCCGAAAGAAATCTACAAGGCAGGAAAGCTGTTAAACAAAAAAACGGGACAAACACATAACAAAAGAAAACAAACACAGAATATACAACTCAATAAGACAGAAAAAAAACACTAAAAGCCACAGAAATGGATTATAGTAGAAGAGCAGCCGGAAAATCTAGATTGGAAAGGATTCGAAATATAGACGTAAGGGATATAATGGCGGTGTGCGTACGCGGAGAGGATGATTTACACTCATTACGTCGACCAAACGCTACAGAGGTGGAGCAGCGAGAGGCTGCGCGGGGTTCGGTTGCGTCCCGACAGATCTAGCAGATATTTTGAATAATATTAAAAGGCATATTACTTTAATGATACTAAAAGAGTGTGGATATCTAATTTATTTCCTTCTTTTACTCGGGATTATCTCAGTAGTTGGTCGGTTCAGGGATATAGATTGTACAGTCTCTTTCACCAGCAGAAAGAATTTGGGCAGAGTCTATATGCGGAAGTTTGCACTTATCCAATATATCCCAAACTTGGATTTTATTACAATAAGGTCATTTGCAGCAACATCGTCTCAATCCTAACGAAAATGTGGTCACAAGTAAAAAAAAAGAAACATAAATAATTATTTGTAAATTTATTTACACATCAATATATATAGTACATGTACACGATAATACATTACATAAATTACAATTTTCCGGAGGTGTTTAAAAAAAATAAATCAACAATAAATAATGTTTGCAGTTTTAAGAAACAAAAAATCATCAAAATATATACAAATGCGTCCGTAACTAAAGTCTTGTATCAATCTTACATTCTAGGGATTACTTTAAATAAATTAGCGTGCCAAAAGATTAAAAAGCCAAAGAAACACCAAAAAAAATAAATACCGATCTTTATTCCTTTGGCACAATCATGGGTTTTACAGTGGGTTTATATAAATTTCTTATCAGAATCGTTTGATAATGAAAAGTTTTGTTTGGTTCTTTAAACAAATGTTACTTGGGTGTTGGATTATATGGAATTAGGAATTTGGTCATTCGCGATGTACGTATTATGAGAGCCTCAACCCAAATCACTTAAGTGAGATATCACTGTACTTAATGGAGTGTAATGTCAATCTTGTGATCCTTTAGCATTGTACGTCTAATGACCTAAACTTGTTTGTAGTCTCAAATGTATGCTTTATTTAATTGATTGTTTGGTACAATAAAGAGGAGATATTTTAAAGGAATGATTCACGAAAAAAATCTACGTAGACAAGATATTTTTTTAAATGATGCAACCATTTGTGCCTGCGAGCAGTGGATGCGGGTATTTGGTGCAAAATAATTAAGAAATTCTAAGAATTAAATGTTTCGCAATATTGAAGGTCTTAGTGGTGGAATGTCGGGATTAGGTAGCACAATTAAACAACGGCCTGCAAGTAGACTTGCAGATTTTTTTAAGCAGCCAGGATAGAGACACTTATATATCTGTAATTAAGACTGAACTTTCTTGTCCTTGTCTTGACTCTGGTTTTAAAATATTTAGAATGAGCTTTACAGGTGTGTTTGACATCACATAGATTTTCAATGCATTTGCATACATGAAACGGGTTTAAGGTGTTACGATTAACAGTTATTTTTGAAGATTATGGCGATATCTTATGGTATTAAATTTATATCTTGAATATATTTGGACGAGTGCAATAAATTTGACTTAATGCATCCTGCGGCAATATTGCTGCGAATGACCTCAGTTGTCGATGAGGTACGCAAAATGAATTCAATTTATCTCACGCCTCCAAATATTCGCGAGGATGACACTTATACCATTAGTTATAATATATCTTCTTACTGACATTTATCCTAAACACCCAATTAACTACTTTTCCTTTATTATTTTCACATAAAGATGATTATGTAGGAGAAACCATTTAAACGCACTGTATTTTTTTGTTGGTAGTGATTTATGGGAGAACCCCCGCCGCTTTCTCGTGGGGTAACTCTATATAAATGGGCCTGTTTAATGAGAGGAATCGTTGGTTGTCATCGACAACCTTCTGCGTTTGGTTATTAAGGCTGGCCATCTGGAAATGATCGGTGGTTATTAGCAAGAGAAGCAGATGAACTCAAGTTATTTACCTTTCGCTTGTACAGGATCACAAGAAGTGTTAGTACAGATATGACGAAAGCAGAAGCTGCTGCGATTACTATGAGTGCGGTATGGTAATGAGCTACTAATGATACCGGTGATTGAGAAACGATTTCACGGTGCTCCAGAGCAACAACGCGTTCTGCTATTGATGGTTCTAAAGAACCTAACCTGTGGGTAAATCTTGACCTGGTAATATCTGCAATTATTCCTGGTAATCTTTGTTGCATCACCTGAGAATAAAAGTGTTCGTGTTTATGTTAATTTTATGGGGTAAAAATATTTATAGTTTACCATTTGTTCCAGTCTGTAGGCCACGTCAACTTTGTTGCTTCCAAGTAGAGCAAATTTGATGTACAGGACATCGGGGGTTAACTCGAAATCGATTCCTTCGTTCGTAACGGTGCCTTTCATGTTCTTTACCATTTTATTGATCTGGTTGACTATGGGTAAAGCACTCACTCCATCGTATTCACCTCTAAAGCCTAACGTTATCTCAACACTCTCTACAGGTGTGGGTACTAGAAAATGAAAAATGTATGAATTATTAACTGATATAGTATAATAACTTCAAATGTTGGGCGCCTCCGTAAATTTTTCTTGGGGCTCCCTTGTGTACATTTTTAAATACAACACAATAAGTGATGAGATTCTTGCCGGCAATTTTTGTCAGTCAGTTAAAGAGTAGCTTTTGCGATGAAAATCTAGATTTTCTAAAGGCAAAAGCTACGAATTAATCCGACTGCAGGGGGGGGGGGGCAGATATAACACGAGGAGCCTTTTATTATATTTCAACGTGCGTGGCCCTCTAGATATTGCTTCCCTTCATTTCAGGGCTCTCGCTACCGCATCGCGGAGTTTTACGCACTTTAGTTCTCACTTAACTAATATGATTATTACTGAAAGCCATTACTTTGTAAAAGATATTAAATTTGATCGTCTTCCTACTTATAAAATGTTTCAGAGTATGTTTTTTCTATTATTCGCGTATACTGTAATACAACACGAAACGGTTTATATTATTATGAGGGACTGGGAAAACACATCAAACGCGGGCTGACAACTAGCCTGAACTTACACTTTATGTAGCTGTTATTAGTAGGCCGTTGCAGATTTTAGACTAAATAAAGATACAGGTTTACTTACTATAGCATATTCGGTGGAATGTGGCGGCCGAGGTCGTAAAACGGTCGGTCCGCCCTGAGGATCAACGCACCCTCAAAGAAAAGGTATTGGTGGTTCGTCTAATTGCATCCCATACATTTATTACTGTCCTTCGCTCCGATTGGTATACGCACTTTTACACCAGTACTTCTCAACAAAGATTGGTTTGAGATAAAAAATATTACGTCCACTACTTACCGAACTCCGACCCTCTTTTACGACCACAGCCGTCAGATTCCGGAGAACGGACTATAGAAAAAATATATACCCACTATCAGATGGATAAAAGCTGTACTTGAAAACCGCAAAATCACGGCAGGTATGGGGAGTGAGTCTGAAACGCTAACCACGGCGAAAGGGTGCCCGCAAGGCGGGGTTCTATCATACTTGCTCTGGTGCATCGTGGTGGATGAGCTCCTCACGACCTTGGCAGATAAGGGCTATAGTACGCAAGGCTACGCCGACGACATTGCGGTTGTCATAAGGGGTAAATACGATAGCATCGTATCGCCCCTAGCCCAAGAGGCCCTTAACACCATATCAAAATGGTGCCTGAGGGAGGATTTCAATGTCAACCCGGACAAAACTGTGATTGTACCTTTTACTAATAGCAGGAAACTCTCAATCAAAGCTCCCAAAGTAAAAGGACAAGAAATTGCGCTTTCCGACCAAGTGAAATATTTAGGCTTAGTGCTTGATAGGAGGCTTAACTGGAACGCTCATCTGGAAAAAAAACGATCAGCAAAGCAACGGCGGCACTATGGATAGGCCGCCGGCTCTTTGGCAGATCATGGGGGCTGAAACCTAAAATGATACACTGGTTGTACATCATGGTGGTCAGACCCATCATCACATATGGCTCACTAATATGGTGGACCAAAATAAAACAAGTAACGGCACAAAAGAAGCTCCAAGCTCTTCAAAGACTGGCCTGTCTTGGCATCACGGGAGCTGCACATAGCACTCCCTCTGCAGCAATGGAATGGCTTTACTAGACCTACTTCCTTTGCACGAACAAATCAGAAAGGAAGGTCTAATGAGTGCACTGAGACTAAACTGGACCAGTACAGGCCACAGAACCGGGCACTCAGAAATTCTGGACCTCGTCACAACCGAGTTCTTACAAACACCATCGGATATAATGCCGATCAATTATGACTTCGAATCAAGATTTGATGTGACTATTGATAGTCGCCAAAACAGTCTGAAACGAGTCACTGAACTAAAACACAACTCTGTACTCTGGTACACAGATGCATCCAAGACAGAGGTGGGCACCGGCATAGGCATATATGGGCCTAAGCATAAGGAATCAGTTCCCCTCGGACATGGCCCTTCTGTCTTATAGGCTGAAATAATAGCCTTAGAAAGATGTGCTCAGGTGTGCACAAAAAAGGGCTACAAAGGGGCACGCATATATCTAATCAAGGATAGCCAGGCTGCCCTAAAGAGCCTTAAAGCGTACAGCTTTAACTCCAAGACTACTTGGAACTGTAAACAGGCTCTGAACCAACTGGCAAAGGGCAACAAGCTCACCCTAATGTGGGTACCCGGCCACGCAAGCATAAAAGGCAATGAGCATGCCGATATACTTGCTAAGGAAGGAGCCTCAACTACCATCATTGAACCAAAACCGACCTGCGGGCTACCGAAAGCACATAAAAAAGGCGTGATCCAAGAATGGGAAAAAAAGTGCAAAACAGACTATTGGAAAAATGCACCAGGTCAAAGGCAATCCAAAATGTTTATTGACTTCTCGCCAAATAGAGCCAAACAGCTCTTACGCCTCACTAAAACCGAGATCAGACTAATCACCGGTCTCCTCACAGGACACTGCCCAGTGAAGTACCATCTTCACAATATGGGCAAAGTGGATAACACCACATGCAGATTATGTGAATCGGCAGAAGAAACGGCCGAACACATATTATGTGAGTGTGTAGCACTAGCTACCACTAGGCAGGCCCTAACCGGAGGTATGGCGGTAACGCCAGAACGGATCAGGGCATTACCTCCCAGAAAATTAATTGACTTTGTCAGGGAAGTTGAATTTCTGGGAATCAAATAGCAGTAGGGTACTAGTACAAAAGATCTAAACAGGTCGCATTGCTGTAAGGCTCATCACAGCCAATCGACCCCGTCTAATCTAATCTAATCTAATCTACTAGAAAAAAGGTTATAAAGTAATCATAGTCTACGATAGGTAGAGTTCATTTGAATAGAGAAGAACCTCTGCGCAAGAACGAAAATTAGTTGATGCCGTTAGCTTAGTCTGATATGCGGAAAAGGGTATGGTGTATTTGATTCCGAGCATCGTACTGTTTTTTTATTGTTCTTTGTTTTTATGATTGAGAATGTTATTAAGTAACCTTGATATGGCGAAAGTTGAGAGGTTAGCCTCAGCTGTATCCTCAATCTGTCGCTAGTCACACCAATCACACTTGAGACGATATGGATATTTTTTAGGGTACTTTTTCTTTGAAATTAGTAGGGCAGCGGAGAAGGGGCAAGGGACGCCTAGAATGAAGAGATGGTAGCCGCATCTGACGGATTAGGTTAGACTCACCAGGAACATGCGGTGTCCCGGGCATATAATTAAAGTACATTGCTTTATTAATTGTATTATTTTGTAATTATTTTTATGGGAAAATAAAGACTATTATTATTATATGTAGAGATTCACAGGGCGGCATGTGTGGCGGGGATGCCTAGAAGGCGGGCAAAGAGCAAACAGTGGAATGAAGAGATGACGGCGGCGCGAATAAAACGCTGCCAGGCACGCCCTTAGCAGGTGCAAGGCAAGGAAGTGCAGACTAGACATGCTCAAGGCTGCGTACCGGGAAGCCAAGGCGAAATCTACGATAGGAGATTAAACTAAACGCAGCAATGAGGTCCGCTGGCAGGCAATCTGCAAAGATCTCAAGTTCAATCCATGGGATCTGGCGTATAAGATAGTGAAAGAAATCTTGTACCAGAAGGCGTAAAAGAAGTGGTAGATAAACTCCTTTCTAGGCGCGAGATAAGGAACGACGCTTTTTTACAAGAGGCAGCAGAAATAGGCACGAAGGAGAAGCTATTCTCAGCAAAGGTGCTGTAATGTCGCTCCCAAACAGGAAGGCTTCAGGGCTAAATGGCCTACCGAATGGAACCCTCAAAGCGGCTGCAGAGGATAATCCTCAGGAACTTGCAGACAGGTTTAACCAGTTTTTGAGGAATAAAGTATTACAGAGAATATATAAGGTAGCCAGATTGGCGATCATCCGAGTGATAGAGAGATCAGCGCTTATATGGCAAGAGAACACCAAGAGGTAGCGTAAGACCTAGATGTGCTCCTCTTACTATCGATGACGCTGTGCCGGCGAGAGAATAGTTCTTCGAACGACTCCTCGGCCGTGACCCAAATAAACCAGCTACCAGTTCCAAACACAAGCATGTTGTAAAATAAAATCATTCAGTTGCTCCATGAGCTAACGCGCCCCTTCCCGTTCGGCCGCTTCAACCATCCCTATGACGACCGGCAGCGACTCCGACGAAGGTAACGACGACTTCGGCGACGACAATTCCAAAAAGGTCCCGAGAACGCCGCCTACTTACCTCGACAGGACAGAATACAGTAAGCCAACTGTTCAAGGAAAAAAATCTCCAGATCACGCAGGTCAAACTCACGACGCAGATGCTCAGCATCTCTAACGACATCAGAGGATTTACGATGCTGCGCGATAAATAGGCTAGAACTAGAGGCTAAGCTGAGGCTTAATCTCTAAGGGCCGTCCTACGGAGAATACCTCAGAATATCAGCGAAGAGGAGGTTAAGATCGCCCTTGAAAAACTTTTAGGTCTCCTGCCTGTTAGCCACCTAAAAAGTCGCGAGCGTATGTACAGCATGATGTACGTGCAGCTCACACCGAACCATACGTCAAAGCACATATCGAGATGACGACAAAGCGACATCCAGTTTTCGTGGACGCCCGACCAACAACAACACGGTCGACTACTCTCTCATGGAGCAATTGTTTTGAGTATGCTGAGGTACCTAGATGCTGCCACAACCCCTCTGGAGCAGTCTATAGCCATCTGGGCCTATATTCCAAGATTGGTGACGGCCACCGTAGAAGCGATTTCGAAAAGAGAGGTACTCAAGACTATGATAAAACAAGAGAATTCCATTATAGAGCACGCGAAGATGGCATTGATGAGAGTTCTCTGGAGGGCAGCGATTCTGACTACGAAAATCTAGATGAATAATTTTCCACAGATACTTTATGTCATTAGTCATTATGATTCAATTTTAATTTATATTTTCTATAGTAATAAATGATTTAAAAACTGTTAATATCAAACTTTTAAATTAATTTATTCCCATTTATAAATGATAAGTATCTTAGGTTAATCCCGTCAAAGTCATTGTATGCAGCCTGAAATTTATTCAGGTGACAATTTGTAGTGTATATAACATGACAATAATTGTCAGTCGGCATCAGAGTGATGGAAAGTCCGCCTGCTGGACCGCAAAGTGTTCAATGCATTCAACTGCTGCGCTACACTTCGGAGGTCCAACTGACGGTCTTTCTTTTTCGAGTTCAACTCATTTGTTTAGAAAAGTTCTACAGTTCAATACCGAATGAAATGAGATTCTGGCTGTAGGATCACAATCATAGAAGGACTATTGAAGATGCAGGCAATCTGGCGGATGTTTATTTAATAAAAAGAGGTCCAATGGCAGAAAAAACGTTTAATAGTCAAGGTTACCATAAACAATTTAAAAATAATAAAGTTAAGACTGAAAATAAGTCAAATGAGATAGATCAAGATGATCAAAAAGAGAAAAATCAAGTAGCTGATGGGAAAACTAGTAAGGAAAATAGACAAAAGTAGTTTTGATAAAAGAAGGTCGTTTAGGTGTTACGGATGTGGAGCAGTACGACATATGAAAAATTCGTGTCCGAAAGCAAAACCAGTTTCGGCAGTAATAGAAGTTGAAGGAGAAACCGAGAGGTTGTTTAAACCATACATGATCTCCGGGACACTAAATGGAAATCAAATAAGTCTATTAAGAGATAGTGCAGCAGCTTACGATATGGTTGATGCTAAATTTATTAAATCCAGAGATTTTACCGGGAAGTTTGTGCAGGTAAGAGGCGTATTGAGTGAGGAAAGTGTAGCTCTAAACTGCCCACAATTTGGAGTAATTACGACAGAAGCAGCGGTAACAGAGAAACTTCCATTTTCGTACTTCAAAATAGAACTTGGGAAAAGTGGGGTAAAGATAACATGGATGTGGTTCCAGTGTTAGCACTAACTCGTTCGAAGGCAAGAAAATTGATGGAAATTGAAAAAGAAAAAGGGACAAACGAACATAGGACGACAGAAGAAAATGTCCTTGAAATAGAAAGCAAAAAAAGACGGAAGAAATTAAACTGGAGGAACATGTTCAAGAAAATGAAAAAGGACCAAGCCTGGAAGAGGAGGCTGAAAATAATGAGGAGAAGCTGTATGTTATTCCGGCATCTAAAATGGATCTTACGGATGTAACGAAACTAACTCCAACATCGATAAGGAAATTGCAGATGGAAGACACAGGACTTCAAAAATATTTTGATCTTGCAGAAAGTGAAGAGGAAGTAAATGGAGCGAAATTTTATATTTGTCATGGAATTCTTCATAGAAGATTTACGGATAAAATGGGTAGAAGTTACGAGCAAGTAGTTGTACCAGAAAAGTTAAGGGTGAAGATCCTGGAAATTGCGCACGATAATATGTGGTTAGGTCATCTGGGATGTAATAAAACAATTCAACGTATAAGGCAAAATTATTGGTGGAAGATGTTAAAACAAAAATTAAGTATTGTAATGTGTGTTCAAGAGTGGGAAAATCAACAGATAGGAAGAAAGCACCAATGTGCCAAGTTCTGATTATTACTGAACCGTATAAAAGGGTAAACCTAGACATCGTTGGTCCACTACCTAAAACTAAAAAAGGAAATAAATATTTGCTGACATTAATATGTGGTGCTACAAAATTTCCTGATGCAATACCTTTGAAACTGGCTGATTCGGAAGCCGTTGTAAAAGGATTGTTAAATGTTTTATCCAGAGTAGGATTTCCGATGGAAGTTCAAATGGACTTAGGAACAGTTTTTACTAGTAATTTAACAAGTGAATTTTTTGAAAGATGCGGTGTAAAAATCTATCACAGTTCAGCGTATCCTCCGCAAAGTAATGCTGTTGAACGGTTCCACGGTGTATTAAAAAGAATATTGCGTGCATTATGTTATGAACATGGAGAGGATTGGGATGAGTACATCGAACCTGCATTGTTCGCATTACGATGCGCACCACATGCAACACATGGATTCAGTCCTGCGGAATTATGTTATGGTAGACAGATGAGATCTCCATTGAGTATGGTGAAAGATTTATGGATTGGAGAAGATAAAAACGAACCAGTAGTCGAGTATATATTGAATTTACTTGATGGATTCAAACACATGCAAGAAATTATTGAAAATTCGACAATGAAGGCAAAAGAAAAGTTAAAAAGGTATTACGATAAAAACGCGAGAGATGTTTCCTATAAAGTAGGTGATCAAGTAATGCTATATCAACATTCACGGGCTCACAAATTGCAAATGCAATGGGCTGGACCTAAGAAAATAGTAAAGAAAATTTCGGATATAAATTATGTAATTGAAGAAATGAGTGGAACAAGGAAACAAACCTTGGTACATGTCAACTTACTGAAACCATATTTTGACAAAGCCGAAATGATCGCTATGACTATTTGTAATTCAGGAGAAGATGGAACTGAAATAGAAATTCCCGAACTTGAAATGGGACCAGAAACTGAAATTTTAACTACGACTGATGTGATCGCAAGGGCAAAGGGGGTTGAACATCTTTCTGAAATCCAAAAAAATCAATTACGAGAACTTCTACAAGACTTTCCCGGATTATTCTCAACGCGACCTGGAAGAACAAATTTAGTAGAGCACGATATTTGTCTTAAAACGGAAAAAATGATACGAACCAGAGCATATTCTCATTCACCAAGGGTTAGAGAAATCATTGATAAGGAAATCGATAAAATGCTCGAATTAGGAGTGATACGACCTAGCAGGAGTGCTTATTCATCTCCTATGATAATAGTGGAATGTGAAGGGAAAGATCCTAGACCGGTAATAGACTACAGAGCGTTAAATGAGATCTTAGTACCTCAACAACATCCAGTACCTAACATCGGGTCTTGTGTAGAGAGATGTAGTACAGCCAAGTATTTAAGTTTGATAGATGTAGTACGAGCCTATTGGCAGATCAACATGACTGAAAGAGCTAGTAAATATGCTGCGTTCATTACACACCGAGGGATTTTTGAACCAGTGACACTTGCGTTCGGTTTACAATCAGCGCCGTTTACCTTTCAACGGCTCATGGATACAATTTTGGAAGGTATGAGTGATTTTGCAGAACCATTTTTAGATGACGTGGCGGTGCATTCTATGAGTTGGGAAGAACACCTAGGACATCTGAGGAGTGTATTTCAAGCAATGTATAAGGCAGGATTAACGATAAAAGCAGACAAATGCAAATGGGGACAGGCAGAAGTTTTGTACTTGGGTCATGTAATAGGCCAAGGATATAGGAAATCTTCTGATGCGAAAGTAGCGGCCATCCACGCATTTAAACGACCGGAAAACAAACGAGAGATACGTGCATTTTTGGGACTGACAGGATACTATAACCATTACATTAAAATGTATTCTGAGATTGCCAGTCCATTAACAGACGCCCTGCGTAAAGGTGGCAATAATCGAGTTCAATGGGATGAGCCAAAAGAGAAGGCTTTCCAACAACTAAAGCTAGCACTTGTGGGAGGTGCGGTGCTACGATCGCCTGATTATACCAGAGAGTTTATAGTGCAGACGGATTGCTCTAAAAGAGGGATGGGAGTAACCTTGTCACAGAGAGACGAGAATGAGCAGGAACATTCTGTATTATATCTTAGTAAAAAGTTAACTGATAGGGAACAATCTTATGGGGCTAGTGAATTAGAATGTGGGGCAATAGTTTGGGCTATTGGAAAATTAAAACCGTATCTTTATTTAAGTCACTTCACTATAGAAACAGATCATTGTCCTCTTAGGTGGTTGAAACAGATGGGACAAAAAAATGGATGACTATTACGATGGTCACTAGCTTTACAAATGTTAAATTTTACCGTAGTATACAAACCAGGAAAGCGATGTGGAAATGTGGATTCTTTATCGAGATATTTGTAAATATTACTCTTAATAAATAAAATTAGTGTTACTTAAATTACTTTAATATTGTTTAATACAAACTAAATAGAATTTACTTTATAATGGAACATATAAAAACGACTATGCCTGCAAAAGAGCTATAAGCTTGGTTGCGGAAGAGTGTTGCTTACAAAAAAAAAATCCTGACGTCTATGGTGTCAGAATCAAAGGGGATTCAAACACCAAACGACGTTCTTACCCAGGGGAAACTGTTGTGAAGGGCCACTGGAGACAAACACCAATGAGATGACTGACTGGAGATACGAACGGCACGGGATTGCCGAGCGGGGAGGTCGGGAGGAAGAGAGCTGCCGAAAAGAGGGGAGAGCGAGCGAGGCGGACACGAAGGGGATTCGAGCACTGTCACGCAAATAAGGTGGTTGTTGTTTTGACAAAACGTTGTAAATTGTTAGAAATATATTATTACTTCACGGTCGCTTATTATTGAAACACCCCACTGTCAGGCGAAACGCGTCAGCACCCTCGAAGAAAAGGTATTGGTGGTTCGTCTAATTGCATCCCATACATTTATTACTGTCCTTCGCTCCTATTGGTATACGCACTTTTACATCAGTACTTCTCAACAAAGATTGGATTAAGATAAAAAATATTATGTCCCCTACTTACCTAGCTCCAACCCTCTTTTACGACCACAGCCGCCAGATTCCGGAGAACGGGCTATACCAATGGTATAAAATCCAGCGTGCACAAAATGAGTTGATTTAAAGTGACAATACCTCCCGGACTAGATGGCTTGAGAGGTAATTTTGAATACAAAGTTACAGACTTTGCGGGGAGGTATCGAACAAAATAAAATACAGCACTCAAGAGTAAGGTCGTTTTCGTTCATGCATCCTCCACTCAGGTGCGTTTTGTGGACGAACAGGCAATTCGCGTGAACGAAATCTTTACCTTCCTCGCTCTTAATTTAAATAACTATTTTGCTGCTAAAGTTTTATTACTTACAACATAAGTGCGCCCCTTGTGTGTAGGTGTTTGTATTCGGTAACTGGTTGCCAGCTTCGTCGACGCACCAGCAAACATTCAGCTCGCATTGTGCCGGCATGAATTTTCCATCGTGATCACACTGTGCTCCCAGAGCCTCACATCTGGACCTCAGGGGCAGTTCCCAGTTCACATTAGTTGTCTCTTCCTTGCTTTGATCGGATTGCTCGTCTTCGTCCAGGCTTCCCAGTTGCATCATTAGCTCTTCTAACACTGGAAAAGAACATGCCGAAAATGTAGATTGGAATGGAGTAAGTAAATATCTAATACATTTCGTAAGCATGAGGTTTTAATTAGAAAAGATATCTAAATCAGTGTTCCTCAAACTTTTTAAACCAATCGTCGACTTTGTTAGATTCGCTTCTTTATTCACCCAGTTTAATATTTACCATCTTATGATTTCATGATAATCCCTAAAATATTATAGGTAAGGTTGGGTGTTAGTAAGACACAAACAAGACCAGGGGGGGCGATATCGCCTACGGTGAACACTGTTTTACGTTGAATGTTTGTTTAAACGAACTTGGTTCTTTATAGAATTAACCTTGTAAATATAAAAAAATAACTTCAAATGAACTTTTAAAACAAAATCGAATTTCGATTGTGAAAAGTGGTACAATAAAAATGTTTGATGTTCACTTCTATCCCAATTAGACGAAAATTGTTCTTTAAAAAATAACTTAATTATAGAGATTTAGTTTGGTTGTTTATGATTAATCCAAAAACTAGGTTATGTATTTAATTACTTTTTATATTTAATTTAATGACATTTGTTTGACATTTACCAGGTGTGTTATTGATCGAGTCTTTTTTATGGATTTGGCAACGATTTTGGAATAAAGTTCTTTCTTTGGTAACACTTATTTCCTATTCGTTGGCGTAGATATAAAAACAAAGGAGATATGATATATGCCACTTTTACAATTAATAATTTCTTATTATCAATATAGTTGTTTTTTACTCTTTAATAGAAGACGTTTATTACTATGGCATATAATGGCGTTTCCAATAATTCTAGGACACTATGCCCGCGCATCTATATCTTGCACCACAGTACTACTAATTTCTTTGATGCCAATTTCATAAAAAAGTCTCAATCAAGTAGTCACCCGGTATATTCGATTTATTAATGTATACCAGGGACTAAGCACATTTATGTTTTCAAGAACCAAAATGTGGTCCTACTGATTCTCAAGGAAATATTCATTGAACATGGCTATTTTTTTCGAGGGTACCACTTTTTGATTTAAGGGGGCATATATGTTTGGAGCACAGAAAAACGGCATTTTTAACGATTTTTTTTTAGGGCGAAGTGACAAACTATAAAAATGGGACTTTTTGCATTATAAAGCACACTTTTTGTGCTTAGTATTCAAATTTTATTGGAAATATCAAGTTATAAAATCTCCCTCTTTCATCGTCGTGAAGTCTGCCCCGCACGATATGCTTGATTCCGCGGAGAGTGTTTTTCCTTGTCATTGACGGATCCGATTTTTGAAATTCGAACAAAATGGCGAACCTTTAAAGTTAGAGTGTCGAGTTTCGCTAAAAATTTCACTTTGTTTTGTTAAAAATAAAAGAAGGAATTGAAATTTAAAAAATTGGATCCGTCAACGACAAGCGAATTATACAATGTGTCTGCTTAAGTTCGCACCATATGGAAAACTTTTTTATTATTAATTTTACGAAAAAAGTTATTCTTCATAAAAAGTTCTGCATGATCTTAAACTCAAAATGCAACCATCAGATATTATTTTTTTTAGTCGTCTACGCGGTTTCTCAAAAAATATGAATTTGGGTCAAGAATAAATTACCTTTATTTTTGACAATATCGAAAATTGTTATTAAGAAAAGTTGATCAGAACTAAAAATTTCGTTCAAATATGTAATTACATCCAATTACATGTAAAAAAATGGTTCTTTTTTTATCGAAAATAACAATGGAAATGTAACTGTAGTTGCGTGAAATCTAGGATGCACTGATAAACAAATGATTTCTTGATAGCAAGAATTGTTTAACAGTGAACGTCAAATAAAATTTGTTAACATGCCAGTGATATTAAGTGTGAAAGAAAAAGTATAAATTGTGTTAATCGTTGGTGATAATTATCAAACTAATCGTGAAGCAGCTGAAATATTTAATCCAGAGAAAAATATACACCATACATCAGTAATGAGAATTATGAAAAAATTCAAATCATGTGGAGATGTTAATAATAAATCACAAACAAACGTCGAAAACCTATTGTAAGTGAGGAGATGAAGTTAAATGTAATGTTATCTGCAGTGGAAAAACCTAGATTGTCTCTGCGAAAAAGGGCATCTTCGCTTCCAGATAAAATTGGAAAAGATACAATATCAAAGATTTTTAAAAAGAACAAGTTTCATCCATATAAACCGCAATATATGCATACTTTAAAATCTGGAGACTACGACAGACGATTAGAATTTGGTTTTCTTATCCAAGGAAAGCTAGAGGACGATCCTTTTTTTGCTAGGAAAATATTTTTTTCTGACTAAACTACATTTACGTCTAATGGAACAGTGTCTTCGCAAAATTGTCGATGGTGGACTGACTCCAATCCTCACTTTACGATTAAAACTCGCATCAGTATTATTTTAAAACTACCGTTTGGTGCGGCATTTACAAGGATAAAATAATTGGCCCTTTTTCTTTCGACAGTCTATGACTTGTCAACGATATCTAAATTTTTTACAAAATCAGTTGCATGATTTTCTTCATGATCTTCCAAGACATGAACGGCAATAGGTATGGTACCAGCAAGACGATGCAACATGTCATAGTACGATGGAAGTAAGGCAGTACCTTGAAAATATCTTTAATGGAAGGTTAATTCATTTTTTGGCCAGCTAGGTCGCCAGATTTAACCCCGTTAGATTTTTTCTTCTGGGGTTACTTAAAAGTAAATATATATCAACACAGGCCATTCACAAACATAGAACATTTGGTAACAATTATTACAGAAACAATTCAGGGTATAAGTCCGAATATAGTTAAAAATGTATTGAGGGAATTTTCTTCTAGAACGGAAACCTGTATTGTAAGAGAAGGCGGATACGTTGAAGCAATAGTGAATTGATGATAAACTATTACAGGCTTGTTACGCAATTAACATTATTAGCACTGTATTTATGTAGTTGATAATTATTGTAAAATAAATTATTTTGTTATGTATCATTTTTAATGCATCATCAAAATAATGCAATATGGAGGTTAAGAGACGTAAAGTTTAAGAGATAACAGATCAAAGGTTCTGATATTTTCAAAAATAAATTTACTTTACTGTTGGACAAAATTGATATTTTCTAACAAACCTGATGATTTTAGAACATGCAGAATTTTTTATGAAGAATCACTTTTTTTCGTAAAATTAATAATAAAAAAGTTTTCCATATGGTGCGAACTTAAGCAGACACACTGTATAAAATTTCAATAAAAAAAGAAATGGCCGTTTTCAAGTTATCAACAGTAATATAACGAGTGCCTATGATTTTGCCGGCAATTATTAGCGGCAGGATCACGATTGCTTGTTGCGACGATTTTCTAGAAGCAACAAGCAAGAGTGATCCAGACGCTAATAATTGCCTAGGAAAAATCAGTCACGAGTTAGATTCGAGAAGACAATTGGCCGAATAGAAAGTTCACACTTCATAATTTGAAAAGTTAAATTTAGTGACACCAAGTGTCACACGTGTATTATTCTGCGCCACAATAATTATAGTAAAAATTAGCTTACCACAATTTTGAGAAATGCCTATGAATACTATTACTGATGAAAGCACTAACACTTCACCCGAAAATATAAACCGATCGAATTCAGGAGCAAACTGCTTAAAAGTCCGGCAATAACTGACGTTTTATATGTTATAGAACATGTACTAACGCGTTGCTAGGCAATACCAACATGAGGGATTATCTGATTAGATACCACCCAGGGTGAATTGCCATGCATAATATGCAGCGTCCTCTGTTACGCATCGTAATTAGAATTTTATTGGATCATCTCATTAACGTTATTCGATTTCATTGGTTAGTAAGTAAATGAGGGCAATTGTCATTGTAATTGACTTGAAAAACATTGTTTTGAAAAAAACGCGTTTAAAGTTTTAGAACACTTTTACTCTATTGTAAAACTGAATTTATTCAACTACACATCACCGTCAATTCCTGGGTCATACAAGGAACCCTCCTGATCGAAATGTCTTGGTTTTTAGCAAAGACTCGGCGTATACGGGCCTCCGGAGTCGCATGTTGTGCTCAAATTCCCGCTAGGGTATATCGCTAAGAGTCGCTGTTTGCTGCGAATTTAGACGCGTATTGTCCAATCGTCACTCGTCAATCGCCAGCATAGTTTTTATTATTCGCAATAAAGATTTCGTGCCTCTGTTGAACAAACAGCAATATATGTCGCGATTTGAACGACTTCAGCGCTGCTGTTATCTTCGGTGCTATCCTCCAGATCATATTGTTAAAACTTTCGTTCACATTTTGGGAGAATCTACAAAGGCAACGTTCCAGTAAATTAAAACGTCTTTGGGTTTAGTTTTATGACTTCTTATATTTATGTAAAGTGCCGTTAGCCTTTGATTTCTATCACACCACGAATCGGAACCTTCGGGAAAAAAGTGGCGTTGCGAATTTTTCGTAGATGAGCTGTTAAACGTCGCCCATATCGCATTCCGCATTCCTTATCGTTTCTCGTTTTCATCGTTTCATTCTGAGTCCAGCAGTTGAGACGTCCAGACGTACCAGATTAGATCCGCTTCGCGCGCTTTTCGAATCGAGGTCTCCGTTTGCCGAACGGACCCATAAACCGCCGTTTTCATGGCGCGAGTTTTCAGAACCATCCGCGTTCAGAACCATCCGCGTTAGCTTCGAACAAGTTTTTCCTGGCCCACCCCGGCTTACCAGGTCTAATTCGCATCACCCTTACCTGCCGCACGTCTAGTCATGTTCGGTGACAGGGGGAGTTATTAATAAACTCTCACTGCCCGCAACCCGGCGACCACCTGGCCAGTGTTAAGGTGCCTTGATAACATATTTAATTTCTGTTTATATACTTTTGTATATTTTTCAGTGAGGCGAACGTCTCCGTAGCTAGGGCGAGTTATAACTGCTCTGGCCACGGAGGGCGGAACGAGATACGTCTCTTGACTCGTGCAAGGGTACCTGCACGTGACCTGAGGCGTTAGCACGCTCGCTATAACAGCTTAACCTCTGCTTTGCCATCTGCTCGGACATCCCCTCTAACCAAAGGGGATTGCTGGGGAGATCAGGGGATATCGACCAAGTGCCTTCATAGGCACGCGTGGTACCGTTAAACGGAGAGCAGGCCGGGGGCAATAAACTCGGGTCTACCTTTCCCCCATCCACCTTCTGCACCGCGCCCATCATGGCCGGTGTTGAAGCCCCCACAAACATACCAAGCCTCCTGTCTGAGGACGAGGAGAACATGGAGATCAACTAGATCTCCGACGCTCTCAGCGTCAGAAGCGACGCGTCTACCCAGGGGTGTGGAGTTGGAGTCGGAGTCGGAGTCGGAGTCGGAGTCGCTACATTTTTGTCATAACTGCACACCCCTGATTACAAGTTAGAAGATTCTATTACGCATTCAATTGTCGAACTGCTCAAACAACTTGCATTAGCGAAAATAAAAATATTCAGAAATTCGACGATGCAAATATTCGACAGAGAAAGGTGCTTCCCATTGTTTTTTTTTATATGATTCGCAAAACGAATGTTGATTGTTATTCTAATACGACGTTGTTAACATCGGAGTCGGAGCCGGAGCCGGTTTCGGAGCCGGAGCCAGAGTCGGAGCCAGAGTCGGTGTCGGAGTCGGTGTCGTAGCCGGAATCGGAGTTGGAGTCGGAGTTGGAGTCAGAGTCGGAATAAAAAAATTGAGGAATCGGAGCCTGAGTCGGAGTCGGAGTCGAAACAGAAAAAAATGGAGTCGGAGCCGGAGTTGGAGTTGCTACATTTTGTCACGACTCCCCTGCGTCTACCTCCCATGTGGACGCCAACATGGCGATGAACGCACAGCTCAGTCGAGCTCTCGAGCAGCTGGAGAAATTGCAAAGTAAATTAGACGACGTCTTAGCTCAGAATCTCGAGCTAATGAAGCGCAATCAATAGCTACAACTTCAACTTTCGGAATTTATGTTCCCAAACGCGACGTTCTCCACCGACACCGATATGCCCATCCCCTCGCAAGAATGCGAAAAGGAAATGGAGCAGGCCACCTCGGCCATCGACGAAGACCAATTTAAAGAAGTCCCCAGCAAAGGCGCTATTCGAAGACAGCACAGGGCGCCAAGAAAGGCAGACATCGCCTCTGCAAAAGAACACGCCGCAAAAATTGCGCGCGAAAAACAACTAAAGTTTTCAAAACCACAGCGTTCTCGTCAAGAAAAGCGCCATACAGCCCCCGATACGACCGCCAATCCGGCCAAAAAAGCAACTACCAACTCCGGTGGTCCCCCTGCAGCTAATTCCTCAAGCGGAGCGGGAAAAAATCCGGCCACCCATCCAAATGCCAACCCGAGTCGGCGGTGCTTGACTCCGACGATCGACAGTGTGGAGCAATCTACCTTGGCCAACAGGGCAAGCAACAATGCCCCTGTTCATCCTGGCTACAAAAGGCCCCCTCCGATCGTGCTACGCACAAAATCTCGCTGGGTAGCGCTATACCAGCACCTCACTGTTGCGCTTAAAATTAATATCATCCGTTCCACACCATGCAAGGACGGAATAACGGTGCAGGTCGCATCCCCGACCGACTTCCGAAATGCCACTCGCTATTTAGACGAGAGAGAGCTGTGCCGCACCACACAGATAAAAGCCTCAAGGTGGTGCTCCGCACCGTCCCCATCGAGATCTCCACACAGGAGGTCGAAGACTCTCTCAAAGAGAAGGACGTCCCAGTGATTTAGGTCACCAGGATGACAAATCGTCAGGGCCCAATCTCCTTGGTGTACGTTCAGGTCACCAAGAACAACGATGGGAAGAAAATCTTTCAAATACGCAGTGTCGCTGGACTCTCTATCAAAGTAGAGTCCAAACACAAAACCGGGGGCAATCAATGTCACCGATGTCAACGAGTCGGCCACTCATAGGCCCTCTGCCGCAGACAAATGCGGCGGCAAGCACCCCTCCGCAGAGTGCTCTGCCGCGAGCGACTCAAAGCCCAGATGCTCCAACTGTGATGGCCCTCACGTGGCCAGCTTCCGAAGCTGCCCAGCCTTCACCAAGCTCCAGAGGCAAAGACCTCCCACTGGGCCCGCTCTCGCACCGCTGAGGCAATCCACCAGAGTTCCTGGCACCTCGTACGCGAGTGCCACCCAGCGACCGACACCTCAAACTCAGAGGGCGGCTCCCGCCCTTCAGGCACCCGCCCCTCAGGCAATCGCCCCTCAGCCAGCCGCACAAAACATCATCGTGCCGCCATACGACATGAGTCGTCTCCCCTCAAATAGGAATCCGAAGCTAGCCACCGCGCTACGCAAACTCCTGATAACTGCTGCCAACCAAGAAGAGCGCGACCTCTTCGTAGAATCCTTCGCTAAGTTCTTCCACGTAGCATAAGTCGCATTTCCGAGAATCCCCAAAATCCCTAAATGTCGTACACCCAAAACTCTGACTCTCCCATAGATTTCGTTCGCATTGCTTTTTGGAATGCGAACGGGTTACGTGACAAGATACTCGAATTGGAGCACTTCGTTCACCAGCACAAGATTCATGCTGTGCTTGTGAGCGAGACTCTTCTCAGTGCAAGTCAAGTTCCAAAGGTCAATGGGTATCAGATACCGCTTCTCGCTAGAAATGCTACCGTGTGTGGCACCGCTATCTACATCAAAAGGGGACTCGACCACTCACATCTCCCCATAGACAGCCTGACCAGCCTTACGTCCACTGCCTTGGTTCTCAACACTACAGACGGTCCGCTAAAAATTGTTTCGGAGTACCAATCCCCCAGTAAGCCGCTTCAACGATGTCATGCCCATATTCTTGATATTGAGCTGCTAAGTAACGTCAACGCAGAGTATGATATTTGGGTCGAGAATGAATTAGATTCCGACCACAACCTAGTAATAATGCATGTCGCGTTGGGTGTCAACAACTCACCCCATTATATCAGGAATACGGACTGGAAGCTTTTCAGGCAAAAGGCTGAAAAACTCCTCTCTTCTCTTCCAAGAATTAAGACAATAGCGGACCTAGATGCCGCAGTCGCCAGCCTTACAACCGCTATCCTCATAGCCGCTGAAGGATCCTCGACCAGGAGAATCTCAACAAGTCCCAAGCCTCTCAATATCTCGCCGGATGTTCTCGAAATGATCCGCAAGAGCAAGGCGGCCCAACGGAGGTGGCACAATACGCACCTACCCGAGCACAGGATGGAGGCCTACTCCCTTGCAGCCCGGGTCAAAGAAAACCTCCGCGTCCTACGTAACCAGAGTTGGCAACGTAAAATCGACGAGGTCAATTCCTGCTCCAAAGTCTTCTGGGGCTTGACCAAAGCTCTAAGACGCAAACCACCAGGTCGGGCCGCTATCTACGGTGAGAGAGGTCTCACACACTCAGATGCTGAGAAGGCTGAAGCATTCGCCGACTTCCTCGAATATCGATTCACCCTTAACCCTAGCGAGGATTTTGACTTCGAGGATGAAATAACATCCGCAGTTAGTTCATATCTAACAGCAGACAATGGCCAGTGGACCATAGTCCCCGCCACCAAAACCGAAGTCGACGACCTCATTAAAAGTCTCCAGCTAAAGAAGGCCCCGGACCCTGACGATATCAGCACCGCCATGGTTCGTAAACTTCGAACGCGTCTATGAGGTTAAGATACTTTCCGACCTCCTGGGGGCTGGCTAACATAACCAGCATCCTGAAGCAAGGGAAGTATCCTACCTTTCCGGAGAACTATAGACTCATCAGTCTTCTCAGCACACTGTGTAAACTCGTCGAGAAAATAATTCTCAAACACCTCCGCGATTTCACGGAGGACAACAAGATCGTCCCGGACCATCAGTTCGACTTCCGCAAAGGTCTCTCCACCATTCATCAGCTGGTGAGAGTCACAGAGTTCATCACCAATGGTTTTGCCCATAACAAGGATAAGGCTGCGGTCTTCTTTGACACCGCCAAGGCTTTTGACAAGGTCTGGCCAGAAGATCTAATCTACAAAATAATCCTCTTCGAGTACCCTTAATACTTAGTACGACTAATCCACTCCATTATGAGCCAGCAACGGTACAGCTGTAAAGTAAATATTGCTCTCTACACAGTGAGAAAGGCCGAAGCCGGGGTTCCTCAGGGGTTATGCCTCTCCCCGACACTCTACAATATCTATGTGAGCGACATGCCGGATTTCTCCCCCTGCATGGTCGCCCAATACGCAGGCTCTCCTGTACCAAGGTCGCGTCCGAAAAGCCACAAAAATCAACTTCGCGATTACATGGAGAACACGCTCCAATCAGCTATCGATTCCTTCGAAGAATGGGCCGACAAGTGGCGCATCGCGATCAACCCGAACAAAAGCGTGGCCGTGTACTTCAACGCCCTAAATCCCCGATCCCTCCCTTGAAATTTACATTCGGTGAGTCCCCGATAGCCCTCAAAGATCACGCCCGGTACCTGGGGTCTACTCTTGACCAGCAATTAAACTGGTCTAAGCACATTAAGACCGCCACCGACAAAGCTAAAGCTACACTGCACGACCTGTTTCCAATAATAAACCATAAGTCCAGGTTATCCACCAAGAACCAGGTTAACCTTTACAAACTGATCATGATACCTCAGATGCTCTACGCATCACCGGCCTTCGGTTAGTGTTCTCTAACCACGCTCAATAGGATCCAAACCCGGCAAAACGTTATGATGAGCCAGGTGCTACGAGCACCCCTATACATGCGCAACTCACAGCTGCACAGAGACACAAAAATGCCCAGTGTCCTGTATCATATCAAAGAGCTCTCCAGTAAATTCGTCGAAAGGCCGGATAACGATCCTCTATCGGGAATTTCTTTCACACGGTACGAGAGGCCGTCCAGGTGTAGTGAAGCCGAGCACCTCACCCCCAGAGACATCCTAAGGTAAAACTTAGATTTCCCCAAACTCTCATTAATTTAAATTAATTGTTTCATCACCATAGCGTTACACCCCCTGCCCCCCCACTGCCCTCACAGTCCACGAGGGTGGCTGGGTTCGGACCGCTGGTAGCTACTCGCTTCGCTGAGATCCAACATCTCTACACGCTAGAACAGGCCTCCGGTCAGACTAGCCCTAGCACCGAGCATGTGAGGAGAGGTTTTAGTTGGTAGGCGCGATCCCGGCAAATCCAACACTACCCCACTATAGGGGTGTCTATGAAGATCTCCTCTCCTCACATCAAAAAAAATAGTTCCGCATTCCTTCTACCGAATCAAAATGTCTCCGAATCGTAAGACCATATAGAGGGCGAGTTTGTCCATCATCTTCGTTGTCAGCTTATTTTTACCTTCAATGCATTTTCGATTTTTTTGTATTTCAATCTTAAAAGTAAGTTATATGGCAAATAGGACAAAATAAACAGTTGTATAAGCGACTCTTCTACCTGTGTACCGCTTTAGAAAGGGAAGGCGCACGCCCGTGCGCTGCCCGACAAAACGTGTTGTAACCTCTTTATTTATTCGAATTTTACAAAACGGTTTTAGGCCAACATTCTTAAAGGTTCCAACTGTCAAAAAATGTAAAAAAAAAATCAATTTTTTTAAACCTTTAATAGATGTAACTGTTTTTTTCTATTTTGGATTAGATGATTTTAAAACCTTATCTTCGCAAATAGTGAATGAGATTAATTTACTTACCCAAATCTGCATCACTGAAAACATCCGAACGATCCCTCGCCCTGTTTCGTGCTTGCCTAAAGTTACACTCTGGCTGCGCTCCCCTTGTTAAAGTTCCTTTCAATGGTTCGCCTTGAGGAGTAACACACCAGCACACTCCAACGTGATCTAAACACTGCACGTTCTCCCAATTTCCAGAATTCGTATCGCATTTAGGCATGAAGGTAGGTTTCTTATACTTCTCTGAAGCCCTCTGATTCTTCTCTCGTAACCGTTCACACTGACTTAAAACTGTAATAATTAAGAAACACAAATTATGATTGCGATTTCGAATAACATTCTTATAGCGATGGGACGCTTTCGGTCCAGTGGGCATTGTACCGCATGTATGAACAAATATTTTATTTCATTTCGTATTTCAAACTTGGATTTATCTACTAAAATTAGTAGTATAAAGTATGACTTTATCTCCGCTGTCAAAGACGACGGAAATATAAAAACTTTAGAACTAACATATTATCTTTGACTATACACTTATGGACTGCTAGCGCCAACTTCATGTGTATCTCCAAGCAACGGTGGCGCGGAGGGACCCTAAATGGTTGCGGTATGTTACTAAATTGGTAGCTATTTTGTGTCTATGGCATATGATTCTATGAGCTCGCATTGCATATTGTGATACCCTGCAATTTATTCACACCTTTGAATATATAAACATTTATAAAGTATTTTCATTAAACAAAAACCTCAAGTGTGCCATGATTTTTTAATTTAAAAAATTTAAGTTGGTAACACATATTGAGGTTATGTTACTTCTCAAAATTAAACATTAAACTGTAGTCAATTTATAGACTACATTAAATTTTTCACTATAAAATTATATTAAATGTCGTATGTGCCTTCCTTCTTCTTGAACACAAGCCTGGACTCTTCGTCGCACACCCTCCATTACGCTCCGCAACAACACTGGATTATTATTAATTTCTATAAATTTATCTCGAATTCGTTGCCGCATGTCTTCAATTTAAATTTTTAAAACGAAAAAGTTATGGCACACTTGAGGTTTTTTTTAAATGAACATACGATATTGTCAAATATTCAAACTATGTCAAAATATTGCTATGCGAAAGGCTGTAATACGTCCACGTATATATGCCAACGCGGTTATAATACTCGTCAGCTGATGTACACGTCAGTTGACTTTTGACTTATAACCTAAAATTCTGTATTAGATTTCCATCAAATCCGGAACTTAAATGGGTTGATGCTTTGCTTGTAAAGAACAGGCAGGAAAGTGGACCCGAGTTGCCGAAAAATATGCTCGCATTTGCATTCTCCACGTTGCTGATGGATACATCGAGAAATATTTTCCCAAAAAAAACAGTACCTTAGTAGGAATTGCTTATCAAGGAACCGATTGCCATGGTGAAACCGAATTTATGTAAAGTACTAGTTTATGAATGCATATGAAATTAATCGCAGAATCATTCTTGCAATGCGATTAATCGGAGTGGGATTACAGGGCATACAAAATTTTTGTGCATTCATGGATCTTCCACGGCCGATTTTTCATTAATTTTATGACTCTGAAGTGAAATGTATTCATGATGGTGCAGAAATAATATGCGAGCAAAGGAAGGTACAACAGAGTACGAGGAATGGTTGGTAACCTATGTCGACGAATGCCAAGCTAACCACGAGGGCTCTTCGGGCCTCATGGAAGTCAATGCTGTTTGCGAAATGTTCCAGCGCTCTGAATCTTTACACAACCTGAAATGTACTAGCTATATCGGAGATGGAGACTAAGCCATATACGGGTGTCGTAAATTCATCACCTTATGGAGATTCGATTGTCCATAAGAAGGGGTGTATCGATCACGTCCAGAAGTGCATGGGTACGCATCTCCGGAATTTAGAAAAGAAAACAAAGGGCCTCGGCGGAAAAGGTAAACTAACTGGCAAATTGATCGATGAATTGTTAATTTATTATGGTCTAGCGATACGCAGAAATCATGATTCTGTATAGAAAATGAGGACTGCGATCTACGCAATGCTACACAAATTATCTACAGATGCCAACCCCAAGCACGATCACTGCCCGAGCGGAAAAAAAATCGTGGTGCTCGACAGGGGCGGATCTACCTAAGGGCTCTTTGGGCTTCAGCCCAGGGCCCCGTGGATACAAAGGCCCCCCCAGCCCCTATTAAAAACAATAGACGATACTTGTTTTTAAGTAACGAAAAATATGTGAAATTAAAAAAAAAACAATCATAAGTTTGTCAACCCAGATCGACCGTGTGCGCGACTATCGAACGAAACAGGGAATTCCCCCGTCGCTTGTCTTTGGTCGGTGAATTTTTTAGCGGGCGTGTGCGTGTGCGTTTATTACGGGGGATTTCCCGCAGCGTATCACCCGACGCAATTTTGTCGTTGTTGTCAAAGAAGTGCAAAAACAAACAAAAACTGGCTGTGTAATTGTTATCAGTGTGCTAATAAGTGATAAGATAACTTAAAAGTTTAGTAAGTAGACCGGATTTTCCGGTTTTAGTAGGTAAGTAAAAAGTAATAATTGTAAAATCATGATGTTTTGTTTTCATTTTATTTTTGAATAGTAAGTGAACTCTTTAATCGATTTTCAATGATAATTTGTGAATTACTACACTCGTTACAAAGTATTAGTATTAAAATGTGGCGCGAGGAACAATATAATACATCGATTATCTCATCGATGATCGATAAAATAAGTTCTTTGTTTATTTTCAGAAAACTATCATAATCATATTTTACAATGTCTGCTAGAAAATATAAAAGTGGAGCTGAAAAACGAAAATTATAGTTGGACCGAGAAAAAGAAAAAAATAAATGTGCAAAAATAGAAACTTTAAAAATTGAACATAAAAATCAGAATGAAACAGCTACAAATCCATTAACAAGCGAAAAGGAAGGAATCTTATCCGAAGAGAATCTATCTGCAGAGAATAGAAAATCGCAAAACCGGGAAAAAAATATCAGTGATGAAAATGAGCAAGATCTTGACTACCAGCAACCTTCTGATCCCCCTAAGAATGATATTAGTGTTCAGCAAGAGGACGGTAATATTGAGACGGATAGAAATTTAGAAAATATTGAGTTTGAGTTTGAGAAATATGTTGACGTGGGCTTGTGGCCAGTGTTGCTAAATAATGATTTTATTAATCACATCCTTAAAAAATATATATCCAGCTGCAACAAAGAAATATAAAAATCAAAACAGATCATTTTCAGACAGGTATTTCATTAAGAAAATGAAAACTGGCCAATTACTGGAAAGACCTTGGTTATGTTATTCAACCAGGCTTGGTACGCTTTTTTGTTTGACTTGAAAACTTTTTTCTAAAACCCCTTCTCAATACACAACCGGATGTTCTGATTGGAAACACATAGGAACGTGTTTAGAAAATCACGAAAATTTTAATAAACATAAAAATTCTATGTTAGTGTGGTTGACACGAAAAGAAAATAAGTCTGTTATACAAATTAGAAGCAACTTTACTTGTTGCAGAGAGCATTAGATAAATACAAGAAAACGAAATGTAGCCTGAATATATGAATATTCAGGCTACATTTCGTTTTCTTGTATTTATTTAAGTCTGTTATAGACAAGCAGCTTCAGGATCAATTAAGGAAAGAAACAGAATATTATCACAATGTCCTAAAACGGGTTATTGCAGTGATAAAATTTTTGAGTATAAGGGGCTTAGCATTTAGAGGTTCCGAAGAAGTATTTGGTTCACCACATAATGGTAATTTCATGAGCGCTCTGGAGCTATTGGCAGAGTTCGACCCATTCATTCGTGAACATATTGAACAGCGAGAGCTGCGACCAAAATCGATAATATCGTACTTATCAAAAACAGTGTATGAGGAAATAATTGAGATTATGGGCAAACAGATAATTAAACAAATTATTGGTGTTATTCTGAACAAAAATGTTAGCGTTAACAGCGGTGTTATTTGCTAACATCGACAGATGTTATGAATATACTATTCTGTACACTGTCTGTCAACTAACATCGATGTAAATTAACATTTTCGATGTTAAACAACACTTGTCAAAACGGTCGACAATACGAGATATTTTGAGGTTATTTCGTAGTTTGTGTTTTTCGTCAACAAAAAACTCAAATTTGGAATTTTGTTCCAATAATTATGTACATGCTTTATGAAACACTCATTTTCTTTCTAAAAATATCCTCAAAAACGTATTATTAACCGTCCATTATAATATACATGAAGTTGGTCGCTCTGTAGACGTTGCACTGTTGCCAATTTGTGTACATCGGGCTGTTCAGAATATAGTTTTTAACAGCGCTGTTCAATTTCACATAACATTGCAATGTTAATAACATCGATGTTAATAACATCGCTGTTAATAACAGATGTTCAGAATAACACCATATAACTCAAATAAATGACAACGACACAAAGTATTATTCAATTGTAATGGATTTAACCCCAGATCTCTCTCACAATGACCAACTTGCTATTGTATTACGATTCTGTTTTCACGGAAATGTGTATGAAAGATGTGTCTCGTTCATTAATAGTATATTGTACAACAAGAGTGCATATGATACACATATCTCACGAAGGCAAATTTGGGGAACGAGCCGTAGGCGAGTGCCCCAATGCCGAGTGAGATATGGGGACATCATATCCACTCGCGTTGTACAGATAACTTTTTCTACGACTGAAATGCCTTTCACTTTTCGTAATGAATACCGAAAAAACATGTAAATTAATTTATCTGACGTTTGATGTGTGACGTTTTCTCGTCGCGGCCACGTCTCCATTAAAAAAAGTCACTGTAATGCGTGGTCCACAATGTTGAAGGTTTATCAGTTTTGGAAATGTTTTCTATGCACGTAATCATAACGTTTTCATTGATAGTTTTCACATTCTTACTTGTACACCAATCCATATATTGTTTGTATGCGAAGTCATATTTTGGACGGGATCTGATCGGCAGTAATCCCTGCTGGATATCTTGAGCAGATTTCCGTATTTCATGTGGGGTACAATTATTCGAATCACTTTCACTTTCCATGATGATTTCCGATTATATAAAAATGTAAATTAATTATTTGACGTTTTATGTGACGTTCTCCCGTCGCCGCCGCAACGTTTTATAACAATGGTTGTTTATTATCTGTAACCTGGATTTCATATCCGCACACTTAACCGAAAAATGGCTTATATCCGTACAGTTTATCGTTAGGGAATTAATCAATATACGGCAAGGAGTAGAAAAAATTAGTAGTCATACTGGCTTGCACTTTAAATATTTAATATTCTACAAGACTTTTTAGAAACAAATGGACTGATACTGGATAATTATAGGGGGCAGTCTTACGACAACGCTGCTAATATGGCGGGTCACTACAAAGGTGTACAAGCACTACTAAAACAAAAAAATAAATCTGCGGATTATGTACCGTGTGCTGCGCATTCCCTTAACCTGGTTGGTGAAGAATCTGTTAAAGTTGCAACCGAAATTGTGAACTTTTTTGGAGTAGTGCAAAAAATATACGTTTCCTTTTCATGTTCGACCCATACTTGGGAACTGTTAAATCGTGAAACAAAACTAAAATTTACATTTAAAAGTTTAAGCCAGACCAGATGGTCTTGTCACTATGATGCTATAAAAGCTTTAAAAAATAATTATGATGATATTATGAAAATTTTAAAAAGTTTTAGTGAAAATGAGGATGAGAAAGTTGATTTCCGAAAAGAAGCTCGAAATTTATTTAATAAACTGACGAAACTCGAAACTTTGATCACTTTTTGGGAAGAAATTTTGAAGAGATTTCATGTAGTAAATAAAAAAATACAGAGCCCTGGTTTAGATATTTGCGAAGGCAACAAGTTAATTGTTTCATTAAAAGAGTTCGTGTACAACATACGACACCATTCAGATCAGTAGCTAAAAGAATACGAAGAGAAAGCTAAAAAATTAAGTACTAGTGTGGAAACAGACTACAGTGATGTTAACAAGAGACACATTACTTCAAAATTTGCAGATAAGCCTACAGATAAAGTCTTAGTGTACGGCGCAGAAAAATTTAAAAGAGACACGCTAATCGTAGCATTTGATAAGCTGATTATCAATTTAAATGAAAGAAGCCAAGTCTATGAGATAATCAGCAAAAAAATCAATTTTTTAATGGATTTACAAGACAGAAATAAGGAAAGATCTGAAAAGTGTACGAAATATTGTTGATTATTATCCAGATGACGTAGACGAACATTTAGTGAATGAGTGCATTTAATTAAAATCTTACTTACTACAGAACCAGAGTCCTACACCTCTTGCAGTGAAATTTGTATGCTAATTTATGAAAAGAAACTTGTTGGTGTTTTCCCAAATTGCTATACCATCGTAAAGATTTTTTTGACATTGCTAATCACTAGCTGTGAAGTAGAGCGCTCTTTCTTCAGGATGTCGTATATAGAAAACAAATATAGGACAACTATGTCAAACGATCGACTAAATCATTTGTCAATTCTTTCCATAAATTGTGATTTAACAGAGGATTTACAATGTGATGAGCAAATAAAGGAATTTGCAGCACCGAAATGCAGAAAGGTTGATTTATAATAATATTGTAGAATTTCTGTTTTTACTGTACATAAACACGAACTCTTATTAAATAATTTTTTTTTAATTGCCCATTTTTTTCCTATACCGTATACCTACATCACTATTGAAAACTGTTTCTCGTGAAAATAAACTCAGTTGAATAATTAATAGGCCCCCGAGTAGTATTAGCCCAGGGCCCCACAAATTCACGATCCGCCCCTGGTGCTTGAGGCAAAAGTCCAAGGCCACTGGAACTTAATATACACGACGAATATACACATAAACCACCTTTACATGAAGAAGTATACAAGGCTATAACTCCAATTTATGAAAAATTAACCACTGATGACCAACTCACTTGTTGCATAGGCGGATTCACTTAAAACAGCAATGAGAGTTTCAACGCTACAGTATGGTCGATGGCCCCGAAAGTTACATCCAGTGAAAAAAATGTACTTGATACAGCAGCTGTATATATTGCTGCAGGTACTTATAATGACAAGTGCCATGAGAGTCATGCAGAACACAGGCATCAAAATTGGGCCGATTTGCTACAATTACTGTCAAGAGACTGATCAAAATCGCAACAAATTATCCAATCGTTCACTCTCAGATGCTGCAAGAGGGGCTCGAATCGAACTGAAGGCATCCAGAAAGGAAGAAGATGAGTTCCACGTGTCCATGGAAGGTGAAATGTACGGTGTAGGCATCGCAGACTGAAGGTATATAAATATATCAAATCGTGCGACGATGGTACTCGGAGACTATCGCACGTATCCACTTGAAATTTTAACTGTAGCTTCACAGTAACATCATCTCTTAAACTACAAACGATTTTTTTGTTATCATTGCCACCTTTTTTTATATAAACAATTTTCCTGTTCATTTTTTTCGGTCAAAAATTGTCCGCCATTTTACGAAAAATTTATGTAAAGCTAAAAACGTACATACTTTACTAACAAGTCTTGTGTAGATTAAGATCCCGTTTTTTTTATTTAGTTTCAGATAGCACGAGTTCCTAGAATCACCGTCGCCCGGAGAGGCCCTCTTGAAAAAGGTGATTCCGAAGATTGGCCCAGTAGCCGCCATTTTGTATTATAATGTTAATATAATTTTTTTATACACTCAAATACATGTTTAATTAAGCCTGAAACTGAGAAATTCGGTTCCTTTTTCCTTACTCTCAGAATAAATTATCAAACTTAGGCCTTTTTTGAGGGCTCTAGACTGACCTATCCCCTTAAATAAATTTCTATAAGCCTGTAAAATTGTAAAGTCCTTTTAAAAACACCCTGTACAAACGTATAAACTCACCCACCGTCTACAAATAATTGACAGATCCAAACTAATGAAGCGGGCCATCATTGTTATTTAATGCTATTAGTGTTGGATTGTTTTTATTGTTTTTAGAATATTCAAGTACTCACCTGGGCACACCATATTACACATATCTTCGGTGTGGAAATTGTTGTGATTCCCCTGGCATCCGCTGTAGACAAACGCCTCGCATTTGTTAGTCCTCGAATTGAAGTGGTACCTGGTCAAATTCCTCCTCATCTCCGCCTGTTCGCATTCCCCTTTATCTGTTGCCTCGAAACAAACATCTCGCGGTTTAGGACAGCACACCGCGTACTCGCCAATTGGACTCAGCTGGCATTTATGCGAAGACGGACAACTTTCGTAATCGGGACCACATGAAACTTGTTCCTGACTGTTGCCCAATTTTAACGGCTCACCATTCTGGCAGGGATTCTCCCTTTTCGGCAAACACATGGGCACAGGAGGGCAGGGCCAGCTGACGCACTCCACGTTCACTAGCCTGCAAGTTTCTCCATCTTCCCTACAGTTAATTTTCGAGCACGGATCCACGCATTTACATGTACGGCAACCGTCTTCGTTCAACTCGAAACCGTGGTCGCAATCTCTGGCGCAAGAATACAGCGGACAATTGCTGCTCTTCTCCTGCTTCTCACAATCCAACAGTTTATTGGCTTGCGTGCGAGTTTGTGAAATCTCGAACCCTCTGAAGTCCACGCACCAGCATTCCTGGGTTCCGTGGTTGCACTGTTTGGTTTCGTATTCACCGTCCTCTTTACATTGCGGGATGTATATCCTTCCGGGCGGGATGCCGGTTTCGTGCGTGTGGTGTTCTAGCACGGATCTCTGGTGCTGGCAGGCGGTCAGCAGTAGGGGTTCTATGCACTGGGTTCCGCAACCGTTGGAGCAGCAGCGGAGTGTGCCGTTGCATGACATGTCGGAGTTGCACTCGAAATCGCAGGTGGTGGAGGTTGCTGGGACTAGGTAGGGACATTGACCAACCTTCTTTGGTAGGCCTGAAAGGGTATAAATAAGAAAAAAAAACAGAAGTTTAATAAGTACACAAAATAGACATTGACAGCTTTGTGTCTTAAAAATGTGTTATTAATGGTGTTATTCTGAACAAAAATGTTAGCGTCAACAGCGGGGTTATTTGCTAACATCGACAGATGTTATGAATATACTATTCTGTACACTGTCTGTCAACTAACATCGATGTAAATTAACATTTTCGATGTTAAACAACACTTGTCAAAACGGTCGACATTACGAGATTGTTAATGGTAATATTTTGAGGTTACTTCGTAGTTTCTGTTTTTCGTCAACAAAAAACTCAAATGAATAGTAGTATTCGAATATCTATGTGCATGCTTTATGAAACACTCATTTTCTTTCTAAAAATATCCTCAAAAACGTATCATGAATCATCTATTATAATATACATGAAGTTGGTCGCTCTGTAGACGTTGCACTGTTGCCAATTTGTGTATATGGGGCTGTTCAGAATATAGTTTTTAACAGCGCTGTTCAATTTCACATAACATTGCAATGTTAATAACATCGATGTTAATAACAACGCTGTTAATAACAGTTGTTCAGAATAACACCATAAATGTGTAACAAGCTAATTTTAACAGTTGAAAGAGTCCAATTTTTGGCAAGTATGTTTCCTTGAATAGAAGCTTACGAAATTGACATTGACGTCTTAAAATTTTTAGTGAATTCCAATAGTCAAAAGAAGCCGATTTGGATCCAGCATGTTTCTGCTTTAATAAACATGTCCCTTTGAATTCAAAAGTACATACAATTGACATTATAGCATATTCGGTGGAATGTGGCGGCCGAGGTCGTAAAACGGTCGGTCCGCCCTGAGGATCGACGCACCCTCAAAGAAAAGGTATTGGTGGTTGGTCTAATTGCATCCCATACATTTATTACTGTCCTTCGCTCCGATTGGTATACGCACTTTTACACCAGTACTTCTCAACAAAGATTGGTTTGAGATAAAAAATATTACGTCCACTACTTACTGAACTCCGACCCTCTTTTACGACCACAGCCGTCAGATTCCGGAGAACAGACTATACCAGCTTATTATCTTAAAAATTAGCTATTAAATGTGAGATAAGGTTGTGTAGGTTCAAGACGTTAAAAGAAGCCGATTTGAATCTAATGTTTCTGCTCTAACAAACCTGTCTCCTTGAAAACGCAAAAATCTAGAACTGAGATGGCGGTAAATTGTCTATTTGACTATTTTTCAGCTACTGCTTGCACAATGTTTCCTTATTGCTTAAGCATCCGGAAAAAATGGTTTAACACCTTCAAAAACTAACATTATCATCATTAAAAGTTAAGTTGTTAAAAGAAACAGGATTTGTAATTGTTATGTAGTTGTGATATGATGAAGCATTCTCATTTTCATTTAGATACTTCGTGAATCCATTTTGCTTTTTTCTTCTCCCTCGTGGATTCAACACTTTTGAAAAATCTCGTTTTAATATGTTAAACAAATTGTCACCGGTACACGGAATATCTTAGTGGTACTGCAGTTTTATTGAATATTTAGATTTAAAAAATTTATGAGGCAGTCTGATCCACTTTCTTATTTGCAACGGCCAAGGAAATTGTTAATATTAACAACTGGATAACAGAACGTGAACTACTTACATGCAGGAACTGCAGGGCAATAATGATCTTTGCAACTGACTTCAACCAACTGGCACTGTTGATCTTCATGACAGGAAACACTGGCGCAAGGATCTCTGCATTGGCATGTTGGACATCCAGTTTCTTCATCGAGAATAAACCCGTAATCGCAGCCGATACGACAGGTCAAGTCCAGGCAATCCGATGTTTCCCAAATTTCCGTGCAGTTCTTCAGCGATCTGCCCAAACCGCGAGTTTTTGGAATTTCTGTGCCGAAATGATCAGCGCACCAACATTCACCACCATCACACTGATTGGCTTCATAGTTTCCATCTAAGTTACATTTCGGTGGAGGTAGCGCCAAAGACATACCTTCACGCGTTCCTTCCATACTTTCAGAGAAACTGTGAAGATACTCACACACTGAAACAAAAAAAGTTTTGTACAACCACGGACCGATTATTTTAATGGGGTAAGTGCCTCGCGCCAGAGTTAAACCAGAATGGTCTAATAGAAAATGATAATCGCCACAATCTTGGGCCTGAAATTTTACCGAGTACGTAAATTTGTTTGTACACGCCTCCAGGGTTGATAGAAAATGTTTCATGCAGGTGGCGTTCATTACAACGGCGAAAATGAAGCAAATTCGTGCTTTTGCGACTTTATTTGATAACTAATGACAATTTTATTAGGAACATATTGGTTTCAAAGGTATAAACTATTTTTCTGTAGCATTACATTTTTAGTTCTTTGCAGAGAAAAGCTTCAGATATCCATCCAATATTCAAATTCTATACACGAATAGTTTAACCCTTTCTCTCTATAATATGCGACAAACACAACTTTCTAACCTTTCCGCAAGCAAAACGAAAAATGCCAATTCTATAAACTGCGCAACCGCATGTACCCGCAATGCTGCCAACGTTGGCGTTTCGGGAGAAAATCTATCTAAGAGTTTGTAAAAGGCAGCGTACGTTAACTGAGAGATAAACGACGGGATTAGTTAAAGAGGGTATAAGTTAACCATCATTTATCCGACGATTGTAAAAGCGGCCCTAAATGTGCAAAATATTATTTCTTAATATTTGATATTAACTTCAGAATTATGTATACGCTGACTATCAAAAATGCATCGATTTTCGACGCGGCACTTACCCCTTTAAGGAGTTAGAGAAATGCTGAAAATAATCTTAGTCAACCAGTTGTTAGAACATGGATTATGTCCTTAACCCTATCAATCTCTAAAGTTATAGTACGATCGGATGCTGCTTAGCATATGCACTGATCTGTTTGCAGTCTCTTCTATTGACATAAGAAGTAATACTTACTAGTTTGTGGTCTCGGTTCTTCAATATTCTGGGCGATGATCATGGTTTCGTCTGAAAGTAAATATGTTAGGGGTTTATATGGATTTTTTTGGACGAATATTACCCTTTTCTCCTGTTGATTCGAAGGGACAGCATACAGCTTGCGTTGAGCCAGCAACTGCCGTGCATTCGTGCGTGGATGGACATAAAATTCCATCATCTGAACGAAGAGCACATGCGATTGGTGCGCCGCTTAAATCATCCGTTAGAGGGGTGCCTTTTTTGCAGGGATTAGTGTACACTTGTTTGGGACGACCTATTAGGATAAAAAGTAAGATAGTATTAACTGTAGATAGGAAGAATATACTACTTCTACTGTTGTGCATTCAATGTTGATAACACCCATTTAATTAATTTTTAGAAATTTTAGAAAACCACCATGGTTACTCAAAAACGGCAATTATCGATATCTGATGCACCATGAGAAGATTTTTGTTGTTTGAGAATATTAGTGTTGAATTGAATTTTGGGTTTAAGGTGCATTGAAATATTAGTGTGTTTATAGTAATTATAAATATCTTACAAACTGGTAATGTTGGGCATAGGAAGTCTACACACGAGGAGTCTTTAACCGTGATGCACTCCTCATCTTCAGGGCACGTGTATCCTTCACAAGGATCATCACATTTACAGGTTGAACATCCGTTTTCTCCCAGTTTGAATCCGTACTCGCATACTGCTGCACATTCCAATCTTGGACATGGTTCATTGCTTCTGCTGATACTTCTTCCTATCGATTGTGTGCGTGCTAAAACCGAATAATGTATTATATTGCTGAAAACGTATCTAAGAAAGATAACGCAACATTCTTAGACCAGTACTCGCAAAAATGGAAAATTTATATATGTGTGTATTATTACGGATTAGGAGGTTTTCTATCTGTCCCACTTTGTTTTTAACATTCTAGGTTAGGAAACTCCATTTTTCCAAGTACATAGAAACAACAATCTTAAAATATGTTATATCATTAGTGGTATTCTTCGTAAAATGCATGGATATTTGAAAGGAGTTTGACAGAGTAAATCACTCTTTATTAATTGATATACCGGGATTTAATATTAGTCGTACCTAAAAAGTAAGGATTCATAACATCATTTCTGAACCGATAATAGTTTTCTTCGGTTTTCTGCATATTTTATTTTCACTATTTATTAACGATATGAGGGATATAACAGGTTTTGATGAATGTTTAATGTATACAGATGACTTGAAATTATATCAAGTCGCAAAGTGTGCAAATTACTACAACAGTACTTGAATCGCATCTTTCATTGGTGTCTTATTGACAGATTATTTTGAAACCATGAAAAATGTGTCTCAATTTATTTTTCGTGCCCATACGTTACTAATCCCTTGCGTAGTATATTCTACGCCATTGAAATGTGAGGATGACTATGTAATAGCTGAGCGGAAGGCTGAAGAACAGCGTCACTGGAAACTAGGATGCGAGAAAACTTATGTTTACCATTTGTTTTTAAGACAATAATAATGCAAGCGTTAAACGTGGGATCCGCAGATTTGGTAAAAGAAGATAATGGTTGCGACCGTAACATGTCGTAATGCATAATAACACTGAATGGTTTTTTACTATGTTTTAAAACCACAATTATTTATTATAAAATATTGTAAAAATTGTATATAGTTTCCAATAAATAATTGTGGTTTTAAAACATCGTAAGTGTTTCATTCAGTGTTGGTAAAAGATATTGCCTGGAAATCGTTTATCTTTTTTTCAATTAAACTGTTGACCTACCAGATCCTCAAGTCTTTACTCACATTCCTTCTGGGTGCAAGTGTTTTTTGGCGGGTAATTATGTAAAAAAAATGTATGTAAAACTTGTAGACAGGTCCAGATCCAAATTTACAAAAACTAATGGAACAACTCAGTAATAAGCTGATCATAGGACACAATTTCTACAATTGTGCGGTAATTAGTCAAATTGCAATTATAATTACAGAATTAACAGCACTTTGCTTGGCGTTAAGTTATAATAGTATTTTATGTATTAAGGGCATAATCAATAATAGATTATAGCAGCGGCGGCTCGTGGATGTACGGCGGCGCGGCAACGGAAGAAAATTTGAGCGAAAAAGCAACGGAATATTTGCTTCCTCTATTAGAGTAAGTAGTGCAGCACGAGCGGCATCTTTGTCTTTGCCTCGCCTACGGAAATCCACGAGCCGCCACTGGATTATAGCCAGACGAAGGAGAGCTATAAATTCCAGAGGGCCAGTATCTATAATTAAGCCCGTGGTACATATGTTTTATTTCTATTTGGTACGAATCTTAATGGAAGTTACATCGATTTTCACCCTAAAAATGTCTGTCTTCTGTCATCGTTGTGTGACGTGAAGTTAGTTGTTCTGGTTTCCTTGTAAATTGCAACGATGAAATGTTGGTTGGCACACATAAGCAATAAACATTAAGGGCCGGTTTTTCAATAGCGGCTTTAACCAGGCTTATCCTTAAACTCGGTATAAGGTATTTTTAAGTGTTTTTCAACCATGGTTTATCGATAAACCTAGCTTAAAGTACGGCTTTCGTAAGCGGCCGGCGACGACCGCTTAGCGGGTAAAGCGGCAGTTTATAACCTCCAAAATGGACAATACAAATATGATGTAGATTGATATATTGCATGAATTAACGGATGATGGTTTATTACAATAATTTATGGACCTCCGCGTCTGCCAAAAAAGTGGTTTGATATTTTAATTTAAGTTGTGTTTGTGGACATATTAGATTATCAAAAAAAGCATGTGTATGGGTGCTCAAAATAAATAATTATTTTTATTACCTGAATGGTAAATACATATTTTCTGAAAAGGTATGAAGGGATATAATGTGCTGCTTGTAACAAAAATAACCGAAATTAAAGCACGTGTTAAAAGGAAATCAATAATTAAGGAAGCATGTACGATAATCAGCTGTTTATGACAGGAATTATGAGGGAAAATGTTAGGTATGAAGATTGTCGCAATAGTCACATTTCGATGCCAACTTAAAAATATGTAGTAATATTGTATTGCAAACACAATTTTTGACAGGATAAGTAAACTTGGTTTATGTAATACTTGAAAAACGCAATCATAAATAAACTGCAGCTTAACTTAAACTTCAGCTTACGTAATCTACAGCTTAAGCCGACATTGAAATACCGGCCCTAAACGTGAGATATTATGATTACGTTGTTTTCAATTTGTGGTTATAATTTTTTTAAGCTAGCACTGTTGCCATTAATTATTTTAAGCATCTTATATATTTTTGTCGTACAAAAAAAACGATATTGCAACATTGCTAGTAATCATAAAGGTTCAACTGACAACGTGTCAAAATTGACCCAGATACTAACCAAATAAATAGTGTTTTATATACAGGACGGCAAACGTAACTTGCCGTTGCGCAGTAGCAAAATTGTGGGCGGAACCTTCGAAGGGCGCTCTCGATAGATTTCGTGAAGAGTTCGCGCGCCTGGTACATTCAATTATGTGGAGGAGAGCGCCCGATAGAGTAATAAATGAATAGTGCAAGCCAAGAATATGTGCTTGTTTATTACAGAGACTGTACTCGGCCGGCTGTAGAGAGAGAGAGCTTTCGCTTGCTCTCTGCGCGTCTGGCCAACTTAAATTTGCCGTCCTGTACCAAGGGTATAATAAATAGATTATGGTCCGAGAAAATATTAAAAGCCCACCGAAGGAGGGCCATAATCCATAATTATGCCTGTGGTGCATATACTGTTTTATTTTATTTTGGTATTTGAATTAATTTTCGTTTTCAAGATATAAAATAATAAAAAATTTGTAAAAAAAAAATTGTTAGTGCGATTGACTTAGAGGTAATTCTCTTTGCTTGGTAATATAATAATAAAGTAGCGCACTAACAATTTTAATCAAATCCTTTATTATTTCAGATCTCGAAAACGAAAAGACTTTATAGCTTCTCATCATTAGGGATGGGCGATATTTCACGTATGTGTGACTTTTCACTGGTATTGAAAAATCACAGGTCACTACTGTTACTCATAGACGAATTTCACTGCTACTTAAAATAACTGCTACTTAAAATCACTGCTACTTAAAATCACTGCTACTTAATATCAGTTACTTAAAATTACTGTTACTTAAAATCTCTGCTACTTAAAATCACTGCTGTTTAAACTGTGATTGCTACTTAAACTCTGTTACTTACTTAAAACATAATTGTAAGAAGACAGAATAAGGTGGCATTTCTAAATGACATTTAATATTCATTACTTTATTCTCCCATTTTTGCAGGGTATTGTATTTAAATTTTGAATAAATATTTAATAAAAAAGACAAATATTTATAAAAGTCCATAGTATACCATGTAAAATGAAATAAATTACAGCTTATGTACTAACAATTATTAATTCATTAATCAAGATTTTATAAAAACGAAAAAATCATCTTGCCCGGCGTGGAATTGAACCACAAACTCGCTGTGATCGAAAGTGATGAGTCCGACGACTTAATAAACCCAAAATGACTTAAAATTCATTTTAATTTAAGATTCAGTGCAAATATCTAAACATACATTTTAAAATAATACCACGAAACTAATTTTGAAATTGCAAACTTCATGAACTAAAAAAGAAACAATTTACCAAACTGCGAAAATCTCCAAATGCTCCTTGTTCAGGTGCTCAAAAAATTCAAATCTCCATTGAAAATTGTTGAATTTTCAAGTCCCAAATTGATTTTGATTAAGCGATACTTCGGCCGCTGACGATAATTCTTTATGAAATTTAGTCTGCGCATTTTGTTTTTTTTTCTGCGAAGTTTTCATTCAGGTGCTCAAAAAATTAAAACAAAAATTTTCAAAAATCCATATCTCCATAAACTGTGGATTTTACAAAAACCAAATTGATTTTGAATAAGCGTATTTGGACCATTAAGGATACTTTTTTATGGAATTTTGTCGCGTTTTATATTATTTCTGCGATGTTTTCATTCAAGTGCTCAAAAAAATAAACTAAAATTTTCAAAAATCCATATCTCTATTAAAAATTGTTGAATTTGCAAATACCAAATTATTTTTGAATAAGCGATACTTCGACCAGTGAGGATATTGTTTTAAGGAATTTTTTCTACGCGTTTTATATTTTTTTCTGCGATGTTTTCATTCAAGTGCTCAAAAAATTAAAACGAAAATCTTCAAAAATCCATATCTCTATTGAAAATTGTTGAATTTACAAAAACCAAATTGATTTTGAATTAGTTATACTTCGGCCAGTGGGAATGATTTTTTATAGAATTTTGTCTGCGCGTTTTATATTTTTTCTGCGATGTTTTCATTCAAGTGCTCAAAAAAATAAAACTAAAATTTTCAAAAATTCACATCTCCATTAAAAATTGTTGAATTGACAAAATCCAAATTGATTTTGAAAAAGCGATACTTCGATCAGTGAGGATATTTTTTCTAAGGAATTTTTTCTACGGGTTTTATATTTTTTCTGCGATGTTTCCATTCAAGTGCTCAAAAAAATAAAACCAATATTTTCAAAAATCCATATCTTCATTAAAAATTGTTAAATTTGCAAATACTAATTTTTTTTTTTAAGAAAGGATAGTTGACGCGAATTCAGGCTGAGGAAGTGCGGATGATTTGGAATTGGCGTAAGCATTTGGCTATTCGGCCACTAACGATAACTAAGTTTTTGAGATTTCTTTGTAATAATGAATGGGACATACACTAGACATCCATGGACCCGCACGGCCACTTCTTCGTTCCGAAAAAGTGACCGCACGGATGGGATTCAAACCCACGAAGGCCCGTGAGCAGGAGCTCTACTCAATAGGCCACCGCGGCCCCAAATACTAAATTAATTTTGAATAAGCGATACTTCGACCATTAAGGATATTATTTTAAGGAATGTTTTCTAAGCGTTTAATATTTTTTTGCGATGTTTTCATTCAAGTGCTCAAAAAATTAAAACGAATATCTTCAAAAATCCATATCTCTATTGAAAATTGTTGAATTTACAAAAACCAAAGAGATTTTGAATCAGCTATACTTCGGCCATTGCGGATAATTTTTTATTGAATTTTGTCTGCGCGTTTTATATTTTTTCTGCGATGTTTTCATTCAAGTGCTCAAAAAAAATAAAACTAAAATTTTCAAAAATTCATATCTCTATTAAAAATTGTTGAATTTACAAAATCCAAATTAATTTTGTATAAGCGATACTTCGACCATTGAGGATGTTTTTTTAAGGAATTTTTTTACCCGTTTTATGTTTTTTTCTCCGCGACGTTTTCATTCAAGTGCCCAAAAAATTAAAACGAAAATCTTCAAAAATCCATATTTCTATCAAAATTGTTGGATTTACAAAAACCGAATTGATTTTGAATTAGCGATACCTCGGCCATTGAGGATGATTTCCTATGGAAGTTTGCCTGCATTTTTATATTTTTCTCTGCGATGTTTTTGGCCAGTGCTCAAAAAATTAAAACGAAAATGTTCAAAAATCCATATCTCTTTTGGTTAATGATTTTATTTAAAAATAATGCTTCGAGAACAGAGCAAATAATCTTTCAAAAGATGCGTTTTTCAGAGGTAAAACCAAAATAGCAAAACATTTGTCACTTACCTAAAACTCACTAACTTTTTAAATTCACTGAACAAACATTCTGTTTGCTGCAAAAATCTCCAAATACTTCTCGAATTTTGAACTGAATCAAGAATAGTCGTATATTTATTTGGTATAGCAATAAGCCAAAATATGACCTTCAGTCACAGGTATAATATCAAAAGGAGCAACAGGTGGACAAATATTAGCAGAATCATATCAAAAACATTTTTGAGAAACCATTAACAATTTCAGAAGGTGTTACTACGTTTACTAACCGTGATCACAGTCTCAGTTCAAAATCATTGATATTAGAAAGTAGCAATCACAGGTAGCAACGTGATTCAAAAGTAGCAGTTTTGCTCATCTCTACTCATCATCACCAACTACCAACATATTTTTGTACTAGTTCTTAAAACAAACACTGTATTAACACGTTTTACATGTTTAGAAAGTTCAAATCTTCTATAAATGGAAAAATTTGAATGTACCTATTCTTACTGTTATCGATTTTATGTGAAATATTTCTTTTATTGCTCGAAGATTTTATTGCTAACTCGACAGAAGTTGAGAAGAAGCCTCGTGTTATCAGCAGAAGTGGTGATGTTAATTGGCCAGCAAGATCATGTGATTTATTACCTTTAGATTATTTTCTTTGGGGTTACGTGAAAATAAGAATAATCCACAGTCGATTCCTGAACTTAAGGATGAAATTATTCGTGTCATTGCTGAGATAGGGCCTCAATTATGTCAAAATGTCATTGAAAATTTTAAGAAAAGAGTGGACATCTGCGGAGCTGCGAGAGGAGGCCATTTAGCACATATTGTTTTTCGTATATAAATATCATAACTAAAACTTCAATTACCAATACAAAGTTTTTGAAAATGAATGGAAGTTAGGTGTTTTATTTATTCTTAAAAAAGCGGGCAATTTGAAACACCTTTTACAACATCACGAAGATATACAGCACATTCACATTTTTCAAAAATGGTTGGAATCGTCTCAGGGAATCTCAAACCGGAAATTTCGAATTTGAATGAAAACAATACTTTCCCGTATTCTATACGCATGAGTAAAAAGAGGATCACGAGTTCGACAGTACTCACTAACCAGTAAAATACTTACAATCTGCTAAAGAACAGTTTGTATTCTCGGCTGCCCCCATTGATCCTTTAATCTTCCTTCCCATCCTATCGACACACCAGCAAACCAAAGCATTCCTGCTGCACTGTTTCGGTTCGAACTGACCATCCTTGGAACATTGCGGCACGTAGCCCCTTCCCGCCCTTTCACTGATAGCCAATATTTCAGAGAGTGATCTTTGGTGGAAACATTCTGGAATGAAATATAAAAAGAAGTCACATGAAAAAGTTTGAAGCTTGTTAATCCTTCCGTTACCTGTAACATTGGTAGGGTGTGCACACGACGAACCACACTGATCCGTTTGGCAACACTTTTGGACAGAAGGACACTCCAAATCGTGGGTGCAAAGCATTCCGCATTGGTAGACCTGTTCCTGTTTTGCCGGGCACGATCCAGATTTTTTAATTTGCAGCGAGGCTGGACAACACACGCCGTAGTCGTTTCCTGAAATTAAAAACAAAGCACAATACAACTTTAAATAATTGATGATATGTAATTCAAATTTGAAATCTTTAATTCGTTTAATATTAATGAGTGAAACTTTTTTTTAAACTATGTCCTAATAAAGTTAGAGAAACACATAGGTCATTCTTCAATTTAATTAACCACTTCGCGCCCATGCTGATTTGATTTAATCCCAGGTTTGATTAAAAATGACTTTTTTGTTGTTGTTAACTTTTTCTACGAAATATGATTTCACTGTCACAAACTTTCCCATTTATGCAAAAAAATATGAAAAAATATTCCATAGATAGCGCTAAAGAAGTAATTTTTTTGTACAATGTTTTTGTTTTCATTTTTCGCTTGTTGCCACATGTCGCGAACCTGGGCGTCAAGAGGTTAAAGAAAACAATAGGAAATCTACAAAATGAGTCTTGCAAAAGATACCAGAAAATCCAATAAAACTTAAGTTGTAAATCCCGTGTTTTTAAAATTGTTATCTAATTTATTTATGAAGTTTGAGATAAATTTTCTAAAATTGTTGTTTTAGCAAAAAATCAATTATATTATTAATCGCTCGAGGTACATTTATTTTTCTGCCAATAAAGATATATAATAATAAATAAAATAAATACCTTGTTGCACAAGGCATTGATACATTGGCGGACAATTGGGTTTCGTGGGATCATTACCACACAAAAACGGTCGCACAGTGTCGCTAATTCTCAATGGATCACCGACTGGGCAAATGTTCTCCAAACTCCTACCACGTTTACCTGAAATTATAAAATGTAATTATGAAAACAATGCAAACACTGCCAGAAAATCGCAATTATTTAGGTTTGGCTACATACAAATTTTGAAAGGTTTGCCTGCTTAAAAATATATTTTGGTAGTCTGACGTTTACTGTATCGAGTGAGGGAAATTTCACTTGTTTCAATTTTACAAATTTGGACGATTTCAGAAAAAAAAAATTTGTTTCCGAAAATACAAAATATAAATTCAGTTTTCGTTCTTATAAATATTTCGATAAATTTCGTTATTTCGTTTTCGTCTTCTCAGTTCCTGCTAAATATACAGGGTGTTCAGTATTAAGTGCGTACCACTGCTTAGTTTTTTATTAATTGAGCTACAGATTCAATTAAATGAGCAAAGTAGTAAGTATTTACAATGGTTAAACAGAGAAACGATTGAATGTCGCATTTTTGAGGTATTCAATTTTCTAAACAGATTACTGTTTAAATATTATTATAATTTGATAGAGATCGTAGGTCTCGACAAAATAATTAAAATACACCATTACAAAAGCACCACAAATAAAGAAATTATTAATTTAACAATATAAAACAAAATAATTACAATTTGTATTTTGAACAAATGTGCCTGAGCTATCGACCATAGGCCCTTATTCAGATATATATTTTAAATTTCAGAAATAAAGAAAGTTTTGAACATTGTTCTAATAAAAGTTTTTTTGTAAAAAAATAGTAACGTATTTAATAAAAACAAAAATTTATAGTAAATGTTCACATGTTTCTCTCCTGCTCGATACACTTCTATATTGCACACTGCGAGCATCAATAGTTTTAAATATTGCAGTGATTGAGATCTGGAGATATTCAATCTCACCTTGTTGACTAATTCTTCACACGTTCCCGTAAAAAAGTCTTATGGTGTCAAAACCAGTGACTGCGGAGGCCATTGAACGGCCATTGTTACTTATTCAGAGATTTCCAAATATGCATTTAATAAATGATTTGTGCCATGATAACTATCGGCAGGGGCACCATAGTATTAAACATGGATGTCTGGTCTTTATAATAAATTAAAATTTTTCTAATATTTCAGACATAAAGTTCACAGCATTAACATGCCAAAGATCCTTCATAAAAAATTGGTCCAATAATTCTATAGTCTATTAATTATACAGATAGAGTTGTAAAAACGCCCAAAATCGCCGTGTTCTACGCATAAGTCTGATTTACACTATGTAAATTTATTAATATTTTCCTCATACATCTTAAAAATATTAATAATCGATTCCTTGGTGGACACTAAACAATGTCTTGCACGCCCAAAAATATGAGGATTTTGAAAATCGCATCCCCCGAAACTCACCCTTAAAACGGGGCGTGGGGGGGGGGGGGGGGGTAGGGTTAAACCTCACCCCTTATCAGGGCCTTATTCGGTAAAATTTTGTTAGTTTTTGCGCGCAGATCGACGCCCAGATAACCGGGCGCTTTTAAAACCGGTCAATTGATCAAGACACTTTTTTGAATTTTTGCCCCGTTTCCGAGATATAATTTTTTAAAAACCGGGTAAAAAAACATTTTTTTTTTCTTCTTTTAAGGACGTATTTTTTTCTTTTCAAGTGGAAAAGCTGAAACCTTCAGGGGTGGCAGAAGGGATAACTGGCTTTCATTGGGAATGTTTTCAAAATGTTTGGAACCACCCCTACGCGCCAACCAACGCCACCAACCCAGGGGCTGGTTCGGTTTTCTTCTTTTAAGGACGTATTTTTTTCTTTTCAAGTCGAAAAGCTGAAATTTTCAGGGATGGCAGAAGATATTTTTTCAAAATTTTTGGAACTAACCCTACGCTCCATTTGCATCCCTTCGGTTCGTTTTTCTTCTTTTAGCGACGATTCTTTTTCTTTTAAGTCGAAAAACTGCAACATTCAGGGATAGCAGAAGATATTTTTTCAAAATTTTTGAAACTACCCCTGCGCGCCATTTGCACCCCCTGGGTTCGTTTTTCTTCTTTTAAGGACGTATATTTTTTTTCATTTAAAGTTGAAAAGCTGAAACTTTCAGGGATGGCAGAAAATATTTTTTCAAAATTTTTGGAACCACCTGAACCACGAACCCTGGGTTCGTTTTTCTTCAGTTAAGGACAATTTTTTTTATTTTTAAGTCGGAAAGCCGAAAGTTTCAGGGATCGCAGAGGATATAACTGGCTTAAAAAAATAAAAGAAAGAAAACTAAAATAAAAAATAAAAAATTTAAAATAAAAATGAAAAATAAAAAAAAAAATAAAAAAAAAATGAAAAATGAAAAGTGAAAAATGAAAATGAAAAATGAAAAATTGACAATTAAAACTTGAAAATGAAAAATGAAAAATGAAAAATGAGAAATTGAAAATGAAAATGAAAAAAGAAAAATGGAAATGAAAATGAAAAATGAAAAATAGAAAACGAAAAATTAAAATTAATTTAGAAAAAAAAAATGTTTTTCATTGATGGTGCAGCTCAGCGGAGTCGTAGATCTTTACTAATTACTTTGCCCAATTCATTATAATAGGTGCTATTAGACGCAAATCAACTCAGTAGGCGACCAAAATTTGATTTTTAATTGCTTAGTTTTAATGGGTCCCGCACGGACGACGGCGTAGCGCAGCGGAGCCATTATTCGTCACCCGTTACCGTGCTCAATTTTAATGGGCCACGCACGGATGACGACTTCTGGTATTATGATTGTGTATTTAGTTGTGCCTGGAGTAAAGTATTGCGTTATTGTGAACATAGAGTAAACATTCTAGGATGTATAGACAAGGTAGGATAAGTATGTTCACTTCTATAAATGCGCGGTGGCAATCTTCCCTGTAGCTCATGGAGGCAATTATCCTGACAGCACGTCACTGAAGTCTAAAAAGCCTATTAGATATGGCAGAGTGGCCCCATGCCAGTAAGCCATTTGAAAGGTGGCTTTGACACATTGCAAAATAAGTTATTCTGAGGGCACGCTGGGGTAGCGAGTTACCCGCTCGACGACAAAGAGGAGTTTTAGCTGATATGCCCTTCTGGCGAATCCAGCACTGCCCCGCTACGGGGGCGTTGGAAGATTATCTTCTCTGATCGTTTTAGAGCAAACATGTTAATACATTTTTTGTAGAGTCAAAATTTCTACATCCAGACATGCTATTATTTATTTTTTTGCAATTACAAAAACCCGAAAAAATAATAAAATAAAAATGACAATTTTCACGAAAATAATGGTAGCCATGAAATTAAAAAAAAAGATGCACTGTTGTAATGTATTGTATTCAAGAAAAAAATGCAAATTGTAAAGTGGTGGCAGTTTTCGTGAAGTGCGGGGTATGTTTGCTATCAAATGTTATGTATGGATTCATGCTATAATTTCTATTATCATTCGTAAAAACCAAACAGATCAAATGCGAACCATTTTTTAAATTCCATGGCAACCATTGTTTTCATGAAAATTCCCATTTTTATTTTATTATTTTTTTCGGGTTTTTGTAAATGCAAAAAAATAAATAATAGCATGACTGCATGCTGAAATTTTTACTCTACAAAAAATGGATTAACATGTTTCCTCTAAAATGATCAGGGAAGATAATATTCCAATATAAAGAAATTAACATTGAAAATCCTATGTTCCGTTTTGTTCCACTACAAGTGGAATAAAAGATTTCTCCTCCTCGTATCAAAAAAAAAAAAATGTTGCAGCAGCATTAAACAAATTTGATAAAGACAAAAGTAGCCTGAATATATGAATATTTAGGCTATTTTCGTCTTTATAGAATTTGCATATTTTATGGACAGAATTAAATAACGTAGAGCCACTTCGAGTACGTTTTCTGGAAATTCGTATTCGTTTTCACACATATCTATGAAATTATCACATGAAACGTTGACAGATTATACGTTTCTCTCGGAAATAAATCCAAGTACCAAGTTTTATTTCGCATATAACTTAATATTTCGAGGTTTTGTCACATTAAACTTATTTGAGCATATAATTACATATAAAGTCAATATTTCCATTAATTGTAATTTATTTTGTTGTAATTTATTGATAAATTTGCGGGAGTAGAAATCTTTTTTATGAAATTGTATAAGATAAATTTACGGGATTCCCCTAACTAGCGAACGTAACCTCGTGTCATGTAGATATGTATATATTATATTATTTATATAGAATAAGGGGATTTTCCCATAAGTTAGTACGATAGTACTCAATGCAACCGTACCCAGTAGAGATGGGGAAAACGGTTCACTATCGGGTACGGTTCCGAACCGGTTCACTCACTGGATGAACCGGTTCCTTGGAGCGGTTCACCGGTCTTTTCTATAGTTATATACCAGATTGTCAGAAATGAGTTGCAGACTTCCAATTAATTTAAAAATATATAATATGGGTATTCATAGTGAGGCCACAACTGCAATATTCTAGATTTCTCGGCGCATCTACCGAAATTAGGTGCGATTTTTAAATTTTATTTGTGTAGTTCCTTTCTGTGGGTGTATTTAGCAAACACAAACGGTCAAAAAGCCTCTAAAAAAAATTAAAAAAATACATATCCAACAACTCATCAATCCACGAGTGGTGTTTAAAAAAATCGTAACTCAGAAAGGGCATTGCATGAACAAATATTTTATTTTCCCAATGCCTTCCTGCAATTACATTTAACAATTACAAAGTGTCAAAAAACCGCAACGATTTTTTCTTATATTTTTTATTTAACAGAAATCCGTAGCTGGCCCATACAACAACGGCATTGCAAAAAAAAAATCGTCAAGCTTTTTGACCGCCGAGAAATCTATTATTTGTGGATAACTTCTCGTCGGTATATATTTTAACTTTTTCTGTATTTTATATTTGATAATATAAAGAACTGAAAAGCTACTGGTAAATATTTGTAAACGGGAAGTGGGCATTAAATATTTACTCTGTTTTTTTGCACGTTCCTGATATTTCTAAATCGATTGATTTTTAAAATTACAAGTTTTAGGCTTCTGCTATTTTTACATTATCATATAATTTTCACATCTTCTCCTCTCTGGTAGCACATCGATTGTAAATATAAATCAAATCTGGTAGATTTTTAAACTTTGAACATTTATTTACTCTTGTTCCTGTTCTCAAAAATAATCGGGAAAGCAGGAAAATGCACACCCGGTATATCATAATCTTCTCAATTTTTAGAATGAAATAAATCATTTCAAAATTGTATAATTTCTTTATTACGAAATTATAAAATATTATTTTGTTTCTTTTTATGCTGCGGGTTAATTTATTTTTCATTTATTTATTTAATCTAAAAGAAATACCAAATTTAACTACAGTTAAAGGACTTTATGATAAATTATTGTAGAAATTGGACTTAAAGTCGAAAGAAAAAAAAAACTGATTTTGACTTAAAGCCGTTAAGCCTCTAAAAAGTGTCAAATTTAATTAAAGTCAATAGACTTTATGGTAAATTATTGTAGAAATTTGACTTAAATTCGACAAGCGTTAGGAAAAAAGGACTTAAACCCTTAAGGCTCTAGAAAATTTGTCAAATTTGGGTAGAATAGTACAAAAGATCTAAACAGGTCGCGGTGCTGTAAGGCTCACCACAGCCAATCGACCCCGTCTAATCTAGGTAGAATTAAAAGACTTTATGTGCAAATTAATGTCGAAATTTGACTTAAAGTCAACAAACACCAAGAAAAACGACTAATTTTGACTTAAAGTCTTTAAGGCTCTAGAAAAATGTCAAATTTAAATAAAGTGAAGGGACTTTATGTGCAAGCTAATGTCGAAATTTGTCTTAAATTTGATAAGCATCAACAAAAGACAAATTTTGACTTTAAAGGCGTTAAGCCACTAGAAAAAACGCCAAATTGAATTAAAGTGAAGAGACTTTATGTCTAATTTACTGTCGAAATTTTACTTCAAGTTGAGAAGCGTAAAGAAAGTAAGACTAGTTTTGACTTAAACCCTTAAACCCTCTAGAAAAAGTGTTAAATTTTGATAGAATTAAGAGACTTTATGTGCAAATTAATGTCGAAATTTGACGTAAAGTCAATAAACTTCAAGAAAAATGACTAATTTTGACTTAAAATAGAGTTTCTAGAAACAATGTCAAATGTAATAAAAGTTAAAAAAAACTTTATGACAAATTAATGAAAAGCGTCAAAAGATAGACTAATTTTGATTTAAACTCGTTAAACCTCTGGAAAAATATTAAATTTACTTAAAGTTCAAAGACTTTATGACAACTGAATGTAGAAATTTGATTTAAAGTCGACAAGTGTCATGAAAAAAAAACAAATTATGGATTAAATCCGTTAAGCCTCTAGAAAATATGTAAAAATTTAATTAACGTTAAAAAACTTTATAACAAATGTCGAAATTTGACTTATAGTCGACGAGCGTTAAGAAAAAAGAGTAATTTTGACTTAAATCTTTAATCCTCTAGAAAAAATGTCAAATTGAATTAAAGTTAAACGACTTTACGTTAGAATTAATGTATAAATTAGACTTAAAGTCAACAAGCGTTAAGTAAAAAAGATTAATTTTGACTTAAAATCTAAACCTTCTAAAAAAAGTGTCAAATTTAAAGCTAAAAGGTTTTATGTCTAAATTAATGTGTAAATTAGATTTACAGTCAGCAAGCATTAAGAGAAAAGACTAATTTTGACTTAAAGTCGTTAAGCCTCTAGAAAATATGCCAAATCGAATTAAAGTTAAAAGACTCCATGTTCAAATTAATGTCGAAATTTAACTTAAAATCGCCAAACGTCAAAAAACGACTAATTTTACTTAACCCCATTAAGTCTCTACAATTGTCAAATTTAACTAAAGTTAAAAGACAAAATTTGACTTATAGTGACAAGTGTCAAAAAAACACATTTTGACTTAAAGAAAAAAAATGTTGAATTTAATTAAACGTTTTCACATTTTCATTTAAAAATCCAAATGTAAAATTTCTAGTCAAAATTTAAGTCAGGACTAAAAAGAAAATCACGAGAACCGCAATTTCTGCGATAAATTTCCGCAGATAACTTCAAGCGGTTCTCAACGGGAATGCTACCTGCAAGAACTTCATGCGGTTCCTGGTATGAACCGCATGAAGTTACCACGGAAATTCATTGCGTTTCGAGGTGTGAACCTCTTGAAGTTATCTACGGTTCATAGCAGGAACCGCATGAAGCTCGTGCTTCACTTGATAGTGGACTGAGCCGTATGAAATTTTCGCAGTTAACCTCTCTTGGAACTGCATGAAATTTCCACAGGTGATTTCATGCGCTTTTACCGGGGCTCTTCTACAGGTAGGGGTCCGCGTCCGGTTTTCACTCTTGAAGAAAAAGCCAAGTACATATTAGAGAGCAGAGGAACCACGGTTCCTTTTGTGCGAACCGGTTCCTGGGCGCTCTTCGCTAAGAACCGGTTCATTGAACCGGTTCCTGAACTGTCTGGCCAACTCTACTACCCGTAATTGTGCTTGGCTGGAAGCTGCTTTATTCTACGCCAATAATTTTGAAAAACTAGAAAATATTCTTCTTAATTTTAATGATGAAGAATCGGCAGTAATAAATGTAAAGATTGTGTTGCATGTATAAATATTTTGCGACAATTAGCTTTTATTGCTCATTTTTGCATCTTAATAACTGCAATCAAGAATTTGGAAACAGCTCAAATGCCTTTAATTGAGGCTTTTAAAATTATTGAAGAACTGTACGAAAATTTAAAATCAGTTCCCTAACTTGCGTATTATATTGAAATCCGGGATACGAAAAAATTAAAATGATTTGTGGAATTTTGAAAGGCGAGACTGAGGAGGACATAATAAATTTTAACATGAACTCCATGTCATTTAACTTTACCTAAAAAGAAAATCAAAATCAAATTTTAGTTCTACATTGTAATTCCAATAAATGAATTATAATCAGTTGCTATTCGTATTTTTTTTTATTTTGCAACATTAATTAAACCGAATATAATATCCATATTTGATTCATTTTGCCGCATATATTGATTCATTTGAAGCGCATTTTAAACGCCTTTTCAGCGCATATAAAAAAATTATAACGCCTTTTTTAGCGCAAATAAATCCGGACTTTAGTGATAATTTACCTTATAATATTACGACAGTTATAAAATAAACAAACTTTGTTTTGAATATTTGTTAGGATATTGTTTCTTCGTGGCGTCTAGGTTGTATCTGAGTAAATGTTAAATATCTGAATAACTTATATCTTTGTGAATTTTCTGAAAAGTTCTTGTCGAGAATCACATTCTCCAACAAATTACAATAACAGTTATAGGATGTTCAATAAAAAAAGTGTTTATTTTGTTTTAGAAATTGTAATCGTTACAAAAATTTATGGTAATTTGCGAATTAAATTGACTTTGTAGCTTAAATAATAAAAAGTTAGTAATGGTGCGTACTGAATCATGAACACCTTGTTTAAATAAAAAATAATGAAACCTAACAATTTATGCTAGAAATTTTCGGCTAAAAAAATAGGGCTCTTCGACACTGATAATTGTTGAGGTCTATTTTGTCACATTTGCACAATAAAGCTTCTAAATAAATATAGATATATTGGATCGATGAGGCTTTTACTTGTTGAAACTCCATGGTATCATTTAATAAAACACTAACACATTGTATGGTTTCAAATTAATTTTATTGTTCTACAACAACACAGTGGCTTCATCAGGTAGATGAAAAATTATGGGTTTACATTTTACAATTACTGCTTATAAGCTAGAAATTGGGAACAGGCGTTGAAGTTTGGGGTGGGTGTTGTTGTATTAATGTTGTATTATGTATTAATTAATACAACCCTCCCCCCCCCCAACCTCAACTTTTATTCCCAATTTCTAGTATATAAGCGGTAATTGTAAAATGTAAACCCATAATTTTTCATCTACCTGATGAAGCCACTGTGTGGTGAAACAATTGTTGTAGAACAATAAAATTAATTTCAAACCATACAATGTGTTAGTGTTTTATTAAATGAAAATACAGTCTGTTTGATTTATTGTAACACAGCACATATGTCCGTTATTAGTACAGATAGAAAAAAAAGTTAAATACAACAGTTTTAGTATTTTTTATGATCTATTCAATCGTAATATCAGAAAAACAGTTGAAAATCAAATAAACACGTGAAAGCTATTAGTTTCATTTTCTTTAATGGAACACCCTGTATATTTTGTTTATTTCAAATAGGCATTAATATTAGCCTTATAATGATACCACATAAGTACCCCTTTATTATAGAAATAACACGACAATTGCCAATAAATGAAATTTATCAGTTGACATGAATAACTATTTAAAGTGTCTGTTCAAAGTGACGTCCGTTGTTTGCAATACATTCTTCACATCTCTTCATTAAATTTCGTCGTGCTTTTTGCAACATCCGTGGTGTTATTTGGCCACATGCCATACGAATACGATTTTTCAGATCGTCTAGATTTTCTGGACGAGTAACATAAACTTTTTGCTTTAAAAATCCCAAAATAAAAAAATCTAAAATAGACAGATTTGGCGATCTTGCTGGCCAGTTTATGGGACCACCATTTGCAATCAATTTCAAACCAAACTTTCTTTCCAAAATATCTTTGACATTTCTTGCGTTATGGGGAGGAGCTCCATCTTGTTGGAACCACATATCTCGACGTATTTCTAGGGGGATATCATCTAAATAATCTTCAAATTCTAGCGTAAGAAAGTTGGCATATCGCTCCGCATTCAACGTTCCTTGATAAAAAAATGGTCCTATTATGGTATCACCTAACACACCAAGCCACACATTAACTGCAAATCTTTGTTGGAATCTGCATTCTCGAATTTGACGTGGATTCTCAGTATCCCAGTAATGGTCGTTTTTTCGGTTGGAGATTAAATTTTGTTCAAGTCTTGCAAAAGTGCGATAATGTGGTTGTCTTCTTTCTGGATACATGTTTCCATAAGTGATACTAGCTTCTCTAGAATTATCGTTGCATCTAACGAAGACCTTTAGCATATCCATTTTTTCATCATTAGAATAGTAATTATCACATATCTCTAAAGATTTGAATCAACAACACGCAAGACGGGAAGTTACTACACCACTTTGACATTAAAGCGTTAACAAATTGTTTTATGTCAATTGTTATTCATGTCAACTGATAAATTTCATTTATTTGCAATTGTCGCGTTATTTGTATAATGAAGGGGTACTTATGTGGTATCATTATAAAGCTAAGGTTATTATCTACTTAAAATAAACAAAATATACAGGGTGTTCCATTAAAGAAAATGAAGCTAATAGCTTTCACGTGTTTATTTGATTTTCAATTATTTTTCTGACAATGCTACTGAATAGATCATAAAAAATACTAAAACTATTGTCTTTAACTTTTTTTTTTATCTGTACTAATAACGGACATATGTGCTGTGTCACAATAAATCAAACAGACTGTATAGATATAGGTGCATATGAAAATAGACCTGAACTTGCATTTAAAATAAATATAGAAGATGTAGCAGCCAAACATTGACAATTTTTTCTATTGTAAAATGTGCCCCACATTGACAATTTTTCTCACATTTTTATCATAAAGCTAATAAAGACATTAAAATCCGACTCAACATGCATTAAAATATACAGATAAGAATGTGCAGCAATAGAAATGATAGTATAAATCACTTAATATCATTGTGAGTTCTTTGTCAACTGGTGAATTACGTTTATGTCTCTTATGCATCGTGAGTCGGTACAGAGTCCCTGAACTTTTCGGAGAAAGGAAGAAGCAACGCATTAAATAATATCTAAGTCATCGACATTTCTAACATTCGTGTTCTCCTCTACTGTAATGGTATAAAAACAATTCTCGAAAACTTTCACTCATTATCAAAGCATTTTTTCCATCGCCCGGAGGTCATAACTCTTCCAAGAATATAATTGGCTCAAATCTCTTCATATCTCGGCGAGGTAATTAGCGCGTTGTAATTTATGAACTGTAATTATTGAGAGTAGCTGTTAACAGTTGACTTACATGTGGGAACAGGTGGGCACGGAGGATCTTTACAGGCGAGTTCTTCGAGTTGGCAAGCGAGTGCATCTGGACATTTCACGTCTTCGCAGGGATCTCTGCAACGGCATAACGGACATCCGTCTTTCGCCAGAGAGAATCCGTGTGGACAGAACATGCGGCAGGTGTGGGCTGCACATGGTTTTGGGTCTACAAAATAAATTTCATTTAACCCTCGTACCGCCGAAACTGGGTCACGGATGACCCAGATTTAGTATTTTCTTTAATATTATATTGGTCGACTGAACGTTTTACCTCTATATCGTCTCTGGCGTCTAAAACCGGAATGATAATTAAAGGGGAATGATAATTTTTTACATCAATTCTATGCGTTTCTATCAATTTTGTCTGTTAATAATATACTTATTCGCTCATACAGTGCAATTTTTTATCAATACATTGTATGAATGTACATGGTAAAATGTATATGCTTGATATTGATTTTTCTCTTGTGAATGTCAGCATTATTTTTGATATAATTTAGGTTTATACCTTTCTGAACAACTTCGAATAGTTTTTATAATGAAATTATTATTTTTTTAATGTTATCTACTCTTGGTTTACTTCAGGAAGATTTAAATTGAAAGTCTTCGTAATGAAAAATCCGTTAACAGACATTAACATTTTAATAGGGATGGGCGATATTTCACGTATCTGATTTTTCAATTGAAAAATCACAGATCGTTACTGTTACCAGTAGGCGAAATTCACTGCTACTTAAAATCACTGCTACTTAAAATCACTGCTACCTAAAATCATTGCTACTTAATATTACTGATACTTAAAATCACTGTTACTTAAAATCACTGCTACTTTAAATCACTGCTACTTAAAATCACTGCTATTTAAACACTGACAAACTGTGATTGCTACTTACTGTGACTATTACTTAAAACATAATTGTAAGAAGACAGTGCAAGGTGGCATTTCTAAATATTATTTAATATTCTCCCATTTTTGCAGGGTATTGTATTTAAATTTTGAATAAATATTTAATAAAAAAGACAAATATTTATAAAATGCCATAGTATACCGTATAAAATGAAATAAATTACAACTTATGTACTAATAATTATTAATTATTTAATTGAGATTTTATAAAAACGAAAAAATTATCTTGCCCTGCATGGAATTGAACCCCAAACTCGCTGTGATCGAAGGTGATGAGTCCGACCCAAAATGGCTAAATATTCATTTTAATTTAAGATTCAGTGCAAATATCTAAACATACCTTTTAAAATAATATTACGAAACTAATTTTGAAATTGCAATCTGAAAAAGAAATAAATAAAAACAATTTACCAAACTGCGAAAATCTCCAAATTCCTGAAAATTGTTGAATTGCCCCAAATTGATTTTGAATAAGCGATACTTCGGCCGGTGAAAATAATTTTTTATGGAATTTTGTCTGCGCATTTTATTTTTTTTCTGCGAAGTTTTTATTCAGGTGCTCAAAAAATTAAAACTAAAATATTAAAAAATCCATATCTCCATTAAAAACTGTAGAATTTACAAAAACCAAATTGATTTTGAATTAGCTATATACTTCGACCATTAAGGATGATTTCTTATGGAATTTTGTCTGCGCGTTTTATATTTTTTCTGCTATGTTTTCATTCAAGTGCTCAAAAAAATATAGCTAAAATTTTTAAAAATTCATATCTCCATTCAAAATTGTTAAATTTACAGAAACCAAATTGATTTTGAAAAAGCAATACTTCGACCATTGAGGATATTTTTGTAAGGAATTTTTTCTACAAGTTTTATATTTTTTTCTGCGACGTTTCCATTTAAGTGCTCAAAAAATTAAAACGAAAATCTTCAAAAATCCATATCTCTATTAAAAATTGTTGGATGTACAAAAACCGAATTGATTTTAAATTAGCTATACTTCGGCCATTGAGGACGATTTTTTATGGAATTTTGTCTGCGCGTTTTATATTTTTTCTGCGATGTTTTCATTCAAGTGCTCAAAAAAATTAACTAAAATTTTCAAAAATTCATACCGGGTGACCCAGTGATCTGTAAAAGCCCCTTAACTTATTTGCTATTTGAGATATTGATGATATCAATGTCATATTGATTTATTTTCAATTAAAATCATATTTTAAATGTATATCAAGCGTTGCGTAAACTCGAATGAAACTGACGTTTACAACATCAAAATTATGAAAGATGGAAAAATTATACAAATTCAAAATCTCGGTTTATTCAAAAACTAATGAGATATCGACAAAAACTTATTCTTTGGAAGTTGTTAATTTTGGCATTCTCTGCAATTATTATTCACATAAATTTGCTGTAACTATTATCGCTTCATAATTATAAACCAAAAATTAAAAAAAGAATAATAAATGTTTTTCTCGAATATCAATGATTTTATGAAAAATATTTTCAAGCAAAAGATGTTCATTTCTTTGTTGTCTTCAATGTTTATTTAAATGTTTTTATAATATTTTTCATATTCAAGAAAATATATTCAAAAAACAAAAAACAGTTAAGGTAAACACCCACTTCTGGTGTACGAAAAGCTTTTGGTAGCTTTTGAGTTCTTTGGATTATTAAATAAGACGTATGTTCAAAGTTTCATATTATTAGTGATTATTAGCTGTATTAGTTTTTGAGATTTTTGGACATTTCCGTAAAAACAAATTTTGAAAAAAAAATCACGATCACAACACTTTCTCGTACTTCGTAACGGAGAAAGTAAAAACAGTTATTAGGAATGATTTTCTAATTATTGGCCCGGAGCAGTTCTTCACTGACATCAGAGAGAAACCTGCCTGATGATGACCTTGCGACTTGGTCGAAACGTTGCGGAATGGCTTCTTTTTAAAACCACATTATTTTCATAATTCGAAGATAAAAGCCGTCAACAATGTACTAATGTAAAAAAAAAACAGTAAATTATTTTATTAAGATTAAAAGCGACTCCTTTTAAGCGAGCGGCTTTTAGATAATGGTTTTCCAAAAAAAAACTTTTTTATTTTTTTTAATGATTTTTTAAATACATTTCCACAATTTACACAAATTGTAATTCGAAAGTAAACACACACGTGAGTATGCTCGTTTATTGCGATACAATACATAGTTATTAAATAATAATAATTTATGCGTCACATCTTATTTCAAACACTGCTGGCTGCTAAAGCATAGTTTCTTCCCTTGGTGAACAATAAACTATTTCAGGTTCTTTGTAGGGCTAACTTCGGAACCTTCAGCATACCCACCTGAGTTTAAATTTTAAAAAGAATAAAATTAATTTTTGGAAAGTCAAAATTTATAGTTTTATGAATGTAAAAAGTTTATTTCAAAAGTTGATCTCTTCCTTAATAATTGGAGTGGTGAAATATTTAAATTGTTTGCAATACGTATTAAACTCCCAATAAATTTTGATTTAAAAAAAGTCTATTTTACTCATGTAGAGTATTAAAGTTAAAGATGAAGCTTTACTGATAATTATATGTATTCGTTTAAGCGATTCATTCTTTAATAATGGATATATTCAAGAAACTCAAATGTTTTTCGATAGGTAATTAAATTCAAAACTACTTTTATTTTTGAAAAATTACCAAAAGTTACTTTTGCAATTTTTAAGAATTTTTAAAATCTGTGTTGAATATGTTTTGGCGTTTCATGCAAAATTTATTCTATAATAATGGGCGTAATCAAGAAATTTAGACATAAATGATTGATTTCAAATCAATTTTAATTTTTCTAATTGCTAAAACGTTATTTTTGTAATTTTTACAATTATCTTTCAGATTGTATAAGGGTTCCCTGTTTATAATCTCAATAGTTTCCTTGTATTCGGCGATTATCATATCAGGAATAATTATTAAAATCTGAAAGATAATTGGATTCTACTTGAGAATACGTTACTAAATACAGGGTGCGCCATTTGAAAAAACGATGTTATTTAACTTTATAAGTTCGGTTTTTCTACCGCATTTTTTTATCACCCTGTATAATTTTTTGTATGAAATCATGGTTGGCTCAATAGTTCGAACCTTCAAACAAATAATAGAAATGCATTTAATCGTTCAACGTCAATCACTGGGGCAAAAATAAAATTTCACCCAGACCATGCATTTCAACAAATCTTCAAATATTTCGAAAACGGCAAACAATAGGTATAGGGAGTATTGAAGTAACTCACCTTTATTTGCTCCATACAATTCAAAAATGACAAAAAATATAGGGTGTTCCATTTAAAAAAAAACATAAGTTTGGTCTGTAACTTTGTTATGAGACACCCTGTATAAATTTAAATAGTTTTAGGGCGTCCAGCTCAGTATTATACACAACTTTTGTATAAAACATTTTTCGAAATTTTGAAAAATAAGCTCGTGATTGACCGTTCCCAGAGATCTGAAACACCCTGTATACATGTTTTCGCGATCAATGCAGTGTTTCTTCCATAACAATGGATGTATTCAAGCAACTAATATTTTTCGATAGATATCGGATTTTTTTTTAATATTTATTAAAAAAATACCAAACTGTAATTTTTAAGAATTTGTAAAATACGTTTTTACGAGTTTCTTCTTTAATAAATACAATAATTCATTAATTAGTAAGCATTTAAGAAAACGCCATGTCGTTATTTCTTGTACAGGTTTTATGTCTAAAATAATATTTATTTTTACAATAACTCCTAGTAATTAAAACAAAGTCTATTTTTCAATGTAGTTTAGGAATAAACAAATTATTTATCAGGGTGATGAACTGTTTCATTTTTTACTTTCTCCGTTACAAAGTACGAGAAAGTATTGAGATTGTAATTTTTTTTTTCAATTTTTTTTTACGGAAATATCCGTTTTGGGGTCCCTAGATACCATTTCAACAATTTCTGGAATTTTTTTTTGTGTTTGTGTGTGTGTGTATGTGTGTGTGGGGGTGTGTATGTAGGGGTGTGTGTGTGCGTCTGTGCGCGCTGTATCTCAAAAACTAATGAACATACGTCTTATTTGATAATCCGAAGAACTGAAAAGCTTTTGATAAAATTTCGTACACCGGAAGTGGGTGTTTACCTTAACTGTTTTTTGTTTTTTGCCAATATTTTCTTAAATATGAAAAATATCACAAAAACATTTAAACAAATATTGAAGACAACAAAGAAATGAGCTTATTTTGTTTGAAAATATTTTTCATAAAATCATTGTTATTCGAGAAAAAAATTATTATTTTTTTTAAATTTTTGGTTTATAATTATGAAACGATAATAGTTACAGCTAATTTATGTATAATTGTAGAGAATGCCAAAATGAACAACTTATAAAGAATAAGTTTTTTTCGAAATCTCTTCAGTTTTTGAGTAAACTGAGTTTTTGAATTTGAAGTATAATTCTTCCATCTTTTATAATTTTTGCGTTTTAAACGTCAGTGTCATGTGAGTCTACAAAACGCTCAAAGTACATTTAAAATATGATTTAAAAAGAAAATAAACCATGAAAGCGTATATTTAAATGACTATGATACCATCAAGTCGGAGAAAGTAACATGATGGCCAAATCACCATTTTTTTCTCCCATTCGAATTAACACTAGGTTAATTGCAGGCATAAAAATAGTTTCCAAGCAAAACCCATGTATAAAGGAAATGAAAGACAAACGGTATTAAAAGACTACATAATTAAAGATCCCAGACAAGAAATTCATGTCGCATTGTTTTCGAAATGAGGTCACGGGCGTGAAAATTAAAACGCTCGCATAATTCAAAATTCAACTTAACTACTCATTATTTTCTCAAAACTTGTAATGCAAACATTACAACATTCCATCATATAAAAACAAAAAATGGTGATGTGGCCATCATGTTACTTTCTCCGACTTGATGGTATCATAGCCATTTATATTTACGTTTTCATAGTTTATTTTCAATTTGAATCATATTTTAAATGTACATCGAGCGTTGTGTAAACTCGGATGAAACTGTCGTTTAAAACGTCAAAATTTTGAAAGATGGAAAAATTATACTTCAAATTCAAAAACTCAGTTTACTCAAAAACTAAAGGGATTTCGAAAAAGACTTATTCTTTATAAGTTGTTCATTTTGGCATCCTCTACAATTATTATTAACATAAATTTACTGTAACTATTATCGTTTTATAATTATAAACCAAAAATAAAAAAAATAATAATACATTTTTTCTCGAATAAAAATGATTTTATGAAAAATGTTTTTAAGCAAAAGATGTTAATTTCTTTGTTGTCTTCAATGTGTGTTAAATGTTTTTGTGATAGTTTTCATATTTAAGAAAATATTGGCAAAAAACAAAAAACAGTTAAGGTAAACACCCACTTCCAGTGTACGAAATTTTACCAAAAGCTTTTCAGTTCTTCGAATTATCAAATAAGACATATGTTCAAAGTTTCATATCAATTGCTCTATTAGTTTTTGAGATACAGCGCGCACAGACGCACACACACACACATACAAAAAAATGGTGATGTGGCCATCATGTTACTTTCTCCGACTTGATGGTATCATTTATATTTACGCTTTCGTGGTTTATTTTCAATTAAAATCATATTTTAAATGTACATCGAATGTTTTGTAGACTCGGATGAAACTGACGTTTAAAACGTCAAAATTATGAAAGATAGGAAAATTATGCTTCAAATTGAAAAACTCGGTTTACTCAAAAACTAACGAGATTTCGAAAAAAACTTATTCTTTAGAAGTTGTTCATTTTGGGATTTTCTACAATTATTATTCATATAAATTTGCTGTAACTATTATCGTTTCATAATTATACACCAAAAATTAAAAAAAAAATTATAAATTTTTTTCTTGAATAGCAATGATTTTATGAAAAATATTTTTAAGCAAAAGATGTTCATTTCTTTGTTGTCTTTAATGTTTGTTTAAATGTTTTTGTGATATTTTTTACATTTAAGAAAATATTGGCAAAAAACAAAAAACAGTTGAGGTAAACACCCACTTCCGGTGTACGAAATTTTACCAAAAGCTTTTCAGTTCTTCAGATTATCAAATAACACGTATGTTCAAAGTTTCATATCAATTGATCTTTTAGTTTTTGAGATACAGCGCACACAGACAGACACACACACACACACACACACACACACACACACAGACAGACACACACACACACACACACACAGACACAAAAAAAATTTTTCCAGAAATTGTTGAAATGGTATCTAGGGACCCCAAAACGGATATTTCCGCAAAAAAAATTTTTGAAAAAAAAATCACGATCACAATACTTTCTCGTACTTCGTAACGGAGAAAGTAAAAAAAACACAAGTAAGTTTGTTTATATCACACACTTTATTTATAATTAGTGACTATAGTTTAAGACTGATGTTGAATTTGTTGAAACTATAGTCATTAATTATAAATGAAGTGTGTAATGTTACCAAAATTGTGTTTTTGATTTATAAACAAGTGTCATAAAGAGAAAGTCTCCATAATTACTTTAGTTAAACTCTATTTTATTTTCCTATTTAGAATGCTGAAATGACAAAAGTTTTAACACAACCAAGGTTGGCAACTTCAAAATTCAGATAATTTTCTCTATGTGATTATAAAATCACAAAATACGAAGAAAGAGTCTGCACCAATAAGTTACAAGTTCCGGTATCGCCTGCAGACCTGGAACGCTGCCATTGCTTTAAAAATGGGAACGATTCATAAATCCTGGTGTCCTTTTATAACAGTCAACTTAGGAACAACATTTTTGTCCAACATTTGAAGGTACAAAAATCGTCGTGTGTGAGGAGTAAACAATTTCCCGCTTGGCGCTTGTTAAGGCGGCAATGGCCAAACTCTCAAATAAAAACGTATTTTCGCGTCTTATTCAATAATATAAACGTTCTTGAATCGTTTTTGATCGAGAAAGCTGTCCATTACTGGGCTGAATCATTTTCTCCACAGGTGACGTCCAATAAAAGTTTCATTGTCCAACAGTTTTCAGCCAATGAAATGACGACGATTTTACTTTCTCAACAGTTTAGTTGTTATTACCATTTGTTTGTGTAAACACGTATTCATAAACGTCTGTCTCCAGCAGAGTGCCGCCGCCGCGAAATGAAAACAAGAGGACGATACAATTTAGTATAAACTTGAACAAAAACATAGCAGAAAAAATATAAAACGTGCACACGAGATTCCATAAAAAAATATCCTCAATGGCGGAAGTATCGCTTATCCAAGATCAATTTGGTATTTATAAATTCAACAATTTTCAATATAGATGCGGATTTTTACTTTCTCCGTTACAAAGTACGAGAAAGTATTGTGATCGTAATTTTTTTTTTTTACGGAAATATCCGTTTTAGGGTCCCTAGGTACCATTTCAACAATTTCTGGAAAAAATAATGTGTGTGTGTACGTGTGTGCGCGCGCTGTATCTCAAAAACTAATAAAGCAATTGATATGAAACTTTGAACATAAGTCTTATTTGATAAACCGAAGAACTGAAAAGCCTTTGGTAAAATTTCGTACACCGAAAGTGGGTGTTTACCTTAACTGTTCTTTTCCAATATTTTCTTAAATATGAAAAATATCACAAAAAAAATGGTGATGTAGCCATCATGTTACTTTCTCCGACTTGATGGTATCATTTATATTTACGCTTCCATGGTTTATTTTCAATTTAAATCATATTTTAAGTGTGCATCGAACGTTTCGTAGACTCGGATAAAACTGACGTTTAAAACGTCAAAATTATGAAAGATTGAAAAATGTACTTAAAATCCAAAAACTCAGTTTACTCAAAAACTAAAGAGATTTCGAAAAAAACTTATTCTTCATAAATTGTTCATTTTGGCATTCTCTACAATTATTATTTACATAAATTTGCTGTAACTATTAGCGTTTCATAATTGTATACCAAAAATGAAAAAAAATTAATAAATTTTTTTCTCGAATAACAATGATTTTATGAAAAATGTTTTCAAACAAAATAATCGCATTTCTTTATTGTCTTCAATATTTGTTTAAATGTTTTTGTGATATTTTTCATATTTAAGAAAATATTGGCAAAAAACAAAAAACAGTTAAGGTAAACACCCACTTCCGGTGTACGAAATTTTACCAAAAGCTTTTCAGTTCTTCGGATTATCAAATAAAACTTACGTTCAAAGTTTCATATCAATTGGTCTATTAGTTTTTGAGATACAGCGCGCACAGACACACACACACACACACACACACACACACACACACACACACACACACACACACACACACACACACACACACACACACACACACACAGACACAAAATTTTTTTTTCCAGAAATTGTTGAAATGGCATCTAGGGACCCCAAAACGGATATTTCCGTAAAAAAAATTTTTGAAAAAAAAATCACGATCACAATACTTTCTCGTACTTCGTAACGGAGAAAGTAATATTTAAGCAAATATTGAAGACAACAAAGAAATGAACATCTTTGGTTTGAAAATATTTTTCATAAAATCATTGTTATTGGAGAAAAAAATTTATAATTTTTTTTTCATTTTTGGTATATAATAATGAAACGCTAATGGTTACAGCAAATTTATGTAGAATTCTCAACAATTATTAAATTGTAGAGAATTCCAAAATGAACAACTTATAAAGAATACATTTTTTTCTAAATCTCTTTAGTTTTTGAGTAAACTGAGTTTTTGAATTTGAAGTATAATTTTTCAATCTTTCATAATTTTGACGTTTTAAACGTCAGTTTCATCCGAGTCTACTAAACGTTCGGTGTAATAAAAGCGTAAATATAAATGATACCATCAAGTCGGAGAATGTAATATGATGGCCACATCACCATTTTTTTAAATTCTTCTTTTAATTTTTTGAGCACCTGAATGAAAACATCGCAGAAAAAAGTAAAACGCTCAGACAAAATTCCATAAAAAAATATACTCAATGGCCGAAGAATCACTTATTCAAAATGAATTTAGTTTTTGTAAATTTAACAACCTTCAATAGGGATATGGATTTTTTAATATTTTTGTTTTAATTTTTTGAGCACCTGTATGTACAACGAGGGCATTTTGAGATTTTCGCTGTTTGGTAAATTGTTTTTATTTTTTTTTCAGTTCATGAAAATCGTATATTATTTAATAATTACATGTTATAGTTATTTTATATAAACACGCTCCACTAAAATAAAGAACATTTTCTAAACCGTTTTGCCCGTGGTTATCTGACAATTTGAAGTATCTAATAGTTACGTAAAAAAGCCAAAGTTAACCTTAAGAAAAATAGAAACCCTGCGCATTGGGACTGTTATAAAAGCTTAAGAAACAACAATTGCCGTTAAAAATGAAAAAAAGCATATTTCTCATACGTCGAGAAACCAATTTTCTCTGGAAAAATCTAGATCGTTGGGGATCAAAAATATAGTGAAGCAGATACCTAACAATTTAAATAATCCTGATGCCATAAATTATTACTCCCGAGACAGTATTCCCAAACCATTATAAGCAGGTTTACACTATTAATGACACTTTTTTTAAATAAGTTGCACCCATCTGCAGCTTAGTGGACGAAAATATAATATTGAAGCTTATAAGTGAATTTAAATCGGCATCGACAGGTTATGATAATATTATTGTTACAATGCTGCACATGTGTTGTCCTCTCATAGTTATACGATAGAAACAGAAAGAAAGAAAGAAATTAAACAGGAAAGAACGATTCATCTTCCTAGACCAAAGTAACTGGCGAAAAAGTGTTTTAAGAATTAATTAAAAATTCTTGTTGAGCTCGAAACTACAGATAGTGCCATGGCTCCTTGGCTCTATATAACGAGCCGCCCCTGGTTGGAAGTATGCAATAGTAAAGCCGATACCCATCCTATCTTATCTAAACTTCTAGAGAAAATCATTAAAAAAACAATTTTCAGAATATGTCGAAATTAACTCAATAATTCTAAAACATCAATCTGGTTTCAGGCGTGGGTACAGATGCAAAACAAAGTTACTGAAAATCACGGATGACATAAAATCAGCTACAGATAATGGGTAACTAAGTATTTTAATTCTCTTGGACTATTGTAAGGCGTTTGATATAGTTAAGCATAATACAATGTGTTTGCAAATGATTGTAGAAAAGGCGGCAAAATTTAAATGAAATTTAGGATTTTAATTGCCGTTAAGTTTTTCCATGTCGGTGCTTAGTGTATTTCACCGCAATTTGTCAAAGTTTAATGTCATTTTCGCCAGTAGCGTGCAATCATTGTAAAGTTAATCTAGGTAAGTTATTTCAAGTTAGTTATTTATGAAAAAACAACAACGGCCAACATTTCCAACAATTTTTATAAAATTAAAAACTAAAAATAAAAGCACAAACAAATAAAGTGGTACATTTTGATTGATTTTTTTTTTAACTAATAACGTGTAAAGAACTCTACCTGTATCTTAAAATTACTTAACTTTTAAAACTGACAAAAAAAACAAAGCTGTTGAATCTCAACTTTAACATTATGTTACACCAATGAATCCTTAGTGATATTTTTGTTGTGTTACCAACGTGTATGTTTGGTTGCCTAAAATACAATCTACACTCATTTACAAACACACGTTACATATCTAATATTAAATATATTGGCCTGAATGAAGTAGCAATTGCTCTTTTAAGTGATTATTTAACAGGACGAAAGCATTGTGTTCAACTTGATAATCACAGGTCCGTTCTTTATAAATATCTGCTAAAGTGTTCCTCAAGGATCTGTACTTGGACCTCTTCTCTTTTCAATTTACACATCTACCATCTTAAGCCAAATTTAGTTTTATACTGGACATTTTCAGTGGCGGCTCGTCAACTTTTGGTTTGGTGAGGCACAGATTTAATATGATCTACACATCTTTTTAAAACCTCCCTATTTTCCTTCACATTGTTATTATACGTTTAGATTTCAATTTTTCGACCCGTACTTAAAACATTAAGTATATTTTGTTTACATAACTAATAACTAATTTTGGGTAACGGGAACGATAAGCTAGGTACATTCATTTCGTTCCCGTTTGCGTTCTCGTTACCGTTCCTGGGTTGTTGTGAAGCTGCCTTAACCAGCGTTGTCATTTGATCACATAATATTTCCGCCAACCTAACTCAGCCAGAAAATACGAAATAAATGCATCTTTTAACAGTTGAATTTAACGTTTTGCGTACGAATTACAGTTGAATATTAGGTAGAGCAAAAAAATAATTCAAAGAAAAATAAATACAGATATAATTGAATTCCTTAAAAAATTGAACGAATCTTTGAAAATTTATATTTTTAGTTAGAAAATTTATATTTATATTTTTAGTTAGAAAAAATCTAAAAATTTTTTTATAGTAGATAGATAGATAGATAGATAGATAGATAGATAGATTTATTGGTCCAAATTATAAATATAGAATATTAGGACAGGTCAAATTGCATATTACAAATGAGTAACTTAAATTAAAAATAACCAACAAACAAATTTAAAATTTACAAATTTAAAATAACAAACGCATATTAATCTCAAAATAATTGTATATTAAAAAACGAGTTCAATAAGCGCGATTTTTTCAAGTCCAAGTTTAGATGGTCAAGTGCGAAAAAAGGCTTTATAAACGAGTTTTTTTACAGTATTTTTCTATTTTGCCCCTTTTATTTCATTTCTAAATTAGAAAATCGCCCATACATGGTGGTTGGTAACCCCAATAATTGACATTTTAATTTGAAATTAGTTTGCGATTTCCACATATCACATAACCTCAAAACTATCTCGCCGACAATTTAGCACAGGATGATAGCTCTGAATTTCAACGGTGCCAACCCTGAAAAATTGATATTACCGCACTGAGCGAACCTTTAACGAACCCAAACGAGTGCGTTAATGACTCCGTTTTAGACACAAAATAGAAACAAATATTTACGTAACACCTACCTTTAAAACTAACTTAAATTTTTGAAAATTTGCCAATTTCCCCCTGAGTTATGAATTTTTGAAAATTCATGTTTTAAGTTGTTGAACAATTGAACAAATCTAAAAAAGAAATACTTATGTGATGGAATTGCTCAGAATTTTTAATATATTCTCAAGATATCTACCTTTAATATAAACTTTGATTTTTGAAAATGTGTAAATTTCTGCGTAAGTTATGAACTTTTAAAAATAAATTTTTCAAGTGGTCGAATATTTGAACAAGGAACAACTAGAAAAAAAAATCATATCGATATTATTGATCCTTAAAAACACTGATGCAATCATAATATATTTACCTTTAAAATTAACCTTGATTTTTGAAACTGAGTCAATTTTTATGTGAGTTATGAATTTTTGAAAATTAATATTTTCAGTTGTTGAAGACGAACAAAAAATCTAAAAAAAAGATAAATAGTGATAAAATAAAATTTCACATTTTTTAAATCTTTACTACCTTTAAAACCAACTTAATTTTTTAAAAGTCTGCCAATTTCTCTGAGTTATGAATTTTTGAAAATTAATATTTTGAGTTTTCGAACAAGCGAACAAACAAAATCTAAAGAAAATAAATTCCTTTAACTTGAACTGTGAGTTTTGAAAATGTGTCGATTTCTACGTTATAAATTTTTAAAAATGATTTTTTTAACTGGTCGACTATTTAACCAAAGAAAAAATAGAAAAAAAATATCGATATGATTGAATTCTTTAGAAACTCTGATGCAATAATACTGCATTTATTTACCTTTCAAAATAGCTTTGATCTGTGTGTGTGTGTGTGTGTGTGTGTGTCTGTGCGCGCTGTATCTCAAAAACTAATAGACCAATTGATATGAAACTTTGATATCCGTCTTATTTGATAATCCGAAGAACTGAAAAGCTTTTGATAAAATTTCGTACACCGGAAGTGGGCGTTTACCTTAACTGTTTTTTGTTTTTTGCCAATATTTTCTTAAATATAAAAAATATCACAAAAACATTTAAACAAACTTTGAAGGCAACAAAAAAATGAACATCTTTTGCTTGAAAACATTTTTCATAAAATCATTTATTATTATTTTTTTAATTTTTGGTTTATAATTATAAAACGATAATAGTTACAGCAAATTTAGATGAATATTAATTGTAGAGAATACTAAAATGAACAACTTATAAAGAATAAGTTTTTTTCGAAATCCCTTTAGTTTTTGAGTAAACTGAGTTTTTAAATTTGAAGTATAATTTTTCCATCTTTCATAACTTTGACGTTTTAAACGTCAGTTTCATCCGAGTTTGCGCAACGCTCGATGTACATTTAAAATATGATTTCAATTGAAAATAAACCATGAAAACGTAAATATAAATGGCTGTGATACCATCAAGTCGGAGAAAGTAACATGATGGCCACATCACCATTTTTTTAAATATATTCACAAAACATCTACCATTAAAACTAACTTTTTTTTTTCAATGTGTCACTTTTTCCGTAAGTTATGAATTTTTGAAAATCATCTCAAATTTCCTTCTAATCTGGTAAATTTGGGTTCTGATATTCGCCGCACTGGAAACCGAAGATGATAAATCCGTGTTGCAGCTCTTCGATTTTTATTACATAGAAAATAAATTTGTAACCTGTCTGTTAATTCGCTATTGTTCATGATTATGTCTAAAACACACACTAATAACAAATGGTTGAAATTAAATAAATGACATTTGTCGATTCGAATTTTTTTCAAGGCACACTACATTTATTACCAAAAAAATCATGTGAACAAGATTTATTATTATGTTTTTCTGGCATAAATAGTAACCTTAAACCAACATAACGGGCATAATTGGATTCAGAAAAAATAATGTCTAATATTATAAAATTAGAAAAGTATATGCAGCCATTTAAAAATTAAAGTTGAAATTGATTTTGAAAATAATATATAATTACCGTCATTTTGTAGTATTTAAAGAGCCATTGACTTTATTTTTTAGTTCATTCAAATCGGTCAATAAATAACAGAGTTATGGCGTTGGGCATTTTTTATCGAACAAACGGTATAGGTATGTAAATATTTAATATTTGAAGGTTTGGATGGAAGAGCAGTTTTTACTCAGAATTGAATCCCGCCTTATGTATTTGTAATATTTGTAAAATTAATGTCCCTATATGTAAATCTCAATTCTGTTTTCTTTTATTTTACTATTTTATAAAGTGTTTTATTATTATTATTATTATTATTATTAAAATTTAGCGTGGAGTTAAAACTGATAAAATAAATTAAAATTAAAGAAGAAAAATGGAAGATTGAAATAAAGGAAACAGCAGAAATCATGAAAGATCCAAGAACCAATACACAGAACACTTCACGAAATCGGATTTTATTAATATCACATCCTAAATGTCGACAAAATTTCTATTCCATAAAAATTTGTTAGCACTTCAGACCGTGAAATTGAGGAGAAATACATTAATTTTAGTGACTTGAAAAAATATAAAAACAGTCGCCATCGACTTACAATTTCACAAAATTAATTACATTATAAATTACATTGTATACTATAGTCTGTTCATATCCAAGAGACAGTTACTGTAAACACAATCACGTGAACTTTGAAATTGCACAGGGTCGCACAGTACCGCGCGCGCCCACTTACAAAATGCACGGCGCGCTTTACAGTCGACGGCCATAAAATACAAAGTGAATCCGGCGAGAACTCCACGAGCAGCCGGCGTTTTTTACACTTATTGCCTCTTGGATATGAACAGACTTTAGGTACTGTATAAAGTTTTATAATGAGATGAGAAAGTCGAAAATAATTGGCAGCGTATTTACTGAAATTCCCTAATAATAATTAAAGTAAAATTATATTGGCTGTCTGGAAATCTCCAACGCAGTGCAGTGTACATTTTGTTATTTTTGACGTCTTGAGGTTTCTTAAGGTTACTTGTTTTAAAAAACAGTTTTTTGTGTTTTTATCTGCCTTTTTATTGTGAACATTAGAAATTATTTCTAGAACTGATCAACACTATTAATAATACATTTCATTCATCATAGGTGTTTTATTTAAATTTCAGGGTTTTCCACGCCAAAATTCCCATTCTTAGTGACGCCTCTGAACTTCTGTTAGGTTATGTTTTAAGGGCTACCATCTATTTTCGATTTTTTGATCTCACGGTATATTAAATGAAATTATGAATAACTATTAGAGTGGTCCTTATTTTTTTTTTTTTTTTTTTGGGCTCCCACCCCCTAGATCTATTCTTTGGGCCAAACAAATAGGGGGGAACGTGGTCCGGAATTTTTTGGAAAAGATTTAGTGACCGCTCTGGGTCAAAAACGCCATTTTTGTCAAAAAAATTGGAATTTGCGCAATAATTTGTATTTAGTTCGTGAACTTTGGTGTTTTTGGACTTGTTTTCGATAGAGAACTTCTAAATCGATATTTTAAGCCCATCCCGATCAATTTCCATCACCCCCTTCCACTTTCAACCGATTTTTAACTTCCAGAAAATCGGAAAAAATGTTCATTTCCCTAATTTGTGTTTAGTTCATGAACTTTGGTATCTTTGGACATGTTTTCGATAAACCACTTCGAAATCGACACTTGAAGCCTATCTTGAGGCCTTCTTTCGGTTTTAACCGATTTTCAACGAACACAACAATCTCTAACAATTGAAATTCGCCCAATAATTCTTATTCGGTTAATCTACAGGGTAGACTTGTTCTTGGTGAATCACTTTCGAGGTAAGATTTCAAGAGTTTCAGCACATCTCGATGCAATATGGTTGGTATCAAAATCTTATCTTTATCTTATCAAAATCTACAATAAAACACTAATAAAAGTAAGAGTTGGAAAATATGGGTTTAAAAAGTCGGGTGAAAATGCGATCGATTCATTCTAACTTTCCCGCCAAACTCAACTTCTCAGAAGTTAAAAGGACATACGGATGTATCCTCACGCGTGCGCAACAGTGCTCACATGTTGCGACTTTTCGTTGACTAGAGAAGAAGCATGGGAGAAGTTGCGCCGCTTTGGTTGCGCAGTCGTTGCTAGATGCACTATTGGGACCTGACGTCAGCACGGGCCTTTCTTTGGGCGCGAGTAAAGAAAGCGACGCAGAAGAGCATGAATTCTTAGAGTGTCAAGTCAGCAACACCGATTCGGTCTTCAAGCGTCCATTTTTAAAATCGGTTCTTTTCTCGAGGAGTGAAACCTAACTGTACGAGGACTGTGATTTGTTTGTTTGTGTTTACGGGCCCAGAACTGTCATTTGTTTATTTGTGTGCAGCTTGCAGAAGACGAGGCTAAATCGCCCTTCCAGTCAAAATAGTTTTGTTTATTCTCCAGAGGTAAGTCTTCGTCATTCTTTTCAAATTTTCTACGCCATTAAAAATATCTTCACCCCTAAAAATGTTCTTGGAAAAATATCACATATAACTAAATGGAGTAAAGAGCCCTATTTAACACCAATAAAACTGAAAATTCTGGAGAAAAACTTGAACGGCCAAAAGCACACTAGAACACATGAAAAAACACCCAAAATATTACTTTCAAGGAATATAGGCTGTAATATTCTTTGACGCGGTCTCGTCCACGTTGAAAAAAGCGAGAGAGAGAGAGAGAGAGAGAGAGATATTTCAAGTTGAAAACCGCGTATCTTGAGTTCAAATAAAAAACTGTTTTAAAGCTCCAACTGTGTACAACCTTTTCATAAAATCGAAGCTTTTTGTTGCGATGGCGCACCGATAAATCTGGGTCACATAAACGGGGCAGAAACTTTGCTGGAACAAATGTTGGGGAGGGAGATTTTGTATTTCCCTTGTCGTCACGATGCTATGGGTGATATAGACTTTGGGTGATATAGACAAGAGCGCATATCGGTTTGGAGTTGACGATGACATTTTGCAAGGCATTCTGGTCCAGAGAAGGGATGAAATTTGCAATTTTACTTGTTAAATGTTACAAGAGACTAATATGAGAGGAGACTATCGGGAACTGCTAGAACTGACTCAAATATTTCTAGGGTTTGTGCGTCCCAACTATCAGTTCCATTTTCCTGGAGCAATGTCTCACGCCAGGTGGATGTCTAAGGTAATATATCCTCTGAAAATACAACTACTTAGCTTGAATGCTGTTGATAAACGGAAGTTACGCAAGTCTGTGTTTTCATTGTTGTTGTGTACGTTAAAGACTGGTTCACTTGTTCGCCTTGCAATGACCTTGCATTGCTAAAAAAACCTCCATGAGTTCAGAGAAATTGATCAAGAAATATCTGAGGTGACCGTGAAGAAATTTTTAAGGCACTTGTGATACCTGACTCCTGAGTGCATTATTCTTCTTTGATAGAGGTTTATCAGTTGAGATTAAACGCAGAATGGTGGCGAAATTGAATGAGGAACCCGGGGCTGAATATGAAAAGAGATTCATCATACACTTCGGCGGAGTTGAAGATTTTGTCCAAAGAGACATTGACTATTTTATCAATTCACAGTCTATGAACTTTTTTGCAAAGTCTTGCCTGGATACTGGCTTCTTGAATAAAACTCCTGATCATTGGGCAAGAAAAGAATCCTAGGTGGAATCCAGCACTATAGTGAAAAATTTGAAGGTAGTTGATGATACCGCTGAAAGAAATCTGAAACTCATCTAGGACTACAATAACTGCTTCTCGCAAGAAATAGAGCAGAAAAAATATATCTTACAAGTGCTGGAAGACTACAGGACAAATTATGGAGACAGCAAGAAAGAAACGCTACTCAAAAACTATTGAACAATTTATATGTAACAGACCTGATTTTGTAAATGAACTTATATTGATGCTTTTGTCAATAAACCTACTCTTTTCAATATAAAGTTAATATGCAAAATTTATTGGCTCATTAATTTTTGTCCAGTACGGATTCCAATTTTTTCCACCAAAGTGAGATCGGAAATAATTTTCTAAGAACCATTCTGGGCGCAATTGTTGTTGAAGAGCTGAAAAAACTTTCTCAGATGTATCGGGATGATCTGGGTTTTTTTAATTCCTCAGGATCCTGTCTGGGTTATTGAACCAATTTAATCATAACATTGGCCCCCGGTATTTGAGTCAACTATTGATAATAATTCTTGAAAACATGGGCTGTTTTCTGGCAGTTAGAAATCGGTTAACACCTAGAAGGAACGGCAAAAGTCGCTGGAGGTACGCTTGAAGTATCAATTCAGAAGTGACACCAAAGTTAAAGAACCAAATAGGAATTATCGGCCAAATTACAATTTTTACCGGTGGTCCGGGTCGTCAAAAAACGGTTAAAGTCGGTTTAAAAAGATACGGTGAAAATCGATCGGGATGGGCTTCAAGTGTCGACTTCGAAGTGGTTTATCGAAAACATGCCCAAAGACACCAAAGTTCATGAACTAAACGCAAATTAGGGGAAATTATATTTTTTTCGATTTTTCTGGTCGTTAAAAATTGGTTGAAAGTGGAAGGAGGCGATGAAAATTGTGGGATGTATCGATTTTGAAGTGCTTTATCAAAAACATGTCCAAAGACAACAAAGTTCATGAACTAAACACAAATTAGGGGAAATTAAAACGATTTTCTGGAAGTTAAAAATCGGTTGAAAGTGGAAGGGGGTGATGGAAATCGATCGGAATGGGCTTGAAATATCTATTTAGAAGTTCTCTATCGAAAACAAGTCCAAAAACACCAAAGTTCACGAACTAAATACAAATGATTGCGCAAATTCCAATTTTTTTTGACAAAAATGGCGTTTTTGACCTAGAGCGGTCACAAAATATTTTCCAAAAAATTCCGGACCACGTCCCCCCTATTTTTTTTGGCCCAAAGAATAGATCTAGGGGGTGGGAGCCCAAATTTTTTTTTTTTAAATTAAGGACCACTCTAATAACTATATTATATTTTAATCGTATTTATGATTTGAAAATTACTGTAGCGGCAGAGCGCCGACTATCCCAGATTTCGATCATTTCAAAACTGATATTTTATTGCACCCATTGTAAAAAATTCTGGGTTTTGGATAAAACATTGCAATGTAGATTTCGAGATGCCAATTTGGAAATGTTTGATGAACATAAAACAAAAACATATCTCTTGTTAATAAAATCAATCGATTTATCGAATCTATCCCGCGGGCTACACTTCCTCCAACCTCCATTCTTATTATGTAATAGGTAAATTCACGCCAATATTACGAATCACGAGGATGAGGATGGAAACATTTGTGATTATCTCATAAAAAAAAATACAATCACATTTAACTATCTTTCATTGTAATTTCTGGGATCGTCTTCACTTGTAATTGCAATCACGCGAAAATGTCGCCTGGTAACATTTGAGAAATCCTCGGTAATGTTTTACCAGTCACGACATTTCTTATCTCGCGAGATATACGTCTGCGATATTTTAGCGAAGATTATTACATCATTTCGACCTTTTCGAAACGTGAAAAGTTACGTTCCCACGGCATCGTCCATCCACATCCATTCATCTTTAAGGTGGTGATACTCACTCATGCAATTTACTAAAGACGCTGCCGGGGCTCGTGTTCCTGGTAACTCGAAGCCGGTCTCGTCTACGCACCAACACGAGCTGACGATTTCATTACTGCACTGCACCGGTTCGAAGCCGCCCTCCTTGTTGCAACGTGGCATCCGCACGTTTTTTCGGTCCACCCCTAGGGATTTCGCTCGTCTGGAAGCGGCTCTACGTAAAGTTTGGCATCCTGAAATAATAGTTAAAATTAAGTACTGCACTCAAAATATATTCAGTTGTTAATTGAGTTATGGAGATGGTTAATAATCGGTCGAGTGCGGTGTCGACACGCATGAGGAACGCTTGACTGCACGCAGAGATTTCACTGCCGCGCGCTTACCCATACGTCACGATACCACACGCGCTTTTAATCTACAAGTAAACTGAATTTCAAGTACTGTTGTGATTATTCAAAAGTTTATTTTAGAATTATAGCCTAAGGCAATAGTCGCCTATTCAATAATCAACACTCAAAAATAAAGATACATTTTTAAAATACATTCTAGACTAGTAATGATACCATTTATATTACACATTGTATATAATTAATGTAATTAAACACTTCCCCTATAACAATAAAGCAAAATTAACATAAGACAGCTAGTGTCGTTTTAAAATTCATTAGGAGAAATTTACACTCGCGGCAATTTCTACGATAAAATTTTACTTTCTACAACAATGAAAGTTGAGCAAAATGAAACATGTGTTATTCAAAAACTTGTAAATAGAAATTTCGATAAAAAAAAATAAATCCTTCGTATTACACAACTAATTAATTATATGCTTAACACGATATATATGGGAAAGTTATTTGCTTTGCATCAATTTATGTGTACATATATCTTTATTTGGCAGTCACCATAACATTACATGATATTGTAGTGTAGGTTTAAAATTAAAATTCACTTGGTTTGTTTCACGTGATTCACCCTTTTCTGTTCAAGATCTATGCAGAAATGTTATAGGTGATGCCAATGAGACATCCTGAAAGTTATATCCCCTACCTCTGCGTTAAAAAAAATTGCCGCACGATTTAGGATGGAACCTCATGAATTTTTAGAAAATGTTTAGAAAAAAGTGTTTCAGACAAAAGATTTAAAGATTGAGAAGGCGCATTTATGGCTATCTTTGGGTCACCGTGGAAAGCGTTAGCAAGGACAGACCAAGGTCACCTTTTTTTAAATAGAAACTGAATTTTTTTATTGCACCATCTCTTGTGCTAATTAATTTAAATATCTGTTATCTGAAACATTTTCTGTTTGTTCTAAATATTTTTTGCAGAACTACTGACGAGGAATTAATGTTCAATGTATAAAGTAATGATGGTGGTTATTTTGAGGATTGTCGCCAAACCTTCATAGAATTACATATTTTAACTTTACCCTGCTTAGTAGGTGCTGGGTGTTCAAGAGTTTGCATACATTATTCCGCGGATGCGTATGGTGTTTCGGAACTGAGAGATATAGTCTATGTATGTCTTTTGTTTCGTTAACTTAGTTATAACGCTAAATCATTTGAATATAAAAATAAAATTATGTATTTATAATTTAAGACCTTACAATACTTCATTTCATTTTTTGAGTGGCATACATCCATGCGTTTATTGTTTTAGTATTTAAACAAACGCTACGTTATGCAATACCTTTATGGTTATTGTTATTGCTAGTGATGTTCGTTACCCTTGAATAATTTATGATGAGAAAGTATTTGCGACATTAATCGGAATTCATCCTTGATCTTACACACCGGGAGTTACAGAACGTGGCTGGTGAAGGTTTCTCAGTTAATTCAATTAAGTATTGGTATTAAAATGAAATTAAAACGCGGCCTTCGTTTGTACATAATTAGGATTAATAACGGCATGCAGAACCCGATCAAAAAAGTGATTACGGTGTTTCATAAACAGAAATTAATTTTTGTATTGATAATTAAATGTAGATAGGCGGATTATATCTCATTCATTTTAAAAATGCCGTATTTCAATTTTCAAAGTCAAGAAAATGCGTTAATTAGCAGGCTAAAATAATAGCTATTTATGTAATAAGTACATAATTTAGGACTTTATGGAGGAGCCTTAAAGTTTAAGGTCCGTGGACTATAAACAAGGCAATATCAATATCTCAGTCGTAATTTTATTATGATAAGAGCTGCATGCACTTTTTTAACGAGTACTGTATGCTAGTTACAGAAGTCATAGTTGGCAATTTTTTTCTCTTTTCAATGATGTATAGCATGTGGATATTACAATTATATTTTTATTGAAATATATTAAAATTCTCTCAAAATTTTTAAATATGTTTTTTATTGTGCGTAGTAAGCTTGTTTTGCTTAAAATCGAATTATTAATTGTCAAATAAACAGATAGCCTATTTTCGATTTCACCATTGAGTTTATCTTGAAAAAAGATATTGATCCGATTTTCTTTGTCTCGTCTTGTTACCGAGATTCTCTACAGCAGGCATGTCAAACTCGTTTACCACCAAGGGCCACATCAAGTATTACACACAAGCCGCGGGCCGCATTACCAACAAAAAAAAAACTACAATTGAAACCAAACAGATATTTTATTAACATGGTAATTACAAACAAAATAATGTATAAGTATAAAAAAAAACTGTCTTTTCAAAGTAACAATAATTAAATAAAACTGCATAAATATATCATATCATTTTTTTGAAGAAACTTGGCAACGTTTATCATGAACCAAATCTTCAAAATTTGGTAGAATTTGTTGAGCTGTAGCTATTTTTTAAATGGATTGCACGGGCTGGTTTGTTAATTTCGATCTTTCCGCCGATTTATTATTTTACAAAGTTGAAAATAGTTGTTCTATATATTTTTATTTCAATATGGAACTGAATTTCGATTAATTCCAGTTGTAAATTATCATCAACAGTTTCAACATCAATTGATAGAGGAGAAGTAAATAGGTGAAACTGATTTTTGCATTTATTGAAATCCAAAAATCTTTTTTCGAATTAATTTTCTAATAATTTAATTTGTTTGGCATATTCTGAATATTCTGAAAATGTCAATTCTGGTGATTTTTGTAATAATAGGTCTCATATATGGGTATTATTGACTTCAGTTGTTTCCTTAAATTCCCGGCTATATCATCAATTCTGCTTGCAACGGTGTTTCGAGTTAAGCTAATATTTTTGATTTTTTTAAATTGATCTGGACACAAAATTTCTGCAGTTTTAATAATGCATTCGTAAATAAATTCCCCTTCATTTATATATGAAATTTAATACTTTATGACACTTATAACAAAATATGATGTCCTGGGAAAATTTGTTGATTAAATGAAAAACAAAATTTTCACTTTGTATGGAAATATTTTTTTAAATATTTGATACCAACCTTGCCGGGCCGCAGATAACTTGTAGGCGGGCCGCATACGGCCCGCGGGCCGCGTGTTTGACATGCCTGCTCTACAGAAATATGCACATTTAACCACTCTGACATCAGCAGCGGCTCGCGGAGGTGAGGCAGCGAAAGAAAATTTGACCGAAACAGCAACGGCATATTTGCTTTATCTATAACGCCTGTATAACACGATGTATAATTTTATACAAAATTGGCATGTCAATTCACACAAGCATTTTAAACACCGTTGTATACAGAGAATTCTCATGAGAATTTTCGTGTAAATTATTTAGAACTGTTTCTAATTCGGAGGTACAAAAAGTGCACACAGAGCATGCAGCACGAGTTGCATAAAAATTATTCTTCTTCTCGCAGACCTCCCGAGGGAAAGGAAATTGGAAAATACAAGACACGATGTATGGATGGGTTAAAGTTGAAGGGAAATACCGGAAAAGGAAAGTGGAACTGGAAGTGATGCGATGGATTAATATGGATGGAACAGTTGTAAATGTTCTTAAACTTGTATTAGTACGCGAGCGCTTGAGATGAATTTCACAACAAAATATGTAAAAGTGACAAACAGGAAAATAATTTCTCTGCATAATTCACGGTGCTAATTTACCAGTGAATTTATCAAAGGATTAACATGAGAATTTTGTATAAAATTATACATCGTGTCAATCGGGCTTAAGAGTGCAGCACGAGTGGCATTTTTGTCTTTGCCTCCCCTACAGAAATCAGAGCCGCCGCTGCTGTACACATACATTTTAAACAAAAACAACACCCCAACAGGTTATTACGATGTTGATAGCTGAAAACCTAATTAAAATGAAAACCGTTGATGATATTTCACATATTCTATAAAACAGTTTTTCAATTATATGTACAGTTTCTCTTAATCCTTTAATTAGATCAGGGGCGGCTCGTTATGTAGAGCCAAGGAGCCATGGCACTACCTGTAGTTTCAAGCTCAACAATTTTTTTAAGTAATTCTTAGAAAACTTTTTCGCCATTTACTTAGTCTAGGAAAATAAATCGTTCTTTCTTTCTTTAAAAACGGGAGGGGGGATTATGTTAAAGTGGCTCTACCATTAACATGTTCCACAAGCCGCCACTGAATTAGATATCGGAATTAATTAACATATTTAATAAATAAAGTGTTTGAGTCAGGTGTGTTTCCCGACTGCTTAAAAGTTGCTAAAGTGAAACCGTTATTTAAAAAAGGAGAGCGTAGTAACGTTGAAGATTATAGGCCCGTGTGCATCTTGCCAATATTTTCTAAAATTATAGAAAAAGCTGTAAATACGAGACTGACTTTTTAACTAAACATAAGATTATCTCGGAGGAACAGCATGGTTTCAGTAAAAATAAAAATACTGATACTGCATTAAATTCAGCTCTCAATACAATCATTACAAATATAGATATGGGTAAGTGCTCAGTAGGATTGGCAATTGATCTGTCAAGAGCATTTGATACTGTTAACCACACCATCCTATTACTAAAACTAGAACGGTATGGGATAAGAGAAATATGTCTGCAATTAATAAAATCTTATTTAACTAACCGAACCCAGCTAGTTTCATATGAGAGTGGTATTTCAACAACACTGCCAGTTGGAATAGGTGTCCCGCAGGGTTCTATACTAGGACCAACGCTTTTTAATATCTTTATTAATGATGTGGTTAATTGCAGACAAAATTTAAAATCAGTTAATATTGTTGTTTATGCTGATGATACTACAGCTATTTTAGGTGGACAGAGCTTGCAGCAAATTGTTGCTGAGTCACAGACTATATACACAAACCTGACAACTTGGTGTTTTAATAATAAACTTACCTTAAATACGCAAAAGTCATGTTGTGTCTTATTCAGAAGTATAAAATCAAACATAGTGGTGCCTGAGGAGTTAAATTTAAATGGTGATAACTTAGTAGTAAGCAAGGTAATGAAAATTCTCGGTATTAACATAGACTCAACGGTTAGTTGGGAAAAACATATCGAATCACTGGCAGCAAAGCTAAGCTCGCTATGTTTTCTACTTGCTTCTTTGAGAAAGAAGTGCTCATTACGTATTACTATGACCGCGTATTATGCATACTTTCATTCGGTCATGCGTTACGGTATCATTCACTGGGGCTGCTGTAAAAAGTCATTACAACAACGTCTGTTCTTGATACAGAAACGAGTGGTCAGAGCAATATGTGGTCTAAAACCGAGAGATTCTTGTCGACAAGCATTCATGGAAAATGGCATTTTAACATTGTCCTCAACTTATATATATGAAATTGCCATATTTGTCAGACAAAATAAACATTTATTTAGCACAAGTACTCACGAATACCAAACTAGATACAGAAGCTATTTTCAATCTCCATCACACAATACTGCAGCATTTGAAAGGGGTGTGATTTACAATGGCTATAGGATTTATAACAGTTTGCCGCAACCAATCAAAGATAGTAATTCATTATTTAGCTACAAACAAGAACTTAAGAAGTTTTTGCTGTGTAGATGTATATATACTTTGGATGAGTATTTTGTTTAACATGTACATTAGTTGTATTAGTTATAGAAGATAAAACATGTATGTTTTATATTATCATTTGTTTTTGACGTTTTTCTTTTGTAATATATATATATATATATATATATACGTATCTAACCGACTTTACTAGACCCGCCATAAAGATTGAACAAACTTGAGACCACCTTTTATACAGATTCACTATATTTAATCCACCTCAATAAGCCCAACACACGGCTATTACAAAGTGGCGACCAATTGTATAAAAATTGTTGTTCAACCGACCTACCTAAGCCCTGCTGCGTTGCCTAAATGTTTCGTATGCTGGCAGATATCATTCTTCAGTGCGATGTTTCGATAAACAAGTGCTTGCGTTTTAAGTGTATATGTACATGAATTTTTACTCGCCGATGACGGGGTGGACGATTTTAGAGGAGGCGACTCCGCAGATAAATATATACCCTGTTATGCTGAAAGTTCTTGTGATTCAACAGTTTCTTCAAATACTATATAATATGTATTGAGTATAATGCAATAACGAAAAAAATAATTTCAAGAAACCTAAATGTTTATAATCGTTCAAGCCATCTATTTTATGAGTCCATATAGTTAGATACCACTCCGCGGCACAAAGGGAATGCCGCGTGGCTATCAACGTGTAAAACAGTATTGGTGGATGGCGCTCAAAGAGTGTGGTGGAAGGATATATTGAAGAATCTGAGTACCAGAAGTTAAAATTGCAAACAAAATATTAAATCCGGTAAATACTACAGTTTACCTTCTCTCCACATCATCTGGAACAGTTTCTAACAGCAATGATTAAAATATTAATGAAATATGTGTAGACGGTATTAATTTATCTGGACACTTTACTAATTGTACTTTTAATTTTAATATTATCAAAAATGATAAATAAACTCAAATAATTCTTATTCTTATTTTATACTTACAATGATGCCTTGTTTTTAAGTTAAACACGAAAGTCCGCTGTGGCAGATTTACCGACCGTTGCTATGTATATGTATACTATTCATAGCAACGGTCGTTAAAATTCGTTGATATAGAAATATTGCGTACATAAAAGGTTATATAGATGGTTTCTTGGTTTCTTATGACAACGTTTAATAAGTCTTTATGTGAAAAATTAAAAAAAAAATAATTGAATATTTTTTCAATAAAGAAGTCATAAAGTTCGTGTTCTTTTAGATTATTTACAAAAATGTGGAATGTATTCTTTGTTATTTCATTTTATTTATTGTAAGTACCCTGTTATAATCTATATTTTGTAAAAATAAATCCATACATTTCAAGTCACAAAAATAGAAATAATCTATAAAATTTCAATACAATAATATATACAGGGTTGGGTAAATGCGTCGGATCATCTGATTTCTGGCTAAACGTCTGTGTTTTTCTTATTACTTTTAAAGGAAATGTTTATGAGTTTATTTATTTTATTTAGTCACGTCCTTTCATTTTTAACTGCTAACCAATTTTTTAAGATATGACATCATTGACAGTTTTTTTAAAATGGAGCACCCTGTATATTTTTACATTTTCAAATAAACACCTTTTCAGCAATTACAATGATATAGAGTTTAGTGGGTTTACGACTTGTGGTTTTTTTTAATAATAAATAAATAATGGAAAATAAAATTTGTGAATTTCCTGAAGCTTTTGCACAACCCTTGAAAAGTTTGATTTAGAAATATTGTAATTTCTGTCAATAAATGCTGCATTAAAAATATTGCATGCACCTTACAGAGATTTCTGCTAATTTCCAAAAAATAGCAATCATTAACAACGTAATTATTTCACGTTCAGTTGGTGAACTAACATAATTGAACAGCAATGTTAATATTTCACATGGGTAACATCTGTCGGTGACAGAAAACATAAAAAACACGAAAGTTTTTTTTTTATCAGGAAACAGTGTAAAAAGCCACCTCACTGTAGAATTATTTTATTACATATTTAAAAAACCACAAGTCAAACACCCATCAAACTTCATATCTTTGTAATTGCTGGAAAAGTTTCGCCGATGACGTCATATCTCGCGAAAGAGGGTAGCTGCTGAAAATCAAAATATGTCAGTGAATAGAATAAATAAATCCATAAACATTTCTTTTAAAAGTAATAAGAAAAAAACAGACGTTTAGCCAGAAATCAGGTGTTCCGACACATTTGCCTAACCCTGTATATGTATATATGAAGCATTCTTTTACAAATCGAACGGAAATATTGGGTCTACAATTTGTACGCATTTCCTATAGAAAATAAGCCGACCCGTATTTTCGCATTTTTTATCGTCGGTATTTTTGAAAATACAGACACTAAAAGTTTTGAAAACTCGCTAATTATACATTAGGGTGGGTCGAAAATTTTATATATGAGACGGGTAGTGAAAAAATGATAGTTTTTATGATTCTTTGTAAGGGAGCAACCGTGGTTTCGATCATGGGTTTACCCCCAGCTCGCACAAATGCTTCAAAAATGGCCATTTTGGTAGTTTTTTCATATTTCATCCAATAACTCATACTGTACATATTATATGTGCGACTTTTTGGTCACAAATTACTCATGGGTCTTCAAGCTTTAGATAAAGTCCATTGGGAGCATATTTTGATGGTAAACTGGTAGAGTTATTGCCCTCTGAAAATATAGATTTTTGGGGGTAAAACTGCGAGATGCTCCCTTACATAGAATCATAAAAACTATCATTTTTTCACTACCCGTCGCAAATCTAAAATTTTCGACCCACCCTATTATACATGTCTTTAGATCGCTATAACTCCCTAAAAACTATTAGTCGTATGGAGCTCAGTTAGGGCTTATTTTAAAGGTAATGGAACTCTCTTCATTCTGATGTTAATTAATATTACTTTTTTTGTTAATTTTTAATTATTACAAACAATTAAAATATTTAAAGTAAGGCCTTTAAAAATTTGAAAAAATACCATTATGTGCCTCATTTTCGTTCATATAAAAATCTATTTTTCCAATGGTCATTTGATTACATCAGTATGAAAGAAATTAATTTGTACGACAAAACACGCTACACGGCGCGCGACTGCGAGCGCTGGTCCGTGGCGTCGTACTTTAGCAGTAATTAAGTCTGAAATTAAAAGAAAGGTAAAAAATATTATAATTGACTAATTGACTGTTATTTATTGTTAAATAGCAATTTTCTAATGAGGTATCACCGAGGGGGTGTTGCCATTAAAAAAAAATGAGTCGGGGTGGCTACAGACCCAGGGGTTGCAAGGTGAATGTCATTTTTGTGGTAATACTGATTCCCCCCACATACCCTAGAAACAGTTTAGAGAATTTTTTTATATCTTTTTTAGGTCTATACTAATAGAGCATTGCTCGTTTTTAAATAGATACGGGGTATATACAAGTAATAAATAACATCGTACAGATGGGACAGTTAAACTTTTTATAATGAAATTAATTATCCGCCATTATGATATCATGGTAAACCTTTGTTTCCAATTCAAAATAATTGTAAAGTTTTTTGCAAATATCTCGATAAATACACTGCAGCAACAATAGAGTAAGGTACCAAATCATTCAGCTTAAAAAGCTTTAAAAATAATTTGAAGACCGATTCTGTCATAACTAATCAAATCAAATCAAAATCAAATTTATTTATACATAGTTTGTACATACATTGTAACATAAAATACATCCAATGGAACAAAACTAATACAAATACGTCAATAAAACTAAAGCAGAGTACCGAAGAAATAATACATAGTACATAAAATAAAAGCAAAACTGCCAGAAACATATTGTAGACCGATCTAGAGGTCACCAAGACTATATAATTCGGTTTCAATTAAATATTTTTTTAATTCAATTTTGAATTCCTCTAGCAACCGTATTTCTTTAAGATGTTGGGGAAGTTTATTAAAATATACAATTGCACTATATTGGGGCGATTGTTCCGTCATCGTCAATCTGTGCTGAGGTATGTTGTAGTCACTTAAAATTAAAAATTAACAATTCATAAATATATAACCTACGGAAAGTTAGAATTCCTTCCGTTTTAAACAAACTGCTGCATGATTCACTATATTTTAAATTAAAAATTATTCTGACGACTATTTTCTGAAGTAAGAAAATATTATTTGCTGCAGGACTGCCACCGTAGAATATTATCCCGTATCTTAATTCGGACTCGAAGTTGGTATGGCATAAAAGCAGTAAATGTTTTGTTTCAAAGGTTCCTTTTAGCAACCTTATGGAATACACGATCGAGTTCAATTTTTTATTAACTGCGAACAATGCTCGTTCCAACGTAGTTGATAATCTATTGTGACGCCAAGCGCTTTTATGTAACACTTTTTAAGTGAATTTTTTGTTTGAAAAGATATTAGGTTTGTTTTTTCTCGGTTTAATACCAGTTTGTTTCTGTTTAGCCAATTTTTGATTTTATTTATCGTAACCTCAATTCTCGGTTTAAGTTCATTAATATTTTTTCCTGCCCCTAAGACACATATATCATCAGCATAATTTACCAATTTCGCCTCCGTAGGAGAGATACATTTTGGCAAATCATTGACATAAATTATAAAGAGTATTGGTCCCAGAACACTCCCCTGTGGCACCCCGCTATTTGAGTTTTGCATGTTCGATTCAATATTTTGGATTTTGATTTATGACTTATTTCTACGGTTTTCTAAAAATGTTTTTATTAAATCGTGACCCTTTCCTCGTATACCGTAGGAGTAAAGTTTATTTAAAAGAATCGGATGATCCACTGTGTCGAACGCCTTAGAGAGGTCAAGAGATAGAGTAGAAGTAGATTTTTTTCCTAAAAAAACATGCTGTGCTTCATTACATAGTTTATACTCATTAAAAAAATCAATAATTCGTGATGCAAGAATTTTCTCGGCAATTTTTGAAAAGATATTCAGTAGAGGTATCTGTCTGTAGTTTGAAAAGATTTTAGTATCACCACTTTTAAAAATCGGTTTTATTATACCTAATTTCAAAACATCGGGAAATGTTCCTTGTTCAAACATATGATTTATTAATAGGGGAGCCACTATTATCATATTTCAAATTTAAATGTAAATCCCTATGGCTCGCTTTGCAATACAACACCCTGTATATCAGTGCTTTTACTGTTATTTATGCTATTTATTGTATCCCTTATTTTTATTTCTCTGACCTTTTAAAATTAAATTTGTTACCACAGTCTATATTAATATCACAGATGTAGCTTGTTTGTAACTATTATAATATGATACTATATAATGATTTAATTTCAGTATCAATATAAAATATCTATTTAATTTTAAGCTAATTAGATAGCGGAAAATGTAATATTGGTACTATTATAAATAGTTGTATATTCAAGTATTCATGAACTACGCAAGCTTTTAAATTAAATAGTGATTTTAAAATAAACATTATAATGACGCACATACTTTATAAAGTACTTCAAATATTTAATTGGATATTTTTCAGTAAAGAAATTGGAAAGTCCGTGTCCTTTTAGATCATTCATAAATATTTGTATTTTATTCTAAGTAATGTCAACTTATTTATAAGTCCCTTATAAATTCGCAATTAGTTTTAATAGGACCATTTGTATAAAAACCTTCAATCTTAAAGTTAATCAAAATCAATTAAGCAATTCTTATAGTAAATAATAATTTTAATATCCTATTTCCAAAATTGGGGTAAGTTGCAGAGACGGCTGGCGGCTTAACCACACCTATATGTATTACCTCTGCTACCTCGGCCGTACCATGAGTCACCCCACAAGCCGTCACTGGTCATAAACAAAAAGAAATTTTGAAAGGCCAGATTCGTATGTACATTTTTATTTTAACCCTACGGTAGGTGCGCGCTCTACAGTCGTTGACCGGGAAGAATCCATCGCTATTTGGAGTACAATAAATCACACTATTGCATGAAATCACTAAACTCAAGTGACTAAAAATCTAAATTGAGATGTTTTTTAATTACTACTTATAAGGATGCATGCACAAATAACGCGAATTATCGAGTTATAATCGTTTTTAAAAGACTGGTCTATGACTAGTTCGCGCGCCTAACGTAGAGTTAAATGCATCATACACATCGCGTTTTATGATAAAAAAAGTAGAGAACGATGTTGCCAGACTGCCTGCATGAGATCGTCGGTACGACATGGTGGTATTGAATATAATATATACAGATCGACCGGACTACCTCTGGTGAGGAATCGCATCAACTAAAATTGTATAAAATGGTGATATTCGACCACATTTTGGGACCCACCTAAAATTGGTCTATAATCAAAGTACACTTGTAGTAATCGATAACCACAAGAAAACGTTTTCAGACCCGCAGCCGGGTCTGATAACGTCTTTTTTGGTCTGACTTTGTAGGTAGAATATGGCAAGTTGGGTCTGTATATGCGGTTAAACAAATCTATATATATATATATATATATATATATATATATATATATATATATGTATAATTATATTATTTCATTTTTTATGTATTTTAAAAAGAGAATAAATATTATATTATTATTATTATTATTATTATTAATTAATTATTTATTAATTAGAATTAAATAGGAGTGAAAAATTAGAAATTGCCATGATCACAAAACCCAAATATAAAATATGTGAAAATTGGGTATACTCATTCTTAATGAATGAATGAACGACTGAAGTAACATTGTTGTGCTACTTACATAACGTTAGCACAATATAACAACGATTCGTTCTAGTGACTCATCTGTGTCGAGTAAATCCGTGTATAAAATATGCATCGACACACTTTTAGAAGATACCAAAAAAAAATTATGTGTCTAAATAAACTACACGTATTGAAACGTAATATTGTTTATTACTCATCAGCCATATTTATAGAGTATTACAATTACAGGATGTCTGTCAAAATCCACGGTAGTAGCAAATAATACACAAATAATGTCTCTGAAGTTCAATTAAAAAAAATTAGAACAGTTACAGAGTTTCTAATACTCTCAGTGATAGTTTAAATTTAAAATTCAACTTTATTTCAAATAATTATGGCTAAACAAACACTAGAAATGAAAATGAAAACGTCACATAAATACAAAAATAGTTTCGTACATTAAATAAATTTACACATCCCATACAGGGTCGGTCCTAGGGTAGTTGGCGCCCTGCTGAAAAGTTCTTTTGTAGCCCCCCCCTCTATTTTTGAAGGCAGTGATTAATTTTTGGGTAATAATAGTATTTTATACAACGTGTGGCTAAACAAGTGCTTTATTTTACGCGTGAGCCGTTTAGAGTACGAGCGATAGCGAGTGCTCTAAAGCTCACGAGTAAAATAAAGCACTGTTTAGCCACCAGTTGTATACATAATTTTTTGCAACACCATATTCTTAAGTTGAATTTCTCTGTCTCGGGCTTTGAAATTTCGCTAGCGAACGCAGCGATTATAAATTTCGATTTAATCGAGTGTGTGGGAACGTCAAAATCCATGTTGGTACGGAAACAAAAAACACGCCACAGTCGGCTTTTTATGTTACACTTGTCTCTATGTCAAACTACTTCTAATTTAATTTGTTCAGTTAAGTTCAGTTCAATGAGTGAAAACTTGATTAGTAGCGATGAAGAAATGTGCGGAACTCCACCGGAGATAAGAGCAGCGGCGGAAGCGGCGAGTTTGGATTTGTTGCCCTCCAAATCTCGTAAGATTTATGAAGCCGAATTCGAGGTATTTACGGCTTGGTGCAAAGAAAACAGGGTGGCCAATATTAGTGAATCTGTCTTACTAGCGTACCTGGGTGAGCTTTCGAAAAAGTATAAAAATTCAAGCATGTGGGCAAAATTTTCCATGCTAAAGGCCGTCCTATACGCAAAGAGAAACGTTGATATCAGCAAGTTTTTAAAATTAAAAGCTTTTCTTAAGAGACATGGTACAGGTTATAGACCGAAGAAATCCAAGATTTTTGAGAGAGCAGACATAGAAAATTTCATCGATGGAGCACCAAATGAGCAGTTTTTAATGATGAAAGTTGTATTAATACTTGGCTTGGCGGGAGCTTGTCGTCGCGAGGAACTTTATAATATTAAAACAAAGGATATAGAGAGAAAACAATCAATGTTGATTATTAAAATTCCAGATACGAAGACACATATTGAAAGAATTTTTACCGTTATGGATGTGCCAATCAAAGGTATCAATGTGCTGCAGATCATTGATAAATATACTGCTCTTCGTCCTGCCCATACAAACCATGATAGCTTCTTTGTGCAATACCGCAAGGAAAAGTGCACTGTGCAACGTGTGGGTATAAATCAATTCTCTTCAATGCCCTCCACGATTGCAAAATATCTCCGACTTCCTCAACCTGAGTCTTACACGGGACATGCATTCAGGAGGTCCTCTGCGTCCATTTTAGCTGGAACTGGGGCAGACATATTAAGCATTAAGCGTCACGGCGGCTGGAAATCATCCGCCGTGGCCGAAACTTATATTGAAGAAAGTTTGGAAATGAAGGCGGGAACTTCAAGAAAGATTTTCGGTGGTGAAAATATTCATAATAATAGAGCTGTATGTACTGAGAGCATGGAAACACGACAGATACAGGTTAATGATGGAAATTCTGCAGTATCTATAGAACGTCAATTAGATATAGATATAGAAAGCTTGCCAGTTGCGAAAAACGCACTCCCCGTAATCAATATGAACAATGTGCACAATAGTAGTATTAAAATACAATTTCATTAAATAAATGGTTTTCTAGTTACTTTTACTTGGTTACTTCTTTATTGTATAGTTACTTTTTAATTTCATAGTTACTTTTTTATTTTATAGTTATTTTTTTATTGCATAGTTATTTTGCACTATGAAAAAATGATATATTTTAGAGGCTGAAAACTATCAAATAATGACAACTTAAGGATATGGTGTTGCAAAAAAGTAATTAAAACATAACATTGTTATAATAAAAACACTTTTACTTTGTTGGTACAACAAATTTTTATTGTTGACTATAGTTTCGGAAACACAAATTGCCATTATCAAAACATAAAGTAATTTGTAACAACAATTAAAATTTGTGTTATAGCAACAAAGTAAAAGTGTTTTTATTATATTTACAACATGTATAACGAAGTAGAAGCCTCCACCACAAACAACATAATATTGTTATTCATATTTTTTTTTGGCCTATTTGAGCCTGGAATAAGAATCTTGTCTACAGCCAATCAAGTATTAAGTCAATATTCATAATTTAAGTTAATATAAATATTTATACAGTACCTAGTATAGAATACAATTTAGGATATCGTGAGAGCCACAAAATTTTGTTTCAGAGTTGGCTGTGAGATAAATGAGGAATGTCGCATATTATTACATCATGAGACTAGATTACTTCAATTGAATTAGATTTAAAAAGAAAAGAATTAATCTCAGATGTGATAGCTAAGTTTCTCTCTCTCGAGCATGGCCATCTCCGCAAGAAAATTCTGTGGCTCACAACTTATAATTAATTGGGTAAAATTTCAAATCGATGGAAATTGTTTTTATATTTTTTCAAGTCGTGGAAATTATTGTAGTTCTCAATTTCACGCACTCTTCAATTAGTTATATCTCGAAATTTAGGTATAAAACTTCAAGTCGATGGCAGTTGTTTTTATAACTTTTACAAGATTTTTCCTACAATTTCACGCTCTGTTAAAATAGGATTATTTCGAAATTTAGGGTTGACATTTAGGGTGTTTACGGATTTTTGTAGAGTCGTAATTGTTATTTTGAATAAATTTCTGTGTGATTTCAAGTCGATGGCAATCGTTTTTACATTTTTGTCAAGTTACAAAAATTATAGTATTTTTTCACAATTTCATGTTCTATTCAAATAGAATTATCTCGACAGATTTTTATGGAATCGTAATTTCGAATAGATTTTATATAGAATTGTAAAATTTCAAGTCGATGGTAATTATTTTCATATTTTTTTCGGTCACTGAAATTATTGTATCTTTCCACAATTCTACGCTCCGTAGGAATAATATTTTCCAGAAATTTGGAAATCAGATGTTTATAAATGTTTGTAGTAGTATAATTCCGAATGAATTTTGAATAGATTTAAGTCACTAAAATTATTGTACTTCTCCACAATTTCACGTTCAAATAGAATTATCTCGAAATTTAAGCAGGATTGATATAAGTTTTTATGGAATCGTAATCTTGAATAAATTCTGAATAGATTTGCGTAATTTCAAGTGGATTGCCAGTTTTTATATTTTTCGTCATCGAAATTATTGTATTTTTCCACAATTCTACTCTCTGTTCGAATGACATTATTTCAAAGTTAAATGATGTTTCATTCCCATTTCATTCCCGAATAAATTTTGAATCGATTTTTGAAATTTCAAATCGATGGCAATTGTTTTCATATTTTATGAGGACACCGAAATGATCGATTTTACTCTCTGTTCGAATGGGATTATGTCGAAATTTAGGAATGGGGGGGGGGGGACAATTCGTGTTGTTGAAATAAATTCCCTTATCAGCATCGAAACATATTTTTTCTACTTTGGATTAATTACTCGACTAATTGTTATATCAAAAACAGTAAAACAATGAGATTTTGTATTTTACAGTTTTTGCTCATTATTTAACTATTTTTGGTGAAATAGGCAGTACCTAAAGAGTGTTTCAAAAACATCTCGGCGTAAAGGTTGCGGAAAACTGCATGAAAAAGCGATGATTCTGAGACACAGTTTTTAATCCAAATCTGTTAGGCACAAAGATGGATAAAATAATGAATATTGTTATTTGGGAGAGTGTTTTAAAAACACCTCACTGTAAAGGTCCGGAAGGACTATAAGATAATCAAAAAGTCGAAAATAGATGGCAGCACATTTTCTAAAAATTCCTTGGAGTGTACATTTTGTTAATTGTTTTAAAAATAGTTTTGTGTGTCTTTATCTGCCGATTTTGCCTATTTTAAACATTGGCAATTATTTTTCAGACTGATTATCACTATTAAAATATCACTCGGGTGAATTGCAAATTTCACCCTCATGGCAATGGCCAACTTTCTCACTCGTTTAATAATATACTTTTTTGCGTCATATTAAATCATTACCTACCTTTTTCTCTTTGTATTAAATTATAACGAATCATTTTTCTATTTGGAAATTGCGGCAGTACGCTGACAAAAACGAATCGTAACCATAGTAACAACTAAACTGTTGGGCAATGAAACCGCTATCATTTGATTGGACGTCCCTTTGGAGAAAATGATTCAGCCGAATAATGGACAACTTTCTCAATCAAAAACGATTTAACAACGTTTATTTAATTTAATAAGATGCGAAAAATACATTTAAGATTCATTAACTAGCTATTTTATTTAAATTTCAGGGTTTTCCATGCCAAAATTCCCTTTCCTAGGGACCCTCCCACAAATGAGCGCTAAATTCGTATTAAGTATTTAAAAAACCTACTACACAGCGTACTTTGCGCTTTGGTCGTTATTTGATTTACATCAATTTGTCAATGTCAAAATATGAGTGAGTTAACCCCGTGGAACATTTTAATAGTATATCCTGTAACAAGGTTAGAATGCAAATTCGATGCAAGTCGAACCACAACCATCAAAATTTCTATTCTTACCGAGTAGCAGACTATACTTTCTCCTCGACCAGATAAAGTAGACCAATAAAATAATGAACACAAAGAACTTGTTTTATTATCACGTTTGAGATTATGTTTATAGTATTTTGACAATTGTGATATCCAAGGCTAATTGTTTTATTGGGAACGGTGTGAGAATATTCATTCCATTACTTGTTATGGAATTAATTACATGTAAAACATACAGCATAATGTTTTGTTCCATAACAAGAGTGAGAATGTGTACGTTCTATGATCAAATTTGATTTCAGAATGCTTAAATTCTACAGTGGTCATGGCGAAACATATTTATCGCTAATCGGTAAGGTTGTAATTTATTTCTTCTGATCATATTAAAGAACTTGTACATTTCTGATATGTTTTTATTTGAGAAAGTTGTTTAGTGTGAAGAAAACTAAACTTTTTTTCCACTGGTTACTGACGGTTCATTGTTTTATCACAAATTAATTGAAATTGATATTTATCATCGAATCTGTGTTAGTTCCACTTCTAAAAATTAACAATTACTTAATTCTTTGATATGATTAGAAACAATATTGTGAGAACTGGCCGTTTCCACTCGAATGAATTACTTCACTCAATTACTCCTCTTGGAAATGGCAAACTTTCAACTCATTGAACGGGTCTGGGTCGAAATCCCGACAGCCGAAATCCCGACAAACCAAAATCCCCGGTTGTCGGGATTCCGACCCTGTCGGGATTTCGGCAGTCGGGATTCTGGCCTGTCGGGATTTCGGCTGTCTTTATTATGTCCGGATCCCCATTGAACAATGTATTATTGCACTATAGATGCTTAATGTGTATAGGGTGGGCAAAATTCGATGTTTCTATGGGGTATTTCGATAACTATAATAGATAGAGAAAAATGGATGGCGCAACTTCGATCTTTTTTGAAGAAAAACTTAATAGTGAAATAAATGAATAAATATTATGTTTTGTTTTCGAGTTATAGCCAAAAATTTTTTTTTTTCATTTTCCATATATTTAACTATCACAGTTGTGTATCATTTGACAATAATGAAAGTTAAGAATAAAATAAACTGAACAGAATTCCGATATCTTCATTAATATGAAAGTTAAAACATAAAGTTATGTTTTTTTTAATGTAACGCATAGTTGTCTTTGGCCTAATAATAATAATAATTGTTTTTTTTTAAATATAACCCATAGTTGGATTTGACGTATTTTATTACGTTATTTTTTCTTTTTTCAACGATGGAGGTTGTATCTGCAATTTCATTAAAATATACTGGCCGCCATAAGTAAAGCAACTCCAAGAATTCGTCGCTTAATTTTTATGAAAATTTCAGATAATCCGTAAATAATCCACACAAAGACATGATTAAAATTTCAACAAAAAATCATGGTTAATCTTTCTTTAATTTCAATAATGAGTTGGTCCTCCACGATTTCTAGAGCACTCGCCTAGGCATACTAGAAATCAAAGTTTCAATGTCAGCCTAAGGGATTGCATCCCTAGCTTCTTGAATTCGCATCCTAATATCCGGTAAAGCGAGTTTAGGTGTGGCTGAAGATGGTCCAGTCTTCTGCCAGTTGTATCCCACACGTGTTCAATAGGTGATAGGTCTGGAGAACGAGGAGGCCATGGAAGTAAATCAACATTAGCTAGTTCCAGGAATTCCATAGTAACCCTAGATGTATGCGACTTTGCATTATCCTGTTGGAAAATGGACTTTTCCAACCTTCTCAGATAGGGCATTATTGTTGGTTCTAGAACTGTGTTAATGTAGCGATTTGCGTTTAATTTTCCTGGAATGAACACAAGAGGAGACTTACTTCCAGAAGCGATCGCCCCCCATACCATCACTCCGCGTGTAAGAGCTGTATGGCGTTCCACTGCAAACTGTAAATTTCCTCGTTCTCTTCGGCGACGTCTAACCATTTTACGACTATCGTGGATACGCAAACAAAATTTCAGATAACCAGTCTCCATTGATCGACCTATTGCAGCCTCTCATTACACCATTCCAGACGGCACCTCTTATGGCGAAGAGTTAAGGGCAAACAAAGAAAAGGACGGTACGACTCGAGACCAAATGATCGAATTCTCCGGTAAACTGATCGAACAGAGATTCGCTGGTTAGTTAAACCTCTTCAGATGTCTCCAATGGCTCTTGTTGTTGAAAATCGATCCCGGACAGCGACGAGTCGAAGAGCTCGATCTTCACGTTCTGTAGTGTTTCTACTACAACTCGAGGCATCTTTTGATTTAAATGGGGAACCAATTAACTGATTTGCACGATAAAATTGTAATGTCACTGCTCAGTTAATTTAACAAAATAACAATAAAATTTCTTTCATTTTTTATAAGGTAAATTGATTAAAAAGTTACCATGATTTTTTGTTGAAATTTTAATGATTTCTTAGTGTGGATTATTTACGTATTATCTGAAATTCTCACAAACATTGAGCGACGAGTTCTTGGTGTTCTTTTACTTATGGTAGCCAGTATATATTAAAAATTATTATTTTTGAAACATAAAATATAGTTTCTCACTTTCATCTTAGTTGGCTTGTGTAATTTATAGACACATTCTATTTATTTATTTTTACGGAAACTTCTTTTTACATTTAACTGTATAAACATTTACAATCAATCATCATACAAAATACAAAATTGTACATAAGCACAACAAGTTACACATTTATATCCAAGCCCAAATGGTTACATTAATCGTTTTTTTTTATTAAACAAACCAATTTTCTTGCAAGATCAACATGATATGATAGAACATAAATCTCTGCTTTGCACTGTTCGAAAACAACATTAACAAAATTTTCAATTTCAATTGTTTTTACTGTTGTATTATTTGGACGCACGAAGCACACATTAGCTCTGCAGGAATATTTAATAAGCATAACGCACATTATTGGTCTAATTCCAATTCTCACCATATTATTGATGTCCAGTGCGAAAGACGCTTTGGTTTTAACGTTAATGGTGTACCCTAATAGGAAACAAAATTATACGAAAGTTATTAACGAAACCTTGACACACGACGTTATTATAAAATTTTAGACCAACACATTATTGAAAATTTTTGTATACATTACCATTAATTCAACGAAGAACTATATTCTTTCAACAAGATGGTGCACTAACCCTTAATGCAAGAATAGTGTCAAGCCTATTAAATATTAATTTTCGGAATAACTGGATTGGAACAAATGGACCTGCAAAGTGGCCACCACGATCGCCCGATTTGACGCCGCTAGATTTCTTTTTTTTGGGGGCTTATAAAAGAAAATTGTATAAAATGAGAAATTACAATATTAATAATTTAAGAGGAAATTGTATTGAGTGTATAAATCAAATTTCAAATGTTCATATTCATAATGCACGCAAAATTGTTATAAATAGTTGTAAACTTTACATTTGGATAATGGGCACATTTGTTAAGAAAATAATAGTTTAGTTTAATTTATTGTTGATCTATTATAATTCTTTAAATAAAGTATTATAATAAATAAAACATCTAATATTACACCAGAAATACAAGCCAACTAGGATGAACGTGAGAAAATATATTTAATGATTGAAAAATAATAATTGTTACTAGATTTTAATGAAATTAGAAATACAACCCTCCTATGCTATATATCGTTGAAAAGAAAAAAAAACCTAATAAAATAGGCCAGTCAATATTAAAAAAAAAACACAACTTTATGTTATAACCAGTGACGGTTCGCGGGGTTTTTTCTGGTACGGCCGAGGAACAAGAGGTGCTAATACAGATAGGTGCGGTCACGCAGTCAGCCGTCTCTGCAACTGACCCTACCTATCTATATTACCACCCTTGTTATCTCGGCCGTACCAGAAAAGCCCCGCGAACCGTCACTGGTTATAACTCTCATCTTAATGAAGATATCGGAATGCTTATTAAGCTTATTTTATACTTTCCAAAATGTCCATTATTGTCAAATGATAAGCAACTGAGATATTGCAATATATCGAAAATGGAAAAATGACGTTTTAGCTATAACTTAAAAACAAAAAAAGATAACTAAATTTAGTTTTCACCATTGAGTTTTTCTCGAAGAAAGAGATCGAGGATGCGCCATCCGTTTTTCTCTATCTACTATAGTTATCGAGATCCCCCATAGAAACGTCGAATTTTGCCCACCCTGTACATTGCGAACCGGGTTTTCACTCAAATTTGTGGCAGGGGGTCTTACTATATCTGTTCAGCGGATAGAGTATAGGTTATACTATTTTTAATTATACTTAAAAAGTCTTCTTGAATCTAAAACTTATAGAGTAATAATTTCAAAGGTGAAACTTTTATCTCTTTTTATTTCCGTCTAGACATCACTATATGTATGAAATTTATAACTTTTATCATGTGCGCTCGTTACATATAATGCAACTTGTTTCCAAACTAATTTATTATTTCCGACGACTTAACTTTAGAAATCAATACTTTATTTTCCAATTGAATTAATTTATTTTTATGTTTACACTACATACACCTATTTATTTGTATAAAAAATGCGATTCTAAGCAGAAAAACAGTGAAAAATTATTGAAGTTCTTGGTTTGTTTTGAAAGCGCGTAAGTCAATTTCTGGTCACTTCTCTCAAGCGACACAGAGTTTTGTGGAAAAAACCTGAAGAGTGAAATAGATTTACAAATGAGCAAAAGGATTAATTTAATTTGCAAAAATTTTCATTTGTATCCGCTTTGAAGATTAACACTATTTTATATTTTGTCCCAACCTTGAATAAGGTGCTCGATGGAATATTTGCAATCCACGAAGCAATAACCATAAAACTACGATTTTACCTAGCATGTGGTGGTCCTGGTGTGAAATATTGGCGAATGGTTTTTTTAAAATGTAGTAAGCTGCTGGTGCACTTAATTTTTAATGCTCTACGACCTCACTGGCGAAGGCATGACAATCTGTTTAGATTGAAATTTCACCTTACCAAAAATTATTGACTTGTATAAGTCGTCCATATGCCTATCTACACTACCCCGACATAAAGCATTGATGTGTTTTTTTTTCAATTTCGGTAACTAGGCCATCTGCCACATTCGTTTCCTCGTAGGTTTCTATTAATTTAATACTTTGGATTTTTTTTTTATGATTATTGTAAATACACTATATTTTATACATAGGGTGTGTCCGAGCTCTAGGAACGGTTAACTGAGTGCTTATTTGTTAATATTTCGGAAAATGTTTTATACAAAAGTTGTGCAGAATAGTGAACTGCACGTCCTTTTGATCGCTTTGATCGCTATTTAATTCAATTAAACCATCATAGATTTGTTTGTGATTTTATTGTAAAAGCGTGTGGGACTTTACCAAGCAGTGTCACTTAGAGGCTTTAAAATTAAATTTTGTATATGTTATTTCAACTCATTCCATCTAAAAGGGGAAGCTCAAAAAAATATACAGGGTGTTCAATTTAAGTGAAGACATTGAAATATCTCGAAAAATACACATCGAATAAAAAAAATTATAATTAAAATTTGTTCGCCTCAGAGGGGGACATCTAATGATATGAAACTCGACCCACTACCCTCAACCCCCCCCCCCAACTAGGGGGTAGGGGGTGAGAAATAGAAAAGTTAAATAGGAACCCCCATTTTTTTGTACGGATTTAAATACTCCGGGAAAAAATAAGAGAGTTTTATCTGAATTTTTTTTTGTATTCGTGACAGATGACGCTATAACACAGCCCCACAAAAAAAGGCCGGATCTGTAGATCAGACATGTGTATTCTTATGTATTTTTCACCGCTGAATCTGAATCCGGGGTCAGAAAAAGGCCCACACCCCTGGAATTGGCCCCAGAGGCCAAAAATGGCACCTATAAGGTGCGAATCTCGAATTTCCGGCCCCCGAGCGCCCAATTTCCGACCTCAGTGGGTGAATCCCAGTCGGCTTTAAACTTATTTGACCGCGAATTCGGCTTTGGCTTGGGAATGCAATCTCGACCTCGCCTGAGCATCAGTCATCCCGAAATCCACGTTTCACACCTTATAGCAGTGGCGGTTTCAAGGGGGGGGGGGGGGGGGGTAATTACCCCCCCTAAGAATTTTTCGCTAATCAATTTTTATTGTTAAAAATTACCGATATTAAATATTCCAAACAAATAATATAACCGGTCAATTTTTCCAACGCTTTAAATTTAAAACGTTAGAAAAGGATAGGGAGATTTCATGGAACAGGTGTATGAGAGCGGAATCACCAGTTTATTTATCTTTTTTTTAATTACCCCCTAGACTAGTTGGCTGGAAACGCCCTTGCCTTATAGCGGCCATTTTTGGCCTCTGGGGCTAATTCCAGGGCTGTAGGCCTTTTTTCTGACCCTGGATTCAGATTCAGCGGTGAAAAATACATAATAATACACATGTCTGATCTACAGATCTGGACTTTCTTTTGTGGGGCTGTTATAGCGTCGTCTGTCATGAATACAAAAAAAATTCAGATAAAACTTTCTTATTTTTTCAAATCCGTACAAAAAAATGGGGGTTCCTGTTTAACTTTTCTATTTCTCTTCTTGAAGGTAGTGGGTCGAGTTTCATATCATTAGATGTCCCCCTCCGAGGCGAACAAATTTTAATTATAATTTTTTTTTATTCGATGTGTAGTTTTCGAGATATTTCAATGTCTTCACTTAAATTGAACACCCTGTATAATTCTTGAATTATGTCGAAAAACCTAACGGTTTCATTAGTAATCCTCACAGCATCATTATGGACTACATTTTAAATTTGAATTTTGGCTATTTTTTAAGAAAATTGTAATTCAATGTTAACTCTTAGATTTAAAAAAAATTGCTCCCGAATTTTTTTCTTCAATTTTTTTTAACAGTATTTTCTCATAATCTGCAGTTTTTAAGAAATTATTTGAAATTATTTTTGGCACAAAATATTACTTTAAAAATATTTTGTACGTCTTTAACACCTCTATCAAATTATGAAAAAAAAATCTTCAAAATATTTTCTTTGTATGTTTCTTATAGAAATAATTAGACATTTTCTCAAAGTCTACTGGTTTTTAAAAGTTGCTTTGTTTTATTTAGAATTATTTTTAGCACATCTTATTGTTAGATACAATAGTTTTCAGAATACATTTTTTGTAAGTTTGAGAATAAAATGTTACATTCGAAATATACCGGGTGTAACTGAATTCTGGCAGACCTCAAATATCATTTTTATTTTTACATATATCTCTATAAAATTTAGTATGGTGTTTTTAGAGAATAAAGTGTGTCAAAAAGTTAAATTTTAATAAAATTTCCACTTCCGGTTTAAGGAAATGACCTTAACTCTCCTATTTTAAATGGAACACCCTGTATATTTTTACATAATTTAATTCGTCTCTAAACTCTAAATTTAGAGGCGTATCATAAGTGACCTTTTGGTTGTTAGCTTGTTGTCTAAATTCAAATTAAATTTACACAAAAAAACAAATTAAAATTAATTTTAATGAAAAAATTAACAACCAAATGGTTACTTATGATACATCTATGAATTCAGAATTTAAAGAGGAATTAAATTATTTAAAAATATACAGGGTATTCCATCCGAAATAGAAAAGTTAAGGTCATTTCCGGTTAGAGCGGAAATGGAATTTTTATTAAAAGTTTATAAATTGACATATTTTATTTCTTAAAAACCTTATACTAAATTTCAAAAAGATATATGCAAAAATGTAAATGATATTTGGAGCCTATCATTTGCATTTTTACATATACCGGGTGTGGCACTTAAGACGCCTCGGACCATAGCTCCTTTACGATAAAAGCTATCGAAAAAAACCTAAGAACAAAGTGGTGCATAGTTACCGTCGCTATGTTTTAAAAATATTTATAATCATCAGTGGCGTGCCGTACTCCAGTGGCGTACCAAACTTATGTTTTTTTAAATGGAATGCCCTGTTTTTTATTGCAGATTTGGAAAGTGCTCGACGAGTACTTATTTTTTTATCTAACATGTTATACCCTTCACTTTAGCGGTTTCGCTGTTATAACCCCTTCTTTCAAAATTGCGCCCCATTTTTGAGATTTTTTTGTAGAGAAACTAATTGACGCCGGCGCCTAAATTTTAAATTGAGGTACAGGTTAAGACCTCGTATACCTTCACATAATTTTTTTTTCGGGTAATTTATGGAAACAAAATAATTTTTTATTGATCTTCGCATGTTGTCATTTTTTCCGAAAATTTCAAATGGCACCCCCCTAAAAAAATTACGGCGTTGTACAGCCAAAACTCTAAATTTTTCATTGGTGTAAAAAAAATTACACATTGCATAACAAAATTTCGGAGAAAAAAGGAATTTCATCGCAAATGTCGGGAAACGTTTTCCGTTCCCAAGTGTGCCATGAGAAAACAAATACACAAATACGGTCAACATAATAGTATGCACCTATTTATTCAACATGATATGAAAAATGCAGATAAAGAAAATTTAACAACTTAAACTAAATGTTCGAAATGACGACCTTCCTGCTGGAGGCATAACCGCAACTTCTGGTGATATACCGCAGTTCATTATTTTCGGTAATAACTGCCTTCTTTCTAACTCTCCTTGGCCGTTTCAAACTTCCCGTAGTAGTAAATCTCTCCAACACTTTTTGAAACGCACGTTCATTTGGATGTGCCCTGTGCGGATATCTCGCAGCGTACACTCGTGATGCCAAGAAACAATTCTTGTTACATTCTCCAAGAATAAATATCATGTCAACCATTTCCTCTTGAGTTCGGAACATTTTTAGAACGTTTATCAAAAATGACTTATGGCTGCTACTGACGTCTAATAATTTACTTTGACAATTACCAATCTTTTGTTTTCTCATGGCACACTTGGGAACGGCAAACGTTTCCCGACATTTGCGATGAAATTCCTTTTTTCTCCGAAATTTTGTTATGCAATGTGTATTTTTTTTTACACCAATGAAAAATTTAGAGTTTTGGCTGTACAACGCCGTAATTTTTTTAGGGGGGTGCCATTTGAAATTTTCGGAAAAAATGACAACATGCGAAGATCAATCAAAAATTATTTTTTTTCCATAAATTACCCGAAAAAAAATTATGTGAAGGTATACGAGGTCTTAACCTGTACCTCAATTCAAAATTTAGGCGCCGGCGTCAATTAGTTTCTCTACAAAAAAATCTCAAAAATGGGGCGCAATTTTGAAACAAGGGGTTATAACAGCGAAACCGCTAAAGTGAAGGGTATAACATGTTAGATAAAAAAATAAGTACTCGTCGAGCACTTTCCAAATCTGCAATAAAAAATAGGGCATTCCATTTAAAAAAACATAAGTTTGGTACGCCACTGGAGTACGGCACGCCACTGATGATTAGAAATATTTTTAAAACATAGCGACGGTAACTATGCACCACTTTGTTCTTAGATTTTTTTCGATAGCTTTTATCGTAAAGGAGCTATGGTCCGAGGCGTCTTAAGTGCCACACCCGGTATATCCTTATGAAATTTGGTTTAGTGTTTTTAGAGAATAAAGTGTATCTACATGTGGATTTTTAAGAAAAATTCTACTTCCGGTTTAACCAGAAATTACCTTAACTTTTCTATTTTAAATGGAACACCCTATATATTTTTACATAATTTAATTCGTCTTTAAATTCTGAGTTTACAGATGTATCATAAGTTACCTTTTGAACATACATAGAATAATTTATAGTATTCTTCAATTCTTAATTAGCTATCGACCGGAGGTCTTTCAGCCAGTATTCGTCAGACTGTACGTCGCTGTCAGTTATGATTATCATTCGAAATATTTTCGTACATTTTCAGCGTTAGTTCCCTTTTTAAAGAAAGTATTTAATACTAATGGTCTTAAATTCCACAAAAGTCACTGTGTAAAATTTCTTTTTCAGAAATATCTTCTCTCTCAAATTATGAAAAATTTGCTTCCAAATTATTTTTTCAGAAGTATTGTTTTTGTCATATTTTTAAACAGAATTATACATTTTCTCAGAATCTACTCTTTTTGAGAAGTTGGTATGAAATTGTTCTATTTAGAATTACTTTTAGCACATTTGAGGCCAAAATGTTTTTTTAGAAATATTTTTGTACTCTTTTAGCGTTATTTTTTTTTAAGAATGTCAGCATTCAATAGTAACTCCCTTAAATTCGGAAAAAAAAATACTTTAAAATTGATATTTTCACAAACATCTTCTTGTTTTTTTTTTTAAACAAAATTAAATGTCCCCACAAAAGCCACTGATTTTAAGAATTTGCTTTTCAATTGTTTTGTTCGGAATAATTTTTAGCACATCTTAAACAAATTCATTACCAAAATTTTCTTTGGAATTCTTTTGAAAGTTTGACCTTTTTTACCAAAGTGAGATAACATTTTGACTAAATTTTATTACGTTGAGCCGGCCTAGCTTACCATCCGTACGATGAAGACATCCCTCCGCTGATTGCTCCGTGGTGCAACGACGTGTTGTTTCATATTAACCCATGTGAGTAATATTGTTACGACCAAAGGATTAACCCCGTTAAGAGATTTCGAAGTTGTTTATTCCTAGTGCCTTACTACGATGACAATTATCCTTACCGGAATTACGATTCCGCACCAAGAATCACCCGGTAATTCAACCGAACCTAACCAATATCTCGCCACCGTTGAAGTGTTACTTATAACTCTAACCCCAGTAGACTATAATATGCTACTAACCCTTAGCAAAGTAGTTAACCCTTTGACCTACAACCACGAGTACTCCTCGTGTTTAAATGTTCGGGCCAAACACAACGACCACGAGCATATCTCGTGGCGCGCCGCTTGGGCCAATTAAATCGAGCACGAGCTCAACTCGTGACGAGCCGCTTGGGACAATCAAATTGAGCACGAGCTCAACTTCTGGCGCAGCGCTTACGTTAGAAGTGCTGCACAATGAATGCATTGCGTTTGCGAAACAGAATTTTTTGAAGTCCATATTTTACGTTTTCAGTTGTGCCATGAAAATGCATGAATTTGTGCGCATACAATTGGGCACGCCAGGCGTGCCTCAGTCGGACAGGTTTCTGCTGCTGCATTCGGACGTAAGGAAAGTAGGCTAAAGGGTTAATACACTGTAGATCGAATATATTAAATTTCTGCCCGATATTAGTGTAGATACCTACTCACATTATTCAAGTGTATATTGGGTTGTCTATAATAAAATATACCTGATTTAATTAAATACTCGTAAAATGGAAAATTAACGTTACACTGTTCGCTTGCCAATTTCGGAATAGTTCATTTGGTGAAATACGCTTTTGCATCTTCCTCTTTTTTTATTTCCAATTATCAATCAATCAATTTACGTTTTAATTTTAGTCAGCACGGAAATAAATTTACCCCTAATTCCATTGTACGCCGTCGCGTTCACATGCATTTACCGAACACGGTCAATTTTAATTAACGCGTCAGTTGAAAAGTTGCGCCGAGAGATAATGCAATTACTCCATTTAAAGTTGTAACATGAAATGTGAAGTAAATTGAATTACCTGTATGAAGTTGCTTGGTGCACACATTTCCGCAGGGACTGTTGCAGCAAACGCTGTCCGGATTGCAGTCGTCTTCCTCCTCGCAGAATTGCGCGTTGAAAGGACACTCCGATAACTTTGGACATCTCTTTTCGACTTCTAATTTCACCTCTGGAAAATAAACAGAAAAGAAAAACGTGTGAAATTAATCGAGTATGGTTCCGATAAGGTTGTTTAACAATGGTTAATTTTTTTTTGCACTTCCTCTGTTAGAAATTAATGGCGCGGATGGTGTTAAACGCATCAATGATTATGGAAATCGTTCATCCTGAAGGTTACATGTAGAATATATAGCCAATAACCATAGTTTGAATTACTTTAAGTTTTGATCAGGGAAAGTTGAGTTTCCGAAACAATAGTTGATGATATATTCAAGTGTTTCCATGACAAAATATGATTCTTGAGTATAAAGAACTTAAGCTAACAATGCTTTAAACGTTTACATTAGTAAAGTCAAAATAGTCACTTTGTTAAATTTTAATGTCAATAAATTGTTTTCAAGGCCACCTTCGATTTTTATTTAGTAAAATGGTTGATAAAATGAGTTTTCTGCAAATAACTTTTAATGCGTTAGGAATTGGGACAGGGTTGTTATTAGGGGAAATGTTTGTTTTTATTTATTTTATTAACAAGGCACTATTTTTATTTTTTATTCATTTTTTAAACCAATAGTGCAAAACTGCTTTTCTTCAGTTTGAATTTTTTTTTGCTGATATCCCTAAATGGATTCAAATAAAATTACAGGAGTATGTAGCCAACCATAAAAGGTACCCAAATAGGCAATAAAACACATAATATGTAATTTAAAAAAAATATATCATCATGACGTCACGCTTTTTTGGGGCACCCTGTATATTCAAAAATATTTTCCTGAAATGCATCATATGAGACAAATATATTCTAGAAAATATCAAAATCTTAACTTGATTAGTAACTGAGCTAAAGAAGAGATGAGATCGGTGAGATGCAGGGACCTGTATAATATGTATAATAATAATATGTATAAAGTTATGTATATAAGTAGAAGCCTCCAGTATAATAGTACATTATACAACAAGTATTAAATGACAACCATTAAGATGCGAGTATGAGAGTTACGACACGAGCCGCTAACTTATTTGTCAAATTTATTAATCATAAGGAATAAATACATATTATAAGATCAAAAATTTCAAATTACATATAATAGTTTAACGCAAAATATCCATTTTATGTTTAATAGACAAGATAGGTTTCAAAACCGAATAAAACTTGAAGATTTAAACTTTTTAGTCAATTCATCAAAACAAACTGTTAAAACGTTTTTAGAAAAACTGCTAACCTTGTTTCGAGTCCTCCAATCTATAAATTGTGAATAAAATTTTCCGTATATTTTTCGTGATTTCTGCGGTAACAAATTGTCTGCCGTTAAATTATTACGTTCAATTATTTCCGTGTTAAGTTTTCCATATCATTGTCATCTCCAATCATTTTTTACTTTCTACGTTATGAAGTACGAGAAAGTATTGTGATAGTGATTTTTTTTCAAATTTTTTTTTTACGGAAATATCCGTTTTGGGAATTTCTGACAAAAAAATTGTGTGTGTGTGTGTGTGTGTGTGTGTCTGTGCGTGTGTGCGTGTGTGCGCTGTATCTCAAAAACTAATAGAACAATTGATATGAAACTTTGAACATATGTCTTACTTGATAATCCGAAGAACTGAAAAGCTTTTGGTAAAATTTCGTACACCGGAAGTGGGTGTTTACCTTTACTGTTTTTTTTGCCAATATTTTCTTAAATATGAAAAATATCACAAAAATATTACTGAAGATAGCAAAGAAATGAACATCTTTTGCTTGAAAATATTTTTCATAAAATCATTGCTATTCGAGAAAAAACAATATTATTTTTTTTCATTTTTTGGTTTATAATTATGAAACGATAATAGTTACAGCAAATTTATGTGAATAACAATTGTAGAGAATGCCAAAATGAACGAATTCTAAAGAATAAGTTTTTTTCGAAATCTCGTTAGTTTTTGAGTAAACCGAATTTTTGAATTTGAAGTATAATTTTTCCATCTTTCATAATTTTGACGTTTTAAACGTCAGTTTCATCCGAGTTTACGCAACGCTCGATGTACATTTAATTGTATATAGTGTATCAAGGACCGAAAATAGGCTTTAGCAACCCGCCGCTTTTAGCAACATGAGCGAGCGAAGCGAGCGAGGGTTGCTAAAAGTGAAGGTAGCTAAAGAATTTCGGCATGAGTTACATTCGATATTTTTCCGCCTGCCTTAAGTAAAGTTTCAGGAAATTTTATATCGCGTACCATTGAACTGTCACTGTCAGATTTTTGCATAGCCTACTCATATTCCGCGGAAGGTTGTCTAGATTATTCGTATTATTTTTTCGGCTCTAGATACGCTAAATAGTAGTTTCGGCCCGATTTTTATGGCCGAAATAAATAGTTTCGGTAGAGGCAGGCGAAAAAATATGATTTAAATTGAAAATAAACCATCAAAGCTTTTGGTAAAATTTCGTACACAAACATCGAATATAACAAAGAAATTAACATCTTTTGCTTGAAAATATTTTTCATAAAATCATTGCCATTCGAGAAAAAAATTTATGAATTTTTTTTTAATTTTTGGTTATAATTATAAAACGATAATAGTTACAGCAAATTGATATAAATAATAATTGTAGAGAATGCCAAAATGAACAACTTCTAATGAATAAGTTTTTTTCAAAATCTCGATAGTTTTTGAGTAAACCGAGTTTTTGAATTTGAAGGTTAATTTTTTTCATAGCCATATAAATGGCTATGATACCATCAAGTCGGAGAAAGTTACATGTAAATTTAGAAGATTATAAGAAAATTTGAGAAAATATCGAGCCTATAAAAGTCAGCTAAACAACAATTTTGTGGACATCCAGAGTTAGATTTCTTTTCAGGGTTTATGAAAATCCCAGAACATCTACGAGGCAAATCGAGATATTGGTAAATCAAACATTATTGTTCATGCATTACTAAAAAATGGTGATGTGGCCATCATGTTACTTTCTCCGATTTGATGGTATCATAGCCATTTATATTTACGTTTTCATGGTTTATTTTCAAGTGAAATCATATTTTAAATGTACATCGAGCGTTGCGTAAACTCGGATGAAACTGACGTTTAAAACGTCAAAATTATGAAAGATGGAAAAATTATACTGTAAATTCAAAAACTCAGTTTACTCAAAAACTAAAGGGATTTCGAAAAAAACTTATTCTTTATAAGTTGTTCACTTTAGTATTCTCTACAATTACATAAATTTGTTGTAACTATTATCGTTTCATAATTTTAAACCAAAAATTAAAAAAAAGAAAAATAATTTTTTTTTCTTAATAGCAATGATTTTATGAAAAATATTTTCAAGCAAAAGATGTTCATTTCTTTGTTGTCTTTAATGTTTGTTTAAATGTTTTTGTAATATTTTTATATTTAAGAAAATATTGGCAAAAAACAAAAAACAGTTAAGGTAAACACCCACTTCCGGTGTACGAAATTTTACCAAAAGCTTTTCAGTTCTTCGGATTATCAAATAAGACGTATGTTCAAAGTTTTATACCAATTGCTTTATTGATTTTTGAGATACAGCGCGCAGACACTCACACACACACACACACACATATAGACACACACACACACACACACATACACGTCCCTACATATTTGTGGCACCGCATGATATATCCCCATTTGTGGCGCTTTTGTTAAGATACTGTCGTTCCGCTGCGCTTCTTTCCATTATTTCTGAATATGTGGTTAATTTTACGATACCCTCCATATAACAAAAGTTATTGCAAAAAAATCAAATGTGCCACAAATATTATGAAACGTGAAAAGTTAACACATGGTGTCACAAATATGACTGGTATCAATTTATGGTGCCACTAATATTGCATGCCATGAAAATGTGTGTAAGTGTGTGAAAAGCAATGTTGCCGTGGAGATGTGACCGTCTTATAATTTGCAAAGAAAGTCCTTGTCACGCATTTTCTTGCCCGCGCAACGCTTCCAATAGATAATAAAATAAAAATGTAATACCAAATAAATAAATAAATAAAATATAAGTAATTAAATGAATTAAAATAAAACATAAAGATTCAGATTCAAGATTTTTAACATTAAGCACAATATTGCAATTTGTATCTTATATACCGGGTGTAACTGAATTCTGGTAGACCCCAAATATCATTTGCATGTTTATATATATAAATATATATATGTATATATATATATACAGGGTGTGGCACTTAAGACGCCTCGGATCATAGCTCCTTTACGATAAAAGCTATCGAAAAAAATCTAAGAACAAAGTGGTGCATAGTTACCGTCGCTATGTTTCAAAAATATTTCTAATCATCAGTGGCGTGCCGTACTCCAGTGGCGTACCAAACTTATGTTTTTTTTAAATGGAATGCCCTATTTTTTATTGCAGATTTGGAAAGTGCTCGACGAGTACTTATTTTTTTATCTAACATGTTATACCCTTCACTTTAGCGGTTTCGCTGTTATAACCCTTTCTTTCAAAATTGCGCCCCATTTTTGAGATTTTTTTGTAGAGAAACTAATTGACGCCGGCGCCTAAATTTTGAATTGAGGTACAGGTTAAGACCTCGTGTACCTTCACATAATTTTTTTTCGGGTAATTAATCAAAAAAAAATAATTTTTTATTGATCTTCGCATGTTGTCATTTTTTCCGAAAATTTCAAATGGCACCCCCCTAAAAAAATTACGGCGTTGTACAGCCAAAACTCTAAATTTTTCATTGGTGTAAAAAAAATTACACATTGCATAACAAAATTTCGGAGAAAAAAGGAATTTCATCGCAAATGTCGGGAAACGTTTTCCATATGAAGTATTTTAAAATCAAAGTCAACTTGATAATTTTTTTATTAAATAAAGATCTATACTATAGATATGCATTACCATTAAATATAGTGTAAACTCTACTTATTTCACTCATTTGTATTATTGTAACAATTAAAAATAAGATGTTTCTCTTAATTATCTACAACGAATGATTTTCTTTTATCACTTACAAAATTTCGATATATTGAAAAACTTCTGTTTACTTAAAAAAAATATACTTCTATGAATTATAGTATTAACATAAATGGTTCATTTATTAAGGATTATAAGTTATTTAAAAGATTCATGAATGTATTTATAATTTATCAGGTTACTTTTAAAAGTTATATGTTTTGTGTATAAAATTTACTATGTAGCGGCAAGTATCGCTACAAACGACTATAAAAACCACAACTATAGAGATAATGAGAAATACTATTTAGAATTTGAATATACTCGAAGGATAAATAAAATATGAATTATGTTGTATAATATGTTTCGCTAACAACGCCTACCATTTTCAAACATGAAAATAAAACAAGCATTTCTCATCCGGTTCAATTTGAATATATTACCATGTTATACAAAACAAAGTGAAAAGTGTTTTATTATATTATTCAACATGTATAAAGAAGTGGAAGTCTCCAGAATAAACAATATGAATGATATTGGTTTGAACCGGATTTTGAAATGAGTCGTCTGTCCTCTTTTCTAGGAATTCCTTTTAAAAATTTAAAGGGACGCTTGGTACCTGCTTTCGACTGCTGAGACGAACAATGCCGACATCTGGATATTATAAATGTTTGAAAATACAACTTTCCTAGTACTATAAACACTAAAAATGCAGTTTCAATATAAAGATTTAACGTGAATAATATTTAAATCTAGAATTATTTTATCTTGAATATAATCCTCATTTATAAATCGTGAAGTATCTTCGTGAGGAAAAATTTCCGTTTTCAGTTGTTTTAAGCTCTTGTAGTTTTTTAAACCTTTTTTCCCTTTTAATTTAAAAGGTAGACAAATATTATTTTTCTTACAGTTTTTTACAATTAAACGTTTAAAAGTCACGTGAATTTTCAATTTAAAATAGTATCAAATTCAAGATAAATTAAATTTATAATTTTCATATTCAATGCCGAAAACGAAACACTGGTAATGTCATGAAATCAATTTGTCAGTGTCAATTTTATCATAAGGGCTAACGTATGTTTGTAATTTCCTTACCATGTTCAAAAATTGAATTTGAACATCCCATCATTTTTTCAAAATATTAATAACCCCCAAAATGTTTCCACATGTAAAGTTTATTGCCTTTGGCAAATCAATTTCATTACGCTAATGAGAGTTTTGTTTTTGAAAATAAATATGAAAATGTCTGTATTAACTTTCAAATTAAGGAAATAAAAATAATATCCACAAATTGAAGCAATGACTTTTTTTGTTAATACAATTTGAAAGATAAACCACTCAAAGCTACGCTATGAACTAGATTTAGACTCCTTATTTATATGTTTTTTTAAATTTATAACCATCACAAAGTTTCGGCTCAGAACGAAATCGAAGTCAAAAAATGGTAGTTGAAGAGGCCAAAAACGGAAATAATCACGTTAATATTACATAATTATGCATATTAGCAAACTCTTGTCTGTTATCCTTTTAAAATACTTTTGTATGTAACCACAGAAAACAATAATTTATAAATATTGGTTACTGGATAATAAAGGAACTTAGCACAGGAGAAAAACGAGAATGATTTCTTATGTACTTACCCTTCGGATTTAAATAATTATAAACAGCGGAGCATGACAATACAATTTTTCCGAAATTATCTCTCCAATAACCTAAATAGGCCCCCATAAATATTTTTGGGTCCCACACGACAAGGATTTGTACGATGAAACCATAAATTTATATAATATCTATAAAAAAACGAGTATTAAACCATACCCTTTGAACTAATAATTTAACCTAATTTTATTGTACAAACATTTTAAGTTTGGGTTTATGATCAAAATGTGCCTTATAAACTAATTGAAAAATGGTAAAATAAATATTTTAGAATAAGCATAGCTTTAGAATATGCATGGCTTAATTAAATAACCTTGACAAAAAGTGATTTTTTATGTTTGTGGTTGACATGCTCCAAGATTTCTGTTGGGACAATAAAAATAGTCTCTTGATGTTTTAAATGTATGAAAGCTCACAACTTTTACAGCAAACTTTTGTAATAGGATTAAAATTATTGGCCTTTTTGAAACTATTGTTACATCCAGTTATTTTAGGTAGGTTGATAATACTAATTATGTTACAACCGTCTTTAGTGAGGTTTATACATTTAAAACTTTTCTGGTATAAAAAATATAACAGAATATGCGAAAATGTTTTAAAGCTATATTTTGAGTAATTGTACTTGAATTGCCTCGTCAGCTATCGGGTGAAATATAAAGGGTGATTGAAATTCGAGGGCGAGTATGGGGATATAGCTTATTATAGGAAATAGAGGGTAGGTTTAAATTCGACACTTTTGCAGAATTTTATGTTGATTAATAATCTGCTTTAACATTTAAATTATTTTAACGGTTTCTCTGCAGTTTGGAAAGAAGTGTAAATCGTAATTTCGTAAAAACGTTCCTACGGCATCTTTTTACGTCTTATCAAATGGCGAACGATTTTTATCTACAGGGTTAGTTTTTGTTTTTTTACACTTAGCTTTTGTTTTCATTGTGGGCACAATTTATGATATATACATA